>CM060918.1:352323968-357123968 GCA_030737875.1 Allium sativum | reverse complement strand
GGAAAGAGTAGAAAAGTCATGCCTAAATACTTACAAGGTTAAGCTAAAATAACTAACCTTAGCAGGTATACATCGTGTGTTGAACCAAACGGGATACATCTGTGTATTATAATTTGTGTTGTACATTTTATGTTCATTAGAATATTTTTTTCAGACCCCCCTCCTCAATACAACCACCTAGGTTTCCAAGAAAAGGTTGGGTTCTCAAAGGTGTTCAAGTTTGGCTTCAATTCTTGCTCTCTCTCTCATGCTCGGTATTGGCAATGTGACTTACTTTGAAAAAGGTAGTTACTTGAGTTAGTACTAGTTCATCCTATTTTGTTTCCGCTGTGATTCATCTTATTGTACTTTAATTATGCTCATGCTCATTTAATGCAAGTACAAGATTTACACGCTCCACGCTTGGGTGTGTTTGAGCTTCTATTTTTGTCAAAATTTGGATGCAGAAAAGTGTGGGGTGTTACATTTGGTATCAGAGCTTAGGTTAAACGATCAGAGGAATTAGTTAAATTATGTCTCGTGTGAGAAAGTAATTTGATTTTCTTTTCATTTTTCGTCTTTATTACTTGAATTTAGTTTATTTCATTAATTAGTTAGTTGTGGGCCTAAATATATAAAATAAGATTTAAAAATCTATGAGTAGAAATATGTTGAGTTTTAGTTTCTGGCCAATTATGTCATACCCTACAGTATGTTGGCGATCTCGTCAAGAAGAGCATGAGGACGGCATATAGTGGATTCCATTTGTTTTCACCAAAAAATGGCTTAAACACCAAAGGTATTAGAGTTGTACTTCACCGATACGGTAAGAAAATAAATGGAGTCATACTTAATAACAATTGAAAATAAAAATGCGAATAAGGAAAAACAGAAACGAGATTTAGAGTGGTTCAGCGTTGTGCCAGGCCTACGTCCACTATGAAGATTACTTGCATTCTTAAAATGGAGATTTGCACCGACTCTTTTTTTCAAACATCTCTATATTCACTCAACATAATCGCGTTTATACATATCAATCCAGGGATTTTATGAGAAAATAGTAGAGTTGGAGGAGGAGAAGGATGAATGAATGATTTAGAAGTATGATGTATTTGATTTTCTGATTACAAGGTTGTACTAGGCGCCATGGCCAAGCTGGTGATGAACCTTTGGATGGAGAAGATGATCCAAATCTTTAAGGAATGATTGAAGATATAATTTAGTAGCATTTCTTGGTTCAAAAGATCGCATCCCCTTTATGTTGGCAGCCATGGCCTATTTATAGGTGTCCCTCCACTGAGAAATGAGCTGAAGTTCATATATGCAAGCGTCGGATCATCTCAGTCGGTATTTACCAAAATGCCACTGCCTGATTATTGCCAGTTGTATATATCTGTATCCAGCTGCCATGTGCGAGCGACTTTGTAGGAGCGAGTGTTTCAAATAGTCAAGTGGGTGACTTTAGCTAGTGTTCTTCGGGCATGGCCGTTTTCAGTAATTGGTGAGTGGTTATCTGATTCGATTGATTGTAAAATGAGCAGGTGACTAGGATTGTACTTGTGGTCAAGCGACTCTGGAGTGGAGCACGGGACCGGGATCAATTCCCCTTTGTACTTTGCTCGACTGAATTCCTTGGTTTAAGAATGTGTGACCTTCTCTAATTCGGACTCTCTTAGCAGGTTGCTCAAGGATATTCATTCTTATTGCATTTTCCCTCGCCGTTTCTGAGTATGGCTATGCTATGTGGTTGCTCCTGATCTTTTAAGCGATTGACTCATCTTGTTTTGCTATTCGAGTGGCTTTGTTTTAATACGACCGACCTTTGCTTCTGTGACCGGGTCACGACTTGCATCTGGCTTTGGTTTGAGATATGGGCACATAAAAACATTATGGGTGCTTGCTTTGTAATTCTGGCCCATGCTCGGTCCTTTAAGAGATAAACATCTGAATATTGTTCATTATGGTTGCTTCTTATTCTTTGTGAGCCGTGTAAGTGCCTTGGACAATAATACGCATGTCCGACCTTGATGGCGCTCGTCCTGTAGTCTCTGCTCAGATTTTGTAGCTCAATATACGTATAGTTTTTTTTTTAGGAATCAACACTTCCCCCTTGAAACTTATAATCTCATGGCAGAGTGTTACTGGCTTTGACATGACTGATCGCAACATTGTTTGGTAAGTTTAATTTGACTTATCGAACAATCATTTATGCATAACTTGGAGGATTGATATGGCCCCTTTCCGTGAGCGAGACACCTAACATATTTTTTCATTGTTGCAGACGGCCGAATTTTGGGATGCCAGCTAGATCTTGATAGGACACTTATATGTGCAATCGAGCACTAAGTTGATGTGGTGAGAATGCTCTGGATGTATGTCTTTTAATCTTCCCTTTTATTTACTTTTACCCTCTTTATTTTATCTCTTCTCCTCGAAATTTTTCCTTTACGACTGTAGCCTTGCTCTTCCAGAATTTTACCAGGTAATTCATATCTCTTATTTTTGTTCAGACCCTTCTTCAAAAATCTTTTTCCGTATTATCTTGCTTTGTACTTGCAGTAACACCTGTTCAATCAAAGCAATTCTTCCTTGGACCTGAAGCATCATGATCTTTTTGAGTGAGTTTCTTTATTTTGCCTCGTTTTGTCTGAACAGTGGTATACCTCCAAGCTAAGAAGTTTTAAATGTAGTCTGACCGGCTTAAGCTTGAATTGGGATCCTGGAAATAGTCAGATTTTGTCTAGCGAAGATACCATTTTTGAAATTATCTTGTAGAATCTGAATCACCTGGTGACTTTTGAAATCTTGATGTTGGTATTGCTTACTAGTTGTTCGATCGAATACCCCACGTTTCTCTGGGTGAAACGTATCTGTTCACGTCTGAGTCTGGTTGGGTTATTCTTCGTCATTTAAAATTGTCATTTGTGTCCATATTGATTTTCCTTTCCTTCCGCTTTTTCTCTAAAATAGGCCGCCCAAGGATGACATTCTTTATGTCAAAGAGACTAAAGAAGAAATCGACGAGAAAGGCTAGTAGCAAAAAGATGGTTCAAGGTAAAAAGTACTTGGGTGCGAATGATACGCAAAACAATCATTCCTTGGGTGAACCCCCGGTCCCATATGTTCAGACTGTCCCTGATCAACTACCATTGACTTTTCCGTCCATTACTTTAAACCCTGCTAACTTTCAAACGACTTTTCCGTGTCCTTTTTGTGTTCCCAATCCTTATCATCCCGAACTTGTTGAGCGATTCAAGGGTTGGTGCCCAGTTGGCACATATTCTGGCGTATACATAGACCCGTTCGATCAATAAATTGTTGCAGGAAAAATGGACGCTATGAAGTATTGCATATTAGCTGAATTTAATCAATTGTAGGCGCGTCCGAACCTGGTTGAGGACCTTTTCACAGAGGTCAGGGATTACGTTGTAAAGCAATTGGGTGCTTGGCATACTCTTGTTGTTGATCTTCAGAAGTCGAATAGAGAGAATGTCGATCGAATCTATGCTTTAGAAAAAGACAGGTTCAAGCTCGTCAAGGCCCTTGAATCCCAAGAGAAGATCATTACCTCCCTTATCTGAATGTTGTGGCTTGTTAGCTTTATCTTTTATTATTTCTGTTATTATTTTAAAATGTTACATTTAGTTTGGCTTGTATATGCAGGTGCCAGCCTCGCCTATTATCGTATGCTAATGTTAGTGAGTTTTATGGCCTATTTTGGACGTTAGTTTGCTGCGGTTTTTTTTACTCCCCCCCCCCCCCACGTTTACGTTGGTGCGTCGCACGCTGCACCTTTATTTTAATTTTCATGTTTGGTCGGGTGCTCTGTTAATTGCGTGGCTACACCCGATTTACGCTTCTTCTTTTTATTTTATTATCGGTTTGTCTTGATGATTCACTATTTACCATCAGTTGTTACGTGCTTTTTTGTATACTCATAAGTGTGTTATAATTTTTTATTAAGTTGTATTCAACCCCGCACCTAACTGACTTGGTAGACCAAGCCCTTCGTAGACTGGTTTTGAATACGTGCCCCCTGGGGAGGACTTGGGTTATAAGTTTTCAACCCATTCTAGGCCTTGTTTGATATGATTTTTTTTTCAAATAGGTTCTGGAATCGATACACCTTGCGGCTAGGATTTCTATTACCCCCTTATTGCTAGGATTTCTGTTACCCCTTGCGCCTAGGATTTCTGATTGCGATGGTCTTTCCAGCATGTTTGTTGGTCCTTCCGACACTAGGACTGGGGTTTCCAGCCTAGCTTTTTTTGTTGCATTTCCCTTAGGAGGCGGACACTTATCCCTGTTACCAAATTTGGTTTCGATTTTAAGGAGTTTGTGTCCTGCACCTGACAAGGCGCATCTTCGGGACTAACATTTTTTATCCGTGGGACAAATTTGACAATATTCATGCATCTCTACTGAAGCCTTATGCCGATCCCTTGAATGGATGTTTGCTAAGAGTTCGACATATTTCACAATGAGAAGTGCAGCCCTCTGACTCGTTGTTTGTCTTAGAACCGCTAATTCTCTTGAGGTGATGCACCTATTCATCCTATTTGATTTTTCCTGATGTTTATGGTTTTCAAGCAGCATTGCCTAAGATGTGCTTTGAGATTCTTCACATCCTAGGTTAGCTGTATATGATCAATTTCTTCTATCATACCTACATTCCAAGAGATCGGTTTTAAGCATGAACTGATATATATGTTACTCAGGTAAGCACATGATTGACTTTAATACGCAAGATTTTTGTAAGTAAACCATTGCTAAACATTTGCATGAATATAGCGAGTAACAAAACAGGGTAAAATGATTTCAGTAATAAGATAAAAACAAAGTAGTAAAGCAATGTAGTGGGGATTCTTGTCCAATACTACATAATCAGGGCACTAGTTACTGATCCTTAAGCAAGCATTGGTTTCGGATTGGCTTGGGGCTTTTTCTTTAAATCTTGTTGCCCCTTGTTCGCGGAGAGCCGAAACAATATTCATGGTCTTGTATGTATTGTTGCAAATGGTTTTTCCTGATTAGTCCATCGATTAATGACTTCAAATGCCTGCAGTCGTTGGTATCGTGTCCTGGCTATTTATCGAATTGACAAAACCGTCCTGATTCCATAGCAACATCATTGACCTGCCTTTGTTTCAAGACCGGATATCTCTCGGTGTCCTTAGTTGCTATGAAGATATTTCCAATAGTGTTAGTTAAAGGAGTGAACTCGGAGTTCTTGAAAAAGCGTAGTTTCTTTTTAGCCCGGCTGTCTTCCCCCGTTGCTCCTTTTCTGACTATCAGAGCTATTACTTTTCTTCTTTATCTATCCATGTGCTGAATTTTCTTCAATACTCGTGTATTTTTCAGCTTTATTGAGTAATTGTTCGAGTGTACTTGGTTTCTTCTTCTTGATCCACTGTCCTAATCCGATTTCTCTGCATATGGCCCCTTTCAAAGCCATCAGGACTAGACGGGGCTCGAAATTATTGACTTCAGCCACTGCCATAACAAAGCAAGTGAGAAAAGCTCTGATGGACTCTCCTGGTCTTTGTTGTAGTTCGCTTAGCTCCATAACATCCTGATCTCTGGGTGCTTGGAATTTGAATTGCTTACTGAATAGTTTAGCCAGGGTAGTGAAGTCGTCCACAAATTTCGGTGGTAGCTTCGTGAACCATAGGTAAGCCACCCCTTCTAGATAAGTCAGGAAATATAAGCACTTGATCTCATCGGTAGCGCATGCCCATTCATATACTGGTCATATTTGCACAGGAATATATTAGGGTCGCTTGTCCCATTATAGGACTACAACGTTGGAGGTTCGAATTTCTGGGGACATACAGTCTTCTTAATCCTTTTAGTAAGTGGGGTTTTAGTTGGAAAGGGTTCCCATTCTTTTTTATCATCCTTCTTCTTTAGACTTTCTTCCACAATTTCAAGTGCCATTCCTAAAATGTGTTTCTTCTTTCTACTCTGATCCGCGGACTGAGTGCCCTCTACGCTGCCAACTTCTGCTTTATGTGTATAATCATGATCTTGAGTCAAGGAATTTAGGCATTCTTTTGGGAGGACTCTCCCTCTGGCGGCGGAGCTGTCTAGCCGCTCCGAGATTGTGTTGTCGAAGTTGTCACGCACAGATGCTTTGTTCTTTCCATGATCCCGATTGATGTGATACACAACTTCTTGAATGGAATTTTCCTGTTTCAAGCTCGAGGCATGGAATTCTACCTCGGATCCGTGGCGTGTCTGAGTGGTTGGAGAACAAGTGGCCCTCAGCGCGGCTTTTGAGGTGGCTTCTTGAATAGCAAGTACTGAATCGAGTTTCTTCATCATTGCATTGTTCGTAATAGTTGTTTGACTCATTAATCCTATCATTGCTTCTTTCAACTCTTTCCTGGTTACTGTTTCTTCAACTCCAAGCAGTTCTCCTACCCCGGAACGATTGTGGATGATGTGATGATATTAACACTATTGATGAGGCTGTTGACTTCGTCAGTGACTTCCCTCAGCATGTCCATAATTCCAAGCACATATTTCTCAGACAATCTCGTCGGATCTTATTAGGGAGAGATGTAAATATGGCCCCATAGTGGGCGCCAAATGTATTCACCAAAAAGTGGCTTAAACACCGAAGGTACTAGAATTGTACTTCACTGATATGGCAAGAAAATAAATGGATCCATACATAATAACCCTTGAAAATAAAAATGCGAATAAGAAAAAATAGAGATTAGATTTAGCCTTATGCCAGACCTACATCCACTATGAAGATTACTTGCATTCTTAAAATGGAGATTACAAGGTATACCAACTCTCTTTTTTCATACATCTTTATATTCACTCAATATACTCTCATTTATACATATCAATACTCGGATATTATGAGAAAATGGTAGAGTTTGAGGAGGAGAAAGATGGATGAATGACTGAGGAGGAGGATGTCTTTGATTTTCCGATTACAAGGTTGTACTAGGCGCCATGGCCAAGTTGGTGATGAACCTTTCGATGAAGAAGATGATCCAAATCTTTAAGGAATGATTGAAGATAGAATGTAGCAGCACTTCTTGGTTCAAAATATCGGATCCCCTTTATGTTGGAAGCCATGGCCTATTTATAAGTGTCCCTCCTCAGAGAAATGAGCTGAAGTTCATATATGCAAGCGTCGGATCGTCTTTGACAGTAATTACCAAAATGCCACTATCTGGTTATTGCCAGCTGTCTGTATCTGTATCAAGCTTCCACGCGCGAGCGACTTTGTAGGAGTGAGTGTTTCAAATAGTCAAGTGGGTGCCTTTAGCTAGTGTTCTTCGGGCGTGGCTATCTTCAGTAATTGGTGAGCGGTTATCTGATTCGATTGATTGTAAAATGAGTAGGTTACTAGGATTGTACTTGTGGTCGAGCGACTCTGGAGTGGAGCACGGGTCTGGGACCAATTCCACTTGGTGCTTTGCTCGACTGAATTCCTTGGTTTAAGAATGTGCGACCTTCTCTAATTCGGACGCTCTTAGCAGGTTGCTCAAGGATATTCATTCTTATTGCCTTTTCACCGCATTGTTTCTCAGTATGGCTATGCTATGTGGTCTCTCCTAATCCTGTTAAGCGAATGACTCATCTTGTTTTGCTATTCGAGCGGCTTTGACCTAATATGAACAACCAACCTTTGCTTCTGTGGCCGGGTCACGACTTGCATCTGGCTTTGGTTTGAATATGGGCACATAAAAACGTTGTGAGTGCTTGATTTGTAATTCTAGGCCACGGTCAGTCCTTTAAGAGATAAACATCTGAATCTTGTTCTGTATGGTTTCTTCGTAATCTTTGTGAGCAGTTCAAGTGCCTTGGACAACAATATGCATGACCGACCCTGATGGCGCTCGTCATGAAGTTTCTGCTCAGATTTTGTTGCTCAATGTGTGTATAGTTTATTTTAGGGATCAACACCATTGATTCGAGTTTGGAGATTAGACGAAAATCTTGCCACAACGGAAATAGCTGCGATTTCTGGTTTTTGGTTTTGTTGGTAGTTCCGGTTAAGACAATTGCTCGATCCAAAACAGGAAAAGTTCACAATAGTAAGTCGTATCTATTTCAAAAACATAATTACGTGGTATATCCATTCATTACTTCATTGAATTTCCGAATCTACCTTTATTGAAACATTCAATTAAGTTCTTGGCCTTGTATTTGAGGAAATTTTGTTTTTAAAACTATTCGAAAAAAATAAAATGAGCTTTGAAATAAGGTTTCGGAGAATGGTTTTATAAAGGTTTAATTGACATAAATAATCCAAAGTTTAACCGTTCCGCCCATATTAATCCCATGTTTGCATTATATAAATATAATCCCAAGTTTAGGGGGTGTCTTCCCATATTGATCTCTGTAACTTGGTGACCTGTTACAACCGGTTTCAACTTTTCATTTTCCCAAATCAATTGTGAATTCATGTTTCTTGTTCGTTCTTCAGCTCTTTTTCGTTTCTCAACTGGAGATCATTGCTAAAAAAAAAACACTTCTGTTTTTGCTTGCAAAATTTACCAACTTTTACTCAAAATTGTTTAAACCAGAAATCACATATTTGCGTAAAGATAAATCACGCAAAACAGTTAACGTAGAAATCAATATTGAAAGCGATTCCGATTGGGATTTGGGTGAATTCGGGGAATCACAAATGGTAATCTCGATTTCAATCTGGTGGTCGTTGAATTTGACGGCGCGACTCGGTACGGATTTCGATTGGTTGATGAAGGCGGCTTGATTGTATAGCGATTGGATGCGAATTTGTAGTCGGAATGTGGTGGTTTGTATTTGAGGACTTTGTTCGGAGAGCTACTGCTGAGGGTGGTGTTGGTGTGTATGGTACTGGTGCAATAGGATTTGAGTGGTTTTTCAGGTGGTGTTGTGTTTGAAGTGAGCAGGAAGAGTATGTTGGAAGGTTTTACGCTGATGTACGGGGACTATGTAATGTAGGAGATTAGGTTGTGGTGAAAACTGGACAAAGGACGGTTGTTGTGAGTGATGCAGTGGATGTGAATTTGTGTTGTAGTAAGTTACAGGGAGGAGTAGGCAGTGGTATGAAGTTGTGTTGGTTGACCTTGAAGTTGGTTTGGGACTGTTTTGTGATGTTGATGATTGTTTGAGTTTAATGAAGATGGTGAGCTTGGGTAAACTGCGGATATGGTGGTGTTGTTCTAAAAGAAGCTGCGAATATAGTGGTGTTGTCTATGGTTTGCGTCTACAGTTGAATAGTGGCAGTGCAGTTCTTTATTTATGACTAGGATTGAAGAACAAGAAAACAAATTTCATGAAGTTTCTATTATTTATGGCGCAGGCGGTTCTTGTTTTTAATTTTGAGAAAGAGGGAAATATGACAGCTTTGATTTTTCGAAGCGGTCGTTTGGAGGAAATAAAAAGAAAGGCAGACAGAAGAGAAGCGGAGGAGAAGAAGAAAGGTAAAGGAGGCAGGGTGGAAACCTGCTATAGCAGTTCATTGGGGAAATGGGATCAATTTGGGAAGGCACCCCCAAAACTTGGGATTATTTTTAAATAACGTAAACTTGGGATTAATATGGGCGGACCGGTTAAACTTTGGATTATTTATGTCAATTAATCCTTTATAAATGCCTAGTTTTGTAAAGATATGGTTATAAGAATTTTAATCTGTTCATGTTTCAGAATTATAGGTCCATTGTGTAATTATAATAAATATAATCCGATTGGTAGGAAAGAGGAAATTAGAAATGACAAGGAATATGCCGCTAAACATAACAATAATAAATATTTAGTCCTTGTGATTTTTACTATCCCTCTGCCTATACACATTGTATAATTTATTGAAATCAACACAATAAATCCTTATGATTTTAAAATCTCCAAAAAATTTGAACACTAAAAGGTTTTTCAATTTGAAATATGAAGTGGAATATAAACAATAATAGTGATAATAAAACGAATTTATAAATATGTAACCGACAGTTTATAATAAATTCCATTTTTGGAAAAGTTGTAATTTTTTTGTCGAAAATGCTAAGGAAAATCCTTCATCTTGATTTTTGGGGTATTTGACTTTTGCGAGTCGTCTATTTTTTGTCAGCTAGTGAAGGGAAAATCAATTTTAATTTCGTTTCGGATTTCTAGCTTGTTTCATGTTTTAAGTTCATTCGTTGTGTAGTCACAACATCATAGTTGAGATTATAAATACTTGGAGTTATTTTGGAGTTTAACTATGGTCATTGGATACCGCGGTGATGACGGTAACTCATTTTCGGATCGTGTTAAATCTTAAAAGATAATGCGGGACGATTAATATTCTAATCCGGCCTAATAGGGTCAAGGTTCAATTTTTATCCAAAGCTATATAATAGTTTCCCATTTAGCGTTATGGAATAATGGTCAACTTATCGATGAGTTTTGGTACAACTTGGACCTAGGACTCAACAATAATAGTTGCATCCAAATTACCCCCTTAACTTCCTTCTTTCGTCCAATCTTCCTCATCAAACAGAACCATATTCCTATCCTTATTCTCTTTCTTTATTGTCGCCTCATCTCCTCCTTTTTCACGCTTGTTTGCACATTAGATCTAGTCTCACTAGTACACCAACATCTAATTTCTTCTATCCGACCGTTTCTTAGTTCATAATGCCTAACTGCGCAATCCGATTTACTCATACTATTTAAGTCTCATCCTTAGGGAGAGATCATTTTGATGGTTTGTGATGCGAAAAAAGTTCTCACTGCTTTAGGGCTAAGAAAACTTGTCAAGGCAGTTGGACTTGCACTGGGCAGTTGCTTCGAGATCATAGAATAGGTTGTTGTTTGTGCAGCGTCCACCTTTGATACACCTTGTTTGAATAGGTTATTTCTAAGGCGATCTTCATTTTGGATTTGAAGATCAAACTATCTTTGGATGGTTTTCTGAGTAGAATCTCGATGACATTTTAGTGGAATCCACACTGTACGCGGACTTATGGGGTCTTTTGTGTGACTGGCTTTGGAGATTTTGCAGCGGATCTCTTTTTCTTAATATTGGGTTTTGAGTTCGAAAATATATGTTCGAACTACCCATGTAAACGTATGACCCATTTAGCACATCGTTCTATAAATAGGAAGTTATGACCAGATTTGTCTCATGATGTGAAAATTAATCTTGCTTGAGCGACGGCGTAACCATCATCTATTGCCGCATCATATTTGATTCATTTTGTTGTTCTTGTGTAATGTTTCATGGAGTTACTTTCTGTAATTTCGCCTATCCATTTTGTCTTTAGACAACATTAGTTGGATTTCTATGAGAAGCAATTTTGTGGTATGCTTCCTCTCTCATTGCAAATTCTCTCTTAGAAGAGATGGAGATGTGGGAACCTACAACAACACCAGCAGTTTTAGTAACACGAAATTGAGTATATTGCAAACATGATATGGTTAATTAAAGGTCATAAAAATTGGTTTGCCCTCCAACCACGGGGAAAGGGATCTCTTTGTTTATAACCGTTGTTTTAGGAGTTTCATTGTTGTTGTCGTCTTTGTTGTTTTCCCTTTCCAGCATCGGGGTTTAGGATTTGTGGTTATTCGAGCTTGTAACTTTAGTGTTGTTTAAATCGCATGACTTAGGTGAAAGGGGTTTCCAAGTTTGGAAATGTTTATGTCATTCATGCATTTATGTTTGAATAAAATATCATTTTTTATCTAAAATAACAGTTGTCTTAGAGTTGGAAAGAATAAAATTCTGTGTTGGATAAATTTTAGTAAATGACCGGTTTTGCGTTATTATCAACACGGGTATATAAATAAATGAATCATTGTTCCTTGTTAAAACAAAAAATTATTTTGGACTTTTTTGTGATTTCATTTTTCGCATTTTTTGCGTGATAGACTTTTAAGTTTGCAAAATACATTTTTGATACTTTTGGAAAACGTTGCATGAAATAAAACTTTTATCATTTTTAACTGATTTTCTTTCCTTTATTTCGATTTGTCTGAAAATGCAAAAATTTAGATACGGAAAATTATGCATATTTAAACGTCCATTTTACATTAAGACTGACGATTTGAATGGCGTAAAGTACACATTACCGAAATTTTAATTTTCAAACGATCTCATATGGAGAGTAAAGCGGTATTGAAAAGAAAATTTCAAAATAACATAAGAAGTTTACCAGCGGAAAATTATTTTTATGAAATTTTTCGATTTTTGGTCACATGAACGGTGTAAGAAAGATTTTTGGTTGCTTTGTGTGCGTGTTTAAGCAGTGCAATAGGACCGACAATACAGTAAAAATGTTAACTACAAGAAGAAAAAGGTTGTTTTAGCCCTGGAAACATTGTTTTCAAACCTTGTCAACGATGCGTGCAAGTTTTTAATTGACTCATTTTACGTTTAAAACTTATTTTAAGCACCCCTTTATGGTGTGCAGATGGAAAATTTTGGAGTATTTTGGGTAACTAGGGTGAAATTTCCACTATAAGGCAGGAAATGGAATATTTGTAAGTGGGAAAAATGTTAAAGTTCTTCGCTTTGATTTCCTTTTTTCGGTTTTGGAGAAATTAAATAAGAAATGATTAGATTACGTAATGTATTGGATGGTTGGGTTTAGATGTAAAATTGATTGTTTCACACCTCTATTCATAGTTGTGTGAGTGTTGCGGATGAAAAAGAATTTTTGAAATTTGCATTCATATAGGACTGCTAGTATATTTAGGATGTTTTGCATCATGTTTTCAAAAGTGTTTTAAAAATCTCAATGCATACATATAGATGGCCCGAGTTAGAATTATCTTGCATGCATGTTTTATGGTTGAAATGCATTATGTACATCATGCACATATACATAAGTTTGCAAAGTGGATGTACACAAATTGGTTATGTAGGATAGGATAATTAGGTGCCAGAATTTCGGGATGAAATTCCTTTTAAGAGGGGAAGAATGTAACAACCCAGAATCTTGAAAATAAATACTTATTTAATTAAAACCTCAAAATTACGATTTTTTTTGCAAACGATGGAATTTGACCTTGAAACTATATCTGATGCATTCGTATCGAAATTCTGGTCAACTTTCATGCTATTAGTTTCGCGAACGGAGTATATATGAAATAATTTAAGGGAAATAATGAAAAAACAGACGAAAATAAATAAACGTAATAATCCAAATATATGTTTCCCTATTTGACCAACCCTCATTGGGCAAACCAGCCAGAGGGCGGTCGAACGCCCCAAGGGTGGGTGTCGACCTCTTCTGGCCTGTATTGCCCAATGACGGCTAGGATTTGAGTGGAAATTTCATTATATTTTATAATACGAATGGATAGATTTTAATCTAAATAAATCTAACAGTCCTGAGCCATTTCCACTCCCATTATAAAGGGGTAAGGCCTCATTCTTTTCCACACATTGTATGAGCTACGACGAAGCTTTTCCATTTTCCTCCCTCTTCTAACCTAATTCCTAAAATAAAAATATATTCGTACACAGCAAATCAAATCAAAATCATATGGATCGAGAGGATTATCAAATTAAATGGAAAAGAATGCAAATTGATGCACTGACTCATATTCTCTCATCTCTTCTTGTTTTCTTATATCTCTATAAAACTGAATTTATCCCCTTTTCAGATAAATTGTCGATTTACAAGAATTTAAGAATTGTTGGCCTAAAACTTTCGAACTTTGGATTTGGATGCTTTGAGGTGAGAGGGAAATTTTTGAATACAGTGATAATAACTTATCTATTTCATTTGAATTAGATCTGAATTGTTATGCCTATTTCTATCGGATCGATTCGCTAAATTATTGCAATTGGATTGACACCCATCATATCTGATTGTAAACATGGTTAAAACTTGAATATTATGAATTGCGGTTAGGCATAAACATTAATTATGGGATTTTTAAATTGTTTATACCTATTTCCTACAATTATGTTGTAAAAATGTATTGTGGAAATTGCATAGCACTGTAGATCTGGAAAACAGTAACATTAAACATCATTTATAAGCAGTTACATTCATGATCTCTTGATCAGTGTTGAATAATAATTTATGTTAATTTGGGTAAAAAGATTCAATTGGTAAATTATGTGATTGTAATATTAAAAGAAATAAGTATGTTTGTATACAATATTGTTAGGTTTGGGGTTATTTATTGTAAACAGATTATTTTCCACCTTTAGAACAAAAAGGCATTATTTTGAAATCACAAGAGCTATGATAAAAAGATAAAAAAGTGAAAAGTCGAGCAATTGTATGAATAAATATATGTATTTGTGCATAATTTACATCAACTATTCTAAATTATATATTTACATAATGTTTGAATCAAAAATGGCTCAAACACCAAAGTTTATAAACCGTACTTCACTAAAATGGTTAGAAAGAAAATGGAGCTGCAATCGACAAAAGGTTAAAGCTAGAAATTGCGAGGAAAGTAAAATGAAGACGATTTTAGAGTGGTTCGACCTTAAGCTAGGCCTATTCCCACTATGAAGGTAGCTTCTATTACTATGACAATGTTTACATGGCATAAAATCTCTCTTTGTACGCTCAACTTCTCCCTTTTACAACAAATTCTCTCTCTCACACATATGGATCTCACATGGATCCATGGAATTTAGTGGAGAATGGTAAGGTCAGCAGAGGATAAGGAGAATGTCTTGATTTTGAGATGAGTATGAATGAGAATCTTCAGTCTCTTAACCACTTAGAGAATCTCAATGGAAGCCATGGCCAATTGGATGGAAGTTCATCAAATGGAGATGATGATGATTCAATTGTAAGGAATGGTGGTTGGAATAGTTTAAAAGCACTTCGCTATCCTAAGACCTACTCCCCCTTTGTGGTGGAATCCATGGCTAATTTATAGATGAGCTCCCATGAAGAAATGATCTTTTACAAATGCAAGCAGCGGGTCGTTCGTCCCTTTAATTACGAAAATGCCACCACCCAGCAGTATCCAACTGTTGACAGCTATATCCAGCTGTCTTGTGAGAATGAGCTTCATGCCCGTGAGCCGGTTGAAAGGGCGAATGGACGATGTGTGCACAAGCGATCAAGGGAGCAGATCAGGTATAAGTGCGATTATTAAGGAATTTGTATTCGATCGACCGACAGATAGTATCTAACTGAAGCAATAGCCACTGATGAACAAGCGACCAGTGTTGTAGATATGGTGCGAACAAAGAAAATATGTGCGACCCATTTTTACTTTGTTTACTTGTGTAAGAGACATGTATGTCTGAGCATGGTAGCTTAGGCGAGCGACTGAAGAGAGGCATGCGCGACCGACACTAGTGTTTTCTTTATGCCCTGCACGACCGACCTCTTTGATATGGAAACGAGCGACTTTCTCTATATAACCTTTACAGGATGTATGAGCTCTTTGCTGATATCCTAGACCCTGTACTGAAGGGAAAACGATCCACTATTCTGATGGGCGGAGCGACCAAATTTATGTGTGAGCAGACTCCCGAAGTGTATGTCACATCTGGTTACTCTGATGTTCGAGCGACCCACTTTGATATAGGAGTGAATGTCCAATTCTGACATGATCGACAAACTTCTTCATGAATGGCTGCTTCTTTATGTCATGCTCGTTTTAACTTGTGCTCGACCCTGTTGTATGCAAACGACCCTGGTAGGTCTGGTCGAGTTTTATGACGCTCGGTCTATACAAGTGCTTGTCCTATGGTTTCAACACATATTGAATTATCCAATTTGTGTACGATTATTAAGGGATAAACATTTACCCCTCGAAGTTTGTAATTTTTAATTTGTAAAAATTACGTGCTTTGAAATAATTAACTATAGAGACATTTGATGAATTAAATCTGGTTTCCCACGAGACAATCACTTCTGCGAGTGGCTCGCCCATATATAAGGTCGAACGAGCCAATAATCGCTTGCCCATAGACACAATCAACTGAATTTAGGTTCTTTTTCTTATAACGTGATCGGTTGGGTTTAACTGATTGAGTCAATACATCAGGTGGTCGTGCAAGCTGCCTGGGATCGAGCCAGCCGATTGGGTCTAATGGGTCATCCTATTAACGCAATTGAGCGGGCCGTTCAGATTCGAACGAGCGAATATGTCATTCAAATTTGTGAGAGCCCTTTACATACTGTCCCCACCCCTTCCAACTCTTTATTTATTTCCACTTTTTGAAGAATCCATACTAATGGCGACTCTGCTCTAGAGGATTCAATACTTCAACTATCTATTCAAACTCCAACTATACTATCCTTAATTTGACATTGTGCTTGATTCTTTAAGCTAAGCTTTATTAGTCGAATCAATTCTCCTTTAAATCTGAGGCATCCTGCTTGTTTGAAGGTGAATTCTTCTCTTTTAACTCTGTTTTTGGACTAAGCGGTTAACTTTGTGAAATTTTCAAGGTTTGCCCTCAAGAAATTAAGGTAAAGCTTGAACAATTTGAGCATTTCTTGAGGGTTTTTTGTGGTTTGCTATGATGGTAATGATTGGAGATCTTATGTTTTGAATCGAAATGCTTTGTGGTTGTGTGTGTAATCATCTGATGGATCTGAATTACATAAAAAACCTTTGAATTTCTGGTTCAAATAACACGTCTATGAGTTGTTTGTTGGAATTTTTTGAATATTAATACTCTTAATAATATAGGTTTCGGTCTTTTGGTCATATGTAAGTGGTTCGAACCAAACTTCTTGTGCCTGAATGAACATTTAAATGATGCTTGATGAAATGCCAATGTCGTAGATCCTTCTATGAACTCGATATTGCTACTGTAGTTGATTGATATTGGCACGTTATTGGCACCCGTTTTTCATTCTTTATTTATTCTGGAAACATCGGTCCTACAGGTTCTGCTCGTGCACCGTTGTTGCTTATGTTTGATTTGGCACGGGTCGTTCCTGCTCAATTCTTATACGAGATTGGTTACTAACGATCTTGAGCTGATAGAGCGTAAGCACCCTTAGGTGATTGTGTAAGATTGGACACATGCGACCCGGATATAAGCAATCATCTTGTACGACTGACTTGGATTGACCAAGCACGACCAAGGGTTGACTGAGTATGCACGACCAGGTAAGGGTCGTGCATAACCGACCAAGTCTGGTTCGTTCGTGCTTGACCTAGTCCAATTGGTTCCTTCATATCTCTTGTAGGTTCTTTCTGTATTAAAACCCCTATTGCTTGTCGAATTTTCTTTGTAGTACTAATCTGTACTGACAAACACTTGCATACACTTTTTAGCTTATAATTTTACCATTGGTTGCTCACATCAACATTATATTAATTTACAGGGTAACGTTTAGCTCGACCAGTATATTTATACAGGATTTCTTTTATTTAGTCATTTGTATTTTAAGCATTCTCTATACGAATCACCATTCTCAAATGTCATCGAGACTTAAAATAAGCTTAATCAGTTCTTCCTGATCATGAATCCTAAGCTTTGTATTTTATTTCAAATTAGGAAGCACGAACATGCGACTTGTTTTTTAAAAATATTTATTTGTGCAGAAATGCAAATTAGAAACCAATCCAGTCAAAATCTCAAGGAACGAACCATGTTCGAAGAAATCGGGTGTTATTGCCGAGTAACTTGGAATACCTTGATTGTTGACCCTGAAGTGAACATTGATCAGGTTTTTCCCCAACCCGGGGTTCTTGAGATTACCAGCAAATGTGAGCTCGGTTCCGACTTTTAGAAAACAAAACCAAATTTTTAGGGGAGGATGATTTGCCTGACTATCCACCCCTTGGGTATGTTACAGTTAATCACCATTTGTTGTCAAGTGGAGCAGTTCCTCCTTTTAATTCTTATTTAGAGCACATTTTGCGGTATTTTTTTATTGCCCCATACTAGTTGCATCCCAACAGTTATCATAATCTAATGGGCTTTACGTACTTTTTATGAGAGTCAAACAACGAGTGCATACATTTTCAGATATTTGTTCTTTATATGCCCTTAAAAGAAGGAAGACGGATGGTCCTTCTTTTATCCTAATGGAAGGTAAATATTGAAAAATTATCATTGGCTTAGTGGACAGTGTTAAGGGGTTTCCAGATCAAAACATTTATATCCGATGTCCCGGTAACTTCTATGGCTGTTGGATGGAAGGAGGTAATTACCCTTGCTTGATATCTTCTATTTTCTCAATCTCATCCTTTTTTACAGTAATTCCTTCTGATGAGGGCAATGTTCTTGACCGAGCTCTTCTTCATTCTTTGACTACTATTAATATCACTGAGAGAAGTAGACAGTTAATACTTTCAGAAAGGGTTTTTCGTCAATATCAATTACTCCATCCTTCACGGTCCATTGAGAAAATCCCGGTTTACAAGAAAAGTGTTACTAGCAAGTCTTCTGCTAAAAAGGCTTCTATGAGGAAATTCTTAGATCTTAGGAGTAGTAGTCAAACTTTTCCGAGATCCCCCTTGCCCTCGATTACTGAAGGATATGACTCTCACCATGAAGGTAAAGAAGTTGAGGAAGGCAGAACTAATGTAAGGGATGAAATAATTTCTAAGAAAGCTGTTGAGAATTCAATTGTCTTGATCATACAGGAAGAGGATTCTGCAAGAACTTTCGGAGGCTTAGATGATATAGACACAGCTAAATATCTTAATCAGGGCGACATTATGACTTTTGACCCTATAATCGAAGCTAAAAATTTTAATGCAGGAAAAGCTCGGGACTTATCCAATGGCCTGGGAAAGCATTTGATTTAAAAACTCTCTAAATTGGTTTGTTATTGGACGCACATTAGTAAACAATGATACTACAAACATTTTTCCCGTAAATGTTATATTTTGTTTGTGCATTTTTTTGAGTGTTGAGACTTTGCTTTGTTCCTTTTTCCATACATACGAATGAACCATTCACTATCGGATAGTTTCTCTCGAAAGATTGATTCCATTAACCCGCAACTCTTCTTACATTCTCGCCTTTCTCGTCACTTGAAGAGTCCTCAACCCTCCTCGAGTTATCAGCCTCATCATAACTCCGAGCCTTTATTGACTGAATTTCAAGAAGAAATGCCATACCATGGTGATAAGGGCAAGCAATAGAAGAAAGGAAAGAAGAAGAGTGGTGGAGATGAAAAAGGTGATAGTGACATTCAGAAACGTTATAAATCAACAAAGTATTTAAACCCTGATATTTCCATTACCTCTGAATAATCCATTGTTCCAACTTCCGATCAGATTCAAATGATTCTTGCCCGGCCTCCTTATAAAATTCCATCCAGAAATCTGATGCTTAGTGATCGCTTTGGTGGTTAGGACTTAACAGTAATGTACTTTGATTTAGACTTACATCTGAATGATAGGTCGAGTGGCTAAGTACTATAAATAGCAGTATGAATACCCAGTTTGATATAGCTAAGAGTCAACTTGGAACACGGCTAAACATGGCCATGAGCAATATCGATAAACAATTAGAGCATTGGACCAAATTTGGCTACGAGTTTCAAAGGTTGAATGCCCGACACCTTTATTTTATTAAAACTTTGGAGAATCATAAAGATGGACTGGTCCACCTGATCAGATCCCAAGAGTCCACAATTGCTTCTTTAAAGGGTGGAAATATTAGGGTGAATAGCTTAGAGGATGAAAATGAGACACTCAAAAAAGAACTGGAGTCTTCAAGATGACTGTTTCGAGAAGCTCAACCTGCTCAAAAAATTGCTAAATGTCAATTGCTTTTGGGAGGACGAGCTTCGACTTCTTATCAATAAGAAATGGCAGTTCTTGAAGACAAGATTAATTCTTAGAACAAGGATATAAAAACTCTGGAGGAAGGCAAAATCAAGTTGACTAATGCTCTTGATCAGGACAGAGTTAAGACCGTTGATACTCTGTTTCGGTTTTATGTCTACAGTGTTATGAATCATGGAAGCTTAAGCTATCAAAACAATGACTTTCCATGAACTCTGGCTCTTGTTTGGGAGAAAGTGCTTACATACTCATGCAATGCAAAAGATGAATTCCTCCAGGAAAAACTCTTAGAAGAAGAAGATCGCAAGGCTTTGGTCAAAGGCAGAGGAATACTGATGGATGAGAAAGCTCACTTTTCTAGGGAGAAGGCCTCAGATGCTACTGCTATCCATGGTCCATCTCATGTTAAAGCCCTAAGCTCTAAAACTCCTCCTGTGGATCCCTCCATTACCTATACTGACATGGGTACTACTAAAGCCCATTTCATTGAGGAGCAAGTTATTCAGGATGATACATTCAAACAGTATGCAGGGAACGGTGAGGAGAATGACGACACTTTTTTGAATGTAAATGACTATGAGATTGACCTTATACACCCACAAACAGCCGGTAAAATCGACATTCATCTGTCTGTACCAGATTTATATTATCTTATTTCTTCACCTGGGATTGCCAAATTTAGTGCTCATTAGTCGCTTGTGCCAAGTTTACCCTCGTCACCCCTTATTCCTACTACTATTCAGGTTGCTACTACTGATTCTGCTTTAGAATCGACTAGCATTAGTCCACATACTATCGCTCTTCCAGGTGATACATCACTACTTAATGCATCTGATCTGGAAGTGGTTGAATATGAGGACGAAATTTGGAATAATAAGGTTGTGTCTACTTTGATACACAGAAAGAGGCCCGTTTTGAATCAGGTGGGAGTTGTTAACCTTTCTTCCCCCGAGAATCCTTGTGTATACAAAGAAACCAAAGATGGAAACCAGGTAGTCGATGTATCTCCTTTTCCCCTATTAAGCAGTCTCTAAGGTCTAGTAGTGGGAAGAAAAAGAAGTAGCATCTGTGACTTCCTTACTTTGATTTCGGCCTGTTTCCTTTTCATTATATACTTAGATTGGTTGTATATGCGAGTTCCGGTCCTCGCCTAGTACTCTATGCTTGTTATTTTATGCACGTTCGTGTCTTGACATGTGACTTATGACTTGGCTCGGTGTTGCAATAATAAAACTGTGTTATACTTAAGCTTTTACTTTTACTTTGCACACCTGTTCTCTTTTCAAGCTTATAACGTAGATCATAATTCATTCATTTTTGTGATGCCTCATGGCATGCCTTTGGATTTACTTGACCAACTGTACTGTACTGAGTTCTCTGGATTTTCGCTTGGGTAATACTTGAGAACTTCTTTTTCATTAATTAACACTTCTTGTGTTTGCCACTTTATCAAAATTCTTGAGTTCCCCAGTTGCTTCAAGGGAACTCAATTTCGTTAGTCAAATAATCTTTACAGATGTTCAGCCTCTAATGTAAAGTTGTGATGATCTTGTGGTATGTTTTTGGTGAGCATTATTAAGTTTCTCTAATGTGGTGGTGATGCCCCCATACCAAAGCTCATTACAATTTATTATTGGGCTAGAAACGATCAACCTTTCTAAATTATCTTTGCTCTTGCTAGAATTTAGTTTTAATTGATCTATTAACACCATTTTTCGGGTGCCCCCCCCCCCCCCCCGTTTGAGGGATTTTATATTTGTCATGTGTTCAATCGTTTTTTCACTAACCTGGCAGTCCAGGCCCTTGGGAGATTAGAATGTGATTTGCACCTTTGAAGAAGCTTTTTTTTAGAGTTCATAACCATATTTCTCGCTAACCTAGCCGTCCAGGCCCTTCGGAGATAAGGTTCAAATATATAATGTGTCTAACCGCATTTCTCGCTAACTGTCGGTCCTTCCGGCATTGAGAAGGCCTTATGATTGGTGCCCCTGCTAAGATAGGACTTGGGATAAATTTCCCACACATTGGGAGGTCTTGGGATTAATGCTGGTCCTTCCAGTTTGTTTTCGGTCCTTCGGACATTGGGACTGGTACTTCCAGCCATAGTTTTCCGATTCTTCCAACTGTTGGTCCTTCCATCTTGTTGTTGGTCCTTCCGCAACAAGTACCGGTGCTTCCAGCATTGGTTTGTCTGCCCTTCCGACTGCTGGTCCTTCCAGCTTGTTGTTGGTCGTCCAGCGCTAGGAATGGTGCTTCCAGCCTAGGTTTGTCGGTCCTTCCGACTGTTGTTCCTTCCCGCTTGTTGTCGATCATTCCGGTAGTTGGACAGGTGCTTCTAACCTAGGTTAGTCGGTCCTTCTGACGGTTGGTCCTTCCAGCATGTTACTGGTCCTTCTAGCACTAGGACTAGTACATCCATCCAAGGTTTTGTTTGTCCTTCCGACTTGATACTTCAACCCACGAGGAAGACGCTAGTTATTTTTGTCGAGTTTTGCTTTGATTTAAAGAACCGATGTCCTAGACCTAAGAAGGTGCCTTTAAAGTGCAACTATCAATCTTTTAATTGTGGCTCAAAATTTGGTTGGCTCTAATTCCTTTGCTAGCTGCTTGATTTGGCGGGCTACCTCAGATTAAGAATTAGAACATTCAAACTCTCACTTAGAGGAGTGTCTCTTTATGAAAGTTTCATCACTTTCGCTCGATTATCGTGGTACTTGTTCATTGTTTGAATCCTTGCGACGTTTCCCATTCCCGTCTAAGGAGATGCTTGATATTCACTGCTTTTGAGTGCTTGAATTGGTGTTGTTGGGAGTCACTATGATTTGTTAGATTCTGAACAGATAAGAGTTCGACAATTTACCTGCAATATGAAATCATTTTAATCAAATTTAGATTTGACATTAAATTTTCCAAGTTTTGAAATTTACTCAAACAGGTATGCTCTAAGTCATAGAGCTCATGTTTAGTGCATTACTTGCAGCTTATTACACACAGTTTACAAGAAGTTCTAAATATAACAGTAAGCAAAGCATTAAGTGACGCATGAAAACAAAGCAGTGATGTTGATGTCTGCTAATTCTGAGTCATTGCAATTGGAGCACCGATACTTGATCCTTAATTGATTGTTGGGCTTGGATTGGTTTGAGCAAACGATCCATTACTTGTTGCCTCTATTCGCAGGGAACTGGCGCAGTGTTTGTGGATCTATACATATTATTGCAGATGATTATTCCTAATTAGTTCTTCAATTAGCGAATTTAGGTGCCTACAATCATCGATATCGTGACCAGGATGGTTATGTAACTGATAGAACCTTCCTGGTCTTATAGCAACATCTTTGACCTGCAATTGTTTTGGTATCAGATATTTCTCGGTATCTTTAGTTGCCATGAAGAAATTTCCTATGTCGTCATTAAGGGGAGTGAGCTCTGAATGCTTAAAAAAGTGGAGCTTCTTCTTGGTCTGATTATCCTTTCCCTTGTTGCCCCTCTTCTGAGCACCAAGACTGCTTTGAATACGAATTTTCTTGTTCAGTTGAACATTATTTTCTAGGACATCCAAGGCATATGGTAGATTCTCTTTGACACTCATATATTCTTCAGCTTTATCGAGTAGTTTTCCGAGAGTACTGGCTTTTGTCTTCTTAATCCTTCGTCCTAATTTGGTCTTTTTGCATAAGGCCACTTTTAAAGCCATCAGAACCAAGTGGGGCTCATAATTTCCAACTTTAGCCACTGCCATATTGAAGCGAGTGAGAAAAGCTTTGATGGATTCACCTGACCTTTGCTCTGGCTCAAAACATCCCAAACCTGGGTTGCTTGGAACCTGAATTGCTTCCTGAGCAGTCTGGCCAAGGTAGCGAAATCATCCACAGACTTTGGTGGCAGCATTATGAACCAGAGATAGGCTACCCCTTCCAGATAAGTTGGAAAGTATAGGCATTTGATTTCATCAGTGGCTCATGCTCCGCCTATATACTGATCATACTTGCACAAGAATACATTGGAATTGCTTGTCCCATTATAAGATTGCACCAATGGAGGTTTAAACTTTTGTGGATATAGAGCCATCTTGATCCTTTCGATGAGTGGGGTCTTAGTAGGAGAAATTTCCCAATCTTTTTCGTTGTCTTCCTTCTTCAAGCTTTCTTCCATGATATTGCGTACCGTTCCTGATATATGTTCCTTCTCTTTGTGCTGGTCCATGGGGTGTCGGGTGTCTTCTTCCTTACCGGACCTTCGCCTAAGCGGGTGGTCATGATTTGAAGCTTGCTATCCTATGCTTCCTTCCTAGGGAAGCACAGTTTTGGTGGAACCAAACACCTGTTGAGAAGTTGTCTTATCGGAATAGTTGCGTGCATGTGTTTTTACTTCTTTATGGTTGAGATTATTAAAATTTGCAACCTTCTGAAGATAATTTCTTGATTCGGACTTGAAGAGGAGGAACCTGCATTGTGCGTGTGGGTAGTTCGAGTAGGTTGAAGATGAGTAGCACTTAGTGTGAACTTTGCAATAGCAGTTGATCACGGATTCGAATTAAAGTGGCAACCCATAGTAGGATGATCACTTCCTAAAGTGGCAACCCTTCATTTTAAAGATGTGCACAACCATATCTACTAACGTCGCAGCGTCTTAATTCCCATAGCAAGCCGGACCCATGCATGCACATGACTCCGTTGGTTTCCAGCGCTGTTGACACCGCCCCTTCATTCGGATCTCTTACAATCAGCCCAGTAAGCGTGTCCCTACTCCGACCTAGTTCGGAGTACTCGTTTGATACCTAGATGTGTTAGTGACTGAAACGGGTCCCACATACAAGATGATACAAGCTCCCCCTAGGCTTGCATCCCCACTGCTAGGAATTCAACCAGTTATGCCTAACAGTCCAACCTGCTAACAGGTTAAGTTGTCGGGCCTATATATGTAAATATTACTCCACCGCCACAAGATTTAGTTAACCCTCACCGATCCAAGCAAGTTTACTTAACAAAGTGGCATAACCCCAAAGTATAAAATAGGTTAATTTTGTGGGCCTACATATATAAATATTACCAACCGCCACAAGATTTACTTAAACCACCCACTATTTCAACAAAGTTTACTTAACCCCTATTCAAGTTAACATGTTCATACAATCCTTATGGACTCATCTAGGTTTAGTATTCCAATTCGATACCAAGTCCATTTATGGTTATAATGGGCTAGACCTCCCACATTAGTCCTACAACTTGTGGATGCTGGATATGCCGGTCGGGTCCGGGCAAACTTCTTCCACAAGTTGGGCCTAACCTCTTGCCTTAGCCCATCTCGTATTTGTGCATTTAGACACCTCATATTAGATTCAACATTTTCGTAGCTGGATATGTCGGTCGGGTCCGGGTAGACTTCCGCCACAAATGCAATCTAACCTCTTGTCATAAGTGCCATTACAGTTTTCTAATTGTTGTAATCCTAGGCATTTTAATTATTAACCAATTAATTATACCTATGTCTTTATAGGTTTTCATGCACATTTACCAAAATATATTCACAATGGATTATATGTCCAAATTCATATTAGTCACTCTAGTTATGCCAATTCTAATGTTTTCCCTCGTTCCCTAACTAACGCATTCGCATATATTTGGCATCATGTCTAGGCTAGAAAGTAGCCTTGCCATAAACAATAAAAGGGAAAGATGACAATAGTGATTATTTCAGCAAAAGTGACATTAACATGTAATCGGCATAGTGATAAGGTGGTCTTATAAAAATAGATCTAGTGAGCATGTGATAATGAAGCTAGATCTAGCATACTAAGGATGTCATGATGGGCATGAATAAATAAGGATTCATATGTCCAATTAATGTCATATCTAAATTAGCCACAACATGATAAGTACCAAATGATCTAACAAGAATTAGACCCATAAGCAGATGTGACATGATAAACTAACCACAAACGAATTGGATCTATAAAGGTAGATCTAGCATGATAATAATTTAAGATCAACAATTGTGACGTAACAAATTAACCACAAGCAAATTAGATCTATAAAGGAAGATCTAGCATGATAACAATTTAAGATCCACAATTGTGACATGAAAAATTAACAACAAGCAAATTAGATCTAAAAGGATCTAACATGACATGATAAATTAACCACAAGTGAATTAGATCTAAAAAGTAGACCAAACATGACATGATAAATTAACCACAAGCGAATTAGATTTAAAAGGGTAGATATAGCATGACATGATAAATTAACCACAAGTGAATTAGATCTAAAAAGATCTAGCATGACATGATAAATTTACCACAAGCGAATTAGATCTGAAAAGATCAAGCATGACATGATAAACTAACCACAAGTGAATTAGATTGAAAAAGATTTAGCATGACATAATAAATTAAACACAAGCGAATTAGATCTAAAAAGCTAGATCTAGCATGACTTGATAAATTAACAGCAAGCGAATTAGATCAAAAAAGGTATATCTAGCATGATAATAATTTAAGATCCACAATTGTGACATGACAAATTAACCACAAGCGAATTAGATCTAAAAAGGTAGATCTAGCATGACATGATAAATTAACCATAAGCGAATTACATCTAAAAAGATAGACCTAGCACGATAATTATTTAAGATCCACGAATGTCATAGATTCACAATTTATGACAAATCCATATCACATCCATATCACTTTTACTTTTACCCATTTAAATCTGAAAGTAACTAACTCACCATGTTCGGATTTTAGAAGAAAGAAAAGAAATTGTTGGTGTTGAATCTCAGATATATAGTTGAAATACTTGAATCTTTTTTTTAAACTTGATTTTTGAGAAGAATAGGCTATTTAACTGAAGTTGCAGCAGAGCCTTGCCATCACCATTATTTTTCCAATGAATAAAACCTAGGTTTAGAGTCCTTTATATAGCTGTTGCACCCTGATTCTGGACACTACGTGTGTCTAGAAACATTTAGCCAATTCGACCCAGGGGTCGACCTAAAGGTCGATCCGTACTCCCTGAGTCGAACCCGGTGTCAACCCAGCGTGGATCGGCACCCCAAAAGGGTCTGTTCTGTGTTTTGGCTACCCGTTTTTTCGTTTTGATTTTTTATGAATATTTATTTATTTAATTTTTATATATCTATCTATATATATATTTCTCATATGCATACAAACATCAAGGCGTAATAACTTCTTCATACGGTGCCCGTTTTACGCAAACCAAATGTTTATCTTGACCAAAATTTGGAGACGAATGCAATGGTATAGTCTGTTTTGCTTAATTCGCAGTATTTAATTAAGTTATAACATTATATTCATTATATAATGCAGTTAAAATGTCTAAAAGTTTTAGGGTGTTACATTCTCCCCTACTCAAAGTATTTCGTCCCCGAAATCTCCAAGTTAAGAAGAACGTATATCCTACCATCCACATCCATCAACTCATCCACCAATCATGGGCCTCCATTGTCCTTAAAATATTTCTAATGCTTATATGAACATATGCAAAGCTGTGTGTATATGTCCCAATACTAATGCAAAGATCAGGTTGTCTATTGATTCGGTTGACCTCCTTAATGCAATGTATGTTAGTGTCATAAATCCAACATGTATGCAAATAATCCTATTATAACATGTAAGTTCTATCCGTGTGCACAGTCATTCGACCAAATGCGACATCCACTTGATAATACTTCCATTTCTTCCATTAAAAAAAAATTGCACATATATCCATATGCTGTATAAGAGTGATTAAGCTGATCTAATGCCTTATGTGTGTGTATATGTATCCATAAGCAGCCACTAGAAAACAGTTGACACGCTTTTTTGTCAAAGCTGTCACACTTCAAGTATTTGGTGAGCAACATGCTCAAGCGTCATAAAATACAAAGCAACAGGGTTGAAGTCGTATTGCAAACACAAAGGGACTCGAAACCGGAAATTAGATGGCCTCTTACGGGCCCAATGAACTCTTAAGCAACCGTCTTCTGAGCCGAAGGCGAGCCATGCTTCGAGCCGAAGGCGAGCCGTCAAGCGGGTCCAGGCGCTGCGCCGGTGGGGGTCTGGGGCCCTACAGTCCCGACGGTGATCGACTTTGCCGGTTAGGTCGAAACTGTGGGCACCGCTCGATTCATCCGATTTCTCTGTGCTGGAAGCCCAGATTTCTTCGCTTCGGACCAGCAAAACCTTTGATTCCTTCACTTCGCATTCGGGAATTTCAACAACCTCGGCAGCAAGATTTCTATATCAATTTCGAACCTCTCCAGGGTGTTCGAAATTTCGCACCCCACTAGGGAGTTTGAAATTTCATACCCCCTTGGTAGGGTAGAAATTCCGAACCCCCCTGGTGGGGTCGAAATTCCGAACCCACCGGGTGGGGTCGAAATTCAGAACCCCCTTGGTGGGGTCGAAATTCCAGACCCCCCTGGTAGGGGGAAATGCCAAACCCCCCTTGTAGGGGCGAAATTTCTAACCCCACTGTTGGGTTCGAAATTTCGAACCCCATAGGTGGGTTAGAAATTTCGAACCCCTTGGTGGGGTTGAAATTTCTAAGCCCACCAGTGGAACCGAAATTTCGAACCCCCCTGGTGGGGTCGAAATTTCGACCCTGCACCAGGGGGTGCGAATTTTTTGCATATGGCTTGTTTTGGGGGGCGAAATTTGCTCTTGTGGGTCCCGCTGCTCACCAACTCCTACCTAAACTTGCTCTTATAGATACCCCAAGCCTTGGCCTTCATTAGGGGTCTTCTCCCTTGGAATTTTTGGACCTTGAGAGCTCCAAACACTCATTAGTGGCTTCTAACACCTCCACCATGTCCATGGGAGATGACATGAATAATTAAAACATGGCATGCATGTCCTCCTTCGACACTTGAAAATTAACAATGATTGTTATGCTACAACCTCATTGACATGAACACCAACCCCAGATATTGTTGACCAAGTCAACGCTTTTCAACGAAGAAGAAGAAGGGCAATTTAGTCAAAGTATTGTACAAGCATATATTTTGCAATTCCATTGTATCACTTCGAACTTAGCTATTGACTGAACTTGTACAACCTTGTAATCAACCAAAGATATGACGAATAAGGATTATAAAGTGGATGCAGGCGTTAGTGCCAAACCACTATCAACGTTGTGTCTCCCCGCATTTACATACTTTACTGCTTATTTTGATAATTGTTCACACACACACACACTTGGGTGTTGGCGTGCGAGAATTTTGCCCGTCAACATTTTGGCGTGCTAGGAAGGGGCCGCAAAGCTTCGACCTCTGCATCGGATTAACCATTCAGATGTGTCAAACCACGTCTTCAAATTAAACTTTACTCACTTCACACCATGGGTGTTAAGCGCAAGAAGCTCCCAGCTATCACCGAAGCACATGAAGCAACATGAGATGAAGGAAACCATGAACTTTCTTCGACTGAAGTACCATAGAACAATGTCACTCGAGAAGACGTTGATGGAATGATCAAGAATCTCGCCACTGATTTGAATGCTCGACTCGAGCGAAAAGAAGATGCTTTCAATACCTTCCTCGATCGTATAGAAGAAAGGATAAGGAAGACAACTAGGCCAACTGGCTAGGCATATATTATTGGAACTAGTACCAATGTTCCTCCAATTGCAACTCGGGACTTGGAGGCAACCCTACAAACTAATCAACTGGCCGATGTCGCTCCTCCAAATGGCGCCGGTCTCGCTACACTCGGGGGACACTGCTCCAGCCCGTGACCCTTTGGTGGGAAAAGTCGCGCGCTCCGCTGTTGGAAACATCGCTCAAGCCCCAATGTGTGCAGCTTTGGATGGTAGCGCTCCCACGGTTCTGGGAGTCGGAATTGCGCCTAATGTTTCCCCTCAAGTAGGAATCCAACCATACTTTACCCTCAACCAACCGATTCTTAACTTGAACTTGAACACTGTGGGCACCAGTGCCGCTTTGGATAATTTAAATCAGTTGCTTGCCTTCGGGAATGGGTCAAAGATCGCGAATGTCCTCCGTCAGTTCACTCGAGGTAGTGCTTCTTCTATGGACATGAGTTGTGTGACTCGCAGCCCGCTCTCTTTGGATATCAAGAACTCCCGGAACCCACCTGACTTCAGGTTACCAGGCTTGGATCCTTATGACGGTCGCAAGGACCCCACCGCTCACCTCATGAGATATATTCGACATATGAGGTTCTCTCGGCTTCATATAATGTCAGGGCTAAGTGCTTCTCACTCTTATTAACAAACATAGCTACAACGTGGTATAAGCAGCTTAAGCTGGACTCCATCACTTCTTGGAATGCTTTGATTACCCGATTTGTGGAACAGTGTAGTGTCAACATAGTTCGCCCAAAAATCTTCATAACTCTCAATAGAATTAAGCAAAAGTCCGGCGAGACTCTATGAAAGTTCTTGAAATGGTTCAACGCTGTGGTCGCTTCAGTCGACCGACCTGAACCTTCCATTGTTTTAATGGCCACTGTATCTGGCGTTTTAGATAAATCTGAATTCAGGACTTTATTGCACTGAGACCCGCCAAAGGACCTTGGCGAGTTCTACTTTGAAGCCAAAAGATTCCTTTGAGAAGAAGATGTGAAGGCCAATAATAGCAAGAAGGTGGTCGATGTTAATGCTGTTAAGGACTTGAAATCTTCCGTTCCTGGAAAAGCTTAAGATTCTGCTCAGCAACCTCCAACGGGGAATGATCGCAATAGCGCTAATAGGCAATAAAGGTGCTCGACCTTCACGGAGCTTACTCACACACTCGAGGAGATCTACTGAGGAGTTCACCCTATTGCTCACTTCAAAAGGCCTTTCGCTCGGGATCCTCCTCGACAACTAAGCAATCCCAGCCGATATTGCATATTTCACAAAACTGATAGTCACAATACGAATGACTGTCAACGTCTTAAGAATTCTATTGAAGAATGTGTTAGACATGGAGAGCTGGTGCGGTTTGTTGGACACCTCAAAGGAATCAGGATAGGCCCGAGAGCAGCACCTGTCGCGGCATCATCATCAGTTAAGTCTCTCATTGGATCTGATGTCTAGGGTCCAAGCCTCCATAGCATCAGTATCTTATGGATTTTCGGTCTTCTAGTCTTATTATGGTTCTCTATGACTCATAAATAATCCGCTCCTCACTTATGGATTTTTCATTCTGGCTCTCTAGGCACAAGTATTTTGGCTTCAGCCCAAGGCATTGTATTTATGGACCTTAGTCCTCTAGTTAATGAAACGTTTGCTTTTTTTGGCATCTTGTCTTACTTTAATAAGGTCGCCTTGACTCCACATGCCAAGGTTGTCTCACCAATGTGAGATCTCCTTGATTGCTACATACCAAGGTCATTTCACCAATGTGAGATCTCCTTGATTGCTACATGGCGAGGTCATCTCACCAATGTGAGATCTCCTTGATTGCTACATGCCGAGGTCATCTCAACAATGTGGGATCTCCTTGATTGCTACATGCCAAGCTCATCTCACCAATGTGAGATCTCCTTGACTGCTACTTGCCAAGGTCATCTCACCAATGTGAGATCTCCTTGATTGCTACATGCCCAGGTCATCTCATTAATGTGAGATCTCCTTGATTGCTACTTGCCGAGGTCATCTCACCAATGTGAGATCTCCTTGATTGCTGCATGCCGAGGTAATCTCACCAATGTGAGATCTCCTTGATTGCTACATGCCAAGGTCATCTCAACAATGAGAGATCTCCTTTATTGCTACTTGCCGAGATCATCTCACCAATGTGAGATCTCCTTGAATGCTACTCGCCAAGGACAGTTCACAAACATGAGGTTCCCTTGAATGCTTCAACATGCCTTGGTCGTCTTACCAATGTGATACCGCCTTGAATGCAGTCTACCAAATCAATTCAATGATCTATGGGAGCCTCGTCGGCAGAACGGCAGGACCGCTCACATATGGTTATGTGTACAACTTCTCTTGGCAGGTTACTGGGCTCCTCCGGTCTCTTGGACACTCTTGCTGTTCTGGCTTTCTATTAATACGATCCCAAGCGATCGTCGGAATTCTCTCCCTAATACGATCCCAAGCGATCATCGAATTTCTCTCCCTAATACGGTCCCACGCGATCGTGGCCTTCCACTAATATGATCCAAAAAGATCACGGATTTCCGGACTTCTCCCACCTTTGATCTCTGGAATTCTGTTCTCCTTGCAAAACATATCTTTCTTGGATCAAGCAAGATATGTTTTGGGGGGTAAATTTTGGCATGTTTTTTTGTCAAAGCTGTAACACTTCAAGTATTTGGTGAGCAACGTGCTCAAGCGCCAAAAAATACAAAGCAGCAGGGTCGAAGTCGCTTTGCAAATGCAAAGAGACTCGAAACCACAATTAGATGGCCTCTTACGGGCCTAATGAACTCTTAAGAAAATCGTCATATGAGCCGAAGGCGAGCCGTGCTCCGAGCTAAAGGCGAGCCGTCAAGCGGGTCCGGGTGCAGCGCTAGTGGGGGTCCGAGGCCCCACAGTCCCGGCGGCGATCGACTTAGCCGGTTAAGTTGAAACTGTGGACACCGCTCGATTCATACTATTTTCTCCAAGCCGAAAGCCCAGTTTCCTTCGCTTCGGTCCAACATAACCTCAGATTCCTTCACTTTGCATTCAGGAATTTCAACTCCATCGGCAGCATGATTTCCGCGTAATCTATATCAATTTCGAACCTCTCCAGGGTGTTCGAAATTTCGCAAGCCACCAGGGTATTCGAAATTTCGTACCCCCTTGGTACGATCAAAATTTTGAAACCCCTGGTGCGGACGAAATTTCGAACCCACTTGGTGGGTTCGAAATTCCGAACGCCCCTGGTGGGGTCGATATTTCGAACCCCCACGGTAGGGTTGAAATTTCGAACCCCAGTGGTGGGGTCGAAATTTCGAACCCTGTACTAGGGGATGCGAATTTTCTGCATATGGCTTGTTTTGGGTGGCAAAATTTGCTCTTGTTGGTCCCGCTGCTCATCTACTCCTACCTAACCTTGCTCCTATAAATACCCCAAGCCTTGGCCTTCATTAGGGGTTTTCTTCCTTGGAATTTTTGGACCTTGAAAGCTCCAAACACTCATTAATGGCTTCCAACACCTCCAGCATAGCCAAGGGAGGTGACGCGCATGATCAAAACGTGGCATGCATGTCTTCCTTCAACACTTGAATATTAACAAGGATTGTTATGCTACTTTTGAACTTCATGGACATGAACACCAACCTCGGATATTATTGACTGTTAATCCCTAAAAAATCCATACGCACATTGAGTAACGGATACAGAATGGACATCATTAGGGTCGTTCGTGTGCAATGTTATCCGAGGCACTTAAACGGACAATGTCAAACCCAAGACAAGTCAAGTCAACCAGTACGACCGAGGATGATGTCACGATATGTAATGGGAAGTGCGGCCCAAAAAGGATAGAGATCATATATCCTGTAAAGTCGCTCACTGATTTCTCGTCAAAAACCAGGCCTGAGATGGTGCTGCAATACAAGCGCTTGCAACATCTTATGTGACTATGTCTCCAACCAAAGTAAGACACGAATCGTGATTCAGGTGCGGAAGCCAAGGTCGGTCGTTCATATTGGGACAAAGCCATTCAAACACAGAAGAAAATCAAATCGTCCATTCAACATAGGCGGAAGCGGCCTCATAGAATAGCCGTAAGGACAAACAGCGTCATGCAAAAGTAGCAAAAGGACGAGCGCCCTTGAACTAAGAAGGTCGGTCGTGCAAGGAACAAGGGAGAGTCGGGTCCAGTCCCGCGTTCCGCTCTTATAAAAGTTTCCAAGTTTCCCGAAGCATTCATTGTTACACGTACGCCTGCTCCTATGGACCCGCTCAACTACTTAAAACGCTGGCTCCATTGAGTCGCTCGCGCATGACAACCGAATACAGCTCTGAAGAGCAGGCTACAGCTACCCGATGGCATGATTGTAATTAATAGTTTGAGCCATCCATAGCCTGCATAAATGGATTTCAGATCATTTCCCACGGGAAGCTTACCTATAAATACACTATGGATGCCAACATAAAGGGGATCCAATCTTTGAAACCACAAAGTACTGCTAAATTCTATCCTCAACTACTGATTCGTGCATGGTGTCAAGAACAATCTTGTAATCAAGGAAAACGAAGACATCCTCCTTCTCAATCATTCATCCATCCTTCCTCTCCTCAAATTCTACCATTCTCTTGTGTAATTCCTAGATTAAAATATATAAATAATGGTATATTGAGTGAATATAGAGATGTACGGAAAGAGAGAATTGATGTATTTTGTAATCCTCATTAAAATATTGAAAACCACCTTCACAGTGGACGTAGGCCTAATTAACGGCTTAATCACTATAAATATCGTCTCTACTTTACATTTTCTCGCATTTTTCGTTTTCAATTGCTGGTTAAACACGTTTCCATTTATTTCTTACCAAATTAGTGAAGTACAGTTTAGTACCTTGGGTGTTAGACAATTTTTGGTGTAAACATTTTGGCACCCACCATGGGGCCATGTTCATAATTCCCTTTCGTAATTCAGCAATCTAAAATAAAAATATATCCAAAAATGCTTTCTCCTTTGAAACCATGGTCAGATCGAAGAAAAGTGGCAAATCTACTAAAGTTACCACGATCAGTGAGGATGATATTGCTAACGAAACTACGCCTCAAATCTTGAATGAAGGGGCAGGGGACACCGCTAGGCCACCTATAACACGAGGTAAATTGAATGTGGTTGTAACTGGCCTAAACGAAAAAATGGATAATACAACGAAGATGATAATGGAAAGATTTGATGTCCTGACCAATGTTCAAGCCAATCTGTTACCACCAAACGTTGTTGTTAATACTAGTGAAAAAGATGACTCGTCAGCCTCAGACCCTAGACGACCTCACAACCTAGTGGGAGACAGGGAAGAGGTCGTTGTTGAGGATCCAAAGGCAAGATCTCCATAGCGCAAAGAAGAACGTATGGCTCGGGCTGTCGCAGGTCCACCAACGTAACATCCCTCAAGAAGGATGCAAGGCGCCGAAGCTCAAACCATGTTCATGCTGTTGAGGACATCAGTGTCGATCCTGATGATCGAACAGGTGATGAGAGGCGCATCACGGGCATGATCCAAGGAATAATGAAGGAGAAGGCGACCCTGGAAGATGAGAAGAAAGAGTGGGAGTTTTCTCCCTGCAAAAATCCATTCATAGATGAAATCTGTCAAGCGAAATTCCCGAAGAAATTCATACCCCCAACGATAGCACCTTGTAGCAGAGTTGGAGATCCAACCATTTTCCTGTTCAAATACGACCAACACATGAACGGAGCTAGGGCCACTAATGAAATCAAGTGCTTATACTTTCCCGTGTACCCGGTAGGTGTGGCCTCACTATGGTTCACCAGACTTCCACCTAAATGTATCGACCAGTTTGTAGATCTGGCAAAGTTTCAGGATCAATTCCGAATACAAACCACCAAAGGAAAGGGATGTAATGTCACTATGCGAAATGGAACAAAAGCATGGGGAAACCATCAGATCTTCCTGATGCACTTCCATGCTGCAGCAGCGGATGTCATAGAACGAGAGCCTTGGTTCTTATTGGCAGCCCTGCAGGGAGCTATCGATAAGAAGTCAGAATTTGGAAAGTGGCTCAAGATGAAGAAACCAAAAACTCTGAAGTAGTTTCACAAAAAAACTGAGGCGTACATGAGTGTGGATTGTGAAGCTTCAAGTGTCCAGAATACTATAGAAAGTAACACCGCCAAAGAAGGAAAAAGCAATGAATCCAGGGTCGAGTAGAAGAGCGAGTTAGGACAAAAGAGGGAAACGATGAGAGGAATAGAAAAGCTCATAAGAAGAAGCGGTTGTACAAACCATCCGAGCTAACCCTCCTAAATGAAACCCCAGAAAGAATTTACCAAGCCGCAAAGGAATTAGGCATTTTTCCTCAGATGAAGCCACAGAAGGTAACTGAGCAGCAAGAAAATACCGGAAAATTCTGCCGATTTCATAGTCAACCAGGGAACATCATAACGAATGCCGGCACCTGAAGAGTTTAATTGAAGAACTCATCAGGAAGAACCGACTCCAACAGTATGTGCAAAATCCCCAAAGTACTCCAGTTGCGCACGGACATAACAATGCGGCTAGCCAACCCAACTCGAGTGAAGAAGCCCCAATTCCAGTCAACTCATGGCCAATAATCAATATGATATTTGGAGGACTTAGCACGAATGTTCGATATCTTATGCTAGTATGGCATGAATTTGAATCCCTTGAAATGTTCTTTTGGAGTCGGATCATGCAAGTTCCTTGGGTACATGGTCAACGCTAGAGGTATTGAAGCTAATCCAGCTAAAATATCAGCTTTGAGAGAAATGCATGCCCCAAGAACCAAGAAGGAACTTCAGTGTTAGAATGGGAAGATCGCAGCCTTAAATTGCTTTATATCTAGGGCGACGGATAGATTTCTTCCATTCTTCGATGCCCTTAGAAAAGGAAAGAAAGAGATACAGTGGACCCTTAAATGCCAAAAAGCCTTCAAGGAGTTGATCCAACACCTGGAAACACCACCTATGCTATCAAAGCCTAGTGACGGAAAAGACATGTTTCTATACCTGGCGGTTTCCGCCCATGCCTTAAGCGCATCACTGACCAGAGAAGATTTGAAGGAACAAAAACAAGTCTATTACATCAGCAAGATGCTATCCGGAGCAGAGCTTAATTATCCAAAACTTGCTTATTGTTTGCTCTTCGCATCAAAGAAAATCCAATCCTACTTTCAGGCTCATCCCATCAGGGTTCTCACAGACCAGCCTCTGAGGCAAGTTTTGTCTCGACCAGAAACCTTCGGAAGATTATTAAAATGGAATATAGAGCTCAGTCAGTAAGAAATTACATATCAGCCTCAGAAAGCAATCAACAGACAAGCGCTCGCTGACTTTATCGCAGAATTTACCAACCGAGGGGAGGTTGAGGGGGAAGATGATATTGAAACTAACATCCAGTAGAAATTATTTGTAGATGGGGCGTCGAACGATCGATGTCCTAGAGTAGGGGTTGTTCTCGAAACCCCTAAGGGAAGATCCTTATGCTCTGCGTTAAGGCTAGAATTTCCATCGACTAAAAACAAAGCTGAGTATGAAGCCCTTATTGCGGGAATAAAGCTAGAAAAAGAGTTGCAAATAAAAACTATACAAATCTTCAGCAACTCACAACTCGTAGTATGCCAGATTCTGGGAGAATTCCAAGACAAAATGGGTAACTTGCCTGATTATCTTACCCAAGCCTTGGAATTATTTGAAGCTTTGAGCATTACACTATATCTCACATTCCTTGAGAGAAAAATACTAAAGATGATTCATTAGCCAAACACGCAAGCACAGGGGATGCATAACTAATAGGGTTAGTTCCAGTGGAAATTCTTTCCAGCACGGGCACTAAGCAGACTGAAATGGATTGGATCATGGAAACAAGTGATGAGTCAAATTCATGGATGTCGCCAATTAAAGAATACCTCGCAACTGCGTAACTCCCAGCTGAAGCTAAACTCCGAAGAAAGATTTTGCAAAAAGTTCCCTTATACGTTATTCGGGATGGACGACTATATAGACGGGGATTTTCTACACTGCTACTTCGTTGTGTTACAGAGAAGGAGTCCAAGGCAATCATGGAGGAATTGCTCGAGGGGAATGCAGAGGAAATACAGGTAGACAAACTTTGGCCAAAAAAATCCTACGATTTTGTTACTTCTGCCAGACATCAATAAAGATTCCACAGCCTACACTAAAAATGTGACAGTTGCCAAAGATTTGCCAAGATCCCAAGAATGCCATACACAACCATAACCCACATGGTCAGCCCATAGACAATTGCTATCTGGGGCATCGACCTCATAGGAGCCCTACCCACTGCAAAATCCGGTTTTAAATAAGCAATTGTTGCTGTTGATTACTTTACAAAATTGGCTGAAGCAGAACCATTGGCCACTATAAGTTCGAAGAAAGTTATTAACTTTGTCTTGAAAAATATCATATGCAGGTTTGGGGTACCACAAAAGGTAATCGCAGACAACGGAACTCAATTTGAAAGTGAAGAGGTCCAAAATTTTGTGCCAAGTACAAAATCCAGAAAAGATTTTTAGCAGTCGCTCATCCACAATCGAACAGGAAGGTGGAAGTGGCAATCGAGCGACCAGGGGCGCCAAATCGAGCAGTTCCAACTTTCATCAGGAAATATTGGATCTCTTAATATAGGACCAACAAAAAGCTTGATACCAGATTAAAAGAATCAATGCTGCAGTAAAAGCAACTCAAAAATTCCCATGGTTAAAGAACCACGGATAAAATCGCTGAGCCCACCAAATAAATACCATCTTAGGTGCTAGACACGGGTTCTCCAAATTGAAAAAAAAAATCAATGAGGCGAACCGTTGTTTGTTTCCTAGGGCAAGGCACAAAGTCGAAAAAACCGACATGTCCCGAAATGGAAAAATTGTTAATCCACAAAAAACGAGGGGCACTCGTTAGGTGAAGGACACGAATTTTATCCCTTCTGAATCAAAGCTCGATGAGATGAATTAGTGTCCGCTCCTCGGTATAAAGCATAAAAATGGGGAAGGATTAAACATGATGGAAGGACCAGCGCAAATCAGAAATCCTAGCCGAAAGGGGGGTAATCAGAAATCCTAGCCGGAGGGGGGTAATCAGAAATCCTAGCCGTATGGGGGTATCCATTCTTGTTCTTCGTTGTTAACCAAGTCAAATGAAGCCAAGATTGGATTACAACATTGGAACCAAAGTCCTCCCATGGGGGCACGCATAATAGTGCATCACAAAAATACCCCAAACAAATAAATTGGAGATTTAATAAAAAATATATAAATGGCTAAATTGCCAAAGTTAAAACAATGAAAAGCTTACCAATCAAGCCAAATACTAAAAACTGGATAATCACATCTTAATAAGAACGTTGTAAGACTAATCGTAAAATGATTTTAACGTGTGAACGCCCCGCGATTCGATATCAACGTACAAACGAATGCTCCGTAATACAATACTAAAGAACGATCGCCGCGAAAAAATAAAAAAAAATGTGTGTGTATCGTTAAGCAAAGAAAGGAGACATAGCGTGACAAAGACATGAAGAGCATTGTAAAACCAGCCAAACAACCATTCATCAAGATCGCAGAAGTGTCACAGATCAAACTAAATCACAACCAGCATATTGTCATGAGCGAGGACCGGCACCCGCTTACACAACCGGTCTTAAAAGTTCAAAAGGAAAAATAGCCAAAGAAAAGAAAAGGAGATTACATATCTCTGACCTTCCTTGGTCCGCCTACCTTCCTCTTACCTGGACATAAAAGGATGGAAGTTCATAAGCATATATAGGCACCACAGACTCAACATCTCCTAGGGACAAAGCAGAAACCACGCTATCTTTGGACCTAAGAGCTTGGATCAACTTCGTCTTATCATTTTCTAGAACAGAGATGCACTGAAGATTGTCCTTGTGAAGTCTTTGGAGTTCGCTGGCCAATGTATGCCAGCCGTTCATCCGCTTCGTATTATGATTTATCAACAAATCCATCTATTTCCCAAATTGATGCATAGCAGTCTCGAGGCGGAAAAACGTCTGACCTTTTGCCGCAGTCACGCCATAAGAGAAAGTCTGAGAGTCAGACGGAGATATATCCACATTCGAAGATACTCCCTGCAAACTCAACCCTCGAAACCGCTTAGCTAGCCTAGGGCTGCAAGGCCCAAGAATGTGGCGCGGCCTGTTAATGATAGTTTGAAGCTCTGTATAAGAGGGACTGGAGGGATAGTTTAAAGATGGTTGACCAGTTGGCTAAATTTTTTCCACTGGAACATCCAAATCAAAGAAAGTTTCCCATCAACGTCGTTCTAGAGACGGAACCATCCTGTAGACGGGTCAGGGAATAACCATGAGGTCCAAAAGAAAAATGAGCATAAATAGAAACTGACAAACCTGAATAAGCGATTGAAAAAATATGGAGTTTTCTTCCCGGTTGAGAAACCCTATTGGAAAGAAATGGGAGAATATTGAATGAAGAAATAAGGAAATAAAAGGGGAAATTAAAGGACACACACCAAAAGCACTCCTCGCCAATTCAGCTCAATAATCGAGTACTGAAATGGGTGTCCCATCAGAGTCCAGTTGGCGTGTTCACGTCCCCATGATTTAGTTGTTTGCAATAATGACAAAATAGTTCAAGCGGCTCACTATGAGGTGAAGACATCAATCAGCTGCAATGAAGCAATCTTAATCTTTTGCACGAACAACCCCTCGACACGTCAGGATAAATCTACCAAGCAATGCATGATCAAACATGTCGAAGCCAGTAATTCCTTACTAAAAGAAATCACGGACTTCAAGGGGCAAGTGTTAATACTTAAAAAATCCATACGCACATTGATTAAAAGATACGAAACGGACATCACTAGGGTCGATCGCGCGCAATGTTATCTAAGTCACTTAAATGGCCAGATATCAAACACAAGACAAGTCAAGTCAACCAATACGACCGAGGACGATGGCACGATATGTAAGGGGAAGTGCGGCCCAAAGAGGATAGAGATCATATATCCTGTAAAGTCGCTCACTGATGTCCTATCAAAAGACCAAGCCGGAGATGGAGCTGCAATACAAGCACTTGCAACATCTTTTGTGACTATGTTTCCAACCAAAATTAGACATGAATCGTGGTTCAGTTGCAGAAGCCAAGGTCGGTCGTTCATATTGGGACAAAGCCGCTCAAACACAGAAGCAAAGCAAATCGCCCATTCAACATAGGCGGAAGCGACCTCATAGCATAGCCGTAAGGATAAACAGCGCTAAGCAAAAGCAACTAAAGGACGAGCGCCCTTGAACTAAGAAGGTCGATTGCTCAAGGAACAGGGGAGAGTCAGGTCCAGTCCTACGTTCCGCTCTTATAAAAGTTTCCAAGTTTCCCAAAGCATTCATTCTTACAGGGATGCCCGCTCCTATGGACCCGCTCAACTACTTAAGATGCTCGCTCCATTGAGTCGCTCGCGCATGACAACCAAATACAGCTCTGAACAGCTGGCTACATCTAGTCGATGGCAAGATTATTATTAATAGATTGAGCAATCCGTAGCCTGCATAAACGAATTTCAGATCATTTCCTAGTGGGAGCTCACCTATAAATACACCATGGCTGCCAACATAAAGGGGATCCAATCTTTGAAACAACGAAGTGCGGCTAAATTCTATCCTCAACTAATGATTCGGCCATGGCATCAAGAACATTCATGTGATCAAGCAAAACGAAGACATCCTCTTTCTCAATCATCCATCCTTCTTCTCCTTAAATTCTAGCATTCTCTTGTATAATACCAAGATTGAAATATATAAATGAGGGTATATTGATTGAATATAGAGATGTATGGAAAGAGAGAATGGATGTATTTTGTAATTCTCGTTATAAGAATGAAAACCACCTTCATAGTGGACATAGGCCTAATTAACGGTTGAACCGCTATAAATCTCGTCTCTACTTTACCTTTTCTCGCATTTTTCATTTTCAATTGCTGATTAAACACGGTTCCATTTATTTATTATTACATAATTGGTGAAGAAAGTTTAGTACCTTGGGTGTTTAGACCATTTGTGGTGTAAACATTGACCAAGTCAACGCTTTTCAACGAATAAGAAGAAGGGAAATTTAGTCAAAGTATAGAACAAGCATATATTTTGCTATTCCGCTGTAACACTTTGAACTTATAGCTATTCACCGAACTTGTACAACCTTGTAATCAACTAAAGATATGATGAATAAGGATTATAAAGTGGATGTAAGCGTTAGTGCCGAACCACTATAAAAGTGGTGTCTCCCCACATTTACATACTTTACTGATTATTTGGATAATTGTTCACACACACATATACACACTTGGGTGATGGCGTGCGACAATTTCTTCCGTCAACAAAAACATTTGCATCCATCAAACATAACATATCTCAAACACAAGTTTACATCCATGGGTTCCCTACCTAATGGTCGAAAATTCGATCGATAGGATACAGACAAATGATAGAAACAAATGCGAATAAAAGCTTTGGAAAAAAAGAAGTTAAGAACATATTCCCAAACAGGAAAGGGTATGAAGTGTGATCTTTGTCTTCAGTCTCCCAAGTCAAATTCTCGCTATCTTCTCCCCACTGCACCTTTATTAACCTAACCTTTCTGTTGCGCAGTGTCTTAACCTTTGATCCAAGTATATGGGTAGGAACTTGTCTAATTTTCGCCTCCCGTTCTACTTCCTCATGCATGTTCAGCTCAACTACCTCTGTTGTATCGTGTAGACACTTCGATAAATAAGAAATGAGGAAAACATCATGAATATCCACACATATGCGAAGCGAAGTGTACACCTTAGTTGTGAATACCACCGGATTACCCTATTCTGGTATGCTTCGCCTAATAAACCCTTTCTGAAGTAGCTCTCCTATTTTCTTGCTAAGCTTCCTCCTTTCTCGTGGAGCCATGTGGCGCACGGGTCATGCAACTGGCTTTGCATTGTCTACCGAATATATACAAAAATCAATCTCGAGCCTGAGAGATAAATCCCGAACCTCCTCAAAAACATACGGATACTCATGGACTACTACTACAGACTGTAGATCATCGATAGTTGCATCAAGAGAATCTAGGAAACTAAGCATGACAGACCCTTTTGGGTCACAAGAAATCTCGAGAGTCCTCCTATGGCAAGTCAAAAGTCTAACGACCTTCCCCTCACAATCGAGAATGGCACCGTACATGGCTAGCCAACCTATCCATAGAATCAAACCATAGCCGATAAAACTAAGCACATACGCATCGCACTCGAACTCGACGCCCAATATAGATATTCTCAAACCCCGACAAATCATGGATAAATGAGCCGAACCACCAATGGTGTTTAAGACAACAATGAGATCCACTACCGTACTAGTATGTAAGTGTAGATATTCAACCACGGAACTAGATATAAATGAATGTGAAGGGCTAGAATCAAAAAGAGTTCTTATAGGATGATTGGAAAGGGAAAACAAACCTTCAACAGAAACTTTCCAACCTCAATCTGGAGCACGGATCGCGAGAGCATGCACTTGCCATCCAGAAACTCATGTCCTTTGACCTTGTCTTTGTTTCTTTGGGCAATCCTTAATAAGTTGCCCGACCTCTCCACAATGGAAACAAGCATTCTTCCTTCTTCTGCAATCTTTGCTTACATGACCTATGTGTCCATAATGAAAACTTTTCCTATCGTCTCGACCTTAGTCGTTCTTTCCTCCCTTCTTTTGTGTCTCCTCAACCTTAGCTTCTTTCTTTTTAGCTTTATCTTCCTCATGCATTAATGCCATATCAACGAGTCTTTCGCAAGTAGCTCCCATTGGAATATGGGACATTGCTAACCCATGAAGGGGTTCATTTAGTCCTTTAACAAACCGCAAGGCCTTCATACGTTGAGTCACTACTAGTTCCAAACTAAATCTTGCTAGCTGGTTGAATTTTTTCACATATTCTTTAACAGTCACGACTCCTTGTTTGAGCGCCAAGAATCTCTCCATTTGCATTATTTTCTTAGCTTGAGAAAGAAACTTCATTTCAAACCTCTATCAAATGTCATCCCAAGTTTCCACCGAATGCCCCGCTTGGGTTACTTCCCACCAGAACGAAGCTTCATCCTTCAGTGGCCACGCAGCCAATTGAATCTTCCTTCGATCTTCCACTTCAAAGATTACAAATAAGTCCTTAATCTCTTAAGTCAATGCCTTGCCCCTACGAATATCTCGGTTCCATGGAATGGCTTTCCTCCCATAGCACGGAAATCATTGCAAATCTTGCAAAAGTTGTTTGCACGCGGAGGAGGAGGAACAACGGGTGCAGCTGGGGAGGAACGTTTCCTTGGCCTTTGGTAGGTCCCATGACCTCCAGATACCAACGGAACCAACCTGGTACCATAACGCCCTCTAGGATATTAGGTTTCCCAGACTTGCTAACAAGAAAAGGAGAGAGATTTAGTCAAAAGATCGAAGGATATTACATATGGCTTTGGGGAATATGTTTTTTTTTTCAAAACATACTATTCTTTTGAAAATGATTTCTTAAAACCTTTTTGAAAATAAATTTCAATTTTTTTTATCTAATCAGGTAACCTTTAGCTTTGATACCAAGTGTGACACCTCGCGTCCGTTAATGTCACTCACTAAGGGAATACATTATGTTTCATGAAGCGTTATCGGTGAACAAAAACAGAAATATTACAAGACAAATATAAAAGAAACATCGGAGTTTAAAACTTTATTTATAATAAAGCATCATGGTTCAAAAACATCACATGTCTGAAATATACATAAACCGTTACATCATAAAAACTATTGTCGTGTACTTTAAAACATCAGAGTATATAAAAAGAATAATTCCCCAAATAAAGCATATCCATTGTAGCAAGGATAAAAGCTTCAGCCATACGTCAAATTAGCTCCAACAAAAGTATGCAGGATCATGGTCAAGCCTGAGTATTCCCGCCCTGAGAACCTGGGGGGAGTTAAAGAAAGAAAGAAGAGGAAACTAAAAGGGTCAGACATAAAGTCTGGCGACTCTAGTTACTTTCAGAAAGTAAATAAATAAAAGTAGCATGATAAGCATATAAAGTGGATAAGAGAGATAACTACAAAAAAGGCAGGTATGACTAGGTAAACAGAATAGGGTGTATACGCTTCCTTAATGATTACTCTGCACTACTACTAGTATATCTAGAATGCGATGATCCCCAACATGTATGAAATGGCAGACTAAGGCGTACTTTTAGTGAGAGGTTTTAGCCCCATACAGTCCATTGGCAGCCCCAATAACAAACTCCTAAACTAACCAGATTTTAGATGTACCTTAGCTACTACCCTAATCGATCGGCTCCCTACTCCGTAGATACCATGTGCTGGAACTATAGTAGGATGTAATGTGGTAACCCGTCATTTTCAAGATGTGCACAACCGTATCTACTGATGTCACTATGTCTAAATTCCCGTGGCAAGCCGGACACGTGCACGTAATGACTCCGATTGTTTCCTGCGCAATTGACACTACCACTTCGTTTTGGATCTCTTACAATCAGCCCATTAAGCGTGCCCCTACTCTGACCTAGTTCGGAGTAATCGTTTGATACCTAGATGGGTTATTGACTGAAACGGGTCATATACACAAGATGATAAAAGCTTCCCCTAGGCTTGCATCCCAACTACTAGGATTTCAACTGGTTATGCATAATAGTACAACATGTAAAATAGTTTAAGTTGACGGGCCTATATATGTAAATATTGCCCCACCGCCACAAGATTTACTTAATCCTCACCGATCAAAGCAAGTTTACTTAACAAAGTTGCATAACCCCCAAGTATAAAATAGGTTAAGTTTGTGGGCCTATATATATAAATTTTACCCACCGCCACAAGATTTACTTTACCTACCCACTGTTTCAACCAAGTTTACTTAACCCTATTCAAGTTAACTTATTCATACAATCACTATGGATTCATCTAGGTTAAGTATTCCAATTCATTACCAAGTCTGTTTATGGTTATAATGGGCTAGACCTCCCACATTAGGCCTACAACTTGTGGATGTTGGATATGCTGGTCAGGTCCGGGCAGACTTCTTCCACAATGTGGGCCTAACCTCATGTCTTAGCCCATCTCGTATTTGTGCACTTATACACCTTCATTAGATTTAGCATTTGGGGTTGTTGGATATGCTGGTCGGGTCCAAGCAGACTTCCACCACAAATGCAATCTAACCTCATGTCACAATTGCCATTACAGTTTTCTAATTACTGTAATACTTGGCATTTTAATTATTAAACAATTAATTATACATATGTCTTTGTAGGAGTTCATGCCCATTTACCCAATTATATTCATAATGGATTATATGTACAAATTCATATTCGGCATTCAACTTATGCTAATTCTAATGCTTTCCCACGTTCCCTAACTAAAGCATTAACATATATTTGGCTTCTTGTCTAGGCTAGAAATATCCTAGCCATAAACAATGAAAGGAAAAGATGACAATAGTGATTATTTTAACAAAAGTAACATAAACATGTAATTGGCATAGTGATAGGGTGGACATATAAAACTAGATCTAGTGAGCATGTGATAATGAAACTAGATCTAGCATACTAAGGATTTCATAATAGGCATGAATAAATTAGGATTCATATGTCCAATTAATGATAGATATAAATTAGCCACAACATGATAAGTACCAAATGATCTAACAAGAATTAGATCCATAAGCAGATGTGACAAGATAATTTAACCACAAGCGAATTGGATCTATAAAGGTAGATCTAGCATGATAATAATTTAAGATCCACAATTGTGACATGACAAATTAACCACAAGGGAATTAGATATATAAAGGTCGATCTAGCATGATAATAATTTAAGATCCACAATTGTGACATGACAAATTAACCACAAGCGAATTAGATCTAAAAAGATCTAACATGACATGATAAATTAACCACAAACGAATTAGATCTAGAAAGGTAGATCTAGCATGACATGATAAATTAACCACAAGCGAATTAGATTTAAAAAGGTAGATCTAGCATTACGTGATAAATTAACCACAAGCGAATTAGATCTAAAAAGACCTAGCATGACATGATAAATTAACCACAAGCGAATTAGATCTAAAAAGATCAAGCATTTCATGATAAACTAACCATAAGCGAATTAGATCTAAAAAGATCTAGCATGACATGATAAATTAACCATAAGCGAATTTGATCTAAAAAGGAAGATCTAGCATGACTTGATAAATTAACCACAAGCGAATTAGATCTAAAAAGGTAGATCTAGCATGATAATAATTTAGATCCACAATTATCATACAAAAAATTAACCACAAGTGAATTAAATCTAAAAAAGTAGATCTAGCATGACATGATAAATTAACCATAAGCGAATTAGAAGTAAAGAGATAGATCTAGCACGATAATAATTTAAGATCCACGAATGTCATAGATTCACAATTTATAACAAATACAAATCATAGTCATATCACATTCACTTTTAATCATTTAAATCTAAAAGTAACTAACTCACCATGTTTGGATTTTAGAAGAAAGAAAAGAAATTTTTGGTGTTGAATCTCAGATCTATAGTTGAAACGCTTGAATCTTTTTTTTAAACTTGATTTTGGAGAAGAATAGGCTATTTAATTGAAGTTGCAGCAGAGCCTTGTTGTCACCATTATTTTTCCAATGAATAAAACCTTGATTAGAGTCCTTTATATAGCTACTGCAGCCTGAATCTGGACACTGCGTGCGTCTAGAAACATTCAGCCAATTCGACCCAAGGGTCGACCAATAGGTCGACCTATCACCACTACAAAATTGGGCAAATTCGACACTAATTTGTGTGCGTTGCATGAAAAGTGTAGCAAAAGCTATGCTTTCATTGATCTTCTGCAACAATATTCATATGTTGTTGCATTAGACGTGAATGCACTGTTGTGGTGGTAATTCTAGTGTTTGGACGTGCAACACCAGTTAAAAGCGTAGCATTACATATATATACAATCCAGCTCAGCGATCCACGTTATCAGCATAAACTTATAAATAACCATAGATGATGATTTAATCCAACGGTTCAAACCAATCCCTGCTTTTATCTTAGTCATTACCCCATCATCCAATTAGTGACAGCCACCTCGCATTATTCTCCCACCAAGTAAAATTTTAGCGGCAATTTTTGCCCCCTTCACACGAAATATGATGTCGTCTACTTCCTTCGCTTCAACCTCAAATTTATAACACCAAATTTTCCCCAAAATTTATTTCCTCCCTCCAAATTTCATAACAATATTTCCTCCCGCGACGTTCAATTAGGGTAAGGACCGAGGAGAAGATGTAGTCGACATCAGATTTCAACAACTAAACTCTACATATGAATTTATCAAATCAGTCTCTGAATCGGATTTCCACAACTAAACAGTAATCGCTCCTCAACCCTTGGAGCTTTAGTCGCCTACAACGGTCGCTACAGAAAGGTTGACTGTGTGGCTTTAATTAGTTTTAGTTTTAATTTATAGTTGGAACTAAAAGGTTAACTGTTAGGCTAGAATTTTAGCTAATTTAGTGTTGAATTAGACCAAAACAAGGGTTGAAATTGGAATTAAGTGTCCAATTTTTTGTTTTGTTTCACATGCTATGACAAATCAAATGAAAGAAAATGAAATAGGTTCTCACAGTTTTTATTGATTTGACGACAACATTTTGCATTTTATTACTGTATGGCTTAATGCATATACCTAGAGTAACTGGCATTGAAATCCAAACCGTTGAAATATTTGAAACTGATTAGAACTTCAAAAATTTCATGCAAACCTATAACTAATAGCATGTAATCTTTGATAACACATAAGTAATAATTGATCAATTTCATTTTTCAGAAATAAAGCATGCTAAGTTACACATTTGGACTTAAAAGATTGATCTTCTAGTGGGTTAAACCAATCAAAACACTTAAATCTACATACACAAAATCTCAGATTAAAGTAAACTAGAATTTTATGTATATCTCCTATTCACTCTTTTATACCAAGTGACAGCCTGATGTCATGAAGCATGAGACGCTGACCAATAAGACTGCATTCACATAAAATTCTTGAATGTGCATCTTTAACAACGGATTGAAGACCTGAGACCAAAATGTCATAGGCAAAAATTCTGAATTATGAAGGCAAGTATTCAAGGCATTCAAGAATGAATCTTGACAAATTTGTGGTAGCATTACCGATATCATCATGGGTATAGGTGTTAGCAGTGCTTATCAATATGTCAACTGCTCTGTGGGCATAACATTTGGGAAGAGATATAGGAGCATTGGTATGAACTCATCAAATAATATTGAATCAGTTGAACTCATGAAACAACGTTGAATTATATGAACTCATCAAACTGCAGGTTCATGTCTGAAAGGTGATACTGCATATGCTAGTTTTTGTCAAATTATTAATTGTATTATGCAGGAAGGACCTGTGTTTTTCTGAATTTTTTTTGTGAAATATTGTGATAGCTTTTGAAGAAGCTTGATGCTTCAGGCCTTGTCTGGTACTGTTGCATGCATATTCCCTTACAATGTTTCTCTTGTTGAGAAGCTTCTCTATTACAATGGTAAATATTACTCTTTGTTTTTATTTTGTTTCTTCTTATTTATTGGGAAGATTTATTAGAAGAAGAAAAACATGATAATTAATATCCTCTCATTCCTTGTAGCTTTGGAGAAACATGGTGTCACAAATTAGGATGGCTTCCAATTACATAGAAATAGAATGCTTTGATACATTTGTAATCTTCTGTATTAGTTTGGATTTGTCTTTTAATCTTGTGTATTAGTTTAGAATTGTCTTGTGTCATCCTGTGTATTAGTTTGCAGAATTTTTAATTAAAGTGTTGTATTTGCTTTCTTCTAATGTAACATTTTCTTCTTCTACTGTTGCATTTGCTTTTTTTTATGTTGCATTTCAAGATAATGATGTTGCATTACATAATAAGGTTGTGTTGCATTAAATAAAATATTATTAATTCCAAATGGCACGTGGGCGCCACAGCTGCGTGGCGTGTGACATGTGGGCGACTGGCGTGGATAGTTGACATGGCATGTGACATGTGAGCGTATTACGTGGAAGCTGACGTGGCTCTCGCTATCGTGACCTGGAAGTTAGGCTCTGACTTTTGCTTAAGGCAACGTTGTACATTGTTGCATTACTTGCAAGTACTGTTGCATTAGGGTATAATGCAACACTTTATTTCCATGACAGTAGATGGGTAAAAGCGTTGCCTTAGAGGGCTAATGCAACGGCCGCAGATGCCACGCCCCCCTGGTGTTGCCTATTTGAAAAAGTGGCCTACGGCAATGCTTTTTTGATCTATGGCCACATAAAAATAGTGTCGAACATGCCCACTTTTGTAGTAGTGTATACTCCCTGAGTCGACCCCGGTGTCGACCCAACGGGTCTGGGGTCGACACCCCAAAAGGGTCGGTTCGAAGTTCTGGCTTCTCGCTTTGTCGTTTTAAATTTTGTTGAATATTTATTTATTTAGTGTATATATACACATATATATCATATGCATACAAACTTCAAGGCTTAATAACTTCTTCATACGGTGTCCGTTTTACGCAAATCAAATGTCCGTGTTGACCCAAATTTCAAGATGAACGCAAATGTACAATCTATTTTACTTTATTTGTAGCATTTGATTATGTTATCACATTATATTCATTATATAATGTAGTTAAAATGTCTAAAAATTTTGGGGTGTTACAAATTGGATGGAAGATCTTCAAATGGAGATGATGATTCAATTTCTAAGGTATGGTGATTGGACGAGTTAAACAGGACTTCGTGATCCAAATACCTCCGCACCTTTGTGGTGGAAGCCATGGCCTATTTACAGGTGAGCTACCATGAAGAAATGAGCTGAAATTAATATATGAAAGTTGTGGGTCGCTCGTCTCTTTAATTACGAAAATGCCACCACACCGTTGTATCCAACTGTCCACAACTGTATCCAGGTATCCTGTGCAGCAAGCTTCATAAGCGCAAGCCGGTTGAAAGGGCGAACAGACGGTGTGTGCATGAGCGATTAAGGCTGCAGATCAGGTATACGTGCGATCATTCAGGAATTGGTATATGATCGACCAACCGACAGTATCTGATTGAAGCAGTAGCATTTGATGAACGAGCGACCAGTGTTGTAGATATGGTGCGAACAAAGAACATATGTGCGACCCGTTTGTACTTCTGGTTACTTATCTAAGAGACATGTATGTCTCAGCGTGGTAGCTTAGGCAAGCGACCGAAGAGAGGAATGTGTGACCGACACTAGTGTTTTCTCCTTGCCTTGCGCGACCGACCTCTTTGATATGGAAACGAGCGACTTTCTCTATATAACCTTTATAGGATGTACGGGATCTTTGTTGTTATCCTTGACACCGTACTGAAGGGTGAACGGCCCAACTAATCTGATGGGCGGAGGACCTCAGTTTATGTGCGAGCGAACTCCCGAAGTGTATGTCACGTCTAATTTCTCTGGTGTTCGAGCGACCCCCTTTGATATAGGAGTGAATGTCCAATTCTGACATGATCGACCGGCTTCTTCATGAATGGTTGCTTCCTTACCCCATGCTCGACTTTTAGCTTGTGCTCGACCATGTTGTATGCAAACGGCCCTGGTATGTCCGGTCGAGTTTCATGACGCTAAATCGATACAAGTGCTTGTCCTATGGTTTCAACACTGATTTAATTATCCAATGTGTGTACGATTCTTAAGGGATAAACACATATATTTCTTGTGATTTGAAAATATGTCAATTCCACGATTTAGGCATAATTTACAATGATAATAGCTAACGATTTTTTTGTAAGATTTGAATTTTTTTGACAAGATTGAATGTAAAAAGGAATGTTTGGTTGTAATTTAAACCAAATCATTAAATTTAAAAGAATAAATAATAATAATAAAATATAACAACATTGACCGTAGAAAAAATAAAATATAAATACATACATATTATCGATCCAAATCAGTGTAAAAAGGTAATTTATACATTGTATTAAATGTTTGAAGGTTTGAAATATTGAATGGTATTCATTTATGGAATCACACATGTAAATTATATTCCATATTTAATGAATATATTAATGGTGACCATTGTAGCAATTAGTGTAATTGATTGCTATAAATAAGGCCATAAATAAATAATTAACAACTGTAACCAATGTTGATTTGGGAAAGTAAATATAATAGGATAATAGTTACAATTCCTAAATTATTTATACACCCCAAATTAGGAAATTTAAATTATAACCACATTTAGACACCAGGTTAAGCTCAACTTGTGGTATAAGCCTACCCAGAATCGACTGACAAATCCAGCAACCACAGGCAGTCAGCTTAATGTAAGGGGTCTAATGCGTAAATGTAAATGTACTAAGGTATGAGGTTATGTTCAACTTGTGGAAGAAGTCTACCCAAAACCGACTAGCAAATCCAACATCCACAAGTAGTCAACTTAATGTGAGAGGCATGGTGCATTATACACATATAACAGTCAACCAATAAATAAATAAATAAGAATAGTAATTGTCTGTTGGGGTATAACAAATAGATAACTTGGGACCGATAAATGGCTAACTTAGGAAAATATGACTGTTATGGTCAAAAAAGGCAATAAACAAAGAAATAGAAGTAAATGGGTGTAAAAAGGGTATTGATGGATACTGATTGTCGTTTAAATACTAAGTCCGATTAAGGAAGTAATCAAATAATTACCCTAGGGTAAAAAGAATATAACTTTCCTTATTTATATTAAAGAATATAGAACTTATAATTAAAAATAGAGTTGGACTTAGAAGGTTAATAATGTAAAATATTATTAGCCATATGAACCCGTGACAATAATGAAGTGCGTGCGTATTGTATTTCCGTATAGATGGACCAAACAGGAATGACTTAATAATGTAGCCCATTTTATCCCAATAGGGAAGAATATTAAAGGCTAATGGGGTATGAGCCTAATAACATTTGTGTATAGTCTACTTCCTAGGTCTTAAGCGGCTGGTGTTGAAGAGTCTACGTGAAAATAGGTATTTCAGTATAGGGAGCTTAAATGAAAGTTATGTGTTGACCTATCCAAACCCGGAAACTAAAATGTTAGATATGACCACCTATCATACGGGAAGTAGTAAGCGACTAAGGCGGTTATCTAATAAGGTCAACTAGAAGGTATAGCGAACAATAAAATACCATCTCTCACCTTATACGGAGTTAGGGTATATGCGTGAATTACGGAAGGCTTAACTTGTAGGGCCCGTAGCTAGTGCCCTCTAGTTTATATTAACGTCGAATTAGTTATCAAGGAATAATAAGTGGCCAAAAGGTCCGCTTAACATCTTAAGTGATCAGAAAGAATCCGCTCTATCTATCATCGATAATGAGACATTAAATGACGAAGGAAGAGCGGATGAATATATATATATATATATATATATATATATATATATATATATATATATATAAACTGCGTAACTAGGGATTTAACCTCTATTAAATAACCTGCCATGTTCTGGTATAAAGGCTTCACCAATATGTGCTTAAACGATCTATCTCGATATCATACTTTGGGAAGAGTAGTAAAGTCATGCGTAAACACTTACAAGGTTAAGCTAGAATCACTAACCTTGGTAGGCATACATCTTGCATTGAACCAAACTGGATACATCCGTGTATTATAATCTATGTTGTTCATTTACCGATCACCAGAATCTTGTTTTTCTGACTCCCCTCCTCATTACAACCACCCAAGTTTCCTATAGAAGGTTGGGTTCTCACAAGTGGTTAAGTTTAGCTTCGATTCTCGTTCTCTCTCATACTCTGTATTGGCAAAGTGACTTACTTTGAAAAAGGTAGTTACTTAAGTTAATACTAGTTTATCATATTTTATTTCCGATGTGAGTTATCTTATCGTACTATGATTATGCTCATGCTCATTTATTGCGGGTACCAGATTTGCACACTCCATGCTTGGATGTGCTTGAGTTTCGATTTTATATAAATTTGGACGCAGAAAAGTTTAGGGTATTACAAGCTGTACATTTTTAGCTGTAAACAACCTATGTTTAAAAGTGAGATGCAAGATTTTAGGCTATATTCTTATTTTATTTATGGATTGATAGAAATTATTATTATAACACTGGGTTTTTATATGAAAAGTGATTCTTATTCGGCAATCTTCTTCTCACCCTCTGACTTCTTTCCCCTAAATATCTGCTTTCATGTGCCTTTTGAGTGTATGGTTACATATCGGCTAAACAGTATTGAAAAATTGGGTCGTTAAAATGTATAGTGATATTTGTGTTTAATATATCATTTAATAATTGAAAATAAACAAATGAATATATATTAGAACACAACTTCAAATTGGGAAATTTGGTTGAATGGCTTATCATTTCTACATAATAAGCTCTAAGGATGCATTTCTTAAAAATTAGTTTAAGGACAAATTGTAAAGGGAAAAAATAAATCAATTTATCATTTTCAGTTATACAAGAAAAATAAAATTAGAAATTTAATTTATCATTATTCTTGTATAAATGAAAATGATAGATTGATTTATCTTTCCTCCTATAGATTGTCCTTCGTACTATTTTTTTGAATTGTTGTCCTTAAAACTTGCTTTCTTGAATTAAAAAGTCCTTTAGGTGAAAGTTCTATTTTGAATTGCTACATGTTGTCTCACCGGGTCCTACGACGGGGTGACTCTATACTGAGTTGTATAGATTCCGGATTCGAGGCAAAATTTCGGATCTTCACCGATATACGAATGGGTCTAGGGTAGGTTTAATATGCTTGTGGTGGGTCCTGAACGAAAAAAGCTTTGTATCAACCCACTTCATTTTCATCGCTAGTGCAATTCAAAAAATTTCTAGTTAACCATTCAGCTAGTATACCGGTTGTATTTTCACAAGATAATTATATTGCAATTAATTCATTGTGCTTCATTGAATAAGATAAGATTGTGAACTCAATCGACGACGTTTCATTTTGGTTGCACAATAATTTTTATAGAGCACTCTTTCTTTATTTAAAGTATGAGCATATAGATTATCATCTATGAGAAACTAGATAGAACTGAAAATCTCTTTTGACATCTTTATATACCATAATCTGTGATGTTGAGTTAAGCTTAAGTACCTAACACGCTTTGAAATAATCTTAGCTGACAATGTCCGCTCTTCCAATCTTGTTTCTTGGACTTCTTTTAGCCACCATAACTGTAGGTATGCATCTCTTTTACATTCCTATCCCTTATGTATGGTTTGGAACCTTTATCCTACTTTTATTCGTATTGAATTTTTTTGAAGGTAAGATTTCATCAATCTATTGGAATTTCAAAGCTGATGGCTGATTTTTAACTATACATCTATGCGTTTTAATTATTACTTTGTTAGATTACCGAAGTATCAAATATTGTATCAAATGCTGTAAGGGATGAAAAATGCGAAGAATCAAGTTTTGTAGATTAAAACAATTAAAGGAAGCAAATATGTGTTTTCCTAACATGGAATGGTATACAGTAACCAATGGATTCACTGTTCATCGAAATCCAACAATCAAATTCACCGTTCATCGACATCCAGTAGTCAATAATACATACAAAGTGTACGAAGATTCGCATCTTCTTTTCACTATTGAGGACATTTCAGAGGATGAAGCAAAAATTTTGGATGCTCATGGAGTTCAATTGGCTAATCTCATAAAAAAGGTAATTATTGTATCTATATTTGGAAGCTTGGCCAAGAATTATTTTTCCAATGAAATTAGGCTTGAAATCATTATATAAATCTTGCATGATAATGTTTATACTTGAAATATGTCTTATCATATGTCAGAATTGATTTTCTAACACAACACTTAATCCTTTAAATATGGTGCATGGTGGTTAAACTCCAGCAAGTTATAAACAAATCTGAAGTATACGTGGTGCTATTATTTTTCAGCGTCAAGAATTAAGCAAAAGGTGGAACATATTTCCTGGAGAAGGTAATGTGGATCCTTGGTATGTAGGCCACAAGTTGTCTCCATTGGCGGAAGAAGTTCATGTTTTGTTTCGGCCAGGTTCAAGACATCACCGAAAAGCTATATACGAGATCAAGGGCACTTATAACTCTACACACAAATGCTGTGATATAAGAACGTACCATAGTAGAAGTAAAGGAAAATTAGCTGTTGAACTTGAACAGCCAGTACCAGATAATGCCAATGTTTTTTATATAAAGCCTAAAATCAAAACCCTTGATAATGTTTTGATAATGGCTATGGTGGTCGTGTTAGATAAATTATACCAGTGAATAAGTAGTACTGTTGCTAATTAAATGTGTATCGACCGTACTTTGAACTATGTTGGAACTTGGACTTATAGAATGATATAAGAACGTTATTATTGCCCTTCATTAGTGTAATCTTCTAATTTTCATTAACAATATCTAATTTGTCCTGTTTAAAGTACAAAATTTAACTAATGCAAAATTGTCTTGTGAAACTAGTCATGTTAAGAGAATATTATGCATATACTTGAAAATTGAGAGTTGTATCTTTAAATCCAGTACTGTAGACTCAGCCACAAAAAAAATCAAGTTACCCGAGATCCCGACATCACCGATGGCCACAGGAACAGAAAAACATTAAAACGTTTTAACTTGGATTCTAACTGCAGAAATTCCCGGGGAGGTGTCGGACATGCCAATGAAGGAGAATGTCATTTCAAGCATTTTAACTATTGTAAAATTTTCAAAACAAATGATTTGGGTTTGAGTATTATTTTGAAGAGAATGAGGAATAAAAGGAAGAAGGAATAAGCAAATATGTTTTGTCCCACATCATGAAAAAATGCAATGGGTTTTCTCTATATATGTAAAGGCAAGATGTATAATCACAAAACAAAGAAGAAAAGAGATGAGGCAATGCATGAACATAACATGCATATTAAATATTTAAAAGGTCAAAAGATGGGCTTTGGGATGGTCGACCGATGTCGAGTTTCCCTGGTTCATGGCGTTGCAAATCTGAAGTGGTGCATCTGTTCAAATTTGAACGGATCTGATCGTAACAATTAACAGTCGCAACGCTTTGCCAATTGATACATCTCTCGATGGCTATAAATACCAATGCCAGAAAATGTAACACCCCGTAATTTTATAACATTAAAATTCACAAATTAAAGTATACTTAATTTTTAGAAAAGAATTAAGTGAAATGGGTTGCGCAGAGATATATATATATATATATATATATATATATATATATATATAAATTAAAAAATAAATAAATAAATATGCGAAAAGGTTCAAAACAGCGAATTGGGAGGGGGAATAACCAAACCGGCCCATTTTTGAGGTCGACCTAAGCCCCGCTGGGTCGACTAGGGTTAATTCAGGGTGTTTGGTTGTCAACCCGTGGGCCAATTCGCTCAAATGCAGATTTTGCATTTGATTGGTTCTCATGGTTCAGGGTTAATCTAATGGTCCTAAATAACTTCCTACACCTATAAATACATCCTAATGCTAACCCTAAACCTAATTAAAATAGAATAGTTACCGTCACCCCGTCGCCATGGAAATCAATGGAGCCGCCGCCAACTAAGAAAGAAGAAAAGCAAATTCAATTCTAATTATCTCAACCCTAAAGCAAAGCAAAACTCCCTCTTTTCTTCTCTAAATTGTGAGTATGATGATCTTAACAAGATTATTATCATTTTAATTTGGTTGAGTTATGAATTGATTATGAGTAGATGATGTGAATTATCATATATGCTGTTGTAAACCCCTTTTGCTATCATGTATATTGTAAATCCAATGTTATGTGATGATGATATCTTATATATTGTAAATCATGCTATGATGATGTTATGTATGTTGAAAGTTTCTATGCTAAGTTGTGATGAATCATACATGTTAAAAAGGCCATGATGTTACCATATATGCTAGTTAGTTCATATTAATTAAATCATCATGTTTGGGTTATGTTGATCTATATGACAAGTCACATATGCAAGTTAGATTGATTAGAAAAGTTATGAACATATGTCAAGACATCTATTATGACATCTAGAATTATGCTATGACATATGTGATATCCTATGCTAGTTCACACCATCATTATGTTGCCAAAAACCCCATATGCCAGTTTATGTATAGATTTGGGCTATGATCATATCATGTAAATTGAGACATTTAACAAGTTGACACCTTTTGATCCTTAACATGTGTAGTTTATGCAAGTTTCACCCCTATTATGATTAGATTTATTTTAATTGTCTATATGTTGTGATAATTTATCTTTGTGCTAGGTGTTAGACTATACAAGTCTAGCCTAAATTATGCGTTGAATAAGCGAACGTATAAACGTGGGGTAGGGGTAATATTAAGGATTTAATATTAAAAAGTTGGGGTGCAATTGATATGATTTTGCATGCCATAAGTGGATGGCCATAATTGAGTCAATTATGGACATCATTAAAAGTTGACTTAATTAATAATTTGAATAGGGAATTATTAAAACTGGGGTAAAAGATTTTAAGTGTTAATAAATGCTTAGGACACGAGGTTGGACTCGTTTGTGACGTAAACCTGCCCGAACTCGCCCGGCAAATCCAGTGGTCACAAATGTCAGCCCAATGTGAGAGGTCCTAGGCCTAAACTAAAGCATAACGGTTGTAAAGACACGAGGTTAGACTCTTTTATGGTGTAAGACTGCCCGAACCCGCCCGGCAAATCCAGCTGCCATAAATGCCAGTCTAATGTGAGAGGTCTTTATGAGGTTATGGCCTGAATGAATTAAGAAATACTTAACCAAATAAACATGTAAGGTGGGACATGGGGGTTAAGTAGGTTCCTTGGGTGGCATGAGAAATCTAGGGGGTGCCCTTAGTGGCATGTGAAATACAATTAGTAAGACTTAACCAAACACACATGTAAATGAACATGACTAAGAGGGTTAAGTGGGATATACTAGTGACAAGCTTAGGTGGGTAGCTTGTGGGGGCCCATTTCGACCAGTATCCCAAACGTATCTTTGTGAGCTCGACCCAAGTCGAGGACAGGACACGCATGCTGGGTTCGACTGTAAGAGGCCAAAACGGGGAGCGGTGGCAACGCAAGTCCAACGGGTTTCGTATGCGTGTGTGGACCCGGGCTGATAGGTAAGACGTTGTTGCATTGTGTAGGTATAAGCCATGCATTCTAAAGTTGTATCGGGTTGCCACTTTAGGGGAGTGATACACCCCACTGTGGGGCCAGCACGGGTATCTACGAGTGGGGAGCCGATCGAAAGTGGGTAGTGGGGTACACCTAGTGGAGATAGGGGCAGACGGCACCTATGTAGTCAGCTAGGGGTACGTAAGGCTATTTATAAAGTTTCTTTGTGAAGCAGGTGGGATCAAACAAAAGGGTGACTAGTGTGGTGCAGTGTAGTAATCATTCGTTGGTAATTAGGTGTGCCTTTACCGTTATCTTTAACGTTATCTTAAACGCTATCTTTATCTTCCTAAGAGTTCATAGATATTTACTTGTCTTCCAGCTTATGCATTAGTCTAGATATTTTGATAATAGTATTGTTAGAATTATCGTACTCGCCAGACTTTATGTCTGACCCCCTCTATTTCTATCCTTTTCCCCATCCAGGTCATCAGGTTGGGCCTAGCACTAGTGGAGTTTGATTGAATTGCTTCATCTCTCTTTGGAAAGCTTGGACCGTTGAAGTGAAGTCCAGCTTGTTATCTTTTTAATGGCTATTTATGTAATGGGATTATGTATTTTGTTTTTATGAAGATGGATATTGTACTTGGTTATGATCTATGGTTTTATAATGTAACAAACATGTTTAATTTCCGCTGCAATAAAATGAAGTTTTAGATTTCCAAATACTATCTATTATCTGTCTTGTTGTAATTTTTCTGTTCTATATTCACTTATAACCTCCATGGAAGTTAATGCATTCCCTTTGTGAGTGACATTAATGGACGTAGGGTGTTACACGTGGTATCAGAGCTTAAGGTTACCAGAACAGATAAAAATACTTTAGAAAAACATAATCCCCAATAGCCCATATCTTTATCTTTCGAATTCTCCATTCTGAATCTTTCCTTTTTCGTTTCAGCATGGCTGAAGATCTTAATCTACCCGACGGTGTAACGATACCAGGATGGTATAGGAGGTTATTAGAGGCTAGGGCCGCTACAGGTCCAGCCAATGTTCCTTCACCACCAGTTGCACCCGTTCCACCTCCTCCTCGCGTAGATACTTTTGCAAAGTCGTGCAAGGAATTCAAGGCTATGGGTGGAAAACCATTTCAAGGGTCAGAAACGTTTGTGGAAGCTAGAGATTGGCTTAAGGAGGTGGAAGAATTGCTAGAAATCTTTGAAGTAGAAGAAGGGAGGAGAGTTCGATTAGCAGCTTGGTTGATGAAGGGAGAGGCCTCGTTTTGGTGGGAGGTCACTAATGGGGAGCGTCCTGTTGACTCTTGGGCGGATTTCAGATGTATGTTCGAGGCGAAGTTTCTCTCAAGGGCGGAAGAAAATCTATATATGGAAAGGTTCTTGACATAGAGGTAAGGAAGCTCATCAGTGAAAGAATATGTCAATAAATTTAATCAGTTAGCAAGATTTGGCTTGGACTTAGTAAACACGCCGGAGAACAAGGCTCTAAGGTTCGTGAATGGCTTGAATGAACCATTGCAAGGGTTGGCTATGACCCACATTCCGATGGGGGCCACCTTTGAGAAGTTAGTAGAAATGGCGCTCATTCATGAGGAGAAAAGTGCTAAAGCTGATAAGGCACCCGAGAAGAAGGGGGATCAGAAGAAACCACAACAGCAAAACAAGAAGGGTGGTAAAGACAATAACGGCAAGGGAAAGAAGAAATGTTTTAACTGTGGGACACCAGACAATCTCAGCAAGGATTGCCGAAAGAAAAAGAAGACAGGCTGTTTTCATTGTGGCGATGCGGGACATTTAGTGAAGGACTGCCCAAAGAAGGGGAAGAGGGCAGGAGCTACCTCGGGAGGACAGGTGCAGGCTTTTATGGCACCAGGGCAGGCAAGGGGACAGGTTCAGGCTCTCGCGGTCCCACCACTGCAAGAACGAGGTAGAACCATTTCTGTTGAAAGCTTAGTATTTCTGTTTGATCATCCTGTCCGTACCTTATTCGATTCGGGCGCATCACATTCGTCTATCTCTATATCATTAGTTGAATCACTGCACTTAAACACCAGTTTAGTAGAGGATCCCTTAGTTGTTTTGAATCCAATTGGGGGCTCAGCTTATTTGACTATAATGTGTTTGGATTTGAAACTTTCCATACTTAGCGTTGAATTCAGATGTGATGCTTATGTGTTGGGCTTCACGGGCTATGGGCTAATTTTAGGAATGGATTGGTTATCCAGAAATGGGGTCGTTCTTGATTGTGAAAGGAGAGTAGTTAGGCTCGTGACTCGCCTTGGCAACACTCTCGAAATCTTTTGTAATCCCATAAATTCGGTTATGCTAAGTTATATAGAATCGAATGACGCGTCTGAGGAATATCTACGATCTGTTAGAGTGGTCCGAGAATATTCGGATGTGTTTGAGGAGGTGAAGGGCTTGCCTCCGAAGCGGGAGATATATTTTTGAATATATCTTGTGGATAATACGAAACCAGTATCTTTGCCAGTAAACCACATGGCTCCACGTGAAAGGAGGGAACTCGATAAGCAAGTGAAGGAGTTGCTTGAGAAGGGGTTCATAAGACGAAGTATATCGGAGTGGGGTGCTCCAGTAGTATTTTCCACGAAGGCGGATGGGTCCCTTAGACTGTGTGTGGACTATAGAGAACTTAATAAACTTACTGAGAAGAACAGACACCCACTGCCGGGGATTGACGATCTCTTCGATCAGTTAGTTGGCGCCTCAGTGTTTTCGCAGTTGGACTTAGCCACTGGGTTCCATCAGTTGAGAGCGGCTGAGGATAGCATAGACAAGACTGCCTTTAGGACTCCGGACGGTTTCTATGAATGGCTAGTGATGCCCTTCGGTTTGACAAATGCCCCCGCATACTTTGTTGATCTGATGAGTAGGGTGTTTAGGGAGTACCTTAACAAATTTGTGGTAGTCTTTGTAGATGACATCTTGATCTTTTCTAAGGATGAAGAAGAGCATGCCCTACATCTTAGGTAAGTGTTGGAGACTCTTCGAGCGCATAAGCTTAAAGCTAAATTTTCTAAGTGTCACTTTTGGAGGAAGCAAGTACGGTTCTTAGGACACGTGGTTTCAAAAGAAGGGATAGCTGTAGATCCCGCGAAGGTGGTGGCCATCCAAGATTGGAAGGTTCCTAAAAATGCTACCGAAGTGAGAAGTTTCTTGGGGTTGGCTGGCTACTATAGGAAGTTTATCATAGATTTCGCAAAGTTATCAGCTCCATTGACACGCTTGACGAAGAAGAACTTAGTTTTCACATGGGACATAGATTGTGATGATGCGTTCCAACATTTGAAGAGAGCTTTGACTTCAGCCCCAGTCTTAATATTGCCAGACAGGAGTAAGTCGTTTACCGTTTATACTGACGCTTGTGGGACAGGACTAGGCGCAGTCTTACTGCAAGAGGGCGGGGTAATAGCCTATGGTGGAAGGCAGTTGAGAGCGCATGAGAAGAATTACCCCACACATGACCTAGAGTTGGCCGCTATTGTTTTCACGCTTAAGACTTGGCGTCATTATCTTCTTGGCAAGAAATTCAAACTATTCACTGACCACAAGTCTTTAAAATACCTATTCTCTCAAAAGGACTTGAACTTAAGGCAGCAAAGGTGGATGGAGTTCTTAGCGTCCTACGACTTTGAGATAGCATATACCCCTGGCAAGGGTAACGTGGTGGCCGATGCCTTAAGTAGAAAAAGATTATCCTTAAGTCCTTTGTTTGTTGAGCGGCAAAGTTTAGAATTCATTTCGATGTTTGACATTAGACCTTCCGTTGACTTCGTACCCGGTTTGCTAGCATCCTTGGAGGTCAGACCTACGCTTTTGGGATGGATTGGCGAGGCACAGCGAGACGACCCGCAGTTAGTTGAGTTAGTAGAAAAGCTCAAAGGAGGGGAGTCATCAAGCTATCTCCGTAGGTATACCCTAGATGATAAGGGTTGGTTACGTAGGGACGGTAGACTTTGTGTACCCAAAGACGATGACCTAAGGAAGACTATTCTTGACGAAGCACATCGTTCGAAGATGACAATTCATCCCGGCGGGGACAAGATGTACAAAGACATGAAGAGAGTTTACTTTTGGGCCGGCATGAAGAAAGATGTGGCCGAGTATGTCACTAGATGCTTGGTTTGCCAACAAGTAAAAGCGGAGCAAAAGAAACCCGGTGGGTTGCTTCACCCATTGGAGGTTCCACTATGGAAATGGGAAAGCATCTCGATGGATTTTGTGGATGGATTACCGCGATCGAGGAAGGGTAATACGGGGATTTGGGTTATAGTAGATAGACTTACTAAGAGCGCCCATTTCATTCCCGTGAAGAGTAAGAGGACTTCTCCATGGTTAGCTTCTGTATATGTCCGAGAAATAGTTCGTTTGCATGGTGTTCCTTCTAGCATAGTGAGCTACCGCGATCCTATTTTCACTAGCGAATTTTGGAGAAGCTTACAAGAGGCGGTAGGGACTCAGTTATGTTTGAGCACTGCATATCATCCTCAGATGGACGGCCAGACTGAGAGGGTGAATCGCATTCTAGAGGATCTGTTGAGGCTATGTATCCTAGACTTTGGGGGTACATGGGAAGAGCATCTTCCGTTGGTTGAGTTCGCATATAATAATAGCTTTCAGTCCACCATTGGTATGGCACCATTCGAAGCTCTATATGGACGACCTTGTCGTTCACCTACATGTTGGTGGGAATCTACGGATAAGATCTTACTTGGGCCCGATATGATTAGGGAGTCTTCGGAGAAGATCGACTTGATTCGAAGGAGGATGAAAGCAGCGCAAGATAGGCAGAAATCTTATGCGGATAAGAGGAGGACAGATCTCGAGTTTGAATTTGGGGACATGGTCTTTGTCAAAGTGTCTCCATTACGAAATGTTGTTCGCTTTAGGTCCGTTGGGAAATTAACACCAAGGTTTGTAGGGCTGTTTCCTATTAAGGAGAAAATTGGACAGATGGCGTATAGAGTGGAGTTGCCCGAGAGACTTAGTGGTGTACATGACGTATTCCATGTGTTACAATTGAGGAAGTGCTTGCACGAGACCGCGGAAGTGGTAGAGCCGAGCTTGCTTAGAGAGGTGGAGATAGAGCGTGATGCGACAATTCGACGAGCTCCTACGCGCATTCTTGGGTCGGAGATCAAGAGGTTGAGGAATCGAGAGGTCAGACTAGTCAAAGTGCAATGGGGAGATGATGAGAGCAACGCTACTTGGAAGACGAAAGAGAAGATGCGTTCACGATACCCTTTTCTTTTTGAGGGTATGTCCTTTAATTTCTCCTTTATCGCTTAGCTTGTACTTATCTTATCTTTAGTATATCCCCTCGCTAGTATCTTTGACCTTTAGTTAGGATAATCCTATGATTGAAACATGTGTTTGAGACATGTTATGTATGGTGGATGCAAAGTGGATGCAAGTGTTTGCTAGTGATTGCTCGTGGATGCATATGCACACACTATTAGGCACCAGATCGGCTCAGTCACTTCATATTGCATATTGCATATATATGGATGTATTTAGTAAAATGGATGTATAATGGTTGTATTATCATATAGTTGCTGCATTCGGATGGATGGTTGTGCACGCATATAGAATTAATATGTATCATTAGGAATCTTTTGCATACATATTGGACGCGTGGCACTATCATGAATTGCACAAAGGAGGTCAACTGAATCAGTAGACCGCCTAATTTTGCATTAGATATGGACATATACACACACTGTGCATATAAACATTAAAGCATTAGAAGTCTTTTAAGGACAATGGATGCTGGTGTTTGATGGTTGAGTAGATGGACGATTAGATGGTGGGATATACATTCTTCTTGACTTGGAGATTTCAGGGACGAAATCCTTTAAGGAGGGGAGAATGTAACACCCCTAATTTTATAACATTAAAATTCACAAATTAAAGTATACTTAATTTCTAGAAAAGAATTAAGTGAAATGGGTTGCGCAGAGAAATATATATATTGATATATATATATATATATATATAAATTAAAAATTAAATAAATAAATATGCGAAAAAAGTTCAAAACAGCGAATTGGGAGGGGGAATAACAGAACCGGCCCATTTTTGAGGTCGACCCAAGCCTCGCTGGGTCAACTAGGGGTTAGTCCAGGGTGTTTGGCTGTCAACCCGTGGGCCGATTCGCTCAAATGCAGATTTTGCATTTGATTGGTTCTCATGGTACAGGGTTAATCTAATGGTCCTAAATAACTTCCTACACCTATAAATACATCCTAATGCTAACCCTAAACCTAATTAAAATAGAATAGTTTCCGTCATACCGTCGCCATGGAAATCAATGGTGCCGCCGCCAACTAAGAAAGAAGAAAAGCAAATTCAATTCTAATTCTCTCAACCCTAAAGCAAAGCAAAACTCTCTCTTTTCTTTTCTAAATTGTGAGTATGATGATCTTAACAAGATTATTATCATTTTAATTAGGTTGAGTTATGAATGGATTATGAGTAGATGATGTGAATTATCATATATGTTGTTGTAAACCCCTTTTGCTATCATGTATATTGTAAATCCAATGTTATGTGATGATGATATCTTATATGTTGTAAATCATGCTGTGATGATGTTATGTATGTTGAAAGTTTCTATGCTAAGTTGTGATGAATCATACATGTTAAAAAGGCCATGATGTTACCATCTATGCTAGTTAGTTCATATTAATCAAATCATCATGTTTGGGTTATGTTGATCTATATGACAAGTCACATATGCAAGTTAGATTGATTAGAAAAGTTATGAACATATGCCAAGACATCTATTATGACATCTAGAATTAAGCTATGACATATGTGATATCCTACGCTAGTTCACACCATCATTATGTTGCCAAAAACCACATATGCAAGTTTATGTATAGATTTGGGCTATGATCATATCATGTAAATTGAGACATTTAACAAGTTGACACCTTTTGATCCTTAACATGTGTAGTTTATGCAAGTTTCACCCCTATTATGATTAGATTTATTTTAATTGTCTATATGTTGTGATAATTTATCTTTGTGCTAGGTGTTAGACTATACAAGTCTAGCATATATTATGCGTTGAATAAGCGAACGTATAAACGTGGGGTAAGGGTAATATTAAGGATTAATATTAAAAAGTTGGGGTGCAATTGATATGATTTTGCATGCCATAAGTGGATGGCCATAATTGAGTCAATTATGGACATTATTAAAAGTTGACTTAATTAATAATTTGAATAGGGAATTATTAAAACTAGGGTAAAAGATTTTAAGTGTTAATCAATGCTTAGGATACGAGGTTGGACTCGTTTGTGACGTAAACCTGCCCGGACCCGCCCGGCAAATCCAGTGGTCACAAATGTCAGCCCAATGTGAGAGGTCCTAGGCCTAAACTAAAGCATAACGGTTGTACAGACACGAGGTTAGACTCTTTTATGGTGTAAGACTGCCCGGACCCGCCCGGCAAATCCAGCTGCCATAAATGCCAGTCTAATGTGAGAGGTCTTTATGAGGTTATGGCCTGAATGAATTAAGAAATACTTAACTAGATAAACATGTAAGGTGGGACATGGGGGTTAAGTAGGTGCCTTGGGTGGCATGAGGAATCTAGGGGGTGCCCTTAGTGGCATGTGAAATACGATTAGTAAGACTTAACCAAACACACATGTAAATGAACATGACTAAGAGTGTTAAGTGGGATATACTAGTGACAAGTTTAGGTGGGTAGCTTGTGGGGGCCCATTTCGACCAGTATCCCAACCGTATCTTTGTGGGCTCGACCCAAGTCGAGGACGGGACATGCATGCTGGGCTCGACTGTAAGAGACCAAAACGGGGAGCGGTGGCAACGCAAGTCCAACGGGTTTCGTATGCGTGTGTGGACCCGGGCTGGTAGGTAAGACGTTGTTGCATCGTTTAGGTATAAGCCGTGCATTCTCAAGTTGTATCGGGTTGCCACTTTAGGGGAGTGATACACCCCACTTTGGGCCAGCACGGGTATCTACGAGTAGGGAGCCGATCGAAAGTGGGTAGTGGGGTACACCTAGTGGAGATAGGGGCAGACGGCACCTATGTAGTCAGCTAGGAGTACGTAAGGCTATTTATAAAGTTTCTGTGTGAAGCAAGTGGGATCAAACAATAGGGTGACTGGTGTGGTGCAGTGTAGTAATGTGTGGTGCAGTGTAGTAATCATTCGTTAGTAATTAGGTGTGCCTTTACCGTTATCTTTAATGTTATCTTAAACGCTATCTTTATCTTCCTAAGAGTTCATAGACATTTACTTGTCTTCCAGCTTATGCCTTAGTCTAGTTATTTTGATAATAGTATTGTTAGAATTATCATACTCGCCATACTTTATGTCCGACCCCCTCTATTTCTATCCTTTTCCCCCTCCAGGTCCTCAGGTTGGGCCCAGCTCTAGTGGAGTTTGATTGAATTGCTTCATCTCTCTTTGGAAAGCTTGGACCGTTGAAGTAAAGTCCAGCTTGTTATCTTTTTAATGGCTATTTATGTAATGGGATTATGTATTTTGTTTTTATGAAGATGGATATTGTACTTGGTTATGATCTATGGTTTTATAATGTAACAAACATGTTTAATTTCCGCTGCAATAAAATGAAGTTTTAGATTTCCAAGTACTATTTATTATCTGTCTAGTTGTAATTTTTCTGTTCTATATTCACTTATAACCTCCATGGAAGTTAATGCATTCCCTTTGTGAGTGACACTAATGGACGTGGGGTGTTACAGAAAACAGTGAAAAACACAATTAAATTTACTCTTCTTCCTCCACAATCTGCAATGTCATTAAAATGTGCCAAACGTTGTTTGATCTGTAACGCCTCCGAGGTGTTGCAAATACCAGAAATATGTTGCGGATTCATCTTATTCTTATTCTCTTTGTTCTCTACTATACTTGCAACATCAGACATATAAATTCATAGTGTTTCTTGGTCGGATCAAAATAGTACAAATTTTGAATCCGATTATGTTGTTTCAAGGCTTCATTGAATCATGAAGTTAATAGTTCGTTAATCCGTTTGTACCTGGTGTGTTGAACTATTGTCTAAAAAAATTTACTACGCAAATCCTTGAAGTCAGAAATACGGCAATTATTCTTCTCCACTAGCGTCTCAGACCACAAAATCTCCAACAAATTTTCAGACAATATTTCACAACCATGGAAGGTGTAACACCCCGTAATTCTGTAACATTAAGTTTCACAAATTAAAGTATAATTAAATTTTAGAAGAAGAATTAAGGGAAACGGGTTACGCCATTGCGTTCGTCTCGAAATTCTGCTTGAGATAGAGTCCGAGTTTGCGTAAATTGGACTCCGTATGAAAAAGATATCCTTAAATTAAATATTGCAGCAAAACATGAAAAAAGAGGAATGAGAAAAGAATATTGTTTAGCATTTTTCTAAATTTTGTAAGCAAAAGACTAAGTAGCTTATTTGGTTGGAACACATGACTTGCATACAAGAGGTACAGAATTCGATCCCCGTCAGCGCCCTATTTTTGTTTTAGGGGAATGGCTTAAAATAGCCTAGTGTGAACGCAGTTCAAAAAGTGGTTTAGTGTGAAAATGGGTAATTGGGAAGATAGATAAAAAGAAAAAAAAGTGAATATATATAATATATATATAATATATATGCATATATATATATATATAATATATACGAATATATATATATATGACGTGTACGCATCATGTAGCGTACGTTGCGCATTTTTGGTTGTCAAGGATTGTTTTTTTAAATGGCCTTCCCCAATTGGATTTATGACAAATTAAAAGTAAGAAAAGATTTATTCATATATATTTAAATATTTATATATGGGTAATTAATGTAAACGGTAAAGGGAAAATGTATCTATTAAATACGTATTTACGTTTGAACTGATTGACAATAAATAATAAAAAGAAAAGATGAACATTAGAATATCACTTTTGTTATGTTAACATTAGAATAACATTTCGTTAAGAAATGTATATTTAGATTAAAATGTTTATTCAGATTAAATTGACATTTCAGTTAAGAAATGTTCATTTAGCTAATGTTTTGTTTTAATAAAAAATGTCCTTTTGGTTATGATATGTTAGGAAAGAACCAATGTGTCATTTATGAAAAAAATGAACATTTAATATGCTGATTCAATGCTGAGTCATTTCTGACTCATTGCTGAGTCAATAGGATAATTCTATCTTGACTGAACGATTGTGGTCATTTCTAGGGTTAATCAAACGGCCTAAACTAATCCTAAAATTCTATATATACAACCTAGCTCTTAACCTAATTCGCACAATTAAACTAGTAGCCGTCACGCTGCTGTATGATAGCTTGGAATGGTCGCCGCCTAAAGCTTAAAGAGTAACAAAGCTAGAACAAATCTAATTCAAAACTAAGAATCAAAACAACGTTTATCTACCCAAAGGAAAGCATCCCAATTTCAGAACTCAGAATCCAGAACTCAAGTTCATCGATCGTTGTAAGTATAGTGACTCTTAGATGAGAATATGATTAAGACATGATTTGATGTAAATTGTAATATGAAATTATATCAGTATTGTAAAATATAGACGATGTTGTTTTGGTTTTATTTATCGTGATAATTTGAATGTTTGTGGTGATTGGATCCATTATCTATTATGCGAATTGTATGTATACTGTTAGATCGATATATGTGCTTATGCAAGTTATAGGTTGCAAGTTAGATTTACACATATATGTATATGATTCATGTAGGTTCTATGTATATATGTTTATGTTTAACCAATTGTACCTACATGATTAGAATAGATAAATATTCACAAATTCTTATGCAAGTAAAAACTTATAATTGGATCCATGTTAAAAGGTTTGTTTATGATTCATATGATTTATAAAAGTTTATTGCTAGACCTATGTTATACATATGTATTGCAAGTTCATACATGTTCCTATATGTTAACTTAATTGTGTTGTAGATTTATGAACCTATGCAAGTTGTTAGGTTGAGATTCATGAACCTATGCAAATCGTTAATTAAGTTGTTAATTCATGAACCTATGCAAGTTGTTAATTATGTTGTTAATTCATGAATCTATGCAAGTTGCTAATTATGTACATGTTTATGTTGATTATGTTAAAGTTGCAAGTTCAAACCTATGTACATGTTAAAGTTGCAAGTTGACACTTATATGTTTATGTTCATGTTGATTTTGTCAAAAATTGCAAGTTCATAGTTAATGTTGATTTCATGCCAATTTTGTGAACATTAAATTAGGCTAAGTTATTAGCCTAATACTTTATGTGAAATCATGCGAACGGTAAATTAGGTTAAGTTGTTAGCCTAATATTTAGACGGGGGTAACGTTGGGTAAAAACTTAATTATAGGGAACTTGACATAAATTGGCCAATAAACACATAGGTGATTTACGGTATGAAACAGTATAAATTATTAATTTCAAACATGTTAATACATAGGTGGGCCCAAAACCATGAAATTGGTTAAGGCCATGAATGGTGTAAATTTATACACCATTAGTTTTGAAATAAAATATGTGACATGAATAATTTACATTATTAAAATGTAAATTTAGACAATACGAATATGCTTAACCCGAGGTTGGATTGAGTTGTGATGTAAACCTGCGCGGACCTGCCCGGCTGTCCAGTAATCATAACAATACCTATCCAATGTGGGAGGTTAAGGCATTGAGCCCGATAAAGACCCGAGGTTAGAGTGAGTTGTGGCGTAAGACTGCCCGGAACCGACCGGCATGCAGGCAGCCACAACAATACCTGTCTAATGTGAGTGGTTGGTGCTTTAATAAGACAATTAAGGCTAAGCTAGGATTGGTAGGGTTAAGTAAATTTAATATAATAAGCCAAATTAACATGTTGACTAGATTAAAAAGTGGGGTTAAGTAAAGTTAATACACTTAGCTGGTTTAACATGTCAACTGGACTAGAGGTTGGGGTTAAGTAAAATTAATACACTTAGCCAGATTAGTATGTTAGCTGGACTAGAGCATAGGGTTAAGTAAACTTAGAACACTTAACCATCATAGTGTGATAAATGAATAGGGTTAAGTTAAAGCATGAAGGGACAATACTTAACCATTAGAACATGTTAATTAAACGGATGTTTGGGTTAAGTTAACTAAGGGAACACTTAACCGTTATAACATGTTAGTTAAAACAGATGGGCAAGGTTAAGTCAACGTGAATAACTGATAACACTTAACCAGTTTAACATGACAAATGAATGGGTTAAGTTAACTTGTATCGACTAATGACATTTAACCAATCCAACTTGACGAGAAAGAGAACTAAGTAGTAAACCTTAGTTGAAAGGGGCTAAGTAGTAAACCTTAGTTAAGAAAATGACGATTCAGGAAACTAAGTGGTAAACCTTAGTTAGTAAAACTAAGTAGTAATTCTTAGTATAACACGAGGAGGAGCGAACGTCCATCTAATCTTAAAGAAGGCTTCAACGAATTGGGTTACGAAGCCCGAGGCTTCGAGGGGACGTGAGGGTACTCTTGGTATCCCTCTGTGAGGCTGCAGATGATCCTCCTGGGCTCACAGAGGTTAAGGTCTGCGTTAGAAGAACCAAGGGTATGCCTTGGTTGCAATATAAGGCAACCTAAAGACTAGGATGGACCAGCGTGATTCGGCGAGCCCAGTAGCCCTGTGATAGCAACTCGTCGTCTACCTACCATCTTGAGTCAATCGAGATACGTAAAGCGGAAAGGCGTAGAATTCCAAAAGACCAAATACTTGTTATCTAGTTATGGGTGAGGATGGCCATAAAATAGTGGGGCATAGGGGGGCCTGCGTATTGTTCTCAATTTTTCAAGGCTGGCCTTTCATTAGTTGAGGGATGGGTCAGGTGGGACTATAGCCACTGGAAAAACAGACCTTAGCATCTGCATCGGCAGATATCTGGAAGCTCCCGACCGAGTTCCGTGTTTCTAGAATAGCCCTGCCACGGGACTCGGGTCGCACATTTCAGGACATGTGCATCTAGACAGCGATAAACGATTCGCGACACATACGTGGGGAAAGTCTAGGAACATATACCACTCTAGGTATTGTGTCCTAGACTAGGGGCATCATTCGACAGGTAGCAGAATCCCTAGTTGGACCTAGGTGGCATAAATCCTGAATCCGAGAAGTATTAGTTAAGTCGCATAAACCCTAGTTGAATCTTGGAAGCGCTCGATAAGAAAACCTAGATTATATCTAGGTAATAAATAATAGATGTACACTTAAAGGCAACCGCAATTACAGGGATTGGGATCACGTTATCATCTTTATACAAATTACTAGTTGGGATACTAGTTAGGTGGTGTAGAGATATAGAATGGGGTGTGATAGTATATTCGGTTTAAAATATCTTTCTTTGGTTTATATTAGCCTGTTATTCTTGTACTGTCCCATTTTTCCAGTTTACTCCTGTCATGAACTTTATCTTGTTCACATGTTAAAAGCCACTAGACTTACTCAGGCTTTATGTCTTACTCTGTTTTTCTTTCGTCTTCTTTTCTTTCGCCCCCCCCCCCCAGGTAGTCAGGGAGGGAATAGCTCTACTTAGTATGGACTGTTACTCTTTCCAAGCTTAAAGACTCTTGGATATATCGCTTCAGACTCTCTTTTCTGCTGCTATGGCTGGCTTATGCTACATTAGGGAATATAAATGTTATTATATGCTTCTTTATTTTGTAAGACAAATGATACTCTGGTATTGGAAAGCAATTGTTGTACAAACTATTTTATCAATAAAGTAAAGTTTTATTTTACGATGTTTTAATTTTGTCTGTCTTGTAATTTATCTGCATCTTTTACCTTAAGTGCTCCACAGAACTTAGTGCATTCCCTTTGCGAGTGACACTAACGGATGTGGGGTGTTACACGTGGTATCAGAGCTGAAGGTTACTGGATCAGATAAAAGATTTGAAAAATTATTTTCAAAACGGTTTTAAAAAAAGAAGTATTTTCAAAAGAAAAGATTTGGTTTAACGGCATATTCCCCAAAACCATATGCACTATCTTCTAATTCTCTGTTTGAATTCTTATCCCCATCTTTCTTGAGTCTTCGGGGCTCCTGGCTTTCTGGGAGGTACCCTCATCGCAGCATGGTTCCGTAAGCTTGATAAGACTACGATACCTATCGAAGGGCGAAGTAGTGTCCGACTTCCACCTATAGTCGCGGTAGTTTCACCTACGGCTAATTTTCTTCCAAGCTTTGTAGGGTTCTTTGTGCGATAGAGGTAGCTTTAGAGAGAACTGTAAATATGTTACATAGGGATGGTAAAGGTGGGAGATGAATAATTGTGGCAGGTGCCCTAGGTAGAAAGAAAGACTGACCTTAAGAGAGGTAAAAAGTACATAGCAACCTTTAGCTTTAGACCCTCAGATTTGTAACATGATGGATAAGCTAAGTAGTGGAGAGAGATCTAATCATCTTAGTATATACACTAGTATCAAGGTTAACATCTGTTTATCTTGGAAATAGAGGTGAAGAAGCTTCACAATCATGAAGTTAAATTAGATAAGGTACCGTATAGTGAAGCTCAAGAAGGTGCGACATATAAGACTGGAGACTAGACACGAGCATCATTCCCTTTTTCCTAAGGGTATATCCCTGATCCCTTTTTCTAGGAATTTTATGCATACTTTCTAGCTTTTAAGGTATATACTCTAGGATGTATCATCGATCCTTAGGTAGAAGCCAATGGATGTAAACATGTATTTGAAACATGTATTTGAAACATGTTATGATTGATGGTTGCAAGTGGTTGCTCGTGAATGCATATACACACCATAAGCGCTAGCACAAATCAGTCACTTTAGTGTTGCATTCGCATATATGTATTTGTTTATAGATTGAACTCAATGTGTTATCATATGGACGTTGCATTTGAGTGAATGGTTGTGCACTCATATAGAAATGATATGTATAATTAGGATTGCATACATTATTGGACGCATGGCACCGACATAATTCGCATTAAGGAGGTCGAATGAATCAGTAGACCGCCTGATTTTGCATTAGATAAAGACATATACACACACTATGCATATAAATATGAAAGCATATAGAAATCTTTTTAAGGACAATGAATGCCTGTGATTGAATGGTTGAGTAGATGGGTGATTGGATGGTAGGACACATTCTTCCTAACTTGAAGATTTCGGGGATGAAATCCTTTTAAGAAGGGGAGAATGTAACACCCTGTAATTCTGTAACATTAAGTTTCACAAATTAAAGTATAATTAAATTTTAGAAGAAGAATTAAGGGAAACGGGTTACACCATTGCGTTCGTCTCGAAATTCTGCTTGAGATAGAGTCCGAGTTTGCGTAAATTGGACTCCGTATGAAAAAGATATTCTTAAATTAAATATTGCAGCAAAACATGAAAAAAGAGGAATGAGAAAAGAATAATGTTTAGCATTGTTCTAAATTTTGTAAGAAAAAGACTTAGTAGCTTATTTGGTTGGAACACATGACTTGCATGCAAGAGGTACAGAGTTCGATCCTCGCCAGCGCCCTATTTTTGTTTTAGGGGAATGGCTTAAAATAGCCTAGTGTGAACGCAGTTCAAAAAGTGGTTTAGTTTGAAAATGGGTAATTGGGAAGATAGATAAAAAGAAAAAAAATGAATATATATAATATATATATATACGCATATATATATATGACGTGTACACATCATATAGCGTACGTTGCGCATTTTTGGTTGTCAAGGATTGTTTTCTTTAAATGGCCTTCCCCAATTGGATTTATGACAAATTAATAGTAAGAAAAGATTTATTCATATATATATAAATATTTATATATGGGTAATTAATGTAAACGGTAAAGGGAAAATGTATCTGTTAAATATGTGTTTACATTTGAATTGATTGACAATAAATAATAAAAAGAAAAGATGAACATTAGAATATCACTTTGTTATGTTAACATTAGAATAACATTTCATTAAGAAATGTATATTTAGATTAAAATGTTTATTCAGATTAAATTGACATTTCAGTTATGAAATGTTCATTTAGCTATTGTTTTGTTTTAAATAAAAAAATGTCCTTTTGGTTATGATATGTTAGGAAAGAACCAATGTGTCATTTATGAAAAAAATGAACATTTAATATGTTGAGTCAATGCTGAGTCATTTCTGACTCATTGCTGAGTCAATAGGATAATTCTATCTTGACTGAACGGTTGTGGTCATTTCTAGGGTTAATCAAACGGCCTAAATTAATCCTAAAATTCTATATATACAACCTAGCTCTTAACCTAATTCACACAATTAAACTTGGAGCCGTCACGCTGCTGTAAGATAGCTTGGAATGGCCGCCGCCTAAAGCTTAAAGACAAACAAAGCTAGATCAAATCTAATTCAAAACTAAGAATCAAAACAACGTTTATCTACCCAAAGGAAAGCATCCCAATTTCAGAACTCAGAATTCAGAACTCAAGTTCATAGATCATTGTAACTATAGTGACTCTTTAGATGAGAATATGATTAAGACCTGATTTGATGTAAATTATAATATGGAATTATATCAGTATTGTAAAATATAGACGATGTTGTTTTGGTTTTGTTTATCGTGATAATTTGAATGTTTGTGGTGATTGGATCCATTAACTATTATGCGAATTGTATGTATATTGTTAGATCGATATATGTGCTTATGCAAGTTATATGTTGTAAGTTAGATTTACACATACATGTATACGATTCATGAAGGTTCTATGTATATATGTTTATGTTAAACCAATTGTACCTACATGATTAGAATAGATCAATATTCACAAATTCTTATGCAAGTGAAAACTTATAATTGGATCCATGTTAAAAGATCCGTTTATAATTCATATGATTTATAAAAGATTATTGTTAGATCTATGTTATACATATGTATTGCAAGTTCATACATGTTCCTATATGTTAACTTAATTATGTTGTAGATTTATGAACCTATGTAAGTTGTTAGGTTGAGATTCATGAACCTATGCAAGTCGTTAATTAAGTTGTTAATTCATGAATCTATGCAAGTTGTTAATTATGTTGTTAATTCATGAACCTATGCAAGTTGCTAATTATGAACATGTTTATGTTGATTATGTTAAAGTAGCAAGTTCACACCTACGTACATGTTAAAGTTGCAAGTTCACACCTATATGTTTATGTTCATGTTGATTTTTTCAAAAATTGCAAGTTTATAGTTAATGTTGATTTCATGCCAATTTTGTGAACGTTAAATTAGGCTAAGTTATTAGCTTAATACTTTATGTGAAATCATGCGAACGGTAAATTAGGCTAAGTTGTTAGCCTAATATTTAGACGGGGGTAACGTTGGGTAAAAACTTAATTGTAGGGAACTTGACATAAATTGGCCAATAATCACATAGGTGATTTATGGTATGAAACGGTATAAATTATTAATTTAAAACATGTTAATACATAGGTGGGCCCAAAACCATGAAATTGGTTAAGGCCCTGAATGGTGTAAATTTATACACCGTTAGTTTTGAAATAAAATATGTGACATGAATAATTTACATAATTAAAATGTAAATTTAGACAATACGAATATGCTTAACCCGAGGTTGGATTGAGTTGTGATGTAAACCTGCCCGGACCTGCCCGGCTGTCCAGTAATCATAACAATACCTATCCAATGTGGGAGGTTAAGGCGTTGAGCCCGATAAAGACCCGAGGTTAGACTGAGTTGTGGTGTAAGACTGCCCGGAACTGACCGGCATACAAGCAGCCACAACAATACCTGTCTAATGTGAGTGGTTGGTGCTTTAATAAGACAATTAAAGCTAAGCTAGGATTGGTAGGGTTAAGTAAATTTAATACACTTAGCCAAATTAACATGTTGACTAGATTAAAAGGTGGGGTTAAGTAAAGTTAATACACTTAGCCAATTTAACATGTTAACTAGACTAGAGGTTGGGGTTAAGTAAAATTAATACACTTAGCCAAATTAGTATGTTAGCTGGACTAGAGTGTAGGGTTAAGTAAACTTAGAACACTTAACCATCATAGTGTGATAAATGAATAGGGTTAAGTTAAAGCATGAAGGGACAATACTTAACCATTAGAATATGTTAATTAAACGGATGTTAGGGTTAAGTTAATTAAGGGAACACTTAACCGTTATAACATGTTAGCTAAAACAGATGGGCAAGGTTAAGTCAACGTGAATTACTGATAACACTTAACTAGTTTAACATGACAAATGAATGGGTTAAGTTAACTTGTATCGACTAATGACACTTAACCAATCCAATTGACGAGAAAGAGAACTAAGTAATAAACCTTAGTTTATAGGGGCTAAGTAGTAAACTTTAGTTAAGAAAACGACGATTCAGGAAACTAAGTGGTAAAACTTAGTTAGGAAAACTAAGTAGTAATTCTTAGTATAACACGAGGAGGAGCGAACGTTCATCTAATCTTAAAGAAGGCTCCAACGAATTGGGTTACGAAGCCCGAGGCTTCGAGGGGACGTGAGGGTACTCTTGGTATCCCTCTGTGAGGCTGCAGATGATACTCCTGGGCTCACAGAGGTTAAGGTCTGCGTTAGAAGAACCAAGGGTATGCCTTGGTTGCAATATAAGGCAACCTAAAGACTAGGATGGACCAGCGTGATTCGGCGAGACCAGTAGCCCTGTGATAGTAACTCGTCGCTACCTACCATCTTGAGTCAGTCGAGATACGTAAAGCGGAAAGGCGGAGAACTCCAAAAGACCATATACTTGCTATCTAGTTATTGGTGAGGATGGCCATAAGACAGTGGGGGCATAGGGGGGCCTGCGTATTGTTCTCAATTTTTCAAGGGTGGCCTTTCATTAGTTGAGGGAGGGGTCAGGCGTGACCATAGCCACTGGAAAAATATACCTTAACATCTGCATCGGCAGATATCTGAAAGCTCCCGACCGAGTTCTGTGTTTCTAGAATAGCCCTGCCACGGGACTCGGGTCGCACATTTCAGGACATGTGCATTTAGACGGCGATAAACGATTCGCGACACATACGTAGGGAAAGTCTAGGAACATATACCACTCTAGGTAGTGTATCCTAGACTAGGGGCATCGTTCGACAGGTAGCATAATCCATAGTTGGACCTAGATGCCATAAATCCTGAATCCGAGAAGTATTAGATAAGTTGCATAAACCCTAGTTGAATCTAGGAAGTGCTCGATAAGAAAACCCTAGATTAGATCTAGGTAATAAATAATAGATGTACACATAAAGGCAACGGCAATTACAGGGATTGGGATCACGTTATCATCTTTATACAGATTACTAGTTGGGATACTAGTTAGGTGGTGCAGAGATATAGAATGGGGTGTGATAGTATATTCGGTTTAAACTATCTTGCTTTGGTTTATATTAGTTTGTTATTCTGGTACTGTCCCATTTTTCTAGTTTACTCCTGTCATGAACTTTATCTTGTTCACATGCTAAAAGCCACTAGACTTACTCAGGCTTTATGTCTGACTCTGTTTTTTTTTCGTCTTCTTTTCTTCCGTCCCCCCCCCCCCATGTAGTCAGGGAGGGAATAGCTCTGCTTAGTGTGGACTGTTACTCTTTCCAAGCTTAAAGACTCTTGGATATATCGCTTCAGACTCTCTTTTATGCTGCTATGGATGGCTTATGCTACATTGGGGAATATAAATGTTATTTTATGTTTCTTTATTTTGTAAGACAGATGGTACTCTGGTATTGGAAAGCAATTGTTGTACAAACTATTTAATCAATAAAGTAAAGTTTTATTTTCCGCTGTTTTAATTTTATCTATCTTGTAATTTATCTGCATCTTTTACCTTAAATGCTCCACAGAACTTAGTGCATTCCCTTTGTGAGTGACACTAACGGATGTGGGGTGTTACAGAACGTTTGAGCGCATTGCAAGTGATGAATCAACATTTGACGAAATTAGTGCGATTTGATGGAGAGAACTTCACTCGTCGGGAAGGGACCATGAAATTCTTCCTGATCACGGTCAAATTATTTCATATTCTCGAAGATGGATTGGAGAAAATACCGGAGGAAACCAATAAGGATAGTGCAGAACTAAAAGCTAAAAGGGCAACCACTCCATCATCCACATAAGTAAAATGCCCGGGCGTGTAAAACCCAAAGCACCACTCCTAGCTAGAAAGAAACGCAGGTCCTCCCTGAGGTCCTCTACCGTTTCTGGCTCATACCGGGGTGTGAGGCTCGTGAAACAACGCTAAACACAAAACTAGCTTATTCAAAACCATGCTTTGATTAGCAACCACAAAGCTATGCTTTTCAACAAAAGCTTTGATCACAGCATCTCTGCATGTCACGTTGTCAATATACAACGTCAGCCACACATCCATTTACAAGTCCGTTCTGGGTCTGAACGAAACCGGAGGCACCTTATACCTCGCACATCCATACAATTAACAAGTATGCCCGGACGGCTACCACTTTAGCCCCCTTCAAGGTAGCAACTACCATCGTGAGAATCAGTAGCACCCATTCATTCGATGTGAAGATCGTCGGTCTTGCACCGTCTTCATATCTTTGACTTCTAACTGTCGATCAATTATTTGAAATGAGAATTAACTCGGCCTTTTCAAATAATTCACATATATTTAGAATTTTAAATCAATTCATTTCAATGGTTAAATTATTCGACATTAATAATTATGTTCTTAAATGTAATTTTCACATCAAACACGTTCAACCATCAAATATCCAATAAACCGAGCAAATTAAGTTTATTTCCATTCCCTATCGTTTATAATATTTTATTATGATTTATTGCTTTTTTTATTCCTTTAAAAATAGCCAATTTATATAAACGATGCTTCAGGCCGTAACGCGGCCATGGTGCTGTTTTTCTTCGGATTCGATTTACACATATCTGAAAATCTAACTGTTGGATCTTTACAAATTTTATGTCATTAGAAAGATATTTTCAAAACAAATCCAACGGTTCCAGTTTTGGGAAAATCCGACGGTCGGATCTCCCGGTACAATCGTTTGAAGTAACGATTTCAAAATACGAACTGCAGCGTCGTTATTCGATTTATTTAATTATATATATATATATATATTCAATTCTGGAGCTGTTTTCATTAAGATTTGAATTAAACATTCCAGAAAATCCAACTGTTGGATCTTTGCAAAGTTGGTGCCATTGGAAATATATTTCCAAAGCGAACCCAACGGTTTCGGTTTCAAGAAAATCCGATGGTCGGATCTTCCTGTACAATCATTTGAAGTTACGGTTTCAAAATACGAACTGCAACTTTGTTACTCGATTTATTTTAATTATATATATAATCCGTTCTTCGATTTCAAAACCATTTCATTTCATATCTACGATAAAAAAATGATATTTTTATCCAACATATATTTATTTCAACCCATCACAATTTTTAACAATTCATATATATAATAAAAATGTGATTTTTCTTGTCAAACCAATTTGTTTCAAAACACGATTATTTTATATGCTTCCTATATACTATAAAAATGTGATTTTTATTTGTAAAACAATTTATTTCAAAACACGAATATTTTATATACTTCATATATACTATAAAATTGTGATTTTTGTTTGTAAAACAATCTGTTTCAAAACACGATTATTTTATATACTTCATGTATACTATAAAATGTGATTTTTGTTTGTTCATATATGCTACAAAAATGTGATTTTTATTTGTAAAACAATTTATTTCATTCATTCGATAAAATATTATTTTTATTGTTCAAACAGTTTTATTTCATCACATGTATATATTTCAATACATGGATATAAAACCAACACAGAAATATTTCAGAAAATTTCGCAGCATAACGGCAGGGTAGTTAAAACCGGCACCGTCCGGAGTACGGCTCCTCGCTCTACCTTAAAGCCTCGCAGCTTTTGACAATGGGGATTTCAATATCTAGTTCATACACAGACGAATTTTCCCATACACTAATCCTATTGGGATTTCAACCACAATCAATCATTTCCAATCAACTGTTCATGATATTCACCAAATTTCACATCAACCAAATCCAAACAATATCACAACCAATATATATTTTCCATGGTCTGTGGACGAGGGGAGTATATACATATACATGTACATATATATTCGTATATAAGTATATTTCGATTTCATTTCAATTTCACTAAACACATATATGATTTCTACAATGCATATATAACTTATACATCGAACATACAACTTATACAACGCTTATACATGAGGTGTACAACGCTTATATAACTCATACATCGACTATATAATTTATACATCGTCATTTCCATATCGTTTATAAATCAGAAATCTCACATTGGGTTCCACTCCTCTAAAAATTGTAGAAAGCTCAGAAAAATATCCGGTCTCTTCTAGAAAGTAGAAGACATCCGTACGAGTCCACTGTCTCTTGTTTCATTGGATTTCGACCACATAGAAAAAAGATATGATTTTTAGAGGTTTGCAACACTTAAAAGTGTAAAAATCAGTTTAAACCATATCAGGCCATTACCTTATCCGATTGATTCAAAACTAGGTCACCAAATTCTGGCCAAACCGTCGCTCGAGGTCAAGATCGGTCGACGCCACATGAATCTGCTCCGAAATCCACGCCAAGGGGTTCCCATGCCGTTCAACTCGTCGGCGATCTGGATAGTGGAGGCACGCTAAAGGTTCGAACTTTGGAGAGGTCATGCGGGACGATGGAGCAACGATAGATGACGAGGCCGGTCTTGATTTGAAGAGGGAGGAAAGAGCTTTGAAAAGTTGAATGGCAGCGAAGTTTAATGGTGCGTGGTACGACCGGAAAGTTGGAGAGAAGGGAAGAAGGGAGGGCCGCCGTCGATCATATAAAAGCGGGAGTTTTCTGATTTTTAATCGAAAATTAAATAATGAATAGAAAAATATAATTGATCGATATTTATATTAGTTTGAAAAGTAGGGTTTTCATAAACGAACACCAATTCAAACCCAATGACTATCGCCCCTAGCTAAATACCCCCATTCCGAACACAATGGGATATGTTTCGTAAACCAATTCGACTGTTACAGTCAGATATTCTTCAAATTAAAGTATAAAACATTAAATTTTCGATTCGAACGTACATTTTAATTCGCCGGGGCCACATACTGATTCTAAAAATTCCAGAAAAATAAACGTAGTAATAATTTGACATCCCAATCCAACAAAAGTGGTTTCATCGAATTCTGAGGTCGTTTGTAAAATGGCTATTTTCACAGGCTATATAAATTCTATAGCGACCTTTCTGAAAATTCATTTGGCCATAACTTTTGATTCCCACTACGAAACTTCGATCTTTTAGATTCGTTAGAAAGATATTCATAAACAAATTTAAATATTTTTGGTTTCACTAAAATCCGTTTTATTTTGCGCTCGGTATAGTCAGTCAAAGTTTGAATTCAAATTTTGAAACTTCCGCGCCATTTCGTGCCTTGTTTATAATTAAAATAAATATATTTATTTTCAAACATCAATTCAAACATACTTTTCGTCATTATTATTTAAAATAATTTATTTGAAATATTTAAAATACACTAAAATAGACAAATTAAGATTTTTAAACTCGTTCTGAGTTTCCGGGTTGTTACAATCTCCGCCACTTAAAATCGTTTCGTCCCCGAAAAGGAACGAAGTCGAAAGTTGTTTAATTAACCAACACAACTTTCATTCTGGCTTTCATTCTTTAACTTTTCAGTTTCTAAGAATTTTCAAATTCTTCAAAAATTTGGCTAACACCCTAAATTTTCGAAAAATTTCCCCATAACCTCCTTTGTACGGGGAGGGGTTTGGAAATTTATTGGGCCGTATTAGGTACCCAATAAATCCTAATAAGCATGCACATATTTATAGTGATATATTCCGGTGTCCACAGGGGAGTGTGTATAGATTATAACTCCAGAGAATAAATTCTCGTCACCCTATAAATGGTTTTTGCGACTTAATGACCAAAGAGACGTGTTTATTGTCATCTCCAGACCCGTGTGGGGTTTTTATTAATCTTGCAATTTACCGTTACATTTTATATAGTCCATATCAATCATCAGTTCAACCTGTAATATATGGTCATCGCCATATAAGCCTCTCGCTCGTATGGTAAATCCTCAACCTCATCAAGCAAGCTCCAAATGCTTATGTGGTATATGATGAAGTATGCTATCTTCATGAAGTATGCCATGTAATGTAGTTCAAAATTAATTGTTACTATCCTATGGCGACGTTTATTAATTACACATAGAACAACCAGCATTCCGCATCTAATGGCATTCACAGGAGTTGATATAATAATAAAATTGCGCAACCAACTCATTAAGGTTTACCTATTTGTCGGGGACACAAATAAATTCTTTACTCAACAGCTAATCCATTTACCTGTTCACACATATATAATGCACATGTATATATTTCTATCTATTTCTAAACCAGTTCAATACTTGATTTAATTGCATAAATTTACCATTCATTCATTGATTAAATTAGCTATCATTCTAATAGTTTTGTTAATCAAATTCTTAACCGCACAACACAAACAACAATCGATTTATTTTTAACTTTTCAAAAATATACTATTTAATTCATATACTCTTTTGAAAACATTCAGACTATATAATTAAAAGGTTTACATGCATGAAAATAAAACAACAGCATAGTAGAGAACAAAATGGGAATGCAAAATATGGTAAATGTACCTTGCACCAGAGTCAATCGGAGATATCCACCCTGCACTTGGGATAGGCTTTCTTAATGCTTTCCTCGGTTTCCCAAGTACAATCTCGCGGATCTCCACTCCATTGCACTTTGACTAAGTGAACCTTCTTGTTCCTCAACTCTTTTGATTCTTTGCCAATAATCTTTTGCGGCTCTCTTCTCACAGCCAATTTTGGAGTAATTTCTATATCCCATTGCGCGGCTTCCTCCACAATCAAATCTGGATCATGAACACGCTTTCGAAGTTGAGATATGTGAAATACATCATGCACTCCAGGAAACCAATCTGGTAATTGAACCCTATAAGCGAGAGTTCCAATCCGTTCCAGAATAGGAAACAGACCAATAAATTTGGGCGCCAATTTCCCTGTTTTACCGAACCGGATTACTCCTCTCATCGGAGACACCTTCAAATACACGTGGTCGCCAACAGCGAATGGTAAATCTCTTATTCTCTCATCTTCATAGCTCTTCTGTCGGCTTTGAGCATCTAGTAATCGTTTCTTAACGAAATCGACTTTGTCCGCAACTTCGCGAATCATATCAGGTCCCAATACAAGTCTATTGCCAGGTTCTACCCAACAAGCAGGAGATCGGCACGGTCTACCGTACAATGCTTCGAATGGTGACATTGTCAGGCTCGCTTGGTAGCTGTTGTTTTATGAGAACTCAGCCAAATGCAAATGGTCTTCCCATGATCCGCCAAAATCAATAACACAAGCCCGCAATAAATCTTCTAGAATACGATTCACCCTCTTAGTTTGGCCATCTGTTTGAGGATGATAAGCGGTGCTCAAGTTCAGTTTCGTTCCCAATTCTGCTTGGAATGCTTCCCAGAATTTACTAGCAAAAATAGGGTTACGATCGCTAACGATACTCATGGGAACTCCATGAAGTTTAACAATTTCTATGAAATAAATCTGCGCCAGACTCTGAGCTGTTCTATTCGATCTGACAGGTATGAAATGGGCGGTCTTCATGAGATGATCTACGATCACCCAAATACTATCATTTCATTTCCTGGTTCTGGGCAAACCATCTATGAAATCCATAGAAATCTATTCCCATTTCCCACTTGGAATTTCCAACGGTTGCAACAGTCCAGCCAGTTTCTGTTGATCGCTCTTGACTTGCTGACAAGTAGAACACTGGCTAACGTATAAGGAGATGTCTCGTTTCATCGATCTCCACCAGAAAGTGCATTTGATATCATTATACATTTTGCTCACTCCTGGATGGATACTAAGTTTGGATTTGTGGCATTCATCTAATACTTCTCTCCGGAGTTCAGGAATGTTTGGCACACATATTCGTCCTTTCAACCTCAGAATCCCATCGTTATCAATTTGAAAACTCGAGAGCTCGCCTTTCTGAATTATCTCTCTGATCTTCTGAATGAAGTGATCATCCTTCTGAAGAGTAGATATGTTATCAATCAATGAAGGCATAATGATAAGACTAGCGATAATTACATTCTTTTTGCTGATTGCAGCAGCCACAACATTGGCTTTCCCCGGAGTATATAAGATATCAAGATCATATGCCGCGAGAAATTCTAACCAACGCTGCTGCCTCATATTCATGTCCTTCTGGGTGAATAAATACTTTAATGTTGATGATCAGTATATAATTCGAACTTCTCACCCAATAGATAATGCCTCCAGATTTTCATCGCAAACATGATGGCTAACAATTCAAGATCGTGAGTTGCATAATTTTTCTCATGTGGCTTCAATTGACGGCTAGCATAAGCGACTACCTGGCCTCTTTGCATTAACACTGCGCCAAGGCCTTCTTTAGAAGCATCAGTCTAGACTTTTAAATCCTGATTGCCATCAATAATTGTAAGCACTGGAGTAGTCATCAATTTTAACTTCAGCTCTTGGAAAGCTGCCTCACATTCGGGAGTCCGGTTGAATCTCGAATGTTTCTTAGCAAGCTTTGTTAAGGGACTGGATATCTTCGAAAAATTCTTAACGAACTTTCGATAATAACTGGCAAATCCGAGAAATCTTCGGAATTCTATGGGCGTACGAGGCTGTTTCCAATTCTGAATAGCAGTGATTTTACTGGGATCCACAGAAATTCCTTCCTTTGACACGACGTGGCCAAGAAATTTGACTTCTTCTTGCCAGAATATACATTTGGAAAACTTTGCTTTTAAAACATTCTTTCTGAGAATTTCTCACACCTGTTCCAAATGTTTTTCATGCTTGCTCTCTGACTTAGAGAAGATTAGAATATCATCAATGAAGACTAGAACAAATTTATTCAATACTTCTCTAAATACCCGGTTCATCAAATCGACAAAATAAGCTGGAGCGTTACATAAGCCGAACGGCATTACTAACCACTCATAGAATAAATCTGGACCTCTAAATGCTGTCAAAGGAACACACTCTTCGGCAATTCAAAGCCAATGGAAACCTGTAGCTAGGTCCATTCGTGAAAATACTTGCGCTCCATTCAATCCATCCAATAAATCATCAATCCGCGGCAATGGATAATTATTTTTCAATGTCTTCTTATTCAGGTCACGATAATCTACACATAGTCTGAGAGTACCGTCTGACTTTGGGACAAATACCACTGCTGCTCCCCAATCAGAGAAACTAGGCCTGATCGGACCTTTCTATACAAGCTATCGAGTTTGACTGTCTAACTCTTCTTTTTCCTTCAAGGTCATTCTTTGATTAGAGTGAACTACTGGCCTTGCATTTGGAACTAAAGAGATTTTGAAATCAATTTCTCTACGCGGAGGTAAGCTGACAACTTCTTTGAACACATCCGCATAGTTCTTGACAACTGGAATATTTTCTATGTCGACCGGAATATTCTCCATAACGACAGGAACAGGTTCTAATTGAGCAGGAGTAACATCCATTGCTGACCAAAAGTCTTTTCTATCTGAATTCGGACCTTCGCATGGAATGGTTATATAATCTCCTGATTTAATCTTCGCCTTAACGACTCTGTTGGCGCATCTAACCTCTGCTTCATATTTGGTCAACCAATCCATTCCCGAGATAAGATCAAACTCTGCGAAATTCATGACGATCGCGATGGTAGGGAATTGATAACGGGAAAAAGAAACAGGCACCCCACAAACCCAACTAAGGTCGAGGGAACCCCCTACCGGATTATGGACAGTCATGGGTGTTTCGAGCTTTCTCAAATTAAAATCTAGTTTTTTAACCGCATTCTTTGCAATGAAGCTTCGTGACGCGCCTGTATCAAACAGAACTTTAACTGAGATATTTTTGATAGTAAGTGCGCCTTCTAAATTTTCCGACCTTCCCTGAATAGCTGAGGGCTCAGAAGTTTCTGCTACTTCATTTATATGTACCTTTTCGGATTTCTTTAATAACCGGCAATGCTTCGCAAGATGGCCAGTCCGATGGCATTGATCACATTTCCTATTCTCTTGAAACGTGTTATCGGGTTTAAACCCTTCTTTTTCTGTTTCCACTTGGATTTTGATCCTTCCTTCCTTTGTTTCATTAAAGCTCTGCAACTTATCGACAAATGTCCTTGCTTATTGTAGTTAGAGCATACGGCAGTCGTTGCTGGCTCTTTCTCAGACTAAACCTTTTTCCTATTGAATCTAGGCTTCTTACTGAACTCAGTCCTCGTACTGGCCTCTGGCTGAGTACTTGTCTCCGGGCTATCAGTTTTGAATTTCCTTTTATTACTAGAACTACATTCCTCTTCGTCGACCAAAAGGCCTTGCTTATCTAAATTTTCCTACCGATAAGCCATACATATCATTTCAGAGAAAGATTGTTGCACATGTGCAATTACATTACTTTGATACTTTCTTTGAAGCCCGTTAATAAATCTCAGATTCTTCATCTTTGGATTTTGAATTAAATGCGGGGAAAAGCGAGAAAGTTTGTTGAATTTCTTATGATATTCTGGAATGGTCATATCCCCTTGCATCAAATAGTAGAATTCATCACTTAACCGCTCAGTTGCTTCTGGAGGAATAAACCTTACATTGAAAATTTCTTTGAATCTATCCCAGGTGATATCACCTTCTGGATTATCTTGAATAAATGTTTCCCACCAGATTAGAGCTTCATCTTTGAGTGCCGAGGATGCCAGTAATCTTTTCTGATCATCCCTCAACTTGAAAGCTTCAAATATTCTTTCAGCAGAACGCATCCAAGCTTGAGTTTGAATAATGGATTCATAGCCCGAGAATGGTACTACACCCAAATTTCGATATCCCTTTAATAGAGCTTCAATATCTGATCCTGGCTGAGGGAGCATAACTAGCTCATTAATTTGTTGAACCATAGGATTATTTCTTCTACCTCTGCCACTCAATTTTCAATGTCTACAAATAGCAGGCAAAGTGTCAGGTCAACAGAAAAAGTATTTTAAAGCATAGAGACATATGTTTAAATTTATATGCATATATCAGGGTGTATTTCATTCTGCTTCGCTCATTATAGGATATTACTGATCCTATCTGAAATGAGTTATCCGTCTTAGCACACTACCGGTTCTATTTCTGACGAGTTCGTTAATATGTTATACCAGAACTAAGCTTAACCAAAGCTCTAATACCACGCTGTGACGACCCCAAACCCCGTTCCACGGTGGAAAGGGTAATCTTTGGAATATAAAACATAAACAGATAACAGAAATAAATAAATACACCAGATAATGTACAATAGAATACTCTGGATAAACATAACCATCAGAGTTACACAGTATACACGATCATACTTAGTACAAAATACAGTTCAGCTTTACATAAATGTCTACAGCGAAAACAAAACATAATATGTACAATAGGAGCTGAACAACATAAAAAGAGATAAATGATAGAATCCATCTTCAGCTCCAGCTATCTAGAAAGAGCCATCTAAAATATGAATACAAGACAGCCTGTGTAGAAAAAGGGGCACCCGAGTTTGCAAGTGAAACAAACTATGAGTCAGTCATGGGACTGGTATGAGAAATCTACTTAACATATTTTATAATATGGTCAATCACAGGACCACGCCGCTAACGCAGAACGGGTTTACTCCATTGGATTGTCAGTGCTTTAAAACAAGTAAATCTTTTAAACATCGCAATGCTTTTTATAAAAATGAATCCATTATAAGACTCAGTTCCCATCACACAATGCAACGCAAACCGGAGGATAGAGTTTTACCTTATAATGTCCAAAATATGCTTGATACGAGCAAAACAAATTATTTGATATTATTGCTAGTGTTTATATGTTTCAAAACCAATTTCAATCATAAATATCAATCATAGACGGCATTGGTACCATATATCATGTCGCCATATATAGGTATACAATCAAAATCGCACAATGTCATATTTGGAAATTAGATTTCCGTCATGAACCAAGGCAAGGGATCATCCTTACCGCTTCGAGGCTCTCTAGTCCGAGCCTCAGGTTCAGAGCGCATCGACCCTTGGATCGTCAGGGCCGGTCCACATGGAGTGGATTAAAATGCCTGAACACTGCGTTATTCCACCCTATGGGGTGTAAACTGGTCATATACCGACCAACCCATCGGCCCAGGAGCAACCGATATAACTGAGGTGCCTCGCTATCCATCATCCACATAAGTAAAATGCTCGGGTGTGTAAAACCCAAAGCACCACTCCTAGCTAGAAAGAAACGCAGGTCCTCCCTGAGGTCCTCTCCCGTTTCTGGCTCATACCGGGGTGTGCGGCTCGCGAAACAACGCTAAATACAAAGCTAGCTTATTCAAAACCGTGCTTTGATCATCAACCACAAATCTCTGCTTTTCGATAAAAGCTTTGATCATAGCATCTCTGCATGTCACATTGTCAATATACAACGTTAGACACACATCCATTTACAAGTCCGTTCTGGTTCTGAACGAAACCGGAGGCACCTTATACCTCGCATATCCGTACAATCAACAAGTACGTCCTGACGGCTACCACTTTAGACCCCTTCAAGGTAGCTACTCCCATCATGAGCATCAGTAGCACCCATTCATTCGATGTGAAGATCGTCGGTCTTGCACCGTCTTCATATCTTCGACTTCTAACCGTCGATCAATTATATGAAATGAGAATTAACTTGTCCTTTTCAAATAATTCATGTATATTTAGAATTTTAAATCAATTCATTTCAATGGTTAAATTATTCGATGTCAATAATTCTGTTCTTTAATGTAATTTTCATGTCAAACACATTCAACCATCAAATATCCAATAACCCGAGCAAATTCAGTCTATTTCCATTCCATATCATTTATAATATTTTATCATGATATATCGCTATTTTTATTCGTTTAAAAATAGCCAATTTATATAAACGACGCTTCAGGCTATAACGCGGCCATGGCGCTGTTTTTCTTCAGATTTGATTTTCACATATCTGAAAATATAACCGTTGGATTTTATATCATTAGAAATATCTTTTCAAAACGAATCCAACGGTTCCAGTTTCGGGAAAATCCAACGGTCGGATCTCCCGGTACAATCGTTTGAAGTTACGATTTCAAAATACGAACTGCAGCGTCGTTATTCGATTTATTTAATTATATATATATATAAAAATATAACAGATTATGGCGCTGTTTTCATTCAGATTTGAATTAAACATTCCACACAATCCAACCGTTGGATCTTTGCAAAGTTGGTGCCATTGGAAAGATATCTCCAAAGCGAACCCAACGGTTTGGGTTGCTGGAAAATCCGATGGTCGGATCTTCATGTACAATTGTTTGAAGTTACGGTTTCAAAATACGAACTGTAGCTTCGTTATTCGATTTATTTTAATTATATTTATACATATATAATCCATTCTTCGATTTCAAAACCATTTCATTTCATATCTGTGATAAAAAATGATATTTTTATCCAACAGATATTTATTTCAACCCATCACAATTTTTAACAATTCATATATATCATAAAAATGTGATTTTTCTTGTCAAAACAATTTGTTTCAAAACACTATTATTTTATATATTTCCTATATACTATAAAATTGTGATTTTTATTTGTAAAACAATTTATTACAAAACACGATTATTTTATATACTTCATATATGCAATAAAAATGTGATTTTTATTTGTAAAACAATTTATTTCAAAACACAATTATTTTATACACTTCATATGTACTATAAAAATGTGATTTTTTATTTGTAAAACTATTTATTTCAAAACACGATTATTTTATATACTTCATATATACTATAAAAATGTGATTTTTATTTGTAAAACAATTTATTTCAAAACACGATTATTTTATATACTTCATATATACTATAAAAATGTGATTTTTATTTGTAAGACAAATTATTTCAAAACACGATTATTTTATATACTTCATATATACTATAAAAATGTGATTTTTATTTGTAAAACAATTTATTTCAAAAGACGATTATTTTATATACTTCATATATTCTATAAAAATGTGATTTTTATTTGTAAAACAATTTATTTCATTCATTTGATAAAATATTATTTTTATCGTTCAAATAGTTTTATTTCATCACATGAATATATTTCAATACATGAATATAAATCCGACACAGAAATATTTCAGAAAATTTCGGCAGCATAACGGTAGGGTAGTTAAAACCGGCACCGTCCCGAGTACGGCTCATCGCTCTACCTTAAAGCTTCGCAACTTTTGACAATGGGGATTTCAGTATCTAGTTCGTACACAGATGAATTTTCCCATATACTAATCCTATTGGGATTTCAACCACAACCAATCATTTCCAATCAACCATTTATGATATTCACCAAATTTCACATCAACCAAATCCAAACAATATCACAACCAATATATATAATCCATGGTCCGTGGACGAGGTGAGTATATATATAGATATTCGTATATAAATATATTTCAATTTCATTTCAATTTCATTCAACGCATATATGATTTCTACAACGCATATATAACTTATACATCGAACATACAACTCATACAACGCTTATACATGAGGTGTACAACGCTTATATAACTCATACATCTACTATATAATTTATACACCATCATTTCCATATCGTTTATAAATCAGAAATATCACATTTGTTTCCACTCCTCCAAAAATTGTAGAAGGCTCAGAAAAATATCTGGTCTCTTCTAGAATGTAGAAGACGTCCGCACGAGTCCACTGTCTCTTGTTTCACTGGATTTCGACCACATAGCAAAAAGATGTGATTTTTAGAGGTTTGCAACACTTAAAAGTGTAAAAATTAGTTTGAACCATAGCAGGTCGTTACCTTATCCGATTGATCCAAAACTAGGTTACCAAATTTCGGCCAAACCGTCGCTCGAGGTCAAGATCAGTCGCGCCACGTGAATCTTCTCCGAAATCCGCGCCAGGGGGTCCCCACGCCATTGAACTCGTCGGCGATCTGGAGGAGTGGCGACGCGCTATAGGTTTGGACTTTGGAGAGATCGTGCTCGATGATGGAACAACGATAGATGACGAGGCTGGTCTTGATTTGAAGAGGGAGGAAAGAGCTTTGAAAAGTTGAATGGCGGCGAAGTGTAATGGTGCGTGGTGTGGCCGGAAAGTCAGAGAGAAGGGAAGAAGGGAGGGCCTCCATCGATCGTATAAAAGGGGGTGTTTCTGATTTTTAATGGAAAATTAAATAATGAATAGAAAAATATAATTGGCCGATATTTATATTAGTTTGAAAATTAGGGTTTTCATAAACGAATTCTAGTTCAAACCTAACGACTGTCGCCCCTTGCTAAATACCCCGATTCCGAACACATTGGGATATGTTTCGTAAGCCAATTCTATTGTTACAGTCAGTTATTCTTCAAATTAAAGTATAAAACATTTAATTTTTAATTTGAACATACATTTTAATTCGTCGGGGCCACATACTGATTCTAAAAATTCTAGAAAAATAAATCTAGCAATAATTTGACATGCCGGATCCAACAAAAGTGGTTTCGTCGAATTCTGACGTCATTTGCAAAATGGTTATTTTCACGGGCTATATAAATTCTATAGCGACCTTTCTGAAAATTCATCTGGCCATAACTTTTGATTCCCACTATGAAACATCGATCTTTCAGATTCGTTAGAGAGATATTCATAAACAGATTTAAATATTTTTGGTTTCACTAAAATCCGTTTTATTTTGCGCTCGGTATAGTCAGTCAAAGTTTGAATTCAAATTTTGAAACTTCCGCGCCATTTCAGGCCTTGTTTATAATTAAAATAAATATACTTATTTTCAAACATCAATTCAAACATACTTTTCGTCGTTATTATTTAAAATAATTTATTTGAAATATTTAAAATCCACTAAAATAGCCAAATTAAAAATTTTTAACTGGTTCTGATTTTTCGGGTTATTACAATAATTGGACAAGTAAGTGAAATCCTACTGTTGGTAAATCAACTTAAGAATGCCAGTATTGATCTCCCTGAATGGTTTGTTGTTGGAGTTATTATTTCGAGACACCCGAATTCATGGAATGATTATAAGAAAAAATTAAAATATGCGAAAACGTATTATGATTTAGACGGTTTACAGCGTCATCTTCGTATTGAAGAGGATTCTCGTAAACGCGAACTAGATGATAATTCGCAAACTGAGTCTCAATCTAAGGCTAATAATGTTGAAATTAACGATAAGTTGAAGCCTAAGAATGAGACACGGTTTAAAAGGAAAGGCAATAATTCCAAGAACAAGAAGAAGGGTGACTATTACTATTGTCACAAACCCGGCCACTATGCCTGAGATTTTCGTCTTCGGAAGAAACAACAAAAAGCGAATGTGGTCGAAGAAAAGCTTGTAGCTGTCGTACAAGAGGCGAACACCGTTAGTGGCATTGTTAGTGATTGGTGGCTCGATACTGGAGCGAATATTCATATTTGCAAAGACCTTAATCTATTGAAGACTTACGATGAGTGGCGCAAACAAAGTTGCAAGCAATGTTCTAGGAAAAGGCACTATTGAATTGACATTCACCTCTGGGAAAATTCTTACTTTAGTCAATGTATTTTATGTACCTGATATGTGTAAGAATTTTATTTCTGGATACCTTCTTAAAAAAGGAGTATTCAAGATGGTGTATGAGTCTGATAAGTTAGTGTTGTCCAAGAACAGCAAATTTATTGAACAGGGATATTCTTGTAACGACATGATTAGGTTGAATCTAATGAAGAAATCTTCTACTTTTTTTTTTGATTTTGTTAATTTATTTCATAGTAGATTAGGACATGTTAATTATAAGTCACTTATATATATGCATAAATTAGGATTAATTTCTAATTGTGATTTCGAATCTATTTCTAAATGTGAAATATGTGTTCAAGCAAATATACATCGGAAATCCTTCAAATCTGTAGAAAGGACAACTAGTTTGCTTGATTTAGTATATAGCGATGGGGATGACTTAAAGAGTCAAATCACTACAGTGGTAATCAATACTATATAACATTCAATGATGACTATTCTAGATATGCTTATGTATATCTAATGAAATCTAAAGATGAAGCCTTTGATAAATTCAAAACTTACAAAGCAAAAGTCGAAACACAATTAGGAATGAAAATTAAAGTGTTACATTCATATCGTGGTGGTAAATATTTTTCAAATGAGTTTATTTTGTTTTGCAAACAAAATGGTATTATTCACTAATGTACCGCCCCTTATACACCACACAAAAATAGTGTTGCTGAGACGAAAAATAGAACTTTAGTAGAAATGGTTAACGCCATGATCATAAGTTCTAATTTAACTTACAATTTATGGCGTGATGCTATGTTATTCACATGTTACATTTTAAATAGAGTACCACTTGAAAAGAATAATATTTCTCCTTATGAATTATGGTTTAACAGAAAACCTAATCTTACTAGACTTAAAGTCTGGGGATGCTTAGCATATGTTAGAAAACCAGACCCTAAACAACCAAATTAGGTAATAGAGATTTTTAGTGTGTTATCAAAGGATATTCTTTTAATAGTATAACTTATAGATTTATGATATTTGATACCTTAGAAATCATAGAATCTATTGATGTAGAATTTTTTGAAAATCAAACTATTGAGAATCAATTAAGATCATCTAGTCCAGAACCAACTGAGACTAATGATACAAATGACGATAAATATGCTCCTGCTCAAAACAGCAAGGAAGTTTCAATACCAGATGATAGTACTGAACATAGGAGAAGTAAAAAAAAAGAATTGAGAATGACTATGGTCCTGACTTCATAACATATCTCGTAGAAGGCAATAAGGACGAAGTCCTTAATGTTACAAGATATGAAATGAACGTCGATGATGATCCCAAAACTTATTCTGAGGCTATGAGTTCTAGAGATTCTAATTTTTGGAAAAAGGCTATCAATGATGAAATGAATTCGATAATTTTAAACCAAACTTGGGTTTTAAGCGATTTACCTCCTGGTGCTAAACCAATAGGATGTAAATGGATATTCAAGAAAAATTTGAATACAAATGGATCCATTGATAAGTTTAAAGCCAGATTAGTTGCTAAGGGATATAAACAAAGAAAAGGAGTAGATTATTTTGACCCATATGCTCCAGTGGCTCGCATATCTTTGGTACGTTGTTTAATAGCACTTGCATCAATTCATAACTTGGTCATACATCAATGAGATTTAGAAGAAGAGATATACAAGGAACAACCTGAAGGTTTCATAACCCCAGGCCAAGAAAAGAAAGTTTGTAAATTAGTTAAATCTCTTTATGGCCTAAAGCAAGCTCCCATGCAATGACATGAGAAGTTTTATAAAGTTGCACTGTCATTTGGATTCAATGTTAGTGATGCAGATAAGTGTATCTATATCAAATCGGATAACAACGGTTATGTTATAATATGTTTATACGTTGATGACATGCTAATATTTAGTTCCAATATATCCTATGTGAATGAAACTAAGAAGTTTCTATCTTCTAAATTTGATATGAAAGATCTGGGAGAGGCTGATGTAATTTTAGGAATTAAAATTATTAGGAAAACGGGGGAGTTATTACTAACTCAATCTCATTACAATGAGAAGTTCCTAAAGAAGTATGATCATTATAATGACAAACCAACACCAACTCCTTTAGATCCAAGTATAAAATTAGAAAAGAACACTGGACGTACCATTTCTCAATTGGAATATTCCAACATTATTGGACGTCTTATGTATGCTATGCATTGCACGAGACCAGACATCGCACATGCTATAAGTGTATTGTGTCAATTTACAAGTAATCCAGGTTTCGAACACTGGAAAGCCATTTCAGAGTATTAGATTATTTGAAAGGAACCATACACTATGGTTTATCTTATAAAGGATATCCTGCTGCAATAGAAGAATACAGTGATGCAACCTGGAACAATGTAGAATCCAAATCCAAGTCTACGACTGGTTGGATATTTACATTAGGAGGCGCTGCTGTGTATTGGGATTCCAAGAAACAAACTTGTATATATGATTCAACTATGTTATCAGAATTGATTGCATTAGCAAATGCATGTAAGGAAGCGTAATGGCTTAGAAATTTGTTAGTAGAAATCCCATTATGGAAGAAGCCATCTCCAGCAGTCTTGATTAATTGTGATTATCAAGCAACGATATATAATGTTTCTAATAAAATAAATAATGTAAAGTCTAGAGATGTGAGTCTAAGACATCACATGGTGAGACAGTTACTCAAAAGTGGAGTTATAACCATTGACTACATAAAAACTAAGAAAAACTTGGCTGACCCACTTATTAAAAGTCTTCCAAAGGCTATGGTTTCTATAAAGTCTAATGAAATGGGACTAAGGTCTGTGAATGAAGATTGATCATCCTTAACAGAAACCCAACTTGTGTCTTGAAAAGGATAAACAAAGTTCAATGGGTACCAACAAGTTAAGGAAATGATTATGGAACACTAAATCAATAATCCCATAATGTTCAGTGTTGGATTCTGCATGAATAAAGGATGGATAAATATCCTTAATAAGTCTAGAAACCCTAAAAGGTGTCTCGCATAAACACCTTAAGTGACTTACCTATATGAGTATGGAAATCAGGTCGTTTATTAGGAAAGTAAGACCTCTTTCTATGTATACTCGTGAACTAGGATTTAAGCACATGGCCATTAACGTGCTGGGAAATACATAACACTCTAACTAAGGAATACAACATGTGTGATTGTTCCGGTTTTATCATTAAGGGATACTTGGTTCAAGATTCGTTCACCAAAGAATCTCGACGGAACTTTGAATGGTTTACACTAAGTAAAAGTTCAAATCCAAAAGATACTTTTATTTATGTGTTGTTTCCACGATGATGTAAAACTTGATCTTAGAACTACATAGGCTTGATCCCACTTGGGTATGTAGGAAGTCACACTAGTGATTAAGCCATCCTTTTTATCTTTATTTTGAAAATTGGGAGAGATTGTTGTAAGATTTTCAAAAACAATGATTTGGGTTTGGGTATTATTTTGAAGAGAATGAAGAATAAAAGGAAGAAGGAATAGGCAAATATATTTTGTCCTACATCATGAAAAAATGCAAAGGGTTATCTCTATATATGTAAAGGCATGATATATAATAACAAAACAAAGAAGAGAAGAGAGATGAGGCAATGCATGAACATAACATGCATATTAAGTATTTAAAAGGTCAAAAGATGGGCCTTGGGGCTCTTGGGGTCTCGTGATCCATTGGGCCAGGAAAAACAGCCCAGAAACCAATTAGTCGACAGGCCAAATTTCAAACGGTCGACCGTTTTGGTTTCTGATTAAAAATGATCGACCGTTTTGGCTTCTGATTAAAAACGGTCGACCGGTGAAATTTTGGCGGTCGACCAATGTGGGGTTTCCCTACTTCGCAACGCTTCATGGCATTGCAAATCTGAAGTGGCGCATCTGTTCAAATTTGAACGGATCTGACCTTAACAATTAACAGTCGCAACGCTTGGTCGAAGGATACATCTCTCGATGGCTATAAATACCGATGCCAGAAAACCATGAAAAACACAATTAAATTTACTCTTCTTCTTCCTCCACAATCTGTAATGTCATTAAAGCTTGCCAAATGTTTTTTTATCTGTAACGCCTCCGAGGTGTTGCAAATACCAGAAATACATTCCGGATTCATCTTATTCTTATTCTCTTTGTTTTCTACTATGCTTGCAACATCAAACATATAAATTCAAAGTGTTACTTGGTCGGATCAAAATCATACAAATTTTGAATCCGATTACGTTGTTTCAAGGCTTCATTGAATCTTGAAGTCAATAGTTCGTTAACCCGTTTGTACCTGGCAGGTTGAACTATTTTCTGAAAGAATTTGCTACGCAAATCCTAGAAGTCAGAAGTACGGCAATTAATCTTCTCCATTAGCGTCTCAGACCACGAAATCTCCAACATTAACATGGGTGCGAGACTTGCCAGACATTAACCATTGATTTTTTTTGGGCTTAAGTTTAAATGTTCTGATGTTCTAATGCTACGACCGTACACACCTTAGATATTTTTTTTTAAAAGAAAATTTGTGCATTGTTCACAAAATATATGTAGAAATATTGAACTAAAAGTATTATATAAGTAAGATGTAGATGGTTATTAAGATCTGCAAACAAAGCTGTTTATTGTTACAAGTATATAGGCACGTCCATATGGGCTTGCATCTAATCAAAATATGTATGCATTAATTCAACCATCTGTGCACCGCTATCAATTAAACTTTTGATCTGTAAAGACACCGCTATCAATTCAACTGCAATTTAAATTAAATCCAAGGAATCCAAGATACATGCAAATTAAAAAGGAAGCATTCCAAACTGACTTCGGATAAGCATCTTAATCCCTAGCAAAGAAGATAAAAATAACTTAGTTCATCCTTCTGATGAGCTCATTGGTGTAGTTCTCCCTATTACGAGCATCTCCACCTTCAACATAGCGATTTCTCTTCTTTTTAAGGCCATCCAGTGGCGCCTTCAGCTTGAATGGCCACAAAATGTTGTTGGTCTCCTTGAAGTGCTTTCCGACTGTCATTATCCCGTGAACCAGATCTTCAATACATATTATTCCATGTTTCCCAAGACCCTGAATAAGTGATAACTTGTACATCAATAATTTTTCTAAAGCCAAACACTTCATAATAATTAATTCAAAAACTTAATTTGAACCTTACAATAGCCAAATCAAAAGGTGATGACTTGTACATTAGAACTCCAAGAAGATTCAACAACATTTCTTACTTGGCTGCACAGTTGATTTTAATTACATTTAAGAAGTTTCAGTGGTCTATTCCTTTATGGTATTAAATTTTGCAAAAAATGATAATTAATTAGCAAATACGTTGTCGCTTTTGTGTTATACAATTGGATTAGAATGTTCTCCAGATTAAATTTCATTGCAGCACACTCATTCATTCAGTTATACAATGATGAATGAAAATAACTGTTGGATTAATGATGAAGGAAAATTGTGTCAATCAAGCAGCTGGATTAGAATGTTCTCCAGATTAAATTTCATTGCAGCACACTCCTTCATTTAGTTATACAATGATGAAGGAAAATTATGTCTCCAAAGCAACGGTTCTTTAACTCGGCTTAGAGCAGATTCATTCAGAACAACAAATACTGCTGATTGAATCTATCGTTATCTAAATTCGGAATCATACACCCGTATTTGGTTGCTTTGTTTTAGGCTACAAAGTAATCTTAGATAGGCATTTGTACCCACTTGTGTCATTATATTCGAGTAGTTTATATTAACTTGTTTCCAGAAAATTTGCTTTAGATTTAGAAATCATCACTTTCATAAACATCGATTATTTAGATTCTCATGTTGGTATGATGACATAGATGATCTGATGTCAGCATGATTACATCATCATCTTATTATGTTGATTATAGCGTTGTGTAACAGGTGCACTCTTCACTATAATACTATATATAACTATATGATGATGTTTAAAATTTCAATATATGGTTAAAGAATGGAATCTGTTGGCAACTGAGATATAAATAAAACTCGGTAATTTTGTTCAAATAAAATTTATTTCTGCCTTTTGCCCGTGCTATCAGTGCCTGCCCTAGTTACAGGGTTGTCCTAGGCAAGGAATGAGGGGAGTTGAAGCAAAAATACTGGTTGCAATAAGAGAACTGTTTCCCTACAACATGGCAAATTCATGCAAAACCACCAGACCAGTTCCCTATATGATTTATGAATTGTCATAGGATTTGAGTAGTACGTTAATTACTGACATTTTTTCTCAGTAATTTGAGTAGTACTTTGTGCAAATCCACTAACCCATGTAAAGTGTGTGCATGAATGTTAATTGATGAAAATCAGGTTACCTAGTTGTTTTTGGAAAAATGAATGTAAACGTAACCTAGGTATCTATGGCCCCGTTCGTAGTCTTTGAGCGTGCCATCGTCAGTTGGACTGGTGTCCAATGCGTCGGAAGCAGCTTCGTTGGCTGGCACGCTGAAAGGCACGCTTGGTGAATGTAAAAAAGTGGTGCGTTCACTTTGTGAGCGTGGATGATTAAGGGTTGCTGCTCGTTTTTAGTGTGTGCGTGGTACGCGCCCTAAGTGCACATCTTTGACAGTTTGAACATATTTGTATTTGTATCAAGCCTTCGTGTGTTTTCAAACCGGTTTTGTTTTATTTCAATTGATGCTATTGTGTTTACATGCTCATTTGTATACTGAGATGGTTATATTATTTTGGCAACGTAGGACTAATATATAGTATAATCTTTTCAAAATATCGTCAGTCATAAAATTAAATGCATAAATTAATTCAAAACAAAAAAATTAACAATTAAATACCCTGCTCAAATACCCCGTTCGTAGCCAAAAACGCATTCCCCGTTCACAACAGTGTCACACTCAAATACCCCGCTCAAATACCACTCTCAAATGCCCCCATTACCGCTCGTCAAGAACACACCCTATGACTAATATTACAGCTGCGGTAAATGTATGACCTAATGGTGGATTGATTTCTCTCAGGTGGATTGATTCGCGGATTGCCCTAACCCTCAGGCTTCACTACTTCAGGTAAGAACCCTAATTCTAATTTCTAAGTGTAATTGTTCATTTGTTTGTTTTATACGCATTGATTTATTTCACGTAGAAATTTGCAGAAAACAAAATAAACTGGTTTAATTATACAATTGATTTGAGGCTTGAAGTAACAAACCCTAATTTCTAAATGCTATGTCCTATATTTTACACGTTGACTTTTTTTCAAATAGAAATTTTAGAGATTATGGAGAAAACTAATTTGATTGTGGTTTTTTTTTTTGTTTAATAAATTGATTTGAAATTTTTGTACAAATTATTGTAAACAAATTTTATAGAAAACGGTGTGCAATTTGTTAATTTGATATAGAAATATAACATTGGGATAACAGGAACAAATTTAGATTTTTGTCTACTTCATTAAAAAAAAATGATTTTTTTTCAATTAGAAATTGTAAAGATTATGGAAAAAAATGATTTGATTGTGGTTTTTTTAATAAATTGATTTGAAATTTGGTATAAATATTTGTAATCAAAATTTATAGAAAATGGTGTGCAATTTATCAATTTGATATAGAAATGTAACATTAGGATAATAGGAACAAATTTAGATTTTTTTCTACTTCATTAAAAAAATTGACTTTTTCTTTCAAATAGAAATTTTAAAGATTATGGAACAAATTGATTTAATTGTGGTTTTTTTTTGTTTAAAAATTGATTTGAAATTTGGTATAAATATTTGTAATCAAAATTTATAGAAAAGGGTGTACAATTTGTTAGTATAATATGGAAATGTAACATTAGGATAATAGGAACAAATTTAGATTTTTCTGTACTTCATTTAAAAATTGATTTTTTTTTTTTCAATTAGAAATTTTAGAGATTATGGGACAAACTGATTTGATTGTGGTTTTTTTTTTTGTTTAATAAATTGATTTGAAATTGGTATAAATATTTATAATCAAAAATTATAAAAACAAGTGTGCAATTTGTCAAATTGATATAGAAATGTAACATTAGGATAATAGGAACAAAATTAGATTTTCTCTACTTTATTAAAAAAATTGATATTTTTTTGAACTAGAAATTTTAGAGATTATGGAACAAACTGATTTGATTTTGGTTTTTTTGTTTAATAAATTGATTTGAAATTTGGTATAAATATTTGTAATCAAAATTTATAGAAAAAAGTGTGCAATTTCTCAATTTGATATAGAAAATGTAACATTAGGACCAATTTTTTAGAACCTTTTCCATTATAACTAATTTATTTTCATTTGTCTTGTTTGTATGTGTAACAACCTATCTTTTTTGTCGGTTCTTGGCGATAAATAAACCGACTTAAACCGTTCATAAAGGCGGATTGCTATGGGTACTAACATATACCGAACAAAATAACAAAACTTTCCATTGCATAATACAAATATTACATCAGAGTTATGCAGAATATCAAAGTTACAACATAATACATAGTGAAAAAGAGATATACTCTCAGTGAAAGAATCAAAATGATACGGCGGAAGATCCAACTTAAGCTCGAAGCTCCAACTACATTCGTGCTGCGACTAGCAAGCAAGGGCGCTCCATATCTTTCTCCAAGGGTCTGTAACTGTTAAACTAAACAACTAGCTGCCCGTGTCGAAAATTAGTCGGCACCCAGAGTTTAGAAAGGGAATAATAAACTCCAAGTTAGTCATGTGACTGGTGTGAGAACATAAAACAGTTATTTTTGGGTTTATTTAAAAGTGGGAAAATTCCCCAGACCACGCCGCCAATGCGGAACGGTTTTATTCCATGTGAGTACCCTTGCATGAAAAACTGCAATGACTTTGGAAAATGAAGCTATCATAAGCTCGTCCCATATTACACAATGCAAGTGCACACCAGATGGGCGAGTTACACCTTATGATAACCAAACATGATTTCATACGTGAATATCCTCTTTCATATTATTATTAGTGCATAGTGTGGAAAACAATTTCGAAAGTAAATGTATCAATCTTAGATGGCATAGTACCCCATAATACTATGTCGCATAAGTATACAAATGAAGTCATAGGGGCGCGCATTGGATATTGGGTTTCCAACTTGATGATTCCTGACACGAAAGATCAATCGGAGTACAAACGAAGTGTAACATGGCTTTTTCATCCACTCAAGGACACCAACTACAAATCGCGAGGTAGATCAACGGTTTTCGTCCAAACACGGACCCCCGAACATACCCTACTCCCAAAATTCAAAAAGTGATACCACCACCGCAACTATGAATCACAAAATCGTGTATATATGTCAATAACCTAATCACCAGTTTATCATCATCCGAGGTGTGAGGCTTGTCGATATCGCGGTATACACAAAGCTTTGTTTAAATAAGTCGTCCTTTGATCATCATTAGCTCGTTCCATAACTTGAGTATGCCACATTGTCAATATTCCACGTGTCACTGATTCAAATCAATACATAACCTCTAAGAACGTAACTTAGAGACGGGAATAATCAATTGCCACAAATCCGATATATATTCACAGGAATCAGTGCTACGTGCTCAATTACAATGTCAAACACACAATCCATACAAGTCCATTCTGGGTCTGAATGGAATGTAATCCCAAAATCCTTAAATATATTCGGACCTCATGCCACTTATAACCTCGTACTAGGTGATCAGCCCGATACGAGACATCAACAATCCATCCAAATATTCCAAAGATTCTCGGTCTTCATTTGTCATTTTTGAATCTTCAATACAGTTGTATTATTATTTGGAATGGTTTTTAGATGTAAATCTGATCCCGGTATTTCCAAATAATAAGCGTATTTTAAAACAAAGCTATGGACTATATCGATTTCAATTCAAATCTCCTTCGATTGGTTATCAAGTCATTTATAATGAGAATGAATTATAATTTCTTTAAATCCCATTACCATCTCATTTCTCCTGTACAAATATCATATTCATCTTTCCATTTACTGCCATTGTAACACCAAATCTAAATTTGCACTTAGAGTTTTATTCACAAATATTTATCACTTCAAAACTTCCCAAAATATTTAAGAACCCTCTTTGGAAAGATTGTTCTTGTTCATACATTTTTGAAATCCAAATTATTCCAAGTAAGTGTTAAATCGTTGCTTAAGTGCTATAAAATAGTTACTTAACCAATTGGTTCCAAAACCATTCAAAGGTTCAGAATAAACAACGCTTATTAAATTTCCAATTTGTTTAAATTCTAATAAGCTTTAAATTAAATTATAATTCGTTTAAAGGATTTTAAGTGAACTTCAAATTAGATTGTAAATGACCATCTCGTCCATCGGATCAGTTAGCGATAGCCAGGGAGAGCAGGAAACTATATTTTCCAAACCCAAGCCTTCGACACTATCCTCTCTGTCACCCTAGAAAGGTCTAGTATATATGTGTGTGTGTGTGTGTGTGTGTGTGTGTGTGTTATTGGAAGTAATGTTGTTAATATATATATATATATATATATATATATATATATATATTTGATAATGGTTCAAAAGGTTCAAAACCTGAATTTGTCCAATCCTTTTTAAATTCATAATTAAAGTTTATAATCTTAAATATAACCAAAATTAAAATCTGCATTGGAAAAAATAATATAGTATTACCAAACTTGTCTAACTTAAAATAAACCAAATACATTTATTAAAACTAATGTTTGGTTAAATATTCAAATCAAAATTTTCTCTTATAAATAAATTTCAATGCTTATGGATTGTTATGAAGTTAAACATTTACATATACAAATATAACTCAAAATCAAATTTTTTGTTAGATTCCAACTTGTTTCAATTTCTAAGAGTCCCAAAATAATTTTTTAATATATTTCTAAAATCGTTTTGTTATTATAAAAATCGTTTAAATAATCATGACTTAGATTTCAAAATTTTCCAATATCTAAATTCAAAAATTAACTTAATTTTTTTATTTATTAAACTAAATAATGGTCATTCATATGAGAAGAAGATTTGAATCGACTACCCTTATATCTTCGCAACCATGATGTGTGATACAACAAAATCAATACATATGAACACAACATTGCAAGATTTAAAACAACCATCAAAGTTGTGCGCAAGCATCACGGTAAATAACACTTAGTGTTTTGGTGTTTCTAACTTACTCAAGCATCTATTCGAATCATCATAACAATAGCAACCATTCATATGAAATCAGTGCTCATTACTGATTATAATTTACGGTTCCTACTTATTTAAAAATAAATTTAAATAATGTTCTTACCAAGATTGCTTTCCAAAGGTCGATCCATCATTTCCATTCCCGTCTGTATCCGTTTCATTTCGCATCTTCCTCTGTTGTGAACTTATCTTCATTTCGTGCATCTTTATTCCGCGCCATCCTTATACGTTGTGATCCCGACATTGGCGCTTACACATGCAGTATGCGACATGTAGCTATGTACGGCGCGCACACTGTTTACGCATGCATGGCTCATCTTCGACTTTGGTTGGTTAGTGAATGATAGTGATGGATTGAGGAAGGTTCATGCGGCACCCTTGAAATTATACACACATATGACGGAACATAAACCTATATGTGTATAAACTGCTTAGGCAAGGCAAAGAAAACTCGAGGAAAACTTGTTTGGCTTGTTGGAAAGGAAGCTGAGGCTTGGTTGCAGTTTAAGGGGTCTACATGGCTATGTATCGGCTTAGGGCAATAGGGGATTGTCTGCATGAGTGTTCGGCATGTTAACATTAACCGAGGCGAGGGGCGATGGGGTTGACATTGGCATAGAATCGTCTAGGCGACGAGGGCTCAGGTGGTGAGGCTGTCTTTAAGTGGAAGCGGCTTTTGAGAGGAGAGAGGGAGAAGTGTCGCGTGGTGGAGGAAGTGCAAGGTTTGTGGTGGCATCAGGTTGGTGTAGCAGTGAGGTAGGGTGTTTTAAGGTGGCTCGTGTGATGGTGGGGTTGCGGAGAAGAGCCAAACTGTTTTGAAGGGAACATCGCGGTTGAATGGAGGGGAGAGCGGGTGGAGTCAGATGAGGTGGCGGCTGAGCTGGAACATTGGAAGAAAAGTGATGGCCATCGGACGGAAAGAGGGGTGCGTGAGCAGTGGAGGAAGGTATAAGGAGGTGTTGGAGTGAAAAACAAGGGAGTAGTAAGTAGCGTCGGGCAAGCTGATATGGGTGGACAGGGGAAGTCTGCTTGTAACAAAAGAGGACAAAGTGGAATTGTTTATAGGAGAAGGAGTTTGGTTTGTGAACAGCAGCAGGAGGCACGTGATTTATACTATGGAGAAGGGGAACAAAACTGTGAAGGAGAACACACGTGGTACTCGATTTCTTCTGCTAAAAATATTTCATTTTGGGTAGAGCATTGGATTCTTTGTATCTGAACTGTTCAAATCTCTAGGGTACTATTTCTTAGATCTTGTACTGATATGGTAAGATTTCGACCAGATTTTTTTTTCACATATTGTTTCACGCCATATCTCTTTAAAAGGAGAAAATTTGGTATATCTTTTGTGAATGGTATGTGAACGCTAAGCTAAAATATGGACTGACGAACAACGTTGTTAAACATTACAAATTTAACCGCTATGAACCATAAATTAAATTAAATTATTTACGCCAAATATGCGAATTTATATTTCCCCTTTTTATTGCGCATTTCTTATTTAAATACTAATTAGATTTCTAGTTTGGTTACACCGCTAGTATTCTTTGTTTTTAGCGCGTTAACTGGATTTCAAATAGCACCGTTCAGAACTAAATTTAACTTGACATAAAATGGATCGTTTAAATTAAACCTTAAACCTATATTCTGAAACAAATTTAATGTTTTATTACTTAACATTTTGAAAATAATCGAATGTTAATGATATCTTACTGTGCAACTAAATTTCTTTGTTTCGTTCATTTTTTTTAAATTAAGTTTGTCCATTGATCAAATTGTTATAAATGAGATAACTGCACATCGTTTACCAAGCCATTTAATTGATGAAATCTGTAACACCCCACGTCCATTAATGTCACTCACAAGGGGAATGCATTAACTTCCATGGAGGTTTTAAGTGAATATAGAACAGAAAAATTACAACAAGACAGATAATAAGTAGTACTTGAAAACTTAAAACTTCATTTTATTGCAGCGGAATTTAAACATGTTCATTACATCATAAGACCATAAATCAGAGTCAAGTACAATATCCATCTTGATAAACAAAATACATAATCCCATTACATAAATAGCCATTTAAGAAGATAACAAGTTGGACTTTACTTCAGCAGTCCAAGCTTTCCCAAAGAGATAAGGCAATCCAATCAAACTCCACTAGAGCTGGGCCCAACCTGAGGACCTGGAGGGGGAAAAAGGATAGAAATGAAGGGGGTCAGACATAAAGTCTGGCGAGTATGATAATTATAACAATACTATTATCAAAATAACTAGAGTAAGGCATAAGCTGAAAGACAAGTAAATGTCTATGAACTATTAGGTATGGAAGAGCAGATAAAGATAACGTTTAAGATAACGTTAAAGATAACGTTAAAGGCCCACCTAATTACTAACGAATAATTACTTCACTGCACCGCACATTACTATACTGCACCGCACCAGTCGCCCTAAAGGTTGATCCCACTTGCTTCACACAGAAACTATATAAATAGCCTTACGTACCCTTAGCTGACTACATAGGTGCCGTCTGCCCCTATCTTCACTAGATGTACCCCACTACCCACTTGCGATCGGCTCCCTACTCGTAGATACCCGTGCTGGCCCCACAGTGGGGTGTATCACTCCCCTAAAGTGGCAACCCGATACAACTGGAGAATGCACGGCTTATACCTACATGATGCAACAACGTCTTACCTACCAGCCCGGGTCCACACACGCATATGAAACCCGTTGGACTTGCGTTGCCACCGCTCCCCGTTTTGGCCTCTTATAGTCAAACCCAGTATGCGTGTCCCGTCCTCGACTTGGGTCGAGCCCACAAAGATACATTTGGGATACTGGTTGAAATGGGCCCCCACAAGCTACCCACCTAAGCTTGTCACCACTAGCATATCCCAATTAACCCTCTTAGTCATGTTCATTTACATGTGTGTTTGGTTAAGTCTTACTAATCGTATTTCACATGCCACTAAGGGCACCCACTAGATTCCTCATGCCACCCAAGGCACCTACTTAACCCCCATGTCCCACCTTATATGTTTGTCTGGTTAAGTATTTCTTAATTCATTCAGGCCATAACCTCATAAAGACCTCTCACATTAGACTGGCATTTATGGCAGCTGGATTTGCCGGGCGGGTCCGGGCAGTCTTACACCATAAAAGAGTCTAACCTCGTGTCTTTACAACTGTTATGCTTTAGTTTAGGCCTAGGACCTCTCACATTGGGCTGACATTTGTTACCACTGGATTTGCCGGGCGGGTCCGGGCAGGTTTACGTCACAAACGAGTCCAACCTCGTGTCCTAAGCATTGATTATCACTTATAATCTTTTACCCCAATTTTAATAATTCCCTACTCAAATTATTAATTAAGTCCACTTTTATTGATGTCTATAATTGACTCAATTATGGTCATCCACTCATGGCATGCAAAATCATATCAATTGCACCCCAACTTCTTTATATTAAATCCTTAATATTACCCCTACCCCACGTTTATACGTTCGCTTATTCAACACAGAATATACGTTAGACTCGAATAGTCTAACTCATAGCACAAAAATAAATTATCACAACATATAGACAATTAAAATGAATCTAATCATAATAGGGGTGAAACTTGGATAAACTAAACATGTTAAGGATCTAAAGGTGTCAACTTGTTAAATGGCACAATTTACATGATATGATCATAACCCAAATTTATGTATAATCTTGCATATGGGGTTTTAGGCAACATAATGATGGTGTGAACTAGCATAGAATTTCACATATGTCATAGCATAGTTCTAGATGTCATAATTGATGTCATGGCATATGTTCATAACTTTTACTAACCAACCTAAACTTGCATATGTGACTTGTCATATAGATCGACATAGCCCAAATAGTATCAACATTATGATTTGATTAACATGAACTAATTAGCATAGATAGTAACATCATGGCTTTTTAACATGTATGATTCATCACAACTTAGCATAGAAACTCTCAACATACATAATCTCATCATAGCATGATTTACAACATATAGGATATCATCACCACATAGCATAGAATTTATAACATACATGATAGCATAAGGTTTACAACAACATATATGACAATTCACATCATCTACTCATAATCCATTCATGACTTAACCTAATTAAAATAATAATAATCTTGTTAAGACCATCATACTCACAATTTAGAGAAGAAAAGAGAGTCTTGATTTGCTTTAGAGTTGAGTAGAATTAGGTTTTGATTAGCTTTTCCTCCTTCTTAGTTGGCGGCGGCTAGACTGAGTTCCATGGCGGCGGTATGACGGTAGCTATTCTATTTTTCATATGAATTAGGGTGAGAGACTACCTAGGTATTTATAGAGTTTAGGGTTTATTTAGACCGTCAGATCAACTCAGAACGAACCTGGACCGTTTAATTTGCCAACTCAGCCCTAAATACACATCAGCAGCTCAGAACTGGGCTCAGTCAAAACCCTAGCCGACTGGCCAGGTCGACACCTAGGTCGACACTATAATCGACCTGGGGGGTGGGGGGGAGGTCGACACTAGTGTCAACAGCCCAGTCGACCTTCCTGGGTGGGAATTTTCCCGCCCAGCCCGATTCTGCACTTTCAGTTTGAATTTTAAATTTCCTGCGAGCTGTTTTGAATTTTCTGAAACTTCCGATGGCCATAACTTCTTCATACGAAGTCTAATTCACGCAAACTCGGACTCTATTTCGACCAGAATTCCGAGACGAACACAATGGCGCAACCCGTTTCCCACAATTCTCACGGCTGTGATTAGTTATTCTTTAATTTGTGAATATTAATATTAATAGAATTACGGGGTGTTACATTCTCCCCTCCTTAAAGGATTTCGACCCCGAAATCTTCAAGTCAAGAAGAATGTATATCCTAACATCCAGTTGTCCATCTACTCAACCATCAAACACAGGCATCCATTTTCCTTATAGACTTCTAATGCTTTCATGTTTAAATGCACAGTGTGTGTATATGTCCATATCTAATGCAAAATCAGGCGGTCCACTGATTCAGTTGACCTCCTTAATGCAAACCATGATAGTGCCATGCGTCCATTATGTATGCAAAAGTTCCCTATCGATATATATTATTTCTACATGCGTGCACAACCATTCACCAAAATGCGGTATCCATATGATAGCACAATCATTATACATCCATTTTACTAAATACAGCCATTTATATGCCATATGCAGTATGAAGTGACTGAGCCAATCTAGTGCCTAATAGTGTGTGTATATGCGTCCACGAGCAACCACAACAAACACTTGCATCCACTTTGCATCCATCATACATAACATGTCTCAAGCACATGTTTCAACCATAGGATTGTCCTAACTAAAGGTCAAGAATACTAGCGAGAGGATACTCTAAAGGTAAGATAAGTACAAGATAAGCGATAAAGGAGAAATTAAAGGACATACCCTTAAAAAAAAAAGGGTATCGCGAACGCATCTTCTCTTCTGTCTCCCAAGTAGCGTTGCTCTCATAATCTCCCCATTGTACGTTGACTAGTCTGACCTCTCGATTCCTCAGTTTCTTGATCTCTGACCCAAGAATGCGCGTAGGAGCTCGTCGAATCGTCGCATCATGCTTGATCTCCACCTCTCTAAGCAAGTTTAGCTCTACCACTTCTGCGGTCTCGTGCAAGCACTTCCTCAAATGTGACACATGGAATGCGTCGTGTGCACCACTAAGTCACTCAGGTAACTCCACTCTATACCCCATCCGTCCAATCTTCTCCTTAATAGGAAACGGCCCTACGAACCTTGGTGCTAACTTCCCAACGGACCGAAATCGAACAACGTTCCGTAATGGAGACACTTTGATAAAGACCATGTCCCCAACTTCAAACTCGAGATCTGTCCTCCTCTTATCCGCATAAGATTTCTGCCTATCTTGCGCTGCTTTCATCCTCCTTCGAATCAAGTCGATCTTCTCCGAAGTATCCCTAATCATATCGGGCCCAAGTAAGATCTTATCCGTAGATTCCCACCAACATGTAGGTGAACGACACGGTCGTCCGTAAAGAGCTTCGACTGGTGCCATACCAATGCTAGACTAAAAGCTGTTATTATATGCGAACTCCACCAACGGAAGATGCTCTTCCCATGTACCCCCAAAGTCTAGGATACATAGCCTCAAAAGATCCTCTAGAATGCGATTCACCCTCTCGGTCTGGCCGTCCGTCTGAGAATGATATGCGGTGCTCAAACATAACTGAGTCCCTACCGCCTCTTACAAGCTTCTCCAAAATTCGCTAGTGAAAATAGGATCGCGGTCGCTCACTATGCTAGAAGGAACACCGTGCAACCAAACTATCTCTCGGACGTATACAGAAGCTAACCATGGAGCAGTCCTCTTACTCTTCACGGGAATGAAATGGGCGCTCTTAGTAAGTCTATCTACTATAACCCAAATTCCTGTATTACCCTTCCTTGATCTTGGTAATCCATCCACAAAATCCATCGAGACGCTCTCCCACTTCCATAGTAAAACCTCCAATGGGTGAAGCAACCTACCGGGTTTCTTTTGCTCCGCTTTTACTTGTTGGCACACCAAGCATCTAGCGACATGCTCGGCCACGTCCCTCTTCATACCGGCCCAAAAGTAAACTCGCTTCATGTCTTTGTACATCTTGTCCCCGCCGGGTTGAGTGGTCATCTTCGAACGATGTGCATCGTCAAGAATGGTCTTCCTTAGGTCATCGTCTTTTGGTACACAAAGTCTACCGTCCCTACGTAACCAACCCTTATCATCTAGGGTATACCTACAGATATGGCCTGATGACTCACCTCCTTTGAGCTTTTCTACTAACTCAACCTACTGTGGGTCGTCTCGCTGTGCCTCGCCAATCCATCCCAAAAGCGTAGGTCTGACCTCCAAGGATGCTAGCAAACCGGGTACGAAGTCAACGGAAGGTCTAAAGTCAAACATCGAAATGAATTCTAAGCTTCGCCGCTCAACAAAAAAAGGACTTAAGGATAATCTTTTTCTACTTAAGGCATCTGCCACCACGTTACCCTTGCCAGGGGTATATGCTATGTCGAAATCGTAGGACGCTAAGAACTCCATCCACCTTTGTTGCCTTAAGTTCAAGTCCTTTTGAGAGAATAAGTATTTTAGCAATTTGTGGTCAGTGAACAATTCGAATCTCTTGCCAAGAAGATAATGACGCCAAGACTTAAGCGCGAAAACAATAGCGGCCAACTCTAGGTCATGTGTAGGGAAATTTTTCTCATGCGCTCTCAACTGCCTTCCACCATAGGCTATTACCCTCCCCTCTTGCATTAAGACTGCACCTAGTCCTGTCCCACAAGCGTCCGTATAAACAGTAAATGGCTTACTCTCATTGGCAATACTAATACTGGGGCTGAAGTCAAAGCTCTCTTCAATCGTTGGAACGCATCATCACAATCTACGTCCCATGTGAAAACTAGGTTCTTCTTTGTCAGGCGTGTTAATGGAGCTGATATCTTTGCGAAGTCTTTGATAAACTTCCTATAGTAGCCAGCCAACCCTAAGAAACTTCTTACTTCGGTAGCATTTTTAGGGACCTTCCAATCTTGGATGGCCACCACCTTCGCGGGATCAACAGCTATCCCTTCCTTGGAAACCACGTGCCCTAGGAATCGTACTTCCTTCCTCCAGAAGTGACACTTAGAAAATTTATCTTTAAGGTTATGCGCTCATAGGGTCTCCAACACTTCCCTATGATGTAGGGCATGCTCTTCTTCATCCTTAGAAAAGATCAAGATGTTGTCTATAAAGACTACCACGAATTTGTTAAGGTACTCCCTAAACACCTTACTCATCAAATCAACAAAGTATGCGGGGGCGTTTGTCAAACCGAAGGGCATCACTAGCCATTCATAGAAACAGTCCAGAGTCCTAAAGACAGTCTTGTCAATGCTATCTTCAGCCACTCTCAACTGATGAAAACCAGTGGCTAAGTCCAACTGCGAATACACTGAGGCGCCAACTAACTGATCGAAGAGATCGTCAATCGTCGGTAGTGGGTGTCTGTTCTTCTTAGTAAGCTTATTAAGTTCTCTATAGTCCACACAAAGTCTACGGGACCCATCCGCCTTCGTGGCAAATACTACTGGAGCACCCCACTCCGATATACTTCGTCTTATGAACCCCTTCTCAAGCAACTCCTTCACTTGCTTATCAAGTTCCCTCCTTTCACGTGGAGCCATGTGGCGTACCGGCAAAGATACTGGTTTTGCATTATCCACAAGATATATTCGAAAATCTATCTCCCGCTTCGGAGGCAAGCCCTTCACCTCCTCAAACACATCCGAGTATTCTCGGACCACTCTAACAGATTGTAGATTTTCCTCAGACGCGTCAAGCGATTCTAAATAACTTAGCTTAACAGAATCTATGGGATTACAAAAGATTTCGAGAGTGTTGCCAAGGCGAGTCATGAGCCTAACTATTCTCCTTTCACAACCAAGTACGGCCCCGTTTCTGGATAACCAATCCATTCCTAAAATTAGCCCATAGCCCGTGAAGCCCAACACATAAGCATCACATCTAAACTCAACGCTAAGTATAGAAATTTTCAAATCCAAACACATCATGGACAAATAAGCTGAGCCCCCAATTGGATTCGAAACAACTAAGGGATCCTCTACTAAACTGGTGTTTAAGTGCAGTGATTCAACTAATGACGTAGAGATAAACGAATGCGATGCGCCCGAATCAAATAAGGTACGGACAGGATGATCAAACAGAAAAACTAAGCTTTCAACAGAAATGGTTCTACCTCGTTCTTGCATCGGTGGGACCGCGAGAGCCTAAACTTGTCCCCTTGCTTGCCCTGGTGCCATAAGAGCCTGCACCTGTCCTCCCGAGGTAGCTCCTTCCCTCTGCCCCTTCTTTGAGCAGTCCTTCACTAGATGTCCCGCCTCACCACAGTGAAAACAGCCAGTCTTCTTTTTCTTTCGGCAATCCTTGCTGAGATGACCTGGTGTCCCACAGTTAAAACATTTCTTCTTTCCCTTGCCATTATTGTCTTTACCACCCTTCTTGTTTTGCTATTGAGGTTTCTTCTGATCCCCTTTCTTCTCGGGTGCCTTATCAGCTTTAGCGCCTTTCTCCTCGTGCATGAGTGCCATGTCTACAAGCTTCTCAAAGGTGGCCCCCATAGGGATGTGGGTCATAGCCAACTCTTGCAACGGTTCATTCAATCCATTAACGAACCTCAGTGCCTTCTTCTCCGGCGTATTCACTAAGTCCAAGCCAAACCTTGCTAACTGATTAAATTTGTTGACATATTCTTTCACTGATGAGCTTCCTTGCTTCAATGTCAAGAACCTTTCCATATATAGATTCTCTTCTGCCCTTGAGAGAAACTTCGCCTCAAATCTACGTCTGAAATTCGCCCAAGAATCAAAAGGACGCTCCCCATTAGTGACCTCCCACCAGAACGAAGCCTCTCCCTTCATTAACCAAGCTGCTAACTTAACTTTCTTCCCTTCTTCTATCTCAAAGATTTCTAGCAATTCTTCCACCTCCCTAAGCCAATCTCTAGCTTCCACAAACGTTTCTGACCCTTGAAAAGGTTTTCCACCCATAGCCTTAAATTACTTGTATGTCTTTGCAAAAGTGTCTACGCGAGGAGGAGGAACGGGTGCAACTGGTGGTGGAGGAACATTGGCCGGACCTGCGGCAGCCCTAGCCTCTAATAGCCTCCTATACCATCCTGGTATCGTTACACCATCAGGTAGGTTAAGATCTTCAGCCATGCTGAAACGAAAAAGGAAAGATTCAAAATGGATAATTCGAAATAAAAAGATATGGCTATTGGGGATTATGTTTTTCTTAAATTACTCATTAAAACATGTTTTTGAAAACACTTCTTCCAAAAATACTTTAGAAAAATAGTTTTTCTAAAAAAATTATCTGTTTTGGTAACCTTAAGCTCTGATACCACGTGTAACACCCCACGTCCATTAATGTCACTCACAAGGGGAATGCATTAACTTCCATGGAGGTTTTAAGTGAATATAGAACAGAAAAATTACAACAAGACATATAATAAGTAGTACTTGAAAACTTAAAACTTCATTTTATTGCAGCGGAATTTAAACATGTTCATTACATCATAAGACCATAAATCAGAGTCAAGTACAATATCCATCTTGATAAAACAAATACATAATCCCATTACATAAATAGCCATTTAAGAAGATAACAAGCTGGACTTTACTTCAGCAGTCCAAGCTTTCCCAAAGAGATAAGGCAATCCAATCAAACTCCACTAGAGCTGGGCCCAACCTGAGGACCTGGAGGGGGAAAAAGGATAGAAATGGAGGGGGTTAGACATAAAGTCTGGCGAGTATGATAATTCTAACAATACTATTATAAAAATAACTAGACTAAGGCATAAGCTGAAAGACAAGTAAATGTCTATGAACTATTAGGTATGGAAGAGCAAATAAAGATAACGTTTAAGATAACGTTAAAGGCCCACCTAATTACTAACGAATAATTACTTCACTGCACCACACATTACTACACTGCACTGCACCAGTCACCCTAAAGGTTGATCCCACTTTCTTTACACTGAAACTATATAAATAGCCTTACGTACCCCTAGCTGACTACATAGGTGTCGTCTGCCCCTATCTCCACTAGGTGTACCCCACTACCCACTTGCGATCGGCTTCCTACTCGTAGATACCCGTGCTGGCCCCACAGTGGAGTGTATCACTCCCCTAAAGTGGCAACCCGATACAACTGTAGAATGCACGGCTTATACCTACACGATGCAACAACGTCTTACCTACCAGCCCGGGTCCACACACGCATATGAAACCCGTTGGACTTGCGTTGCCACCGCTCCCCGTTTTGGCCTCTTATAGTCAAACCCAGTATGCGTGTCCCATCCTCGACTTGGGTCGAGCCCACAAAGATACGTTTGGGATACTGGTTGAAATGGGCCCCCACAAGCTACCCACCTAAGCTTGTCACCACTTGTATATCCCACTTAACCCTCTTAGTCATGTTCATTTATATGTGTGTTTGGTTAAGTCTTACTAATCGTATCTCACCTGCGACTAAGGGCACCCACTAGATTCCTCATGCCACCCAAGGCACCTAGTTAACCTCCATGTCCCACCTTACATGTTTATCTGGTTAAGTATTTCTTAATTCATTCAGGCCATAACCTCATAAAGACCTCTCATATTAGACTGGCATTTATGGCAGCTGGATTTGTCGGGCGGGTCCGGGCAGTCTTACACCATAAAAGAGTCTAACCCCGTGTCTTTACAACTGTTATGCTTTAGTTTAGGCCTAGGACCTCTCACATTGGGCTGACATTTGTGACCACTGGATTTGTCGGGCGGGTCCGGGCAGGTTTACGTCACAAACGAGTCCAAACTCGTGTCCTAAGCATTGATTATCACTTATAATCTTTTACCCCAGTTTTAATAATTCCCTACTCAAATAATTAATTAAGTACACTTTTATTGATGTCCATAATTGACTCAATTATGGTCATCCACTCATGGCATGCAAAATCATATCAATTGCACCCCAACTTCATTATATTAAATCCTTAATATGACCCCTAGCCCACGTTTATACGTTCGCTTATTCAACGCAGAATATATGTTAGACTCGAATAGTGTAACTCATAGCACAAAAATAAATTATCACAACATATAGACAATTAAAATGAATCTAATCATAATAGGGGTAAAACTTGGATAAACTACACATGTTAAGGATCTAAAGGTGTCAACTTGTTAAATGGCACAATTTACATGATATGATCATAACCCAAATTTATGTATAATCTTGCATATGGGGTTTTAGGCAACATAATGATGGTGTGAACTGGCATAGAATTTCACATATGTCATAGCATAGTTCTAGATGTCATAATAGATGTCATGGCATATGTTCATAACTTTTACTAATCAACCTAAACTTGCATACGTGACTTGTCGTATAAATCAACATAGCCCAAATAGTATCAACATTATGATTTGATTAACATGAACTAATTAGCATAGATATGGCTTTTTAACATGTATGATTCATCACAACTTAGCATAGGAACTCTCAACATACATAACATCATCATAGCATGACTTACAACATATAGGATATCATCACCACATAGCATAGAATTTATAACATACATGATAGCATAAGGTTTACAACAACATATATGACAATTCACATCATCTACTCATAATCCATTCATGACTTAACCTAATTAAAATAATAATAATCTTGTTAAGACCATCATACTCACAATTTAGAGAAGAAAAGAGAGTCTTGATTTGCTTTAGAGTTGAGTAGAATTCAGTTTTGATTAGCTTTTCTTCCTTCTTAGTTGGCAGCGGCTAGACTGAGTTCCATGGCGGCAGTATGACGGTAGCTATTTTATTTTTCATATGAATTAGGGTGAGAGACTACCTAGGTATTTATCGAGTTTAGGGTTTATTTAGACCGTCAGATCAACTCAGAACTAACCTGAACCGTTTAATTTGCCAACTCAGCCCTAAATACACATCAGCAGCTCAGAACTGGGCTTAGTCAAAACCCTAGCCGACTGACCAGGTCGACACCCAGGTCGACACTATAGTCGACCTGGGAGGGGGGGAGGTCGACACTAGTGTCGACTCCCCAGTCGACCAGCCTGGGCGGGAATTTTCCCGCCCAGCCCGCTTCTGCACTTTCAGTTTGAATTTTAAATTTCCTGCGAGCTGTTTTGAATTTTCTGAAACTTCCGATGGCCATAACTTCTTCATACGAAGTCCAATTCACGCAAACTCGGACTCTATTTCAACTAGAATTACGAGACGAACACAATGGCGCAACCCGTTTCCCACAATTCTCACGTCTGAGATTAGTTATTCTTTAATTTGTGAATATTAATATTAATAGAATTACGGGGTGTTACAAAATCAATTTTACCATGTAATTCAAATTATGAAATCTAGTAATAAATTTACATTTAACAATTCAAAATTTTCAAATTAATTTGATCTTAACTGAATACTTCTAAACTTATAATTGGAATCAAATTTTGTCGCTGATGAAAAGTTTGTAGCGGCGTTATACTTCAGAATTGATTTTCTTTTTGTTGTTACATTTCAAATTTTAGTTATAAAGTTGATTTCGCCAAAATGTTCTAAACTGGAATTATATATATATATATAATGGTGAATACTATGTTCAAAAGTGAAATTCAAGTTCAAGTTTGAATTTCACGTATAAGCATATATTTCTTCTAAACCAAATTACAAAATCAATATTAAAATAATTTCATTTCTTAATTTAAATTACAAAAGAAAGTAATAGCAGCAAACTTTCTTGTTTTCATTTACGGTCATATCACATATCAAGACGACAAAGGAATTCTAACGTTAAAGATTCAAACCGGTTAGAAGATGTAAATCTCGTTTTAAAACGTTTATAAATCAAGGAAATGGTTTATTCAAATATCGTTCAAAATAGTCGAAGTTCCAACTATAAATATTTAATTTAAAACTTAATTTAATTTGAATTTCAAACGTTCGAATTTCTAGTTCGTTACAGTATGTTCCAATGTTAGTTTGTACTAGTTTTGAGTTTTTGAAAAATAATTAAGGTTGCTTACAAATATGAATCTCGTTTAGTATCATGGTGCACATTTTACAACATAGGGCATCATTTAATAAATCGCAGTGGACACTCCAAACCTCAGAACTGGCTCTGCCTTTCACACCCAAGGAGTAGAACAGAGCAAGCCACTATATCATATTATTCTAAACTCATAAGAAAGAAGATTGATAATATAGGTTTTATCTTTCGATTACTGTGAGGAAAAATGCAAAATTTCAATTTCTTATAACAACTAAAATTGTTAGATAATCCTATATCTTGCAATACGAGAACTGTTTATAAGGTGAAGAAAATGTTGTATATTTAGTGGATTATTAAAGGACTCCACATTTGGTTAAAGTGAGGATCAATTTTTATTTAGTGTAAAATTGTTATGGGGGGTTCATAATAAGTTAGCCTCCTCTTAAACATATAAATTAAAATTCCGATATTAACCTCTATAATCCTCATTAATAAAAACCATAAAACGAAAATCTTAATTAATACTAACAATTTAACTCTGCACATAAAAATAAAAAATGGAACAACACTTGACTACCGTGTTTTGAAGTCCAACTACACAATTTCGATTTTCAATGTTTAAAACGACAACCCTGGACCAAGTTATAATTGTCCCATGTTAACATTAAACGGTTGTGCTCTGTCATTTATAAATATAATTTTTTATCCTTTTGATCGTATTTTATATTGTCGTTTATTTTGTCAATGAATATTTTTTGTTTGCAATTGTTTTTTTATTTCTGGAAATGTGTTTTTGTAGTTTACGCTGAATTTAGTACGTTAGGTTTTAACACAAGTGACGAGTTAGAGACACTTAGGTCTCTTTTTCTTTTCTTTTATAAATAATCTGGACACCCCTTGACCAAAAAAAAAAAAAGAAAAAAAGTTGGAGTCCCCTTAAAATTATCCCCAGCTTAACCAAATGTGGAGTCCCTTTAACAATCCCATGTACTTAAGTAAAAAAAACATTTTAGTAATTATGGAAAAGTTTATGAACGAATTCCTGATGTGCTGCATTTTATAGTTTGGAGCGCATATTATATGAGTATATCAGCAATGTAGTATGATAGGCAGCTCTTTCCAGAAAACTTAAAGTATTCCCCATGAAATGTCATTCAAGCCCTTTTGTTGATTGTCACTATAATTGAAATTGAAAGATATTCTCACTAATTATATGCTTTTTATATAACGTGATGAAAAATTGCTTAAGACACCATTGTATACTGGACAATAACGTAAATCTTGTAGTAGTATTAATTGCATTGAAAACTTAATGACGTTTGAACGTAGAAATAATTGTTGGTAATAAAATATATGGTAAACAACATTGTTCTTTCCAACAATTGCGTAGATTTAATGTGGCATCTATATGTGGAAAAAAATCAACAAATATTGCTGATCAGTGAACATTTATTATTGTGGATAAATATACCTATGCAACCACTGATAAAGCATTCCCATAATCATTTCTCATAAAGTATGCTATGTTAACATATAAAACAGTTTCTGCATCATCAATTATCCGGTAAAATTGAAAAGTCATAGAATATTTTGAGATTAGCTCCAAGTACCTATATATCTATACATAAATGCACTCATTTTGATGATAAAAAATTGTGGTTGGAACTAAATGATACTCCCTTCAGTTCATATTATAGGATGTTTTTTGAAGTTTTTTGTTTTTGAAAATGTAAGACGTTTTCAAACATAATAAATTGTACCTATCTTATTGACTTGCCATGAAGTAATGCTATTGGTTTATGTGAATTGGCGGCTCCTTGGGAAATCTCAACAATCATTTTTTTCTATTTCGAAATAGAGAAAGTGACTTAATTTTGCATAAAAAAAGAGCCAACTCGCCAAAAAGAAACATTTGAATTTTTTCTTAATTCCTATGAAAATCTCGAAAACAAATTATATTATTAACCGAAGGGTGTAAATATTAAATTGCACTGGTTACATTGTAGAAGCAGTAAGCACATTGAGAAAATAGTATAAGATAAACACCTACATTTATATACTGTCATCCTTTTATAAAATAAGGCCAATAAGCATTATAATGACATGAAGTGATTACATTAAGATAGATAGTTGCTGCAAGAAATCTTCCTGGAATCCCTATGGAATTGCATTCAAGCAGCTTTAACTGCTATCATTATAACGGAAATTCAAAGACCTTCTCAATAATTATGTACTTTCTATACCGGTCATGCAAAATTATTTAATACATTATTACAACCTGGGCATTAAATAATAAGCATTACTGTTGTTGCAGCATTTGTTGCATTAAAAATTGAAATGAATGTGGAAGGTAAAAGAAAATGTTGAATAAAAAATATTTCTATTTACAAATTTTGCCAATTTAAGGTTGTATTTGATGCATTAGAAAATATAGTCGATTAATGAAGATTTATTTCCATGAATAAATATACTTGGATACCTATCGATAAAAAATTACACAGCCATATCTTATTAAAGTATGCTATGTTAACCATATAACCTAGGAAGCATGAGTGCGGGTGCGCGTTACAAGGATACGGAAATTCGACAAATTCAAAAATATGAGGAGTCGGGTGCAAGGGGATATGACAAATATTAAGAATATTGTATATATATAAGATGCATTTCAATAAAACAAAATAGTGAAAGTTCATCATCCTTAAGTCTTAACAATTAAAATATTTTTTTTAAAATAAATTACCATGTATAACTCAAATAAAAAAGCAACCAATTAAAGAAATTATTAGTTGAATCAAATCAAATCCCCTAAAAAATCCAACATGTATAAGTATAACCAAACACATTACCATATATATTATTAGTTGACCAAAAAAAAATACTGACCAATCAAATTACTAACCGACACCAACGAATTATTGAAGTTAAGAAACATATATATACTCATATGTCATGCACTATTGTTGTGTGAACTCTCAATTAGGGTTGAGAGTGTGCCTGAGCATATGTCTTTCCTCTTTTTTTTTTTTAAAAAAAAGCTGTTGAAAATAAAAAAATTGCCATTCCCATACCTCCGTTACGCACCCCGCGTATCCTTGTCTCTGAATTCTCGGACATGTCACATGGTGTATCTCATGCATATGCAGTTGTATCCCCATGCACCCCCGCACTGATACGTACATGATACGCAGTTCTTCACCTGTTGCGACCCGGGAATTTCGACACTCGAATTCAGACACTAATACCCCTCGTGTCCAAATTCAAATATCGAAAAACCCATAAACCTAATAAAAAGAAGTTAGAGGATGAGAAAAGAAAGAAAGAAATATTATAATAGAAGAATAAGAAGATCAAAGTCTCACAGCGGAATGGACAAAATATAATAATCAATAATACTTTATACAAAAGAACTGTTTAGGTATGATTAAAACATCAGAGTATACATTCAGATCAATACAACACACAACGGAAAATAAACTAGTACCAGTAAATATTTAAAATATGTCTTGACTTCAACTACTTCTCTGGAACACCAAGCAAAATCTAACCTGTAAATATACTCGGTCTGACCCGAGCACATTTGAAGCAAATCAAAATTCACCTGGATCAGTAAGGAATACTTTCAATGATAAATTCATACAGCAACGAACTTGCTTAACTTTGAGAAATCGTTTTGAAAGAAAAGGATAATAGTAAGACCAATGCACACATAAACACGAACGGTTTTTACCTTACTATAACCCAAAACATTTTGAAATCAATATCGTATTCTGATATTATAATAGTGTCTAAATACAAATAAATAACAATCTAGCGGAACGATTGCATCTCACGCTCCGCGTATATAGTACACAATCAAAACCGCAACCGCTTATTAGAGACTGGATTCCGACTATGACAAGGTATGGATCATCCTATGACAGTGTATCTCTAGAGAGGATTACACTAGGTTCAACAAGAACGTCTTGCAACCCGGCCACACATGACCGACCACTCATTTCTCTTGAGTGTATCGAATATATTGTCACCTATGGTTGCTGGCAACATAACTATTCCCGGGAGATACAGAAATGAATAGAACTAACAAATATGAATATTCTCTTGATGGTGACAATACACCCTAATGGGTGGGACCCACATAGCCATGCTGCCTGCTCGATTTTTGTCATTTCCCGGTTGATGAGGTTTGAGGTTAAAATCGACTTTTGGAACATGTGGCCAACACTCACATCGTCCATACAAGTCATCCAGGAGCGTGATGAACCGAAGGCACCCTCCTACCACATCCTAGGCATCACCTTATAGATCAGTAGCGAGCAGTCTTTGCAATCTGTAGATTTCAATCACGACAGAATCACAGTCGAGATATCTCTAGGGATCAGCTAGAGAAATTCAATAGTAGTTCCCCCCTCATGAAGATTCACGATCTTCAATTACTCCATCTCGATCAACATCTTCCACGTTTCGTTTTCATTGGTCGGAATGGTTTTCGAATATAAATTCGATCCCGGTCTTTCCGTACCAATCACGTTGGCCAGATTTTGATAGTCGGTTATTTAACTATCAAAATAAACAACCATAAAAATCAAATGATTCCATTGGTTTATTACACAGCATCACATGGCTATTGTAAATTTCCATTCATTAATCAAATCCCTTGAATCTTTTTAAATACTCATATATAAACGCTTTTATTTAACTTATCAACTTCCCTAAATATATTTATAATACTTTACTTTCTCTTTGGAAATCTTATACGTTTAATTAAATTAAATATTAAGTAAAATATTATTTAAAACCTAATTATATTAACTTTACTTATCCTTTTTAAAACATTATACACGAGCCTTGATTTTATTGCAAATAGAATCTCCTTTTCATAAACTTCTGCTAAGTTTATTTCGAACCCGATTTACTTACATCTTGATAAAACCTAATTACTCCCTTAATCTAGCTAATATAAATCTCATCTTTATAACTTAACTCGCATAACCAATTTTATTCAAATTTGGGTTTCCGTTTCAATCCTATTTCATATCTTCATCGGTCCTTAATCGTAAATCAGCAAGAAAATAATTTCCTAAATATCAACCCCGAAGGCCGAAACCAACATCAGATCAATATTTAGAAAATCATTCATCCCAACCGGTCTCCATTTAAGTTCCGATTCCTTAATTCCAAATCATGGCTTTTACTTTATTCAAATGTCATTTCTAATAACTCATTACAATAATATATTCAATAGAAATTCGGGTTTTATAACTTCACAAAATGTTGGATTTCATATAATCCAATTAAATACAATCCGAAAATAATTAATAAAACTCTGGTTTAATCATAACTTATATTATTATGCCTCAAATCACTTAAGTAATCATTTACCATAGCATGGCTTTTAAACTTCACTCACTTCCATTTCTAAATTTGCATTCCCAAAGTATCCCTTCAATTATTATTAAATAACCAAAAATCAAGTTTCAACATCTATTAAAATAAACATGGTTTACTTCACCATTAACTATTCCCACTGAATTAATAAACTAATTAGATAAACAACCTCAGTTAATGCAGCCTCTAAACAAGATGTATTCGTTAATCAATTCCACTTAGTGCTTTCCATTAATTAATAATATAATTCACTCTGATTATTATCAAATAAATAATAATCAATATAAATATAAACCATTCTAATTGTTACATTAATTCTGGTTACTTGAATTAGCTTAATAAAATCGTTCAATACTCACTTAATAAACACGTGCTTCGCACATGGTACATTCCGGTATAAAAATGGTGATTGGTGGTTAAAACAAACAGTATATATATGTGGTTGGTTTATTTACTTTTTATAAACCTTGTTTAAAATAATATATTTAAAATTCATTTTAAGTTATAAAATAAATTTATAACTTCAAATCTATCGATTTACCTGACGATAAATCAATCTTTATAAAATAGGGTATATTTGGGTCATTTGCTATAAATTTCTCAACCAATACTATATATTGATTCAAACTCAACAACATTCAACAACCAATAGGTTTCAAAGTCAGCGGGACTAAATCAGTTCATATATAATATGAAATAAATAGCATACTAAATATTTGAGGAATCCGGGTAGATTCCTCTCACCTGTTCTTCGTTGCGTCACAAATCATTATAATATTCCATAACAGCATATAATTAACGTTAACCATCCAATCAACAATAGGCATCCAAAGCATCCAATCAGCCAATATATATCGATGATAAATTTTAATTATATGAATTTAGCACATCATAGCATTTCAGAAAAGTGTGAGAGTTAATTCACCATATTTTCGATTATCGATTTCTGCTTCGTTTCATTTAATTTTAAACGTACGTTTAAAATTAAACGAAATCCCGATCCCTTCCAAATCAGTTCAGCCACATAGCCTCCGTTGATACCAATCTTGTCGCTTCTTGTTTTGACGAAATTCTGATATCGTATGGGTGCTACTATTCACACCCCGGTTTACACTTCCGGCCACCTTTTTAAATTTAATACAAATCAGTATTTTTTATATTCTTCTGGTCACCATATATTATTATTTTATACAATTGTTGACCATCGTACTTTTCTTAAAAAAACACATATTCTGTACAATTTCAAACCCTAAACCCGAACAAAAGCATATGTTCTTTTATGTCTAATAGAGATGGAAGATCAAGATAAAAGGAGGCTAGAATTGCTTGATTTCTATAGTTTTCTATTATGTTATAGAACATGTTTTTAGGGTTTCTGTTTAATGGTTCGGGTTTTCCATTGCATTTTAGGATATATTTTCCACTCCGTTGGAAATTTCAAGTTTGGAAGACATTAAATTTGATGACGTTGTAATAGAGAATGACAATGTAAGTTTTGACTTGTAGGGTTTTTATCCGTATAACTTATATATCTTCTTTTACAAATTGATACATTACCTTTTTTGTTGTTAGATAGATGAAGTCTTTGAATGATGATAAATTGGATGATAAACATGATGGTTATGATAATATGATGCATACTCCGAAGTACGCATCTAGACAGGTCTGCTGTTGCATGGGCTTGTCTATACTGGTACCGAAAAGGCATTCGATGTGGGAGTCGGAGAAGTGTATTAGTATTTGATGGGTGGAGTCGTTTGGCTTAATGGATGAAAAGGGAGCCATGATTGTGAGTGATGGCTTGCGGAGGGAAGGTGCAACAACAGCGATGATTTCAGAGGTGTGATGCGGATGAGGTGTAGGAAATTTGGGCGAAGGAGGTGCAGTAATAGCGGTTACGGCAGGGGTGAGAGGAGTTGCTTGAAAGTTAGGCAAGGGAGGAGCAGTTGACGATGTGATGAAGTCAAGTTTACAGCTGAGCTCGGCCATGGATTTGCTGAGATCTTGAAGCATTGCTTTATTCTCGAGTATGTCGGCACGACGAGTTTTGAGCATGGAGCTGTGACGTGTTTGGGTGGCTTGGATGGTGGTGAGGGCTTCTTGGTAGTTGGCGAGCTGTTGGAAGACTGTATCAATTATGGTCATATTGACAGGAAGACTTTGGATTTGTTGGGAGGAAGGAAGGAGATCAAACAGTGGTAGGGATGACTTGTATACTTGGGGAGGGGAGATGAGAGAACAATCAGTGAAGGAGCAGATCTGGTTGATGAGGGAGGAGAGAACCTTGGTGAAAGCACCAGTTGATGCGAATTTAATGAAGCAGAGTGAGAAAATAGGAGAATTTAGCTAAGAAAGTAGAGAGACATGGAGGAAGAAGGTAATTTCATAATACTGTTCTGTCTTTGCACTGCCATTTGCTTCTTACGTTTATAGAAAGATTCCCACCTACTAATGCCTACGTGGAAAGGTAGCCCTATCCTTTGTAACTAATTTTGCAGAAATTAAAGCCTATTTCATAACAAACTACAATACCAAATAAAAAATTATACTATCTATTTGTAACCACTTTCACGTCTGGTGCTGCTGCTATCACATTATTACTCTCCTTTAACCGTATCAATCTACGTAGACTGAAAGAAAAAACTGTATAATTTTACATTTCACTTAGGGTAGGCTATAGTTTTTAAGCCAGTGTGTGAGGCTTTGCCGAGAAGGTTTTAATTTTGATTGGTTATGAATATTAACATTACATGCTATATATAGGTTAGGTCATACTTAAATTAACATGCGTTGGGCTTGCGCAGAATATTGGACTTTGCATGTGCGTGCTTTAAATTTGAATAGAAACGATAGGGTGACCTTGTTTGTAGGCTAGAGTAGCAGGAGACTTTTGCATCGGCACGCAGCTGGTATTTAGGGTAATGCCGTAATGGATATCTAATTAGCAGGAAGTGAAGTTCTGCATATATTTTATTTGTTCTAGGGCGTTCATATATACATGGTTTCTAAATTCCAACGCTTTTTAACGTAAATTTTTAAATATACGCCCCGCCGTCTGCGTACTCCAAACACCACGAAAACACACACCACTACATCTTGATGTTCTGAATTAAATGAAACCAATTTAATCGAAAACGGACTCTATTTGCACAACAGTGATATTTTAATTTATAGGTTCACCGATAAATATCGTCCCCTGATAATCCAACTCCGATTGGCCCCAAACTAGAAATCTAGCAATAATTAATTTTACGTATTCCAATAAAACTTGTTCCGTTGAAAACGGAGGCTGTTTGGAAAAAAATCATTCCTAAGGCTTATATACGGTCGAAAAATTATAATTAAATCCAAAATAATTCAATTCAAATAATAATAAATTATTATCATCATATTTCTCCAAATTAAATAATATATCATTTCAATATGAGCCAAAATGGATTCTAAAACTCAACATTGACATTTCTGAATTTAACGATATCCAAATTATATTAAAAATAATATTTAAATTATTAAACGTTATCGTTTATTAATGAATTCCATAGTGACTATTTTAAAATTTGAATTCGACATATCTTACAATCTATACGATGAAATCCCAATTTTTCTTTTTCATTAGAAAATTATTATCCAACAAATTCAAGTGTTTATTATTTCACAGAAATCCGACTTATATTGGATCTTGTATATTCAATTAAAGTTCAAAACCTAAATTTTCGAACTACCGCGTCATTTCGAGCTCGTTTTAATTATATTATAAATTTACATATATTCGAACTCCATTTTATAAAATAAATTCGATATGAATTCCATTATATTTCTAATATAATATATAAAACAAATTTAAATATTCCAATTTAAATGGCAGAAAAATCTGGGGCGTTACATTCTTCCCCCTTAAACTAATTTCGTCCCCGAAATTACACGGTGTTAACTACTGTTAACTACCAAAAAACTCACTTGAGCATTTTGTCGAACATTACAAGTACACCATACCAACCTGGATCAAGCCTCCACCAAGTTGGACGAGCGGCGGCCTCCTTCTGGTCGAGCGGAGCATCTGCCACGCAGACCGAGCAGTGCTGGTCGTACGACACCGTTCTGGTCGAGCAGGGCCCATCCGAAGGCTTAGGGCTAGTCGGTTTAAGCTTCCAGAGCTAGTCGGTCTAAGCTCCAGTCGCTGGTCGGTCTAGGCTCATGTCGCTGGTCGTCCAAGTTCTAGGCCTGGTCGGTTCCAAGAGCAAAAGGCGAAGACACCATGACATTAAAACACCTGGTCGGTCACGATAGAAGCGCCGCCTGGTCTGTCTTGATGTTTGCTGGTCGCTTGTAGATGCAAGACTGAGAGGTCGAGCAGAGCATCAACCGGTCATCCGTACAATTCTGGTCGAGCGCTTGGAAGTAATAGGGTTGGTCACTAAAGCTTCTTAGCTCAATCGTGCAAAAAGCAACCTACAGGGAGACCATGCATTGTGTAATATTAAAGCACTTTGTATGGGCACATGGCTTGGAAAGTAAAGGATCACATGTGATCGGTCCTGTGAAAACAAGTAGCTTGGTCAGTATTTTATACAAAGCTAGTCGGTTGAAGTTGTAATGCTGGTCGGTCTTCAGCATAAAGCCGATCGTTATTGCTGTCCAACTCGTCGCCAACTCACCGCCAACCTGGCGCCAACTATACACTTCAAATTACAAGTGTGCCACTACCCCTCAACTACAACTATAAATACCCCCCTTTCTCTACACTCAAGGGGGGAGGAGGATTGGATCACCCCGAAGGGCTGCTAAAATCATTTCTCCAAGGCATTCTCAAGCTTCATCCATGGAAATCCATTCAAGCTCCACTTAAGCAACACAAGTCTCCATTGAATTATCTCTAGAAACTTGGATCTACTATCAAAATGCTATGGAATCGAAGAGATCTACCTCTAAAGTGAAGCATTAAAGGCTTTTCATCCATTTCAATCAATACTTGGGGAGATCTAATCGATCCACTAGCTAATTCAAGTGCGATTCACATCAAAGAGGGAGAAATGAGGGATTCATTGTAAATTGAGGGAGATTTGTATGGCATTGTACTTGGAATCATGAAAGTGATAATGGAAAATGTTTGCATAGTGGATGTAGGTCACGTTTGACCGAACCACTCTAAAAATTGTGTGCTCCTCTCTCTTATTGCTTTATTTTTGCGAATTGCGGTCTCACATTTCTTCATACATGCTTTTTATAGTGTCTCTCCCCTAATTTGGAAACGTGCTTTCTTAGCACCTTGCCACTGAACGGGCGACGCACTCTTTAGAGCATCGTATTTGGTGTTTGAACATTTTTTGATTAAAACATTAGGCGTCCACCGTGGGGCCGCATTCGCACTTCTCCCAAACTCGACAAGGTTAAGAACTTTGCACGTAAGATCTAGGCTTGCTTCAACCATAGATCTCGCAAATCTCAGATCTGGGCCAATCGACGAGCTATCTTCCAAAGTCAAATCCATGTCCGAGATAATGGCTAAGTCCAAGAAAATCGCAAGTAAAACCGTTGGAGAAAATGACAACAACGACGACGTCAACAATGTTGCTAACAACGAAGCTACACCTCTTACTAACCGCTTCGAGGTTGATCAAAATTCCATAACCGGAGCTAGAGTAACAAGGGCCGAGCTTGATGTCGTTGTCGCTAATCTACACCAACGGATGGAAGCTTCCAGTAAAGCCTTGTTGGATGCTAACAAAACTCTTGTGGATGCTAATCAAACTTTGATGGATAAAGTGAGCGCTCTCCTAAACGCTCAAGCCAATCCCGCTCCTCCTCAAAAGGCTCATGTCAACCTTGAGGGAAACACAAGTTCATCAACTTCCGATCATTATTGCAATGATAACATTGAAGGGTTCAACGGAGCCAACATTCATGCTTCCAAGCTGAAAGCCAAAAGCATTTCCAATCGAGATGCCCGGCGAGTCGCAAGTCCTGAAAGGGGAGCACCTTCCCTTGCTGAAGGAAAAGGACCCATACACTCTAATCGCGATAAAGCATCCGGAAAGGAAATCGAGGTCCGCTCTCCCAAGCGACACTACTCAAAAGGGGACATCGAGGACGTGGTGAAGCGGATGATGAAAAACGGCCTAACCCGCAAAGATAGCGAAAGGGAATGGGATGTTTCTCCGAGCAGAAACCCATTCACCAGGAGAATTCGCAAAGCTGAGCTTCCGAAGAAGTTCGCACATCCCACCTTGCCTCCATACGATGGGACTGCTGATCCAAATCACTTCCTATATGTAACACCCCACCTCCTCCAGGGTGGCTCTTTCAAGCGACTCTGACTTTAGTGGGGCGTTTTAAAACAAGGTAAACATGCATAATGATATAGCAAGGCAGGACATGACATATATATATAGAGAGAACAGAGTAAGTAGATAAAACAGCGGAAGATTCTTAAACCATTTCAAAACACAAGTTTGGTACATCAAAATGTCAATTTTTCCCAAATAAACAAGTCTAGTACATGAAATAACATCATCTGAAACTGAAAAGGAAAACATAAAAGTAGCTATCCCCAAAATGGAAAAACCATAGCGAGCTCAAGTCCCAAGCATACATGAGCTATCCAAGAAAGCAGCTAAGATCCAAGCTAGGCTCCTGTATTCCCTCCCTGAGAACCTGGGGGGGGGGGGGGGGAAACGGAAGAAAAGAGGCGAAAGAAAACAGATCAGTCAAAAAGGCTGAGTAAGCCCTGCTACGATCAGTCTATAAACTAATAAAGTTAACAACATAATGGAAACTGAGATGATCATAGATAACATCATACTGGCATGATAAATTAACTACAAGATAGATATAGGTGTCATCGCGTAAACATGGTTAAGTTTTGCACCACGGTGTACTAGCAAACCAACATAACAGGTATTGATCCCTCGGCCCAAGCTTTGACCCAATAACATGAAGTGACCTTAATATCAGGTCCAACCAAACGGTCTAGTCGATCGGCTCCCTATAAGCCTAACACGTCAAGTGTTGATGTCCATACGACCCACATATGGATGTAGTCAGACTGTGCTGGGTCCACCTTCGGGTGTATCAAGCCCTCGGGTGTCAACCCCAGACACTTAAGCAATAATGCACAGTCTAAACCTACTGGTACCCGTGCCTCGAGTTCGTCCAATACCGGATTACGTGCACATCCGTAGCCCGCCTGGACCCGCATCGCTGTACCACTCGGCCATCGCTTTGGTCGCTTACATCAGTCCAGTAATCGTGCCCCGCCCTAGCCTAGCCTCTAGGGTTGTGATGATACCAAACTGGGATTACTGCTGGAACAGACCACGTTGCTAGGGTTTCCTAAGAGGGTTAAGTGCGTTTTAACCCTTCACTAATCATGGATTAAATTGGTTAAGTGTAACCGACAGTTCACCACTTAACCCCATTTCAATCCCTCAAATCCCCCAAATGGATTAAATTGGTTAAGTGTAACCGACAGTTCACACTTAACCCCATTTCAATCCCTCGAACCCCCAAATGGATTAAATTGATTAAGTGTAACCAACAGTTCACACTTAACCCCATTTCAATCCTTCGAACCCCCACATGGATTAAATTGGTTAAGTGTAACCGACAGTTCACACTTATCCCCATTTCAATCCCTCGAATCCCCAAATTGGTTAAGTATTAGTGGACCCTGACTTAACCCTAATCATGAGGCATTAATTAATTTAATGCACCTTAACCTCTCACATTAGACCTTGTTGTGGTTACTAGTTAGGCCGGGCGGGTCCGGGTAGCTTTACACCACAACTTGGTCTAACCTCGGGTCTTGGCACCACATGACCAACTTCTCACATTGGGTCCTATTGTTTGTAGCCACTAGTTAAGCCGGTCGGTTCCGGGTAGAATTACGCTACAAACTCAACCCAACCTCGAGTTGGCCACACTTATGTTTCCTAAGTGTCATGTCCACTTTATTTCAAACCATAGTTACAAGTCAACAAATACTTGGGTAGACCTAACTTAATAGGTGAATTCCCAAGGGGTAGACCTAACTTAATAGGTAAATTCCCAATCTTATATTTTCATGTATTTTGAGTTTACCCAACCCCCCCCCCCCCCCCAACGTCATTCTATCGCTTACATATTCGTAATAACGCATAAAGGATAGGAAGAGGGAACTTGGCATCACATACATGATGAACTTGCATATTGCAACAACATGCATAACATGTTAGACTTGCATAACTTAGCATAGTGAACTTGCATATTACCATAAACATGCATAACATGGCATAGTGAATTTGCATAAATATGCATAACCCAATAAACTTGTACATCATGGCATCATAAGCATGCATAACTTGTTAAACTTGCAAATCATGGCTTAGTGAACTTGCATAACATGCATAACTTGTTAAACTTGCAATTCATGGCTTAGTGAACTTGCATAAGCATGCATAACTTGTTAAACTTGCAAATCATGGCTTAGTGAACTTGCACAAGCATGCATAACTTGTTAAACTTGCAAATCATGGCTTAGTGAGCTCGCATAAACATGCATAACTTATCAAACATGTGTAACATAGCATAGTGAACTCACATAAGCATGCATAACTCATTAAACATGCATCACATAGCATAGTGAACTCGCATAAGCATGCATAACTTGTTAAACTTGCATAAATCCCAACTTTCATCACATATTAACTTTAGAGTTTCTAAAATGAAGGTAATAGGGCTTACAAATATTATGAAGACCCAAATCTACTAATAAAGATTGAGAAGCCCTTTTTATGCAAGCATATAAAAACCGAATCAAAGCTCCAATTATCAAAAATCCCAAAACTCTAGCTTTAGCAATTAAAGCTTGCAACTTGATGATGTATGCAAGCTAATGATCATTCATACAACTTAGAAATGCTTGTATGAACATCAAAACCTTCATAGAAATGAGTCAAGAAGAGGGTGGAGGCTAGGGTTCTTAGGTGGAGGCCATTTGAGAATTCAATTTGACATAGTTTGGTTGCTAGAATGAATAATGGGGTTTTAGGGTAGGATTAGGGGCTTATTTATAGAAGATTAGAGTGTTTTTAGCCCTAGGATTAACCCTAGGTTAGTCTAGGTCCGTCAGATTTTGGAACTCTCTAGAACCAAGCCACAAGACCAAGCCCAAATCAAAATGGTGCGCCAGGCAAAACTGCCTGGCCACCCCCTGTCGACAGGGCTGTCGACAGGGCAGTCGACACCCTGGGGACCCTGTCGAAAGGCCTGTCGACATGCGGGTCCTGGCGGGAATTTTCCCGCCTGCGCCGGTTTGCCCTAACCCTTGTTTTTAATTTCAAACTTAAATTTGTTTTTACTTAGGAATTTTCTGAGAACCTCAATGGGCTTTAACTGGGTCATACGGACTCCGATTTTCGAAAACTCAGACTCTATTTCGCGTATTTTTCCGAGACGAACGCAATGGTATACCCCGTTTCCCTTGATTACCATTTTATAATTTAATTCTGCCTCGATTTATGTTATAACAGGTTATTAAAAATACGGGTTGTTACATTCTCCCCTCCTTAAAGGATTTCGTCCCCGAAATCTTCAAGTTAGGAAGAACGTATCCTACCATCCAATCATCCATCTACTCAAAGCATCATCCACGAGCAATCATTGTCCTTAAAAGATTCTAAATGCTGTATGAACATATGCAAAAGTGTGTGTATATGTACTTATCTAGTGCAAAGATCAGGCGGTTACTGATACAGTAAACCTCCTTAATGCACACGTATGTCTTATCTAATGCAAAGATCAGGCGGTTACTGATACAGTAAACCTCCTTAATGCATATGTATGTCAGTGAAATGAATCCATATGTATGCAAATTCCTAACATAATTCATAGTATCTATATGAGTGCACATAACATTCATCCATATGCAACATCCATGTGGTCGCACAACAAGTTCCAACCATGAATAAGTGTAAGCACTCATGCATATGCAATATGAGGAGTGTGCGAGCCGATCTAGTGCCTAATTGTGTATAATGCATCCACGAGCAACCACTTGCAAACACTTGCAACCACTTGCAACCATCAAGCATAACATGTTTCAAATACATGTTTCATCCAAAGGGTTTCTACCTAAGGTCCTCATGACAAGATAAACACGATAAACTAGATAAACATGGACAGAGAGATATGCATCCATTCAAACTCTGACATATAGTACTAACCGATGAGTCATAACCCCCTTATGGAGTTTACAACAGAAATAAGATCGAGAATGGGACCGAGAGGATATATATATATACAAAAGATAATTTGCAAGCAAGCTCCACAGGAGAACAAGGATCAAGGATGCACTCTTACAAAGAGATATGATGCGTGTATCTAGTCTTCACTCTTCTTAGTCACGTTTCCTTGAGCTTAACTCCACTGTGCTTTGACCGTCTTTTACTTCACGATTTCTTGGCTTCCTAACTCTTATTTCCCAAATTCGAGTTGGAACTCATTTCATTATCGCCTCTCGTCTTTCTTTTCCACTTATTCTTCTTTCTGTATACTTGGCTTAAACATAACTGTAACCTCATGATTTCCTGCAAGCTCTCCAAAATTCACTAGTGAATCCTGGATCTCGTCTACTTACTATAAAGTATTCCACGCAGCAGGACTTTTCTTGAAAATACCAATCCACGTTGCCCATTTACCCTTATAAACGTGATTTTCTATGACTCATGCTTAATCGAAATGAACCATCCGTCTATGAGTGATAGGCCATACCTAGATTCAGTTACCTACCCATGGCTTCCTGTAGGCTATTTCAAGACTGGCCAACTTCTTGAGGGTAAACCGTTGCTAACCATGATGCAGTCCTTTCGCTCTTCACCGGACTGAGATGAGCACTCTTCGTGAGTCTACCTATTCGGACCCACCTACCCGTATTCCCTTTCTTTGATCTAGGTAATCTATCCACATAATCTATCGAGATGTTTTCACACTTCCCTTGCGGAACCTTCAATGGAGGTAATGCCCCACTGGGCTTCTATGACTCGGCCTTAACCTGGTGGCACAACATGCATCCTGAAACCAACTCGGCCACCTCCTCGAGTGATGCGCATCTTCAAGAACCTTCTTTACCAAGCCTTTCACCCGAGGAACACATAATCTCTCATCGCGCCTTAGTCATCCCTTGTCACCTATAATATATCTAGCGAGGTGATTTAACATCTTGCCTCAAATCGGCTGGTCCATGTTCTTGACCAACTGCGGGTCTTCTTCCTGTGAAACCCCCTTCTTGATCCAGAAGAGTAAGTCCAAGCTCAGGGAATGCTAACTAACTAGCCAAACGGAGAAAGCTTCTTACTTCAATTGCCCTCCTCAGAGTTTTCCGGTCTTAAACCGCAACCACTTTAGCGGAATCCACCGCTAAGCCTTACTTAGGAACTATGTGCCCAAGAATTCCAACTTCTTTCCTCCAAAGTGACATTTGGAGAACTTGACCTTCAACTGGTGGCTCTAAGCGTATCCATCATCTCCTTGAGATGTCTAGCATGCCCTTCCTCATTCTTTTAAGGAGATCAAAATATCGTCTATGACGACCACGACAAACTTGTTCAAGGACTCCTTAAACACCCTACCCATCAAGTTTGCATTAGTCAAACCAAATAGCATGACTAGCCATTCCAAAAATCCATCTAGAGTCCTAAACTCAGTCTTGTCAATTCCATCCTCAGCCATCCTAAGCTGCTGGAATCCGGTAGCTGGATCAAAAGAAAACAGATGCTCCTACAAGCTGATCAAACAAATCATCGATCCTTGGTAACGGTTGTCTATCGTTCCCACGATAATCAACATATAAGCGAAGCAAACTGTCCACATTAGTAACGAATACTACTGGAGTACCTTACTCGAAAATGCTTCGTCTCAGGAAGTTCTTCTCAAGCAACTCCTTGACTTGCTTTCTTAACTTTCATCTCGTGAGGTTATGTGCCTAACCGGCCACGAAACTGGCTTGGTATTACCAACCAGATAATGCGGAAATCTATTCCACGTCTAGGGGTAACCCCTTTACTTCCCCCAAGATATCAGGATATTCTCGGACCACCCTCACAGATTGCAAACTATCGATAGACGAGTCGAGGGATTTCAAGATGACATAACATGACGGGGTCCATAGGGTTACTAGAAATTTCTAGGGTATCACCGAGGCGGATCATGAGCCTCACAACCCTATGCACAAAAACCAAGAATGGCTCCAAAATAGGACAACCATTCCATGCCCAAAACCAACCCATATCCCCTGAAACCGAGAATATAAATATCCCACGAAAATTCTATACCCAAGATAGAAATTTTCAAATCCACCCAGACCACAGACAAACGGGCAGAACCCCCAATTGGATTTGAAACACATACGGGATCATCAACTAAGCTAGTACTAAGGTGCAAACTATCAACAAGATCAGGTGAAATAAAACTATGCGATGTGCCAGAATCAAACAAAGTACGAACAGGGAAAGTCATAAAATGTAAACAAGACTTCCACAGAAACGCTACCTCTATCATGAGCTGGAAGAACGGTGTTGAGGGGATGAACTCGCCCTCCAGGTAGTCCTGCATACTGAGTCTGACCTTGCCCTTGTTTCCTCGGGCAATCCTTGCTGAGATGTCCAGACTCGCCACAATGGAAGCATTCGCCCCGCTTTCTCTTCTTCTTCCTACATTCCCTGGATATATGTCCAACTTTACCACAGAAGTTGCATTTCCTATTCTCTCTTGGCTTGTCCTTGCGGTTGTTGTTATTCTTGCCTTGAGACTCATCCGCCCTGACCTCTTTCTTGTCATTCTTATCTTCTTCTTGAAGTAGGGCAATATTCACCGAACTCTCGAAAGTCGCCCCCAAGGGTATGTGAGACATGGCCAAACCGTGCAATGGCTCGTTTAATCCTAGAGCAAAGTGTAGGGCCTTCTTCTGGGCTGTACTACCCAAGTCTAAATCGACCCGAGCCAGTTGATTAAACTTATCTATGTATTGCCTAATAGTCATGTCCCCTTGCTTCAGTGATAAGAACCTCAGTCCAAACCTTCCTCTAAAATTATCCCAAGTCTCAGTTGGCCTAGTGGTGGTGGTGACTACCCACCAACGTGCAGCTTCTTCCTTTAGCAACCATACTACCAATAAAACCTTCCTGCGGTCACCTATATCAAAGGTGGCTAAAAGATCTTCGGTCTCTTTCAACCAATTCCTTGCCTCTACAATAGTCTCTATTCCACTAAAATTTTTGCCACCCATCATCTTAAAGTTCTTACAAGTTTCCGCAAAATCCGTTTGTGGAGGCTGAGGGGGAAGAGGAACATCAGCTACGGGAGGAGGAGGAGGAACAGCGGCCTCGACTGGAAAGACAACATTAGAGGCACCCGGGACCGGTGCCGTGACTTCCAAGTACCGACGAAACCAATCGGGTATTGTTACTCCTTCGGGCAAGATGAGATTATCAGACATGCTGGAAACGAAAAGAAAAGAGTTCAAACGAGGGGTCAAAGGATAGTGCTAATGGCTTTTGGGGAATAGCCTTTAAAAATAACTAGACTTTTCTTTGGAAAATACTTTATACTTGGTTTTGAAAATAGTTTTTCAAAAGTTTTAAAAACCTTTTTATCCCTTTTCGTAAACCTTATGCTCTGATACCAAATGTAACACCCCACCTCCGCCAGGGTGGCTCTTTCAAGCGACTCTGACTTTAGTGGGGCGTTTTAAAACAAGGTAAACATGCATAATGATATAGCAAGGCAGGACATGACATATATATATATATAGAGAGAGAACAGAGTAAGTAGATAAAACAGCGGAAGATTCTTAAACCATTTCAAAACACAAGTTTGGTACATCAAAATGTCAATTTTTACCAAATAAACAAGTCTAGTACATGAAATAACATCATCTGAAACTGAAAAGGAAAACATAAAAGTAGCTATCCCAAAAATGGAAAAACCATAGCGAGCTCAAGTCCCAAGCATACATGAGCTATCAAAGAAAGCAGCTAAGATCCAAGCTAGGCTCCTGTATTCCCTCCCTGAGAACCTGGGGGGGGGGGGGAACGGAAGAAAAGAGGCGAAAGAAAACAGGTCAGTCAAAAAGACTGAGTAAGCCCTGCTACGATCAGTCTATAAACTAATAAAGTTAACAACATGATGGAAACTGAGATGATCATAGATAACATCATACTGGCATGATAAATTAACTACAAGATAGATATAGGTGTCATCGCGTAAACATGGTTAAGTTTTGCACCACGATGTACTAGCAAACCAACATAACAGGTATTGATCCCTCGGCCCAAGCTTTGACCCAATAACATGAAGTGACCTTAATATCAGGTCCAACCAAACGGTCTAGTCGATCGGCTCCCTATAAGCCTAACACGTCAAGTGTTGATGTCCATACGGCCCACATATGGATGTAGTCAGACTGTGCTGGGTCCACCTTCGGGTGTATCAAGCCCTCGGGTGTCAACCCCAGACACTTAAGCAATAATGCACAGTCTAAACCTACTGGTACCCGTGCCTCGAGTTCGTCCAATATCGGATTACGTGCACGTCCGTAGCCCGCCTGGACCCGCATCGCTGTACCACTCGGCCATCGCTTTGGTCGCTTACATCAGTTCAGTAATCGTGCCCCGCCCTAGCCTAGCCTCTAGGGTTGTGATGATACCAAACTGGGATTACTGCTGGAACAGACCACGTTGCTATGGTTTCCTAAGAGGGTTAAGTGCGTTTTAACCCTTCACTAATCATGGATTAAATTGGTTAAGTGTAACCGACAGTTCACCACTTAACCCCATTTCAATCCCTCAAATCCCCCAAATGGATTAAATTGGTTAAGTGTAACCGACAGTTCACACTTAACCCCATTTCAATCCCTCGAACCCCCAAATGGATTAAATTGATTAAGTGTAACCAACAGTTCACACTTAACCCCATTTCAATCCTTCGAACCCCCACATGGATTAAATTGGTTAAGTGTAACCGACAGTTCACACTTATCCCCATTTCAATCCCTCGAATCCCCAAATTGGTTAAGTATTAGTGGACCCTGACTTAACCCTAATCATGAGGCATTAATTAATTTAATGCACCTTAACCTCTCACATTAGACCTTGTTGTGGTTACTAGTTAGGCCGGGCGGGTCCGGGTAGCTTTACACCACAACTTGGTCTAACCTCGGGTCTTGGCACCACATGACCAACTTCTCACATTGGGTCCTATTGTTTGTAGCCACTAGTTAAGCCGGTCGGTTCCGGGTAGAATTACGCTACAAACTCAACCCAACCTCGAGTTGGCCACACTTATGTTTCCTAAGTGTCATGTCCACTTTATTTCAAACCATAGTTACAAGTCAACAAATACTTGGGTAGACCTAACTTAATAGGTAAATTCCCAAGGGGTAGACCTAACTTAATAGGTAAATTCCCAATCTTATATTTTCATGTATTTTAAGTTTACCCAACCCCCCCCCCCCCCCCCAACGTCATTCTATCGCTTACATATTTGTAATAACGAATAAAGGATAGGAAGAGGGAACTTGGCATCACATACATGATGAACTTGCATATCGCAACAACATGCATAACATGTTAGACTTGCATAACTTAGCATAGTGAACTTGCATATTACCATAAACATGCATAACATGGCATAGTGAATTTGCATAAATATGCATAACCCAATAAACTTGCAAATCATGGCATCATAAACATGCATAACTTGTTAAACTTGCAAATCATGGCTTAGTGAACTTGCATAACATGCATAACTTGTTAAACTTGCAAATCATGGCTTAGTGAACTTGCATAAGCATGCATAACTTGTTAAACTTGCAAATCATGGCTTAGTGAGCTCGCATAAACATGCATAACTTATCAAACATGTGTAACATAGCATAGTGAACTCACATAAGCATGCATAACTCATTAAACATGCATAACATAGCATAGTGAACTCGCATAAGCATGCATAACTTGTTAAACTTGCATAAATCCCAACTTTCATCACATATTAACTTTAGAGTTTCTAAAATGAAGGTAAGAGGGCTTACAAATATTATGAAGACCAAATCTACTAATAAAGATTGAGAAGCCCTTTTTATGCAAGCATATAAAAACCCAATCAAAGCTCCAATTATCAAAAATCCCAAAACTCTAGCTTTAGCAATTAAAGCTTGCAACTTGATGATGTATGCAAGCTAATGATCATTCATACAACTTAGAAATGCTTGTATGAACATCAAAACCTTCATAGAAATGATTCAAGAAGAGGGTGGAGGCTAGGGTTCTTAGGTGGAGGCCATTTGAGAATTCAATTTGACATAGTTTGGTTGCTAGAATGAATAATGGGGTTTTAGGGTAGGATTAAGGGCTTATTTATAGAAGATTAGAGTGTTTTTAGCCCTAGGATTAACCCTAGGTTAGTCTAGGTCCGTCAGATTTCGGAACTCTCTAGAACCAAGCCACAAGACCAAGCCCAAATCAAAATGGTGCGCCAGGCAAAACTGCCTGGCCACCCCCTGTCGACAGGGCAGTCGACACCCTGGGGACCCTGTCGACAGGCCTGTCGACATGCGGGTCCTGGCGGGAATTTTCCCGCCTGCGCCGGTTTGCCCTAACCCTTGTTTTTAATTTCAAACTTAAATCTGTTTTTACTTAGGAATTTTCTGAGAACTTCAATGGGCCTTAACTGGGTCATACGGACTCCGATTTTCGAAAACTCGAACTCTATTTCGCGTATTTTTCCGAGACGAACACAATGGTATAGCCCGTTTCCCTTGATTCCCATTTTATAATTTAATTCTGCCTCGATTTATGTTATAACAGGTTATTAAAAATACGTGTTGTTACACTATACAGATATGAGTAGCACATGAATGTGGCTAAAGCGACGGATGAGATTAAGTGCTTGTGCTTCCCGCTCAATCTAGAAAGCTTCGCATCGCTATGGTTTACAAGGCTCCCGCCCAAATCCATCGATCGCTTTGATGATTTGACTCATAAGTTCAAACAGCATTTCAGGTTGCAGGCCACAAAAGCTAAGGATGTCATCTCCCTCACATCAATGAAGCAGAATCCTGGAGAGTCAGTTTGTAAGGACCCGTAACTTCCCCGTGAAGGAAAGCGCGGATACTTTGAGAACAACACACAAACGAACGCAGACGGAAGAACATTACATTGTATATTACAACAATTCCATCAGATACAAGAATATACAGAGTAAAATTGAATAAATTACATTCGATAAATATCAGAGATTACAATAAATTACATAGCAGCGGAAAATAATACAAGGCACAACTGAAGGTGATATACGGATACAGAGCTTTCCGGATATCAATCCAGCTGTAGATCAGGATCATGTGAATATAAATCTGCAAAACCAAAACTACTAGCTGCCCGTGTCGAAAATAAGGGCACCCAGAGTTTAGGTTAAAACAATAAACTCTAGGTCAGTCATGTGACTGGTGTGAGGACTAAAACAGTTATTAATATTGGTTTTTAAGTTAGGTAAATCAAGGGACCACGCCGTATAACACGGAACGGGTTTCCTCCCAAGAATACCAGTGCATAGAATAAACAACGCAATGCTTTTTCGAAAAATGAAGCTATTATAAGACCCAGGTCCCATCACACAATGCAACGCAAGCCGGAGGATAGGGTTTTACCTTATAACAGCCAAACATGTTTGGTACGTTTAAAACAAATCATTTGATACTATAATAAGTGTATAGTGTCAAAACAATTTCAATCATAAATATAAATCATAGACGGCATGAGTGCCCCATCCCACTATGTCGCCATACTAGGCTCTACAAATAAAACCGAAATACACGTATTGGAAATTGGATTTCCGTCATGAGTCGAGGCAAGGGGAAAGCTCCTCTCCACGTTCGAGACACTCTAGCAAATGTCCCAGGGCTACGCACTCTGGGCAACCCCTGGATGCTTCAGGGCCGGTCCTCACTTACGTTAGAGGACTAATTATGCCTGAACACACGTTTCCCGGTCCTTACAGACCTATAATCGAGGCGCCTCATCCAACAACCACATAGGTGAAAAGTATATCAATGTCAGGGCTGGTAAGTCACTGACACCACCAAAGCTAGAAAGAAACGTCGTGCTCTCCCTGCAGTCCGTATCCCGTTTTTGACTCATACCGAGGTGTGAGGCTCGCGAATTCTCGTTATACACAAAGCTACGCCACAAAGGCCGTGCTTTGATCGTCAACCACAAGACTCTGCTTTTCAACAAAAGCCTTGATCATTACATCTTAGCGTGCCACACAGGCAATTCATGCCATGCGACTGATGTCCATCGATATACAACCTCTGAGCTCGTACGTCTCAGAGAAGGGCGTTAAGAAAAAGAATAAATTCTCCGCCGCCAAACAGATGTATATTTAATAGAAATCAATCAACACAGAATAAAATCCAATGTCAGACACACAATCCATTTACAAGTCCGTTCTTGGTCTGAACGAAACCGGAGGCACTTTCCTCGCATATCCATCCATCTCCAAGTACGTTTGGACGACCACCAACTATTTCCATCTTCTTGGGTGTACAGCCCAATCAGGATCGTTAGTAATTACCCAAACGATGTGAAAACTTCCGGTCTTCGACCACCGTCTTCATCTTCGACTTCTCGTCGAATCGGTTATTCAGAATGGGTATAAACCCGGCCTTTCCGAACAACCCACGTATATTTAAAAAAAAAAATGTTACACAAACTCAACATACGCCTCATTCCAATTCAGAATATTCTTTTATTCATAAAATCACATTCTTAGGGAAAGGTTCCCATTAATTTTATCCAAGATAAATTCTTTAAAATTTATCCTTTAATCTTCCTTTGGATGTCATTTCAAACCAGATTATGGTTTTCTAAACTAGTCGAGATTAGCGAACCACAACGAAGTAATTATTTATTTTATTTCCCAATCCCAAACTATTCATCCCATGAAGCAAAACTGGTAATACTCTATATCTAATACTATGGTGTTATCGGTAAAATTAATTACCATTTCACATTCAAATCTAATTAAAGATTTAACTATCGCTTTGGAGCAAAACTGGCGATACTCCATTCTCGCTCATTTCTAAATTTGATAATTTAGATTATAGATTCACATTTCAACCTAATTGCAGATTCGTTAAAACTCCTTTTACTGGGTTAAAGAACTAGGTGTTATTTAAAACACAGTTCACGACAAACCCAAATCACATTCTATTTGTTATCGGGTTAAAGAACTAGGTGTTATTTAAAACACAGTTCACGATAAACCCATTTCGAATCCAATCAATTATATTAGCAATTCCGATTATTTAAAACCCCCTTTTAAATCTAATTTATTTATTTAAAAATAATTGGGTTTTAAATTTAGTTCAAAACTAGCTCATTTCGATAAAAATCCATTTTTATCTTTTCAAATATGGAGTTTTTCACCCCAATTTTCCTCAAATCATTTCTTATGATTTTACACAAATTATTGATATTTTTAATAATTTTATTAAGGCCCGTACAATCGATTTCCATCAACGGCCATCGAACTGCACTTATAGCGACCTTTTTCAAATTTGATTTGGACGTATCTCCAAATCCAACCGTTAGATTTCAGATTTCTAATATTCGTTAGAAAGCTCTTTTCGATACGAACCCAACGGTTCCAGTTTTAGGAGAATCCGATGGTCGGATCACCCGTAATGTCCGTTTGAAATAAATGGTCGAAATTCACGAACTGCCGCAGCGCGGTGCGTCCTTTTCAGGCCATTTTATTTTATATATAATATATATAATATATATTTCGTCGATTTCTATTTAAACGAATTTTATAAATAGTTTTGAATTCGTTTCAAAAACAATTTCAACATTTACTTCAAATTCAAATCAAAATTGAATTTTCTATTTTAAATCCTTTTTACTTTCATCTCTATTTGATTTCAATTCAAATCGATTTTAATTCGATTCGAATTCATTTCGTTTTCTATTCAATTTAAACTCAATTCGTTTTCTATTCAATTCGAATTCAAATTGGTTTTCTATTCAATTCAATTCAATTCGAAATCGGTTTATATTCAATTCATTTCGAAATCGTTTTATATTCAATTCATTTCGAAATCGCTTTATATTCAATTCATTTCGAAATCACTTTATATTCAATTCATTTCGAAATCACTTTATATTCAATTCATTTCGAAATCGCTTTATATTCAATTCATTTCGAAATCGTTATTTATTCACTTCCACGTTAAAAATTATATTTTTAACGACCAAAATATTTTATTCAAACTATGAATATTCTATTCGGTTCATTTATTCAATAAAATGATATCTTTATTTCTCTAACATATTTTAGAAAATTTCGGCGGCATAATGGCACGATACTAGAAACGGGACAAGTCCTAGCCTTATCCCCGGTCTAGTGAAGGCCCACGCCATTCACACATCAATCAAATCCATTCATTTCACCAAACAATTCGATTTCAAATCAAATCATCTAACTAATCTATGCAACCAAACAAACAAGTCCATGGTCTGTGGACGATTGTGTCGGGTGCTACTAAACACCGTCTGCATCCTAGTATATTTATATAACTAGAAAAGAAATTGAAGAGTGAGAAATTCTCACCAATAGCTATCCAATCATCTTGACTTTTCTTTTATAGAAATCTTCATCGTTCTCGCCTTTCGTCACTTTCGTCGCCCGTATTCAGTACATATGTAAAATCGAATTTTTACTTCGCTATTCAATATATAAAAATCGAATTTTTACTTTGCTATTCAATATATAAAAATCAAATTTTTACTTTGCTATTCAATATATAAAAATCTAATTTTTACTTTGCTATTCAATATATAAAAATCGAATTTTTACTTTGCTATTCAATATATAAAAATCGAATTTTCACTACGATGTCATATAGATAAAAATTCCATTTTTATCCCACTATTATTCATATAAAGATTTCGCCTTTTCAAAAATATAGATTTCATCATTATAAAAATCACCACTTTATTTCAACGTATATAAAATAAAAATCAGATTTTTATTTTTCTACATACACAAAGATGATATTTCTAATATTCCTATCATGTAAAAATTATATTTTTACTTCTCTACATAAACAAAAATCATATTTTTATATCATCAATATAGTAAAGACTATATTTTTAATACTTTAAAAATATAAAAATCATATTTTTAATTGAATAAAAATCTTTGGCTAATTAAAAATCTCACTTAAAATATAAACTTTTTCGGTTTTAAAAATAAATAATAATAATAATAATAATAATAATAAAATCAGTTTTAATCACCCTATACTTCCAAATTTAAAAGAATGCATTTTCAGATTTAAAGCGATATATTTTCAGATTTAAAGCGATATATTTTCAGATTTATTTTCATATTTAAAACAATGTATTGTTAGAAAAACTTATCTATAAACAATGTATTTACGTTTATAAAATTACCCAGCGTCTTCTTCACGAACAGTGCGAACTGTAGTCGCACAAAGCTCCACCAGTAGGTCTGGAAATTGCAGACCAAATCACCGCTGCTGCTCTTGACCGGAGGAGGATCCCAACGGCGGCGCTAGGTGGTAGGGTGGCGCGGTGGGGTGTCGTCAGGTGGCGGCTTGGATCGGCTAGGGTTTCAGGTGGATTTGGGCTTCGATTTGGGGCAATGGGGTTTCGGGTACCTCGACTTGACAGGAGAAGGAGGGGGGAGGTTTCTGGGGTCGGTGCCGGAGCTGAGGCAGTGGCGGGTGGTGGCGAGAACGGACGGCGACGAGATCGAGAGGTTTTTTTTTCATTTTTTTCTTTTCTGCTGAATCGAAGAGTAAAGGAAGGGGCCAGAGAGAAGATAAGGAGAGGAGAGAGGGAGAGTTTAATTTATTTAATTATTTTATAAGCAAAAATTTGACTTTTACATATGACCTCTAAACGAGGCCCCCTGCCTGTCGTTCTTAGCGTTTTACCCCTATTCTGAACACAATGGGATATGTATCGTAGGCTGATTCGATCAGTTTCCGTCAAAATCAACATATAACTCTATATATTGAATTTGAACGCGCATTTCAATTTACCGGGGTCACATACTAACTCTAAAAATTCCAGAAAAATATTTTCTAACTTCGTATTGACGATACGGTCCTAACAAAACTAATTTCGTCGAATTCTGAGACCGTTGGAAAAATGGCCATTTTCCAGTCGATTAAAATCAACTGAAACTGGTCAAACGCGTTTTCCTTTACCACGCTCACATATTGAATCGAAAAATTATGAAATTTGGAATCTAGCAATAATTTGACATCACGGATCCAACAAAAGTGGTTTCGTCGAAATCCGAGGTCGTTTGCAAAATTCTCATTTTTAAGGGCCTGAATTCCATAGCGACTATTCAGAATTTTCAACTGGACATATCTTTTGATTCCCGCTATGAAATATTGATTTTTCGGATTCGTTGGAAAGATATTATCAATTAGATCCTATTATTTTTGGTTTCTCTAAAATCCGGTTTGTTTTGCACCCGGTACATTCAATTGAAGTTTGAAATCAAATTATCGAACTACCGCGCCATTTTCAATTCTATTTATAATTATATATAAAATTATATTCTAACGACGACGTATATAATATACACGTTCTATTATATTCAAAATAAATTTTCTCGTCGATATTATTTAAAATTATCTATTTTAAATATTCAAAATTTTACTAAAATTGCCAAAATAAAAATTTTAAACTGGCTCAGAATTTCCGGGTTGTTACAATCTCCCCCACTTAAAACTTTTCGTCCCCGAAAAGGAACGAAGTCGAAAGTGGTTTGATTAATCAACTCTATGTTCGATTTGGCTTCCATTCTCCAACTTTTCAGTTTCTGAGAATTTTCAAAAATTTGCCTAACACCCTAAATTTTCGAAAAATTTCGCCATAACCTCCCCTGCACCGGGAGCCACGGGAAAATCCCGAAATTGCCATATAGGCCTTCTGATCTCAAAAAGAAAAAGAAAAAGCCAAGCGGCTAGCCAATCGGCTCATAAAATCATCATCACCCAAACAAAACAGTAAATTATGTAGTAAACATGTACCTATTTGTCGGGCAAACAAATTTTATTCTTCGGCTCTAGCCTCCTTGCTATGACCTGTTCAATGTAAGTATATGTATATGCAAGCAAATGCGACCAATTCTCAATACAGTTCAATATTTGGTTCAATTAGGCATAATGGTTCAATATTATCAAACAAATAAACAAACAACACAAACATCAATCCATTAGTGAATTAGAGTTTCAAATTCATAAATTTTGATACATATACAAAAAATCATGTTTTTGATGCCAAATCACAACAAATAAATTTATCTATATTAGTTTTGGTTCTCACACCAGTCTAATGGAAATATATATATATCACACCTTCGAAACACGAAAATAAATGCTGATGATGTTTCGAACCACCATCAGAACATTGTCGGGCTACTAGAATGCGGTTCTATATCTACCCGGTATATTAAAACTTCAAATATACGTTCATGACGCGTATATGCAAAATCTTTATATATCGGATTGTCCATATTCAAAATAAATAAATAATCAAATATGTATAAAACGATTTAAATTTCCAAAACAAAATTGTTTTCATTTGAAAAATATACTCTTCACACTCGTTCTAGGATGTTACTGATCCAATCTCTAACGAGTCATTCTAATTGGATATTACTAATCCAATATCCGATGAATTCTTTCGTATGGTTCTAATGTGTCTTGTTCTCGAGCTCTGTAAACCAAAGCTCTGATACCACTTTAAGGACCCGTAACTTCCCCATGAAGGAAAGCGCGGATACTTCGAGAACAACACACAAACGAACGCAGACGGAAGAACATTTCATTGTATATTACAACAATTCCATCAGATACAAGAATATACAGAGTAAAATTGAATAAATTACATTCGATAAATATCAGAGATTACAATAAATTACATAGTAGCGGAAAATAATACAAGGCACAACTGAAGGTGATATACGGATACAGAGCTTTCCGGATATCATTCCAGCTGTAGATCAGGATCCTGTGAATATAAATCTGCAAAACCAAAACTACTAGCTGCCCGTGTCGAAAATAAGGGCACCCAGAGTTTAGGTTAAAACAATAAACTCCAGGTCAGTCATGTGACTGGTGTGAGGACTAAAACAGTTATTTATATTGGTTTTAAAGTTAGGTAAATCAAGGGACCACGCCGTATAACACGGAACGGGTTTCCTCCCAAGAATACCAGTGCATAGAATAAACAACGCAATGCTTTTTCGAAAAATGAAGCTATTATAAGACCCAGGTCCCATCACACAATGCAACGCAAGCCGGAGGATAGGGTTTGACCTTATAACAGCCAAACATGTTTGGTACGTTTAAAACAAATCATTTGATACTATAATAAGTGTATAGTGTCAAAACAATTTCAATCATAAATATAAATCATAGACGGCATGAGTGCCCCATCCCACTATGTCGCCATACTAGGCTCTACAAATAAAACCGAAATACACGTATTGGAAATTGGATTTCCGTCATGAGTCGAGGCAAGGGGCAAGCTCCTCTTCGCGTTCGAGACAATCTAGCAAATGTCCCAGGGCTACGCACTCTGGGCAACCCCTGGATGCTTCAGGGCCGGTCCTCACTTACGTTAGAGGATTAATTATGCCTGAACGCACGTTTCCCGGTCCTTACAGACTTATAATCGAGGCGCCTCATCCAACAACCACATAGAGAAAAGTATATCAATGTCAGGGCTGGTAAGTCACTGACACCACCAAAGCTAGAAAGAAACGTCGTGCTCTCCCTGCAGTCCGATCCCGTTTTTGACTCATACCGAGGTGTGAGGCTCGCGAATTCACGTTATACACAAAGCTACGCCACAAAGGCCGTGCTTTGATCGTCAACCACAAGACTCTGCTTTTCAACAAAAGCCTTGATCATTACATCTTAGCGTGCCACACAGGCAATTCATGACATACGACTGATGTCCATCGATATACAACCTCTGAACTCGTACGTCTCAGAGAAGGGCGTTAAGAAAAAGAATAAATTCTCCGCCGCCAAACAGATGTATATTTAATAGAAATCAATCAACACAGAATAAAATCCAATGTCAGACACACAATCCATTTACAAGTCCGTTCTTGGTCTGAACGAAACCGGAGGCACTTTCCTCGCATATCCATCCATCTCCAAGTACGTCTGGACGACCACCAACTATTTCCATCCTCTTGGGTGTACAGCCCAATCAGGATCGTTAGTAATTACCCAAACGATGTGAAAACTTCCGGTCTTCGACCACCGTCTTCATCTTCGACTTCTCGTCGAATCGGTTATTCAGAATGGGTATAAACCCGGCCTTTCCGAACAACCCGCGTATATTTGAAAATAAATGTTACACAAACTCAACATACGCCTCATTCCAATTCAGAATATTCTTTTATTCATAAAATCACATTCTTAGGGAAAGGTTCCCATTAATTTTATCCAAGATAAATTCTTTAAAATTTATCCTTTAATCTTCCTTTGGATGTCATTTCAAACCAGATTATGGTTTTCTAAACTAGTCGAGATTAGCGAACAACAACGAAGTAATTATTTATTTTTTTTCCCAATCCAAAACTATTCATCCCATGAAGCAAAACTGGTAATAATCTATATCTAATACTATGGTGTTATCGGTAAAATTAATTACCATTTCACGTTCAAATCTAATTAAAGATTTAACTATCGCTTTGGAGCAAAACTGGCGATACTCCATTCTCGCTCATTTCTAAATTTGATAATTTAGATTATAGATTCACATTTCAACCTAATTGCAGATTCGTTAAAACTCCTTTTACTGGGTTAAAGAACTAGGTGTTATTTAAAACATAGTTCACGACAAACCCAAATCACATTCTATTTGTTATCGGGTTAAAGAACTAGGTGTTATTTAAAACACAGTTCACGATAAACCCATTTCGAATCCAATCAATTATATTAGCAATTCCGATTATTTAAAACCCCCTTTTAAATCTAATTTATTTATTTAAAAATAATTGGGTTTTAAATTTAGTTCAAAACTAGCTCATTTCGATAAAAATCCATTTTTATCTTTTCAAATATGGAGTTTTTCACCCCAATTTTCCTCAAATCATTTCTTATGATTTTACACAAATTATTGATATTTTTAATAATTTTATTAAGGCCCGTACAATCGATTTCCATCAACGGCCATCGAACTGCACTTATAGTGACCTTTTTCAAATTTCATTTAGACGTATCTCCAAATCCAACCGTTAGATTTCAAATTTCTAATATTCGTTAGAAAGCTCTTTTCGATACGAACCCAACGGTTCCGGTTTTAGGAGAATCCGACGGTCGGATCTCCCGTAATGTCCGTTTGAAATAAATGGTCGAAATTCACGAACTGCCGCAGCGCGGCGCGTTCTTTTCAGGCTATATATAATATATATTTCATCGATTTCTATTTAAACGAATTTTATAAATAGTTTTGAATTCGTTTCAAAAACAATTTCAACATTTACTTCAAATTCAAATCAAAATTGAATTTTCTATTTTAAATCCTTTTTACTTTCATCTCTATTTGATTTCAATTCAAATCGATTTTAATTCGATTCGAATTAATTTCGTTTTCTATTCAATTTAAACTCAATTCGTTTTCTATTCAATTCGAATTCAAATTGGTTTTCTATTCAATTCAATTCGAAATCGGTTTATATTCAATTCATTTCGAAATCGTTTTACATTCAATTCATTTCGAAATCGCTTTATATTCAATTCATTTCGAAATCACTTTATATTCAATTCATTTCGAAATCATTTCATATTCAATTCATTTCGAAATCACTTTATATTCAATTCATTTCGAAATCGTTATTTATTCACTTTCATGTTAAAAATTATATTTTTAATGACCAAAATATTTTATTCAAACTATGAATATTCTATTCGGTTCATTTATTCAATAAAATGATATTTTTATTTCTCTAATATATTTTAGAAATTTCGGCGGCATAACGGCACGATACTAGAAACGGGACAAGGCCTAGCCTTATCCCCGGTCTAGTGAAGGCCCACGCCATTCACACATCAATCAAATCCATTCATTTCACCAAACAATTCGATTTCAAATCAAATCATCTAACTAATCTATGCAACCAAACAAACAAGTCCATGGTTTGTGGACGATTGTGTCGGGTGCTACTAAACACCGTCTGCATCCTAGTATATATATATAACTAGAAAAGAAATTGAAGAGTGAGAAATTATCACCAATAGCTATCCAATCATCTTGACTTTTCTTTTATAGAAATCTTCATCGTTCTCGCCTCTCGTCACTTTCGTCGCCCGTATTCACTACATATGTAAAATCGATTTTTTACTTCGTTATTCAATATATAAAAATCGAATTTTTACTTTGCTATTCAATATATAAAAATCAAATTTTTACTTTGCTATTCAATATATAAAAATCGAATTTTTACTTTGCTATTCAATATATAAAAATCGAATTTTTACTTTGCTATTCAATATATAAAAATCGAATTTTCACTACGATGTCATATAGATAAAAATTCCATTTCTATCCCGCTATTATTCATATAAAGATTTCGCCTTTTCAAAAATATATATTTCATCATTATAAAAATCACCACTTTATTTCAACGTATATAAAATAAAAATCAGATTTTTATTTTTCTACATACACAAAGATGATATTTCTAATATTCCTATCATGTAAAAATTATATTTTTACTTCTCTACATAAACAAAAATCATATTTTTATATCATCAATATAGTAAAGACTATATTTTAATACTTTAAAAATATAAAAATCATATTTTTAATTGAATAAAAATCTTTGGCTAATTAAAAATCTCATTTAAAATATAATCTTTTTCGGTTTTAAAATAATAATAATAATAATAATAATAATAAAATCAGTTTTAATCACCCTATACTTCCAAATTTAAAAGAATGCATTTTCAGATTTAAAGCGATATATTTTCAGATTTAAAGCGATATATTTTTAGATTTATTTTCATATTTAAAACATTGTATTGTTAGAAAAACTGATCTATAAACAATGTATTTACGTTTATAAAATTACCCAGCGTCTTCTTCATGAACAGTGCGAACTGTAGTCGCACAAAGCTCCACCAGTAGGTCTGGAAATTGCAGACCAAATCACCGCTGCTGCTCTTGACCGGAGGAGGATCCCAACGGCGGCGCTAGGTGGTAGGGTGGCGCGGTGGGGTGTCGTCAGGTGGCGGCTTGGATCGGCTAGGGTTTCAGGTGGATTTGGGCTTCGATTTGGGGCAATGGGGTTTCGGGTACCTCGACTTGACAGGAGAAGGAGGGGGGAGGTTTCTGGGGTCGGAGCCGGAGCTGAGGCAGTGGCGGGTGGTGGCGAGAACGGACGGCGACGAGATCGAGAGGTTTTTTTTCCCTTTTTTTTTCTTTTCTGCTGAATCGAAGAGTAAAGGGAGGGGCCAGAGAGAAGATAAGGAGAGGAGAGAGGGAGAGTTTAATTTATTTAATTATTTTATTTGCAAAAAGTTGACTTTTACATACGACCTCTAAACGAGGCCCCCCGCCTGTCGTCCTTAGCGTTTTACCCCTATTCCGAACACAATGGGATATGTATCGTAGGCTGATTCGATCAGTTTCCGTCAAAATCAACATATAACTCTATATATTGAATTTGAACGCGCATTTCAATTTACCGGGGTCACATACTAACTCTAAAAATTCCAGAAAAATATTTTCTAACTTCGTATTGACGATACGGTCCTAACAAAACTAAGTTCATCAAATTCTGAGACCGTTGGAAAAATAGCCATTTTCCAGTCGATTAAAATCAACTGAAACTGGTCAAACGCGTTTTCCTTTACCACGCTCACATATTGAATCGAAAAATTATGAAATTTGGAATCTAGCAATAATTTGACATCACGGATCCAACAAAAGTGGTTTCGTCGAAATCCGAGGTCGTTTGCAAAATTCTCATTTTTAAGGGCCTGAATTCCAAAGCGACTATTCAGAATTTTCAACTGGACATATCTTTTGATTCCCGCTATGAAATCTTGATTTTTCGGATTCGTTGGAAAGATATTATCAATTAGATCCTATTATTTTTGGTTTCTCTAAAATCCGGTTTGTTTCGCACCCGGTACATTCAATTGAAGTTTGAAATCGAATTATCGAACTACCGCGCCATTTTCAATTCTATTTATAATTATATATAAAATTATATTCTAACGACGACGTATATAATATATACGTTCTATTATATTCAAAATAAATTTTCTCGTCGATATTATTTAAAATTATCTATTTTAAATATTCAAAATTTGCTAAAATTGCCAAAATAAAAATTTTAAACTGGCTCAGAATTTCCGGGTTGTTACACAGTTAAAGCTTTCCTCAACAGGTTCAATACCGCTTTAACTGAAGTAGGGAATCCTGACCCCCGCATGATCTTAGCATCTCTAATCGGCGCTATAGACAAGAATAGCGAATTCGGTCGATGGATCAAAATGAAGGAGCCGAACACGCTGGAAAAGTTCCAGAAGAAAGCCGAGGAGTATATGAGAGTGGGAGATCATCCTGTGCTTCATCAGACTGTTGATCCTCCCAAAAGCGCTGACATCCAGCTTAATCAGCACGATATCCAGGGGCAGAAACGAGCCAATGATGGGAAAAACAGCAAGGCAAACAAGAAGTTTCGCTTCTACAACCCATCAGAACTCACTCCTCTGAATGATACCATAGAAAACATTTTCCTTGCCACCAAGGATACCGAGCACTATCCGGAGCCACCAAAGTTCAAGGTTACACAGAAAACTCTGGACTCTGGAAAGTACTGTCGACTCCACAAGCCGCCGGGTCATGATACAAATGAATGCAGAATTCTCCAAAGCATAATTGAGGAAATGGTTCAGAATGGCAAACTACAACAGTACATCAAGAATCTACAATCCTCAAACGCCGCTCAGACTCCTCAGGGGCAAGGCTCTCTCTTGGTTCAACCCAATAACAGGCCAATCATCAACTGAGGGCTGATGGGAATCTCATTTCAACAACTCGAAATAAGCGATCATCATCGCCTTTCCTTACTTACTGCTTTGTTACTTGCTTTACTTTACATCTTGCTTTCTGTTACATTCAGAACTTCTTGTAAAAAACTTGTAATATTGCATAAGGATTGTACTAAACAATATCTCTATGGATAAAGTCCTGCATACTTGTGTGAATCTCTTACTTACAAGATCTTCGTTAATTCAAGACTTGCTAAAAGACGATTCTCTATTACAGGTTATAGGACGAATGCTCGCTTCCTCGAAACCCAATGCACTATGGCGAACTCCACAACACTTATTCAAGCATGGGATGCACAAAGTGTCAACACATCTAAGTGCGATCATAAAAACACCATCTTGAAGGGTGGTTAGAAGGGATGGCCAAAGATGAGACGGTGGAGAGGTCAACAAGCATATCTAAAATCAACGCCGCAAGTTGTAAGTTCTAAGGGGCAACTTGCGCTCAATTATGAACACTTGCCATGATCAAGTGCTTCCAGTACAAGGCCAATGTTCGCTCCACAGAATGACGCAAACCCCGCAAATCCCAAAAGAGCACGACTTCTCAATCCGGTTGCAATTGCTTATCACAACTAAGCACATCCAACGCGACTGTTAAAGTCTACCTCATGGGTTCCAAGTTTCACAAAAAAGGGTAGATCCCTGACAGCTTGATTAAGTCCCTATCTCCTGATGTGGTGCAATTCACAAGCATGGATCACCCGATATATCAAGAGGGCTCACCAGGTCGAGGACCCATAGCGGAACAGCCGACTTCATAAGTCGCAGCTTCCTTAGCGAGGTCCCGCAAGAATTGAAAACACGATTCATCGAGGTGACTCACTAAGTTGAACAACCCATGAAGGAACAAGCGACTACTTATGGCCCAGATTCCTAAATCGAGATCGTTTGCCATGCCAAAGCATCCATTAAAGGAACTGGCGTCTGTCCCACGGATTCATATATAAGACCTCCCATGCGGGGGCACAAAAAAGTCTAGCCTCTCTTTGTGAGAGCAACGGCGAAAGACCTCCCCATGCGGGGGCATAAAAAAAGTCTAGCCCCTCTTCGTGAGAGCAACGTCGAAAGACCTCCCCATGCGGGGGCATAAAAAAGTCTAGCCCCTCTTCGTGAGAGCAACGGCGAAAGACCTCCCCATGCGGGGGCATAAAAAAGTCTAGCCCCTCTTCGTGAGAGCAACGGCGAAAGACCTCCCCATGCGGGGGCATAAAAAAGTCTAGCCCCTCTTCGTGAGAGCAATGGCGAAAGACCTCCCCATGCGGGGGCATAAAAAAGTCTAGCCCCTCTTCGTGAGAGCAACGGCGAAAGATCTCCCCATGCGTGGGCATAAAAAAGTCTAGCCCCTCTTCGTGAGAGCAACGACGAAAGTCCTACCCATGCGGGGGCATTAAATCCCAAGTCCTTCCTTTAGCGGGGGCATCCAACATAAAGTCCTCCCCTAGCGGAGGCATCAAATCCCAAGTCCTCCCCTAGCGGGGGCATCCAACATGAAGTCCTCCCCTAGCGGGGGCATCAAATCCCAAGTCCTCCCCTAGCGGGGGCATCCAACATAAAGTCCTCCCCTAACGGGGGCATCAAATCCCAAGTCCTCCCTTAGCGGGGGCATCAAACCTAAAGTCCTCCCCTAGCGGGGGCACCGTACATAAGACCTTTTCAAGCAAAGGCAGAAAGATACAATGACTTCTCCACGTAGAAGTCCAAATTAATCAGTTAAATACAAAATTCTGATCCATCCAACGGCCACAATCGCCTTGGCATCAGAAGCACAAAGAAAAGTATTGATCCGATCAAGTACACGTTTCATAAAACGTAAACCGTCATATGAGATCACGTAATTCATTGCAAAGGTGTAACTTGAAATCTGCAATTCAGAACTCAAGCGCCATTGTGAATTCAAACTTGAATACCATGTCTATGCAAACAGCGTTTGACAAATCATAACTGTTAAATAAAGCAGTTCTGCATAGATATGACATTCAATTTATTATACATCATTCATTAATGATTAACTAACCTGTTATTGATGTGGACGATCAATAACAACGTATAAGTCCAAACTCGTGCAAGTTCTTGTCTTCATTACAGAACAGGTGTTATGAAGCACAAAATCCAGTCAACAAGTCCAAACTTGTATCGTCTGGAATCAGCGAGTCAAAGTAGGATTTGCCACAGCAAACAAAATGCTACGACTGAATCTCAACATAAAACCTGTTCATTTCGAAGCCCGCATTTCTCACAAGTGAATAACACAAGCTTCGAGGGGATCAAACATTAGGTATCCCTGATTTTTAAATTATGTTTTAAATTTGTGCCTCTCTTGTCTTTTCAATCAATCCGAGTTTTCGGATTTTTCATTATACCTATTTCTTAAACTTCAGAAGTTGTATCTTAGTGTTTCCACTAAATTGAAATGTAAATTGATAGCTTGGTGTTGATCATATTGGTATTCAGCTTGAGATTTGTGAAATTGCATATTAAAAATTATGTTTTCTACTTGATATTTGTGAAATTTATGTTGCTAGCATGGAAAAATATGGGGTATTTAGCATGTATATTTTCCGTTGTTGGACATCTTGATGTGTTATCAATTTACAAACTAAGTTTAGGATAGTGATGTGTTCTTACTGATCGTATTTTCATGTACTAATAACAAGTTATTATACGAGTAGCATTGTTTAATTTCCAAATAAGAACAAAATTCACAATGGACCTTTAGTGGAAAATGTGTTCACCGAATTTCACTTTTTTCTTTATATATATACTAAATGTAGACTGAATAATGTTGCTTCAAAGTCACCGAATATAGATAAATGTAGAAAATAGATCTATAATGCTTTTTGTTAGCCTTATAAACAGAATGAGTTCTTTTTGTTATCAACTTTAAAAGCAAATGTTAGATATGGGAATCCAACCAAAAACTTAAATAAAAGAAGACTGGGAATATACTTCAAAACAAACCAGTTTTACCATCCATCAAAATATACCCAAATTTAGACTAACCAAGAAAACTTATAACCATTTCCTAATATCAAAATATTATGATCTGTTTCTTATAGAGCTTCATATCTGCATAATTTATATATCTTACTAGACTTGTATAACGTTTTCATGATTCAAAGGGCTAGGATGATGCACAAATGTGCAGACAGTTATTCATTAAACTAGCACCAAATTAACCTATCATCATATGGTAATCATTAGTTTACATGTTGTGCTGTAATTATATAGTCTTTCCTTACTTTTGTTAGTATGACTCATTAACTATATGCTGCAATCATAATATATTTATTATATGTTCTAAGATGAATTTAGGTTGAGTTGTCCCTTTACAATCAAACGTCCTTTTTTTTTGGTGTGCTTACAAGACTTATTATATAAAACTATCCTCAAAAGGCAGTGCTGCATTTCTAAAACAAGTCTGATGCACTTCATTTCACTTTTTAAACATAAGTCTACTATTCAAATTGGGCGAATTATTTAATAAATCGTACTGGGCATTATAAGTCCCAAGACCGGCTCTGCACTGCATAATTATTTGTAATAACCTTTCGCTTCAAAAAAAAAATCATAAATTGAAGTACATAAAATTCATCAATTCAAACGATAATGTTGTATATATGATATTATATTCATTTTCCATAAACGATAATGTTGTATATATGATATTATATTCATTTTACATATAGCATTCGAACAATGGTATAACAACGCTCACACTATATGATCACAACCACCATCGGAAAAAAAAGGAGAGAACCCCTCATAAATGTATGTCAGGTTCGCTTCTACAACCCATCAGAACTCACTCCTCTGAATGATACCATAGAAAACATTTTCCTTGCCACCAAGGATATCGAGCACTATCCGGAGCCACCAAAGTTCAAGGTTACACAGAAAACTCTGGACTCTGGAAAGTACTGTCGACTCCACAAGCTGCCGGGTCATGATACAAATGAATGCAGAATTCTCCAAAGCATAATTGAGGAAATGATTCAGAATGGAAAACTACAATAGTACATCAAGAATCTACAATCCTCAAACGCCGCTCAGACTCCTCAGGGGCAAGGCTCTCTCTTGGTTCAACCCAATAACAGGCCAATCATCAACTGAGGGCTGATGGGAATCTCATTTCAACAAATCGAAATAAGCGATCATTATCGCCTTTCCTTACTTACTGCTTTATTACTTGCTTCACTTTACATCTTGCTTTCTGTTACATTCAGAACTTCTTGTAAAAAATTTGTAATATTGCATAAGGATTGTACTGAACAATATCTCTATGGATAAAGTCCTGCATACTTGTGTGAATCTCTTACTTACAAGATCTTCGTTAATTCAAGACTTGCTAAAAGACGATTCTCTATTACAGGTTGTAGGACAAATGCTCGCTTCCTCGAAACCCGATGCACTACGGCGAACTCCACAACACTTATTCAAGCATGGGATGCACAAAGTGTCAACACATCTAATGCGATCATAAAAACACCATCTTGAAGGGTGGTTAGAAGGGATGGCCAAAGATGAGACGGTGGAGAGGTCAACAAGCATATCTAAAATCAACGCCGCAGGTTGTAAGTTCCAAGGGGCAACTTGCGCTCCATCATGAACACTTGCCATGATCAAGTGCTTCCAGTACAAGGCCAATGTTCGCTCCACGGAATGATGCAAACCCCGCAAATCCCAAAAGAGCACGACTTCTCAATCCGGTTGCAATTGCTTATCACAACTAAGCACATCCAACGCGACTGTTAAAATCTACCTCATGGGTTCCAAGCTTCACAAAAAAGGGCAGATCCCTGACAGCTTGATTAAGTCCCTGTCTCCTGATGTGGTGCAATTCACAAGCATGGATCACCCGATATATCAAGAGGGCTCACCAGGTCGAGGACCCATAGCGAAACAGCCGACTTCATAAGTCGCAGCTTCCTTAGCGAGGTCCCGCAAGCGTTGACCACACGATACATCGAGGTGACTCACTAAGTTGAACAACCCATGAAGGAACAAGCGACTACCTATGGTCCAGTATCCTAAATCGAGATCGTTTGCCATGCCAAAGCATCCAGTAAAGGAACTTGCGTCTGTCCCACGGATTCAAATATAAGACCTCCCATGCGGGGGCACAAAAAAGTCCAGCCTCTCTTCGTGAGAGCAACGGCGAAAGACCTCCCCATGCGGGGGCATAAAAAAGTCTAGCCCCTCTTCGTGAGAGCAACGGCGAAAGACCTCCCCATGCGGGGGCATAAAAAAGTCTAGACCCTCTTCGTGAGAGCAACGACGAAAGTCCTCCCCATGCGGGGGCATTAAATCCCAAGTCCTCCTCTAGCGGGGGCATCCAACATAAAGTACTCCCCTAGCGGAGGCATCAAATCCCAAGTCCTCCCCTAGCGGGGGCATCCAACATAAAGCCCTCCCCTAGCAGGGGCATCAATCCCAAAGTCCTCCCCTAGCGGGGGCACCATACATAAGACCTTTTCAAGCAAAGGCAGAAAGATACAATGAATTCTCCACGTAGAAGTCCAAATTAATCAGTTAAATACAAAATTCTGATCCATCCAACGGCCACAATCGCCTTGGCATCAGAAGCACAAAGCCAAGTATTGATCCGATCAGGTATACGTTTCATAAAACGTAAACCGTCATATGAGATCACGTAATTCATTGCAAAGGTGTAACTTGAAACATGCAATTCATAACTCAAGCGCCATTATGAATTCAAGCTAGAATACCATGTCTATGCAAACAGCGTTTGACAAATCATAAATGTTAAATAAAGCAGTTCTGCATAGATATGACATTCAATTTATTATACATCATTCATTAATGATTTACTAACCTGTTATTGATGTGGACGATCAATAACAACGTATAAGTCCAAACTCGTGCAAGTTCTTGTCTTCATTACAGAACATGTGTTACGAAGCACAAAGTCCAGTCAAAAAGTTCAAACTTGGATCGTCTGGAATCAGCGAGTCAAAGCAAGATTTGCTATAGCAAACAAAATGCTACGACCGAATTCCAACGCAGACCATGATAGCAACGCTCTTTTCGAAGCCCGCATTTCTCGCAAGCAAAAAATACAAGCTTCGAGGGGCAAATGTTAACTACTGTTAACTACCAAAAAACTCACTTGAGCATTTTGTCGAACAGTACAAGTACACCATACCAACCTGGATCAAGCCTCCACCAAGTTGGACGAGCGGCAGCCTCCTTCTGGTCGAGCGGAGCATCTGCCACGCAGACCAAGCAGTGCTGGTCGTACGACACCGTTCTGGTCGAGCAGGGTCCATCCGAAGGCTTAGGGCTGGTCAGTTTAAGCTTCCAGAGCTGGTCGGTCTAAGCTCCAGTCGCTGGTCGGTCTAGGCTCCCGTCGCTGGTCGTCCAAGTTCCAGTGCTGGTCGGTTCCAAGAGTAAAAGGCGGAGACACCGTGACATTAAAACACCTGGTCGGTCACGATAGAAGGGCCGCCTGGTCGGTCTTGATGTTTGTTGGTCGCTTGTAGATGCAAGACTGAGAGGTCGAGCAGAGCATCAACCGGTCATCCGTACAATTCTGGTCGAGCGCTTGGAAGTAATAGGGTTGGTCACTAAAGCTTCTTAGCTCAATCGTGCAAAAAGCAACCTACAGGGAGACCATGCATTGTGTAATATTAAAGCACTTTGTATGGGCACGTGGCTTGGAAAGTAAAGGACCACATGTGATCGGTCATGTGCAAACAAGTAGCTTGGTCAGTATTTTATACAAAGCTAGTCGGTTGAAGTTGTAATGCTGGTCGGTCTTCAGCATAAAGCCGATCGTTATTGCTGTCCAACTCGTCGCCAACTCACCGCCAACCTAGCGCCAACTATACACTTCAAATTACAAGTGTGCCACTACCCCTCAACTACAACTATAAATACCCCCCTTTCTCTACACTCAAGGGGGGAGGAGGATTGGATCACCCCGAAGGGCTGCTAAAATCATTTCTCCAAGGCATTCTCATGCTTCATCCATGGAAATCCATTCAAGCTCCACTTAAGCAACACAAGTCTCCATTGAATTCTCTCTAGAAACTTGGATCTACTATCAAAATGCTATGGAATCGAAGAGATCTACCTCTAAAGTGAAGCATTGAAGGCTTTTCATCCATTTCAATCAATACTTGGGGAGATCTAATCGATCCACTAGCTAATTCAAGTGTGATTCACATCAAAGAGGGAGAAATGAGGGATTCATTGTAAATTGAGGGAGATTTGTATGGCATTGTACTTGGAATCATGAAAGTGATAATGGAAAATGTTTGCATAGTGGATGTAGGTCACGTTTGACCGAACCACTCTAAAAATTGTGTGTTCCTCTCTCTTATTGCTTTTTTTTGCGAATTGCGGTCTCACATTTCTTCATACATGCTTTTTATAGTGTCTCTCCCCTAATTTGGAAACGTGCTTTCTTAGCACCTTGCCACTGAACGGGCGACTCACTCTTTAGAGCATCGTATTTGGTGTTTGATCATTTTTTGATTAAAACACACGGTTAGAAGAATACTCCGAATCCAATTATTTAAAATAAATATTTTTGAATTATCATCAAAACAAGTGTAATCTCTACAAAAGTGTCAAAAATTTCGCCAGCATCTCCTCTGCATGGTTCGATTGGTACAGCCACAACTACCACTCTGGCCTCAACTTCCCTAAAAAGAAAACTAAAAGCCAAATTGCCATCCCACTCATTGTATAAAATCAATCATCCAGATCAATATATTAAGGTTTACCTATTTTTTGGAAATTCAATTCCAATTCGGGAGTAAACCAGCTAACTGCTCTTCGTCTTTCAATTTGTACTCCCATTCTGTGTAACCAAATCAACTCCATTGCCTTCTCAAATCTGTACTTAACTCCACTTATAATGCTAATAACAATCCAAGGTTTAATATTTCAATTTCATTTCGTAACCAATTTTATTTCCAACTTATTATACTGGGATTTATATCCTTGCTTCCAATTCATTCCATATTATTCATTCCAAACACATTTTACATATACCCTTCAATTCATATTCATAACTATTTATTAGCAATCCATTTAGATATGTCAACCAATTCCTTATATTCCGTTCCGAATCATTTACCTGAATCAATTCCATTTCATTCAGGTTTGTTCAAACCAAGTCTATACAATCAATTCTAATCACGCAATTCAACTTATTTCCTTATATTTCATTTGGTATTTATTCACTTTCATTTCTTTCCCAACACAAGTCAAATTCTTGTTGACTTGTCTTAATTCCAATTCGCAAGATTCATTCCAACTCATACAAGTTATATTTAATTCCTATTTCATATTTGAAATGTTTCCAATGTCATACAAACTTGAAATTTTATTCAAACCAAACAATAATTTGATAAAATTATAAATTCCACTTTCTTATATAAAATATATTGAGTCAAACAATATAAAAATAATTCTATGTTCAAATTACAAATGCACGCTCTCGTATATATATTCAAATTCAATCTAGGGTATTACTGACCTTATCTTTGCTGAGTTACGCCATAGAGCCAAGGTTACTACTTAACCAATAGCTCTAATACCAACTATAGCGACCCTAGAATTTCGACACTCGAATTCAGACACTAATACACCTCGTGTCTAAACTTAAATATCGAAAACCCCAGAAAGTTAATAGAAAGAAGTTAGAGGATGAGAAAAAAAGAAAGAAATATTAGAATAGAAGAATAAGAAGATCAGAGTCTCACAACGGAATGGAAAAAATCTAATAATCAATAATACTTTATACAAAAGAACTGTATTTATATGATTACAACATCAGAGTGTACATTCCGATCAATACAACACACAGCAGAAAATAAACTAGTACTAGTAAATATATGGAATACGTCTCGACTTCAACTCCTTTTCTTGAACACAAAGCGAAATCTAACCTATAAATATACTCGGTCTGACCCGAGCATATTTGAAGCAAAGAAAAATTTACCCAGATCAGTCTAGAATACTTTCAGTGATAAATTCATAAAGCAAACAACTTGCTTAACTTTGAGAAATCGTTTTGAAAGAAAAGGATAATAGTAATACCAGTCCACACATAAACAGGACGGTTTTTACCTTACTATATCCAAAACATTTTGAAATTAATATTTTATTCTGATATTATAATAGTGTCTAAATACAAATAAATAACAATCTAGCGAAACAATTGAATCTCACGCTCTACATATATAGTGTACAATCAAAACCGCAGCCGCTTATTGGAGACTGGATTCCGACTATGATAAGGTATGGATCCACCTGCCGATAATGTATCTCTAGAGAAGAATGCACTGGGTTCAACAAAAACGTCTTGCAACCCGGCCATACATAACCGACCACTTATTTCTCTTGAGTGTATCGAATATATTGTCACCAACGGTTGCTAGCAACATAACAATTCCCGGGAGATACAGAAATGAAAAGAAGTAACAAATATGAATATTCTCTAGATGGTGACAATACACCCTAATGGGTGCGACCCACGTAGCCATGCTGCCTGCCCGATTTTTGTCATTTCCCGGTTGATGAGGGTTGAGGTTAAAATCGACTTTCGGAACATCTGGCCAACACTCACATCGTCCATACAAGTCATCCAGGAACATGATGAACCGAAGGCACCCTCCTACCACATCCTAGGCATCAACCTATAGATCAGTAGCGAGCAGTCCTTGCAATTTATAGATTTCAATCATGACAGAATCACAGTTGAGATATTTCTAGGGATCTGCTAGAGAAATTCAACAGTAGTTCCCCCGCTCATGAAGATTCACGGTCTTAAATTGCTCCATCTCGATCAGCATCTACCACGTTTCGTTTTCACTGGTCTGAATGGTTTTCGAATATAAATTCGATCCCGATCTTTCCGTACCAATCACGTTGGCCAGATTTTGATAGTCGGTTATTTAACTATCAAAATAAACAACCATAAAAATAGATTGATTCCATTGGTTTATTAACCAACATCACTTGGCCATTGTAAATTTACATTCGTTAATCAAATCCCTTGAATCTTTTTAAAACATCATATACAAACGCCTTTATTTAACTTATCAATTTCCCTAAATTTATTTATAATACTTTACTTTATCTTTGGAAATCTTATACATTTACTTAAATTAAATATTAAGTAAAATGTTATTTAAAACCTTATTATATTAACCTTACTTATCCTTTTTAAAACATTATACATGAGCCTTGATTTTATTGCAAATAGAATCCCCTTTTCATAAACTTCTGTTAAGTTTATTTCAAACCCAATTTACTTACATCTTGATAAAACCTAATTACCCCCTTAATCTACCGAATATAAATCTCATCTTTATCACTTAACTCCCATAACCATTTTTATTTAAATCTGGGTTTCCGTTTCACTCCTATTTCATATCTTCGTTAGTCCCTAACCGTAAATCAGCAAGAAAATAATTTCCTGAATATCAACGCCGAAGGTCGAAACCAACATCAGATCAATATTCAAAAAATTGTTCAAAACAACCGATCTCCAGTTAAGTTCCGATTCCTTAATTCCAAATCTTGGCTTTTACTTTATTCAAATGTCATTTTCAATAACCCGTTTCAATAATATATTCAATAGAAATTCGGGTTTTATAACTACATAAAAAATTGGATTTCGTATAATCCAATTAAATAAAATCCAAAAATAATTAATAAAACTCTGGTTTAATGATAACTTATATTATTATTCCTCAAATCGCTTAAGTATTCATTTACAATAGCATGGCTTTTAAACTTCACTCACTTCCATTTCTAAATTTGGATTCCCAAAGTATCCCTTCAATTATTATTAAATAAACAAAAATCAAGTTTCAACATCAATTAAAATAAACATTGTTTACTTCACCATTAACTATTCCCATTGATTTAATAAACTAATTAAATAAAACAACCTCAGTTAACGTAGCCTCTCAACATTATGTATTCGTTAATCAATTCCACTTAGCACTTTCCATTAATTAATAATATATTTCACTTTGATTATTATTAAATAAATAATAATCAATATTAATATAAACCCATTATAATTGTTACGTTGATTCTGGTTACTTGAATTAGCTTAATAAAATCGTTCAATACTCACTTAATAAACACGTGCTTCGCACACGGTATGTTCTGGTATAAAAATGGTGATTGGTGGTTAAAACAAACAGTATATATGTGGTTGGTTTATTTCATTTTTATAAACTTTATTTAAAATAATATATTTAAAATTCATTTTTAGTTATAAAATAAATTTATAACTTCAAATCTATCGATTTACCTGACAGTAAATCAATCTTTATAAAATAGGGTATATTTAGGCCATCTGCTATAAATTTCTCAACCAATACTATATATTGATTCAAACTCAACAACATTCAACAACCAACATGTTTTAAAGTTAACAGGGTTTAATTGGTTCATATATAATATGAAATAAACAACATAATAAATATTTGAGGAATCTGGTTTGATTCCTCCTACTTGTTATTCCCTGCATCACAAATCATTATAATACTTCATAACAACATATAATTAACGTTGACCATACAATCAACACAAGGCATCCAAAGCCTCCAATCCGCCAATATATATCAATGATAAATTTTAATTATATGAATTTAGCACATTATAGCATTTCAGAAAAGTGTAAGAGTTAGCACATCTTATTTTCGATTATCGATTTCTGCTTTGTTTCATTTAATTTTAAACGTACGTTTAAAATTAAACGAAATCCCGGTAGCGTCCGATCCCTTCCAAATTAGTTCAGCCACATAGCCTCCGTCGATGCCAATCTTGTCGCTTCTTGTTTTGATGAAATTCTGATATTGTACGATTGTTACGTAAATTCAATAACTAATACTAATGGCCCTTAATTAACAAATTAAAATATAATTACTCTTTAATTTTACCTTAATTGTTGTGTCCACGTAATCGCGTTCTCCTTATTCCTTAATTTCTTGTTCATCGGAAACCCTCCTCTCATCACGGTGAACTTCCAGGTTTCACCACTTTTTATCACTTTGAACACGGCGAACATCGGTCTGAACTGAAGCATCCGTTCATATTTCAGATATTTTTTGAAGCAAAACGCCACGCAGCAAAACCAGTAGCGCTCCATTCTCCATGTAAACGTGAATGGCCATTTGGTTACAGTAACTCTAACAGGCCAGTCCCCTACCATTCACCGTTCACATTCCCCCTATCACTATTCCTCTGCTCACGTTAATACGAAACTGATTTTTTCCTTTGTTTTATTTTTATTCTTACGTTCGGCCGTGGCCCAGAAGTTCACGGACCAAGTATTCACCGCTACCTCTCTATTCTTCTTCCCAATGTCCAGCTTCTTCTTTACGCTCAGTTTATTTCCTCCAGCAGAAATACAAACCGCAAACATTTATATATATATATATATATATATATATATATATATTTCCCTACAGTCTTCGAGCAACACACCACATGTGCATCCGACCTTCCAACCATCATGCTGATCAGTCCTCTGCTCACCATAAAGTTCAGCTCGCTGGTGCGATTCGAAACTCGACCTTGACGTTTTACTGTGGTGAACAACACAGTAGTGCAACCATTTCCATGCAATTAGCACGCTTGTAGCCGCATGTTGCCACCTCCTTATCAACTACTCACTGCTCTAGTACTCATTTCCCCATTTCACAAGACCAGTAGTTTTGTACCCATTTCCCTTGTTCTTCGTGTCCCTCAACTCAAATCTTCCCATTTTGGTTTTTTTGTATTTAAGTCCCCAAATAATTGAGGGATATAATTGCAAAATGTGAAAATCAGGAGGCTGTGATTGAATGAGACACGGAGGAACATTGGAAATGGAGACCAAATCCTCTGTCCCCAAATTTCCCTATACCCCTGTCCCCATCCAATCAAAGCCTGTGGTTTTCACAATTTTGCAACTAAGTCGAAAATAGGAAAAAGGGCTTAACTGTAAAAGGTGGAAATTAAGGGGTGTTCATTGGTTGGATACAGGGGGACAGAGGGTTTTGGGTACAAGGGATTATTTTTGGGGAAATGGGTACATAACAATTGGTGCACATTTTCACCGTGTTTGTATAGTTGGAACCCATCCCGTGCACATGTATGTGCACACGCTTTCCAATCCTCCATTAACAATTTCTGACCCCACTCGCAAATACATCCATGTTGTACCACTTTAACACAAGAACCACATCTTTTGTTCGTGTTTCTTTTGCCTTGTTCAAAGCATTAACCCACACCCACGATGCTTCATACACGCTAAAACCCCATACCCATGTTGCTATAGTTTTCTTCTACCTCTATATATATATATATATATATATATATATATATATATATATATATTTCTTTTATACCTCCTGAAGATCTTCTATGCAAAACCATGCACAGTAAAACATTGACATCTCCCAAAACGTCACGCATGCACTTCCAAAGTAATTGCACCAGTCAGTTCCTCTTGTCGAAGCTCGCCTTGCCACCTCAAATTCAGCACACGCCTCTGCAGAAGTCGAACTACCTCCCAGCTTCTTACAAACACGCCTTCATCTTCAATATCCACGAAACCACTTCTACCCGTATACAGTGATGTATAATGCTGCTCTAAATAAAATGAGCCTATCCCTTATGCATGAAAGCTGCTACCTTCTTGTTTGTCAAATCCTCTTCCACGAACTACCACAGACCCAACGCCATGATCTCATGTCGGACTGCACCCCACTTTAATCTCCCTTTCTTCTTTTTGAAACATGCAAAGTCACCATTCCCATCAGCACGCGCCTTCTCCGGCTACAGGACACTGTCACCTTAATCCTTTCTGCCATCTCCAACTGCCCCGCATCCGACAGTGATGGGTACAGCTCCATCATCAACGGTCCACCCCACACGCAGTTTCCATGAGATACTCTTGTCCGCTCTCTCCATGCGTTTTCTCCTTCTCATGGATTAAAATATAAATTGTGATTTAAAAGTTTTTGTTGAACTTATTATTGACGAGAGAGCACTCAGATTTTTTGTGATCTACTCCATTTTTGTTTGTGTTGGAAAATGAATGAGCAAAGAAAGAAGAAGAGACAGGGAAGAAGAAGGGATAACAACATTTAAAGTCTCACGTCATAGAAATATTAGCACAACCTCTCCATATATATTAGAAGCCAAATAGGCTTGTGTAAAATAAAAAAGAGAGTGATGATAAAAGGATGTGGACTTGGCCATATTAAATACATTAAAAATTCTAATATAAGGGCCTTGGGCCTTGGAGCTCTTGGAGTGTGTGTCTGTTCAGTCCAGAATTTGAAAGAAATGTCTGTTAACTGAACGAGTACAACCATTTGAATTCTCAGTGTATGCATATTAATAACCGAGCAGTTAAAGAGTCGCAACCTTTCCTATTCTGACGGTTACCGATGCATGCGAACAGGCACTCCACCTTGCCTATATATATATATATATATATATATATATATATATATATATATATATATATATATATATACACACTGCCCAAAATAAGACAGAATTCACTTTTTTGCTTGCATTGCTTCTTCTTCTTCAAAGTAATTCTCTGATCTAGTTTTTGTAATCAACTTCAGTTCGTCAGAGCTCCGTTTGCTGGTACTACGCAACGGAGTTGGTCCGTTTTATCTTGGGAAACAAATTGCAACTACGTCGATTGGTGCATACGACGACAATATTGTTTCAAGGAAACAGAAAATATTTGGACTCGGACATTACTGAAACAGAATACTTTCTGTTTATCTTTTATCTTGCGCACAAATCGGTTACGCTTTCTGTGATTATTGTAAACACAGTTTGACGTGACAATTATGGCATAATTGATCAACGTTGATTTTTGTTGCTGTCTGTTTGTAATACAATTGTGTGATTACAAAAGTTCTAACATCTTGAAACAATATTTTGCTGCAGATGACGAAAAAAAGCAACACTGATTCTGCACCGATTCAGACGGTGAAAACTACTCAGCCAGCGCCAGTGCTTCCAACAATGGCTCTGTCTCATGGCGAAACACCAGAGAAGTTCAATGGTATCACTTTCAAGTGCTGGCAACAGAAAATGTTGTTTTATTTAACAACATTAAGCCTTGCAAAGTTTCTGACTGAAGAGGCTCCTGTGGTAGACGAACTCGAACCTGACGCTACTAAAGTAGAGGCACTTAATATCTGGACAAATTCAGATTTCATGTGCAAAAACTATATTCTGAATGGTCTGGATGATAGCCTCTACTATGTCTATTGTACTTTTGCAACGTCCAAACAACTCTGTTTGGCTCTGGAAAAGAAGTACAAAACTGAAGATGCAGGCATGAAGAAATTCATTGCTGGAAAATTTCTAGACTTCAAAATGGTTGACTCAAAGACGGTGATAAGTCAAGCTAAAGAACTGCAACTTATCATCCGTCAATTAGAAGATGAAAAGATGACTCTTAGCGAGGCTTTTCAAGTTGTTGCAACTATTGAGAAATTGCCTCCTTCTTGGAAGGACTTTAAAAATTACCTTAAGCACAAGCGTAAGGAAATCACAATGGAAGATCTCATAGTTCGGCTACGCATTGAGGAAGATAACAGAAATTTTAAGAAAAAGATTTCTCAGAATATTGTTGCCAAAGAAAATGTTGATGAGTCCGACAAAACTAACAAAAGAAAAAGGGAGAATGCTCCTAAGAAGTCAAAGAAATTTCTGGGTTCTTGCCACAACTGTGGAAAGAAGGGGCACAAAGCAGCCGAATGTCGTGCGCCTAAAAAGAAGAAGTTGGAAGCAAATACGGCTGATGTTTCGAAAGACATTTATGATCTTGATTTATGTGCAGTAATATCAGAATGCAACCTTATTGCTAACTCAAAGGAATGGTTTGTAGACACTGGAGCCACTCGACACATATGTGCTAACAAGTGGATGTTTACAACCCATAAAACTGTAACTGATGCTGAACAACTTTTTATGGGCAATTCTTCCACTTCAAAGGTCGAAGGCAAAGGAAAAGTTGTGCTGAAACTGACTTCTGAAAAGGAACTGACTTTAAATGATGTTCTCCATGTTCCAGAAATTCTCAAGAACCTGATTTCAGCATCGTTGCTGAGCAAGCATGGCTTCAAATTGATCTTCGAAGCTGACAAATTTGTTCTTTCCAAGAATGGGGTGTATGTTGGAAGAGGATATGTGTATGATGGTTTATTTAAAGCAAATGTAACCACTATTGTACCATGCACTGAAATGAATGAAAGTGAATCTTCTGCTTATATTGTTGTATCTTCTAACATATGGCATTCTAGATTAGGGCATGTAAACTTTGATACATTGCGAAAATTGATTAATCTAGAATTTATACCAAAATGCAATATAGATTCCAACTATAAATGTCAAGTTTGTGCAGAAGCAAAATTGACAAGAACCTCGTTTCCTCATGTCGAACGAGTGACAGAACCTCTAGACTTAATACATACTGATGTATGCGATTTGAAAATGTGTCAAACGAGAGGTGGAAAAAGGTACTTTATTACATTCATTGATGATTGTACCAGATACTGTCATGTATATCTCTTTAGAAGTAAGGAAGAAGCATTCGAAATGTTTAAGCAGTATAAGGCTGAAGTTGAGAATCAACTCAACAAGAAAATAAAATCTTTAAGAGGTGATAGAGGAGGAGAATACGAGTCTCCATTTGAGGAATTCTGTGCTAAACATGGAATTATACATCAAACTACAGCCCCGTATTCACCTCAATCCAACGGTATAGCCGAACGGAAAAATAGAACTCTTAAAGAAATGATGAATGCCTTACTAATTAGCTCTGGCTTGCCAGATAACTATTGGGGAGAAGCTATTCTTTCAGCAAATAATATTTTAAATAAAATACCCCGAAAGAAAATATCTAAATCTCCTCATGAACTTTGGAAAAACAGACCACCATCCTACAAATACCTGAAAGTGTGGTGGTGTCTTGCCAAAGTAGAGGTACCAAAACCAAAGAAGGTCAAAATTAGACCAAAAACAATTGATTGTGTATTCATTGGATATGCACAAAACAGTGTTGCATATCGATTTTTGGTACACAATTCTGAAATTGATGATATTCATGAAAATACCATCAATGTGTCGAGGAATGCTAGATTTTTCGAACATGTATTTCCCTTGAAACATGGTACTGAAAATCATGCACCTAAGAGACCAAGGTAAAATGAAGTTCCTTATTCTATTGAGGATGCTGAATAAAATAACACTCAGCAAAGTAGTGTTGAGCAACAAATGGAGGAACCAAGAAAAAGTAAAAGGTCAAGTACTTTGAAAACCTTTGGACCGGACTTCTATACATTTATGTTAGAAGATGATCCATTGACATACAAACAAGCTATGTCTTCCAGCGATGCCCCTTATTGGAAGGAGGCAATTAACAATGAAATTGAATCCATTATGTCGTATCATACATGGGAATTGGCTGATTTACCTCAAGGATGTAAGGCCTTAGGTAATAAATGGATATTTAGAAAGAAATTGAAACCTGATGGATCAAAAGACAAGTACAAAGCTCGTCTGGTAGGCCAAGGATTCAGACAAAAGGAAGACTTGGACTATTTCGATACATATTCACCTGTAACGAGGATAACGTCAATTAGAATGCTCATTGCAATTGCAACCGTACATGACTTGGAAATACATCAAATGGATGTTAAAACTGCATTCTTGAATGGTGAACTAGAGGAGGAAATCTATATGAAACAACATGAAGGATTTCTAAGCTCAGAAAATGAGCATAAAGTTTGTAAACTGGTAAAATCACTTTATGGCCTTACGCAAGCTCCAAAACAGTGGCATGAGAAGTTTGATAATAGTATGTTATCAAATGGATTCACGATAAATGAATCAGATAAATGTGTGTACATAAAACATACACACATTGGATATGTCATTGTTTGTCTTTATGTTGATGACCTATTGATCCTAGGCAACAACAAGGACATAATAACATCTACAAAGGATATGTTATCCTCTAGATTCGATATGAAAGACCTAGGACTGGCTGATGTGATATTGGGTGTAAAAATTCTGAGAACACCACAGGGATATGCATTATCCCAATCGCATTATATCACCAAAATACTTGAGAAATTCAAGCAATATAATGTAACTATTGCAAAATCACCAGTAGATATGAACCAAAATAGGGTAAAAAACACTAGTGATGGTATTTACCAATTGGAATACTCTCGTATACTAGGAAGTATCAAGTATTTTATGAACTGTACTAGGCCTGATATCGCATATGCTGTAAGCAAACTAAGTAGATTTACCGGCAATCCTGGTAAACATCATTGGAAAGCGATAATCAGAGTTCTAGGATATCTAAAGTATACACAAAGTTATGGTCTATACTATACAAATTATCCTTCAATAGTGGAAGGGTACAGTGATGCTAATTGGATCACTGGATCAAATGATACAAAGTCTACAAGTGGATACGTGTTCACATTAAGAAATGGAGCTATTTCATGGAAATCCTCTAAGCAGACTTGTATCTCTAGATCTACGATGGAATCAGAGTTTATTGCACTAGATAAGACTGTAGAAGAGGCAGAATGGATTCGAAGCTTCGTGGAAGACATTCCTAATTAGAGCAAACCTATGCCTCCAATATGTATACATTGCGATAGTCAATCAGCTATTGGAAGAGCTAATAGTACATTATACAATGGTAAATCTAGGCATATTCGTCGTAGACATAAAACGATAACACAACTTCTCTCTAATGGGGTTATCACAATAGATTACATTCGCTCTAAAGATAACTTAGCGGATCCACTTACAAAAGTCTTGCCAAGAGAGAAAGTTCAAAACTTATCGAAGGGAATGGGGCTAAGGCCTATAGACTAAAGGTTCTTCTAAAATGGAAACCCCTCCTAGTTGATTGGAGATCCCAAGATCTAGGTTCAAAGGGGCAATGAAGTTTTAGAGAAACTTGATGGCACTGTTATACACAAACCATTCCTATGATAAGTCAGTGCATTATATGTTGAATAAGGATAAGTATTAGTACTTTTAATGATGTCTGTATTTGAGGAGTTAGAGAATACCCTTTACAGAATCACCTACGTAAGTGCAAACGCGCCGCTTCAAAGAGAATTATGAGGCCAAATTCTCTAAGCACTTATGAGACCAGGCAGGTGTTCAAGGAAAAAAAGAACACATACAGAGAACGATGGGTTATAAGAAACATTTATCGTGTGTTATCTACTTCGGAATTACACAAAAGGCTTACAGTTCAAGGACAGTCTATGTCTACTGATTCGCCTGTGATACAAATAGGTAATCACTAGGAAAGTTCAAAGCCCTTGTGCTACTTTAACCGATGCGATAAATGGTTCGTGAAACTTAGATCGATTGCTTATTCATGTGGGGGGTTGTTGGAAAATTAATGAGCAAAGAAACAAGAAGAGATGGGGAAGAAGAAGGGATAGAAACATTTAAAGTACCACATCATAGAAATATTAGCACAATCTCTCCTGATATATTAGAAGGCAAATAGGCTTATGTAAAATAAAAAAGAGAGGGAAGATAAAAGGATGTGGACTTGGCCATATTAAATACATTAAAAAGTCAAAGATAAGGGCCTTGCGCCTTAGAGCTCTTGGGGTCTCCTAATTGGATATGGACGACGTTGCTGATTGGGCTAGTGCACTGACATGAGAATATTTTTTCTCGGAATTTAAAAGGTGTGTCTGTTCAGTCAAGAATTCGAAAGAAATGTTTGTTAACTGAATGAGTACAACCATTTGAATTCTCAGCGTATGCATATTAATAACCGAGCGGTTAAAGGGTCGCAACCTTTCCTGTTCTGACGGTTACTGATGCATGCGAACAAACACTTCTCCTTGCCTATATATACACTGCCCAAAACAAGACAGAATTCACTTTTCTGCTTGCATTGCTTCTTCTTCTTCAAAGTAATTCTCTGATCTAGTTTCTGTAATCAACTTCAGTTCATCAGAGCTCCGTTTGCTGGCACTACGCAACAGAGTTGGTCCTTTTTATCCTGGGAAACAAATTGCAACTACGTCGATTGGTGCATACGACGGCAATATTGTTTCAAGGAAACAGAAAATATCTGGACTCGGATATTACTGAAACAGAATACTTTCTGTTTATCTTCTATCTTGCACACAAATCGGTTACGCTTTCTGTGATTATTGTAAACACAGTTTGACGTGACAATTGTGGCATAATTGATTAACGTTGATTTTTTTTGCTGTCTGTTTGTAATACAATTGTGTAATTACAAAAGTTCCGACATCTTGAAACAATATTTTGCTGTAGATGACAAAAAACAGCAACACTGATTCTGCACCGATTCAGACGGTGAAAACTGCTCATCCAGCGCCATTGCTTCCAACAATGGCTCTGTCTCATGGGGAAAGGCCAGAGAAGTTCAATGGAATTAATTTCGAGCGCTGTCAACAGAAAATGTTGTTTTATTTAACAACATTAAGCCTTGCAAAGTTTTTGACTGAAGAGGCTCCTGTGGTAGACGAACTCGAACCTCACGCTACTAAAGTAGAGGCACTTAATATCTGGACAAACTCAGATTTCATATGCAAAAACTATATTCTGAATGGTCTGGATGATAGCCTCTACAATGTCTATTGTACTTTTGCAACGTCCAAACAACTCTGGTTGGCTCTGGAAAAGAAGTACAAAATTAAAGATGCAGACATGAAGAAATTCATTGCTGGAAAATTTCTAGACTTCAAAATGGTTGACTCAAAGACGGTGATAAGTCAAGCTCAAGAACTGCAACTTATCATCCGTCAATTAGAAGATGAAAAGATGACTCTTAGCAAGACTTTTCAAGTTGTTGCAACTATTGAGAAATTGCCTCCTTCTTGGAAGGACTTTAAAAATTACCTTAAGCACAAGCGTAAGGAAATGACAACGGAAGATCTCATAGTTCGGCTACGCATTCAGGAAGATAACAGAAATTTTGAGAAAAAGATTTCTCAGAATATTGCTGCCAAAGCAAATGTTGTTGAGTCAGACAAAACTAACAAAATAAAAAGGGAGATTGCTCCTAAGAAGTCAGAAATTTCTGGGATCTTGCCACAACTGTGGAAAGAAGGGGCACAAAGCAGCCGAATGTCGTTCGACTAAAAAGAAGAAGTTGGAAGCAAATATGGCTGATGTTTCGAAAGGCATTTCTGATCTTGATTTATGTGCAGTAATATCAGAATGCAACCTTATTGGTAACTCAAAGGAATGGTTTGTAGACACTGGAGCCACTCGACACATATGTGCTAACAAGTGGATGTTTACAACCTATAAAACTGCAACTGATGTTGAACAACTTTTTATGGGCAATTCTTCCACTTCAAAGGTCGAAGGCAAAGTAAAAGTTGTGTTGAAACTGACTTCTGGAAAGGAACTGACTTTAAATGATGTTCTCCATGTTCCAGAAATTCGCAAGAACCTGATTTCAGGATCGTTGCTGAGCAATCATGGCATCAAATTGATCTTCGAAGCTGACAAATTTGTTCTTTCCAAGAATGGGGTGTATGTTGGAAGAGGATATGTGTATGACGGTTTATTTAAAGCAAATGTAACCACTATTGTACCACGCACTGAAATGAATGAAAGTGAATCTTCTTCTTTTATTGCTGAATCTTCTAACATATGGCATTCTAGATTAGGGCATGTAAACTTTGATACATTGCAAAAATTGATTAATCTAGAATTTATACCAAAATGCAATATAGATTCCAACTATAAATGTCAAGTTTGTGCAAAAGCAAAATTGACAAGAACCTCGTTTCATCAAGTCGAACGAGTGACAGAAGCTCTAGACTTAATACATACTGATGTATGCGATTAGAAAATGTGTTAAACTAGAGGTGGAAAAAGGTACTTTATTACATTCATTGATGATTGTACATGATACTGTCATGTATATCTCCTTAGAAGTAAGGACAAAGCATTCGAAATGTTTAAACAGTATAAGGCAGAAGTTGAGAATCAACTCAATAAGAAAATAAAATCTTTAAGAAGTGATAGAGGAGGAGAATACGAGTCTCCATTTGAGGAATTCTGTACTGAACATGGAATTATACATCAAACTACAGCCCCGTATTCACCTCAATCCAACGGTGTAGCCGAACGTAAAAATAGAACTCTTAAAGAAATGATGAATGCCTTCCTAATTAGCTCTGGCTTGCCAGATAACTATTGGGGAGAAGCTATTCTTTCGGCAAATCATATTTTAAATAAAATACCCCAAAAGAAAATATCTAAATCTCCTCATGAACTTTGGAAACAGACCAACAACCTGCAAATACCTAAAAGTGTGGGGTGTCTTGCCAAAGTAGAGGTACCAAAACCAAAGAAGGTCAAAATTGGACCAAAAACAATTGATTGTGTATTCATTGGATATGCACAAAACAGTGCTGCATATCGATTGTTGGTAAACAAATCTGAAATTGATGATATTCATGAAAATACCATCATCGAGTCGAGAAATGCTAGATTTTTCGAACATGTATTTCCCTTGAAACATGGTACTGAAAATAATGCACCTAAGAGACCAAGGGAAAATGAAGTTCCTTACTCTATTGAGGATGCTGAACAAAATAACACTCAGCAAAGTAGTGTTGAGCAGCAAGTGGAGGAACCAAGAAAAAGTAAACGGTCAAGGACTTTGAAAACCTTTGGACCGGACTTCTATACATTTATGTTAGAAGATGATCCATTGACATACAAACAAGCTCTGTCTTCCAGCGATGCCCCTTATTGGAAGGAGCCAATTAACAATGAAATTTAATCCATTATGTCGAATCATACATGGGAATTGGTTGATTTACCTCAAGGATGTAAGGCCTTAGGTAATAAATGGATATTTAAAAAGGAATTGAAACCTGATGGTTCAATAGTCAAGTACAAAGCTCGTCTGGTAGTCCAAGGATTCAGACGAAAGCAAGACTTGGACTATTTCGATACATATTCACCTGTAACGAGGATAACGTCAATTAGAATGCTCATTGCAATTGCATCCGTACGTGACTTAGAAATACATCAAATGGATTTTAAAACTGCATTCTTGAATGGTGAACTAGAGGCGGAAATCTATATGAAACAACCTGAAGGATTTCTAAGCTCAGAAAATGAGCATAAAGTTTGCAAACTGATAAAATCACTTTATGGCCTTAAGCAAGCTCCAAAACAGTGGCATGAGAAGTTTGATAATACTATGTTATCAAATGGATTCACGATAAATGAATCAGATAAATGTGTGTACATAAAACATACACACATTGGATATGTCATTGTTTGTCTTTATGTTGATGAACTATTGATCCTAGGCAACAACAAGGCCATAATAACATCTACAAAGGATATGTTATCCTCTAGATTCGATATGAAAGACCTAGGACTTGCTGATGTGATATTGGGTGTAAAAATTCTGAGAACACCACAGGGATATGCATTATCCCAATCGCATTACATCACCAAAATACTTGAGAAATTCAAGCAATATAATGTAACTATTGCAAAATCACCAGTAGATATGAACCAAAATTGGGTAAAAAACACTGGTGATGGTATTTACCAATTGGAATACTCTCGTATACTAGGAAGTATCATGTATGTTATGAACTGTACTCGGTCTGATATCGCATATGCTGTAAGCAAACTAAGTAGATTTACCAGCAATCCTGGTAAACATCATTGGAAAGCGATAATCAGAGTTCTAGGATATCTAAGGTATACACAGAGTTATGGTCTATACTATACAAACTATCCTTCAATAGTGGATGGATACAGTGATGCTAATTGGATCACTGGATCAAATGATACAAAATCTACAAGTGGATACGTGTTCACATTAGGAAATGGAACTATTTCATGGAAATCATCCAAACAGACTTGTATCGCTAGATCTACGATGGAATCAGAGTTTGTTGCACTAGATAAGACTGCAGAAGAAGCAGAATGGATTCGAAGCTTCTTGGAAGACATTCCTAATTGGAGCAAACCTATGCCTCCAATATGTATACATTGTGATAGTCAATCATCTATTGGAAGAGCTAATAGTACACTATATAATGGTAAATCTAGGCATATTCGTCGTAGACATAAAATGATAAGAGAACTTCTCTCTAATGGGGTTATCACAATAGATTACATTCGATCTAAAAATAACTTAGCGGATCCACTTACAAAAGGCTTGCCAAGAGAGAAAGTTCAAACCTTATCGAAGGGAATAGGGCTAAGGCCTATAGATTAAAGGTTTTTCTAAAATCGAAACCCCACCTAGTTGACTGGAGATCCCAAGATCTAGGTTCAAAGGGACAACGAAGTTTTAGAGAAACTTGATGGCACTGTTATACACAAACCATTCCTATGATAAGTCAGTGCATTATATGTTGAATAAGGATAAGTATTAGTACTTTTAAAGATGTCTGTATTTGAGGAATTAGAGAATACCCTTTACAGAATCACCTACGTAAGTGCGAATGCGCTGCTTCAAAGAGTATTATGAGGCCAAATTCTCTAAGCACTTATGAGACCAGGCAGGTGTTCAAGGAAAAAACGAACACATATAGAGAACGAAGGGTTATAAGAAACATTTATCATGTGTTATCTACTTTTGAATTACACAAAAGGCTTACAGTTCAAGGACAGTCTATGTCTACTGATTCGCCTGTGATACAAATAGGTAATCACTAGGAAAGTTCAAAGCCCTTGTGCTACATTAACCGATGCGATAAATGGTTCGTGAAACAAAGATCGATTGCTCATTCATGTGGGGGATTGTTGGAAAACGAGTAAGCAAAGAAAGAAGAAGAGATAGGGAAGAAGAAGGGATAGCAACATTTAAAGTCCCACATCATAGAAATATTAGCACAATTTCTCCTTATATATTAGAAGCCAAATAGGCTTATGTAAAATAAAAAAGAGAGGGATGATAAAAGGATGTGGACTTGACCATATTAAATACATTAAAAAGTTAAAGATAAGGGCCTTGGGCCTTGGGGCTCTTGGGGTCTCCTGGTTGGATATGGCCGACATTGCTGATTGGGCTAGTGCACTGACATGAGAATATTTTTTCTTAGAATTTTAAAACGTGTGTCTGTTCAGTTCAGAATTCGAAAGGAATGTCTATTAACTGAACGAGTACAGCCATTTGAATTCTCAGCGTATGCATATTAATAACCGAGCGGTTAAAGGGTCGCAACCTTTCCTATTCTGACGGTTACTGATGCATGCGAACAGGCACTCCTCCTTGCCTATATATACACTACCCAAAACAAGACAGAATTCACTTTTCTTCTTGCATTGCTTCTTCTTCTTCAAAGTAATTCTCTAATCTGGTTTCTGTAATCAACTTCAGTTCATCAGAGCTCCGTTTGCTGGCACTACGCAACGGAGTTGGTCCGTTTTATCCTGGGAAACAAATTGCAACAACGTCGATTGGTGCATACGATGGCAATATTGTTTCAAGGAAATAGAAAATATCTGGACTCGGACATTACTGAAACAGAATACTTTCTGTTTATCTTCTATCTTGCGCACAAATCGGTTATGCTTTCTGTGATTATTGTAAACACAGTTTGACGTGACAATTGTGGCATAATTGATTAACGTTGATTTTTGTTACTGTCTGTTTGTAATACAATTGTGTAATTACAAAAGTTCTAACATTTTGCAGAGAAAGGAAGAAGAGCATGTGTATTTATAGGATACACGAGAGGATGGGATAGGAACAAAGTCTTTCAGCAAGGGTATAGGCATCTACTTAGACTGAAAGAAAAAGCTGTATGATTTTACATTTCACTTAGGGTAGGCTATAGTTTATAAGTGGATTTTTTTTGATTTGGCCACCCTTTATAAACTTATAACACTTTTAGCCTAGTTTCAAAACTTATTACGGCCGTAGCCTGGTTTATGTCACATCAGCTCAAAACAGTTGTTAACACAAGCGGCATTTAAGATGACGCTAACTGCGGCATCTTAAATGAAGCCCAGATGTGAGTTCTATGTGTCATCCCAAATAACGGTCCACGCGTCATCTCAAATGCCGCTTGTGTTGATAACGGTTTTGAGCTGATGTGACATAAGCCGGGGTATGTCCGTAATAAGTTTTGAAACTAGGCTAAAAGTGTTATAAGCTTATAAAAGGTGGCCAAATCGGAAAAAAAACATTATAAGCCAGTGTGTGAGTCTTTGCCGAGAAGGTTATGAATATTAACGTTACATGCTATATATAGGTTAGGCCATACTTAAATTAGCATGCGTTGGGCTTGCGCAGAATATTGGACTTTGCATGCACGTGCTTTAAATTTAAATAGAAACGATTGGGTGACCTTGTTTGTAGGCTAGAGTAGCAGGAGATTTTTGCATCGGCACGCAACTGGTGTTTGGGGTAGTTGATATCTAATTACCAGGAAGTGAAGTTCTGCATATATTTTATTTGTTCTAGGGAGTTCATATATATATGGTTTCTAAATTCCAACGCTTTTTAACATAAATTTATAAATATACGCCCCGCTGTACGCGTACTCCAAACACCACGAAAACACACACCACTACATCTTGATGTTCCGGATTCTATGAAACCAATTTCATCGAAAACAGACTCTGTTTGCACAGCAGTGATATTTTAATTTATCGGTTCACCGATAAATATCGTCCCCTGATAATCCAACTCCGATTGGCCCCAAACTAGAAATCTAGCAATAATTAATTTTACGTATTCCAATAAAGCTTGTTCCGTTGAAAACAGAGGCAGTTTGGAAAAAAATCATTCCTGAGGCTTATATATAGTCGAAAAATTATAATTAAATCCAAAACAATTCAGTTTAAATAATAATAAATTATTATCATCAGATTTCTCCAACTTAAATAATATATCATTTCAGTATGAGCATATATGGATTCTAAAACTCAACATTGACATTTCTGAATTTAATGATATCCAAATTATATTAAAAATCATATTTAAATTATTAAACGTTATCGCTTATTAATGAATTCCATAGTGACTATTTTAAAATTTGAATTGGACATATCTTACAATCTATACGATGAAATCCCGATTTTTTCTTTCTCATTAGAAAATTATTGTCCAGCAAATTCAAATGTTTATTATTTCACAGAATTCCGACTTATATTGGATCCTGTATATTCAATTAAAGTTCAAATCGTAAATTTTAGAACTATCGCGTCATTCCGAGCTCGTTTTAATTATATTTTAAATTTATATATATTTGAACTCCATTTTATAAAATAAATTCGATATAAAATCCATTATATCTCTATTATAATATATAAAACAAATTTAAATATTCCAATTTAAATGGCAGAAAAATCTGGGACGTTACATTCTTCCCCCTTAAAAGAATTTCGTCCCCGAAATTACACGATTAGAAGAATACTCCGAATCCAATTATTTAAAATAAATATTTTTGAATAATCATCAAAACAAATGTAATCTCTATAAAAGTTTCAAAAATTTCGCTAGCATCTCCTCTTCATGGTTCGATCGGTACAACCATAACTACCACTCCGGGCTCAACTTCCCCAAAAAGAAAACTAAAACCAAATTGCCATCCCACGCATTGTATAAAATCAATCATCCAGATCAATATATTAAGGTTTAACTATTTGTCGGCAATTCAATTCCAATTTCGGAGTAAACCAGCTAACTGCTCTTCGTCTTTCAATTTGTACTCCCATTCTGTGTAACCAAATCAACTCCATTGCCTTCTCAAATTTGTACTTAACTCAACTTATAATGATAATAACAATCCAAGGTTTAATATTTTAATTTCATTTCGTAACCGATTTTATTTCCAACTCATTTTACTGGGATTTATATCCTTGCTTACAATTCATTCCATATTATTCATTCCAAACACATTTTACATATACCCTTCAATTCTTATTCGTAACTATTTTTTAGCGATCCATTTAGATATGTCAACCAAATCCTTATATTCCATTCCGATTCATTTACCTGAATCAATTCCATTTCATTCAGGTTTGTTCAAACCAAGTCTATACAATCAATTCTAATCATGCAATTCAACTTATTTCCAAATATTTCATTTGGGATTTATTCACTTTCATTTCTTTCCCAACACAAGTCAAATTCTTGTTGACTTGTCTTAATTCCAATTCATAAGATTCAATCCAACTCATACAAGTTATATTTAATTCCTATTTCGTATTTGAAATGTTTCCAATGTCATACAAATTTGGAATTTTATTCAAACCAAACAATAATTTGATAAAATTATAAATTCCACTTTCTTATATAAAATATATTGAGTCAAACAGTATAAAAATAATTTTATGTTCAAATTACAAATGCACGCTCTCGTATATATATTCAAATTCAATCTAGGGTATTACTGAACCTATCTTTGCTGAGTTACGCCACAGAGCCAAGGTTACTGCTTAACCAATAGCTCTAATACCAACTGTAGCGACCCTACAATTTTGACACTCGAATTCCGACACTAATACACCTCGTGTCCAAACTTAAATATCGAAAACCCCAGAAAGCTAATAGAAAGAAGTTAGAGGATGATAAAAGAAGGAAAGAAATATTAGAATAGAAGAATAAGAAGATTAGAGTCTCACAGCGGAATATACAAAATGTAATAATCAATAATACTTTATACAAAAGAACTGTATTTATATGATTACAACATCAGAGTATACATTCCGATCAATACAACACATAGTAGAAAATAAACTAGTACAAGTAAATATATGGAATACGTCTCGACTTCAACTCCTTTTCTGGAACACAAAGCGAAATCTAACCTATAAATATACTCGGTCTGACCCGAGCACATTTGAAGCAAAGAAAAATTCACCCAGATCAGTCTAGAATACTTTTAGTGATAAATTCATAAAGCAACCAACTTTCTTAACTTTGAGAAATCATTTTGAAAGAAAAAGATAATAGTAATACCCGTCCACACATAAAATGACGGTTTTTACCTTACTATATCCAAAACATTTTGAAATCAATATTTTATTCTGATATTATAATAGTGTCTAAATACAAATAAATAACAATCTAGCGGAACAATTGCATCTCACGCTCCACATATATGGTGTACAATCAAAACCGCGGCCGCTTATTGGAGACTGGATTCCGACTATAATAAGGTATGGATCCACCTACCGATAGTGTATCTCTAGAGTGGAATACACTAGGTTCAACAAGAACGTCTTTCAACCCGACCACACATGTCCGACCACTTATTTCTCTTGAGTGTATCGAATATATTGTCACCTATGGTTGCTAGCAACATAACAATTCCCGGGAGATACAAAAATGAAAAGAAGTAACAAATATGAATATTCTCTAGATGGTGACAATACATCCTAATGGGTGCGACCCACGTAGCCATGCTGCCTGCCCGATTTTTGTCATTTCCCGGTTGATGAGGCTTGAGGTTAAAATCGACTTTTGGAACATCTGGCCAACACTCACATCGTCCATTCAAGTCATCCAAGAATAGGATGAATAGAAGGCACCCACCTACCACATCCTAGGCATCACCCTATAGATCAGTAGGGAACAGTCCTTGCAATCTATAGATTTCAATCATGATAGAATCACAGTCAAGATATTACTAGGGTTCAGCTAGAGAAATTCAACAGTAGTTCCCCCGCTCATGAATATTCACGGTCTTAAATTGCTCCATCTCGATCAGCATCTACCACGTTTCATTTTCACTGGTCTGAATGGTTTTCGAATATAAATTCAAACCCGATCTTTCCGTACCAATCACGTTGGCTAGATTTTGATAGTCGATTATTTAATTATCACTACACCATAATGGGAATTTCACAACCCCCTAATGCGGCTGCTTAGCAACGACTTTGAGCCATTGCTAATTGGCAATGACTTAAAGCCGTTGCAAAGCTCTTTAGAGATATTGGTCCCCAGCGTTTTATAGTTTGCAATGGCTTTAGGCCGTTCTAACTGGGAATTGTACTTCCCTACCCCCCGGTCAAACCAGTACGCTCCCCTTTTCTCCAAAATACACCGTATCCAAAACAATACGCTCTCTTTCCCAGAACATTCCAGTAAAAAATAAAAAATGAAACGAGACCAAAACCCTAAGATCAACTGTCGATCCCAAATCTAAGCTGATTTAGTGTCTGATTCCAAAGTGAAGGTTTCGATTTCAAAAAAGTCAAGGTATGTAATCTCGATTAACGCAGTATTTCGATTTGTTTTCTAACAATCTCGATTAACGCAATATTTCGTTTTGTTTTCTACTGATCTAAAGGGGAATCTGAAGATCGGTTGATTTTTCTCCAAAAGATTGCGCCCGTTGCTTCTATATTTGGTAAATATGTCGTTTATCTGTATATTTTTGAATGAACAAAGTGAGTGTAAAAATACAAATTTTGTTTAATTCAATTTTTGATTATGAAAGTTAGGTTACTACAAATGGCGAGTTTCTGATCAATTTCCAAATATAACATGCTGAAATAGAGCTTGTTCGTAAAAGTTATGAGCATTTAAAATTTCTAGGTATAAATTAATTTTAAATTCAAACCCAGATTCAAATTCAATCTAGATGTTTATAGTAACCATTTGCAAGCATATGTTGTAGTTTGGAAACAGTTTATGTAAATCAAGTTTTTAAAATACTGTTTTTTACTTGGAACACAATTTGAAGCTAATTGTACTTGTTCAAGTTTAATCCCATTCGATATTTTCAAAGATGGTTCAAATGTAGTACAAATAATCCATCTATCCTTGTTCATTTGATTTAACAGGACAGGGCTACCGTTGTTTTTAAATTGATACCCCAGCAAATTTAAGAAAACTCTGTCGGAGGGGTCTAGACCTCGTATTTAATCCATACCTACTCTTTAGAGCTCCTATTTAATTAATACCTTCTCTTTCTTTCTTTAATGTTTTGGTATCAATTTTTATTCACTCTATTATATTTTTAAAATGTTACTTGTTAGGTTATATTTGCAAAGGACGATAAAAGAAATATGAATATGTTTAATTGATTTATACATTGTTAATGAATGACCAATCTTTTGCTATAAATGTCGCATGTGGCGAGTTGATTAAACATAAAGCAGAAGTTATAGTATTATATGATGTCGTTCTAGATGTGAAGATATGTTATTAATTATAGTAACTATCTATTAATCATTACCACACAATCTGTTATCATATTCGTGTATCATGGATGTTCATATAATATGTTGTAAATAAAAACAAAAGGATAATTAACTTTTATTAAGTAGCCCAGGTAAAACGAAGTTAAATACGTGATCTTTAATCGTTGATATCTCTTATTAAATGGCATGATATAATGTACAATAAAACATGGTGAATATATGCTGAATTGTTGACTTTCTACGTAAATGATAATTTATAGAAATGTTTCGTATGAAGTTTAGATATATTTTTACGACTTTGTTCATTTTTGTTTTGTTTGTTATTTGTTGGTTCTTACAAAGGTACAAGGATGAGGCACAATGCATATATTCTTGACGTTCTTCCTTGAAATGTAATTGGAGAATCATTTATTGCTTTGGCCAAATAAAAAGGTATTGTGGCTGCATATGTTAATGCCTTAAAGTCTGGAATAATCTGGAAAAGAATCCGCAATCTTCTCAAGTTAAATCTATTAAAGTAAAACTATTTCAAAATTATTGCAATATTTCTTTATATCGTTTAAATGACATATTAAGTAGTTGACGTGTAAACTGGTTCAAAATTATTGCAATATTTCTTTAAATAAAACTTCAACTTAAATTCCAAAAACAAATAAAACAAGTTCTGGTCAGACCAAAGACAGTTTCCTTTGGTAATAATTTCAGTAAGAAGGCAACTTAAGAAGATGATCTGCAATTTCAAGATAAAACCATTCTATTATTGACATCAAATTATACCTTTTTGTATAGTATTTCAGAAGATTGATGATATATTAATTTTCCCATAAAATTTTATCGTTTTTTTAAATGTAACGACGCATTTTGAAAGCATTATAATTTTTTTCAAAGAGTAAGATGACACTGACGTCTTGTTCTAAGAGTAAGATGTTGTGCGTGTATAAACTTACATACATATGCATACACACACGTGTGTGTATACGTGTCTGGAGTTTGGGGAGAAAATAGCCACCTGGCCCACCCCCATTTGATGTTTGTATGAGTTTTTAACTTTTTATTTATGCATAATTTAATAATCTTATATGAGTTTGTTAAACCTATTGCATCATGACCCTTAATAGTAGCATAATAGGTGGTTTTTCAATGGTTAATTAATCTCCTGAGTTCAAAAGCCATGTAATTTAAAGAATTTTGTAATGACCCGTATTTTAGCGAGATAATAATTAATTTATTTAATTATTTAAAAGGTTATTAAAAGGATTTCATGGTCGTTTAATTAAATAATGGTGAATATTTAATTTAAATAATAATTAAATAATATATTTAATTCAGAATTAGTCAGAATAGTGGAATTCGCAATATGGTGTGAACTGGATCATCTGTGATATTTAATTCAGTTTAGAATTGAATTAGAATAACGAATATATTTAAATAATGACAGTTTGAACGTATAATTATATTATAATTAAAAACGAGCTTGAAATGGTGCTGTAGTTCGTAAATTGGCGATTCAAACTTCAACTGAATGTACAGGATTCGTTTTAAGCCAGATTTCTATGAAACAAGAAATGTGTGGAGCTGGTGGAGTATATCTTTCTAGTGGAAGAGAAAAATCGAGATTTCGTCGTGTAGATTTTGATTTATGTCCAAATAAAATTTTAAAAAAGTTGCTGTGGAATTCCTTTATAATTTATAAAGGAATTATTTATATTTTAAAAAGGAGTTTCAATATAAATCGAATATCGGGTTGACCCAGATTTGAAATATCGAGTTAGAAATCCATACCGGATTATTCTGAAGCTGTATGGTATTCCACTGTGAATATATACGATAATATAAATTTATTTATATTTAATTTAATTATATTTAAATATATTTATATATTTAAATGGGTCATCTAGAGCTTTAAAAATAAGTCACTTTTGCAAACAAAGTCAGAATTCGACGAAACTAATTTTGTTGGATCCGCAATATTAAATTATTGCTAGAAGTCAAGTTTCGTGATTTTTAGAGTCACTGTGTAGCCGTACGGATTTTTAAAGTGAAAAACAGTCAGTATTTTTACAGTTAAAAATACGATGTCTGAGCATACGGAGTCATAATTCGACGAAACTAGTTTCGTTGGGACCGTAATGTCGAACTATAGCTGCATGCCAATTTTCATGATTTTTGGGCGTCGTATGTAATCACGAGAATTTTTAGAAAGCGAAACGTGTATAGAAATGAGAATATACTGGGAATATTTCATCCTATAAAATATCTAAAATTCCTATAAATACCCCTTAAACTTTCCTTAACCTAATTAAACTCTCTCGTTGGTCAATCTCAGTAGCTGCCACTTATTTTTCAAAGAAAACCCAAAACGCAACTTTCTCAAGTCAATGTAAAATGGAAATAAAATTACATAAATGGTAAAGAACATATATTTAGGATCGTCGAGTGCTTCTCTTCATTTTGGAATATGTAGTGTGGGGTTCGATCATCACGTGGGGGTGCTGGATTGCAACGGCGGAAGCTAGGGTTCAGATTCTTGGATTTTGTGGTGGTCGATGGGTCGAATGGATGGTGGCATTGGATTCAGGAAGCGTTTCCGCACCTATGTGCAGATTCAGGTGGTATTTGATCGAAATAAGTGTCGATCGTTCCCTGGTTCTACTGTTCGACGGAAAAGGCAAATGGGTCTCGAGTGTGGCACGATCTATACGAGGTTAAAGAGGATGTGAGCGAGAGTTGAATGGTGTTATTGGATTTCAAAATCATTGATGGCGGAGGGAGATGTTTGGGATAGACGGAGCGGTCATGGCACTATCATCGGGTTCGATGTCTGCTGAGTGGAAGAAGGAGAAAGGTAATTAAGGGTCGGGGGGTTTTAATGATTTGCAGTGGGCCTTATTTGAATTGGTGAGCCCATTTAGGAAATTAAAACCCAAGTTTTTATTTTAAATATTTGTATGACGTGTAAACTCAATAACTTGTCCGTCCGGAATCAGAATTCAGCGAAACAAGATCCCTTAGGATCGTATGGATGGACACTACGCAATGAAGCTGACTGGAAGTGGATTGAGACTCGTTTGAAATTATGGCGAGATAAACTGTTTGATTCAGATCAAACAACAGTTTATCGTTCTTTAACGATGAACTACCAAAGTGAGTAAATATCACTAATTCTGAACAGTTTATATTTTTGTAACATATATTTAGAACTGTTAAAAATTATCTGCTTGACTATGTGTTGACTGTTTGATTGAACTACTAGACAGTTAGTTGAATTTCTATATTGATTTTGTTTATCAGAATAGTTCAAATCAAACTGAAAGTGATAATAATCATATTGTGTAACATCTGTGGATGCAGGGAAAAAGGTTTGGGGAATCCGATCGGATTCCTCAACAGTTATTTTATTGTTTTCATATACTGAAATATATGATGTGATATACAACCTGTTGTCGATTATATGTGTTTGGACGATATTGATCATCGTGATTTGATATGTTGAATACCATAACATACCAGAGTGTTGATAAGGGAATTTTCAAAGTGATATTGAAAATAAAATATTTATAAATTAGAATATTTATAAATAAGAAATATTTAGAAAGCGAATAATTATAAAATCAAAGAATTTTATAAAACGATTTTTTACTTAGCAAGTAAATAGAAGTGTAAAACGATATTTATTTAAGAAGTAAATAGAAGTATAAAGAAAGATATTTACGTAGAAAGTAAATAAATAGAATAAAGGAATATTTATTTGATAAATAAATAGAATAAAGGAATATTTATTGGGAAAATAAATAGGATTATAAAAGGAAATTTACAAGATAGAAAAGAGTTAGTCGATTAGAGTTATCAAATAAAGTCATCAAAAAGGAGTCAATTGAACATAGTTATTCAAAAGAAGTTAATCGAACATAGTTAAAAGAAATAGAGTTAATCAAGATTAGAAACTGGCTAGAGATTAGTTAAGTCGAATAGTTTTCTGAGAATCGATCTGATGTTGGTTTCGGCCTTCAGGTTTTATACTTAGAGAATTGTTCTCCTACTAGTTTACAGTTCGAGACTGATAGTTGTGAAATGATAGTGGCATGTAAATAACAATGTAAATGTTTTCCAGTGTTAATAACGTATATTTTCTAAACATATAAAATAAGGAAATATGAATATATATATGATTGATGATTGATTGATAGAATTTCCATCTGGAAATAATATCATTGTTTGCACACGTGTTTTTCTTTGATAGTTAACTCACCGACTATCGAAGTTTTTGGCCATTTTAACGTTGTTAATATGGAGAGACCGGTTGGATTATTATCGAAAGAACCACTCTGTATTGGCACAAGCGCTGCGAATCGTATATGCCCAAGATAATTGAAGACAGAGTAAAGTGCATGGGCTGTTGTATAAATCTTAGATAACAGTGCCTAAGATGGATATACTGAATAGTACCTTCGGTTCATCATATTCCTGGATGACTTGTATGGATGAATGTCTGACAGAGTATTTCCAAAAAGGTCACATACATTGATTTCTTCAAACGTACCAAGAGTGGAAGCGGAGACGGAAACTTCTTTTAGCTGACACGTAATGTATGGTTGTAGACGTCAAATTAGTGATTTTTGAGGGATCTGACAACGTGGCATTCGAAGTGAATCTGATGTGATGATAAAGCGTAACCTCAAGCCTCATCAACCGTTAAAGGACAGAAATCGTGCAGGCAGCATGGCTATGTTGGTCGCACCTATTAGGGTGTATAATCACCTGATCTAGAGTTTCATTTACTTCTAAAAATCTATTATTGATGTTGTCCCATTCGGGAAACGGTTGCTGATTCCAACCGTTGGTGATATACATTCGATACACTCAAGTGAAATGAGTGGTCAGTCATGTGTGGCCGGGTTGCAAGATGTTCTTGTTGAACCCAGTGTATTCATTTCTAGAGGTACACTAGCGAAAGGTGGTTCCATACCTTGTCATAGTTGGAAATCCATTACCCAATACGTGCTTGCCGCTTTGATTGTATACTATATATGTAGAACGTGAGATGAAAGCGTTTCTGCTAAATGATTATTATATTGTGGTTGATAGACATTATTATAATATAAAAAGGTTTTTGATATAAAGATATTTTGGATGCTTATAAGGGAAAAACCCGTTCCGTTATACGGCGTTGTCTTATGAGATATCGTTTAATGGCTCAAACTGTTTTAAACTGTTTTACTCATACCAGTCCCATGACTGACCCGGAGTTTTATTTTTCTTTATTTCCCTAAACTCTTGGGTGCCCAATTTTGTACGGGCAGTCAAGGAGTCGGGATTTACAGATACTTGAAGAGCCGGAGCAGGAGGCTGCAGGATCATATAGCTATTGTTTATTTTCCGCTGTGTTGTAAGTGATGTACTTGATAATGATATGTATATTCAAGTAAAACCTTTATTTCAAGGATATGTTATCTATTATATGTTATTCGTTCCGCTGTGAGGTTCGTGTTACTCTGATGTTGTGTTCTTCTTCTTCTTCTTCTATTCTAAGTTTCTATCTTACCTATTCTCACCCTCTAATTTCTTTCATTGACTTTCTGGTATTTTTTGATGTTTGGTTAGTCATCATTGAGTTTATGGCGATAATCAAAGTCGACAAAATCCGGGTCGTTACAGTTGGTATCAGAGCATAAGGTTAAGCGATTTACCTTGGCTCTGTGGTGTGACTCAGTAGAGATGGGGTTAGTAATACCCTAGATTGAGTTTGAGTGTATATATACGAGTGCGTATTTGTAATTTGATATAAAGTGGTTTTATATTGTGGAGATTCATTGGTTGAGTTGTTTATGGGTTCTGGTCGATTAGTTTGATCCACTGTATCAGTAGGAGGTTATAAACACTCGAATACGATGAACCATCGTGGTTTGTTTTGAAAAGTGGGTAAATGAAATAATTTTACCCAAATTAGATTTTTGATATAAAGGATTTATATTGAAATGATTATCATATATTAGATGTGGGTCACTATTATAATCGAGTAAGATTATAAATTAAATGGTTATGTAAATTACCAATCAGAATTCATATAAGTGACATACGTGAAATCAGATGAGTTAAAACAGAAATTTAGACCAGAAATTGAATTAAAATTATGGAAAATTGGATTAAGTGTTTGTAAATGGATTTGGATTAAAAATAAGGAAAATTTAAGATCCTGGGAGATTTTAAATTGTTTTACAAGCAGTGTGAATTATATTTTGAAATGAATTTCAAAGTGGAAATGTTTAGAAATTGTTTTATAGTATTGAACTCACTTCGATCGCTGGAAAATGGATTCTGATTATGACAGCTGCACCATCAGTTTTTATTTTCGAGTTGTAAGTGACGAATTACTACCAGAGATACTGTTTTGAATTTGTTTTGGGAAAAACAAGTTGTGTTGAATTTCAAAAAAGAAAATTTGGGTTTTTGAAAAGAGTAAACTTTTTAAAAACTCCCAGGAAAGACTGTTGAATTAAAACCAAATTTAACAGAAATTTGTGAAAGCAAATTAAAATTTAAAATAAAGCCAGTAAAGTGGTAACTGAGATTGAATTAGAATGATATCAAGACAAATTGGATTGTGAGATGTAAATTTGAAGTGTGATGTGATAATCAAGTTAAGAGTTAGGAATCGAGAAGAAACTTGAGTTGAAATGATATTTGGCTCAGATATAAGCGAATGGTTGTGTTGTGGATAAAAGCAGATTGGAATTTTATTGGGATGACCCTTGTATCCGCTGAATTTATAATTGGTAGAAAGGATATAATGATATGCCGACAAAAAGGTACAAGTTTATATTTCTATTGGATATAAGATTTATGAGCCGAATTGGCAAGCCGTTTGGATGTTTGATTTTCTTTTGGGTTGGAGATGGCCTAGAGAGGCGAGTAGGAGTTTGACCTATTGACCAGTACAAAGGAGGTGCTGGCGAAATTTTTCGAAAAGTTAAGGCATTAGAAAATTTTCTGGATTTTTGCAAATTTTCGTTGATAAGGATTAATTAATAATTTAACTGAAATTAAATTGGTTCAGCTGAAACTGAAGTTAAGAAGTGAACAACTAAGTTCTAACCGGTCGATAGGGTTTGTGTCCTACCTTAGCAATTTTGAGGACGAAATTATTTTAAGTGAGGAAGAATGTAATGACCCGTATTTTAGCGAGATAATAATTAATTAATTTAATTATTTAAAAGGTGATTAAAAGGATTTCATGGTCGTTTAATTAAATAATGGTGAATATTTAATTTAAATAATAATTAAATAATATATTTAATTCAGAATTAGTCAGAAATAGTGGAATTCACAATATGGTGTGAACTGGATCATCTGTGATATTTAATTCAGTTTAGAATTGAATTAGAATAACGCATATATTTAAATAACGACAGTTTGAACGTATAATTATATTATAATTAAAAACGAGCTTGAAATGGCGCTGCAGTTCGTAAATTGGTGATTCGAACTTCAACTGAATGTACAACATTTGTTTTAAGCCGGATTTCTGTGAAACAAGAAACGTGTGGAGCTGGTGGAGTATATCTTGTTGGATCTAGAATAACCCTAGAGGGGGGTGAATAGGGTTTATTACAATTTTTTGTAGAGTTATAATCTGACGGGATAATGAACTAACAATCAGATCACAGAATGCAGCAGATATAAAAATACAGAAAGTAAATGACACACAGAGATACCCAGCTTCGGCAAAATCTGGCCTACTGCTGCATTCCTAAGGTTTCTACTAGGTGATATAACAGATCCCGCATACAAGACCAAGTACACTCGCAAACCCTGCTCCTATTCTAACCCTACGCTCAAAACCCTAGACTAGTCGATATCCCCTCGATCAGATTTTCCCGAATTACAACCCCGTAATCCGTAACCCAGATTTTACAGACTTTGTGAACTGTCAGTCAACACCCTGATTGAGACCCCTAGAATTTTGCAGAACTCTAGAAACTGATTAAGACGATTTACAAAACAAATTAAAAAGTACAAAACAAAGTAGAAAATAAAAAACCCTAGGAGATAAAAGTAAATAAAGGGTCATCCCCTTTTTCTTTGAAAACATGGTCGGTCATCTTTGTTAATTGGTTGCACCCATTAAAACAAATGTCCCGATTCCTTTTAATTCTCCAGTTAGAAATGGCGGCCGATCTAAAGAAAACAACTAGGGTTTTCTACAAATCCTTCAGATCGAAACTCGATTGCTTGATTGATGAAATCCGATTCTCTAAAGCTTGAATCTCTGTGGCTTGATGCTTCGATTTGTGAGTTGCTTTCTGGCGATCAAAACCCTAAACGTATGTGAGTATTTTTCTCTTGAATTCTTTTAATTAGATGTGTGGATTCTCGATCAAATTGTTTTTGGTTTTGATGCTTGCTGCCCATGATGAATTGGTGTCACTATATAGGGTAATTCGAAACCCTAGACTCTCTTGTTTCAACACATGGCTTGAACTGATTTGCGTGAGATGCTTGATTTCCCCTTTTGATTGAACCATCTTTTATGTCGATGTGTAATTTCTGGAAAAATAGTTTCCCCCTTTGTGTAGCTTGATTGACTGCCGTGGATTTATGCGATTTTGATAACTTTCCAAGAACAATTTTGATGCACCAAATGTGTTTCTCTGACTTCTGGAAATAATTGATTACTTGCCAAAAATGTATTCCCGAAAACACCTTGATTAAAACCTGAATCATTTTAGTTCTGTGATTTGAATTTCTTGCCATATTTTTACATGATTAACTTGGAGATTTTACTGATTGCTTTGCCAATAATTCGACCATGAATTTTTGAAATTTCTTTGCAAAAAACAATTTCTAATCTCTGGAACTCTTTTAGCCATGTATGAATACATTTCTGAAAACATATTAAATTACTCTTTGCCAAATATTCATTCATTTCTAGAAATAATTTCTTGTCATGGAAAAATTGTTTCCCTGATTAAAAAAAAAATTGTTTCCCTTCAAATATGCGAGTTTGTCTTGATTCATGTATATGGCTATACTCCTGTAGCTTTGTTTCTCTTGTATGCTATTTGTTTCACAATTCATCCATGCCTGCTGAAGCATTTGCATTCATGTTTGTTCATGTCTTGTTTACACAACCCTTGTGTATACTGTCTTGCTCATGTACAATGCTTCTATATGAAATTGTGCACACATATGTTATGAGCAATATGAACCTGAAACTTGTACCTCTGTTACATTGCTTGCTGCACTTCATTTCTTACTTCACTTTACTATTAGACATGCACTGGTGTTCTCCTTTGTCTATAGGCAGTTGTGCTTCCTTGTTTGTGTTGTGTTGCCATGTTGAAAATTTGAACTGTTTGACCCAGTCAAGAGCTGACCTGAACTTGGTATGTTTTGAACTTGTTGCACCATAACCATGTCTTGAAAAAAGAGCCATATATGTTGCATTAACTTGCCATTTGCACACCGTCTTGTTTTGTACATGCTGTGTTTAATGCATGGTTGATCTTGCCATTCATGTTGCTGGACCACCCCTGCTTGTTGTTGTGCCATCCATGTTGAGCTGCTTGATTATAAACATGCACCACTTAAATTTGCTATTCATGTATCATTTTGACCATGCTTGAGCTGATGCTTCAAGTCCCAGAAATTAACTGCTCGACCATTTATTTTTGTCTCCTTGTTTCACACATGCTCCAGACTTGTTTATGTTGATCCTATGTATAATCTTGTTGTACGATTCATACACTGTGTATCACTCACATGTATTGCTGTATTTACTGAGTGATCTTCCATTGATCACATGAATTTTTTTATATGAACTTGATCACTTGAATTTCATTCTAATGATTTGTCCATGCCACTATGCCTTTGCTGTTTGATTCGACATGTGTTCATATAGATCTGAACTGAAATATTTTGTACTCTTAGTTTTGTCTTGACTTGTTGACATGCTTATGCTCCATGCTGTTTTGAAAGTTTCTTCTGACTTTTTTGCTCGACCCTTGAACTTGCTGTTGACTTTACATTGAGTTGTTTTCATGTGTGCACTGAGTCGAGACGGTCCATGTGGCTACTTCTCAGTTTCTCGCTGAATTGGCGTGGCGGTGCACACGTGTATATATATACACGTGTGTATATGCAGCCATTCAGAAAATTTCCTGTCCCTGTATATATACAAACCGTCTGCCTAGACACAGATAAATCAGATCAAGTCATGAAAAATGATGAGAAACACACCAGAAAACTGAGGTAAATAAAATTTTAAAATTAAAATAATATTTGCTAGAGTATGAAATTATTTCTGTTCAAGATTACTATGTGTGTGTTTCTGTAAATGACAGGTATGAAGACTGGACTCATAATGAAGTGCTGTGAAGACTGAAGACCGAAGTTGACAGTGAAAGAGAGTGCCAGTGTGTCAGTATGTATATATGAGTCTGTGTAAATGAATGTATATGTGACTGTATAAAGAGTTGAGTGTCTGTATATGAATCAATGTGAATGTATATTGACGTGGTTGTAGTGAAGAGCTGTGTATGAATGAAAAATACTAGTGAAGTGTACAAATAGTGGGGTTGTAATTCTGTACTGTTTGATATTGAAATAAAATATTATATTTAAATAAAATACTATGTGAATATTTAAATTTATGTACAGTAGTATTCTATTTAAATATAAATATTATATTCCTTTCTGTGATTTAAATATAGAACAGTAACAAACACATTAAAATAATATATATTTGGTTGTTATCATCAAACAAAAATCATATAATTGTGTATACAATACCGTTATATACAATATATCTTTCTAGTTAAAGAGAAAAATCGAGATTTCGTCGTGCATATTTTGATTTATGTCCAAATCAAATTTTAGAAAAGTCGTTGTGGAATTCCTTTATAATCTATAAAGGAATTATTTATATTTTAAAAAGGAATTTCAATATAAATCGAATATCGGGTTGACCCAGATTTGAAATATCGAGTTAGAAATCCATACAGGATTATTCTGAAGATGTATGGTATTCCACTATGAATATATACGATAATATAAATTTGTTTATATTTAATTATATTTAAATATATCTATATATTTAAATTGGTCATCTAGAGCTTTAAAAATAAGCCACTTTTGCAAACGAAGTCGGAATTCGATGAAACTAATTTTGTTGGATCCGCAATATTAAATTATTGCTAGATGTCAAGTTTCGTGATTTTTAGAGTCACTGTGTGACCGTACGTATTTTTAGAGTGAAAAACAGTCAGTATTTTGACAGTTAAAAATACGTTGTGTGAGCATACGGAGTCGAAATTCGACGAAACCAGTTTCGTTGGGACCATAATGTCGAACTGTAGATGCATGCCAATTTTCATGATTTTTGGGCGTCGTATGTAATCACGAGAATTTTTAGAAAGCGAAACGAATATAGAAATGAGAATATACCGGGACTATTCCATCCTATAAAATATCTAAAAATATCTAAAATTCCTATAAATACCCCTTAAACTTTCCTTAACCTAATTAAACTCTCTCGTTGGTCGATCTCAGTAGCCTCCACTTATTCTTCAAAGAAAACCCAAAACGCAACTTTCTAAAGTCAATGTAAAATAGAAATAAAATTCAATAAATGGTAAAACACATATATTTAGGATCGTCGAGTGCTTCTCTTCATTTTGGTATATGTAGTGAGGGGTTCGATCATCATGTGGGGGTGCTGCATTGCAACGGCGGAAGCTAGGGTTCGGATTCTTGGATTTTGTGGTGGTCGATGGGTCGAATGCATGGTGGCATTGGATTCAGGAAGTGTTTCCGCACCTGTGTGCAGATTCTGCTGGTATTCTGTCGAAATAAGTGTCGATCGTTCCCTGGTTCTACTGTTCGACAGAAACGACAAATGGGTCTCGAGCATGGCACGATCTATACGAGGTTAAAGAGGATGTGAGTGAGAGTTGAATGGTGTTATTGGATTTCAAAATCATTGATGGCGGAGGGAGATGTTTGGGATGGATGGAGCGGTCATGGCACTATCATCGGGTTCGATGTCTGCTGAGTGGAAGAAAGAGAAAGGGAATTAAGGGTCGGTGGGTTTTAAGGATTTGCAGTGGGCCTTATTTGAATTGGTGAGCCCATTTAGGAAATTAAAACCCAAGTTTTTATTTTAAATATTTGTATGATGTGTAAACTCAATAACTTGTCCGTCCGGAATCATAATTCAGCGAAACAAGATCCCTTAGGATCGTATGGACGGACACTACCCAATGAAGCTGACTGGAAGTGGATTGAGACTCGTTTGAAATTATGGCGAGATAAACTGTTTGATTTAGATCAAACAACAGTTTATCGTTCTTTAACGATGAACTGCCAAAGTGAGTAAATCTCACTAATTCTGAACAGTTTATATTTTTGTAACATATATTTAAAACTGTTAAAAATTGTCTGTTTGACTGTGTGTTGACTATTTGATTGAACTGCTAGTCAGTTACTTGAATTTCTATATTGATTCTGTTTATCAGAATAGTTCAAATCGAACTGAAAGTGATAATAATCATATTGTGTAACATCTGTGGATGCAGGGAAACAGGTTGGGGGAACCCGACTGGATTCCTCAACAGTTATTTTACTGTTTTCATATACTGAAATAATTGACGTGATATACAACCTATTGTCGATTATATGTGTTTGGACGATATTGATCATCGTGATTTGATATGTTGAATACCATAACATACCGGAATGTTGATAAGGGAATTTTCAAAGTGATATTGAAATAAAATATTTATAAGTTGGAATATTTATAAATAGGAGATATTTAGAAAGGGAATAATTATAAAATCAAAGAATTTTATAAAACGATATTTAACTTAGCAAGTAAATAGAAGTGTAAAACGATATTTATTTAAGAAGTAAATAGAAGTATAAAGAAAGATATTTACGTAGAAAGTAAATAAATAGAATAAAGGAATATTTATTTGATAAATAAATAGAATAAAGGAATATTTGTTGGGAAAATAAATAGGATTATAAAAGGAAATTTACAAGATAGAAAAGAGTTAGTCGATTAGAGTTATCAAATAGAGTCATCAAAAAGGAGTCAATTGAACATAGTTATTCAAAAGAAGTTAATCGAACATAGTTAAAAGAAATACAGTTAAACAAGATTAGAAACTAACTAGAGATTAGTTAAGTTGAATAGTTTTATGAGTATCGATCTGATGTTAGTTTCGGCCTTCGGGGTTTATACTTAGAGAATTGTTCTCCTACTAGTTTACAGTCAGGGACTGATAGTTGTGAAATGATAGTGATATGTAAATAACAATGGAAATGTTTTCCAGTGTTAATAACGTATATTTTCTAAACATAGAAAATAAGAAAATATGAATATATATATATATATATATATGATTGATGATTGATTGATAGAATTTCCATCTGGAAATAATATCGTTGTTTGCACACGTGTTTTTCTTTGATAGTTAACTCACCGACTATCGAAGTTTTTGACCTTTTTAACGTTGTTAATATGGAGAGACCGGTTGGATTATTATCCAAAGAACCACTCTGTATTGGCATAAGCATTGCGAATCATATATGCCCAAGATAATTGAAGACAGAGTAAAGTGCAAGGGTTGTTGTATAAATCTTATATAACAGTGCCTAAGATGGATATACTGAATAGTACCTTCGGTTCATCCTATTCCTGGATGACTTGTATGGATGAATGTCTGTTAGAGTATTTCCAGAAAGGTCACGTACATTGATTTCTTAACCGTACCAAGAGTGGAAGCGGAGAAGGAAACTTCTTTTAGCTAGCACGTAATGTATGGTTGTAGACGTCAAATTAGTGATTTTTGATGGATCTGACAATGTGGCATTCGAAGTGAATCTGATGTGATGATAAAGCGTAACCTCAAGCCTCATCAACCAATAAAGGACAGAAATCGGGCAGGCAGCATGGCTATGTTGGTCGGACCTATTAGGGTGTATAATCACCTGATCTAAAGTTTCATTTACTTCTAAAAATCTATTACTGATGCTGTCCCATTCGGGAAACGGTTGCTGATCCCAACCGTTGGTGATATACATTCGATACACTCAAGCGAAATGAGTGGTCGGTCATGTGTGGCCGGGTTGCAAGATGTTCTTGTTGAACCCAGTGTATTCCTTTCTAGAGGTACACTAGCGAAAGGTGGTTCCATACCTTGTCATAGTTGGAAATCCATTACCCAATACGTGCTTGCGGTATTGATTGTATACTATATATGTAGAACGTGAGATGAAAGCGTTTCTGCTAGATGATTATTATATTGTGGTCGATAGACATTATTATAATATCAAAAGGTTTTTGATATAAAGATATTTTGGATGCTCATAAGGGAAAAACCCGTTCCGTTATACGGCGTGGTCTTATGAGATACCGTTTAATGGCTCAAACTATTTTAAACTGTTTTACTCATACCAGTCCCATGACTGACCCAGAGTTTTATTTTGTTTTGTTTTCCCTAAACATTTGGGTGCCCAATTTTGTACGGGCAGTCAAGTAGTCAGGATTTACAGATAGTTGAAGAGGTGGAGCAGGAGGCTTCAGGATCATATAGCTATTGTTTATTTTCCGCTGTGTTGTAAGTGATGTACTTGATAATGATATGTATATTCAAGTAAAACCTTTATTTCAAGGATATGTTATCTATTATATGTTATTCATTCCGTTGTGAGGTTCGTGTTACTCTGATGTTGTGTTCTTCTTCTTCTATTCTAAGTTTCTATCTTATCTATTCTCACCCTCTAATTTCTTTTATTGACTTTCTGGTATTTTTCGATGTTTGGTTAGTCATCATTGAGTTTATGGCGATGACCAATGTCGACAAAATCCGGGTCGTTACAAATTTGTTTAGCTTTTCATGCTCTAAAAAGACATTCATACTACTATTATTTGACATAGACATGAGTAGCTTTTTTCTCTGTTCATGGTTGCTCACTTGAAAGTTAAATAAAGTAAGGTAGTGCAACTTAAGTGACCGTTGCGCTAAGTTAGAGGAAGACTGATCGAGGCAAGTGTAGTTTAGCACTAATTTTGGACTAATTTTAATGCAAAATGAAGTAGTTTGCTCTCTTTTAAAAAGTTTTTGGTACAACCAGTTGATAATCAGGATTTGTTCGTAAAACCATAGTTTTGAAGATTGAATTGTGAGTTGAACTTTGTTGGTGCACAAGGTTAAGTTATAGTGATTGAACTGGCCAGACCGTGGAAATCCCCTTTTTCTAATTTAAATATAAAATTATTTCAATTAATTTTAAATTTTATCTAATTATAAGTAATATATTGAACTTTTAGACAACTATTCTAGAACGTTTCATAACAAATATTTGTTGGACTGGTTTTATAACTAATCCAAAGACAAACTACAGTTTTTTTTATACATTTCAATAATATTTCATAAATTGTACACTAATATTGTACAATGGTTATTTATTAAATTAATTATGTGAAAAAAGAAGAGTAAAATGATAATTAAGAACCGTATGATCCAAAGGGTTCGGTTTAAAGGTTTGTTTTTTTCTTTAAAGTTTTGTGATTAGGTCACTAGTACATGCTCATGTAAGTTTATTTTACTTTTAAAATCGTAGAGCTTCAAAATTGAATGTTAACCGCGGTTGGACCGATACTATCAAGCATCCAGTCTATGACATCCTCACTAAACAGGGGTTAATTATCTTTTAGAATTAAAAATAAATTATATTATGATTTTGTTTGCAAAAAATTTCATTTTTTCCACAAGTATCCTTCATTATTGGATTGGAGATGACTCTTGGTGTTCCTACTTCAAAAAAGAGGTGCTATTGATTACACATTATTGCCCCTATAAGAAAATTAAAATAAAGTAGGGTTTATAAATATTAGATTACTTATTCATTTACATGCATACAAATTTGTAAACTTATGGTCTTATAAAGCAACAAAGTTTCCAATTACTAATATGGAACTTAAATTTCATAATCTTAGTTAATTCGATACTCTAAACAAAGATATTAATGTAATAAACTGAGATTGATCAATAAATAAAAATATTCACATCCACACACGCGCAAACGCAAATATATGTGTGCATATATAAGAAATTAAGAATTATTTTTGTTTATATATTTTGGTTGAAAGTGTATACATATACGCGGAAAGCCATGTCATATTACCAAAAATACATGAACTAAGTAGCCACAAATTAGATTTTTAATTTATTAAATATTAGCTTTAAAGATTTAATCAAAGAGGGAAGGCTAACATAAAGTAGCAAACTAGTTCTACTTAATTGCTTGGTCGAAGAAAAATAATTCATGACCTGTTATGTTTGATACATAGGTCGGTATGTTTCTAGCATTGACAAACAATGGATGAAAGAATCCAATCGTAGAACTCCACGATATTTGGAAGGAGTGAAGGAGTTTGTTAATTTCGTTGAAATAAATGGTGGTAATAAGGAAATATATTCTTGTCCTTGCGCTAAATGTCAGAATATGACGAAAAAGATTAAATTAGAGGATATTCATTTTCATTTGCTTAGATGGGGAATTGATCAAACATATACCATTTGACATTTTCATGGAGAAGAACTGACGGAAAAGGAAAAACAACCCATCTGTCAAGCCATGCATGTCGATAATGGCGAATATCCCAGAATGGAAGATCTAATCAATGATGCCTATGGATTTCATAATTTTCAATTGACAAGTCAATTCCACGATAATGTTGACGAACCGCCTATCGTTGATGTTGACTGGCAGACTGATCAAAGTAAGAAGTATAAATCACTTTTTGATAGTGCAAAAGGGCAATTTTACCCTTCTTGTCCAAAAGGGATAACAAAATTATACGCCATTGTGAAGCTGAATGGTTTGAAAACGCAATACGGTTTTTCCGACAATGATGTGACCCGCTCCTCGAATTTATAAACGAGTTAATTCCCGAAGGTAACAAACTACCAACAAAATATTCGAACATGAAAATGATAATTAAACTAGTTGGGATGGATTATAAATCTTATGATGCATGTATTAATGACTGCATGCTATATTGGAAAGATGATGCAAACAGAGTTTCTTGTAGAATTTGCAACAAACCAAGATATAAGACAACATTTAGCGAAGAAAAAAAGGCCACCAAGGTAGCACAAAAGATTTTGAGACATTTACCTTTAATTCCCAGATTGAGGAAACTTTGTACAATACCTTGGATAACATAAGCTATGACTTGGCATAGTCGTGCAAAATCAGATCCAGTTGTAATGCGTCACCCATGCGACACTTGGCAGTGGTGAACTATAGATTCTTTTGATAAAACATTTGCCGTTGAACCACGAAATGTTACGCTGGGAATCTCAACGGATGGTTTCAGTCCACATGCATCTTTAGGTACCCGCTATAGTTGTTGGCCAGTAATTGTAGTACCATATAATCTTCCTCCATCAATGTGCATGAAAAGAGAGTTTTCAATGTTATCATTTTGATCGCTGGACCAAAACAACCAGGGAAGGATATTGATGTTTATCTGCAACCATTGATAGACGAGTAAAAGCAGCTATGGGAAGGAGTAATGGCTTTTGATTCGTTTAACAAAAATGATTTCACAATGAGAGCTAGGGGGTTGTGGGCAATTCACGATCATCCTGCATTTGGGACATTATCGGGGTGTACAACTCATGGCTATTTTGCATGTCCTACGTGCGGAGAAGAAACATGTTCTTATTATCTTTCTGCTAGTAAGAAGATGTGTTACGTGGGTCATCGAAGGTTCCTTCCTTCCAAACACAAGTTTCATGATGAAAAATCAAATTTTAATAATAAACTTGAGCATCGTCGTCCTCCAAGGGCACTGAATGGTTATCAAGTTGAAAAGAAGACAGCAAATATCAAGGTGAAAGTTGGTAAAGATAAACCTGAAATTGGTCGAAAACGAAAAAAGGAAGTCGAAGAAGAAGAATATGAAAATGTTCCTGCATGGTACCGGAGGCCCGTCCTCTTTGATTTGCCGTATTGGAAAGAAAATTTGGTCCGACATAATATTGATGTTATGCATACAGAAAAGAATGTCACTGAACATCTCATTAGCACAATTTTAGGTCATAAAGACAAATCAAAAGATGGCATCAATGCACGGAAGTATTTGAAAAACATGGGTATAAAACAGAAATTGTGGGTGATGGAAGATCCTGAAACAAATAGAACAACTATGCCAAAAGCTACTTTCACCTTAAACATTGAAGAAAAATTACGATCTGAGGGTAGTATTATTCACACTAGGATTTATCTTTAATCTGTGATATTTGATATGTATCTCTTCATCTCTACACGGCATCTTATTGGGGAAATATCAACCCAAGAATTGGAATGAATGTTTGATAATTAATCCATAAGTGTTTGAAATGGAAGTTATGTGTATATGTATGTACAGATAAAATGGTAGGAGGAGCAGACCCTATTTATGTATGTACATAGTAATAATTAATCCACAAGTGTTTGAAATGAGTGTTGGTTTGCATGGTTGGATTTTGGGTAACGGTGTTTTCATTTGTTGTTGTTTCACTGAGTTTTTGGAGCAGTTGTTTCTCATTTCACCATTCGGTTTATCCTGCTACCATTTCAACTTGGCCATTCCTACTTTTAATATATCAGAGAAGGGAGACACCATTTTGAACATGTTTGGTTGCTGAATTGTCATAATCTTGTCCTATGCTGTCATTTTGTGCATTTCTCAGTTGCGCAACCATGTTGCTGCAGTCTTTCAATTGATTTGATCATTGATAAATCAAGAAATCAGTAAAATTCGTATATCTGTGCCACTGTTTTCATTTTTACCATTACTCGGTTGTATATCATAACTAAAATAAATAAAAAAGAGTTACTTTTACCTCTTCTAATTCTGATGCTTGATGATATTCGTCTTCCAATTCCATGAGTTGGAAGACGATTATATTTTGTTTTACCTTTTTGGTGATGGTTTATCCATATTATCAGTGTAATGGAAATTGTTAGATGTTTAGTTTGCTAACTATGTATTCATATTATACTGAACTCACTTTAATCATTGGATCAGTATGAGTTTTTGTAGTCAAACACACACTGATAATTCTGAACTTAACAGTTAGACGATTTCGATGAGTTTTTGTATGGAATAGAATCTTAGCTTATGTACATCACCAAACAAAATTATACTTTAGTTTCGGTGAGGGACAGAAATTTCGAGCCCCGCAGCTTGATACTGTCTTATTCCACCATGACTCTTCACTGATTCAACTTAATTTTCTTCTTAACTGTTCATTAATTAAACAGCTTACACTTTCACACTTAATTTTCTTGCCTTCGCATGCCTTAATAGTGGGTACAGCTTCATCAAATTTGTATAAGCCATGAATGATGAAACATAATAATGCATAATGGTAACTATAATATAGTTATATATGTTATAAATGCAACATTTAATAAGAGACATATGCTATACTTCCTAACATGGTAGGTAAGGATAGAGGAAGAATGCCTAAGTTAACAATCAAATTTCACTCCATTCCTATGGATATATAAACAATAATTAAGACTGCCTGTGTATTTTGACTTGATATAATTATAGATCGGCAAAATATTCTTCAGTGTTCATGACTGGGAGTGAAAATAATGAATGATTATTCAATGAGTGAGCATGAAATTTCAAGTCCGAAAAGAATCTGAGTTGCATGATTTTGTTGATACGATCATCAATCGTAATGATCAATGAAAGGGAAATGTTTCTTGATTTGTCAATATAGAGCATATTAATCATAACATGCTTTTCTTGGCAGGTTCATGGTATGAAGGGAGATGCAGTCAAAATTTCTTAGGCACCCAGGTCAACTATGGTTCATGGTATGAAGGGATATGCTTATCTTGGCTTGTAGTATGGTATTTTAATTATGACAATGGTTTGAAACTGTCAACTATGGTTTATGCTTGTAGTCTTAGAACTTAATGATGGTATGTGTGTAGTATTAGTACTTTATGATGGTATGTGCGTAGTATTAGTACTTTATGATTGTATGTGTGGTGTAATATTGTTTTGGTGAACTCATAATGTAAGATCGGAATGGTATTTGTAATTTATGAAGCAACATGTATTGAAATTATCGTTATATTATGACCAGTTGTGGTATTTATATCAAATATTAATAGATTTATGTGGAATACGAATTGCAGGGAAAGGAAAATTTTAAAAACAAAATTTTGGAAATTTTTTGACATAGCAACGGCCCAAAACCGTTGCTAAATAAATTTGGGAACGGGCAATAGCCGTTGCTAAACATGTATTATTGATTGTATTATAACATGTAGCAACGGCTTAAAACCGTTTCTGGATAAGATTCTGCAACGGCTTGAAACCGTTGCCGAATTTAATTTAGCAACGGCTTAAAGCCGTTGCTAAAAACATATTTAGCAACGGCTTCGAGCCGTTGCTAAATGATTGCAACCCAGGTCGTCGCAACTGCTTAAAACCGTTGCTAAATAAATTGGCAACGGCTTAAAACCGTTGCAATATGATGAATTTGGTGTAGTGTATCAAAATAAACAACCATAAAAATAGATTGATTCCATTGGTTTATTACACTACATCACTTGGCCATTGTAAATTTCCATTTGTTAATCAAATCCCTTGAATCTTTTTAAAACATCATATACAAACGCCTTTATTTAACTTATCAATTTCCCTAAATTTATTTATACTACTTTACTTTCTCTTTGGAAATTTTATACGTTTACTAAAATTAAATATTAAATAAAATGTTATTTAAAACCTTATCATATTAACATTACTTATCCTTTTTGAAACATTATACACGAGCCTTGATTTTATTGCAAACTAGTGTGTAACCCGTGCGTTGCACACGATAATATTATAATGTATAGATTTTAAAATTTTAATATTAAAATTGGAACTTTATCATACAACACACGATAAAATCGACAAATTAAATATAATATACATTATTGTTGTTGTTTATAGTGTTATGTAACTTATATTTCTTCGAAGTAAAACAATAATTTTATTATTCTTACTACTATGACCAAGTATTTTTGTTGAAATCGACATATTATAATTTTTTTAGATAAGTTATCAAATATTATTTAACTTATTTCTTTTATATATGTTAAATTTGAAAACATGTAATTAGTTAAAGTATATTGACTTAAGAGTAAATAATATGAATAGATTGAGAAGGATTTTGTAAAAGATTGCTGAGATTTTAATGCAGAGTTATTTGAAGTTAAAAATAGAACTTTTGGATGTTGTGTATGATAAATTTATTGTTTATGTACATAGACGGTTATAGTTAATTTACAAATTAACTTTGTTATTATTGTTTAAGTACATAAATTTATGTGTGTGATCTATATATTTATGTAGTTAAACACAAATTTTTCATTGATTTTTTTAGTACATGTGTGTGTACATATACGATTGATATACAGATTATTAAATTATTTTAAATTTACAATTTCGTAAGCAATATAAATATATGTATCCAAACATGAAAGATTGGTAAACAATAACTATAGAAATATAAAAATATGGATATTTAAAGTTAAAAACATAATTAAAAAAATGCAGATAAATTTATTAAGACAAAAGAATAATAAATTATTTTTTCAAATGTTATTCATATAAAATATTTATGATATCTGAATTATATATCTTTATATTTAAATGAAAACTTTATTTAATTGCTTTTCTTAATATGAAACATTTGCGGATTTATTAAATGAATTAATGAATATTTATTAATTAGATTTATTCTGATAAAATAAAACCACTATCAATGCATCGTTGTTAAAAATATTAATATTTTTAAAATTCTCATGCATGAAAAACGACAATGTGTTGGACACCAAAAAGTGAGGAATTAAGTTTGGATTAGATTTTTTACTTTTTAAACATTGAAATGCATTAACAAATAGCATATATGTGTATTTACGAAATTAAATATGTACCTTACATGAGAAAGTTGATTTAATTGTTAGTTGTTACTCTTTTATCTCATTATTCTGTTGAATTTTGTTGAAAGAGGCAAAACTACGAAGATTAAATTTGGTTACCAATAAAATATAACATACATATGATTTTTGATTCCACATGACTATTGGCGATTTATTTGGACACATCAACATGACTACAACAAAATGGATCAACATAATTGAATAGGCTAGCAAAATTATGAAGCAAGAATTCTCTATGTATAAGCTCAGTTTGTAAATAGCAGTGGAACAAAAGATGGACAAAGCTGATAAGACAAAAATAAGTACAAAGAGAACATAGCATACATCTGATACTAAAGTGTACAAAGGGGTTCGTAAAAAAATGGAAAGCAAAAACCTTGAAATTAAGCACACAATTCCTAAAGTTAAGCTGCAGCGCACGAAGTAAAAAAGCAGTGATGGATATCAACATACTAAACCAGTGAAATTTCTTTCTTCTGTTTGCTTGTCCAACAACCTGTTGCATGTTGAGTCTGACTGAGGAGGAAGGTTATCATCTTGTTGGAAAACATTGTCAATAAAAAGATGATGGACACAATAATGTAAATTAAAAATAATCCTAAGAAAATTAAAACTTTAGTACTGCAGCTTACAACAGACTGTAAACAATGAAAGCTCAAATAGAGTTAAATTGTATGAATTTTTAAATAGGAAAATTTGTCATCTAATAATGGATATCTTCTTTCAACATTTAAAAGAATTGCTAATTGCTCTCTAGGTCTAAACCAACAATATAGAGAAGACTCAAAATGTACATTGTTATATTAACAGAATCATATGTACCAATTAGGTGATACAAATTCCATACCAATTAGCTATAAACAAAAACAAATGGAAATATAGAAGACCGGTCGTATGCACCCAAAAAAAGGTAGAATTAATACAAAAAATCCAAAATAAAAGTTGACAGTAAAGGGGGAAATGGTCAAACCTGGTATTATAGTCGAGCATGAACACCTGAATGCATCCAAATATTGAATGTGGATTAATTATATTAAATCCAAAAGTTGTAAAATATAATATTACTCTATAGCACATTAATATGCAGTTATAAATCAAAAGGTTCAAAATATAGTTTTAACGATCTTGAAAGGTCAAAATAAAAAATCGAAATTTTCTTTCGAAATGGTTCCATATCCTATGTTTTATTAGGTATCTTTGTTTAACTTGTAGAATTTTGAATTCAAGTCTTCAAATTTTGAGCCATGGATTTATTTATTTATTTATTTTTTTTTATTTTTTTTTTAGGAATATAAGCACCCAAATCATTACAAATGTTGATAATTAGCCAATCTAGAGCATTAAACCATCTAGCATTCTAATTGTCCCAAAACTTTATTGTAAATTTATGTTCAAAATATAAAATCTTTCTTTTTAAGTTGATAAATTTTGTATTCAAAAATCTTAATTTTTTTCAATACACAAAAATTTAAGTTTCAGCATATTTAATGATTGCATAAAATTCCTTTTCCAACCACTTCAATTGTAAGAATATCGAACTTATAGAAATTGAACATGTCAAACTTCTGTATTTTAGAACTATGGTATTTGTTAACAAAGAATCATTGTTCTTGATATTAATTAATTTGAAAAGCGGTCAAACATAAAATATGAAAAAAAACCGTTTATGATTTTAGTAGTTCAAAATTTATTTTATCAATTTTAAATGCATATAAATTTCAAAATTTGAATTTAAATATGAATAGACTTAAATTTTGTAAGGGTTTTTATATTTCCAAAAACGTCATGACTCAAAAGTGAGAAGTTTCAAATTTAAAAATCCAAAATCTAAGCATCATATCTCACACCAAAATTTTTGGAATGGACTAACACAGAATTTAAAACTATTCATAAAGAAGTTCAAATTTTGATATTTATATGCTTTTAACATCGATAAGCTACATCTCAAACTGTCTTCATAATATTCAAATTTTAAATATAACAATTTATATCATTTAAGACCAATTTAAACATAAACACTTTTAAGACCAATTTAAATCATTTATCAAAATATGGCAGTAAATATAACATTCAAATATTTTCCAAGTCTAGGGAAAACATTATAATAATATTTAAGACGTCAACAAAACAATAATTTGAATATTCTTTATTGTTAGATACCGAGACAGACATTTATGATGACTAAATATAGAGAACTATTGTCAATGAGCTTTAACCATGTGACCAATTAAGAAAACAACAATTAATTCTGCTCTTTACATATTTTGACAAAAGAATCCACTAAATCGCTTTTTTTTATAATTCCATTATATTTTATTCTCATTATCGAATTTTAGAAAATTTCTATGAAAGACAAAAGAAATATTTAACTTACACTGGCATAAAGTAATCGTCATGTATCATTTTTCTTATGCGTAAATTTGTGATAAATAATGTAATTGTACTATAAGATTAAAACTAAGACATGGAAGATAATATTGAAATTCGAGAGTAAATCTACAATAGTGATGACGCCTACTTGTAAACTAAGCTAGACCATTTGAAAGATTTGGATGTTCCAACTACGCCGAATGAAGTGGTCTATTCCCGAAGTAGTCAAGTCAAACTATACATAATGCATGGTAAGATTTTCGATCTAGCAAAATACAATGCTAGCAAACACAAAGCCAAAACAAAAATAGATATATATTTTTATGTTGTGTACTTTAATTTGAGTAAATTTTTATGTATATCTTTATCTATAACAGTACAAACTCTACATTGACAAAACTGCTTTCTATTAACCAATTCATTGTGCAATTTCTCAAACTCATGTTTTATCTAGACAGGTTATTGAGAACTTATTTTCATATACACTCTTGTTGCTCAATTTTAGTTGAAATTATCATTTAATAACTTAACTCACTTTCTTAGATCATGATTCTAGAAAATGATCTAAAAGGTAGAAACATATCTTCAAGAAAATATATGTTACTCACTTGCCTGGAAAGGAGAAATGAAAAGTTTGAATGTTGGACTGCAAATCCAGAAGAATAATAGTAGAAAAGTTGAACAACCTGCATAAGAAAAAAATAAGTAAATCAACCACCAATGTGAAGAACCGATAGAAAGAGTAGGTCGCTAATACTATGCCATATCAATATTATAAGCACTTGACATATTTCTTTTGTGAGTCTAGCATATTTGGATTCAAAAGGTTCCCAAGCCTTATTACCCATAGTAAAAGAGAAATTTTAAGCTACGTTAGATAATAGTAAATTGGATGCACTTATGACATAAACCAAAACTATAATCATTGGAGGTAAAAAAGTTGAGTCGGATAATGGAACCATGGTATTATGCTATGTAAAAGTTTACTTGTTCAAATTTGATCAAGTATTAGAGTAATCTGGTTTAATTATTTTTTTATTTTATTTAAGAAAAAAAATCAGTTCTAGAATGGATGTAGTCTTTCTTGTTCTTACCATATTTGCCTTAGTTTGATGTCTCTCATTTTAGTTGTTATGGTCTTTTGCTGAAAAAAGCTCGGTTTAGTTTCACCTCTCCTACCACATGTTGTTCAAAATCTCCCATGGTAGTACATCTTTATGCATGTTTTATGACAGAAAAAAAATAAAAAAAAAAACTAAAAATATTATATACCTTGAATCAGTAGAATATTCATATAGCTTCCCTTTAGAAGGGAAAATAATGAGGGCAACTTCGGCATCACAAAGAACAGAAATCTCGTGAGCTTTCTTCATCAAACCGTTTCTTCTTTTAGAGAAGGTCACTTGCCTATTAATCTTATTCTCTATTCTTTTCAGTTGTACTCTTACTCTTCCCATTTTTATTCTATTTTTTTTTCTTCTCTTTTCTTAATCAGTATCTTTTAATTCTTGATAAATTTCGTTCACAAAAAGAAGAAGACTGATTTTATGTTAAATGAGGTAAGAAAGCAAGTGGTCACGTTTGATGTGGAAATTATGGGAAACAGACTTCACATGCATGGTAATATACTAATAAATGCGTTAAATCTATAATATCAATTGGTAATATACTATATATGAATCATATGTAAGATAATGAATTTTAACAAAACATTCAATATTTCAAATCCGAAATAAGCATATATGAAAAAATTAATTGTATATACTATATACAATTAATTTAAATAGCTTTACTTATAAAAGGGATAAATCATATGTAAGATAATGAATTTTAACAAAACATTCAATATTTCAAATCTGAAATAAGCATATATGAAAAAATTAATTGTATATACTATATACAATTAATTTTACTTGGCTGTAATTAACAATTATACATAAGTCATTCCTTATATATATAGCGATTAAATAACTTTACTTATAATATCAATTGGTAATATACTATATATGAATCATATATAAGATAATGAATTTTAACAAAACATTCAATATTTCAAATCTGAAATAAGCATATATGAAAAAATTAATTGTATATACTATATACAATTAATTTAAATTTATACATAAGTCATTCCTTATATATATAGCGATTAAATAGCTTTACTTATAATATCAATTGGTAATATACTATATATGAATCATATGTAAGATAATGAATTTTAACAAAACATTCAATATTTCAAATCTGAAATAAGCATATATGAAAAAAATTAATTGTATATACTATATACAATTAATTTAAATCCCTTTTACTTATAAAAGGGATGAATCATATGTAAGATAATGAATTTTAACAAAACATTCAATATTTCAAATCCGAAATAAGCATATATGAAAAAATTAATTGTATATACTATATACAATTAATTTTACTTGGCTGTAATTAACAATTATACATAAGTCATTCCTTATATATATAGCGATTAAATAGATTTACTTATAAAAGGGATGATGTGCGCTGATTTTGGTAAGCTAAGAATAAATGAAACGATGTGTGTACAAATCCAGGCCGTCCTTTGTCCAAACTAAGAATAAATCTCAGCCGCTCTTTGTCTCCATGTTTGTCTCCTGGTTTGTCTTAGGGGGCAATTTTATTATATAGATAGAATCCCCTTTTCATAAACTTCTGTTAAGTTTATTTCAAACCCAATTTACTTACATCTTGATAAAACCTAATTACTCCCTTAATCTAGCGAATATAAATCTCATCTTTATCACTTAACTCGCATAACCATTTTTATTTAAATCTGGGTTTTCGTTTCACTCCTATTTCATATCTTCGTTAGTCCCTAACCGTAAATCAGCAAGAAAATAATTTCCTGAATATCACCCCCGAAGGCCGAAACCAACATCAGATCAATATTCAAAAAATCGTTCAACACAACCGATCTCCAGTTAAGTTCCGATTCCTTAATTCCAAAACTTGGCTTTTACTTTATTCAAATGTCATTTTCAATAACCCGTTTCAATAATATATTCAGTAGAAATTCGGGTTTTATAACTTCACAAAATATTGAATTTCATATAATCCAATTAAATAAAATCCAAATATAATTAATAAACTCTGGTTTAATCACAACTTATATTATTATACCTCAAATCGCTTAAGTATTCATTTACCATAGCATGGCTTTTGAACTTCACTCACTTCCATTTCTAAATTTGCATTCCCAAAGTATCCCTTCAATTATTATTAAATAACCAAAAATCAAGTTTCAACATCTATTAAAATAAACATGGTTTACTTCACCATTAACTATTCCCACTGAACTAATTAAATAAAACAACCTCAGTTAACGCAGCCTCTCAACATTATGTATTCATTAATCAATTCCACTTAGCACTTTCCAGTAATTAATAATATAATTCAGATTGATTATTATTAAATAAATAATAATCAATATTAATATAAACCCATTATAATTGTTACGTTAATTCTGGTTACTTGAATTAGCTTAATAAAATCGTTCAATACTCACTTAATAAACACGTACTTCGCACACGGTACATTCTGGTATAAAAATGGTGATTGGTGGTTAAAACAAACAGTATATATGTGGTTGGTTTATTTCATTTTTATAAACTTTATTTAAAATAATATATTTAAAATTCATTTTTATTTATAAAATAAATTTATAACTTCAAATCTATCGATTTACCTGACGGTAAATCAATCTTTATAAAATAGGGTATATTTATGCCATCTGCTATAAATTTCTCAACCAAAACTATATATTGATTCAAACTCAACAACATTCAACAACCAACAGGTTTTAAAGTCAACAGGGTTTAATCGGTTCATATATAATATGAAATAAATAACATACTAAATATTTGAGGAATCCGGTTTGATTCCTCCCACTTGTTCTTCCCTGCATCACAAATCATTATAATACTTCATAACAACATATAATTAACGTTGACCATCCAATCTACAATAGGCATCCAAAGCATCCAATCAGCCAATATATATCAACGATAAATTTTAATTATATGAATTTAGCACATCATAGCATTTCAGAAAAGTGCGAGAGTTAACTCACCTTATTTTTTATTATCGATTTCTGCTTTGTTTCATTTAATTTTAAACGTACGTTTAAAATTAAACGAAATCCCAGTAGCGTCCGATCTCTTCCAAATCAGTTCAGCCACATAGCCTCCGTCGATACCAATCTTGTCGCTTCTTGTTTTGATGAAATTCTGATATCGTACGATTGTTACGTAAATTCAATAACTAATATTAATGGCCCTTAATTAACAAATTAAAATATAATTACCCTTTAATTTTACCTTAATTGTTGTGTCCATGTAATCACATTCTCCTTATTCCTTAATTTCCTGTTCCGCGGAAACCCTCCTTTTAATCACGGTGAACTTCCAGGTTTCACCACTTTTTATCACTTTGAACACGGCGAACATAGGGCTGAAGCATCCATTAATATTTTAGATTTTTTTTTGAAGCAAAACGACATGCAGTAAAAACCAATAGCGCTCCATTCTCCGTGTAAACGTGAATGGCCATTTGGTTACAGTAACTCCAACAATCCAACCTACTCCCATTCACGGTTCACATCCCCCGCTGTCACTATTCCCATGTTCACGTTAATACTAAACTTTTTTTCCTTTGTTTTATTTTTATTCTTACGTTCGGCCCTGGCCCAGAAGTTCATGGACCAAGTAGTCACCACTACCTCTCTATTCTTCTTCCCAATGTCCAGCATCTTCTTTACGCCCAGTTTATTTCCTCCAACAGAAATACAAACCGCAAACATTTATATTATTACTTTTCTTTCCCTACAGTCTGAGCCGACTCCATGTCCAGGGTTGCCCCAGGTGCACACCATTCATAGCCGCATGTATAACCAAAAATGTTGCTTCTGCGAAAAATGCGTGGAAAAAATACAATAACTAGAAATCTACATGAATGCATCACCTTACCTGTAAAGACATTGCAGTTTGCACTCGTAGTGTTCCCAAAATTTTGCCAACATCCAAAAATTTCTTACGTAAGCATTACCAATGAACAACAATTGGATATTAATTGTCAAAAATGTATGCAAATATGTATGAAATCTAGATCTGTCAAATATAATCGAATCTAGATTGCAAGCTTGAGTTCACAGAGCCGGAAAAAAACCAATAACTGGAGATCTACAGGACTTGAACCAGCAACCTCTAACTTGGCAGCCACAAACAAAACCAATTGAGCTACCATAACCTTGTTAGGTCTGTTGACATTAATACTTATTTATACAATTTTAACACATATCACTGACAACTTCCGACAGCTACTGCCTCCATCCGGGGGTTGCTCTAGGCCGCCGCCTGCTGGGCCTAGCCCTCCAACAGGCTCTGCCTTCAGTCTTCGAGCAACACACCGACTGTGCTCCCGACCTTCCAACCATCATGCTGATCAGTCCTCGGGTCACCATAAAGTTCAGCTCGCTGGTACGATTCCAAACTTGACCTTGACGTTTTACTGCGGTGAACAACACAGTAGTGCAACCGTTTCCATGCAATTAGAACGCCTGTAGCCGCATGTTGCCACTAGGGCTGTAAATTTTGTACGAATGTTCGATGTCCGTTCGTGTCCGTGACCGAAATATGTCTATTCGAGTCCGTCCGATTTTCATTTAGGACACAAGTTAGGACAACAAAATTTGTTCGATAAAAAATCATTGTCCGGTCCGAGTTCGTTCGAATTCGTCCAAATTGGTCCGAATTCCACGTAATTCGGTATATAGTTGAAAGAAAATATAATAAAAAGTATAAAATTTAATATAAATAGACTTGTCCGACCGGGTCCGCTCGTGTCCGAAAAATACATGTCCGTGTCTGACCGATTTCATTTAGGACACGAGTTAGGACAACAAAATTTGTACGAGAATAAATTTTGTCCGATCCGTGTCCCATCCGATTTTATTTAGGACAGAAACTAAATAGACGTCCGTTTGGTCCGGTCCGACCGATTTACACCCCTAGTTGCCACCTCCTTATCAACTACTCACTGCTCTGGTACCCATTTCACAAGACCAATACTTTTGTATCCATTTCCCCTGTCCCCCGAGTTCCTCCACTCAAATCTCCTCATTTTCAATTTTTTTTTGCATTTAAGTCACCCAAAAATTGAGGGATATAACTGCAAAAGGTGAAAATCGGGGGGCTGTGATTGGGTGGAACACAGAAGATCAGGGGAAACGACAGAACAATTGATGCACCACGTTGTACAGTTGGAACCCATCCCGTGCACATGTATGTGCACACGCTTTCCACTCCTCCATTAACAATTTCTGACCCCACCCGCAAATACATCCATGTTGTACCACGTTTACACAAGAACCACTTCTTTTGTTCGTGTTTCTTTTGCCTCGTTCAAAGCATTAACTCCACACCCACGATGCTTCATACACACTAAAACCCCATAGGCATGTTGCTATAGTTTTCTTCTACCATATGTGTGTGTGTGTGTGTGTGTATATATATATATATATATATATATATATATATATATATATATATATATATATATATATATATATATATATATATATATATATTTTATACCTCCTGAAGCTCTTCTATGCACAACCGTGCACAGTAAAACACTGACCTCTCCCAAAACGTCACGCATGCACTTCCAAAGTAATTGCACCAGTCAGTTCCTCTTGTCGAAGCCCGCCTTGCCACCTCAAATGCAGCACACGCCACTACAGAAGTCGAGCTACCTCCCAGCTTCATACAAACACGCCTTCTTCTTCAATATCCACACAACCACTTCTACTCGTATAAAGTGATGTATATTGTTGCTCTGAATAAAATGAGCCTGTCCATTATGCATGAATGCTGCTACCTTCTTGTTTATAAGATCCTATTCGACGAACTACCACAGACCCAACGCCATGACCTCATGTCGGACTGCACCCCACTTTAATCTCCCTTTCTCCTTTCTGAAACATGCACAGTCACCATTCCCGTCAGCCCGCGCCTTCTCCGATGACTGGACACCATCACCATCATCCTTTTTGCCATCTCCAACTGCCCCTCATCCGACAGTGATGGGTACAGCTCCATCATCAACAGTCCACCCCACGCGCAGTTTCCACGAGCTACACTTGTCTGCTCTCTCCATGCGTTTTCTACTTCTCATGGATTAAAATATAAATTGTGATTTAAAAGTTTTTGTTGAATTTATTACTGAAGAGGCACACTCAGATTTTCTGTGATCTACTCCATTTTTGTTTGCAGAGAAAGGAAGAAGAGCATGTGTATTTATAGGCTACATGAGAGGATGGGATAGGAACAAAGTCTTTCAACAGGGTTATCGGCATCTGCGTGGACTGAAAGAAAAAGCTATATGATTTTACATTTCATCGGGGTCCGTTTGATTTTAAACGGGAAGGGTTATTTGGAATGAGAATTTGAAGAGGAATTTTTACGAACAGGGAATGTGTTTTTTTTACAGAAGGGGCATTTTGGAAGACGCAGAGCAATTATTTTATTGTTTTTGTATATATTATTTTTAATTGTTTGTGTTTGAGTGTGCTTATTATTGAACAAAATAGTAGATTGCAGAATACAAATTGTAGAATTCAAATTGCAGAATTTAAATTGCAGAATTAAAATTACAAATACAAACTGCAGAATTTAAAATGCTAATATAAAATACATAATACAATGAAACTTTTTTAATGCATTCCCGCAACAACTAGTGTGTCATTGAAGTCTGGTATATGATATCTCACGGATCGGTAAGGAGTTATATATCCTTCTAATAGTGGATATCCTGAATCCACTAAATAATACTGCCCGACCGAAGGATGAGGGAAATTAAGATTCGGATTATTTATAGCTTCCCGAAATACTTTAGCATCGTGTTATGACAATGATCTGCGTGTCCTGATAGTATTTCATGAACCCAACCAAGGCCGGAACTTACATAATTATGTTCTCGTGTTTGATTAGCAAAAAGTTCTTGAACATCTAACAAATCTTGCAAATCATCCAAATCTTCAAAATCAGATTCATCACAAGCTGCCATAATTTGTTAAAGAATAGGAGGAAATGAAGAGTGGATATGGTGATGTAGTGTTGAAATGGGTGGAATATATAGTGGGAGAAGGAAAAAAGGAGGGCAACAAAATATCTGCCGTGTCGGACGTGCGTTGGACACGACCGAAGCATCAGACGCGAAAGCTAACCTTTGAGTCGTTCAGCTTGAAGGGGAAAATATGTTGGTTCCACTGTTGACGCATCAGACGCAGACGCGAACATTAACTGCCCAGTTGGAAAATCAAACGGTACACTAGGGTAGGTTATAGTTCATACTCCAGTGTGTGAGGCTTTGCTGGTAAGGTATTAATTTTGATTGGCTATGAATATTAACATTACATGCTATATATAGGTTAGGCCATAGTTAAATTCGGTTGCGTTGGGCTTGCGCAGAAGATTGGACTTTGCATGTGCGTGCTTCAAATTTGAATAAAAATGATAGGGTGGCCATGTTTATTGGCTAGAGTAGCAGGAGACTTTTGCATCGGCATGGAGCTTGTATTTGGGGTAGTCGATATCTAATTACCAGGAAGTGAGGTTTTGCATATATCTTATTTGTTTTAGGATGTTCATATATACATGCTTTCTAAATTCCAATGCTTTTTAATGTAAATTTTTAAGTATACACCCCGTCGTACATGTACTCCAAACACCACGAAAACACATACCACTACATCTTGATGTTCCAGATTCAATGAAATCAATTTTGTCGAAAACGGACTCCGTTTGCACAACGGTGATATTTAAATTTATCGGTTCACCGATAAATATCGTCCCTTGATAAACCAACTCCGATTGGCCTCAAACTTGAAATCTAGCAATAATTAATTGTACGCATTCGAAAAAAACTTGTTTCGTTGAAAATGGAGGCTGTTTGAAAAAAAAAATCAATCCTGAGGCTTATATACGGTCGAAAAAGTATAATTAAATCCAAAACAATTCAATTTAAATAATAATAAATTATTATCATCGGATTTCTCCAAATTAAATAATATATCATTTTAATATGAGCCAATATGGATTCTAAAATTCAACATTGACATTTCTGAATTTAACGATGTCCAAATTATATCAAAAATCATATTTAAATTGTTAAATGTTATCGTTTATTAACGAATTCCATAGCGACTATTTTAAAATTTGAATTGGACATATTATACAATCTATACGAAGAAATCTCGATTTTTTTCTTTTTCATTAGAAAATTATTGTCCAACAGATTCAGACATTTCTTATTTCACAGAAATCCGACTTATATCGGATCCTGCATATTCAATTAAAGTTCATATCGTAAATTTTCGAACTACCGCGTCATTTCAAGCTCGTTTTAATTATATTATAAATATATATATTTGAACTCCTTTTTACAAAATAAATTCGATACAAAATACATTATATTTCCAATATAATATATAAAACAAATTTAAATATTCCAATTTAAATGGTAGAAAAATGTGGGATGTTACATCACCTCACGGAAGTATCCCTGCTTTCTAGCATATAACACCGGCTATGCATCAATAATTAACAAATACAAACTGAAAATCTAACAATATAAATTATTAGTTCCATATGGGTACACGTAAATGGAAATGCATTTTGTATGCAGGCATGGTTTGGAAAGCATCTAAATTATTAATAGTAAACTATACTTGTTACATTAAAGAAGCAATAAATATAGGCAACAAATAGAAATAAAATAGCATTATAAGACTAAAGTTATGTACTATCATCATTCTATGTTATAACGAGGTAAAGAGATTGATATCTCAATAGACTGGAAGTGGCGTACATACACATGGAGATTATGTCATTAAGACACTTAAGATATTCTATAGAGCTTACGATACTTATGGCTAGCTTACCAACGATGCAAGGTGGACTCTCTCTCTCACCAAATATTCCAATTAATGACTTAAACTCATATCCATGTCACTCTAAGATGGGTAAATGCAGGTTTCTCAAGCTTTCCATTATTTTTCTCAACCACTCATAACCAATAATTCAGTATGAGCATATATAATATCATTGTTAACCCCGTTTTTAATGCAGTTCAGAAACAATGTTATGGATACATCTCAGAGCGTATGGGCACTAATCTGGTAAAGCGCAAGATGGTTGTGTAACATCTGCTCGGTCACAAGCGATCACACACTATAGTTCGATCGCGCAAGCTCCATGCGGTCGAGCACCACCAGTCGTTCACTCCAACTAATACATTAATCGGTCGAGCAGAGCCATTCTGGTCAGTCGAGTAGACCTAATCAAGCATCACAACCAGTAGACCAAGTTATGTCCGGTCGTTCATCCCGATGCCACGCTGGTCGAGCACCTTCATTCCAAAGGCAGAGCACCTTGAGCAACTGGTCATTTGAGCACAATGGTTCTAAGGGGTCGATCAGTAATTATGAATAGCATGAGTCTAGCGTGTATAAGGGTGAGTGTACAACGATCATATACAAGGGAATCGGTCAACAATGCTTAGTGGCTTTAGTTCATATGGCATCATTGCATGAAGCAATTTGTATGGTTAAATTATAGTTTAACAAAGTAGGCCACGTGAACTAATAAATCAGCACTAGTTGTAACACTTCGTGGTCGAGCAGAGTCTCCATTTCATGGGGTCGAGCACTTGAAGTACAAGCAAATATATTGTGTATATGCAAAGCAATGATAGATATTTGGACACAAGGAACGCACGTACATGAGAATTCCTGCTCGCTCTTGCAAACGTACGCTGGTCGCTCGCTCAGAATAATGAACCGGTTGCTCGCTCATTCATGTATGCCAGCCAGGTACAGCTGGTTCTAGGTACGTACAGCTGTCCAGTGGCAATTCCATAAATACCCATATGTGCGACCAGAACCCTGTATATCATAATTACAGCTTTTCCACCTGGTCCAAACTTCTCTTATAAATACCCCATTTCACCACAAATCAAAGGACCGATTCTTTGACCCCGAAGGGTTTCCCAAATCACTTCCCCACCATTCTCAAGCACTCTAAGTTCTCTCCAAACTCCATTAATTGCTGGCTAAGTTCACTTCATCTTCCTGCATCACCCAACGGACCAAGTCTCCTCCTTCCTCCATTAGAGATCAACTCAAGCTGTCCCTATCCTTCTCCATCCCCGAGCCGAGCTCTACCGTTCCAAGTCGAGATATGCCATTCTACTTCTTTCCAACCGCCATTAATCCTCCTCCGACATTTGATTCACATCTCAACCGCTGTGGATTCATCGCCGATCTACTAAGTGCTCAAATCGTAGAACAAAAACTCTCAAGCTCATCGCATTCAAAGGATCCAACCGCTTCCATAATGGTTTAGGGAGAATCAAGCCATTAAAGAGAGGAAAATGATTGTAAAAAGGGAGAATGGGCCAATATGAGATGTTTGAGATTATGAACTTTGTAAATCTCTCACATGATAATGAAATGACTTCCAAAGTGGACGTAGATCTACTCTAGATCAAACCACTATACAAATCCTTGTGCATTTACTTACTTTTTCCCTCTAATTTTTTGATTGTGGCTCCTTTTAGTTTCTAACCATATTAGTGAAGTACGGTTTACATACCTTTGGTGTTGAACCGTTTTTGGTTTAAACATTTGGCGCCTACCGTGGGGCCACGTTCGCACTTCTCTCAATCTTAAGAGCCTATTATTGTAGTTCTAAGCCTACTTCTACCATAGATTCCGCAAGTTTAAGATCTAGACCAATCGACGAATTCTCTTTCAAATTCAAGTCCTTATCCGAAATAATGGCTAAATCTAAGAAGACCGCTAGCAAAGCCGAAAGTGACAACGTTGTTTACAACGAAACTACTCCATTCGCCAACCGCTTTGAAGTTAGAGAAAATTCAATGATCGGAGCTAGAGTGACTAAAGCTGAATTAGATGCTATTGTCGCTAACTTGAATCAATGATTGGAAGCCACTAAGAAAGCCTTAATCAACGCTAATAAAGCTCAACTGGATGCTAATCAAGCTTTAATGGATAAAATTAGTGCTCTCCTAATCTTTCAAGCAAATTCCGCTCTGCCTCCGAAAATCTATATCAACCTTGAAGAGAATGCAAATTCATCAGCCCCTGATCATCATCATGATGATAAAATTGAAGGATTTGTTGGCAAAAGCAATGCTATTATCGAAGACTCAAAGTTGAAACCTAAAATCCATTCCGATCAAAATAACCGACGAGTTGCAAGTCTCGTAAAGGTAGCACCTTCCCATAGTGGAAGTAAAATAACTAGATTCTCTAATCGCAATCACTCGCCACGACGAGCATCCAGAAAAGAGACCGAAGTCCGCTCTCCAGAATGATGCAACTCGAAGGACTATATCACGGATATGGTAAAGAAAATCATGAAAGATAACATGCCTCACAAGGATAGTAAAAGGGAATGGGACTTCTCCCTCGACAAAAATCCATTCACGAAGGGGATCTGCAAAGTTGAGTTACCTAAGAAGTTCACTCATCCTACTCTGCCTCCGTACAACGGGACTTCTGATCCGAATCATTTCCTATATAGATATGAATGGTATATGAATGCAGCGAAAGAAACAGACGAGATCAAATGCCTATGCTTTCCTCTCTATCTAGAAGGTGTCAAATCGTTATTGTTCACAAGGCTTCCACCCAAATACGTCGACCGCTTTGATGATTTGATTCTGAAATTCAAAGACCAGTTCAGGTTGCAAGCTACGAAGGCTAAGGACGTTATTTCTCTTACATCAATGAAGCAGAATCCAAGAGAATCTATCAAAGACTTCCTCAAAAGATTCAATGTTGTTGTGTCCGAAGTAGGGAATCTCGATCCTCACATAATCTTAGTGTCTCTAAACGGATTAAAATGAAAGAGCTAAGCACGCTTGTAAAATTCTATAAAGAGGCTGAGGAATACATGAGATTGGACAATAATCCTGTGCGTCTTTAGGTTACTGATGCTAACCAACCTCTTGAACCTCCCAAAGATGCTGCTACTCAGTATAATCAGAAGAATACTAAGGGGAAAAAGCGCACCAGTAATTGAAAGGACAACAAAGATTATAAGAAAATTCACATTTTCAACCCATCAGAGCTAACGCCTTTGAATGACACACCTGAATATATATATATATATATATATATATATATATATATATATATGGCATTGAAGAATTCTGAAGAATATGTGGAACCAAGGCCGACAAGGATAAACGAGAGGGCCGCAAACTTGGAAAAGTTTCATAGGTTCCACAACCAGCCTAGGCATACTACAAATGAATGTAGGCACCTCAAAAGCCTGATTGAGGAGTTGATTCTAAAAAACAGATTGCAATAATATGTAAAGAATCCTCAAGCTGCAAATCCTTCTGCAACTCCCCAGGGGCAAGGGGCATCAAATGACTAGTCCGGTCCAAACAACAGGGCTCCTGCTCAAACCGATCCAAGGCCGATAATCAACTAAGGATCAATGATTGGTATTCCAATTTCAAAGGCTCATAATAAGCGATCAACATCGCCACCGCCCTATTTCCTGCTTTACTACCAGCTTTGTTTCATGCTTTACTTCGTATTTTACTTTCTATTACTTCGAAACTTCTTGTAAATAGTCTTTATTATTCTATAAGTAAGACACTAAACATTTTCTCCGTAACTAACAACATCTTTCAGCATATTTTCTTGAGTAAATCTCTTACTTGCAATATTCTTGATAATTCAAAATTTGCTAAAAGACGATTTCTTAATAATAGGCTATCCGACAAACGCTTGCTTCCTCGAAACTCGATGTGATGTGGCAATCCCAATAACACCAAATCAAGCGGCGAGTGCAAAAAACAACAGCATACATGAATGTAACGATTAAAAGAACCACCTTGGGAAGTGAACGAGAGGAGTTGCCAAAGGTCAAACGATGGAGAGTTTGGCAAGCGGATCCAAGGTTGCAAGTTCGAATAGGCAGCCCACGCCCAATTGCAATCACTTGCCGTAGTCAAGTGCATCCAACAGGCGGTCAACGTTCGCTCCACGGAATAACGCAAACCCTTGCAAACCCTAAATGGTCATAACCTCTCAGTCTGACTGCGATTGCTTACCATAGTTAAGCATATCCGACATAACGACTGATGGTCACCTTGTGGAACTGTGCGAATCAAAAACCTCCCATAACAGAGGCGAAATAAAAGTCCCTCCATAGCAAGGGCACCCTCCATGGCAAAGGGACCCTCCATAGCAAGGGTAAAAGACCCTCCATAGCTAAGGCACCCTCTACAACACGGGTAAAAGTCCCTCCATAGCAAGAGCACCCTCTGTAGCAAGGGTAAAAACACTCCATAGCAAGGGCACCCTCCATAGCAAGGGCAAACCCTCCATAAGTAGAGGCAAAATTGAAAATCCCGAAGACCTCTCCGGGGGCACCCAATTGATCGTTAGTATCAGGAAGTACCTAATCCGATTACGACAAACATTGGGATTCTAACAAAAATCCTTTCTTGGGGAATTACTTCTGAATCTACCGACGCTTGGATTAATCTTTATAATTGAGTGATGAAAGTCTCTAATGCCTGATTTCACCAAGCTGGGTTGTAGACGAAGTTCGTATTTTAACCAATTAATTTGCGTAGTTTTCGAATACCACCGACACGACAAGTGTTAAACTTTTGCCCAAACAAGGGAATGAAATTTAAATACTTCAAACAGTGAAAGACTAATAGCGACTTTCGAAACAAGGGGCCCAAAGCGTCTCCGGAGGCACCCAATTGATTATCAGTATCAGGAAGTACCTGATCCGATTACGACAAACATTGGGATTCTAAACAAAATCCTTTATAGGGGAATTCCTTCTGAATCTACAGCGCTTGGATTAATCTTTATATTTGAGTGACAAAAGTCCATAATGCCTGAATTCACCAAGCTGGGTTGTAGACGAAGTTCGGATTTTAATCAATTAATTTGCTTAGTTTCTGAGTACTACAGACACGACAAGTGCTAAACTTTTCCCCAAACAGGGGAATGAAACTTAAATACTTCACACGGTGAAAGACTAATAACGACTTTCGAAACAAGGGGCACGAATATCAAATCTTCTCAAAGAGGAAGCAGAAAATGAATCACAAGATATGCAATTCCCAAATGAGAAATGTCATGTATTATCAGGTAAGTCATTAAAACAATGACGCTTATAATCCACGATCGAATTATCTCGACTAGTTGATATTTAGTGTTAACGCGAATTTGACTTAGAATATCTTATTTATGCAAATAATATTTAAAAATAAAATTTGCTATAAGTTATTTTTAATGATTAACTAATCCACTATAGATATGGACAGCCAATGGTGAGTATAAGTCCAAAGCCGTGCAGATGCTTGTTTTAATTACAAAACAGGTAGTATGGAGCATATGAATTTAATGTATGATCTGCCATAGCAAACAAAAGCTATGACCGAATCTCAACAAAATTGTGTTCATTTCGAAGCCCGCATTTCTCGCAAGCGAAAATTACAAGCATCGAGGGGTAAATGTTAACCTTGTATTTAATGCGGTTCAGAAAACAATGTTATGGATACATCTCAGAGCGTATAGGCACTAATCTAGTCAAGCGCAAGATGGTTGCGCAACATATGCTCGGTCACAAGCGATCGCACACTACCGGTCGGTGGCGCAAGCTCTAAGCGGTCGAACACCACCAGTTGCGCACTCCAACTAATACATTAATCGGTCTAGAAGAGCCCATTCTGGTCAGTCGAGAAAATCTGATCGAGCATCACAACCGGTCGAACAAGCCATGTTTGATCGTTCATTCCGATGCTATGCTGGTCGAGCACCGTCATTCCAAAGGTCGAGCACCATGAGTAATGTGTCGTTCGAGTACCATGGTTATGAGGGGTCGATCACTACTTATTAATAACATGAGTTAAGCGTGTATAAAGGCGAGCGTACAAAAATCATATACAAGGGCATCGTTCAACAATGCTTCGTGGCTTTAGTTCATATCAGTGGCGTAGCCAGGATTTTATGCTGGCGAGGGCACAATTGTAAATTTCAGACTTCGAAGGCAGCAATTTTGAATCTTTTTTTTAGCGGTTGACGGGGTTCGATCAGGTGCGGTTTGAAGTCCAAACCGCATCCACACTGTATTTAACGGTTAATTAAAATATTATAACGAGCGTAAAGGTACACGCTCCACGCGTGATGACGGCACACGCTCCGAGCATGGATTGTTATTGATTCATTATTTAAGGCTCAACGCATACATAAATGAAGTTTTAAAAAGGAAAAAAAATTAACCGTACAGATCCTATTTTTATCGGATAGTTTTTTAATTTAAATAAAAGGCAATTTTAGTACTTCATGGTCAGATTAAAAATATGTGTTTCCAACACCATTATTAATAAAGATTAGCCAAACATCAGCACTAATTATTGCAAACATTAAGATAACTCAAATAACATTATAATTAATATTATTCAAAAAAATGATATGAAAATCATGGTAACTCAAATAAGGTTTATAACGATTTTTTTCCTTCAAAACATAGCTAAAGGTTGCATATATGGTATTGCTATTATTTAAACAAACTGTCCTTAACACGCAAATGAGCATTGATAATCATGGTAACGCAGTTGGTAAGTTGGCACTTCATTTATTCTCACAACATAGCTGGCACTTGAATGTATGAGATGTGACTGCATGAATAAGCAAGTTGCAATTCAGGTTGCTAAATGATCTATGTAGATGTTCATGGATATATTGAGTGCAACGCTTGGTTTCATTAAAAAAATATATCTAAAGAACCTTTAAATCCTGGGAGGGGCACTTGCCCTCCCCAGGCTAAAGGTGGCTCCGCCACTAGTTCATATGGCATCATTGCGAGAAGCATTTTGTATGTTTAAATTACAGTTTGACAAAGGAGGCCACGTGAATTAATAATTCAGCACCAGTTGTAACACTTCATGGTCGAGCAGAGTCTCCATTTCATGGGGTCGAGCACTTAAAGCACAAGAAAATATATTGTGTATATGCAAAGCAATGACAGACATTTTGACACAAGGGTTGCACGTACATGATAATTCCTGCTCGCTCTTGCAAACATATGCTAGTCGCTCGCTTAGAATAATGAACCATTCATGTATGCCAGCTAGGTACTGCTGGCTCCCGTTACGTATAGGTGTCCAGTGGCAATTCCATAAATATCCATATATGCGACTAGAACCCTACGCACCATAATTACTGCTTTGCCACCCGATCCAAACTTCTCCTATAAATATCCCCTTTCACCACCAATCAAAGGACCGATTCTCAGACCCCGAAGGTTTGCCCAAATCACGTCTCCACCATTCTCAAGCACTCAAAGTTCCCTCCAAACTCCATTAATGGCCTTATAAGCTCACTTCATCTTCCTGCATCACCCAATGGATCAAGTCCCCTCCTTCCTCTATTAGAGATCAAATCAAGCTCTCTCCATCCTTCTCCATCTCCGAGCCAAGATCTACCATTCCAAGTCAAGATCCATCATTCTAATTCTCTCCAACCGCCATTATTCTTCCTCCGAGCTTCGATTCACATCTCAACCGCTATTGATTCATCATTGACCCACTATGTGCTCAAATCATGGAATGAACACTCTCACGCTCATCGAATTCAAAGGATCCAACCACTTCTATAACGGTCTAGGGAGAATCTGCCATTAAAGAGAGGAAAATATTGTAAAATGAGAGAATGGGCCAAAATTTGATGTATGAGATGATGAGCTCTCTAAATCTCTCACATGATAAAGAAATGACTTCCAAAGTGTATGTAGATTTACTCCGGAACCACTATAATAATCCTTGTGAATTTACTAACTTTCTCCTGCTTATTTTGTGATTGTGGCTACTTTTAGTTTCTAAACATATTGGTGCAGTATGTTTTACGTACCATTGGAGTTGAACCAATTATGGTTCAAACAATCATGCTTATATCAATTCTGCACCAAATTGCAGTATAAAAGTTAGTAGTATATATTCTTATATGCGACCAAAAACAGATTAGAACATGATGGTTTAGGATGATAAAATTACTACAAAGAAAGTAATTGAAGGAAATAAGAATTACATAAAATTCGGGCGATGAGAAAAACATAGACTGAAGCACAGAGCAGGTCATCACCAATTAGAAATGAAACCATCTATTACAACTCCTTAAACCTGTAGCAATGCCAATAAAGCTATGAAAAAGGGATGCATAGCAGGTTAAAATTACCTCATTAGCAGGGAGGGAATTCAGATTCACGATAGACCAACCAAAACGAACGAATTTTAGGAAGTACCAAAACTAATTTGCGAGAGCAATGGTGTAAATTTTGGGTTGGATGAGTTTAGGAGAGAATAGAGTAAAAGGGCAAAAGAAGAGCGTAAAGCTAAAGTGAAGACAAGTTTGTATCCCTTTTGATCAAATTCCAAGAAATAAGGTATCTCGTTCCTAATTAATGACTGACGATAGGTGGTGTGTAGTAAAAATAAGAAAAACAATGCGTAGGTTGGATTTCTATTCTCACATTCCCAAAACGAAGTTCCAATCCGCTTCTAGTTAACCTCGGATCTATTCAGATCCGCTTTGGATCTTCTCAGATTTGTAAACTCTGAATCCTCTTTTTGATTTTGAAGCAAAAGTCGAGAGCAAGGAAGCGAACGTAAAGAATTTTTAGAATTTGACGGTTGATTTCCAAAAATACCAAGAAGCTTGACTTAATTTGTAAAAGACGCCATTGTTTTGTAAATGGGGAAGAGAGTATCATTTTGTTAGATGAATCAGACTGAATAAAGAGGGAAGCGAAACAAAATGGAAAGGGTAAATTGGGAAATTCAAAAAGACGTCAACTAAAATAGCGGAAACAATTTACATTACTAGTAGTAGAGATATATAGTGCACGACTGCATCTACATAACTTTAATTATGTACCCAACAGCAATTCAAACAACAAAAGTTTATTATTGTAAGACTTGACGAATCCTGAAGAGTTCCAGAGAAGCATAAGAAGTTGAAAAACTTAAGGGGTGGAGTACGTTGTTTATATTTTCAAACAATGATTTTTGCAACATACATGTATTTATTTTCTTCAAAACGATACAATTAATGAGAATGGGAGAGATTGAGTTACATGATGAAAAAGTAAGGAAAAAAATCGTGGTTCAATCAAGTAAAATTGGTGATTGGACCACTGATTCGAAAGTCTGAATGGGTTTGCGCATCATAAAAGTTTGATTGAATATTGGACCATAGTAATCCATATTTCCTACTTGTTTAAGGTCCAACTGCAATTGGGTGAAGTCATGAAAGTTACTGGTGCTACCAAAAAAATTAGTGTAAGGCACAATTTAGTCTACAAACATTTGTTGTATTCTGGTGAAGGTGAAGTGATTAATTACAACCTTGTAAAGATTTGCACATGAGTCTTTATTTTACTTTTATATTTTAGTGATATACAGAATACTAAGGGGTAAATTATCTTTGATTAAAAATGGAAGCTTAAGGTGTTAACTAAAATCCAGTCAAGATTTCTAGATGCGTAAGTATTAACTTCTTTTTTGCAACTTTCAGCGATTAACACCAAGAATTAAAGAAGCCAATTTGAAATATTCTTTTTTAACCAATTGAAATTCAAAAAATTATTATTGTTGACATCGAAACTGGTGCCAACACCAAATAGTATGAAATAGTGAAATAAAGAAGGAAAAAATAAATAAAAAGTTGTACGTATCAAACACAAAAGTTTTTACATTGGTTCAATGACCTTTTGCCTACGTTGGCTCCAAAGGTTTTGCTTTTATTCATACTATGGATAACAAATACAACCCGTAAGAATTAGTCAATAAATATGGCATGTACACGTAAGAGAGAAGAGAAAAAATTCCCTAATAATGAGTCATCTCATCGGGTATATATGTGAAGTTGTGAAAACCTTAAACTGAAAAATCGTTTGTAGAACTTCTGAACAAGGTTTAAAAACCCGGTTTTCATTTCCGTTCCAGTCACTCGAAATTTTTAAAGTTCCAATTCCGTTTCAGAAGTTCCGCATTAGTTTCTGTACCGGTTTCCAGGATTTTTAATCACAAGTATTTTTGCAAAAGCAAAGATATGTATTCTAACTACTCTATAAGTCTTCATTTATCGGTTAAGACCTAAAGACCAATTTATTAATTTTGGCTAAAGGCCCATGTAGATGTATGTTACACTCTAAGCAGCCTAAGCATTTACTGAAGAACGTACATCTTCATCTTTCTCAACTCACGATGCCTTGAAACTTCTCTATGCCGATGGAAGAAAACTAATATCAAGATCACCAAATCCCTAACATAAATTTGCATCTGCTCTAAATGTTTTCAGCTTTTCATATTTATTATTTACATTCTTTTCCTTTAGTTTCCTTAGATCTACATCCTGGAATCCTTCTCTCTTTTACAAATTCTTTGAATTTCTGGTTTTTTAACATCAAATTTCCACTGTTTTCTACTTTATTTTTCAAAATTAGGTTTTGAAGCATATTCTGCTCCGGTCAATGCCAGAACCGGGCCAGAATGGCCGAATTTCCAATGTGCTTATCGGACTTTTGAAACTTGCTTCTGAATCAGCTCGAACCTCTTCAAGAAATCTCAACCCCAAATTGTATCTCTCTTGGGATCGACATCGATCCCGCATTTTTAATGAGTTGGGTTCAGAGGCTATTTATACAAACATGAGAACCACACCATGCCTTGAAAAACCAAATAGAGGGTCGTACTCGCGTATACTAGCGGCATACATAACCCAAAATAATGGTAACATCTGTTATAGTTACAAACGCTGCTCATGCTTCTTCTTCTTGTGCTTCTATTTTGTAGATACATCACTAGACGACTCTCCAGTAGTGGACCTCTTCTTCACAGATCCGCTCCTTCCTCCTCTACCCTTCGGAGGAGTTACCGACTCATGAGAGATCGAGAGACGCCTTCCGCCTTCATCCTCATCGATTGTAATCTTCGTGATCTCGGTAGGGATAGTGTACTACAATGGGAAGAGGGCATTCTCAGCAACAAGGGCTACCACATCGTTGCCTTTTCCTAGAATTTCCTTGGCCTCTAGCTCCTGTTTCTTCTTGGCCTCTTTGGCCGCCTTCCGACTGGCTAGCTTCTTCGATCTGAGCTTCAAGGCGTCTTCGGCCTTGAGCTTCTCAAGAGTGTGTGTGGCTCTCTGGTTAGCATCCTCAACATCCTTCCTCCTAGCCTCCGCAGCCACTCTCTCCTTTTCAGCCTCGTCGCCATTATTTTTCTTCCGAGCCTCCTCGGCAACCCTTTCCTTATCCGCCTTAGCGTCAGCCTTCACCTTATGAACTATAGCAGTGGCTCTCTCCTCGGCATCCTGCATGGCCTTCAACTGAGCCTCGCACGTAGCAACTTCTTCATGTCTGTTGTTCTCTTCTTACTCCTCACAGTTAGCAAACATTCGCTCTTACTTGTTCTCCACTATGGCCGACATTGAGGGCACGTCAGCATCCACTGGACCCATAACATGAGCCCTCTGTCCATTTACTGCCTCTCCTTCCTCTGTAAGGCCCTTATAAATGCTAGGCCCTAGCCTAACATTCAAAAAAGTGTCCAACTGACTGCCTCCTTCTCCGAGCTGATCCCTTGTAATCCTAACTCAGATTCTATTATTTGAGGGAGCACAGGGGTAAAGCCAGGTGTCATAGTATTTCAGAAAAGGACTGCACATTAATAACACAACCTTTTAGTCCACAAATTCGGTAATCACATCATCTTCGGGAATTCGCGGTAAAGAAAATCTACCTCCGATTAGGGGTGGTGCAGGTACAATGGGGAGTGTACTCATCATAGTAGATAAAGAAAATCTAGGCATTCCCTATCCCTGGTGCTCGGGATCATATTTGGTCGAGACCAGAACTGAAGCAGTGGGGTCACTGATAGTGGTAGATTCGGTGATTGGTGGTCGGTAAGAGCTTCCTTCCGCAAACATCTCCGCTACATCCACACACTTGGTAAGAACAAACTTCCCCTTTTTCGTGGCAATCCTAGCCAATCTCTCATTCTCAGCATCCTCCTACAGCAACTTCCTCCCTTCCTCTAGCTTCTCACGCCCCTCATCGGTCAAGAGCTCGGTCATCAATTGACGCTCATCCAAGGTTCGCACGTCCACATGACGTAAATAAGCCTTATACGACATCGGTCTCTCCAATGTTTGGGCCAGCACTTGAGGGTAATCCTAAACCCACGAGATTCCGTGGAACTTTAAAACTTTAACATACATGTTTCAGATATGTTCCGCCATGGATTCCTTCAACCGAAATTCAGTATCCTCTATCTCCTCCCTTAATTGTTCCATCTCCCTCAGGTGCTAGGCCTTTAATCCCTCCACCAAGCTCAACACATCCTTATTGCTAGCCTCGACATCCTTCTTTTCCTTCCTCAATGCCTCGAGCTGCCTTCTCAGCTCAACGACCTCTGCATTCTCAGCCCTCAACCATCCTTTCTCCGCTGTTAGGGAATAGTTGTCATTCTGAAACTGGTTTACTCGTTCATGGTCCTTTTCTTGTTCAGAGTACACTTTCTCTATCTCGTCCTTGTACCTTTAAATGCATCATTTTCATCGGTTAGAGAGGCTGCGGTATCCTTAAAAGTTGAGCAGGCATGCTCTACCTCCTTCTTTAGTATCTTATATGCATGTGTGCTACATCCCCGATGTAATAGCAACATTAAAAATTAACATTCGAAGGTAAAAAGATGAAGAAGAAATACTTACGATACAAGGAGAAGACCTATCTATTTACCTCTCAAAGTTACTAATGGTGGTCCGCTCGGCGTAGATAGTCCGCCCCTGATCAAGGAACTCCAAGTTTTTCTTCCTGGCCAGTTCCGAGAGATGGAATGAATGCCTAGTAAGCTCCTCGGCCTTGTGATATACGGCCCTCACATGCATCCATACTTCCCCTGAATCCCTAACAGGAATTGATATGAGATCTGTGAGGAATACCAGCTCGTCAAAATAAAGCTGAGTGAAATTCTGCTTTATCAGCGCCTTCCTTTCAACAACAGAAAGCTCTCGCCTCTCAATCACTGCTAGTTCCTGCCTCTTTGTTTTGGTCTCTCCTCCCAGCCTCGAATGGTTCAGCAACGACTCTTTCCCCTTAGTAACTTGGGTGGGAGCCAAGGGTGCAGTGCAAGAAGGGGCTGTCGATGACGAATGCCTCGAGCCCACTACGTCAGGTTGGGAATCGACTCCGAATACTCGGGTAGGAGGAGGAGTTGGAGATCGTCGAGATTGATCTCCATCAAGACATTCACTACTGTGGTCCTGTGGAGGTGGGAAGTCACCATATAGGCTAGGTCCCCTCCTAAAGCTATCAAGAAAAGTGTTCTTGAGAAATTGGCGACCTCTGCACCCATAACCTCATCCTCTGCATCCTCTTGCCATACCACCTGCCAAAGAAACGAGTTAAAAGTCAGACACTTTGCGCATGCGAGCAAGTTCTACAATGGGCAGTGTTTATGAGTATATGTCCTAAGTGTTCTCTCAACAGACCTGATGACGGTCCGCACAAAGGTGTGAACCCCTCCGCAACTAAAGCTAGCTCTTTCATACTTTCCATGCCCGAGCACGAAGACAAGTCTAGAGGGAGTTTATTAAGGCCATCTAACTGGCCCTCTTCTTCCAGTGAAACGATGGTCTCCGAAGGAGTCGTAGGTGGCTATGGTCTGGTTGATGCTCCTACCCCCGCCTCTCCGGTCGTAGGCGGGACATAAGTGCTGAATGGACCCTCGTACCTAGAAACTATCTCCTCACCACCACTGTCATCCCCACTAGTTTCTTCTGTGGCCTTAGTATCCTTTCACAGTTTAGGCCTAGCAGAGGGCATCTTTCTCTTCCGATTAGGAACTCCTTAGTTTGTTGCCGCCTCCGCTTTTGTCCCTCGCCTACAACAGCGGGCCTAAGTATAGCTCGATCGTTAGGGAGCAGTCCTGCATGAAAAAGGTGATATTGAATTATAACTTTATAGATTGAGCGCGACTCGGCCGAAATCGCTTGTAAAGCCTGTAACACCCCGCGTCCATTAATGTCACTCACTAAGGGAATGCATTAATTTTTATGGAGCGTTATAAGAGTATAGAACAGAATATCCCAAGACAGATATATAAAATGGTACTTAAAAATTCAAAATTTATTCATTGCAGTGGAAAAGTAAAACATGTCTGGTTACAACATCAAAACCATATACTAAGCCAATTACACAAATATCCATCATGAACAAAATTATTATCAGAGTACATAAAAGTAAAACCATAATCCCACTCCAAATAGCCATAATGAAAAGAGATAAATCCGAGCATTACTTTCAACACTTCCAAGCACTTCAAGAAGAAAGAAATCCAAGTCAAGCTCCACTAATCCCAACCCGAGGAACTGGAGGGGAGGGGGAAGAGGCAAAACAAAAAGGGTCAGACATAAGTCTGGCGAGTCTAGTGACTTTAACAATATAATATGTAAAGTAATTGGATAAGAACATAAGCTGGATATAAGAGATGACTATAACATAAGCAGACATGACAAGGTAAATAAGATGAACAAGATATAACGTTGATTGCGCTACTAATAACTATAAGATAATTCCTATATTGCACCAATACTGAAAGTTTATCCCTCTTACTAAACATAATAATAATAATAATGGTAGTTTCGTGTACTCTTAACTATTGTCATAGGTGCAGCCTGCTCCTATCTTCACTAGTTGTACCCACTACCCTCCCCATTTGATTGGCTCCCTAACTAGTAGATACCCATGCTGGTCCCACAGTAGTGTGTATCACATCCTAAATTGGCAACCCGATACTACTAAAATGCACGACTTATACCTACACGCTGCAACAACGTCTTACCTACCAGCCCAGACCCACGCACATGACTCCGTTGGACTTGCACTTCTATCACTAACTCTTTATTGACCTCTTACAATCAACCTAGTAAGCTAGTCCCTGTGCTCGACCTAGTTCGAGATCATATAGATACTAAAATGAGTTACTTGTTGAAAAGGGTCCACCCCTTTACACAAGCTTCCCTCCTGAGCTTGGTCCCCACTAGGAATTCCCACTTAACCCCTCTTTATCCCCATATCTAATCACATGTCTCATCTTGGTTAAGTGTTCATTAATTCATTATAATTGTAATCTTGCAAGACCTCCCACATTAGATTGTCGTTTTGCGGTTGCTGGATATGCCGGGCGGTTCCGGGCAGTCATATACCGCAATCCGAATCTAACCTCATGTCTTTGCATTATTATGTATCTAATTTCTGCCTTTGACCTCTCACATTAGATTACTTAATTGCGGTTACTGGATGTGTCGGGCGGTTCCGGGCAATCTTATACCGCAATTCGGATCTAACCTCGTGTCTTAGGCGTTCATTATCACTTTCTTGATTCAAGTCCCAATTTTAAATCTTGGATTAAAATATATTCCAATTACCCATAATTTCCAATCTAAATTATGTTTATAATTTTAATTCAAATCAGGCCTATAATCTTATGTATACATGTTATGCCAAATTACCCCCAAATTAATTTGCGTTCATTATTATTAACAATTTATGACAAACCTCATGTATACAAATTATATCCAATTATGACCAATCCAACTTATGCCAAATCTAATGTATACAATTTATTCACAATTATGCCCAAATTTATTTATGCTAATAATCTCATTTTATTACATATTTCCCCAAACTATTCCCAATCGTTCAAATGTTATTCGTACGCAAATCTCAACACAATATGTTAGGCTCGAAGTTAGCCTAATCTCATAAAAGAAAGGAAAAGAAGAGGGGAAGAGAATGAACGTCAAAATTGGCGTAAACATTAGAACTGACATATTAAACATAAACAGGCGTATAACGATAAACTGGATCAGGAAGACTTATGGCAGATTTATGGGTATGAATTTAAAAGATGATGATTTACAAACTAGATAAGATTCATCTCAATCATAGGCATATACATTAGATCCAATTTACAATCCTATCACAATTACTTTTTAATTTAATTATATGTGAAAGTGACATAGACTCACAGCGATAGGATTCTTAGAAAATTAAGCATTGTTGTACCAATTTAGAACTTGAATATTCTCTACTTGATTGATGTAGATCTGATCTCCTAATTGGATTGTTGAAAAAGAACTATCTCTAAATCTCTACTTTGATTTTCGTTGGAGAAGAAAGGCTAGTTTAATTTAGATTAGAGCAACATGGAGGTGCCATGGATGAATAACAATGAGATTAGGGATAGGTTTAGGGGTATTTTTTATATGCTCAAGGTGAATTAGGACCCTTAGATTAGATTAGGATCCATCTGAACCATCCAAACCAAAAAACACGTAATCTAGCCAATCCCAGAAGACCACATATCAGTCCAGACCGCAAAACTCATCAGGCCAGATCTGGGCCGATGGGGTCGACACCCCTATAGGGGGATCGACACCTATGTCGACTCCCCTAGGGGGGTTCGACACCCTAGAGATGGAGATTTCCCGCTCACCCAAATTTGGATGATTTTGATTTTTGAATTCGTTTTTGATTTATTATTTATTATTTTAATTTAAATTCTGCTTTAAACTGAAATCTTCTAACCTTCATAACTCCTTTATACGATATTCGATTTACGCAAATTCAGACTCTATTCCAAGCAGAATTCCGAGACGAACGCAATGATGTAACCTATTTTCCTTAATTCTTCTTCTAAAAATTAAGTATTCTTTAATTATCTCTTATGTCATGTTTTAAAATTATGGGGTGTTACAAAGCCTCAAGACGTCGTTGATACTCGATTCTAGTGGGCGCCTCAGTGTTTCCTGCCATGCCAAAACAAAGTCGAATATAAGACATCAAATTCGCAAACTTTAAAATAAAACGCGGAGTTCAAGAATGCTTACTTCCAGCCATCTCCTTGTAATTCCGGCATTGCAGCACATAAAGAACCATTTATATTTATATATTGTCGGTTTGGGCCACGTTCCGACGAAAAACTTAGTGGATCGCGAAGCTTCCAGGAAATAATGAGATGGAGATATATTAGATCTTATCTTTAATTGAAATAAGTACCAAATATCTTCCCGGGTAGGTTCTAATTGGAAATACTCCCGGCAGAGGACATAGGTGCCAAAGAATGAAACATACGCATTCGGATGCAGTTGTGATGGCGCAATGCGGAAATAATACAGTAGGTCCCGAATAAAATTGTTGACCGGGGGCACGCAGCTAGTAATACAAACATGGCTGTTCTAGGAAATGTAACCCTTGGACAGTGCGTGAACCCTGCCATCCTCTCCTGGTGCACGAACATGATCGACATGAATGTGAAACCGTAGCGCCATTTTCCTAATCACTGCTATATCCATGCGCGATAGTATTGAATCCGACGGATTTTCAAGAAAAACTGCATCGACTAACATATCCGGTACCATCGGTGTGTCTCCCTCGATGATAACCACTTTCTCTACCTCTTTGTGTACAACCGGAGAATGTTGTCTTTCTTTTTGTCCCTCATGCTCGGGAATTTCCTGCAAATTTATGGTCTGGGAAAGTGATGATCTCTCAGAAGTCTCAAGCTCACTGTCTGTCGAGCTAGCATTGCTAGTAAAGTTAGATGTATGCGACGATGGCAAAGAAGTTTCGGCTTCCAACGTCTTTTCTTTCGTGGATCTTATCTGCATTGCTAGCTGTACTTTAACACACTAGCGTTAGAGATTGCAATTGAATAACCTATTCCCCTTGTGTTGGTGCAAACTAACATGTTTGTGCAGTGTTATGCAATTTCAAGATAATACAGTTTACAAGTTAAGAACATTGAGCGCGACGACGACCACAAGTTCTCAAAACCATAATCGTTGTCGCGGTCAAGCAACTCTCCAAGGCTCATGTCAAGTCACGACTACGTCGCGATTGGAATCAGAAAGCAAGAATAATGTTTCGGTAAGTCCGGTCGTAGTTCAAATTTATTTTCTCTAATCCTATGTTCTGGGCACAGTCGCCAACCGTAAGCCGACAAACATGAGCGCCGACCCGATCACATAGTGTTTCTAGACCAACGTAGGTCCAGGAAAGAAGAGATGGAAAATCGAAGTCCTGAGAAAGAAGTACAATGAGGAATGACATGAAGAAATTGGGCAATTCGCGGACTCGCACCCCTTTGGGGTTCGAAAACTCGAACCCCCACTCGGGGTCCGAATGTTTGAACCCCGCTCCGGGTTCAAATTCTTGAATCCCCTATGAGTTTCGAATACTCGATCCCTATTCGGCGTTCGAATTTTCGAATCCCTTCCGGGGTTCGAGGATTCGGAAACCCCTAAGGTTCGAGGATTCGGAAACCACAGGGGTTCGAGGATTCGAAACCACTTCGGAGTTCGAAGATCTACACCCCATGTGGGCTACAAGTACTCCACCAAGAGCATAGGGCTTCAACCTCTTTTCCTCCCTCCACCTCGCGTCTCTCCCTCTGACCACTGCTAAAAAACTTCGACCTCCTTCCACCTTCCTTCCTAACTATTATTCTCTTCCTGCCATCTCAAGATCCACCACGCTCGCCCAGTCCAAGCCAAAGGCTCGAAGCATGAAGGCCGCGGTAGCCACGACAGAGCTCGCCGACGAAGACAAACGGCGGGAGTCCCCTTCAAATCCTACTTGGGTTCGGTGTTCACGTTTTTGAGTGAATATGTTCAGAGCTCGAATTTCAATGGCGACCGAAGGAAAAATAAAAAGAAGAAGAAAGACGGAAATGAGGGGGAAACTACTATTTATAACAAGAAATGACGTCTCCTCATATTCCAACATGTGGCTATTCGTATCCCAAACGGGTAGGAAAATTCAAACCTACCAGGGTACGAAATTATGTATCCCTATTTTGATACGAGATTCTCATACCAAAACCAGGGTATGAAATTCCGTAACCCAGTTTGGGATACGAGATTCTCGTACCCCAAACCAGGGTACGAGATTTTCAAAAAAAAAGAGAAAAGAGAAAAATAACATATAATATATATGTATACGCATATATATACATATACATATATATATATATATATATATGTAATGCATGCGTATACGAATAGTTGCGAGTGCGCAAGCATGATGTACGTGTACTTAACGACGTGAACACACCGTCGCACCAACAATGACTCGTTTACAATTCTTCAGTAAACTAGCTTAGTAGCTAATGTCTATTTTTATAAGTTTACAGGAAAAGTCGACGACTCATCAAATACTTCAACGAACGCAAAGCACATCATGTCAAAACAAGACGTACTTTAGGGGGAATATGTTAACTGGCCTTTTGGTCCAGTTCCCAAAAGTACGCAAGGCACGCTCGACTCCACATATCACGTGAAGTTAAAGCCAGGAGTATCGCTAAGGAGTAAAGGAAATGAGCCAAGAAGGGATCATGCCAGCATGAACTTCGCCGCTCCTCCAAACATTGCCAAACCAATATTTCGGCCTCAAAAAGTCACAAGCACCATTTACCTCGACTCCTCGTATCCATTCCAATATTCTTCGTACCCCTCGGGGTATAAATTTTGTACCCCTAGTAGTATGAAATTCATACCCCACGGGGCATGAATTTCGTACCCTCGAGAGGGGTATGGGTTCTTAGGCATGCGCACTATGGGGAGTTTCTGTTGATTGGCACTATGGGATACGAGATTTCCGGTGTGGTCCCCTACCTCTACTCACTCCGACCTACTCCCACCTAACCTCTCCACTATAAATACCTCTCAGACTCACACTTTAAAGGGGTTGGAATTAGGCTATTTCACATCTCTTGAGAGATAAAAGTAGCCACTTTAATGGCATTATGCTTTGAGGAAGAAGAAGGGAAAAAGTGTATTTTTCCTAATATTTGGCATATGACAATTATTACCTCATATAACTTAGAGATGTATGTAAAGGGATGTCATGAGATATTCTCAACCTTGTAAGTCTGTATTATTAATAATATCCAACGACTCTTCCAAAGTGGACGTAAGCCGCTCACGAGACCGAACCACTATAAAACTCTTGTGTTATTTACTTCTTTACGCACTTTCTTTTCCACGCGAAACTATAATTCTTAAGTAAATAAGAATCCTGGGTGTTTACGACATATTTTTCTGCCAACCACTAACATTTGTATATCAGTGCATTCTTAGGAACAAATGTAAATAATGGGAGGGAAAAATAAACAAATGATAGAAAAGACCAGAAAACTAACTTACATAAACTTACAATAAATGTAAGAAAAGACAAAAATACTTATAGAAAGATCACTTAAAACTATTAAAACTAAAGCTACATCTATTAATAACATATTTCTTTAAAATTCATAAAAATCCATAAAAATCTACATTATTGAAACACTCATCCATGGTCCTTTGCTTTTATCCATAGCCTTCTCGGATCCCATCCTTTGGCTGATTATAAAATTTTATGTTTACAAATCTCTTCCCATAAATATTTAATTTAGGGTCTGCTTAAAATGAAAGGAACCCAGAGGGAAAAGATTTGAGTGTGAGAGAATAGCTAGGTCTAGGGTCTTATTTATAATGGAGCATGGGAATATCAAGCCATTTGATTAGCTGACTTAATCTAGTCGAGCCATGTTATAGACAAAATATCAACCATTTGACTAAAGATACGAACGTTTCAGATTTCATAAAATATAGTTTTTAAGTTATCAGCTCGTACATGGACGAAATATTATCTGAGATACTTTGTTGGTCGATCTGACCTATTTCTAGGTCAACTTTAAGGTAGACCTAGGGTAGGTGAGGTCGACATTGCCCGATCTATGTTTTTTTATTTCTAAATATTAATGAATTCTTATTCTTTCTATAACTCTCTCATACAAACTCCGATTTTAACAAATTATATAGGTAAATTGCTTAGAAATTTGCCACGAACTCAATGGTGCAACTCTTACAGATACATCTTACATTTTATAAACTTATACTCTGATTTAATTAGTTCTTTAATTAACTATCATTACTTAAATTTTCAGCTATTACATACACCATAATTATGCTTCTTTATATTTTCTCTAATTTATTTTCTAAACGTCAAATCAACTTTTAAAATTATAAAACAAAAATAAAATAAAATTATATATATATAAATATATACATAATTTCTTTTTTTAAATACTCTATATATATAATTTAGAAACTTTAGTTTGCACATTTATACATATATATTTTGTTATAACCAAATTCAAAAATGCCTTTCTTACCATTACCTTAAATTATAAATTAAACAGGAAATTAAATGATTAAACCTCTAAATGAATAATTGAAATAAATTAAATATTCACATATCAAATCGATAAAATTCCTCATTATTACACGCCTTGCTCCGATTAATTCTCGATTAATCTCTATCTAGGAGATTAATCCCTAATTTATGTTTAATGCTTAATACCCGTCTAGCGTTTTTTACAACCTTGGTATTAAGTAAGCTCATTGTTATATAGCATAATCAATGACCCAACCTTGGTCCAAAAACGGTTAACCGTGAAGATTTACGGTCCTCAAAACCAAATGATCTTGCATGTGCTTGAACCCAAAGTTCAACCATATAACCTTGAAAAAAACCTTTAAACCCAAGCCTAAAAAACAACACTTTCCAAAAATTGATTAATAGTACGCACTAAGTTCGTATGTTTCTTGTCGTCACTACACCGGAAATGCCATTATGGAATGGTTTTTGACAGTTCCAAAGTGATTTTGGAATGGCAAGTACTCGTTCTAATATACGGAGTGGCTAATAATCTGGAATGTCAACAACTGTTCCAAAATATGCTCGTAACAGTCGTCTAAACGTGTCAAATAAACCATTCTGGAATGGTAAACAACCATTCCATAAACGCAGTTGAGAATGGTTACAACCCATTCCTAAACATCCATTAAGCACAGCTTAAAGCCATTCCTTAGTCATGGTCGTATTTTTCAAAATCATATTTTGGCACTGTTTAAGACTGTTCCAGAGATTATTTATTTTTACCAATTTTCATCATACAATAACCAATATAAGCAGTGTAATGTTTGATCACTATATAAAATAAACTCTCAGTTACAACGAGACATAATCCATTTAGTTATAAATAACCATAAATGTTAATATCCATTAAGTTGTCCAGATGAACATACAAATGTTAAGTCACATAAAAAAGATATATACATTTCACTGTCAATATACAAAGAAGTAATTACTACTGAATTTAACGTAGAAAAGAAGAAAAAACTATAAATATATCCAACCAAACCAAAGCTGGACACTTGAGTAAGAATTTCAAATTAATATTCCAATTTCTCATTTCCATAGATGCCGCAACAGAACTTAAAGTGTTCATTCATCCCACAATTGATATACTACTAGTGTGCTTTGCGGTGAAGTGTCAGCGTTGACGAGGTTGTTATGGGTTTCGGATATGAGATTAATTAGGCCCTTCGCATTCATGGCCCGGAGGATGCGTGTGTCCAAATTATTCGGTGATCTGGGGAGCAAGTATGACACTTTCACGGATTTCACGCCGCTACCACTAGATACAAGCTACATTGCTAGTCTGCCAAGCCTTTCTGATAGGGTCAAGAATGGAAAAAGTTCTGATAGCACATGTAGAGATATACTACATGTGTGATATACTATCTGAAGATGGCTTATGCATTCTAGCATAGTCAGGTACAATTCACTTAAATGCACCAATCACTTCATCACCATTTACATCTTATAGTAAGAGTTAATCAACTTATATTTGGTATGCAGTACGCATGTAAAAATTTAAAGGTTTTTGCATCAACATTTCAGGAAAAGAAAAAGAACCACGGAAATTCTATTTGGTACCCAAAATCGGGTTTTGAATCAAAAGCTTGAGATATCAAACGTGGAGGAATGGGAATATACATAGAGATGAAATTTGCTAGCACGTATATGAAAACCTTGACAGTCATGATGTGTATGAATACTGGGGTTATGTTTGAATATCTTTCAGGAAAGCAGGAATCAACTGGTTTAAATTATAGAGAGCAGTACCTTAGCCGGAACCATAGGTGCATTAACAAAGGTAGAAGAAAGCTTCTCTTTCAAGGCTCCAACCACTGTGTTGAAATCCCAAATTGGATTCCAACACCAAATGTACTAAAATGTAATTCTTCAAATGCTAGGTAGAAAAAGCAGAGCCGCAACATAGTAAAAATGCAAATAAAAGACACCAAATTTTATAGTGGTTCGAACAAACGTGATCAACATCCACTTTAGAATCCATTCTCATTACTTTCACAATGATTACAATGCATACAACCATTTCAATTACATTCATTCTCATCATCTTTCCCCTTTTTCAATTAGATCTCTACGGATTAAAAGAAAAAGTTGAGGAAAAGCCTTGAACGAGTGGAGATTCAATGGTAGATCTATGAGCCTACGAGAAATGAAGAGATTTCGAGATTCCGATGGATTCTATAATGAACTTCATGTTTGATCTTCAATCGTAGGTGTTAAGATAGATAGAAATCCTTTAGAAGTGTTTAGTAATCAATTGGGCCGCTTTTGGGGTCATGAAATTCCGTCCCTCCATCAGTGAGGGAAATATGGGGTATTAACAGGTGAGATTCAGACCTAGTGGCAGAGTTGTAATTTTATTCTACCTTCCCTAGGATGTTGGGTGAGCTAAAAGGCATTAGATATGAGTTTTTACGGTTCAAGACCTTATATCTTACGGCGGAACGGATCAAAAAAGGCGGAGCGACCTAACAACCTTGATATGGATTAGCGCTGGCCAACGAGCTTGGTGAGCTAAATGGCGGGGCAGAATGGGCTAGAAACCTTTAGTGGTTGAATATTTGACAGGCTAGAGGATTTGAAATGTTCTGGGCCTATCATGGGCTAAGAACAAGACAAGCCAAAAAGCTTGGAGACCCAAACCGTGTGAACTGACCAGAGCATTGTAACGGCCTAAATACTTATAATGGGTTGAACCAATGAATAACTCTGCTGCGATCTAAGAGCTTATAACGACCCAAACACATTTACTACCTTTGATCCATATTATATGGATTAACATTTGCCCCTCGAAGCTTGTATTTATTGAAAATAATATGGGCTTCTACTTTAACAATTCTGACTTGTGTTAGGTTGTGTTTAAGACATAGGTCGGATTGTACTTTAGACCATCTTATGCTCTTGGTCACACAGCCTTATGGATCATTATCGGGCCTTCAGCCTGAACTTGGCATATCCATTTTTTTCTCGTATATATTCTTTAGCTTAGGTCGCCACTCCTTTATACACTTCTTTTCTTGCTTTGAACTCATTAATGGCTGCACTCTTATGTCAAATTCCAACCATTGTTCTGAAGCAATCTTCGAATCTTTTAGCAATTTCAACCTCTGAAAATCCGATCTCTTTAACGATTCTACCAATTGACCGATTTGCTCACATTCGGAGCTCCAATATTCAGGTTTTACTCTGATTTTAAATTTCGAGTTGATTCTATAGATTGTTGTATCTTTGTGATGGTCTGGCTTGAATTCCATGCGCGAATTATTGTAACTTTATCATGGCTTTTGCTGATAGATGATGAATACGCCGAATTGATGATTTTGCATGAATTTACTGTTCAATAACGATCTGAATTTAAAAATTCATGCCTTGCCAAAAAGTTTAAATGCCTTTGTTAATTGTCTTAAATTGTTGCATTTTAGTAGTTTATACTTTTAAACTAGGTCGCTTCAATCACCATGGGACTTAGATCGTCATTTCAATCCATAGCTTTGGGTCATTTCAGTCTCGAAGCTTTAGGTCGTTCACAACTTAAAGACTTAGAAATAGGAAGACGTATAATTGTGACCTAAAGCTTCTGATTATACAGAACGACCCAAATGCTCAGGATTGGTAGGAGCGATCTAAACGCCTTGAACAAGTTCCTTTCTGTCATGTTATTTACTTTCGAACACCACTACTTGTATAGGATGTCTAAAAGGATTGAGGGGACTTCTAGTGAGGACATTACTCGGAAACACCATAGGTTGGACAAGCTTGCTGCATCTGATACTCATGCTACTTTCGCTGCCCCAACTCTGGCTGAACTTCAAGTAATTATAGAGAAGCCTTGTTATGTTCCTGAGCCGTGCAGGTCTGAGCTTACTAAGCGATTCCAAGGTTGTTGTTTGGATTGGTTACTCTTTGACTAGTTTGACTTAGATATACACCCATCTAGAAAGCAACCAGTCCATGAGGATCTGGACACTTTGAAGAATCAGTTATAGGCGCAACTTGAAACTACTGCAAATTAGATGGAGAAGCATTTTGCGGAAGTTGAAAGGTATACTGCGTGCAAACTGGGTGCTTCGAACACTTTTTCTTATGATCTCCAAAGGTCAAACAAGGAGAATATTGAACGCATCACTTCTTTGGAGAAGGACAGGGCGGTGCTTATTCAGGCTCTAAAGTCCCAAGATGAGATAGTTGTAGAATTAGCGACTCTTCAGAGCAAAATGGGACCGGCTAGTGACATTCCTCCTTCTCCTGCTAGTGATGGAAAGAAGGAACTCACTTGCTTGACCTTTGTTATTTTCGTTTATACACTTATGCTCCAGACCGATTGTATATGCGTGTGTCGGTCCTCGCTTACAACTTATATCTTATTTTGCGTCTGAAACCTCTATGTTGAATTTGTGATGTGATGGTGGTAATGCATTTTGGTTGTTGTACCTTAAGCTTTTATTTATCTTTGTCGTACCTTCTTACTTTGCATTAAGAGCTAGTAATGTTTTTTATCTGAATGATACTTTGATCTAATATGCTTTACCACACCTGTTTTACAGAAGAGGACGAGCAATAACACAGCATTGGAATTATACATCACCATTGATCGTCCACATCGATAATGGATTAATTAATCATTAATACCGACTTATAACACACATTATTTTGTACAAAATTACATGTTTGCATTAACCCAATGGTTTAGAACACATTGGGAATTATTTGCATGAATACAATGTTCTAATTTGTACCAATGCTTGAAGTCGGCTAATTAATATAAAACCACCTGTGGGTTTTGTTAGCCCACTTTGTGAACTGGGCAACACAAAGTCAAGATGTGAAACATTGAAAAACTTGGGAAGCACTGAAGCGGGTCGGATCGAAGCAGTGTAGCGGTTCGGATCGGATAAAGTTTGCTGTTCGGATCAGTGAACTATTGCTGTTGGAATCAGAGAGGCACGGCTGTTCGGATCGGAGAGCAACCTACTTCCAGTTGGATCGGAGAGCTACCTGCTACGAAGACAGATCGGAACGAAGTGAAAGAGAACGAAGACTTAGCCTTGGGACAAAACCGGATCGGATCGGATACCCCGATCCGAACCCCTCCTTTACACTCTTCCGATCCGAACCCATCTTCCACGTCATTCTCCTGCATGATCGCCAAGTTATTCGGAGCGGCTATGACCAGTTCCTACCTACAAGGTCCACTGCTCTGATGCGTTGTCAACAGAGAAATCCATCCGAACCCGAGGCTAATGGGATGGAATGCACGTGGCTCCGATCCGGATCGGGTTCTGAACGAATTTTCCCTATAAATACCCTGTCTTGAGACAAAGAAAAGGATCTTTTTTCTGGCACTTTGAGAGTTCAACCACCTTCATAACCCGAATTCCAGCACTCCCGGAAAATCCAAATCTTCTTTCATTATTTGTTTTTAGACAATTGAGTGAATGTAAGTGAGTTGTGAGAGAAATTCAGTGAATATTTCATTGTAATTGCAACTACATCATTGAAAATAGTGAAAGACAAGTGGACGTAGGCATTTCTTCGCCGAACCACTATAAATACTATGTGTTCATTTTACTTTTGATCTTATTTCATTCTGCTTTTAGTCAATTTGGGTGTTAGAACCACTTTTTGGTCTAACATTTTGGTGCTTTCACTGAGAAATATCTGAATTCTTTGTTTTTCGGGATTATCGTTCTACTTTTTGGACCGTTGAGTTCAAAGAAGTTAGTCCTCAAGTTTCGACGTTTTTGGATATTTGTTGAATTGATTGTTGAAGAACCATGGCTAAAGGAAAAGGCAAAGAAGTTCAATCTGGTCGAGGAAATGGAGTTGGCGAAGATCAGCAAAATGCGGTTGTGACAAGGTCTCGTGGGCAGAGCTCAGCAGCAGGACGAACCGATACAGGAAACCCGAACCGCCTTCAGGGGGAGAGCTCCGATCCGATCCGGGTAGGAGATTCTGAAGCATTGCATTCCCCCAACCTGAACCGACCCGGGCAACTTGCCCTACACCGACCCGACCTGGCTTTCCAGCTCCGACCCGAACAGGCTTCCCAGCTCCGACCCGACCCGATTTCCCATCTCCGAACCGACCCGTCACTTGGTGATGTTGGAACCTCTACTCGAGCCCCTACAAATGCTCCAATTCCAGCCACCAGGGTCAATGATCAGGTCAATCCATCCGCGCCCATTACTCAAGGAGATTTCTCGCGCCTGCTTGACATGCTTGAGAGTACTAGGGAGGCTATGAAAATCCACGAGCGCACCAATCTTATGATGCAAGAAAATATGAGACTCATGAGCAGGGAAATTAGCAAACTCCGAAGACAGAGAACCCCATCCCCGATTCGTCACACACCAGTGGATCAGTCTTCTTCTTCCGAGGAAGAGCGGCCCCGTGAACGAAGGCCGCTCTAACGACCTCAGAATTTGGAGCAGCTGACATTCGGATCTTTGGGGTCTCACGAGGATATTGCACGAGCACTAGGAAACAATGATCCCATTCAGGGGCAAAGGCTCCGGTCCCCTCCTCCCTAGATCGACCGGGAGCGTAGGGAACGGAATAGAGCAGAAGCAGCTCAAAGAAGAAGGGCATCTCCTGAACAAGAGCCCAGAAGGAACCCGGATACAAGGGCCAGGGAACCAGAACGGCCCCTAACTAATGCTGATGTACAGGCAATGGTACGCCAGATTATGTCCGAGAGCCGGAACTATACCAATGAAGATTATGGCATTGAGCGAAGCCATACTCCTTTCACTGACGACATCCTCGACTTTCAGTTTCCCCGGCGTTTTAACCTGCCACAGGTGGACATGGGAGAACTGATCCGGGACAGCATTTGATGCGATACTCGTGGCTCATGAATGCTGCTGCTGCACCTAATACAGTGAAGTGTAAAGCATTCCCGATCTATTTAGAAGATGTGGTGCTGTTCTGGTTTACCCGACTTCCCCCTCATTCGGTTTCGAATTATAGGGAACTGAGCGAACGTTTTATGAATCAGTTCCGACTCCATACGCGAAAGTCCAAAAGTGTTATTGAATTATCAAGAATTAAGCAGGCGCCAGGAGAGTCTTTGAGGTCATATCTTGACCGTTTTAACTTAGCTGTGACTGAAGTTAGTGACCCGCATGAGCCCACCATTTTGATGGCATTAAAGGAAGGAGTCGATCCTGAATCTGAGTTTGGAGATTACCTTTCTGGGAAGACACCCTCCACGAGTGAGATATTCTATGAAAAGGCCGATATTTATTTAAGACGAGAGGAGGCCAGGGCAAACCGAAAGAGAAAGTCTGAAGCGGCTTCAAAAGAAAATGTGCAGAGTAACGTCACCGTGAAGCAGTCTGGGGAAAGTTCCGGAAAAGTTGAAGTGAATGTGGGAAATAAGAGTGGAAACAACAAAGCTAGAAACGGGGGCAACAACAATAACCGTAATGCGAACGGTAACAGAAGAAATAGAAATAGGGGAAGTGATCCTAGCAAAAGGCCCCGATTCCAGACTTATGAGGACTATACACCGTTGAACGACACTCTGGAGAACATTTACCTGGATACATACAACGTTTTGCAATATAAAAGACCCCCACCTCGTTACTCGACAGAGAAAGAAATGGCAACCGGGAAGTTTTGTTTGTTTCATGGAACTCATGGGCATTCAACCAATGAATGTCGGCATTTGAGAGACGTGATTGAGAAGTTGTTGCGCGAAGGGAAACTGGATGAATATAAGGTTGCCCCAAGGGACAGGGGGCAAGGAGAGCAGGCTCCAAAACAGATTCAATCTGCTCCCAAGCCTACAGCGCAGCAGAAAGGCAAGGGAATTGTTATCAACTCCATAGTGGGTGGACCTCACCCAGCAATCCGTAGTTTTAGAGCAATGGATCAATATGTAAATGCTGCCAAGCACGTAGATGTGAATGAAGGTGATGATTTGGAAGATATCGCCCCCATAAATCAACAGAAGACAATGTTTGAGGACGTGGTGTTCCGCAGCAGAGATAATACTGGGATCCAATCACCCACTGATGATCCGTTGGTCATTACTACTACCATTGGGCCGGCCTTGGTTCATAAGGTGTTAGTAGATAACGGAAGTTCTGTTAATATTTTATTTAAAAAGTCATTCGATCAGATGAAGCTTGAATCTGAAGATTTGAAGACGTGTGAAGGATGGATCAGAGGCTTCAACGGGGCGTCAACAGCTCCCATGGGGTATATAGAATTGCCCGTGACCTTGGGGCAAGGAGAACGCCGAAGAGTGCGGATGCTTCAGTTCGTAGTGTTGGATGTAGATTCGCCTTATAATGCGTTATTGGGAAGGCTTGCCCTTGCTGAATTCAAGGCTTGCATCACCCCTTGGTGATTATTGCTTAAGTTCCCAACTGAAGCCGGAACTGGAGTAATGAGAGGGGATCAAGTTTCCGGACGGGCCTGCTATGTTGCCGAATTAAAGATGTTGATGAAAGGACTTAACATCGAGAGTAAAGATGCCTCGCCTCCCCCAAAGGGTGGCTCGGCGTAGCAATTAGAGAGATCGACCCCGAAGGAGTTGCCTGAAGGAACGCCTGAAGACCTGGATCCCAGAAAAGATGAGGAACCAGAGACTAGAAATGCAACTCCTAATGAAGCGACAGTGGAAATTCCCATTGATGAAGCTGATCCAACAAGAGTTTTGAAGATTGGGTCTCAATTGGATCCACGTCGGGCCAAAGAGCTAACGGATTTCCTGAATGCGAACTTGGACGTGTTTGCCTGGACCCACGCTGACATGTGTGGGATATCGCCATCCATCATAAGTCACTCACTAAATGTAAACCCGAAACATCCGCCTGTGAAGCAAAAGAGACGTATGCTGGGCCCAGAGAGGTCGGCTGCTCTCAAAGAAGAATTGGAGAAGCTGAAACAGAACGGATTTATTGGAGATTCGACATATCCTGACTGGATATCGAATCCCGTCTTAGTAAAGAAGCCAAATGGAAAGTGGCGGACTTGCATTGATTTTTCAGATTTGAACAAAGCTTGCCCAAAAGATAGTTTCCCACTTCCCAGGATTGACCAGCTTGTAGATTCGACAGCAGGTCATGAACTTCTTTCTTTCATGGACGCATATTCTGGGTACAACCAAATTCCTATGCACGTGCCAGATCAAGAGCATACGAGCTTCATTACAAATTTGGGGTTATATTGCTATGTTGTGATGCCATTCGGATTGAAAAACGCCGGAGCCACTTATCAGCGCCTAGTGAACAGAATGTTTTATAATCAAATAGGGAAGACTATGGAAGTTTATGTGGATGATATGCTTGTCAAATCGAAACAGTCCTCCAGCCATACGCAAGACTTGGCAGAAATGTTTGGTATCCTGCGAAAGTATCGGATGAAGTTGAATCCTTTGAAATGCTCATTTGGAGTGGCATCGGGAAAGTTCCTAGGCTTCATTGTGAGCTCCCGAGGAATTGAAATCAATCCCAGCCAAATAGCAGCGATTAGAAACATTGATGAGCCGAAGATAATTAAAGACGTCCAAAGTCTTGCGGGGAAAGTAGCTGCGTTGAGTAGGTTTATCTCCAAAGCCACGGACAAATGCGTCCCGTTTTTAGATTTTATTAAAAGGGGAAAGAAGAACTTCGAGTGGACTCCGGACTGTGTTGAGGCCTTTCGATATTTATTCGAATTGCTCGAAAAACCACCGATTTTGTCAAAACCAGTGGATCACGAAGAGTTATTTGTTTACTTGGCAGTTTCGGCTCATGCCGTTAGCACAGCCTTGGTTCGAGAAGAAGACAAAGTGCAAAGGCCAGTATATTATGTAAGCAAGAAATTGGCAGTGGCAGAACGCAACTACCCAAAGATTGAGAAGCTCGTTTACAGCCTCCTAATTGCATCCCGAAAACTTTGTCACTATTTCCAAGCACATCCAATAACCATATACACTGACCATCCGCTGAGGCAGGTGTTGCAGAGACCCGAAGCATCGGGAAGGTTGATCAAATGGAATATAGAATTAAGTCAGTTTGAGTTAAATTTTCAACCACGGAGGTCAATCAGGGGGCAAGCTCGGGCAGACTTTATAGCAGAATTCACCATCCCAAAGGAGGAAGTAATCGATGACAGAACGGTTAAGTCCGAGGATGAGTTAAAGATAGATCCATGGAAGCTATACAAAGATGGAGACAAGAACGACCGAAGGTCCGGAGCTGGAATCGTCTTAGTCACTCCTGACGGACGGTCGTTATATTACGCTCTACGATTAGAATTTTCGGCGACTAACAATGACTCTGAGTACGAAGCCCTGATTGCCGGGCTGAAGCTTGCTAAACACTTCGGAATAAAAATGTTGGACATATTCTGTGACTCCAAAATCGTTGTTTGCCAAGTGCGAGAGGAATTTGTGGCTCGGGGACCTCGAATTATCGCCTACCTCGGGAAAGTGAGAGAGCTATTGAGCAACCTGGAGCTGTACAGTATAACACATATCCCAAGAGCCGAAAACCTGAAGGCAGACAGGCTGGCAAAGCTAGCTAGTTCCGACAATCCAGAAGAAACTGAAATAATTCCAATTGAAACGTTGGAATCGCCAAGCTTTGAGTCAATGGAAATTGAGTTCGCTTTCGAAACGGAACCGGAGAAGGAGTCGTGGATGACCCCAATTAAGAACTTCCTTAAGAATGGGACACTCCCATAAAGAAGAGTGAGAAAAGGGCTATAGTTCGCAAGGCTACCAGATATGTCATGCAAGATGATACTCTTTATAGGCAAGGATTTTCTATGCCCCTGTTACGATGTATAGCACATGACGACATCAAACATGTACTAAGAGAAGTGCACGAAGGTGAGTGTGGAGATCATACAGGAGGTCAGACTTTAGCAAAAAAGATATTGTGATACGGATACTTCTGGCCCACAATTAATAAAGATGCAGCTTATTATTCACGACGCTGCGATAAGTGCCAGAGATTCGCCAAAATCCCCAGAGCACCGTCGACCCAACTCAAATCGATGGTGAGTCCTTGGCCATTTGCCACGTGGGGAATTGATATCATTGGAGTTCTACCGATTGCTAAAGGAGGAGCGAAATATGCAATAGTCGCTGTGGACTATTTTACGAAGTGGATGGAAGCTGAGCCCTTGACCAAAATCACGGCAAGAAAGGTGATAAGTTTCGTGGTTAGAAATATTATATGCCGATTCGGGGTCCCAAGGACCATTATAACTGACAACGAATCCCAGTTTGATGGTACTGAATTCAGAAATTTCTGCCAGAAGTATAAGATCGACAAGCGATACACTGCGGTTGCTTATCCGCAGTTGAACGGGCAAGTTGAGGCAATAAAAAAAGTAATAAAATCCATCTTCAAGAAACGGTTAGTGCGTGCAAAGGCAAAATGGGTTGACGAATTGCCCCTAGCTTTGTGGGCATATCGAACAACATTTAAGACGACTACCGGTCATACCCCTTTCTCTCTCTCTTTTGGTTCAGAAGCAGTAATTCCAGTAGAGCTTGAAGTTCCTTCCCACAGGGTGACGTATTATGACCCGATGACGAATCGGGCACTCTTACTCGAGTCTCTTGATGAAATCGAAGAAAAAAGGGACGAAGCGGATTTGCGTGCAGCAAGACATTGACGTCAGATGGCGCGCTATTACGACAAAAAAGTTTGCCTTAGGACTTTTGAACTAGGAGATTTGGTGCTAAAGAGAGTCTTTCCATCCCTTCCTCACCTCGGTCCAAAGTGGGAAGGACCCTTTGTCATCCAACGGAAACTTGAAAAAGGAACCTTCAAGTTAACGACCGTAGATGGCGAAGAAGTCCCTAGGGCATGGAATGCCCAACACTTGATGCGATATTTGGATTAGAAATGTTGTACTCTTTGTTATTTTTCTTATGAACTCTGTAATAAGGCACGACTTGCCTTGGGAAAATCTGATGATATGAATAAAGGACTATAAAGTGGATGTAGGCTACGACTTAGCCGAACCACTATAAAAATATCATGTGTTATTTACTTGAAAAGGTTGAAAACGGTTTAAACATAAGAAAAAGCACAACGACTATTTGTGCGACAAGACATAAAAGAATGAGAAAACGACATTCTTAACTCTAACTCTCCAGAGAGAGAGAGAGTATAAAAGCGTCTCCGACTGAGCGCTGAGAAAGAGATCCTTCCCCGCTGAAAGGCCGGGGGGTGAATAGATTGCTGAGCTCGAACTCTAACTCTCCAGAGAGAGAGAGAGAGTATAAAAGGACGGGAAGACGACGTCCACTGAGGCGTGAAGATGCACCCAGACAAGAGACCGCCTCAGTAAGAACTCTAACCTGAGTACAAGACAGGAGAGTATAAAAGAAATGCCAGAAAAAACGACAGGCATTGACGACACAGAAAATGCTATCCCGTCAAAAAATCGGGAGCATTCAGAATACTTGGTTAAGCCTTAAATTACTTTTTGAGATTGACTGGGGGCATATATGTATACACATATTTCCTCCATCCGTAACTTCATTTCATAACTATAGTAAGACATGCATTTTTACATAAGTGCAGAACTACTGACAAACAGACATTGCAGAAAATGAATTATTTTTTATTTACGAATGAATGAATTTGTACAGGAAAATAGCTAAAAAAGAAGGTGCAAGAGCCACTCTTGTAGCAGCAATTGTTGGTTCACTAAATGCTAAAACGACACAAGACAACCCACTATTTAGACTTCGAGTGAGGCTTGGACTTTTTGGCGGCTTTCTCCGCATCCTTCGCCTCTTTCTCGGCTTCAGTCAAAATGCGCTTTGATTTTTTCTTTCCTGAAGATGTGGTGCTGGAACCGGTTGACTTCTTCCCGAAGGGCGGAGCGCTGGAATCAAGAGAAGATTTTTTAGCGAGTTCTTCTGTAATAGATCTAGTTGAGAGCTTAACAACTAACCTTGATCCCGCATCCACAACTGCGAGAGGCTTGAGGGTCTAGGTCTTCGGCTTTTACCTGCAAGCGTTTATCTTGATCAGCTTTCACTGCAGCCAAAGTAACATCATCTGTACTTTTCGACTCCCCGACTATTGCCACCTCTGGATCTTCCTTGTAACACCCCACCTCCGCTAGGGTCACTCACAAAGGGAATGCACTAGGTTTGGAGGAGTATTATTGGTAAACATGCACAGAAATATTACAAGACAGAACATATATAAAATAGCGGAAGTAAAATCAAACTTTCATAACATGAATAAATAAGGTCTAAAGCCTTTTACATCAGAGTACATCAAAACCTGTCTTGCAATAATAAAGAAGCATAAAGACTTTTTCATAAATTATTCCCCAAGAAAAAGCAGTAAAGTAGCCATAGCCAAGAAAAATCCAAGCCATCCATGATGACCTTCAAGTAGAAGAAGTCCGAACTAAACAACAGTATTTCCTCCCTATAACCTGGGGGGGGGGGGGGGGGAGGGGGGAAACGGAAGAAAAGAGGCGAAACAAAATGGGTCAGTCAAAAAGACTGAGTAAGCCCTATCTACTATTAGTATAAAAACTAGTAAAGTAAACTGACATGAGAAACTGAGATGAACATAACCATGATAACAAGATAGATAAGCTAAATCAAAATAACAGGATGAACTACTGAACTCAGATAAACTAGGGTGTCGTGATAAACTACGATGTCAAGATAAAACAAGGTATCACATTGTCAGGTTTCTGTCAAGTATAATATCCCAAGATATCTATCGCGTATAACGTCCCCTGGCATCTATCCTGTATATCCGCTCTGCACCTACCGTACTAGTACCCCAACTGTATTACGTGTTATCCGTGAATGACCCTTACTCAAAAGTCGTGTAATGGTCCATGTCAACCTAATATGCCGCATATATAGGTTACTCAACTCATATGTTTCTTTCCATGTATAAGTTCAGTCCTTTGCCGTAGGCTGTACGGGCTTTCCCATGTAAACGGTTTATCCTTGAAGTTGTTTTGGACTGCAACCCTTGATCTAGTTGTGTTTCCTTACCATGAACTATCACGCGTCCACTTAGGATTTATGCCACCTAGGACCGCTAGGGATTATGCTACCTAATGAACGTTTTCCGTGTCTCGGTTTGGGTTTTGGCCACCTAGGACCACTAGGGATTACGCCACCCGTCAACCGCGCCCTTGATCCCACGTATGTATCGTGAATTGTTTTCCATGTCTAGATGCACATGTTCCCCAATGTGCCATCCGAGTTCCGTGCCAGGGCAAATCAAGAAATACGGAACTCGGTCGGGAGCTTTAAATCATCTGCCGATGCAGATATCAAGGTCTGTTTTTGTACCCGTGGCTATGGTCCCACGTGACCCCTCCCTCAACTACTGAAAGGCAATCCAAGAAAAATCACGTATAAGAACCACTCCACGACCCCACTATAGCCCACTTTCCTACGGGCCAACCTCACCCATGACTCGATAGCAAGCACATGGTCTGTTGGGGGTTCCCTGCCTTTCCGCACGTACACGATTGACTAAAGATGGTAGGTAGTCGACGATGCGCTATCCAGGGCAAAAACAAGAATCGTCGACTCCACGCTAATCCGTCCCAGTCTTTAGGTTGCTCGCGTAGCAACCAAGGCATACTCTTGGTCCTTCTAACGCATACATTAACCTCTCATGGGCCTAGTATAATTACCTGGCAGCCCACAGAGGGATCCCAAGAATATCCTCACGTCCCTCGAAGCTTCCACTTCGGCACCCAGTGCGCTGGAGCTTTTATCCAAGTCAGATAACTTGCTCCCCCTCGTATACTAAGCGATGACCTACCGTATCAGGTTACTCATCGTTTTGAGAATTAGTCCTATGTCCTTAGCTAAGAATTATTACTTAGTTACCCTTAACTAAGGTTTACCACTTAGCTTCCTTTCCCGTTATCCTTGAGTAACCACGGTTTTCTACCTAGTTCTTCTAGCTAGGGTTTGTCTATTGGGTTAAGTGTTATCATTCAAGTCCATGACTTAACCCGCCCACGAATCACGTCACAGATTGGCTAAGTATTTAAGTTCAAGACTTAGTCCCACAAGTTGGTTAAGTGTACCCAGAGGCTCATGACTTAACCCTATCAAGTCAAATTGGTCAAGTACTAGCTTACCCTAATCCTATCGGATTATCTTGCTAGATCGATTAAGCATAGATTATCTTAATCCCATCAAATTATCGAGTCGGATTGGTTAAGTATAGGTTGGCTTAACCCATCCTCTAATCGTACTACAATGGTTAAGTATATTCTAAAAAGGTCTTGTGACTTAACCTTATCAGGTCCGCGTATTAGATTGGTTAAGTGTAAGTTACTTAACCCCATCAAATCATCATGTATAATTGGTTAAGTATAAGTTGCTTAACCCCATTAAATTATCACGTTAAGTTCGTTAAGTATTGGTTACTTAACCTCATTGAATTACCGAGTTTAAATTGGTTAAGTGTTTAACTTAACCCCATCGAATTACCGTGTTTAGATTAGTTAAGTGTGGATTACTTAACCCCATCTAATTACCGTGTCGGATTAGTTAAGCGTAAATTACTTAACCCCATCCCCTAATCATCTTGTATGGTTAAGTGTCATTAAGAAAACTTACTTAACCTTACCAAATTATCATGTTGGATTGATTAAGTGTTGGTTAACTTAATCCCCGTCCACTAGTCGTATAAAAATGGTTAAGCGTCATTAGGCAAATCAAATCACTTAACCTACCCAACCTTGTCATGTTTTGTTAAGTATCATTAGCCTAACCAATTTACTTAACCCATTTACCCATGTCATATTTGGTTAAGAGTCATTAATCAAATTAACTTAACCCTATCATGTGGCATTAATTACTTAATGCACCCCAACCTCTCACATTAGACTTTGTTGTGGTTACTAGTTAAGCCGGTCGGTTCCGGGTAGCTTTACACCACAACTTGGTCTAACCTCGGGTTCAAGCACAACATGACCAACTTCTCACATTGGGTCCTATTGTTTGCAACTACTAGTTAGGCCGGTCGGTTCCGGGTAGTTTTACGTTGCAAACTCAACCCAACCTCGAGTTGGCCACTTTCTTGTTTAGTCTAGTGTCATGTTCATAGTCAAGTTTTCAAGCAATTGGGTAGACCTAACTTAATAGGTAAATTCCCAATGGGTAGACCTAACTTAATAGGTAAATTCCCAAGCTTATGTTTTTATGCATACTTACATGTCAACTTCCATGTTATATTTCAAGTCATGTTTTCAAGTATAAACACATGTCATATTTAACGTTACACGTTGTCATGTTTATACCCATTTACCCAAGTCATATTCATGTCATTATGTTTCCCCATAATGTGACCCCAACGCTTTTTAAACTAGCATATACGTTCGCAACAACGTGATGGATTAAAAGAAGAGACTTGGCAAAGGAATGACAAAAATGGGTATTAAGCCACAAGTTAATCATGGTGGCAAATGAGGCACAAATGTGTTCATTAGCTTGCATGTTACATTCTTAAGCCTCAAAAACATGCATCAACCCAAACTTGGTACATAAGCGAATCATGGTGACAAAAGACATGGAATGATGGCTAGAAACTTGCATATATCATCATATAAGGATTATGACTTCATATGCAAGTTGACATAATGATTATGAAGGTTCTCATGTTGCATAATGCAACATTTCAACATAAAGGTTGTGGCTTTTTGCTCATAAGATCAAGCTAATGACTTCATAGACTTGCATGACATGATAGCATATATCATTCTCAATGATCAAACCCAAACTTGCAACATGAACATTTAACTTCATAGTTAATATCTAAGAGTAGGGAAGGGCTTACATTGTTATGAAGGCCTAAATCGATTAAACTAAAGCTTGTAATGAAGCCTATGCATGCCATCACCCAAAAACCCAAAGATGGATGCTCCAAATCAACAAATACACCATCTTTATGAACAAAGACCAAAACTTTTGCCTTGAAATCAACTTGAGGAGCTCTCATACTAACATAGGGACTCTCTAATACTCTCATGATCATGAAACCTCTCATAGAAATGAAGTGGAGGCTAGGATAGCTGAGTGGAGGCCATGAGAGTAGAAATTTGGCCATAGTTTAGTTACATGAGTGAATAATGAGGGTTTAGGTGGGGGTTAGGGGCTTATTTATAGAAGATTAGGCTAGTTAGGACCCTTAGATTAACCCTAGGACCAACCTGAACCGTCAGATTTCAAACCAGGCCCAAAAACCTAGCCAAGATAGAAAATAGGTGCACCAGGCCAGAATCAGCCGACAGGGCAAGTCGACTGCCCTGTCGACTTGCCTGTCGACATGCCTGTTGACTTGCAAGTCGACAGCCCTGTCGACAGCCAAGTCGACTTGTCTGGGCGGGAATTTTCCTGCCTGGCCCCATCTCTGCATGTTTCGAAATTCAAATTTCCCGAAAACTTCTTTGGGCCTTAACCGGGTCATAGGGACGCCGATTTACAAAATTTCGGACTCTATTTCGCGTATTTTTCCGAGACGAACGCAATGGCCTAGCCCGTTTTACTTGATTCAGAATTTAAAATTTAATTCTGCCTTGATTCTCGTTTTAACATGTTATCGAAATACGAGTTGTTACATTCTCCCCACCTTTTAGGGTTTCGTCCCCGAAATCTCCAAGCTAGGAAGAACATATCCTACCATCCATCATCCATCTACTCAAAACATCATCCACAAGCAATCATTGTCCTTAGATGATTTCTAATGCTATATGAATATATGCAAAACGTGTGTGTACATGTTCCTTAGCTAATGCTAATGATCAGGCCTGAATAATCTTTCTAATGCAAAAATATGTATAGTGCCATGAATCCAACATGTATGCAAATAGTCCTAGCCATATAGATACTATATGCGTGCACAATCATTCATTCATATGCAACAACCGCATGATAACTCATTCGATTTCATCCATAAACAAGTATAAATACTCGTGCATATGCAATATGAAATGTGACCGAGTCGAGCTAGTATCTAATGTGTATTCGCGCATCCACGAGCAACCACTTGCAACCATATCAATCATAACATGTTTCAAATACATGTTTACATCCATAGGGTTCTACCTAGGATTCCCTGAAATAGGGTCGAGAAGATAAACAAGACAAACTCCTTATGGGGTTTGTAACAGAAAATAGGACCAAGAGGATGTCTACAAAAGATAGCCTACAAGTAAGCTCTACAGAAAACAGGGATCAAGGATATACTCCCAAAAAGAGATATCATGCGCGTATCTAGTCTTTGACCATCAAAGTCGTATTTCCTTGAGCTCAATTCCATTGTGCCTTGACAGTCCTTTCACTTCGCGATTTCGTAGCTTCTTATTTCCTGTTTCCATAACATGAGCTGGAACTCATTTCTTCGTCGCCTCTCGTTCCACTCGCACACTTAGCGCAAACATGACTGCGTACTCATGATCTCATGCAAGCTTTCCAAAATTCACTAGTGAATCTCGGACCTCGTACCATAAGGTATTCCACGTAGTAGAACTTTCTCTTGAAAGTAAACAGATGCCAACCGGGTTATCAAGTGCACTTACTAGGGTGATTTCCATAACCCATGCATAAGTGAAATAAACCATCCGTCTTATCGGCGAACACCACTCGATCGGGCTTCAAATTTCCAATAAAGGTATCAAGGGATTCTAGGTAACCAATCATGACCGAACCCAAAAGGTTCCACGAGACTTCGAGGGTATTACCAAGGCAAGTCAAGAGTCTAACTACCCTCCTATCAAAACCGAGAGTGGCACCCCTTATTGGATAACCACTTCATCCCTAGAATCCATCCATAACCGAGGCATGTCATTCTCAAATCCAAAACAAGTCATGAATAAATGGACCGATTCTCCACAGGACTTGAGACAAAAATGGGATTCTCTATTACGCTAGTACTTAGGGTGCAGAGACTCAACTATCGAAGCAGACTTAAATGATACGATGATCAAACCAAAGTCCTAACGGGATGATAGAGAAGAAAAGCTAAACCTTTAACAAGATCGTTACCCTCCTTCCGAGGTACCCTAGAAATGGGAGCATACTACTGCCCTCCCGATGATCTTGTCCTTGTCCCATGATACTTAACTATCCGCCCCGTTTCACCATGCCAAAGGTACTCCCTCGTCATGGGTTTCATTGTTCATCTTTCCCTCTCATTCTGGGTTGAGCCATACCAACAAGTTGCTCATCCTTAAACTCGTATCCTTTACCCTTGCTCTTTATTATCCTTTCTTGTAACATGGCAATGGGTCTCTCGAGAACTACCTCCATCGTACGGGAAACACCTACGTGGCTAAACAAAGATTAGTCACAGTGAGAACTACTGTGACCACAGATGGAGGAAAGAAAGGAAACGAGATTTAATCAAGGAATCAAAGGATGGTGCTAATGGCTTTTGGGGAATAGCCTTTTTAAAACAAACTTTTCTTGAAAAATGCTTCTTTATAAACGATTTTCAAATAGTTTTCAGAAGGTCTTTAAAAACTTTTGCCCAGTCTGGTAACCTTCTGCTCTGATACCAAATGTAACACCCCACCTCCGCTTGGGTCACTCACAAAGGGAATGCACTAGGTTTGGAGGAGTATTATTGGTAAACATGCACAGAAATATTACAAGACAGAACATATATAAAATAGCGGAAGTAAAATCAAACTTTCATAACATGAATAAATAAGGTCTAAAGCCTTTTACATCAGAGTACATCAAAACCTGTCTTGCAATAATAAAGAAGCATAAAGACTTTTTCATAAATTATTCCCCAAGAAAAAGCAGTAAAGTAGCCATAGCCAAGAAAAATCCAAGCCATCCATGATGACCTTCAAGTAGAAGAAGTCCGAACTAAACAACAGTATTTCCTCCCTGTAACCTGGGGGGGGGGGGAAACGGAAGAAAAGAGGCGAAACAAAATGGGTCAGTCAAAAAGACTGAGTAAGCCCTATCTACTATTAGTATAAAAACTAGTAAAGTAAACTGACATGAGAAACTGAGATGAACATAACCATGATAACAAGATAGATAAGCTAAATCAAAATAACAGGATGAACTACTGAACTCAGATAAACTAGGGTGTCGTGATAAACTACGATGTCAAGATAAAACAAGGTATCACATTGTCAGGTTTCTGTCAAGTATAATATCCCAAGATATCTATCGCGTATAACGTCCCCTGGCATCTATCCTGTATATCCGCTCTGCACCTACCGTACTAGTACCCCAACTGTATTACGTGTTATCCGTGAATGACCCTTACTCAAAAGTCGTGTAATGGTCCATGTCAACCTAATATGCCGCATATATAGGTTACTCAACTCATATGTTTCTTTCCATGTATAAGTTCAGTCCTTTGCCGTAGGCTGTACGGGCTTTCCCATGTAAACGGTTTATCCTTGAAGTTGTTTTGGACTGCAACCCTTGATCTAGTTGTGTTTCCTTACCATGAACTATCGCGCGTCCACTTAGGATTTATGCCACCTAGGACCGCTAGGGATTATGCTACCTAATGAACGTTTTCCGTGTCTCGGTTTGGGTTTTGGCCACCTAGGACCACTAGGGATTACGCCACCCGTCAACCGCGCCCTTGATCCCACGTATGTATCGTGAATTGTTTTCCATGTCTAGATGCACATGTTCCCCAATGTGCCATCCGAGTTCCGTGCCAGGGCAAATCAAGAAATACGGAACTCGGTCGGGAGCTTTAAATCATCTGCCGATGCAGATATCAAGGTCTGTTTTTGTACCCGTGGCTATGGTCCCACGTGACCCCTCCCTCAACTACTGAAAGGCAATCCAAGAAAAATCACATATAAGAACCACTCCACGGCCCCACTATAGCCCACTTTCCTACGGGCCAACCTCACCCATGACTCGATAGCAAGCACATGGTCTGTTGGGGGTTCCCTGCCTTTCCGCACGTACACGATTGACTAAAGATGGTAGGTAGTCGACGATGCGCTATCCAGGGCAAAAACAAGAATCGTCGACTCCACGCTAATCCGTCCCAGTCTTTAGGTTGCTCGCGTAGCAACCAAGGCATACTCTTGGTCCTTCTAACGCATACATTAACCTCTCATGGGCCTAGTATAATTACCTGGCAGCCCACAGAGGGATCCCAAGAATATCCTCACGTCCCCCGAAGCTTCCACTTCGGCACCCAGTGCGCTGGAGCTTTTATCCAAGTCAGATAACTTGCTCCCCCTCGTATACTAAGCGATGACCTACCGTATCAGGTTACTCATCGTTTTGAGAATTAGTCCTATGTCCTTAGCTAAGAATTATTACTTAGTTACCCTTAACTAAGGTTTACCACTTAGCTTCCTTTCCCGTTATCCTTGAGTAACCACGGTTTTCTACCTAGTTCTTCTAGCTAGGGTTTGTCTATTGGGTTAAGTGTTATCATTCAAGTCCATGACTTAACCCGCCCACGAATCACGTCAAAGATTGGCTAAGTATTTAAGTTCAAGACTTAGTCCCACAAGTTGGTTAAGTGTACCCAGAGGCTCATGACTTAACCCTATCAAGTCAAATTGGTCAAGTACTAGCTTACCCTAATCCTATCGGATTATCTTGCTAGATCGATTAAGCATAGATTATCTTAATCCCATCAAATTATCGAGTCGGATTGGTTAAGTATAGGTTGGCTTAACCCCATCCTCTAATCGTACTACAATGGTTAAGTATATTCTAAAAAGGTCTTGTGACTTAACCTTATCAGGTCCGCGTATTAGATTGGTTAAGTGTAAGTTACTTAACCCCATCAAATCATCATGTATAATTGGTTAAGTATAAGTTGCTTAACCCCATTAAATTATCACGTTAAGTTCGTTAAGTATTGGTTACTTAACCTCATTGAATTACCGAGTTTAAATTGGTTAAGTGTTTAACTTAACCCCATCGAATTACCGTGTTTAGATTAGTTAAGTGTGGATTACTTAACCCCATCTAATTACCGTGTCGGATTAGTTAAGCGTAAATTACTTAACCCCATCCCCTAATCATCTTGTATGGTTAAGTGTCATTAAGAAAACTTACTTAACCTTGCCAAATTATCATGTTGGATTGATTAAGTGTTGGTTAACTTAATCCCCGTCCACTAGTCGTATAAAAATGGTTAAGCGTCATTAGGCAAATCAAATCACTTAACCTACCCAACCTTGTCATGTTTTGTTAAGTATCATTAGCCTAACCAATTTACTTAACCCATTTACCCATGTCATATTTGGTTAAGAGTCATTAATCAAATTAACTTAACCCTATCATGTGGCATTAATTACTTAATGCACCCCAACCTCTCACATTAGACTTTGTTGTGGTTACTAGTTAAGCCGGTCGGTTCCGGGTAGCTTTACACCACAACTTGGTCTAACCTCGGGTTCAAGCACAACATGACCAACTTCTCACATTGGGTCCTATTGTTTGCAACTACTAGTTAGGCCGGTCGGTTCCGGGTAGTTTTACGTTGCAAACTCAACCCAACCTCGAGTTGGCCACTTTCTTGTTTAGTCTAGTGTCATGTTCATAGTCAAGTTTTCAAGCAATTGGGTAGACCTAACTTAATAGATAAATTCCCAATGGGTAGACCTAACTTAATAGGTAAATTCCCAAGCTTATGTTTTTATGCATACTTACATGTCAACTTCCATGTTATATTTCAAGTCATGTTTTCAAGTATAAACACATGTCATATTTAACGTTACACGTTGTCATGTTTATACCCATTTACCCAAGTCATATTCATGTAATTATGTTTCCCCATAATGTGACCCCAACGCTTTTTAAACTAGCATATACGTTCGCAACAACGTGATGGATTAAAAGAAGACACTTTGCAAAGGAATGACAAAAATGGGTATTAAGCCACAAGTTAATCATGGTGGGAAATGAGGCACAAATGTGTTCATTAGCTTGCATGTTACATTCTTAAGCCTCAAAAACATGCATCAACCCAAACTTGGTACATAAGCGAATCATGGTGACAAAAGACATGGAATGATGGCTAGAAACTCGCATATATCATCATATAAGGATTATGACTTCATATGCAAGTTGACATAATGATTATGAAGGTTCTCATGTTGCATAATGCAACATTTCAACATAAAGGTTGTGGCTTTTTGCTCATAAGATCAAGCTAATGACTTCATAGACTTGCATGACATGATAGCATATATCATTCTCAATGATCAAACCCAAACTTGCAACATGAACATTTAACTTCATAGTTAATATCTAAGAGTAGGGAAGGGCTTACAATGTTATGAAGGCCTAAATCGATTAAACTAAAGCTTGTAATGAAGCCTATGCATGCCATCACCCAAAAACCCAAAGATGGATGCTCCAAATCAACAAATACACCATCTTTATGAACAAAGACCAAAACTTTTGCCTTGAAATCAACTTGAGGAGCTCTCATACTAACATAGGGACTCTCTAATGCTCTCATGATCATGAAACCTCTCATAGAAATGAAGTGGAGGCTAGGATAGTTGAGTGGAGGCCATGAGAGTAGAAATTTGGCCATAGTTTAGTTACATGAGTGAATAATGAGGGTTTGGGGGGGGGGTTAGGGGCTTATTTATAGAAGATTAGGCTAGTTAGGACCCTTAGATTAACCCTAGGACCAACCTGAACCGTCAGATTTCAAACCAGGCCCAAAAACCTAGCCAAGATAGAAAATAGGTGCACCAGGCCAGAATCAGCCGACAGGGCAAGTCGATAGCCCTGTCGACTTGCCTGTCGACATGCCTGTCGACTTGCAAGTCGACAGCCCTGTCGACAGCCAAGTCGACCTGTCTGGGCGGGAATTTTCCCGCCTGGCCCCATCTCTGCATGTTTCGAAATTCAAATTTCCCGAAAACTTCTTTGGGCCTTAACCGGGTCATACGGACTCCGATTTACAAAATTTCGGACTCTATTTCGCGTAATTTTCCGAGACGAACGCAATGGCATAGCCCGTTTTACTTGATTCAGAATTTAAAATTAAATTCTGCCTTGATTCTCGTTTTAACATGTTATCGAAATACGAGTTGTTACATTCCTCATGTCCTCCGTCGCCGCCATCATCCTTTAAGGCTGCTATCATTTCTTCATCATGGGGAGTGTCAGCCTTAGACGGCTCACTTCCTTCTCCCAAGTCTATAGGAGCAACCTTGTTTTTCCTTCCTTTTGCCTTTTCCGTAGGCTCTGCCCAAGAGGCGGCTCCCTGAGTCACATCTGTCTTTTCGGATGGCTCAATACCTACATAATGAGAAGCAATAGTTATTAACTCAGGAGAAAATAATGGGTTTTTCATCGATTGCTCAATCACGTGGCGAAAGGTAGAAATAGCCTTGACGAATTGAGGAGAAAAGGTAGGGATACCTTCCGAAGACTTCTCGGCAGGGGTAACTACTATCTCTGATGCCGTTTTAGGAATAGGGGATAACAGAGTTGTTCGAGGGATTCCCGGATTTTCAGGATCATACCCCTCTACTTCAGAAGTTGTTGGGGCAGTAGAAGAGGAACCAGCCTCGGGAACGTTCTTCTGTTTAGTCCTCTGCCTCTCTTCTTCCAAAGCATCAGCAATGAGGCGGCGCCCTTCAGCTAGGCGTTCTGGCTCATCATCCCTTAAGTATTTCTCCATCAGCTTGTCCTCATCGATGGAATCAACCTTGAGCTCCCCTTTTTCCGACTCAACTATCTGACTCCATACTTGGACTAGAGTAGATGGATAATCCTCAATCCAAGAAATGTTCCGGCGACGGATGATATGTGCAAAGAATTCAATCATTAATTCGCCGAAACCCTGAATCTCTGCCTCCGCCTCTGACAATTGTTTGCGGGCCTCCTCCGCAGATTTGATAGCACACTCAACGTTGCCCTCCGCCAGGGAAGCTCTGTTCTCTGCCTCCAGTAGCTTTGAAGCCAAGTTAACATTTTTCTTTTCTAGCTCAGCATTCCTCCTTGCCAACTCGGCGTTTTTCCGTTCAAGATCAGTGTAAGCAAGGCGCGTCTTAGCGGCTTCTGACTTAGCATCATCAGCTTGCTTTTTTAACTCAGAACGCTCTTGAGTGTGAGATTCAAGAAAATCATGATAACGTTTTTGCATGTCTTAAAATTGTTGTTTGAAGCTAGAAGCGTCCCTTTGAGCAACAGCGAGCTGGGCCTGTGTGTCCTCTAAATCTTTTCCTAAATTCTTTAAGGCCTTTGCATCTTCTTCCGCGGTTTTTTGCATTGAATCATCATTCGTGATTAGAGTACGAATAATTCTGGAAAGGTTGCGTGAATATTTGAACATTTCAGAATACTGTTTTTCAACCGCGTCTATCTTTGCTTTGGCCTCGTCTGGCTACCTGGAAGAAATAGGTTCGAGGGCAGGTAAAAAAGTTAAAGTCTCAAAGTAATGTTCGGGAAATTGCTCCTCCAAATACGCCCGCTTGATTGCAGTTTCCACATCTAGTGGTGGAGGAGTGGGGATCGTCAATTCAGTGTCCCTGTGTGTGGAGGATTCAATAGTTTCTTTATCTGTCCTAGTCCGTTTAGTAGCAGGGACCTTGCGTTTACTTCGAGACTCAGTATCTTTTGGAGGACTTCTCTCTCTGCCGCGCTTTTCGTGGGAAGAGGTGGAGTCTTTCGATTGTGGCCTGTCCTCTTCCCTACGACTTTGATAAACTTTATATTTCTCTTGGTCCAACCGAACGGGAGAGACAGAACGTGAGGGTCGAGAGCGATAGGGTTCATAAGGCCTTCTCTCCTCCCTGCCGCGATCATTGCGGCGATCATACTCGATATCCTGAGGTGGATTAGACATGCTGCGGCGGAGCTTCCTGATATCATAGTAAGATCGGGACATCGTGCCTGCACAATAAGACAAACGAAATTCAGAATCAATAGTTTCACAGAGAGAGAGGTGAAATGAATGCTAATGTTATTGTGTAAAGCGTGTCCTAAGTGGTGTGTTCCCCCCAACCAACCCGAGTCTGAAGCTAGAATTGTACGGGCAGGCTCTTTGGCCTTAGCAGGAGTAGTCTCTTCAGAAGAGGTGAAGACCAAGGGATCCTTCCTAAAATCCTCTGAAGTGTATATAGTTTCAGGTAAAGGGAGATCCCCCAAATCCTGAAATAATGGGTCATCAGTGCTAGGGACATCTCCCTCGGAAGCGTCAGTTGGCGACTCTTTAGAAGACGCTGATCTTTCTGGAGAAATGGCATCTTCAGGAGCAGTATATCCTTCGCGATCCTTTTCGGCCAAGTTAGCCAATTCGTCGTCTTGAATAGAAGATGGAGAAGGTGAAGTTTGAAGAGGCACTGTAGGAGCTCCCGAACCTTCTCCTGCCTCTGGGACCACATCCACTGGAGGAATGTATACGTATGGAGCCGTCCCATGACCGAAACTACGAAAAACGGATAGTAGTCAATGAAAGTGAAGATATTCGTCCTTAAGGACTGCATCAATAGTCAGGAACTTCTGATCGCCATTAAGGAGCCGATGCATCCGGTCAAAGAACACTTGATCTGATATTTGTTTTGGATTGTCGACTGCAAACAAAAAGAAAAACGAGTTAAGGCGATGACTTGAATGTATAGAACCAAGATGTAGATAATCAGTGCTTTACTTGATTTCGTCCATCTCCTGGCACACCCAGGTTGTCGCTTCACATAAAACCATTCCAGTCTGGAATCTCCGGCTTTAATACTGAATGGCGTTGAAATTATCTTCCTCTTAGGAACAGACTCAAAATAGCAAAAAGAAGGAGTTTCTCGAGTCCGATGCTTGAAGTTGTAGAAGAAATGAACGTCATCGAAAGTGAGTTCTATGCCTAGGATCTCACGGTATGCTATATATAAAGTGTGTAAGTAGGCATAAGAATTGGGATGCAGCTGCATGGGAGCAATCCGCATCTGTCTTAGAAAATCTACGATGAAGGGAGAAAATGGAGGGATAGCACCGACCATGCACATCAACCGAGTAATTGCCATGCATCCTTCTGGAGAGTTGTGGGGACGGTCAGATCTTGAAGGCACTAGAGTGTCCTTTTTCATTATTCCGTATTTTAAACAAATTCGGATAAGCCATTCGTCGTCGATTGTTGATTCAACAGAATCTTGGGGTGATTCCAATATGACAGCCGATTCTAACTCATCAGGAGCCCGGTCGTCACCAATCCCTCCTTCCTCTTCAAAACCTAGAGAAACTTCATTCTCAGAAGACACCTCGTCACTTTCACGATTTCCAACCTCGTAGTCTGAACCCTCATTATTCCATTCTGGATCCGACGGAGAAGATATGTCCTCTAGAGTAATTTTGTTGGAGGTTTCCGGGGCTTCTTTCTTCTCAGCTAGTCTGGAAGAGCGTCTGGGTCTCATGGTCAAAAAACTATTGAAGAAGCAATAGCACAAATTAGAGCAAATTAGCCCGTATCCCCCCGTGCATGTGTGCAAACTAAAGTGTAAACAATGTATGCGGAAAGTGCAATGTAAATGTTTAAAAGTGCGACGAAAAAGTTTGGCAAAATATAAAGAGTTGAAGTAGTTCTTGGTGTCCAGTTACGTTTGTAAGGCACTATCCTAACTGTCCATTAGGCTGAAGATTATGCCAAAAGTTGATTGGGCCAGTTAGACAAGTTTTTATGCATTAAGGTGAGCTGCTCTTCGGTTCGGTTCGGGCGCGTTTATGGGGATCAGATCGGAGGTGCGGCCTCGACTTGAGCTCAGATAAACTATGGAACTCAGAAATCAAAATCGGATCGGTTCGGAGGTAGAGTCCCCTGACGGTTCGGGTCGGATCACGTAGTCATACTTCTCCTCCTTTTATCTTACGGTCCGACCTGATCCGGTTAGGTAAGTTCCCTTTCCCCCTTCTTTAAATACTTACTCCGACCCGATCCGATCTCCTGGATTTCTTTTCTTTTTCCTTTCTTTACTTGCCCCGACCCGGTCCAACTTCCTGAACTTCCTTCCTCTTTCCCTTATTTTTTCACCTTCCATATCCCTCCGAACCGAACCGATTCCCTACTATCTTCTTCTTCTCCTCCAACCTCTTTCCTCCCTAGCCAACGCCAAAGCCAGTCTCATGTCAACCACCCAAATCAAAGCCAAGCATTTATGCGCTGGCACATACAACAACTGATTCTAATCCCCTCTGTTACAACCTCGAGATGGCGACGAGGCTATAAACGACGATGACGAGGGAGGGGGGGTCACGTTGTCGAGGTTGTCCAATTTTCATACTCAAATCATCCTAATCATCTACGAATCCGAGTCGAGAGCAATTAAAGAAGGAATTATCTAAAGTTTTGTAACCTACCGATGTAATTACTTCGGGAATTAAAAGGAATTTCGATGCATCAGAAGTTAGGGTTTTTTCGTTTTGCAAAACTTGGGGAGTGGTAAAACAATAAAAAGAAATGAGAGAAGGAAGAAGACTCGGTTTATATAGAGAAATATAGCGGCCATTCGTCTCCCCATTCGGATCGGACCGACAGTCCAGTAGCAGAGCCCCTATTCGGATCGGATTGATAGTCCAGAAGCAAAGTTGGGCCCAATAGTCCAATGAAAAATAGAAGGAAGAAGGGGTCTGTTCGGATCGGATTCCGAACCGAACCGAATTCTTTAGCTCAGCAACGAATTAAATTGAAATTTGAAGAAAAAGATGAAAACACAAGGAAAATCAAAAGAAAAATTACCTCGAAGAGCGCTGTGCAATGATAGTCAAAGCAGGCTCCGTCTCCAACAGAAGCATCCTTTGAGGGGGCAAAATGTCAGCCCACTTTGTGAACTGGGCAACACAAAGTCAAGATGTGAAACATTGAAAAACTTGGGAAGCACTGAAGCGGGTCGGATCGAAGCAGTGTAGCGGTTCAGATCGGATAAATTTTGCTGTTCGGATCGGTGAACTATTGCTGTTGGAATCAGAGAGGCATGGCTGTTCGGTTCGGAGAGCAACCTACTTCCAGTTGGATCGAAGAGCTACCTGCTACGAAGACAGATCGGAACGAAGTGAAAGAGAACGAAGACTTAGCCTTGGGACAAAACCGGATCGGATCGGATACCCCGATCTGAACCCCTCCTGTACACTCTTCCGATCCGAACCCATCTTCCATGTCATTCTCCTGCATGATCGCCAAGTTATTCGGAGCGGCTATGACCAGTTCCTACCTACAACGTCCACTGCTCTGATGCGTTGTCAACACAGAAATCCATCCGAACCCGAGGCTAATGGGATGGATGACACGTGGCTCCGATCCAGATCGGGTTCTGAGCGAATTTTCACCTATAAATACCCTGTCTGGAGACAAAGAAAAGGATCTTTTTTCTGGCACTTTGAGAGTTCAACCACCTTCATAACCCGAATTCCAGCACTCTCGGAAAATCCAATTTTTCTTTCATTATTTGTTTTTAGACAATTGAGTGAATGTAAGTGAGTTGTGAGAGAAATTTAGTGAATATTTCATTGTAATTGCAACTACATCATTGAAAATAGTGAAAGACAAGTGGACGTAGGCATTTCTTCGCCAAACCACTATAAATCCTGTGTGTTCATTTTACTTTTGATCTTACTTCATTCTGCTTTTAGTCAATTTGGGTGTTAGAACCACTTTTTGGTCTAACAGGTTTCAAGCGGTATCATCTTAATGACTTCGTATTTGTGAGTTCAAGTTAATTTTTCTAGTATGAACCTTACTCAAAATCTGACTTGGTTAGTTCGTGTATTGGAGACCTTTACTGCTCAATTACACTGTCTAACTCAAACGTCGATAGATCGAGAAAGGGGTGCCCTGAGGGAGGACTTTGGTTAGAACCCTAAAGTTTGTCATTATCGGATTAGGCGTTTTGCTAATGAGAACGATCAATCGGGTGTTTACTACTCTTCCCATTTGAGGCTTAAAATGTTTGCACAAACAGATTGATCATTCCTCACATCTGACTTCTTCAGACGTTATGCGAATGGATTATACTTTTCACATCTGAGGATTCTGAATGTTACGCAAGTAGATTTGATCATTGTTCACATTTGTCTTTTTCAGATGCTATGCGAATGGATTATACTTTTTAAATCTTTGGATTCCAGATTTTACGCAAGTAGATTTGACCATTCTTCACATCTGACTTTTTCAGATGCTATGCGAATGGATTATACTTTTCACATCTAATGATTCCAGATGTTACACAAGTAGATTTGATCATTCTTCACATTTTATTTTTTTAGATGCCACGCGAATGGATTATACTTTTCACATCTAAGGATTCCAGATGTTACGCAAGTAGATTTCATCACTCTTCACATCTAATTGTTTCAAATGCTTCGCGAATGGATTATACTTTTCGGATGTGAGGATTCCAGATGTTACGCAAGTAGATTTGATCAATCTTCACATCTGATTTTTTTTCAGATGCTACGCGAATGGATTATACTTTTCACATCCAAGGATTCCAGATGTTATGAAAGTAGATTTGATCATTCTTCGCATCTGACTATTTCAGATGCTACGCGAATGGATTATACAATTCACATATGAGGATTCTAGATGTTACGCAAGTAGGTTTGATCATTCTTCACATCTGGTATTTTCAGATGCTACGCGAATGGATTATACTTTTCACATCTGGGGATTCCAGATGTTACACAAGTAGATTTGATAACTCTTCACATCTGACTTTTTCAGATGCTACGTGAATGGATTATACTTTCAACATTTGAGGATTCCATATGTTGCGCAAGTATTTTTGATCATTCTTCACATCTGACTTTTTCAGATGCTCTACGAATGGATTATACTTTTCACATCTGAGGATTCCAAATGTTACGCAAGTAGATTTGATCATTCTTCACATCTGATTTTTTCAGATGCTACACGAATGGATTCGGTGGCTATAATATCGTTTCGCAGGGCAGCTATCAGTTTCTTTGTCGGGTTTCCGACTTGGCAGGCTATTTATGTTTAGGAACTGGTGCTGTGCACTTCTCACTTAGGGAAGTGCCCGTTCGATAAAAGCAACAACTCTCATGTTTACTTGCCATGGCGCTTGTTCACTGTCTGGATCTTTGCAACTTCCCACATTCACTTTTCAAGGTGGTGCTTTTCTATCTTTGCATTTGTGCATGTCGATATTTACAGCATTTGGCTCTTGAACTAGCTTTGTTGGGGTTATAATGTTACAGGAACAAGCGCTAAACAGATGGCCTGCAATATGAAATCGCACTTTAAGAAAGTTTTGATTTGACATATAATTTTGCAAGCCATAAATTCATTCAAACAAATTTGCCCTTAGTCATAGAGCCAATGTTTAGTGCATCACTTGCAGATTATTACAGACTGTTTACAAGAAGTTTTTAATATAACAGAAAGTAAGATGCGAAGTAAAGCATGAACTAAAGCAAAAATAGAGCATGAAGTAAAGCGGCGGGGATGTTGATCACTTACTCTAAGCCTTTTGAAATTAAGGCAGAATCAATAATGATTAGTTGATGATTGGCTTCGGAATGGTTTGAAAAGCAGCTCTGTTATTTGGACCGGACTAATCAATTGATACCCCTTGTCCCTGGGGAGTTGCGGAAGGATGCATGGCCTGCGGATTCTTTACATACTGTTGCAACCTATTTTTCCTGATTAACTCCTCAATGAGGTTCTTTAAGTGTCGGCACTCATTAGTATTATGACCAAGTTGGTTGTGAAAACTACAGAAATTTCCCGAGTTTGCAGCTTTGTCGCTTATCCTTATCGGATTTGGTTCAGCATACTCTTCAGAATTCTTTGTTGAAAGATAGATATTCTTAGGAGTGTCATTCAATGGCGTAAGCTCTGACGAGTTGAAAAGCGAGACTTATTATTAGCCTTGTTGTCGTTCCCATCGTTAGTGTACTTCAGCCCTTGAGTTCTCTTCTGACTATATTGGGTAGCAACGTATTTGGGAGCTTCAAAAAGTGGGTTAGCTTCAATAATCTGTAGAAGCACAGGATTAAGATCAACTCTCGTGTGTTCCTCGAACTATGCCATAGATTGCCTATTGCAGCCAAGAGAAGTGACACAGTAGGTGCAAAATAGTGCTTCTATAGGCAAAAAATGAGCTGTGGCAACAGTTTTATGGGGTTGCCTTTTGCCGCATTGCCTTAGAGTCAAAGGCTAAACATTTTTGACCCTAAGGCAACATCAGCATAGGTGTTGCCGCATGTACTAAATTTACAAAAATGTGGCGCTCACTAAAATCTGTAACCTGGGTTTACGGAATCGCCACTAAAATCTGTAGCCTGGGTTCATCGAATCCAGTTGTGGGGCCCACATGCATAAATCTATGGCAACAATTTTACCACCCAATGGCAACACTATATCATAGCTATGTCAACATTTCACATCACATACTGCAACATTATAACATATAAATGGAAACATTACATAACATAACATCAAACTGAAACTAACAATGAAATTTTATTTCAAATTAATTAACCAGCAAACACAAGTACTTAGTCAACTACAAAATAAAAAAACAGTGTCACTAAATTCAATTTTACAGGCATTTCAGTTACAAACTCAACCAGTCCTAAATTCATGTTTACATAAAACTAAAATAGTTTCAAAATATAGCGCAAGCCTCCAATGCGTTCAATGCCTCTGCTGCATCGAGTACCTCTAGTGCCTTCAGTTACAAATTCTTGAAAATCCACATCACTGCCTCCTTCACCTGCATACATCAGTTGCATTTCATCACAAAATAAGAGGTATGCATACCTCAATTGCATTTCAGCACAAACTATGGTCATAATATAACTGAGTTTCCTTTCAGAACAAATTGAGTTTCATAACTGAATTCCATTTGCATTTCAGTATAACATAGTATACTGATCTGAACAATGTGTATACAAGTGTGTTGGTCTAAACATTGTGTGAGTTACATAACTGATCTAAACAATGTGTATACTGATCTAAACATAACCGAGTTTCATTTGCATTTGCGTTTCATTTGCATAACTGAGTTACATAACAGTGGCACAATGTGGATACAAATGTACTGATCTAAACGTAACCGAGTTACATAACTAATCTAAACAATGTGAATACAAGTGTACATTGATCTAAACACAACTGAGTTTCATTTGTATTTTCGTTTCATTTAAATAACCGAGTTACATAACAGAGGCACAATGTGATCACAAGTGTATACTGACCTAAAAAATGTGTATACATAGTACAACAGAGGCATAGTGTGTATGCAAGTCTATACTGAGTAAACAATTGGACATTTACATTTTGGATAAATTTATCAGTATTCAGTAATTTAGGTTTATTGGGCAATGTAGCAAAAATTATCACTAATCTACAATATGAAAAAGCTTAAAATTATGCTTGAAAAACTGCCCATGCATGCTATTTATGTCACTTCACTGCTCTACATTGCCATAACAACACGCAAAAGAACTCCAAACATGATCCAGAACATAGCTAAAGCTTTTGCAAAGAATTTTTCTCCTTTCTCATGTTTTCCCCATTCAATGCGAATTAAGGCCAACTCTTCCTTCATATCTACCACAAATTCATCTGCTTTTTCCCTCTTTTGCTTTTGCTTCAGCAGCTTTTCTTCAATTGTCTTCTTTTCTATGAGCAACTGCGATATAGACTTTTTTTTCTATCAATTTAACAGTAGTATCGTCCAATTAATCATTGTTGTTGATTTCATACACTTCGTCATGCCACATAAAATATCTGCAATCGCCTTTCCGCACATATCTTAAATTCTCAACTAAAACATCAATGAAAGATATGATAATCGACATGGAGCAACAAAAAAAACCTAATTTATACTTACTGGCCACATGGACCAACCAAAAAAATTCTTCCCTACATTCAACCCTAGCTTCATTGTCCTCATCTTCGCTGGGATTTTGTGGTGGCAGTTCTTTCTCGTAGCCGTTGTTGACGAATTTGAAGTAGAAATTTATTGAGCGGTCATTGAACTCAAATTGAAGGAAGAATTAAAGTGATATCACAAACTGCAAATCATTCAGTTGACTTTCAGGCATGTATTTCATGTATTCAGTATTTTTGTGCATAACCAAAACAAAACATGCGTATATTAATTAGCCAGTCTTACACACGCACACACTTAAGAAATCAAGCATATACTTATTAGACGGTCTTATGGATACAGATCATGATAATACTTAAGAAATGATAACTATCATGAGTATGTAAGCATCCTTATGAAACCATTTTCAAAAACCAGTGTATCATGTCTCAATCATCACAGGCAATGGCAACCTGGGAAACCCGAGTAGTTGTTTATAACATGCAGCTCATATAAGGTCGATGGTCTAATTGTTCACAACCACACTTCACTAGGGACTAAAGTTCTGTGTTACTAAATTGATTAACAATCAAATAGCAGCTCAAAGAACATTTTAATGAATCAACATACTACATAACCACAAAAAAACACCACCAACCAAACAAAACTATACTCATGGTGATAATAATATCCGTTTTTCGGTAGACTAATGAATATCGATGATAAAAAAACCAACAGATCAAGATAAAATGCTAGCACCTTTCTTCTGGATTGACTTCCTGTTAATCCCTAAAAATCCATATGCACATTGGGTAAAGGGTATAAGGCGGATATCACTAGGGTCGTCCGTGCACGATGCAACCGCACAGAACAAGACCCAAATATCGAACCCAGGGCAGGTCAAATCAACTGATGCGACCTAAGATTACGGCATAAGATATTATGAGAAATGCGACCCAATAAAGATAAAGGTCGCATATCCTGAGAACCGCTCAAACACCGAAATAAAGCAAGTTGCCCATTCAACATAAGTTAGAGCGACCTCATAACATAGCCGTAAAGCCAAACAACGCCATACAAAGGCAGCAAGAAGACGAGCGCCCTTTGAATGAGAAGGACGGTCGTGCAAGGAATGAAGGAGAATCAACTCTAGACCCGCATCCCGCTCTTACGAAACCTCCCAAAAGCGCTCATAGGATACTCGCTTACATGGACCCACTCAGCTTTTCAAGATACTTGTTCCAACGAGTCGTTCGTACATGATAACTGTATACAGCTATGAACAGCTGGCTGCAGCTAGCCAGTGGAATGGTTGTAATTAACAGAATGAACGATCCATAGCCTAGATAAACGGATTCCAGATCATTTAACAAGAGAAGTTTACCTATAAATACACCATGGCTACCAACAAAAAGAAGGGGGGCTTCTAAAAAAACCACGAAGTGCTGCTGAATTTCATCCTCAACTACAGATTCAGCCACGACGTCAAGTTCGATCTTTCGATGAATGGAAACGAAGACATCCTTCTTCTCAATCATGAATCCATCCTTCTTCTGCTCAAATTCTACTACTCTCTTGTATAATTCCTTAGATTGAAATATATAAACGAGGGTATATTGGGTGGATATAGAAATGTATGAAAAGAGAGAGTGGATGTACTTTGTAATTCTCATTATAAGGCAGGAAATCACCTTCATAGTGGGAGTAGGCCTCGTTAATGGATGAAGCACTCTAAATCTCATTTCTATTTTAATTTTCTCGCACTTTTCACTTTTTATTGCTGATTAAACACAGTTCCATTTATTCCTTACCAAATTGGTGAAGTACAGTCTCGTACCTTGAGTGTTTAGACCATTTTTGGTGTAAACATTTTGGCGCCCACCGTGGGGTCTTGTTCGTAAATTCCTTTTGTAGTTCAGCTGTAAAAACATCCCAAAATTGTTCTTTCCTTTGGGAATCATGGTTGGATCGAAGAAAAGCAGTAAATCTACTAAAGTCGTTGCGATCAATGAGGATGATAATGCTGACGAAGCTACACCTCAATTCTTGAATCATGGGGCCGGGAAAACCCCTGGGCTATCTGTGACGTGAGATGAATTGAATGTGGTCGTAGCCGGCTTGAATGAGAAAATTGATAATACAACAAAGATGATAATTGAAAGGTTTGATGTCCTGACCAATGGTCAAACCAATTTATTACTGCCAAATACTGTAGCTAATGCTAATTGAAAGGAGGACTCATCAGCCTCAGACCCTGGACGACCTCACAGCCCAGTGGGAGACAGGGGAGAGGCCGTCATTGAGGATCCTAAGGTCAGATCTCCACAGCGCAAAGAATAACGTGCGGTGAGACGCACCATCATAATATCCCTCAAGAAGGATGCAAGGCGCCGAAGCTTAAACCATGGTCGCGCTGATAAGAACATTAACATCGATCCTGATGAACAAGCAGGCGACGAAAGGCGCATCATAGACCTAATCCAGCGAGTAATGAAGGAGAAGGCGCCTCGAGGGGATGAGGAGAAAGAATGGGAGTTTTCTCCTAGCAAAAATCCATTAACAGAGGAGATCCATCAAGCGAAATTCCCGAAGAAATTTATACCACCATCAATAGTGCCTTATAGCGGAGTTGGAGATCCAACCATTTTCCTGTTCAAGTACGACCAGCACATGAATGGAGCTAGGGCCACCGATGAAATCAAGTGCTTATACTTTCCCGTGTGTCTAAAAGGCATGTCCACACTATGGTTCACTAGACATCCACCTAGGTGTATCGATCAGTTTGCTGATCTAGCAAGGAGGTTTCAGGATCAATTCCGACTACAGACCACCAAGGAAAGGGATGTGATGTAACTCAGGAAATGGAATAGAAGCATGGGGAAACCATCATAGCTTTCCTTACACACTTCAATGCTGCAGCAATGGAGGTCAGAGAACCAGAACCTTGGTATTTGCTGGCAGTCCTGAGAGGGGCCATCGATAAGAAGTCAGAATTTTTAAAGTGGCTTAAGAAGAAGAAACCAAAGACTTTAAAGAAGTTCTAGAAGAAAGCTGAGGAATACATGAGTGTGGAAGATGAAGCTCCAGGTGACCAAAAGACTATAGAAAATAACGCAGCTAGAGAAGGAAAGAACGATGAGCCCATGGTTGAGCAGAATAGCGATGTAGGACAAAAGAGGGGAAACGATGAGAGGGATACCAAAGCTTATATGAAGACGCGGATGTACAAACCATCTGAGCTAACCCTCCTGAACGAAACCCGAGAGAGGATTTACCAAGCCGTGAAGGACTCGGGCCTTTTCCCTCGGATGAAGCCGCAGAAGGTAACCGAACAAGAGGAAAATTTTGGCAAATTCTGCCATTTCCATACCCAAACAGGGCACAACACTAACGAATGTCGGCACCTGAAGAGTTTGATTGAGGAGCTCATCAGGAAGAACCGACTCCAACAGTATGTGAAAAGTCCCCAAAGCACTCCAGCCATGCAGGGGCATAACAATGCGGCTAGCCAGCCTAAATCGAGTGAAGAGGACCAAATGCCAGTTAACCCGAGACCAGTAATCAATATGATATTTGGGGGTCCCTACCCAGCCGGGAACAGTTGGGCAGATATGGAAAGATACGCTAGCGAATTGAAGGATGTCATGAAAGAGGAAGGGTGCATGATCTTGAACAACAAGCTTCTGACGAAAATGCACAAAACTTCGACCGAGGATTTGTTATTCAGAGATAAGGATGCAGAATGCTTAATTACGCCAACTATTGATGCCATGGTGATCACAATTGTTCTTGGGCCTACAGTGGTAAAAAGGGTCCTAGTTGACACCGGGGCATCAGTCAGTGTGATCTTTATAAACACTTTCCAAAAGATGAATCTCTCCATGGCAAAGGTGCGTGCGCACCCACATAAGATCCACGATTTTACAGGTCAACCTACGCAACGCATCGGAATGATAGATTTGCTTGTCGAATTGGCAGATGGGGAGCGTCGAGTTTCCATGGTACAGACCTTTGTCATAATAGACGAGTTCTCTTCTTACAATGCATTCCTTAGGAGGCCGACTCTTTCAGGTTTCAAGATTGCTTTAGCTCCTTAGTGTTTGATCATGAAGTTTCCAACCGAATGGGGAATCAGTGTAATCAAGGGCGATCAAGTTGTCGCAAGGGACTGCTATGTGACAGAACTGAAAGAGGCCAAGAAAAAAATCAGGAAAGGATGCAGAGGTTCTCCATCGCATCCAAAACTTCCCCTTATAGCAACTAAAGAAAGGTCCGTGCACTGGTGAGCATAGCGGAATGCAAAAAGAGATCGATCCTAGAGAAGCCGGTGCAGAGGACGAAAGGGCGACCTCGGCCGAAGACACGATTTCTATAGCTGTAAATTCAAAGGATCCAAACCGTGTGTTGAATATAGGGTCACGGCTGAGCCCTGAACTGAAAAATCAATTGATTGTCTTTTTGAGAGCTAACTTAGATGTGTTCGCATGGAACCATTCCGACATGTGCGGAATATCTCCAGATGTTGCAGTCCATAAGCTAAACATTTACTCGTGCATTCCGGCTGTTAAACAAAAAAGGAGAGCCCAGGGGCCGGAGAGATCACGCGTCTTAAAAGAAGAAATCGATAGACTAACGGAAAATAGTATTATTAGAGAATCTACATATCCAAAATGGGTATACAACCGGGTACTCGTAAAGAAATCAAATAGCAAATGGCGGGTCTATGTGGATTATTCAGACCTAAATAAAGCTTGTCCGAAAGATAGTTTCCCACTCCCCAGAATCGACCAATTGGTGGATTCCACGGCCAGCCATGAATTTCTATCTTTCACGGACGCATATTCCGTTTACAATCAAATTAAGATGTATGGTCCAGATCAGGAAAACACCAGCTTTATTACTGATCTAGGCCTATATTTCTATAAGGTAATGCCATTTGGTCTAAAAAACGCAGGAGCGACTTATCAATGACTGGTAAATGCTATGTTTAAGAAACAAATTGGTAGGACAATAGAAGTCTATGTCGATGACATGTTGGTTAAGTCAAAGAAAGCAATAGACCATTTGGAGGACCTAGCCCGAATGTTCGACATCTTACGATAACATGGCATGAAATTGAACCCTTTGAAATGTAGTTTTGGTGTTGGCTCAGGCAAGTTCCTTGGGTACATGGTCAACGCTAGACGTATAGAAGCTAATCCAGCAAAAATATCAACATCGAGAGAAATGCGTGCCCCAGGAACCAAGAAGGAGCTTCAGTGTTTAAATGGGAAGATCGCGGCTTTGAATCGCTTCATATCTAGGGCAACAAACATATGTCTTCCATTCTTCGATGCCCTCAGAAAAGGAAGAAAGGAGATACAGCGGACCCTGAGTGCTAGAGAGCCTTCGAAGAACTGATCCAACATATGGCAACACAACCTATGCTGTCAAAGCGTAGTGACGGGGAAGACTTGTTTCTATACTTGGTGGTCTCTGCCCATGCTCTAAGCGCATCACTAGCCAGAGAAGATTCAAAAATACAAAAACCGGTCTATTACATCAGTAAGAGGTTATCCGGAGCAGAGCTTAATTATCCAAGACTTGAAAAACTTGCTTATTGTTTTCTCATTGCATCAAAGAAGTTTCGTCCCTACTTCCAAGCTCATCCCATCAAGGTGCTCACAGACCAAACTCTGAGGCAAGTACTGTCCTGACCAGAAAACCTCCGAAAGGTTACTAAAATGGAACATAGAGCTTAGCCAGTACCACATTACGTATCACACCCGAAAAGCGATCAACGGAAAAGCGCTTGCTGATTTCATTACAGAAATTACCGACTGAGGGGAAGTAAAGGAGCAAGATGATATCGAAACTAATATCCAGTGGAAGCTATTTGTAGATGGGGCATCGAACGACCATTGTTCGGGGGAAGGGGTAGGTCTCGAAAACCCTGAGGGCAGATCCTTATGTTATGCACTAAGGTTAGAATTCACTGCAACCAACAACGAGGCCTAGTACGAAGCCCTTATCATAGGAATAAAGCTAGCGAAATAATTGCAAATAAGAACTGTACATATCTTTAGCAACTCCCAGCTCGTAGTATGCCAGATTCTGTGAGAATTCCAAGCAAAAATGGGTAACTTGCCAGATTATCTTACAAAAGCCTCGGAATTGTTGGAAGCTTTCGAGAATTACACCGTATCTCATATTCCCATGGAAGAAAATACTAAAGCTGATTCATTAGCCAAATACGCGAGCACAGGAGATGCAAAGCTAATGGGGCTGGTCCGAGTGGATGTCCTTTCCAATTCAAGTACAAAGCAGACCGAAATGGATTGGATCATGGAAACAGCTGATGAATAAAATTCGTGGATGTTGCTAATTAAAGAATACCTCACAACTGGGGCACTCCCGGCTGAAACCAAACTCCGAAGTAGGATCTTACGAAAAGCTCCTTTATACCTTATTCAAGATGGACGACTATATAGACGGAGATTTTCTACACCTTTACTTTGCTGTGTTACAGAGAACGAGTCTAAGGCACTTATGGCGGAACTGCACGAAGGGGAATGCGGAGGTCATATCGGAGGACAAACTTTGGCCAAGAAGATCCTACGATATGGTTACTTCTGGCCAGAGATTAATAAAGATTCCACGGCCTACACTAAAAAATGTGACAGTTGCCAAAGATTTGCTAAAATCCCAAGGATGCCATCCACAACTATAACCCACATGGTCAGCCCATGCCCATTTGCTATCTAGAGCATCGACCTCATAGGAGCCCTTCCCACTGCAAAATCCGGTTTCAAATACGCAATTGCTGTCGTTGACTACTTTACGAAATGGGCTGAAGCAGAACCATTGGCCACTATAACTTTAAAGAAGGTTATTAACTTTGTCTTAAAAAATATCATATGTAGGTTCGGGGTACCACAAAAAATAATCACGGACAACGGAACCCAGTTTGAAAGTGAAGAATTCCAAAGCTTTTGCGCCAAATAAAAAATCCAAGAAAGCTTTTCAGCGGTCGCTCATCCACAAGCAAATGGGCAGGTGGAGGCAGTAAATAAAATCATCAAGACTACCATCAAGAAGCAACTAGAAAAGGCTAAGGGTGGATGGGTAGATAAACTCCCGCTGGCGTTATGGGTGTATCTCACTACGCACAAAACTGCAACAGGGCATACTCCCTTTTCTTTATCCTATGGCTTTAAAGCTATGATGCCAGTGGAGTTGGAAGTCCCTACCCATCGAAGAACACATTTTGACCCCAAAGAGAACGAGAAGCTACAGCTTAAAGCCCTCGACCAACTCGAGGATAGAAGCAAAGAAGCGGAACTCAGAGTAGCCGTGCACCAAAGGAGGGTGGCCAGGCGCTTCAATTCAAAAGTCAAGCATAGAACTTTTGAAATTGGAGACCTCATTCTGAAAAAGATTATGACCGGTACTGGAGTCTTCGGGCCCAATTGGGAAGGACCTTATGTTATAAGTCAGAAACTCCAGGACGGAACATTCAAACTGGCTACCACAGACGGGAACCAAATTCCACGTGCATGGAATAGAGAGCATATCTGTCGTTATTTCTTATAGCATGTTATTCCAATACATAGAAAATGATGTAAGATTTATAAAATTTTCGTATTTTTAATGATGTACATGAAGTGACTGAATATGGAATCCTAGTTACATGTATAGGACACTAATTCACAATCCTCTACTAAAAGTTGAATTCCTTATGTAGGCAAATGAGCGATCAGGGAGCACCAACTCGAGGAATTCCAACTTTCATCAGGAAACACTGGACCTCTCAATATAGGACCAACAAAAGATTGGTGCCAGATTAAAAGAGTCAATGCTGGAGTAAAAGAAACTCAAAAGTCCCACGGATAAAATTGCTAAGCCCACCGAAGAAGCACCTTCTTAGGTGACCTTCCTAGGTGCTGGACATGGGTTTTCCAACTTGAGAAAAAGAAACTCAATGAGGCGAACCAACGTCTGTGTCCTAGGTCAAAGCACAAAGTCGAAAAAACCGACATGTCCCGAAATAGAAAATTGCCAATTTCAAGGGGCACCTACCTTGGTAGGTGAAATGAATTAGTGTCCGCTCCCCGGATGAAGCATAAAATGGGGAAGGATTAAACATGTTGGAAAGACCAGCGCAAAAACAGAAAACCGACCGAAAGTAGGTGGCCATTCTTGTTCTTTGTTGTTAACCTAGTCAAACAAAGCTAAGGATGGATTACAGCAGCAGAAATCCTAGCCGTATGGGGGTTTCCACTATTGTTCTTTGTTGTTAACCAAGTCAAACAAAGCCAAGATTGGATTACAAAAGCAGAAATCCTAGCAGTATGGGGGGGTCCGTTCTTGTTCTTTGTTGTTAACCAAGTCAAATAAAGCCAAGATCGGATTCTACATTGGAGCCTAAGTCCTCCCACGGGGCACGTGTAACACCCCACACCCGCTATAGTCACTCACTAAGGGAATGCCATAGCATCGGTGGAGTATTTTTAGTGAGTATAGAACAGTAAAATTACAACAAGACAGATATAATGTAATACTTGAAAATTTAAAACATCATCTCATAGCAGCGGAAAGTAAAACATGTTTGGTTACATCATAAAACCATAACAAGAGTCAAGTACAAAATATCCATCCTGAATAAAATAAGTACATAATCCCACTACTTAAAACAAATAGCCGTAACAGAAAAGATAAGATAAGCTGAGTTCTACATCTACGGTCCAAGCTCCAAGAGATAGATAAAGCAAACTGATCAAAGCCCACTAGCACTAGGCCCAACCTGAGGACCTGAAGGAAAAAGATAAAAACAACGGGGGTCAGACATAAGCCTGAGTGAACCCTATCTCCTTAATAATACAATTATTAAAGTAATTAGGGTATGATATGAACTCGGTATGGTATCTTTGGGGATAATGACTACAATAAGTTGCCCACGAACACAGGACGAACTAAGATAACCGTAAAGACGCATCTACCCACCCAAGGATAATTACTAACTGCACCACACCAGTCACTCCTACTCAAAGGTTGATCCCACCCAAGGATATCAAAGATAGATATAACCAGTAGTTTCCTGTACCCGAGTTGACTACATAGGTGCCGTCTGCCCCTATCTCTACTAGGTGTACCCCACTACCCCAAGCGATCGGCTCCCTAACGTAGGTATCCGTGCTGGGCCCACAGTGGGTGTATCATTCCCCAAAGTGGCAACCCAAAAGCAACACCGGTGCACGGGTTATACCTACACGATGCAACAACGTCTTACCTCCCAGTCCCGGGCCCACACACGCATATGAAACCCGATGGGCCTGCGTTGCCACCGCTAACCCCGTTTTGGCCACTTATAGACAAGCCCAGTATGCGTGCCCCGTCCTCGGCTTGGGCCGAGCTACAAAGATACATATGGGATACTGGTTGTAATGGGCCCTCTACAAGCTACCCACCAGAGCTTGTTATTAATCTAGTGTTCCCCACTTAACCCTTTAATCATGTTTAATTAAATGTTTCACTTGGTTAAGTATTCTAATCGTATTTTCTATTGCCACCCAAGGCAACCCACTAGATTCTTCATGCCACCCAAGGCACCCACTTAACCCCTCATGTCCCACTACATGCTAATATGGTTAAGTGTTTCTTAATTAATTAAGACCGTGATTCCCCATAAAGACCTCCCACATTAGACTGGCTGTTATGACCGCTTGGTTAAGCCGGTAGGGTCCGGGCAGTCTTACGTCATAACAGAGTCTAACCTCGTGTCTTTACTTTAATCACGTATTTAATTTGTGCCTAAGACCTCTCACATTAGACTGGCTGTTATGACCGCCTGGTTAAGCCGGCAGGGTCCGGGCAGTCTTACGTCATAACAGAGCCTAACCTCGTGTCTTAGTCGATTAATTACACCTAATTAATCACCCCATATTAATTATCCCTAATTAACATCAATTTATTCATAACATGGGTAGACCTAACTCAATAGGTAAATTCCCACTTATGTTAATTAATTTTTTTTGGTATGCTTAATCATACCCATTTCAACATACTTTTAATTAACATATTAATTAACCCCATCGTTCCCTACGTAAATCGTCATTATGACATAACATAATAAAGGGAAGATTTACCACACATAACATGGGTTTAGCATATAACTTTATCATGGGTTAAGAGGATGTCAACTTGCATATATGAGCATGTATTAACCCAACTATATTCAACCCAAACTTGCATATTATCAAACATGTGTCTTACATAACATGTTGCATATGAACTTACATATCATCAAGCATGTGATTTGCATAACATGTAGAACTTGCATATATGACTTGCATCTTAAAGGAGGGTAAACATGCATAGCATATAAGGGTGTCATCTTGCATATGTATGCATCACATTTAAAAGGGTAAACTTACATGTCATGATTTATGCATAATACCAAACACTTAGCATGCATAAAACCACATACTTAGCATGCATAGAATCAATTACTTATTATGCATAAACACACCACTTAACTTGCATAAACCCAAACACTTAGCATGCATACAATCAAATACTTAGCATGCATAAAATCAAATACTTAGCATGCATAAAATCACATGCATAACTTGTATGACATGTTGAACTTGCATTTCAACATATACATAACTTGCATAAACATTCACATACTTGCATAGGCTTGCATATTATGTTAAACTTGCATTTCAACATATACATAACTTGCATAAACATTCACATACTTGCATAGGCTTGCATATTATGTTAAACTTGCATTTCAACATATACATAACTTGCATAAACATTCACATACTTGCATAGGCTTGCATATTATGTTAAACTTGCATTTCAACATATACATAACTTGCATAAACATTCACATACTTGCATAGGCTTGCATATTATGTTAAACTTGCATTTCAACATATACATAACTTGCATAAACATTCACATACTTGCATAGGCTTGCATATTATGTTAAACTTGCATTTCAACATATACATAACTTGCATAAACATTCACATACTTGCATAGGCTTGCATATTATGTTAAACTTGCATTTCAACATATACATAACTTGCATAAACACATAATATTCACTACATCAAGCTTGCATAAATATATGGATCCACAAACATAGCCATACTTTATCACATCTTATCATAATCAATTCAATAATTGATTATTAAGGGGATAGAAGCTCACCAAAACAAGATTAGCAAGTTAAATGAAGCAAATCCCAATGATTAAGTAGAAGAAGATGTAGATTAGCTTGCAAACCCTCTTAGGATTTTTAGTGGAGGCTCTCCAATTTTCTAAGTGGTGGCATAATGGCCTTAGATCTATTTTTGGTAAGGATAAGGGGGGTATTAGGGTGTATATATAGATTAGTTAGATGTTTTAGGACCATAGGATATACCCTAGAACCAATCCTAGCCTTTAAAGCATGTCTTGGGGAAGAAGTCAAGTGTAGGAACCATTTAGGGCCCAAAAAAAACAGCCCAAAACTCATCCCGGGCCTCAAAACATGAGCAGTTTTCGTTTTTGATTTTTCGTGAAACTTTGACGGGCCATAACTTGGTCATACGGACTCCGATTTATGAAAACTCGGACTCTATTTCGCGTATTTTTCCGAGACGAACGCAATGGCACAGCCCGTTTCCCCTGATTCAGAATATTAAATTTAATTCTGCTCTGATTTATGTTATAACAAGTTATTTAATATACGGGGTGTTACATTCTCCCCTACTTAAAGGATTTCGTCCCCGAAATCTCTAAGTCAAGAAGAACGTATCCTACCAACCAAACAACCATCTACTCAACCATCAAACACTGGCATCCATTGTCCTTAAAGTTTCTAATGTTGTATGAACATATGCAAAAAGTGTGTGTATATGTTCCCTATCTAATGCAAAATCAGGCGGTCTACTGATTCAGTTGACCTCCTTAATGCAAACCATGATAGTGCCATGCATCCAATATGTATGCGAAAGAACCCTATCGACACATACTATTTCTACATGCGTGCACAATCATTCACCGAATAAATGCATCATCCATATGATAGCACAACCATCATACATCCATTAATATAGCTACCTACACACATTTATATGCAATATGCAATATGAAGTGATTGAGCCGATCTAGTGCCTAAAGTGTGTGTATATGCATCCACGAGCAACCACTAGCAAACACTTGCATCCACTTGCATCCATCAATCATAACATGTCTCAAACACATGTTTCAACCATAGGTTTTACCCTATCTAAAAGGTCAAAGGTGCTAACGAGAGGACATACTAAGGACAAGATAAGTACAAGATAGGCAATAAAGGAGAAGTTAAAGAACATACTCTCGAAAAGAAAAGGGTACAAAGAACGCATCTTCGCTTCCGTCTCCCTAGTAGCATTGCTCTCGTCATCTCCCCATTGCACTTTGTCTAGCTGAACCTCTCTGTTTCTCAACTTCTTAATCTCTGACCCAAGGATGCGAGTAGGAGCTCGTCGCATCACGCTCTACTTCCACTTCTCTAAGCAAGCTTGGCTCTACCACCTCTGCGGTCTCATGTAGGCACTTCCTCAAATGTGACACATGGAAAACATCATGTATACCACTAAGTCTGTCTGGCAACTCCACCCTATATGCCATCCGTCCAATTCTTTCCTTGACAGGAAACGGTCCTACAAACCTCGGTGCTAACTTCCCAGCGGATCCAAAGCGAACAACATTCCGTAATGGAGACACTTTGACAAAAACCATGTCCCCAACTTCAAACTCAAGATCAGTCCTCCTCTTGTCTGCATAAGATTTCTGTCTGTCTTGCGCTGCTTTCATCCTTCTTCGAATCAAATCAACCTTCTCTGAAGTCTCTCTAACCATATCGGGCCCTAGCAAGATCTTATCCGTAGATTCCCACCAACATGTAGGTGATCGACAAGGCCTTCCATAAAGAGCTTCAAAAGGTGCCATGCCAATATTAGACTGGAAGCTGTTGTTATATGCAAACTCCACCAGAGGAAGATGCTCTTCCCATGTACCTCCAAAATCCAAGATACAAAGCCTCAAAAGGTCTTCCAAAACACGGTTCACTCTCTCGGTCTGGCCGTCTGTCTGAGGATGATATGCGGTGCTCAAACACAACTGAGTCCCCACCGCCTCCTGTAAACTCTTCCAAAACTCACTAGTGAAGATAGGATCTCGATCACTCACTATGCTGGAAGGTACCCCATGCAATCGAACTATCTCTCGAACATAGACTGAAGCAAGCCATGGAGCAGTCCTCTTACTCTTTACGGGTATGAAATGGGCGCTCTTAGTAAGTCTATCAACCATGACCCAAATTCCTGTATTGCCCTTCCTCGATCTCGGTAAACCATCAACGAAGTCCATCGAGACACTATCCCACTTCCATATCGGAACTTCCAAAGGATGAAGCAACCCACCTGGCTTCTTTTGCTCTGCTTTTACTTGTTGGCACACCAAGCATCTAGCAACATACTCGGCCACATCTTTCTTCATACCTGCCCAAAAGAAAACTCGCCTCATGTCTTGGTACATCTTATCCCCACCGGGATGTATGGTCATCCTAAAACGGTGTGCGTCATCAAGAATAGCCTTCCTCAAACCCTCGTCCTGCGGTACATAAAGTCTACTGTCTCTACGCAAGCACCCTCTATCATCTAGGGTGTACCTACACAAATGGCTGGACGACTCCCCCCTTATGAGCTTCTCTACTAACTCAACCAACTGTGGGTCGCCCCTCTGTGCTTCTCCAATCCGCCCCAAAAGAGTAGGTCTAACTTCCAAAGAAGCTAGCAAACCGGGTACAAAGTCAACGGAAGGTCTAAAGTCAAACTTAGAAATAAACACTAAGCTCCGTCGTTCAACGAACAATGAACTCAAGGACAACCTTTTTCTACTTAAGGTGTCCGTTACCATGTTACCCTTACTCATAGGATGCTAAGGATCCCATCCACTTTTGCTATCCTAAGACTATGCGCTCGAAGAGTCTCCAACACTTCCCTAAGATGTAGGGCATGCTCTTCTCCACCAGAATATCATCCAAAATCATCACAACTGTCTCCCACGCAGACCACCCTAGTCGAATTCGGCATCCCCCAAATGCAAGCCCCAAAGGCCTAAACCAATATCAGACAAACACCCAAGGGATACCTCCTTCGAATTCAGACGACCTACGTGAGACGATACTAGTAAAAATGGCTAAATAATTAAGCCCTTGACCAATTCTGGATGTTCTCGCCAGTCTCGCTCCAAAACCGTCGTTTATCCTATACTGGCCCTGCTCAGCCTATTGAGCACATACGAAAACTTATTTCGCTCCTAGAAAAGACCCAGATGTCATCTACAAAGACCATCACGAACTTATTTAGGTACTCCCTGAACACCCTTCTCAACAAAGTATGCGGGGGCGTTCGTCAAACCCAATGGCATCACCAGCCACTCATAAAAGAAATCATCCGGAGTCCCAAAGGCAGTCTCCTCTATACTATTCTCAGCCACTCTCAACTGATGAAATCCCGTGGCTAAGTCCTACTACAAAAATACTGAGGCGCCAGCCAACTGATCAAGGAGATCATTAATCCTCGGCAATGGGTATCTATTCTTCTTTGTGAGTTTCTTTAGTTCCCTTTAGCCTGCACAAAGTCTGAGGGACCCATCCGCCTTCATAACAAAAACTACTGGAGCGCCCCACTCCGATATACTTCGTCTTATGAACCCCTTCTCAAGCAAATCGCCTACTTACTTATGGAGTTCCCTCCTCTCACTAGGAGCCATGTGGCACACTGGCCAAGATACTGGTTTGGCATTATCCACCAGATATATTCGGAAGTCAATCTCCCGCTTCGGAGGTAAGCCCTTCACCTCCTCAAACACATCCGGGTATTCCCGGACCGCTCTAACAGATCGCAGACTCTAGACCAACGTGTCAGGCGATTCTAGATACCTTAGCATAACAGATTCTATGGGATTACAAGAGATCTCGAGAGTGTTACTTAGGCGGCCCATAAGCCTAACAACTCTCCCTTCAAAATGAAGAACAGCACTCCTACTGGATAACCAGTCCATGCCCAAAATTAACCCATAGCCCGTGAAGCCCAACAAGCATCACATCTAAACTCAACGCTAAGTATAGAAACTTTTAAACCCAAACATATCATGGAGCCCCAACTGGGTTTGAAACAACTAAGGGATCATTTACCAAACTGGTGTCTAAGTGCAGTGACTCAACTAACAATGGTGGGATAAACGAACTCAATATATCAGAATCAAATAAAGCTTGAATCGGATGATAAAGAAATCCAAATTCCAACCTAGACGGTCATATCCCCATCTGGTACCCTAGTCGTGAGGGAATACAACTACCCTCCAGAAGATTCCATACCTTGCCCTTGCTTCTTTGAACAATCCTAATAAGGTGTCCTATTCCTCTTAAAAGGATAACCACTTGCCTTCTTCTTCCCTATTCTCCACTCGTAACCTCCCACCAATGAGGTTTCATCTTTCATTAACCAAACAACTATTTGAGCCTTCCTCCCATCGTTTATCCAATAGATACCTACCAGTCCTCCTCCTTCTTGAACCAACTTCTAATCCGACTAACGTCTAAGTCCCTTGAAGTGGTTTTCCATCCTTATCTATCTTAGAAAGATCATCTATACGCGGAGGGGAAACTCAAAACGAGAGAAAGGAAGAGATTCAAAATGGAGAATTCGAAAGATATAGATATGGCTATTGGGGATTATGCTTTCCTTTCAAAAACTTTTCTCTTAAAAGACATGTTTTTGAAAATACTCCTTTCCAAAAGTATTCTTAGAAAATAGTTTTTCTAAAAATTTTATCTGTTCCGGTAACCTTAAGCTCTGATACCACGTGTAACACCCCACACCCGCTATAGTCACTCACTAAGGGAATGCCATAGCATCGGTGGAGTATTTTTAGTGAGTATAGAACAGTAAAATTACAACAAGACAGATATAATGTAATACTTGAAAATTTAAAACATCATCTCATAGCAGCGGAAAGTAAAACATGTTTGGTTACATCATAAAACCATAACAAGAGTCAAGTACAAAATATCCATCCTGAATAAAATAAGTACATAATCCCACTACTTAAAACAAATAGCCATAACAGAAAAGAAAAGATAAGCTGAGTTCTACATCTACGGTCCAAGCTCCAAGAGATAGATAAAGCAAACTGATCAAAGCCCACTAGCACTAGGCCCAACCTGAGGACCTGAAGGAAAAAGATAAAAACAACGGGGGTCAGACATAAGCCTGAGTGAACCCTATCTCCTTAATAATACAATTATTAAAGTAATTAGGGTATGATATGAACTCGGTATGGTATCTTTGGGGATAATGACTACACTAAGTTGCCCACGAACACAGGACGAACTAAGATAACCGTAAAGACGCATCTACCCACCCAAGGATAATTACTAACTGCACCACACCAGTCACTCCTACTCAAAGGTTGATCCCACCCAAGGATATCAAAGATAGATATAACCAGTAGTTTCCTGTACCCGAGTTGACTACATAGGTGCCGTCTGCCCCTATCTCTACTAGGTGTACCCGACTACCCCAAGCGATCGGCTCCCTAACGTAGGTATCCGTGCTGGGCCCACAGTGGGGTGTATCATTCCCCAAAGTGGCAACCCAAAAGCAACACCGGTGCACGGGTTATACCTACACGATGCAACAATGTAACACCCCGCCTCCGCTAGGGTCACTCGCAAAGGAATGCACTAGCTTTAGAGGGGCATTATTGGTAAACATGCACAGAAATATCACAAGACAGAACATATAGAATAGCGGAAGTAAAATCAAACTTTCATAACATGAGTAAATAAGGTCTAAAGCCTTTTACATCAGAGTACATCAAAACCTGTCTTGCAATAGTAAAGAAGCATAAAGAAATTTTCATAAATTATTCCCCAAGTAAAAACAGTAAAGTAGCCATAGCCAAGAAAAGTCCAAGCCATCCATGATGACCTTCAAGCAGAAGAAGTCCGAACTAAACAGCATTGCTTCCTCCCTGAAACCTGGGGGGGGGGGGGGGGGGAAACGGAAGAAAAGAGGCGAAACAAAACGGGTCAGTCAAAAAGACTGAGTAAGTCCTATCTACTTCCAGTATAAAAACAGGTAAAGGTAACATGACATGCATAAACTGAAAGTAAACATAAGGATAACTGCAAGATAGATAAACCAGGATAGCCGGTTGAACTACTGCGGCAAGGTAAACTAAGGTATCATGATAAACTACGGTGTTATGATAAGTCAAGGTATCACATCGTCAGATTTTTATCGAGTACATTATCCCAAGGTATCTACCCCGTCTAACATCCCACGGTTATGTATGTTCTTCCTAGTTCTAACATGTATATTTGCTCTGCACCTCTCGTACTAGTATCCCTACCCGCGTCATGTGTTAACCATGAATGTCCCTTGCTCAAAGTCGTGTAATGGTCCTTGTCAACCTAATATATCGAATATATAGGTTACTCAAATCATATGTTTCTTTCCATGTATATAAGTTCAGTCCTTTGCCGTACCTCGTACGGGCTTCCTCATGTCGTATTATCCTTGAAATCGTTTGGACTGTCATCCTTGTTCTAGCTAGGCTCTTCCATATGAATCATCGTTTGAACTACTAGGACTTACGCCACCTAGCACCACTAGGGATTACGCTTACCTATTGCATGCTTTCGTATTTCGGTTTGGGTTAAACCACCTAGGCCACTAGGGATTACGCTAACCCTCAACCGCGCCCTTTTTCCCACGCATTCATCGTGAATCGTTTTTCTATAACTGTATGCACATGTATCACATCGTGCCATCCGAGTCCTGTCACAGGGCAAACCAAGAAATACAGGACTCGGTCGGGAGCTTTAGATTTATCTGCCGATGCAGATACTAAGGTCTGCTTTTCTACACGTGGCTATGGTCCCACAAGACCCCTCCCTCAACTAATGAAAGGCAACACAAGAGAAAATCTTGCATGAGAACTACACTCCGGCCAGCCCACATCCTACGGCCTACCTCACCCATAATTAGATAGCAAATCATGGTCTGTTGGGTGTTCCCTGCCTTTCCGTACGTACACGCTTGACTCAAGATGGTAGATGATCGACGAACTTGCTATCTCGGGCACCTTATGTATTCGCCGACTCACTGCTATCCACCCCAGTCTTTAGGTCGCTCGCATAGCAACCAAGGCATATTCTTGGTTCTTCTACCGCAGACCTCAACCTCTCGTGAGCCTAGTATAATGACCTGGCAGCTCACAGTGGGATCCCAAGAATATCCTCACGTTCCCCGAAGCCGCTGCTTCGTTACCCAGTTCGTTGGAGCCTTTATCTAAATCAGATAGCCTGCTCCTACACGCATAATTAAACGTATCGGGTTACTAATCTATCTAAGAAATGGTCCAAATTTCCTTGACTAAGAATTATTACTTAGTTTCCCTTAACTAAGGTTTACCACTTAGCCTTATTTCCATAATCCTTGTTAACTATGGTTATTTACCTAATCCTCCGAATTAGGGTTTATCTAATGGGTTAAGTGTCACTTAAGTTCATAACTTAGCCCGTCTACAACCCATGTCAAAATTGGCTAAGTATCCAAGTCCAAGACTTAACCCTACAAACCATGTGTTAAGTTGGCTAAGTATATCAAGCAATCCATGACTTAACCTCGTCTAATTATCATTTTAGATTGGTTAAGTATATGTTAATTTGACCTTATCAAATTACCGAGTCAAATCGGTCAAGCGTATTCGAAACGATTCGTGACTTAGCCTTATCATGTTTTCACGTTAGATTGGTTAAGTATAGGTTAACTTAACCTCATCGAATTAACGAGTTAGATTGGTTAATTATAGGTCACTTAACCTCATCCAATCATCGTGTTAAATTAGTTAAGTGTTTAACTTAACCCCATCGAATTACCGTGTTTAGATTAGTTAAGTGTGGATTACTTAACCCCATCTAATTACCGTGGTTAGGTTAGTTAAGTCTTAATTACTTAACCCCATCTAATTACCCAGTCGGATTAGTTAAGTGTAAATTACTTAACCCCATCTCCTAATCATCTTGCATGGTTAAGTGTCATTAAGGAATCAAGTCCGGTCCCACTTATCCTACCCATTCGTGTCATATCGGTTAAGTGTCATTAGTCAAATTTACTTAACCTTATCATGTGGCATTAATTTAATTAATGCACTCTTAACCTCTCACATTAGACCTTGTTGTGGTTACTAGTTAAGCCGGGCGGGTCCGGGTAGATTTACACCACAACTTAGTCTAACCTCGGGTCTTAAGCGCGACATGACCAACTTCTCACATTGGATCCTATTGTTTGTAGCTACTAGTTAAGCCGGGCGGGTCCGGGTAGATTTATGCTACAAACTCAACCCAACCTCGAGTTGGCCACACTTATATTATCTAAGTTCATCATGTTTCCAAAACACGTTACAAGTTTTCAAGCATTTGGGTAGACCTAACTTAATAGGTAAATTCCCAAAGGGTAGACCTAACTTAATAGGTAAATTCCCAAGCTCATGTTTTTATGCATACTTACATGCCAACCTCCATGTGATCTTTCAAGTCATATTTTCAAGTATAAACACATGTCATATTCAAGTTAAGATTTTTCGACATGTTCATGTTTATCTAACTACCCAAAATCGTGTTTTCCCAACGCAAGCAAAGCGAGTCAACATAGTAAGGATACTATGTCACATATTGGTCTCAAAACATGCATGATGCCAAAAAGGGCTTGGCTTCCACATGCATAACATCATAAAGGGATTGGCCATAAACATGCATAGTGTCATAAGGTAATTTGGCCACAAACATGCATATTATCAAAAAGGGTTTGGCCGTAAACATGCACAACTTAAAAGAGGGGATTGGCCATGAGCATGCATAATCTCATAAAGGATTTGGCCACAAACTTGCATGTTACCCTAAGGGGTTTGGGTTCATAAACATGCATAAGCCCCAAAATCTTGTCTTAGCCAATGTTTCACACATAAAGTGGTTCCTAAAGGTTCATGCTAGCATTTCATGCATAAAGATCCAAACTTGCAAGTTAAAATAGGTTATGCATAGCATGAGAGGCATGATTAAGTCACTCACATGGCCTAAAATCATAATCATGAACATAAGAGGCAAGGTAAGGCTCATATAGGTTCGCATAATCATGTTTAGCCTCATTTTATCCCATGTCATTATCAAAACTACCGTTTCCATCTAAAAGTAGCTAGAACTTACATAGTTAGGCCTAGGGAAAGAAGCATGAATCATCTAGGCTAAGAAAGGTGCCTCCTTTGTAGAAGAATCGTCATGGAACTCGCATAGCAATATTGATTTGGCCTTGATTTGGTGTAGCAAGCTTGCACCTTTTGATTTGAACTTTATTTGGATGCATAGGCTCTAGGGATTTGAGATGGAGGCCATGAGAGTAGAAATTTGGCCATAGTTTAGTTACATGAGTGAATAATGAGGGTTTAGGATAGGTTAGGGTCTTATTTATAGATTAGGCAAGTGTTTTAGGCCATAGGATTAAACCTAGATTCAATCCAAGCCATCAAAGCATGTCTTGGGGAAGAAGTCAAGTGTAGGAACCATCTAGGGCCTTTAGATTAAAGATGAACCATGAGAACCATCCAAATGCAAAATCTGCATTTGAGCGAATCAGCCCACGGGTTGACAGCCAAACACCCTGGATTAACCCCTAGTCGACCCAGCGGGCTCGGGTCGACCTCAAAATTGGGCCGGTTTGGTTATTCCCCTCTCCCAATTCGCTGTTTTGAACATTTTTGCATATTTATTTATTTATTTTTCAATTATATATATATAAATATATCAATATATATATATTTCTCTGCGCAACCCATTTCACTTAATTAAGTATACTTTAATTTGGGAATTTTTCGTGAAACTTCGCGAGGCCATATCTTGGTCATACGGACTCCGATTCTCGAAAACTCATACTCTATTTCGCGTATTTTTCCGAGACGAACGCAATGGCATAGCCCGTTTTACTTGATTCAGAATTTAAAATTAAATTCTGCCTTGATTCTCGTCTTAACACGTTATCGAAAAATACGGGTTGTTACAAACAACGTCTTACCTCCCAGTCCCGGGCCCACACACGCATATGAAACCCGATGGGCCTGCGTTGCCACCGCTAACCCCGTTTTGGCCACTTATAGACAAGCCCAGTATGCGTGCCCCGTCCTCGGCTTGGGCCGAGCTACAAAGATACATATGGGATACTGGTTGTAATGGGCCCTCCACAAGCTACCCACCAAAGCTTGTTATTAATCTAGTGTTCCCCACTTAACCCTTTAATCATGTTTAATTACATGTTTCACTTGGTTAAGTATTCTAATCGTATTTTCTATTGCCACCCAAGGCAACCCACTAGATTCTTCATGCCACCCAAGGCACCCACTTAACCCCTCATGTCCCACTACATGCTAATATGGTTAAGTGTTTCTTAATTAATTAAGACCGTGATTCCCCATAAAGACCTCCCACATTAGACTGGCTGTTATGACCGCCTGGTTAAGCCGGTAGGGTCCGGGCAGTCTTACGTCATAACAGAGTCTAACCTCGTGTCTTTACTTTAATCACGTATTTAATTTGTGCCTAAGACCTCTCACATTAGACTGGCTGTTATGACCGCCTGGTTAAGCCGGTAGGGTCCGGGCAGTCTTACGTCATAACAGAGCCTAACCTCGTGTCTTAGTCGATTAATTACACCTAATTAATCACCCCCATATTAATTATCCCTAATTAATATCAATTTATTCATAACATGGGTAGACCTAACTCAATAGGTAAATTCCCATGGGGTAGACCTAACTCAATAGGTAAATTCCCACTTATGTTAATTAATTTTTTTTGGTATGCTTAATCATACCCATTTCAACATACTTTTAATTAACATATTAATTAACCCCATCGTTCCCCACGTAAATCGTCATTATGACATAACATAATAAAGGGAAGATTTACCACACATAACATGGGTTTAGCATATAACTTTATCATGGGTTAAGAGGATGTCAACTTGCATATATGAGCATGTATTAACCCAACTATATTCAACCCAAACTTGCATATTATCAAACGTGTGTCTTACATAACATGTTGCATATGAACTTACATATCATCAAGCATGTGATTTGCATAACATGTAGAACTTGCATATATGACTTGCATCTTAAAGGAGGGTAAACATGCATAGCATATAAGGGTGTCATCTTGCATATGTATGCATCACATTTAAAAGGGTAAACTTACATGTCATGATTTATGCATAATACCAAACACTTAGCATGCATAAAACCACATACTTAGCATGCATAGAATCAATTACTTATTATGCATAAACACACCACTTAACTTGCATAAACCCAAACACTTAACATGCATACAATCAAATACTTAGCATGCATAAAATCAAATATTTAGCATGCATAAAATCACATGCATAACTTGTATGACATGTTGAACTTGCATTTCAACATATACATAACTTGCATAAACATTCACATACTTGCATAGGCTTGCATATTATGTTAAACTTGCATTTCAACATATACATAACTTGCATAAACATTCACATACTTGCATAGGCTTGCATATTATGTTAAACTTGCATTTCAAGATATACAAAACTTGCATAAACATTCACATACTTGCATAGGCTTGCATATTATGTTAAACTTGCATTTCAACATATACATAACTTGCATAAACATTCACATACTTGCATAGGCTTGCATATTATGTTAAACTTGCATTTCAACATATACATAACTTGCATAAACATTCACATACTTGCATAGGCTTGCATATTATGTCAAACTTGCATTTCAACATATACATAACTTGCATAAACATTCACATACTTGCATAGGCTTGCATATTATGTTAAACTTGCATTTCAACATATACATAACTTGCATAAACACATAATATTCACTACATCAAGCTTGCATAAATATATGGATCCACAAACATAGCCATACTTTATCACATCTTATCATAATCAATTCAATAATTGATTATTAAGGGGATAGAAGCTCACCAAAACAAGATTAGCAAGTTAAATGAAGCAAATCCCAATGATTAAGTAGAAGAAGATGTAGATTAGCTTGCAAACCCTCTTAGGATTTTTAGTGGAGGCTCTTCAATTTTCTAAGTGGTGGCATAATGGCCTTAGATCTATTTTTGGTAAGGATAAGGGGGGTATTAGGGTGTATATATAGATTAGTTAGATGTTTTAGGACCATAGGATATACCCTAGAACCAATCCTAGCCTTTAAAGCATGTCTTGGGGAAGAAGTCAAGTGTAGGAACCATTTAGGGCCCAAAAAAAACAGCCCAAAACTCATCCCGGGCCTCAAAACATGAGCAGTTTTCGTTTTTGATTTTTCGTGAAACTTTGACTGGCCATAACTTGGTCATACGGACTCCGATTTATGAAAACTCGGACTCTATTTCGCGTATTTTTCCGAGACGAACGCAATGGCACAAGCCGTTTCCCCTGATTCAAAATATTAAATTTAATTCTGCTCTGATTTATGTTATAACAAGTTATTTAACATACGGGGTGTTACAGCACGCACAAAAATGCATCACGAAAATACCCCAAACAAATAAAGCAGGATATTTAATAAAAATCTAAATGGATGACTTGCCAAAGTTAAAACAACTAAAGACTTACCAATCAAGCCAAATAATAAAAGCTGGACAATCCCAGCGTAATAAGAACAATACAAGACTAACTGTAATACGACATTAACGAGCGAGCACCTCGTGATACGATATTAACGTATGAACGAATGCCTCGTGATACATATTAACGTACGAATGAACGCCTCGTGATACAATGCTAACGCACGGTCGTTGCGAATAACTTTTTAGAAAAATGTATGTGTATTGTCATATTAGGAAAAAAGACATGGCATAGCACAGACATGGTAAGCATCGCAAAACCAGCCAAGTAACCATTCATCAGGAGCGTAGAAAGTGTCACAAGATAAACGCAAAGTCAGAAACAACAACCAGCATGATGTCATAGGCGAGGACCGACACCCACTTACACAACAGGCCTTAAAAATCAAAAAACAAAACAACCAAGAGAGAGGAGGTTACAGATCTCTAACCTTCCTTGGCCTACCTACTTTCCTCTTCGCCGGAGCAGAACAAGATGAATGCCCTTCAGCATGCGCGGAAACCACCGACTCAATGTCCCCTGGGGCGACGGAAGCGACTATGCTATCCTTGGACCTAAGGGCCTGGATTAACTTCGCCTTATCATTTTTCAAAACGGAAATATGCTCAAGGTTGTCCTTATGAAGTTTCTGGAGGTCAGATGCCAACTTATGCCAGTCAATCATCCGCTTCGAAGAATGATTCTTCAGCAAATCCATGTGTTTTCCAAATTGGTGCACAGCAGTCGCAAGCCAACATTTTACCTTTCCCTGCAGTCATATCGTAAGTGAAATTCAGAGAGTCAGCCGGAGATACATCCACATTCGAAGGGACCCCCTGTAACACCCCACCTCCACTAGGATCACTCCTTAGAATGTACTAGCTTTGGAGGGGCGTTATTGTGAAGGTAAACATGCACAGAGATATAGCAAGACAGAGTATATAAAAATAAATATAAGTAAAGCAGCGGTAGCAGATAAAAACCCATCATCATCACAGAAAACCCACATAGTCAAGTACATAATATCAAAATGTCATGATCCAAAATACAACTCCAGTCTAGATACGTGATAACAAAATACATAGTAAACATCAGTACTAATCCCCAGAAATAAAAGATAAGCCACAGCTAGCTCAGATCCATACATGAGCTATCCAACAAGCAAGTCAAAGATCCACTAAGCAGATGCAGTCCCTCCCTGAGAACCTGTGGGGGGGGGGGGGGGGGGAAACGGAAGAAAAGAAGCGAAAGAAAACAGGTCAGTCAAAAAGACTGGTAAGCCCTACTACGATCAATCTATAAACTAATAAAGTTAACAGTATGATGGAAACTGAGAGGAACATTCTGGAAACAGATACATAGACGAGATTAATCTTTGCACCACAGTGTACTAGCAAACCCACAAAACAAATCTTGATCCCTTAGCCCAAACTTTGGCCCAATAACATGAAGTGACCTTAGTATAAGGCCCAGCCCAACGGTCTAGTCGATCGGCTCCCTATAAACCTAACACGTCGAGTGTTGGTGTCCATACGGCCCACATGGATGTAGTCAGACTGCGCTGGGTCCACCCTTGGGTGTATCAAGCCCTCGGGTGTCAACCCCAGACACCTAAGCAATAATGCACAGTCTAAGCCTACTGGTACCCGTGCCTCGAGTTTGTCCAACATCGGACTACGTGCACGTCCGTAGCCCGCCGGACCCGCACCGCTGTACCACTCAGCCGTCGCTTTGGTCGCTTACATCAGTCCAGTAATCGTGCCCCGCCCTAACCTAGTTATAGGGTTGTAGTGATACCAAACTGGGATTACTGCTGGAACAGACCACGTTGCTAGGGTTTCTAAGAGGGTTAAGTGTGGTTTTAACCCCTCACTAAACCTGGATTAGATTAGCTAAGTGTAACCACTTACCCCCATCTAATCCTCGCATCCCCATTATTGGTTAAGTATTAGTGGGCCATGACTTAACCCTAATCATGAGGCATTAATTACTTAACGCACCCAACCTCTCACATTAGACATCCGTGGTTACCTGGGAAGATTTACACCACGTCTAGGTCTAACCTCGGGTCTTATGGTGCAACATGACCAACTACCCACATTAGGCCCCACGTTGTGGTTACCTGGGAAGATTTACACCACAACTAGGTCTAACCTCGAGTTGGCCATATCATGTTATCTAATGTCATGTCCACTTCAAAACATATTTACAAGTTAACATATACTTGGGTAGACCTAACTTAATAGGTAAATTCCCAAGGGGTAGACCTAACTTAATAGGTAAATTCCCAATCTTTTAGTTTCATGTATTTTTAAGTTTACCCAAACCCTCCCAACGTCACTATCTCGCTTACATATTCGTCATAACGTATAAGGGTATAAAAGGTAACTTGGCATAACATACATGGTGAACTTCACATTTCATAATAAACGTGCATACATGTTAAACTTGCAAATCATGTCATGGTGAATTCGCATAAACATGCATAGCTTATTAAATATGCATAACATGGTAAGGTGGACATGCATAATCCATTAAACTTGCATAACATGGCAAGATGAACATGCATAATCCATTAAACTTGCATAACATGGTAAGGTGAACATGCATAATCCATTAAACTTGCATAACATGGCAAGATGAACATGCATAATCCATTAAACTTGCATAACATGGTAAGGTGAACATGCATAATCATTAAACTTGCATAACATGGTAAGATGATCTTGCATAAACATGCATAACCCATGAAACATGTAGAACATGACATAATAAGCTCGCATAAGCATGCATAACTTGTAAAACATGTAAAACATGGCATAGAAATCTCGCATATGCATGCATAACTTATGAATCACATAAAACATGACATAGTGAGTTCGCATAAGCATGCATAATCAACTAAACTCACATAAATCTCAACTTTCACCAAGCATTAACTTTAAAGTTTGTAAAGTGAAGGTAAGAGGGCTTACAAATATAAACAAGCCACAAATCCACCAAATAAGATGAAGAAGCCCTTTTAAAAACCAAAACAAAGCCTCAAACAAGAAAACCCTTTTGCAAAATCCCAAAAACACAAACTTTAGCAAATCAAACTTGCATCTTAATGAAGTATGCAAGTTATTAAGCATTCATACAACATAGAAAAGGTTGTATGATCATCATATCATCATAGGATTAAACTTTGAGGAAGGTGGAGGCTGGGGATTTTAGATGGAGGCCATTTGAGGTTTCAATTTGGCATAGTTTAGTTGCAAGCTTGTTTAATGAGGCTTTAGGGTAGGATTAGGGGTATATTTATAGAGAATTAGAGTGTTTTAGGCCCTAGGATTAACCCTAGATTAGGTTTGGCCCGTCAGATCTTAGAATTCTCCAGAACCAAGCCACTTGACCCAACCCAAATCAGAAATGGTGCACCAGGCTGGACTGCCTGGGCACCCCCTGTCGACAGGGCTGTCGACAGGGCAGTCGACACCCTGGGTGCCCTGTCGACATGCCTGTCGACATGGGCCCCCTGGCGGGAATTTTCCCGCCTAACCCTGATTAGCCCAAATCCCTGATTTTAATTTGAAATTTAAATCTGTCTTTAGCATGAAAATTTCTGAAAACTTCAATGGGCCTTAACTGGGTCATACGGACTCCGATTTTCGAAAACTCGGACTCTATTTCGCGTATTTTTCCGAGACGATCGCAATGGCATAGCCCGTTTCCCCTGATTCTGATTTTTGAATTTAATTCTGCCTCGATTTATGTTATAACAGTTTATTGAAAATACGGGTTGTTATATTCTCCCCTCCTTAAAGGATTTCGTCCCCGAAATCTTCAAGTTAGGAAGAACATATCCTACCATCCAACATCCATCTACTCAAAACATCATCCACGAGCAACCATTGTCCTTAAAGGATTCTAAATGCTGTATGAACGTATGCAAAAGTGTGTGTATATGTACTTATCTAATGCAATGATCAATGCAAAATATGTTAGTGAAATGTATCCATATGTATGCAAATCCCTAACATAATGTATAATGACTACATGCGTGCTCAATCATACATCCATATGCAACATCCATGTGATTGCATACAAATTTCATCCAAGAATATGCATAAACACCCATGCACATGCAATATGAGGAGTGTGTGAGCCGATCTAGTGCCTAATGTGTATCATGCATCCACGAGTAACCACCTGCAAACACTTGCAACCACTTGCAATCATCAACCATAACATGCTTCAAACACATGTTTCATCCAAAGGGTTCCTACCTAAGGTTCTTATGACAAGCTTAGCACGATAACTAGATAAATATGGATTGCAAAGAGAAAGATATACTAACAAAGGGAAGAGATTGAGAGTGTACCCTCAAAAAGGAATGCATAAAGCCCACGCATCTTCTCCTCGGTTTCCCAAGTTGCGTCCTCTTCGGCTTCACCCCATTGCACCTTCACCAATCTGACCTCACGATTCCTTAGCTTCTTGGTCTCTGTCCCCAAGATACGAATCGGAGCTTTCCTTAAAGTTGCTTCTTTCTCTACCTCCACGTCTTCAAGCATGCTAGGCTCAACCACCTCAGCGGACTCATGCAGGCACTTTCGGAGATGCGAGACATGAAAGACATTATGCACTCCGGACAACTTCTCGGGCAATTGCACTCTGTATGCCATCTTCCCAATTCTCTCAATGATGGGGAAGGGTCCAACAAATCTCAGTGCTAGCTTCCCAACAGCTCCAAATCGGACCACATTCCGCAAAGGAGAAACCTTCACGAAAACCTTGTCCCCAACCTCAAACTCCAATTCGGACCTTCGCCTGTCAGCATAGGATTTCTGCCGGTCTTGGGCCGCTTTCATTCGTCTTCTAATCAACTCAACCTTCTCGGATGTATCCCTAATCATGTCGGGTCCAAGTATAAGCTTATCCGTGGATTCCCACCAACATGTAGGTGACTTGCACGGCCTCCCATATAAAGCCTCAAAGGGTGCCATCCCTATGCTCGCCTGATAACTGTTGTTGTATGCAAACTCGACAAGAGGGAGATGGTCTTCCCAAGCACCACCAAAATCTAGAATGCAAAGCCTCAACAAGTCCTCAAGTACCCTATTCACCCTTTCTGTCTGGCCGTCTGTTTGCGGGTGATAGGCCGTACTCAGGTTCAACTTCGTGCCCATAGCCTCCTGCAAGCTGTTCCAGAATTGACTAGTAAAGATGGGGTCTCGGTCACTGACTATGCTGGAAGGGACCCCATGTAGTCGCACTATCTCACGAAGATATACTGATGCTAGTCCAGATGCTGTCCTTTTGCTCTTTACTGGGATAAAGTGAGCACTCTTCGTGAGCCTATCTACAATGACCCATATGCTCGTATTCCCCTTCCTGGACCTTGGAAGCCCATCAATAAAGTCCATAGAAATGCTCTCCCACTTCCATAGCGGGACCTCTAGCGGATGTAATAGCCCACCGGGCTTCTTCGACTCAGCTTTTACTCTTTGACAAATAACACATCTCGAGACAAACTCCGCCACATCCTTTTTCATTCCGGGCCAGAAGAAAACGCGCTTCATGTCCTTATACATCTTATCACCCCCTGGATGTATGGTCATCTTGGAGCGATGTGCTTCCTCGAGAACTTTCCTCACCAAGTCTTCTACCATCGGGACACAAAGCCTTCCTTCTCTCCTCAGCTAACCCCTATCGTCTATAGAATATCGAGCAAGGTGACTAGATGTCTCCCCTCGAACCAGCTTATCCAAGATCTCAGTTATCTGAGGGTCTTCCTTTTGCGAAGCCCCAACTTGATCTAGGAGGGTAGGCCTGAGCTCTAAAGATGCCAAGGAACCGGTCACCGACTCCATTGCCAAAGAGAAATCAAAGGTCGCTAAGAACTCTAAATTCTTCATCTCAACAAACAGAGGACTTAGTGTCAACCTTTTCCTACTCAACGCGTCCGCTACAACATACCCCTTGCCTGGGGTATAGGATATCTCAAAATCATAGGAAGCCAAAAATTCCATCCATCTCTGCTATCTTAAGTTCAGATCTTTCTGCGAAAAGAGATACTTTAAAGACTTATGATCGGTATATAGCTCGAATCTCTCTCCCAGAAGATAATGACGCCATGCTTTGAGCGCATATACAATTGCTGCTAGCTCTAGATCATGAGTGGGATAATTCCTCTCATGTACCTTAAGTTGCCTTCCACCAAAGCATATAACTCTGCCCTCTTGCATCAGAACGGCACCCAATCCCGTGCCACAAGCATCAGTGTACACGGTAAATATCTTACCACCATCGGGTAAGGCTAGAACTGGTGCAGAGGTAAGGGCTCTTTTGAGTCTCTGAAAAGCAAGCTCACAATCCATATCCCAAGCAAAGACTAAGTTCTTCTTCGTCAACTTAGTAAGAGGAGCGGATATCTTTGCGAAGTCTTTAATGAACTTCCGATAGAAACCCGCAAGACCCAGAAAGCTTCTCACCTCGGTTGCATTCCTTGGAGTCTTCCAATCCTGAACTGCAACCACCTTAGCGGGATCTACCGCTAAGCCTTGCTTGGATACGATATGCCCAAGAAATCTGACTTCCCTTCTCCAAAAGTGGCACTTGGAGAACTTGGCTTTTAACTGGTGTGCTCTGAGTGTATCCATCACCTCTACTAGGTGCCTCGCATGCTCTTCCTCATCCTTGGAGAAGACCAGAATATCATCAACAAAGACCACGACAAACTTATTCAAAAACTCCCGAAACACCCTACTCATCAAATCCACAAAATATGCGGGTGCATTCGTCAAACCGAACGGCATAACAAGCCATTCAAAGAATCCGTCTGGAGTTCTGAATGCAGTCTTGTCTATACTGTCTTCAGCCACTCTGAGCTGATGGAAACCCGTAGCTAGGTCAAGCTGAGAGAAAACAGAAGCACCAACAAGTTGATCAAAGAGATCATCGATTCTTGGTAACGGGTGTCGGTTCTTCTTAGTTAGCTTATTCAACTCTCTATAATCCACACAGAGTCGGAGAGAGCCATCTGCCTTAGTTGCAAACACCACAGGCACTCCCCATTCGGATATACTTCTTCTGATGAAGCCCTTCTCAAGCAATTCTTTAACTTGTTTGCTCAACTCCCGTCTCTCACGCGGAGCCATATGCCGAACGGGCAAAGAAACAGGCTTAGCATTATCTACCAGATAGATGCGAAAGTCGATCTCTCGTTTAGGGGGCAACCCCTTAACTTCTTCAAACACATCTGGATAATCTCGGACCACCCTTACAGACTGAAGGGCCTCCTCTGATGAGTCGAGAGATTCTAGATAGCATAACATGACGGGATTCTTCGGATTGCATGAAATCTCTAAGGTGTTGCCCAGGCGAGTCACAAGCCTTACAACCCTATGCTCACAATCCAGAATGGCTCCATATCTAGACAGCCAATCCATGCCCAAGATCAATCCGTATCCCCTGAAACCTAGAACATACGCACTACACAAGAACTCAACGCTGAGTATAGAGATCCTTAGATCCTCACATACCATGGATAGATGAGCAGAACCCCCAATGGGATTCGAAACACAAACGGGATCATCCACTAAGCTAGTACTGAGGTGCAAGCTATCAACAAGATCAGATGAAATAAAGCTATGTGATGCACCGGAATCAAACAAGGTACGTACCGGAAGGTCAGAGATATAAACAAGGTTCTCAACAGAAACACTACCTCTCTCGGGAACTGAAGCGGCATTGAGAGCATGAACTTGCCCTCCTGAAGATCCAGCCTGTCCTTTCTTCTTTGGGCAGTCTTTGCTGAAGTGCCCAGCCTCTCCACAAGAAAAGCATCCACCATTAAGCTTCCTCTTCTTCTTCCTGCAATCTTTAGCAAAATGCCCAGCTATGCCACAGTAATTGCACTTCCCCTTGCCTTTGTTGTTGCCCTTCTTGTTCTTATTCTGATTTCCTTGACTGCTTTGACCTTGGTTGCCTTTGCCTTGAGAATCAGCCTTCTTTGCCGGAGTATCGCCTGACTTGACTTCCTTCTTTCCCTCTCCCTGAAGCAGAGCCATATTGACCAAACTCTCGAAAGTGGCTCCATGCGGAATATGTGACATTGCCAAGCCCTGTAGCGGCTCATTTAATCCTCTGGCAAATCGAAGAGCCTTCTTCTCCGGGGTGTTTACTAGATCCAAACCAAAGCGGGCCAGCTGATTGAACTTGTTCACATACTCCTTGACCGACATATCCCCTTGCTTTAGTGCAATGAACTTCTCCATTTGTAAATTTGCTTCAGCTGAAGATAGAAACTTGGTCACAAATCTAGCCCTCAAATCGGCCCAAGTCTCAACGGGCCTCGTCCCATTGGTGACCTCCCACCAATAGGCCGCCTCATCCTTCAAGAGCCATACAGTCAATAAGATCTTCCTCTCATCATCTATTCCAAAGATGGCAAACAAGTCCTCCGTGTCCTTCAGCCAATTCCTAGCTTCAACGAAAGATTCTGTGCCTAGAAAATTCTTGCCCCCCATTGCTTTGAAGTCTTTACACACCTTTGTAAACTCAATCTGAGGATGCTGAGGGGGAGGAGGAGGAAGAGGAGCCTCAGCAACGGGAGGAGGAGGAACATTAGCAACGGGAGGGGGAATATTAGCTGCTGGCGGAGGGGGAGCAGGGACCACCGGAGGAGGGATATTAGGGGTAGGATTCTCAACCACAGGAGGAGGAGTGGGAGTAGGGTTGGCGGGACCAGCAGCCGCCCTAGCTTCTAGGAGTCTCCTGTACCAGAGTGGTACGTTCACTCCATCTGGGATGTCAAGATTCTCAGCCATACTGAAACAAGAGATAAGATGAGATTAGGTCAAGGGAACGAAGGATAACGCTGATGGCTTTTTGGGGATTAGCCTTAAAATAATCTAGACTTTATTTTGGAAAATACTTAGTAGGTTTTTGAAAATAGTTTTTCGAAAAGGGTTTTTTTTTTTTTTTTTTTTTTTTTTTTTTTTTTGTTCAATCTTGTTAACCTTGTGCTCTGATACCAAATGTAACACCCCACCTCCACTAGGATCACTCCTTAGAATGTACTAGCTTTGGAGGGGCGTTATTGTGAAGGTAAACATGCACAGAGATATAGCAAGACAGAGTATATAAAAATAAATATAAGTAAAGCAGCGGTAGCAGATAAAAACCCATCATCATCACAGAAAACCCACATAGTCAAGTACATAATATCAAAATGTCATGATCCAAAATACAACTCCAGTCTAGATACGTGATAACAAAATACATAGTAAACATCAGTACTAATCCCCAGAAATAAAAGATAAGCCACAGCTAGCTCAGATCCATACATGAGCTATCCAACAAGCAAGTCAAAGATCCACTAAGCAGATGCAGTCCCTCCCTGAGAACCTGTGGGGGGGGGGGGGGGAAACGGAAGAAAAGAAGCGAAAGAAAACAGGTCAGTCAAAAAGACTGGTAAGCCCTACTACGATCAATCTATAAACTAATAAAGTTAACAGTATGATGGAAACTGAGAGGAACATTCTGGCAACAGATACATAGACGAGATTAATCTTTGCACCACAGCGTACTAGCAAACCCACAAAACAAATCTTGATCCCTTAGCCCAAACTTTGGCCCAATAACATGAAGTGACCTTAGTATAAGGCCCAGCCCAACGGTCTAGTCGATCGGCTCCCTATAAACCTAACACGTCGAGTGTTGGTGTCCATACGGCCCACATGGATGTAGTCAGACTGCGCTGGGTCCACCCTTGGGTGTATCAAGCCCTCGGGTGTCAACCCCAGACACCTAAGCAATAATGCACAGTCTAAGCCTACTGGTACCCGTGCCTCGAGTTTGTCCAACATCGGACTACGTGCACGTCCGTAGCCCGCCGGACCCGCACCGCTGTACCACTCAGCCGTCGCTTTGGTCGCTTACATCAGTCCAGTAATCGTGCCCCGCCCTAACCTAGCTATAGGGTTGTAGTGATACCAAACTGGGATTACTGCTGGAATAGACCACGTTGCTAGGGTTTCTAAGAGGGTTAAGTGTGGTTTTAACCCCTCACTAAACCTGGATTAGATTAGCTAAGTGTAACCACTTACCCCCATCTAATCCTCGCATCCCCATTATTGGTTAAGTATTAGTGGGCCATGACTTAACCCTAATCATGAGGCATTAATTACTTAACGCACCCAACCTCTCACATTAGACATCCGTGGTTACCTGGGAAGATTTACACCACGTCTAGGTCTAACCTCGGGTCTTATGGTGCAACATGACCAACTACCCACATTAGGCCCCACGTTGTGGTTACCTGGGAAGATTTACACCACAACTAGGTCTAACCTCGAGTTGGCCATATCATGTTATCTAATGTCATGTCCACTTCAAAACATATTTACAAGTTAACATATACTTGGGTAGACCTAACTTAATAGGTAAATTCCCAAGGGGTAGACCTAACTTAATAGGTAAATTCCCAATCTTTTAGTTTCATGTATTTTTAAGTTTACCCAAACCCTCCCAACGTCACTATCTCGCTTACATATTCGTCATAACGTATAAGGGTATAAAAGGTAACTTGGCATAACATACATGGTGAACTTCACATGTCATAATAAACGTGCATACATGTTAAACTTGCAAATCATGTCATGGTGAATTCGCATAAACATGCATAGCTTATTAAATATGCATAACATGGTAAGGTGGACATGCATAATCCATTAAACTTGCATAACATGGCAAGATGAACATGCATAATCCATTAAACTTGCATAACATGGTAAGGTGAACATGCATAATCCATTAAACTTGCATAACATGGCAAGATGAACATGCATAATCCATTAAACTTGCATAACATGGTAAGGTGAACATGCATAATCATTAAACTTGCATAACATGGTAAGATGATCTTGCATAAACATGCATAACCCATGAAACATGTAGAACATGACATAATAAGCTCGCATAAGCATGCATAACTTGTAAAACATGTAAAACATGGCATAGAAATCTCGCATATGCATGCATAACTTATGAATCACATAAAACATAACATAGTGAGTTCGCATAAGCATGCATAATCAACTAAACTCACATAAATCTCAACTTTCACCAAGCATTAACTTTAAAGTTTGTAAAGTGAAGGTAAGAGGGCTTACAAATATAAACAAGCCACAAATCCACCAAATAAGATGAAGAAGCCCTTTTAAAAACCAAAACAAAGCCTCAAACAAGAAAACCCTTTTGCAAAATCCCAAAAACACAAACTTTAGCAAATCAAACTTGCATCTTAATGAAGTATGCAAGTTATTAAGCATTCATACAACATAGAAAAGGTTGTATGATCATCATATCATCATAGGATTAAACTTTGAGGAAGGTGGAGGCTGGGGATTTTAGATGGAGGCCATTTGAGGTTTCAATTTGGCATAGTTTAGTTGCAAGCTTGTTTAATGAGGCTTTAGGGTAGGATTAGGGGTATATTTATAGAGAATTAGAGTGTTTTAGGCCCTAGGATTAACCCTAGATTAGGTTTGGCCCGTCAGATCTTAGAATTCTCCAGAACCTAGCCACTTGACCCAACCCAAATCAGAAATGGTGCACCAGGCTGGACTGCCTGGGCACCCCCTGTCGACAGGGCTGTCGACAGGGCAGTCGACACCCTGGGTGCCCTGTCGACATGCCTGTCGACATGGGCCCCCTGGCGGGAATTTTCCCGCCTAACCCTGATTAGCCCAAATCCCTGATTTTAATTTGAAATTTAAATCTGTCTTTAGCATGAAAATTTCTGAAAACTTCAATGGGCCTTAACTGGGTCATACGGACTCCGATTTTCGAAAACTCGGACTCTATTTCGCGTATTTTTCCGAGACGATCGCAATGGCATAGCCCGTTTCCCCTGATTCTGATTTTTGAATTTAATTCTGCCTCGATTTATGTTATAACAGTTTATTGAAAATACGGGTTGTTATACCCCCTGTAAGCTCCATCCCCGAAATCGCTTACCAAACCTGGTACTGTAAGGCCTAGGAGCATAACGAGGCCTGCTGATGATAGCTTGAAGTTCCGTATAAAAATGGCCGAAAGGAGAATTTACGGACGGTTGACCAACCGACTTAATCTCATCCGTTGAGATGCTCAAATCGACAAAAGTCCCTTTTTGCCGTTGTTCTGGAGATGAGACCATCCTGCAAACGGACCAGGGAATAGCCGTAATGCTCAAAGGAAGAATGAGCACGAGAAAGAATCAACAAACTTGAGTAGTAGTGGAAGGAGACATGAAATTTTTCGTCCAAATTTAAGAGACCTTCCTGAAAGATAGATGGAAGCAAAATCAAATGAAAAATAAGAGAATGAAGGGGAGATTAAAAGGCATCCCTCAAAGGTACTCTTCGCCACGTCAGCATAACACTTGAGTACTAAAACAAGTGTTCCATCAGAAGATCAGTTGGCTTATTCACTTCCCCATAATTTAGCTATTTACAATAAAGATAAAGCAGTCCAAACCTATCGCCCAAAAGTAAAGACGCCAATCAGCTACAGCAAAGCAAACTTTATCCCTACACAAACGAGTCATCAACAAGTCAGGACAAACCCGCCAACCAATGTGCGATAAAAAATGTCGAAGCCAGTGATTCAACACAAAAAGAAATCATGGACTTCGAGGGGCAAGTGTTAGTCCCTAAAAATTCATACGCACATTGGGTAAAGGGTACAAGGTGGATATCACCAGGGTCGTCCGTGCACGATGCAACCGCACAGAGCAAGACCCAAATATCGAACCTAGGGCAGGTCAAATCAACCGATGCGACCTAAGATAACGACATAACATATTATGAGAAGTGCAACCCGATAAAGATAAAGGTAACATATCCTGAGAACCGATCAAACATCGAAATAAAGCAAGTCGCCTATTCAACATAAGCGGGAGCGACCTCATAACATAGCCGTAAAGCAATCAACACCATACAAAGGCAGCAAGAAGACGAGCTCCCTTGGACCGAGAAGGACAGTCGCGTAAGGAACGAAGGAGAATCAACTCCAGACCCGCATCCCGCTCTTACAAAACCTCCCAAAAGTGCTCGTAGGACGCTCGCTTATATGGACCCGCTCAACTATTCAAGATACTCGTTCCAACGAGCCGTCCGCACATGATAACTGGATACAGCTACGGATAGATGGCTACAACTAGCCAGTGGTATGGTTGTAATTAACAGAATGAACGATCCACAGCCTGGATAAACGGATTCCAGATCATTTACCAAGGGAAGTTCACCCATAAATACACCATGGCTACCAACATAAAGAAGGGGGCTTCTAAAAAAACCACGAAGTGCTGTTAAATTTCATCCTCAACTACAGATTCAGTCATGGCGTCAAGTTCAATCTTTCGATGAAGGGAAATGAATACATCCTTATTCTCAATCATTCATCCATCCTTCTTCTCCTCGAATTCTACTACTCTCTTGTGTAATTCCTTAGATTGAAATATATAAACAAGTGTATATTGAGTGGATATAGAAATGTATGAAAAGAGAGAGTGGATGTACTTTATAATTCTCATTATGAGGCAGGAAACACCTTTATAGTGGACGTAGGCCTCGTTAATGGCTGAACCACTGTAACACCCCACACCCGCTACGGTCACTCACTAAGGGAATGCCATAACATCGGTGGAGTATTTTAAGTGAATATAGAACAGAAAAATTACAACAAGACAAATATAAGTAATACTTGAGAATTTAAAACATCATTTCATTTCAGCGGAAAGTAAAACATGTTTGGTTACACCAAAACCATAAATAAGAGTCAAGTACATAATATCCATCCTGATAAAAACGAAAGTACATAATCCCATTACATAACCTAATAGCCATAATAGAAAAGATAAACTGAGCTTTACATCCACGGTCCAAGCTCCAAAAGATAGATAAAGCAGTCTGATCAAAGCCCACTAGTGCTAGGCCCACTCTGAAAACCTGAGGGTTGGGAAAAAAATAAAGAAACAACGGGGTCAGACATAAGTCTGAGTGAGTCCTATAACCCTAACAATACAATCATTAAAGCAATTAGGGTATGATATAAACAAGGTACGGTACCTCTAGGGATAATGACTACACTAAGTAGCCAACTAAACACAGGATGTACTAAGATAACCGAAAAGACGCATTTATCCACCCAAGGATAATTACTAGATTACACCACCCTCGATCTACCCACCCAAGGGTAATTCCTACACTGCACCACACCAGTTCTACCTACCCAAGGATAATTCCAACTTAAAGGTTGATCCCACTAAGTGTACTTAGTAATTTTACCCAATAGTTTCGTGTACCCCTACATAGGTGCCGTCTGCCCCTATCTTTACTAGGTGTACCCACTACTCCCAAGCGATCGGCTCCCTACCGTAGATATCCGTGCTGGCCCCACAATGGGGTGTATCACTCCCCAAAGTGGCTAGCCCGATACAACAAATGGTGCACTGGTTATATCTACACGATGCGACAACGTCTTACCTACCATCCCGGGTCCACACACGCAGATGAAACCCGTTGGACTCGCGTTGCCACCGCTACCCTGTTTTGGCCTCTTATAGTCAAGCCCAATATGCGTGTCCCGTCACTCGACTAGAGTCGAGCCCACTAAGATACGTTTGGGATATTGGTTGAAATGGGCCCCCACAAGCTACCACCTAAGCTTGTTAATTTTATATAGTGTATCCCACTTAACCCCTTTTATAATCATGCCCACCTACATGTTAAGGTTTGGTTAAGTCATCTAATCATATTTCAATTGCCACTTAAGGCACCCACTAGATTTCCACATGCCACCCAAAGCACTTACTTAACCCTTTACCCATGTTTAATTACATGTTCCTCTTTGGTTAAGTATTTGTAACAACCCGTATTTTTCGATAACGTGTTAAGACGAGAATCAAGGCAGAATTTAATTTTAAATTCTGAATCAAGTAAAAAGGGCTATGCCATTGCGTTCGTCTCGGAAAAATACGCGAAATAGAGTATGAGTTTTCGAGAATCGGAGTCCGTATGACCAAGATATGGCCTCGCGAAGTTTCACGAAAAATTCCCAAATTAAAGTATACTTAATTAAGTGAAATGGGTTGCGCAGAGAAATATATATATATTGATATATATATATATATATATAATTGAAAATTAAATAAATAAATATGCAAAAATGTTCAAAACAGCGAATTGGGAGAGGGGAATAACCGAACCGGCCCATTTTTGAGGTCGACCCGAGCCCGTTGGGTCGACTAGGGGTTAATCCAGGGTGTTTGGCTGTCAACCCGTGGGCCGATTCGCTCAAATGCAGATTTTGCATTTGGATGGTTCTCATGGTTCATCTTTAATCTAAAGGCCCTAGATGGTTCCTACACTTGACTTCTTCCCCAAGACATGCTTTGATGGCTTGGATTGAATCTAGGTTTAATCCTATGGCCTAAAACACTTGCCTAATCTATAAATAAGACCCTAACCTATCCTAAACCCTCATTATTCACTCATGTAACTAAACTATGGCCAAATTTCTACTCTCATGGCCTCCATCTCAAATCCCTAGAGCCTATGCATTCAAATCGGGTTCAAATCAAAAGATGCAAGCTTGCTACACCAAAGAGAGGCAAAATCAACGTTGTTATGCGAGTTCCATGACGATTCTTCAACAAAGGAGGCACCTTTCTTAGCCAAGATGATTCATGCTTCTTTCCCTAGGCCTAACTATGTAAGTTCTAGCTACTTTTAGATGGAAACGGTAGTTTTGATAATGACATGGGATAAAATGAGGCTAAACATGATTATGCGAACCTATATGAACCTTACCTTGCCTCTTGTGTTCATGTTTATGATTTTAGGCCATGTGAGTGACTTAATCATGCCTCTCATGCTATGCATAACCTAGTTTATCTTGCAAGTTTGGATCTTTATGCATGAAATGCTAGCATGAACCTTTAGGAACCACTTTACTTGTGAAACATTGGCTAAGACAAGATTTTGGGGCCTATGCATGTTTATGAACCCAAACCCCTTATGCTAACATGAAAGTTTGTGGTCAAATCCTTTATGAGATTATGCATGCTCGTGGCCAATCCCCTCTTTTAAGTTGTGCATGTTTATGGCCAAACCATTTTTGATAATATGCATGTTTGTGGCCAAATTACCTTATGACACTATGCATGTTTATGGCCAATCCCTTTATGATGTTATGCATGTGGAAGCCAAGCCCTTTTTGGCATCATGCATGTTTTGAGACCAATATGTGACATAGTATCCTTACTATGTTGACTCGCTTTGCTTGCGTTGGGAAAACACGATTTTGGGTAGTTAGATAAACATGAACATGTCGCAAAATCTTAACTTGAATATGACATGTGTTTATACTTGAAAATATGACTTGAAAGATAACATGGAGGTTGGCATGTAAGTATGCATAAAAACATGAGCTTGGGAATTTACCTATTAAGTTAGGTCTACCCTTTGGGAATTTACCTATTAAGTTAGGTCTACCCAAATGCTTGAAAACTTGTAACATGTTTTGGAAACATGATGAACTTAGATAATGTAAGTATGGCCAACTCGAGGTTGGGTTGAGTTTGCAACGTAAAACTACCCGGAACCGACCGGCCTAACTAGTAGTTGCAAACAATAGGACCCAATGTGAGAAGTTGGTCATGTCGCGCTTAAGACCCGAGGTTAGACTAGGTTGTGGTGTAAATCTACCCGGACCCGCCCGGCTTAACTAGTAACCACAACAAGGTCTAATGTGAGAGGTTGAGGGTGCATTAATTAAATTAATGCCACATAATAGGGTTAAGTTAATTTGATTAATGAGGCTTAACCAAATATGATATGGACAAATGGGTTAAGTAATTTGATTAGGCTAATGATACTTAACAAAACATGATAAGCTTGGGTAGGTTAAGTAACTTGATTTGCCTAATGACACTTGACCATTTTTATACGACTAGTGGACGGGATTAAGTTAACCAACACTTAATCAATCCAACACGATAACGTGATAAGGTTAAGTAAATTTTCTTAATGACACTTAACCGTATAATACAGTTAATGGATGGGGTCAAGATTAGGCTTAACTAATCTAAACATGGTAATCGGATGGGGTTAAGTTAGCCTAGACTTAATTAATCCAACTTGGTAATTTAATGGGGTTAAGTTAAACACTTAACTAATTTAACACGATGATTTGATGAGGTTAAGTGACCTATACTTAACCAATCTAACTCGTTAATTTGATGAGGTTAAGTTAATCTATACTTAACCAATCTAACGTGAAAACATGATAAGGCTAAGTCACGAATCACTTGAATACGCTTGACCGATTTGATGACAAGGTCAAGTTAAATTATATAATTAACCAATCTAAAATGATAATTAGACGAGGTTAAGTCATGAATTCCTTGATATACTTAACCAACTTGACACATGGTTTGTAGGGTTAAGTCTTGGACTTGTATACTTAGCCAATTTTGACATGGTTTGTAGACGGGCTAAGTTATGAACTTAAGTGACACTTAACCCATTAGATAAACCCTAATTCGGAGGGTTAGGTAAATAACCATAATTAACAAGGATTATGGAAATAAGGCTAAGTGGTAAACCTTAGTTAAGGGAAACTAAGTAATAATTCTTAGTCAAGGAAATTTGGACCATTTCTTAGATAGATTAGTAACCCGATACGTTAGGTCAACGTTTAAGTATGCGTGTAGGAGCAGGCTATCTGATTTAGATAAAGGCTCCAACGAACTGGGTAACGAAGCAGCGGCTTCGGGGAACGTGAGGATATTCTTGGGATCCCTCTGTGAGCTGCCAGGTCATTATACTAGGCTCACGAGAGGTTGAGGTCTGCGGTAGAAGAACCAAGAATATGCCTTGGTTGCTATGCGAGCGACCTAAAGACTGGGGTGGATAGCCGTGAGTCGACGAATACATAAGGTGCCCGAGATAGCAAGTTCGTCGATCATCTACCATCTTGAGTCAAGCGTGTACGTACGGAAAGGCAGGGAACACCCAACAGACCATAATTGCTATCTAATTATGGGTGAGGTAGGCCGTAGGATGTGGGCTGGCCGGAGTGTAGTTCTCATGCAAGATTTTCTCTTGTGTTGCCTTTCACTAGTTGAGGGAGGGGTCTCGTGGGACCATAGCCACGTGTAGAAAAGCAGACCTTAGTATCTGCATCGGCAGATAAATCTAAAGCTCCCGACCGAGTCCTGTATTTCTTGGTTTGCCCTGTGATAGGACTCGGATGGCACGATGTGATACATGTGCATACAGTTATAGAAAAACGATTCACGATGAATGCGTGGGAAAAAGGGCGCGGTTGAGGGTTAGCGTAATCCCTAGGGGCCTAGGTGGTTTAACCCAAACCGAAATACGAAAGCGTGCAATAGGTAAGCGTAATCCCTAATGGTGCTAGGTGGCGTAAGTCCTAGTAGTTCAAACGATGATTCATATGGAAGAGCCTAGCTAGAACAAGGGTGACAGTCCAAACGAATTCAAGGATAATACGACATGAGGAAGCCCGTACGAGGTACGGCAAAGGACTGAACTTATATACATGGAAAGAAACATATGATTTGAGTAACCTATATATGCGATATACTAGGTTGACATGGACCATTACACGACTTTGAGCAAGGGACATTCATGGTTAACACATGACGCGGGTAGGGGTACTAGTACGAGAGGTGATGAGCAAATATACATGTTAGGACTAAGAAGAATATACATAATAGATACCGTGGGATGTTAGACGGGGTGGATACCTTGGGATAATGTACTCGATAGAAATCTGACGATGTGATACCTTGACTTATCATGACACCGTAGTTTATCATGATACCTTAGTTTACTTTGCCACAGTAGTTCAACCGGCTACCCTGGTTTATCTATCTTGTAGTTATCCTTATGTTTACTTTCAGTTTATGCATGTCATGTTACCTTTACCTGTTTTTATACTGGAAGTAGATAGGACTTACTCAGTCTTTTTGACTGACCCGTTTTGTTTCGCCTCTTTTCTTCCGTTTCCCCCCCCCTCCAGGTTACAGGGAGGAAACAATGCTGTTTAGTTCGGACTTCTTCTGCTTGAAGGTCATCATGGATGGCTTGGACTTTTCTTGGCTATGGCGACTTTACTGTTTTTACTTGGGGAATAATTTATGAAAATGTCTTTATGCTTCTTTACTATTGCAAGACAGGTTTTGATGTACTCTGATGTAAAAGGCTTTAGACCTTATTTACTCATGTTATGAAAGTTTGATTTTACTTCCGCTATTCTATATGTTCTGTCTTGTGATATTTCTGTGCATGTTTACCAATAATGCCCCTCTAAAGCTAGTGCATTCCTTTGCGAGTGACCCTAGCGGAGGCGGGGTGTTACATTTGGTATCAGAGCAGAAGGTTACCAGACTGGGCAAAAGTTTTTAAAGACCTTCTGAAAACTATTTGAAAATCGTTTATAAAGAAGCATTTTTCAAGAAAATTTTCTTTTAAAAGAAAAAGGCTATTCCCCAAAAGCCATTTGCACTATCCTTGTTTCCTTAATTGAATCTCTTTTCCTTTCTTTCCTCCATCTGTAGTCACAGTGGTTTTAACTGCGACTAGTCTTTTCTATCTACGAAAGTGTTTTCCTTACGATGGAGGTGGTTCTCGAGAGACCAGTGGCCGCGTTATAAGAAAGGATGGTGAGGAAGAGGATAAAGGATACGAGCTTAAGGATGAGCAACTTTTTGGTATGGCTCAGCCCAGGACGAGAGAGAAGGATGAACAATGAAACCCATGACGAGAAAGTATCTTTGGTATGGTGAAACGGGACGGATAGTTAAGTATTGTGGGACAAGGACAAGATCATCGTTGTATACCCTCACTAGAGTACCTGAGTAGGGGGATAACATCCTTGTTGAAGATCTAGTTATTCTTTTCTATCATCCCGCCAAGACTTTGTTTTGATCCCCGCATCATTTAAGTCCGCTTCGGTAGTTGAGTCTCTGCACCTTAAGTACTAACGTAATAGAGAATCCCATTTTTGTCTCAAAGTCCTATTGGAGAATCAGTCCATTTATACATGACTTGTTTGGATTTGGGAATGTCTATGCCAAGTGTTGAGTTTGGAAATAATGCTTATAATCTGTGGATGGATTCTAGGGATGAAGTGGTTATCCAGTAGGGGGTGCCACTCTCGGTTTTGATAGGAGGGTAGTTAGACCTTTTGACTAGCCTTGGTAATGCCCTCGAAGTATCGGGTAACCTTTTTGAGGTTCTGTCATGACTAGTTACTTAGAATCCCTTGATGCCTTTATTGGAAATTTGAAGCCCGATCGAGTGGTGTTCGCCAATAAGACGGATGGTTTACTTCATTTATGCATGGGTTATAGAGATCACCCTAGTAATTGCGCATGATAACCTGATTGACATCTGTTTACTTTCAAGAGAAAGTTCTTCTACATGGAATGCCTTATAGTATGTAAACGAGATCCAAGATTCACTAGTGAATTTTGGAAAGCTTGCATGAGATCATGAGTACGCAGTCATGTTTGCGCCAAGTATTCTAGAAAAAGGATAAGTGCAAGTGGAACGAGAGGCGACGAAGAAATGAGTTTCAGCTCATGTTATGGAAGCAGGAAATAAGAAGCTACGAAATCGCGAAGTTAAAGGGCGGTCAAGGCACAATGGAAGTAAGCCCGAGGAAATACGACTTTGATGGTCAAAGACTAGATACGCGCATGATATCTCTTTTTGGGAGTATATCCTTGATCCCTGTTTCTGTAGAGCTTACTTGTAGGTTATCTTTTGTGGACATCCTCTCGGTCCTACTTTCTGTTACAAACCCCGTAAGGAGTTAGTCTTGTTTATCTTCTCGGCCCTGTTTCAGGTAATTCTAGGTAGAACCCTATGGATGTAAACATGTATTTGAAACATGTTATGATTGATATGGTTGCAAGTGGTTGCAAGTGGTTGCTCATGGATGCGCGAATACACATTAGATACTAGCTCGACTCGGTCACATTTCATATTGCATATGCACGAGTATTTATACTTGTTTATGGATGAAATCGAATGTATTATCATGCGGTTGTTGCAGATGAATGAATGATTGTGCACGCATATAGTATCTATATGACTAGGACTATTTGCATACATGTTGGATTCATGGCACTATACATATTTTGCATTAGAAAGATTATTCAGGCCTGATCATTAGCATTAGCTAAGGAACATGTACACACACGTTTTGCATATATTCATACAGCATTAGAAATCATCTAAGGACAATGGTTGCTTGTGGATGATGTTTTGAGTAGATGGATGATGGATGGTAGGATATGTTCTTCCTAACTTGGAGATTTCGGGGACGAAATCCTAAAAGGTGGGGAGAATGTAACAACCCGTATTTTTCGATAACGTGTTAAGACGAGAATCAAGGCAGAATTTAATTTTAAATTCTGAATCAAGTAAAACGGGCTATGCCATTGCGTTCGTCTCGGAAAAATACGCGAAATAGAGTATGAGTTTTCGAGAATCGGAGTCCGTATGACCAAGATATGGCCTCGCGAAGTTTCACGAAAAATTCCCAAATTAAAGTATACTTAATTAAGTGAAATGGGTTGCGCAGAGAAATATATATATATTGATATATATATATATATAATTGAAAGTTAAATAAATAAATATGCAAAAATGTTCAAAACAGCGAATTGGGAGAGGGGAATAACCGAACCGGCCCATTTTTGAGGTCGACCCGAGCTCGCTGGGTCGACTAGGGGTTAATCCAGGGTGTTTGGCTGTCAACCCGTGGGCCGATTCGCTCAAATGCAGATTTTGCATTTGGATGGTTCTCATGGTTCATCTTTAATCTAAAGGCCCTAGATGGTTCCTACACTTGACTTCTTCCCCAAGACATGCTTTGATGGCTTGGATTGAATCTAGGTTTAATCCTATGGCCTAAAACACTTGCCTAATCTATAAATAAGACCCTAACCTATCCTAAACCCTCATTATTCACTCATGTAACTAAACTATGACCAAATTTCTACTCTCAGGGCCTCCATCTCAAATCCCTAGAGCCTATGCATTCAAATCGGGTTCAAATCAAAAGATGCAAGCTTGCTACACCAAAGAGAGGCAAAATCAACGTTGCTATGCGAGTTCCATGACGATTCTTCAACAAAGGAGGCACCTTTCTTAGCCAAGATGATTCATGCTTCTTTCCCTAGGCCTAACTATGTAAGTTCTAGCTACTTTTAGATGGAAACGGTAGTTTTGATAATGACATGGAATAAAATGAGGCTAAACATGATTATGCGAACCTATATGAACCTTACCTTGCCTCTTGTGTTCATGTTTATGATTTTAGGCCATGTGAGTGACTTAATCATGCCTCTCATGCTATGCATAACCTAGTTTATCTTGCAAGTTTGGATCTTTATGCATGAAATGCTAGCATGAACCTTTAGGAACCACTTTACTTGTGAAACATTGGCTAAGACAAGATTTTGGGGCTTATGCATGTTTATGAACCCAAACCCCTTATGCTAACATGCAAGTTTGTGGCCAAATCCTTTATGAGATTATGCATGCTCGTGGCCAATCCCCTCTTTTAAGTTGTGTATGTTTATGGCCAAACCCTTTTTGATAATATGCATGTTTGTGGCCAAATTACCTTATGACACTATGCATGTTTATGGCCAATCCCTTTATGATGTTATGCATGTGGAAGCCAAGCCCTTTTTGGCATCATGCATGTTTTGAGACGAATATGTGACATAGTATCCTTACTATGTTGACTCGCTTTGCTTGCGTTGGGAAAACACGATTTTGGGTAGTTAGATAAACATGAACATGTCGCAAAATCTTAACTTGAATATGACATGTGTTTATACTTGAAAATATGACTTGAAAGATAACATGGAGGTTAGCATGTAAGTATGCATAAAAACATGAGCTTGGGAATTTACCTATTAAGTTAGGTCTACCCTTTGGGAGTTTACCTATTAAGTTAGGTCTACCCAAATGCTTGAAAACTTGTAACATGTTTTGGAAACATGATGAACTTAGATAATGTAAGTATGGCCAACTCGAGGTTGGGTTGAGTTTGCAACGTAAAACTACCCGGAACCGACCGGCCTAACTAGTAGTTGCAAACAATAGGACCCAATGTGAGAAGTTGGTCATGTCGCGCTTAAGACCCGAGGTTAGACTAGGTTGTGGTGTAAATCTACCCGAACCCGCCCGACTTAACTAGTAACCACAACAAGGTCTAATGTGAGAGGTTGAGGGTGCATTAATTAAATTAATGCCACATAATATGGTTAAGTTAATTTGATTAATGAGGCTTAACCAAATATGATATGGACAAATGGGTTAAGTAATTTGATTAGGCTAATGATACTTAACAAAACATGATAAGCTTGGGTAGGTTAAGTAACTTGATTTGCCTAATGACACTTGACCATTTTTATACGACTAGTGGACGGGATTAAGTTAACCAACACTTAATCAATCCAACACGATAACGTGATAAGGTTAAGTAAATTTTCTTAATGACACTTAACCGTATAATACAGTTAATGGATGGGGTCAAGATTAGGCTTAACTAATCTAAACATGGTAATCGGATGGGGTTAAGTTAGCCTAGACTTAATTAATCCAACTTGGTAATTTAATGGGGTTAAGTTAAACACTTAACTAATTTAACACGATGATTTGATGAGGTTAAGTGACCTATACTTAACCAATCTAACTCGTTAATTTGATGAGGTTAAGTTAATCTATACTTAACCAATCTAACGTGAAAACATGATAAGGCTAAGTCACGAATCACTTGAATACGCTTGACCGATTTGATGACAAGGTCAAGTTAAATTATATAATTAACCAATCTAAAATGATAATTAGACGAGGTTAAGTCATGGATTCCTTGATATACTTAACCAACTTGACACATGGTTTGTAGGGTTAAGTCTTGGACTTGTATACTTAGCCAATTTTGACATGGTTTGTAGACGGGCTAAGTTATGAACTTAAGTGACACTTACCCATTAGATAAACCCTAATTCGGAGGGTTAGGTAAATAACCATAATTAACAAGGATTATGGAAATAAGGCTAAGTGGTAAACCTTAGTTAAGGGAAACTAAGTAATAATTCTTAGTCAAGGAAATTTGGACCATTTCTTAGATAGATTAGTAACCCGATACGTTAGGTCAACGTTTAAGTATGCGTGTAGGAGCAGGCTATCTGATTTAGATAAAGGCTCCAACGAACTGGGTAACGAAGCAGCGGCTTCGGGGAACGTGAGGATATTCTTGGGATCCCTCTGTGAGCTGCCAGGTCATTATACTAGGCTCACGAGAGGTTGAGGTCTGCGGTAGAAGAACCAAGAATATGCCTTGGTTGCTATGCGAGCGACCTAAAGACTGGGGTGGATAGCAGTGAGTCGACGAATACATAAGGTGCCCGAGATAGCAAGTTCGTCGATCATCTACCATCTTGAGTCAAGCGTGTACGTACGGAAAGGCAGGGAACACCCAACAGACCATAATTGCTATCTAATTATGGGTGAGGTAGGCCGTAGGATGTGGGCTGGCCGGAGTGTAGTTCTCAATCAAGATTTTCTCTTGTGTTGCCTTTCACTAGTTGAGGGAGGGGTCTCGTGGGACCATAGCCACGTGTAGAAAAGCAGACCTTAGTATCTGCATCAGCAGATAAATCTAAAGCTCCCGACCGAGTCCTGTATTTCTTGGTTTGCCCTGTGACAGGACTCGGATGGCACGATGTGATACATGTGCATACAGTTATAGAAAAACGATTCACGATGAATTCGTGGGAAAAAGGGCGCGGTTGAGGGTTAGCGTAATCCCTAGGGGCCTAGGTGGTTTAACCCAAACCGAAATACGAAAGCGTGCAATAGGTAAGCGTAATCCCTAGTGGTGCTAGGTGGCGTAAGTCCTAGTAGTTCAAACGATGATTCATATGGAAGAGCCTAGCTAGAACAAGGGTGACAGTCCAAACGAATTCAAGGATAATACGACATGAGGAAGCCCGTACGAGGTACGGCAAAGGACTGAACTTATATACATGGAAAGAAACATATGATTTGAGTAACCTATATATGCGATATACTAGGTTGACATGGACCATTACACGACTTTGAGCAAGGGACATTCATGGTTAACACATGACGCGGGTAGGGGTACTAGTACGAGAGGTGCAGAGCAAATATACATGTTAGGACTAAGAAGAATATACATAATAGATACCGTGGGATGTTAGACGGGGTGGATACCTTGGGATAATGTACTCGATAGAAATCTGACGATGTGATACCTTGACTTATCATGACACCGTAGTTTATCATGATACCTTAGTTTACTTTGCCACAGTAGTTCAACCGGCTACCCTGGTTTATCTATCTTGTAGTTATCCTTATGTTTACTTTCAGTTTATGCATGTCATGTTACCTTTACCTGTTTTTATACTGGAAGTAGATAGGACTTACTCAGTCTTTTTGACTGACCCGTTTTGTTTCGCCTCTTTTCTTCCGTTTCCCCCCCCCCCCTCCAGGTTACAGGGAGGAAACAATGCTGTTTAGTTCGGACTTCTTCTGCTTGAAGGTCATCATGGATGGCTTGGACTTTTCTTGGCTATGGCTACTTTACTGTTTTTACTTGGGGAATAATTTATGAAAATGTCTTTATGCTTCTTTACTATTGCAAGACAGGTTTTGATGTACTCTGATGTAAAAGGCTTTAGACCTTATTTACTCATGTTATGAAAGTTTGATTTTACTTCCGCTATTCTATATGTTCTGTCTTGTGATATTTCTGTGCATGTTTACCAATAATGCCCCTCTAAAGCTAGTGCATTCCTTTGCGAGTGACCCTAGCGGAGGCGGGGTGTTACAGTATTCTAATCGTATTTTCTATTGCCACCCAAGGCAACCCACTAGATTTCCACATGCCACCCAAGGCACCCACTTAACCCCTCATGTCCCTCTACATGCTAATATGGTTAAGTGTTTCTTAATTAATTAAGATCATGACCTCATAAAGACCTCTCACATTAGACCATCTTTTATGACTGCTGGATATGCCGGTTGGTTCCGGGCAGACTTCTGTCATAAAAAGGTCTAACCTCGTGTCTTTACTTTAATCACGTATTTAATTTATGACAAAGACCCCTCACATTGGGCCAATCATTTGTAGCTGCTGGATGGCCGGTCGGTTCCGGGCAGACTTCCGCTACAAAAGGGTCCAACCTCGTGTCTTAGTTGATTAATTACACCTAATTAATCACCCCCATAATTTGAATTAATTATGCCTAATTAATTACACATTTTTAAGAATATGGGTAGACCTAACTCAATAGGTAAATTCCCAATTCCATAGTATGGGTAGACCTAACTTAATAGGTAAATTCCCAACTCCATAATATGGGTAGACCTAACTTAATAGGTAAATTCCCAATTACGTCCATTTAATTTATGTTACTCTTAAGCATACCCATTCCACATCATTTTATTAACATGCATATTAACCCCATCGTTCCCCACGTAATTCGTTCTCGTAACGTGACATAATAAAAGGGAAGATTCATCACAAATGTCATGGGTTTAGCCAACATAGCATGTAACTTTATCATGGGTTCAAAAGGTGTCAACTTGCATATATGAACATACATTAAACCCAACTAGTATTTAACCCAAACTTGCATTATGCATATCATAAAAGAGACAACTTGCATATGAACTTGCACATAAACTTGCCTATGAACTTGCATCATAAACTTGCATATGAACTTGCATCATAACTTGCATCATAACTTGCATATGAACTTGCATCATAACTTGCATATGAACTTGCATCATAACTTGCATATGAACTTGCATCATAACTTGCATATGAACATGTATCATAACTTGCATATGAACTTGCATCATAACTTGCATATGAATATGTATCATAACTTGCATATGAACTTGCATAACATGCCATACTTAGAGACAAACTTGCATATATTATGCATATCATAAAAAGAGACAAACTTGCATAAAACCAAACCCTTAGCATGCATAAAACCAAATACTTAGCATGCATCAAACTACATACATAGCATGCATCAAACCAAATACTTAGCATGCATAAAACCAAATACATAGCATGCATAAAACCAAATACTTAGCATGCATAAAACCAAATACATAGCATGCATAAAACCAAATACTTAGCATGCATAAAACCAAATACATAACTTGCATAACATGTTACATATAGACTTGCATATTGTTAGACCCAAATGTGGTTCTAACACCCAAATTGATTAGAAACAAGATAAAGTAAAGCAGAAATAAAAAAGAACACACAAGGTTTATAGTGGTTCGGCGAAGAAATGCCTACGTCCACTTAGTTATCACTATATTCAGTAATTCAATTACAAATACAATGTAAGATTCGCTCACAACTCACTTTTGTTCACTCAGAAAGATAAAAACAAGAAATGAAAGATGGTTTGGATTTTCCGGGAGTGAAGGAATTCGAATGATGGAAATACTTGGATTCTCAAAAGTGCTGAAAAAAGATCCTTCTCTTTGTCTCTAGTTGGGGTATTTATAGGTGTGAATTTGCTTGAGATGCAATCCGGGTCGGAACACGTGTCATCCATCGCCCTCTCTTCGGGTTCGGATGGGCCATCAAGCAGACAACGCATCAATGAGATGGACGTTAGGGGTAGGAATTGGTCACATCCGGTCCGGTTCTCCAGGCGACTTTATAGGAGATTTCCCTGGATCATGGGTGCGGGTCGGAGACACGCAGGTTGGGGGTTCGGATCGGAATACCCGACCCGAACCGGAGTAGCTTGGACGTCTCTTCTTCTCTAATCATACTCCGCTCCGCTCCGAAGTCATGGCAAGCAGACGGCTTTCCGATCCACCTGAGATTCACTGGCCTTCCGATCCGATCAGGTATGCTTTGCCAATTTATCCAGTAAGAGATATCCGATCCGAACAGAGAATTTTACCCGATCCGAACCGATACGCTGCTATCAATCTGAATTGTGGAGCTTCCTTCCGATCCGAACCGGAGTCGCATAACTTGAAATACTCTTCAACAGTTAGTTTCTTGACTTTGTGTTGCCTAGTTCACAAAGTAGGCTAACATTTTGCCCCCTCAAAGGATGCTTTCGTTGTACAAAGCTTCCTTTGATGTCGTTCAACCAGAATTGTCAAGAGTAATGCATTGATTTCTATTCGGTTCGGCGTCCGATCCGAGTGGCTTTTCTTCATTTCTGAGCAAATTTCGGAACTCTACTAGCCGTGTGATGTTTCTTGTAGGTATGCTCCTTCTTTACTTCCCTTCTCTTCAATTCGAGTCGGACGCTAAGTCAATCGCGTGAGATTTCCGCTCGGTTCGGATTCCGATCCGAAGCGTTTTCGTGAGTTAGGTTCTTGGACGTTGGGCCTTCAGAGAGAGTCGTGCTACTGGGCTTCCACTCCGGTCCGAGCGGGTGAGATAAAACAGGGAGACGAGGAGTCAACACTATTCTCTATATAAACCCATCGCCGCCTTCATTCCTTCCTTCTTCGTTTCTATCGCCGCTCCCAACCTTAACATTGAAAACGTCAGAAACTCAAAAATTCTCAAACTATTTCCTGTAGATTTCCCGAATCAAACATATAGGTAGCTTTTCTAATCTCAAATACTTTTGTTGCGACCGCTCTCGATTTCAATTAGCGTTGGATTAGGATGGTTTGGCCATAAGCATCACTCGAACCCTCCGCCGTTGCTGGTGGATGCGCCATTGCTTCGAGGCGTTGCGAGGCTGAATAGGGCGAATATTTGTTCTTAACGGCGGCTTCGGTGATAAAGTGGACTTGTCTGTGAATAAATGGGAAAAGAGGAAAGAGATGAAGAGTGGGATGACAAGCTGGAGTCGGTTCGGGTGGAAGACGAAGGAGCAGAAAGGAAAAGGAGGGAAAGAGGATCGGCTCGGGTTTCGTTCTTTGGAAAGATGGAAAGGAAAGAAAAAGTCGGTTCGGGTCGGAAAAGTGAATGGGATAAGAGGCTGAAGTAAACGGATCGGTTAGGTGGTGCTGGTTCGGTTCGGATCGGGCTATCCGATCCGAACAGATCAGTCCTGCTTCCGAACTCATTGCTTTCCTTGTCTTGAACTGACCATGCTTTAGTGAGGCACCCGAACCGACTGTTATCTGTGCCTGCGTCGAGCTAATCATCACATGCATATCCGAACCGACCCGAACATATTGAACTTGACACGTAAAGACCACCCAATTAACTCAACTAACACTTATTCTAGACGAATATGCCTCGCGGACAGTTAGGATAGTGCCTTGTGAACATAAATGAGAATCAAGGACAACTCGGACTATTACTTTCTCTTTAAAGCTTCGTCTCATATTGCTGTACTTTTATTTTGCACTTCCCGCATTTGTTGCACACACTTTAGTTCACACACATACACAAAAGGGGGACACGGGATAATTTACTCTAATCTGTGCTATTGCTTCTTCAATAGTTCCATGACAATGAGGCCCAGACGCTCTTCTCGTTTAGCTGAGAGGAAAGACGCTCCAGAAACTTCCAACAAAACCACTCTCGAGGATATATCTTCTTCATCTGACCCCGAATGGGACAGCGAGGGTCCGGATTACGGAGTTGGTCATCAGGAAAGCGATGAAATGTCTTCAGAAAATGAAGTTTCCCTAGGCTTTGAGGAGGAAGGAGGGATTGGTGACAACCGAGCACCCGATGAATTTGACTCAGCCATTATATTGGAATCACCTCCAGACTCCGTAGAATCAACAATTGACAATGACCGACTCGTGAGAATTTGCTTGAAGTACGGAATAATGAAGAGAGACACTCTAGTGCCCTCACGTTCTGACCGTCCACATAACCCTCCAGAAGGATATATGACGGTCACTCGTCTGATGTGCATGGTTGGCGCCATTCCTCCTTTCTCGCCTTTCATCGTCGACTTCTTAAGACAAATGCGGATTGCCCCCATGCAGCTGCATCCCAATTCATACGCCTATCTGCATACCTTATTCATAGCATATCGTGAAATTCTAGGCGTGGAGCTTACGTTTGACGACGTTCATTTCTTCTATAATTTCAAACACCGGACTAGAGAAACCCCTTCTTTCTGTTACTTTGAGTCGGTCCCAAAGAGGAAGATAATCTCTACGCCGTTTAGCAGCAAGGCTGGAGATTCCAGACTGGAGTGGTTCTATATAAAGCAACAGCCTGGATGCGCCAGAAGATGGATAAAATCAAGTAAAGCACTGATTTTCTGACCCTGGATTCTAGACACTTGAATCATCACCCTGACCTGTTTTTCCTTTTTATTTGCAGTCGATAATCCCAAACAGGTATCAGACCAAGTGTTCTTTGATCGAATGCACCGTCTCCTCAATGGCGACCAAAAATTCCTTACTATTGACGAGGTTCTTAAAGATGAGTACCTTCATTTTCACGGGCTGCTATCCGTCCACCGTAGCATCGGTCATGGGACAGTCCCTTATGCATATATTCCTCCAGTGGAAACAGTTCCAGAAATAGGAGAAGGCTCGGGGATTCCTGCAGCTTCTCTTCAAACTTCACCCTCTCCCTCTTCCACTCAAGACGATGAGCTGGCTAATCTGGCCAAAAAACATCGTGAAGGGTACGTTGCCCCCGAGGAAACTACCTCGGTAGACAAATCAAAATCTCCCCAAGGGTCGCCACTTCACGCTTCCGAAGGGGATGTTCCTAGCGCCGACGAGCACATATTTCAGGGTTTGGGGGATCTCCCTTTACCCGAGGCTATATACACTTCGGAAGATTTCAGAAAGGACCCTCTAGTCTTCACTTCTTCTGAAGAGACTACTCCTGCTAAGGCCAAAGAGCCTGCCCGCACCACTTTAGCTTCAGACTCGGGTTGGTTGGGGGGACACATACACTACATAGGATGCACTTTGCACCGTAGCACTAGCATTCATTGCACTTCTTTTTCCATGGATCCGCTGATTCTAAACTTCGTTTAACTTATCGTGCAGGTACAATGTCTCGATCCTCTTATGACATAAGAAAGCTTCGCCGCAGCATGTCTAATCCTCCCCAGGATGCCGAATATAACCGCCGGGATGACCGCGGCAGGGAGGAAAGGAGACCCTATGATCCTTATCGATCTCGATCCTCACGCTCCCGCTCACCAGTTCGACCGGAACAGGAAAAATACAAAAGCTATCAAGGTCGTAGGGAGGAGGATAGACCACAATCTAGGGATTCCACTTCCTCCCATGAAAAGCGAAGCAGAGAGAAAACACCTCCAAAGGAAACTGGGTCTAGAAGCAAGCAAAAAGTCCCTGCTACTAAGCGACCTCGGACAGACAAGGGTTCTACAGAATCTTCTTCGAGAAGGGACGCTGAGCTAACAATCCTAGCCCCTCCTCCACCAGATGCGGGAACCGCCGTAAGGCTGGCATACTTAAAGGAGCAATTTCCCGAGCACTACTTCGAGACTCTGACCTTTCTACCTTCCCTTGAACCTATTTCTTCTAATTGGGCAGAGGAGGCCAGAGCAAAGATTGATTTGGTGGAAAAACAATATACCGAAATGTTCAAGTATTCCCGCACTCTTTCTAGAATCATTCGCACGCTACTGACAAATGCTGACTCAATGCACAAAACTGCAGAGGAAGATGCTAAGGCCCTGAAAACCTTAGGAAAAAATTTAGAAGATACTCAAGCTCAGCTAGCTATCGCTCAGAAGAACGCTTCTAACTTCAAACAACAGTTTGAGGACATGCAAAAGCGCTATCATGATTTGCTAGAATCCCACACTCAGGAACGTTCCGAGTTGAAGAAGCAAGCTGACGAAGCCAAGTCAGAGGCTGCTAAGACACGTCTCGCTTATGTTGAGCTTGAGCAAAAGAATGCCGAGTTAGCGAAAAGGAGTGCTGAGTTAGAAAAGAAAAACGCTGATTTGGCTTCAAAATTGTTAGAGGCGGAAAACAGGGCTGCTCTGGCTGAGGGCAACGTTGAATGCGCTATTAAATCTGCGGAGGAAACCCGCAAACAGCTATCAGAGGCGGAGGCCGATATTCAGGGCTTCGGGGAGCTAATGATCGAATTCTTTGCGCACATTATTCGTCGTCGAAACATTTCCTGGATCGAGGACTATCCATCCACCTTGGTTCATGTGTGGAATCAAATCGTTGAGTGGGAAAAAGAAGAGCTTAAGGTCGATTCCCTCGATGAAGATAAGTTGATGGAGAAGTACTTGAGAGACGACGAACCAGAGCGCCTAGCTGAAGGTCGCCGTCTAATTGCTGAGGCCATGGAAGAAGAGAGGCGGAAGTCTAAACAGAAAACCGTTCCTGAAGCTGGCTCCTCTTCTTCTGCTCCTGTAACTCCTGAAGTGGAAGGGTATGATCCCGAAAACCCGGGAATTCCCCGATCAACTTTACTATCTCCCATTCCTGAAATAACTCCAGAGGTAGTAGTCACCCCCGCTGAGAAGTCTTCAGAAGGTATCCCTGTCTTTTCTCCTCAACTTGTCAAGGCTACTACTACCTTTGGCTACATGACTGAACGTTCAATGAGAAATCCTTTGCTCTCGCCTGAGTTGATAACCAATGTTTCTCATTTTGTAGGCGTTGAATCCTCCGCGAAGACAGATGTTGTTCAAGGAGCTACCACTGGGACAAAGCCCGCTGATAGGGTCAAAGAAGGAGAAGACAAGGCTGCTTTCACAGACTTGGGGGAAAGAAGTGAACCAACTAAGGTGACTACTCCCCATGACGAAGAAATGATTGTAGCGTTAAAAGACGACGGAGGAGACGAGGGGCATGATGAGGAACCAGAAGTTACAATAACCGGGGAGTCGAAAAGCGCTGAGGACATTACCTTGGCTGCCATGAAGGCTGATCAAGACAAGCGCTTGCAATTAAAGGCGGAAGAATTAGACCCTGAGGTCCTCAAGCCCCTCGCAGTTGTGGATGCAGGTTCAAGGTTAGTTGTTAAGCTTTCCACTAGATCTATTACCGAAGAACTTGCTAAAAAATCTTCTCTCGATTCCAGTGCCCCGCCCTCCGGGAAAAAGTCTGCTGGCCCCAGTACTACATCTTCAGGGAAAAAGAAACCAAAGCGGATCTTGACTGAAGCCGAGAAGGAAGCAAAAGATGCAGAAAAAGCTGTCAAGAAATCAAAGGCTCATTCCAAGCCCAAATAGTGGGTTCTTCTGTGTCCTTTTAGCGTCTTTGTAAATCAATAAGTACTGCTATACCAGCAGCTTTCGCACTTTCTTTTTCAGTTATTTCCCTGTACAAATTCATTCATTCGTAAGTAAAAATAATTCACTTTCTGCAATGTTTATTTGTTAGCAGCTCTGCACTTATGTAAAAATGCATATATATAGTTATGAAACAAAGTAGTGAAGAGGGGAGATATGTGTATGGGTATGTGTCCCCAGTCAATCTCCGTAAGTTATTCAGTGCCTAACTGTGCAACCTGGATGCTCCCGATTCTCTATCGGGATAACATTTCCTGTATCATCAATATCTGTTGTTTTTCCTGGCATTTCTTTTAGACTCTCTCTCATTCTCTCGAGAGTTAGAGTTCGAGTTCAGCTATTTGTTTATTCCCCGGTCGTTCAACGGGAAAAGATTTCTTTCTCGGCGCTCGGTCAGGGACGCCTTTATACTCTCTTTCTCTCTGGAAAGTTAGAGTTCGGAGTTGAACCTCTTTCTCAGCGCTCAGTCGGAGACGCTTTTATACTCTCTCTCTTTCTCTGGAGAGTTAGAGTTCGAAATAGAATTTCTTTTTCAGCGCTCAGTCGGAGACGCTTTTATACTCTCTCTCTTTCTCTGGAGAGTTAGAGTTAGAATGTCGTTTTCTCATTCTTTCACGTCCTATCGCACAAATAATCATTGTGCTTCTTTTTATGTCCAGACTGTTTTCAACCTTCTTTAGGCTCTCAGTTGTCCTGTATTTTATAATCACAACAGAACAACTAATGAATGTAAATGCATAAAAGTAAATAACACACAATATTTTTATAGTGGTTCGGCTAAGTCATAGCCTACATCCACTTTATAGTTCTTTATTCATATCACCGGATTTTCCCAAGGCAAGTCGTGCCTTATTACAGAATTTACAGGAAGAACAGCAAAAAGTATAGCATTTCTAATCCAAATATCGCATTAAGTGTTGGGCATTCCATGCTCGAGGGACTTCTTCGCCATCTACGGTCGTTAACTTGAATGTTCCCTTATCAAGTTTCCGTTGGATGACAAAGGGTCCTTCCCATTTTGGGCCGAGGTGAGGAAGAGATGGAAAAACTCTCTTTAGCACCAAATCTCCTGGTTCAAAAGTTCTGAGGCGAACTTTTTTGTCATAATAGTGTGCCATCTGATGCCGATGTCTTGCTGCACGCAAGTCTGCTTCGTCTCTTTTCTCTTCGACTTCATCAAGAGACTCAAGTAAAAGTGCCCGATTCGTCATCGGGTCATAATATGTCACCCTGTGGGAAGGAACTTCCAGCTCAACTGGAATTACTGCTTCTGAACCAAAGGAGAGGGAGAAAGGGGTATGACCAGTAGCCGTTTTAAACGTTGTTCGATATGCCCACAAAGCTAGGGGCAATTCATCAACCCATTTTGCCTTTGCACGCTCTAATCGCTTTTTGAGGATGGATTTTATTACCTTGTTTATTGCCTCTACTTGCCCATTAGATTGTGGATAGGCAACTGCAGTATATCGTTTATCTATCTTATATTTCTGGCAAAAGTTTCTGAATTCAGTGCTATCAAATTGGGTCCCGTTGTCGGTAATAATTGTCCTTGGGATTCCGAATCGGCATATAATATTTCGGACCACAAAACTTATCACCTTTCTTGTGGTGATCTTAGTCAAGGGTTCAGCTTCCACCCACTTCGTGAAATAATCCACGGCTACTATGGCATACTTAGCTCCCCCTTTAGCAATTGGTAAAACTCCAATAATATCGATTCCCCATGTGGCAAATGGCCAAGGACTCACCATCGATTTAAGCTGGGTTGATGGTGCCCTGGGGATTTTGGCGAATCTCTGGCACTTATCGCAGCGTCGTGAATAATCAGCTGCATCCTTGTTGATCGTAGGCCAGAAGTATCCGTACCGCAATATTTTCTTTGCTAAAGTTTGACCTCCTGTATGATCTCCACACTCACCCTCGTGTACTTCTCTCAGTACACGCTTGATGTCGTCGTGTGCGATACATCGTAACAGGGGCATAGAAAATCCTTGTCTATAGAGGGTATCGTCTTGCATAACATATCTGGCAGCTTTGCGAACTACAGCTCTCTTCTCACTCTTCTTCGATGGGAGAGTCCCATTCTTAAGAAAACTCTTGATTGGAGTCATCCATGACTCCTTCTCTGGTTCCGCTTCAAGAACGAATTCAACTTCCATTGACTCAAAGCTTGGCGATTCCAATGTTTCAATTGGAATTATCTCAGTCCCTTCTGGACTGTCGGAACTAGCCAACTTTGCTAGTCTATCCGCTTTCTGGTTTTCTACTCTGGGAATATGTGTTATGTTGTACCGCTCTAAACTATTTAATAGCTCTTTCACTTTCTTGAGGTAAGCGACAAGTCGAGGTCCTCGAGCCGCGAATTCCTCTCGCACTTGACAAACAACAATCTTAGAGTCACAAAATATGTCCATCATTTTTACTCCGAGGTCTTTAGCGAGTTTCAGCCCGGCAATCAGGGCTTCATACTCAGAGTCATTGTTTGTTGCCGAAAATTCTAATCGCAGGGCGTAATATAACGACCGTCCCTCCGGAGTGACTAAGACAATTCCAGCTCCGGATCTTCGGTCATTTTTAGCTCCATCTGTATATAGTCTCCACGGATTCATCTCTAGCTTATCCTCAGATTTGACCACTTGGTCATTGATTATTTCTTCTTCTGGAATGGTGAATTCCGCAATAAAGTCTGCTAGAGCTTGCCCCCTGATTGACTTTCGTGGTTGAAAATTCAAATCAAACTGGCTTAGTTCTATGTTCCATTTAATCAACCTTCCCGACGCTTCGGTTCTCTGCAGCACTTGTCTTAACGGCTGATCGGTGTATATGGTTATTGGATGGGCTTGGAAGTAGTGACGAAGCCTTCGGGATGCAATCAGGAGGCTATAAGCAAGCTTCTCGATCTTTGGGTAGTTGCGCTCTGCCGCTGCTAATTTCTTACTCACATAGTATACTGGCCTTTGTACTTTATCTTCCTCTCGAACCAGAACTGTGCTGACAGCGTGAGCCGAGACTGCTAGATAAACAAATAGTTCTTCATGGTCTACGGGCTTTGATAAGATTGGCGGTTTTTCTAACAGTTCTAACAGATTTTGAAAAGCCTCGACACAATCGGGAGTCCACTGGAAGTTCTTCTTTCCCCTTTTTATCAAATCAAAAAATGGAACACATTTATCGGTGGCTTTGGAGATGAATCTACTTAGCGCCGCTACCTTCCCTGCCAGACTTTGGACGTCTTTAATTCTCCTTGGTTCCCTGATATTTCTAATCGCCGCTATCTGGCTAGGGTTGATTTCAATTCCTCGGGAACTCACAATGAAGCCAAGGAACTTTCCCGACGCCACTCCAAATGAACATTTTAAAGGATTCAATTTCATACGGTATTTTCGCAAGATACCAAACATTTCTGCTAAGTCTTGCGTATGACTGGAGGACTGCTTTGATTTAACAAGCATATCATCCACATAAACTTCCATAGTTTTTCCTATTTGATCATAAAACATTCTATTTACCAACCGCTGATAAGTAGCTCCAGCGTTTTTTAATCCGAATGGCATTACAACATAACAATATAATCCCAGATTCGTAATGAAACTTGTATGCTCTTGGTCTGGTACATGCATAGGAATTTGATTGTATCCAGAATATGCATCCATGAAAGAGAGAAGTTCATGACCTGCTGTCGAGTCTACGAGCTGGTCAATCCTGGGAAGTGGGAAACTATCTTTTGGGCAAGCCTTATTTAAATCTGAAAAGTCAATACAAGTTCGCCACTTTCCGTTTGGCTTCTTTACCAGAACGGGATTCGATATCCAGTCGGGATAGGTCGAATCTCGAATAAATCCATTTTGCTTCAATTTCTCTACTTCCTCTTTGAGGGCAGCCGACCTCTCTGGGCCCAGCATGCGTCTCTTTTGCTTTACAGGTGGATGCTTCGGATTTACATTCAATTTGTGACTGATAACGGAAGGCGATATCCCACACATGTCAGCATGGGTCCAGGCGAACACATCTAAGTTCGCCTTTAAGAAGCTCGTCAGCTCTTCAGCACGACGTGGATCCAATTGGGAACCAATCTTCAAAACTTTCGTCGGATCAGCTTTATCAACAGGAATTTCCACTGTTGCTTCATTAGGAGTTGCATTCCTAGCCTCCGGTTCCTCGTCTTTTCTAGGATCCAGGTCTTCAGGCGTTCCTTTTCGCAACTCCCTTGGGTTCAACCTCTCTAATTGCTATGCCGAGTCCCCCTTTGAGGGAGATGAGGCATCCCTATTCTCAGCATTAACTCCTTTCATCAACATCTTCAGTTCGGCCACATAGCAGGCCCGTCCAGAAACCTGATCCCCTCTTATTACTCCAGTCCCGGCTTCGGTTGGGAACTTTAGTAACAAGCACCAAGGGGCGATACAAATTCTAAACTCAGCGAGGGCAGGCCTCCCTAAAAATGCGTTATATGGCGAATCTACGTCCAGTACTACAAACTGAAGCATTCGCACTCTTCTACGTTCTCCTTGCCCTAGGGTCACAGGCAACTCTATATATCCCATAGGAGCTGTCGTCGCTCCATTGAAACCTCTAATCCATCCTTCACAAGGTTTCAGATCTTCAGGCTCAAGCTTCATCTGATCAAATGACTTCTTGAACAAAATATTAACGGAACTTCCGTTGTCTACTAATACCTTATGGACCAAAGCCGGCCCAATAGTGGTAGTAATAACCAACGGATCATTGGTGGGAGATTGTATTCCCGTGTTGTCTCGGCTGCGAAACACCACGTCATCGAACATGGTTTTTTGTTGTTTGATGGGGGTAACATCTTCCAAATCGTCACCTTCATTCACATCTAGATGCTTGGCCGCATTCACATATTGGTCCATTGACCTAAAGCTTCGGATTGCCGGGTGAGGTCCGCCTACTATGGAGTTGATGACGATCCCTTTACCTTTCTGCTGCGCGGTAGGCTTAGGAGCAGGTAGGATTTGCTTTGGAGCCTGCTCTCCTTGCCCCCTGTCCCTCGGGGCAACCTTGTACTCATCCAACTTTCCTTCACGCAGCAGCTTTTCAATTACATCCCTCAAATGTCGACACTCATTGGTCGAATGTCCATGCGTTCCGTGAAACAAGCAAAATTTCCCTGTCGCCATTTCTTTCTCGGTCGAATCACGAGGTGGCGGTCTTTTGTACTGTAACACATTATACGTGTCCAGGTAAATATTTTCCAACGTGTCATTCAATGGTGTGTAGTTCTCGTAGTTCTGGAATCGGGGCCTTTTGTTTGGGTCGCTTCCCCTATTTCTGTTTCTCCTGTTACCGTTCGAATTACGGTTGTTGTTGTTTCCCCCGCTTCCAGTATTGCTGTTTCCACCCTTGTTTCCTACATTTACCTCAACCTTGCCAGAACTTTCCCCAGACTGCTTCACTGCAATATTACTCTGCACATTCTCCTTTGAAGCTGTCTCAGACTTTCTCTTCCGGTTTGCCCGGGCCTCCTCTCGTCTTAGATAAATATCGGCTTTTTCGTAGAATATCGCCCTTGTGGGGGGTGTCTTCCCAGAAAGGTAGTCTCCAAACTCAGATTCGGGATCGACTCCTTCCTTCAATGCCATCAGAATTGTGGGCTCATGCGGGTCACTGACCTCAGTTACAGCTTGGTTAAAACGATCTAAATATGCCCTTAAAGATTCTCCTGGTGCCTGTTTGATCCTCGACAATTCAATAACGCTCTTGGACTTTCGAGCATGTAGTCGGAACTGGTTCATGAAACGCTCGCTTAGTTCTTTGTAATTAGAAATTGAACGAGGAGGAAGTCGGGTAAACCAAAATAAAGCCACATCTTCTAGGTAGATTGGGAACGCTTTGCATTTTACTTCATCGGGGGCAGCAGCTGCATTCATAAGCCACGAATACCGCATCAAGTGCTGTCCTGGATCAGTCCTTCCGTTATATTTATCCATCTGTGGCAAATTAAAACGTCGGGGGAACTGGAAGTCTAGGATGTCGTCAGTGAACGGAGTATGGCTTCGCTCTATGCCGTAGTCTTCATTTGTATAATTCCGGCTTTCGGACATAATTCGACGAACCATCGCCTGCACATCGGCACTAGTTAGGGGCTGCTCAGGTTCCCTGGCCCTAGTGTCCGAGTTCCTCCGGGGCTCTTGCTCAGGAGACGCCCTTCTTCTTCGAGCTGCCTCTGCTCGATTCCTTTCCCTGCGTTCCCGGTCGATCTCGGGAAGAGGGGACTGGAGTCTTTGCCCCCGAGATGGGCTATCGTTTCCTAATGCTCGTGCGATATCCTCGCGAGATCCCAAAGATCCAAACGTTAGCTGCTCCACGTTCTGAGGTCGTTCGAGTGGCCTTCGCTCACGGGGCCTCTCTTCTTCAGAAGATGAAGATTGATCTACTGGTGTATGACGAACTGGCGACGGAGTTCTTTGCCGGCGGAGCTCACTGATTTCCCGACTCATGAGCCTCATATTTTCCTGCATCATGAGATTGGTGCGCTCATGAACTCTCATAGCTTCCCTCGTGCTCTCAAACATATCAAGCAAGCGCGAGAAATCTCCTTGAGTGATGGGAGCAGATGGATTGGCCTGGTCTCCAACCCTGGCAGCTGGAATTGGAGCATTCGCGGGGACTCGAGTAGATGTTCCAGCTTCACCAAGCATCGGGTCGGATCGGAGGTAGGAAGTCGGGTCGGATCGGAGCTGGGGTGTCTGTTCGGATCGGTGTGCAGCGAGCAAGTCGGGTCGGTTCAGACTGGGGGAGTGCACTGCTTCAGAGTCTCCAACCCGGATCGGATCGGAACTTTCCCCTTGCTGTCGGTTCGGATTTCCTGCATTGATTCTCCCTGCTGCTGAACTCTGCCCCCTAGACCTTGTTACAACAGCATGTTGCTGATCTTCACCAGCTCCATTTCCTTGAACAGACTGGACTTCCTTGCCTTTTCCTCTGGCCATGAGTCTTTGACAATTACTTCAACGAATGTAAGAAAGTGGAGAAACTTAAGGATTCACTTCTCTGAACTCAACGGTCCAAAAAGTAAAAAGAGATCCCGGAAAATAAAAAATTTAGATGAGGGTTCCCAGTGAAAGCACCAAAATGTTAGACCCAAATGTGGTTCTAACACCCAAATTGATTAGAAACAAGATAAAGTAAAGCAGAAATAAAAAAGAACACACAAGGTTTATAGTGGTTCGGCGAAGAAATGCCTACGTCCACTTAGTTATCACTATATTCAGTAATTCAATTACAAATACAATGTAAGATTCGCTCACAACTCACTTTTGTTCACTCAGAAAGATAAAAACAAGAAATGAAAGATGGTTTGGATTTTCCGGGAGTGAAGGAATTCGAATGATGGAAATACTTGGATTCTCAAAAGTGCTGAAAAAAGATCCTTCTCTTTGTCTCTAGTTGGGGTATTTATAGGTGTGAATTTGCCTGAGATGCAATCCGGGTCGGAACACGTGTCATCCATCGCCCTCTCTTCGGGTTCGGATGGGCCATCAAGCAGACAACGCATCAATGAGATGGACGTTAGGGGTAGGAATTGGTCACATCCGGTCCGGTTCTCCAGGCAACTTTATAGGAGATTTCCCTGGATCATGGGTGCGGGTCGGAGACACGCAGGTTGGGGGTTCGGATCGGAATACCCGACCCGAACCGGAGTAGCTTGGACGTCTCTTCTTCTCTAATCATACTCCGCTCCGCTCCGAAGTCATGGCAAGCAGACGGCTTTCCGATCCACCTGAGATTCACTGGCCTTCCGATCCGATCAGGTATGCTTTGCCAATTTATCCAGTAAGAGATATCCGATCCGAACAGAGAATTTTACCCGATCCGAACCGATACGCTGCTATCAATCTGAATTGTGGAGCTTCCTTCCGATCCGAACCGGAGTCGCATAACTTGAAATACTCTTCAACAGTTAGTTTCTTGACTTTGTGTTGCCTAGTTCACAAAGTAGGCTAACACATATAATCTCCCATATAGCTTGCATAACATGTTACATATGAATCAATGTTCAACATAGTGTTTTGCATCATAAAACATAGCATTAAACTTGCATATAGCACACAACATACACTATACTAAACTTGCATAAACACATTGATTCCACAAACATAGCCATATCTTATCATATCCTATCATAATCAATTTAACAATTGATTGTTAAGTCTATAGAAACTCACCACTAAACTCCAATAAGCAAACCCTTGCCACAAATCACCCAAAAACTCTAGCCTTGAACATAAAGCTTGCAACTTGATGATGAATGCAAGCCAATGATCACTCATACAACTAAAAGATGCTTGTATGCACATGAAAGCCTTCATAGAAATAGTTTAGAAATAGGATGGAGGCTAGGGTCATTGAGTGGAGGCCATGATCATAGAAAATTTTGGCATAGTTTTGTTAGGAGATAGGATTATGACCATTTAGGGCTAGCTTAGGGTCTTATTTATAGGATTAGGCAAGTGTTTTAGGCCATTAGATTAACCCTAAATTAGATTAGGACCCTTAGATTTCGGAACCTTCCAGAAACCAGCCCTAAGACCAAGCCCAAACCCCAAACTGGTGCACCCAACCACAGAACTCTCTAGAAACTGTGCAGGTTTCCTGGCTCGACACGGGCGCAATTCCCAAGTGCGCCAGTGTAAAAATGTGTTGGCGCACTTCACAAGTGCGCCAGTGCATTTTTGTGTTGGCGCACTTCACAAGTGCGCCAGTGCATTCTGGCTAGTTTTCGGTTTTTCTGCCTAACTTCGTTCGTCCATATCTTCTTCATACGGACTCCGATTTTCGAAAACTCAGACTCTATTTCGCGTATTTTTCCGAGACGAACGCAATGGTGCAACCCGTTTCCCCTAATCTCCACATCTGGGATTAGTTATTCTTTAATTTGTGAATTTTAGCATTAACCGAAATTCGGGGTGTTACATTCTCCCCTCCTTAAAGGATTTCGTCCCCGAAATCTCTATGCTAAGGAGAATGCATATCCTACCATCCAAACAACCATCTACTCAATCCATCAAACACGGGCATCCATTGTCCTTAAAACAGTTTCTAATGATGTATGAGCATATGCAAAAAGTGTGTGTATATGTTCCCTATCTAATGTATGAACATATGCAAACCATGATAGTGCCATGCATCCATTATGTATGCGAGAGAACCCTATCGACACATACAATATCTACATGAGTGCACAATCATTCACCAAAATGCATCATCCATATGATAACACAATCATTATACATCCATAAATATAGCTTCCTACACACAATTTTATGCAATATGCCATATGAAGTGATTGAGCCGATCTAGTGCCTAGAGTGTGTATACATGCATCTACGAGCAACCACTAGCAACCACTTGCATCCACATGTATCCATCAAACATAACATGTCTCAAACACATGTTTCAACCATAGGTTTACCCTATCTAAAGGTCAAACGTACTAATGAGAGGACATACTAAAGATAAGACAAGTACTAGACAAACGATAAAGGAGAAGTTAAAAGACATACTCTCAAAAAGGAATGGGTACAATGAACGCATCTTCGCTTCCGTCTCCCAAGTAGCATTGCCTTCGTCTTCGCCCCATTGTACTTTAACTAGCTGAACTTCTCTGTTCCTCAACTTCCTAGTTTCTGACCCAAGGATGCGAGTAGGAGCTCGTCGAATCGTCGCATCACGCTCTACCTCTACATCTCTAAGCAAGCTCGGCTCTACGACCTCTGCGGTCTCATGCAAGCACTTCCTCAAATGTGACACATGGAATACATCATGAACACCACTAAGTCTGTCGGGCAACTCCACCCTATATGCCATCCGTCCAATCCTTTCCTTAATAGGAAACGGCCCAACAAACCTCGGTGCTAACTTCCCAACGGACCCAAAGCGAACAACATTTCTCAACGGGGATACTTTGACAAAAACCATGTCCCCAACCTCAAACTCAAGATCCGTCCTTCTCCGATCCGCATAAGATTTCTGTCTATCTTGCGCTGCCTTCATCCTTCTTCGAATCAAATCAATCTTCTCTGAAGTCTCTCTAACCATATCTGGCCCAAGCAAGATCTTATCCGTAGATTCCCACCAACATGTAGGAGATCGACAAGGCCTTCCATAAAGAGCTTCGAAAGGTGCCATGCCAATACTAGACTGAAAGCTGTTATTGTATGCGAACTCCACCAAAGGAAGATGTTCTTCCCATGTACCTCCAAAATCCAAGATACAAAGCCTCAAGAGATCTTCTAAGATACGGTTCACCCTCTCGGCCTGACCGTCCGTCTGAGGATGATATGCGGTGCTCAAACACAACTGAGTCCCTACCGCCTCTTGCAAACTTCTCCAAAACTCACTAGTGAAGATAGGATCTCGATCACTCACAATGCTGGATGGTACGCCATGCAATCTAACAATCTCTCTAACATAGACTGAAGCAAGCCATGGAGCGGTCCTCTTACTCTTCACGGGTATAAAATGGGCACTCTTGGTAAGTCTGTCTACCACAACCCAAATTCCCGTGTTGCCCTTCCTCGATCTCGGTAACCCATCGATGAAATCCATCGAGACACTATCCCACTTCCATTGCGGAACTTCCAATGGGTGTAGCAACCCACCGGGTTTCCTTTGCTCCGCTTTAACTTGTTGGCACACTAAGCATCTAGCCACATACTCGGCCACATCTTTCTTCATACCGGCCCAGAAGAAAACTCTCTTCATGTCTTGGTACATCTTGTCCCTACCAGGATGAATGGTCATCTTTGACCGATGTGCATCATCAAGTATAGCCTTCCTCAGACCCTCGTCTTGCGGTACACAAAGTCTACCGTCTCTACGCAACCACCCCTTACCATCTAGGGTATACCTACTCAAATGGCTGGACGACTCCCCCCCTTATGAGCTTCTCTACTAACTCAACCAACTGTGGGTCGTCTCGCTGTGCCTCGCCAATCCGCCCCAAAATAGTAGGCCTAACCTCCAAGGAGGCTAGCAAACCGGGTACAAAGTCAACGGAAGGTCTAAAGTCAATCATAGAATTAAACTCCAAGCTTCGCCATTCCACGAACAATGGACTCAAAGACAGCCTTTTTCTGCTCAAGGCGTCTGCCACCACGTTACCCTTGCCAGGGGTATACGCTATCTCAAACTCATAGGATGTTAAGAATTCCATCCACCTTTGTTGTCTTAAGACAATGTGCTCAAAGAGTCTCCAACACTTCCCTAAGATGTAGGGCATGCTTTTCTCCACTTCTAGAGAAAATCAGGATATTCTCCCATGCAAAATCGTCACAACTATCCATCTCTCACGCAGACCACATTAGTCGAACTCGACATCCCCCAAATGCAAGCCCCAAAGGCCTAAATCAATATCAGACAAACACCCAAGGGATACCTCCTTCGAATTTAGACGACCTACGTGAGATGATACTAGTAAAAACGGCTAAATAATTAAGCCCTTGTCCAACTCTGGATGTCCTTGCCAGTCTCGCTCCAAAACCACCGTTTATCCCATAACTGGCTTTGCTCAACCTATTGAGCACATACGAAAACTTATTTCGCTCCTAGAAAAGACCAAGATGTCATCCACCAAGATCATCACGAACTTATTTAGGTACTCCCTGAACACCCTTCTCATCAAATCAACAAAGTATGCGGAGGCGTTCGTCTAACCAAATGGCATCACCAGCCACTCACAAAACCATCCGGAGTCCTAAAGGCAATCTTCTCTATACTATCCTCAGCCACTCTCAACTGACGAAACCCCGTGGCTGAGTCCAACTGCGAAAATACTAAGGCGCCAACCAACTGATCAAAGAGATCATCAATCCTCGGCAATGGGTGTCTATTCTTCTTTGTGAGTTTATTTAGTTCTCTTTAGCCTACACAAAGTCTGAGGGACCCATCCGCTTTCGTAGCAAAAACTACTGGAGCACCCCGCTCCGATATACTTTGTCTTATGGACCCCTTCTCAAGCAACTCCCCTACTTGCTTATGAAGTTCTCTTCTCTCGCGAGGAGCCATGTGGCGCACTGGTAAAGATACAGGTTTGGCATTATCCACCAAATAAATTCGGAAATCTATCTCCCGCTTCGGAGGCAAACCCTTCACCTCTTCAAACACATCCGGATATTCCCGGACCACTCTAACAGATCGCAAACTCTCGACCGACGTGTCAAGCGATTCTATATAACTTAGCATAACAGATTCCATAGGATTACAAGAGATCTCGAGAGTGTTACCCAAGCGGGTCATAAGCCTAACAACTCTTCCTTCAAAATCAAGAACGACACCCCTACTGGATAACTAGTCCATGCGCAAAACTAACCCATAGCTCGTGAAGCCCAAAAAGCATCACATCTACTCTCAACGCTAAGTATAGCAACTTTCAAACCCAAACACTTCATGGAGCCCCAATTGGGTTTGAAACAACTAAGGGATCATCTACTAACTGGTGTCTAAGTGCAGTGACTCAACTAACAATGATGAGATAAACGAACTCGATGCGTCAGAATTAAATAAAGTTCGAATCGGATAATAAAGAAATCCAAATTCCAACCTAGACGGTCCTATCCCCATCTGGTACCCTAGTCGTGAGGGAATACAACTACCCTCTAGGAGATTCCGTACCTTGCCCTTGCCTCTTTGGACAATCCTAATAAGGTGTCCTATTCCTCCCAAAAGGATAACTACTTGCCTTCTTCATCCCATTCTCCACTCGTAACCTCCCACCAATGAGGTTTCATCCTTCATTAACCAAACAACTATTTGAGCCTTCCTCCCTTCGTCTATCCAATCGATACCTACCAGTCCTCCTCCTTCTTGAACCAACTTCTAATCTGACTAACGTCTAAGTCCCTTGAAGTGGTTTTCCATTCTTATCTATCTTAGAAAGGTCATCTATACGCGGAGGGGAAACTCAAAACGAGAGAGGAAGAGATTCAAAACAGAGAATTCGAAAGATATAGATATGGCTATTGGGGATTATGCTTTTCTTTCAAAAACTTTTCTCTTAAAAGACATGTTTTTGAAAATACTCCTTTCAAAAATATTCTTAGAAAATAGTTTTTCCTAAAAAATTTATCTGTTCTGGTAACCTTAAGCTCTGATACCACGTGTAACACCCCACACCCGCTACGGTCACTCACTAAGGGAATGCCATAACATCGGTGGAGTATTTTAAGTGAATATAGAACAGAAAAATTACAACAAGACAGATATAAGTAATACTTGAGAATTTAAAACATCATTTCATTTCAGCGGAAAGTAAAACATGTTTGGTTACACCAAAACCATAAATAAGTGTCAAGTACATAATATCCATCCTGATAAAAACGAAAGTACATAATCCCATTACATAACCTAATAGCCATAATAGAAAAGATAAACTGAGCTTTACATCCACGGTCCAAGCTCCAAAAGATAGATAAAGCAGTCTGATCAAAGCCCACTAGTGCTAGGCCCACTCTGAAAACCTGAGGGTTGGGAAAAAAATAAAGAAACAACGGGGTCAGACATAAGTCTGAGTGAGTCCTATAACCCTAACAATACAATCATTAAAGTAATTAGGGTATGATATAAACAAGGTACGGTACCTCTGGGGATAATGACCACACTAAGTAGCCAACTAAACACAGGATGTACTAAGATAACCGAAAAGACGCATTTATCCACCCAAGGATAATTACTAGATTACACCACCCCAGATCTACCCACCCAAGGGTAATTCCTACACTGCACCACAACAGTTCTACCTACCCAAGGATAATTCCTACTTAAAGGTTGATCCCACTAAGTGTACTTAGTAATTTTACCCAGTAGTTTCGTGTACCCCTACATAGGTGTCGTCTGCCCCTATCTTTACTAGGTGTACCCACTACTCCCAAGCGATTGGCTCCCTACCGTAGATATCCGTGCTGGCCCCACAATGGGGTGTATCACTCCCCAAAGTGGCTAGCCCGATACAACAAATGGTGCACGGGTTATATCTACACGATGCGACAACGTCTTACCTACCATCCCGGGTCCACACACGCAGATGAAACCCGTTGAACTCGCGTTGCCACTGCTACCCTGTTTTGGCCTCTTATAGTCAAGCCCAATATGCGTGTCCCGTCACTCGACTAGAGTCGAGCCCACTAAGATACGTTTGGGATATTGGTTGAAATGGGCCCCCACAAGCTACCACCTAAGCTTGTTAATTTTATCTAGTGTATCCCACTTAACCCCTTTTATAATCATACCCACCTACATGTTAAGGTTTGGTTAAGTCATCTAATCATATTTCAATTGCCACTTAAGGCACCCACTAGATTTCCACATGCCACCCAAAGCACTTACTTAACCCTTTACCCATGTTTAATTACATGTTCCTCTTTGGTTAAGTATTCTAATCGTATTTTCTATTGCCATCCAAGGCAACCCACTAGATTTCCACATGCCACCCAAGGCACCCACTTAACCCCTCATGTCCCTCTACATGCTAATATGGTTAAGTGTTTCTTAATTAATTAAGATCATGACCTCATAAAGACCTCTCACATTAGACCATCTTTTATGACTGCTGGATATGCCGGTTGGTTCCGGGCAGACTTCTGTCATAAAAAGGTCTAACCTCGTGTCTTTACTTTAATCACGTATTTAATTTATGACTAAGACCCCTCACATTGGGCCAATCATTTGTAGCTGATGGATGGCCGGTCGGTTCCGGGCAGACTTCCGCTACAAAAGGGTCCAACCTCGTGTCTTAGTTGATTAATTACACCTAATTAATCACCCCCATAATTTGAATTAATTATGCCTAATTAATTACACATTTTTAAGAATATGGGTAGACCAAACTCAATAGGTAAATTCCCAATTCCATAGTATGGGTAGACCTAACTTAATAGGTAAATTCCCAACTCCATAATATGGGTAGACCTAACTTAATAGGTAAATTCCCAATTACGTCCATTTAATTTATGTTACTCTTAAGCATACCCATTCCACATCATTTTATTAACATGCATATTAACCCCATCGTTCCCCACGTAATTCGTTCTCATAACGTGACATAATAAAAGGGAAGATTCATCACAAATGTCATGGGTTTAGCCAACATAGCATGTAACTTTATCATGGATTCAAAAGGTGTCAACTTGCATATATGAACATACATTAAACCCAACTAGTATTTAACCCAAACTTGCATTATGCATATCATAAAAGAGACAACTTGCATATGAACTTGCACATAAACTTGCATATGAACTTGCATCATAAACTTGCATATGAACTTGCATATGAACTTGCATCATAACTTGCATATGAACTTGCATCATAACTTGCGTATGAACATGTATCATAACTTGCATATGAACTTGCATCATAACTTGCATATGAACTTGCATCATAACTTGCATATGAACTTGCATCATAACTTGCATATGAACATGTATCATAACTTGCATATGAACTTGCATCATAACTTGCATATGAATATGTATCATAACTTGCATATGAACTTGCATAACATGCCATACTTAGAGACAAACTTTCATATATTATGCATATCATAAAAAGAGACAAACTTGCATAAAACCAAACACTTAGCATGCATAAAACCAAATACTTAGCATGCATAAAACCACATACATAGCATGCATAAAACCAAATACATAGCATGCATAAAACCAAATACATAGCATGCATAAAACCAAATACTTAGCATGCATAAAACCAAATACATAGCGTGCATAAAACCAAATACTTAGCATGCATAAAACCAAATACATAACTTGCATAACATGTTACATATAGACTTGCATATAATCTCCCATATAGCTTGTATAACATGTTACATATGAATCAATGTTCAACATAGTGTTTTGCATCATAAAGCATAGCATTAAACTTGCATATAGCACACAACATACACTATACTAAACTTGCATAAACACATTGATTCCACAAACATAGCCATATCTTATCATATCCTATCATAATCAATTTAACAATTGATTGTTAAGTCTATAGAAACTCACCACTAAACTCCAATAAGCAAACCCTTGCCACAAATCACCCAAAAACTCTAGCCTTGAACATAAAGCTTGCAACTTGATGATGAATGCAAGCCAATGATCACTCATACAACTCAAAGATGCTTGTATGCACATGAAAGCCTTCATAGAAATAGTTTAGAAATATGATGGATGCTAGGGTCATTGAGTGGAGGCCATGATCATAGAAAATTTTGGCATAGTTTAGTTAGGAGATAGGATTATGACCATTTAGGGCTAGCTTAGGGTCTTATTTATAGGATTAGGCAAGTGTTTTAGGCCATTAGATTAACCCTAAATTAGATTAGGACCCTTAGATTTCGGAACCTTCCAGAAACCAGCCCTAAGACCAAGCCCAAACCCCAAACTGGTGCACCCAACCACAGAACTCTCTAGAAACTGTGCAGGTTTCCTGGCTCGACACGGGCGCACTTCCCAAGTGCGCCAGTGTAAAAATGTGTTGGCGCACTTCACAAGTGAGCCAGTGCATTTTTATGTTGGCGCACTTCACAAGTGCGCCAGTGCATTCTGGCTAGTTTTCCGTTTTTCTGCCTAACTTCGTTCGTCCATATCTTCTTCATACGGACTCCGATTTTCGAAAACTCAGACTCTATTTCGCGTATTTTTCCGAGACGAACGCAATGGTGCAACCCGTTTCCCCTAATTCCTACATCTGGGATTAGTTATTCTTTAATTTGTGAATTTTAGCATTAACCGAAATTCGGGGTGTTACAACCACTCTAAATCTCGTCTCTACTTTTCTTTTCTCGCACTTTTCACTTTTTATTGCTGATTAAACAAGGTTCCATTTATTTCTTACCAAAGTGGTGAAATACAGTCTACTACCTTGGGTGTTTAGACCATTTTTGGTGTAAACACTACCATTTGATGATGGGGAAGGGGAGAAGTGGGTGCGTTAGGATTCGAGGACTCGATGGAAGAAGTGGAGGATTCAGAGAGGGTTAGAGTGGAAGATGTAGGTGAATGAAAATTAGGGATTGGAAATTTGGGGGTGAGAACAAACATATCTGTGAAATTGAGAAAGAGGAATCGAATGAGTAGCGTATGTTGATGTCCTATTGGTAGTGAAGTATTTTAACGGATTGGTAAGGTGTCAACTTCAAATCTTGTTTTAAAAGGTAAATTGACGGATAGATATGCATCCTTTTATAGATGCAGATTGATGACGTGGAAAATTAAACTTATACGTTTTTAACTATAGCTACTGCAACATAATTCGATATCTATGGTAATAAATTGAAGAGTGCATTGCAATACACAAAAATCAGCATAGCTGTGGCAACATTTTAGCTGGCAACACCTTGGATTTTTGTTGTAGTAGGCAATCAATGGTGTAATGTCGGCCTTTTTATGGAATTTTTTGAGTGTGTTTGGTTCTTTCATTTTAATTCATCTGCCAAACTCGCTCTTTTCATCTATAGCGTCGATTAAAACATGAGAATTATGCGTGGTTCTAGATTCCTTACTTCGCACAGAGCAACGTTGAATCGACTGAGAAAAGCTTTAATAGATTCCCTCGGATTTTGCTTCATTTCCAAAAGCATTATAGCATCTTTGGCTTTGGTAGCATACAAGCGGAACTGCTCTTTGAATTTCTTGGTCAAGTCGGAGAATCGGTTTATGGATTTAGGTGACAACTTTGTGAACCATAGTGATGCAACACCTTCAAAGTAAACACAAAAGTATGTGCACCTCATCCCATCAGTTGCCTTAGCTGCACTCGTATGCCATTCGTATTTGAATAGAAACTAGTTTGGACCGACAAGGCCATTGTATAGAGGCAAAGTTAGAGGATTATATTTCTTTGGACACTCTGCTTCAAGGATTCTTTTAGTGAATGGAGTCCTATCAGGAGAAAAGTCCCATTCCCTTTCATCGCCATTGCTAGCTCGATTCTTCTTCATGACTTGTTCTATCATGTCCGAGATATAATCTTTAGTGTTATGACACTCTGCAAAGCTGAGCTCTTCTCCAAATGTTCGTCTAGGCATGTGATCCTCATTAGAGAATTCGGGTTTTTTACCTTCCCGATGAGGAGATACCCTTGCGACAGGATTGGTAGCCTTTTGCCCTTTCATCTCAGAAAGATTCTTAGCTCTTGGCTTCAAGTTTTCAAAGTTAGCTCAATCCTTATCACCTATTCGATCATTATCGTTTTGCATGTTCCCATGGCAGTTATGATCAAAAGCAGACGAGTTTCCATTCACTTCGAGATCAACATGGACTTTAGGAGGGCCTGGGTTTTGTCGGGCGTTAAGGATGGCGTCATGTTTTTCCATCATATCTTTAGTATAAGCATCCATTCATTGGTTTATGTTGGCGATAGAGACATTCAACTCATTTCTAGTCACGCCGACTCCATTTACCGAGTCTTCTCCCCTTTCGAAATGGTTGGTAAGCGGAGTTTCTTCATTAGCAATGTTGTCGGTATTTCCAACATTTTTGTTCATGGTCTTCTTAGATTTTGCCATTATTTTCGAGTGGGAAATAGTTTATGACTTTAATGCAAGGCACATAGACTTGAGAGATGAGTGAAGGAAGCAGATGTGAACGCGGGCCCCACTGTGGGCACCAAATGTTGAAATCCCAAATTAGATTCCAACACCAAATGTATTAAAATGTACTTCTTAAATTGCTAGGTAGAAAAAGTGGAGCCACAACATAGTAAAAATGCAAGTAAAAGACACCAAATTATATAGTGGTTTGATCAAACATGATCTACATCCACTTTAGAATCCGTTCTCATTACTTTCACAATGATTACAATGCATACAATCATTTCAATTACACTCATTCTCATCATCTTTCCCCTACTCAATTAGTTCTCTGCGAATTAATAGAAAAGTTTAGGAAAACCTTGGAGGAGTGGAGATTCAAGGGTAGATCTTTGAGCCTTCAAGAAATGAAGAGATTCCGATAGATTTCATAATGAACTTCATGTTTGATCTTCACTCGTAGGTGCTAGAGAGATAGAAATCCCTTACAAGTGTTTAGGAATTAATTGGGCAGCCTTTCGGGGTCATGAAATTCTGTCCCCCCTTCAATGGGGGAATGAGGGGGATATGTATTGGTGAGATTCGGACCAGGTGGCAGAGTTGTAATTTTATTCTATCTTCCCTAGGACGTCGGGCGAGCTAAAAGGAATTAGAGATGAGTTTTTGAGGTTCAAGAACTTAAATCTTATGGCGGAACGAACCAAAAAAGGCGGAGCGATCTGACGACCTTGATATGGTGCGGCGTGGGCCAACAAACTTGGTGAGCTAAATGGCGAGGCAGAACGGGCTGAAATGCTTCAGCTGGTTGAATATTTGACAGGCTAGGGGATTTGAAATGTTCTGGGCCTATCACGGGCTAATAGCAGGACGACCGAAACCATGTGAACTGACCAGAGCAATGCAATGGCCTAAATATTTGTAATGGGTTGAACCAATGAATAACTCTGCTACGAGCTAAGAGCTTATAACAACCCAAACACATTCACTACCTTTGATCCATATTGTATGGATTAACACACTTCTATAACAAACATAAATTAGTTTTGACTGTGTGAGTGTGAGGTTTGAATGTGAAGACTACCTGGGCTTCTTTAGTGCTGGAACCAAAATGAGGCATGGTTGTTACATTTGGATGCATTAATTACCAGCTTATCACCTAGTGCCGGGGGTTCTTTGGTGAACACATCTAGTGGTTCCTAATAAATTTTCAATTATATGAATACATAAGATTTTAGTAATACTGTTTAAACCAAAAATGGTTCAAACACCAAAGGTACATAAATCGTACTTCACCAAATGGTAAGTAATAGAAAATGAGACCACAATCACAAAAAGTAAGTAAAAACACAAGGAGTTTTATAGTGGTTGGATTCAAAAAAAAAAATCTACGTCTACTTTGGCAAGAATTTTCATTATCATGGAGAAATTTACCAAACTCATCATCTCATACATCTCACTTATATCACTTGTTCTCTTTCTCTCTCTTTACAATTACTTTCCACTTTCTACACTCTTTCCTCTTTAGATCTCACTTGAATTTGGGAAGTAATGGACCAGATGTCGTGATTAGATTATCTTCCTTGATTCCATCATGAGATTAGTGTTATATACGGACTTTAAGGAGTAATGGCAGTTGAAGATCACTTGGATTGAACTAAAGTGAGAATTAGTGGTGTTTGGAGAAGATGAGACCCACTTAATGTTGAAGGAAGATGGTGTGAGCTTAGGAAGCCATTAATGGAGCTTGAGAAGCTTGAGAATTGTGGAAAACCGAAATGATAGCCCCTCGAGGTGGCTTAGATCGGTCCCTTGAATGGTTGTGAAAGGGAGTATTCATAGGAGAAGTTGGTACCAGTGGCAAAGCTATAATTATGGTGAACTGGACAAGGGTCGTTCATACACGTATTCACGGAATTGCCATTGGACAGCTGGAGGCAGCTGTAGATAGAGCAGGAACAACCGGTCCTATATTCAGTGAACGACCGACCCACTTTATTACTCTCTTGTTAAAGTGTCCCATCTATTTTGTGACCGACGAGGTTATATAATATGCCAATCCACTTATGCACTGCCATGCGCGCATGCTTCACAACTGCAGTAGTATATCTTTTACGTAAAGCCAACTAATAAATCAAACTAACTTTTTGTGACCAACCCATGTTTTGAAGTGATTCTCGACCCTTTGATGGGGTACTTCTCGACATAATATCTCAAACACTTGCTCGACCCTTCATGCCAGATGTTGCTTTATCAGAGTGCTTCATGGTGTGCAATCCGTCCTTTGAAACAGTGCTGGACCAGACAGTTGCAGCGTTGTTCAACATGTATGACCAGAAAGTGCACGACCGAAGCTGGTGAACTTATGACCGAGTTGTTTGTGTGCGATTGATCGCCTGAGGGGGAGATGACCAACCTACCGCTTCATGGCTGGAGTGCTTGACCAGAAGTGAACGATCAATTGTTGGAGAAGCTGCTTCTACATTATGTGATCCAAGTTGTTCGCACTTAAAGTGTTTGGAAGAATGCCTGTGTGAACTGTTGCTATTTAATAATGGTGTTAAATTTGCCCTTGTAGCTTGTATTTTTATAAAATACGAGCTTCGAACTTCGATGGGTCCTTCTATTGATTTGTATATTTTCACTGGAATTGGCAATAGCTCTAGTCTGGATCGTTCATGCCTTGGTGTACTTTGCCAGGCACTTGAATGCATCGAATTGTGCGTTTACATTCGTTCGTAGCTTTTTGTTCGCTATGGCAAATCATGCTTTGACCCTTTGACTCGTTGGTCCCATATGATCCAAGCACAGAATTTGTTAGTTGAATTTATATGCTTTGTGCCACCTATTATGTGATTAAAACAAGCACTTGCACGGTTTTGGACATATACTTTGTTATTGATCGTCCACATCAATAACAGATTTTTAATCATTTAAAAATGAATTATGATGATTTTTGTGATTGGGATTGAATAACGTACTTATGTAGAGCTGCTTTGTTTAACTGTTCATAATTCGTTTAATATTTCCCGCATAAATACGATACTCTAGTCCGAATTCACAACGAACCTTGAGTTCTGCTAATCGATATGTGTGTGTGTATATATATATATATATATATATATATATATATATATATATATATATATATATATATATATCAAATACAGATTCCAAGCCCCATTCTTCTAATGACTTATGTGGTCCTTGTACGAGAGTTCAAATTTTATGAAACGTGTACTTGTTCAAATTGGAGCTTCGATTCTTGTCCCTGAGGCTAGAGTGACTGTAGCTTTTGGATTATAAGAGGATCGGTCTTTGGTTATTTCTTGTCTTCTTGACAATTTGCCAGAAAGATGCCATTATGTGCTAACCCAATATATTATAAATCAATCGTGCACTTGTTTTTGCATTCCTGAGTTTGTAGTAAGATTGTCGGGGAAAGGAGATTTTGCTGACTGTCCATTTTTAGACCTGCTGCATTAACTTAGTTAGATTTAGAAATTTGAATTTGCCATGACACCATGGATCATCCTAGGATACAAAAAATTATGAATCTCCATTTCACAATGGCTTGGCTAGTGCATACTTATTGCTAAATCCCATTTTTATATCTCTTGTTGAAATGTGAGATATTTACGGTTGGAGCTTTGCAGATGTGGAAGCCTTTGAATTACGAGATTCTAATTGGGTCTCCAAGGTTGATCCTTATTTGTGCAGTGAGCTTTATCGATGTATCTAGAATATCAATTTTGTCAACTCATTCAAATGTCCCCATTTTGAAGGAAAGAATTGGTTTTTTAACTTGTTGCAATGTCGAGATGGACCTGTTTGATGATGGGAATTCTATTGATTAGAAATCCATCGCAAAGTATATAAAACCGCAAGCGCATGTCGTGTACTTGTAGTATGTGGCGAGTATGGGTCGACCAACGAAGAAGGAAATAATTTTAATTATATTCAATCAATCTAAACCAAATTGGAGTGAAAATTTAACAAACTAACTACAGCTACACTAAACTAGCAAACTAAGCTAAATAAGAATATGGGAATTAAATAACAACTTAGGAATAAATCCACTCTCTAGATCACATGAATCAACTTAAAATGAAACCATTACCTCCTTTTTTTGGTCATTTGTGAATTTAGTTGATATGATTATTATAAGTATAACTTATTCATGCTATTTATTAGCGCAACATAAACTATCAAACTATAACATACCCACTAAATCACCTTACTAGTTCAAATGAAAATTGTACAAGTTGAAATTAAAATATACTTTAAGCATGGCCTATGAACTATTAATTAGGACTATAAACCATCAAATTTTTTGTTTCAACCTCCGCATAATCACCATCATCATATGTAGATAAAGAGGTAATTTGTGAACACATGACTAAGCATAGCCTATGTGGTGTCAACAATATGGACTATCAAATTCAATAACGAACACAAAACCAATAACATCAAATTACATGAAGCACAAAAAGAGAGCAAGAATAAAAAAAAAATATGTTACATCTACATAATCAAGAGAGCTTCATTACCCAAAAGTTGAAAGGGATTAGACTCTAATATATATAATCATGACAACAAAAGTGATTGCAACATAAATATAAACCGACCAAAAAGAGAGCAAAATAAAGGACAATCTATTCTACTTGCATAATATAAATCTCAGCTACTTGCATAAAAGAAAAGAACTTGTAAATAAAAGACAACTAATTAAAATTGCATTAAAAAGAGAGATTATATAAAAGAAAATGGCTAAGTAGCCATGGAAATAAAAAGAGAGTTTTTCTCCGCTCCACTAAACTAAAGAAGAGAATAACAGAGAAGAACATTTACATCAACATAAAGGGGGTATTTATAAATGTTCTAAACCCTAATCACTTTTGTTGGGGACTACAAAAAATACCCCTTCATGAGGCTTCTAATCTTGTTTTAGCCACTAATAAGTCATTTAGAATGCATGAAGCCTTTTGTCTCATCCAATTAGTCTCTAATTGTACCATTAAGGAAAGAGAGATAATGGGTAGGTGGGGTCCTCCACTAAGTAGTGAATGAATTAATTTCATATCCAATTCATCGTACCCACTTTGTGTATGTATATCTCCATGTAACTTCATGTGCATTTTTGCTCTCAAATTCCTACTACATGACACACGAAAATAAACAAGTAAATTTTATCACAAAATAATACATGCATAAATGACCGTTTTGCTCTAAATATGAAGATGAATGCATGATAATGTGAGATTTTTTGGTTTTAGTTAAAACATGGAAAATAACCCACTTATGTTGTTTATTTAATTAAAATAAGAATAAATGTGTGATTATAAATGTGCATATTTATGTGCACGTCAAATACCCCCGCACTTATCTTATTATTCGTCCTCGAATAAACAAAAAAAACTAAGATAAATCTGTTTTCATGTGTTGAGCGTATGCAACAAGCCAATAAATCTCTGGGTGTCCCCAATAGGATGAGTTTTGTCTCGTGAGGGTTTTTAGCAGATACTACCACAAAATCCAAATGCAAAAAATATTAACAAAATGCAAGATTTGAAAATATTTACAAGATGAATGTAAGTTTTCAAAAGAACATTTACAAATGGGTAACTTAATTTTAAATTTAACACGAGTGAGTTAAATAAAATTTGGGTCGTCACTATGAAATTTTAGTTCGTTACTAATCCAAACTTCATACAAAAGTCAGGTTATCGTTACAAACTCCTCCAGCTTGTCTAGTTATTTCAGTTGAAAACATAGTGCAAATATGAAATCAATTCTATAATCGATATCAACAATCATAAAATGGCATCTCAATTTCCTTTTAGTTAACAAGTTAGGTCAAATAAGTGAAGATAGTGTTTGGATTTCTAGTGCTTACTCTCTCTTTATTTTGAAAATATATACATTATTACTATTTACAAACACCTAATTGAAAAGACCAAGGTATACCACCTGTGAGAGTTTAGGACAGACCTTGGCGTGTTGTATATAACGTTGTTGTATACACAAATATATGATATTCGTTTGATGATAACAACAAAATATATATTATTATAAAGTGGAAAATAGGGAGAAGGACAAAGTTAGCAAAAATTTTAGCCAAAAGTATGGCAAGTTTTAAAATTGGGTAGAAGAACACGTTGTAGGGTAAAAGTGAAAATGGGAGTGTGTCCCCAGAATTCCACTTTTTCCTAAGTTTTGTCCTTCTCACCAATTTCAAAACTTTGTATACTTTTGGCTAAAAAACTTAATAACTTTGTCCTTTAAAGGAAATTCCTCTATTATAAATGTGTTTCTTATTGCACTGTTTCATATATGCATCAAAGACAGGAATATAATATTTATATTTAAATAGAATACGACTGTTCCGAATTTCAAATATTCACACGGTATGTTACTCAAATAGAATATTCTATTTCAAACATTCAAACAATACAACTTTTATAACTCCTCTATTTGTAAAATTCACAGGAATCCATTTCATATACAGTTCACACACAATTCCTCACTACAACTCCCTGTCACTCAGTCACTTTGTACAATGTCATACAGTTACATTCACTAACATATACACACACAGTTAATGTTCTTTCCTTTTGTTGTTACAACTCACAGTCAGTCCAATCATCATCTATTTACCTGTCACATATAGAAACACACAACCAATATCTGGAATAGAAATAATTTCATATTCGACCAGATATAAATTTTATTTTTAAAATTTTATTTGCCTCAGAATTTTGGTGTGTTTCTCCTCATTTTTCATGACTTGATCTGATTTATAAATCCATCCATCCATGTCTAGGCAGCTTGTGATATTCACAGTGATACACTATAAATACCACAAGGCAGACGGTGTGTGTTTGTGTGTGCATATATTTATATATATTACAGTGCAGGGACAGGAAAGTAGTCTGATTGACTGCATATACACACTCGTATAAATATACACGTGTGCACGGCCTCGCCAATAAAAATAGAGTACAACATCCGAGGGGCAGTCACGTGGACCAATTCAACTCAGTGCACAACTCAAAAAGTTCAAGCACAAATGAAGCAAGTAGCCCAACTTTCGGGCCAAGAAATTCAAAGGGAAATGTCAATGTAGATCAAATAAAAAGACAGCATGTGATCAAGAAAATTTTAGCATGAACCAAAGGGGTAACATAATATACATGTATGGAGCATTGCAAATTAAGTGTCCAAAAAGAGACCAGAGGTCACAAGTGCAAGCATGCCATAGTATACAACAAGGCATGCAATGTTCGTTTCAGCAGTAATAATGCACAAGCAAAAAAAATGGAAGCATGTACATTTGGTCGAGCAGTGACGGAGCTAACACGTTGATAAATCATGGTGGTAAAGTTAATTTCAGTTACAAGCAGTTCAATTTTTTCAAGTGCATCAAATGTAAGGCCAACATGTTCAGCAAGGTAATACGGCATGAACAAATGCAAACTGGATTGCACATATACAAGATGTCGCAAACTGGTAGTGCAGGATGGTCAATGTGGAAAGTGAAATAATGGAACAACAACATACAAGCAACTCAGGCAAATGATCACAACAGCAAGATGCAAGAAAAATAGATCAAAACTAGTATACATGAGTGTACAAAGTAACTAGATAGTGCACATATGTGCATGTGCTAAACTTAGCAGTATGAACAATTCAATGTGACCAAGCTTATAGACAATTCAAGCTAATGGACCATCCATGAGTGTAGCAGCAATGGGAATGGACAAAGTGAAACAGCATTCACATGCATGGAACATTTCAGATTCAAGAAAAAGAAGCAAACAAGTTAAGGCAGCTCAACACTCATGTTAAAGCATACTGGTGCAAAGACATGGGTGCATTGAGCACCAACAAGGCAGGTCAGTGTAACACAAAGTAGAAAGCATGATGCAACATTGTACATATGACATAAGTTTGAACATACATGATACAATACACATGGAGACAAAGCAGTTGTACTCGACAGTATGGAGAAGATGCACAAGCATGGTACATGGGCACAATACATGAAAATTCAAATTATGCCTTTCGAGAATTGAGGAACATGTTTTTTTGTTACTGAAGTAATCAAGTCATTTCAAATTCAATAGTGGGAAGAACTATTTCAAGAAATTCACAATAAACTTTTGGCAAATGATTTATTTCCTGAGATCACTCAACATGCAAGGTTATCAACCAAGCAAATCAAAGGCAAAAGTTTTGCAAGACAAAGCATTTTTGTGTGGGAAAATTTATCTCCAGAAAATCGAAATAATTTTTTTTAGTTTTGAATCAATCAGGAAATTCATTCAAGTCAACAATCGGAAGGACAATCTGTGAGAATTCCTGAATAACATCCAGATTCATCACGAATCAGTTACAAATTTTTCACAATCAATGTAGAGCAATCAAAAGAGGGAACCGCAAAAATCAGATCATATCATATCGAGGAAATTAGAGTGTTTAGGGTTTCTATTTACCTTATATATACACCATTGCATCATTGGAAATTTGTATCGAAAAATCAAAGCGCCCTTTCAAAGAACAGAGAAATCAAATTCAGATTTATTCACAATATTTTTTGATCGCCGCATATTCTCCAAATCAGATAACATCCGATAGCGAAAGCAACACAAAGCATTGAAGCAATCAAATAAATCACGACATCATTTCTTCAAGCATCGATCTGATTTGGGGAAGATTGGAGAAGCCCTAGTTCATCGCCGCCACCAGTTTTAATTACTAGAAGAGAAAGTGATCGGGGATAATTAACAAGTGTGCACACATAAGAGAAATTGGCCAACCAAGACAAATTAGAAAGAGGGGTTTTATAACTCCTTATATTTTTAAGTGCTAGGGTTTCATTTTTTTTAACTTTAGTTGTGTTTTCAATTTCATTTGTAAACCGTCCAAATAGTTTCTAGAGTCTATAAAATCTAGGGAATCCAGTTAGGATTTTAACTAGCAGTTTACTATAGCCTCCAAAAACTAGGGTTTATAGGTTACGGTTTTGTAATCTGGGGAAATCTGATCCAGGGGATATAGATCAATTTAGGGTTTTGAGCATAAGATTAGAATAGGAGCGATGGGTTCGCGAGTTTACATGGTTTTGTAAGCGGGATCTGTTCTGTTACCTAGTAGAAACCCCAGGAATGCAACACTATGCAAGATTTTACTAAAGATGGGTATATCCTGTGACATTTACTTACTGCATTTTTATTTCTACTGCACTCTATGATCTGATATTTTTTATATCTCGCTTAAAATTCAATAAACCCTGTTCACCCCCCTCTAGGGTTAATCTAAATCCAAGAAGTGGTATCAGAGCCTGGTAATTTCTTTAACTCTACAGTAATTGGTCATCCTAGTTGTCAATCTTCTGAGAGTCTATCCAGTCATATTCCATCTATTTTTAATGGTACAGAATTTTTAAATTGGAAAACAGAAATGGAATCCTATTTAATATCTGTTAATATTAAATGTTGGGATTATGTTGTTAATGGATATGATTGGAATACTATTGAGTTTAATTCCCGTGCTACACATATTTTATATTCTCATATTGATGATGATCAGTATAACCTTATATCCCATTATTTATCTGCATGGAAAATCTGGGATACTCCCAATACGAATTATGGAAGACTTGACAACCGTAGCTCAAAGCCCGATAATGGCAACTCAGATTCAGATCTATGCGTAACAGGCCATGTGACGAAATTTCTGATGGATCAGATGATGGAGATTCAACAAACGAATAGACAGAAAATTTCTCTTATGAAGATTTAGTTTATATGTGCATTGATTTAACTAAATATAATGATAAACTCCAACTAAAAATTAAAACTTTGAAATCTAAAAATTCTAGGTTGCGAAGCAAAAATAATGATTTGAAATTGAAACTTGAATGTAGAGAATTTTCTAATTCTATGTGCAAAAGTTGCTTAAATTTGTGAAATAATCTTGCTCATCTTAATGAAAATTTTGAACAGCTTAAAAACCAAAATTTTATTTTGAAAAATAACGAGGATGAGCTTCATAAAAACAATTTTTTGTAAAAGGAATTAGATAATTTCAAGATATATGAAAATTCCAAATTTGAAATTTTTGAAAAGAAAAGTGGTTGAAAACTGAATCTACTTTAAAAGAGCTTGAAAACGAAATTGAAAATTTCAAGATTTTTTAAAACCAACAATTTGAAAAGCAAATTCAGTTTAAATCTGAGATTCTTGAATCCAAGACCAAAATCAAGTTGCTTGAAAACTAAAATTTGATTTTGAAACAGAATGAAACTGAAAAGAGAAAGATCAGCATCAATCGTTGTTCGAATGTATTGAAAGAAAATTCTGACCTTTAATCTAAAATTCAACTTAAATCAACTCTGATCAAATTCTCTAACGGAGAAAAATCTTTAAATATGTTGTTGAAAAACCAACTCCTTTCAGGAAATAAAAATGATCTTGGTTTTGGGAAAAGAAATGATTTTGAAAATTTGAACTCATGTAATTTTTAAAATCCTGCAAACTGCTTCAAGAAGGGTCATTCTAAAAATTTGAATTTTCGAAATTCCAGGAGTTTTTTTAATCACAAACGAGATAAGAATTGGTTTGATAACAATTCATTTAATTCATTTTGGACCCAAAAAGGAAATTAAGTAAATTCGTCTAAATTCAAATAAGTTTGGGTTCCAAAGGGTACAAAGATAAATTTGGATGGATTGCTTTACAAATAGGTTTGGTAACCAAAAACGTACAAATACAATTGTGAGTGGTTTTAGTGCTTTTGCTAAACCACTTAATCCTCTAAATAATTAGGTACCAGAAGAGGCTGAGGAACTGCTTTGCAAAAAGAGATTTGAAATCAAGTTGGTCTATATTTCTGTATCATTCATAGTTCATTAGCCAAGATGTTGAGCTGGAGATCCACAACATCTTCGGTTATTCTGGTACGTTATCTAGACTCAACTTTGTAAATATTCTCTGTTTTTATTTTCTTTGTTTATTCCTTCTTCTACCCCCTTATGTTTTTTTTTGTTTCAAATTTGTCACTGCTGTATTTTTCTTCTCTAAGCTTTCTTAACTCCCAATTGCAAAACTCTTGGTTTTCGGGAAATTTGCTTCATCTGAATAAAACTCTGATGTTTTTAATCATTTCCAGATCCTGAATTTAAACTTGTAAATATCTGCAATTGTTTTGAAGTTTATTTTCTGTTTTCTGAATTCATAACAGTGTTGATGTACTCTTGTCATATCTTGAATACAATTGATTTGAATTCTAAATTTTTGAAGATCTGAAAGTTTAATGGAATTTCACATACCTCTGCTATTTTGAGTTTCTTCTTATTCATTTTAGAAAAGCTTGAAATGTTATACTCATTACAACATATTGCAACTTCTTAGTTGTGATAATTTCATTGATTTTCACACTGGCTTGAATATTCTGTTTTTTCTTGAATCACGATGATACATCTTGAATTTCATCTTTATTCATGATCATTATGTTGAAATTTGTTTGTTTGAAGTCATCTGATACTCATGATATTTTGAATATCACACATCTCTTAAATTTGAAATTATCAATCTTGTGTAACTGATTCATTATATCTTAAAACTTGACAGTGACTAAAGTGATTTCAAATAAATTATTTTCAATTGTTTAGATCATGAATATCTCTCAAGCCCGATGTAAATGATCTGAAATTACTCTTGTACTTGTTAGAAATATTTTGAAAATTCTTTTAGAATCTGGTCTTGAAACTCATTGTTATTTCATGATTATTTGATTTGAATATTTGTTTTCTTAAAATCATTTGAAATTGTTGATTTATTGAATCTCACACATATCTTGAATCTGAAATTAATAATCTGGTGTGATCGACATTGAATCTTGAGTTTTTCATATTGCTCAAATGATTTCAAATAAACGGCATTTTAAATCTTTGATCCTGAATCATCTTTTGTGACCGTCATCTTGACAAGTCTGATTTGAAACTGTTATTTGTGCTACTCTGACATAGATTAGAAAATATTTTGGAAATTGCTTGTTTTTGATCTATTTGCTACTCTAATAAATGCGGCTAATTTGTTATCTTTTCTGCTTGGGCTTGATGTATGGTTTTGCTGTCTGAGATACCCTTGTTCGTCTCAGTGTCTTTGAAATCCTCGTTAATAGAAACATCAAGTGGTATCAGTTTAGAAGTGTTGAATTAGTTTTTGTTGTGCATATTTTTTTAAATCCCACTTGTCTTGTCTTGTATAGACCTTCATATCTCTCTTATAATGGATATTCAATTTTAAAATTATTTATTGATTATTCATTCAGAAATTGAAATCAATATCCAAATTGAACTGTATTTATAATTCATCAAAATTCTTATTAGATTTTGAAATTGCGATAAATTGTGACTGCAATATATTTCACAACAAGAGGTGATTTTATTTAGATTTTATGATGGTTAAACAGTTATTATAATATCTTTGAATTGGCGATTTTTTCATGACCATCATCAATATCTACCATTCTTTTACCATCATTCATGATTTTGTATTAACGTGGAGAGTTAACATTTTTTTTAAAAATCATCTTGGATAAACAGTGGAAATATTTGTTATAGAAATAGGGCTATGTTATTATTCAGAATAAGTGATAATTGAAAATTTTCAATGATCCCAGTATAGTTGAGCATATTCCATAATATGATAAATTTAGAAATTTATTTAACAAGCTATTCCTATACCTACCACATTCCTATCATCAATATTCGTTTTATATACCGAGGAGTTTTTCTTTTGGGCTGAAAATGATAAATATAATTAATAATTAATACATAATTGTGTCTCTAAACTCATTTAAAAATCCAAGCTCTGGTCATGCATGGTTAAGAGATTACTTATAAATTAAGCTGCGACTGACCTCATTTAAAAATCCAAGCTCTGGTTAAGCGTGGTCAGTGTGCTCTTAAATAAAAAGAAAAAGAAAATGGACTAAATTTCTAAACAAAGTTGTATATGAAATCCTCGGTGTGTAAAAACTATCCTATCAATCCATCTTTCTAATTTGTGAAATGCGTTAAAATCTTATGAAGTATTATGATTTGTTGATTGATAGTTATTGGGATTTGAGATTATAAGATTGTGTCACTTAAGTTGAATTTATAATTATAGTCCAAATCCATCACTGTTTTTGTGCTAAAATTTAAAAATTCTTTGGAAAATAATTGGAATTCATTTTTTTTAACTCTCTCCGTTTATACAAATTTCATTGTAAATCCATCATTCTCTACAATGTGAAACATGCCACTAGTTCTCAGAATATTACGATTTTTGTTTGATTGATTGAGATTTATGATGACCTTTCTTCCTCTTAAGCTAATATTATATATTTTAGTCATTTTTCATCCATATTTTAAATTCTGTATACTTTTGATGATAACAAAAGCAGGAGATTCGGTTGAGATTTTGATTTATAAGTGAATAGTTTATAAATATTTTAATATTGAAAATTCCATTCAATTACCATTGTTTTCACTCATGCACAGTTATAGGGGGAGTTTCTGTTATAAGGGGAGCTTTCAAGTAGGGGGAGTTCAGTTCATCGCTGTCAAACACATTTATTGTATTCAAAATCTTAATATTTGTTTGTCATCATCAAAAGAGGGAGATTGTTGTATATAATGTTGTTGTATACACAATTATATGATTTTTTGTTTGATGATAACAACCAAATATATATATTATTATAAATGTGTTTGTTATTGTACTATTTCTTATATACATCACAGATAGGAATATAATATTTGTATTTAAATAGAATACGACTATTCAAAAATTCAAATGTTCATACGGTATTTCATTTAAATAGAATATTTTATTTCAAACATTCAAACGGTACAACTTTTATAACTCCTCTATTTGTAAAATTCACAGAAATAAATTTCATATACATTTCATACATAACACCTCACTACCACTCTCTGTCACTCAGTCACTCTGTACAATGTCATATACATACATTCACTAACATATACACACTGTTATTGTTCTTATCTTCTGTCTTCACAGCTCATAGTCAGTCCAGTCATCATCTGTTTACATGTCACAAACAGAAACACACACAGTATCTGGAATAGAAATAATATCACATTCGAGCAGATATAAATTTTATATTTAAAATTTTATTTGCTTCAGAATTTTTTGTGTTTCTCATCATTTTTCAGGACTTGATCTGATTTATATATCCATCCATCCGTGTATAGACAACTTTCGATAATTACAGTAATACACTTGAAATACCACAAGGCAGACAGTATATATATATATTTTATAGTGCAACAAATGTAAGGCCAACACAACAAATGTGCAGGGACAAGAAATTAGTCTGATTGATTGCATATACAAACGCGTATAGATATACATGTGTGCACTACCTCAGCAATCAAAATAGAGTATTGCATCTGAGGAGTAGCCACGTGGACCAACTCAACGCAGTGCACAACTCAATAAATTGAAGCACAAGTGAAGCAAGCAACCCAAGTGTCGGACCAAGAAATTCAAAGAGAAATGTCAATGTTGATCAAAAAACAAGGTAGCATCCGATCAAGAAAATTTTAGCATGAACCAAAGAGGTAACACAATATACATGTATGGATCATTTCAACTTCCGTGTGCAAAAAGAGACCAGAGGTCACTAGTGCAAGCATGACATGGTATACCACCTGGCATGCAATGTTCATTTCAGCAGTAATAATGCACAAGCAAACAAATGAAAGCATGTATATATAGTCGAGCAGTGATGGAGCTAGCACATTGATAAAGCATGGTGGTTTAGTCAACTTCAGTCAAAAGCAGTTCAGTTTTTACAAGTGCAGCAAATGTAAGGCCAACATGTTCAGCAAGGTAACATGGCATGAACAAATGCAAACTGGATTGTACATATACATGATTTCAAAAACTAGTACTGCAACATGATCAATGTGGCAAGTGAAACAATGGTACAACAACATACAAGCAGCTCAAGCAAATGATCACAGCAGCAAGATGCAAGAAGAACAGATAAAAAGTAGTATACATGAGTGTACAAAGTAACTATACAGTGCACATATGTTCATGTGCTAAACTTAGCAGTATGAACAATTTAATGTGACGATGCTTATAGACAATTCAAGCTAATGGAGCATACATGAGTGTAGCAGCAATGGGCATGGACAAAGTGAACCAGCATTCACATTAATGGAACATTTCAAATTCAAGAAAAAGAAGCAAACAAGTCAAGGTAGGTCAACACTCAAGTTAAAGCATACTCGTGCAAAGACATGGGTGCATTGAGCTCAAACAAGGCAGGTCAGTGTAACACAAAGTAGAAAGCATGATGCAACAATGTACATATGACATAATTGTGTATATACATGATACAATACACAAGGAGACAAAGCAGTTATACCCAACAGTATAGAGAAGATGTACAATCATGGTTCATGGGCACAATACATGAAAATTCAAATTATGCCTTTCCAGAATTGAGGAATATGTTTTTTTTACTGAAGTAATCAAGTCATTTCAAATTCAATAGTGGGAAGAACTGTTTCAAGAAATTCACAATAAACTTTTGGAAAATGATTTATTTCCTGAGATCACTCAACATGCAAGGTTATCAATCAAGCAAATCAAAGGCAACAGTTTTGCAAGACAAAGAATTTTTGTATAGGAAAATATATCTCCAGAAAATCAAAATAAATTTTTTCAGTTTTGAATTAATTAGGAAATTCATTCAAGGCAACAATCGAAAGGACAATCTGTATGAAGTCCAGAATAACATCCAGATTCATCACGAATCAGTTACGAATTTTTCACAATCAACGTGGAGCAATCAAAAAAGGGAACTGCAAAAATCAGATCATATCATATCGAGTAAATCAGAGTGTTTAGGGTTTCTATTTATCCTATATATACACCATTAAATCATTGGCAATTTGTACTGAAAAATCAAAGCGTCATTTCAAATAATAGAGATATCAAATTCAGATTAATTCACAATATTTTTCGATTTCCACATATTCTCCAAATCAGATAACATTCGATCGAGAAAGCAACACAAAGCATTGGAGTGATCAAAGAAATCACGACATCATTTCTTCAAACATTGATATGATTTAGGGTAGATTGGAGAAGCCCTAGTTTATCGCCTCCACCTATTTTGACTCCCAGAAGAGAAAGTGAACGGGACTAATTAACACGGTAGCACACACAAGTGAAAGTGGTCGGCCAAGACAAATTAGAAAGGGGGGTTTTTAAACTCCTTTTATTTTTAAGTGCTAGGGTTTCATTTGTTTAACTTTTGTTGTATTTTCAATTTCATTTGTAAACCATCCAAACAGTTTCTAGAGTCTGTAAAATCTAGGGAATCTAATTAGTGTTTTAACTGGCAGTTTACTAGGGTCTGTAAAAACTAGGGTTTATAGGTTATGGTTTTGTAATCTGGGGAAATCTAATCTAGGGGATATAAATCAGTCTAGGGTTTTGAGTGTAGGGTTAGAATAGGAGTGAGGGGTTCGCGAGTTTAGATGGTCTTATAAGCGGGATCTGTTGTAACAACCCTGATTTTCAGGATTACCTGTTGAATTAATTAAAATAATTATCATATCCCAATTGGGGATTGAATGATGACTTAAAAAATATAAACAAGCCTAGACTATTTAATCCTTGATGATTAAATAGAAAAGTTTTGTTATATGTGTGCTATGACCATTTGAAGAATAATAATAGATGACATAAAATATGGAATTTCTTGGTTTGTAATTAACGCAATGAAATAGTTGATACTAAAAATAATGTTTAAAATTTAACAACGTACGTTAAAATGGCGTTAGTAAATTTGTGTAAGCTTAAGCATATTTGGAAAAAGGGTGAAAACATGTTTTTATATGTTAAATATAAGCTAAATATATAAATTAGTGTTAAAATAAGTAACTAAGGGATGATTTTAGATGAAATTAAAACATGGGGGCTTAATGACAGTTTTCCAGGAAATATCTGGAAACTAAGAAAGAGGAAAAAAATGTACGATGCTCTCACTTCTTCTTCCCCGTAGCTTTCCTCTTAAAACTGAGAAAACATTCAGAAAAAAATGAAATTGTTAATCCCCTCTCCAAATCAAATAATAATCTGAAATTCCACCCCAAATTAAAGGATTAGACTTTAATTCAACCTCTCCTACAGGTAATCTCGAAGAATCATGAGAATTTCATTAGATTTTGTGGATTTTGTTCACTGTAATATTCAGCTTTGCTTCCATGTCTCTTTTTTTTTGTTTCAGTGCGCCCTCGAAGGCAATTCCAAGGAAAAAGCTCTCAAATTTCTCCAATCCATGCCTAGTTGATGCTGAAATCAAAGGTGAGTTATATTTTCAAAACTCACTCTTCTAGACTAAGATTATTTTTATGTGAATGAAGCAGAAATTGTTTGCTGTGAAAAAAATTGTTCAATTTTTGTTTGCGGTGAAATTTCAGCCGAAATACTCATTGTTTATGGATATTACATAGTTTTTGGTTTTACACCGGTTAAACGCAGACTCTGATATTTCTATGTATATTTTGGAAGAAAATGTTATATGTATATTGTAGTACATTTGACTACATGTATATTCTACTATGTACGCACTCTGATTGTACTTGTATCGTGATATGCGGGTAGTTCTGTGATATGTGATGACGTTTGTTATAATTTATTTTGAATACAATCCACATCTATTGTAGTATTGTTAAATCTTGCATTGAATACGTCAAACGAGATTAAAAATTTTGGCGTGTTTAATACTTGATTAAGACAAAATTACGAATGACTGCCCCTAACAAGCCATATTCTTCGTTCTATTAGACAATATTCCTTGTGAATATTCTTTAATAGCACGGGTATAGCGGTGGGGATGTTACATTATGGTATCAGAGACCAGTTCAGAACAAAGTAGAACAAACATAGAACAACAATCACATTACAGTGCAAACAAATGTACTACAAGTGGAACATCATACCCAATCAGAGTATGCGCCAAATGGATTCTTATCTTTTGTTCTCAAGGGTAGATATTAATTGGGATACTTCTAGGAATGCCTTATAATTTCGTTGTATTTTAAGCTGAAATTGTATTAAAATATCTTACCCTGTGAATAATCTCTATCTTATTTGAAATTAAAGGTTATGGTTGGAAGAGACACTGAGTCATCCATACCTCCGGCCATTGAGCCGTCCAGTGGTACACAACCTAGTGGGGTTATCATGTCTACCGATCAAATTCTTGAGCTTATTAGAAGCACTAAGCCTCCTCCACCAGCCTGATCTTCTCCTCCGTGCAAGTCATTATTTTGCGCGCATGTGTAGCGACTTTATTCATCTCGGGGTCAAGCCATTCAAAGGCTCCGAGACAGTTCTTGAGGTTCAGGCCTGGCTCCGTACATGCGAGCATCTTTACTCGCATAGATATTTCGAGTCACAATTGCATTCTTGTTGCATCTAGTATGTTACAGGAACATGCATTGCGTTGGTATAAGCTCCTTGTTGTAGAGTTGGATGAGGCAACCTTAGAGTTGTCCCAGTTTAAGCAGTGATTTGAGCTTAAATTTGTTCCAGAGTCAGAGAAGTCCATTCTTGCTCGACGTTTCCTTGAGCTTAAGCAAGGAAAGTCATTTGTTTCAGAGTATGTTGCATCCTTTGAGGGCTTGTCTAAGTATGGCCTTGAGCATATTAGCACTTCCTACAAGAAGAACCTCAAGATTGCTTCGGGTTTGAAGAAATATTTGAAGATGTCGCTCATGTTACAACTCAAGTTATCTTTTGAAGAGTTGGCTGATGCAGCCTTTCATTTCGAGGTCGTGGAAAAGGAGAAAGATAGCAGTGATGAAGATGATGTTCGTCATAACCCTCTCAAGAAGAAGTTTCCATGTAAAAAGTCTGTGTCCTTCCCTCCTTAGAAGAAGCAACATACTAGCTCTAATTATCAGCCTAAAGCAAACCCTCAGACTCGTACTTCATCTTAGCGAGCATGCTTCAATTGTGGAGCTTCAGACCATTTTATCCGTGAGTGTCCGAAGCCACTTTTCTTCCGCAAATGCAAGCAAGAGGGACATTGGGGCAGCCAATGTCCTAAATTTTCGAAAGGGATGAAAGCTGGAAAACTCAATGTGGTCGATGCTTGTGAACGTTCTTCATGGGCCCAAGGTATTTCTCCATCTATTATTGAAGCTTCTATTTAATTTCATGATCGTTCCATATGGTTTCTCTTCGATACGGGTGCGTCGCATTCATTTGTATCGAAGCAACTCGTCGATGATTTTCAGTAGCATGTTTCTTGCTTAGTGACTTCATTGAGGATTGCAAATCCCATTGGGGGATTAGCGACCCTTAGTTTATTATGTGAGGATGTAGAAATAATTTTATGTAGCTTCTTTTTCCATGCGATCTACACGTTATTTAGTATTTGGAGTTTGATATATTTTGGGCATGGACTGGCTCGTACGATACGAAGCCAGGATTCTTTGTTTAGAGCGGATATTACTTCTTCATCATCCAGATTCTTCCTCTCAGTTATCTCTAGTACTTCGGGATATCGATAAGGATTCCAAAGCATCTTTGTTTTCTCTTGAGTCACAGGACAACATTGATATTTCTCAAATTCCAGTTGTATGCGACTTTGTCGATGTCTTCGAGCCTGTTTCAGGCGTGCCACCCAAGCGGGACGTAGAGTTCCGTACTGATTTTGTGCCTGGTGCACAACTTGTTAATTGACTGCCTACTATAATGTCTACTAAGGAGAATGAGGAACTCAAGAAGCAACTTCTCGAGCTTGAGTCAAAGCAGTTCATCCAGTCTAGTTCTTCACCATGGGGTGCCACGGTTGTGTTCATGAGGAAGTCTTATGGGACTTGCAACAACCCGTATTTTCAATAACCTGTTATAACGTAAATCGAGGCAGAATTTAATTCAAAAATCTGAATCAAGGGAAACGGGCTATTCCATTGCGTTCGTCTCGGAAAAATACGCGAAATAGAGTCCGAGTTTTCGAGAATCGGAGTCCGTATAACCCGATTAAGGCCCAACGAAGTTTTCAGAAAATTCAAAGTAAAAACAGATTTCAAATTCAAGTTTGAATTTGAAAATTAGGTCAGATTGGGCTAGGCGGGAAAAATCCAGCCAGAGCACCCAAGTCGACAGGCCTGTCGACTTGGGAGTCGACTTGGTTGGACCCAAGTCGACAGCCCTGTCGACTTGGTCCAGCCGGGCTGTTTAGCCTGGTGCACCATTTTGAGATTGTGTTGAGCTTGGGGGCCAGATTCGGTTTTAAGGGCTGAGATTGGAACTAGGGTTTAATCCTATGGCCTAAAACACTTGCCTAATCTATAAATAAGACCCTAACCTAACCCTAAATCATCATTACTCATTATAGTAACTAAACTATGGCAAAATCAATCCTTTCATGGCCTCCACTCTCTTCACAAAATTCCTAAATAAATTTCTATGAGATTTTCCATGCATACAAGTGTTTTCAAACTTGTATGAGCATCATTAGCTTGCATTCAAGTCAAGTTTCTATATTTGCATCATAAAGAAAGAGTTTTGATCATTTTGGCTCAAGGGTTTTTATGTTAGAGCTTGCATTTTGAGTCTATTTGATTTCATAAGGGCTTTGTCATATTTTTGTGACTTCTTAAGCATTGTAAGCCCTATTCTACTTTCATACTTAAACTCTAAAGTTAAATGTATGATATGCAAGTTTACTATGCTATGGTATGCAACTTTATCATGTTGTAATATGCAAGTTTATATGCAAGTTTACTATGCTATGGTATGCAAGTTTGTCATGTTGTAATATGCAAGTTTGTATGCAAGTATGCCATGTTATGATATGCAAGTATGTTTTGCAAGTTTGGGATGATCATCTTGTTCATGTTATCATGTTATGCAAGCTTATCTTGAGTATGTGAACATAAAGCTTCAAGCTTTATGCTAAAGGTTGCATTTTGGCAACATGTAAGTTATCATATCTCTTATGATAACTTGCATGTGAGGCTAAATGCGAACTTATGGCCATTTCTACATGTCATTTAGCACCATGTATCACCAATATGCTAAGTTTGGTTTTATGCATGCTTTTGAGGCCTAAAAATGTAATATGCAAGTGTATGAACATATGAACATTTCATATGCCACCATGTTGAACTTGTGGCTTCAACACCTTTATGTCGAGATTATGCCAAGTTCCCTCTTTCTATCCTTTATGCGCTATTGCGATATGTAAGCGATGGGATTGCGTTTGGGGTTGGGTAAACTTAAAAGACATAAAAACATAAGCTTGGGAATTTACCTATTAAGTTAGGTCTACCCATTGGGAATTTACCTATTAAGTTAGGTCTACCCAATTGCTTGAAAACTAGTAATGTGATTTGGAAACATGATGGACATGACACTTAGAAAATATAAGTGTGACCAACTCGAGGTTGGGTTGAGTTTGTAGCGTAAACCTACCCGGGACCGACCGGCTTAACTAGTTGCTACAAACAATAGGACCCAATGTGAGAAGTTGGTCATGTTGTACCTTGAACCCGAGGTTAGACCAAGTTGTGGTGTAAAGCTACCCGGAACCGACCGGCTTAACTAGTAACCGCAACAAAGTCTAATGTGAGAGGTTAAGGCGCATTAAATTAATTAATGCCTCATGATTAGGGTTAAGTCATGGACCGCTTGAATACTTAACCAATTAAACACGATGGGTTGGTAGGGTTAAGTCATGAACCTTGGGTACACTTAACCAACTTCGTACTTGAATGGGTTGGGTTAACCACGTTTAACCCATTAAGGAAACCCTAGTTACGTGGTCCTTTGCACCAGTAACCCTCTTAGTTGTATCATGATACCCTAGGGACTAGGCTAGGGAGGGGCTCGATTACTGGATGCCATGTAAGCGACCAAAACGACGGCTGAGTAGGTGCGCCGGTGTAGGTTCAGGCGGGCCATGGTCGTGCACATGGTCCGAAGTTGAAAAAAACAGGCACGGGCACCAGTAGGTTTAGACTGTGCGTGCATTGATTTGTGTCAGTGGTCGACACCCTAGGACTTGATACACCCTAGGGTGGACCTAGCACAGTTTAGCTACACTTCGTAGTTGGGCCGTATGACACCGACACTTGACGAGTTAGGCTTATAGGGAGCCGATCGACTAGACCGTGCTAGTTGGACCTTGGTTTAGGTCATTCATGATGTTGGGCCAAACTTGGGCCTGGGGATCACTTCTTGTTTACACTTTGGACCTCGTATTGGGGTCACTACATGTTATGGGGCCAAAGCTTGGGCCAAGGGATCAATACTTGTTTATTCAAGTCATGTTAGTTTGCTAGTACACCTGTGGTGCAAAAACCTTAAACCTGATTATGCGATGACACCTTTATCTACCTTGTTAGTTAATCATCATGCTAGTATGTTGTTATCCTTATGTTCATCCCTACTGCTCATGCTAGTTAACTCTACCAGTTTACATTGATTGTAGTAGGGCTTACTCAGTCTTTTTGGCTGACCCGTTTTCTTTCGCCTCTTTTCTTCCGTCCCCCCCCCCCCCAGGTTCTCAGGGAGGGAATACTGGAGCTTAGCTTGGATTTCTGATCGCTTGCTTGTGGTATTTTAGCTCATGTACGGTCTTGGCATGAAGCTAGCTATGGTTATCACTTATTTTGGGGATAGTACTTATGTATTCCAGTTTTTCAGTGATGTTGTTTTTATCTAGACTTGTTTATTTGGAAAGTTGACATTATGATGTACCAGACTTGTTTTGAAATGGTTTAAAATCTTCCGCTGTTTTATCTATGTTATTTACTCTGTTTACATATATACATATGTTCTTGTTCTGCCTTGATATATCATTATGCATGTTTACCTGATTCAAACGCCCCTCCAAAGTCAGAGTGCTTGCAAGAGTCACCCTGGCGGAGGTGGGGTGTTACAGGACTCTTAGGCTTTGCATCGATTATCGCATGCTCAATGAGTTAACCATCAAGAATCGCTATCCATTGCCGAGGATAGATGATATGTTTGATCAACATAGTGGTGCCAAAATCTTTTCTCATCTAGACTTGGCTATAGGTTTCCAGCAGCTACGAGTTGCGGAGGACTGCATTCCTCTTACAGCATTCCGCACTTGCTATGGTTCTTACAAGTGGCTCGTCATGCAGTTCGGTTTGAGTAATGCCCTGGATTTGTTTGTCAATTTGATGAATCGAGTATTTAAGGAATACCTTGATAAATTTGTCTTGGTGTTTATTGATGATATTCTGGTTTATTCTAAGTCTGAAGATGAACACGCAAATCATTTGCGTATAGTTTTGAGCACATTTAGTCATCATCAGCTAAAGGCTAAGTTTTCCATATGCCACTTTTGGGAGAGGCAAGTCCGCTTTCTTGGACAAGTTGTTTCTGCTGAGGGTATCTCTACTGATCCATCTAAGGTCGAGGCCATCCAGAATTGGAAGAGGCCCGAAAATATCCATGAGCACAGTTTTCTTGGTTTGGCTGGTTATTATCGCAGTTTCATTCGGGACTTCTCACGTATTGTATTACCTTTGACGAGTTTGACTCGCAAATGCATTCAGTTCAATTGGTATGATAAATGTGAGGCTTCTTTTCAGAAACTAAAGGACCTCCTCACACAAGCTCCTATTTTACTAGTTCCCGATGGGAATCAAGATCTTAATTGGTATGATAAATGTGTGTACCTCCTCACACAAGCTTCTTTTCAGATACTTGAGGGACTTATGCTGATGCAAAAAGATCGTGTTATTGCATATGCTTCAAGGCAGCTGCGTCCGAACGGGGTTCGGAATGCAACCCATGATCTAGAGCTTGCATCCATTGTCCTCGCATTGAAGATATGGCGTCATTGTCTTTTGGGGGAGCGGTTCACATTATACACCGACCATAAGTCCCTCAAGTATCTTTTCTCGCAGAAAGAGCTCAATGTGGGGAAACAGCGGTGGTTAGAGTTCCTTGCCTCATATGACTTCGACATTCAGTACACCCCCAGCAAGGGGAATCGAGTTACAGATGCGCTTACCGGTAAACACTCGGCAATCGAATCGATGATGTTAGCCGAGTGGGATACTCTAGAGTCTCTTTCACAGTTCGATGTTTGTATTCGATCCCCATCATCTGATTCTCCTGTTTTATTATTTGGTATGGAAGCTCGTCCATCCTTGCTTGATCGTATTCATGAGGCTCAGAGGCAAGATAATGATTTAGTGCGCCTTATTCGTTGTGTGAGGGTGATTCCCAAGATAATGAGTTGAGGGATCACAACCTAGATTCTCGTGGTTGTCTTCGCATTAAGAACCGTCTTGTTGTCCCAGCTGACTGTTCACTTAGGCGTGACATTCTTGATGAGTGTCATTGCACTAAGTATTCTATCCATCCTTGAAGCAATAAAATGTATGCTGATATGTCTCAACTATATTACTGGAAGGGCTTGAAGCATGATGTTGCGATATATGTTAGCAAGTGTATGACTTGCCAGTTGGTTAAGGATGAGCATCAACGGCCTTTTGGTCTTTTACAGCCTCTTGAGATCCCTATATGGAAATGGGATCAGATCTCTATGGATTTCATTGATGGCCTACCCCGTTCGAGGTGGGTTATTCTAGTATTCGGGTTATCATCGATCGACTTACTAAATCTGCTCTTTTCATCCGTATTATGTCTAATAGGGATGCTCCACTTCTTGCCAAGTTGTATGTTAAAGAATTCGTTCATCTTCATGGTATTCCAACATATATTGATTTTTATCATGACCCCATTTTTACCAGTCGTTTTTGGAGTTGTTTGCATCAAGCTTTGTGTATGAAGTTTAACTTTTCTATAGCCTATCATCCTCAGTCCGACGGACAGACTGAGCGAGTCAACCATATTTTAGAAGACCTTCTTCATGCTTGTATTCTCGACTTCGGTGGTTCTTCGGAAGACCACCTACCTCTCGTAGAGTTTTCTTATAACAACAGCTTTCAGGCATCTATTGGCATGGCACCATTCGAGGCTTTGTACGGTAGACCATGTCGGTCTCCCTCTTGTTGGTTAGAGTCAGGGGAGAAGTTTATTCTTGGTCTTAACTCCATTTGTAATTCTTCTTAGAATATTTCCATCATTTGACAAAGAATGAGAGAGGCACAGAGCAGGAAAAAGTCCTACACAAACAACCGTAGAAACCTCTCGAGTTTTCAGTTGGTGATCTTGTCTTTATTCGAGTTTCTCCGCTAAAGGGAGTTATGCATTTTGGTTCAACAGTGATGTTGGCGCCTCAATTTATTGAGCCATTTCCTATCACAGAGCACATCGGATCTGTTGCTTATTGAGTTTCTCTTCCTGATCATCTGTCGGGTGTTCATGATGTATTCCACGTATCCCAGCTTAGAAAGTATTTAAGAGAGTCAGATTCTGTTATTGATTCTTCCAAGCTATTAAATGTAGAGATTTCTCCCAATCCATCAATTGCTCAACAGCCGATTCGAGTTCTTGATTCAGAGGTGAGGCGCCTTCGGAACAAGAATATTTCTCTTGTGAAAGTACAATGGTCGCAAAATCCGAAAGACTGTACCTGGGAAACCAGGGAATCTATTGAGCGGCTATATCCTGATTTGCTTGCTTCTCACAACGAAGGTGAGAATTTATCTAATATTCTTATGCTTCTCTTATCTTGTGTCATGTACATGTACATCCCGCGCATGTGCAAATCTTGGATACTTATGTTTTGAATTAGTTATTTAGACTAGACCCTAAGGAAATTGCGGGGATGCAATTTTGGTATGGGGGAAGTCTGTATTAACCCTGATCTTCGGGATTACCTGTTGAATTAATTAAAATAGTTATCATATCCCAATTGGGGATTGAATGATGACTTAAAAAATATACATAAGCCTAGAATATTTAATCCTTGATGATTAAATAGAAAAGTTTGGTTACATGGTATGTTATGACCATTTAAAGAATAATATTAAATGGCATAAAATATGGAATTTCTTGGTTTGTAATTAACGCAATGAAATAGTTGATACTAAAATTAATGTTTAAAATTTAACAATGCACGTTAAAACTACATTTGTAGATTTGTGTAAGCTTAAGTATATTTGAAAAAAAAAGGGTGAAAACATGTTTTTATATGTCAAATATAAGCTAATATATGTAAATTAATGTTAAAATAAGTAACTTAGGGCTGATTTGAGAGGAAATAAAAACACGGATGGCTTAATGATAGTTTTGTAGGAAATATCTGGAAACTAAGAAAGAGGGAAAAATGTACGGTGTTCTCACTTCTTCTTCCCCGTAGCTTTCTTCTGAAAACTGAGAAAACATTGAGAAAAAAATGAAATTGTCAATCCCCTCTCCAAACAAATAATAATCTGAAAATCCACCCCAAATTAAAGGGTTAGACTTTGATTCAACCTCTACTACAGGTAAACTCGAAGAATCATGAGAGTTTCATCGGATTTTGTGGATTTTGTTCACTGTAATATTCAACTTTGCTTGCATGTCTCTTTTTTTGTTTCAACGCGCTCTTGAAGGCAACTCCAAGGTAAAAAGCTCACAAATTTCTCCAATCCGAGCCTAGTTGTTGCTGAAATCAAAGGTGAGTTATATTTACGAAAGTCAATCTTCTAGACTAAGATTATTTTTATGTGAATGATGCTGAAATTGTTTGCTGTAAACAAAATTTGTTCAATTTTTGTTTGTGGTGAAATTTCAGCTGACTTGTGCTGAAACTCACTCTTCTTATTTATGCATAGTTGGCTGACTTGTAGTGAATCGACGTGTGAGAACATGTGGTATGTGACACATTGTCACCACTGTTCGGGTTTGTGGGTTGATGGCGTATATAGAACCATTGTCTAAACTGAGAAGTCATGGGCGACAATCTCCTTATTAGTACTAGATAGTCCTGAGTGGCTATCGAGGTAGTCCCGAGCGACTATTTTCTTACCAGTACTAGATAGTCCTGAGCGGATATCGGGGTAGTCCCGAGCGTCTATCCTATTAGACCTGAGAGCCTAGCTTATGGAGATCTGAGTATCTTCCATTGTAGGCGTCAAAAAATGTTTTGTACTGGTATATGATATTTCCAGTGCACTTGCGGCGTTGATGAGTCTCGCCAATGTTGATATGAAACCATATGATCTTTTTATGGTTTTTCTTATATTTTGATATGAATTACATATATGATCCTTGTTTATGATTTCATCATGTTATTTTATTTTGATGTCCTATGAGATATCATGTGTTTCCGATATTTTGATGATTTCATAATGCGTTATAACCCTTGTATGGGATTCACTTGAGAAGATTAGGTTGTCATTCGCATATGTACATATATGGTAATGCTTTCATAATATTTAGCCATGAGGCATTAATCATTAATGATAATATTTGAATGAAACTAATAATTAGGTTTTGCCTAGAATGATATTTTGAGTCACTTATAACATATACCTAAATGTTTTACTCTTATACTTATTGTTGAGTCAAGGAATTCAAGATGTTTTAATCAATGACAAGGAGAAATTCAAGATCGACAAAAAGAAGAGATTCGATGGTATTCTATGTTAGAGGTTGATTATTTAGTGTTTAGTTGAGTTATATTTGTTAAAATCTATCCTCAAATAATCATATACCTCAATTTTTTTTTTGAATATATATGTGAATATATGTATGCACATTCATTGTGCATACTGCCTGAAACCGGTCGACCAGTTTCATTCTGGACGGTCGACCGTCATGAACGTGCACACATATATATAACGTATATATATTCAAATACCATTCTACTGGTCATTTTTTACCAGTCCACTGGTCTACGAACTGAAGCCATCTTTTCGAATAGACATCCTATTTCATCAATGGTTATGATCCTTTCTTTTCACCAAAAATCATCTCTATTCATTGCTTCTCTTCACCAATGATTACATCTCTCCATCCTCTATAAAAGCAACATGAAATCATCATTTTAATTACAACAATTCTTTCTATTCTTGCTATCTAAGTGCTGATTTCATTCTTACTCTTTAAAAGCATTCAAAAGCTCACTATTCTCATATATCGTTATTTGAATCCTTGAATCTATATATTATTCTTTTGATTCAAACACGATATCATCTTCCAAATCTTCATAATATCAAAATCATATTTGAGGATAAGATTATAGGAAGGTTGTACAAGAATTGACAAATTCGTGTTATTAAGAACACACATTGTCAAACTACAAGTTTATATCTTGTTTGAAGTCCTCGATGTTGTAAGAGGTGAGTTGTGAAGTCTTCGTGTTGATAGAGGCGTGAAATCCCGTTCGGCTGCTCGGGTGTTGTGAATCTGTTTTCCTCAGGGTTAAGTGAGGATAGTTTTTAGTGAAATTCCAAATAGGAGATCTGGGACTGGACGTAGGACGGTGCTCCGAACCAGTATAAAAATCCCTGATGTGATTTTTCTATTACTGCATTTACTTATCTGTGATATTGCTACTGTGAGATCTTTCTTAGTATATATCATATATTCCGCATATCCATATTACTGATCCTGCCTAAAGTCGTCTATCGACAATTTCATTTGGTATCAGAGAAAGGTCATCTCATAACCGTAACACAGTTATTTGATATATTCTAGTAATATGGCAAATAACGCAAGCACTAATAACACCACTTACATAGAAGGTCAGTCAACACAAAGACCTCCTTTCTTTAATGGCCTAAACTATAGCTATTGGGCAACACGTATGGCTTTTTATATGCAATCAACAAGTTATGATGCTTTGAATGCTACTCAGAAAGAAATAGCCAATCCAACAAATGAGTATGCAGAACGGACAGCTGCTGAGAAAACCGCAGCTGCTGTAAATGCAAAAGCAATAAATATGTTGTTTTGTGCATTAGATCAAAACGAATATAACCGTGTTAGTATCTGTACCTCTGCATATCAAATTTGGAAAACGCTAGAAACCACTCATGAAGGTACTAACAAGGTTAAACAAGCAAAAATAGCTTTGTTGAAAAGTCAATTTCAAAATGAAGCCGAATGAAACAATCAATGAGATGTATTCAAGGTTTCAAACCATTCATCATGCTCTTATCGGTTTAGGACAAAAATATTCTGATTTTAAGGTAGTTTCAACAGTCCTACATTCACTGACTAATGAATGGGAAGGAAAAGTATTAGCAATAGAAGAAGCTAATGATCTTTCCACCATGAAGCCAGATGAATTGATAGGAAATCTTATGTCCTATGAAGCTAACTTGCAGGCTCGAAAAGAACAAAAAGAAGAAAAGAAAAATGTAGCTTTTCATGCTAAGAAAGATGAAGACGTCTCAGATTCCGAAGATGAGGATCTAGCATTCATTGCAAAAGGATTCAAAAAATTCTTAAAGCAACGAAAAGCTAGTCGATACAACATAAAGAAGTTCAGATCAAATAAGCCATCATCATCAAATGTAGAATGCTTTAACTGTCATAAGAAGGGACACATGCAAAAGGATTGTCCAGAACAAAAGAAGAAGACAAAAAATGACAAGTTCAAACACAAAAAGGACAAGTCAAAGAAACGGGCATTCTCAGTGACATGGGATGATTTAGACTCATCTTCATCTGATAGTGAAAGTGACTCAGACAATGAACAAGCTAATGTATGCTTTATGGCTAAAGAAGATGAGGTACAAATTCTGACTTTTGAAGAAATTCTAGATATAAATGCTGAGTTAATGTATAAATTTAAAGATGTAAAATGACAATGCAAGCAAGCTCAAGCTGATTTAAGTAGAGCAGAATTTGAACGAGATATGTTAAAAGACGAGAAGAAAATATTAGAGGAGGAACTTGAAAAAGCTCAAGAATCATCATCTAATATTGATTCTCAACTATCTCTTTTGAGTCAAGAAATTGAAACTCAAAAAGAGAAAAATGATGCTCTAACTACCGAAAATCATGAGCTTAAGGCAAAAGTCAAGATGTTAGACCTTGAAAAAGCTAGTTTACAAACAAAGTTAGACGACATTACTCAAAATGTGTCTAACATTAACAAAGGTCGAGAAAATTTGACAAAAGTTATTGAAAGTTCACAAACTGCTACAAATAAACAAGGTTTGGGATATAAGAAACAAGTTATCAAGAAACATCTTTGTAAAAGAAAAAGGAAAAATAAGGAAGTACGAGAAACTAAAGCTAAGAAAAATCTTAGTTTATTATATTCCAAACCAAAACCGATTGTGAAATTTCAAAAGAAGAATGTCAAATCTATAAAAATGAGGGTTTCTAAAACAAATAACAATTTGATTAGGAACAAATACATTCAAAATTTTTTGAGTTCTATGCATCATAATCCAAATTATGTATATAAAGGGGATACCGGACCCGTATGGGTTTGGACTCCTAAGACCTAACTCTTAGGACCCTATAAAAAGGTGGGTACCATGGACTTAATTTTATTTTTTGCAGGTCCCACTTAAGAAAAGAGGAAAGTGGATACTAGACAGTGGTTGCTCGAAGCATATGACTGGAGACAAGAGCTTATTAACAAATATCACTTATTCGGATGGTGGCTCAGTCACTTTTGGAGATAATTCAAAAGGCTATATCATCGGCAAAAGCGATGTGAGCAATTACAGTACATCAAACTTACCTCTTATTACTAATGTCATGCTAGTTAGGAATTTGAAACATAATTTACTAAGTATCAGTCAATTTTGCGACAATGGTTTTATCATTTGTTTTTCGGACAATAAATGTAGTATTTTCGATAAAGATCGAAATATAGCTTTTGAAGGATATAGAGACAGAAACATCTATATTCTGAATACGAATACCAATCATAATTCATGGCTATGGCACAAACGTTTCTGTCACATAAACTTCAGAACTATTGACAAGTTAGCCAAGAATGATCTAGTTAAAGGACTACCCAAAGTAAGCTTTAAGGTTGATAATCTTTGTGATGCATGTCAGATAGGAAAATTGACCAAATCGTCTTTCAAATCCAAGAAAGTCATATCAACGTTACAACCATTAGAGCTATTACATATGGATTTATTTGGACCAACACAGGTTCAGTAAATAAATCATAATCGTTATGTGTTTGTAATTGTTGACGATTACTCTCGATATACATTGGTAATTTTCATGAAAAACAAAGGTGACACTTTCAAACATTTCAAATCGTTCGTCAAAAGAATTCAAAAATCAAAAGGGCTTAAAGTTAAAAACATAAGAAGTGATCATGGCGGAGAGTTCGAAAATAATGATTTTGAACGTTTTTGCACAAACAAAAGGTATAAATAATTTTTTGTTTCCTAGAACTCCACAACAAGACGGAGTTGTAGAATGGAAAAATCGGACTTTACAAGAATGTGCAAGAACTTTATTAAATGGATATACTCTACCAAAACATTTTTGGGCAGAAGTTGTTGCAACTACGTGTTATGTTTTGAATCGTGTATCTATTCGACCTCTGATCAAAAATACATCCTATGAGCTATTTAATCAAATAAAACCAAATATCTCATATTTCAAAGTTTTCGGTTCTAAATGCTTTATTTTAAATACGAAAGACCATCTTGGAAAATTTGATTCCAAATCCGATGAAGGTATATTTGTCGGATACTCGGAACGAAGAAAGGCCTATCTTATATTTAACAAGAGAACTAAAACTATTGAAGAATCACTTCATGTTTCTTTTGATGAATTCTTTAAATCATCTCATATCGTATCAGATGACGAAGAAACCATAGTCACTGATAATCCTGTCATCACAAATAACGACTCTGACTCAGAAATTGTTGATGATATCCCTCAACCTGCTGTGATACCTTCTCCACCAAGATTTAGATCTCCTCCGAGAATTCTAAGAGATCATCCAGTTCAAAATGTTATTGGAGAAGTAACATCAAGAATTAGAACAAGAAGTCAACTAAATCAAATGGGTCATGTCGCATTCCTTTCAAATATCGAACCTAAGAATCCGAGAGAAGTTGCTACTGATGATTACTGGATCATTGCCATGCAAGAAGAACTAAATCAGTTCGAGCGCAATGATGTCTGGGAACTTGTTCAAAGACGGACTGATCAGTCAGTCATTGGTACGAAATGGGTCTATGAAAATAAGGCTGACGAACAAGGAAATATAACCAGAAATAAAGCAAGATAATAGCACAAGGATATAATCAGGAAGAAGGTATCGATTATGAAGAAACCTTTGCTCCAGTAGCTCGATTAGAAGCTATTCGAATTTTACTGTCCTTTGCTTGTCATCATGATTTTAAACTTTATCACATGGACGTCAAAAGTGCATTTTTAAATTGATTTATCAAAGAGAATGTATATGTCGAACAAACCTCCTTTGTTCGTACAGGAGAAATATCATGATCACGTATTTAAACTTAAGAAAGCTTTATATGGATTGAAACAAGCACCACGTGCTTGGTATGAACGATTAAGAAGCTATCTTATCGATTCTGGATTTCAAATTGGTAAAGTTGATCAGAGTCTATTTATTAAACATTCTTAAAAAGATATATTATTTATCCAAATATATGTAGACGACATTATCTTTGGTTCAACAAACGACGAACTTTGCAAAGAGTTTGCAAATATTATGACCAAAGAATTTGAAATGTCTCATATAGGATAACTATCGTATTTCCTTGGTCTTCAAATCAAAAAACTTTCTAACGGTATTTTTATTAGTCAAGAAAAATACTTTGGAAACTTAGTTAAACGCTTCGGTTTAGAAAATACCTCTGGTAAACCAACTCCTATGAGTACGACCACACATCTTAAAAAAGATGAACATGGTAAGAATGTTGACCTGAAGTTATATAGAAGCACGATTGGTTCTCTCCTTTATCTTACCGTGAGTCGTCCTGATATTATGATGAGTGTTTGTTTATGTGCAAGGTTTCAAGCTAATCCAAAAGAATCACATTTATGAGCTGTAAAACGAATAATACGATATCTAAATAACACCAAAGACTTTGGTCTTTTCTACCCAAAACATTGTCCATTTGAATTAGTATCGTATAGCGATGCTGATTTCAGTGGCTCTCGCACGGATAGAAAGAGTACAAGTGGTACATGCCATTTTGGAAAATCACTTGTCTCTTGATTTAGTAAGAAACAAAATTGCGTTTCACTCTCGACATGTGAAGCTGAATACATATCAGCTGCTCTAGCTTGTACTCAAGTTTTATATATGCAAAAAACACTTCGAGATTTCGATATTCATTTATCAAAGTCCATCATATATTTTGATAACACAAGCGCAATCAATTTATCAAAAAACCCAGTCAATCATTCCCGAACAAAGCACATTGATATTCGACATCATTTCTTAAGAGATAATATTGAAAAAGGAACAATATGTCTCGAATTTGTCCAGACTGACAACCAATTAGCAGACATTTTTACCAAGCCTCTACTCGAATCTAGTTTTATCTCTTTACGTGGAGAGCTCGGCTTGATTTCTAGAAACGAACTTGGTGTAGAATATATATATATATATATATATATACACACACACTATTGAGTTCTTCTCTTGCCGGTACATTCATTTGTTTTTTAACTTAGCTAATTAATAGTCTTTTACTATTATTAGCAATTCATTTTGAGCTTTACAAACTTTGAGTGGTTCATATTCTCTGAATGCTTTCCATCCATTACTTCCTACTTCATAAAAGCTATAAATACATACTCCTTCTTATTGTTTTCTGCATCACTTTCTTAGTGCCTAGTTTTAACATTCTTACACAAGTCCATATACTCTTATGGCACACATATGTGATGAATGTGCTCAACGGTCTCACATCTCGGTCACTAGCTCCAAACCGGAGGAGTACTACTCTCCGGAAACACCGAAGAGCAGACCGGAATGTTCGCATACTCCTAGACATACACCCAAACCCAAACGAGCTAAGAAAGCACTATTTTGTTCTCCGGGTACGAGAGAGAAGATCAATGAAATTCATCACTACCAGATACATCAGTTGGATCTCCAGCGTCAACTGCATTATGAACAAAAACTCACATCTGATCGTTTAACTCTCTTAGAACGAATGGCGTCATTTTTCTGTAGCACGGATAGACATGGGGTACACGAACCAATACCAATGCCACACCCTCCATCTACATCTCGAAGTCCTAACTCATGGGACCGTAATTATGCGAGAAATGAAGGATCAAGAGAAAATTGGTCGCCATGGACGCCGAGAGTTTCGAATATTCAAGAATAATCCGAAGACAAGTCATCTACCTCTCATTAAGTTATATCGTTTTTAAAACGTTTATGTTGCAAAATAATTTTTTTAGTTTTAATTCTTATTTCTGTATTTGTTTTCATAATCTTCGTTCAAAATTCATGTTTAGTTGAAATAAATTAAAGTTCTCTATTTTCCAAATTTTCAGAAACGAAAAAAACAAGCATAACAGGAACGGTCGACCGTCTGGAATAGACCAGTCAACTGATAAAGGTATCTGGAAATGTTTATTTTGTTGAACCGGTCGACCGCCAGAAAACTACCAGTCGACCGTTCAATTCTCTGGAATTTTTTTTCAACTCAAAAGTACAGCAGTCGACCATTTATAATCCACCAGTCGACCTGTAATGTTCTCTGGAATTTATTACCCCCAGGAACCAGTCGACCGTTTTTAATCCAACGGTCGACCGCAAAGTTCTCTGGAACTTATTTACCCAGGAACCAGTCGACCGGTCCAAAAATAATGGTCGACCGATCACGCGTTTTTCCAGTTTTCCCTCTCCAAATCGACACGTCGAATCATTTTTACTGCATCCTTTCACTGATTATTTATTCATCTCCTTCTCTAACTTTTGAAAAACCAAAAACCCCCCAATTCAATTTCTTTTTATTTTCAATGGCACCTCCTCAAAAGAAACCCAAAAAATCATCCTCCACTCCACTTCAACCCATAGATGATAATATCAAACAATGGCTCATGGATCCTATTGTATTGAAACGATGGAATGCTATGAAGGATTACACCATTCATGAAGGTTCTTTCATAGATTTATCTGCTTTTATCCTCTATGATGTTGAAGAATCGACGGTTAAGGCTCGTATAAAATCACTACTTACTTTTGATAAGAACAACATAGAGATTAATCATATTATGATTAGGTTGTTCTATGCTAACCTTAACCTACAGAAATTCTAACCAGAAAATGCTTTTAATTGTCTTTGGTCCGTAGTTTGTGGTCATCATGTTTTCATTTCGAAGGAAAGAATGGCCATGTTTCTCAGTTCACCTAATGGTAGTCCAGAATTTTCTTCTGATTTCTGTATAGTTCACACTCGTGATAGAATCAGTCATCTTTTTATTGAGGATCATAAAACGAGTACCAAGACGATTAATTTACGATCCACGACTCGAGTTATACATCATGTTCTTACACGATCTTTATTGCCAAGGGTTGGTAATTTTGACGCGGTTTATAAAGAAAACTTCAAAGCACTTTATGCAATCTATGGAGATATTGAGATAAATTGGATAAACATGATTTTCGACGAGATCCTACTTGTGAATGACCGCACAAGGCCACACTTATTTTACAATGAATATATTATGCGGCTATTACTCGATTGTGGAGTAAAATCTTGCGAATCTAAAATCTCCAAGGCAAAGTGCATTAACAAAGTAACTCGAAAAAGGATAAAGCTTCATGACCCTTATATAAGTATTATTCCTTTTGAGCAACACCAACAACAACGTCCTCAAGAGACCACTTCTTCTACGATTCATAAACCTAAGCCCGAAGAAGTCAGGCTTCTTGACCCTTCGTCGTCAACTAAGGACCCGCTTGCACAAATTGCACAAAACCAATTCCTTCTAGAAGCTAGAGTTAAAAGAACCGACACCAAACTCAACTATTTGGATACAAAGCTTGATAAACGGTTCTCCAAGCTTAAGTCCTTCTTTTGTACTATTTGGGATGCAATTTCTTGTGCATCGTCATCCTCCTCTGCTCAAATACAAGACCCGGGAAAATGTCCCATGCCTCCTACATTTAAATGGTCAACATCTGAGGAAAGCACATCCTCAGGAAACAATGTTGGACGGAGTCGCGAGACATATGAGACCGAGGAGGAAGAAGAAGGAACCAACGGTGACGACGAATTGGAAGGAACAGAGAAATATTGCTATGCCCAAAATTTACTAAATTAAATTATACCCAATTCTTCCCGCGTTATAATCACATGTACTACGAGATTCAATCTAAGTTTCAAATGAACTTAGTATTCACAAAAGAAGGTAAAAAGGGGAGAAATAGAGAAGGAGCATAAGAATTTTCATAAGGAAAAATAGGCATGTAAAGGCATACCCAATTCAAGAATCATGTTTCAATGTTGTACATTAACAATATGTGTAGACAAGCTAAGCAATTTATACCATAGGTATAAATATTAGATAGAATTGGACTTAAGAGTCACTAATTTTTGTGTACAACATGATAAGTCCCATTATTTTAATCGCAATAGTCACATTGGCATGGGATGTACAACATGATATGTTCTATCATATCAATCACAATAATCTCATAAGCATGGTAAGTTCAATTATGTCAATCCAACAGTCTCATAGGCATGATAGGTTTTATTATGTCTGTCACAATAGTCTCATAGGCATGATAGGTGTCATTTCTTTGATCACAATAGTCTCATAGGCATAAGCAATTCAGATTCGACAAAAGGATAGGCGCGAATCAGAGTTAGGCATTGTTTTAGATTCAATTATTACAGTCATGATTTCTATTAGATGTTTAATTCTAAATAATTACTGAATTTACAGAAAAAGAATGGATCTTGTATTCTGGGATCTGATTTCTAAATTTGAAAATTTATCCCTTGATGTAGACGTTTGATTTGAAGTTCTTCTAACCGATTACTAGTTTGGATTTGATTTTCTAGTTTGGATAAGATGAAGGAGTCTAGGATAGCTTGTAGATGAACAGCATGACGGCACCATAGTTTTCGGGTTATGAGGTTAGGGTTCAGATTTAGCTACATATATAAAGATGTCTAGGATTTATTCTAACCCTTAGATTAGTCAAGGAGAAATCAGAGCCATCAAACCAAAGAGATTGTCGTCCAGCCAATCATAGCATGACACACAAGCCCTAATACCTCAGAAATTAGTAATTGGCAAATTAGAGAAGGCTGCAACAACTCAGGACTGTCAAAATTCATCATTGGAATCCGAATCAAAACGTGGTCGACTCCCTACGGGGGGGGGGGGGGGGGTCGACACCCCTATAAGGGGGTCGATACCTATGCCGACTCCCATATAGGGGGGTCGACACCTATGTTGACCCTCCCTGGGGGAAGGGGTTGACACCTTTGAGCGGGAAATTTCTCGCTCAGCCCGCTATGTCAATATTTTGAATTTTGAACCAGTTTTTAATTTTTATTTATTATTATATTTAATTTCTGATTAAACTTGAAATCTTCTGAACTCTGTAACTTCTTCACACGGAGTCCGATTCACGTGAACTTGGTCTCTATCTCAAGCAGAATTCCAAGACAAACGCAATGTCGTAACCCATTTCCTTTAATTCTTCTTCTAAAAATTAAGTGTTCTTAGATTTGTTATTTTAGATATTCACGGAAAATACGGGGTGTTACACACTCCTTTCGCCCTCGCCTACGGATCCGAAGCAGTCATCCCCATTGAGCTCAAGCTTCAGTCCCATCGAGTTACGTGCTTTGATCCAAGGACGAACCAGGATTTACTTCAGGGATCACTCGAATTACTGGAGGAAAAGAGGAACAGGGCCGATATTAGAGCCGCGGCCCAGCGACAGCGAGTGTCCCGGTACTTCAATTCCAGGGTCCTCCATAAGGACCTCAACATCGGAGACCCCATACTAAAGTGGGTTTTTCCCCCACCAACAGGCGCTAGGAAGGACCATACTCCATATAGCGAAAGCTCAGCGATGGAACTTTCAGGCTCGCCATCGTCGACGGGGCTGAACTCCCAAGGGCATGGAACATCGAACATTTTCACCGCTACTTTACATAACTCAGTTTACGATTGTTCATGCTTTTCAAACAATGTTATATTAAAAAATTCAAGGCATTGTAAAGGCTATTACTGCAAACGTTATCAGTAGAAATGATGTTCAGTTTCCTATCTCCATGTTTCTTACTTCTCACGTAATGCATTTTGTTAGTTCCGACAACCAGCTTGATTCACGATTGCGACCGCTGCATCGGCACCCTAGGCACGGGAGCCGGTGTTGCCGTCCTAACCTCGATGCAAAATCAAGTCTGAAACACTTGGCTACGCCCGGCACCATGAGAACAGGAGTCGAAAACTCTACTCGAATCGCCGGCTTGCGGCTTGACCGAATATAAACAACCACTAACTCGAACCTCGGCCCAGTACCGAGGCCGAGGATAAATCGTTCCGCGTCCTAGTCCAGGCGACTTGGTGCCAATCAGCGACCGACTAAGATTAATGCAAATCTCTCTTCACCAGTTGTGGGTACTGGTCAAATCTTCGCGCAGCTACAAGACCGACCTTAAATTGTTTCTTCCCCCTTAGCTCTCAAGGCTTAGGGGCAACCCATGGCCATGATCGGACCTTACGAGCTGAAGATCGAGGCAGAAAACTATGCCGGCAAATATGTGACGTCTGGCGGCTCGCCTTAACCCGATGAACAACGGGAGAGTCACCCACCTGGCAGACCGCACAACGCGACGCCCTATGCATTCGCTATACTTGGGTTTAACACCGAGCCACCCAAAACAGCAGGCTCACAGCCTAGTTTCGCAAACTATGGGCTTACCGAGCTTAGGGAAACTTACTGAAACCAGCGCTCTATCTCACCTCTCTAGAATAATTTACCCAGAGATGGCCCCTATTCACTTTTGTGACAAGTATAATGATAAGTATGCTTATGCAAGTACAGGACGCTGGAAAACATAAAAAGAACATCTGAACACTTGACATAAACAACGATCTTTACTAATTCAGATTTCATTTTCACATGCACACACTAAACAAACTACATGTCTAACACTTTTACTTTCTAACGACAGGGTGTACATGAGAACCGCATCGTGTCTTGAAAAACCAAAAGCGAGGGTCGTACCCGCGTAAGCTAATGGCCTACACTACCAAAATAAACGGTAACTCCTACTAAGGTTGCTAACACTAATCAGGTTTCTTCCCCTTGTGCTTGTGCTTGTTCTTTTTTGCAGATTCAACGATCGATGGTTCATCCTTGGCATCAGGCCTCTTCTTACGAGACCCGCTCTTTCCATCTCGTCCCCTCTAAGAAGTGGTCGATTCGTGAGAAGCCGAGAGACATCTCTCACCCATCCCATCACCACTAGAGACCTAAGTAATATCTATGAAGGTGGCATGCGATGTGGGTTTGGGGGCACCCCAAGTAACGAGGCCGACCACAGCGCCACTCGTCTCCGGGACTGCCTTGCCTTCCCGCTCAACTTTGTCCCTAGCATCTTTGGTAGCCCTCCGCGCAACGAGCTTTTGGGACCTATGCGGCATGACATCACCAGCTTTGGCTTTCTCAAGGGACTCAGTAGTCCCCCGTTGTGCTTTCTCATCTTCCCTCTTATTCTGGGTCTCATCATTAGCCCTCTTCCTCTCAGCCTCCTCATCGGCTCTCTTCTTCGCGACAGGGTCAGCGGCCCTCACCTTAGCATCCGGCTTGAACTTAATTAGTATCTCCTTCCTAGAAGCCTCATTGTGCTCTCGCTTCACCTTTACTTCTTCGCTCTTATCCACCATCTTGGCTTTTTGTGCTTCCATCATAGCTACCATCGAATTCAGATCAGCCTCCACCGGACCTCTGGCATAGGAACTTTGTCCATCAACTATCTCCCCTTCATCAGTCAGACTCTCATAAAGGCTGGTGGTTAACTATATATCTGAGAATGTGTCAATCTGATCCCCTCCTCCTCCAGACTACGCTTATGTAGGCTCTCGCCCAGACTCAATCACTTGTGGAACCACGGAGGCAGGGCCCGATGTCATGGCTGGTTCAGGAAGGGATGCATGGTAAAAACACAACTGTTTTGTCCGCAAATTCAGTAATCACGTCATCCTCTAGGATGCATTGTAAAGGGAATTTACCTCTAGTCAGGGATGGAATGGAAAGAATAGAAGGGGTACTCGGTGTCGTAGGTAATGTAAATCCAGTCTCTCCAAGTCGAGGGTGATCCGGGTCATACTCAGTCGAAGTCCGAATCAAGGCTGCGGGACCGCTCACCACCACTGACTCAGAGGCTAATGGATGATAGGAGCTTGCCTCTACAAATGTCTTTGTAACCCTAACACTCTCAGATATTACAGCCTTCCCCTTCTCGGCAGCTTGCCTCTCCAGCCTCTCTCGCTCGGCATCCTCAAGCAACAATCTCTCACCCTCCTCCTGCTTCTCTCGCTCCTCAGTGGTCAAGAGATCAATCCTAAGATGTCGCTCGTCCAAGGACCCGACATCCACTTGGCGTAAATGGGCTTCGTACGGATTCAACCTCCCCCAAATTCGAGCTAGTTCATGGGGATAGTCTTGAACCGATGAAATTCCTTGGAATCTCAAAGCCTTGACATACATATAGTGGATACTCTCCTCGAAGTAGGACCCAACACAGAACTCTACATCACTCAGCCACCCTCTCAGCTACTCCGTCTCCCTTAAATATTCGGCCTTTACACCCTCGGATGCACTCAACACATCCCTGTTGCTAGCTTCAACATCCTTCTTCACTTTCAACATCGCCTCAAGCTGCCCCTTCAACTCAGCGACTTCGGCATTCTTAGCCTGCAACCTTTTGTTTTCCTCCCTCAAAGCGGCATTGTTACTCTGGAGCTCAGTAACTTCCCTAATTTCCCTTTCCATGTCAGCGCATATTTTAGACCACTCATCTGCGTTTTCAATGGTCAAGCGACTTACTGTGTCACTAAAAGTCTCACGGTCATGCGCAGCCTCTGTCCTTAAAATCGCATGGGCCTGCTTTAGCTCTGCTGTAATAACATGGTCATAGGTTAAAATTGGGAAGTACATGGGATAGCGGTTAATTAACCGCGACTCAACGAATGGACTCACCTATCTCAGTTTCCAAGTGGGCAACTGAAGTCTTTTCACCATCAGTAGTCATTTGTCAATTGATGAGTTCCAAGCTTTTCCTCTTGACCAACTCAGAAAGATGGATGGAATACTTGGTAAGTTTGTTGGCTTGGTGATACGCAGCTTGTAAATGCATCCATATCTCTCCAGATTCCCTATTAGGAGCAGGGCGGAGATCAGGGAGAGACGGCAGCTCATCAAAGTGATATTGTGGGAAGTACAACTTCAAAAATGCCTTTCTCGCCTCTATAAGAAACGTTCGAATTTGGGACTCCATTAGATTTTACATTCCCGTCGCGACCTCCATACCCGACCTTAATTGATCAAATAATAACTCCCTCCCCTTAGCGGGCTGAGCAGCAACCGAATGTGCGACAAACGGGGGAGCTGTCGAAGACAAAGGTCAATAGCCACCTACGTTGAGCCGAGTATCACCCACGGATAAGCGAATAGGAGGAGGAGGTGTTGGAGATCACCTAGATCGATCCTGGCCTCGATGCCCGCTCCCTTGTTCTGGCGGAGGTGGAGTACCATACAAACTGGTAGATCTTCGAAAACTCTCGAAGGAAGAACTCTGGGGATGCTAGCGAGCCCCGCGACCATAGCCTCGTCCACCGCGTTCTCTTGCCATATCATCTGCTAATGAAACATGCCAAAGTTAGTCAAAGTCACCCACACAGGAAAACATCTATGCTATGCAGTGTTATGGATGTATGCCATAAGTGTTCTCTCAACAGAATAGATTGTGGTCCGCTCGAGGGAGTTAACCCATCTGTAGCACAAGTAATTTCTTCTAGGCTTGTCGTATTTGGCCATGGAGTTACTACTAGATCAAGTCTTTTTAAGTTATCGAACTGGCCTGCAGGTTCGAGCGAGGTGGTGGCTCTTGAGTGAGTGCATACCTAAAATGTCTTCGCAACCCAGTTTCAAAAAAAAAGAGATATATGATGAATGATGATCATACCTCTGGTTTCGAAATGCCGTGACACACTCACTCGTGTACATACTCCATGCATGTGCATACCGACTCACGTGCATCCACGGAGGCAACGCGCTAAGGACACTTAACGATTTGAGCACGACGCATCCTGCAATGATGGCTCATCCGCCCCACTAAGGAGAATGAGCCACACAGCTAATTCTTATTTACCTTTTGAATTACAGGAAGAATTGATAGCTTAGATACAATCTCAACCAATATAAAGCACTTCATGTCGAAGACAAGACGTACTTTGGGGGAAAAATGTTAACTAGCTTTTTGGTCTGGTTCCTAAAAGTGCATCAGGCACGCTCAACTTAAAGAATCGCGTGATGCTGAGGCCGAAAAGGGACGCTTAGGAATGAAGGAAACAGGACCAAGAGGGGACCACACCGCACGTAACCTCAAAGCATCCAGAAAACATCCTCGAACCAAGGCCTCAGACCTCGAAGGAGTCACAAGCCTCAAGCGCCCGATCTTGAGATCCTCGCGCCCCTCTGAAGAACTTCGCACCAGGCAGGGCGCGAAATTCGCACCCAGTAGTGTGCGAAATTTCACACATGCTGGGTGCGAAATTTCGCACCCAGCATGTGTGAAATTTTTCACTCATTCCCGGGTTCGAAATCCGGGTATATGCAGGTGGCAGGTGCGAAATTCTACTAGTGGTCCCCTATCCCTACCTACTCCTACCTAATCCTACCTAATCCTTCTCCAATAAATAGCCCATGGCCTCACACTTTAAAGGGGTTGGATAGTCTCACTTGAGACCTTCCTAGAGCTTCATGAGCCTTATTAATGGCATCTCCTATTTGAGGAAGAAGGAGAATTAAATATTATTTTTCCCAAACACTTAGTATATGGCAATTATGAAAGTTAATGTAATGAGCATGGCTCTACCTTGTAATTATTGAGTGACAATAAAATTCCAACATCCTTCCAAAGTGGGCGTAGGCCTAATCCGCAGCCGAACCACTATAAATACTTGGGTAATTTACCGTTATCTTCTACTAAGTCTCGTGACCGAATTAACTATTCCTAGTAATAGGAATCTTTGGTGTTTACGATATTTTTTGCCATCATTAGCAATCAATTAGTTAGGACTAATAATATATGTCTACTCATATAAATTTAATGAATCCATATGAATCATGCACCAAGTAATAAATGTGCTCATCTGCAACAGTAGCCCAATGGTTAAGCACTTGCACCATGGTAACAGTGGGCGGGTTCGAAACCCGATGTTACACCACATATTTTCTGTGAACATTAAAGTAACAAATTAAAGTATAATCAATTTTTTAGAGAATAATTAAGGGAAATGGGTTATGCCATTACGTTCGCCTCGGAATTCTATTTGAGATAAAGTCCGAGTTTGCATAAATCGGACTTTGTATGAAGAAGTTATGGTACTTAGAAGTTTCAGGAATTTAAAATAAAACCAGCCCGAATTCAAATTTAAAGTTTCGAAATTCAAATCACACATCCGGGCTGGGCGGGAAATTTCCCGCCCAGGACCCAGGTCGACCCGGGGGTCGACCTGGGTAGAACAGGTCGACCATGGGGTCGACCTGGGGGTGACCTCCCCCATTTTCTAGATCCATGGACAAATTCGTGTTTCTGTGTTTGGACGCCCGTTCTGACCAGATTCGTTGCTCTTAATCTATTTAAACTCCCCCAAATCTCACTTTCTCTCCACACAACTTCATTTTTCCTATACTCTACCCTAATTCATATCAAAATAAATCAAAGACGGGTTTAGCTGCTCAAGTCCTACGTAGAAATCAAGTTTAGAATTCTAGTAGAGATTCAAAGGCTAATTCAACGACTTCAACAACTATTTCGAAGAATCAAATCCAATCTAAATTAGAAGTACAAATAGTCTACTTCAAGGGAGAGCTATTCAGTTTCAGAATACAGATCCTAGAATTCAAGACCCTTCGGTAATTTGTAAGTTCACGTAACTTTCAGAAATAAAAGTTAATTATGATTCTGACATTGTAATAAATCTTGATCTAAGATTGTGCTTGTCTTTCTATATCCTTTGGATCTACATCATTTATAATATTATGCCCATTCTTTGTCTCTTCTTTCCTTCTTCCCTTTTTGTTTTATAGCCAAGCTACTGCGAGCTTGAGCCAGATCTCATAAGAGATGAACGTACGTTGGAAATAAAATTGGGCATAATTGAGTTGTAACTGATTTGAGGACATAACACATGTTGTATTCGAAACATAAAGTGTATCGAACATATGACTTGGGATTTGAGGCATAAAGTATTGGACATATGACTTGAGATTGGAGGCATAAATTATTGGACATATTACTTTGGATTTGGGGCATAAATTGGACTGTAAATATAAGGCATATACATGTCGTGGTCTAAGATCTAAAATTGGGGCATATATATATATATATATATATATATATATATGATAGTTTATGATTTGGAAGAAAAAGAATAGGGTAGATAGTGATTTATGGCTTAGACATGAAAACAAGACTTGCCTTTGTTTTGTAAGTCAATTACTTTTTAGATTTGAACACCTAAATCTAGTTGTGACATGTGATAAAATGTATATGAGAATATGCCTGATGTAAGCTATCCTTTCATTGAAATCTGTGCTTGAGTATATATATCGTTGGGAATCATTTTTGACTATGAAACTGGTTCAATCATATCTATCCTTGTTGTATATCGGAATTGTAATCCTTTTTAAGTTCATGATATAATTCTTATCATATCTATACGCATGCGATGTATTCCTTGCAAAATTTGTCTTTTTAGTACATCAAATTTAATGGACCAGTAGTTCATATCATCATATGACTATGCCTATTCTTATGATGTTCCATCTTTCTTCTCCCCTTTTATTATGAATCTTGAGTTGAATCTCGAAATACTACGTTATGAATGCGGGGGAAATTGGGTATAACATGGAATTGACATTATTTGGCATAATTTAGAACATGTAACACGGCATAACTTTTAAGATGCAATTTGACATGAATTATGGAATATGTAATTTGACATATTGAACCTAGAATTGGCATGAACGACAAAGTATGAAGTTGGCATATAAATCAAGTTTTGGGAAAAATTGTTATTGTTGCGAATTTGGGGTAACTTGAGCATTAAATCTAGATTGGGTGTAAAATGTAACATGACTAGTTTTGGTGAATTTGTTAATTAGAATGAAAAATCTAGATTTGGGAATATAGGGTAAATGTGTAGATTAAAGACGAACATGCCTAACTCGAGGTTAGATTGAGTTGTGGGGGTAAAACTGGCCGGAACTGCCTGGCACATCCAGTAACCACAACAACACCTATATAATGTGAGAGGTTACTGCATCATGTCCACGAAAAACCTGAGGTTAGATAGAGTTGTGGTGTAAAACTGCCTAGAACCGCCCTGCACATCCAGTAACCGCAACAACACATATCTAATGTGAGAAGTTGGTGCATTAATAAATCAATTAATGCTAATGAACAAGATGAATGGGTAGGGTTAAGTTCATAGGAACACTTAACCAATATAACATGGATGACTAGGTTTAAGTAATGAGAAACACTTAACCAATATGACAAGATGGATGACTATGGTTAAGTTAATAGGAAACACTTAACCAATATAGCATGATAAATGGAAAGGGTTAAGTTAACACTTAACTAATATAACTTGATTTGTGGTAGGGTTAAGTTAACACAAGAAGGCAACACTTAACCAAAGTAACATGACATGATGAGTAGGTGGGTTAAGTTAACTTGAATTGACTAATGACACTTAACCAATACAACAAGACGAACACGTGGGGTTAAGTAAGAAAGAAACACTTAACCAATATAACTTGATGAACGGACGGGGTTAAGTTAATAAGGATAACTTAACCAACATGACACGATGAATGGGTGGGTTAAGTTAACGTGAATGGACAACACCCAAACAATTTGACATAATGTGAGGGAGGGTTAAGTACATATCGGGTTAGTGGACAATATTAGTAAATATAGGCCCACAAAACCTAACCATTTAATAAACATGCTTGAATCGATGGGTGGGTTATGTACATCTCGTGTGGGTTGGTAATATTAGTAAATATAGGCCCACAAACTTAACCAATAGGAAACCCTAGTAATGGGGACCCATTTCAGCAGTAACCCACATAGATGTATCACGGTACCCTGAAGTAGGCAAGGTGGGTCACGATTACTGGGCTAATTGTAAGCGGTCAAAGCAGCGACAAGGGGTACATCAGTGTAGGTTCCGACGGTTTACGGGCGTGCATGTACTCCGGAGTGGGAAAAAGTAGGCACTGGGTTCCAGTAGTTACACATTGTGCATGTTGAATCATGTCGGGTCGTTATCTTAAGGATTGATACACCTTATGGTGGGACCGGCACGGTGTATGTACATGCAAGAGAGGGCCGATTGGTACAAACGCAAGAGAAATGAATATAAGTAGGGAGCCGATCGATAGGGTAGTAAGGGTACATCTAGCATGTTCATGCCAATTAGGAAGATTGAGATGGAATCCTCACGATGGATGTACACCTGAAGGCTACCACAATTACGGGGATTGGGATCATGTTATCATTTTATACAGATCAAGAGTTGGGACACTAGTTAGGTGGTGCAGAGATAGATATAGAAATCAGAATAACAATGTAGTAGCGAAGCAGAGAAAGAGCAGAAGTGCATTCAGTTTATCTTGCCTTATCATACCTTATGCTTATCACGTGTTATCTTGTTATCCTTGTTATCACAGTATTGTCTTATATTCAGTTTATTCATGTCATGATTCTTTTGCCTATTTATATGATGAAAGTCACTAGACTTACCAGATTTATGTCTGACCTAGTTTTGTTTCGCCTCTTTTCTTCCGTCCCCCCCTCCAGTTTCACAGGGAGGAAAAGTTACCACTTAGCTCATTTTTCTTTCCAAGCTCAAAGATAGTCGATATATTGCTTTGGACTCTCTCTTCCACTGCTATTGCTGGTTCATGCTTTATTGGGGAATATCATTGTTATTTTTATGCTTCTTTTATACTTGGAACTTATTGAATCAACACAAAAGTTCTATGTATTACTTTTAAGTATGATTGAGATAACTGTTGTAAAAGCTTGACTGAATTAAGTTGTTAATAAAATGACTTTATTTTCTGCTGCTTTATTTGTCTGTCTTGTAATTTATCTCCATCTTTTACCAAAAATGCTCCAACAAAGCTAAGGCATTCCCTTTGTGAGTGACCTTAAAAGAGGTGGGTGTTTCACTTGGTATCAGAGCTGAAGGTTACCAGATCAGATAAAAGATTTGAAAAAATATTTTCAAAACGGTTTTATAAGAAGCATTTTCATAAATTTTTTTGTTTTAAACGCATATTCCCCAAATCCATATGCATTATCTTTTGATCCTCTATTTGAGTCCTTGTTTCCTTCTTTCCTGAGTCTCTTGGACTCCCGGCTTTCTGGGAGGTAACCTCATCGCGACATGGTTCCGTAGGGTTGATGAGACTATGACATTTATCAAAGGGAAAATAAGTGCCCAACTTCCATCTATAGCAGCAGTAGTTTCACTGGCGGCTAATTTTATTTCAAGCTTTGTATGATTTTCGGTGCAATGGAGGCAGCTTTCAAGAGTTTTGTCAACGTTACACAAGGATGGCAAAGATGAGAATGAGGGAGTTTGGCTAAGGAGCACAACCCAACGACGAGGAACTCACGGATATAGCCTAGGTTCACAAATGAGGTAAAAAGGAAAGAATTGTAAAACCTAAAACAAGAGGAAGTGTCTTTATTATGGTATAACAGGTCATATAATTAAAGAACAGGGGCAAGAACAAAGGACAAGATTTTCAGAAGGGCAAAAACTTGCTCTCACAGCTAGCGTACCTGAGAGGGAGGCAGTAAGGTTTCTGTTGAAGGAGTTTAGTTTTTCCTCTTTGATCATCTTGTTAGTACTCTTTTTGATGTTAGCGCTTCACATTCGTTTATATCTGCTTCCATTGTTGAGTCTTTGCACCATAGTACTTGTATAGTAGAGGGCCCCATTATTGTCTCAAATCTAATTTGAGGTTCGGCTCATTTATATTTGGTTTGTAAGGATTTGAGATACTTATTTTTTTGTCTTCATGGGCTTTGGGTTGATTCTAGGCATGGATTGATTTGATAGTAATTGTGAAAGGAAGGTAGTTAGACTTTCGACTTGCCTCGGGAATACCCTCGAAATTTCGTGCGATCCTAAGAGATTAGTTTGTCTTAGCTACCTAGAATCACTTTACGTATTTATCAACAATTTTTGATCTGTTAGATTAGACCATGAGTGTGCAGTTGTTTTTTATTAAGGTTAGGGGTTTGTCCCCTAAAACGTGAGGTAGACGCCCACATATAACTAGCTGACAACATAAAGCCAATTATGCGAACAACGATAGTTTTGTAGCAAGATTGGCGAGGAAAGCCGGAGTCGGTTAAGTGCTCAATTGTTTGGTAGTTTTGCTAGTATTATCTCACATAAATCATCCAAATTCGGAGGAGGTATTCCTTGGGTGCTTGTCTGTTATTGGTTTAGGCCTTTGGGGCTTGTACTTGAGGAATGTCAAGTTCGACTAGGATGGTTTGCGTGAGAGATATCGACCCTCAGATTTGTGACATGATGGATAAGCTAAGTAGAAGAGAGACCATTAACAATCTTAGTATATACGCTTGGTATCATGGTTAACATCTGTTTATCTTGGAAAGATAGTTCGACAATATTGGATACCCTCAAGCATAGTAAGTGATTGAGGTCCTATCTTTATAATGGGTTTTGGAAATGGAGGTCAAGAAGCTTCGCAATCGTGAAGTTATATTAGTTGAGGTACAGTGGAGTGAAGCTCAAGAAGATGCGACTTAGAAGACTGAAGACTAGATACGCGCATCATACCCTTTTTGAGGGTATATCCTTGATTCCACTTTTTCTAAAATATTTATTTGTATGCTAGTCTTTATCTTTTAAGTTTATCCTCTCGGTCCTATCCTCGATCCTTAGGTAGAAACCAATGGATGTAAACATGTATTTGAAACATGTTATGATTGATGGTTGCAAGTGGTTGCAAGTGGCTGCTAGTGGATGCATATACACACATATTAGGCACTTGATCAGCTCATTCACTTTCATATTGCATATGCATATGAATGTATTTGTATATTAATCGAAATTTGATGTGTTATCATATGGATGTTGCATATGGATGAGTGAATATGCACACATATAGTATTTACATGATTTGGGATATTTGCATACATGTTGGACGCATGACACTCTCATGATTCGCATTAAGGAGGTCAACTGGATCGGTATACCGCCTTATTTTGCATTAGATAAGAGACATATACACACACTCTACATATGTTCATATTGCACTAGAAACCTTTTAAGGACAATGGATGCCTGTGATTGAACGATTGAGTAGATGGATGTTGGATGTTAGGATATGTGTTCTTCCTAACCTGAAGATTTTGGGGACGAAATCCTTTAAGGAGGGGAGAATGTAACACCCCGTATTTTCTATGAACATTAAAGTAACAAATTAAAGTATACTTAATTTTTAAGAGAAGAATTAAGGGAAACGGGTTATGCCATTGCATTCGTCTCGGAATTCTGCTTAAGATATTGTCCAGTTTGCGTAAATCGGATTCTGTATGAAGAAGTTATGGCACTTAGAAGTTTCAGGAATTTGAAACAAAAACAAGCCCGAATTCAAATTTTAAGTTTCAAAATTCAAGTCACACATCCAGGCTGGGCAGGAAATTTCCCGCCCAGAACCCAGGTCGACCAGGAGGTCGACCTGGGTAGAACAGATCGACCATGGGGTCGACCTCCCTCCCTTTCTAGATCCGTGGACAGATTCATTTTTCTGTATTTGGACGCCCGTTCGGACCAGATTCGTTACTCCTAAGCTATTTAAAAAACCCCCAAACCTCACTTTCTCTCCACACAACTTCATTTCGCCTATACTCTAACCTAATTCATATCAAAATAAATCAAAGACAGGGTTATGCTGCTCATGTCCTTCGTAGAAATCAAGTTTAGAATTCTAGTAGACGTTCAAAGGCTAATTCAACGACTTTAACAACTATTTCTAAGAATCAAATCAAATCTAAATTAGAAGAAAAAAATAATCAACCTCAAAGGAGCGCTATTCAGTTTTAGAACACAGATCCCAGAATTCAAGACCCTTCTGTAATTTGTAAGTTCACGTTACTTTCAGAAATAAAAGTTAATTGTGATTCTGACATTGTAATAAATCTGGATCTGAGATTATGCCTGTCTTTCTATATCCTTTGGATCTATCTCATTGATAATATTATGTCCATTCTTTGTCTCTTCTTTCTTCCCTTTTTGTTTTATAGCCAGGCACCTGCGAGCCTAAGCCAGATCTCATAAGAGATGAAGGTACGTTGGAAATAAAATTAGGCATAATTGAGTTGTAACTGATTTGAGGACATAACACATGTTGTATTCGAAACATAAAGTGTATCGAACATATGACTTGGGATTTGAGGCATAAAGTATTGGACATATGACTTGAGATTGGAGGCATAAAGTATTGGACATATAACTTAGGATTTGGGGCATAAATTGGACTGTAAATATAAGGCATATTACATGTCGTGGTCTAAGATCTAAAATTGGGGAATATATATGTATATATGTATATATATATGTATATATATATATATATGTATATCTATATATGATAGTTTATGATTTGGAAGTAGAAGATTAGGGTACATAGTGATGTATGGATTGGCATGAAAATAAGACTGGTCTTTGTTTTCTAAGTCAGTTTTTTTTAGATTTGAACACCTAAATCTAATTGTGACCTATGATAAAATGGATATGACAATATGCCTGATGTAAGCTATCCTTTCATTGAAATCTGTGCTTGAGTATATATATCTTTAGGAATCATTTTTGACTATGAAACTGGTCCAATCATATATATCATTGTCGTATATCGGAATTGTGATCCTTTTTAAGTTCATGATATAATTCTTATCATACCTATATGCCTGCGATGCATTCCTTGCAAAACTTGTGTTTTTAGTACATTAAGTTTATTGGACCAGTAGTTCTTATCATCATACGACTATGCTTATTCTAATGATGTTCCATCTTGCTTCTACCCTGATATTATGAATCTTGAGTTGAATCTCGAAATACGTACGTTATGGATGCAGGGGAAATAGGGTACAACATGAAATTGACATTATTTGGCATAATTTGGAACATGTAACATGGCATAACTTTTAAGATGCAATTTGACATGAATTATGGAATATGTAATTTGACATATTGAACCTAGAATTTGCATGAACGACAAAGCAGGAAGTTGGCATATAAGTCATGTTTTGGGCAAAATTGTTATTGTTGCGAATTTGGGGTAACTTAAGCATTAAATCTAGATTGTGTGTAAAATGTAACATGACTAATTTTGGCGAATTTGGTAATTAGCATGTAAAATCTAGATTTGGGTATGTGGGGTAAATGTGTAGATTAAAGATGAACATGCCTAACCCGAGGTTAGATTGAGTTGTGGTGTAAAACTGCCCAGAACCGCCCGGCATATCTAGAAACCACAACAACACCTATCTAATGTGAGAGGTTAATGCATTATGCCCAAGAAAAACCTGAGGTTAGATTGAGTTGTGGTGTAAAACTGCCCGGAACCGCCCGGCACATCTAGTAATCGCAACAACACATATATAATGTGAGAGGTTGGTGCATTAATAAATCAATTAATGCTAATGAACAATATGAATGGGTAGGATTAAGTTCGTAGGAATACTTAACCAATATAACATGGATGGCTAGGGTTAAGTAATGAGAAACACTTAACCAATATGACAAGATGGATGAATAGGGTAAAGTTAATAGGAAACACTTAACCGGTATAGCATGATAAATGGAAAGGGTTAAGTTAACCCTTAACCAATATAACTTGATTTGTGGTAGGGTTAAGTTAACACAAGAAGGCGACACTTAACCAAAGTAACATGACATGATGAGTAGGTGGGTTAAGGACCGATCACACTTAACCATTACAACAAGACAAACACGTGGGGTTAAGTAAAAAGGAAACACTTAACCAATATAACTTGATGAACGAACGGGGTTAAGTAAATATAGAACACTTAACCAACATGACACGATGAATGGATGGGTTAAGTTAACATGAATGGAAAACACTTAACCAATATGACATAATGTGCAGGAGGGTTAAGTACATATCGGGTTGGTGGGAATATTAGTAAATATAGGCCCATAAAACTTAACCATTTAATAAACATTCTTGAATCGATGGGTGGGTTAAGTACATCTCGTGTGGGTGGGTAATATTAGTAAATATAGGCCCACAATCTTAACCAATAGGAAACCCTAGTAACGGGGACCCATTTCAGCAATAACCCACATAGATGTATCACGATACCCTGAACTAGGCAGGGTGGGGCCCGATTACTTGGCTGATTGTAAGTGGTTAAAGCAGTAGCAGGGGGTATGTCAATGTAGGTTCCGACGATTTACGGGCATGCACGTACTCCGGAGTGGGAAAAAGTAGGCACTGGGTACCAGTAGTTATACACTTTGCATCTTGAATCGTGTCGGGTCGCTATCATAAGGATTGATACACCTTATGGTGGGACCAGCACATGGTATCTACGTGTAAGAGAGGACCGATTACCACAGATACAACAGAAATGAGTACAAGTAGGTAGCCGATCGATAGGGTAGTAAGGGTACATCTAGCATATTCATGGAAATTAGGCAAATTAAGATGGAATCCTCACGTTAGATGTACACCTGAAGGCTACCATAATTACGGGAATTGGGATCATGTTATCATTTTATACAGATTACTAGTTTGGACACTAGTCAGGTGGTGCAGAGATAGAATTAGAAATCAGAATAACAAAGTAGTAGCAAAGCAGATAACGAGTAGAAGTGCATTCAGTTTATCTTGCCTTATCATACCTTATGCTTATCCTACGTTATCTTGTTATCCCTATTATCACGGTATTGTCTTATATTCAGTTTATTCATGTCATGATGCATTTGCCTGTTTGTATGCTGAAAGTCACTGGACTTACTATACTTATGTCTGACCTATTTTTGTTTCGGCTCTTTTCTTCTGTCCCCCCCCCCCCCCCCCCCAGGTTCACAGGAAATGTTACAACTTAGCTCAGTTTTCTTTCCAAGCTCTAAGATAGTCGATGTATTGCTTTGGACTCTCTCTTCCACCGCTATGGCTGTTTCATGCTTTATTGGGGAATATCATTGTTATTTTTATGCTTCTTTTATACTTGGAAGTTTTTGAATCAAAACATAAGTCATATGTATTACTATTAAGTATGATTGAGATAACTGTTGTAAAAGCTTGACTGAATAAAGTTGTTAATAAAATGACTTTATTTTCCACTACTTTATTTGTCTGTCTTGTAATTTATCTGCATCTTTTACCTAAAATGATCCATCAAAGTTAAGGCATTCCCTTTGTGAGTGACCTTAACAGATGTGGGGTGTTTCACCCGGAATGGCATGCTAAAAGATCATCATGTGCATACGCTAAGATCAACCACTTATATGGTGCTCACAGACCAAGCTAGGTGCACTAGAGACGGATTTACGACTTCCGTTGATTTCCTTCCTGAACAAATTCGAAAAAAAAATAATCTATCTGCTCTGTATAATTCAAAAACGATGCAATTGGTATGTGTACTTTCCAGTTTCCTTTAGAATTCTTCCATTCTACAAAATAAAAGGTTTTGTGCTCCACAGCTACCTCCATGTGTGAATATGTATTGTACATATAACTATGCCACTTTTAAAAAACAATAGATTAAAATTTTACTGTGTGTTTTATAAATAATATTCCACAATTTAACTGCTTTAGCAGCTTCCAAATTTACTCCAAAAAACTCAAATGATTCTATGTTATTTATGTTGTAATTACAAATAATTAAAGCATTCTAACTATACAAGATAATCGTACTTCTCTTTTCATGTGTGGTAGAAGTCATACTGTATAGGAAAACTAGCATGCTCGGTAAGGTTGCATTTTTTATGAACGCAAGTACATGCATACTATGATCAAAAAACAAAAGCATACAATCACCACATCTAGATTTCAACTAGAATATTAAACAATCGTAGCAATGGTGTAATATGAGATCAACAATATCGAACTCAGAAATATATATGTTTGGTCATAGTTATATGAACTCCAAGATGTTATTGAGTTTCACCAGGTTGGGTTTTTCGAATATTTACCAATTTGATTCTATGGAGCCTAATCTAACAGGTACCTTTACTCAACTCCAATCCAGCCTTGCAATTTTCAAACCACAATGGGCCAGTTGAACTTAATGGATGAGTTTTAGCTATTAAACTGTTATGAAGTGTGGTTTCTTAAAAGGGGCACAAATACAAAAAACATTAATTATCTGACATGTTCATGGTGGCACAGTTTATCGGCTATATGTATCTCATGTAACCCAACAGAATTCGACCTAGCTAAAGTTTCTTTCCAAACTCGAACAATGTCATAGTGATGTAAAATTACTAAACTTCAATGAAGGATCCGTTATTTAAATCAGCAAATTCAAAATAAATAGTGATATCCACAATACAACCACGGGCCATGCATCAACAACTCAACAAAATATTAGCATGGAAATTGTACGGCTTACAGACTGTAAACATTTTGTAACATTCTCTCATCTGCACATCTTAGCAACATGCTTCGACGATGCCATAAGAATAGCCAAGTTTGGAAATGTACGAATAATACTGAAGCCTTTAATCATTGAATCTTCGGCACCAAGATATCCCCTAAAAGCTTTTAAATCAATATGAAAAAGAAGTTATTTTTCGCACACCTATTTTTATGCAGATTTTCAAAATGTATTTATTAATAGTAGAACCAAGGCTTACAATAACACGAATAATAAAATCAAGAATTTCTATAACGTAATTCAAATGGTATTTCAGGATTCAATTTCTATTAAAAATAAGTTTATTGCAACTTGGTGTTAAACTGCTCAAGTCGTTAAGTCTGGTTACCAGTAGAGATCTCATTATTTCGGATCTGAACTGAAAAACGACGAAATATTTAATTTTCATTAATAAAATTCAATCCAGGAGATGATTTAAAAAAAGGCTTACTGGATCTAACCCTGGATTTAGGGCGTCGAGAATCGATCAAAACCACGACAAGACAACTTGATAAAATTAGTCATTAACAGATGAGGTAGCGACGGCTAGATCGCAACAACTATAAAATGGACCGAGTTGTAGTAGTGGTTGAGAAAATTTTATTCAACTTAGATACAAAGAAAAAAATTAGGGGAGTGGGATACGAAAATTTGCCATAGAGGAAAAGAACTGGAGGGGAAATATTAAGTTTCACACTAATTATTTGAGGGCATAAGAAGGATGGTGGGAAATGTGCGAACAATGGGATTTCATTAGGAACGACTATTGACTATAATAATAATATAATGGTTACAGGCCATTCCTATGTTGATCAAATTTCATCACAAACTGAAGGAACAACTAAAAGCCGTGGTAAAATTAGAATGGTGTATGTCCGTTCCAAAATTTCCGCGTGTATGTGTTCCAAAATAGTTGTTATTGTGTAGTGCCTCATAATTATGTTATCTGATTGTAATTGTTAATGATATGATTACTATCACTAATGTTAATTTTTTGTTTTTTTCATCATAAATAATATCATGTTATAATTACTAATTTTTTTTGACATTTCTATATAATATCGTTTAATCATAAATAATATGATGTTACTAATACACTACTACCATCATATATTTGGGATTTAAATATGGTAATTTGACATTGTTTCACGTATCATTAATAATATGATTTAGCAAAATATATAACATATGATTTACAGTAATATAAATTTATGTTATTTATGATATTAGATACCATTTTTCCATGACATGGTTTAGTAATTTTTTTAAAAACTTTTTGCATGGTTACCACGGTTTGACCGTCGAAGCCTTAAACCATGGATGATCACAATTTGATCTGCGGTTCGACATTCAAAACTATAAGCATATTACTTCAAAATATTACCACGCACCTTATTTTTATTATCTTTATTTATTATCGAACACGATATTGTTTGTATATGACGTATCATTTACTAAGAATATCTCTCAGAAATCAAAATAAAAAATATTTGTAGATTGTGCACAATTTCGAGTTTAAATATAGAACATTGTCGGTGTTGGAGTTGGACAGATCTACCTTAATCCGTCGGACATCGAATTAAGGTCAAAATAAATACATGCACCAGTTGCATGAAAACATGTCTGTGGCGTTGTTCAGAAAACCTAGAGTAGTACAGACTTAGGTTATGCTCGTCTGTCGTATTAAAATCCCTAATTCGGTGCATATTCCATACAAACTTTCTCGTCATATACCTCTTTCTAAATTTAAAATGCTCCCTATGTCTTTAACTGTTGAAGTATGCGATACTACATGGTAGATTGAAGTGGATGAAGATAGCTTCGTGTCGGATGTGACCGTTCGCAAATCGGAGTTTGCACAAGAAAGTTATGAGCTGAAATGTGTTTGGTGTTAGCAGGCTGGAGCGACAGACGTCTGTCATAGGGGACAACAGATGTCTGAGTTGTCAGGAGGAATTTCCCGACGGTTCTGACAGACGTCTGTCGTTTCCACGACAGATTTCTGAGTCTGGGACAGACAGGTCTGTCATACTGCGGACAGACGTCTGTGATGAGTGCAGGAGCCCAATTAATTCTCTGGGAGGGATAGACGTCTATCGCCTCCCACGACAGACGCCTGATGAGTGTTATGGACTATTTCGAGCAGGAGATTTTTGGCAACTAATTTGCGAATACTTAGGGGCAATTTTGGTAATTGGCTTATCCCTATATAATCTATTTTTAGGTGTGTTAGTGTGAGAGCTTGAAAAACTTGATTTGAGATCAAGGGTTTATTCTCAAGGGTGAATTAGGGTTTATAACCTAATTCCAATACTTCAATTCTATTCTCCTCAAACTCTTTTCTATATTGAAATATAGTGATCATTGGATCAATCTCTTGTATTACTTTCATCGTGATAATAAAATACTCCCTCCAAAGTGGATGTACACTAACAAGATGTTAATAGGACCACTATAAATCATTGTGTGATTTATTTTTGCTACTTTTTCATTAGTTTCTGTCTTGTGATTGAAATTTGGATTTTTCGTTATTGGTTGATATAGGTTTTGTGACTAGATTTATTGTTTTGGTTGTTTTTGCAAGTCTAACAACGATCTAGTCTTATGCTAGCACTTTGTGGTTTAGATATCGGATTCAAGTGGTCTTGATCAGATTAATCACAACAGTTTCAATAGTTAGTATCGGAGTTGTTTGGTGCTTGTTAGGTTTTTGTGAAAATGTCGGAAACGGAGAGTAGCTCAGTAAGTCCTTCAAACGGAAGTCCGAATAGTGTGGCGCCTTATGTACGGGGTTCGTATGCAGCGTTGGGTTCTCAGTTAGTTATTGACAAGTGGAATGGTGAAAATAACTTTGAGAAGTTGCTATGGAAAATGAAAGCGGTTCTTAGGCGGAATCGGGTGCACCCAGTAGTATTTGATACTCACTTATTGCCAAATGATATCTCGGATGTTGAGAGAGAGAAGATGGAGGAATGGACTTACACTACTCTTCAACTTGCTATTGGGAATGTAATCTCTGAAATTAGCGGTGAGATGACCGCTAAAGGTATATGGGACAAGTTGGAAGAACTTTATATGAAGAAGTCGCTCATTAACATTTGATCTTGTGGCGAACGTTTTCCCCATCAAGATGAAGGAGGGTAATTCGCTAAAGGAACACTTGAATGCCTTTGATGATTTGTTCATGAAGATGAAGGCCATGGATTTGAATATTGGGGGAAAGCGAAAGGCGATGACACTATTGTGTTCATTGCCGGACCATTATACGGGATTGTCCAATAGTTTGATCTATGGCCGGGAAACCTTGACTCTAAATGATGTCAAGACGGATCTTTTTAGTGAGGGGTTGGGATATCAAATGAAGGAGATGAGTGAGGGTAGTAGTGGAGCTAGTAGTGGTCAGGGGTTGTTTGTGGAGAAAGAAACGAATGTGAAGAAAGGAAACCGGGGGCGTTCTAAATCAAGAGAGCCCGGTGGAAGAGGTAAATCGAGGGAGAGAAATAGCAAGTGCTTTATTTGTAAGAAATCGGGACATTGGAAGAATGAATGTATGGACAAAGATAAGAAGGAAGTAGTGTCTTCATCCATAGCAGTGGAGAGTGGGGATGGTGAGATAGATGACAATGTGTTGATGGCTGTAGCATCGGGTGTTTCGGGTAATGAATGGGTTCTCGATTCGGGTGCGTCGTATCATATGATGCCAAATAGAGATTGTTTTTCATCCTTTGAGGTCAAGGAGGGAAATGCAATTGCTATGGGTAATGGTGCTATTTGCAAGTCGATGGGTAGTGGCTCCATGCAAATAAGGATGTTTGATGGAGTTGTTCACACGCTCACCAATGTTCACTATTTTCCGGGACTAAGGAAGTCGCTTATACCTTTGGGGCAATTGGATTCTCTAGGATGCAAGATCACTATCTAGAAGGATTGCTTGAGGGTTTCGAAGGGGGCGGTTGTGGTTGTTAAAGTTGTCAAGACTCATGGTATATATTTTCTTTAAGGTTTGGCAAGAGGAGGTGAGACTTGTGTGGGAGTTGATAGTTCTTGTGACTTGGATGCGACACGGTTGTGGCATTTGAGATTGAGTCATGTCACGAAGAGGAGTTTGGATATTCTTCGGAAGCGGGAGATGATCGAGGGTGAGAGTTTCAACAAACTAGAGTTTTGCGAGGAATGTGTCATGGGGAAGCAAACAAGGGTATCATTCGATGAAGGCAAGCATAACACAAAGGAGGTTCTTGAGTATGTTCATTCGGATGACTGGGGACCGACACCGGTTGCTTCTTTGGGAGGAGCTAGGCATTACATTTCTTTCAATGATGATTTGTCTCGAAAGGTATGGGTGTATGTAATTAGGGCCAAGTCGGAGGCATTTGCTAAGTTCAAAGTGTGGAAGGCTCTTGTTGAGAATGAGAGTGGTAAGACTTTGAAAGTATTAAGGACCGTCAATGACGACGAATATGTCTGGTGTGAATTCTTTGATTATTGTAAGCATCACGGAATCCGGAGACATTTTACTACAATGGGAGATCAGCAATCTAATGGAGTGGCGGAGAGAATGACCCGAACTCTATTTGAGAAAGCTCGATGCTCGGGATTGACATCGGGTTTGTCTAAGGGATTTTGGGCTGAAGCTTTGTCAACAGCTGTGCATATTGTGAATCGAGTTCCGTGCTCGACCATTGATAACAAAATTCCAGAGGAAGTGTGGGAAGGGAAGAGTGTTTACATGAGATATCTTCGTGTGTTTGGTAGCCCGATTTATGTGCATGATCCGGGGAATGATAAGCTTGGAGCTAGAGCATTCAAAGGGGTCTTTCTTGGTTGCACGGACGACGTGAAAGGCAATCAGATTTGGAATCTAGAAACGAAGAAGGTTGTAAATTCTCGTCATGTCACTTTTGATGAGTCGGCTTTATTCAAGGTGAATGAGCACTCATTGGATGTTCCGGATTTGGTTCATGCTGAATCAAGGGAGAAGGAAGTCATTCCCACATTCCATCCAAGTGGTAGTAGAGTTGAACAAGCTCACGGGGTTGAAGTGGTTGATGAAACATCACATAGTCCACATGGTTCCTCTAGTGATGTTGGTGTTGTACATGATACAAGAGAATTTTCGACTCAATGTGGAGCCAAAAGCGGTTTGGGTGATTGTATTGCTACTCGGGTTGGTTGACGTGCAATAAGGCCTCCCGAAAGATATGGTGATTGGAACTAACTTAGCTTTTGTGATCATTTGGATATGCTCTCAGTGTAGTCCAAGATGAGCCGATGGACCTTGATGACGTCATGGAGTCGAGAGAGAGCTCGAAGTGGATTTGCACCGTGGAGGAAGAGATGCAATCGTTAATGAAGAACCGAACTCGGGAGTTGGTTCCACTTCCTCAAGGAAACCATGTTGTAGGGTGCAAATAGATATACAAAGTGAACGATGATGGAAGGTACAAAGCAAGGTTAGTGGCAAAGGGGTATTCACAAAGGAAAGGAAAGGAGTATGATGAAATTTTTGAACCGGTGGTTCGTTGTTAGATCCAAAAATGGCTCTAACACCCAAATTATTTGAATATGCATAGATTAATATCTAGGAATTAAAGAAAACACAGAAAACACACAAGATTTGGTTCGATGTTAATGGGCCTTCGTCCACTTTATATATATCTTTGATTATACATAAAATGGAAGTACAATCCATGATTTCTCTCAATCTCATGATTACAGTGACAATTCACTCAGTAATTTCGTAATGACACTAATGAGAAATAATAGAAAGGCAACAATGGCCATAACAACACTCAGAATTGCCAAAAGATCCTGAAAAATGCGATGTATAGAGCTATTTATGGGTGGTATCTGCAGGCGGTTTGTGAGGACACATGGCACAGATCCCGAGAATCTCGGACTGGCTCGTAGCTTGATAGAGAAATGGTCAATATGACGGTTATGGACAGGTGTCACCGGATCCTGGTTTCACGGTTCGTGAGTGACCAAGTCTTGGCCACTGATCTCTGGTCGTCAGGCTTGGCTCGTGCTCCTGTCCTACGAACGGGTCGTGGTGACCTTGCCTTGGGTGTTGCTGGCCTCTATGCTATGAACGGATCGTGACGCTATATCACAAGTGGAGTGCGAAGCTTATTCACGAGCCAGAGAAGACATGGGGATCACGGACGGGCCGAGGCAAATTCACGAGCAGGAACACGCACTGGGCTTGTGTATCAATCTGGATGGCTTCGTCAAAAAGCTAGCCAACATGTTGCCCCCTCGAAGTATGTTTTATTGGGAATGGAAAATACTTCGAAACTGTAGAACCGTCCTTTTATGAAATGATGTAGATCAATAGTAATACCCCTTTAGAGCGTTGCACTATTTCGAATGGTTTTCGGGGAGTATAAATATCAGGCTTGACTTCCAATTATTTCTTCGTTTATTGGTAAGATCCTGCACTTTGAATTCCAGAGTATATCGCGACCAACTTGTCAAGTAAGCATCTTTCTTTCCCCTACCTTTTTTTAAAATTCTTCAAGTTCGGGTCGCTGGAACAAATCACGACCCGTGAATATGACATCGATCACGGACCAGAGGGCGAACATGCCACCACGTCATTCCACGATGGGCCTTCATGACCGCTCGTGGCTCATAGGTGATCACGGTCCAGAGCCGACAAAAGTGGAAATATGAAGAGCCAACCTAATACCTATGTAAATCAGGCCTCCCTCCCCCTCCCCGCTCCTCTTCTTCTTCTTTTACACTGCTGTCGCTTCTCTCTTTATTTCTTTTAAATCAAAATCCTAAATCGAGACTACCATAAATCAATTTCCTCCCATAATTTAAATTATAAAGGTGAATACACTAGAACTACATTCATTTAATTTCACTATTCTTTTCCTCGCTCGAGTTTTTGTTGGTATGAGTGGTTACGGTAGCAGAGTTTGCGGTGTTGAGGTCGGAGGATGGCAGCGGTGTAATGGATTTAATCAAGATGGAGAGTTTAGAATCATGGATGTAGGAGAGAAGTGGTGAGGAAGAAGACGAGCTGTAGCATGTCAGTTCGTAGGTGGGTTGATGGCTCGGTTTGTGGCAATGGCAAGACGGAGGAACCAGGAATGAAGGCTAAGTGTTAGTTTGGACAACAGATCGGGTCGTGGGAATGGGAGAGAATCGGTTCGTGGGAACAGGGAATGGAGCGGATCATGGGGGGTCTTTCACGAGCCGTTCGGGTGATGCAATGCGGGTCACAAGTTGAACTATCCCACAGGCCCAATCCTTCCCATGAGCCAGTGCTTGTCTCACGAGCCGAAGTTCTTCCACTAGCCTGACTTGTTTCGCGATCCACCCTTACACCTTGAGCCGAACCAAGCCTCACAAGCCAATCTTATACCGCGAGCCGATACATATTTTGACCAGAAAATGTAATGTAATTCTGATGTATCAATGGACAGTTAGATTAGATCCTTCGACATGAACTTTTTGAACTTAATAACGGCATAACCCAACAGCAGATAATGACCAATATCCCGCTTATCTGATTAACTTCATGCTTTTCTTCGTTGTAATGCATGCACATTCACATACATGCACTTACATATATGGGGAATTGGTAATCGTGTACTAATTTCTCATGTTTACTCACCAACACAGCTATGTCTGACAGACGCTCAACCAGAATGTCAGAAAAATATACAGATCAAGGGTCGTCAAAGTATTATAATCCCGATGTACTCCCGTCATATTCAGACTTGGAGAATTCCAACTCCGATTACGAGACCGATATTGACACAGAATCAACAACTTCTGAAAACATATCACTTGAGGATGAGGAAGATGATCGGGCCCCCGATGAGATTCCTGGTGCCAAAGAGATAGAACAAGAGAAACTGAGTGACTCCATAGCATCTAAATTGGACAAATTGAAACAAGAAAAAAATATGTCAAAGGCACAGGATTCCTTGTGACGATGTGAAAGTTCCCGAGGAAGGAGATAGACCCCACTTTGCTCCGGAAGGGTACATGGCTGTCACCAGGCTCATGTGCTGGGTAGCTGCTATTCCTCTGTTCCCTCCGATTGTTGTTGATCTTCTAAGACGACTATGTAACACTCCCATGCAACTCCATCCCAATCCCAATGTTGCTATGTATACCTTGTATGTTGCATACGCGGAGATTCTAGAGACCGAGCTCACCTTCAAAGATTTGAATTTCTACTACTACTTCAAGCACCGCTCTTCGAGAACTCCAAACTTCATCTTCTTTGAGTCGATCCCCGCTAAGAAGGTATTATCGGACAGACACAGTAATCTAGGAGATGCTAAGTCCAACTGGTTTTTCATAAAACATCAAGCCAGATGTGCAAGGAAGTGGCTACAATCAAGTAGGTTCCAAATCCTTTATCATAAATTTCAACTATATAATTAAAGTGCTAATGTATTCCTTTTTTCCGTACAGCTCACAACTTCGTGAAAACGGAAGGTTCAGTGTATGAAGATCGATTATCCCATCTCTTAAAAAGAAAATCGGACTTTGGTAGAATTAAGATGTGGCTAACCGATGAGAGCCTCCACAAACACCACCTCCTAGATGTGGGATTCGGGCATCGTATGGGTGGCAAGCCTTACAAATATGTCCCCCCGGCCGAGGGAGAAGGGACCTCGCGGGCCACGAAAACAACCGAGTTTCGTAAGAGTCCTTCACTGATGATTGATCAGGATGACGAGGACTTGAATGTATATAAGGGAGATAAAACATGAATCGACGAGTCAAAGGAGGCTTCAGCTGCCAAAGAATAGTCTCCTCTGAGGACTCCACCTCCAATCGATCCTTCGGCTCATAATGAATTAACGAAGGAGCATATATTTGGGTAGTTGGGCAATATTCCCCTGCTTGATGACATCTACACATCCGAAGATTTTGGAGAGGAGTCATTCTTTCCCATCTCTGAGGAAGAAAATGCTCTAGTTAAAGAAAAAGATGCCGCATAGACGAGCCAATCTCTGGGTCTTGGTCTGTTAGGGGGGATCACACGGGATACACGAATCACATGCACCACTCACCATAACACTAGTATACTATTCGTATTCAAGATTCTACTATTTTTCTGTTTCTTTTCGCAAAAGAAATGCCTCGGAGATACACCTACCCTCATCATTCACGACATGTGAACACACCCAGACTCATCTCCACATCTGAGCATGATCGCAGTGACAGTCGGGGGAGACATAGCCAACGACCTCGTGATCCCTATCAGCCTCACCCAACACGGTCTCGGTCTCCATCGAAGCAAGATTCTGGAAAATATCATAGCCATCAACTTCCACTGGTAGGGGGTATGCAACTTTCTAAAGATTTGACTCCCCTAAAAAGTACACCGGGCTCATAGTAAATCCTCAAAAAAACATCCTGAATCCAAAAGACAAAGACAAAGGTCCAAGAAAAAGTTCTGAAGAAGACACGACAGCTCTCGTTCCAACTGGTGAGCAAAAGTCGGGCACTGCCATTATAAAGGATGTTGCTCTTACTCCAGATAATAAGGCGAAGTTGGAGCTTTTGCGAAAACAATTTCTCGACCTTTACTTAGAAATTATGATGGTCGCCCCGGATCTTGAACCGGTACCCGAGGAGTGGGATACCGAGGTTATAGGGCAGGTGAGTCACGTGGCCAAGCAGTATAGGGTGATGAAAAAGCATGCCTCGAAGCTTTCAGAGGTTATCGGTCAACTAAAAACGGATGCAGCCAGGGCTAGAGTGAAGATTGATAATAATGGTAAGGCCAGGGGTTAAATAGAAAAGGAACTCGAGGATGCACAAGCCTAACTCGCTTTCGCCCACACTACAACAAAACATTCCTTTTACAACGGGCAAAAACTGTTGTAATATGCATTTCACAACGGGCATATGCCCGTCTCAATATGCCCCGTCGTAATAGCTCATGACTATTTGACAACGGGCAATGACTGTTGTTAAAGACCATTGTAATATCTTGCTCTGTCACGTGCAATGACTCTATGACAATGGTTATTAACCCTTTGTAATAGCTTATAAATTACAAGCGGCCTTTGCCCGTTGTTATACAGTATATTACAACAGTTTTTGCCCATTATAATAGAAAATTTAAATATAACTGTTGCGACATACATCCATAATAATAAGGAATATTTTAACATGCAATAAATACCGTAATGCAACAATCAAAATCACATAATAACACATACTAAAACACTGAAGCAAGGATCATATAATTCCAACACATTTCAAAAAGTTTGATAAGTTTACAATCCAAAAGACTAGATAAGTTTACATTCCAAAAGGTTAGACAAGTCACGTCGACATAGGTCTAACATAAATTACATAACTAGTTTCATAAGTACCAATACTAAACCAAGGAAATGTAATCTTTGTGCCACGCGATGGCAGATCCAACGGCCTGTTGATCTTGAGTCTGCATATTTTTACTAGCACGGTGTGACTGCAAAAAAAGAAAACAAGTTACCAAATATAGAGAGAATATATTATTATACACCATTCAAAACTTATTATACAACATTTAAGTCTTTGCATTGCTGTAACCTTACAGCCTTTGGTTCCATAGACTTCCTACTTCAGTTTATCGCTATTTCGAATAATATGCATATTAATGTACATTTACCGCTATTTTGTCTCCACTTTGTTTTATCCTGAGCATGGATTAATTTTCATTCAACAAAGTAAGATTCAGGTAACACTATTTATTTCCCACAGAGCGGAAAAATGGGAAACCTACAGCCTTTAATTTAAGATGAAAATCGTTCAAGATGAAAAATATTTAAGATGAAAAAATGGGTAACCTGCAGCCTACAATACAACAGTGTTCATATTAATGAAACTGTTTTTTTGCGTGTTCATATGGTTGTTAAATAGCAGATAACAACAACAAGATGCAACTTCAAGATACATATATGTTAAACAGCAGAACTAATATCAATTTTTTATGAACATTTTATAGCCATTTTAGGTGCAAAATTACTAATATAATAGTTTCATATCCATTGTATCTTATTCAATCAATAAATGAAACAAACCATTCTTTTTAACATACTGGAACAAAGATAACGCAATAAGAATGCACCATCTTAGACACAAAACCCGAATATATATTATGAATTTATAGCTTAAACAATCAACATTATCAAAAGCAATTTTATGGAAACATACAAAATGTCAAAAAGATCAAACAATTCATTTTTATCTCAGTGTAATGAAATAAACAATAGTGCCTACAATTGCATGTTATCAAGATGTTCAATCTTCTCTTTCATACCATTTAGATGCAAATTTTGCTTCTATGATATTAGAATTGAATGTACTGTAATCTAACCCAATGGGTAAAATAGTTAAAAAAAATTGACAAACAGTATAGCCATAAACATATAAAAAGGACACAATGCAGCTATTTATGCATGTATTTAAAGATTTTAAAAACAGTAAATGAGCTTTGGTTAAGCTCACCCCACATGAATACACCATCTACAAGCATACTCTAATTTTTATTGAAATTCCTCATATTACTTTGAATAAGAAAATAAAATGAAAAGAAAAAGGAAAGCCTGTTTCCTAACAAAATATTCCAGTTAACCACCATGCAGCAAACCCCCCATCTGACTGAATCCATACTTCATCTCCCATCACAAATCAGACCACTGTTATGCGTAGAACAATGTTTACATAGGAGTTTAAGTAGTCACGACCACATAAGCATGTATACACGACCGTAAGGTGTTGCACATGTAACCATCACCATTTATCAAAATCAACTGAACAAATGTTGATCGCTACTAGTAAGGGGTAAACGGACCATCTATGTCCATACATACGCAAGTGCGAAAAAAAACCCGCAAAGCTCAATAAAACATTCAATATTCATTTAAACATTATATGGTAAGGCAACCTAATATAAGCATTACTGCACCCTCGTTCATTCTACTCTTTAATCGTCCATAGTTTAAAGTTTTTTGGTTCATTAATATACTTATCAAGTTATAATAATTCACCAATTTCATGTGTGATCAACATACAGGTAGTGCACACTTAAATGAAGTTGTAAAACAGGTAGAATCAGCAACTAATTACCCACATCCAATACAACCCCAACCAACAAAACAATATATACGCAAGAATAAATTTCAGAGTTGAAATACTTGAATTTTCATAGTGAGATAACTTACCTTGAAACGCTAGCGATAAAAAAACAGGAATTGGCTGAAGGCGGTGAGTATTTGATTGATTTGCGGTGATGCGGCGGACTGTTGCTTGGATGCGGAGCCGGCCAGAGGAGTTCGATGCTTTAAAGTAGTTCGGACCTGATGGTGGAGACGACGAAACAGCGAAGGACAATTGGAGACGACAAAACAGCGAAGGACCTGATGGTGGAGACGACGAAATAGTATCCACATCCATTGTCCTATGTCCAATGTATAACAATGCCCGGAGTTACCAGAATATAAGTAACCAAACTCATTAAAATGTATTTAGTATTGTTATCTGACATTAATATTTGGCTTAAGATGTGGTCAGAATAGTTGAGTTTTAAATCTCCACAACAATATTTCCATCTCATGCGTCAAGTATTTCAGAAACACAGGAAATTTGGTACCAATAGTTGGATCATAGCTTAAGCTACAGGGTCAAGGCAAATTGTGGTCATACTCATAGGGCAATGTCATTAACCAAAATAAGAGTAGAATTAAACATATAAGCAACCAAATGCTGATCAGAAAATGTCATGAACAGCTAAATCCACTCAAGACAGCCAATGTGACAACGATTGGAAAGCAATAAAACACCCACAACTAATTATACTTAGTGTAAACCGAAGTTGGAAACTTGCAACCATTTTTAATCGTATACCTGTATACTTGCTTTGAGTCGTGGTAACAGCGAGAAAGGTGCTCGCTTGGAGCTGAAGCGTTGGTGTCGGGATTGATATCAACCAAGTCTTAAGACAACAATTCCTGGTTTTATGCGAAGAATGCCTCGGATTTGAGTTGCTACTCACACTCAGCAGATAGGGATGTTGGCAAAGAAATCCTCACAGCAACTTGGTTTGGCTTACTGGAGATGGGCCAGGACTTAGTCGCGACGCCGGCAGCTTGACTGGGGTAGCTTAGGTGCTAGCGAACGGTAGTGACTTGGTTGTGACGAGAGCTACAGGCTGGTGAAACTACGATGGTGGAGAAAATGGAGCAGCGGTGAACGGCAGGGGTAGAGGCCAAGTTGCGAGCGATGGTTTGGTGCTCGAGGCAAGGCGGCGGATTTTTGCGAGGAGGCGGTGAGGTTTCTGACTTTGAAACGAGGCGGACTACGGTGGAGAAAATGAGAAAAAGGGAGACGCAGTTCGACAGTGTAACACCCCGCAAACTCTATAACTGTGAAATTAATAAATTAAAGTATAATTAATTTGAAATCAAAGAACTAAGGGAAACGGGATACGCCATTGCGTTCGTCTCGGAAAAATACGCGAAATAGAGTCCGAGTTTTCGAAAAACGGAGTCCGTATGGAGAAGATATGGCCTTCGGAAGTTTAAAATTCAAACAGAATAAAATAACTCAGAAAAATCAGGTTTAAATTCGAATATGGGGCCCAATGGGCCAGGGCGGAAAAACACCCGCCTAATGCCCCAGGTCGACTGGGCTGTCGACCTGGTCTAACCAGGTCGACAGGGCTGTCGACAGGCATGTCGACCTGGTCCAGACCCAGGTCGAGCCCAGTCTAACCTGGCTGGCCTATTCTCTGTTAGTCGATTTTCTGTGGTCTGCTTTGTCATTAGGGCTAGGTGGCAGGCTCTAATTGGTCTCTCCTTAGGATGAATGGCTACGATCAATCCAGGCAACATCAATGGTCCTAATCAGTTCCTAACCTCTATAAAAACAACCCTAGACTAACCCTAATCTATTCATTCAAAAATAAGAACAAAGCCGCCATGTTGCTGAGGAACGACTAGGGGTAGCCACCAATTGGAGAGAGAGGATTAGGAGGCAAATTCTAAGGCATAAAGCAACTCAATCAAATCAAACCGCATCTTCAAATCCCTAAATTTGAGAATTCGCCTCACCATTGTAAGTAGAGTATTACTTTGGTATGAACAAATAATTGTGTTGGTTTGTATGCTTGAATTGTGGCAATAAAGTAATTCATATTTGTGCGTTCTTATCAATTTGAAATATTATATACGTTTGGATATTCTTGAATTATGTTATTCAATTATAAAGAACTACATGCGGTAGTTCTATGCAAGTATACGTTTGGAATATTCGCAAATTATGTAATCCATGTTGAAGCTACATGTATGTAGTTGATTGAAATTCGTGCAAGTTTGGGGCTTTGCTATTATGCCATCATAATGTGTATTTTTATACAAACATCATTTTTGTGAAGTAATTGGAATAAGTTTGGGTTATCATAATCCATATGAAATTATGTTGAAATTTGGGCATCATGTATTAAGCCATGCTTTTGTACTAGAAAACTTATTTGCAAACTTATGAATATGGCTAGGCTATGATTGATAATTTGCTTAATTGAAATTGTTAACAAGAATTATATGATGACATATGTGGTACATAGCTAGGTTAGGTTCAAAAATCCCTTTTTGCGAGTTTGCATGACTAAAGTAAAAAATCATGATTTCATGTTAGAAATATTTATGCCATGGTTATGTGAACAAATTTAACTATACTTATGCCATGCTTATGTTTGACATTATGCCATGCTTATGTTTGACATTATGCCATGCTTATGTTAGAAATATTTATGCCGTGCTTATGTTTGACATTATGCCTGAAATAAAAATATAGGTTTATGTTGTAGTTAGGCCTATGTGTCAATAGTGATATTCTTAACTTAACTACAAGTTTACATGCTTTGATTCATGTCACCTATGCTTTATGACCAAAGAATATGTTACCACTATGCAAGTACACCAGTTTCTATTTTGTATTTCCAACGTCATATTGCAAGTTCATACGCTCACCTTCCCCTTTTTGTGTATGTAATCACGCTTTAAGCCTCCCCTTTTCGCATGGCTAAATTGGGCTTTAAAAGGCTAAGCCCAATATATATATATAATAAATGGACGTGTTAAACGGGGGAAAATAACGTTGGGTTAAAATTACTAATGAATGAAAATATAAAATAGAAGGGCCCAAGTTCAAGTATGGGTTGGGCCCATGATTGGTGTAATCTTTGCACCATTAACTTAATAATTGGCCGCAAATATTTACATATAAGAAAATAAAGAAGAAAGACAAAATATGTAAATGTAGAACATACGATGTGTTTAACCCGAGGTTGGATTGAGTTGTGATGTAAACCTGCCTGGAACCGCCCGGCTGTCCAGTAGTCACAACAATACCTATCCAATGTGGGAGGTTAAACATGGAGCCCAATAAGGACCCGAGGTTAGACTGAGTTGTGGCGTAAGACTGCCCGGAACCAACCGGCAACAGGCAGCCACAACAATACCTGTCTAATGTGAGAGGTCAGGGCCTTAATAAGACAATTAAGGCTGAGTCAGGATTGTTAGGATTAAGTGAACTAAAGACTTAATCAAAATGGAACATGCTAAACTAAACGGACTGGTGGGGGTTAGGTTAGGAAACACTTAACCAACTTAGCATGTTGGCTAGAGATAGAAAACCTAGTAACGGGGGACCCTTTTCAGCAGTAACCCTAGAAGGTGTATCAGGATACCCTGAAAATAGGCAGGGTGGGGCACGATTACTGAGCTGATTGTAAGAGGTCAAATCGACGGCGGTGGTGTAGCAGTGTAGGTTCTAACGGAGTGCGGGCGTGCACACACTCTGCCGCAGAAAAATAAGGCACTGGACACCAGTAGCATACCTGTGCACTCTAGGATTGTGTCGGGTTGCCACTATGGGACTTGATACACCCCATGGTGGGACCAGCATAGGTAACTACAACATCGGGGGCCGTAAGACACATGTAACTATGCGAGTAGGAGCCGATCATCATAGAATGGATCACTTCACCCTGATTATGGGGTGCCAATTGGAAACTAGTTTAAATGGGTTCAGAGATTAACATGGGGTACGATAGTATATTCGACCCTAGACAACTTAACCAAGTTTATAGTGCTTGCCCACTTCTTGTTTATACTTATCATACCCAGTTCTTTATTCATAGACAAAATAGTACTAGACTTACTCAGGCTTTATGTCTGACTCTACTTTTCTTTCGTCTTATTTTCTTCCGTTTCCCCCCCCCCCAGGTCCACAGGGAGGGAACACAGCAGCTTGACCAACCTTAACATCCAGCTTGAAGAAGAGAAATGTATTGCTTGGACTTTCCTGTTTTGAACTATGGCTTTGGACAATCCACTATGGGGACTTTTGCAGTTTATCTATGTTTTATTTATGCTTCTTTAAATAATGTAATCAAGACAGATTATGAAAATGTTATGTTATGTTTTTGGAAAGGATGTAAGACAATCATGGTGATGTTTTGTAACACGTATTTGCTTTTATGAAATAAAAGTTGTCGTTCTTCCGCTGTTTACAAATATGTGTTCCAATATATGTCTTATATATCTGTGACTTATACTTATAAACCTCCACCAAAATTAGGGCATTCCCTTTGGGAGTGACCCTAACGGAGGTGGGGTGTTTCACTTGGTATCAGAGCATAGGTTTACCAGATAAGATAAAAAGTTTTGAAAATTTATTTTCAAAAAGGAAATTTTAAAGAAGCATTTTTAAAAGAAAAATATTATTTTATTCTAAAAAGGCAAAGTCCACTCCCCAAAGCCATAGGTACTATCTCTTATCCTTCGTTTTGAATCTATCCTTTTTGTTTCAGCATGTCCGAAGATCTTAACTTGCCGGAAGGGGTACCAATACCTGGTTGGTTTAGACGGTTCTTAGAAGCAAGGGCCACTCAGCCAGGTCCTACTATTCCTCCTCCCCCAGCTACAGGAAATCATCCAACTGCAGCGGCACCTATTCCTCCACCTCCTCCTCGGGGACATACGTTTGCTAAGATATGTAAAGATTTTAAAGCTATGGGAGGAAAGGATTTTCATGGAACTGAGTCCTTCGTGGCAGCTAGAAATTGGCTGAAAGAAACGGAGGACCTATTCATCATCTTTGAGGTAGAGGATAGACAAAAAGTACAACTGGCGGTATGGCTATTGAAGGGTGAGGCCTCCTACTGGTGGGAAGTCACTAATGCTGAAAGACCAGTGGAGACATGGGAGGACTTTAGGGCAAGGTTTGAGACTAAATTTCTCTCAGATGCGGAAAGAAGTTTGTAGTTGGAAAAATTCTTATTTCTTAAGCAAGGGGACAAGACAGTCCGAGAGTATGTGAATCAGTTCGATGAGCTGGCTAGGTTCGGGCTTGACCTAGTCAACACCCCGCACAAGAAGGCTCTCCGTTTCGTCAAAGGGTTGAATGAGCCATTACACAGTTTGGCCATGACCCATATACCCATGGGAGCCACGTATGAAAGATTGGTGCAAATGGCATTGCTGAATGAAGAGGATAAGGGCAAGAAGGAGGCAAAGGAAGAAAGCTCTCAAGGAAAGAAAGAGGGTTTGCAGCCTAAGAAGACAGACTTTAAGAAAGGCGGGAAAGGCAACAAAGAGAAGAGGAAGTGTAATTTCTGTGGCAAAGTGGGGCACTTAGTAAAGGACTGCCGGAAAAAGAAGGCCAAGGAGAATGGAGGGTGCTTTTCTTGCGGTGAGACAGGCCACAGGGCTAAGGACTGCCCAAAGAAACGAGGACAGGGGCAGAGGGTTGGATCCACCCCAGGGGCACAGGTTCATGTGCTAGAAGCGCCACCTCTGCAACAGCGAGGTATAGATACTTCTGTAGAAAGTGTAGTTTATCTTTATGATCACCCCGTTCGCACTTTATTTGATTCTGGCGCATCATACTCCTTTATTTCGTCTGCTTTAGTAGAATCTCTGCACCTAAAAACTAGTATGGTAGAGGACCCCTTAATTGTTTCAAACCCAATTGGGGGCCCAGCTCATTTGTCTATGATCTGTTTGGGATTGAAAATTTCTATTCTAAGTGTAGAATTTCAATGTAGTGCCTTTGTTTTGGGCTTTTTGGGTTATGGTTTGATTTTGGGTATGGATTGGCTATCCAGTAATGGTGCCATCCTTGATTGTGAGATAAGGGTTGTTAGGCTCCTAACCCAGCTCGGTAATACTTTGGAAATTTCTTGTAATCCCTCGTATGCGGTTATGCTTAGTTATCTTGAATCGCTAGATGCCTCTGTTGAAAATTTGCAATCAGTTAGAGTGGTCCGGGAATATCCGGATGTCTTTGAAGAGGTGAAGGGCTTGCCTCCGAAGCGGGAAATAGACTTCCGCATATATCTTGTAGATAATGCAAAGCCCGTTGCGTTACCCGTTAGACACATGGCTCCACGAGAAAGGAAAGAGCTCAGTAAACAGATTAAAGAGCTTCTAGAAAAGGGGTTCATTAGGAGGAGCATTTCAGAATGGGGCGCTCCAGTGGTGTTCGCTACAAAGGCGGATGGTTCACTCCGTCTATGTGTTGACTATAGGGAGCTCAACAAGCTAACGAAAAAGAATAGGCACCCTCTCCCTAGAATTGACGATTTATTTGACCAGCTTGTAGGAGCGTCTGTTTTCTCCCAGCTCGATTTAGCAACCGGTTTTCATCAGCTAAGGGTGGCTGAAGATAGCATCGATAAAACGGCATTCAGAACCCCAGACGGCTTCTTTGAATGGCTTGTCATGCCTTTCGGCTTGACAAATGCACCTGCTTATTTCGTGGACCTGATGAGTAGGGTATTTAGAGATTTCCTCAACAAATTCGTAGTGGTCTTCATACATGATATCCTTATCTTCTCAAAGAGTGAAGAGGAACATGCTCAACACTTAAGGGCAAACATGGAAACTTTGCGAGTCCATCAACTAAAAGCCAAGTTCTCCAAATGCCACTTTTGGAGGGAAGAGGTGAGGTTCCTTGGGCACATAGTATCCAAACAAGGGTTAGCGGTGGACCCTGCTAAGGTAGTGGCGGTACAAGATTGGAAGACACCAAGGAATGCGACTGAGGTCCGAAGCTTTCTAGGACTAGCAGGTTTCTATCGAAAGTTCATAAAGGATTTTGCGAAAATCTCAGCTCCGCTCACGAAGTTGACATTTGTTTATTTTCAAGAGATAATTCATCTATGTGGGATATCTTCTAGTAAGTGAATTTTGGAGAGCTTGCATGGAACCATGAGTACGCAGTTAGGCTTGAGCCAAGTATACTAGAAGGAGAATAAGTGAAAGAGGAACGAGAAATAGGTTCCAACTCATATTTTGGAAACAAGAATTAAGAAGCTACGAAATTGTGAAGTTAAAAACGGACAAAGCGTAATGGAGTTAAGCTCAAGAAATGCGACTTAGATGATTGAAGACTAGATTCGTACATAATATCTCTTCTTAAGAGTATATCCTTGATCCCTCTCTTCCTGTAGAGCTTACTTGCATGGTATCTTTTCTGTATATCCTCTCGGTCCCATTCTCAATCCAATTTCTGTTGCAAACCCCATAGGGAGTATGACTCACCTGTTAGTAACACATGTTGGGGCTCGAGGGTGTTCATTGGTTTGACTAAAGTTTTTGGGTTTTATAGGATACAGATTGGTCTTAGGAAGGGACTCCCTTGTGACCTAAAAGGAGTCCATCATGCTTAGTTTCCTAGAATAATATATGGTGGTTGGGTTGAGTAACTCTTTGGGTGTCAGTCTGATGTTGATTTCGGTCTTCGGGGCTGATGCTTAGAGAGTTCTTCTCCTAATCAATATACATGTGGCATAGGTTTTCAGTTTTGACATTGCCTAATGGGCACAAAGTTTTTACTTGCTTCTATCATTCAACTATACCTTTAGATAGAAATGTCCTATAGATTAGAGCTACCCGAAAGATTGGATGGAGTCTGCTGAAGTGGTAGAGCCAAATATCCTCGAAGAGGCCGAAGTGGAACGCGAAGCAACCATAAGAAAAGTTCCAACCCGCATATTAGGAACGGAAGTGAAGAAGCTACGCAACCGCGAAGTCAAGCTCGTCAAAGTTCAGTGGAGCGACGCGACTTGGGAAACTGAAGCTAGAATACGTACTGCCTACCCTTTTCTGTTCGAGGGTACATCCTTGATCTTTCTTTTTCCTTAAGTTGCGCTTTTATCTATCTTTTTAGGTATATTTCCTCGACCGTATCTTTTAGGTAGGAACCCTTTGGATGGAAACATGTAGTTGAAACATGTTATGGATGATGGTTGCAAGTGGTTGCAAGTGATTGCTAGTGGTTGCTCGTGGTTGCATATACACACACAATCTAGGTTTTAGATCGGCTCAGTCACTTCATATTGCATATGCATATATGTTTACATTTGTATATGGTTGAACTTTAATGTGTTGTCATATGGATGTTGCATCTGTATTGAATGATTGTGCACTCATGTAGAATCAAGAATAGGAAAATTTGCATACATAATGGATTCATGGCACTTACATAAATCGCATTAAGGAGGTCAACTGAATCAGTAGACCGTCTGATTTTGCATTAGATAAGTTCATGTACACACACACTTTGCATATGATCATGAAGCATTAGAAATCTTTTAAGGACAATGGATGCTCGTGTTTGATGGATGAGTAGATGGATGATTGGACGTTAGGATATACATTCCTCCTAACTTGAAGATTTCGGGGACGAAATCCTTTTAAGTGGGGGAGAATGTAACACCCCGCAAACTCTATAACTGTGAAATTAACAAATTAAAGTATAATTAATTTGAAATCAAATAACTAAGGGAAACGGGATACGCCATTGCGTTCGTCTCGGAAAAATACGCGAAATAGAGTCCGAGTTTTCGAAAAACGGAGTCCGTATGGAGAAGATATGGCCTTCGGAAGTTTAAAATTCAAACAGAATAAAATAACTCAGAAAAATCAGGTTTAAATTCGAATATGGGGCCCAATGGGCCAGGGCGGAAAAACACCCGCCTAACGTCCCAGGTCGACTGGGCTGTCGACCTGGTCTAACCAGGTCGACAGGGTTGTCGACAGGCATGTCGACCTGGTCCAGACCCAGGTCGAGCCCAGTCTAACCTGGCTGGCCTATTCTCTGTTAGTCGATTTTCTGTGGTCTGCTTTGTCATTAGGGCTAGGTGGCAGGCTCTAATTGGTCTCTCCTTAGGATGAATGGCTAGGATCAATCTAGGCAACATCAATGGTCCTAATCAGTTCCTAACCTCTATAAAAACAACCCTAGACTAACCCTAATCTATTCATTCACAAATAAGAACAAAGCCGCCATGTTGCTGAGGAACGACTAGGGGTAGCCACCAATTGGAGAGAGAGGATTAGGAGGCAAATTCTAAGGCATAAAGCAACTCAATCAAATCAAACCGCATCTTCAAATCCCTAAATTTGAGAATTCGCCTCACCATTGTAAGTAGAGTATTACTTTGGTATGAACAAATAATTGTGTTGGTTTGTATGCTTGAATTGTGGCAATAAAGTAATTCATATTTGTGCGTTCTTATCAATTTGAAATATTATATACGTTTGGATATTCTTGAATTATGTTATTCAATTATAAAGAACTACATGCGGTAGTTCTATGCAAGTATACGTTTGGAATATTCGCAAATTATGTAATCCATGTTGAAGCTACATGTATGTAGTTGATTGAAATTCATGCAAGTTTGGGGCTTTGCTATTATGCCATCATAATGTGTATTTTTATACAAACATCATTTTTGTGAAGTAATTGGAATAAGTTTGGGTTATCATAATCCATATGAAATTATGTTGAAATTTGGGCATCATGTATTAAGCCATGCTTTTGTACTAGAAAACTTATTTGCAAACTTATGAATATGGCTAGGCTGTGATTGATAATTTGCATAATTGAAATTGTTAACAAGAATTATATGATGACATATGTGGTACATAGCTAGGTTAGGTTCAAAAATCCCTTTTTGCGAGTTTGCATGACTAAAGTAAAAATCATGATTTCATGTTAGAAATATTTATGCCATGGTTATGTGAACAAATTTAACTATACTTATGCCATGCTTATGTTTGACATTATGCCATGCTTATGTTTGACATTATGCCATGCTTATGTTAGAAATATTTATGCCGTGCTTATGTTTGACATTATGCCTGAAATAAAAATATAAGTTTATGTTGTAGTTAGGCCTATGTGTCAATAGTGATATTCTTAACTTAACTACAAGTTTACATGCTTTGATTCATGTCGCCTATGCTTTATGACCAAAGTATATGTTACCACTATGCAAGTACACCAGTTTCTATTTTGTATTTCCAACGTCATATTGCAAGTTCATACGCTCACCTTCCCCTTTTTGTGTATGTAATCACGCTTTAAGCCTCCCCTTTTCGCATGGCTAAATTGGGCTTTAAAAGGCTAAGCCCAATATATATATAATAAACAGACGTGTTAAACGGGGGAAAATAACGTTGGGTTAAAATTACTAATGAATGAAAATATAAAATAGAAGGGCCCAAGTTCAAGTATGGGTTGGGCCCATGATTGGTGTAACCTTTGCACCATTAACTTAATAATTGGCCGCAAATATTTACATATAAGAAAATAAAGAAGAAAGACAAAATATGTAAATGTAGAACATACGATGTGTTTAACCCGAGGTTGGATTGAGTTGTGATGTAAACCTGCCCGGAACCGCCCCGCTGTCCAGTAGTCACAACAATACCTATCCAATGTGGGAGGTTAAACATGGAGCCCAATAAGGACCCGAGGTTAGACTGAGTTGTGGCGTAAGACTGTCCGGAACCAACCGGCAACAGGCAGCCACAACAATACCTGTCTAATGTGAGAGGTCAAGGCCTTAATAAGACAATTAAGGCTGAGTCAGGATTGTTAGGATTAAGTGAACTAAAGACTTAATCAAAATGGAACGTGCTAAACTAAACGGACTGGTGGGGGTTAGGTTAGGAAAGACTTAACCAACTTAGCATGTTGGCTAGAGATAGAAAACCTAGTAACGGGGGACCCTTTTCAGCAGTAACCCTAGAAGGTGTATCAGGATACCCTGAAACTAGGCAGGGTGGGGCACGATTACTGGGCTGATTGTAAGAGGTCAAATCGACGGCGGTGGTGTAGCAGTGTAGGTTCTAACGGAGTGCGGGCGTGCACACACTCCGGCGCAGAAAAATAAGGCACTGGACACCAGTAGCATACCTGTGCACTCTAGGATTGTGTCGGGTTGCCACTATGGGACTTGATACACCCCATGGTGGGACCAGCATAGGTAACTACAACATCGGGGGCCGTAAGAGACATGTAACTATGCGAGTAGGAGCCGATCATCATAGAATGGATCACTTCACCCTGATTATGGGGTGCCAATTGGAAACTAGTTTAAATGGGTTCAGAGATTAAAATGGGGTACGATAGTATATTCGACCCTAGACAACTTAACCAAGTTTATAGTGCTTGCCCACTTCTTGTTTATACTTATCATACCCAGTTCTTTATTCATAGACAAAATAGTACTAGACTTACTCAGGCTTTATGTCTGACTCTACTTTTCTTTCGTCTTCTTTTCTTCCGTTTCCCCCCCCCCCCCCAGGTCCACAGGGAGGGAACACAGCAGCTTGACCAACCTTAACATCCAGCTTGAAGAAGAGAAATGTATTGCTTGGACTTTCCTGTTTTGAACTATGGCTTTGGACAATCCACTATGGGGACTTTTGCAGTTTATCTATGTTTTATTTATGCTTCTTTAAATAATGTACTCAAGACAGATTATGAAAATGTTATGTTATGTTTTTGGAAAGGATGTAAGACAATCATGGTGATGTTTTGTAACACGTATTTTCTTTTATGAAATAAAAGTTGTTGTTCTTCCGCTGTTTACAAATATGTGTTCCTATATCTATCTTGTATATCTGTGACTTATACTTATAAACCTCCACCAAAATTAGGGCATTTCCTTTGAGAGTGACCCTAACGGAGGTGGGGTGTTTCAGACAGAAGGAGGATGGGACGCCGAGGTCAGTGGAGGAGAAGCCCGACTTAGGGTGGTCGAACCAGCGGCGGCTCAGAACGTCACGAAGAGGAGATGAATTTTTCGCCGCTGCCACTATTTCAATTTTAGGGATTTTGATTTCTCAGACGGAACAAATGAAAAGGAAGGAAATGGGAAAAATAAAACGGATAGGAAATACAAAAGGGACGGCTAAAGATAAAACGGGGACGGTGAGATATAAAAGGTAGGACACATGTAAGAAGAAAAATATGCAAAAGGGACAAGCGGAATGTGTTTCAGCAAATTTTAACAAGTGTTTAAAATATTTATCAATAAAAACAAGACATTTTCTTAAGTATATGAACCTATGTTATACTATGTATATTACCCAATACTAGTATATTTAATAATTTCAAATACAATCCCCAATAATTTTTTTTGAAATCAAATTTAAACTCGAAATAAATTTATTTAAATTATAATTCAATTAGTCTAAATTATCAAACTTAAATTATATTATTAAAAATAAATTTCAAATTCAAAATAAATTATAAATAAATCTTAAGTTAAATAAAGAAAAATCAAAATTTATAACTTCTCTAACAACATAATTTCAATTCGTTTTAAAATATCAGCATTGTTAAATTAACGAAATTATTTTGATTCAAACACTAAAATTTAAATTTACACTTACAAAATAAACTCAAAATCTAGTTAAATAGATTAGAATTCCAAAATTATGAACAAATATAAATTTCATAAATATCAATTCAAATAACTTTCGTATTTTACAACGTTAAAAATCTTGGTTCGTTACAGCAGCCAGGCGCCAGTATCAGATCTGCAACCGACAACAGTATCCATAGCAGCGGGTACGATAGGCTTAAGATTCTATGAGGCACTGACTCTAATACTTGCGGTTGACGGATTCGGAAACCGGGCAAGGAAATGATTTTTGTTGTAGCGGGGATTTGAATTTTAGGGTTGAGGATGAAAGAATGAAAAAATACGTTGGAGAAGAGGAGGGAAAACGAAATGTTAAGCGTGAAATGGAAAGCGAAGCGGAGGGGAAAATGGAAATTGGAGCGGGTAAGCGGAATCATGGCTTAATAATCCTGTATTAGTTATAAAATATAGTTAGGGTAAACAGGTATACATTATTAATTTTTAATTTTTAACAGTAATTATTAATCATTAGTAATTAGTATACAATTAATTATTAAATATTAATAAATAATATAATATTACTAATGATTAATAATTAGTATATTATTATAATTAGTAATTAGTAACATATGATTAATATTATTAAAGATTAATTATGAAATATTAATAAATATTAAGTATTAACTTTAAGAAAGCGTTGTAATTATCAATTATTGACTGTCACCTATTGCAAGGATATTTTCAGCACGTTGTAAAACTGGAAAACAAGTAGAGTATCTTGCTTATATATAATTGCTTTAACGTAATTTCATTTAAATTAACGAATCTACCATCAAGCATCAGTATATAATAATATTACTTTTGACAATAAAATTATGTATGTTACTTTTCAAATTTTAATAGTAATAATCATAAATTACTAATATTTATTTTTAATTACAAATTATTATATATTTGGTATTAATTACTCAATATTACTTACTAATAACTAGAAAATAAATTTAAGCCCATTGGAATACTGATTATATATAATAACTGGTAATTAGTGATAATTAATTAATAATCACTAATTATTATAAGTAATAAACGATTGATATAATATTATTAATTATTAATGGTTAAATAATATAATATTATTAATGATTACTAATTAACAATATATGATTAATATAATGTTATTAATGATTAATTATTAAATAATAAAAAATAATCGATGTTAATTTTAAATAAGTATTGTAATTACTAATTATTGATTGTCGAAACTTGGTAATAAATATTTATTACAACGGACACTTTGTGATAGTTGTAAAACATGCGTCTATTACAATTGGCATTCTCCAAACGTTGTAAAATTGACATCTATTACAACGGGCCTACAATGACCATTGTAATGGCTTTCTATTACAACGGACAACTATTGCTAGTTGTAAAAAGGACGCTGTATAGAACCTCTATTACAACCGTCCAGAAATGACCGTTGTAATATTATTCTATTACAACGGGCAGAATATGCCCGTTGTAAAAAGGACGTTGTAATAGAGCTGGAGGATGCCAAGAAACGATTCCATCTTGAGCTCGATTCTCATAGCCAAGAGCGTGTGGCTCTGAAAAAGGAAATTGAAGATCTCAAGACGACCAATATTGAATTAAAGAGGCACAGGACCGTTTTGCTACTGAGAAAGCTGCTTGGGAAAAAGAGAAGGCGAGTTTAAAAGACAATCTTGCACTTGCCGAGAAGGAAAATGCAAGCTTAAACTATAGGCTTGCTCACGCTGAGGAACGGGCGGCTTTTGCCGAAAGCAACGCTGATGCAGCCCTTAAACAGGCTTCCACTACTACTAATAAGCTTGTTGCAACTGAAAGGGAAATATAAGGGTTTGACGAGCTGTTGATGGACTTTCTGGTCAAGTCATAAAGACTCGAGATATCTCTTGGATCTAGAACTACCACACCACTACGGCCAATGTATGGGACATGATTGTTGAGGGAGAGAAGTAATGCTTAAAGGTTGATGATATCGATGAGGCTCAACTCATGCAGACCTTTATCAAAGGAGGAGAGCCTGCGGATTTGGCAGAGGGTAGACACCAAATTCAATTGTTGATGGAAAAGGAGAGAGCTAAACTCAAAGGAAAGGACAAGATAGACGAAGGGTCAGGCCCAGCAACGGAGCACGGGACACTTGAGGTCGAGGAGTATAATCCTGATGATCCATTGATTCCTGTAGTTCCAACCCGTCCAGCCGTTGGAGCTTCAACTACAAGTTCAGGCGAGGAGTCGGCGGAAGGTATCGCTATATTTTCTCCACAACTCATCAAAGCCTTCGTAACATGTCGTCGTGTTGCGGGGCAAACAGTTGAAAGGATCACATTTTCTCCAAAACTAATAACAATTGCTTCTCATAACATAGGTGTCAGACCGACAGAGAAAGATGTAGAGAAACCAGACGAAATTGAGAAGATTGCAGAAAAGCAGGCTAAGGACGAGAGGTCAGCATGCCCCCAGTTACTGGGATCATCCTCGAAAATCCATAGCTAACCGAGGTTGATACAACCAAGGAGGCTACTGGGGCATCAAGAACAGATGCTCCAAAAGATGCTGAAATCATTAGAGCCCTTGACGATGCCGATAACAGTCACAAGGACGAAGAGGAGGATGTAGACATCATAGAGGAGACCAAAGACGATGACAGCAAGACTCGAGCTGAAATCAAGGCCAAGAGGGATTAGCAATTAGCTCTAAAAATAGAGGAGCAATAGCCGCTAGATGTAACACCAATCTCTGCGGCTGCTCTCGGCTCTGGGATGATCATAACGTTGTCCGGTAAATCGATAACCACGCAGCTTGCAGTCCAGTCTGTCAACCTTCCAGTGGATCCTCCTTCTGACAAGAAGAAGAGGAAACAGGACAAAACTGATGCTGATAAGGAGGAGACAGGGAAGAAAAAGAAGGAGAAGAGGCTGAAGTCATCCCCAAAGCCCAAATAGTGCTGGTTTAATTATGTCTTTCTTTTTAGTATTTCCACTGGCCGTATGATGTAGCTGCGGGTATGGTTCTCCCCTTTTGTTTAGCTTTATGTTGTAAGTCCGAACTTAGTGAATGAAAACCTATTTCTTTTGCATCATCGCGTACCTGCGAGTTAATTATTTACATGTTTATCATAGTATGTGATCAACACAATAAAAATTTCTGCAATTAAAAATTCCTGCAATTAAAATTTCATGCACTACACATAAATGTGTATTGATATGCCCCCAATCAATCATTAATATGATGCCCGGCCAGGGCTTATTGAGGATGGATTAGAGTCATATGTATGCTGCCCCCAGGCTCGAAGATGAGGGGTTTGGGCTCAGCCTTCATTCTCGTTTCCAGTCGTGTAACGGGACAGGAGCGCTTTGGTGGCATATAGTCAGCACGCCTTCGTATTCTCCTGTTGGATGCCCAGGATAGAGTTCGAACTCAGCTTTCAGTCTGTCCCCTGATCCTTAAGCGGGGTAAGAGTTCTTTGGTGGCATTAAGCCTCTTGCGCCTTTATACTCTCATGTCGGATGTCAAGGGTAGGTTGTTATCGAGACGGTCTTTCAATCATGGTGCATCCTCATGTCTCGCGGACAATTCTTTGTCCTTTGTACTCCTCAGATCATGGGAACCAAAGCATTGATGGTACTGCCATTTACTACACTGCACACTCGGACTTAAATCATGTGATTTCTTGTTTTAATGGAGGGCATTTTTGAATTACGTGTTTCAAGATCGTCATAGGATTTCGTAGAATTTCATAATGGTGATAGCTCATACAGATAAAAAATAGCAAAATAAATAAGCAGTACGGTAAAAGTAAATTACACACGACATTTTTATAATGGTTCGGTCGAATCATGACCTACGTCCACTTTGTAATCTCTTGTTTAAATAACCAGACTGTTCTAAGCAAGTCGTTCTTTTTTACATGGTCCTAAAAACAAAAGAATAAATTAACAGTTTTATGTCAAGTAATGCTGCAGATGTTGGGCATTCCACACTCTGGGGATTTCATCTCCATCCACGGTCGTTGGCTTGAAGGTTCCATTATCAAGCTTCCATAGGATGTCGTACGGTCCTCCCCACTTTCGACCCAAATGCATTGTGAGTGGAAAGACACGTCTTAGAACCAAGTCTTCGGGTTCAAAGGTTCGGGCTCAGACCCTTTTATTGTAATATCAGGCGACTTGTTGCATACGCCTCAAGGCACGGAGGTTGGCTTGGTCCATCTTTTCCTTAACCATATCTAGGGATTCGGGGAGCAGCTTGTTATTGGTCATTCGGTCATAATAAGTGGTTCTGTCAAAGGGTACATCTAATTCAACCAGGGTGACTGCTTCTGCTCCGAAAGCGAGGGACAAAGGTGTGCGGCCCATCTCCGACTTGTAAGTTGTCCTGTAGGCCCATAATGCAAAGGGAAATTCATCGACCTACATGGCTTTGGCCCGCTTCAGTGTTTTCTTCAAAATGGATTTAATCACTTTATTAGCCGCTTCGACCTGCCCGTTCGATTGCGGATGTGCCACTGAGGTGTACCTTTTCTCAATGTGGTACTTCTGGCAAGCCTTGGAACTGGGCGCTATCTAACTGAGTTCCATTATTTGTTATTATGACTTTTGGAATCCCAAATCGACATATGATGTTTCTGACGATGAAGTTAATTACTCGGTTGGTTTTGATTGTGGTTAATGGTTCTGCTTCGACCCACTTTGTGAAGCATTCAACAACCACAATGGCGAACTTTGCTCTACCCTTTTCTATGGGGAGACTTCCAATAATGTCAATCCCCCATAAAGGAAAGGCCATGGGCTCATAATAATCTTCAACTGACTAGGGGGTGCCCTAGGGATCTTGGAAAATCTTTGGCATGCATCACATCGCCGTGCATATGAAACACCCCATGTCCGTTAATGTCACTCACTAAGGGAATGCAGTAAGTTTCGTGAAGCGTTGTAGGTAAACAGACACAGAATAATTGCAAGACAAATATAAATAAGATAGCAGCGGAAATTTCAAAAAATTTATTTCAGACATAAATCATAATCTCGTGGTTTACAATACATAAGTCAGAAAACCATTACAAAAAAATACTTTTATCTTGCATAATCAGAGTACATAGTAATTAAAAGAAAACATTATTCCCCAATAAAAAGAGTAAGCCATAGTAGAGTCAATAACTTTAGCCATACTCTAGCAATAGCTCCTAGCAAAATGATATTTGAATCCTGACTAAGCCAGGGTGTTTCCTCCCTATGAACATTGGGGGCCGGGGTGGGGGGGAATAGAAGAAAGAAAGCGAAACAAACTAGGTCAGACATAAGTCTGGTGAGTCTAGTAACTTTTAGCCAGTAAAGAAATAAAGGTAATCATAATAGGCATAAAGTGGATAAGACAGATCACTATACAAATGGCAGGTGTGATAAGGCAGATAAGGTAAGGTATATACATGCTTCACTAATGACTACTCTGCACTATCACTAGTATAATTTAAAATGAAATGATCCCTTCCACTATAAGTTGGTAGACTTAAGGAATACGTCGGAGTATACCCTAACCACTACCTTATTCGATCGGCTACCTACTCTGCAGATATCCTATGTTGGCCCCACAGTATGGGGTTTCACTTCCCTAAGGAGGCAACCTATAATGTGCACAACCATATCTACTGTGTCACGGTCGTCTTAGCCCCTTCTCCCTGGCCCATGCACGCACATGTCCCCAGTCGGCTTGCAACGCCTACACAATCCGTCTTGTTTGGATCTCTTACAATCAATCAGTAAGTGTGCCCCTTCTCCGCCTAGTACGGAGTTCCTTACTTGATACCAACTCCGGGTTACTAATTGAAATAGGTACCGCGCAATATGATTCAAGCTCTCCCCTTTGTCTTGTATCCCCTCTAGGTTTCCCGCTGAATATGTATATTCTTAGGTGTCTTTAATTACATAGACCTATGTCAGTTATGCTTAATTATATGTGTTTTTAATACATAACCCTCAATATTTCTACAGGTTATGCTTACATATAGGTGTCTACAATACATAACCCTATCATTTTTGTAAGTTATGCTTACCCTAAAAGGTGTCTTTAATTACATAATTTTATTATTTCCCTCGGTTATGTATACCACTAGGTGCCTTTAATTACATTAGCATATCAGGTTAAGTTTGTGGGGCTATATATATACTAATATTACCCCCATACCCCAGCTTTACCTAACCCTCCCACTGATTCAAGCATGTTTATTTAACGGTTAATTTTGTAGGCCTATATATACTAATATTACCCACCTACCCTTGATTTACTTAACCCTTCCTTTTATTAAGCCAATTTTACGTAACCCTAACTTAAGTCCATATTCATATTAAATTAGGTTAAGTATTCCATTTCTTTACCATGTCCAATTATGGTTATAATGGGCTAGACCTCCCACATTAGGCCTACAACGTGTAGATACTGGATATGTCGGTCGGGTCCAGGCAGTTTTATTCCACAGTTGGGCATAACCTCGTGTCTTAGCCTGATTAGTATTTGCGTACTTAGACCTCCCACATTAGGTTCAACATTAATGGCTGTTGGATAAGCCGGTTGGGTCCGGGCAGACTTCCGCTACTAATGTAACCTAACCTCGTGCCATAAGTACAATTAAAATTATTAATTTTAATTACTAACCGTTCAATCTTTATCCAAATTTACCTATTTCATTATAGGTAATTAATTCATCTTTACCCAAATTTATCTATGTCATTACAGGTAATTAATTATATGTTTCCCCATTTGAATTATATGCTTATTTCATATAATTATTATATAAACTATGCCAATTACAAATTCCCTTTATCCTCGTTCCTAACTAACGTATTCACACTTATTTTGGCAACATCAATGCTATAAAGTAGCCTCGTCATAACAATAAAAAGGGAACATGATAAGGGTGGTAGTTCAACATGTTTTGGCATAAATATTAACATAACTGGCATAGTAACTAAGTGAATGGGCGTGTGATAATTATCATAATAAAGTGGACATCAAATTAATAACTTGTGTTTAGGAAAGCATAATGAGATCTAGATTCAATATTAGGTGTCCAATTACTACAATCTAGCTAGATAGGGTGGCATAATAACAAGTTTAGATTCACATGTCAAGTTTACCACATATACCAAGGTATCATAATATAGCAACTGAAAGGTGATTAACACCAAAATCTATATCCAAGTAATGTCAAATTAATGGATGTACTATCATCCTAACATGGTCACAAAACAATGTCCATATAAACGTCATATCGAATCTCCACAATCAGATCTAGAAATTTAGATCTATATTAACAAGTTTACATGTACCACAATATAATTGTAATTCAAGATTCATGTAGGAAACATAGTAAAATGTCCATATATTAGATCTAGGGAAAATGACATAGTACGCTTGCATAAGTTCATGATTTACAGCATATACCCAATTCATAGTCTACCACAATTCACATTATCTTCTAGCTTAAATTTGATTTGTTATGGTGGAGACTAGGTTAGTTTAGGATACAGAAGCATGTAGGCTCATGAATGAATTTTGCTTAGATTAGGGTTTAGCCTAGATGTGATTATATAGATGTAAAGGATTAGTTAGAGCCTTTAGATTAACTAGGAGATCATCAGAACCACACAGCTCGAAGACATGTCATCCAGCCAATTAGAAGGAGACACGTCATCATAGAACACTCCAGAATTCTTTGCTGGACTGCCCTCGATATGGGCGCATTTGGCTGGTGCACCAGTGCATTTTTGTATTGGTGCACTTCACAAGTGCGCCAGTGCATTTTGGCCTGTTTCCGGTTTTTTCGCCTAACTTCGTTCGTCCATTTCTCCTTCATATGGTATCCGTTTTATGCAAACTCGGACTCTATCCGAAGAAAAATTCTGAGACGAACGCAATGGCGTAACCCGTTTCACCTAATTCTTAATATTCAAGTATTCTTAAGTTATCCCTTATGTCATGTTTTAAAATTACGGGGTGTTACATTCTCCCTTCCTTAAAGGATTTCGTCCCCGAAATCTTCAAGTTAAGAAGAATGTATTCTACCATCCAATCATCCATCTACTCAATCATCATCTACAAACATCCATTGTCCTTAAAAGATTTCTAATGCTATATGAACATATGAAAAAGTGTGTGTATATGTTCCTTATCTAATGCAAAAATCAGGCGGTCTACTAATTCAGTGACATCCTGAATGCAATGTATGTTAGTGCCATGAATCCAATATTTATGAAAATAAATCTATTGTAACATATAAGCATTACATGAGTGCACACTCATTCGTCCAAATGCAACATGTACGAGAATGATTGAGCCGATCTTAGGGCCTAATGTGTGTGTGTATGTGTCCACAGGAAACCACTAGAAAACACTTGCATCCACTTGCATCCATTAAACATAACATGTCTCAAACACATGTTTACAATCATGGGATATCCTACCTAAAGGTCAAAATTCGATTGATAGGATATACTTAGATGATAGAAGCAAATGCGAATGAAAGCTGTTGGAAGATAAGTTAAGAACATTCCCTTGAAAAGGAAAGTGTATGAAGCATAAAAATCTTGTCTTCGGTCTCCCAAGTTGCATCTTTTTTATTGTCTCCCCACTGGACCTTACCCAACCTGACTTCTCTTTTGCGTAGCTTCATAACCTCCGATCCAAGTATGCAAGTCGAAACTCATCGAATAATTGATTCCTTCTTTATTTTCACTTCCTTTCGCAAGTTTGGCCCCACTACCTCGAACTCTACACATTTTTTCGCCACTTGGATGAATAGTCATCTTGGAATGATGGGCTTCATCAAGGACTGTCTTCAATAGGTTTCCCATCCTGATATAATTCACCTATCAAACCTCTTCTCAAGTAGCCTCGCCACTTGCTTATCAAGTTCCCTTTTTTCGTTTAGGGGCCATATTGCGCACAGGTAATGCAGCTGGCTTTGCATTGTCCATGAGGTGTATACGGAAATCAATCTCGCGCCTCGGGGGTAATTCCTGAACCTCATCTAAGACATCAGGATACTCACGAACTACTAGTGTCGATCGTAGATCATCAATAAACGCCTCAAGAGACTCTAGGAAACAAAGCATGGCAGACCCTTGTGGGTCACAAGAAAATTCGAGGGTGCTTAACGACCCTACTCTGACCACCCAGAATGGCACCATATGAGGTAAACCAACCTATCCCTAGAATCAACCCATAGCCCATAAACCCGAGTACATATGCGTCGCATTAAAATTTGACGCCTAACACAGATATTCTCAAACTCCTACAAATCATAGATAAATGAGCCGAATCACTTATGGGGCTTGAGACAACTACGGGATCCACTACCATACTGGTAACTAAGTGCAGAGATTCAACAACAAAACTAGATATAAATGAATGTGAAGCGCCAGAATTAAAATATGTTCTAACTGGATGATTTGAAAGAGAAACTAAATTTTCTACGGAAATTTTTCTACCTCTTTCAGGAGCACTAACTGCAATAGCATTGACCTGCCCTCCAGAAGTTCCGGCTCTTTGATCTTGTCCTTGCAATCCTTGTTTCTTTGGGCACTCTGTAGAGTAGTGTCCAAGCTCTCCACAAATAAAGCAACTGATCTTCCTTTTCTTACAATCCTTGATCAGGTGACCTTCCTTCCCACAACGGTGACATTTTCTCTTATCCCTGCCTTTTTCATCATTCACTCCTTTCTTCTGCTATTGCTGTTGGTGTTGTTGTTGTCCCTTCTTGGGCCACACCTTCTCATTCTGCTTTGCTTCCTCAGCCTTTACTTCCTTCTTTTCTCCCTTGTCCTCCTCATGCATTAGGGCCATATCTGCAAGCTTGTCAAAAGTGACCCACATTGGAATATGGGACGTAGCAAGACCATGAAAGGCTCATTCAGTCCTTTAGCAAATCGTGAAGCCTTTTTGTGTCGTGTATCCACCAACTCTTGTCCGAAACATGTCAGCTAGTTGAATTTGTTCACATACTCCTTCACCGTCAAGTTCCCTTGGTTGAGCACTAAGAACCTCTCTATCTGTATGCTACGCTCAGTTTGAGAAAGAAATTTCATCTCAAACCTCTATCTAAAATCTTCCCAGGTTTCTACCAGACGTCCGGCCTGGGTGACTTCCAACCAAAATGAGGCTTTGTCTTTTAACAGCTAAGAAGCTAACTGGATCTTTCTTCTTCAGTCCTCCACTTTAAAGATTATGAATAAGTCCACGGTCTCCTTAAGCCAATTCCGAGCTTCCACAAATGTCTCATTCCCATGGAATGGCTTCCCTTCCATAGCACGGAAGTCCTAACAGATTTTGGCAAAGTTATCTGCTCTTGGAGGGGGAGGAGGAGGAATGACTGGGGAGACAGGAGGAGCAGGGCCTCTCTGGCCTTCAGTAGGCGTTGTGGCCTCCAAATATCTCTAGAACCACCCGGTTATTGTGACGCCCTCTGGGATATTAAGAATGTTTTGATCCCCAGACATGCTAAAAAAAGGAAAAGGAAGAATTTTAGATAAAGGACCGAAGGATATTACATTTCGCTTCTTGGGAAATATTTTCAAAGCAAACTTTTCTTTTTTAAAATACCTTCTTTTAAAACCTTTTTGAAAAATATTTTTCAAAACTTTTATCTAATCTGGTAACCTTCGGCTTTGATACCAAGTGAAAACACCCCACGTCCGTTAATGTCACTCATTAAGGGAATGCATTAAGTTTGGTGAAGCGTTGTAGGTAAACAGACAAAAAATAATTACAAGACATATATAAATAAGATAGCAGCGGAAATTTCAAAAAATTATTTCAGAATAAATCATAATCCCGTGGTTTACAATACATAACTCATAAAACCATTACAACAAAATACTTCTGTCTTGCATAATCAGAGTACATAGGAATTAAAAGAAAACATTATTCCCAAATAAAAAGAGTAAGCCATAGTAGAGACAAGAACTTGAGCCATACTTCATCAATAGCTCCTAGAAAAATGATATCTGAATCCTGACTAAGCCTGGGTATTTCCTCCCTATGTAACGGGGGGGAACGGAAGAAAGAAGGCGAAACAAACTAGGTTAGACATAAGTCTGGTGAGTCTAGTTTCTTTTAACCAATAAATAAATAAAGCTAATCATGAAAGGCATAAAGTGGATAAGAGAGATCACTATACAAATGGCAGGTGTAACAAGGAAGATAAGTCAAGGTATATACATGCTTCACTAATGACTATTCTGCACTATCACTAGTATAATTTAAAATGAGATGATCCCTTCCAATATAAGTTGGTAGACTTAGGGCATACGTCAGAGTATACCCTAACCACTATCCTAATCGATCGGCTCCCTACTCTGTAGATATCTTGCGCTGGCCCCACGGTAGGGGTTATCATTCCCTAAGGTGGCAACCTATAATGTGCACAACCGTATCTACTGGTTTCACGATCGTCTTAGCCCCTTCTGCCTGGCTCATGCACCCATATGTCCCCAGTCGGTTTGCGCCGCCCACCCCATCCGTCTCATTTGGATCTCTTACAATCAATCAATAAGCATACCCCTTCTCCGCTTAGTACGGAGTTCCTTACTTGATACCAACTTCGGGTTACTGATTGAAATGGATCCCACACAATATGATATAAGCTCACCCCTTTGTCTTGTATCCCTACAAGTTTTTCCACTGACTATGTATACCCTTAGCTGTCTTTAATTACATAGCCCTATCTCAGCTATGCTTACCTATAGGTGTATTTAATATATAACCCTCAATATTTCTACCAATTATGCTTATCTATAGGTGTCTTTAATAAATAACCCTATCATTTCTATAAGTAATGCTTACCCTAAAAGGTGTCTTTAATTACATAACTTTATAATTTCCCTCGGTTATGTATAATACTAGGTGTCTTTAATTACATAAGCTTATCAGATTAAGTTTGTGGGCCTATATATATTCTAATATTACCCACCTACCCAAGATTTACTTAACCTTCCCATTGATTCATGCATGTTTATTTAGCGGTTAAGTTTGTGGGGCTATATATACTAATATTACCTGCCTACCCATGATTTACTTAACCATCCCCTTTTATTCAGCCAATTTTACTTAACCCTAACTTAAGTCCATATTCATATTCAATTAGGTTAAGTAGTCCATTTCTTTACTATGTCCAATTATGGTTATAATGGGCTAGACCTCCCACATTAGGCCTACAACGTGTGAATGATGGATATGCCGGTTGGGTCCGGGCAGTCTTATTCCATAGTTAGGCCTAACCTCGTGTCTTAGCCTGATTCATATTTGCGTACTTAGACCTCCCACATTAGGTTCAACATTAGTGGCTGCTGGATATGTCGGTCGGGTCCGGGCAGACTTCCGCTACTAATGTAACCTAACCTCGTGCCATAAGTACAATTAAAATTATTAATTTTAATTACTAACCATTATATCTTTATCCAAATTTACCTATGTCATTATAGGTAATTAAATCATCTTTACCCAAATTTACCTATGCCATTATAGGTAATTAATTCTATGTTTCCCCATTTGAATTATATGCTCATTTCATATAAATAGTATATAAACTATGCCAATTACAAATTCCCTTTATACCCGTTCCTAACAAACGTATTCACACATCTTTTGGCGGCATCGAGGCTGTAAAGTAGCCTCGTCATAACAATAAAAAGGGAACCTTATAAGGGTGACAGTTCAACATGTTTTGGAATAAATATTAACATAACTGGCATAGTAACTATGTGAATGGGCATGTGATAATTATCATAATAAAGTGGACATCAAATTAATAACTTGTGTTTTGGCAAGCATATTGAGATCTAGATTCAATATTAGGTGTCCAATTACCAAAATCTAGCATGGATAGGGTGGCATAATAACAAGTTTAGATTCACATGTCAAGTTTACCACATATAACAAGGTATCATAATATAGCTACTTAAAGGTGATTAACACCAAAATCTAAATCCAAGTAATGTCAAATTAATGGATGTACTATCATCCTAATATAGTTACAAATCAATGTTCATATAAACGTCATATTGAATCACCACAATCAGATCTAGAAAGTTAGATCTGTATAACAAGTTCACATGTACCACAATATAATTGTAATTCAAGATTCACATAGGAAACATAGTAGAATGTCCATATATTAGATATAGGGAAAATGACATAGTATGCTTTCATAAGTTAATGATTTACAGCATATACCCAATTCATAGCCTACCACAATTCACATTTTCTATTTAAACCTAAAAGTGACTAGCACTCACAGAAAAAGAACGGATCTTGAATTCTAGGATTTGATTTCTGAATTTGTTAAGCTTAACCCTTGATGTAGACTTGGATTTTTATCTTCTAGCTTGAATTTGATTTGTTAGGTGGAGGCTAGTTTTGTTTAGGATATCGCAGCGTATAGGCTCATGAATGAATTTATCTTAGATTAGGGTTTAGGTTAGATGTGATTATGTAGATGTATAGGATTAGTTAGAGCCTTTAGATTAACTAGGAGACCATAAGAACCATGCAGCTCGAAGACAGGTCATCCAGCCAATCAGAAGGAGACACGTCATCACAGAACACTCAAGAATTCTGTGTTGGACTGCCCTTGGTATGGGTGCACTTGGCAGGTGCGCCAGTGCATTTTTGTACTGGCGCACTTCACAAGTGTGCCAGTGCATTTTGGCCTGTTTCTGATTTTTCCGCCTAACTTCGTTTATCCATATCTCCTTCATATGATATTTGTTTTACACAATCTCAGACCCTATATCAAGAAACATTCCGAGACGAACGCAATGGAATAACCTATTTCACCTAATTCTTAATAATTAAGTATTCTTAAGTTTCCCTTATGTCATGTTTTAAAATTACGGGGTGTTACAGCATATTTAGCTGCGTCTTTGTTTACAGTAGGCCAGAAAGTCGTAGTGCAGTATCTTCTTTGCAGCGTTTTTCCTCCAGTATGGTCATTGGATTCACCTTCGTGCAATTTTTTCAGTACTTGATTGATGTTGTTATGGGCTATGCACGAGAGGAGAGGCATCGGTAATCCCTGCCTATATAAGATTTTGCCTTACATGATATATCTAGAGGCTTTTCGGATAACAACACGCCTCTCGCTCTTCTTGGTCGGAAGCGTTCTGCTCATTAGAAAGATCTTCAAGGGTGTCATCCACAACTCCCTTTCTGGTTCAATTTCCAGTACGGGTTCAATTTCCATCTGATCAATGCTTGGGGAGTGAAATACTTAAATTGGAACTAGTTCGATGTCTTTGGGACTATTAGAACTAGCTATCTTTGCCAATTTGTCTTCCTTTTGATTCTCTGCTCGAGGAATATGGGATATACTATAGTGATCAAGGTTATCGAGCAACCTTCTTACTTCTTTTAAATGTGATATGAATCTTGGACTCTTGGCCTGAAACTCTTCATTAACCTGATTCACAACCAACTTGGAGTCACAAAATTTGTCTAGCTTCGTTATGTCAAATACCTTTGCAAGCCTCAGCCCGGCAACTAGGGCTTCATACTCAGAATCATTATTCGTGGCATGAAACTCCAATATAAGAGCGTAATATATTGATTTGTCTTCGGGAGTTACAAGCACAACTCCAGCGTCAGATCGTCTGTCATTCTTGGCGCCGTCAGTATATAATTTCTAGGCGTTGTGGTCAAGAAGTTGTTTTGGAGAATCAGCTTCTTCACTCACTACATCATCCTCCGGGATAGTGAAATCTGTTATAAAGTCAGCCAGTATTTGCCCCATTATTGATCGTCGGGGCTGAAAATTCAAATCAAACTGACTTAACTCAATGTTCCATTTGAGTAGTCTTCCTGATGCCTTTGGCCTCTTCAAAACTTGTCTAAGCGGGAGGTCAGTGTACACGTTGATGGGATGAGCCTGAAAATAGTGGCGGAGCTTCCTGGAAGAGATTAGCATACTATAGGCGAGCTTTTCTATTTTTGGGTAGTTTCGCTCGGCTGCCGTCAACTTTTTACTCACATAGTACACTGGCCACTAAACAATACCTTCTTCCCTTACCAAAGCTGAGTTTATTTCATGGGATGATACCAACGAGTAAACAAACAAGTCTTCATGGTCGATTGGTTTGGACAGTATCGCGGGTCTCTCAAGTGGTTCAGAAGGTTCTGGAATGCTTCTACGTAATCAGGAGTCCATTCGAAGTTGCGTTTTCGTCGGTTTATCAACTCGAAGAACGGAGTACACTTGTCCATGGCCTTGGTGATGAATCTACTCAACACAGCTACTTTTCCTGCAAGTCTTTGCACACATGATTTATTTGGGTTTCTGAATGTTTCTGCTTACCGTGATTTAGTCTGGATTGATTTCATTTCCACGCGAGCTGACGATAAATCCTTAGAACTTCCTAGAGGCAACTCCAAATGAACATTTCATAGGGTTGAGTTTCATCCAGTATCTTCGGAGGACGTCACACATCTTTGCTAAGTCGGCAGTGCGGTTAGACGATTGTCTGGACTTCACTAACATATCGTCGACATAGACCTCCATCGTCTTCCCGATTTGGTTGTAGAACATTATATTCACCAGTCATTGGTAGGTAGCACTGGCGTTCTTTAAACCGAATGGCATCACTACATAGCAATATAACCCTAGATCTGTGATGAAGCTGGTATGCTCTTGGTCCCGAACATGCTTAGGGATTTGGTTATATCCTGAGTTGGCATCCATGAAGGAGAGGAGCTCATTACCTGCCGTTCAATCCACCAATTGATCAATTCTTGGTAGCGGAAAACTATCTTTTGGGCAGGCTTTGTTTAAATATGAGAAGTCAATACAAGTGCGCCACATCTCGTTATCTTCCCTTACCAAGATTGGATTTGAAATCCATTCTGGATAGGTTGAGTCTTTGTTGAACCCATAACTTCTCAGCTTCTCTGCTTCTTCCTTTCGGGAAGTAGACCTCTCTAGGCCAAGCATTTACCTTTTCTGTTTGACGGGTGGATGCTTTGGATTGATGCTTAATGAATGGCTCATAATCGAAGGGGATATTCTATACATGTCAAAGCGGGTCCAGGCAAACACATCTGAATTAGCCTTCAAGAAATCCGTCAATTCTCTTGCTCGAAGAGGATCCAACCAGGATCCAATCTTCAGGACCTTCTCTGGGTCACTGTCATCGATTATTACATCCACAGTCGTTCCATTGGGAGTTTCCATTCTGCCCCCAGGTTCTTCATCTTCTTTGGGATGTACGTCCTCGGGCAGTTCTCTGGTCGACTCTCCCAAAGTTATCTTCTTTTGTTACTATGATGTTTCCTCCCTTACAAGGGAGGATGCGCCCTTTGTTTCTACGTCTCTTCTATTACGCAATAACTTGAGTTCTGCTATGTAGCATGCTCGTGCAACAACTCGATCTCCTCTGATTATTCCTAGACCGACATTTGTCGGGAATTTCAACAACAAAAACCAGGGTGCAATGCAAGCCTTGAAATCTGCTAGGGCCGGTCGGCCCAAAAAGGCACTGTATGTTGACTCAATATCCAAAACGACAAAAGGGAGGATTCTGACTCTCCGGCGTTCTTCTTCCCCAAGGGTGACCGATAGTTCTATGTATCCCATTGGAGAAGTTGAGGCTCCATTAATGCCGCGTACACATCCCTCACAAGGCTTCAAATACGTTGGTTCAAGTTTCATCTGATCAAATGTCATCTTGAACAGAATATTAACTAAACTCCCATTATCTACTAAGACTTTGTTGACTATAGCTGGACCAATGTTGACAGTAATTAATAGTGGGTCTTCTATTGGGGAACAAACTCCAATACTCTCTCTACTGCGGAACATAACTTCGTCAGACTTTGTCTTTTGATGTTTGATTGGAGCATAATCGTCAAGGTTACTGCATTCACCAACTTCAAGATGTTGTTTGGCCGCGTTAACATACTGCTCCATTGCCCTGAAGCTGTGTCCTACCAAATGAAGCCCTCCGACTATGGTGTTGATTAAAATATTCTTCCCTTTCTGCTGAGGGGTAGGTCTAGCAACGGGTTGGTTTTGGTTCGGGGCCTTTCCAGCTTGCCCCTTATACTCGTCTAATTTTCTTCCCTTATACTCGTCTAATTTTCCTTCTCAGAGTAGCTTTCCAACTACATCTCTCAAATGTCAACATTCGTTGGTGAAGTGACCATGAACCTTGTGGAAGAGGTATAACATTCCAGTTTCGTGTTCTTCCTCCGTCGAATCCCTCGGGGGAGGCCTCTTGTACTGGAGAACATTATAAGTATCCATAAAGATGTTCTCTACCATATCATTTAACGGTGTGATGTTCTCAAATGGCCTGGATCATGGCCTTCTCTGGGAATCATTCCCCCGGTTCTTCTTCCAGCTGTTATTTCCCTACTGGCGACCATTTTTATTTCCGACATCCACCTTGACTTTCCCTGAGCTGTCACCTGTCTGCTTAATGGCCACATTGTTGTGTATATCTTCTTTATCGATGGCCTTCTGCTTCTGGTTGACATATATTTCTCCCTGACGCAGGCGAATATTAGCTTTTTCATAGAATATCTCTCTAGTCAGCGGCGGCTTGCTAGCTAGGTACTTTCCAAATTCGGTATCTTTGTCTACCCCGACTATTAAGGCCATCGAGACAGTCTGTTCATGAGGGTCTCTGACCTCTATGACAACTAGGTTAAAACGATCCAAGTACGACCTCAGAGTTCCGTCAGGACGTTGTTTAATGAGGGATAACTCCATGACATTTTTAGACCTCTGAGCGTAAAGCCGAAATTTGTTCACAAATTTTTAACTTAGTTCCCTGAAACTGGATATCGATCGTGCTGGCAAGCGGGTGAACAACAGTAATGCCACATCTTCCAAAAATATCGGGAACGCTTTACACTTTACGGCGTCGGAGGCTGCAATGGCATTCACGGACCATGAGTATCTCATCAGGTGTTGGATCGGGTATGTCCTACCGGTATAGCGATTCATAGTTGGCATATTGAAACGCCTCGGGAATGTAACTTCCAATATATCATCGGTAAAGGGCATATGACTAAGCTTTATGCCCCAATCTTCATTTCTTTTGAAGTCCATGGCTTTCCACCATGAAGTACCTAATCATTGCTTCAACGTCAGCATGAGTTGCTGTAGGTTCTGGATCAGCACTCCTTGTCCTACGGGGTCCTCCATCATTCCTTCGGCGGGCGACCGCGAAGTCTGGAGCCTGAGCAGAACTTCCTTGCCCCATGTTACCACAGTCAATCACGCGGCAAAATGGTTGCGGTGGTTGATTCTCAATAGGATCTTTGACAACTTGTGCTCTAGGACATGTTGTAGGATTATTTAGACTGCAGTCGACAAGTCCTAGGTTAAGTGCCGCTTCCTCTCCAGAAGGAAGTGATCTGAACCGAAGCTACTCTATATTTTTAACTCTTTCCAATGGTCGGTGATGAGGTCTCGAAGATTCGCCAGATGAAGATGAGTACTCTAGAGTCAAAGGACGGGCCGGCGGAGGTGTCCTCAACCTATAGAGATTACTAATGCGCTTGTCCAATGCAGTGAGTTTCTGTCGTAACAGGGAGCTATCTTGTCTTTGGGCTGCCAATTATCCCGAACGTACCAAGGATGCAGGAAATATCTCCTTCAATAGCTGGAGTGGAAGAATTGAATTGATTATCAACATTATCTTTTATACGTAAAGAACTCGAGCCAGGTCAAGAAAAAGTACCAGCACAAGCAGAGCGAGTCATAATCTCCTTTCCAAGTCGAGTTGTGGTCTGTTTGTCATTTCGGGTCGTGGTCCCCCTCTGTTGATGGCTCGTAGTTCCTTCCTGACGTCGACTCGTGGTGGCCCCATAGAGTTGGTTCGTGGTGATGTGAGCGGAGCGGCTCATGGCATTGTCCCGAGACTGGGTCATGATGCCATCTGTTGTTCGGGTCGTGACGCCATCGCCGGGTCGGATCGTCGCCTCTTCTTCAAGATCCGGAGACTCCAATGCGACCTGCTCTTGAACGCTTTCTTCATTACCTTGGTTTGTAGCTTCGTTCGCTTGTGAAGCTCGTGCATCCTTAGACTTCTTTCCAGCCATAATGCCTTGAGTTTGCTAAATTCTTCAAAAATCAAAACAGTGGAGATTCAAACTATATTCTTCGGACTTGACTATCCAAAAAGTAAAGTAATAATCCGATATGCTAAGACTTCACTTCTCAGTGAAAGCACCAAAATGTTAGATCCAAAAATGGCTCTAACACCGAAATTATATGTATATAAAGAGATTAATATCTAGGAATGAAAGAAAATGCACAATATTTATAGTGGTTCGGCGCTAACGAACCTACGTCCACTTTATATATCTTTAATTATATGTAAAATGCAAATACAATCAATAATTTCTCTCAATCTCATGATTACAATGATAATTCACTCAGTAATTACGTAATAACACTGATGAGAAAAATAGAAAGGCAACAATGGTGATAACAACACTCAGAATTTCCAAAAGATCCTGAAAAATGCTAAGTATAAAGCTATTTATACATGGTAACTGCAGGCGGTTCGCGAAGGCGCATGGTACGAATCCCGAGAATCTCGGACTGGCACTTAGCTTGATGAAGAAATGGTCAATTTGACGGTTATAGGCAGGTGTCACTGGATCCTGGGTTCACAGTTTGTGAGTGACCAAGTCTTAGCCATTGATCTCTGGTTGTCAAGGTCGGCTCATACTCCTGTCCTATTAACGGGTCATGGTGACCTTGCCTCAGGTGTTCCTAGCCTTTTTGCTACGAGTGGAGTGCGAAGCTTATTCACGAGCCAGAGAAAACATGGGGATCACGGACAGGCCGAGGCAACTTCACGAGTAGGAATCGGCAGTGGGCTTGTGTATGAATCTGGATGGCTTGGCCTAAAAGCTAGCCAACATTCATCATACATCTGTCCGGATTTTACTAGCCATAGTTGTTATCCATGACTTGGAGTTGGAGCAACTTGATGTGAAACCCGTCTTCTTGCATGGAGAATTGGATGAAGACTTCTACATGGATCAACCGAAAGGGTTTGTTGTAGATGGTAAGTCTAAAATGGTTTGCAACTTGAAGAAATCACTATATGGGTTAAAGCAATCACCTTGACAATGGTACAAGAGATTCAATCATTTCATTCTTAAAAGTGGCTTCCATCGAAGCATCAAGGATGCTTGTGTGTATTTCAGGAGATTGGGAAATGATTGTTGGGTGTATTTACTCTTGTATGTGGATGATATGCTCATTGCTTCGAAGGATCAAAATGAAATCAACAAGTTGAAGATGCTTTTAAAAGCGGAATTCGAGATGAAACATCTTGGAGAAGCAAGAAAAATCTTGGGCATGGAAATTAAAAGGGAACGAAAGCATTTTGAGTTAAGATTAACTCAAAAGGAATACATTAAGAAAGTGCTTTGTCGGTTTAGCATGGAGAATGCAAAGGCGTTAAATACACCTTTACCTTTGCATATGAAGCTTTCGGATAAGGGATCTCCTATCAGAGATAAAGACAAGGCATATATGGCAAATGTGCCATATGAAAGTGCGGTTAGTAGTTTGATGTACGCTCTATTGTGTACAAGGCCCGATACTGCAAATGTTGTCGGGGTGGTTAGTTGGTATATGGCCAATCCGGGTAAATCACATTGGGAAGCTGTGAAGGCTATATTGAGATAATTGAAAGGCACAACATCTCATGGATTGTCTTTGGCGATAATGATGAGAGGAGTTGCAAGTTGGTTGGTTATTGTGAATCGCACTACGCCGGTGATAGAGATCGAAGGAAATCAACTTCTGGGGATGTCTTCACACTTGGCGGGACATCCAATAGTTGGAGATCGAGATTGCAAACTGTAGTTTCTTTATCCACTTCGGAGGCGGAGTTGATTGCCTCTATGGAAGCGGCCAAGGGGGCACTCTACTTGAAGAGATTGTTGTGTGACTTAGGTTTCGAATGTGAGAGTGTGGATGTTCTACGTGATAGCCAAAGTGTTATCCATTTGGCAGAAAATTTGGCATTTAGCTCATGGACCAAGCACATTGAGGTGAGGGAGTCATTTCTTGTATCCATGGGTGAGGGTAAGCTAGTATACCTTCGGAAAGTGCACACAAAGGATAATGCGGTGGACATGTTTACTAAGGCATTGCCATGTTGAGTTTCTAGGTGCCACGGGGTGGCACAAGGGTGGAGAGAGTGAGTTTGTTTGTGGTGATGGAAAGGAATAGCGGTGAGAGATTGGATATCTATCTTCATGGTAAGTACTCGTTACACTCCCGAGTACATTTTATTTTGGTGAGACAGTTTTGGTTTGAATACTTTCAACACTACATTGACGGGTGGGGGCTTTGCCTGAACTCGTTGGTGTAGTGCAATGGGTGGTTGCTTTACCGGAACTCATTGAGAAAGTATTCGTGTTGCTTGGTCGAAGGTAGAAGGAAATGCTTGGGTGCATTGGAGTTTGTAGTTGAGATGGCTATAGTATCGAGGTGGAGTGTTGAAGTATGCGATACTATATGGTAGATTGAAGTGGATGAAGATAGCTTCGAGTCGGAGGTGACCGTTCGCAAATCGGAGTTCGCACGAGAAAGTTACGAGCTGAAAGGTGTTTGGTGTCAGCAGGCTGGTGCGACAGACGTCTTTCGTAGGGGATGACAGACGTCTGAGTTGTCAGGTGGAATTTCTAGAAAGTTCTGACAGACGTCTGTCAATCCCACGACAAACGTCTCTGTCTGGGACAGGCGTCTGTCATACTGGGCACAGGCGTCAATGTTGAGTGCAGGAGCCCAATTAATTCCCTGGGAGGGGCAGACGTTTGTCACCTCCCACGACAGACGTCTGATGAGTGTTATGGGCTATTTCGGGCTGGATTTTTTTTTGCAACTGATTTGTGAATACTTGGGGGGCAACATTGGTAATTGTCCTATCCCTATATAAGCTATTTTCATGTGTGTTAGTGGGAGAGCTTGAAAAACGTGATTTGGGATTAAGGGTTTATTCTCAAGGGTGAATCAGGGTTTATAAACTAATTCCAATTCTTCAATTCTATTCTCGTCAAACTCTTTTCTATATTGAAATATAGTGATCATTGGATCAGTCTCTTGTATTCCTTTCATCGTGGTAATAAAATACTCTCTCCAAAGTGGATGTACACTAAAAAGATGTTAGTGGAACCATTATAAATTCATGTGTGATTTATTTTTGCTACTTGTCATTAGTATCTTGCTTGAGATTGAGATTTGGATTGTTCGTGATTGGTTGATATTGGTTTAGTGACTAGATTTATTGTTTTTGCAAGTCTAATAACGATCTAGTCTTCCGCTAGTGCTTTGTGGTTTAGATATCGGATTCGAGTAGTCTTGAGTCGGATTAATCACAAGGTTTCAACATCAGCTTCTACAAGAACACACCCAATAGCTACAGTAGCAGCCTTTTACAAGCTTGATTCAGAACAAATTTAGAATTATGTTTATTCCAAACTATCGATCAAACAATGTTTACGCTTCGATCCATGGATAATATTTATCTAAAATGACCACCATTGACATTCAAATAATTACCATTTCAAAGATATTATAATAAACGTTCAACCATCATGAAAATATAAATAAAATCCCCTCTTGTTGTGAAATATACTGTAGTCATGATTCATCACAATTTCAAAATCTGATATAAATTTGATGAATTATAAATACAGTTCAATTTGGATATTGATTTCAATTTCTGAATGAATAATCAGTAAATAATTTTAAAATTGAAAATCAATTACAAGCTGGATATTAAGAGCTATACAGGACAAGAGGGATAAGATAAATATATACATAAAAATTCAATACTTCTGATACCAATTAGTGTCTCTATTAACAAATCTTAATCACAAAGCTCAAACAGACAGAACTAACAAATTTGCACATTTTTCAAAGCTGCAGACAAGAACAAGTAGTTATTTGAAACAGTATCAGAGCAGCACAGAAAACAATATCACACACGACTTGTCAGAGGATGGTCACATAAGATCATTCATGATCCAAGATTAGAAATATCATTTATTTGAAATCATTTGAGGAATATGAAAAACTCTAGATTCAATGAATCGATCACACCAAATTATTAGTTTCACATTCAAGATACGTGTGGGATTCGGTAAATCAATAAGTTCAAATGATTTTAAGCAAACAAATATTTAAATAAAATCATCATGAAATAACAGTGATTTTCAAAGACCATTTTTCAAAAGAAATTTTCAGGATATTTCTGAAAGTATAAGAGAAATTTCAGATAATTTACATCTAGTTTGAGAGGTATTCATGATCCAGAAAATTTAGAAAATAATTTATTTGAAATCACTTGAATCAATGTCATGTTTTGAGATATAATGAATTATTCACACAAGATTGATAATTTCAAATTTAAGTGGTGTGTGATATTCAAAATATCTAGAATTTCAGATGATTTCAAAAAAACAAATTTCAACCATAATAATCATGAATAAAGGTAAAATTCAAGACGTATCTCTGTGATTCAAGCCAATGCGAAAATCAATGAAATTATCACGAATGATAAGAAGCAGTGTACTGTAATGAGTATAATATTCTATGCGTTTCCAAAATGAATTGGAAGAAATTAAAACTAGCATAAGTGTGTGAAATTTCATTAGTTATTCAGATCTTCAAAATTTTAGAATTCAAAATGACAGTGTTCAAGATATGATATTAATGCTTCAGCCCTGTTAAGAATTCAAAAATTAAAAATTAAATTTCAAAACAATTGCAAATAATTACAGATTTAAATTCAAGATCTGGAAATGGTTAATACAAGAGAGTTTTATTCACATAAAGCAAATTTCCACATAATTACTGTAACTGGAAGTTTAAGAAGCACAGAATAAGAAATAAAGATATAGCAGTGACAAATCAAAACAAACCAAAAAACAAAACAAAAAATAGAAGGGGTAGAAGAAGAAATAAAAAAATATTTACAAAGATAAATTTGGAGATCATACCAGAATCCAATGTAAATCAGAATCTCTAACTCAACAGATTTTGGCTGAAGGAACTGTAAATGATACAAAAGTATAAACCAGCTTGATTTCAAATTTCTTTTCAGCACGGTAGTTCCTCAGCCATCCTTCGGTACCTATGAATTCATAGGATCGAGTGGTCTAAAAAAATTTGCAAAACCACTCACAATTTTATTCACACATTTTGGTATCCATGCTTGTTTGTATAATAATCCATTCGAATCTATCTTCGTACCCTTTGGAACCTAAATCTGTTTGAATTTAATGAAGTTTGTTTTATTTCTTTTTGGGATCCATAATTGTTCAATTAGGTTATTATAAAACAATTCACATCACGTTTATGATTCAAAAATCCTTTGCGATCATCAGAGTTTGAATTTTCATATCGATTCTTCCCAAAGAAGTTTAAAGGATTTTTAAAATTATTTGAGTTCTGATTTTCAAAAACGTTGTTTTTCTCAAAGCCGAGACCATTTTTATTACCCGATGAAAATTGATTTTTCAACAGCATATTCAGAGATTTTTTACCGCTAGAAAATTTAGTCAAAGTTGACTCAAGCTGTTGAATTTTAGTTTTAAGATCACAATTCTCTTTCATTAAATCCGAACAATGATTTTTAGTGATCTTACATCTTTCAAAATCAGATTTTAAAACCAAATTTTCATCATTAAGAATTTTAATTCTGGCTTGAGATTCCATGATTTCATATTCAAATAGTTTTTGTTTTTCAGAAACAAATTTCTTGGATTTTTCAATCTCATTTTCAAGTTCTTATAAAATAAAATTTGTTTTCAACAAGTTCTCCTTTTCAACAATTTCAAATTTGGAATTTATATTTGCTTTAACATTTTCAAGTTCCTTTTGCAGAAGGTTATTCAAATTTGATAACTCAGTCTTGTTCTCAATTAAGATCATAATTTCATTTTCAAACTTTTGAATATTTTTATCGAGATGAACAAGATTGGTTTTCAATTTCAAACAATTTTTGCAAACAGAATTTGAAGAATTTTTAACATATTCAAGTTGTGATTCCAAATCATCAAATTTGCTGGTCAACTCAAAATTCTTAGATATCAGAGACTTATTTTTCAGTTGGATTTTATCAACAGATTTTGTTAAATCAAGACACATGTAAACCAGATCTTCATATGAGAAATATTCTGTTTCAGCATTTTTTGATTCTCCATTATCTGATTCATCTGAAGTTTCATCTACATGACATGTTAAGTATAGATCTGAATCTTAGTTTACATTCTGGGGTTTTGAGCTGTTGTCAGATTTTCCATACTTTGTATTGAGAGTATCCCAGATTTCCTGTGCAGATATACAATGACAGATAAGGTTAAACTGTTCAGTACTAAGATAATCAAATATAATTTGCATAGCATGAGCATTGAAAGTTCTATACTATCAAATCCATGGATAACAACATTCCAACATTTATTATTAAAAGATTTCAAATAAAATTCCATTTTGGATTTCCAGTTTAAAAAATCTATTCCATCGAAAATAGTTGGAAATGAACTGGACTGACTCTCTACCGACTGACAACTAGGAATCACCATTGCTCTAGAGTTAACAGAATACCTTCTCTGGTATCAATTGTTGGATCCAGATTAACCCTAGAGGGGGGTGAATAGGTCTTATCACAATTTTTAACCGAATTAAAAAATAACGAGATATACAATAATAAACAGATCACAGAATACAGCTGTAACAACCCGAATTTTAATAACGTGTTAAGACAAGAATCGAGGCAGAATTAAATTTTAAATAAGAATCAAGAGAAACGGGTTGCGCAATTACGTTCGTCTCGGAATTCTAGTTGGAAACGAGTCCGAAATTTCATAAATCGGAGTCCGCAATACCGAGATATGGCCTCTAGAAGTTTCACGAAAAATCAGAAAAGGAAAACAGATTTTCAAATTTCGAATTTAGCCCCAAACAGACTGGGCGGGAAAATTTCCCGTCCAGCCCCAGTTCGACTGGGGAGTCGACCCCCCAGGGACCAGGTCGATTGGGCAGTCGACCTGGGTGTCGACCTGGGGGTCGACCTCCCTGGTCGAGCCAGGTTGGCCTGGTGCACCTGCTTGCTCCTTTGGGTCTGTTCTGTTGGCCTATGACGAGGTTGGATGGTTCAGATCTAAACTAGGGTTAATCTAAGGGCCTAAACTAGTCCTAACTTCTATAAAAGCACCCTAAGACCTAGCCTAATTCACCACAAATCATCCTAACAACTAAGTGCTGCCAAAATGCTCCCTAATCATGGCCTCCATCTTCATCTTCAAAGGCTTAAGCATGCAAACTAGATTCAAGTCAAAGGAGCAAGCTTTCTACATCAAATCAAGGAAGTAGAGCATCATCTCAACACTGTTCTACGACAAATTCTTGCTCATAAATCTCTAGCCACAATTTGTAAGTTATAGCTACTTTTAGATCTAAACGGTAGTTCTAATGTTGACATGGAATAAAATGAGATGAAACCTAAGTATGTTAGTCTATGAGAATCTAGTCTTGCCCCATTCTTGGACCTATGACTTTGGGCTATTTCTCTAGTGATTAAATCATGCCACTCATGTTGTGTTTGACCTAGTTTATCATGCAAGATTGAATCTTGACTTGTGGAATGTTGGTATGAACCCTTAGAACAATTTGACTTGTGGAACATTCATATGAACTTCACTTGGGGCTTATGCATGTAAAAGAACCTAAACCCCTCATGATCATTTACATGCCTATGATGATGAACCTAGTGTTATGCTATCATACATGTTTGAGGCCAATCCCTTTATGCTATCATACATGTTTGAGGCCAATCCCTTTATGCTATCATACATGTTTGAGGCCAATATGTTGTCATATTATTCCTACTATGTTGACTCGCTTTCACTTGCGTTGGGAATACGCCTTGGGTAGTTTAGGCAAACTTGAGATGGGCTATGAAACTTAACATGAATTAAGTAATGGGACAATGGGCATAAGTGGAAAACATGGACTTTGTCGTAGCCTAAATTTGACATGAACATGACAAGTAGAAAAACTTGAAAGTGGCCAACTCGAGGTTGGGTTGAGTTATTAGCATTAATCTGCCCGGAACCACCCGGCAAATCCAGTAGCTACAGACAATAAGATCCAATGTGAGTAGTTGGTCATATCGCGCTCAAAACCCGAGGTTAGACTAGGTTGTGGTGTAAAGCTGTCCGGACCCGCCCGGCGTAACCAGTAACCAAAACAAAGTCTAATGTGAGAGGTTGGGGTGCATTATTTTACTTAATGCCACATGATAAGGTTAAGTTAGTTTGACTAATGGCACTTAACCGATATGACATGAATGGGTAGGTTAAGTAAGACCGGACCTGATTACTTAAAGACACTTAACCATATAACACGATTAGCGGATGGGTTAGTTTAACCTAAATGGGTTGATAACACCCGACTGGGATAACGCGATGCGTTGTAGGGGGCTAAGTAAACCCACAAGAACGATACTTAACCATTATAAATACGACTAGGGGATGGGGTTAAGTTAACCTACACTTAACCAATCCGACTCGGTAATTTGATGGGGTTAAGTTAACTTACACTTAACCAATCTGACTTGATGATTTGATAGGGTTAAGTCACGAACCTCTTAAATATGCTTAACCAATCCGACTCGATAATTTAATGGGGTTAAGTTAACCTATACTTAACCAATCCGACTCGATAATTTAATGGGGTTAAGTTAAACTGCACTTAACCAATTTTACTCGATGACTTAATGAGGTTAAGACAGCCTATTCTTAACCAAACTGACACGGTAATTTGATAGGGTTAAGTTAACCTATACTTAACCAATCTGACACGATAATCTAGGGTTAAGTCATGAAAGTCTTGATATACTTAACCAACTTGATATATGGTTTGTAGGCTAAGTCTTGAAATTTAATACTTAGCCAATTTTGACATGATTCGTAGGCGGGGTAAGTCATGAACTCGAATGACAACACTTAACCCATTAGACAAAACCCTAGTTCAGGGGACTAAGTGGAAAATCGTAGTTAATTAGGATAACGGGAAGGGGAAACTAAGTGATAAACTTTAGTTAAGGATAACTAAGTAATAATTATTAGTCAAGAGAATTGGACCAGTTCACAAATAGATGATTAACCTGATACGGTAGGTCGTCGTTTAAACAAACACGAGGAGGAGCGAATGTTTATCAGACTTAGATAAAGGCTCCAGCGAACTGGGTGGCGAAGCGGTAGCTTCAGGGGACGTGAGGATACTCTTGGTATCCCTCTGTGAGGTTGCAGATGATCCGCCTGGGCTCACAGAGGTTAAGGTCTGCGGTAGAAGAACCAAGGGTATGCCTTGGTTGCTGTGCGAGCAACCTAAAGACTGGGGTGGATTAGCGTGGAGTCGGTGATACTTAGTTTAGCACTGTGATAGCACGTCGTTGACTACCTACCATCTTTAGTCAATCGTGTAGGTATGCGGATGTCACATTGAGATACCATTGAGATACATGTGCATCTAGACATGGAAAACGATTCATGATACATACGGGGGAAAAAGGGCGTGGTCGACGGTTAGCGCAATCCCTAGCGGTCCTAGGTGGCTTAAACCCAAACTGAGTTACGAAAACGTTTAGTAGGTAGCGTAATCCCTAGTGGTCCTACATGGCATAAATCCTAGCCGAACATTCGAGAATTCATGGTAAGAAAATACAGCTAGATCAAGGGTGACAGTCCAAAAGATTTCAAGGGTAATGGAACTACGTTGATGTAGTATAGAACTACGTGAGGAAGCCCGTAGGATTTACGGCAAAGGAATAAACATATACATGGAAAGAAACATACGAGTTTGGAAAACGTACATTAGGTTGACATGGACCATTTCATGACATTGGGCAAGGGACATTTTGTAGCTAACACATGACACGGATTGGGATACTAGTACGGAAGGTGCAGGGCAAATGTACTTGATAGAACCTTAGGGTGTTATACTCGATAGAACCTTGGGATTTTATACTCGATAGAACCTTGGGATGTTACACTTGATTCATAGTGACCGTAGTTTATCTTGATACAGTAGTTCATCCTGTTACCTTGGTTTAGCTTGTCTATCTTGTCATCATCCTTATGTTTACTTTCAGTTTATGCATGTCATGTTATCTTTACCTGTTTTTATGCTGGATGTAGATAGGACTTACCAGTCTTTATGACTGACCCCGTTTTCTTTCGCCTCTTTGTCTTACGTTCCCCCCCCCCCCCCCCCAGGTTTTCAGGGAGGAAATACTATTATTTAGCTCGGACTTCTTCTTCTTCAAGGTCATCATGTATGGCTTGGATTTTTCTTGGCTATGGCTGCTTTACCGTTTTACTTGGGGAATATTTTATGACTGTGGTTTTACGCTTCTTTAACTATTGCAAGACAGGTTTTCAATGTAATGGATTTTAAAGGCATTTTGATGTAAAAGGCTTTAGACCTTATAATTTTATGAAGTAATGAAATTTGGTTTTTCTTCCATTGTTTTATATGTTTTGTCTTGTAATATTTCTGTGCATGTTTACCTAGACAACGCCCCTCCAAAGCTAGTGCATTCTCTTGTGAGTGACCCTGGAGGAGGTGGGGTGTTACAATAGCAGAAACAAAAATGCAGAAAATAAATCATACACAGATATACCCAGCTTCGGCAAAACCCTGCCTACTGTAGAACAGATCCCGCATACAAGACCATGTACACTCGCAAACCCTGCTCCTATTCTAACCTTACGCTCAAAACCGTAGACTGGTCTATATCCACTAGACCAGATTTTCCCCTAGTTTTACAGACACTAGAAAACTGTCAGTTAATCCCTAACTGAAACCCTAGATTTTTACAAACTCTAGAAACTGTGAATTGGTTACATAACAAATACAATAAATTTAGAAACAAATAAAGGAAAAAACTCTTAAAATCCTAGGCTAACTTAAATCCTCCCTTTAATATATTGGCTAGGTTAAAAAGAAATGGGCCCAGTCCATTTTTATTTCATTTGCCCAATCAATTTTCTCTGTGGAAATTAAAATGGCGGCTCCCTAGGGTTTTCCCAGAAGTTCCCAAATCGATTTAGTTGCTGAAGGAATGAAGTCGTGATTCTCTGATCGCTCCAAAGCTTTGTGTTTCTTGTTCAATTGATTCGGATTCTCTGCGATCGAAATCCTCTATGAGTTCTCTAATTTACAAAATGATTGCATTGAATTTTTTTTGTATGATAATAATACCCCTAAAGCCGATGATGATAGGTGTATAATATGGGATAATATATTCCTATAATCTCTCTCTCATTTGATCATATGATTTTGCTGATTTGCGGTTTCCTGTATTGCAAATTCTTTTCCTTTTTAATTGAAACTTCCTGTGTGATTTTGCTGCGGTTTCCTCATTTGAATTCTATGATTGAATCGGTTTAGAAATATTCGTCTTTGAATGGAATATGGATGTGTTGCCTTGTATGACTTTCTGATTGAACCAAAGCAGGAAATAATTGAAAATAAATTTTCTGGATTGAAAACAGTTTTGAAATGTTGCATTAATTAAGTTGAAACCTTCGACCTTGATTGAATTCTTGCCAACGATGAATTTGGAAAAATAATTTTCCCTCTTTGAATTCAGCTTTAATGAAAAATGGATTCTTCTGCAATGTGATTTTCTCATTTGCATTTAAAAAACATTGGCTTGAATGGAAATGGCAAATCATGAAACTTTTAACAAATTGCTAACCAAAGAAAAACTTTCCATAAGCATGTATACTGCATTTGATTTTCTCTGGTCCACTATGTATATTAGTTTGGAAGTCCTTCAACGTTGCCATGCTTGTATGCATTTTGCTGATTTGATTTGTAGTCGAATTGATGCTTGGGTTCTTTAATTAAGTTGTGGTAAAACCTGAAAATAACTCTTTGCCATATGATCTGTGAGTCTCCATTTTGTTCTCATGAAATAATCAAGTGATTTCTTGCCAAGTTTAATCCTTGCTTATTCACCATTCCAAATCTAATTTAATCCGATGCTTAAATTGCTTCATTACTCCATGAAAAATTGAGTAAAACTTAAGGAGAGAAATTCGATATCAAATTCTGCATTAAACTCTTTTCAGAATTTAATCTGTCACATTCTTTTTTATCTTGAGTGAAAACTGCCTAGACCATTTGTGTCATGTGCGTCCAACCTTTATAAGCTGATTTAAAAATGTTGCTTAACCCTTGATCTTGCTGAAAAAGAGACAGATCTTCCATGTACTGCAGCATGTAACATACTGCTGAAACCATATGCACTTGCACTTGAATCCATTTAAAAATTCCATGATTTACTTGTTCATGCTGAACTTGATTTTCATACTTGCACATGATACATAGCTGAACATGTAGCACTTAAGATCTAGAAAGTTTCCCCTCCCTGCACTGCATGTATTGCCACACTGACTTGTTCGAGCTTTGATGTACCAAGTTTGGTCCTTTCCTGACATTTAATAACACTGTTTTTCCATGATGCACAAACTCTTGTTTTTGCTATGTTATTATGCACATGTACATTTTGCTTGACTATGTCCTTGCATGTATAGTTGTGCTCGGCCATGAAACTGAATGCTGCTTGAACCTGAACTGATTTGTTAAAACTGTCTTACCATGCTGCCTGAATCTTGGCTTGACCCTTGTTGTTTTGCACACCTTATTGGACATGGAACATGTATCCATTTGTACATTTTTCCATGTGTGTGACTTAATGCCTTGCACAAAACTGTTTGTATTTGTGCACTTTATTTTGCCCAGTCTTGTACATACTTTGCTCGACCATGTTGACTTGAAACTTGGTCAGTTTTGACCACTTTTGCACTTGAATTTCCCGCACTTGTTTGTTCCTACCATATCACTTGAACTGTGTTGGATTTTCGACCATTTTGGCTTGGATTATTACTTTGTTAATTGTGCACTGAGTCGAGATGGTCCACGTGGCTACTGCTCAGTTGCACACTGATTGAAGAGGCAGTGCATGCGTGTATATATTATACACGTGTGTATATGCAGTCGACCATACTATATTCCTGTCCCTGTTCTATACATACAAACTGACTAGACACAGTTGAATCAGATCAAGTCATGAAAAATGATGAGAAACACACCAGAAATCTAAGGCAAATAAAATCTTTAAAAATAAAATTTATATTCGTGTGTATTCTGTTTTATTCCTGTTGCAGTGTACTATGTGTTTCTGTTTCATGTGACAGGTAAGAGGATGAAACTGTACTTAAGTGACTGGACTGAAAACTGAAGATAGAGGATGAAGACAATAAGCAGTGTATAATAGTATATGAGTGTAAATCTAAATGTAAGCTGAGTGTGGTGTATATGAGAATGTACTGAGTGTGAGTGTTGTGGGGAAGAACTGTGTATATGTACTGTGTATGTGTATACAGGGAATATTGTACTGATTTTTTTGTAATAAACAAATTTGAACGAAATAAAATATTATTTCGTTGTCTTCAAACAAATTTGCCTATCCTATTAAGTTGATTTACAAGTACAAATATTTTGTGAATGTATATGAAATGCGATGTGTTCAAATAGTGGAGTTGTAAATCTGTACTGTTGAATATTGAAATATAATATTCAATTTAAATAAAATACTATATGGAAGTATGAATGTCTGTACAGTCGTATTCTATAGAAATATAAATATTATATTTCTGTCCAAGATATATATATATATATATATATATATATATATAACAGTACAATAACAAACACACTTAAAATAATATATACTTGTTTGTTATCATTAAACAAAAATCATATAATTGTGTATACAACTCCGTTATATACAATGTTGGCTAGCTTTTGGACCAAGCCACCAAGATTCAAGCACAAGTTCAAAATGAAACCTCGCTCGTGAAGTTGCATTCATCCCGGCTCACGATCTCCCCCTTAGTTACGATCTGGTCCGTCCACAGCAACTCGACCCGATCCGATTCAAGCCCAGGAGATGTGATGAAGGCCATGACTGAGTCCATCACGATCCGCAAACGAAGGATCTCGCGACACCTGTCCATAACTGTCATATTGACCAATTCTCCATCAAGCCACGAACCAGTCCGAGATTCTCGAGATTTGTGCCACGTATGACCGCGATCAGCCTGAAGAAATCATCTATAAATAGCCCAGAACATGGCATTTTTCAGGATCCTTTTTGGCAATTCTGAGTTCTGAATCCACCATTATTACACCTTCATTATTATTATTCAGAGTTGTCTCAAAATTATTGAGTGAATCAACATTGTAAGAGTGAGATTGAGGGATAAATCATCGATTGTACTCTGATTCACTACAACAAAAATAACCTATTACAACGTCCATTTTACAACGGGCATAACCTGCCCGTTGTAATAGAATATTATTACAACAGTCACTCTCTGAACGGTTGTAATAGATGTTTGTGCAACACTCTTTTACAATAGGCATAGACTACCCGTTGTAATAGAATGCTATTACAACGGTCGTTTCTGGACAGTTGTAATAGATATCCTTTACAATACTCTTTTTATAACGGGTAAAACCTGCAAGTTGTAATAGAATGCTATTACAACGGTCATTTCAGGCCCGTTGTAATAGATGTTTTATAAAATTAATGTTGTTTATGTTTTATTATTTAATAATTAATCATTAATCATATGATTTTAATTATTAACTATAATATTATATAACTAATTACTAATTATTAATAATATTATATTATTTTTAATATTTAATAATAATCATTAATAATATTATATTTAATAATAAATCATAAATAATAATTATTAACAATATTATATTATTTATAACACTATTGTAAAAGTAATAATATCCACAATGTCTACCCAAATAGCTGTAAAAAAAGTTTTAAATAATGACGTTTTCTTTATATTATTGTATACATATTAGATTTCATTCAATGATGTTATATAACTTATATTGTTGCCTTTAACTATAATATTACATTGATAATTACTAATCATTAATAATGCTATATTATTTATTAATATTTAATAGTTAATCATCAATAATATTATATTAATCATTTATAACGTGTAAAAATTACTAACTACTAGTTATTATATATAATCAGTATTCCAACAAACTTAACTTTACTTTTCAGCTATTAATAAGTAAAATCAAGTAATTAATATCAAATATATAATAATTAATAATCATAACGCCCACCGTAATAGATGCCAATTTTACAATGGGCTAAAAATGCTCGTTGTAATAGGTGCTAAAAATGTTTGTTACCAATTTTCGACAATTAATAATTACAATACTTTCTTGAGACTAATATTTTGACTAGGACAAAAATATGACGACTGAGACAATATCGACTGACGACTGATACAAATACCAATTTTTATTAAATAATCACTATTGGTATATCTCGTTTTCAATTTGAACTTTAATTAAAAAACAAATGAATATGACGACTGAGACAAAAATATGTTTGTTCGTTTCAAATAGTCATCGTCAGTGGAACTATCAATTTTACAACACTTCGTAATGTAGAGCATTTCGATATAATCACAATGTAAAAGGAATGTATCATATGGACCTCATTTGCGTAAGCTATTAAATATAAAAAATTATAAAAAAATCTAAATTTAATTAATTTTAAAAATAACATATAAAATGAACGCATCATACATATTGTACGATTTGTACGTGAACGACAACTAATTCAATGAAGAATCTAGCCATACAAATATACGTATGAATATTGGAAAAATTACTGATATAATAAATCGCAAATACCATACTTGTTAATTAATTTTACCAAAATATAAAATATCTTTTGTTCATGTATTAAGTTTAGTAGGAGCCTTCGCCAGAAATGTTTGAGCGGCATTCTAAAATTTAACCTGCTCTAATTTTCCTTGCCTGCCCTTTTATTCAAATTATAACCCTAAATCGTGAATCCATCTCTAAACACAAAATCAAAGACCTCGTTCAAATCAATTTTAATGGCGGCTACATCAAGCATACCCCGTTTTCGTTTGTGTGGTCAACTTATGGTCAACTTTCGTTTGTGTGGTCAGCTTCTGGTCAGTTTTCGTTCAAATCAAAGACCTCTTCTTCCTTTCGAATCAATCCTTCTCCTTTCCACCTCTCAACTTATGGTCATCTTTCGTTTGTGTGGTGTATTCACCCCTTTTTACCCTAACCTTAATTTCGTCAGACCCGCTTTCTGATTTTTCTCGCATTTTCACTTCGTTCGCCTACATCAAGCATACCCACTTAAGAACCAACGCGCATAGCCTTCTTCCTTGCTTTGGCTAATTCTGGCAAAAGAGTAAAGACAACTCGCGTCCCTTTGTTTATCTCCATGTTGTTTCGATTTGAGAAACACTGATAGGCTGACCTTAGAGTTTGAATCGCCTTGGTGAGGAGCTGGTGTCTTTCTTTCTTCGAGTACAGTGTTGGTTCTTAATCAGGTTGGATGGTTTGACTTTTGTCATTGTGATGGCTTTTTCCATTGTTGTCGCTCTTGACTTGTTGGACTTGAGTTGGTGTCTTGTTTGATTTGTGCTGTTGTTTGGCTTTCGTTTGTGGTAATGTTGTTTCTTAGATCTGGGGTATTTGACTTTAGGCGAGGTGAGGAATTCTCTGCTTGGTTAGGGGTGTTGTGCTTCAGCGTGAAAATTTTCGGTTCTTGGTTGCTTTGATTGCCTATGAACTTGAAGTCATGTAGTTTGGTAGTGGTGATAGTTTTCAGCTTATCTAATGGGAGTTGGAGGTGAGTAAAGGAAGATAATTGTGTTGTCTTCCTTCTGTTGCCGGTTAATCTTGTTTCTAGCAGTGCTTGGAGGTTGTTTGCTTACAAGTTAGAAACAGGTACTGTTTTTTGTATAGTCTTGGCTTGTGATTTCCTTTCTTGGGCTTCTTGGTATTGTGAGAGTCTTGTAATTGGAATTTGTAAACAGTTGTGTTATGTGACTGCCTTGGCAGCTGAGTGTTGAGAGTGTGTCTTTCCTGCAGTCTAGCTATTTACTCACCCTAGGTAGTGTTTTCTTTGGCTAGAAAAAAAAAAAGCTAATGTTAATTTGAAATGTAAACCATTATATTTTAACTAGGTAGCATGATCTTTATGTTGAAAATAGAATTCTGTTTTTCCAATAGATCTAGTAAAATGAAATATGGCTTGTGGTCTGATTGACAACTACATGTTAAATACAATAAGAAAGTCCATTTATCTGCTGACTTGAACTAAAGATACTAAGGTTACAATGTTGAGGTGTTTAGTTATAAATTTCGGAATGGACCTGAGGTTTTAACAAAGTTAAAGAGTGGTAAGAATGAACCTTAAAAGTTTTGTTTAAGTTGTGTAATAATGCCCTAGTCTATATACAACTAGACATACATATTGAAACTTTGTATCCAAGTAAATAAACCTGCCAGTGTCATATAAAAATGAAGCAGTAAGACTGAGTTTTTTGTGTGACCAAAAGTATGTATATATATGCTCTAGTTTTCATGCAAAATGTACTAGGAAATAGCTATATCCTTGTGAATATGATATAGGCTGCCATGTGAAGTACCAAATATAGGAAAGAGTATACTAAAAATCCTTGAAATTATACACACAGGGTGACGGGTTTTCAATGTACGGTGATTTAAACCCAGAAGTTTATAACTTGATGTAAAACGATATGTTGATATATGCATTAGTAGGTGCACTAGTTTTTCTTTGTTTGGTAGATAAAAGCCAGAATTGACCACATAAACAGAATTGCAATTTTTTACCAAGTATCTTAACTGACTAAATTGCCTGAGGCATATATTGGCTTATATCAATGTTTTATACTCCCCTGAAAAATCAAAAAGTAACATACACAATTTCTATGAAGACATAACATTATTTTACCAAGTGTCCTACCTGACTAAATTGCCTAATGCAAACTCAGTTTCTATGAAGACATAACATTATTTTACCTTCTATTCATCGCTAGCATGCTTTATTTGTTTCTGCATTATTTTTGTATACAGTAACATACATGCTGCTTTTAATTTTTAGTATTCTATTTGGTATTTTTGATACTGAGAACGCATTAGATAAAGGTTCAATGGTGAGAAGTAGATGATTTTGATAGTTGATACTATTCTATTCAAATGTATTGCCATTGTTAAGTGCTCTTTTGTTCCATTTCACTTGGTTGTAGTTTTCAACTTAACTGTTTGTGCACCATCAACAATCGTTGCATCTACTGGCCATGACCATCAACAACTTAAGTGCACCATCACCTATCAGTCGTTCCAGTTTCACCATCTATTAGTTTTCTTCTTCCGGTATTTATCCAGTCATATCAATCTTTTTTTAAAACCATTAATTAGTTTTCTTAACACATTGTCTGACAGATTAGACAATATAACAGGTTCTGGTTTGACTATCTTTTGCACATTTCTTATTTTTGTATGTTGTAAATTATGCATATAAGTCGTTTGTTTTAACTTCCATGTGGTTTTACGAGTTATTTCAACTTAGGTTTTGTTTTTATTGATTGAAGTCAAGTGCTTAATGGATGCTTTTGTTGTAGCGGCTTTAGGCATTCAATTATTTCAATGGATTTAATTTTTTGCAGGAATTGATATAAGGCATTACCTGCAAATGGAGCTAAGTCTTCTTTAGATGGACTGTTATAAAATTGATCGATCAATCACCGAAGATGAAGATATTGTTGCTAGTGAACATCTACTGCATGTATGTATGTATATATATTCCACACACATACATTTGTTAATTTATTATATTGTTGTTAGATTGAGGAAGCAGGACAAGAAAACCCATTACACCTTTGTTGGAAAAATGACGGTGGTGGTGAATCAAGTGGACAGTGTAATCTCCCTTCTCAATCCGAAGATTTCTTCCAGCTTCTTCAAGGATGCAACTCAGGTTTACAGATTGGGTAATTGCCAGCTTAGCTTTGTTCAATTGACATGCTATTTCATAATGCAATTGTAAGTTTATACCTATATCATTTGCCTGATATATGCATTTATTATGCAGATTTAGTCCGATGTCAATGGATAACCTGAATGATGAAGTGCAGAACCATAATGAGACTGGGTATGCCTCTGAATGGATGTGATGTTATCACAGCTGTGTTAGCCTTTGGTATATATCTCCTAGTGTGTATGGTACTACAAAATTTTCTACCAGAAGCTGATGTTTGGAAGATATGTGTTAATGTAGCGGTGGAACCAGAAGCTTTTTTGTTTAGGCCAAATTCGGAGATGTCCATTATCAAACATGCCGTTGGATCTACCGTCATGTAGCACAAAGATTACGTTTCCTTGGTCTAGTGTAGGTACTTATGAAACTAGTTATGTAATTTATGTTAGAACTATGTCGACGTAACTTATCTAACCTTTCGTAATGTAAACTTATCTAGTCTTTTGGAGTGTAAACTTATCGAACTTTCTGAAATGTGTTGGAATTATATGACTTGCTTTCGTCTTTTAGTATGTGTTATTATGTGATTTTGATTGTTGCATTACAGTATTTATTGCATGTTAAAATATTCATTATTATTATGGATGTATATCACAGTAATTATATTTAAATCTGCATTTATTTCGCAACGGGCAACAACCGTTGTTATATACTGTATTACAACGGGCAGAAGCCGCTTGTAATTAATCAGCTATTACAACGGGTTTATAGCCATTGTCATAGAGCCCGTGCACGTGATAGAGGCACGTTATTACAACGGTCTTTTACAACAGTTAGTGACCGTTGTAAATTAGAAAGGACCTATTACGACGGTTCATATTAGGACGGGCTTTTGCCCGTTGTAAAAAGCATATAGCAACGGTTTTTGCCCGTTGTAAAAGGACTGTTTTGTTGTAGTGATTACAAGTATAATCATAGATATAAAGTGGACGTATGCTCTTTAACGCCGAACCACTATAAATCTTGCGTCTTTTCTGTTTTTCTAGCATTTTTTCTAATATTAATTTCTGTATAATTGAACAATTTGGGTGTTAGAGCCAATTTTGGATATAACATACAACAAGTATTGTTCCACTCTTTATTGATCTTTGATTTAGAATACACAAGTGATTACAATCAAAATCCCTAGTTTGATTTAGGAATTAGGGTTTGCTATAGAGAAAAGAGTACAAGAAAGATAATGAGAAAAATCGCTCTAAATTGAGACCCCTAGGGTCTTATTTATAGACAAATCAGGGCCCCTTTTGCTATTGGGCCAGCAGTACCCCCTGTCGGTCGCTTTTCCCTCTGGTTCCGAAAGTACTGGCTCTCGACCACCTTCTCTTTGAGTTCTTAAGGCTTTGCATATGACGTTTTGAGGTGTCGGCTCCTGCTCTCGGGAGGAGGGTTCCGGTCTGAGAAACTCCTTTTTGATTACTTGTTCAACCATTGTATATGATCCCGAGTTTGTCGATGCGAACGGCTTCCGGGTGCAGGCTTTTAGATATAGGCCTCCGGATGTGAACTCTCGGTCTTTTTATTAACACTTTACAGAGCTGGTCTTTATGATTCAAGTGAAGGTTGTGTAGTCCGCTAATCCTACCGATATCGACAATAAGAAGATTAGTGCGGATTGCATGTCTCTCTTTGGGGTTCCGATTTTCCTTTCGGACTCCCGAAGTGTAACCTTGCTTTTCCGAGACCGACGCTTTGCTTGTTATTTGTTTGGGTAACTTATCGGGAATGAACAAATGGAGGTCTCGGTATTTGGTTCCATATAATCTCCATATGCTTTAAGCTTTGTATCTTTGATGCTCTCGTCTTCTTATGTATCGGTGTTGTGCAAGTTAATCTTGATCGACCCTCTCGCCCTTCTACGTCACAGTTTATAGGATTAGCGGTCTTTCTCTTCATTGGCTTACGGTCTTGGGTGACCTTCCGCTATTTAATCATCGTGTCGTAACCACTCTGTCGGTATCCTCTCTTTGTATAGATTTTGTGCTCTCTAATACAACGATTGTGTCGACTGCACAACTCTTGGATTATTCACTTATGCTTTCGGCCTTACCCTATGCTTGGCTTCCACTAACGGAAGATTCTTTTATGCTTGTAGCGGTCCGCTACCCCTTCATCGACAGCTTGTTCTGGAGGTAATTTGGGTAGTAACACCTTATTGTTACACTCCTTGGTCTGATTAATTCCCGATTAATCTCCATATAGGCAATTAATCCTTAATTTATGCTTACCGCCAAATACCATCTAGCGATTTTTACAAACTTCGTATTAAGTAAACTCATGATTGAATTGTATAATCACTAACCTAACCTTGATCTGACTACGTTTAAACTTGAAGCTTTACGGTCCCTAAAACCAAATAATCATGCATGTGTCTGAACCCACAACTCAACCATATAAGCATGAAAAAAAAAACTTTAAACCCAAGCCTAATTAAAAAAATCATAATTTCCAAAAATTATACTCGCTAAGTTCTTACGTTTCTTATCCTCATAATTTTTTTGGGCAAAGCCGACCGGTTTTTATAGCAATCCGTAACACTCTTTTATTAAAAATAAAATAAAATACATAGTTAACATGTGATATACAGAGTGTACTATAGGCTTCCACACATGGAAGAGAATGATAACTTCAAACAAAATACACGGACACATACATTACTATTTATCATGGAACGTTTACATTTTAACTTGCAATGGAAATACGCTACAAGTGCCTTGTGGTAGAAGCAAGACCTCTATCCATTCTCTTGCAAATTCATTATCTTTTGGTTCTTCATACTACAAGTGATGGGTGTCTATGGAAGCACTTTCTCCCCCGAATTCATAGTAACATGTTCAATGCTGATGTCAGGAGGTCTTGGTTTGCGCCCTGGTGGTGGTGGAATGTGCGCATATGTGGGACACGACAGTTGGAGGACATTTTACATTGGAATCAATTTGACATGGAGAGGGAGTAGATCGTCGCTAATGCTCACTAATATTTATTTTAAGCATCCGAATAATATCTTTGACCCACTCTTTCTTGATTACACCACTACTCAACCCAGGTAAGATGTTCTCGCACTCTTTGAGCTTCTTTTGTAAAGTTTCAGTCCCTTCTGGACTTCTGCCCCCATCTGCAAGTTCCTTCTTAAGCATAATAGTAATTTGGTTGATAAGAGGAATCTGCTCCCCTTGTTGTTTCATGTACTCGCTATTATCAGTGTTTAATTCCTGCCATGTCCCATGGTTGTTGTTCTGTTGTATATAATCAACCAGCAGATTCGGCGAAGAGTTCTCCTTTGTTGACAAAACATTGGTCACAGTATTTTTAGAATTGGAACTTGTTAAATCAACCACTAAGTTTATTTCTTCATGCTAGGGAGACACATCCAAACAGTAACCAACAATTGGATTCTTATCTCCGCCATAACTTTGCACTTTTTCAATGAACTCATTCATCATATCTAATGGCCTTTCTGCCCCTACACTTTCATCATGGTTTGTTATCTCTCCCTCCTCAATCACCATGTCTCTTGCATTGCTATCCAAATCCCTACCACCATCAAGCCTCAGAAAATTTTGAAGTGCAATTCCTGAATGAACAGTAACAGGCCCTATCATGGTATCATTAGACTCTGGTAATGGTATATCCAGAGGGCATCAGCTTCATAATTGAAACACCCCACCTCCGTTGAGGTCACTAACAAAGGGAATGCATTAACTTTAGAGAAGCATTTTAGGTAAAAGGCATAGATAATTTACAAGACAGACATATAAATAGTGGAAAACTAAAATTATTTCATAAATAGCGTGGTTCAGTCAGAACATTACAAGCATTATCTCAAAACCCAACTTCTAAATTATTACAATAAAAAATCTGTCTTGATTTAAAACTCGAAGTACATAAAGAAGCATGAAACAGTAGTAAAGCAGCATAAATCACCAATAAAAGTGTAACCACAGCCATAGCCCAAGATAAGAGAATCCGAGAAATACACCTACTCTCTTCAAGCTGGAAAAGGTCTGCACTAAGCTGAAGTACTCCCTCCTTGCGGACCTAGGGGTGAAACGGAAGAAAAGAAGGCGAAAGAAAATGGGTCAGACATAAGCCTGAAAAGTCCAGTGATTATTCAGCATGTAAACAGGTAAAAGAATCATGACATGAATAAACCGAACATATGAAAATACCATAGCAATAAGATAACATAAGATAAGGCAAGATAAACTAAATATGCCATTGCACTCATTTCCATTTTTCTGCACCTACTAACGAATGTTTCAACTACTATCATGAGTTCATAACAAAGTGATCCCTTTTCCGATCAGCTTCTATTCACATGCATTTATTACGTGTGTCATTTGACCCCGCTTGATTGGAAATACCTGTGCTGGTCCCACCATAGGGTGTATCAATTCCTGTGGTGGAAACCCGACACAAATTCATATGGTGGCAACCCGACACTAACGGTTTTCACCAAATCCCTTGCATGTGGGACGCATAGTCTTCCATCCCGTCTCATCCAACCCTTGTCGTCGATGGAGTATCTACTGAGGTGACTTTAAGTCTCGCCTTTAGTTAGCTTATCCATCACATCAACAAGCTGAGGGTCTTCACGTTGCGCGGTTCCTAGTGAGTCTAAAAGAGGTGGCCTCACCTCTAGCGTTGCTAACAAACCAGGTACAAATTCGAAGGAGGGTCTAAAGTCAAAGTTTGCTACATACTCCAAGCTTTTCCTTTCTACAAAAAGAGGACTTATGGTCAGCTTTTTACTACTCAAGGCATCTGCTACCACATTTCCCTTGCTAGGGGTATAAGGAATCTCAAAATCGTATGAGGCAAGAAATTCCATCCAACTTTGTTGTCTTAAGTTAAGATCTTTCTATGAGAAAAGGTACTTTAACAATTTATGGTTAGTAAACAATTCAAACCTTTCTCCTAGTAGGTAATGATGCCATGACTTAAGAGTGAAAACAATGGCAGCTAGTTCTAAATCATGAGTTGGGTAGTTCTTCTCATGTACCTTCAACTGCCTTCCTCCATAACAAACTACTTTGCCCTCTTGCATCAAGACAGCGCCCAATCACGTACTGCATGCATCTGTGTATATAGTAAACATCTTACTCCCATCAGGCAATGTCGGAAATGACGTTGTTGTTAGAGCTCTTATCAATCATTAGAAAGCAACATCACAATCCAAATCCCAGGCAAAAGCTAGGTTCTTCTTTGTCAACCTAGTAAGTGGGGCTGAGATCTTCGCAAAGTCCTTACTGAACATTCTGTAAAAGCCCGCTAGCCCGAGAAAACTTCGTACTTCGGTTGCATTCTGTGGGATCTTCCAATCTTGCACCGCAACTACTTTTGCAGGATCTACAGCTATTCCCTCTTTGGACACCACATGTCCAAGAAACCTTACTTCTTCTCTCCAGAAATGGCATTTGGAGAATTTTTCTTTCCGCCGATGTGCACGAAGAGTATCCATGACTTTTCTTAAATGCAAAGCATGTTCTTCCTCACTTTTTGAGAAAATCAAAATGTCGTCCACGAAGATCACAACAAATTTATTAAGAAAATCTCTTAACACCGTACTCATCAAGTCCACGAAGTAGGCAGGTGCATTTGTCAAGCCAAAAGGCATTACATGATTTCGAAGAAACCATTTGGGGTCCTGAACGCGGTTTTATCTATGCTATCCTTAGCCACTCTTAGTTGATGAAATCCGGTGGCCAGATCTAGATGGGAGAAAACTGAGGCACCTACGAGCTGGTCGAACAAGTCGTCTATTCTAGGAATTGGGTGCCTATTCTTCTTGGTCAGCTTATTTAGCTCCCTATAGTCCACGCACAGGCGAAGTGAACTATCTTCTTTGGTTGCAAGCACCACAGGAGCAACCCATTCAGAAATACTCCACCTTATCGACCCCTTTTCAAGCAACTCTTTAACTTGCTTGCTAAGCTCTTTCCTTTCCTTTGGAGCCAAGTGTCTTATGGGTAAAGCAATAGGTTTTGCATTATCAACAAGGTATATGCGGAAGTCTATCTCTCGCTTCGGAGGAAAACCATTCACCTCTTCATAAACATCCGAGTGCTCATGGACTACTCTAACAGATTGCAAGTTTTCAACAGATGCATCAAGAGATTCTAGATAGCTAAGAATAACAGAATTCATGGGATTACAAGAGATTTCCAGAGTGTTACTGAGGCGAGTCATAAGTCTAACCACTCTCTTTTCACAATCGAGGATGGCACCATTACTGGATAACCATTCCATGCCTAGAATCAACCCATAGCCCGTGAAACCCAAAACATAAGCATTACATCTAAACCCGACGCTTAGTATAGAAATTTCCAAATCCAAACTTATCATGGACAAATAAGTCGAGCCCCCAATTAGATTTGAAACAACTATGGGATCCTCTACTATAATGGTATCTAGGTGCAGAGATTCAACTAAAGCAGTAGATATAAAAGAGTGTGATGCGCCAGAATCAAAAAGAGTACGAACTGGATGATCAGAAAGATAAGCTAAACTCCCAACAGAAATATTTCTACCTCTTTCTTGTGGAGGTGCGATGAGAGCGTAAATCTGCCCTCAAGAAGTAGATCCAGTCCTCTGCCCTTGCCTTTTCCTTTTTGGGCAATCCTTAGCCATATGTCATGTCTCGCCGCATTGAAAGCAACCACCCATCTTCCTCTTCTTCTTCCTGTAGTCTTTAATTAGATGTCCAGGTATGCCACAAAATTTACACTTCCTCTTTTCATGGGGTTTGTTATTCTTCCCGCCTTTCTAGGAATCTATCTTCTTATTCTGCTATCCCTCCACTTTCTTGTCTAGAGGTTCTTCCACCTTCGCCTCTTTCTTGCCATCCTTTTCTTCCTCCTGTAACAGTGCCATGTCCACCAGTCTCTCAAAAGTCGCACCTATAGGTATATCATACATAGCTAGGCTATGCAGTGGCTCATTCGACCCTTTCACGAAATAGAGAGCCATTTTATGTGGAGTGTTTACCAACTCTAGTCCGAATCTAGCCAGTTGGTTGAATTGGTTGATGTATTCCTTAATTGATAGGCTTCCATGTTTGAGTGCTAAGAACTTCTCCATTTGTAGGCTTCGTTCAGCTTGTGAGAGGAACTTCATTTTAAATCTCGTTCTGAAATCCTCCCAAGTTTCAAATGGTCTCTTAGCATTAGTAACTTCCCACTAGTAAGAGGCTTCGTCCTTAATTAACCATACAGGCAATTGTATCTTCTGCCTATCGTCCACTTCGAAGATAACAAACAAATATTCTATTTCCTTGAGTCAGTTTCTTGCTTCCTCAAATGACTCAGCCCCATTAAATTTCTTTCCACCCATAGTTCGAAATTCTCTACACATCTTTGCGAAATCATTCACACGTGGAGGTGGAGGAACGACTGCAGCTGGGGGAGGAGGAACGTCTACTGGGCCTGCGTTATTAGCCCAAGCCTCCATACACCTTCTGAACCCGCCAGTATCGGTATTCTCTCGGGAAGATTAAGATCCCCAGACATGTTGAAACGAAAAGAAAAGGTTCAAAACAAAGGATAGGAAGATAGTGCATATGGCTTTGGGGATTATGCCTTTAAAATAAAACAACACTTTTCTTGAAAATGCTTCTTTTAACTTCTTTTTGAAAAATAGTTTTCAAAAACTTTTATCTGATCTGGTAAACCATCGCTCTGATACCAAGTGAAACACCCCACATCCGTTAAGGTCACTCACAAAGGGAATGCGTTAACTTTGGTGAAGCATTTTAGGTAAAAGGCACAGATAATTTACAAGACACACATATAAACAGCGGAAAACTGAAATCATTTCATAAATAGCACGGTTCAGTCAAAACATTACAAGCATTGTCTCAAAAACCAACTTCTAAATTATTACAATAAAACAACTATCTTGATTTAAAACTCCAAGTACATAAAGAAGCATGAAATAGTAGTAAAGCAGCATAAATCCCCAATAAAAGTGTAACCACAGCCAAAGCCGATGATAAGAGAATCCGAGCAATACATCTACTCTCTTCAAGCTGGAAAAGGTCTGCACTAAGCTGAAGTATCCCCTCCCTGCGGACCTGAGGGTGAAACAGAAGAAAAGAAGGAGAAAGAAAACGGGTTAGACACAAGCCTGGTAAGTCCAGTGATTATTCAGCATGTAAACAAGTAAAATGATCATGACATAAATAAATTGAACATAGGACAATACCATAGAAATAAGATAACATAAGATAAAGCAAGAGAAACTGAATATACCATCGCACTCATTTCCATTTCTCTGCAACTACTAATGAATGTTTCAACTAACATCATGTGTTCATAACAAAGTGATCCCTTTTCCGATCGGCTTCTACTCGCATGCATTTATTACTTGTGTCATTCAACCCCGCATGATTGTAGATACCTGCGCTGGTCCCACCATAGGGTGTATCAATTCAAATGGTGGCAACCCAACACAAATTCTAGATGCACATACTGATGCGCAATGCCTGCTTTATCCACTCCGGAGTATGTGCACACCCATACTCCACCAAAACCTACACTGCTGCACCACCCGCCGCTATTTTGACCTAATCATCCCAGTAACCGTACCCTACCCTACCTTGTTCAGGATACCGTGATACATCTATGTGGGTTACTGCTGAAATGGGTCCCCATTACTAGGGTTTCCTAATCAACATGTTATAATGGTTATGTGTTCTCAAATTTACCTAACCCCACCCATCTGTTTAACTAACATGTTGTATTGGTTAAGTTTTTCCTTAATTAACTTAAACGTACCATTCTTAGCCTATCTGTTACTTAGCTTTAATTCATTCATTAAAGCACCAACCTCTCATATTAGATCTATATAGTTGCGGTCGCTGGATGTGTCGGGCGGTTCTGGGCAGTCTTACACCGTAACTCAATCTAACCTCGGGTTTTTGAGCTTAATGCGCTAAGCTCTCACGTTAGATCTATATTGTTGCGGTCGCTGGATGTGCCAGGTGGTTTCGGGCAGTCTTACACTGCAACTCAATCTAACCTCGGGTTAGGCATGTTCATCTTTAGCCAATTTTACATATTTGTCATATGTATCCAAGTTTAGGTCTTTTTATATCAATGTTCCCAAATGTAGTCAGTACAAGTTTTATGCCACATTCACTGCTATGCCCAAAATTTACTCAATTTAATTATACCCAATTTTCCCATGTTATAGTTGCACGTACAACGAGATTCAGTCTAAGTTCTGAATGAACTTAGTATTCACAAAAGGGAAAAATAGAGAAGGAGCATAAGAATTGACATAAGGAAAAATAGGCATGTAAAGGTGTACCCAATTCAAGAATCATGTTTCAATAGGCATGTTGTATATTAGTAATAAGCTTGGGCAAGCTAAGCAATTTACACCATATGTACAAATATTAGATAGAATTGGACTTAAGAGAAACACTAATTTTGATGTACAACATGATAAGTCCCATTATATCAATCACAATAGTCACATAGGCAAAGGATGTACAACATGATAAGTTCCATCATATAAACCACAATAGTCTCATAGGCATGATAGGTTCCATTATGTCAATCACAACAGTCTCATAGGCATGATAGGTTTCATTATGTTAGTCACAACAGTCTCATTGTCATGATATGTGTCATTACATCAATCATAATAGTCTCATAGGCATAGGCAATTCAGATTTGACAAAAAGGATAGGCATGAATCAGAATTAGGCATATTTCTACATCCGATTATTACAGTCATGATTTCTATTAGGTGTTTAGATCGGAATAATAACTGAACTTACAGAAAAAGAGCGGATCTTGTATTCTGGGATCTGATTTCTGAATTTGTTAAGCTATCCTTTAATGTAGACATTTGATTCTCTAGTTTTTATTTGGTTTGGAGCTTTCTAACTTGATTTCTAATTTGGAGAAGATGAAAACTAGGCTAGCTTAGGGATCGACAACATGACGGCTTCATAGAATGAGGTTGTGAGGCTTAGGGTTAAGGTTTGGGGTGTTTAAATAGAAGTCTATGATTAATTCTAGCCTTTAGATTAGTCTAGGAGAAATCAGAGCCATCCAAACCAAATAGATGTGGCATCCAGCCAACCACAGCACGACACGTAAGCTCTAATACCTCAGAATTGGTCGTCAGGCCAATCAAAGAAGGCCACATCAGCTCAGGGATACAAAAATTCGTTACAGGAGTTGGATCTCAAAAGGGTCTGTAACGTCCCGTATTTTTGGTAGGCAAGTATTAAATATCTTTTATTATTTTAAAATACCAATTTGGTATTATAAATGAGTTTGTAATATATAATCCGTTTATTAAATGACGATTGAACGTATATTTTAATTTGAAATCGTAAACATTGCGGTATTTCGTTATTTACGATTTGAAATTCATGTGTATTGGTACGAATATAAGACGCTCAACGAAAATTGACGATGAAATTAAATAATCATACGAAATAAAATGTTCAAATCAATACATTGCTTCTTAATGATGAGGCCCGTTCTTCGCACACGGGAAATTGTTCGATATATGATACAGGTGTTAAAAATAATTATTTTTCTAACAATCTCTGTTTTTAATGAAAAAAGTTTTATTGGAAAACGTATGTTTAAATATTGCTAGATTTCCAGTTTGGAGCCAATTAGAGTTATTTTATCGGTGCATGCATTTTAAAGATGAACCGATAAATTAAAATAACGTCGTTGTGCAAACAAAGCCGGTAATCAACGAAATTAATTTCATTGGATCCGAAACATATGAACATAGTAGTGAGTGCATTTTCGTGGTCTTCAGAGTTCGTGTACGATAGTATGTCTATATGACGATTAACATGAAAAGCAATAGAGTTGTTCACTATGGTAAAACAAATAAATAAGATAACAATAAAATGTAACTTAAGGCCAATGCTTAAAATTTCTTACATGGTGTTAGCCCACTTTGTGAACTGGGCAACACAAAGTCAAGATGTGAAATATTGAAGAACTTGAAAAACACTGAAGCGGGTCGGATCGGAGCAGGGTAGCGGTTCGGATAGGGTAAAGTCTGCTGTTCGGATCGGTGAACTATTACTATTGGAATTAGAGAGGCACAGCTATTCGGGTCGGAGGGCAATCTACTTCCAGTCGGATCGGAAAGCCACCCAATTGCTACAGAGATAGGTCGGAGCGGAGCAGAGTAAAAAGAAGAGAGAATTGGTCCTCAGTTAATCCTGGTCGGATCGGCGGTGCCGATCTGAACCCCTTGAGCCTACACTTCTGATCCGAACCCATTTTCCACGTCACTCCCCTGCATGAGCGCCTGGTTATCCGGATCGGCTATGACCAGTTCCTGCCCACAACGTCCATTACTCTGATGCGTTGTCGACATAGAAATCCATTTGAACCCGAGGCTGATGGGATGGATGACACGTGGCTCCGATCCGGATCGGGTTCTGAGCAAATTCACACCTATAAATACCCCGTCTGGAGACAAAGAAAAGGATCTTTTTTCTGATACTTTGAGAGTTCAACCACCTTCATAACCCGAATTCCAGCACTCCCCAAAAATCCAAATCTTCTTTTATTATTTGTTTTTAGACAATTGAGTGGTTGTAAGTGAGTTGTGAGAGAAATCAAGTGAATATTTCATTGTACTTGCAACTAAATCAGTGAAAATAGTGAAAGACATGTGGACGTAGGCATTTCTTCGCCGAACCACTATAAATCCTGTGTGTTCATTTTTATTTTTAATCTTATTTCATTCTGCTTTTAATCAATTTGGGTGTTAGAACCACTTTTTGGTCTAACATTTTGGTGCTTTCACTGAGAACTCATCTGAATTCTTTGTTTTTCGGGATTATCGTTGTACTTTTTGGACCGTTGAGTTCAAAGAAGTTAATCCTCAAGTTTCAACGCCCTTGGATATTTGTTGAAGTGATTGTCGAAGAATCATGGCCAAAGGAAAAGGCAAAGAAGTTCAATCTGGTCGAGGAAATGGAGCTGGCGAAGATCTGCAAAATGCGGTTGTGACAAGGTCTCGTGGGCAGAGTTCAGCAGCAGGACGAATCGATGCAGGAAATCCGAACCGCCTCCTGGGGGAGAGCTCCGATCCGATCCGGGTAGGAGATTCTGAAGCAGTGCATTCCCCCAAATCTGAACCGACCCGAGCAGCTCGCCATGTACCGACCCGACCAGGCTCCCCAGCTCCGAACCGACCCGATCTCCCATCTCTGATCCGATCCGACTCTTGGTGATGTTGGAACCTCTACTTGAGTCCCTACAAATGCTCCGATTCCAGCCACCAGGGTCAGTGATCAGGTCAATCCATCTGCGCCCATCACTCAAGGAGATTTCTCGTGCTTACTTGACATGCTTGAGAGTACTAGGGAGGCTATGAACGTCCACGAGCGCACTAATCTCATAATGCAGGAAAATATGAGGCTCATGAGCAAGGAGATTAGCGAACCTCGTCGACAGAGAACCCCATCACCGGTTCGTCACACACCAGTGGATCGGTCTTCATCTTCCGAGGAAGAGCGGCCCCGTGAACGAAGGCCGCTCGAACGACCTCAGAATGTGGAACAGCTGACATTCGGATCTTTGGGGTCTCGCGAGGATATTGCACGAGCACTAGGAAACAATGATCCCACTCGGGGGCAGAGGCTCCAGTCCCCTCCTCCCGAGATCGACCGGGAGCGTAGGGAACGGAATAGAGCAGAAGCATCTCGAAGAAGAAGGGCATCTCCTGAACAAGAGCCCAGAAGGAACCCGGATACTAGGGCCAGGGAAACTGAACGACCCCTAACTAATGCTGATGTACAGGCAATGGTGCGCCAGATCATGTCCGAGAGCCGGAACTATACAAATGAAGATTATGGCATTGAGCGAAGCCATACTCCTTTCACCGACGATATCCTCGACTTCCAGTTTCCCCGGCGTTTTAACCTGCCACAGATGGACAAGTACAACGGGAGAACTGATCCAGGACAGCATCTGATGCGATACTCGTGGCTCATGAATGTTGCTGCTGCCCCTGATGAAGTGAAGTGTAAAGCATTCCCGATCTATTTAGAAGATGTGGCGCTGTTCTGGTTTACCCGACTTCCCCCTCGTTCGGTTTCGAATTACAGGGAACTGAGCGAACGTTTTATGAATCGGTTCCGACTCCATACCCGAAAGTCCAAAAGTGTTATTTAATTATCAAGAATTAAGCAGGCACCAGGAGAGTCTTTGAGGTCATATCTTGACCGTTTTAACTTAGCTGTAACTGAAGTTAGTGACCCGCATGAGCCCACCATTCTGATGGCATTAAAGGAAGGAGTCGATCCCGAATCCGAGTTCGGGGATTACCTTTCTGGGAAGACACCCTCCACAAGAGAGATATTCTATGAAAAAGCCAATATTTATTTAAGGCGAGAGGAGGCCAGGGCAAACCGAAAGAGAAAGTCTGAAGCGGCTTCAAAAGAAAATGTGCAGAGTAACGTCACCGTGAAGCAGTCTAGGGAAAGTTCCGGAAAAGTTGAAGTAAATGTGGGAAACAAGGGTGGAAACAACAATGCTGGAAACGGGGGCAACAACAATAATAACCGTAATGCGAATGGTAACAGAAGAAATAGAAATAGGGGAAGTGATCCTAACAAAAGACCCTGATTCCAGACCTACGAGAATTATACACCATTGAACGACACCCTGGAGAATATTTACCTGGATACGTACCACGTTTTGCAGTATAAAAGACCGCCACCTCGTGATTCGATCGAGAAAGAAATGGCAACTGGGAAGTTTTGTTTGTTCCATGGAACTCATGGACATTCAACCAATGAATGTCGGCATTTGAGAGATGTGATTGAGAAGCTGCTGCGCGAAGGGAAACTAGATGAATACAAGGTTGCCCCGAGGGACAGGGGGCAAGGAGAGCAAGCTCCAAAACAGATTCTACCTGCTCCCAAGCCTACAGCGCAGCAGAAAGGCAAGGGAATTGTTATCAACTCCATAGTGGGCGGACCTCACCCAGCAATCCGTAGCTTTAGAGGAATGGATCAATATGTAAATGCTGCCAAGCACATAGATGTGAATGAAGGTGATGATCTGGAAGATATCGCCCCTATAAAACAACAGAAACCATGTTTGACGACGTGGTCTTCCGCAGCAGAGATAATACTGGGATCCAATCACCCACTGATGATCCGTTGGTTATTACTATCACCATTGGGCCGGCCTTGGTTCATAAGGTATTAGTAGACAACGGAAGTTCCGTCAATATTTTGTTTAAAAAGTCATTTGATCAGATGAAGCTGGAATCTGAAGATTTGAAGCCATGTGAAGGATGGATCAGAGGCTTCAACGGGGCGTCAACAGCTCCCATGGGATACATAGAATTGCCCGTGACTTTGGGGCAAGGAGAACGCAGAAGAGTGCGGATGCTTCAGTTCGTAGTATTGGACGTAGATTCGCCTTATAATGCATTTTTGGGGAGGCCTACCCTTGCTGAATTCAGAGCTTGTATCGCCCCTTGGTGTTTATTGCTTAAGTTCCCAACTGAAGCTGGAACTGGAGTAATGAGAGGGGATCAAGTTTCCGGACGGGCCTGCTATGTTTCCGAACTAAAGATGTTAATGAAAGGACTTAACATCGAGAGTAAAGATGCCTCGCCTCCCCCAAAGGGGGGCTCGGCGTAGCAATTAGAGAAATCGATCCTGAAGGAGTTGCCCAAAGGAACGCCTGAAGACCTGGATCCCGGAAAAGACGAGGAACCAGAGACTAAAAATGCAACTCCTAATGAAGCGACAGTGGAAATTCCCATTGATGAAGCCGATCCAACAAGAGTCTTGAAGATTGGGTCTCAATTGGACCCACGTCGGGCCAAAGAACTAACGGACTTTTTGAAGGCGAACTTGGACGTGTTTGCCTGGACCCACGCTGACATGTGTGGGATATCGCCATCCATTATAAGTCACAAATTAAACGTAAACCTGAAGCATCCGCCTGTGAAGCAAAAGAGACGTATGCTAGGCCCAGAGAGGTCGACTGCTCTCAAAGTGGAAGTGGAGAAGCTGAAGCAGAACGGATTTATTCGAGATTCTACATATCCCGACTGGATATCGAATCCCGTCTCGGTAAAGAAGCCGAATGGAAAGTGGCGGACTTGCATTGATTTTTCAGATTTGAACAAAGCCTGCCCAAAAGATAGCTTCCCACTTCCCAGAATTGACCAGCTTGTAGATTCGACAGCAGGTCATGAACTTCTCTCTTTCATGGATGCATATTCTGGGTACAACCAAATTCCTATGCATGTGCCAGACCAAGAACATACGAGCTTCATTACGAATTTGGGATTATAATGTTATGTCGTAGTGCCATTCGGATTGAAAAACGCTGGAGCCACTTATCAACGCTTGGTGAACAGAATGTTTTATAATCAAATAGGGAAGACTATGGAAGTTTACGTGGATGATATGCTTGTCAAATCGAAACAGTCCTCCAGCCATACGCAAGACTTGGCGGAAATGGTTGGTATCCTGCGAAAATATCGGATGAAGTTGAATCCTCTGAAATGCTCATTTGGAGTGGCATCGGGAAAGTTCCTAGGCTTCATTGTGAGCTCCCGAGGAATTGAAATCAATCCTAGCCAAATAGCAGCGATTAGAAACATTGAAGAACCAAGAAGAATTAAAGATGTCCAAAGTCTTGCAGGGAAAGTAGCCGCGCTAGGTAGATTCATCTCCAAAGCCACAGGCAAATGCGTTCCGTTTTTTGATTTGATTAAAAGAGGAAAGAAGAACTTCGAGTGGACTCCGGACTGTGTTGAGGCCTTTCGAAATTTACTGGAACTGCTAGAGAAACCGCCGATTTTGTCAAAGCCAGTGGATCACGAAGAATTGTTTGTTTACTTGGCAGTCTCGGCTCACGCCGTTAGCACAGCCCTGGTTCGAGAAGAAGACAAAGTACAAAGGCCAGTGTATTATGTAAGCAAGAAATTAGCAGCGGCAGAGCGCAACTACCCAAAGATTGAGAAGCTCGCTTACGGCCTCCTAATCACATCCCGAAAACTTCTTCATTATTTCCAAGCTCATGCAATAACCGTATACACTGACCAGCCCTTGAGGCAGCTGTTGCAGAGACCCGAAGCATCGGGAAGGTTGATCAAATGGAATATAGAATTAAGCCAATTTGATTTAAATTTTCAACCATGAAAGTCAATCAGGGGGCAAGCTCTGGCAGACTTTATTGCGGAGTTCACCATCCCATAAGAGGAAGTAATCGATGATAGAGTGGTTAAGTCCGAGGATGAATTGAAGATAGATCCATGGAAGCTATACACAGACGGAGCTAAGAACGACCGAAGGTCCGGAGCTGGAATCGTCTTGGTCACTCCTGAAGGACGGTCGTTATATTACACTCTACGATTAGAATTCTCGGCAACTAACAACGACTCTGAATACGAAGCCCTGATTGCCGGGCTGAAGCTTGCTAAAGACCTCGGAATAAAAATGTTGGACATATTCTGTGACTCTAAAATCGTTGTTTGCCAAGTGCGAGAGGAATTTGTGGCTCGGGGACCTCGACTTATCGCCTACCTCAGGAAAGTGAGAGAGCTATTGAGTAGCTTGGAGCGGTACGATATAACACACATCCCAAGAGCCAAAAACCAGAAGGCGGATAGGCTGGCAAAGCTGGCTAGTTCCAACAATCCAGAAGAGACTGAAATAATTCCAATTGAAACATTGGAAACGCCAAGCTTTGAGTCGATGGAAGTTGAGTTCGCTTTCGAAGCGGAACCAGAGAAGGAGTCGTGGATGACCCCAATTAAGAACTTCCTTAAGAATGGGACACTCCCATCAAAGAAGAGTGAGAAAAGGGCTATAGTTCGCAAGGCTACCAGATATGTCATGCAAGATGATACTCTCTATAGGCAAGGATTTTCTATGCCCCTGTTACGATGTATAGCACACGACGACATCAAGCGTGTACTAAGAGAAGTACACGAAGGTGAGTGTGGAGATCATACAGGAGGTCAGACTTTAGCGAAAAAGATATTGCGATACGGATACTTCTGGCCCACAATTAATAAAGATGCAGCTGATTATTCACGACGCTGCGATAAGTGCCAGAGATTCGCCAAAATCCCAAGAGTACCGTCGACCCAACTTAAATCAATGGTGAGTCCTTGGCCATTTGCCACGTGGGGAATTGATATCATTGGAGTTCTACCGATTGCTAAAGGAGGAGCGAAATATGCAATAGTGGCCGTGGACTATTTTACGAAGTGGGTGGAAGCTGAGCCTTTGACCAAAATCACGGCAAGAAAAGTGATAAGTTTTGTGGTCAGAAATATTATATCCCGATTCGGGATCACAAGGACGATTATAACTGACAACGGAACCCAGTTTGATGGTACTGAATTCAGAAATTTCTGCCAGAAGTATAAGATTGACAAGCGATGCACTGCGGTTGCTTATCCGCAGTCGAACGGGCAAGTAGAGGCAATAAACAAAGTAATAAAATCCATCCTCAAGAAACGGTTAGAGCGTGCAAAGGAAAATGGGTTGACGAATTGCCCCTGGCTTTGTGGGCATATCGTACAACATTTAAGACGGCTACTGGTCACACCCCTTTCTCTCTCTCCTTTGGCTCAGAAGCAGTAATTCCAGTTGAGCTGGAAGTTCCTTCCCACAGGGTGACGTATTATGACCCGATGACGAATCGGGCACTCTTGCTTGAGTCTCTTGATGAAGTCGAAGAAAAAAGGGATGAAGCATATTTGCGTGCGGCAAGACATCGACGTCAGATGGCACGCTATTACGACAAAAAAGTTCGGCTTAGGACTTTTGAGCCAGGAGATTTGGTGCTAAAGAGAGTCTTTCCATCCCTTCCTCACCTCGGTCCAAAGTGGGAAGGACCCTTTGTCATCCAACGGAAACTTGAAAAAGGAACCTTCAAGTTAACGACCGTAGATGGCGAAGAATTCCCTAGAGCATGGAATGCCCAACACTTGATGCGATATTTGGATTAGAAATGATGTACTCTTTGTTATTTTTCTTATGAACTCTGTAATAAGGCACGGCTTGCCTTGGGAAAATCTGACGATATGAATAAAGGACTATAAAGTGGATGTAGGCTACGACTTACCCGAACCACTATAAAAATATTGTGTGTTATTTACTTTTATGCATTATATATATACATTCATCGATTATTCTGTTGTGATTATGGAATACAGGATGATTCAAAACCTGAAAAGGTTGAAGACAGTTTAAACATAAGAAAAAGCACAACGACTATTTGTGCGACAAGACATAAAAGAATGAGAAAACGACATTCTTAACTCTAACTCTCCAGAGAGAGAGAGAGAGTATAAAGCCTCTCCGACTGAGCGCTGAAAAAGAAATCCTTCCCCTAACTCTAACTCCCCAGAGAGAGAGGGAGTATAAAAGCGTCTCCGACTGAGCGCTGAGAAAGAGATCCTTCCCCGCTAAAAGGCCGGGGAATGAATAGATTGCTAAGCTCGAACTCTAACTCTCCAAAGAGAGAGAGAGAGTATAAAAGGACGGGAAAACGACATCCTCTGAGGCATGAAGGTGCACCCAGACAAGGGACCGCCTCAGTAAGAACTCTAACCTGAGTATAAGACAGAAGAGTATAAAAGAAATGCTAGAAAAAACGACAGGCGCTGACGACACAGGAAGTGCTATCCCGTCAGAAAATCGGGAGCATTCAGATTGCTTGATTAAGCATTAAATAATTTGTGAGAATTGACTGGGGGCATATATGTATACGCATATTTCCTCCCTCCGTAACTTCATTTCATAACTATAGTAAGACATGCATTTTTACATAAGTGCAGAACTACTGACAAACAGACATTGCAGAAAATGAATTATTTTTTATTTACAAATGAATGAATTTGTACAGGAAAATAGTTAAAAAAGAAGAGGCAAAAGCCACTCTTGTAGCAGCAATTGTTGGTTCGCTAAATGCTAAAACGACACAAGGCAATCCACTATTTAGATTTCGAGTGAGCCTTGGACTTCTTGGTGGCTTTCTCCGCATCCTTTGCTTCTTTCTCGGCCTCTGTCAAGATTCGTTTTGATTTCTTCTTTCCTGAAGATGCGGTGCTGGAACCGGTAGACTTCTTCCCAGAGGGCGGAGTGCTGGAATCAAGAGAAGATTTTTTAGCGAGTTCCTCTGTAATAGATCTAGTTGAGAGCTTAACAACTAACCTTGATCCCGCATCCACAACTGCGAGGGGCTTGAGGGCTTCACGGTCTAGTTCTTCGGCTTTTAATTGCAAGCGTTTGTCTTGATCAGCTTTCATTGCAGCCAAAGTAACATCATCATCATTTTTTGACTCCCCGACTATTGCAACTTCTGGTTCCTCCTCATGACCTCCGTCACCACCATCATCCTTTAAAGCTGCTATCATTTCTTCATCATGGGGAGTGTCGGCCTTAGTTGGCTCACTTCTTTCTCCCAAGTCTATAGGAGCAACCTTGTCCTCCCCTCCTTTTGCCTTTCCTGTAAGCTCTACCCCAGCGGTGGCTCCCTGAGTCACATCTGTCTTTCCGAAGGGCTCAATACCTACAGAATGAGAAGCAACAGTTATCAACTCAGGCGAAAACAATGGGTTTTTCATCGATTGCTCAATCATGTGGCGAAAGGTAGAAATAGCCTTGATAAATTGAGGAGAAAAGGTAGGAATACCTTCCGAAGACTTCTCATCGGGGGTAACTACTGTCTCTGATGCCATTTCAGGGATTGGAGATAGCAGAGTTGTTCGGGAGATTCCCGGATTTTCAGGGTCATACCCCTCTACTTCTGAAGTCGCGGGGGCAGCAGAAGAGGAACCAGTCTCGGGAATGTTTTTCTGTTTAATCCTCCTCCTCTCTTCTTCCATAGCCTCAGCAATGAGGCGGCGCCCTTCAGCTAGGCGTTCTGGCTCATCATCCCTCAAGTATTTTTCCATTAGCTTATCCTCATCGATGGAATCGACTTTGAGCTCCTCTTTTTCCCACTCAACGATCTGATTCCATACTTGAACTAGAGTGGATGGGTAATCTTCGATCAAAGAAATGTTTCGGCGACGGATGATATGTGCGAAGAATTCAATCATTAATTCGCCAAAACCCTGAATATCAGCCTCCGCCTCTGACAATTGCTTGCGGGCCTCCTCCGCAGATTTGATAGCACACTCAACATTGCCCTCCGCCAGGGCAGCTCTATTCTCTGCCTCCAATAGCTTTGAAGCCAAGTCAGCATTCTTCTTTTCTAGTTCAGCATTCCTCTTTGCTAACTCGGCATTTTTCCGTTCGAGGTCAATATAAGCAAGGCGCGTCTTAGCAGCTTCTGACTTAGCATCATCAGCTTGCTTTTTTAACTCAGAATGCTCTTGAGTGTGAGATTCAAGCAAGTTATGATAGCGTTTTTGCATATCCTCAAATTGTTGTTTGAAGTCGGTAACGTCCCTCTGAGCAATAGCAAGTTGGGCCTGCCTGTCCTCCAAACCTTTACCTAGGTTCTTCAAGGCCTTAGCATCTTCTTCCGTGATTTTTTGCACTGAATCAGCATTCGTAATTAAAGTACGGAAAATTCTGGAAAGGTTGCGTGAATATTTAAACATCTCAGAATACTGTTTTTCAACCGCGTCAATCTTTGCTTTAGCCTCGTCTGCCCACCTGGAAGAAATAGGTTCGAGGGCAGGTAAAAAAGTCAAAGCCTCGAAGTAATGTTCGGGAAATTGCTGCTCCAAATATGCCCGCTTGATTGCAGTCTCCGCATCTAGTGGTGGAGGAGCGGGGATCGTCAATTCAGTGTCCCTGTGTGTGGAGGATTCAGTAGTTTCTTTGTCTGTCCTAGGTCGTTTAGTAGCAGGGACCTTGTGCTTACTTCGAGACCCGGTTTCTTTTGGAGGACTTCTCTCTCTACTACGCTTTTCATGGGAAGAAGTGGAGTCTTTAGATTGTGGCCTGTCCTCTTCCCTACGGCTTTGATAACCTTTGTATTTTTCTTGTTCCGGCCGAACGGGAGAGCGAGAACGTGAGGGTCGAGAGCGATAGGGATCATAAGGCCTTCTCTCCTCCCTACCACGATCATCGCGGCGATCATACTCGATATCCTGAGGTGGATTAGACATGCTGCGGCGAAGCTTCCTGATATCGTAGTAAGATTGAGACATCGTGCCTGCACAATAAGACAAACGAAATTCAGAATCAATGGATTCACAGAGAAAGAGGTGCAATGGTTGCTGTTGTATAAAGTTTGTCCTAAGTGGTGTGTTCCCCCCAACCAACCCGAGTTTGAAGCTAGACTAGTACAGGCAGGCTCTTTGGCCTTAGCAGGAGCGGTCTCTTCAGAAGAGGAGAAGACTAAAGGATCCTTCCTAAAATCCTCTGAGGTGTAGATAGTTTCAGGTAAGGGGAGATCCCCCAAACCCTGAAATACTGGGTCATCAGTACTAGGGACATCTCCTTCGGGAGCATTAAGTGGCGACTCTTGGGAGGATGTTGACTTTTCCAGAGAAGTAGCCTCCTCGGGGGCAGTATATCCTTCACGATGCTTTTCGGTCAGGTTAGCCAATTCGTCATCCTGAGTACAAGATGGAGAAGGTGAATTTTGAAGAGGCACCGTAGGAACCCCCGAGCCTTCTCCTGTCTCTGGGACTACATCCACTGGAGGAATATATACGTATGGAGCCGTCCCATGACAAATACTACGAAAAACGGATAACAGCCCATGAAATTGAAGATATTCGTCCTTAAGGACTTCATCGATAGTCAAGAATTTCTGATCGCCATTAAGAAGTTGGTGCATCTGGTCAAAGAACACTTGATCTGATATTTGTTTTGGATTGTCGACTGCAAACAAAAAGGAAAACAAGTTAAGGTAATGACCCGAGTGTATAGAGCCCGGATTTAGAAAATCAGTGCTTTACTTGATTTCGTCCACCTCCTGGCACATCCAGGTTGTCGCTTCATATAGAACCATTCCAGTCTGGAATCTCCAGCTTTACTGCTGAATGGCGTCGAGATTATCTTCCTCTTAGGAACAGACTCAAAATTGCAGAAAGATGGAGTCTCTCGAGTCCGATGCTTGAAGTTATAGAAGAAATGAACGTCATTGAACGTGAGCTCTATGCCTAAGACCTCACGGTACGCTATGTACAAAGTGTGCAAGGAGGCATAAGAATTGGGATGCAGTTGCATGGGGGCAATCCGCATTTGTCTTAGGAAGTCAACGATGAAGGGAGAAAATGGAGGGATAGCACCGACCATACACAATAACCGAGTGACCGCCATATATCCTTCTGGAGGGTTGTGGGGACGGTCAGAGCTTGAAGGCACTAGAGTGTCCCTTTTCATTATCCCATATTTCAAACAAATTCGAGTAAGTCGGTCATTATCAATTGTTGATTCAACAGAATCTTGGGGCGATTCCAATATGGCAGTCGATTCAAACTCATCAGGAGCACAATCGTCGCCAACCCCTCCTTCTTCTTCAAACCCTAAAGAAACTTCATTTTCTGAAGACGCTTCGTCACTTTTACGATTTCTGACGTCGTCGTCTGAACCCTCATTATCCCATTCTGCATCCGACGGAGAAGATATGTCCTCGAGAGTAATCTTGTTAGAGGTTTCCGGGACTTCTTTCCTCTCAGCTAGTCTGGAAGAGCGTCTGGGTCTCATGGTCATAAAACTATTGAAGAAGCAATAGCACAAATTAGAGCAAATTAGCCCGTATCCCCCCGTGCATGTGTGCAAACTAAAGTGTAAACAGTGTATATGGAAAGTGCAAAGTAAATGTTTAAAAGTGCGACGAAAAAGTTTGGCAAGATATAAAGAGTCGAAGTAATTCTTGATGTCCTGTTACGTTCGCAAGGCACTATCCTAACTGTCCATTCAATTAAAGATCATGCCAAAAGTTGATTGGGCCAGTTAGACGAGTTTTTATGTGTTAAGGTAGACTGTGCTTCGGTTCGGTTCCGATCCATTCATTGGGATCGGATCGGGGGCATGGCTTTAGGCTTCAATATCACAGTGAAGCTCAGAAATCAAAGTCGGATCGGAGGCAAAATCCCCTAACGGTTCGGATCGAATCACATAGTTATACTTCTCCTCCGTCATCTTACGATCCGGTCCGGTCCGGTTCGGCTCGGCTCGGGCTTGGTGGTGTAGACACTTATATTTTTTGGACCATAAAACTTAGCCTTTTTCGAACCATTTTTTTTATGGAAAAAGATTTCTGCAACGGTAAAAATTATATCCCCCAAATTTTAGCGGCCCACTAATCTGTAAACCCAAACCCTAATTTTCGTTCTATATATTATCGTTAGCCTCAGACGAGAAGACTACCGAATTGAAAATTCTCTCTTCTCTCAGCCGCCATTAAAATTCTCTTCTCTGATATTTTCGAGCAATTTTTTTTCAGAAAGTGCAAATCTGCACCGATTTGTTGTGCAAGCAAATCGGTTATTGTTTTTTAGGCTGTTTTATCCTAGAGGCGGCGGCGAAGGAACGAACTGGTTTGCACCTTCGACCAGATCGCCGAATCGTCTTCAAGAAAGCGACCTAGTCCACGACTCAGCCATTGTTTCCCAACAATTTGAAGACGAACTAAAACAAAGGCTTCCAACTCAACCCTAGACGATTCTGCTCCACCCTCTGCTTTCCAGAACCCTATTGTGACGGCTGCTCCTTTCAGATTTGAAGGCTTCCATTTCAAACGATGGCGTCAGAATATGGAGTTCTTCCTCACCATCAGAAAGGTTGTGGCTGCGCTGACTACTGACAAACCGCAGATTCCAGATAAACCTGTTGAGACTGATGCAGCGAACATGGCATCATGGACTGAACAGTCAAAGCAACTGCAGACCTAGACTGAACAAGATTATCTATGCAAGAACTTTATTCTGAACGGACTGAGCGATGATCTGTATGATTATTATAACTCAGATGAAAAGACAGCAAAGGAGATCTGGGAAGCACTGAAGAAGAAATATGATACAGAGGAGGCAGGGGCAAAGAAATATGCTGTGAGCCGCTATCTAAAGTACCAGATGACTGATGATAGATCGGTAGAGATGCAGTCTCATGAGCTGCAGAAAATAGCTCATGAGATCATCTCCGAAGGTATTGTCTTGGACAAACAATTTCAAATTGCTGTTATCATTGACAAATTACCCCCAGGCTGGAAAGATTTTAAGAATGTCTTGCGACATAAGACTAAGGAATTTTCCTTAGAAAGCTTGATTACACGCCTCCGTATTGAGGAGGAGGCATGCAAGCAGGACCAGAAAGAAGAGGTGCTGATTGTGAATAACAACAGTACTAAGAAGACCACTCCCGCTGTTCTGAAACCAAATCAGAAATCTTTTAAGAATCAGAACAGGCGCAACAAACAGAATGGGAATCCGCAAGGAAACCCAAAAGGACAGCAGAAACCAGTCCAAAAGAATGACTCTGGACAGTTGTTTCTTAGTTACAACTGTGGAAAACCAGGGCATATGGCACGAAAGTGCCGGAACAGGCCAAGCTCTGCACCGCAGGCTAACCTGACTGAGGAGCCTCTTACGGCTATGGTTACTGAGATTCACCTTGTTGGTGGATCAGAGGGTTGGTGGGTAGACACTGGTGCTTCTCGCCATGTCTGCTATGATCGTGGCATGTTCTCTACATACACGGCTGCTGAAAATCAGAAAGTGCTGTTGGGAGACTCTCACACCACTATAGTTGCGGGGATTGGAAATGTGGAACTCAAGTTCACCTCTGGAAAAACTGTAATTCTAAAAGATGTTATGCACACTCCAGAGTTAAGAAAGAATCTGGTCCCTGGCTTCCTCCTTAATAAGGCTGGTTTCACTCAAGTTATTGGGGCTGATTTGTACACTCTTACTTATAAGGGAACTTTTGTGGGAAAGGGTTATGCTTGTGAGGGTATGTTTAAACTGAATGTTGAATCTAATAATGTGACTACTTCTGCTTACATGTTGTGTGATTTTAATATCTGGCATTCTAGATTATATCTTGTTAATAATCGAATTATTTGTAACATGAGCACCCTAGATATGATACCTAAAATGAAAGATTCTGAATCTGATAAATGTGAATTCTGTACACAAGCTAAAATCAGAAAGAAACCTCACAAATCTGTTGACAGAGTTTCTGAACCCTTAGACTTGATTCATTCTGACATATGTGAACTTGATGGCACTTTAACTAGACAGGGACATCGTTATTTTATCACTTTTATTGATGACTGCTCTGATTTCACATATGTATATCTTATGAAAAATAAAAGTGATGCTTTTGACATGTTTAAAACATTCAAAACTGAGATTGAGAATCAACCAAATAGAAAAATTAAGAGACTTCGTAGTGATAGAGGAACAGAATATGAATCTAATTCTATTCTGGATTTCTATAAACAACATGGTATAGTACATGAGAGAACTGCACCCTACTCACCTGAAATGAACGGTAAAGCAGAAAGGAAAAATAGGACCTTTACCGTACTGGTAGTTGCCATATTATTAAATTCTGGTGCAGCAAAACATTGGTGGGGGGATATTTTATTGACTGTATGCTATGTTCTGAATAGAATCCCTAAATCTAAGAATAAACTTTCACCTTATGAAATTTTAAAGAATCATAAACCCAATGTCTCATACTTTAGAACATGGGGTTGTTTAGCATATGTTCGCATTCCAGACCCTAAGAGAATAAAATTGGCAAGTAGAGCATATGAATGTGCATTTATAGGCTATGCTATTAATAGCAAAGCATATAGATTTTATGACCTTAATGCACATAATATAATTGAATCAAATGATGCCGATTTTTATGAAACTAAATTTCCTTTCAAATTAAGGAATAGTGGGGGCACTTCAAATATGCCTATTGGAACAGAACTTAATGAAAATTCTGAAGCTGAACCTAGAAGAAGTAAAAGAGCAAGAACCATAAAAGACTTTGGTTCAGATTTTTGTGTTTTTACTATTGAGGAGGATCCTATAAACCTCCAAGAAGCCTTATCTTCTTTAGATGCCGATTTCTGGCAAGAGGCTATAAACGATGAGATGGATTCTTTAGAATCCAATAAGACTTGGCACTTGGTAGATTTACCCCCTGGTTGTAAGTCTATAGGTTGTAAATGGGTACTTAAAAAGAAATTAAAACTTGATGGCACTATAGATAAATATAAAGCACGACTAGTAGCTAAAGGTTTTAAACCAAAGGAAAATATAGACTTCTTTGACACTTTTTCACCTGTAACTAGAATAACATCCATTCGGGTATTAATCTCACTTGCTTCCATTCATAATTTAATTATACACCAAATGGATGTTAAAACTGCTTTTTTGAACGGTGAATTAGACGAAGAAATTTATATGGACCATCCTGAAGGATTTGTAGTACATGGTCAAGAACATAAAGTATGTAAATTGGATAAATCATTATATGGTTTAAAACAAGCACCTAAACAATGGCATGAAAAATTTGATAACTTAATCTTTTCAAATGGTTTTAAAGTTAATGAAAGTGACAAATGCATTTATTACAAATTTTAGAATGACATTTGCACTATTATATGCCTTTATGTAGATGACCTACTCATTTTTGGGTCAAATATTCATGCCATAAACTCAGTCAAATCCTTATTAAGTGTCAATTTTGATATGAAAGATCTAGGTGAAGCGAGTGTAATCCTTGGTATTAAGATTACTAGGTCAGAAAAGGGAATTTCTTTGGATCAATCTCATTACATTGAGAAGATACTAAAGAAATGTAATTACTTTGACTGTAAACCTGCAAGTACACCATATGATCACAGTGTAAAGTTATTTAAGAACACTGGTGAAGGTGTAAGACAGTCTGATTATGCGAGCATCATTGGCAGCCTTCGGTATGCCACTGATTGTACTAGACCCGACATTGCCTATGTCGTGGGATTATTGTGCAGGTTTACCAGTAGACCTAGTATAGAGCACTGGAAAGCTATTGAAAGGGTAATGAGATACCTTAAACAAACCATGAACCTTGGATTACATTATGAAAGGTTTCCAGCTATACTTGAAGGATATTCCGATGCAGGCTGGAATACCTTATCTGATGATTCTAAAGCGACCAGTGGCTATATATTTAGGATCGCTGGAGGAGCTATTTCTTGGAAATCCAAGAAACAGACTATTTTGGCTCAGTCTACTATGGAGTCTGAGATGATAGCACTAGCTATAGCTAGTGAAGAAGCAGAGTACTTGAGAAATCTGCTAGCTGAGATTCCCTTATGGGAAAAACCGATACCGGCTGTGTTGATACATTGCGATAGTACCGCGGCTATTGCAAAAGTTCAGAACCGATATTATAACGGTAAGAGACGACAAATACGTCGTAAGCACAGTACGGTTAGAGAACTACATTCCACAGGTACCGTTAGAGTGGATCACGTACGTAGTGAGGAAAATTTGGCAGATCCTTTGACGAAAGGACTGTCCAGAGAGAAAGTCCATAACTCTTCTAAAAGAATGGGACTATTGCCCTTAGATTGTTGAGTCACGCACAATGGTAACCCGACCTAAATGACTGGAGATCCCAAGAACTAGGTTCAATGGGTAATAACAAGTTGTGTAGTGATATGAGTTGAACATGCTATTTAATAAACCAAGAAGCATGTATTCCTGAAGTGATTAGAGGATGAGTTAATAGAAACTCTTAATGAGATCTATACTCTATGTGGAGTGGAGTACCTACCTTCAGGAGTGCTCTTGATAAACTCACCTGTGTGAATGGGGAAATGTGGTCGTTTCCTATGGAGTTTCGGGCAAAACTTCCAGAGCATTCACTAAACTAGGATAGACGTGCATGGCCATAAATGCACGGGCTTATTTGATTGCACTATAGAAAAGGTTGTGTGTGGTTTGATGTCAGGAATAGAGTTCAAGACTACGTGTCACTCTAGTAAAAACTGAATCTTATTCACTATGCAAAGGTTCAAGTCGAAAGACGCCTTTGTTTATGCACAATCTTATGTTTTTTAAGAAACTGCTCGAAAATATTTTTAAAAAAATTCAAGTGGGGGATTGTTGGAAATGTTTTACAAACATTAAGTGAATTATTAAAAAATCTTGAATAAGTGTAAGAATGGCTCCTATATGGGAATAGTCCCATATCATGGGATTATATAGAAGAGGCAAGCTTTTATACTTGTTTCTAAGAAATCATGTTGGGGCCTTGGGCTCCCAATACATGCATTGTTGTGAGGAGGGAGACCATGCATCATATGACCACCACACACGCGCGCGCGATCGACCGACTCGACCCGACCCGCCCCGGCCCGGTCCGGTCCGATTCGGCTCGGCTCGGGCTTGGGCTTTGTGGTGTAGACACTTATATTTTTTGGACCATAAAACTTAGCCTTTTTCGAACCGTTTTTTTTATGGAAAAAGATTTCTGCAACGGTAAAAATTATATCCCCCAAATTTTAGCGGCCCACTAATCTGTAAACCCAAACCCTAATTTTCGTTCTATATATTGTCATTAGCCTCAGACGAGAAGACTACCGAATTGAAAATTCTCTCTTCTCTCAGCCGCCATTAAAATTCTCTTCTCAGAAATTTTCGAGCAATTTTTTTTAAGAAATGCAAATCTGCACCGATTTGTTGTGCAAGCAAATCGGTTATTGTTTTTGAAGCTGTTTTATCCTAGAGGCGGCGGCGAAGGAACGAACTGGTTTGCACCTCCGATCAGATCGCCGAATCGTCTTCAAGAAAGCGACCTAGTCCGACACTCAGCCATTATTTCCCAACAGTATCTTTGCAGTAAATTATGTTAGTTAGAAGGAAGAAAAATATACAAATTAGAGCCATTTATAATGAAGCTTGAAGGAATTAGCAATGAAGGCTTGATGTTCTCATTCACGATGCCAAGCTTTTATATGTTTACATACAGGAATATTCCCTAGAATCAAGGATATTCTAGAAAATAAGGAAACAACTACCAATTACATCAATTATGCCTAATTACAATATATTTACCAAAAGATTATATTCCAATCAAATATTCCCAAAAGATATTCTAGGGAATATTCCAATCAAATATTATATTCCAATCAAATATTCCAATCAAATTATCATATTCCCGTAATACCCCCCCCCCCCTCAAGTTGGAGCATGAGGATCATGAATGCCCAACTTGGAGAGTAAATTATCAAACTGCATTTTACCAAGCGCCTTAGTAAAAATGTCTGCCAATTGAGATGATGTAGAGACATGAGATGGAGAAATGAGGCCTTCATTGATTGCATCCCGAACAAAGTGACAGTCAACTTCTATGTGCTTCGTTCTTTCATGAAAAACAGGATTCTTCGCAATATGCAAAGCGGATTGACTGTCACAAAACAACTTAATTGCCTTTGGATGAATCACACCTAAACTCAACAACAAGCCTTTTAACCATTTTAACTCACAAGTGATGGCTGCCATAGACCTGTATTCGGCTTCAGCCGAGGACCTGGAGACTGTATGCTGTTTCTTTGTCTTCCAAGACACAGGAGATTTACCAAGAAACACGAGCCAACCCGCAAGAGAGCGTCGAGTGAGTGGACATGCTGCCCAATCCGAATCACACCAACCCTGTAGAGTTAAATCACAATTTGCACTCAAAAGGATGCCTTGACCTGGTGTCCCTTTCAAATATCGAACGAGCCTTAACGCCGCCTCCCAATGCTCAGTTCTGGGTTCCTGCATGAACTGAGACAAGATATGAACAGAATATGCCAAATCCGGACGAGTAACCGCAAGATATATCAATCGACCAACAAGCCTGCGATATGATTCCGGATCTTTAAGTAAATCTCCACTGGCTAAGCCAAGCTTATGATTTTGTTCAATGGGAAATCCACTTGGCTTTGCTCCTAACAATCCTGCTTCAGAAACAATATCCAGACTATATTTGCTTTGACATAAAAACAACCCTGCAGAACTTCTAGCAACCTCTATCCCCAGAAAATATTTCAAAGGACCCAAGTCCTTCATTTTAAAACAGTCACTAAGATAAGACTTGAAAGTACACAAAGCAGCGGAATCATTCCCAGAAATAACAATATCATCAACATAGACTAAGACATTAATCTGTATACCTGTCTTAGTATATGTAAATAAAGAGTAATCAGAGTAAGATTGAAGAAAGCCATACTCTTTCAAGGTTGTGACTAACTTTGCAAACCAACATCTGGGAGCTTGTTTTAATCCATACAAGGACTTTCGCAGTCTGCAAACCATATTAGGATCAGAACACTCAAATCCGGGATGCAATTTCATGTAGACTTCTTCATCAAGATCACCGTGCAAGAAGGCATTGTGAACATGCATTTGATGAAGTTCCCAGTTCTTAGATGCAGCAATTGCTAAAAAAGTGCGAACAGTAGTCATTTTAGCGACTGGAGCAAAAGTTTCAGTGTAATCAATACCTGCTTGCTGATGATTCCCAAGTACAACCAGTCTGGATTTCAGTCTTTCAATATCACCATTGGACAAAAAATTTGTCCTGTAAACCCATTGACAGCCAAGAGCCCTTTTTCCAGGTGGAAGTGGCTCCAAGGTCCATGTGCCATTGTTTTCAAGAGCTCGTATTTCTTCGTGCATTGACTGTCTCCAACCCTCATATTTCATCACCTCCTTAAATGATTTAGGATCATTGTTACCAACTATAGCTGCAACAAACTTTCGGTAATTTACAGAAAAATTATCACAATGTATATAATGTGCAAGAGGATACGGGGTACCTGAAGGATGATCAGAAACGGAAGTCGGGAGAGATGGACTATTAGCAAAAAATAGTGTGGGTAACATGATCACGAAGCTTAACTGATGGATATTTGGTACGAAATCCACGTCCCTTATTTTCGGTGGTCTGATTTGTGTTGTCGGGAGCCTCGACTTGCTGCTGTTCTTTGCTGCCAGCATCAATGTGCGTGGCAGGTGTTGTGGTCTAGGGCGGACCGCTGGCAATTGAGGGCTACAAATTCCCGTGGCTAGGCTGCTCATGCCTCCTTGATTCCCCCCTTTGATCATGACTATGTATCTCTACACCACAATCCTCATCACATATACTCAATTCCGCAAAATCTTCATGTATTTCACCCACATAATCCACATTAGACTCAATATTCACATCATCGGGAGAGCCAAAAGGGAACACATCTTCAATAAATTTGACATCTCTAGAAACAAAAAACTCTGTTGCATCTAAATCATACACTCTCCAACCTTTTTGACCGAATGGATACCCCACAAACACGCATTTCCTACTCTTACTAGCAAACTTGTCCCCTTGTGTTTTCTGATTATGTGCAAAGCTAAGACATCCAAATGTGCGTATAGCATCAAAATTGGGTAATTTATTGAAAAGATTTCAAAAGGTGTTTTATTTTGTAGGATAGGAGTTGGTGTACGGTTGATGAGATGGGCTGCTGCAAGGACACATTCTCCCCAAAAATAAATAGGCAAATTGGCTTGAAAACGCAATGCTCTCGCCACACTCAAAATGTATTTATGTTTCCTTTCAACCCTCCCGTTTTGTTGAGGTGTACCAACACAAGAAGATTGAAAAATTATACCAGTGGCACGAAAAAAAACAAACAAACATTTAAATTCAGTACCGTTATCACTTTGCACAATCTTAATCTTTTGACCAAATTGTCTATCAACCATAGCCACAAAAGTCATAAACATATGAAAAACTTCTGTTTTATCCACCATCAAATAAAGCCATACAGCTCTTGAAAAATCATCCACGATAGTCGAAAAATAATGAGCACGACATGAGGACTCATGTCTATATGGACCCCACAAATCACAATGAACTTTTATAAAAATTATAGAACTATTATTATTACTCAAAGGAAATTTGTCTCTATGATGCTTAGCCCGAAAACACACTTCACATCCTTTATTCAAACTATTCTTAGACCTACTAACAGGGGGTAGTAACTTAACTACTTTCTCAGAAGGATGTCCCATTCGCATATGCCACAATTCCACATCAGATGGAGCATCAATTGCAGACACCACCTCTGGTTTGCTGAAGTAGTATAGTCCATCCCGCCTAACTCCCATTCCAATCAGAGCCTTCATTTGGTCCTGTATCAAACACACATCAGAATTAAATGTGACAATTGATTGTAAATTATCATTTAGTTGCGAAACCGAAAGTAAATTACAAATTAAGTTAGGAACATAAAGAACATGATTCAGAGTGATCATATCTGACAAATAAACTGATCCCTCCATAGATGCAATAACAGTGTCCCCATTAGGTAAACCAATAGGACAATTCAATTGTTTAATGTCAGACAACCAAGATTTTTCTCCAGTTACATGATGAGTTGCTCCTGTATCAATGATCCAAGAAGTATTATCAAACTTACCACTTAAGCGATTTTCTGGTATATTAGAATTACCAAAAAATCCCATGATAGCTTTCCATTGTTCTTCTGTAAAAACTTGACCATGTGAAGGCAAAAGAGTGGTGGAGTTTGATGCCGGAAGAGATGAAGAAGAGCAGCTGTCGGTTGCTGCATTTGCACGCGCCACCCCACGGCCTTGACCAGTCGTGGTGGATTTCCTTCATCGATCTCCCGGAGTTTATCCTTCAGGGTACCCATTAAGTTCATAGCAGCGACTAACATTGTGTCCTTTCTTTTTGCAATGAGTACACACCTGTAAAGCATAACAATCACCAACCACGTGACCCGGCTTCTTGCAATAGCTACACACAGGCTTATCGAGGCCTGCTTATCATTAGAACCACGGCCCCTCCCTGCTGCCGCACGAACAGCAAATCCAACAGTAGAAGAAGAATCGTCTTGAACACGATTGAAACCACGAACAAGCTCCTCTTGAGAAACTTGTTGATAGGCTTTGTTTAAAGATGGAAAGGGGTCTTGACCAAGTATATTAGACCTAATCTGCGCATAATAATCCGTATACAATCCAAGCAAGAATTGTTGCAACATACCATCTTCACGACGTTTTTCATGTTGCTTGCCAACATTACAAGTGCATTTACCACAATTACAGTTAATTAAAGGTTGTAAATTTGCAAGTTCATCCCACAAGACCTTCAATTTTCCATAATAAATTGCAACAGACATGGTTTTAGTTTGCTCGCATTTATTAATCTGAGATTTCAATTGATGAATCCGAGGTCCATTCACAACACAAAAACGTTCGTGCAAATCATCCCACAATTGTTTCGCATTATCATAATTGGAAAGCATAGACTTTACCTCGGGATCTATCGTATTCATGAGCCATGATACGAGCATACAATGGACGACAATCCAATCCTCCTTTGTCGCAGGAGGTACAACATCCACAATCGTACCATCAAGAAAACCAAACTTGCGACGAGAGGAGAGAGCAACTTTAATGGCATGTGACCAAGAATCAAAATTATCAAGTTTCAATCTAATAGGTGTTATGAAATCCCCCGGCCTATCATGTGCGCCGAGGTAAAACGGGTTATTGATTTCGATTTTTGATGGTGGCGGTGGCGGAGCATCGTTATCGCCGGCCATGCTCTGATACCATGAAGGAATTAACAATGAAGGCTTGATGTTCTCATTCACGATGCCAAGCTTTTATATGTTTACATACACGAATATTCCCTAGAATCAAGGATATTCTAGAAAATAAGGAAACAACTACCAATTACATCAATTATGCCTAATTACAAGATATTTACCAAAAGATTATATTCCAATCAAATATTCCCAAAAGATATTCTAGGGAATATTCCAATCAAATATTATATTCCAATCAAATTATCATATTCCCGTAATAAAGCTACACTAACTAACTTGAAGAATTACACTCACCTAATGTTGAAGATGCAGCCAGTGATTATGGTAAGGTTGATAATGGAGACAGAGAAGATACAACGTTATTGAGGAATAGTATACAAGAGAAAAATGATAAATGTCACCATGTGGCGTTTATATAGTTGTGGTTTTTAAAGATAACTATTATAGTCAGTTCAAAAATGATCATGGTTTTTGGTAAGGTTGAAATTGTGGTGTATTTCTAATATTTGACCAGGTTATTACCCTACCTAGCTCAAAATCTGATTAAATATTTTCTTGATCCATTTTAACTTAGATCTTGTTTTTTCTTTTTATAATGAATTTTCTTTTTAAAACATGCATTTGAAAGGATGGTTTCCAACGATAAAAAACTAAAAGGTATTCCTTGGTGTCAGCCCACCTTTCTCCCTTGGGCTCCAAGTATAAATTCCTTTAAGTTCTTCTGCATTTATTGATCCACAATTTTACCACAAATACTTATTCCATGTCACCAATCCACAATTTACCGTGAATGCTTATTTTTTTGGGAGTTATGAACTTAAGCCGAGTAGACAATTATGTCATGATGTGTCATATGGTCTAACAAAACAACACAAGTGGAATATTTAGAGAAAATAGGGGATAGAAAGAAAACTGTTCATTTATAGTGGAAACATGATCGAAAATGATTTTTTAAAACTTTAACTCACATTATGATTGAGGTAACCTAAGAAAAGTATATTTCATGATGGACCCGATCATCAGGGGCAAAGAAATAATGATGATAAAAAACTTAAAATCTCTAAAATATCCTTATTTTATAAATATATTTTTTGGCAAAAATAGGTTGCACTTTTTTTTGATCAAAATATGATCAAACACCAAATACGATGCTTTGAAAAGCGCGTCGCCCGTTCAATGGCAAGGTGCTAAGAAAGCACGTTTCCAAATTAAGGGAGAGACACTATGAAGAGCATGTATGAAGAAATGTGAAGCCGTAATCACAAAAGTAAAAATGCAAAATAAAGACAAGAGAATTTTTATAGGGGTTCGATTCGAGATGAATCTACATCCACTTTCCAAGCATTTTCATTACGAGATTCCATTTACAATATTTGCTCCTTTGCACATTCATGAGAGAACTTTTGAAATGCATTCAATTCTATGCTCCTTTGAGAATGATAGAAAGCTTGAGGTGATTATGCCAATCCTTCCATGAAAGCTATGATCATGAGCTTGTGCATGAAATCCTTATGCCTTTTCATCCATGGAAAGTTATCCTCCTAAGCTCCTTGAAGATAAAGCTCCTTAGATCTTTGAAGTAAGATGGTAGAGAGATGTGGAGATGCTAGAAATGCTTATGCTTATGCTCCAATGAAATCCATGCTCCACATGCTCCAAAGCTCTATTGATTTTTGAAGAGAGATGAGGAAGAGATGTAGAAATGCTTGAAGAAGCTCCAAAATGCAATTTGATAGCACCTCCACGTAGTTCCCAAAAATCCCCCACTTTTCATGTGAATTATGAGGGGTATTTATAGTTGGAGCTGAAGGGTAGTGGCAAACTTGTAATTTAGAGTGTAAAGTTGGCGCTATGTTGGCAATTAGTTGGTGCATGGTTGGCATTGATTTGGCGCTCGGCTGGCACCAAGCAGGAGTTGGAGCGACCAGCATCTGGAGCGATCAGCACTTGGAGCGACCAGCACTTTTTATTGGGAGACCGACCTCTTTTCTATTTAAACAAGTGCGGGCACTATTCAAAATGGGAATCCAATATTACTCTTCTGCCATTCCTTTATTCCTTTTGTTCATTACTGTAGAGAATGGGGATTGGTAATTACGGAACATGCCATTGCCATTTATACTTTATTTCCTGAACCTGCTTCGTTCATTTTGGAGCTTGCTCGACCGAGTGCTTGTGCCGGTGACCGACCACCATGGATGAGCGTCCCATTGAACCAACCAGCGCCTGGAGCTCGAGGCCGACTTGGCGGAAGCTTGGACCGACCAGGTGGTGCTCCTCCCACGACCGACCAGCGCCTGGAGCTCGAGACCGACGAGGCGGAAGCTTGGACCGACCAGGTGGTGCTCCTCCCACGACTGACCAGCGCCTGGAGCTCGAGACCGACGAGGCGGATGCTTGGACCGACCAGGTGGTGCTGCTCCAAAGACCGACCAGCGCCAGGAGCTCGAGACCGACGAGGTGGAAGCTTGGACCAACCGAGCACAGCAGAGACTCGAGCTCGACCAGCAAGATCCGAACAGTTTTCTGATGATGCTCGAACCCAGGTTGGTGAACTCGTACTGTTCGACAAAATGCTCAAGTGAATTTTCTTGGTAGTTAACAGTAGTTAACATTTGCCCCTCGAAGCTTGTATTTTTTGCTTGCGAGAAATGCGGGCTTCGAAAAGAGCGTTGCTATCATGGTCTGCGTTGGAATTCGGTCGTAGCATTTTGTTTGCTATAGCAAATCTTGCTTTGACTCGCTGATTCCAGACGATCCAAGTTTGAACTTTTTGACAGGACTTTGTGCTTCGTAACACCTGTTCTGTAATGAAGACAAGAACTTGCACGAGTTTGGACTTATATGTTGTTATTGATCGTCCATATCAATAACAGGTTAGTTAATCATTAATGAATGATGTATAATAAATTGAATGTCATATCTATGCAGAACTGCTTTATTTAACAGTTATGATTTGTCAAACGCTGTTTGCATAGACATGGTATTCGAGTTTGAATTCACAATGGCGCTTGAGTTATGAATTGCAGATTTCAAGTTACACCTTTGCAATGAATTACGTGATCTCATATGACGGTTTACGTTTTATGAAACGTGTACCTGATCGGATCAATACTTTGCTTTGTGCTTCTGATGCCAAGGCGATTGTGGCCGTTGGATGGATCAGAATTTTGTATTTAACTGATTAATTTGGACTTCTACATGGAGAAGTCATTGTATCTTTCTGCCTTTGCTTGAAAAGGTCTTATGTACGGTGCCCCCGCTAGGGGAGGACTTTGGGTTTGATGCCCCCGCTAAGGGAGGACATGGGATTTGATGCCCCCGCTAGGGGAGGACTTTATGTTGGATGCCCCCGCTAAAGGAAGGACTTGGGATTTAATGCCCCCGCATGGGGAGGACTTTCGTCGTTGCTCTCACGAAGAGGGCCTAGACTTTTTTATGCCCCCGCATGGGGAGGTCTTTCGTCGTTGCTCTCACGAAGAGGGGCTAGACTTTTTTATGCCCCCGCATGGGGAGGTCTTTCGCCGTTGCTCTCACGAAGAGGGGCTAGACTTTTTTATGCCCCCACATGGGGAGGTCTTTCGCCGTTGCTCTCACAAAGAGAGGCTAGACTTTTTTGTGCCCCCGGATGGGAGGTCTTATATTTGAATCCGTGGGACAGACGCCAGTTCCTTTACTGGATGCTTTGGCATGGTAAACGATCTCGATTTAGGAATCTGGGCCATAAGTAGTCGCTTGTTCCTTCATGGGTTGTTCAACTTAGTGAGTTACCTCGATGTATCGTGTGGTCAACGCTTGCAGGACCTCGCTAAGGAAGCTGCGACTTATGAAGTCGGTTGTTCCGCTATGGGTCCTCGACCTGGTGAGCCCTCTTGATGTATCGGGTGATCCATGCTTGTGAATTGCAACACATCGGGAGACAGGGACTTAATCAAGCTGTCAGGGATCTGCCCTTTTTTGTGAAGCTTGGAACCCATGAGGTAGACTTTAACAGTCGCGTTGGATGTGCTTAGTTGTGATAAGCAATTGCAACTGGATTGAGAAGTCGTGCTCTTTTGGGATTTGCGGGGTTTGCGTCATTCCGTGGAAAGAACATTGGCCTTGTACTGGAAGCACTTGATCATGGCAAGTGTTCATGATTGAGCCCAAGTTGCCCCTTGGAACTTACAACCTGCGGCGTTGATTTTAGATATGCTTGTTGACCTCTCCACCGTCTCATCTTTGGCCATCCCTTCTAACCACCCTTCAAGATGTTGTTTTTATGATCGCACTTAGATGTGTTGACACTTTGTGCATCCCATGCTTGAATAAGTGTTGTGGAGTTCGCCATAGTGCATCGGGTTTCGAGGAAGCGAGCATTTGTCCTATAACCTGTAATAGAGAATCGTCTTTTAGCAAGTCTTGAATTAACGAAGATCTTGTAAGTAAGAGATTCACACAAGTATGCAGGACTTTATCCATAGAGATATTGTTCAGTACAATCCTTATGCAATATTACAAGTTTTTTACAAGAAGTTCTGAATGTAACAGAAAGCAAGATGTAAAGTAAAGCAAGTAACAAAGCAGTAAGTAAGGAAAGGCGATGATGATCGCTTATTTCGAGTTGTTGATATGAGATTCCCATCAGCCCTCAGTTGATGATTGGCCTGTTATTGGGTTGAACCAAGAGAGAGCCTTGCCCCTGAGGAGTCTGAGCGGCGTTTGAGGATTGTAGATTCTTGATGTACTGTTGTAGTTTCCTATTCTGAATCATTTCCTCAATTATGCTTTGGAGAATTCTGCATTCATTTGTATCATGACCCGGCAGCTTGTGGAGTCGACAGTACTTTCCAAAGTCCAGAGTTTTCTGTGTAACCTTGAACTTTGGTGGCTCCGGATAGTGCTCGGTATCCTTGGTGGAAAGGAAAATGTTTTCTATGGTATCATTCAGAGGAGTGAGTTCTGATGGGTTGTAGAAGCGAAACTTCTTGTTTGCCTTGTTGTTTTTCCCATCATTGGCTCGTTTCTGCCCCTGGATATCGTGCTGATTAAGTTGGATGTCAGCGCTTTTGGGAGGATCAACAGTCTGATGAAGCACAGGATGATCACCCACTCTCATATACTCCTCGGCTTTCTTCTGGAACTTTTCCAGCATGTTCGGCTCCTTCATTTTGATCCATCGACCGAATTCGCTATTCTTATCTATAGCGCCGATTAGAGATGCTAAGATCATGCGGGGGTCAGGATTCCTTACTTCAGTTAAAGCGGTATTGAACCTCTTGAGGAAAGCTTTAACTGACTCTCCAGGATTCTGCTTCATTGATGTGAGGGAGATGACATCCTTAGCTTTTGTGGCCTGCAACCTGAAATGATCTTTGAACTTATGAGTCAAATCATCAAAGCGATCAATGGATTTGGGCGAGAGCCTTGTAAACCATAGCGATGCGACACTTTCTAGATAGAGCGGGAAGCACAAGCACTTAATCTCATCCGTAGCTTTAGCCACATTCATGTGCCACTCATATCTGTATAGGAAGTGATTTGGATCAGCAGTCCCATCGTATGGAGGCAAGGTGGGATGTGCGAACTTCTTCGGAAGCTCAGCTTTGCGAATTCTCCTGGTGAATGGGTTTCTGCTCGGAGAAAAATCCCATTCCCTTTCGCTATCTTTGCGGGTTAGGCCGTCTTTCATCATCCGCTTCACCAGGTCCTCGATGTCCCCTTTTGAGTAGTGTCGCTTGGGAGAGCGGACCTCGATTTCCTTTCCGGATGCTCGATCGCGATTAGAGTGTATGGGTCCTTTTCCTTCAGCAAGGGAAGGTGCTCCCCTTTCAGGACTTGCGACTCGTCGGGCATCTCGATTGGAAACGCTTTTGGCTTTCAGCTTGGAAGCATGAATGTCGGCTCCGCCTCCGTTGAACCCTTCAATGTTATCATTGCAATAATGATCGGAAGTTGATGAACTTGTGTTTCCCTCAAGGTTGACATGAGCCTTTTGAGGAGGAGCGGGATTGGCTTGAGCGTTTAGGAGAGCGCTCACTTTATCCATCAAAGTTTGATTAGCATCCACAAGAGTTTTGTTAGCATCCAACAAGGCTTTACTGGAAGCTTCCATCCGTTGGTGTAGATTAGAGACAACGACATCTAGCTCGGCCCTTGTTACTCCAGCTCCGATTATGGAATTTTGACCAACCTCGAAGCGGTTAGTAAGAGGTGTAGCTTCATTGTTAGCAACATTGTTGACGTCGTCGTTGTTGTCGTTTTCTCCAACGATTTTACTTGCGGTTTTCTTGGACTTAGCCATTATCTCGGACATGGATTTGACTTTGGAAGATAGCTCGTCGATTGGCCCAGATCTGAGATTTGCGAGATCTATGGTTGAAGCAAGCCTAGATCTTACGTGCAAAGTTCTTAACCTTGTCGAGTTTGGGAGAAGTGCGAATGCGGCCCCACGGTGGGCGCCAAATGTTTTAATCAAAATATGATCAAACACCAAATACGATGCTTTGAAAAGCGCGTCGCCCGTTCAATGGCAAGGTGCTAAGAACGAACGTTTCCAAATTAAGGGAGAGACACTATGAAGAGCATGTATGAAGAAATGTGAAGCCGTAATCACAAAAGTAAAAATGCAAAATAAAGACAAGAGAATTTTTATAGTGGTTCGATTCGAGATGAATCTACATCCACTTTCCAAGCATTTTCATTATGAGATTCCATTTACAATATTTGCTCCTTTGCACATTCATGAGAGAACTTTTGAAATGCATTCAATTCTATGCTCCTTTGAGAATGACAGAAAGCTTGAGGTGATTATGCCAATCCTTCCATGAAAGTTATGATCATGAGCTTGTGCATGAAATCCTTATGCTTTTTCATCCATGGAAAGTTATCCACCTAAGCTCCTTGAAGATAAAGCTCCTTAGATCTTTGAAGTAAGATGGTAGAGAGATGTGGAGATGCTAGAAATGCTTATGCTTATGCTCCAATGAAATCCATGCTCCACATGCTCCAAAGCTCCATTGATTTTTGAAGAGAGATGAGGAAGAGATGTAGAAATGCTTGAAGAAGCTCCAAAAAGCAATTTGATAGCACCTCCACGTAGTTCCCAAAAATCCCCCACTTTTCATGTGAATTATGAGGGGTATTTATAGATGGAGTTGAAGGGTAGGGGAAAACTTGTAATTTAGAGTGTAAAGTTGGCGCTAGGTTGGCAATTAGTTGGCGCATGGTTGGCATTGAGTTGGCGCTCGGCTGGCACCAAGCAGGAGTTGGAGCGACCAGCATCAGGAGCGATCAGCACTTGGAGCGACCAGCACTTTATATTGGGAGACCGACCTCTTTTCTATTTAAACAAGTGCGGGCACTATTCAAAATGGGGATCCAATATTACTCTTCTGCCATTCCTTTATTCCTTTTGTTCATTACTGTAGAGAATGGGGATTGGTAATTACGGAACATGCCATTGCCATTTATACTTTATTTCCTGAACCTGCTTCGTTCATTTTGGAGCTTGCTTGACCGAGTGCTTGTGCCGGTGACCGACCACCATGGATGAGCGTCCTCTTGAACCGACCAGCGCCTGGAGCTCGAGACCGATGAGGCGGAAGCTTGGACCGACCAGGTGGTGCTCCTCCCACGACCGACCAGCGCCTGGAGCTTGAGACCGACGAGGCGGAAGCTTAGACCGACCAGGTGGTGCTCCTCCCACGACCGACCAGCGCCTGGAGCTCGAGACCGAGGAGGCGGAAGCTTGGACCGACCAGGTGGTGCTCCTCCCAAGACCGACCAGCGCCAGGAGCTCGAGACCGACGAGGAGGAAGCTTGGACCAACCGAGCACAGCAGAGACTCGAGCTCGACCAGCAAGATCCGAACAGCTTTCTGATGATGCTCGAACCCAGGTTGGTGAACTTGTACTGTTCGACAAAATGCTCAGGTGAATTTTCTTGGTAGTTAACAGTAGTTAACACACTTATGTTTTTCTTTGCCTGCTTTCTCGAACTTCATATAACCACTGTTATTCATGTGGTGCAATTGCAATAACTACAGTGACATTTCATAATTATGCAATGTTTCATTTTTTATTTTTATTTTTTACAGAGTTTCCTTAGGAGAGAAAGAAATTATACTTTAAAAAATGACATGGGAAGAAAACAAAGAGGGTTTGCTTTATGAAATGATGCACAGCTTGAACCAAAGTGCATTCTCATAACAGGAGTTGTTTTATGGGTCAGATTTCATTTATCAAATGGGTTTTCAATATTATTGAGGTAAACTAACCAAATAAGATACAAACCCCCGCCTCCCTAGCAGTTGGGCCTTGGATTGTTTCCTATGTTGCCTAGCACGAAGTCCTACTCTGTTCGTTGTATACACCCAAACCAATGAGATGTCCTTTCCTTGAGGACTCGTTCTTTAACTGTTGGATAGACCAAGTACTATTTTGATTGAGATACAAGAACTATTTTGATTCAGATACAAGCAGGGTTTCCGGGTATTATATGTTTCTAACGTATGATATATATGACTCTGTATTAGTTACATTGTACTTAATAGGTTGAATGATTGGTTTTGTATCTGATTTCAGGCATGTTAAGCACTAGACTATGCCTAAAATAACAATGTTTAGACAAATATTCAGGCCACCTATATGGCGCATGGACTGATTTACATATTATATCTGCATTTCCGGTGAATATGGATATTATACGAAGGGTTTTGTTGTTATGACAATCATACGTTTAAAACATGTTTGACTGTTCTTTTTCAAACAATGTACATATTCTCAAACTGTTATCAAAATTGGACATGAATAAATTTCCATACATGTGCGGAACTTCAATCTAGATTATGAGTATGTATTATTGCTAGGTAAATATTTTACTATGATAATTCTTATTTATGTGGCATACAACTAATATACTATCACCATGATTTCTGATTTAGCAACAGCGGAAACAAGAGTTAGGGGTTGTAGCTCAATATGTCAGTGTCATTATAAACATAATTAACTGGAATATTGTGAAATTTGGTGCAGCTAATTGATTGCGCTGAAGCATCATTGACCTGATATTCAATAAAATTTAATCTCAGGTGATTGTTTGATGACTTGCATTAACTTAATCATATTTTGAGTCTTATCTAGGTTTATTAATGATTCATGTATTACAATCAAATCCAGCTGTAGTTCTTAACCTACGGATATTAATTGATAGTTTAGAGAATTTTCTTACTTTGCTTCTGCTCATCTTCATGCTTAGCTTTCGTTGCTTTGTTTTTGCAGTGAAACTTGCTCTATTCGTTATTTATATGGTGTTGTCTGAAAAGAAATGATAGGATTCAGATATTTCTGAGAAAGAATTTATTGAATTTTTTTCCTTTAGTTTACTTGATTATTGATCGGAATAAAGTGTTTAAGTTGTTAAAGGTAATATAGAACACTAACTTATGAGCATGGTATAATTTAACTCAAGTATTAGTAATATACTAATTTTAATGGTGTTTGTTTTGTAGTGTAATTGATTACTCTTTACATTTTAAAGGTTTTTTGATTCTGACATCATTAAAAGCTTTGATTATTACTGCTATGTGCAAAAAATTGCAATTCAAGTGCCGGTTAACTAGGTATCTTTAAGAAGGTTTCATGTACACAGGAAATTGCAGCTAATTCATTATGCTTTAGACATCTGTTTATTGGTGTGTTCCTTTTTACGTATACACATCAAAAAACAAATTTTACAATCATAGTATGTATTTTCTTTTTCTTATCTAATTCTGAAGATCATTATAATGCACTAAAGCTGACATATTTTCTGTTGTTCATTAAGGAATATTAGTTTATAGTACGGTTTATGTAGAGACCAAGCCAACCTGCTTGCAACAAGTGTATGATTATGTTAACTTTCACAACAGTTGATTATCATAGTAAATTATACTGTATTATTGAAAAGAGTTCGAATGGATGTATATGTGTATGGGTGGACTAAAAAGTGTATACATACAAGTCACTTATGAATAAAAAGAGAAATAGGTCGACCTTTTGATATGATAAGTGGTGTAAGCCTTCATGTTATCTCAGGTCATTTTATTTAGCTGTGGATAGGCACATAATGCATCTTACGTACAACTTCCTGCTGCTTTTTAGCAGTAATTTTGCAAATCTTAGTTTATTTTAAAATTAAAGCCACCTTACCATCCTTCCACACCACAATGTACTACCTGTAGTTTGCAATATATAAATAATAATCATATTATGCATATTGTACATGAACAGTCACATGCAATGTATCAAAAATATTATCATATTTGATGCTCATACTCATCAAAATAACAGTATATGTTTTTTTGTGCAGGAATCCAAATCTTCTCCGCGAACACCAAATCACCAAAAGAATAAGGAATATTGTTTTTGGAAAATTGCATAGGCATATTTGCATCGTCGGAGTACAAATGATAGTTATTTGGTTTACTGGCAAAAGAGTACGTTAATTATTATTTTTATCCGAGCGTTCCATTTTAAATGGTTTAATGGAGTTAGCTTTTTTGTCAGATAATACATCATTTTTAATCACTACGTATTGTTTTTTTAATGGTTTCCAGTGTTTACTTCTGAATATTTTGTTGCTGGTAAGTATCTTTAAATTTAGCATATGGTCTCTTTTAATGATTTATTTAATGGATTTGAACTTATATTATATACGTCGGTAAGACTACTGTAGAAAATAGTAATTATAATTAATTAATGAATGCTTTTTGGTGTAGTTCATCCAAAATCAGATCAACTTTTATATTTGTCACAAAGAAGGGAAGGCCGTGTTCATTGGAGATGGTTAGCTAAATATCATGTATACATATTGTATTATTTTAAGCAGAAAAAATATTGGTTATGCATAATGTGTTATGTTTATCAAACGGGCTTATGGACTATTGTTAAATATATATCAATCAGACTTTGATGTTAATGGTATACTAACCAAACTATGATGAAGGCTACTCATATAAGTGGTCAGTTCTATCTTATCTAGTTTCATGGAATGATTGATGTTTTACCATTCCACCTACGTTTCGACAACTTTATGTTTTCATTCATTTTGCAATAACAAGTATATTTTTGGTTAGTCTGCCATCAGTTTGTCTTTATTAGTAAACTATTAAATTAGTATGGTGCTAAGAGCACCTCAGTTTACTCTTCCTATTACCGCTACTAAAAAATACCTCAAAAATTATTATTACACTTTTCTTTATATCATACGTAAAAATTGGAGCTACCACACCACCGTTACCTTATTCGGATTCACTGCCATGATTTTTGTTTTCGACGAATTCAACCATGTTTCTCCTAACAAAAATTCAGCAAGACTAAAAGACTGCATGCCAAAATATACAAAAGCTGTGAATCAGGTTTGAATTAAGTAAACTAGAAGAGGATGTGAGAGATTAAAGCTTCAAACGGTAATAATTTGAATTTTTCTGCGGGAAAATGAAGTAGAAAACGATTGTTCCTGATTAGAGTTTTCAAATTAGGGCTGAGTAAATGATTAATTCTACAAATACTGATTGAGTGAGAGATTTCAATCGAGAGTTAATGTGGTATTAGGAAGCATACAAAAATTAATGAGTTTTATTTTTTTGATTGCAATATTAGAAAGAGCATATTATGGTGCCCTTAGCACCACACTTAAATTAAAATTGCTAGGTGTTGCTTTAAATCAAAATAGTAATCATAGTAAACTTTTCATGTTTGTATTTTGATTGAGTTACAGAGGGAAGGAGAGAGGATACAAAGTTGCTTGGATAGTTAAAATAGTCTATGATTTTTTTTCTTTCCTCAAGTATCTGACAAAGTTCACATGAGCATTAACATTCTATCCTATACTCGATGTTAATTAACCTACTAAGTATAGGGTTGATGAACTATCCCGATCTTGGTGATTACCACCCTCCCGTCAGTCGCTGTTTCATTTCAGTTAATAATCAAAAGCCGGTGTCATTACCATCTTTTCATGCTCACTTTGTGTAATTTATTCATTTGTCGTGCCCATATTATAGAAAAAAACTCTAGATAAATAAAGCATTTTATACCTGAAATTGACCATATATCTTGCCACTTTGATGATGTGAATTACGTTATCATATATCAATGCTTCTCAACTTCGTAGAGGCATATACTCTAACAGCGGCTGATTTATTATAGTCATAATTGTTCAGATACGCATACATATCCATTATTTTTATTCTCTAATGCTACTATATACTCATATTTTAGTTTGCTGTATACATTTGCATGGTAATTTTCAGTATTATTCCATGTTGAAACTGTGAAGCCAAATGTAGATCATGAATCTTAGATGTATGCAATATTAATTCATATTCTATATATTATGTAATATACCTATCATTACATTTTATTATGCAATATAAAATATTCTTTAGAATTTTTTTTCTTTTCGATATTTCTGACTGGGATCAATTATTGTAGTGACGAATTGATATGTATGCTCAATCGATGCCGCTATATTCTTTAGAGGTGTGAAATTGGAATCTATGAGCATCTATCGCACATAATGCCAGGGAACCCAAGCTCGCCCTCAACCTAGTAGTAATTACATTATGTATTATAATGTAATATACTCTTTTTCAGGGTATGTTGTTTTGGTACTTTGCAATAACTAACGTAATATTTTTCTCTAAGCATTTGTTTCTGGAGTCAAATTATCAGCCATCAGTTGACATAGTTTAACTGCAACACATTTTAAATTTTCCGGTTTGAGATATATGTTGTGCGTAGTGGTTTGCCTGCGACTACTTCATTTATATAGGGCAATCAATCATGCATGTAAATCTGCAGAAGAAAAAAATATATAACCTGTAAATTTGGAATTATGAAGGATCATGAGTCTGATCAGTACATTCAGTCTACAATTTTTTTCTTTAAATATCAAATTTGCATTGTATTTCCTTGGATAACTATGCTGACAATGAAGAAGTTGGAGTCCTAATTTAATCATGACTAGAAAATGGTAGATTAGTATTTGATTTGAATTAGTTTTCATTTCCAATAATGAACTTGTTCATACGTACGAATAATTTGAAGATAGAATGACATAGTTATGTATGCTTGCTCAACTTTTACAGTCAAACCTATACAAATAATCATATTGTTCACTGTTTACAATAACACACACTGTACTGTAAAGTACAATGTTTAACAAGCGAAAAAAAGCCTGCTATACAACCATCTGCTTTAGCTTCAAAACACTATAAGAAGTTCCACATAATAAGCTAATGTAATAAGTAAATTAAAGATCACAAGTGAATAACCTTGGGTATTATAAGTTAAAAGTGTTACAATACAGAGAGCGGGTATGTGTGCATGCTCATGCACATTGAATGTGGGGTTCACCAAAACTTCATTGCAACGAATGGTAATAGATCATTGGTAACTAATATCAAATATATTTACTCCCATGGCATTCTCAACAATGACCCGTATGCGAAGCGCGGGTTCCAACCTAGTTATATTATGTAAAGGGCTAATTGACAATTCATAATTTAAATATATACGTGCCCCATGAAATATGATGGGAAGGGAGAATACATAAAGTGAATAGTTAAAAAAAGAACGTGACACAATATATATGATCAACGTAATAAGAACAGCATTATTTAAACATGGTTTAGGTATGGCTTAATGTATAAAATTAAATCTTCATGCCAGACCTTAATATTTGTAGTAGCTTGGCTTACGTAGCCACCCAATCTTTTACGGTTCAATAGCATAAATATGCCGGATCCTGTACTTAGTTTAATAAGATCTTGATTAAGGAATAGTAAGGATGGTTCATGGGTGCGAACAACAGCTACGAAGGGCCAAATTGTTTTAATAAATGTGCCTAATCTTATTTGTGCTGGTCTAATGAAGGTCTTAATATGCCTAAATTTTTATTTAAAAGGACGGCCTATATTTATGTTTTGATATGCGGGTTCCAATGAATGGTGGGGAGAAACAATAGCATACCCAATCACTATATTGATGCGTTACGGGACCCAACCCAAAAAAAATAAGTGTAATGTGTTCAGTATATGTAATGTGACCAATCGTTATATTAACACCTAACCGTGTCGGCATTAGTTTGTTTTCAGAAAATAAAACATATATAAATATTTTTGTTAAACAAAATCACTTATTTTGATATGGGTTTCGTGCGTGCACAGAATCAAACAAAACCGGGAAAATGAAAAATATCGATAAACACGACTGTATGGATTGGATTGGAATGGACGGAGTCGAACGTAGTTGGAAGCTTGTAAAACTCAAGGTGGGTTCAACTCACTCAGTTTTATCCCATCTATATTCTATATAAGCTGGGTTTAAATATTTGTGTGCTATGTTTGTTTGATGGATGCTGAATATATTTATGTGCAGTGACTGAATCGATTAAATTAAAAGTTCGTTCAATATAATTATAAATCATTCGTTATTATCTACGGTTGTAACCGATGGAGGTAACTTATCTCTTGGTCACGTTTATAATAATATAAACGTGTTAAATTTATTGATGAATGTTTAGATTGCTGTTATTGTTTGATGTTTGAATATTATATATGTTATTGAATTAAATGATATTGTTTGAAAAAACATATTTGGATGCAGGGAAAGACAGATTGGAGGGATCTAACTGGATTCCTCAAATTTATTGTTTGTTTTCATATTACAATTACGTGAACTGTTTTACCCATATGACTGGACGATGGATTGGGTCATTGATTGTTGAATCTGAATTCAACGCTTTTTCTGTTTAACCAATAGATAATGTTGGTTGAGTAATTGGTAGCAGTTGGCCCAAAATAAATCGTTTTATAAATATTGATTTACCGACAGGTAAATCGACAGTAATGAAGTTATAAAATTTATTTCTAAATTTAAGATGGATTTGAAACCGATATATTTGAATAAAGGTTTTATAAAGGAAATTAATACGTATTATTTATCACTTAAGTTTTTTTTAAATGTTTTCGTAAAGTAAATTCTTATCGAATAAGGTTTATGAGCAGATAGTTAGAAATTTATGAAAGGGTTAGAAGTTTGGTTAATGGTTTTCAAGAGACAAATTAAATGGAATTGTTTAAATTAATTAATTTAAACGAAAGGCTAGTGGAAATTGATTAACGAGAAAATCATGTTTTAAGTTGACAAAGTCAGCTAATTTAATTGGAATTGGTTTTTTAGTTGATTTGTTTAAATTAATCTAATGAACTAAATTAATGAATAATTGTTTTAATTTAATAAGATTTTAAAGAGAGATTTACTATTGGTTTAGTTAATAAAGAACTTAATCATTTCTATGGTCGTTAACGAGGAAGTAAATTATTATTGAAATTTATAATTTAAGAAGTTATTTTGAAATTCATTTAGTTAAGTTTAATGGAATTGAAACGAGTTTTTGCAAAGTGGGTAATGGAACCTAGTGGGAATTTAAAAGGGGTCGATGAACGAGTTTGATATTCAAACTCGAGTTTTTATAAAGAAAATTTAAGCGAATGTGATAGCTTAAATATAAGGTTTACTTGATGTTTAATTTAGGTGAGTAGGGATCAAGAAGAAAAAAAATTATATTAAACAAGAGGGCATAAATGAAGTTTGAAAAGAGGCGTGAGGCAAAAGCGTTAAGCTTAAATTAACGGAAGTTAAAATGATATTTTCAAAGAGAAAAGGGGTTAAATAAATTAGAAGTGGAGTATAATGGGATGATATTAGTGTAATGGTGAGGATGTAAGAGGAATTTATTTTGAGAAATAATAATGTAACGTTAGTTGAAGAAATCGGAAATATATATATATATATATATATATAACAGATTCTTAAATAAAAAGGAAATTAAAACAGCTTGATAATAGGAAATGATATTTCCATGGAAAAAGGAAATAAAGGAGATTTGTGAAAATATAACGATCTTTTCAAAGTAAGAAGATGAGATTTTGAGTGAATGACGATTATAGTGTTCAAATAACGGAACCAAAGGAGATGTCGTAACGATCATTTATGAATGACAAATTGAATCGATAATAAATAGCGTTGTAACTAATGTTTTGAAATAATAGTAGAATAAGAATTAGATATGGCTATCATATATGGTTTGAAGTATTTAAATAATATAGTTTCGAGTAGACACTTGTATTAAAGTAAGAAGCGAGTTTATGTTTAAATTATTTAAAGTTTAGAAGCTTAAATTTATCATTTGCTAACTATTTTAAATTAAAAGGCCAGATGATGCTGAGTACTGAACCAATGAACTCATTATATTCACACAATTATTATTCGAAAGTTAAATCACTGACTATCAAACCTGACCTATATGATTGATTGGTACGGAAGGACCGAGATTGAATTTATATTCGAAAACCATTCCGACTAGCTTAATACGTGAAGAGAAGATTGAAGATGGAGCAATTGAAGACTGTTGATCTTCGTAAAATGGTAGGATTACTTATAATCACTGGTTTAGCGGCCAGAGATATATTGTGATTCTGTCGTGCTTGAAATCGACATATTGCAAGGATTGCTCGCTACCAATTTATAGGGTGATTCCTAAGATGTGATAGGAGAGTGCCTTCGGTTCATCCTATTCCTGGATGACTTGTATGGACAAGCGTCTGACAGAGTATTTCCAATGGAATCGCGTATGTTGATTTCTTCAAGCGTACCATAATTGTAGCAGAGGACGACGGTTCTCTTATCAACTAGAGTATTTTTTTGGACGTCAATTAGTGATGTCTGGCGGATCTGACGATGTGGCATTCAAAGTGAATGGTGGCTTGCTATCAAAGAAGAATTATAACCTCAAGCCTCACAACTGAGAAATGACAAAAAATGGGGCAGCAAGCATGACTATGTGGGTCGCGCCCATTAGGGTGTATAGTCACCTATCTAGAGAAATTCCTTTTGCTTCTTTAATCTATCGATGCTGCCCCTTTTCGGGAAACAGTTGCTGATCCCAACCGTTGGTGATATACATTCGATACACTCAAGCGAAATGAGTGGTCGGTCGTGTGTGGGCCGGGTTGCAATACGTTCTTGTTGGATCCAGTGTATTCGCCTCCAGAGATACACTATTGGTAGGTGGTTCCATATCTTGTCATAGTTGGAATCCAATCTCCAATAAGCGCATGCGGTTTTTATTGTATACTACATACGTGGAGTGTGAGATGCAAGCGTTCCGCTAGATTGATATTTATTTGTATTTAGGCACTATTATAATATCAGAAGATATATATAAATTTCAAAATGTTTTGGGTTATCATAAGGTAAAAACCGTCCGTATTTATGTGTGGATTTGGTCTTACGATTATCCTTTTCTTTCAAAAAGATTTTTGAACTCTAAAATCAAGTTGGAGGATTCTCCTTAAAACTTAGTGTATTTTTTCTCACTCTGGTTCACCAGACTGACCCGGTATTTGTAACGCTCGGGTTAGACCGGGTTGTACAGGTCCAGGTTATTGTATACTGCAAAGTTCAGAAGACATGCTGAAGGAGTTCAGACGTATTAATATGTATTCCACTGTGTGTTGTATATGAGGATAGAATATTGTTAGTGTCCAGATGAATTGATGTACTATGATAATTGTAAGTATTTTACAAGCTCTCAATAAAAGTTATTTCTATATTATATTTTTGTTTCGCTGCGATATGAGACTCTGTGTGATGTTGATACTTCTTCTTCTATTCTGATATTTCTTTCTTATCTCACCCTCTATTCTTTCTATTGGCATCTAGATTTCTAGTGCAATTTGGGTTGTACTACTTTTGTTTAGTCAGCTCAAAGGGTACCGAAAATTCGGGTCGTCACAGGGTCGACACCTATGTCGACACCCCTATAGGGAGGTCGACACCTATGTCGACTCCTCGTGAGGGGGGGGGGGGGTCGACACCCCTGGGCGGGAAATTTCCCTCCCAGCTGTTCTGCCCGAATTTCGAATTTCAAACTGAATTTATTATTTAGTTAATATTATTTTCTATTTACACTAGCAATCTTCTAACCTCCATAACTTCTTCATACGGAGTCCGATTCATGCTAACTTAGACTCTATCTAAAGAAGAATCACAAGACGAACGCAATGGCGTAACCCATTTTACCCAATTCTTCTTTTAAAAATTAATTGTTCTTAGATTTGTTAATTTTAATATTCACAGAAAATACGGGGTGTTACAATAATCAACACACATTGTAAGAAGAATTGCTCCTTCCTTAGAAACATCTGTGGTTGCACTCTCATCACACACATTGTTCAAATAGACAACACTAGATGTGTTCAAAATCTTCATGCATGTTTCCAGTATCAACTGCAGATTTTCTCAAGAGAACATCCATACCTTGCTTCATAACAACGCTATTTGCTCTACTCCATTTCTTTTGAGTATACTAAGTAAAGATTCTAACCTTATGACTGCTTCGCGTTGGAAAGGCTTTTAATTGTCTTCATGGTGCCTCCTTATGCTGGACATTCTCTCCAGCATGTTGAACACCAGCCCGATCATTGACCATCCTATTTCCATTCAAAACATTGCCTTTTCCAGCAGAGACATTTTGGCAAGCACTACTAGAGCAGTTGCTTAGTGTGTAACCAAATGCAATACAAGTTTTTGTAAGATCTAAATTAACCCTAGAAGGGGGTGAATAGGTTTTAACGCAGATTTTCGCAGAGTAATTAAATAATAACAACACAGATAATAATAAGAATAAATGCAGAAAATTAATAACACATAGATATACCCAGCTTCGGCCAAACCCTGCCTACTGCTGCATTCTCCAAGGTTTCTACTAGGAGTTAAAACGATCTATACACTTACAATCCCCTGTAAACTCGCGACACTCACTCCCAACTGTTCTTAACCCTACGCTCAAAACCCTGCACTGGTTTCTATCCCCGAAACCAGATTTCCCTGAATTACGAATCCTGTAATTCGTCTCCCTAGTTTTAGAGACAAACTAGAAAACTCTAAGGACAACTACAAATTGAAATCAAAGACAAAACAAGTTTAAAACAAAGCTAAAACCTAGTTTTTAAATTAAAAAAAAAATCTAAGTCCTTTACCCTTTTATAACTTCTTGGCCGGCCCCCCTTTTCATTTTGGTTGCACCATATTTCATTTTTGCTAGATTCCCTTTTTTATTGTCTCTGAAGAAATGGCGATTGGCCATTTTGCTAGGGTTTCTTCCTCTTTTCAAATCGTGACTTTAATCCTTCATCTTGAGATGAATTCGTGATGCTCCGTATGTTGTTGCTCTTCTCGTCGCTGATTTGATTTATGAATTGTCGAAACTTGGTAAGATTCTTGATTTAATTTTCTGGTTGCTCTGGTAATATGCTTGGTTTCGATATCATCTCGCCTATGATGAATTGGTGATTATATATGGTATTATGAACACTATAGAAGAATAAATCTCTGAATTCAACTTAGACTTGGTCTTGTGTTTGTGATATTTTTGTGGGTTTTTTAAATCGGGCTTGATTTGATCTTTTCCACGGCTTGAATTTAATGGAGTTTGAATATTGTGCTATTTTGCGAGATAAAATCTGGACTTTTAATTAGTTTTTGCGTGATTTCTGGTATTTTAACTTGACCTTGTATGCTTTTGGCTTCCTAAACTTTATTGAGTTTAGAAAAATTCAAACTTCCTTTTTGCGTGTTATTCCAATTCGTAAAGTCTTTGCCATATATGAATGTTACATCATTGACTTGGATTGAAATCATGCCATATATGCTCTGTTGTATACTGATTTGGACTTGATTAAATTTGCTAGAAATGTTTTTCAAAACTGTTTTTCTGGGAAACAAAAATAGAATTGTTTTCATGCCACATTTCATGTGATTTCAGTCTTGTATGAATGTTGGCTTGTACATGCTCCAAAAATTGTACACTTTCATAAAGTCGCACCATGTTCTGGATAAATTAGTACACAGTTACTTTGTACACGCGATATCCTTCCTGCTAGCTTGCACAAAATTTGCTTTATGCATTTACCACTTCGTAACTATACATGTAAACTACAATATCCATGTATGTAGCTCCATTTATGTGCCTTGCCCATGTTTTGATTTGATCATTTTGTTGGCACTTGTATCCTTCTGCTTGTATAACCGTACTGATTGAACAAGAACTGTTATGTTCAACACCTTTTACTTGTCACATGTATATGTGTTGTGTCACTGAATTCTTCAGATGCATTTGTACATGTAAAAACTTCTTGTGGATGTTATTTGCTGATTTACACCATTCTTCCACTCAATATACACTTGTTAGCTTAAGACGTAGCAACCTGGAACCTTTTGCTGCTCCATTTTATTGGCAAGCATCACTTTGCTATTGTTCATATGTATTCACTTGTGACACTGCTGACCCACACTTTCCTGATGCACTACTACACATTTGCATATCCATGCTGAAATACAAAAGTCATTTCCTGTCTGAACTTGCTCGAGCCATTGTGAACCCTGTTACACATGCATACTCGAATCTCTTTATTTGACTAGCTTGCTCTCACATTTGTATAAACTGATTTGCTTTGAACCTGAACTGTCTTGTTGTTTTATGATTTGATCTTCTTTTACATTGCTGTTGTCTCGTAAATAGGCACGATATATTTGAACACTTCATATAGCTGTAACTCCATCATATTAAAAAAAAACTGCTCCATATTCACTATTAATCTGAGCTGATTTGTATGTTGTGTAGATTATTCATGCACCATTCACGTATCAATATTGCCATATCGATACTTGAGTTGCTGCTATTTGCACTTGAAATATTTGGTAGGCTTGTTTTGATCCACTTTCATACATAAATCACTTTGCTGTTGTACTTCATGATCTTGCAATATTGTACTTGTATGCTATCCATACTTTGTGCTCGACCATTTTGCACATACAATTGGTCCTGTTCACTTGTCACTGCCATCTCTACTTTAATATGCTTTGATTATTTTTGTCCATTTTTAGTTTGCATTTGCTCTTGGTTATTTTTTTTTTAAAATGTGCATTGAGTCGAGACGGTCCTTGTGGCTACTCCTCAGTTGCTCGCTGATTTTTGATTGGTGCGGCAGTGCACAGGTGTATATTTATACTTGTGTGTACATGCAGCCATCAGACAAATTTTCCTGTCCCTGCATATCAGACCAACTCTAGAAAAATGATGAGAAACACATCATAATTCTGAGGCAAATAAAATTTAAAAAATAATTTTTTATTTGTTTGTATATAATTTTATTTTTGTTCCAATTTACTGCGTGTGTGTGTTTAGTGACAAGTATGGAGATGACTGGATTGGAGCACATGAAGACTCAAAAGACTGAAGACAGAGTGTCAGTGTATGTGTATATGTAAATATACTGAGTGATGAGTGATGTATGTAACGACGAATTTGTGTGTATGAAAACAATTATAGATGTGAATAAAATTGTACTGTTATTTGTAATAAACAGATTTGATTGAAATGAAATATTATTTTATTGTGTTCAATTAAATCTGTATATTTTTATTTTGAATTCTTTCAATATTACAATTACATGTGTGATGTGTCAATTCAGAGATATTCAAACATATTTAAGTGAATTGTAAATTGTGGAGTTATAAATAGTTGTACTGTTTGGATGTTTGAAATATAATATTTAATTTAAATAAAATACTGTATGAATATATGAATACATGTACGACCGTATTCTATTTAAATATAAATATTATATTCCTGTCTGTGATGTATATATAGAACAGTACAGTAATAAACACATTTAAAAGAATATTTATTTGGTTGTTATCATCAAACAAAAATCATATAATTGTGTATACAACTACGTCATATACAACAATCTCCCCCTTTTGATGATGACAAACAAAAAAAAAGTTTTTTAGCACAATAAATGTGTTTGACAGTGAATATTGAAATCCTCCTATTTATTAGCACCCCTACAACTGGACTCCCCTATATATGTGGAAAATATGAATGATGAAATCCAATTGACCATTCTCCGTCTAGATGTTTAATTTCCATTCTTAAAATATTTATGAATTAAATACTCGTTACTCAAAATCTTGATCATTCTCCCCTTTTGTTATCATCAAAAGGATAATAGAGATCGAAATAGTGACAAATTTAGACCATAAATATAAATTCAAATTCAAAGAGAGAATATATATCGCAAATCCCATTTAATTAAAAAAAATCTTAATAATCTTTAAATCAGAAGCAAATTTCACTTTCAAAATGAATGGATTTACAATGGATTTTATAGAATGAGGAGAGTTCAAAAAAATTGAATATTTGAATATGAATTTTAAAGATTTTAAATATGCTCAAAAATATGTTAAGCACTTCCTAACCACACATAGCCCAAAGGTCTTTTAAATGGGGTTAGTAGTAACTTAACTTTATCCTCTCTATTTTGTTCCATCCATGCACAACTCAAAGGTCTTTTAAGTGAGAATGGAAGCATATAGAAATTAAGTTAATTCACCCATGCATGACCGCGAGGACTTTTAAATGGGAGTGAATACCAAGGATAATTTATTTATTTATTTAATTTTATTTTACTTTTAATTCCAAGAATAATTAGAACTCACCAAATTAAATAAAACCATGATGAATGACAGAAATATGGTAGATATAGAAGATGGTCGTGAAATAAGCTCTAATTCAAAGATATTATAAAATCTGTCCAATCATCATGAGATTTAAAATAACATCTCCTCCAGCTATGAATTATACAATAGTCACAACTCATCACAATTTCATAAGTCTATTAATAATTTTGATGAGTCACAAAACAGTTTAAATCAATCAATAATTTCAATTTTTTAATAAATAATCAAAAATAATTTTATAATTGAAAATATCAATTTCTTGAAATGTTTTGAAAATATCAATGCTGATTGTTCCAAGACAATTTTAAAAATACTTATATATTTAATTCAAATTGCCTATGAATTTTAATAAAAGCCAGTCACCGATTTTCCAACTTATCATTTAATCATCAACACACTTAAAACGAATCAAATCAATTTCTTTATCAGAGCAGCACAGTATTATTTTCAAAGCAAGAATCACAAGTGACATTCTAAGAGAATTTTTAGAAAAGCACAAGAAACATTCAACGATCAAATCTGAAGATAATTTTTTGAAATCATTTGAGAGAAAAAAAATCGAATTTTTATAATCTAAGAATTTCAACAATCAATAACGATTTATTTCAAAATCAACCAAGTAAAAAATAAAGAAAATAAAAGAAATAAAAACTAAAAAAGGAAAATAAACTAAAAAGGAATAAAAATAAAAATACGAGTTTAGAGATCAAACCTGACTTACCATAATCGATGTGATCCAATGAATCTCCAACTCTGAATCTATAGTTAAGACTCAAAATAATTCGACAATATGAATCAATTTGAATTTTATCTCACTTAAGCACAGTTGTTCCTTAGCCTCCCATGGTACTTAAATGTTTATATGATCGAGTGGTCTAACAAAAATTGTTTTACCACTCTTATCTTTGTTTACGTGTTTTGGTACCCAAACCCGTTTATATAACAATCCATTACTATCCACAAGCTTACCCTTTGGAACCCAAATTCGTTTAGATTTATTCAAATTCATTTTGTTATTTTCTAGAATCCAATTTCGTTTCATTGAATTGTTTCTAAACGAGTTTTCATATCGTTCATGATTTAAAAACCCATTGAAATTATTAGAGTTCAAAATTTCAATTTGATCAATTTCAAAGCCATTTAAAGGATTTTTAAAATCAATAGGATTTTGTTTTTCAGCCGAATCAAATCCAAAACCAAGTCCCTTTTTATTTTCAACAAAAAAATTGATTTTTTAACAACATATTCAACGATTTCTCTCCTTTTGAAAATTTAGTCAAAGCTGACTCAAGTCGTTGAATTTTAAATTTAAGATCGCTATTTTCTTTCATTAAATTTGAACAACGATTAATAGCGATTTTCCTCTTTTCAACATCAGTTTGTTTTAAAATCAAATTTTCGTTTTCAAGTGCTTTGATTTTAGCATTTGACTTAGAAATTTCAATTTCAAATTGTTTTCGCTTTTCAAAATCAAGTTTTTCAGATTCTTTAAGCTTTTCAATTTTCTTTTCAAAATCACGATTTTCATTTTTTAAATTCACGTTTTCACTTTTAAGTAATTCAAAATCAGTTTTGAATTTCAGAGAATCGTTACTCAAAAATTGGCATTTTTCGCATTTTGAAAATGGTGAATTCTTAACTTTTTCAAGTTTTCTTTCTAAACTGTTATTTTCTTGAACTAGTTTTAACCTATCAAATATCAATTTCTTAACTTTTAGTTCAAGAGAATCAATGGTTTTTGTGAGGTCGTGACACATTAAAATTAATTCTTTATAGGTAAAATTCGATACCTCACTTGAATCCTCTTTACTACCTTCTGAATCAGATTGAGCCATAAGACACAAATTAGCTTCCTCTTCATTACTTTCAGAAACTTCTTCTCCTTCCTCGTTATCCCATGTAGCAGCAAAAGCCTTCTTCTTTCTTCGGAACTTCTTCTTCTTTTCATTTTTAAGCTGTGGGCAATTTGGTTTGATATGTCTGGGTTTCTTGCAGTTGTAGCAAAACACTTCATTGTCTGAACTTTCTGAACTTTCGAACTTGTTAGTTGTTGAATTCTTCTTTTGTGGTTTGCAATTTCCTTTAGCCCACTTTGTCAAAGCCATGGCTAGCTCTTCAGCGGGATCTTCATCATTACTTTCAACTGTATTATTTATAGTGATCATCTTTTTCTTTGATTCAGAATTCATTTGTTCTTCTCTTGCTTTTAACTCCATCTCGTAAGCGATGAAATTTCCAATCAACTCCTCCATGCTTATTTTATTTATATCTTTTGATTCTTGAATCGCCGTCACTTTTGCTTCAAAATTCATCGGTAGCACTCTCAATATTTTTCTGATCAATTCCACTTCGGTATAAGTTTTTCCAAGAGCTTTTGTATTATAGACTAGTGATGAGAAGCATCCATACATCTCTTTTATATCTTCGTCACTTTGCATAGAGAAATTTTCATATTCGTTGCTGGGTAGAGCGAAATGAGATTCCTTCACTTGAGATGTACCTTCGTGTGTAACCTCCAACGTATGCCATATTTCACGTGCAGTTTCACAATGAGAAATTCGATTAAATTCAGTTTTATCAAGAGCACAAATTAAAGCATTCATTACTTTGGCATTAGTTAAAAATAATTTTTTATCATTAGCTTCCCACCTGTCTTTTGATATTGGAATTTCAACACCACTAACAATAACCGTAGGAGATCTATTACCCGTTTCGATGATATCCCACATATCATAATCGACTGAACTCAAATAAATTTTCATCCTAGCTTTCTAATAAGCATAACCAGTTCCTTTAAACATTAGTGGCCTAGTTATGGATTGACCCTCAGAAAATGCGTTATTAGACAGATTCATGACTTTAGAGTTAAAATAAAATAAAAAATACCTGCTTTGATACCACTTGTAGGATCTAAATTAACCTAGAGGGGGGGGATAGGGTTTAACGCAGATTTTTGCAGAGTAATTAAATAATAACAGCATAGATAATAATCAGAATAAATGCAGAAAATAAATAACACATAGATATACCCAGCTTCTGCAAAACCCTTCCTACTGCTGCATTCCCCAAAGTTTCTATTAGGAGTTAAAAAAATCTCTACACTTACAATCTCCTATAAACTCACGACACTCGTTCCCAATTTCTCTTAACCCTACACTCAAAACCCTGCACTGGTTTCCATCCCCGAAACCAGATTTCCCCGAATTACAAATCCTGTAATTTGTCTCCCTAGTTTTAGAGACAAATTAGAAAACTCTAAGGAGGATTACAAATTGAAATTAAAGACGAAACAAATTTAAAACAAAGCTAAACCCTAGTTTTTAAATTAAAAAAACTCTAAGTCCTTTTCCCTTTTATAACTTCTTGGTCGGCCCCACTTTTCATTTTGGTTGCACCATATTTCATTTTTGCCCGATCCCCTTTTTTATTGTCTCTGAAGAAATGACGGCTGGCGATTTTGCTAGGGTTTCTTCCTCTTTTCAAATCATGACTTTAATCCTTCTTCTTGAAATGAATTCATGATGCTCTACATGTTGTTTCGCTTCTCGTCGCTGATTTGATTTCTGAATTGTCGAAACTTGGAAAAATTCTTGATTTTAATTTTCTAGTTGCTCTGGTAATATGCTTAGTTTCGATATCATCTTGCCTATGATGAATTGGTCATTATGTATGGTATTATGAACACTCTAGAAGAATTACTCTCTGATTTCAGCTTAGACTTGGTCTTGTGTTTGTGATATTTTTATAGGCTATTTAAATCGGGCTTGAATTGATCTTTTCCACAGCTTGAATTTGATGGAGTTTGAATATTGTGCTATTTTGCGAGATAAAATATGGACTTTTAATTAGTCTTTGTGTGATTTTTGGTATTTTAACTTGACCCCGTATGCTTTTGGCTTCCTGAACTTTATTGAGTTTAGAAAAATTCAAACTTCCTTTTTGCATGTTATTTAAATTCGTAAAGCCTTTTCCATATATGAATGTTGCATCATTGACTTGGATTGAAATCATACCATATATGCTCTGTTGTATACTGATTTGGACTTGATTAAATTGCTAGAAATGTTTTTCAAAACTGTTTTTCTAAAAAACAAAAATAGAATTGTTTTCATGCCATAATTCCTGTAATTTCAGTCTTTTATGAATGTTGGCTTGTATTTGCTCCAAAAATTGTACACTTTCATCCAGTTGCACCATGTTCTGAATAAATTTGTACACAGTTACTTTGTACGCGCGATATCCTTTCTGCTAGCTTGCACAAAATTTGCTTTATGCATTTACCACTTTGGAACTATACATGTAAACTACAGTATCCATGTATGTACCTCCATTTATATGCCTTGCCCATGTTTTGATTTGATCATTGTGTTGGCAGTTGTATCCTTCTGCTTATATAACCATACCGATTTGAACAAGAACTGTCATGTTTGCCACCTTTTACTTGTCACATATATATGTGTTGTGTCATTTAATTCTTGATACGCATTTGTACATATAAATACTTCTTGTGGATGTTATTTGCTAATGTACACCATTCTTCTACTCAATATACACCTGCTAGCTTAATATGTAGCAACGTGGAATCTTTTGCTGCTCCATTTTATTGGCAAACATCACTTTACTGTTGTGCATATGTATTCACAGTTGACACTGCTGACCCATACTTTCCTGATGCACTACTACACACTTGCATGTCGATGCTGAAATACAAAAGTCATTTTCTGTCTGAACTTGCTCGAGCCATTGTGAACCCTGTTTCACATGCATACTTGAATCTCTTTACTTGACTAGCTTGCTCTCACATTTGTATAAACTGATTTTCTTTGAACCTGAACTGTCTTGTTGTATTATGATTTGATCTTCATGTACATTGTTGTTGTCTCGTAAATATGCATGATATATTTGAACACTTCATATAGCTGTAACGCCATCATATTAATAAAAACTGCTCCATATTCAGTATTAATCTAAGCTGATTTGTATGCTGTGTAGATTAGTCATGCACCATTCATTTACAAATATTGCCATATCCATACTTGAGTTGCTGCTATTTGCACTTGAAATATTTGGTAGGCTTGTTTTGATACACTTTCATACATAAATCACTTTGTTGTTGTACTTCATGATCTTGCAATATTGTACTTGTATGATGTCCATATTTTGTGCTCAACCACTTTGCACATGCAATTTTTCCTGTTCACTTGTTGCTGCCATCTCTACCTTAATGTGCTTTGATTATTTTTGTCCATTTTCAGTTTGCATTTGTTCTTGGTTTTTTTTTTAAATGTGCACTGAGTCGAGATGGTCCTTGTGGCTACTCCTCAGTTGCTCGCTGATTTTTGATTGGCGCGGCAGTGCACACGTGTATATTTATACATGTGTGTACATGTAGCCATCAGACAATTCTTCCTGTCCCCGCATATCAGACCAAGTATAGAAAAATGATGAGAAACACACCGTATTTCGGAGGCAAATAAAATTTAAAAAATAATTTTTTATATGTTTGTATATAATTTTATTTTTATTCCAGTTTACTGCGTGTGCGTGTTTTGTGACAGGTATGGAGATGACTGGATTGGAGCATTTGAAGATTTAGAAGACTGAAGACAGAGTGTCAGTGTGTATGTATATGTAAATATACTGAGTGATGAGTGATGTATATAATGAGGAATTTGTGTGTATGAAAACAATTATAAATGTGAATAAAATTGTACTGTTATTTGTAATAAACAGATTGGATTGAAATGAAATATTATTTTATTGTGTTAAATTCGATCTGTCTATCTTTATTTGAATTCATTCAATATTACAATTTAATGTGTGATCTATCATGTCAGAGATGTTCAAATATATTTAAGTGATCTGTAATAAGTGGAGTTATAAATAGTTGTACTATTTGAATGTTTGAAATATAATATTTAGTTTAAATAAAATACTGTATGAATATATGAATATCTGCACAGTCGTATTCTATTTAAATATAAATATTATATTCTTGTTTGTGATGTATATATAGAACAATACAGTAACAAACACATTTAAAATAATATTTATTTGGTTGTTGTCATCAAATAAGAATCATATAATTGTGTATACAATTACGTCATATACAATAGTTTTTCCTTCTTATCCTCATAATTTTATTATCTGATTGTAATTGTAAATGACATGGTTATTATTACTAATACTACTCATGTGTAATATCATGTTATAATTAGCCATTTATTTGACATTTCTAAAAAATATAGCTTATTTACAAATAATATCATGTTACTAATACACTAATACCATCGTATATTTGAGATTTAAATATGGTAGTTTGACATTGTTTCATTTATCATAAATAATATGATTTAGTGAAACGAATAGTATATGATTTGGAATCATATAAATGTATGTGATTTCTTACATTATATACCATTTTTCCATGAAATCATTTACTAATTTAAAAAAAGAAACCGCAAGGTTACCACTGTTCGATCAGTTTAAGCACCTAAACCTTGAATCATAGACGATCACGATTCGATCTACGGTACGATATTGAAAACTGTGAGCATGTTACTTCGAAATATTACCATACACCTTATTTTTATTATGTTTATTTATCATTGAACATGATATTGTTTTTATATGGCGTATCATATACCATGAACATCTCTCATAAATTAAAATAATAAATATATGTTAATTGTGCACGATTACGAGTTAAAATAGAGAACATTGTTAGTGTTGGCATTGGACAGTTCTACCCTAATATGTCTGACATAAAATTAGGGACAAAATAAATACATGCACCAGTTGCATGAAAATAGGTCTGTGGCGGTGTTCAGAAAACCTAGAGTAGTACAGGTTTGGGTTATGCTTGTCTTCTGCATTACCATCCCTAATTCAATGCATATTTCATAAAAACTTTCTCATCATTTACCTCTTTTTAAATTTCAAATGCTCCATACGTCTTCAGCTTCAGCAAGAACTCGCCTAATAGCTACAGTAGTAGCCTTTTACAAGCTTGATTCAGACCCAATTTAGAATTATGCTTATTATAAACTATCTATCAATTAATGTTCATGTTGGAGAGAGACTTCAAAAGATTTGATATATTAATATATTGCTGCCATTCCAGTTTATTACATATGAATACAACCTATGCTTATATGTTGCATGGCTTACATATTATTGCATGCAGAATTTTCTAGACAATATGAAATGACACAAGCTTTGATATACTAAAAGACATGAAACTTTGACTCAAAGGACAAGGAATTCAGTATTACACACAAGTTTACATTTTCCAACACCCCTTCTTAAACTTGTGTCTTCATGACTCCAAGATAAGCTCTCATTCTACAAAGGTCTTCACACTTCAAAGCATTAGTAAAAACATCAGCAACCTGCTCTTGAGTTCTCACATACTTCAGTTTAATTTCTTTTCTCTCAATTCTTTCTCGTATTAAATGAAATTTGGTATCAATATGTTTACTTCTCTCATGAAGAACTGGATTTTTTCCTAGTGTAATAGCTGATTTGTTATCAACATAAATTTCTGTAGCTTTCTTTTGAGGAAAATTCAATGTCTCTAGCAATCGCCTTAACCAAATGGCTTGACATATACAAGAGGTTGCTACTACATATTCAGCCTCACATGTCGAAAGAGTCTCTATACATTATTTTTTAGAGCTCCATGTATCTACTAATGAGACCAACTCCGTTTAGTATATCAGGTATTGTACAAGTTAAAAATCATAAATTTCCAACAGGACTTCTAAATAGTGTTGCATTTGTTGGCTCAGGTGTGTCAAACTTGGAAAGTTTCATGCAACATCCACAGGAGTACTAATAGGATTACATTTCTCCATCCGAAACTCTTTCAATATTTTTTCAGCATAAGCTTTTTGTGAAATAAAAATTCTTTCATCAACTTGTTTTCACCTCAATTCCAATTTAATAACTCATCAGCCCTAAATCTATCATTTCAAATCCTTCAGCCATTTTCTTCTTGAATTCTTCGATCATTCTTTGATCACTCCCTGTGAATATCAAATCATCCACATATAAGCAAACAAAATTATGTCTCCATTATCATTTTTCTTAGCATATAAATCATGTTCTTGAGGACACTTTAAGAAATCATTTTTCTGAAAATAAGCATCAATGCGAGTGTACCATGCTCTCGGAGCTTGCTTAAGGCCGTATAAAGCTTTCTTCAATTTTAACACTTTTCCATCTTCTCCTTCAACTACATAACCAGGAGGTTGTTCAACATACACTTTAGTATCCAAATAGCCATTTAATAAGGCTGATTTGACATCCATCTGAAATATCTTCCAATTTTTATGGGCTGCTGCAGCATTAATTAATCGAATGGTTTTCAGCCGGGCCACGGGAGCAAAAAACTTCATCGTAATCAATTCCTTCTCGCTGATGAAAGCCCTTTGCTACAAGTCGAGCTTTGTATTTTTCAAACTCCCCTTGCTCATTTTTTTAATCTTATGGATTCAATTAAAACCTTCTTTTCTTTTGGAAGATCCACCAGCACCCATGTGTCATTCCTTTTAATTGCTTTTATCTCATCATCCATGGCCTTTTCTTCACTTGCTGTCTTGAACTGCCTCTTCACAAGAAATTGGTTCTGAATCTGCATATAAACAATATAGATTTGAATCTTCCTCTATTTCAACATAAATTTATGCTAAGCTTCTTGGCAGCGTGGCCTTTCAGATGAACTTTGGGGAGAAACGGTTAAAGGGGCTGCTATATTATGAGGAGGAGTTTGGAGCACATCACCTGATGTGGTATGATTGTTAGCAGCTTCATCAAACTCAGGAAGAAAACTATAGTTTTCAACATGAACATTCCAATCCCAACAACCTTCTTCATCAAATTCTATGTCCCAACTAACAACAAGTCTTCCTCTTTCAAGATTATATAATTTGCAGCCTTTTGAGTATGCATCATAACCGACTAACACTAACTTTTCACTTTTATCGTCCAATTTATTTTTGATTTGTCTAAAACATGAACATAACCCAAACTACCAAACACTCGTAACCGTGAAATATTTGGCCTTCTTCCACTCTAGGCCTCTTGAGGTGTAATATTCTGCAAGCCTTTTGTCGGACAGCGATTGCTCAAATGCACAGCACATGCTATCGCTTCAGCCCAAAATTCTTTGGGCATTTGTTTGATTTTTAGCATACTATGAACCATATTCAAGATAGTTCATTTTTTCCGCTCTACAACGCCATTTTGTTGAGGTGAATATGGAACAGTCAAAGGACGTCGAATGTCGTGAGATTCGAAAAGGTCATTGAATTCATTAGAAGTAAACTCTCCTCCACGGTCGGTTCTCATAGCTTTAATCTAAGACCAGTTTCATTTTCATCACGAGCTTTGAATCTTTTAAATAATTCGAAGGCCTTTGATTTTTCGTTCAGAAAATAAACCCATGTTTTATGGCTATAATCATCAATAAACAACATAAAACAATTCTTCTTACCAAAGGAACTCAGTTTAATAGGTCCGCAAACATCTGCATACGCCAATTGAAGTGGCCCAGTTGCTCTTGGAAAACTATCCCGGAATTGCTTGCCAAATACACAGCCTTCACCAAACTATTCTGGATGGTTTATGTGAGGTAAGCCACCCACTAAATTTTCTTTAGACAACTTCTTCAAACATCCAAAGTTGAGGTGACCGAACTTATGATGTCATAGCTAAGAAGAATCATCTAATGAAACTTTTAAACACACGGCGTTTATTCTGATGCACCAATTATCATAGTTTTCCTTTGTAATTTTTAGAAATTGAAAGGGAATGTTTCATTCATCATGAATCAATTTAGATACTTCAAAAGATTTGATATATTAATATATTGCTGCCATTTTTGTTTCTTACTGTTGAGATTTGAATTTAGAACAGAAGATAAATCAGGAAGAGTCATTTGAGGCACGTGTAAAACGTTATCCTTAAGGAATTATTCACCCCCACTACTTTGAGTAATTACGCAGCGAAATTCCTCCTGGATACAACAAACAATGATTTTACAGAAGTAGAAACGAAGAAGGAAGAAGATAGATTCGAGAAGATGGATCTGAGATGTAGAAAAAGGCAAATATATAAGGACTGAAGGGTGTAGCCATTTGGAGACAGTTGTGTGCGAATGGTTGTGTCCGTTCGTTTAAAAATCACAACTATTTGGAACAGTAGAACCCGATCTGTACGGTCACGCACGCGCCCACGTGACCCAAGTGCCCATCTTTTGACCCATAATATTTTATAGGCCCAAGCCATTTCAGCCCAAACAATTGTGTTCATCTCTAAGCCCATCTTGTTAATTCACAACTTCTTATTCAAACTCTTCATATATATGTTGTGCTATACCATAATATTTGCCAATATGGAACAAATATTTATTGCAATCTTCCCACCAATCCCCCACAAGATTGTAATAATTATTTATTAATGCATAAAAGAAAGTACTTTTTGGTTTAAACTTTTCTCTTTAGTCCATGTATTTAAGTTTCAACAGAATATTTGGTAGAAAGTATGTAAACCAAAATCCTATGCGATGAAACAGAATATATGAACACATAAATATTACCATGCTTCTATAAAATGTCGTAACCGTAATTTGGCTATTAATTTCCTCCTGGTTTTCATGGACATGTATAAAGTCATATCCAAACTTTATTGAAACATTTTTTCTTATGTCCATATAGGTGTCCATTCTTTCCGTCCTTGTTACTATAGACAAATGATCACCACAAAACGTAACAATACAAACACTGATATTTATTGTTTATCAATCACTTTTCTACAACTTGTTATTTCCCTTTAAACCTTGAATAATATAAGGTTTGGTTTCCATTGCAGGTGATTAGAATGATTTCAGACCCATTGCACTACTACTAGTTCTCATCGTTTCTCTCGGTAATCCTTTTGTTAGTGGGTCTGCTAGATTTTTTTTTGATCTAACAAATATAATAGTAATGATACCATCTACAATTAATTCTCTGACGTATGCATGTCTTAAAATTATATGTCTAGACTTTCCATTATAGATTTTATTATAAGCTCTAGACAATGTAGCATTGCTATCACAATACACAGAAATGGCTGACATTGGTTTTGGCCATAACTTTATATCTAATAGTAATTTTCTTAGTCATTCTGCTTCCTTACCTGATGCATCTAAGGCAATAAATTCTTCTTCCATTGTAGAATGTGTTATAACGTTTTGCTTCTTGGAGGCCCATGATATAGCACCTCCTCCAAGAGTAAAAATCCATCCAGTAGTTCCTCTATTATCGTTTTCAGGTGTTGCACCACTTGCATTTGAATATCCTTCAAGAACTGCTGGGAAATTTCCATAATAAAGTCCTAATCCTATGGTTCTTTTAAGGTAACCAATAATTCTACATATCGCTTTCCAATGTAATTTGCTTGGTTTGTGCCTATATCTAGATAGTTTACACACAGCGAAAGCAATATCCGGACGAGTACAATGCATTTCATGCATGAGACTTCCAATAATGCTTGCATACTCTAGTTGAGCTATTTCCCTTTCAGAATTTCTAAATAATTTGATCGAAGAATCATAAGGACTACTTGCCTCTTTAATATTTAAGTGTTTATATTTAAGAAGCAATTTTTCAATGTAGTGAGATTGGCATAATGCATATCTGCCACTATGTTTCTTAACTTTGATTCCTAATATAGTGTCAACTTCATTTAAATCTTTAAGTTTAAAGCATGAAGTCAAATATTTCTTTATCTCATTAATGCCTTCCATATTTGTACTAAATATTAGTAGATCGTCCACATGTAAGCATATTATAATTCCATATCTATCCGTGAATTTAGAATATATAAATTTGTCTACATTATTATGTTTGAAGCCATTAGACAGAATCACAGAATCAAACTTCTCATGCCACTGTTTCGGTGCTTGTTTCAGTCCATATAATGATTTAACAAGTCTGCAAACTTTATGTTCATTTCCTGGCAAAGTGAAACCTTCTGGTTGTTCAATGTGTACCTCTTCATCAAGATTGCCATTTAGAAAAGCAGTTTTAACATCCATTTGATGTACATGCAACCCATGAGTAGAAGCAAGTGCAAAAAGAACTATAATGGATGTTAATCGTGCAACAGGAGCATATGTATCAAAATAGTCAATACCTTCCTTTTGCCTGAATCTTTTAGCGACCAACCTTGCCTTGAAAGTTTGTATTGATCCATCCATATTATATTTTCTATGAAATACCCATTTACATCTAATTGGCTTTCATCCGCTAGGTAAGTCAATTAATTCCCAAGTGTTATTATATAGAATTGAATCCATCTCATTATGTATTGCTTCTTTCCAAAAAGAAGCATCTCTAGAAACCATTGCTTCTTTAAAATTTTGGGATCGCCTTCTGTACGTAGGATATATGTCATATCACTGATAATATCTTTTCTATTACCTATGACGAGATGAACAACATCATCAGGTGAAACGAAATCAGGTCCTAACTCTTTAGTTTTCTTTGTTCTTTGACTTCTTCTAGGCTCTTCTGATATATTAGAAAATTTTCTTTTATTATAAGAAGTTTGTTCAAAGTTTTCGTTATCTTTGTCGTGAAAAATTTGAGTAGGAACTGATACTTGACTGGAATCACATAAAGACTTATTTTCAGTAAATTCTACGTCTCTTGATTCTAAAATGACATTAGAACTTAAGTCTAGCACGTGGAATGCTTTGGAATTCTCAGTATATCCTACAAATACACCTTTTAAAGCCCTTGGCCCTAGTTTATTTCGTTTTGGATCAGTTACTCGATAAAAGGTTAGACAACCCCAAACTTTCAAATATTTCAAACTTGGTTTTCTACCTTTCCATAATTCATATGGAGATACTGTAGTTTTCCTTGATGGAATTCTATTATGTAAGTGACATGCTGTTAAAAGTGCCTCCCCCATAAGTTTACATTTTGTTTAGCATTTAAAATCATAGCATTAGTCATTTCCACTAATGTCCTATTTTTCCGTTCAGCCAATCCATTCAATTGTGGGGTATATGATGCAGTTGATTGATGTATAATTCCATTTTCCTCACAGAATAAGGAAAACTCTATAGAGAAGTATTCTCCACCTATATTACTGCATAATATTTTAATCTTTCTTTCTTTTTGATTTTCGACTGTAATTTTAAAACGCTTACACATATCAAAAGCCTGATCTTTTGATTTCATAATGTAAACATACATATATCTGGAATAGTCATCTATAAAAGTTACAAAATATCAATTCCCTCCTCTAGTTAATATACCATTTAATTTGCATATATCAAATGAAATAATTCAAGCAACTTTGTATTTCTTTCAGACTTAGGGAATGTCTTTTTGCACATTTTTGCTTTAATACATGTTTCACATTTTGATACATTTTTATTTTCATATGAGATTAAACCTTCATTAGACATGAACTTTAAAGATTTAAAATTTAAATGTGCTAGTCTACTATGCCATAAATCAATGGAATCAAGAACATAAGCAAATTCAGTCAATTTATTAATACTTAGTTTGAACATCGCGTTACAAGCGTATCCTTTTCCAACAAATGTTCTCCTTTTTGTCAAGATGAGACTTTTTCCATCTAGTACACACTTTACTCCTTTACTACAAAGAAGACTTGCAAAGACAAGATTCTTTTTAATATCTGGGACATGTAAAACATTCACAAGGACAAGTTTCTTTCGAGAAGTGAATTATAATTCTATGGTTCCCTTTCCAATGACATTAGAAGTATTATGGTTGCCCATTTGTACTTTATTATCATCAGAAACTTTCTCATAGAATTTGAGCATGCTTCTGTTGTTGCAGACGTATATGGTAGCACCAGAATCATACCACCAATCAGTATCCTTGGTGTTATCAGCCATGTTTAATTCTGTAACCATGTCAACATTTAACTTTGATATCATTGCAATAATTTCGGACTCGCCTTGTAGAACCATATTTGCTTTGTGTGAGGAGTCTGAGTTCTTCTTTCCTTGGTTCGGAGTCTGTCCATGTTCATTCTTTTGTCTTTTAAAAAATTTGCAGTCTCTTTTGAAATGGCCAGGTTTTCCACAGAAATAACAATCCTTTCCCTTTTTATTGGATTTCTTCTGGTGTCATCCCTTTTCCGCTTTCCAGTTTCTTTGTGACATTTTGGTCGTTGACTACAGTGTTTATATTTGAATCAGATTCAAATATCTTTTTCTCACGGATTCTGGTTTCTTCTTCAATGCGAAGATGCTTTTGAATCTGCTCCATTATAGAGACATCCTCTATGGAATGATTTAGTTTTTTCCTGTAGTCACTCCATGAGTGCGGTAGTTTTTCCATAACAGCCCCGACTTGCAGTGGCTCATGAATGTTAATTTTAACATCCTTTAGTTTATTAAATATAACTTGTAACTCATGAACTTGATCCAGAACAGAGGTGTTGTCAAGCATCTTAAATTCAAAAAATTCGTAAATTAAAAACTTATCTACGCCTTGTTTTTCATTGCTGTATTTGTCCGCTAAACTTTTCCATATCTCTCTCGGCGATCTGACAGAAGTGAACAAATCATACAACCGATCAGACAGAGTATTAAGTATATGACCTCTGCAGACAACTTCATCTTCTACATGCTTCTTTCTCTTTGCAATAACTTCAGCAGTGTCCTTTTCAGTTGGTGGTGGTATCGCTTCCAAGTTATCATTAAGAACTTATGCAATTTTGAGCGTGGTCAAGAGGAACATGATCTTGTCTTGCCAACGGGTGTAGTTAGTGACATCGAAACGATCTAGTTTGGTGAATTCCTGATTCATTATCTTATATGTTGACTCAGAGCACATAATTACGGATGTGGAGATTTGAATTTAGAGCAGAAGATAAATCAGGAAGAGTCGTTTAAGGCACGCGTAAAACGTTATCCTTAAGGAATTATTTGCCCCTACTACTTTGAGTAATTACACAGCGAAATTCCTCCATTATACAACAGACAATGATTTTACAGAAGCAGAAACGAAGAAGGAAGAAGATAGAATTGAGAAGATGGATCTAAGATGCAGAAAAATGGCAAATATATAAGGACTTAAGGGGTGTAGCCATTTGGAGACAGTTGCGTGTGAATGGATGTGTCCGTTCGTTCAAAAATCACGACTATTTGGAACAGTCGAACCCAATCCGTACAATTTTATAGGCCCAAGCCATTTCAGCCCAAACAACTGTGTTCATATATAATCCCGTCTTGTTAATTTACAACTTTTATTCAAACTCTTCATATATATGTTGTGCTATACCATAATATTTGCCAATGTGGGACAAATATTTATTGCAATCTTTCCAACACTTACATATGAATACAACCCATACTTATAAGCTGCATGCCTTACATATTATTGCATTCAGAGTTTTCTAGACAATTGTTTGCTTCAAAAACGACATAAACATCAAATGGTGAAAAAGTTCGCTTCACTGATTCGGTAAGATTAAAATGTGGAACCGCGTAATCACAAAATAAAATGCATAAAATGGAAAAGATGCAAAGTTTTTATAGTGGTTTGATCAAACTTGATCTACATCCACTTTTGAACCCATTCTCGTAATAATATCTTATTTTACAATATGAATGAACTATCTTTTACATTCATTTTTAATTTTTCTCCTCTTTTCACTCTCTTTTAGGATCTAATTCCACTTGAGTTCGGCTAGGAATTGATAGGATCTCTTGCTTTATGGTGATAGATGTATTAATCCTCGTTCAGTTGAACAATTGAGTGATCTTCATAAATTCCTTAGAGAATTAGTGGTAGATCTAAGCTAGAGAGAGATTGAAGATCATTTGAATGTGTTGGAGAGGCTTATCATGTAGTTTGAGTAAGATCCAATGAGCTTTGATCGGATTGGAAGTAGCCTGAATGATCATATGAATGGATTTGATTCTCTTGAAGTTTGAGAAGTGTTGTTAGATCCATCGAAGCTTGAAATGAAGCTTGAAATGAAGCTAGGAGGTTGAAGAAATGGTTTGGTGGCCTTTCGGGGTGAAGAAAATCAGTCCTTTGAATTGTGGAGCAAGGGGCTATTTATAGAAGAAGTTCGAAGGCAATGGCAGTCTTGTAATTATGGGTACATAATTTGGATCGGGCTGAAACTAATTACAGAAATGCCACTGGTCCAGTTCTGTCTGATCCTGTTCTGTCCGATCCAGATCTGCCCGATCTAGATCTGCCCGATCCAAATCTGCCCGATCCAAATCTGCCCGATCCGGATCTGGCCGATCCAGATCTTCCCAATCCAGATCTGCCCGATCGAGATCTGCCCTATCAAGACCTGTCCGATCCAGATCTGCCCGATCCAGACCTGTCCATTCCAGATCTGCCCGATCCAAATCTGCCCGATCCTGATCAGTCCGATCCAGATCTGCCCGATCCAGAATTTTAAACCGTGTTTTAATAGGGTTAACAATAGTATGAAATGACACAAGCTTTGATATACTAAAAGACATGACACTTTTACTCAAAGGACACGGAATTCAGTATTAAACACAAGTTTACATTTTCCAACAGTTTACACTTCAATCCATGGATAGTATTTATCCAAAATGACCACCATTGACATTCCCAATTCTTTATCAGCCTTTCTATTTAAAACAATAAAGTCAAAGACATTGACATTTTCAGGATCTGGTTGATGAATCTGGTAATATGGCTTTTCTTGCTTACTGCTGTGCATTATTATGTTACATTGCTTATGCCACTTGGTGAAGGTACCTGTGATTTCATATACGCCAGCATTTCCAAGTCTGGAACGTGGTCTCAGTTCAACATGAGCAGCTTGAGGTCTATGGTTCAATCTTTTACTTATGTACCAGGCATCTTTTGTATCTTCCCTTTGAAAAATATTCCACTTTTTGCCTATTCCCAGACGCTAACAAAATGAAACACAGCAAATGTCACAATTATACTAGATGACTTGTTATTTTCCAAAACAGTAGAGACACTTACCTGTTGTCTAATAGTTTTTACTATAACTCCATTGGCATTTCTGACATAAACTTTATCATCCGATGCTTCTTCAACATAGAATAGTACATTGCCATTATAATATGCTTTGTATGTGTTATTGACTACTGGATGCCGATGCACATTGATAGTGTATCCATTCGTTTCTGCGGTTGCATGTTACAATGATATATGCTACCAGTGGGTGTATTTTTTTTTCCTAATATTTTTTGGCACACTGATGAAAAATATACATATTAAGAAATAATTTTGTTTACATGCGTAGCTTAACTACTGAAGAAAAATATACATATTGAGTTTATTTTAGAATTAATGGTGTTTTAAGCATCTATATGATTAAAGAAAAAATACAATTTTTTCCTTTATTTAAGCGTTATTAGCACTAAGTTTTATCATTTTTAGTTTATGTGAATCAGGAATCACGTAATACTTTGAATCATCAAAGTACATATTGACTGTTGGTTTCGTTAAAAAAAGAGGATGAAGTACACAAAATTATTTGTAAAGGCATACCTAGAATAGTAAGGAAGGCCAATAGAAGTCCAAGGAAAAGCATCTTTGTAATGGCCATTATGTATCTGCTAGGAGTGTTTGAGAGATTTTCATTTATGTTTGATCCGACGCCAGTGAGATTAATATAGAACCCGAAAGATTTATTTCTCTATTTTTTTTCCTTATTAACTTCATCTATTGTGCATAGCTGCTTTATAAATAATATACTCATTAAACACTATTATGCGTTTGAACCTTTTTTTGATCTGGTTCAAAATCTTACCCCTTCTATTGGACATCCATGTTACAATATATATCTTAGACCTCTTTATCTCCTAAAAAAATATTTAATAATTTATAAACATAACATATAAATAACAATATATCATTGTTTAATAGTTTTTGTACTTAATAGTCTGCTATAATTGCAAATTCATTAATTCAATATCTATAGCTGTTTGTTATAATTAAATGTAACTAAAATAAATAAATAGTACAATTAATGCTATTTATAAACAGCTACAAACAATAATTTCTAATTCATGTTTATATTTTTAATAATCACTACTAGAAAGTCTGCAAATAGAGAAAGATGGTAGCAATGGTAAAAAAAATATAACGGCCATCGCTAGCCGTTGCTAACCGTTAACTAATTCCGTATACCCACGAATTCCAAACAGAATTTTTACTTTCCCACTTCCACTACTAAAATAATCTTCAATTAAAGGCTGAATATTTCTGTCTGTAATCAAACGTTTTAGTCTTTAAAAGTCATTTTAAAACTGATCGAAGACTGGGACGGCCTGTAACTAATTTTCAAGTCACAAAATATTTAAAACTGACTTTATAAGTAGAAACCAAGTGTATGTCCCAACTATTTTTAGATACTGAAGTTTAGATACCATGATATGGTTTCATATCAGTCTCTGCATTCGACTATTATTCAAACCAACTCCATTCGACTATTATTCAAACCAACGTCTCTGCATTTGTTTGTTGTTCGTCAATGTTCTGTCAATGGATTACGTTATAAGACCATTCCGTCCACCTGAAATTTAATGACGTCCAACTATCTTATCAGATGAACATCCGCTTCCACCTCTGTTGGTTCTACGAGCATCGTCTTCCAACTCTCCGTCTCCCACCGTTATTTCGAGGTACTCCTCTTTTTCACAGTACCCAATGTTATTGTATATGCCTTGAATATTAAACTTTTTTGGTCTCGCGTATCTGCTTTCTATGTATATTATAATCAATGCGTTCAACGTTACAGGACTTTCTGGACTTCTGGTTTATGTCCGTGACAAATGTTATTCCTTGAGTCTTAAATTTTTTTGTTTTAAGTATCTACTTTCTATGTATAAATGTTTATCAGCCATGTTCAACGTTAATAGACTTTCCGGACTTCTGGTTTGTATCCAGAACAAATGTTATACCTTGAATCTTTAAAAAAAAAATTGTCTCAACTATATGGTTTGTATGTATAAATGTTTATAATTAATGCGTTCAATGTTCCGAGACGTCCTGGACTTCTAGTTTGTGTCCGGGACAAATGTCTTGCCTTGAATCTTAAAAAAAAATTGTCTCAACTATCTGCTTTCTGTATAAATGTTTATCATTAATGCGTTCAATGTTTCGAGACTTCTTGGACTTCCGGTTTGTGTCCGGGATAAATGTTATGCCTTGAATCTTAAATTTTTTTTGTCTCAAGTATCTGCTTTCTATGTATAAATGTTTTTCATCAATGCGTTCAACGTCACGAGACTTTCTGGACTTCTGGTTTGTGTCTGGGGTAAATGTTATGTCTTGAATCTTAGTTTTTTGTCTAAGTATCTGCTTTCTATGTTTTTGTAATATATTTAACATGCATTTTTAACTGCACTTTCCATTTACGTTCACAGTCACCGTAATCCATCGATCTTTGCTTCGGCTGCACTGTAACATGGAAATTGTTGTAATAACGTAATGTCAAAACATATTTTATCTTTATATACTAATTTAGTATTAAAAATCTTGTTAATGGGCAAAATTGTCACACGACAACACCCAATGTTTATATCTGAACAATTATCCAAATAAGTAGTAAATAATGTAAATGCGGGAAGACACAATTTTTATAGTGGTTCGGCACTAATACCTACATCCACTTTATAATCATCATTCATCATATCTTCTGTTAATTACAGAGTTTTACAAGTTCGGACAATAGTTAATTCAAAGTGTAAAAATTGAATAACAAAATATATGTTTGTTCTACACTTCGACTAAATTGCCCTACTTCTTCTTCGTTGAAGAGAGTTGACTTGGTCAATAATATCCAAGTTTAGTGTTCAGGTCCATGAAGTTAAAAAGCAGCATGACAACCCTTTCTAATGTTCAAGTGTTGAAAGAAAACATGCATGTCATGTTTTAATTATCCTTCTTCTTTTTCCTTGAGATGAGTTACGAAATTTCGCACCACTCCTGCAGGTTTGAAATTTCGTACCCCCTTGGAGGGGTACGAAATTTCGAACACCTCCTTGGGTACGAAATTGAAGAGGAAGAAGCCGAACTTCTTGGTGCTGAAACCTTGCCGTTTTTAGGGTGTCGAAGCTCCTTAACGCGCAGTGAGGGAATCCGAGTTTTGACGAGTCCGCACTAAAGAAATATGAGTTTCCAGCATGGAGAAAACCGCATGAATCAGTAGACCGCCGCCGAAACTGTGGGGCCCCAAACCCCCACCGGCGCTGCGCTCGGACCGGCTTGATGGCTCACCTTCGGCTTGGATGACGGTTTGCCTAAGAGTTCATTAGGTCCGAACGGGGCCATCTGATAGAGGTTTCGGGGTCTCCTTGTGTTTGCAACGCGACTTCGACCCAGATGCTTTGTGGTTTTTGATGCTTGAGCGCATCGCTCACCGAACACTTAACATGTGACAGCTTTGACCAAAAAGCGTGTCAACAAATCTCTATTGGAAATTAGCACCATTAGAGAATGTACTCATTTGGAAAGGTTAATTTACAACTTAATTAGTATTACTTCAAAAAAATAGTAAATACTAATATATATGGTTAAAATAAGTATACACCGATAGTTTGTAGAATGAATATTATTTTTCATAAAATTGATATATAAAACTAATAGACATATTTTGATATGATAATAAAAGGGTGCATTTTTTACAAGTCCTTATTAACTTTTAAAATATAAAAAAAACCTGGTGATAAAAAGAATACAGAATACATCCCTATTTTAGAAATACCGTTGAAAATATTCCAGTTCTACCATTACGCAGTACCAAAACTTTCCAACACCGATTAGTACGCATTTCAGCCGTCTTATTCATTAAATTAATCCCTATCTGTTAGACCAAAATCAGGGCCTAACACCCAAATGCAGATCACAGATCACAAAAATGCAGAAAAAAGCAACAACTGAGGACACACAAAGTTTTTATAGTAGTTTGGCTCAAACCAAGCATACGTCCACTTTGTCTCTTCTTAAATCCTAAGAAGTTACAATTACAATTCTCTCGGTTTATACACAAAATCCTTGTGTTTACAATGAAAAGGGGTAAGAAATCATAAGATTATACACGAAATCCTCGTGTTATAATGTCGAGTTTGGCCCCTTTGTTGCTGAAATTGCTTTGCAGAGAGGAATGATGGAAGTTGTGAGGAGTTAGAGCCAAAAGATCACTGAAAATTCCTTCAAATGGTGTATTTATGGTTATAGGAAGGCTTCTGGGAAGTCCGGTTCGTGATAGGGCACGTGGCATCCGATCCGGGAAAGTAGGAGCAGAAGTAGCCATGAGAACATGTCAAGATTTACGCGTGTATCAATAGGTTCGGTGGTTGGTTCGTGGTCATGGGATCGGGTCGTGATGAGGCCTTTACGAACCGAGGTCTGCTCGCGGGCGGTATGGTGAAGCTGGTGTCCATGGTCGGGTCGTGGCAATGGGGATTATGACCCATATATGCTCCACGAGTCAGAGGGGTCTTCACGAGTGGAAGGAGAGGACGAGCCCTAGTCCACGAGCCGAGGGGGGCGATCCAGGTTCCTACTCACGAATCGAGGTGGCGATGCTTCGTCACTTCACCCAAGTGATAACTAGTCCATAATTCCACATGTGTTCACGAAAACGGGCATAACATTCAAACCGTAAATCCGATTGAGTCAAACTAAAGCTCAACCTAAAGCTAATTCAGAGGGCTACAAGAGTTACGGAGCTTAGCTCCGTAATTGCTGTTTTCGGGCCCAGAAGAGGTCATCTGATAGGAGTTTTGGGCCATTTTACGTTGATTTTGTGATTTTGACTAAATTGCTATATGTCTTCGGGCATTGTTTCCATCGCTTGAGCGCGTTGCTATCCAGATATTTCATGTGTGACAACTTTTACCAAAAAGTGTGTCAACACTATCAAACCCTAATTCCACAATTCTTCAAAACCCTAAATCGTTAAATCCCTCTGTAGAATCAAAAGCCGGCGTTCATCAATAAAATCAAGATCGTCCTGTTTTTTTCCAAATTTAGCTGTCGTCGTCATCAAATTACCCGAAATGGCAAGAACGAAGGTATAAATCTAATTGTTTTATTTTGTCTCCTACTTTCGAAACTATCTTCTAATAATAAACTGTATAAAATTAAAAGAATTTTTTTGAATCAGTGTATGCTATTCAAAAGAATTATTGCATGATTAGTAGATGTTAATAAGAAATCTTACAAGATTGTATGATTTTAATAAGAATTATAGCATGACTGTATGTTGTTAGTATGCATTTTTCAACTATTTCTTACACATCAGTATTCATTTGTACGTTAATCATACATGATTGCTTGATTTTTTAATCAGTAATTCTGTATGATTGTATACAAGTATGCAGAATAATTGAATGTTTGAGTGCAGGTATTCAGTGTAGAGGCACGCTGAAATTTAGATACTCAAAAGTGAAAATTACAAAAAGTTGCATTTGTGAATGCATATTTTCAAAAAATGTGAACAAAAAAATGAACGTATTCACCAAAGAGGAATATATACATGCATATAATAAGAAAACTTATATACATTTATATATTTATTAAGGACGTTTGTAATATAAGAAAATATAATTTGTTATGTGTTGGTGAATATTTGAATAATTTAATTTAAATTTCTTGCAGAAATGTATATAATTATCTTCTATATTTGCTTGCTGATTTGCAAATGGGTCCGTTTTCCGCATGTCCCTATTATGTTTCAAAATTAGGCTCACATATGGTCCAAATTTTCATGTAAATTTAGTCCTTATTTTTTGAAAGTACACTAAAAAAAATCACGAAAATTCGTATTTAAATCAAACATGTACTCACCCAAAATATCAGCTCGTAAAAAAAATCAAAAAATGCATCAAAATCATAAAATACAATAAAACAGCGAAAAATGCAGTAATTTGCATCAAATCATGCACATATTTGTAATACTTGCATTCATCTATGCAAGTATTTTCAATTGTTGAATGTGCGTTTGTTTTTTTGCATACATATATGCAAGGCAAACAGATTCTTGCATTGATGTGTGCAACAATCTTCAGGCAAAATTTTCACTTCATATTTTTACATGTAATACTTGCATACATATGTGCAAGTATGTCAAATAGTTGCATACATGTATGCAAGTTTTTTTTTATTTCCGTGAACTTCTGCTAATATTTCCAGATTTTAGATTTTTTTTTACATTATAATGCATTTTTTTCAAAAAGAAACAGAAAAGGCTAAATAAGAAAAAGGGGGCAAAGTTTACCATTCGTTTCCACCACCTCTTTTTGAGCTGCCGCCCAATTTTTTTGTCTCTTCCAACTTCCAGCGCCTTCCACTTCGCCTTTTCCGTTTTTGCACAAAAAAATGCGCTCTAGCATTAAAAAAAAATTCTAAAATCTGAAAATATTCCCCTCAATCCACGCAAATAAAAAAAAAGTTGCATACATGTATGCAACTATTACTAATAGTTGCATACATGTATGCAACTATTTAAATACAGATGCAAAAAAAATCCACATGCATGTTGAATAGTTGCATATAAATATGCAATTATTCGGAATAGCTGCATACTTGTATGCAGTAATGCGTCGAAAGACCAAGGGCATGGCAATATATGCATACATGTATGCAAATATTTGAAATATGTGCATGTTTTCATGCATTTTACTGCATTTTCCGCTATTTTGTGTATTTTTTGATTTTGACATGTTTATCGATTGTTTTCCACCTGATTTATTTGGCGTGAACTATTTTATTTAATAGTGAATTTTTGTTATTTTTTTATATTTTTAAAAATAGAGACCTGATTTACATGAAAAGTTAGACCGGATGAGAGCCTAATTAAGTTTCGCTTTAGGGATGTGTGCCAAATTTTTACTTTGCAAATATTAATAAAATTATTGTAAGTGTTCATGAATGATTGTAAGATATTGTTATGAATATTTGGAAACATGTTTTGTAACAACCCGTATTTTAATAACATGTTAAATCCATAAATCAAGGCAGAATTAAATTTTAAAATAAGTATCAGGGAAAAACGGTTGCGTCATTGCGTTCGTCTCAAAATTCTGCTTGGAATAGAGTCCAAGTTTTCTAAAACGGTGTCCGTATGATCAACATATGACCCTCCGAAGTTTCAAGGATTTTCAGAACTGAAAAACAGCTCGAATTCGAATTCGAAATTCGAATTCAAACACCAGCGCAGACTGTGCGGGAATTTTCCTGCCCAGAACCAGGTCGACCTGGGGGTCAACACTATGGTCGACCTCCCAGGAGCCAGGTCGACCTGGGGGTCGACCTAGTGCCGAAATCCAGTTTTGAGCCTGGGTTCATTCTGATGTTTTTGGTCTCGTTTTCAGTCTAGATTCGTTCGCTTAAACCTATATAAACACTTCCCTAACCCCATTCTCTTTACACCATTTTATTCTCTCCTTATGCTGCCTCTGAAATAATTGAAATAAATAAATTAAAATAAAAAACGAAGACTATTTCTTGAAGACTACGGCTAGGAATTGCATATTGGGGTTGTTCGACTAGAGCTTCGATTCTGCTTTCTAAATTCTCGATCCGCGCACTGTATGTTCTAGTTACTTTGAGATTTAAACTTGTTAATTGTAATTTGGACATGAAATAAAGTGAAATTGGACTTAAGTATGATAATCGATTCACATCTATTCTAGTTTCCATCTTGGATCTTGACATTTGGGAATATTGCTATGAAATCAGTTTGGACCTATTCATGTTGTAAATCAAACTCCTTCATGTCCATAGTATTATCATGCCTGTGATGCTGAATCAATCTACTTTTCACAAGTTTGGATTATCACCTTTATCATGACTATCACCTTATTATGCTAGATCAGTAATTCTAATGTTTTGGGACTATTATTCTATATGCCTGTAATGTTATAAGCAATTATCTCAAGCTATGTCATGCTAGATTTATCACCTTGTACTCGCTCTTTTGCCTATCATAGTTTTGATGTTATTCCCTTTTATTTTGGATTTGGATTTACTTGTAATCTAGATCGATTTACGTTTACGAGCGATGGGAATATGATTTGGGTAGATTAGGCAAAACATGAATTGGTTATGAACATGAATCATGAAACTTGACATTAAACTTGACAAGAAACTTGACATGAAACTTGACATGAAACTTTCCATGAAACTTGACATGAAATTTGATCATGGACAAGACACTAGAATGAACATGAAAATGGCCAACTCAAGGCTGGGTTGAGTTTGCAGTGTAATTCTGCCCGGAACCGCCCGGCAAATCCAGTGACTGCAAACAATATGATCCAATGTAGGTAGTTGGTCATATCGCGCTTGAAACCCGAGGTCAGACTGAGTTGTGGTGTAAATCTGCCCGAAACCACCCGGCATATCTAGTGGCCAGAACAACAGGTCTGATGTGAGAGGTTTGGTGCATTAATGAATTAATGCCACATGATAGGGTTAAGTCATGAACATGAAAGGCAACACTTAACCAACTTGACACATGATTAGTGGGGTTAACTCATGAAATTGAAAGACAACACTTAACCAACTTGACATACTAGACTGATAAGGGTTAATACACGAATTTAAATGACAACACTTAACCTGTTGGACGGAAACCCTAGTTACGCGGTCCATTTCAGCAGTAATCCACTTAGATGTATCATGGTACCCTAGAACTAGGCAGGGTGAGGCACGATTACAGGGCTGATTGTAAGCGAACAAAACGTCGGCTGAGTTGGTGCGCCAGTGTAGGTTCAGGCGGACTAAGGCCGTGCACGTAGTCTGGAGTTGAAGAAGCAGGCATTTGGCATCAGTAGGTTTACACTGTGCATGCTTGATTTGTGTCGGTGGTTGGAACCCTAGGGCTAGATACACCCTATGGTGGACCTAACAGAGGTGACTACATTCGTGATTGTGCCGTATGACACAGACACACGACGAGCTAGAACTTGTAGGTAGCCGATCGATTAATGGATCGTTCCATAGGACCCCGAAATGGGTCGTTTCATGATATTGGCCAAGGGATCATTTCATGGTTAATATATGACATGGGTTTGGGATACTAGTACGGTTGGTGCAGCGAATCTTGAACATGCGATGCTATACTTGATTTATACTTGATTAATCATGTTATCTTAGTCTATCTTGCCCATCCTGATAGCATCCTCATGTTTACTTTCAGTTTATACATGTCATGTTACCTTTACCTGTTTTTATGCTGAAAGTCACTAGGACTTACCAGTCTTTATGACTGACCCGTTTTCTTTCGCCTCTTTTTCTTGCATTCCCCCCAGGTTCTCAGAGAGGAAACTCTAGCACTTAGCTTGGATTTCTCTTGCTTTTGGTTCAGCTCATGTACGGTTTGATCTTGAGCTCTTCTATGGCTGCATTTCTGCTATCTTGGGGAATTATACTATTTTTGTTGTTTTAAGCTTTTATGCTTCTTTATTTATGCAAGACATAATTTGTTGTAATGGAAAATGATGACTTTGGCTATTTGGTACTTTGGATGAAAAAGGCTTTGACTATTTTGAAAGTAATGAAATTTATCTTCTTCCGCTGTTTTCTTTATGTCTGTCTTGTAATATTTCTGTGATTGTTTACCTTGATAGCGCTCCTCCGAAACTAGTGCATCTCCTTTGTGAGTGACCCTAACGGAATTGGGGTGTTACACTTGGTATTAGAGCAGAAGGTTGCCAGACTGGGCAAAAGTTTTTAAAACCTTCTAAATCTATTTTCAAAACCATTTACAAAGAAACATTTTTCAAGAAAAGTTTTGTTTTATTTAAAGGCTATTCCCGAAAAGTCATTAGCACTATCCTTTGTTTCCTCGTTTTGAATCTCTTCTTTTTCATTTCAGCATGTCTGGGAATCTTAACCTTCCAGAGGATGTGCCAATACCTGGCTAGGTTAGGAGGTACTTAGAGGCTAGGGCCAACGATGCAGGCCCAGCAGATATTCCTCCTCCTCCTTGTGCAAATGCTTTCTCAAAGATCTATAGAGATTTTAGGGCCATGGGTGGAAAGGATTTCAAGGGAACTGAATCATTCGTAGAAGCGAGGAACTGGCTCAAAGAAACTAAGGATATGTTCGTTATCTTCAAGGTGGACGATAAGCAGAAGGTACAGTTGGCAGTATGGTTGCTCAAAGACGAAGCTTCCTATTGGTAGGAAGTCACTAACGCTGAAAGACCTATTGACACATGGATGGATTTTAGGATAAGGTTTGAGATGAAATTTCTCTCACAAGCTGAACGAAGTCTACAGCTGGAAAAGTTCTTATCTCTTAAGCAAGGAAGTATGACGGTCAAAAAGTACGTCAATCAATTCAATCAGCTGTCCCGGGTTGGACTGGACTTAGTGAATACTCCTCATAAGAAGGCTCTCCATTTTGTCAAGGGATTGAATGAGCCACTTCATAGCTTGTCTATGACCCACATACCTATGGGGGCTACTTACGAAAGGTTAGTAGACATGGCACTCTTAAGTGAGGAAGACATGGGCAAGAATGAGGCAAAAGCAAAAGTGCCTCAAGATAAGAAGGGGGAAGGGTCACAGAACAAGAATGCTTATCCAAAGAAAGGCAGGAAGAATAACAAACCCCATGAAAAGGGGAAGCGTAATTTCTGTGGCATTTCTGGACATCTGGTCAAAGACTGCAGGAAGAAGAAAAGGAAGATGGGTGGCTGTTTCCATTATGGTGAGACAGGACACATGGCTAGGGCCTGCCCAAGGAAGCAAGGGCAGGGAGCTAGACCATCTTCTGGAGGACAAGACCACGCTCTCACGGTACCTCCAAGAACGAGGTAGAAATATTTCTGTCGAAAGTTTAGTCTATCTTTTTGATCATGTTGTTTGAACCTTGTTTGATTCTGGCTCATCTCATACTTTTATTTCTTCTAATATTGTTGAAACTTTACACCTAAGTACTAGTCTAGTTGAGGATTCTGTTATTGTTTCAAATCCAATTGGTGGCTCCACTCATTTATTTATGGTTTGTGTGGATTTGAGGATTTCTATCTTGAGCGTAGAATTCACGTGTAATGCTTATGTTCTCGGATTTATGGGATACAGTTTGATTCTAGGCATGGATTGGCTGTCCAATAATGGAGCCATCTCTATTGTGAACGAAATGTAGTTAGACTCGTGACTCGCCTTGGTAATACCCTTGAAACTTCTTGTAACCATATGGGTCCTGTCATGTTATGTTATCAAGTATCTCTTGACTCGTCTATCAATGATTTGCAATCAGTAAGGGTATTCCGAGAATATCCCGATGTCTTTGATGAGGTTAAGGGGTTACCCCCTAAACGCGAGATAGATTTCCGTATGTATCTTGTTGATAATGCTAAGCCAGTTGCATTGCCCGTTAGATACATGGCCCCGCGAGAGAGAAAAGAGCTTAGTAAGCAAGTTAAGGAGTTGCTTGAGAAAAATTCCATTAGGCGAAGCATTTCTGAATGGGGTGCTCCGGTGGTATTCGCTACTAAGGCGGATGGTTCACTTAGTTTATGCGTAGATTATCGTGAGTTAAACAAGCTGACTAAGAAGAATAGGCACCCACTACCGTCGATGACTTGTTCGACCAGCTTGTAGGAGCGTCTGTTTTCTCTCAACTCGATCTAGCTACAGGATTACATCAACTTAGAGTGACTGAGGATAGCATTGACGAGAATGCGTTTAGGACTTCGGATGGTTTCTTTGAATGGCTCGTCATGCCATTTTGTTTGACGAATGCGCCCGCGTACTTCGTAGACTTGATGAGTAGGGTGTTTAGGGAGTTCCTTAACAAGTTTGTGGTGGCCTTCGTGGATGATATTTTGATCTTCTCAAAGGATGAGGAAGAACATGCTAGACATCTCGAGGAAGTCATGGATACGCTTAGAGCACACGAGTTAAAGGCTAAGTTCTCCAATTGTCATTTTTAGAGAAACGAAGTTCGGTTTCTTGGACATGTAGTTTCTAAGCAAGGTATAGCTGTGGACCCCGAAAAGGTAGTTGCGGTGCAAGACTGGAAAGTTCCTAAGAATGCAACGCAAGTGAGAAGCTTTCCCGGTTTGGCGGGCTACTATAGGAAGTTCGTTAAGGACTTTGCTAAGATTTTAGCCCCTCTTACTAGGTTAACGAAGAAGAATCTAGCTTTTGCATGGGACATAGAGTGTGACGTTGCTTTTCAAAGGCTTAAGAGAGCCCTTACCACAGCTCCAGTTTTGGCATTACCCGTTGGAGGTAAGATGTTAACGGTGTACACAGACGCGTGCGGCACGGGATTAGGCGCTGTCTTAATGCAAGAAGGGAAAGTAATATGCTACGGGGGTAGACAACTTAAAGTTCATGAGAAAAACTATCCCACACATGACTTGGAATTGGCCGCGATTGTTTTTGTGCTTAAGTCTTGGCGCCACTATCTTCTTGGCGAGAAGTTCGAGTTGTACACTGATCACAAATCGCTTAAGTACCTCTTTTCGCAAAAAGATTTGAATCTAAGGCAACAGAGGTGGATGAAATTCTTGGCATTGCATGACTTTGATATAGCTTATACCCCTGGCAAGGGTAACGTGGTGGCGGATGCGCTAAGTTGGAAAAGGTTGACTTTGAGTCCTTTGTTTGTTGAAAGGAAAAGTCTAGAGTTTATAGCAACCTTTGATTTCACACCTATAGTTGAGTCGTTGGCTAGCACGTTAGCATCTCTTGAGTTAAGGCCTACGCTTCTAGACCAAGTAGGGACTTCACAGAAGGAAGACCCACAGATAGTCGAGATCATGGACAAGTTGATTATCGGTGAGATGTCAAGCCACCTCAGTAGGTATGCCATAGATGACAAGGGATAGCTAAGGCATGATGGTAGACTATGTGTCCAACAAGTGAGAGACTTAGTAAAGAGAGTTCTCGAAGAGGCGCATCAATCGAAGATGACTATACATCCCGGAGAGGATAAAATGTACAAGGATATGAAGCGCACTTTCATTTGGAACGGGATGAAAAAGGACGTGGCGGAATTCCTGTTTCTAAGTGCATGGTGTGCCAACAAGTAAAGGCCGAGTCGAAAAAGCACGGTGGGCTATTGCATCCTTTTGAGATTCCGCAGTGGAAATGGGAGAGTGTCTCGATGGATTTCGTGGATGGATTGCCTAGGTTAAGGAATGGCAATACTAGCATATGGGTTATCATAGATAGACTTACGAAGAGCGCTCACTTCATTCATGTGAAGAGCGCGAGGACCGCATCATAGCTAGCGTCTATATACCTTCGAGAAATAGTACGGTTGCACGGAGTTCCTTCTAGTATAGTTAGCGATCTTGACCCGATTTTCACTAGAGAATTTTGGAATAGTTTACAAGAAGCAATGGGTACACGACTATGTTTATGCACGGCCTATCACCTACAGACGGATGGACAAACCGAAAGGGTGAATAGGATACTAGAGGATCTTTTGAGACTATGCATTCTTGACTTTGGTGGTACTTAGGAAGATCACCTACCTGTCGTTGAATTCGCGTATAATAATAGTTACCAAGCTAGCATAGGAATGGCACCATTCGAAGCTTTATACACAAGACCCTGCAAGTCACCAACTTGTTGGTGGGAGTCGACGGACAAGCTCATACTTGGACCCGACATGATAAGGGACACTTCCAATAAGGTTGAGTTGATATGAAGACGGATGAAAACGGCCCAAGATAGACAGAAATCCTATGCGGACAAGAGAAGGACAGACCTAAAGTTCGTAGTCGGAGATATGATCTTTATATAAGTTTCTCCTTTACACAATGTGGTTCTCTTTGGAGCGGTTGGAAAGTTAGCACCGAGGTTCGTAGGACCGTTCCCTATCATCGAGATGATTGGACAGATGGCCTATAAGGTAGAATTACCCGAGAAGTTGGCCGGAGTACACAATGTCTTTCATGTTTCGCATCTCCGAAAGTGCTTACATGAGTCTACCGAAGTGGTTGAGCCAAGCATTCTTGAAGGTGTAGAAGTGGAAAGAGAAGAAACATTGAGGAGTTCCGATCCGTATCTTAGGAATGGAGATCAAGAAGCTAAGGAATCGAGAAGTCAAGCTAGTTAAAGTACAGTGGAGTGAAGCCCAAGAAGACACAACTTGGGAAACCGAAGAGAAGATACGCACGCTATACCCAATTCCTTTTGAGGGTACATTCTCGATCTCTTTTTCCTGTAAGTTTACATACCTTCGTATAATGTACATGCTTTTGCTATCCATGTTTATCTCGTTATCTTCTTGATCCTATCTTGAGAACCTTTGGTAGAACCCTTTTGGATGTAAACATGTGATTGAAACATGTTATGGTTTATTATTGCAAGTGGTTGCTCGTGGTTGCATAACACACATTAGGCACTAGATAGGCTCAGTCACATTTTTCATGTTGCATATGCATGAGTGCTCATACTTGTACATAGATGGAAACTTGATATGCTATCATTCGGATGTTGCATATAAATGACTGTTTGTGCACTCTTGTAGAGATTATAAAGTATGTTAGGAATTTGCATACATGTTGGACTCATTACACTAACATAATTTGCATTAAGGAGGTCTACTGAAACAGTAACAACCTGATCTTTTGCATTAGATAAGTACATATACACACACTCTTGCACAAGTTCATTCAACATTAGAAATCTTTTAAGGACAATGGTTGCTTGTGGATGATGGTTAAGTAGATGGATGATTGGATGATAGGATGCATTCTTCTTAACTTGAAGATTTCGGGGATAAAATCCTTTAAGAAGGGGAGAATGTAACAACCCGTATTTTTATAACATGTTCAAACCCGAAATCAAGGCAGAATTAAATTTTAAAATAAGAATCAGGGAAAACGGGTTGCACCATTGTTTTTGTCTCAAAATTCTGATTGGAATAGAGTCCTAATTTTTGAAAAACTGAGTCCGTATGACCAAGATATGACCCCCCGTAGTTTCAAGTATTTTCAGAACCGAAAAACAGCTCGAATTCGAATTCAAATCCCAGCGCAGACTGGGGGGGGGGGGATTTTCCCGCTGAGGACCAGGTCGACCTGGGGGTCGACACAATGGTCGACCTCCCCGGGGCCAGGTTGACCTTATGGTCGACCTGGTGCCGAAACCCAAGTTTGAACCTGGGTTCATTCTGATGTTTTTGGTCTCGTTTTCAGTCTAAATCCGTTCGCCTAAACCTATATAAACAGCCCCTACCTCCGTTCTCTTTACACCATTTTATTCTCTCCTTATGTTGCCTCTAAAATAATTGAAATAAATAAATTAAAATAAAACACGAAGACTATTTCTTGAAGACTACGGCTAGGAATTGCATATTAGGGTTGTTCGACTAGAGCTTCGATTCTGCTTTATAAATTCTCGATCCGTGCACTGTAAGTTTTAGTTACTTTGAGATTTAAACTTGTTAATTGTAATTTGGACATGAGATAAAGTGAAATTGGACTTAAGTATGATAATCGATTCACATCTATTCTAGTTTCCATCTTGGATCTTGACATTTGGGAATATTGCTATGAAATCAGTTTGGACCTATTCATGTTGTAAATCAAACTCCTTCATGTCCATAGTATTATCATGCCTGTGATGTTGAATCAATCTACTTTTCACAAGTTTGGATTATCACCTTTATCATGACTATCACATTATTATGCTAGATCTGTAATCCTAATGTTTTGGGACTATTATTCTATATGCCAGTGATGTTATAACCAAATATCTTAAGCTATATCATGCTAGATTTATCACCTTGTGCTCGTTCTTTTGCCCATCATAGTTTTGATGTTATTCCCTTTTATTTTGGATTTGGATTTACTTGTAATCTAGATCAATTCACGTTTACGTGCGATGGGAATACGATTTGGGTAGATTAGGCAAAACGTGAATTGGTTATGAACATGAATCATGAAACTTGACAAGAAACTTGACATGAAACTTTCCATGAAACTTGACACGAACTTGACATGAAATTTGAACATGGACATGACACTAGAATGAACTTGAAAATGGCCAACTCGAGGCTGGTTTGAGTTTGCAGTGTAATTATGCCCAGAACCGCTCGGCAAATCCAGTGACTGCAAACAATAGGATCCATTGTGGGTAGATGGTCATATCGCGCTTGAAACTCGAGGTCAGACTGAGGTGTGGTGTAAATCTACCCGGAATCGCCCGTCATATCCAGTGCCCATAACAACAGGTCTGATGTGAGAGGTTGGGGTTCATTAATGAATTAATGCCACATGATAGGGTTAAGTCATGAACATGAAAGACAACACTTAACCAACTTGACACATGATTAGTGGGGTTAAGTCATGAAATTGAAAGACAACACTTAACCAACTTGACATACTAGACTGATAAGGGTTAAGTCACGAATTTAAATGACAACACTTAACCTGTTGGATGGAAACCCTAGATACGTGGTCCATTTCAGCAGTAACCCACTTAGATGTATCATGGTACCCTGGAACTAGGCAGGGTGGGGCACGATTACTGGGCCAATTGTAAGTGACCAGAATGACTGTTGAGATGGTGCACCAGTGTAGGTTCAGGCGACTATGGTCGTACACGTAGTCCGGAGTTGAAAAAGCAGGCATTGAGCATCAGTAGGTTTACACTGTGCGTGCTTGATTCGTGTCAGTGGTTGGCACCCTAGGGCTTGATACACCCTATGGTGGACCTACAGAGGTGACTACATTCGTGATAGGGCCGTATGACATAGACACACGATGAGCTAGAACTTGTAGGGAGCCGATTGATTAATGGATCGTTCCGTAGGACCCCAAAATACATTTCATGATATTGGGCCAAGGTATCATTTCATGGTTAATATATGACATGAGTTTGGGATACTAGTACAGTTGGTGCAGCGAATCTTGAACATGCGATACTATACTTGATATATACTTGATTTATCATGTTATCTTAGTCTATCTTGCCCATCCTGACAGCATTCTTATGTTTACTATCAGTTTATACATGTCATGTTATCTTTTCTTGTTTTTATGCTGAAAGTCGCAAGGACTTACCAGTCTTTATGACTGACCCATTTTCTTTCGCCTCTTTTTCTTTCGTTCCCCCCAGGTTCTCAGGGAGGAAACTCTAGCACTTAGCTTGGATTTCTCTTGCTTTCGGTTCAGCTCATGTACAATTTGATCTTGAGCTCTGCTATGCCTGCATTTCTGCTATCTTAGGGAATTATGCTATTTTTGCTGTTTTAAGCTTTTATGCTTCTTTATTTATGCAAAAAAGAATTTTTTGTAATGGAAAATATTGACTTTGGCTATTTGGTACTTTGGATGAAAAAGGCTTTGACTATTATGAAATTAATGAAATTTATCTTCTTCTGCTATTTTCTTTATGTCTGTCTTGTAATATTTCTGTGATTGTTTACCTCGATAACGCTCCTCCAAAACAAGTGCATTCCCTTTGTGAGTGACCCTAGCGGAGATTGGACGTTGCATGTTTGATTGTGGTCAGAATGCTCAAACACTTGTGGAAAACAATTCATAATAAATGAGCACTAATGTGCATTTATTCTGAATACCTGCACTGTAGTGTGCATTTTTATGCTTTTTAGCACAATTCTGTGTTGTTATTCCGATTTTTTTTTTTATAGTTGTGAGCTTATGTCCGTAATATTTGCATACTTGTGTAATTCTATATTATATAGTAGCACACCTGTGTGTTATTATTAAAAATACATGCTTTGTTTGCTATTATTAGTAAAATTTGCACACTTATGTGTAATTATGAAGATTATTTGCACATGTTTGAGTATGTACCAACAATATATGCGAACTTTTGTACTGTTATTCAAAATACATGAACACTTGCGTGACATTAGGCATAATACTTGCAGACTGGTACACATATATTTAGAACAGTTTGAAACCTTTTGCTAATAACTTTCTAATCCTTTTTACAGGTATCTATGGCGGAACATGATCCTATATGAGATGTTAAAAAAGAGAGAGCGTTAGTAATTACTGAACAGGCGTCTAAATCTCAACAATTGGTGAAAGAAGGAAAAATCGAAGAAGTACGGAGGAATCCCAAAAAGGATAGTGTGTATAGGAATAATCTTAAGGCATTCATCGAACTGATAGAGAAATTAAAGAAAGATGATCCTTATACGTATAAGCATTTTGTATTTCTTGAAAGTATAATGTTGTGAACTTTTACGTGCTGTTATAAATTTAGTTCAATTTTTTAATATTAATTATGTATTTGTTACAGTTATTTTTTTTTGAGAAATACTATGTATGCAATCATTCTATATAGTTAGATAGAAGTATGCAAATATTGTGTATAGTTGCATAGATGTATGCAATGATACTGAATATCTGTATCAACTTTGCTAGTATATTGCATAGATGAATAAATGATTGAAAAAAATTCATAGAAGCTACATACAGGTACGAAATTATTCTTGTAAATGGATAATGAACACAAGTATTATTCATTGTTGCATAGAAGTATGCAACTATTCTCTTTATTTGCATGCAGATATTCAAAATTTGTCGGGTATGCTTACTCTGTTTTAACTTTGTCTACTTTTTCCCCTTTTAGTTCTGAATTTTTTAATTTAATCAGTTGATTCTACAGTTTTAATTTTGTTATTTATTCCTATAATTTTATGAAGTTTAGTTCTTACTTAGTATTTAAAAAAAAATAAAACGTCTTCAGAAGTAATGTTGCAAATATATGCTGTTACATCAGGAATTATATTGAAAACATGCATATAAATATGCAAACTATTACGAATAATTGTACACACGACAGCATCAATTCATAATTTCATGTAAATTAGAAGAACTTAATTCAGTTCACAAAATAAAAAGGTAATTCAGTTTACACACTACATAATCATGCACACGTAGTTCAAAAAACAAAATAGCAGTCAACATTTTATAACAAATACAAACACCCCTTTCTTCCATTTTAATTTCTTCATCTCTAATGATTTCTTTGTCCTCACTTCTCTGCTTCATTATGTTAATAACAAACATGCACCAATATTTGCAGGACCACTGTTTAAAAAAACATTAATCAGCCTTATATGCATGTATTCAAATAAATTACAGAAACATGGACATATAATTATAACTAGATGCATACATATATGCAAATAACTGTTATATCTGCATATTTATATGAAATTTTTTAGAATATTCGCACATATTTTATTAAAAAATTTATCTAGAACACTTGTAATATGCATATATTAAGAATATATTCATATATGTATGCAACTAATCATCAAACACGCAAATAAACAGAAAATCAAAGGAGCTGAATATTTGTATGCATATATACAGAAAATATGCATACTTCTACGCAACTTTTTTGAGTACATCCAAACACATATTATACCAATAGTTGCATTTTTATATGCTCATATTCACAATATATGCATATTATTATGCATATATGCAGAATAGATGAAAATATATGTAGACAAATTAACTTGTACAGTTGAACAATCAGCAACAAAAATAAAACTTTATAAAATAATTAAACTGTCCATCAATAAAACAAGCCAATTAAACTAATACAAAATAATGAATTGGCTGTAAAATTAGCAATAAAAAATATCCATTGATAATATAGGACATTTAAATAATTCAGAATAATGAATCAACAAAAAACGATTGCAAAATGAAATCTGTATACCAAAAACAATATTAGAAAAATTTACCTATCACCCGCAAGAAGAAAAAATTAGAACGATTTCAACTGGAAATCCATATACCAAAAAACGATTTCAAAACGAAATCATGTAAAAAATATAAATCACCTGGAAGAAGAAACTTCAATTTTTTAAATGAAGGATCGATCAAATTAACTCTCTAAAGAAATTGTTGAGATTGTTAGATGGAAAGAATTTTGAAACCATTAGAACAATGATGGCGTAGCCATTAACACAGAAATATACGATGATGAAAAAATTAGGTGGATGAAATGTATAATAGATCACGTTAATTACGCCATAATTTGGGTAAATCTGCAATTCAGGAAAAGAAAATGCGGATATTTAAAAATAGGGATGAAATTTACATGTAATTAAAGGAGAGGATGTGAGCCTAATTAAGTTTACTTTTATGAATGTGAGCCTAATTTTCACATAATAAATTGGTACTAATATACAATGGTAGTTTTATAGAGATATAAATAGTTATAATATGTACGGATAATGAATATTTCATCTTTTTTACGAAATGAAAGTGAGACTAATAAGTACTACACTTCTCCGTTAGTACTTGATTTTGTACCCATAAGTCTTATCTTTGTTATCAGTTATTTCTGTATTTCATTATTTTTCTTACTACCCTTTTGCTAGAAATACATTCCCTTCTATGTAAAAAAGGTTTATCCCCAAAATTTCAACATCACAGTTGACCCGTTTGGGAATAATATATCTTTAGTTTCCTTCACTATTTTTATCATTATTGTTTGGACTGTGATATAAAGGTCTTGCATTCATGATTTATTTTACAGACATAAAGGCTATAAATATTCAGTAATGTTTTCCATGAAAGGATAATATGTATAAGAAAACGTAAACCAAACTCTATGTTTAAAGGTGAAAATATGCACTAGCAAATTCATTTTGTATAATTGGAAAGCGTATCCATTTAATTTTAAGGGATATGTTGATTATGAAAGATAATGAATTTTTTTTAAAGCTTCAAACAAAGTATTACATCATTTTCTTCTGCAAAGAACTTAATTTACTTATCTTATTCGACTTATTAGCTTATGAGTAGAAATGAATATTGGTAATTTTCATTGTTGTTCTCATTGATGATGATAGTATATTAACTCTGATCCACTTTTAGTTTCTTATTTCTATTTATGGCATCAACTGTTTTCCAGTTTTCCATTCTTCCTATTAAGACAATATACATATAAAGGATCTCATGTTTTTTATTCTTCCATACTAAGGTGTGAAAACAAGGGATTTACTGCAATATGTGTTACCATCAAAAGGCTATATTTCATTTAAAATGAAAAAAGTTAAGTCTTCTGTATATAACTACTCAATCATTTTGCTGACATTTCCATGTTATATCATTTTCAGGATACCAATAGAATTTGGGTCCTTTGACAAACTCACCATACATTCTATCTATATATTGCTTATATTGGAAAGGAGAATTCACCATCTTCTTTGATCAATACGTGTAGTGAAATTTTTTATAAACCTTTCTCCTTTTAATAAAGGTTGCATTTGACACCATTATTCTCCTCGACCCACGTACCCAACTTCATAAACTCTGAAGAAAAACATAAATCTAATTGTGCAAACTGAAAGGATTAGTGGACGACTTATAGAAGAATTACTTATCACCAGTTCACTTCAACATGTGATGTAGCAACGGAAGGAACAACAAATCCTAATCTTCTAATTGTGGTAATTTATGAATCCTTTATCGCGACAATTTTCAACTTTGATTTGGTTGATAGTTATGATTGGGTCTAAAATTTTGAATGTAAAATTGAAACGATGCTCTTCGTATACTATCTTCTCAGATCTACTAATTATACTTTGATCAAAGGTAGAATAGAATGATGTATTATAATTTTCTGTATATGACACATATATCACAAGCAGGGCCGGCTGGAAGCATCGGGTTGCCCTAGGCAAAAACGCGGAGGGAAAAAAATTTCAGTAACACGTTGTCCTAGGCAAGGGGGCGAGGATGGAAAAAAAATCAACAGCAACATGCGGGGAGGGGAGAAACATAATTAGGGGCAAGCACAAGGATTCGAACTGCAGACCTCAAGCACTGGACCATCCAAGTTGCCAATAATACCAACTGCGCTACAGACGACTGCTGGAAGAAACTGTAGTGACAGTTTGAAAACAAAAACAGCCGATCACCACCACCACTTCCAGCTCCTCCCCGGCTGTTGCCCCTTGGAGGTGGGTTGCCCTATTCGGCGGCCTAGCCCGCCTAGCCCTAAAACCGGGCCTGATCACAAGCCAATTTTTTTGATAGGTAATTGGATTGTTGTCATGCTTTCACAATTGGTCTATGTATGTTTAGTGATTTAACTATGATATTGTGGAATATTAAACTGTCTCATTATTACCTAACCGTGGTTTCTCTTTTTGAAATCCAAACCAATGACAGGGTACAATGCAGTACATTGGAAATAATCAAAATATGAATATTTTTATCATTAAATTTCGAATTGTAACGAAATTCCATTCCGCTATTCCAGAATTCGGTTCAAAAATTAATTTTTTTACTTCTTTTGATATTTGGGAATGGAACAAGTTGTTGTTTAATAAATCAAATTAGTAATCTAAGTAGAGTGCGAGTACTAATTGGATGATTGACGCAATTATACTTTAATATGAAATGGACAGTATTAACTTATTATATTGGATGGCCTTAAATCAGGAGCTACAGGATACGTGTATTTTATTTTATATTGTCGACCATTACATAAATATACATACTACTGTTTTTCGTTAAATTTTTATTATTATTTCTCATTTTAGTAAGTCCATCTTTATTAGCTATTCCGTGACACGAAATAAATTCTACTCGGGGGTTGTAAAATGCGGCTATGCCTTTTTATTATTATTATATTTTTGAGTTATTCTCATTAAGAATGCATGGTTATTTCGAGATGTGGATGTACGCCTACAATAAGTCAATTGAGTTATTGCTTGAGCATAAAACAAAATTTAACGTGCCAATATTCAAATATGCAAATTTGAGATTTAGGGAAGATCTTCATTTTCTAACTAGAATATAAGGAGAAATATAGAAAAAATTGTTCTGTATAATACAAATATTCAATTTTATTGACGCTTTTATACTATTCTAAACAACTTACGTTTAATTCAATTTAGTTAATTTGTTCGCATCATGCTTAAATTATAATATTAATATGATCATAATTGAATATTCAAGTTGTTTGATTCTTATATTTTAATTGTTATGCTCATGTACTATTTCGATTTAATTTAATGATGACTAGAATGACATATTTTTGTTCAGATTGTTCTACTTTTTCCGTATTTATTAATTAAATATGAAAGCAAAGAGTAAACTGGTAACGTGACAACTCACCAGTTTATTATGTGAGATAGAAAAGCGATTAAATTTATCACTTCGTCATTTCTTCATTCTTCTCAACTACCAACTTCGTACAAGTACCTGTTTGCAATTCTATTGCCCAAACAACCTGCTAAATATATATAACACAATCGCCCAGCAATTCAATGATATTTATGGATCGAAAGAGTCATTCTTGATTTTTTTTATGTTGAACCTGCTGGTAATATTCCTGTCGTTTGTAGTACATTATTTCAATGCTGATTTGCATTAGTTATACATGCAAATCACGTCTAGAGGGACTCGGTGACCTTATTCCATTTTTTGCACTAACAAAAATGTCCATTATTGGAATTCTTAATTTACTGATGTATGTAGATTGAAATACAAACATGGATTCGATAAACCAAGTTATAGTATGAATCAACTCTGTTTAGCTTCCAAAAATTCTTTTGCAAATTTTTTTATGTAGAATCCACATTTCGTTATGCTTTTCTTCTTTCCACAATAACATATATATTTCCTAAACAAGAAAAATGTAACACGGTTTGCTTAATAAAATATTGTACATAAATCATTTTTCATGCTTCCTAAAACATATCCCTATACTAAAGTTCCATGAGCCTGGTAGTTGTATCTCATCCTAACCAGACTGTCTACTAATAACTAGGGATTAGATATCAGGAAGATGTTAAATTTAGGTTATACAAAACCATAAATCGATGGGAAATAAATATTTGTTTAATATGTAAATACATGAAGCATTAACTGCATTTGCATGAGATGGAATGAAATAAATGCACACATTAATATCTTCCATCTATGCTTGTAACACCCCACCTCCGCTAGGGTCACTCGCAAAGAAATGCACTAGCTTTAGAGGGGTATTATTGGTAAACATGTACAGAAATATTACAAGACAGAACATATATATATAAAACAACGGAAGTAAAACAAATTTCATTACCTTATAAAATAAGGTCTAGAAGCCTTTTACATCAAAATACATCAAAACCTGTCTTGCAATAATAAAGAAGCATAAAACCATTTCATAAATTATTCCCCAAGTAAAACAGTAAAGTAGCCATAGCCAAGAGAAGTCCAAGCCATGCGTGATGACCTTCAAACAGAAGAAGTCCAAACTAACAACAGCATTTCCTCCCTGTAACCTGGGGAGGGGGGGGGGGAGAACTGGAAGACAAGAGGCGAAACAAAACGGGGTCAGTCATAAAGACTGGTAAGCCCTATCTACTATCAGTATATAAACTAGTAAAGTTAACTGGCATGAGGAATTGAGATGAACATAAGTATGATGACAAGATAGATAAGCTAAACCAAAATAACAGGATGAACTACGGTACCAAAATAAACGAGTGTGTCATGATAAACTACGGTGTCAAGATAAATCAAGGTACCACATCGTCAGGTTTCTATCATGTATACTATCCCAAGGTATTTATCATGTATAACATCCTAAGGTATATATCATGTACATTTGCTCTGCACCGCTCGTACTAGTATCACAACCCGCGTCATGTATTAACTATGAATGTCCTTTGCCCAACGCCACGTAATGGTCCATGTCAACCTAATATATAGCATATGTAGGTTTTCCCAACTCGTATGTTTCTTTCCATGTATAAGCTTAGTCCTTTGCCGTAGGCCATACGGGCTTTTCCATGTAAACGTCTTATCCTTGAAGTTATTTTGGACTGCTACCCTTGATCTAGTTATGTTTTCTTACCATGAACTATCGCGTGTCCACTTAGGATTTATGCCACCTAGGACCACTAGCGATTATGCTACCTAATGAACGTTTCCGTGTCTCGGTTTGGGTTCAGCCACCTAGGGCCACTAGGGATTATGCCACCCGTCAACCGCGCCCTTTATCCCACGTATGTATCGTGAATCGTTTTCCATGTCTAGATGCACATGTTCCTCAATGTGCCATCCGAGTTCCGTGCCAGGGCAAATCAAGAAATACGGGACTCGGTCGGAAGCTTTAAGTCGTCTGCTGATGCAGATATCAAGGTCTGTTTTTGTACCCGTGGCTATGGTCCCACGTGACCCCTCCCTCAACTACTGAAAGGCAATCCAAGAAAAATCATGTATGAGAACTACACTAAGGCCCATCGATGCCCACTTCCAGATAGCCAACCTCACCCATAACTTGATAGCTCGTATATGGTCTTTTGGGAGTTCCCTGCCTTTCCGTACGTACACGATTGACTAAAGATGGTAGGTAGTCGGCGACATGCTATCCCGGGGCAAAATCAAGTATCGTCGACTCCACGCTAATCCATCCCAGCCTTTAGGTCGCTCGCATAGCAACCAAGGCATACTCTTGGCTCTTCTACCGCAGACCTTAACCCCTGTGAGGCTGGGTTTCATGGACCACTCGCCACCTCACAGAGGGATACCAAGAGTACCCTCACGTTCCCCGAAGCTTTCACTTCGTCACCCAGTTCGCTGGAGCTTTTATCCTAGTCAGATAACTTGCTCCTCCTCGTATACTAAGCGATGACCTACCGTACCAGGTTACTCATCTCTTTATGAACTAGTCCCATGTCCTTAGCTAAGAATTATTACTTAGTTACCCTTAACTAAGGTTTACCACTTAGCCCCTCTTTCCGCTATCCTTGTTAACTACGATTTCCAACCTAGACCTTTGAGCTAGGGTTTTGTCAAATGGGTTAAGTGTTGTTATCCAAGTTCGTGACTTGACCCGCCTACAAATCATGTCAAGATTGGCTAAGTACTCAAGTTCAAGGCTTAGCCATACAAGTTGGTTAAGTGTACCAAGAAGCTCATGACTTAACCCTATCAAGTCAAATTGGTTAAGTATTTATTTGCCTTAACCCTATCAGATTTTCATGTTAGATTGATTAAGCATGGATTATCTTAATCCCATCAGATTATTGAGTCGGATTGGTTAAGTATGGGTTAGCTTAACCCCATCCACTAATCGTATTACAATGGTTAAGCCTAATCTTAAAAGGTCTTGTGACTTAACCCTTATCAGGTCCACCTATTAGATTGGTTAAGTATAGGTTACTTAACCTCATCAAATCATCACGTATAATTGGTTAGGTATAAGTTACTTAACCCCACTAAATTATCATGTTAAATTGATTAAGTATTGGTTACTTAACCCCATTGAATAACCAAGTTTAGATTGGTTAAGTGTTTAACTTAACCCCATCGAATTCTCGTGTTTAGATTAGTTAAGTATAGATTACTTAACCCCATCTAATTACCGTGTTTAGATTAGTTAAGTGATAGTTACTTAACCCCATCTAATTACCGTGTTTAGATTAGTTAAGTCTTAGTTACTTAACCTCATCTAATTACCGTGTTTAGATTAGTTAAGCGTAAATTACTTAAGCCCGTCCCCTAACTGTCTTGTATGGTTAAGTGTCATTAAGAAATCAAGCCCGGTCCCACTTAACCTACCCATTTGTGTCATATCAGTTAAGTGTCATTAGTCAAATATACTTAACCTTATCATGTGGCATCAATTTAATTAATGCACTCTCAACCTCTCACATTAGACTTTGTTGTGGTTACTAGTTAAGCCGGGCGGGTCCGGGTAGATTTACACCACAACCTAGTCTAACCTCGGGTCTTAAGCGCGACATGACCAACTTCTCACATTAGATCCTATTGTTTGTGGCCACTAGTTAAGCCGGGCGGGTCCGGGTAGATTTATGCTACAAACACAACCCAACCTCGAGTTGGCCATTTTCATGTTTGGTATAGTGTCTTGTTACACTTACAACCCATACGTGTCAAGTTTCCAAGTCCCATGCTCATAGCCAAAGTTACATGTTGTCACGTTTATACCAACTTACCCAAATCATGTTTCATGTCATTAAAGTTTCCCCATAACCTAACCCCAACGCTTTTAAACTCGCATATACATTCACAACAACGCATAATGGATTTAAAGAACGAACTTGGCAAAGGCATGACAAAAAGGGTATAAGGCCACAAGTTAAACATGGTGGAAATGAGGCATAAATGTGCTCACAAACTTGCATGTTACATTGTCAAGCCTCAAAAACATGCATAACATTCAAACTTGGCAAATAGGTCATACATGGTCATAGATGACATGAAATGATGACAAGTAACTCGCATATAACATCACATAAGGGTTATGACTTCATATGCAAGTTAACCTAAAGGTTATGAGGGTTCTCATGTTGCATAATGCAACATTTCAACATAAAGGTTATAGCTTTTAACCCACAAGATCAAGGTAATGACTTTATAGACTTGCATAACATGATAGCATGTATCATACTTAATGATCAAACCCAAACTTGCAACATTCATTTAACTTTATAGTTAATATCTAAGAGTAGGAGGGGGCTTACAATGCTATGAAGGCACAAATCAACATATAAAACAAAGATTGAGACGAAGCCATTCATGCTATCACCCAAAAACCCCAAAAGAACAAGCTCCAAATGAAACCCTTGAGCAAATATCAATAAAAATCCTTGCTTTGAAGAAGAAAGGTTTCAACTTTGGCTTTGAATGAAGCTTATGAGCTCTCATGCAAGATCCTTGCTTTTTGGTCAAGAAAAGGTTGCAACTTTGGCTAGAATGCAACTTATGAACTCTCATACAAACATGAAATCACTCAAATGATCATTGAATCTTTCATGAATGAAGAAAAGAGGCTCCTTTACTTTGAAACTAGCTTAGAACACTTAAGCTATCATGAAGAAGAAGATGGAGGCCATGGGTTGAAGTGGAGGCCATGATGAGGAATCATTTTGGCATAGTTTAGTTGTAGGATCAATTTATGAGGGTTTTAGGAGAGGGTTAGGGGTCTTTTTATAGAAGACTAGGATAGTTTTAGCCATAGGATAAACCCTAGAACCAATCCTAGCCTTTAAAGCATGTCTTGGGGAAGAAGTCACATGTAGGAACCATTTAGGGCCTTTAGATTAAAGCTGAACCATGAGAACCATTCAAATGAAAAATCTGCATTCGAGCGTATCAGCCCACGGGTTGACAGCCAAACACCCTGGTTTAACCCCTAGTCGACCCAGCGGGCTCAGGTCGACCTCAAAAATCGGCCGGTTCGGTTATTCCCCTCTCCCAATTCGCTATTTTGAACATTTTTGCATATTTATTTATTAAATTTTCAATTATATATATATATATATATATATATATATATATATATATATGTATATCAATATAAATATTTCTCTGCGTAAGCCATTTCACTTAATTAAGTATACTTTAATTTGTGAATTTTTATGTTCAAATTACGGGGTGTTACATTCTCCCCTCCTTAAAGGATTTCATCCCCGAAATCTGTAAGTCAAGAAGAACGTATCCTACCAACCAAACAACCATCTACTCAAACCATCAAACACTGGCATCATTATCCTTAGACGATTTCTAATGCTATATGAACATATGCAGAACGTGTGTGTATATGCTCCTTAGCTAATGCTAATGATCAGGCCTGAATGATCTTTCTAATGCAAAATATGTTTAGTGCCATGAGTCCAACATGTATGCGAATAGTCCTAGTCATATAAGTACTATATGCGTGCACAAACATTCATTCATATGCAACATCTGCATGATAACAAATTCAATTTCATCCATAAACAAGTATAAATACTCGTGCATATGCAACATGAAACGTGACCGCGTCAATCTAGTATCTAATGTGTATTCGCGCATCCACGAGCAACCACTTGCAACCATTTGCAACTAGGGCTGCACACAACCCATATCCAACCCGATCCAACCCACCAACCCGACCCAACCCACATAAACCCAACCCAACCCATCCTAGTTCGGGTCGGATATGGGTTACAATCTGTAACCCATACTATATGTGGGTCGGGTTTGACATTTTGTTCAACCCAACCTCATTTTAACCCAACCCAAACCTATTTAAAAAAAACTAATTTAATATCCATCCAATTAAAATTAGAATAGTATAATCCTAGAATAATGTTTATGTATTCTTTAATAAATGTACAAAAAAATATTTCATGTTAATCCAAACTAGATAGAATTTGATAAATATATTTTAAAGAGCATTTTAATGTATTTTAAAATGAAACACTTGCTCAACTATGTAGTAAATTAATTTCATATGATGTGTTTTACATTGAAATTTTAATTATATGTCTTGTAATGAATCGGTTATTTTAAATGCATTATGCTAGCTAAAATATGATATATTATGCTGAATATTTTGATATAATTTTTAGAAAAAATCCCTTATATTCTCATTTTTTATTGTATTCAAATGACCCAACCCAACCTTACTTAACCCGACCCAACCCATACTTCAATCCAACCCATATCCAACCTCATATAGGGTCGGGTACGGGTTGAGCTACCTTAAACCCATACCTATGCGGGTCGGATAAAGTATTTGGTCTAACCCGACCCAACCCATACTTTGTGCAGCCCTATTTGCAACCATATCAATCATAACATGTTTCAAATACATGTTTACATCCATAGAGTTCTATCTAAGGTTCCCAAGATAAGATCGAGGAGATAAACAAGACAAACTCCTTACGGGGTTTGTAACAGAAATAGGACCGAGAGGATATCCACCAAGCGATAGCATGCAAGTAAGCTCTACAGGTGAACCAAGGATCAAAGATACACTCTTTAAAAGAGACATGATGCGCGCGTCTGAGCCGCATTTCCACGAACTTAATTCCATTGTGCCTTGACCGCCTTTGACTTCATGGTTTCGTAGCTCCTTGATTCCTATTTCCAAGGTATGAGTCGGAACTCTTTTCACTGTCGCCTCTCGTTCCACTTTCATTTATTCTTTCTCTAGTATACTTGGCTCAACCATATCTACGTACTCATGCAAGCTCTCCAAAATTCACTAGTGAATTCTGGATCTCGTTTACCAATGCCAATTTATGTTACCACGTGCACTTACTAGGGTGATTCCTATAACCCATGCTTAAGCGGAATGAACCATCCGTCTTATTGGCGGTCGTTACTCGATTGGATCAGAGATTTCTGATAAATACATTAAGAGATTCTAGGTAACTAACCATGACAGAACCTAAAAGGTTACACGAGACTTCGAAGGTATTACCAAAGCAAGCCAAGAGTCTGACTGCCCTCTTTTCAAAACCGAGAATGGTATCCCTTACTGGATAACCACTTTACCCCTAGAATCCATCCATAGCTCAACAATAGAAGTATTGCTTCTAATCTCAACACTTGGCATAGACGTTCTCAAATCCAACAAGTCATGAATAAATGGACCGACTCTCCAACCAGATTTTGGGACAAAAACTGGGATCCTCTACCATGCTAGTACTAAGGTGCAGAGACTCAACTATCCAAGCAGACTTAAATGATACGATGGTCAAGACAAAGTCTGGATGGGATGATAGAAAAGAACGACTAAACCTTTACCAGAAACGGTACCATTTCTTTTAGGTACCCTAGAAATGGGAGCGTACAATTGCCCTCTCCGATGATCTTGTCCTTGTCCTCCTTGATGGACTAAGCCATAGCAACAGTTGCTTATCCTTAAGCTCGCGTCCTTTATCCTTGTTCTTATTATCCCTTCTTATAACTTCGGTAACCGGTCTCTCGAGAACTTCCTCCATCGCATGGGAAAACACTTACGTAGCTAGACAAGGATTAGTCGCAGTTAAAACTACTGTGACTCCAGATGGAGGAAAGAAAGGGAAAAGAGATTCGATCAAGGGAACAAAGGATAGTGCTAATGTCTTTTGGGGAATAGCCTTTAAAAACTTTTCTTGAAAAATGCTTCTTTGTAAACGGTTTCTCAAATAATTTTCAGAAGGTTTATAAAAACTTTTGCCCAGTCTGGTAACCTTCTGCTCTGATACCAAATGTAACACCCCACCTCCGCTAGGGTCACTCGCAAAGGAATGCACTAGCTTTAGAGGGGTATTATTGGTAAACATGTACAGAAATATTACAAGACAGAACATATATATATATATAAAACAGCGGAAGTAAAACAAATTTCATTACCTTATAAAATAAGGTCTAAAAGCCTTTTACTTCAAAATACATCAAAACCTGTCTTGCAATAATAAAGAAGCATAAAACCATTTCATAAATTATTTCCCAAGTAAAACAGTAAAGTAGTCATAGCCAAGAGAAGTCCAAGCCATGTGTGATGACCTTCAAACAGAAGAAGTCCAAACTAACAATAGCATTTCCTCCCTGTAACCTGGGGGGGGGGGGGGGGACGGAAGACAAGAGGCGAAACAAAACGGGGTCAGTCATAAAGACTGATAAGCCCTATCTACTATCAGTATATAAACTAGTAAAGTTAACTGGCATGAGGAACTGAGATGAACATAAGTATGATGACAAGATAGATAAGCTAAACCAAAATAACAGGATGAACTACGGTACCAAAATAAACGAGTGTGTCATGATAAACTACGGTGTCAAGATAAATCAAGGTACCACATCGTCAGGTTTCTATCAAGTATATTATCCCAAGGTATTTATCATGTACAACATCCTAAGGTATATATCATGTATATTTGCTCTGCACCCCTCGTACTAGTATCCCAACCCGCGTCATGTGTTAACTATGAATGTCCCTTGCCCAACGCCACGTAATGGTCCATGTCAACCTAATATATAGCATATGTAGGTTTTCCCAACTCGTATGTTTCTTTCCATGTATAAGTTTAGTCCTTTGCCGTAGGCCATACGGGCTTTCCCATGTAAACGTCTTATCCTTGAAGTTATTTTGGACTGGTACCCTTGATCTAGTTATGTTTTCTTACCATGAACTATCGCGTGTCCACTTAGGATTTATGCCACCTAGGACCACTAGGGATTATGCTACCTAATGAACGTTTCCGTGTCTCGGTTTGGGTTCAGCCACCTAGGGCCACTAGGGATTATGCCACCCATCAACCGCGCCCTTTATCCCGCGTATGCATCGTGAATCGTTTTCCATGTCTAGATGCACATGTTCCTCAATGTGCCATCCGAGTTCCGTGCCAGGGCAAATCAAGAAATACGGGACTCGGTCGGGAGCTTTAAGTCATCCACTGATGCAGATATCAAGGTCTGTTTTTGTACCCGTGGCTATGGTCCCACGTGACCCCTCCCTCAACTACTGAAAGGCAATCCAAGAAAAATCATGTATGAGAACTACACTAAGGCCCATCGATGCCCACTTCCAGATAGCCAACCTCACCCATAACTTGATAGCTAGTATATGGTCTTTTGGGAGTTTCCTGCCTTTCCGTACGTACACGATTGACTAAAGTTGGTAGGTAGTCGGCGACATGCTATCCCGGGGCAAAATCAAGTATCGTCGACTCCACGCTAATCCATCCCAGTCTTTAGGTCGCCCGCATAACAACCAAGGCATACTCTTGGCTCTTTTACTGCAGACTTTAACCCCTGTGAGGCCGGGTTTCATGGACCACTCGCCACCTCACAGAGGGATACCAAGAGTACCCTCACGTTCCCCGAAGCTTTCACTTCGTCACCCAGTTCACTGGAGCTTTTATCCTAGTCAGATAACTTGCTCCTCCTCGTATACTAAGCGATGACCTACCGTACCAGGTTACTCATCTCTTTATGAACTAGTCCCATGTCCTTGGCTAAGAATTATTACTTAGTTACCCTTAACTAAGGTTTACCACTTAGCCCCTCTTTTCGCTATCCTTGTTAACTACGATTTCCAACCTAGTCCTTTGAGCTAGGGTTTTGTCAAATGGGTTAAGTGTTGTTATCCAAGTTCGTGACTTGACCCGCCTACAAATCATGTCAAGATTGGCTAAGTACTCAAGTTCAAGGCTTAGCCATACAAGTTGGTTAAGTGTACCAAGAAGCTCATGACTTAACCCTATCAAGTCAAATTGGTTAAGTATTTATTTGCCTTAACCCTATCATATTTTCATGTTAGATTGATTAAGCATGGATTATCTTAATCCCATCAGATTATCGAGTCGGATTAGTTAAGTATGGGTGTAACACCCCGCCTCCGCTAGGGTCACTCGCAAAGGAATGCACTAGCTTTAGAGGGGCATTATTGGTAAACATGCACAGAAATATCACAAGACAGAACATATAAAATAGCGGAAGTAAAATCGAACTTTCATAAACATGAATACATAAGGTCTAAAGCCTGTTACATCAGAGTACATCAAAACTTGTCTTGCAATAGTAAAGAAGCATAAAGACTTTTTCATAAATTATTCCCCAAATAAAAACAGTAAAGTAGCCATAGCCAGGAAAAGTCCAAGCCATCCATGATGACCTTCAAGCAGAAGAAGTCCGAACTAAACAACAGTATTTCCTCCCTGTAACCTGGGGGGGAAACAGAAGAAAAGAGGTGAAACAAAACGGGTCAGTCAAAAAGACTGAGTAAGCCCTATCTACTATTAGTATAAAAACTAGTAAAGTTAACTGACATGAGAAACTGAGATGAACATAAGCATGATAACAAGATAGATAGGCTAAATCAAAATAATAGGATGAACTACTGAACTCAGGTAAACTAAGGTGTCATGATAAATTACGATGTCAAGATAAAACAAGGTATCACATCGTCAGGTTTCTATCAAGTATAATATCCCCAAGATATCTATCACGTATAACGTCCCATGGCATCTATCCTGTATATCCGCTTTGCACCTACCGTACTAGTATCCCAACTGTATTACGTGTTATCCGTGAATGACCCTTACTCAAAAGTCGTGTAATGGTCCATGTCAACCTAATATGCCGCATATATAGGTTACTCAACTCATATGTTTCTTTCCATGTATAAGTTCAGTCCTTTGCCGTAGGCTGTACGGGCTTTCCCATGTAAACGGTTTATCCTTGAAGTTGTTTTGGACTGCAACCCTTGATCTAGTTGTGTTTCCTTACCATGAACTATCGCGCGTCCACTTAGGATTTATGCCACCTAGGACCGCTAGGGATTATGCTACCTAATGAACGTTTCCGTGTCTCGGTTTGGGTTTTGGCCACCTAGGACCACTAGGGATTACGCCACCCGTCAACCGCGCCCTTGATCCTACGTATGTATCGTGAATCGTTTTCCATGTCTAGATGCACATGTTCCCTAATGTGCCATCCGAGTTCCGTGCCAGGGCAAATCAAGAAATACGGAACTCGGTCGGGAGCTTTAAATCGTCTGCCGATGCAGATATCAAGGTCTGTTTTTGTACCCGTGGCTATGGTCCCACGTGACCCCTCCCTCAACTACTGAAAGGCAATCCCAGAAAAATCATGTATAAGAACCACTCCATGGCCCCACTATAGCCCACTTCCCTACGGGCCAACCTCACCCATGACTCGATAGCAAGCACATGGTCTGTTGGGGGTTCTCTGCCTTTCCGTACGTACATGATTGACTAAAGATGGTAGGTAGTCGGCGATGTGCTATCCAGGGCAAAAACCAAGAATCGTCGACTCCACGCTAATCCATCCCAGTCTTTAGGTCGCTCGCATAGCAACCAAGGCATACTCTTGGTCCTTCTAACGCAGACCTTAACCTCTCATGGGCCTAGTATGATTACCTGGCAGCCCACAGAGGGATCCCAAGAATATCCTCACGTCCCCCGAAGCTTCCACTTCGGCACCCAGTGCGCTGGAGCTTTTATCCGAGTCAGATAACTTGCTCCCCCTCGTATACTAAGCGATGACCTACCGTATCAGGTTACTCATCGTTTTGTGAATTAGTCCTATGTCCTTAGCTAAGAATTATTACTTAGTTACCCTTAACTAAGGTTTACCACTTAGCTTCCTTTCCCGTTATCCTTGATCAACCACGAGTCTCTACCTAATTGTAACAACCCGTAAAATCTGGGCCAGTTTAAAATTTTTATTTTGGCAATTTTGGCGAATTTTGATTATTTAAAATAGATTATTTTAAATAATATCGACGAGAAATTTATTTTGAATATATTCGAACGTATATATTTATACGCGCCGTAGTTAGAATATATAATATTTATATATAATTATAAAAGGAATTGAAAATGGCGCGGTAGTTCGATAATTCGATTTCAAACTTCAATTGAATGTACCGGGTGCAAAACAATCCGGATTTTAGTGAAACCAAAAATAATGGAATCTAATAGTGAATATCTTTCCAACGAATCCGAAAAATCAAGATTTCATATCGGGAATCAAAAGATATGTCCAGTTGAAAATTCTGAATAGTCGCTATGGAATTCAGGCCCTTAAAAATGGACATTTTGCAAACGACCTCGGATTTTGACGAAACCAGTTTTGATGGATCCGCAGTGTCAAGTAATTGCTAGATTCCAAATTTCATAATTTTTCGAATCGATATGTGAGCGTGGTAAAGGAAAACGCGTTTGACCGGTTTCAGTTGATTTTAATCGACTGGAAATTGGCCATTTTTCAAACGGCCTCAGAATTCGACGAAATTAGTTTTGTTAGGACCGTATCGTCAATACGAAGCTAGAAAATATTTTTCTGCAATTTATAGAGTTAGCATGTGACCCCGGTATTTTGAAATGTACGTTTAAAATTCAATATACTGATTTAAAAGTAAATTAAACGGAAACTGATTGAAACGATTGAATCAGCTTGCGACACATATCCCATTGTGCTCGGAATGGGGGTAGAACGCTAAGGACGACAGGCGGTGGGCCTCGTTTCGAGGTCATATGTAAAAGTCAACCCTTTTTGCCAAATATAATAATTAAATAAAAAAAAAAAACTTTTCCCTCCTATACCTCTGGCCCCCCCCCCCGAATTCATTTATACAGAAATAAAAAAAAAAAAAAAAACCCTAACCTAGACATCGCCGACGCCCCCCTCGACGCCGACGAAGACCCCGAAGCCGCCGCCCACGCTAGCCGCACATCCCCTTCTTCCTCCCCCCTCCATCGATCGAAGGCCAGAGCCTCCAGAAGAAACCCCGACACCCGATTAGCCCCCGTTCGAGGCGTTGAAACCCGAGCGCCGCCGCCCCACTTCGAGCTCCGTCGATCTGCGAACCCCCACTCCCCCCTGTAAGTTTTTTTCGTTTTGCTATTTTGTTTTTATAAAAGATTTAAACTGTTTTTTTTTATAAGCAGATTTAAACTGTTTTTATAAGCATTTCTAAACTGTTTTTATAAGCATTTCTAAACTGTTTTTATAAGCATTTCTAAACTGTTTTTATAAGCATTTTTAAACGGATTTTATAAGCATTTTTAAATTGATTTTTAAAAGTTTAAAACTGATTTTGTAAAAAAAAGAAAAATTGAATTTTTAAAGAAGTAGAAAAAACTTGAATTTTTAAAGAAGTAGAAAACTTGAATTTTTAAAGAAGTAGAAAAATTGAATTTTTAAAGAAGTAGAAAAAATTGAATTTTTAAAGAAGTAGAAAAAATTGAATTTTTAAAGAAGTAGAAAAAATTGAATTTTTAAAGAAGTAGAAAAACTTGAATTTTTAAAGAAGTAGAAAAAACTTGAATTTTTAAAGAAGTAGAAAAAATTGAATTTTTAAAGAAGTAGAAAAAATTGAATTTTTAAAGAAGTAGAAAAAAATTGAATTTTTAAAGAAGTAGAAAAATATAATCTTTTATATTGTCGAATGAAAAATTCGATTTTTATATATTGAACTTCGAACTAAAAATTCGATTTTTATATATTGAACTTCGAACTAAAAGTTCGATTTTTATATATTGAACTTTGAAGTAAAAATTCGATTTTTATAAATTGAATAGCGAAGTAAAAATTCGATTTTTATATATTGAACTTTGAACTAAAAATTCGATTTTTATATATTGAACTTTGAAATAAAAATTCGATTTTTATATATTGAACTTTGAAATAAAAATTCGATTTTTATATATTGAACTTTGAAATAAAAATTCGATTTTTATATATTGAATAGCGAAGTAAAAATTCGATTTTTATAAATTGAATAGCGAAGTAAAAATTCGATTTTTATATATTGAACTTTGAACTAAAAATTCGATTTTTATATATTGAACTTTGAAATAAAAATTCGATTTTTATATATTGAACTTTGAAATAAAAATTCGATTTTTATATATTGAACTTTGAAATAAAAATTCGATTTTTATATATTGAACTTTGAAATAAAAATTCGATTTTTATATATTGAATAGCGAAGTAAAAATGTGATTTTTACGTATGTAGTGAAAGCAGCAACGAAGGTGACAAAAAGGCGAAACGACGAAGACTTCTGCAAATGAAGTGCCGTGGAGCTAGGATAGCTAATAAGTGAGAATTTCTCACCTTTCAATTTATTTTTCTAGTTATATATATATATATACTAGGATGCAGACGGTGCTTAGTAGCACCCGACACAATCGTCCACAGACCATGGACTTGTTTGTTTGATTGTTTGGTGATTGATTGCGATATTTGTTTGAATGTGGTTTGTGATGTGAAAAATCGAATCGATAAATTGGTTAGGATTAGACGTGCGCCGTTATAAGGCGAAGGAGTAAGGCTAGGTTAGACACTTACTCCAAATCTTGTGGTTTGCATAATAAAATTGATATGATTGATGTGTGAATGGCGTGGGCCTTCACCAGACCGGGGATAAGGCTAGGCCTCGTCCCGTTTCTAGTATCGTGCCGTTATGCCGCCGAAATTTTCTAAAATAAGTTAGAAAAATAAAAATAGCATTTTATTTAAAGAATGAACCGAATAGAAATTCATAGGTTGGAATAAAATGTTTTATCGTTAAAAATATAATTTTTAACGTGAAGTGAATAAAATAAAATATTCATTTATAAACCGAACGGTTTGTTTATGTACACCTATTTGAATGACATTGATTGGGACGATAAATTTTATACATCGCCCAACTGCACAAATAAAATATGTGTTTGATTGTTTGAAACCCCACACGGGTGTTAGGATGAAATTTGAAGTTCACTCATCCTGATTGATTAAATATGTCGATCGATTGATTGACAGGCTGTTATAAGCGTTGAATATCTATATTTGATGCTTATACAGTGTAGTGCACTTTGATTGTTTGGTGATTGATTGCGATATTGGTTTGAATGTGGTTTGTTCTCGAACTATCTGACGCTTCCCTTTACGGGGAAGTTGCGGGTCTTCACAGTTGGTATCAGAGCTTTGGTTTACAAAGCTAGAGAACAAGACACATTAGAACCTTACGAAAGAATTCATCAGATATTGGATTAGCTATATCCAATGAGAATGACTCGTTAGAGATAGGATCAGTAGTATCCTAGAACGAGTGTGAAGAGTATATTTCTTTCAAATGAAAACAAATTTCGTTTTGAAAATTTAAATCAATTATTCGTATTTGATTATTTATTTATATTGATTTGGACAATCCGATATATAAAGATTTTGCATATGCGTCTTGCAAACGTGTATTCGAAGTTTTAATATACTGGATGGTTATAGAATCATACTCTAGTTGCCCGGGGATAATTCTGGTGATGGGGCACTGTCGCCAGTATTTATTTTCGAGCGACGAAAGTGAGATTTCTATATATTTCCTATTGACTGGTGTGAGAACCAAAATTAGATAGGGCTAATTGTTGTGATTTGGCATCAAGAATCTGATTTTTGTGTATGTATCAAAATTACGAATTTGAAACTCTAATTCACTAATTGATTGATGTTTGTATGGTTTGTTTATTTGTTTGCTAATTTTTAGCCATTTAGCCTAACTGAATCAAATATTGAATTGTATTGAAAATTGGTCGCATTTGCTTGCATATACATGTATATCATTGAACAGGTCATAGCAAGGAGGCTAGAGCAGAGAATAAAATTTGTTTGCCCGACAAATAGGTACATGTTTATTACATAATTTCCTGTTTTGTTTGGGTGATGATCATTTTGTGAGCCTATTGGCTAGCCGCTTGGCTTTTTCTTTTTCTTTTTGAGATCCGAAGGACCGGGGAAGCTATTTGAAATTCCCCGTTGCTCCCGGTGCAGGGGAGGTTATGGCGAAATTTTTCGAAAATTTAGGGTGTTAGCCAAATTTTTGAAATTTTGAAAATTCTCAGAAACTGAAAAGTTGGAGAATGGAAGCCAGATCGAACGTAGAGTTGAATTATCAAACCACTTTCGACTTTGTTCCTTTTCGGGGACGAAAAGTTTTAAGTGGGGGAGATTGTAACAACCCGTAAAATCAGGGCCAGTTTAAAATTTTTATTTTGGCAATTTTGGCGAATTTTGATTATTTAAAATAGATTATTTTAAATAATATCGACGAGAAATTTATTTTGAATATATTCGAACGTATATATTTATACGCGCCGTAGTTAGAATATATAATATTTATATATAATTATAAAAGGAATTGAAAATGGCGCGGTAGTTCGATAATTCGATTTCAAACTTCAATTGAATGTACCGGGTGCAAAACAATCCGGATTTTAGTGAAACCAAAAATAATGGAATCTAATAGTGAATATCTTTCCAACGAATCCGAAAAATCAAGATTTCATATCGGGAATCAAAAGATATGTCCAGTTGAAAATTCTGAATAGTCGCTATGGAATTCAGGCCCTTAAAAATGGACATTTTGCAAACGACCTCGGATTTTGACGAAACCAGTTTTGATGGATCCGCAGTGTCAAGTAATTGCTAGATTCCAAATTTCATAATTTTTCGAATCGATATGTGAGCGTGGTAAAGGAAAACGCGTTTGACCGGTTTTAGTTGATTTTAATCGACTGGAAATTGGCCATTTTTCAAACGGCCTCAGAATTCGACGAAATTAGTTTTGTTAGGACCGTATCGTCAATACGAAGCTAGAAAATATTTTTCTGCAATTTATAGAGTTAGCATGTGACCCCGGTATTTTGAAATGTACGTTTAAAATTCAATATACTGATTTAAAAGTAAATTAAACGGAAACTGATTGAAACGATTGAATCAGCTTGCGACACATATCCCATTGTGCTCGGAATGGGGGTAGAACGCTAAGGACGACAGGCGGTGGGCCTCGTTTCGAGGTCATATGTAAAAGTCAACCCTTTTTGCCAAATATAATAATTAAATAAAAAAAAAAAAATTAAACTTTTCCCTCCTATACCTCTGCCCCCCCCCCCGAATTCATTTATACAGAAATATAAAAAAAAAAAAAAAACCCTAACCTAGACATCGCCGACGCCCCCCTCGACGCCGACGAAGACCCCGAAGCCGCCGCCCACGCTAGCCGCACATCCCCTTCTTCCTCCCCCCTCCATCGATCGAAGGCCAGAGCCTCCAGAAGAAACCCCGACACCCGATTAGCCCCCGTTCGAGGCGTTGAAACCCGAGCACCGCCGCCCCACTTCGAGCTCCGTCGATCTGCGAACCCCCACTCCCCCCTGTAAGTTTTTTTCGTTTTGCTATTTTGTTTTTATAAAAGATTTAAACTGTTTTTTTTTATAAGCAGATTTAAACTGTTTTTATAAGCATTTCTAAACTGTTTTTATAAGCATTTCTAAACTGTTTTTATAAGCATTTCTAAACTGTTTTTATAAGCATTTTTAAACGGATTTTATAAGCATTTTTAAATTGATTTTTAAAAGTTTAAAACTGATTTTGTAAAAAAAAGAAAAATTGAATTTTTAAAGAAGTAGAAAAAACTTGAATTTTTAAAGAAGTAGAAAACTTGAATTTTTAAAGAAGTAGAAAAATTGAATTTTTAAAGAAGTAGAAAAAATTGAATTTTTAAAGAAGTAGAAAAAATTGAATTTTTAAAGAAGTAGAAAAAATTGAATTTTTAAAGAAGTAGAAAAAATTGAATTTTTAAAGAAGTAGAAAAACTTGAATTTTTAAAGAAGTAGAAAAAACTTGAATTTTTAAAGAAGTAGAAAAAATTGAATTTTTAAAGAAGTAGAAAAAATTGAATTTTTAAAGAAGTAGAAAAAAATTGAATTTTTAAAGAAGTAGAAAAATATAATCTTTTATATTGTCGAATGAAAAATTCGATTTTTATATATTGAACTTCGAACTAAAAATTCGATTTTTATATATTGAACTTCGAACTAAAAGTTCGATTTTTATATATTGAACTTTGAAGTAAAAATTCGATTTTTATAAATTGAATAGCGAAGTAAAAATTCGATTTTTATATATTGAACTTTGAACTAAAAATTCGATTTTTATATATTGAACTTTGAAATAAAAATTCGATTTTTATATATTGAACTTTGAAATAAAAATTCGATTTTTATATATTGAACTTTGAAATAAAAATTCGATTTTTATATATTGAATAGCGAAGTAAAAATTCGATTTTTATAAATTGAATAGCGAAGTAAAAATTCGATTTTTATATATTGAACTTTGAACTAAAAATTCGATTTTTATATATTGAACTTTGAAATAAAAATTCGATTTTTATATATTGAACTTTGAAATAAAAATTCGATTTTTATATATTGAACTTTGAAATAAAAATTCGATTTTTATATATTGAACTTTGAAATAAAAATTCGATTTTTATATATTGAATAGCGAAGTAAAAATGTGATTTTTACGTATGTAGTGAAAGCAGCAACGAAGGTGACAAAAAGGCGAAACGACGAAGACTTCTGCAAATGAAGTGCCGTGGAGCTAGGATAGCTAATAAGTGAGAATTTCTCACCTTTCAATTTATTTTTCTAGTTATATATATATATACTAGGATGCAGACGGTGCTTAGTAGCACCCGACACAATCGTCCACAGACCATGGACTTGTTTGTTTGATTGTTTGGTGATTGATTGCGATATTGGTTTGAATGTGGTTTGTGATGTGAAAAATCGAATCGATAAATTGGTTAGGATTAGACGTGCGCCGTTATAAGGCGAAGGAGTAAGGCTAGGTTAGACACTTACTCCAAATCTTGTGGTTTGCATAATAAAATTGATATGATTGATGTGTGAATGGCGTGGGCCTTCACCAGACCGGGGATAAGGCTAGGCCTCGTCCCGTTTCTAGTATCGTGCCGTTATGCCGCCGAAATTTTCTAAAATAAGTTAGAAAAATAAAAATAGCATTTTATTTAAAGAATGAACCGAATAGAAATTCATAGGTTGGAATAAAATGTTTTATCGTTAAAAATATAATTTTTAACGTGAAGTGAATAAAATAAAATATTCATTTATAAACCGAACGGTTTGTTTATGTACACCTATTTGAATGACATTGATTGGGACGATAAATTTTATACATCGCCCAACTGCACAAATAAAATATGTGTTTGATTGTTTGAAACCCCACACGGGTGTTAGGATGAAATTTGAAGTTCACTCATCCTGATTGATTAAATATGTCGATCGATTGATTGACAGGCTGTTATAAGCGTTGAATATCTATATTTGATGCTTATACAGTGTAGTGCACTTTGATTGTTTGGTGATTGATTGCGATATTGGTTTGAATGTGGTTTGTTCTCGAACTATCCGACGCTTCCCTTTACGGGGAAGTTGCGGGTCTTCACACTAGTTCCTCTAACTAGGGTTGGTCTTATTGGGTTAAGTGTTATCGTTCAAGTCCATGCCTTAACCCGCCCACGAATCACGTCAAGATTGGCTAAGTATTTAAGTTCAAGACTTAGCCCCACAAGTTGGTTAAGTGTACCCAGAGGCTCATGACTTAACCCTATCAGGTCAAATTGGTCAAGTACTAGTTTACCTTAACCCTATCGGATTATCTTGCTAGATTGATTAAGCATAGATTATCTTAATCCCATCAAATTATCGAGTCGGATTGGTTAAGTATATTCTAAAAAGGTCTTGCGACTTAACCTTTTCAGGTCCGCGTATTAGATTGGTTAAGTGTAGGTTACTTAACCTCATCAAATCATCATGTATAATTGGTTAAGTATAAGTTGCTTAACCCCATTAAATTATCACGTTAAGTTGGTTGAGTATTGGTTACTTAACCTCATTGAATTACCAAGTTTAAATTGGTTAAGTGTTTAACTTAACCCCATCGAATTACCGTGTTTAGATTAGTTAAGTGTGGATTACTTAACCTCATCTAATTACCGTGGTTAGATTAGTTAAGCCTTAATTACTTAACCCCATCTAATTACCAAGTCGGATTAGTTAAGTGTAAATTACTTAACCCCATCCCCTAATCATCTTGCATGGTTAAGTGTCATTAAGAAATCAAACCTGATCCCACTTAACCTTATCAAGTTATCATGTTGGATTGATTAAGTATTGGTTAACTTAATCCCCGTCCACTAGCCGTATAAAAATGGTTAAGTGTCATTAGGCAAATCAAATCACTTAACCTACCCAACCTTGTCATATTTTGTTAAGTATCATTAGCCTAATCAATTTACTTAACCCATTCATCCATGTCATATTTGGTTAAGAGTCATTAATCAAATTAACTTAACCCTATCATGTGACATTAATTACTTAATGCACCCCAACCTCTCACATTAGACTTTGTTGTGGTTACTAGTTAAGCCGGTCGGTTCCGGGTAGCTTTACACCACAACTTGGTCTAACCTCGGGTTCAAGCACAACATGACCAACTTCTCACATTGGGTCCTATTGTTTACAACTACTAGTTAGGCCGGTCGGTTCCGGGTAGTTTTACGTTGCAAACTCAACCCAACCTCGAGTTGGCCACACTTATATTATCTAAGTGTCATGTTCATCATGTTTCCAAAACATGTTACAAGTTTTTCAAGCATTTGGGTAGACCTAACTTATTAGGTAAATTCCCAAGCTTTTGTTTTTATGCATACTTACATGTCAACTTCCATGTTATATTTCAAGCCATGTTTTCAAGTTGTATTTTCATGTCATTAGAAATTACCCATAACATAACCCAACGCTTTTAAACTCGCATATACGTTCGCAACAACGTAATGGATTAAAAGAAGAGACTTGGCAAAGGAATGACAAAAATGGGTATTAAGCCACAAGTTAATCATGGTGGCAAATGAGGCACAAATGTGTTCATTAGCTTGCATGTTACATTCTTAAGCCTCAAAAGCATGCATAAACCCAAACTTGGCACATAAGCGAATCATGGTGACAAAAGACATGGAATGATGGCTAGAAACTCGCATATATCATCATATAAGGATTATGACTTCATATGCAAGTTGACATAATGATTATGAAGGTTCTCATGTTGCATAATGCAACATTTCAACATAAAGGTTGTAGCTTTTAGCTCATAAGATCAAGATAATGACTTCATAAACTTGCATGACATGATAGCATATATCATTCCCAATGATCAAAACCCAAACTTGCAACATGAACATTTAACTTCATAGTTAATATCTAAGAGTAGGGAAGGGCTTACATTGCTATGAAGGCCTAAATCGATTAAACTAAAGCTTATGATGAAGCCTATGCATGCCATCACCCAAAAACCCAAAGATGGATGCTCCAAATCACTAAAAACACCATCTTTATGAACAAAGATCAAAGCTTTTGTCTTGAAATCAACTTGAGGGGCTCTCATACTAACATAGGGACTCTCTAATACTCTCATGTTCATGAAACCTCTCATAGAAATGAAGTGGAGGCTAGGATAGTTGAGTGGAGGCCATGAGAGTAGCAATTTTGCCATAGTTTAGTTGCATGAATGAATAATGAGGATTTAGGATAGGTTAGGGTCTTATTTATAGATTAGGCAAGTGTTTTAGGCCATAGGATTAAACCTAGATTCAATCCAAGCCATCAAAGCATGTCTTGGGGAAGAAGTCAAGTGTAGGAACCATCTAGGGCCTTTAGATTAAAGATGAACCATGAGAACCATCCAAATGCAAAATTTGCATTTGAGCGAATCGGCCCACGGGTTGACAGCCAAACACCCTGGATTAACCCCTAGTCGACCCAGCGGGCTTGGGTCGACCTCAAAAATCGGCCGGTTCGGTTATTCCCCTCTCCCAATTCGCTGTTTTGAACATTTTTGCATATTTATTTATTTATTTTTCAATTATAAATATATATATATATATATATATCAATATATATATATTTCTCTGCTCAACCCATTTCACTTAATTAAGTATACTTTAATTTGGGAATTTTTCGTGAAACTTCGCGAGGCCATATCTTGGTCATACGGACTCCGATTTTCGAAAACTCGGACTCTATTTCGCGTATTTTTCCGAGACGAACGCAATGGCATAGCCCGTTTCCCTTGACTCAGATTTTACAGTTTAATTCTGCCTCCATTTATGTTATAACAGGTTATTGAAAATACGGGTTGTTACATTCTCCCCACCTTTTAGGATTTCGTCCCCGAAATCTCCAAGTTAGGAAGAACATATCCTACCATCCATCATCCATCTACTCAAAACATCATCCACAAGCAACCATTGTCCTTAGATGATTTCTAATGCTGTATGAATATATGAAAAACGTGTGTTTACATGTTCCTTAGCTAATGCTAATGATCAGGCCTGAATAATCTTTCTAATGCAAAATATGTATAGAGCCATGAATCCAACATGTATGCAAATAGTCCTAGTCATATAGATACTATATGCGTGCACAATCATTCATTCATATGCAACAACCGCATGATAATACATTCGATTTCATCCATAAACAAGTATAAATACTCGTGCATATGCAATATGAAATGTGACCGAGTCGAGCTAGTATCTAATGTGTATTCGCGCATCCACGAGCAACCACTTGCAACCATATCAATCGTAACATGTTTCAAATACATGTTTACATCCATAGGGTTCTACCTAGAATTCCCTGAAACAGGTTCGAGAAGATAAACAGGACAAACTCCTTACAGGGTTTGTAACGGAGAATAGTACCGAGAGGATGTCCACAAAAGATAGCCTACAAGTAAGCTCTACAGAAAACAGGGATCAAGGATATACTCCCAAAAAGAGATATCATGCGCGTATCTAGTCTTTGACCATCAAAGTCGTCTTTTAACTTCGCGATTTTGTAGCTTCTTATTCCTGTTTCCATAACATGAGCTGGAACTCATTTCTTCGTCGCCTCTCGTTCCACTTGCACTTATCCTTTTCCTAGAATACTTGACGCAAACATGACTGCGTACTCATGAGCTCATGCAAGCTTTCCAAAATTCACTAGTGAATCTTGGATCTCGTTTATATACTATAAGGCATTCCATGTAGAAGAACTTTCTCTTGAAAGTAAACAGATGTCAATCATGTTATCACGTATAATTGGTTAGGTATAAGTTACTTAACCCCATTAAATTATCATGTTAAATTGGTTAAGTATTGGTTACTTAACCCCATTGAATAACCAAGTTTAGATTGGTTAAGTGTTTAACTTAACCCCATCGAATTCCCGTGTTTAGATTAGTTAAGTATAGATTACTTAACCCCATCTAATTACCGTGTTTAGATTAGTTAAGTCTTAGTTACTTAACCCCATCTAATTACCGTGTTTAGATTAGTTAAGTCTTAGTTACTTAACCCCATATAATTACCGTGTTTAGATTAGTTAAGCGTAAATTACTTAACCCCATCCCCTAACTGTCTTGTATGGTTAAGTGTCATTAAGAAATCAAGCCCGGTCCCACTTAACCTACCCATTTGTGTCATATCGGTTAAGTGTCATTAGTCAAATTTACTTAACCTTATCATGTGGCATAAATTTAATTAATGCACTCTCAACCTCTCACATTAGACTTTGTTGTGGTTACTAGTTAAGCCGGGCGGGTCCGGGTAGATTTATACCACAACCTAGTCTAACCTCGGGTCTTAAGCGCGACATGACCAACTTCTCACATTAGTTCCTATTGTTTGTAGCCACTAGTTAAGCCGGGCGGGTCCGGGTAGATTTATGCTACAAACTCAACCCAACCTCGAGTTGGCCATTTTCATGTTTGGTCTAGTGTCTTGTTACACTTACAACCCATACGTGTCAAGTTTCCAAGTCCCATGCTCATAGCCAAAGTTACATGTTGTCACGTTTATACCAACTTACCCAAATCATGTTTCATGTCATTAAAGTTTCCCCATAACCTAACCCCAATGCTTTTAAACTCGCATATACATTCACAACAGCGCATAATGGATTTAAAGAAGGAACTTGGCAAAGGCATGACAAAAAGGGTATAAGGCCACAAATTAAACATGGTGGAAATGAGGCATAAATGTGCTCACAAACTTGCATGTTACATTGTCAAGCCTCAAAAACATGCATAACATTCAAACTTGGCAAATAGGTGATACATGGTCATAGATGACATGAAATGATGACAAGTAACTCGCATATAACATCACATAAGGGTTATGACTTCATATGCAAGTTAACCTAAAGGTTATGAGGGTTCTCATGTTGCATAATGCAACATTTAAACATAAAGGTTATAGCTTTTAACCCACATGATCAAGGTAATGACTTTATAGACTTGCATAACATGATAGCATGTATCATACTTAATGATCAAAACCAAACTTGCAACATTCATTAAACTTTATAGTTAATATCTAAGAGTAGGAGGGGGCTTACAATGCTATGAAGGCACAAATCAACATATAAAACAAAGATTGAGACGAAGCCATTCATGCTATCACCCAAAAACCCCAATAGAACAAGCTCCAAATGAAACCCTTGAGCAAATATCAATAAACATCCTTGCTTTGAAGAAGAAAGGTTTCAACTTTGGCTTTGAATGAAGCTTATGAGCTCTCATGCAAGATCCTTGCTTTTTGGTCAAGAAAAGGTTGCAACTTTGGCTAAAATGCAACTTATGAACTCTCATACAAACATGAAATCACTCAAATGATCATAGAATCTCTCATGAATGAAGAAAAGAGGCTCCTTTACTTTGAAACTAGCTTAGAACACTTAAGCTATCATGAAGAAGAAGATGGAGGCCATGGGTTGAAGTGGAGGCCATGATGAGGAATCATTTTGGCATAGCTTAGTTGTAGGATCAATTTATGAGGGTTTTAGGAGAGGGTTAGGGGTCTTTTTATAGAAGACTAGGATAGTTTTAGCCATAGGATAAACCCTAGAATCAATCCTAGCCTTTAAAGCATGTCTTGGGGAATAAGTCACATGTAGGAACCATTTAGGGCCTTTAGATTAAAGCTGAACCATGAGAACCATTCAAATGCAAAATCTGCATTCGAGCGAATCGGCCCACGGGTTGACAGCCAAACACCATGGATTAACCCCTAGTCGACCCAGCTGGCTCGGGTCGACCTCAAAAATCGGCCGGTTCGGTTATTCCCCTCTCCCAATTCGCTGTTTTGAACATTTTTGCATATTTATTTATTAAATTTTCAATTATATATATATATATATATCAATTTATATATATTTCTCTGTGCAGCCCATTTCACTTAATTAAGTATACTTTAATTTGATGTATTTTGATGTAAAAGGCTTTTAGACCTTATTTTATAAGGTAATGAAATTTGTTTTACTTCCGCTGTTTTATATATATATGTTCTGTCTTGAAATATTTTTGTACATGTTTACCAATAATACCCCTCTAAAGCTAGTGCATTCCTTTGCGAGTGACCCTAGCGGAGGTGGGGTGTTACAATGCTGAAGACATAGATTGATTTACTTCCTATGTTTGCACATTTGTTGCAATCGTAATTTGCCTCCATTATATTATTACCATATGTTGATAATTTAATTGATGACTCCCATAGATTTGCACTGGCTATATATTGAGTTGTAGACTTTAGTGTAAAACCATCCTGGCATGGAGCAGTGATCCCCAATGGTGTCTCTTCTTGTTAAGATATGTAAACTCTTATTTCCATAATCTCTTGTAATTCTCTCATGTGGAATAAAATCTCTCTCTTTGACTGGACGTACACTATCTCGATGATAGTGGGACCAGTGTAAATATTGTATGTCTCTTTGTTTCTCTGTTATTGTTATTTACTATTTGTTTGATGTAATAGAATAATTGCTATTAGATTAGATTGATGTTCAATTGGCTAATCTAGATCTTGTTTATTGTGCTTCCACATTCACGAAATTTTCTCGCACAATAAATTGGTATCATAGCAAGGCGATTTGTTTTAAATTGTGCATCAATTATTTCTACAAAGGTTGGTAGATTCAGTGGTGATTATGCTTTTACTATTTTGAAGAAAAGGAGACTTTGGTGGAGAAGATTATGTTGAGAGAGAAGAGTGTTCCAAGCTTGGACAACTGATGTAGCTTGAGCTTTGGATTCTCATTAAGGTGGAGTTATATGTTTGTTCGACAATGCCACTCCAAAAGAATGCAATTTCGTAGAAAACAGCTTGGAGAAATTTCTTAGAGGTGGAAGCGACCAAAGACGAACCGCTGGAGGTGTTAGCGACCTTTCCAAGTGTTTGAGGATTCTGTATAACTTCAAGTTTAGTTGAGAAATACTCGTATTGTATGAGATTTAGGTGATAAAGAGTTTAGTGTGTTGAAGAGACCATTGGGTTTAGAAACTATATCTGACGTAGTCGATTTTGTTGACGGAATTGATGCCACTCAGACTTATCGACTTTTGATGCCGTCTTGGAGAATTCAGTTCATAAGGCTAATTTTGGCGGATTTGGTGTCACTGTGATACATTGCTGATTTTGTGATGTCGTCTTGAGGGAGTGGAGCTATGTGCAGGTATATGGATGGAGAGAGATTTATCTATGGAGATCTGGATTTTGTCTCTGTATTTATATTGGTGATTGAGAGAATTATTTGTGGCTTGGCGGTATTAAGATTATTTTTGGATCTGCCTTTTTTTTTTCTTGGATATTTGCAACATTTTGTTAGCGGGCGGGGACGTAGTCTGAGCTCGTTAACATGGTGTGATGGGGGGTAGCATTGCTGGAACCCATTAGGAAAATATTCATTTTTGATTTCTATCTCATTATGAGATTTTGATTTAAGGTGGAGTTTTGTTGAAGAGTTTTATGTGTGAAGAGAATTTTATTCGAGATGGGGTATTGAAGATATGTGATTTTGCATCAAGGTGGAGTGTTAAATTTAGGTGATACAAAATCATAAATAGATGGGAAGTAAATATTTGTTTAATATGGAAATGCACGAAGCATTAATTGCATTTGCATGAGATGGAAATAAATAAATGCGGGTATTAATTTCTTTCATCTATGCTAAAGAAACGGATTGATTTACTTTCCATTTCTGCACATTTGTTGCAATGATAAGTTTCCTCCATTATATTATTACCGTATGTTGGTAATTTAATTGATGACTCCCATAGATTTGCACTGGCTATATATTAAGGGGTAGACTTTAGTGTAAGCCCATCCTGGCGTGGAGCCAGTGATCCTTAATGGTGTCTCTTCTTGTTAAGATATATAAACTCTTATTTTTGTAATCTCTTGTAATTCTCTCATATGAAATAAAATCTCTCTCTCTCTGTCTCTTGGAATGGACGTACAATATCTCAATGATAGTGGAACCAGTATAAATATTGTGTGTCTTTTTGTTTCTCTGTTATAGTTATTTACTATTTTTTGATGTAATAGAATAATTGCTATTAAATTAGATTGATGTTTAATTGGCAAATCTAGATCTTGTTTATTGTGCTTTCGCATTCGCGCAATCTTCTCGCACAACAGAAGATTAATAACATAGCTAAGTATTTGTCATTATTATGTATTGTAAAAAATTTCATTCCAGTTTAAAATCCAAAATGCTAATGAATTATTTGTAAATTTAGTTAGTTTTCGCAAATCATATCCAATATGAGCTATTTACTTTCTCCTTCATTATAAATTATAACAATTATTATTCCATAGTATGGAGCAAGCTTTGTGAAGAATAGAACTAACCCAAATACTATGGACTCAAATATCAGTTTTATTTTGAATGCTAATGGCTTTAGTTTGATGTTATTTTTTACAACGTTTGTTTCCACTGGATTCATGATGCATTAATGATTAGTTCGATATTTTCTTGATAGTTTCGATGTCTTTTTTGCTATATATGCATAGGAATAACCGATGGGTTGATTTCAATGTTTCATATAATACTCATAATTGTATTATGAGACATTTTTTTGTATGCCTTTACATTACGACTTCCTTAATTATAACATTATATTAGTTGCATATATTTATGTTTACTTTAGTTTACCTTTTATCTTGTGTTGTCCATATAGCGTTTTGTCTATTTTCAGTTCTATGCTATGTTTGTGCACTAATCATTTATTTATTTTAGAATTTTCATTGATGATCTAAACAAACCTGAACATGTATATATGTGTGTATATATATATATGTATATATATATATATATTTGTGTGTGTGTGTGTGTGTATACACACACATATACACACAATAATTAACCATAAGTTTTGGACATTTACCATTATAATGCATTGTCTGCTAATTTTCTTTGAAAAAATCAGTCTTTTTTAACTAAACTCCATAATAATGGATGACTTCTTGTATTCTAATAAGTGTGCGAATATTCAAACTCCCTTTTAACATTCATTTTTGATATTTTCAAATAATGTCTACAAAAAAAAAAAAAAAAAAAAACTCTGCAAATTATTTTGGAAGTTTTTATAGTTTATAATTGAATTTTGAATTCATAATGTTACTGAATTTTATGTTCTTAGATTTATTAATGGTGATAAATTTATGGTCGGAATGTTTGGTGGTAAGAAGAAATGTATGTGACAAAATAATTGACATATGCTTATAGCATGTTTTTTAAGGTTGTCAGATCTTTTGTACATAATTACAATATCTCTATTCGGTAGAGCTCTTTAAAATTTCAAAAATTAACTTTATGTTATTTATTATGTAATTCATATTATTTGTATTTATTGACTTTTCAGGTATATATGATGAGCTTTTTTGAATGTTTGCACATGGACCATTGCGTAATAAAGCGTAATGACGATCATGAGACGAGCATTCTGGTAGTGGTCCAACAATATTAAAAGAAGCCTGCTTGTAAGGCATAGAGCATGGTCTTTTTGGCTATCTTCCACAACCATTTATAACAAATTGATATATTAGTGGTATTGTCTCTCTTTTCTGGTAACGACTTAATGTTGGTAACAGAATACCAAACAAATTGGAAGAAATCTCCAAATAGCATCGCATTGCTTCTTTGGTATGTATTTACATGATTGTTGCTATTTATCTTGATAAATTTATGAACTTTGTCTTAAGATTATAATTAGCATCCTTACAAAGTTTGCATGTTTTTTTGGTTAATTTATATGTTTCTGCATCGCTTTATCTATAACAGTCAGATAAATTCTTGCACATAATTGTTTTGGGAGGCTTTAATCAACTTGGCAATCCAATTAAAGCAGAATGATGGTGGGAATCTTAATACTGAAATATCAATTTTGTATTTTTTTTCCATATTGGTATCATTTATGTTATTTTCCTTTCGATTTTGGTTTTGTTCTTTCTTACACATCATTCAGTTTCTTTCCCATGTTCTTTTATGTAACTATTTATCCTAACACTTCCTCTATGTTTTTAATTATTTTTTTCTTCTTTAAAAATCTTTGCCAAATCTTCATCTTTTTGGGATTATCTTCTATGAAAAAAACAAAATTTTATTTCATTCCTGTTTTGTAAAGAAGTAACATATTTGTATGCACACAATTTAGGATAGTACATTAGGATGAAAATGACGTCAGCAATTATTGGTCATAATGTAAATGATCTTTAAACCTTGAACTGAATAGTGTCTTGCTACATATTCCGAAAAAACAATCGTTGGACCATCCTTCCTGCGCCATCTTTGATTGAAATCTGGCGTGTGTAATCGTGTGTCTTCACTTTATGTAACTTAGGTGGTGGTTTTTCTAATTACCCTTATGCTCTTCCACTTATTTGGTTATGAAGTCGTTTCCTTTGCCATGTTTTTGCCTATTATAATTATGATGATACCATCTGTATCAATTTTGTGCATGTATGTTATTTTTTGAATTTCAGTATCATGCAATAAAAATAGAATTCAGAAGTTGATTCTTTGGTAATTTTACAATTTGAGCGCATCTCTATAACAACTTTGTTCATTTGGTATACATGCACTATTTTTAGTTTGCACGCAGAGGGCAATACAACCTCTTTGTCTGCTCCTTAAGTTGTTGGCCAGAGCAAAGGAGTGCAGTTGCACTACACACAATGAATAAAAAGGGAGGGTAAAAAGATTGCTGGAATAATGTATCAACACTAGCATACAGTTGTGCGAAAAAAGAATTTGTATTTAATTAGAGAAATTGAAGATGTAATATGTAGGAGTAAATTTGTACCAATATTAAAAAAAGATGTGAAACGTCCTATAAACATTTATTCCATGCTCTATCTTACGGAAGTTTTTGCTTTATTTTTTGAGGTTCTACATTACCCAGTTTTTTTCATATTTACTATTTGTTTCTTCTGTTATATTTATAATTTTTAACCTTTTGGTTATACTTGATCTATTTGCTAACTGTTCAGGTGGACGTTGTAAGGGGTAATCAATTCCTTTCAGCGGATAAACCTCAATAGGAACTTGCAATGACGTGATTGAAGATTGAATTGACTATCGAGATCACAGAAAAAAATAAAGGCAACAGAGAACATACAATATTTATAGTGGTTTCACTATTGCGAGATAGTGTACAGCCACTTCAATGGGGAAGCGATTTTATTAATGTTCAAGAGATTACAGAGTTTTTACAGTAGAGCAAAGAAATGAAGAAATGTAGATGAACACTCATGTCATAGTAATAACATCCTCTATGCCTCTCTTTAAATAGGGAAAAAAATAATTGGGATAAAGCAATTTATTTATGTAAAAAAATCAATTCGTGGAAGGCTAATATTTCCATTTAATTTTATTGTCACATGATTGATTGATAACTTTCCGTTTTTCGCATCCATCAAATATTTTCCCAATTTAATTTCTTTCTGTTTCATCTTTCATGAAACATGGCAACAAAATAAATGGCGAATCTCCAATATCCCTTTCTCCTTAATATTCCTTTCCATTTCTTTCTTGCAAAAAAGGGCAACCAAATTATCCTGAATATCTTCAAATATCTAATTAATTTTTGGAAATTTTGTATCATAAAAAATTCCAATAATCTCCACCTTGATACCATATCTTTTGCAAACAATAGTCTCCAACGTGAATTCTTCTCAATAAGTTCCTGCAAAAGCCACCCTCATTGCACTTTGTCAGTGAACTCCGGCAAAGCCACCGTCCACCAACAAAGTGTTGGAAGCATTCAAAAACAAGGTAGACATTGTGCAACAAACTCCTATCTCTTCATACAAGAAGAATACCACATCTTCTCTTGTCTTCAACCAAGTCACTCTCTTCCCCATAGTGCCACCATGGAGCACTTAACACTTCATCAATTGAATCAAGTTCGAGCAATACTCGAACTTAGTAGTAGGTAATGCCTTTGTAAACATGTCCGCTGCATTGTTACTTGTGTGAATCTTCTAAAGACGAACTAACTTCTCCTTATTCAGAGTGATAAGGAAAGACTCTCTTACCTCTATATGCTTTGTTCTAGAACTAAAAGCCAAATTTTAAGCTAAATGAATTGTACTTTGACTGTCACAATTCACAAAACAAGCATCTTGTATGAAGCCAAATCACACAATAACTTCTTCAAATAAAGTGCCTTTTTAGCTGCCTCAACTGTAGCTATCAAATCTGCCTCTATAGTGGACAAAGAAACTATAGTGTGCAACCTTGTTCTCCAACTAATAGTTGTTCCTCCAAGAGTGAACACATAGCCTAAGGTTGACTTCCTTCTATCTCTATCTCCGGCATAGTCTAAATCACAAAATCCAACCAAGTTGAAATCCTTATTTCTGCCGCAAAAAACAAGCCCATAGTCTGATGTTCCTCTCAGATATCTAAAAAAGTACTTCACTGCCTCCTAATGCTATTTTCCCAGATTTGCCGTATATCTACTAACTAATCCAACAGCCTAAGCAATGTCAGGTCTAGTGCACACCATAGCATACATCAAGCTACCTACTACACTCACGTAAGGCACCTTTTTCATATAGGCCTTGTCCTTTTCTGAGATCGGAAAGCCCTGGTTAGAAAGTTGAATATGCAAAGGCATGGGTGTACTGATAGCCTTTGCTCCATCCATGCAAAATCGAGCAAGCACCTTTTGAATGTATTCCTTTTGAGTAAGTCTCAAAAGTCCAAGCTTTCTATCTCTTTGGATTTCCATCCCCAAAATTTTTTGTGCTTCTCCAAGATCTTTCACATCGAACTCTTCTTTTAATTTCAGCTTCAACGCATCAATTTCGGCATTATCCTTGGAAGCAATCAACATAATATCCACATACAAAAGCAAATACACCCAATTATTATTCTTTAAATGCTTGAAATAAACACATGCATCTTTAGTACTACGATAAAAACTATGTGAAAGCATAAAAGAATCAAACCTTTTGCACCATTGTTTACGAGTCTGTTTTAGACCATAAAAAGATTTCTTCAACTTGCATACCCAATCCGACTTTCCATCTATGATAAATCCTTTTGGCTCCTTCATGTAAATGGTTTCCTCCAAATCACCATATGAGAAAGCGGTCTTCATATCAACTAACTCCAAATTGTGAGCAGCAAGTATTGCAAGTAGGATTCGAATTGAAGTTTGTTTAATAACTGGAGCATATATTACATCATACTCTAACCCTTTTCTTTGTGAAAACCCTATGGCCGCTAAACTTGCCTTGTATCTACCATCATCTTTTACCTTGAATACCCACTTGAACCTTTGGCTCGACTTCCTTGAGGTAGTGGTACCAAATCCTAAGTCTTGTTCTTTTGCAAAGACTGTATCTCCTCTTTCATAGCGCAATTCCACTTCGAGTTATCACTCGACTTCATGGCTTCTTCAAGGCTCAATGATTCATCATGAATTACATGCAAAGCATACTCAAACTGATCATCAAGGCTCAAATTTGCATACAACCAACCTCCATATCTAATTGGAGCTCTATTTGGTCTCTGACTAGCCCGAATGGCTATATCTCCTGACTCCATTTCAGCTCCATCTTGAGCTGAATCCTTTTTAGCTTCATGACCATCACCATCACTACTAGAGGAAATCTATGGAATATCATGTGATGTATCATCAACTGCTCTGTCAGCTCTACTTTAGGTTTGAAAACTAGGAACTCGGTCTATTCAGGTTTCTCATCAACTGAATCTAAACCCTCTAATAAACCTTCCAAAGGTTTAAACATTGCTGACTCATTAAAAGTCACATGTCTGGAATGTATAACTTTCTTTGTAATTGGATTCCAAATTCTATATCCTTTTATACCATTTGTATAACCAAGAAAAACATATTTGGAGGCCCTAGGCACCAACTTGTCATGTCTTGTATTGTGAACATAAACTGGACATCCAAATATACGAAAAAAAACTTAATAAAGTGATTTTATCTCTCCATAACTCCTCTGGAATCTTCCCATCAATGGTTGAGCACGAAATCCAATTAATAATATGTGCTGCAGTCGGAATAGCTTCGGCCCAAAAACCCTTAGACATATCTGCAATCAATATCAAACAACGGGCCTTTTCAAGTAGAGTCATATTCATTCTCTCAGCAACCCCATTGGATTGCGGATAACCCGGTGTAGTAAAATGACTTCCAATATTATGTTGTCTGCAGTAGTCGAGAAACTCTTTGGAGACATATTCGCCCCCATTGTCGGATCTAAGAATCTTTAGTTTCTTTCCTGTTTGGTTTTCAACAAGAGCTAACCAGACCATAAGCTTCTCAAATACTTCCGACTTGGCTTTCATTACATACACCCAAACCTTGCGCGAGTAGTCATCAATGAATGAAACTAAATAATAAGTTCCACTAACATAAGCTATAGTTTATGGCCCCTAAACATCTGAATGCACATAAACAACTACCCTCTTAAAAATATGCATGCCATCACAAAAAGAAACTCTGGTTTGCTTCGTCAATACGCACTCCTTGCAAAATTCCAACTTGTTGAAGATTTCTCCTTTTTCTTTTTCTTCTTACGAAGCAACTCTAAGTTCTCCGAAGTATGACCCAATCTCATATGCCAAAGCTTGGTAGAATCCAATCTTTTATAACTATCGACTCCAACACATAATTCTCCATGGACAGTGGTACCCATTAGCAAATACAGATTTTGCACCATAACACCCTTCATCCATACAAGTGCCTCTCTAGAAACTCTCAAACCATCTTTGACAATGGTTATCTTGCATTCTAGTGATGCCAATAGGCCTAATGATATCAATGACTTCCGAAGATCTGGGACATAGCGAACATTTGAAAGTGTGCAAACAATCCCATCGTACATGAGAATGCGAACTGAACAAACTCTCGTAGATTTACATGTAGCATCGTTCCCCATAAAAATAGAACTTCATTCTTTGGCATTGTAGGAAGAAAAATAATCCTTATTAGGAGTCATGTGAAATGATGATCCAAAATCTAGAATCCAGTGGTCTACAACATCTGATACAACCGATGTCAATAATTCACTACCATCTTTCTCCATCGCAATCGATGAAGAACCATCAGTCTTCTTCTCCAAATCTGGACAGTCTCTTCTCCAATGACCTAGTTTCTTACAATTTGTAACACCTCGAATTTTCTGAGAATATTAAAATTAACAAATTCAAGACCACTTAATTTTTAGAAGAAGAATTAAGTGAAATGGGTTGCGCTACTACGTTCATCTCAAATTTTTGGTCCAGACAGACATTTTGTTTGCATAAAACGGATACCTTATGTAGAAGTTATTAAGCCTTCAAGTTTGTATGCATATGAGAAATATATGTATATATAGATATATATATATAAAAATTAAATAAATAAATATGCAAAAAAGTTCAAAACAACGAATCGGGAGGGGGAATAACCGAACCGACCCATTTTTGAGGTCGACCCGAGCACTGCTGGGTTGACTAGGGGTTGATTCAGGGTGTTTGGCTGTCAACCCGTGGGCCGATTCGCTCTAAGGCAGATGTGGCATCTGATTGGTTCTGATAGACTCCTTGCTGAGTCATTAGGGCTGATGTGGCTATTCTATCTTCTCTAAATGGCTTTGATTTCCTCAAGGCTAATCTGACGGTTCCTATTAAATCAAATCTCTATAAAAGAAACCTAATACTTCAACCCTAAATCGTATTAAAAATCAAACCAAGAACCGTCATGCTGCCGTTAGACAACCTCGAGTAGCCGCTTTTCAACTTAAAGAAAATAAAAAGAGACAAATAAAATCAAATCAAAATTGTACTAGAACAACGATTGTCTACATCAAAGGCGAGCATTTCAACTTTAGAGTACATATTTCAAAAATCAAGATTGTCTTTTGTAAGTGTAGTTATCTTTTAGATGTAAATAAATTTAAAACGTGATTTGATATAAAGTGAAAAATAGAATTATACCATGTTGTATAATATTGATGATGCTAATTCATGTTTGGTTCTTGTGATGATTTTATCATGAATTGTCTTGGAATGTTTATGGCTTATTGGACTTGGTGTTGGATCTATTAAAGATTGAGAATGAACCTATCAATATCACATGCAAGTTACATGTTTCATGTTAAGATCTACATATATATGTTTATATGATTAATGCAAGTTGTATGTATTATGTTAGATCCAAGTCAAGATCTACATATATATATATATATATATTAATATGCTTTATGTTAGATCCATATGCCTATATATATGTTCATATGCAAGTTACAAGTTTTATGTTGGATCCATGTCAAGATCTATCCAGGTTCATATGACTAATGCAAGTTATATGTTTTATGATAGATCCAAGTCACAGTCTAATTATACATGTGTTCATATGCAAGTTACATGTTAGATCCAAAACTAGATCGATATTTATATGCAAGTTTGTAAAGTGGACTTATGCGAGTTCACCTTGTTAGATTTAGTTCACACCTATATGTTATTGTTAAAGTTATACATGCCTTGGGATTGGACATGTCATGATTATGTCATATGCTAGTTTATAATTGAGGTTATGTTCACACATGTGTAGATCTAAATATTAACATGTTTTAGGCTTATGATTATCTAAGTCTAAATTATATGCTAGTTCATGTGACATGTTAAATTATATGAATAAAGTTTTATGCAAAATTTACATGTTTGCTTGAATCTATGTTATGCATGTTCCCTTCTTTACCTCATGTTTATAAATTTGGCTAATATTTGGGCCCAATGACTTTATGTGATTAATACAAATGAAAAAACGGGGGTAACGTTGAGATAGTTATTAAATCAAAACATGTTAATAAAGTAAGTGGGCCCAAAACCATGTAAATGGTTAAGGCCATGAATGGTATAATTTGTACCATTAGTCTTGAACATAATTAAAATATGTGACATGGAACACTTGTAGAAAATTCACATATATAAAATGTAAAAGATGAATATGCCTAACCCGAGGTTAGATTGAGTTGTGGTGTAAACCTGCCCGGAACCAACCAGCACATCCAGTAACCACAACAATACCAGTCTAATGTGAGAGGTTAGTGCATCAAACCCAGAAAGACCCGAGGCTAGACTGAGTTGTGGTGTAAAACTGCCCGGAACCGACCGGTACATCCAGTAACCACAACAATACCAGTCTAATGTGAGTGGTTGGTGCTTTAATTAATTAATTAATTAGTTAAAGCTCACGAACAATCAAGCTAGAAATGGTGAGGTTATGTAATTAAGGGAACACTTAACCAACTTAACATGTTAACAAGACAAGATTGGTGGGGTTAAGTAATTGAGTAAACACTTAACCAACTTAACATGTTAACTAGACAAGATTGGTAAGGGTTAAGTCAAACCAAGGATACTTAACCAATTTAGCATGTTGACTAGAAAAGCCCTAGTAACGGGGGCCCGTTTCAACAGTAACGCAAATGGATGTATCAAGGTACCCTGAACTAGGCAGGGTGGGGCACGATTACTGCGCTGAATAAAAGCGGTCAAAAGGGCGGCGGTTAGGTGCGTCAGTGTAGGTTCCGACGGAGTACGGGCGTGCACGTGCTCCGGAGTGGAAAAAGTAGGCACTGGGCACCAGGCGTACACTTGTGCATCTTTGAATCGTGTCAGGGTTGCCATAATAGGACTTCATACACCCTATACTGGAACCAGCACAAGTACATAAAAATCACGTGGGGCCGCATGACACCGGGAATACATGAATGAGAGTAGGAGCTGATCAATACATGTATGGGATCACTTTATCATGAAAATACATTGCTAGTTAAACAGCTCTTAGTGGGTGCATAGAAGTAAAAGTGGGTGCGATAGCCAAATCTTGTTAAATCTTACTTTACCTCGTTTTAGGACTACCCTATCCTTGTGGTATCATTCTAAGTTCAGTTTATTCATGTCATAGTCTTTTACTTGTTTACATGCTAATAAGTAACTGGGCTTACTAGACTTATGTCTGTCCCATTTTCCTTTCACTTCTTTTCTTCCGTTCCCCCCCAAGGTCCGTAGGGAGGAAAAACTTCTGCTTAGTCTAGGTTGGCCAAAGCTTGAAGACCGTAGATGTAAGGCTTGGACTTTCCTTTTTGATCTATGGCTATGGTCAAGAACTTGTTGGGGATTTATGTCATTTTATTTTTAGTGTTGCTTCTTTATGTTTTCAAGACAGATGTAAAGTTGTAATAAATTGGAAGATTGAAACAGTTGTTGAATTGTTGTGTTGAAAAAGTATTTATGAAATAATATTGATCTTTTTCCACTGCATAAATTTTATGTCTTGTAATTTATTAGTATCTTGTACCCTAAAACGCTCTGCCAAATTTAAGGCATTCCCTTTGAGAGTCAACTTAACGGAGGTGGGGTGTTACGTTTGGTATCAGAGCTAAAGGTTACAAGATCGGATAAATTTTTAAACTCTTTTTCAAAAAGAAGTCATAAAGAAGCATTTTCAAGAGTTAATTTGAAAAGGCATAACCCCCAAAGCCATATGCACTATCTTTCTATCTTTCATTTTGAATCTTTCCTTTTTATTTCAGCAAGTCTGGGGATCTTAACCTTCCGAAGGGTGTACCAATACCTGACTGGTTCAGGAGATACCTAGAAGCTAGGGCGAATGACGCGGGCCTAGCAGACATTCCTCCTCCCCCAGCTGCTGCTGCTGCTCCTCCTCCTCCTCCAAGAGGAAATGCTTTCTCAAAGATCTATAAAGACTTTAGATCCAAGGGTGGAAAAGACTTTAAGGGGAGCGAATCATTCGTGGAAGCCAGAAACTGGCTCAAGGACACTGAGGACTTATTCGTTATCTTTGAAGTACATGAAAGGAAAAAACTACAGTTGGTGGTGTGGTTGCTCAAAGACGTGGTCTCCTTCTGGTGGGAAGTCACTAATGCTGGAATACCGATAGAGACTTGGGAGGACTTCAGGGCGATATTTGAAATGAAGTTCCTCTCACAATCTGAGTAGAGTCTGCAAATAGAGAAGTTCCTATCACTTAAACAGGGAAGCTTGTTGGTCAAAGAATACATCAATAAATTCAACCATCTTGCTCGATTTGGAATGGAGTTAGTAAACACTCCACACAAGAAGGCACTCCTCTTTGCCAAAGGACTGAATGAGCCACTGCAAGGTTCAGAAATGTCCCATTTACCTATGCGAGCGACTTACGAGAGACTGGTGGACATGGCTCTAATGAAAGAGGAGAACAAAGATGGAAAGAAGGAGGTGAAGAAGGAAGAGCCTCGAAACAAGAAAGGAGATGGATCTCGGAACAAGAAGACGGACCCCAATAAAGGAGGGAAGGATAATAAATCCCGTAAGAAGATGAAGTACAATTTCTGTGGGATACCTGGACACTTGGATAGGGACTGTAGAAAGAAAAAGAGGAAATTGGTGCTTGTTTCCAGTGCGGGGATACTGGACACGTGTCTAAGGACTTCCCAAAAAGGCATGGGCAGGGACGGAGGACTGGATCATCTTCTAGAGGGCAGGTTCATACTCTCGTTGCACCTCTGCAGGAACAAGGTAGACATATTTCTGTTGAGAGTTTAGTTTATCTGTTTGATAATCCTGTTCGTACTCTCTTTGATTCTGGCGCATCGCACTCTTTTATATCTACTGCTTTAGTTGAATCTCTACACATAGACACCCATATAGTAGAGGATCCCTTGGTTGTTTCAAATCTAATTGGGGGCTCAGTTTATTTGTCAATGATTTGTTTGGATTTGGAAATCTCTATTTTGAGTGTTGGGTTTAAATGTAATGCTTATGTTTTGGGCTTCACGGGCTATGGGCTGATTCTAGGCGTGGACTGGCTATCCAGTAATGGTGCCGTTCTCGATTGTGAAAAGAGAGTGGTTAGACTCATGACTCGCCTCGTTAACACTCTAGAAATCTCTTGTAATCCCATGAATTCTATTATGCTAAGTTATCGAGAATCTCTTGATGCGTATGTTGAGAATTTGCAGTCTGTTAGAGTGGTCCGTGAATACTCGGATGTGTTTGAAGTGGTAAAGGGCTTATCTCCGATGCGGGAGATAGACCTCTGCATATACCTCGTTGACAATGCAAAACCCGTTGCTTTACCCGTTAGACACATGGCTCCAAGGGAGAGAAAAGAACTCAGCAAGCAAGTTAAAGAGCTACTTGAAAAGGGGTTCATAAGACAGAGTATTTCTGAGTGGGGTGCTCCAGTTGTGTTCGCGACCGAAGCCGATGGTTCACTCCACCTACTCTTGGATTATAGGGAGCTGAACAAGCTGACCAAGAAGAATAGGCGCCCACTCCAAAGAATTGATGATCTGTTTGATCAGCTCGTAGGTGCATCCATTTTCTTCCAACTAGATCTGGCTACCAGGTTTCATCAGCTAAGAGTGGCTGAGGATAGCATTGACAAGACCCCATTTAGGACCCTGGATGGTTTCTTCGAGTGGCTTGTCATGCCCTTCGGCTTGACAAACGCACCTGCCTACTTCGTGGACTTGATGAGCAGGGTGTTCCAGGAATTCCTCAATAAGTTTGTGGTGGTCTTCGTGGACGATATTTTGATCTTCTCGAAGAGTGAGGAAGAGCATGCTTAGCACTTAAGGGAACTCATGGTTACTCTCTGTGCACATCAGTTGAAAGCCAAATTCTCCAAATGCCATTTCTGGAGAGAAGAAGTTAGATTCCTTGGACATGTGGTGTCCAAAGAGGGGTTAGCCGTGGACCCCGCAAAAGTGGTTGCTGTGCAAGATTGGAAGATTCCACCAAACGCAACTGAAGTCTGAATCTTTCTCGGGCTACCAGGCTTTTAACGGATGTTCATCAAAACTTTGCGATAATCTCAGCTCCACTTACAAGGTTGACGAAGAAGAATCTAGTTTTCGCTTGGGAATTGGATTGCGATATTGCTTTCCAACGCTTGAAAAGGGCTCTAACAACACCCCAGTTATGACATTGCCTTATGGGAGCAAGATGTTTACCGTATACATGGGTGCATGCGGTACAAGATTAGGTGCTGTCTTGATGCAAGAAGGGAAGGTAGTCTCTTATGGTGGATGGCAGTTGAAAGTACATGAGAAAACTACCCAACCCACGACCTAGAACTGGCGGCCATCGTTTTCGCTCTTAAGTCTTGGCGCCATTATCTCCTAGGTGAGAAGTTTGAATTGTTTACTGACCATAAATCATTGAAGTAGCTTTTCTCGTAGGAAGATCTCAACTTGAGGCAGCAAAGATGGATGAAGTTTCTTGCCTCCCATGATTTTGAGATTTCCTATACTCCTGGCAAGGGCAATGTGGTAGCAGACGCTCTGAGTAGAAAGAAGCTGACCATAAGCCCTCTCTTTATAGAAAGGAAAAGCTTGGAGTACATAGCAAACTTTGACTTTAGACCCTCCTCTGAATTTGTACCTGGCTTGTTAGCAACACTGGAAGTGCGGCCTACACTTTTGGACTCAATAGGAACCGCACAATGTGAAGACCCTCAGCTAGTGTATGTGATCGATAAGCTGACTAGGGGTGAGACTTCGAGTCACCTCAATAGATACTCCATCGATGATAAGGGATGGTTGAGACGAGATGGAAGACTATGCGTCCCACAAGTAAGAGATTTAGTGAAAACGGTTCTAGAAGAAGCACACCATTCAAAGCTGACCATACACCCAGGCGGAGACAAAATGTATAAAGACATCAAAATAGTTTTCTTTTGGAATGGAATGAAGAGGGACGTAGCTGAATTTTTTTCTAAGTGCATGATATGCCAGCAGGTCAAGGCGGAGCAGAAGAAGCCTGGTGGGTTGCTTCATCCTCTAGAGGTCCCACAGTGGAAATGGGATAGCATTTCGATCGACTTTATTGATGGGTTGCCTAGGTCAAGAAGGGGAAATACCAGTATTTGGGTAATAGTGGAATGGCTCACAAAAAGCGCTCACTTTATACCTGTCAAAAGTAGAAGGACTGCCTCATCTCTAGCATCTCTATATCTTAAAGAGATAGTTCGACTGCATGGGATACCTTCCAGCATAGTAAGCGATCGAGAACTTATCTTTACAAGCGAGTTCTGGAAGAGTTTGCAAGAGGTTGTAGGCACACAACTATGTTTAAGCACGGCCTACCATCCCCAAACCGATGGACAGACGGAGAGGGTGAACAAAGTCTTAGAAGACCTCTTGAGATTGTGCGTTCTTGACTTTGGAGTGACATGGGAAGACCATCTTCCTCTGATGGAGTTCGCCTACAACAATCGCTGCCAAGCTATAATAGGCATGGCACCCTTCGAAGCTTTATATGGGAGACCGTGTCGATCACCATACTGTTGGTGGGAATCCACAGATAAGCTTATACGTGGGCCATAATTGATTAGGGAAACCTCATAAAAGGTGGACCTAAGAAGACGAATGAAGAGTGCTCAAGATAGACCGAATTCCTACGTCGATAAAAGAAGGACCGACCTTGAGTTTGAGGTTGGAGATAGAGTGTTCCTTAAGGTATCTCCTTTGAGGAATGTTGTTCGCTTTGGATCCGAAGGGAAATTGGCACCTAGATTCATAGGGCCATTTCCTCTCATTGAAAGAATTGGGACGATGGCCTACACATTAGGGCTACATAAAAAGTCGGCTGGAGTTCATAATATCTTTAATGTTTCTCACCTACGGAAGTGCTTACATGAGTCTACGAGTCTGCGGAAGTGGTGGAACCAAAGATATTAGAAGAGGTAGAAGTGGAACGAGAAGCAACAGTTAGAAGAATCCCAACTCGTGTCTTGGGAATGGAAGTCAAAAAGCTACGCAACCGTGAAGTCAAGCTTGTTAAAGTACAATGGAGTGACAATGAAGAAGATGCGACTTGGGAGATCGAAAGCAAGATGCACGTAGCCTACCCTTATCTTTTTGAGGGTACATCTTTGATCTCGCCTTTATCATAATTTTATTCATGCTTAGTTATCTTCTCGGTCCTATTTCTTGATCCATAGTAGAAATTAATGGACGTAAACATGTATTTGAAACATGTTATGGTTGATGGTTACAATGTGGTTGCAAGTGGTTGCTAGTGACTGCTCATGGATGCATATGCACATACACATTAGGTTCTAGATCGGCCCAATCACTTTCATATTGCATTTGCATATGAACGCATGAAATTGTATGTGGATTGAAACTTGATGTGTTATCATATGGACGTTGCATTTGTATGAATGATTGTGCACTAAAGTGGAATTATGAATAGGAAAAATTGCATACATAATGGACTCATGGCACTCTCATGATACGCATTAAGGAGGTCAACTGGATCAGTAGACCGCCTGATTTTGCAATAGATAAGAGACATATACACACACTCTGCATATGTTCATATGGCATTAGAAGTCTTTTAAGGACAATGGATGCTTGCAGATGATGGATGAGTAGATGGATGATTGGATGTTAAGATGAATTCTTCTTAACTTGAATATTTCGGGGACGAAAACCTTTAAGGAGGGGAGAATGTGACACCCCGGATTTTCTGAGAATATTAAAATTAACATATTCAAGAACACTTAATTTTTAGAAGAAGAATTAAGTGAAATGAGTTGCGCTATTACGTTCGTCTCAAAATTTTGGTCAAGATAGACATTTGGTTTGCATAAAACGGATACCTTATGAAGAAGTTATTAAGCCTTGAAGTTTGTATGCATATGAGAAAAATATATATATATATATAGATATATATAAAAATTAAATTAATAAATATGCAAAAAAGTTCAAAACAGCGAATCGGGAGGGGGAAAAACCGAACCGGACCATTTTTTAGATCGACCCGAGCACTGTTGGGTCAACTAGGGGTTAATTCAGGGGATTTGGCTGTCAACCCGTGGGCCGATTCCCTCTAAGGCAGATGTGTCATCTGATTGGTTCTGATGGACTCATTGCTGAGTCATTAGGGCTGATCTATTCTATCTTGTCTGAATGGCTTTGATTTTCTCTAGGTTAATCTGATGTTTCCTATTAGATCAAATCTTTATAAAAGCAACTTAATACCTCAACCCTAAATCATATTACAAATCAAACCAAGAGCCGTCATGCTGCCGTTAGACAACCTCGAGTAGCCGCCGTTCGACTTGAAGCAAATAAAAATAGACAAACCAAATCAAATCAAAATTAAACTAAAACAACGATTGTCTACATCAAAGGCGAGCATTTCAACTTCAGAATACAGATTCCAGAAATCAAGACTGTCTTTTGTAAGTGTAGTTATCTTTTAGATGTAAATAAATTTAAGAAGTGATTTGATATAAAGTGAAAAATAGAATTATACCATGTTGTATAATATTGACGATGCTAATTCATGTTTGTTTCTTGTGATGATTTTATCATGAATTGTCTTGGAATGTTTGTGGCTTATTAGACTTGGTGTTGGGTCTATTAAAGATTGAGAATGAAACTATCAATATCATATGCAAGTTATATGTTTCATGTTAAGATCTACATATATATATGTTTATATGATTAATTCAAGTTGTATGTATTATGTTAGATCCAAGTCAAGATCTATATATATATTCATATGCTTTATGTTAGATCCATATGCCTATATATGCAACACCCCACCTCCGTTAAGGTCACTCACAAAGGGAATGTCTTAACTTTGGAGGAGGGTTATAGGTACAAGACACAGAAAAATTTACAAGACAGATAAAGTTTAAGCAGCGGAATTCAAATATTTATTGCATACGTAGTTCAATACAAAAGCATTGCATCAAATTGTCTCAAAATAAGTTCAAAACGTTACACCATAATTTCTGTCTTGATTATTCAATAAAGAAGCATAAACCAAAAGTAAAAATGCATGAATCCCCAAGGATAATGTCCAAAAGCCATAGCCAAGGTAGGAGAGAGTCCAAATCATACATATACTTTCTTGAAGCTTGCAAAGAGTCTGACTAAGCCTCGGTATTCCCTCCCTGTGGACCGAGGGGGGGGGGAGCGGAAGAAAAGAGGACGAGAGAAAATGAGTCAGACAATAAGTCTGTTAAGTTTAGTGAGTGCTAGTATTTAAACAAGGAAAGGGATCATGACAGTGATAACATAACATAGGACAGTACCCTAATATAAGATAAGAGGAACATGTGATCGCACCCATTACTATAGTCTCTGCACCTACTTAACCATTGGTTCAACCAGTCACATGTGTTTATAACAAACGATCCCCTTAATGATCGGCTCCTACTCGTATGCATTCATATCCTGTGTCATTCGCCCCCTGGTTGTAGCTACCTGTGCTGGTCCTACCATGGGGTGTATCAGTCACTCTGGTGGCAGTCCGACACGATTCAAGATGCATAGTGTACACTACTGATGCCCAGTGCCTGATTTTTCCACTCCCGAGTAAGTGCACGCCCATACTCCATCGGAACACACTATAACAAAAGCACCGTATTACGACTTTAATTTTACAACTGTGCAAAAAGCATAGTTGTAATAAATGCTTTTTTACAACTGTGCAGAACGCACTGTTGTAATAATTGTTTTTCCGAACAGTGAAATAATCACTGTTGTAATAAACATATATATATATATATATATATCACAACTTTTCATTTTATTCGTTGTAATAGAGATGCCTAGTACAAACTTCATTTATTCGTTACGATAACTGTAATTTTTTTGCAACGGGTAAAGCTACTTGCAAAAATTTAAATATATGTTTTTCCAAAGTAATTTCTGGTTTTAATATAAGAAGTATATAATTGTTAACTGATATGAATTAATTTTTTAGTAATTAATATTCAATTATAATTGAAAAGTAAAACTACTAATAATTAAGCGTTATTAAAATATATTTTTAATAACTAACTTTTTAATAATTATTACTAAATAATTGATTATTAGTAATTACATAATAATTAAGATTACAATTTAATATTAAATAAACATAATTTAATAAACTTTGTTTTTCTATCAATTGCAATAAATGTATTTTTTAAAGTGTTTTCTGACTAATTGCAAGTCATAATTGTAACACCCCACCTCCGCCAGGGTGGCTCTTGCAAGCAAATCTGACTTTGGTGGGGCGTTTTAAAACAAGGTAAACATGCATAATGATATAACAAGGCAGGACATGACATATATATATGTAAATAAACAGAGTAAGTAGATAGATAAAACAGCGGAAGAATTTTAAACCATTTCAAAAACAAGTCTGCTACATCATAATGTCAATTTCCCAAATAAACAAGTCTAGTACATAAAATAACATCATCTGAAACTGAAAAGGAAAACATAAAAGTAGCTATCTCCAAAGTGGAAAAACCATAGCGAGCTCAAGTCCAAAGCATACATGAGCTATCCAAGAAAGCAGCTAAGATCCAAGCTAGGCTCCTGTGTTCCCTCCCTGAGAACCTGGGGGGGGGGGGGGGGGGGAAGGAAGAAAAGAGGCGAAAGAAAACAGGTTAGTCAAAAAGACTGAGTAAGCCCTGCTACGATCAGTCTATAAACTAATAAAGTTAACATCATGATGGAAACTGAGATGATCATAGATAACAACATACTGGCATGGTAAATTAACTACAAGATAAATAGAGGTGTCATCGCATAAACAAGGTTAAGTTTTGCACCACGGTGTACTAGCAAACCAACATAATAGGTATTGATCCCTTGGCCCAAGCTTTGACCCAATAACATGAAGTGACCTTAATATAAGGTCCAACCAAACGGTCTAGTCGATCAGCTCCCTATAAGCCTAACACGTCAAGTGTTGGTGTCCATACGGCCCACATATGGATGTAGTCAGACTGTGCTGGGTCCACCTTCGGGTGTATCAAGCCCTCGGGTGTCAACCCCAGACACTGAAGCAATAATGCACAGTCTAAACCTACTGGTACCCGTGCCTCGAGTTTGTCCAATACCGGATTACGTGCACGTCCGTAGCCCGCCTGGACCCGCACCGCTGTACCACTCAGCCGTCGCTTTGGTCTCTTACATCAGTCCAGTAATCGTGCCCTGCCCTAGCCCAGCCTCTAGGGTTGTGATGATACCAAACTGGGATTACTGCTGGAACAGACCACGTTGCTAGGGTTTCCTAAGAGGGTTAAGTGCGATTTAACCCTTCACTAATCATGGATTAAATTGGTTAAGTGTTACCGACAGTTCACAACTTAACCCCATTTCAATCCCTCAAACCCCCAAATGGATTAAATTGGTTAAGTGTAACCCCATTTCAATCCCTCAAACCCCCAAATGGATTAAATTGGTTAAGTGTAACCCCATTTCAATCCCTCGAATCCCCAAATGGTTAAGTATTAGTGGACCCTGACTTAACCCTAATCATGAGGCATTAATTAATTTAATTGTGCCATAACCTCTCACATTAGACTTTGTTGCGGTTACTAGTTAAGCCGGGCGGGTCCGGGTAGCTTTACACCACAACTTGGTCTAACCTCGGGTCCAAGGTACACATGACCAACTTCTCACATTGGGTCCTATTGTTTGTAGCCACTAGTTAAGCCTGTAGGTTCCAGGTAGAATTACGCTACAAACTCAACCCAACCTCGAGTTGGCCACACTTATGTTTCCTAAGTGTCATGTGCACTTTATTTCAAAACATAATCACAAGTCAACAAATACTTGGGTAGACCTAACTTAATAGGTAAATTCCCAAGGAGTAGACCTAACTTAATAGGTAAATTCCCAATCTTAAATTTTCATGTATTTTAAGTTTACCCAAACCCCCCCAACGTCATTCTATCGCTTACATATTCGTGACAACGCATAAAGGATAGGAAGAGGGAACTTGGCATAACATACATGATGAACTTGCATATCACAGCAAACATGCATAACATGTTAGACTTGCATAACTTAGCATAGTGAACTTGCATATTACCATAAATATGCATAACATGTTAAACTTGCCTAACATGGCATGTGGAACTTGCATAAACACGCATAACTTGTCAAACATGCATAACATGTCATTGTGAACTTGCATAAGCACGCATAACTTATTAAACATGCATAACATGGCATAGTGAACTTGCATAAGCATGCATAACTCAATAAACTTGCAAATCATGGCATAGTGAACTTGCATAAACATGCATAACTCAATAAACTTGCAAATCATGGCATAGTGAACATGCATAACCCAATAAACTTGCAAATCATGGCATAATGATCTTGCATAAACATGCATAACTCAATAAACTTGCAAATCATGGCATAGTGAACATGCATAACCCAATAAACTTGCAAATCATGGCATAGTGAACTTGCATAAACATGCATAACTCAATAAACTTGCAAATCATGGCATAGTGAACATGCATAACCCAATAAACTTGCAAATCATGGCATAATGATCTTGCATAAACATGCATAACTCAATAAACTTGCAAATCATGGCATAGTGAACATGCATAATCCAATAAACTTGCAAATCATGGCATAATGATCTTGCATAAACATGCATAACTCAATAAACTTGCAAATCATGGCATAACGAACTTGCATATACATGCATAACTCAATAAACTTGCAAAAATCCCAACTTGCATCACATATTAACTTTAGAGTTTCTAAAATGAAGGTAAGAGGGCTTACAATGCTTATGCGGACTCAAATGAGTATAGCAAATGTAAGAAACCCCTTATGCAACAAAATAAAACCCCGAAATGCAAGCAAACTTGATCAAGACTCCTCCTTTATGATGATAATAGAGAAACAAGACTTTAATGCAAGCTAAAGAGGATCATACAAGCCTAAATACACTTGTATGCATGGAAATCTCTTAGGAATTTGTTTAGGAATTGTATGAAGAGAGTGGAGGCCATGAGAGGTTTGATTTTGACATAGTTTAGTTGCTAGAATGAATAATGAGTGATTTAGGGTAGGTTAGGGTCTTATTTATAGATTAGGCTAGTGATTTAGACCATAGGATTAAACCCTAGTTGAATTAGGTCCATCAGATTTCGGAATTCTCTAGAACCAAGCCACAAGACCAGACCAAACCCAAAATGGTGCGCCAGGCAAAACTGCCCGGCCACCCTGTGTCGACAGGGCTGTCGACAGGGCTGTCGACACTCTGGGGACCCTGTCGACATGCCTGTCGACATGGGGGTCCTGGCGGGAGTTTTCCCGCCTGCGCCAGTTTGCCCTAATTCCCAATTTTGAACTTGAAATTCAAATTTGTTTTTGATATGGAAATTTCTGAAAACTTCAATGGGCCTTAACTGGGTCATACGGACTCCGATTTTCGAAAACTCGGACTCTATTTCGCGTATTTTTCCGATACGAACACAATGGCATAGCCCGTTTCCCTTGATTCCCATTTTAGAATTAAATTCTTCCTCGATTTATGTTATAACAGGTTATTGAAAATACGGGTTGTTACATTCTCCCCTCCTTAAAGGATTTCGTCCCCGAAATCTTCAAGTTAGGAAGAACGTATCCTACCATCCAATCATCCATCTACTCAAAACATCATCCACGAGCAATCATTGTCCTTACATGATTCTAAATGCTGGATGAACATATGCAGAGGTGTGTGTATATGTACTTATCTAATGCAAATATCATCAATGCGAATTATGTTGGTGAAATGAATCCATATGTATGCAATTCCTAACATAATGTATATCATCTATATGTGTGCACATAACATACACCCATATGCAACATCCATGTGATAACACACAATTTTCATCCATGTATAAGCATAAACACTCATGCATATGCAATATGAGGAGTGTGCGAGCCGATCTAGTGCCTAATTGTGTATAATGCATCCACGAGCAACCACTTGCAAACACTTGCAACCACTTGCAAACATCAAGCATAACATGTTTCAAATACATGTTTCATCCAAGGGTTTCTACCTAAGGTTCTTATGACAAGATAAACACGATAAACTAGATAAACTAGATAAACATGGATAGAGAGAGATATGCTAAAAAGAGATCTTAGAAGATAAGCGAGATAAACTCCTTTTTGGATTACAAGAAATCCATTCAAACTCTGACATATAGTACTAACCGATGAGTCATAACCCCCTTATGGAGTTTACAACAGAAATAAGATCGAGAATGGGACCGAGAGGATATATATACAAAAGATAACTCGCAAGCAAGCTCCACAGGAAAACAAGGATCAAGGATGCACTCTTAAAAAGAGATATGATGCGCGTATCTAGTCTTCACTCTTCTTAGTCACGTTTCCTTGAGCTTAACTCCACTGTGCTTTGACCGTCTTTTACTTCATGATTTCTTGGCTTCCTAACTCCTATTTCCCAAATTCGAGTTGGGACTCATTTCATTATTGCCTCTCGTCTTCCTTTTCCACTTATTCTTCTTTCTGTATACTTGGCTTGAACATAACTGTGACCTCATGATTTCATGCAAGCTTTCCAAAATTCACTCGTGAATCCTGGATCTCGTCTACTTACTATAAAGTATTCCACGCAGCAGAACTTTTCTTGAAAATACCAATCCACGTTGCCAATTGCCCTTATAAACGTGATTTTCTATAACTCATGCTTAATCGAAATGGACCATCCGCCTATGAGTGATAGGCCATACCTAGATTCAGTTGCCTACTCATGGCTTCCTGTAGGCTATTTCAAAACTGGCCAACTTCTTGAGGGTAAACCGTTGCTAACCATGATGCAGTCCTCTCGCTCTTCACCGGACTGAAATGAGCACTCTTCGTGAGTCTACCTATTATGACCCACCTACCCGTATTCCCTTTCTTTGATCTAGGTAATCCATCCACATAATCTATCGAGATGTTTCACACTTCCCTTGCGGAACCTCCAATGGAGGTAATGGCCCGCCGGGCTTCTATGACTTGGCCTTAACCTGGTGGCACAACATGCATCCTGAGACCAACTCGGCCACCTCCTCGAGTGATGCGCATCTTCAAGAACCTTCTTTACCAAGTCTTCCACCCGAGGAACACATAATCTCTCATCACGCCTTAGTCATCCCTTGTCATCTATAATATATCTAGCGAGGTGACTTAACATCTCGCCTCGAATCAACTGGTCCATGTTCTTGACTAACTGCGGGTCTTCTTCCTGTGAAACCCCCCTTCTTGATCCTGAAGAGTAAGTCTAAGCTCAGGGAATGCTAACTAATTAGCCAAACGGAGAAAGCTTCTTACTTCAATTGCCCTCCTCAGGGTTTTCAGGTCTTAAACCGCAACCACTTTAGCGGAATCCACCGCTAAGCCTTACTTAGGAACTATGTGCCCAAGAAATCCAACTTCTTTCCTCCAAAGTGACATTTGGAGAACTTTGACCTTCAACTGGCGGCTCTAAGTGTATCCATCACCTCCTTAAGATGTCTAGCATGCTCTTCCTCGTTCTTTTAAGGAGATCAAAATATCGTCTATGACGACCACGACAAACTTGTTCAAGGACTCCCTAAACACCCTACCCATCAAGTTAATATGCGGGTGCATTAGTCAAACCAAATAGCATGACTAGCCATTCTAAAAATCCATCTAGAGTCCTAAACGCAGTCTTGTCAATTCCATCCTCAGCCATCCTAAGCTGATGGAATCCGGTAGCTAGATCAAAAGAAAACAGATGCTCCTACAAGCTGATCAAACAAATCCTCGATCCTTGGTAACGGTTGTCTATTCTTCAACACATAAGCGAAGCAAACTGTCCACATTAGTAACGAATACTACTGGAGCACCTTACTCGAAAATGCTTCGTCTCAGGAAGTTCTTCTCAAGCAACTCCTTGACTTGCTTTCTCAATTCTCATCTCGCGAGGTCATGTGCCTAACCGGCCACGAAACTGGCTTGGTATTACCAACCAGATAATGCGGAAATCTATCCCACGTCTAGGGGTAACCCCTTTACTTCCCCCAAGATATCAGGATATTCTCGGACCACCCTCACAGATTGCAAACTATCGATAGACGAGTTGAGGGATTCAAGATAACATAACATGACGGGACCCATAGGGTTGCTAGAAATTTCTAGGGTATTACCGAGGCGAATGATGAGCCTCACAACCCTATATACAAAAACCAAGAATGGCTCCAAAACAGGACAACCATTCCATGCCCAAAACCAACCCATATCCCCTGAAACCGAGAATATAAACATCCCACGAGAATTCTATACTCAAGATAGAAATTTTCAAATCCACCCAGACCACAGACAATTGGGCGGAACCCCCAATTGGATTTGAAACACATACGGGATCATCAACTAGGCTAGTACTTAGGTGCAAACTTTCAACTAGATCAGATGAAATAAAACTATGCGATGTGCCAGAATCAAACAAAGTACGAACAGGGAAAATCAGAAAATGTAAACAAGACTTCCAACAGAAACCCTACCTCTATCATGAGCTGGAAGAACGGTGTTGAGGGGATGAACTCGCCCTCCAGATAGTCCCGCACACTGAGTCTGACCTTGCCCTTGTTTTCTTCGGGCAATCCTTGCTGAGATGTCCAAACTCACCACAATGAAAGCATTCGCCCCGCTTTCTCTTCTTCTTCCTACATTCCCTGGATATATGTCCAAATTTACCACAGAAGTTGCATTTCCTATTCTCTCTTGGCTTGTCCTTGCGGTTGTTGTTATTCTTGCCTCGTTTCTCGGAATTTACCCTCTTGCCTTGAGACTCATTCGCCTTGACCTCTTTCTTGTCATTGTTGTCTTCTTCTTGAAGTAGGGCTGTATTCACCAAATTCTCGAAAGTCGCCCCCAAGGGTATACGAGACATGGCCAAACCATGTAATGGCTCGTTTAATCCTAGAGCAAAGTGTAGGGCCTTCTTCTGAGCTGTATTAACCGAGTCTAAATCGACCCGAGCCAGTTGATTAAACTTATCTATGTATTCCCTAATAGTCATGTCCCCTTGCTTCAGTGATAAGAACCTCAGTCCAAACCTTCCTCTAAAATCATCCCAAGTCTCAATTGGCCTAGTAGCGGTGGTGACTACCCACCAACGTGCAGCTTCTTCCTTTAGCAACCATACTGCTAATAGAACCTTCCTGCGGTCACTTATATCAAAGGTGGCTAAAAGATCTTCAGTCTCTTTCAACCAATTCCTTGCCTCTACAAAAGTCTCTGTTCCACTAAAATTCTTGCCACCCATCATCTTAAAGTTCTTACAAGTTTCCGCAAAATCCGCTTGTGGAGGCTGAGGGAGAAGAGGAACATCAGATACGGAAGGAGGAGAAGGAACAGCGGCCTTGACTGGAAAGACAACATTAGAGACACCCGGGACCGGTGCCGTGACTTCCAAGTACCGACGAAACCAATCGGGTATTGTTACTCCTTCGGGCAAGATGAGATTATAAGACATGCTGGAAACGAAAAGAAAAGAGTTCAAACGAGGGGTCAAAGAATAGTGCTAATGGCTTTTGGGGAATAGCCTTTTTAAAAATAACTAGACTTTTCTTTGGAAAATACTTTATACTTGGTTTTGAAAATAGTTTTTCAAAAGTTTTAAAAACCTTTTTATCCCTTCTCGTAAACCATATGCTCTGATACCAAATATAACACCCCACCTCCGCCAGGGTGGCTCTTGCAAGCAACTCTGACTTTGGTGGGGCGTTTTAAAACAAGGTAAACATGCATAATGATATAACAAGGCAGGACATGACATATATATATGTAAATAAACAGAGTAAGTAGATAGATAAAACAGCGGAAGAATTTTAAACCATTTCAAAAACAAGTCTGCTACATCATAATGTCAATTTCCCAAATAAACAAGTCTAGTACATAAAATAACATCATCTGAAACTGAAAAGGAAAACATAAAAGTAGCTATCCCCAAAGTGGAAAAACCATAGCGAGCTCAAATCCAAAGCATACATGAGCTATCCAAGAAAGCATCTAAGATCCAAGCTAGGCTCCTGTGTTCCCTCCCTGAGAACCTGGGGGGGGGGGGGGGGACGGAAGAAAAGAGGCGAAAGAAAACAGGTCAGTCAAAAAGACTGAGTAAGCCCTGCTACGATCAGTCTATAAACTAATAAAGTTAACATCATGATGGAAACTGAGATGATCATAGATAACAACATACTGGCATGGTAAATTAACTACAAGATAAATAGAGGTGTCATCGCATAAACAAGGTTAAGTTTTGCACCACAGTGTACTAGCAAACCAACATAACAGGTATTGATCCCTTGGCCCAAGATTTGACCCAATAACATGAAGTGACCTTAATATAAGGTCCAACCAAACGGTCTAGTCGATCGGCTCCCTATAAGCCTAACACGTCAAGTGTTGGTGTCCATACGGCCCACATATGGATGTAGTCAGACTGTGCTGGGTCCACCTTCGGGTGTATCAAGCCCTCGGGTGTCAACCCCAGACACTGAAGCAATAATGCACAGTCTAAACCTACTGGTACCCGTGCCTCGAGTTTGTCCAATACCGGATTACGTGCACGTCCGTAGCCCGCCTGGACCCGCACCGCTGTACCACTCAGCCGTCGCTTTGGTCGCTTACATCAGTCCAGTAATCGTGCCCCGCCCTAGCCCAGCCTCTAGGGTTGTGATGATACCAAACTGGGATTACTGCTGGAACAGACCACGTTGCTAGGGTTTCCTAAGAGGGTTAAGTGCGATTTAACCCTTCACTAATCATGGATTAAATTGGTTAAGTGTTACCGACAGTTCACAACTTAACCCCATTTCAATCCCTCAAACCCCCAAATGGATTAAATTGGTTAAGTGTAACCCCATTTCAATCCCTCAAACCCCCAAATGGATTAAATTGGTTAAGCGTAACCCCATTTCAATCCCTCGAATCCCCAAATGGTTAAGTATTAGTGGACCCTGACTTAACCCTAATCATGAGGCATTAATTAATTTAATTGTGCCTTAACCTCTCACATTAGACTTTGTTGCGGTTACTAGTTAAGCCGGGCGGGTCCGGGTAGCTTTACACCACAACTTGGTCTAACCTCGGGTCCAAGGTACACATGACCAACTTCTCACATTGGGTCCTATTGTTTGTAGCCACTTGTTAAGCCGGTAGGTTCCGGGTAGAATTACGCTACAAACTCAACCCAACCTCGAGTTGGCCACACTTATGTTTCCTAAGTGTCGTGTCCACTTTATTTCAAAACATAATCACAAGTTAACAAATACTTGGGTAGACCTAACTTAATAGGTAAATCCACAAGGGGTAGAACTAACTTAATAGGTAAATTCCCAATCTTATATTTTCATGTATTTTAAGTTTACCCAAACCCCCCCAACGTCATTCTATCGCTTACATATTCGTGACAACGCATAAAGGATAGGAAGAGGGAACTTGGCATAACATACATGATGAACTTGCATATCACAACAAACATGCATAACATGTTAGACTTGCATAACTTAGCATAGTGAACTTGCATATTACCATAAATATGCATAACATGTTAAACTTGCCTAACATGGCATGTGGAACTTGCATAAACACGCATAACTTGTCAAACATGCATAACATGTCATTGTGAACTTGCATAAGCACGCATAACTTATTAAACATGCATAACATGGCATAGTGAACTTGCATAAGCATGCATAACTCAATAAACTTGCAAATCATGGCATAGTGAACTTGCATAAACATGCATAACTCAATAAACTTGCAAATCATGGCATAGTGAACATGCATAACCCAATAAACTTGCAAATCATGGCATAATGATCTTGCATAAACATGCATAACTCAATAAACTTGCAAATCATGGCATAGTGAACATGCATAACCCAATAAACTTGCAAATCATGGCATAGTGAACTTGCATAAACATGCATAACTCAATAAACTTGCAAATCATGGCATCGTGAACATGCATAACCCAATAAACTTGCAAATCATGGCATAATGATCTTGCATAAACATGCATAACTCAATAAACTTGCAAATCATGGCATAGTGAACATGCATAACCCAATAAACTTGCAAATCATGGCATAATGATCTTGCATAAACATGCATAACTCAATAAACTTGCAAATCATGGCATAACGAACTTGCATAAACATGCATAACTCAATAAACTTGCAAAAATCCCAACTTGCATCACATATTAACTTTAGAGTTTCTAAAATGAAGGTAAGAGGGCTTACAATGCTTATGCGGACTCAAATGAGTATAGCAAATGTAAGAAACCCCTTATGCAACAAAATAAAACCCCAAAATGCAAGCAAACTTGATCAAGACTCCTCCTTTATGATGATAATAGAGAAACAAGACTTTAATGCAAGCTAAAGAGGATCATACAAGCCTAAATACACTTGTATGCATGGAAATCTCTTAGGAATTTGTTTAGGAATTGTATGAAGAGAGTGGAGGCCATGAGAGGTTTGATTTTGACATAGTTTAGTTGCTAGAATGAATAATGAGTGATTTAGGGTAGGTTAGGGTCTTATTTATAGATTAGGCTAGTGATTTAGACCATAGGATTAAACCCTAGTTGAATTAGGTCCATCAGATTTCGGAATTCTCTAGAACCAAGCCACAAGACCCGACCAAACCCAAAATGGTGCGCCAGGCAAAACTGCCCGGCCACCCTGTGTCGACAGGGCTGTCGACACCCTGGGGACCCTGTCGACATGCCTGTCGACATAGGGGTCCTGACGGGAGTTTTCCCGCCTGCGCCAGTTTGCCCTAATTCCCAATTTTGAACTTGAAATTCAAATCTGTTTTTGACATGGAATTTTTTGAAAACTTCAATGGGCCTTAACTGGGTCATACGGACTCCGATTTTTGAAAAATCGGACTCTATTTCGCGTATTTTTCCGAGACGAACGCAATGGCATAGCCCGTTTCCCTTGGTTCCCATTTTAGAATTAAATTCTGCCTCGATTTATGTTATAACAGGTTATTGAAAATACGGGTTGTTACATTCTCCCCTCCTTAAAGGATTTCGTCCCCGAAATCTTCAAGTTAGGAAGAACGTATCCTACCATCCAATCATCCATCTACTCAAAGCATCATCCACGAGTAATCTTTGTCCTTACAAGATTCTAAATGCTGGATGAACATATGCAGAGGTGTGTGTATATGTACTTATCTAATGCAAATATCATCAATGCGAATTATGTTGGTGAAATGAATCCATATGTATGCAATTCCTAACATAATGTATATCATCTATATGTGTGCACATAACATACACCCATATGCAACATCCAGGTGATAACACACAATTTTCATCCATGAATAAGCATAAACACTCATGCATATGCAATATGAGGAGTGTGCGAGCCGATCTAGTGCCTAATTGTGTATAATTCATCCACGAGCAACCACTTGCAAACACTTGCAACCACTTGCAAACATCAAGCATAACATGTTTCAAATACATGTTTCATCCAAGGGTTTCTACCTAAGGTTCTCATGACAAGATAAACACTATAAACTAGATAAACTAGATAAACATGGATAGAGAGAGATATGCTAAAAAGAGATCTTAGAAGATAAGCGAGATAAACTCCTTTTTGGATTACAAGAAATCCATTCAAACTCTGACATATAGTACTAACCGATGAGTCATAACCCCTTTATGGAGTTTACAACAGAAATAAGATCGAGAATGGGACCGAGAGGATATATATACAAAAGATAACTCGCAAGCAAGCTCCACAGGAAAACAAGGATCAAGGATGCACTCTTAAAAAGAGATATGATGCGCGTATCTAGTCTTCACTCTTCTTAGTCATGTTTCCTTGAGCTTAACTCCACTGTGCTTTGACCGTCTTTTACTTCATGATTTCTTGGCTTCCTAACTCCTATTTCCCAAATTCGAGTTGGGACTCATTTCATTATCGCCTCTCGTCTTCCTTTTCCACTTATTCTTCTTTCTGTATACTTGGCTTGAACATAACTGTAACCTCATGATTTCATGCAAGCTTTCCAAAATTCACTCGTGAATCCTGGATCTCGTCTACTTACTATAAAGTATTCCACGCAGCAGGACTTTTCTTGAAAATACCAATCCACGTTGCCAATTGCCCTTATAAACGTGATTTTCTATAACTCATGCTTAATCGAAATGGACCATCCGCCTATGAGTGATAGGCCATACCTAGATTCAGTTGCCTACTCATGGCTTCCTGTAGGCTATTTCAAAACTGGCCAACTTCTTGAGGGTAAACCGTTGCTAACCATGATGCAGTCCTCTCGCTCTTCACCGGACTGAAATGAGCACTCTTCGTGAGTCTACCTATTATGACCCACCTACCCGTATTCCCTTTCTTTGATCTAGGTAATCCATCCACATAATCTATCGAGATGTTTCACACTTCCCTTGCGGAACATCCAATGGAGGTAATGGCCCGCCGGGCTTCTATGACTTGGCCTTAACCTGGTAGCACAACATGCATCCTGAGACCAACTCGGCCACCTCCTCGAGTGATGCGCATCTTCAAGAACCTTCTTTACCAAGTCTTCCACCCGAGGAACACATAATCTCTCATCACGCCTTAGTCATCCCTTGTCATCTATAATATATCTAGCGAGGTGACTTAACATCTCGCCTCGAATCAACTGGTCCATGCTCTTGACTAACTGCGGGTCTTCTTCCTGTGAAACCCCCCTTCTTGATCCTGAAGAGTAAGTCTAAGCTCAGGGAATGCTAACTAATTAGCCAAAAGGAGAAAGCTTCTTACTTCAATTGCCCTCCTCAGGGTTTTCAGGTCTTAAACCGCAACCACTTTAGCGGAATCCACCGCTAAGCCTTACTTAGGAACTATGTGCCCAAGAAATCCAACTTCTTTCCTCCAAAGTGACATTTGGAGAACTTTGACCTTCAACTGGCGGCTCTAAGCGTATCCATCACCTCCTTAAGATGTCTAGCATGCTCTTCCTCGTTCTTTTAAGGAGATCAAAATATCGTCTATGACGACCACGACAAACTTGTTCAAGGACTCCCTAAACACCCTACCCATCAAGTTAATATGCGGGTGCATTAGTCAAACCAAATAGCATGACTAGCCATTCTAAAAATCCATCTAGAGTCCTAAACGCAGTCTTGTCAATTCCATCCTCAGCCATCCTAAGCTGATGGAATCCGGTAGCTAGATCAAAAGAAAACAGATGCTCCTACAAGCTGATCAAACAAATCCTCGATCCTTGGTAACGGTTGTCTATTCTTCAACACATAAGCGAAGCAAACTGTCCACATTAGTAACGAATACTACTGGAGCACCTTACTCGAAAATGCTTCGTCTCAGGAAGTTCTTCCCAAGCAACTCCTTGACTTGCTTTCTCAATTCTCATCTCGTGAGGTCATGTGCCTAACCGGCCACAAAACTGGCTTGGTATTACCAACCAGATAATGCGGAAATCTATCCCACGTCTAGGGGTAACCCCTTTACTTCCCCCAAGATATCAGGATATTCTCGGACCACCCTCACAGATTGCAAACTATCGATAGACGAGTTGAGGGATTCAAGATAACATAACATGACGGGACCCATAGGGTTGCTAGAAATTTCTAGGGTATTACCGAGGCGAGTGATGAGCCTCACAACCCTATATACAAAAACCAAGAATGGCTCCAAAACAGGACAACCATTCCATGCCCAAAACCAACCCATATCCCCTGAAACCGAGAATATAAACATCCCACGAGAATTCTATACTCAAGATAGAAATTTTCAAATCCACCCAGACCACAGACAATTGGGCGGAACCCCCAATTGGATTTGAAACACATACGGGATCATCAACTAGGCTAGTACTTAGGTGCAAACTTTCAACTAGATCAGATGAAATAAAACTATGCGATGTGCCAGAATCAAACAAAGTACGAACAGGGAAAATCAGAAAATGTAAACAAGACTTCCAACAGAAACCCTACCTCTATCATGAGCTGGAAGAACGGTGTTGAGGGGATGAACTCGCCCTCCAGATAGTCCCGCACACTGAGTCTGACCTTGCCCTTGTTTTCTTCGGGCAATCCTTGCTGAGATGTCCAAACTCACCACAATGAAAGCATTCGCCCCGCTTTCTCTTCTTCTTCCTACATTCCCTGGATATATGTCCAACTTTACCACAGAAGTTGCATTTCCTATTCTCTCTTGGCTTGTCCTTGCGGTTGTTGTTATTCTTGCCTCGTTTCCCGGAATTTACCCTCTTGCCTTGAGACTCATTCGCCTTGACCTCTTTCTTGTCATTGTTGTCTTCTTCTTGAAGTAGGGCCGTATTCACCAAATTCTCGAAAGTCGCCCCCAAGGGTATATGAGACATGGCCAAACCATGTAATGGCTCGTTTAATCCTAGAGCAAAGTGTAGGGCCTTCGTCTGAGCTGTACTAACCGAGTCTAACTCGACCCGAGCCAGTTGATTAAACTTATCTATGTATTCCCTAATAGTCATGTCCCCTTGCTTCAGTGATAAGAACCTCAGTCCAAACCTTCCTCTAAAATCATCCCAAGTCTCAATTGGCCTAGTAGCGGTGGTGACTACCCACCCACGTGCAGCTTCTTCCTTTAGCAACCATACTGCTAATAGAACCTTCCTGCGGTCACTTATATCAAAGGTGGCTAAAAGATCTTCGGTCTCTTTCAACCAATTCCTTGCCTCTACAAAAGTCTCTGTTCCACTAAAATTCTTGCCACCCATCATCTTAAAGTTCTTACAAGTTTCCGCAAAATCCGCTTGTGGAGGCTGAGGGAGAAGAGGAACATCAGATACGGAAGGAGGAGAAGGAACAGCGGCCTTGACTGGAAAGACAACATTAGAGACACCCAGGACCGGTGCCGTGACTTCCAAGTACCGACGAAACTAATCGGGTATTGTTACTCCTTCGGGCAAGATGAGATTATCAGACATGCTGGAAACGAAAAGAAAAGAGTTCAAACGAGGGGTCAAAGGATAGTGCTAATGGCTTTTGGGGAATAGCCTTTTTAAAAATAACTAGACTTTTCTTTGGAAAATACTTTATACTTGGTTTTGAAAATAGTTTTTCAAAAGTTTTAAAAACCTTTTTATCCCTTCTCGTAAACCATATGCTCTGATACCAAATGTAACACCCCACCTCCGCCAGGGTGGCTCTTGCAAGCAACTCTGACTTTGGTGGGGCGTTTTAAAACAAGGTAAACATGCATAATGATATAACAAGGCAGGACATGACATATATATATATATGTAAATAAACAGAGTAAGTAGATAGATAAAACAGCGGAAGAATTTTAAACCATTTCAAAAACAAGTCTGCTACATCATAATGTCAATTTCCCAAATAAACAAGTCTAGTACATAAAATAACATCATCTGAAACTGAAAAGGAAAACATAAAAGTAGCTATCCCCAAAGTGGAAAAACCATAGCGAGCTCAAGTCCAAAGCATACATGAGCTATCCAAGAAAGTAGCTAAGATCCAAGCTAGGCTCCTGTGTTCCCTCCCTGAGAACCTGGGGGGGGGGGGGGGGGGAACGGAAGAAAAGAGGAGAAAGAAAACAGGTCAGTCAAAAAGACTGAGTAAGCCCTTCTACGATCAGTCTATAAACTAATAAAGTTAACATCATGATGGAAACTGAGATGATCATAGATAACAACATACTGGCATGGTAAATTAACTACAAGATAAATAGAGGTGTCATCGCATAAACAAGGTTAAGTTTTGCACCACGGTGTACTAGCAAACCAACATAACAGGTATTGATCCCTTGGCCCAAGATTTGACCCAATAACATGAAGTAACCTTAATATAAGGTCCAACCAAACGGTCTAGTCGATCGGCTCCCTATAAGCCTAACACGTCAAGTGTTGGTGTCCATACGGCCCACATATGGATGTAGTCAGACTGTGCTGGGTCCACCTTCGGGTGTATCAAGCCCTCGGGTGTCAACCCCAGACACTGAAGCAATAATGCACAGTCTAAACCTACTGGTACCCGTGCCTCGAGTTTGTCCAATACCGAATTACGTGCACGTCCGTAGCCTGCCTGGACCCGCACCGCTGTACCACTCAGCCGTCGCTTTGGTCGCTTACATCAGTCCAGTAATCGTGCCGCGCCCTAGCCCAGCCTCTAGGGTTGTGATGATACCAAACTGGGATTACTGCTGGAACAGACCACGTTGCTAGGGTTTCCTAAGAGGGTTAAGTGCGATTTAACCCTTCACTAATCATGGATTAAATTGGTTAAGTGTTACCGACAGTTCACAACTTAACCCCATTTCAATCCCTCAAACCCCCAAATGGATTAAATTGGTTAAGTGTAACCCCATTTCAATCCCTCAAACCCCCAAATGGATTAAATTGGTTAAGTGTAACCCCATTTCAATCCCTCGAATCCCCAAATGGTTAAGTATTAGTGGACCCTGACTTAACCCTAATCATGAGGCATTAATTAATTTAATTGTGCCTTAACCTCTCACATTAGACTTTGTTGCGGTTACTAGTTAAGCCGGGCGGGTCCGGGTAGCTTTACACCACAACTTGGTCTAACCTCGGGTCCAAGGTACACATGACAAACTTCTCACATTGGGTCCTATTGTTTGTAGCCACTAGTTAAGCCGGTAGGTTCCGGGTAGAATTACGCTACAAACTCAACCCAACCTCGAGTTGGCCACACTTATGTTTCCTAAGTGTCATGTCCACTTTATTTCAAAACATAATCACAAGTCAACAAATACTTGGGTAGACCTAACTTAATAGGTAAATTCCCAAGGGGTAGACCTAACTTAATAGGTAAATTCCCAATCTTATATTTTCATGTATTTTAAGTTTACCCAAACCCCCCCAACGTCATTCTATCGCTTACATATTCGTGACAACGCATAAAGGATAGGAAGAGGGAACTTGGCATAACATACATGATGAACTTGCATATCACAACAAACATGCATAACATGTTAGACTTGCATAACTTAGCATAGTGAACTTGCATATTACCATAAATATGCATAACATGTTAAACTTGCCTAACATGGCATGTGGAACTTGCATAAACACGCATAACTTGTCAAACATGCATAACATGTCATTGTGAACTTGCATAAGCACGCATAACTTATTAAACATGCATAACATGGCATAGTGAACTTCAATAAGCATGCATAACTCAATAAACTTGCAAATCATGGCATAGTGAACTTGCATAAACATGCATAACTCAATAAACTTGCAAATCATGGCATAGTGAACATGCATAACCCAATAAACTTGCAAATCATGGCATAATGATCTTGCATAAACATGCATAACTCAATAAACTTGCAAATCATGGCATAGTGAACATGCATAACCCAATAAACTTGCAAATCATGGCATAGTGAACTTGCATAAACATGCATAACTCAATAAACTTGCAAATCATGGCATAATGAACATGCATAACCCAATAAACTTGCAAATCATGGCATAATGATCTTACATAAACATGCATAACTCAATAAACTTGCAAATCATGGCATAGTGAACATGCATAACCCAATAAACTTGCAAATCATGGCATAATGATCTTGCATAAACATGCATAACTCAATAAACTTGCAAATCATGGCATAACGAACTTGCATAAACATGCATAACTCAATAAACTTGCAAAAATCCCAACTTGCATCACATATTATGTAACACCCCACGTCCGTTAAGGTCACTCATACCAGGGGAATGCCTTAGTTTCGGTGAAGTATTTTAAGTGAATATAGAACAATAAAATTACAACAAGACAGATATAAGTAATACTTGAAAATTTAAAACATCATTTCATTGCAGCGGAAAGTAATACATGTTTGGTTACATCACAAAACCATAAACCAAAGTCAAGTACATAATATCCATCTTGATAAAATAGAAGTACATAATCCCACTACATAACTAATAGCCATAAAAGAAAAGGTGAACTGGGCTTCACTTCAACGGTCCAAGCTCCAAAGAATAGATACAGCAATCCCATCAAAGCCCACTAGCACCAGGCCCACTCTAATAACCTGGGGTTGGGGGAAAAAGATGAAAACAACGGGGTCAGACATAAGTCTGAGTGAGTCCTATAACCCTAACAATACAATCCTTAAAATAACCAGAGAAGACATAAGTTGATATACGGTAACGACTGGGGATGAATGGCTACACTAAGCAGCTTGGTAAACTTAGGATAAACTAAGATCACCGTAAAGACGCATTTATCCACCCAAGGATAATTACTAGATTACACCGCCCCAGACTTATCCACCCAAGAGTAATTCCTACACTGCACCACACCAGTTCTACCTACCCAAAATTAGTTCCTACTTAAAGGTTGATCCCACTAAATGTACTTAGTAATTTTCTTACCCAGTAGTTTCTAGTACCCCTACATAGGTGCCGTCTGCCCCTATCATTACTAGGTGTACCCACTATTCCCAAGCGATCGGCTCCCTAACGTAGATACCCGTGCTGGTCCCACAATGGGGTGTATCGTTTCCCCAAAGTGGCAACCTGATAATATCAACGGTGCACGGCTTTATATCTACACGATGTAACAACGATTTACTAACCAGCCCGGGTCCACACACGCATATGAAACCCGTTGGTCCTACGTTGCCACCGCTAACCTGTTTTGGCCTCTTATAGTCAAGCCCAATATGCGTGTCCCGTCACTCGACTTGGGTCGAGCCCACAAAGATACGTTTGGGATATTGGTTGAGATGGGCCCCCACAAGCTACCACTTAAGCTTGTTATTTTATCTAGTGTATCCCACTTAACCCCTTTAACCATGTTCACTTACATGTTATAAATACTTTGGTTAAGTCATTAATCATATTTTAATTACCTTTCAAGGCACCCCCTAGATTTCCACATGACACCCAAGTCCTTTACTTAATTCCCTCATGCCACCCGAGGCACTTACTTAACCCCTTAATCATGTTTAATTACATGTTCCACTTTGGTTAAGTATTCTAATCGTGTTTTCTATTGCCACCCAAGGCAACCCACTAGTTTTCTCATGCCACCCAAGGCACCCGCTTAACCCTCAAGCCCCACTACATGCTTATATGGTTAAGTGTTTCTTAATTAATTAAGACCGTGATCCTCATAAAGACCTCTCACATTAGACTATCTTTTATGACCGCTGGTTAAGCCGGTTGGGTCCGGGCAGCCTTATGTCATAATCAAGTCTAACCTCGTGTCTTTACATTAATCACGTATTTAGTTTGTGCCTAAGACCTCTCACATTGGGCTAACATTTGTAGCAACTGGTTAAGCCGGTTGGGTCCGGGCAGTTTTACGCTACAACTGAGTCCAACCTCGTGTCTTAGTCGATTAATTACACCTAATTAATCACCCTCATAATTTATATTAATTATCCCTAATTAATATCAAGTTTTTCATAACATGGGTAGACCTAACTCAATAGGTAAATTCCCATGGGGTAGACCTAACTCAATAGGTAAATTCCCACTTATGTTAATCTATTTTTATGGTATGCTTAATCATACCCAACCATACTTTAATTAACATATTTATTAACCCCATCGTTTCCCACGCAAATCGTTCTCATTTCACGACAAAATACAAAGGGAAGATCCATCACAAATATCATGGGTTTTAACCAAATCTTAGCATATAACTTTGTCATGGGTTAAGAGGATGTCAACTTGCATATATGAGCATATATTAACCCAACTACATTTAACCCAAACTTGCATATTATCGCACATGACTTGCATAACTTATTGCATATGAACTTGCATATCATCATACACATATCTTGCATAACATGTTGAACTTGCATAAACACACATAACTTGCATAACATGTTGGACTTGCACATAAGCATTCTCACAACTTGCATAACATTCACATACTTGCATATTAACCAACATGTAACTTGCATAGCATATCTTGTATATTAACATACATGTAACTTGCATATTAACAACATATAACTTGCATATTAACAAACATGTAACTTGCATAGCATATCTTGCATATTAACATACATGTAACTTGCATATTAACAAACATGTAACTTGCATAGCATATCTTGTATATTAACATACATGTAACTTGCATATTAACAACATGTAACTTGCATATTAACAAACATGTAACTTGCATAGCATATCTTGCATATTAACATACATGTAACTTGCATATTAACAAACATGTAACTTGCATAGCATATCTTGTATATTAACATACATGTAACTTGCATATTAACAACATGTAACTTGCATATTAACAAACATGTAACTTGCATAGCATATCTTGCATATTAACATACATGTAACTTGCATATTAACAAACATGTAACTTGCATAGCATATCTTGCATATTAACATACATGTAACTTGCATATTAACAAACATGTAACTTAGCATGCATAGAATCACATACTCATCATGCATAATATCACCTACTTAGCATGCATAGAATCACATACTCATCATGCATAAAACCACATACTTAACTTGCATAAACTCTCATATTCAACATAAACTTACATATTCAACATAAACTTACATATTCAACTTAAGATTCATATTATACATAGATTAGCATATCATTACAAATGACTCAAACACACAAATCCGCATTCAAGACCATATGTCTCATTACACCTAATCTACTTATCTTAATAATTGATCATCAAAGTGATAGAAACTCACCAAAACACAATTAGCAAGCTAATGAAGAAGATTAAGATACTTAGAATGGATTAGAGATTGATTAGAGCTTGCTTTCCTCTTCATTGATTTGTGGAGGCCATGACCAAGTTTCATTTTGCCATAGTTTAGTTACTAGGTTTAATTATGAATGAATTAGGGTAGGGTTAGGGTGTTATTTATAGGATTAGGTTGCATTTTAGACCCTTAGATTAACCCTAGATTAATTTAGGACCATTAGATCCGTCAGATCCAAGAAGCTTCCAGAACTAGCCCACCAAGCCAGCCCAAGAACACAAACTGGTGCACCCAGTTTCTCTGGGCGTCGCACCCTGTCGACAGGCAAGCCGACAGGCATGTCGACACCCCTGTCGACAGGCCTGTCGACAGCCCTGTCGACATGGGTTGGGCGGGAATCTTCCCGCCTGGCCCCGCCTGTCCAATTTAAAATCTGAATTTTAAATTCTTAATTCTGTTTTAGTTTTCAAATTTTCTGCAAACTTCATCGGGCCATAACTGGGCCATACGGACTCCGATTTTCGAAAACTCGGACTCTATTTTGCGTATTTTTCCGAGACGAACGCAATGACGCAGCCCGTTTCCCCCAATTCTCACATCTGAGATTATACATTCTGAAATTAGTGAATTTTAGCATTAACCAAAATTCGGGGTGTTACATTCTCCCCTCCTTAAAGGATTTCGTCCCCGAAATCTCTAAGCTAAGGAGAATGCATATCCTACCATCCAAACAACCATCTACTCAAACCATCAACCACGGGCATCCATTGTCCTTAAAACAATTTCTAATGAGGTATGAGCATATGCGAAAAGTGTGTGTATATGTTCCCTATCTAATGTACGAACATATGCAAACCATGATAGTGCCATGTATCCAATATGTATGCGAGATAACCCTATCGACACATACAGTATCTATATGAGTGCACAATCATTCACCAAAATGCATCATCCATATGATAACACAATCATTATACATCCATAAATATAGCTAACTACACACAATTTTATGCAATATGCAATATGAAGTGATTGAGCCGATCTAGTGCCTAGAGTGTGTATATATGCATCCACGAGCAACCACTAGCAAACACTTGCATCCACTTGCATCCATCAACCATAACATGTCTCAAACACATGTTTCAACCATAGGTTTTCCCTATCTAAAGGTCAACAACACTAATCGGGAGGACATACTAATAATAAGGTAAGTACTAGGCAAGCGATCAAGGAGAAGTTAAAAGACATACTCTCCAAAAAGAAATGGATACAAAGAACGCATCTTCGCTTCCGTCTCCCAAGTAGCATTTCTTTCGTCATCTCCCCATTGCACTCTAGCTGGCAGAACTTCTCTGTTCCTCAACTTCCTAGTCTCTGACCCAATGATGCGAGTAGGAGCTCGTCGAATCGTCTCATCGCGCTCTAACTCTGCTTCTTTAAGCAAACTCGGCTCTACCACCTCAACGGTCTCATGTAAGTACTTCCTCAAATGGGACACATGAAATACACCCGGTACACCACTAAGTTTGCCAGGCAACTCCACTCTATATGCCATCTGCCCAATTCTTTCCTTATTGGGAAATGGCCCTACAAACCTTGGTACTCACTTCCTAACAGATCCAAAGTGAACCACATTCCGTAACGGAGATACCTTGATAAAAAGCATGTCCTAATATCAAGCTCAAGCTCTGTTCTCCTCTTGTCCACATAAGATCCCGCCGCTTTCATCCTTCTTCGAATCAAACCAATCTTCTCTGAAGACTCTCTAATCTCATCGGCCTAACCAAGATCTTCCCCGTAGATTCCCACCAATCTGTAGGTGATCAACAAGGCCTTCCATAAAGAGCTTCGAAAGGAGCCATACCAATACTGGACTGAAAGCTGCTATTATATGCGAACTCCACCAATGGAAGATGCTCTTCCCATGTACCTACAAAATCCAAAATACATAACCTCAAAAGATCTTCTAGATACAGTTCACCCTCTTGGTCTGACCGTCCGTCTGAGGATGCTATGCGGTGCTCAAACCCAACTGAGTCCCTACCGCCTCCTGCAAACTCTTCCAAAACTCACTAGTGAAGATAGGATCTCGATCGCTCACTATACTGGAAGGTACACCATGCAATCTAATAATCTCTCGAAGGTAAACTGAAGCTAGACATGTAATAGTCCTCTTGCTCTTCACGGGTATGAAATGGCACACTTAGTAAGTCTATCTACCATAAGCCCAATCCCCGTATTACCCTTCCTTGATTTCGGTAATCCAATGAGACACTATCTCACTTCCCATTACGGAACTTCTAACGGATGAAGCAACCCTCCGGGTTTCTTCTGCTCCGCTTCCACTTGTTAGCACACCAAGCATCTAGCGACATACTTGGCCGCGTCTTTCTTCAGATTGGCCAAAAAGAAAATTCGCTTTATGTCTTGTTACATCTTGTCCCTACCGGGATGAATGGTTATCTTCGACCGATGTGTATCATCAAGTATAGCCTTCCTCAAACTCTCATCTTGCGGTACACAAAGTCTACCGTCTCTACACAACCACCCCTTACTATCTAGGGTGTACCTACTCAAATGGCTGGACGACTCCTCCCCCTTATGAGCTTCTCTCATAGCTCAACCAACTGTGGGTCGTCTTGCTGTGCCTCACCACCCCGTCCCAAAAGAGTAGGCCTAACCTCCAAGGAGGCTAGCAAACCGGGTACAAAGTCAACGGAAGGTCTAAAGTCAAACATAGAAATAAACCCTAAGCTCCGTCATTTAATCGATCAATGAACTCAAGGACAACCTTTTCCTTCTTAAGGCGTCTGCTACCATGCTTCCCTTGTTAGGGGTATACGCTATCTTAACTCATAAGATGCTAAGAATCCTATCCAAAATCGTCACAACTGTCCATCTCTCACGCAGACCACCCTAGTCGAATTCGACATCCCCCAAATGCAAGCCCCAAAGGCCGAAACCAATATCAGACAAACACCCAAGGGATATCTCCTTCGAGTTCAGGCAACCTACGTGAGATGATACTAAAAAAAAATATATAATAATAATGGCTAAACAATTAAGCCTTTGACCAACTTTGGATGTCCTTGCCAGTCTCGCTCCAAAACCACCGTTTTTATCCCATAACTGGCTTTGCTCAACCTATTGAGCACATATGAAAACTTATTATGCTCCTTGAAAAGACCTAGATGTCATCCACAATGACCATCACAAACTTATTTAGGTACTCTCTGAACACCCTTCTCATCAAATCAACAAAGTATGCGGGGGCGTTTGTCAAACCAAATAGCATCACCAGCCACTCATAAAACCATCCGGAGTCCTAAAGGCAATCCTCTCTATACTATCGTCAGCCACTCCCAACTGACGAAACCATGTGGCTTAGTCCAACTGCGAAAATACTGAGGCGCCAACCAACTGATCAAAGAGATCACCAGTCTTCGGTAATGGGTGTCTATTCCTCTTTGTGGGTTTATTTAGCTCTCTTTAGCCTACACACAGTCTGAGGGACCCATCCGCTTTCATGGCAAAAACTACTGGAGCGCCCCACTCCGATATACTTCTTCTTATGAACCCCTTCTCAAGCAATCGCCTACTTACTTATGGAGTTCCCTCCTCTCACGAGGAGCCTTGTGGCACACTGGCCAAGTTACTGGTTTGGCATTATTTACCAGATATATTCGGAAGTCAATCTCCCGCTCCGGAGGTAAGCCCTTCACCTTCCTAAACACATCCGAGTTTTCCCGGACCACTTCTAACAGATCGCAAACTCTCGACCGACGTGTCAAGCGATTCTAGATATCTTAGCATAACAGATTCTATGGGATTACAAGAGATCTCGAGAGTGTTACCCAAGCGGGTCATAAGCCTAACAACTCTCCCTTCAGAATCAAGAACGGCACCCCTACTGGATAACCAGTCCATGCTCACAACTAACCCATAGCCCGTGAAGCCCAACAAGCATCACATCCTACTCAACGCTAAGTATAGCAACTTCCAAACCCGAACACATCATGGAGCCCAATTGGGTTTGAAACAACTAAGGGATCACCTACCAAACTGGTGTCTAAGTGCAGTGATTCAACTAACAATGATGAGATAAACGAACTCGATACATCAGAATCAAATAAAGTGTGGATCAGATAACAAAGAAATCCAAATTCCAACCTAGACGGTCTTATCCCCATCCGGCATCCTAGCCGTGAGGAAATATAACTATTCTCCAGAAGATTCCATACCTTGCCCTTGCTTCTTTGTTCAATCCTAATAAGGTGTCCTATTCCCCCCCCAAAGGATAACTACTAACTTTCTTCTTCTTCCCATTTTCCATTCGTAACCTCCCACAAATGAGGTTTCATCCTTTATTAACCAAACAACTATTTGAGCCTTCCTCTCCTCGTCTATCCTATACGTACCTACCAGTCCTCCTCCTTCTTGAACCAACTTCTAATCTGATTTACGTCTAAGTCCCTTGAAGCGGTTTTCCATTCTTATCTATCTTAGAAAGATCATCTACACACGGAGGGGAAACTCAAACCGAGAGAGAAAGAGATTCAAACCGAGAATTCGAAAGATAAAGATATGGCTATCGGGGATTATGCTTTTCTCTCAAAAACTTTTCTCTTAAAAGACATGTTTTTGAAAATACTCCTTCAAAAATTTTCTTAGAAAAATAGTTTTTCTAAAATTTTTATCTGTTCTGGTAACCTTAAGCTCTGATACCACGTGTAACACCCCACGTCCGCTAAGGTCACTCATACCAGGGGAATGCCTTAGTTTCGGTGAAGTATTTTAAGTGAATATAGAACAATAAAATTACAACAAGACAGATATAAGTAATACTTGAAAATTCAAAACATCATTTCATTGCAGCGGAAAGTAATACATGTTTGGTTACATCACAAAACCATAAACCAAAGTCAAGTACATAATATCCATCTTGATAAAATAGAAGTACATAATCCCACTACATAACTAATAGCCATAAAAGAAAAGGTGAACTGGGCTTCACTTCAACGGTCCAAGCTCCAAAGAATAGATACAGCAATCCGATCAAAGCCCACTAGCACCAGGCCCACTCTAATAACCTGGGGTTGGGGGAAAAAGATGAAAACAACGGGGTCAGACATAAGTCTGAGTGAGTCCTATAACCCTAACAATACAATCCTTAAAATAACCAGAGAAGACATAAGTTGATATACGGTAACGACTGGGGATGAATGGCTACACTAAGCAGCTTGGTAAACTTAGGATAAACTAAGATCACCGTAAAGACACATTTATCCACCCAAGGATAATTACTAGATTACACCGCCCCAGACTTATCCACCCAAGAGTAATTCCTACACTGCACCACACCAGTTCTACCTACCCAAAATTAGTTCCTACTTAAAGGTTGATCCCACTAAATGTACTTAGTAATTTTCTTACCCAGTAGTTTCTAGTACCCCTACATAGGTGCCGTCTGCCCCTATCATTACTAGGTGTACCCACTATTCCCAAGCGATCGGCTCCCTAACGTAGATACCCGTGTTGGTCCCACAATGGGGTGTATCGTTTCCCCAAAGTGGCAACCTGATAATATCAACGGTGCACGGCTTTATATCTACACGATGTAACAACGATTTACTAACCAGCCCGGGTCCACACACGCATATGAAACCCGTTGGTCCTACGTTGCCACCGCTAACCTGTTTTGGCCTCTTATAGTCAAGCCCAATATGCGTGTCCCGTCACTCGACTTGGGTCGAGCCCACAAAGATACGTTTGGGATATTGGTTGAGATGGGCCCCCACAAGCTACCACTTAAGCTTGTTATTTTATCTAGTGTATCCCACTTAACCCCTTTAACCATGTTCACTTACATGTTATAAATACTTTGGTTAAGTCATTAATCATATTTTAATTACCTTTCAAGGCACCCCCTAGATTTCCACATGACACCCAAGTCCTTTACTTAATTCCCTCATGCCACCCGAGGCACTTACTTAACCCCTTAATCATGTTTAATTACATGTTCCACTTTGGTTAAGTATTCTAATCGTGTTTTCTATTGCCACCCAAGGCAACCCACTAGTTTTCTCATGCCACCCAAGGCACCCGCTTAACCCTCAAGCCCCACTACATGCTTATATGGTTAAGTGTTTCTTAATTAATTAAGACCGTGATCCTCATAAAGACCTCTCACATTAGACTATCTTTTATGACCGCTGGTTAAGCCGGTTGGGTCCGGGCAGCCTTATGTCATAATCAAGTCTAACCTCGTGTCTTTACATTAATCACGTATTTAGTTTGTGCCTAAGACCTCTCACATTGGGCTAACATTTGTAGCAACTGGTTAAGCCGGTTGGGTCCGGGCAGTTTTACGCTACAACTGAGTCCAACCTCGTGTCTTAGTCGATTAATTACACCTAATTAATCACCCTCATAATTTATATTAATTATCCCTAATTAATATCAAGTTTTTCATAACATGGGTAGACCTAACTCAATAGGTAAATTCCCATGGGGTAGACCTAACTCAATAGGTAAATTCCCACTTATGTTAATCTATTTTTATGGTATGCTTAATCATACCCAACCATACTTTAATTAACATATTTATTAACCCCATCGTTTCCCACGCAAATCGTTCTCATTTCACGACAAAATACAAAGGGAAGATCCATCACAAATATCATGGGTTTTAACCAAATCTTAGCATATAACTTTGTCATGGGTTAAGAGGATGTCAACTTGCATATATGAGCATATATTAACCCAACTACATTTAACCCAAACTTGCATATTATCGCACATGACTTGCATAACTTATTGCATATGAACTTGCATATCATCATACACATATCTTGCATAACATGTTGAACTTGCATAAACACACATAACTTGCATAACATGTTGGACTTGCACATAAGCATTCTCACAACTTGCATAACATTCACATACTTGCATATTAACCAACATGTAACTTGCATAGCATATCTTGTATATTAACATACATGTAACTTGCATATTAACAACATGTAACTTGCATATTAACAAACATGTAACTTGCATAGCATATCTTGCATATTAACATACATGTAACTTGCATATTAACAAACATGTAACTTGCATAGCATATCTTGTATATTAACATACATGTAACTTGCATATTAACAACATGTAACTTGCATATTAACAAACATGTAACTTGCATAGCATATCTTGCATATTAACATACATGTAACTTGCATATTAACAAACATGTAACTTGCATAGCATATCTTGTATATTAACATACATGTAACTTGCATATTAACAACATGTAACTTGCATATTAACAAACATGTAACTTGCATAGCATATCTTGCATATTAACATACATGTAACTTGCATATTAATAAACATGTAACTTGCATAGCATATCTTGCATATTAACATACATGTAACTTGCATATTAACAAACATGTAACTTAGCATGCATAGAATCACATACTCATCATGCATAATATCACCTACTTAGCATGCATAGAATCACATACTCATCATGCATAAAACCACATACTTAACTTGCATAAACTCTCATATTCAACATAAACTTACATATTCAACATAAACTTACATATTCAACTTAAGATTCATATTATGCATAGATTAGCATATCATTACAAATGACTCAAACACACAAATCCGCATTCAAGACCATATGTCTCATTACACATAATCTACTTATCTTAACAATTGATCATCAAAGTGATAGAAACTCACCAAAACACAATTAGCAAGCTAATGAAGAAGATTAAGATACTTAGAATGGATTAGAGATTGATTAGAGCTTGCTTTCCTCTTCATTGATTTGTGGAGGCCATGACCAAGTTTCATTTTGCCATAGTTTAGTTACTAGGTTTAATTATGAATGAATTAGGGTAGGGTTAGGGTGTTATTTATAGGATTAGGTTGCATTTTAGACCCTTAGATTAACCCTAGATTAATTTAGGACCATTAGATCCGTCAGATCCAAGAAGCTTCCAGAACTAGCCCACCAAGCCAGCCCAAGAACACAAACTGGTGCACCCAGTTTCTCTGGGCGTCGCACCCTGTCGACAGGCATGTCGACACCCCTGTCGACAGGCCTGTCGACAGCCCTGTCGACATGGGATGGGCGGGAATCTTCCCGCCTGGCCCCGCCTGTCCAATTTAAAATCTGAATTTTAAATTCTTAATTCTGTTTTAGTTTTCAAATTTTCTGCAAACTTCATCGGGCCATAACTGGGCCATACGGACTCCGATTTTCGAAAACTCGGACTCTATTTTGCGTATTTTTCTGAGACGAACGCAATGACGCAGCCCGTTTCCCCCAATTCTCACATCTGAGATTATACATTCTGAAATTAGTGAATTTTAGCATTAACCAAAATTCGGGGTGTTACATATTAACTTTAGAGTTTCTAAAATGAAGGTAAGAGGGCTTACAATGCTTATGCGGACTCAAATGAGTATAGCAAATGTAAGAAACCCCTTATGCAACAAAATAAAACCCCAAAATGCAAGCAAACTTGATCAAGACTCCTCCTTTATGATGATAATAGAGAAACAAGACTTTAATGCAAGCTAAAGAGGATCATACAAGCCTAAATACACTTGTATGCATGGAAATCTCTTAGGAAATTGTTTAGGAATTGTATGAAGAGAGTGGAGGCCATGAGAGGTTTGATTTTGACATAGTTTAGTTGCTAGAATGAATAATGAGTGATTTAGGGTAGGTTAGGGTCTTATTTATAGATTAGGCTAGTGATTTAGACCATAGGATTAAACCCTAGTTGAATTAGGTCCATCAGATTTCGGAATTCTCTAGAACCAAGCCACAAGACCAGACCAAACCCAAAATGGTGCGCCAGGCAAAACTGCCCGGCCACCCTGTGTCGACAGGGCTGTCGACAGGGCTGTCGACACCCTGGGGACCCTGTCGACATGCCTGTCGACATGGGGGTCCTGGCGGGAGTTTTCCTGCCTGCGCCAGTTTGCCCTAATTCCCAATTTTGAACTTGAAATTCAAATCTGTTTTTGACATGGAAATTTCTGAAAACTTCAATGGGCCTTAACTGGGTCATACGGACTCCGATTTTCGAAAACTCGGACTCTATTTCGCGTATTTTTCCGAGGCGAACGCAATGGCATAGCCCGTTTCCCTTGATTCCCATTTTAGAATTAAATTCTGCCTCGATTTATGTTATAACAGGTTATTGAAAATACGGGTTGTTACAATTATTTTATTTATTATACTGGATAATATCGGGTAATTAGTGGACAATAATATTATTTATTTATTATACTGGATAATATCGACCGTCCAGCATGTTCATTCACTCGGTCCTCGTTTATTCCTTCTATCCCCATTTTCTAATTGCTCTCCTATTCCTAAATTGCCATGGTAACCCTAATCTAAGATTTGCTTGCCATTCTCGTCGTGTGGAAAAATCAACAATCCTGCTAAGCCACATGAATCTGGAAATATGGCTCTTTCTCCATGCCGATTTACTCACCGCCCCATCGAATCCGAAAATATGGCTCCGCCTCGATGCTGATAGACCATTATCGCCTAATTTTTTGGACTTGGTCGCTTTCCGCCTTCACCTTCATGGAAGGACCAACGATGCTACACAACCACATCGAATCTGAAAATATAGCTCGTCCTCGATATTGATTGACTCACCGCTGCCAAACTTGCCGAAGTTGCTCGCAGTCGTCCTTCGCCTACCCATCCACTCTGCTTTGCGTGGCACTATTCATCGGTCTTGAGTCATTTTCAGAGCAGGTTCGTTCAATTTTTGCTTCATAATGATACTTTGGTATGAAAATTCATAATAAGCTGATGTTCAAATTATTTTCCATATTCTTATGTGCCCTAATTTTGAGGGAAAACTGCATGCCTCTATTTAAGAAATTACATACTAAACTTCCGACCTGAGCTTTGAATTCAGCAAATTTCTTGCATGGTTGTGGGACAACTGACTATTTAAAATAGTACAATGTTAGTATAATGTTTATTGGTTTAAAACCAAGCTTATATTTTATCAGTTGGTTAATAAACGATGAACCCTTAAGCAGTCAAAGGAGATATAATTTCTAATTCTCCTGATTTGAATTTTATCGAACCTTTCCTCGAAAATGGTTAAAAGAGGAGAGGATTTTGGGTGAAGTTATCTATGAGGCGGAGGGTAACTAGAATATGCCTCCTCTTGTATATCATTGACAATAGAACCTTTTCAAGGTTTTCGATGGTACTGTAAAAGAGTATGGAAACCTGTCAAAAGTGTTGAAGTCCAATCAAGAGACAAAGTTGCTTAATCATATATTTATGGAAGGTCCTCCGTTTTTGGTAGAAATTTGATAATTACAATAGAGCTCTCTTTATTTATGAAAACTGGTAGGGATTTTCTTACTGCTCTGCCTTTCTTAGACATTTGGCTTCTCATCCATCTTGAGCTCTCTAAACCCTTATCTTCCCCATTTTTTCCTGGATTCGGCTTCCAGAAGTTGATCTCTTTTTTTCATAGATCAATAAACATTCACATTCATCTTGAAATTCTCAGTTTGAAAAACACTTGCAAACTTGGTTTGTATATACAAAATTTCCAATTCTAATTGAGTTTTCAAACTCGATTTACATGTACTTTTCAAACAATTATGAATCTATGAATACAAAAATTTAAAAATATACTCGAATTTGCACTTGAGTTCTAACTCAGCCTTCAACCTTTTGATTTCAAAGTCATAAATGTTAGGTTCACCTAACTTGTACTTGATGTGTATTTTGACGCTACTTCTTTGCATTTTTTGTTGTTGAAACATATGCGACAACAAACTAATCCCATAGCCTATATCATCTGATTTGATCAAATTTCATTTGGCATAATTTAGATTTTTACTTTATATTTGTACATCTTAATTTATAAATAAAATTACAGTAATAAAAATTGAAGGTAAACAATTCACCTGTTAGCACATATATTCATATCTCACTAGCATGGCATCCTTCCAGGATTCTAATGCTTAAACTTCCCTATGAAAGCAAAAAATTATACACTTCAGCTATATTTTCATATACTATCTTATTTTTAATTTATACACTTTAGCTATTTACTTGTACTTGAGCGATTCTGATATATATGCCGCATGTATTTTTGACTAGGTTGTATATATCGAAATATATGTGCTTTAAATTATTTTGATTCAGTAAAAAAAATATGATTTCAACTTTTAGTTCGATTTTTGATCTTAATCTGAGATATTTTGATTCAGTAAAAAAATATGATTCCAGCTTTTAGTTCGATTTTTGATCTTAATATGAGATTGTACAGTTTTTTATTTACAGTTGAATTTTTATTCCTACTGCTTTTTAACTTGATATCATGAACCTTTTACCATCTTCCTTCCTTGATTGATCACTGCCAGATTATATTTTGATTCTGGTTTGAAATTGCCTTATTAGATGTTGTAGATTGAGTTGCCTAATAGGTTCATGTCCTTGTTTCGCCTGTTATAGTTTGTTTTGTGCATGGCTCTTGTACATCTTCCCACCAGATTGTGATGTAACAGTACCCCATCAACACAGAAATTACTATGCATGATGTTCTATACAGTGATTGTTGTATACTGCATGCTATCACAATTGACATGGCTCCATATATTTTGACACAATATGAGCTAGAGTTCAGCACTTTTGATGATGTCTGCAGTTGTCATACCAAATCCAATTAATTGACCATATATTATTCATTTTGGTTAAATTAGTCATGTTAAAGAATATAGTAATCAAGTCAGGATCATATGTATATATATTCTACTAAAAAAATATGGCGTAGTGTTTGTATGTGTGTTTTACTTTGGTCATCACATCGGCATGAATTACTAATTTTAAATAGAATTCGAACAACATGCATGCTCATAAAATTTAGACGAGCTAAGGTTAAATGTGATCATGTAAAACTTGACAATATACGGTGTAAAATTTATCCTAAAATGTATTTTATAAAACCTTAATCTTGTATAAAAGATCAGCATGGTCAATTACTTGCATACTTCTTTCGTTGTCGTGAAGTTAGACATGATCTTATTAACAAACACTTTGACATCATTCAATAACATTGTCGTCCTTGCTTCAGCCAGTTTAAGGTTATGTTTATATATGTGCATGTTTTGTGATTGTGCAGGTGGTGTAGATTTACGGGTCAGATTTACATCCCCGTGGTCAACTGGTTTCTAATGTTCATGTGCATTGCTGTCGTTGCGACTTTTAGGAGCACCAATGATATATCTAATGCATATGGAATTGCTGAAGTTGGTGTGATGGTAGCAAGTAGTGCATTGGTAACACTAGTGATGCTTTTGATATGGCAAACCAACCTCTTTCTAGCTATATGTTTCCCAACCATATTCGATACAATAGAACTCATCTTCCTCTCCACAGTCTTAACAAAACTATTTGAAGGTGGCCGGCTACCAATTGCATTTGCCATGGGTTTTCTCTGCATAATGTACACATGGAACTACGACAATGCACTTAAATACCAAAGCGAGATGCGTGAAAAGATCTCAATGGACTTCATTGTCGACCCGGGTTCCACATTGGGTACAGTTAGGGTACCTGGAATTGGGTTAGTGTACAATGAACTAGCACAAGGGATTCCTTCCATTTTCGGCCAATTCCTTCTCACTCTTCCAGCAATTCATTCCACCATTAATTTTGTATGCATCAAGTATGTTCCTGTAACACCCCATATCCTTTAGTGTCACTCACAAAGTGAATGCACTAAGTTCTGTGGAGCATTTAGGGTAAAAGATGCAGATAAATTACAAGAGAGACAAAATTAAAACAGCGGAAAATAAATCTTTACTCTATTGATAAAATAGTTTGTACAACAATTGTTTTCCAATATCAGAGTATCATCTGTCTTACAAAATAAAGAAGCATAAAATAACATTTATATTTCCCAATGTAGCATAAGCCAGCCATAGCAGCAGAAAAAGAGAGTCCAAAGCACTTTGTCAAAGAATCTTCGAGCTTGGGAAGAGTGACGTTCCAGTCTAACCTGAGCTATACTTTTCCCTCCTTAACTACCTGTGGGGGGGGGGGGGGGGGAGGGGGGGGGAACGGAAGAAAAGAAGAAGGAAAACCGGGTCAGACATAAAGTCTGGTAAGTTCAGTTACTTCTAGCATGTGAACAAAACGACATGAATTAACTGAATACAAGACAATACCATGATGATAGGGCCAACAAGATAGGATAAGATTAACACAAGATATGCTAAGACAAGATAAACTAGATATGCTTTAATACTTTATCCGCTTCGCTATTAATCTGTTATTATGGTTTCTATGTCTCTGCACCACCTATCTAATGTCCCAACTAGTAATCTGTCTAGAATGATAACGCGATCCCAATCCTAGTAATTATGGTTGCCTTTAGGCATACATTTATTATTTATTACCTAGATCTAATCTAGGGTTTTATATCAAAGTGCTTCCAAGATTCCACTCGGGTTTACGCGGCTTATCTAATGCTTCACAGATTCAGGGTTTATGCTACCTAGGTCCAAATAGGGATTACGCTACATGTCGAACGATGCCCGTAGTCTAGGACACACTACCAAGAGCGGTATATGTTCCTAGACTTTCCCCATGTATGTGTCGCGAATCGTTTATCGCTGACTAGATGCACTTGTCCTGAAATGTGCGACCCGAGTCCCGTGGCAGGGCTAATCAAGAAACACGGAACTCGGTCGGGGGCTTTAAGTTATCTGCGGATGTAGATGCTATGGTATGTTTTTCCAGTGGCTATGGTCCCACTCGACCCCTCCTTCAACTAATGAAAGGCACACCTTGAAAAATGAGAACTATAGGCAGGCCCTCTATGCCCCACTAACCTATGGCCATCCTCACCCATAAATAGATAGCATGTATATGGTATTTTGGAGTTCTCCGCCTTTCCTCTTTACGTATCTCGACTGACTCAAGATGGTAGGTAGACGACGAGTCGCTATCATAGGGCTACTGGTCTCGCCCAATCACACTGGTCCATCCAAGTCTTTAGGTTGCCATATATTGCAACCAAGGCATACCCTTGGTTCTTCTTGCACAGACCTTAACCTCTGTGAGCCGAGGAGGATCATCTGCCACCTCACAGAGGGATACCAAGAGTACCCTCACGTCCCCTCGAAGCCTCAGGCTTCGCAACCCAATTCGTTAGAGCTTTCTTTAAGATCGTTCGCTCCTTCTCGTGTTATACTAAGGATTACTACTTAGTTTTCCTAACTAAGGTATACCACTTGGTTTCCTGAATCGTCGTTTTCTTAACTAAGGTTTACCACATAGTCCTTTTAACTAAGATTTACTACTTAGATCTCTTTCTCTTCAAGTTGGATTGGTTAAGTGTCATTAGTCGATACAAGTTAACTTAACCTATTCATTTGTCATGTTAAACTGGTTAAGTGTTACTAGTAATTCACGTTGGCTTAACCCTACCAGCATCAAGTTATATTGGTTAAGTATTTACTTAACCCTACCCATTCATCTTGTATTGGTTAAGTGTTCCTTTTTAACTTAAACTTGCCTATCTGTTTTAACTAACATGTTATAACGGTTAAGTGTTCCCTTAGTTAACTCAACCCTAACATTGGTTCGATTAACATGTTCTAATGGTTAGGTATTGTCCCTTCATGTTTTTAACTTAACCCTATTCATTTATCACACTCTGATGGTTAAGTGTTCAAGCTTACTTAACCCTACGGTCTAGTCCAACTAACATATTAAATTGGCTAAGTGTATTAAATTTACTTAACCCCAACCTCTAGTCTAGTTAGCATGTTAAATTGGCTAAGTGTATTAACTTTACTTATCCCCAACCTCTAGTCTAGTTAACATGTTAAATTGGCTAAGTGTATTGAATTTACTTAACCCCCACTTTCTAGTCTGGTTAACATATTAAATTGGCTAAGTGTTTTTCTTAGTTACTTAACCCCTACAAATCTTGTCTTGTTACCATGTTAAGTTGGTTAAGTGTTCTAGTTAACTTAACCCTATCGTTCTAACTTAACTGTGTAAAGTTGGTTAAGTGTTCTTATGGACTTAACCCTCCCATTCTAGCTTAACTTTAATTGTCTTATTAAAGCACCAGCCACTCACGTTAGACGGGTATTGTTGTGGCTGCCGGTATGTCAGTTGGTTCCGGGCAGTCTTACGCCACAACTCAGTCTAACCTCGGGATCTTTATCAGGCTCAATGCCTTAACCTCCCACATTGGATAGGTATTGTTGTGATCACTGGACAGCCGGGCGGGTCTGGGCAGGTTTACATCACAACTCAATCCAACCTCGGGTTAAGCATGTTCGTATTGTCTAAATGTATTTTTCTCATTTAGGATAAATTCTATAAGTAAAATTTCCCTAATTTACTTATTCCATTATTACTCTTTTAATGTACATTGTCAACATTTATTATTATGGCCCATTTTCCATATATATCATATTTATAGTTTTTGGTATGTAAGTTATACCAAATTAAGTGTCACTAACCATGATTATTCTAAACATGACAATTACTCACAATTATGACTAAATTCAAAATTTGTGCTAATATACTTATTATGCCAAATTAACTTTAATTGACCCAATTCTGATTTAACATCCTAATTTACAGTTAATGGCAAGACTAGAATTATTATTCTAGTTTACCGTTTACGCCTAAAACTTAGCTTACTTGCCAATACTAAATTTAATATGTCAAATTACATATTCCATAATTCATTTCAAATTTTCAAATTTGTGTTCTAATAAACATGCCATAATACATGTTCTAAGTTATGTCAATCATAATTATGTTCATGTTCCACATTATGCCAATTTCCAAGTTTACAACCATGTTTAAGTCAAATTTATGATTTGACCAAATCATATTCCCATCGTTCGTGTAATCGTGATTTCTTCCTAGATTATAGATAAATCTAGATTCGTGCATAAAAAGGGAATGAACCAAAATGCCATGAAAAGATAGACATAATGACTGGCATAAGATGATAATTCACAAATCACAGATCTAACAAATTACATTGAATAAATTGATTAAAGCATCGAAGGCCTATAGATCTGATAATATTATGACATAAAAAGGGTTGAACAAATAACATTGGTTCAAGTATATGGGTAGATCTAACTTAATAGATAAATTCCCATAATCAAGATCCAAGGATAATTAAGAATAAACTGAATTGATAATCAAGTTTAGATCCAATCTCACAGTCATAATCCTAGGCAATAATATCATGTTCATGAATCATAGGTAATTATCCACTATTGTCCTTGTCATAGTCATAGGAATTGGTTTATGCTCCTAGTCAATGGCTTATGTTCATAGTCAAAGGTTTATGTTCATAGTCAAAGGCTTACGGTTTCGAAGGCCACAGTTCCATAGTCATAATCTTAAGCATTGTCAATTTTGTCACAATGTATTCTAGGCCATAATCAAGAATCAGATCCAAAGTCATAAACAAGCACAGATTCAATGAAATGATTAGGCATATTTCTTATATTCTTTTAATTTCATGTCACAAATAGAAAAGGCGTTCAAATCTAAAAAGTAACCGACTTACATTGATTGGATCTAGAAAAGAATAGAAAGATAGCGTTGCTTGAAGCCGTTGAATCTTTACTTGAATCCTAACTTGTTTTGAATCTATTCTTGAAAGACTTGAGTAGCATATCCTCGTCTTGATTTATATTTTATTTTAATCTATTCATTTAGATTTAGAGGAAGAAGAGGAAGCCATGTCCATCAAGAATTTGTGCAGCATAAGGTTAGAGAAGAATGGTGCAAAGAGAAGGAGACTAGGGGGCTGTTTATATAGGATTGCAAGTTAATTTGAGCCGTCGATGAAGCCAAGGTTAATAAAAGCCATCCGTTCTAAAGAGAAGCCAATTATGTTCACAATTACTTTCTTAATGTACATTATTAACATTTATTATTTAATTTGTATGCACATTAGATACATCCCCCCTTTACACATTTATTATTGTTAGCCTGCTTTGTGACCAGGCTACCCAAAGTTAGGGACTTGAGTATGAACTTACATTGATTGGCGATCACTTGGATGGAGTGATAGAAAGATGGAAAATTTGAATTATTCATGCAAATGTCATCGGATCGGATCCCCCATTCGGATCGGATCGGATCCCTGCTTTCGGATCGGATCGGATCCCCCTCCCCGGATCGGATCGGAGTACCCTCTACCCGAACCGCCTGAAGTATTCTGCACAAAAGTGCGTGCAAGCATTCTGCTCGAACAACTGGTTCGGTTCGGATCCGATCCGAACCGACTGGACCTGCTTCTGCACACGGAGTTTGACCTCTTCTTTTGGCATAATAGACTCCTACAATTGTGGATCGGACTCCACTTGGCAAAGCACGACCTGGTAACCACTTTTCCACGTTCTCCACTACTTCTGAGATCTCCTCCGGTCACGCCACGTGGCCCATCCGAACCGGAAGCGCCCAGAGCTTATCTACAGCTATAAATACACCACAACATGGCCATTTGAAGGGACTTTTGGCATTTCATTCATTCATGGTAGCCATGGCCGAATTCCCCCACCAACAACCACCTTCTTCTCCAATGAAAATCAATGAATTCGGAGAGAATTATTCATTGTATTTGAGCGATTGAGTGATTGAATTCCTTATAATTGTAATCCATGAATGAAATGAGAAACTATGAAGTGGATGTAGGCTTGTTAACGCCGAACCACTATAAAAATCCTGTTGTCTTGCTTTTCTCTCACTTTTTCAGTTATTTCTTCATATCCTACGCTCTAAATACGATAATTTGGGTGTTAGAACCATTTTTTGGTCTAACATTATTTCCCCCACCAACAACCACCTTCTTCTCCAATGAAAATCAATGAATTCGGAGAGAATTATTCATTGTATTTGAGCGATTGAGTGATTGAATTCCTTATAATTGTAATCCATGAATGAAATGAGAAACTATGAAGTGGATGTAGGCTTGTTAACGCCGAACCACTATAAAAATCCTGTTGTCTTGCTTTTCTCTCACTTTTTCAGTTATTTCTTCATATCCTACGCTCTAAATACGATAATTTGGGTGTTAGAACCATTTTTTGGTCTAACATTATGGTGCTTTCACTGAGAATGAAGATTCTCAGCGCTTAAGGATTCTCCAATCTACTTATTGGATTGCCAAGTCCGATGAGGAAATCCGGCAAATTCAACATTTTTAATGACTTTCCAGTTCTAAAAAGTCTCTGGATCGGATGCGGGTGACCAGCAGATCGGATTGAGTTAATGCAGAATCGCATGGCTTCGGTTCGGATAGCCCCACTCAGTTCGGGTCGGGTCCGACCCGACCCCACGAAGTTATACACTGAGACGCCAGAACTAGTAATAGCAGCATCGGTTCGGATCCAATGACCAGGGGTCCGATCCGACCCCAATAAAATGAAAAATCAATCCGACCCGAACCGCAGGAAAAGATCCGAATCGGCCGCTTGCTGATGACGTAACCCCGACCCGAACCAATGAAATACCCAATCCAATCCGACCCGGAGTGGCACAACGAACCGACCCGGGGACAATGCTCCGACCCGACCCGTTGAGCAGGACTCGAATCCAGCTGCTGTTGATACCCCGATCCGACCTGATGATGCATCTCCGAACCGAAGTGAGTACCCCGAACCGAACCGAGGAAATGAATGTTACCGATGGTGCATCTATGATCCGACCCAACGTAAAGGCACTCCCGAGCCGCAATTTGAAGGGATGATCCGATCCGAACCGAAATAACTGTTTTTTGGGAAAAAATACATTTTTATGACCATTTCAGAAAAGGCTCCATCGTCCAAAATCGAAAAAATCGTGCGGTGCCCACATTTTCGACCTAACCGGTTAGGTCGATCGCCGCCGGGACTGCGGGGCCCCGGACCCCCGCCGGCGCTGCGCCCGGACCCGCTGACGGCCTCGCCTTCGGCTCGGAGCACGGCTCGCCTTCGGCTCAACGTATATTTTGACCAACAGTAGTCATCAAAGTTTGTTAATGAAGATAAGGTGGATAGTCAAAGAATATGACAACCAAATGGCAACGACTAGGATTCCTCCAGAAGCCATAACCTCTATTTGCCGATGCCATTCAATGGGAGGAGCTGTCAGTCAGATTCAGCTTGCTATCAACGATAGTATACGAGATAATGATTGTCTAATAGTAGCCTCATCTTCTGGAACTTCGATAGTGTGGATTTCAGCAATGCAACTGATGTTGTTCCCTAATGAGTAGTGACCATCCCATTTATATGACTTAAATCTGTCCAATCGGCGGAGCATCGAATGACAGTTATATAGAACAGTTCGAACACTACTTCAAAGATGATTCATATGATTTTAGTGACCATGATTGTCAATAGTGGGATACCAGAAAGCAGCTAAGGATCCCAACATCCCAAAGCTACACTTCAATTGTATGATGTGATGAATAAAATGTCCTGCGTCTCACCTCCCGAAGAACTTAGCTAACCTTTGTAATGGCTATTTGTTGTCAATCGCATTGAGGAAGACTGATTCCCATCGAATAAGGGTTAGGTCAACATACTTTGGTGCCCAGCGATAGGTAACAGCTGAACCCCTGCAGGCCATGATTGGACATATGAATCTTTGCTCGGATGATAGCAACTTGACTGCTCACCAGTCACCATATGACCTTTGTCAAGAGATGAGAGTTCGAGATCAAAACAAATATGAATCGACCGTTAGCTCTCGACTTCATACATAAATTGTGATAGAAAACATGAACATTACTTCAAGCCTTGGAAGCCATGCTATTGTAGTCAAGTTTATCTGACTAAGGTCTAAACTGACTAGCTCTAGCGGCGATTAGAGCTTACATTACACCCTGGTATCTATTGCTAAAATTCCTAATGAAAGATGGAATGGGAATGGTCCGTGGCGACCATGTTACTAGAAGAGCCTGATATTTAGCTAATTAGGAGATGTTACTCGATAGAGGTGGCAAGTTAAAGGTTTAGAGCACTTAAGCCTTGATGCTGATTGATTATCTATGCATTAGATCTTATTCCCAACGTGGGACTAAAGGCATATCTGCGGATGGATGAGATATGACTATCCCCCTAGCAGCCATGACTCCCTCATACTCAATCCTTGCCCTTAGCTTGGGGGCAAGAAGGCGATTCAAATAAGATGCGACCTCGTCATTCGCTTATAGTATTTACTTAATTGCCTTTGTCACTCCAAGTCCTCTTTCAAGGTCTGTTCATTCTTGGGACTGCCACCCCACAACGGTTTGAAAAGACATTCATCGCCAGCTAAAGATTTTGACAGCCATCCCCTGACAGAGATGTAGTGAGGAAAAATGGACCTGCAAAGAGCGTGCAATGCCATCTTCGCACAGAATGATATTCATTCCTTTAACAGGATTACTTTTTAACCATGACTCTTATATTTCCATGCTTTATGAGTTATTGATGTAACTAACTCAGATGAATTTATATGTGGATGATGTAGGTACCCCGAATCTGGTACCGATCAAACTTTAAGCACCCACAGGAAGAATTATGGAGCATTGTCGTAACGAGCCCGATTGAATTGCTCGTTTACAGAGCCACGTCCTTCGCCTGAGAGAAGTTGTATCCCTTAAGATGGATCCGAGGTGACCATCCACTCATTGGCTCACACGTGGCAGGCCTCAAGATAATTGTGCGTTGAAGTTCAACGTCGGAATCCGATTCCGGATGGATGCAGTTCGACCGTCTACATGGCTCGATCCGTTAAAGGAGGCAGCACTGCCCCTTGATATGCTTAATTTTCAATCATACAATTTACTTTTACATGCTTCCTGAGTTATGGACATGACTAACTCATGCGATATGAATGATGAAGGTACCCGAAGTTTGGTGCCAACCACTCCTTCCATGGTTTAGTCGGAGGAACGTAAGGCTTTGGCGAACGTGATTCAACTATTCACCCTCCTGATGCCAACAACCTGACATAAATGAAGTTTGACCATTCATTCATGGACCTTTTGCCCTTGAAGTAGGGGGCAAGCGAATATATGCACATAATTTCAACATATCTATGCATAGGCATACAAATGAGGCATCCTCAACATCTAGCCTTTAATTTGCCAGACACGACATAGAGATATACTCGGGTGTGACATAACCACTTAGTAGTTCTATGACTCCATCCCCTGATCCAACGAGAAGAGTGCAAAAATGACAGGGGCACGATCACATGAACGACATAACTTTTGCCTTCGATGTGGGGGCAAAAGGGAAATGTTAAGACGAGGATGAGTGTGACTCGACCGCTCTCCAAAAACGTCTTTAACTCTTTCCCATGCTTCCGACGGGAGGAGTATAAAATCAATAGGGACGTGAACCGACCATCCCTGATGGCGACCTTTGCCCTTGATGTAGGAGCAAAGGGACGATGCCAAGGCAAATGTGACCCGACTGTTTGCCCGACTAACTCTAATCCTCAGAGCTTGGATATGAGTATAAACTTAGGACGAGTGTGACAGGCGCGCCAAGATTTAAGACCACTCGATCCACAACTCTAACCCAAACTGAGTTTGGGAGAGTATAAAGGACGAACCGCGACGTCCATAACTCTAACTCTCACGACTTGAGAGAGAGTATAAATCTGTTGGGTCAGTGTGAATGGTGCACCATGACTTAAGACCACTAAACCCATAACTCTAACTCTCACGACTTGGGAGAGAGTATAAAGGACAATGCTGCGACGTGCATGCAATCTTCATTGCCCTCCGACTGAGGACAGGATTATAAAGGACTTACGGATCGAACATCCGAATGACTTAATCCGGTTCCCATCAATGCTGGGAGCACGAACATAGATTTTTGAATTAACTTCAAACACGTTTCGGACGTGACCCGTGTTTCAAAATTAAATGGAGGCTACAGACACTATACCTCCAAACTACGACACTTGACACTTTGACATTTAATAATTCTATGCTAGATAGATTAGCACTCAACATGTTTTCATTTCGAGCCACAATTGCTTGTGACTTAAAGATTGACTTAGTAGCTTGCTAGACTAAGCTGACTATTCTTTTTCGAATTGCAAGATTATGTACAGATACAAAGCAAAGACACAAGGGATACTAGCGTACAACAACAAAGAGGTCGTGTTTGAAGGATTGACGTCGACTTCTAATGCTAAGCTTCCTACATGACTCAATGTAATCACCATATATCAAATCAACATACACACCCATGTGTGACTGGCCATAGCCCAAGTGCAACGACGAGTGTTACCTCGCAAATACGTTGAATGGAAAACGTGATAACTCGAGCACTTGGATAACTCTAGCACATAAGCTTGTAAAGCAATGTCTCTTTTCCATGCATCCATGTCTAAAGTTAAAAGGGATGTGATACAACTGTCGAACTTTCTCCATTACCCCCGGACTGGGGCCGCACTGCTGAAAATATTCATAAATGTTATATGTCTGTGACTAACTTATACCTCGATCTTCACAGGCTGCTTGAGGACCACGAAATGGATGCAGAGTGAATGTCCATTTGCTAGTCCGGACCGACTTCCCGGTTGAAAGACCCCATGTAAAGGGAGATGCCATTGCTTTGACTCCTAACTTGCGCGGAGGCGAATTGCCTGACACTCAGACTCAAAAGCGAAGAAGAAGGAAGATAGAAATTTCTTCCGTGCTAAGGATATTGGTGTAGAAGGCGCTAGGATCGAAGGAAGGTAGCAGATTTCTTCTTGTGATGATCCCTCAGCGTGTCAAGCTAGATATGAAATGGATGGTACCCTTGCTGATTTGTGAACTCACATGGATCAGCGAGATGAACTTCTCCGGAAACGACAGAAAATGGTGGATAACTTCTCTACTCGGATAGATGGAGGGCCTAGTAGCTTCAACTTATTCTCTAGAGCGAGCTCCATGGGAATTCAAACGACAATGAACTTGGCTCATACGCTCCCTGCCCCGTGGTCCAGATAATATGAGACCTTAGGACAAGTTAGCATGGTCGTCTTTGATGACACAAAGATACAACCAACCTCCTCCCAGGTATTTGTAACATGCAACTTCCGACCGTGACATTTTGGATGAAAACGATGGATATGTAAGAGTCGCCGAAAAATTTACGCGGAGCCCGACCAACCTTTGCTCCAATTCGGAGGAATGTTTGAAATCCAGCACAACCTCAACATGAGGCTCCACATGTAGGGGGAAGACGAGAGCATTCGAAAAAGCTATAGTCTAACTTTATTGCCATCCGACTCCGAACCTCAAAGCTTGGATGGGAGACCAAGGACTAACATGAGCTGGACACGAATAAATCATTTTCTATCAAAATCTAACTCACAGCTCGATGAGGGAGTATGAATTCAGAGAATACGTGGATTTGATGACCACCGTTTAGTAAAATCCCCATGGATGGGGAGTACAGGATAAGAGCATCGAACATCATCATCTGACTATCTGCCAGCCTTAGGCACATTTACGATTATCTGAGCTTCACAATAACCCAGACTATAAGCAGAAGAATGGCTCCTCAAGAGCAACCTGCATACATCCAAGTAGCGGATCACCATCCAGAATTAAAAAACAGAAGCCTGATTGATTGCTATTACATATGCATAACCAAGAAGCCAGAAACCGGCTTCCACCCAATTTAAGACTTCATACCGGGGGCACTGGCCTAAGTTAGGTAATTAGCGACAACTTCTCAAAGACGAGGGCCAAATTGGCAACATTAATTGATGCTTCAACAGAGATCAGGCAAGACCCTGCATGCATTCCTTAAGAGATTCAACGCCGCAGTGGCATCGGTAAATCGACCTGGACCATATATGGCGTTGATTGCTGTAGTATCCGGTATTCTGGATATCTCAAACTTCAAAATCTCTTTACATCGAGACCCACCAAGAGGACTTGGCGAATTCACCTCTGAAACAAACCTTGGTATCTCTCTATCATGAGATTCTCCTAGAAACGTTCGAAAATACTATCCTGAGACAGACAGATTCGTGCAATAAGAGTGTGCTAATGTTGAAATGGATGATCTCAATGTCTTCACGACAGAATGGAGCACCATCTGACTCTTTAAATAATAAAGGAAAAAGAAAAGCCCCAGGAAATACTAACAGGAATTTACAATTCTGGAAATGACCAATGTCATTAATTGGGGCCCGCAGTCTTGATTGTCAAGCTTAATGGAACCAAGCACGGGAGATAGACTCAACAAGACTATGATGGCTATTTCAGATTATGCCAAAGCGTGAACGAAGGAACTCGAATAACTCACTAACGATGTTCGCTCGCTTGCACGACTGACAAGCTTACTCAACTCTGCAGCTGATGCGAGGAGAGTATATAAGTTTGTTGATATACACAGTAAGGCGATCACTACTTTCTGGCTAAACAGATGGGTTGACCCCAACGCGAATGTGATTCGACCATTCGCATATACAACTCCAACCCTTGATGACTTGGGAATGTGCACATAACGACACAGGGTGACTAAGATTGTTGAACCTACATATCTAACCCGATGCGGCAGAAAAAAGTATAAAGGCTAAAAGATTGGATGTCTGATTGACCTATCATAACCCCCAACAATGCTGGGGGTATAAGCACTGACTTTGCTCGTCCTCCATTAATGCTAGGAACATCAACTTCAACCGACAGATTGACTTTAAACATGACCCTGACTCAATGCATGATTCAGAACATATACATTATATCTTTAGAATATGAAGTGATTCATCCCGACCATCCAAGTGAGCGAAATTACGGATCAAGCAAGAATTCAAAGACTTGATCTACAACTGCATCAAACGGAGAGTATGATGAACTCCTCTGCTGCCTTACAATTGTGATAATCCTACCAGCTAGTGGCTTGCATGTTTTCAACACTCGCACTGACTCGTATGTGATCACGGGACTATAAAACAATCTGAAGTGATCATGGCTTTCGGATGCACTATTATTACGATTAGATGTAATCACGGAGTCCTAGATTAATATCCTGATATCAAGATTGTCCAGATCCAAGCAAAAATGACAAATTCATATGCCGACTCTGATGCGCTCTATCCGAACGGTGACTTGGACGACTATTGTATACAGTGCCTTATACACTAAAGAAATCTTAGCTTAGCAATGCACTTGACTTGTTTAGGAAGATGGCATTGTTTGGCATCAACTTTAACATGTACGATCTCACATGGGAGCCAAACATACCACATAACCTATGATGAAGGAATTCTACCTCTTGATTCGACGAAGTCTAAACGATTACTTGACCATCTTGACCACTTTAGCCATGAAATTTGGCCCGATAAGCATCAACGGAAGCAATGCGGCATATGACAAGCCATTTATACAGAAAAAGATCCAAAAAGAATCATCTCGACTTATTCAAAGCACATCTTATTTGCAACAAGATGTACTTTGGGGGGCAAAATGTTAGCCTGCTTTGTGACCAGGCTACCCAAAGTTAGGGACTTGAGTATGAACTTACATTGATTGGCGATCACTTGGATGGAGTGATAGAAAGATGGAAAATTTGAATTATTCATGCAAATGTCATCGGATCGGATCCCCCATTCGGATCGGATCGGATCCCTGCTTTCGGATCGGATCGGATCCCCCTCCCCGGATCGGATCGGAGTACCCTCTACCCGAACCGCCTGAAGTATTCTGCACAAAAGTGCGTGCAAGCATTCTGCTCGAACAACTGGTTCGGTTCGGATCCGATCCGAACCGACTGGACCTGCTTCTGCACACGGAGTTTGACCTCTTCTTTTGGCATAATAGACTCCTACAATTGTGGATCGGACTCCACTTGGCAAAGCACGACCTGGTAACCACTTTTCCACGTTCTCCACTACTTCTGAGATCTCCTCCGGTCACGCCACGTGGCCCATCCGAACCGGAAGCGCCCAGAGCTTATCTACAGCTATAAATACACCACAACATGGCCATTTGAAGGGACTTTTGGCATTTCATTCATTCATGGTAGCCATGGACGAATTCCCCCACCAACAACCACCTTCTTCTCCAATGAAAATCAATGAATTCGGAGAGAATTATTCATTGTATTTGAGCGATTGAGTGATTGAATTCCTTATAATTGTAATCCATGAATGAAATGAGAAACTATGAAGTGGATGTAGGCTTGTTAACGCCGAACCACTATAAAAATCCTGTTGTCTTGCTTTTCTCTCACTTTTTCAGTTATTTCTTCATATCCTACGCTCTAAATACGATAATTTGGGTGTTAGAACCATTTTTTGGTCTAACAATTATTAAATTTGTATGCACATTAGATACATCTCCCCTTTACACATTTATTATTAAATTTGTATGCACATTAGATACATCTCCCCTTTACACATTTATTATTAAATTTGTATGCACATTAGATACATCTCCCCTTTACACATTTATTATATTAAGCATTGGTTATTCTTAAATTAGTAACTTTAGTGTTAATAGAAATACAGGGTGTTACAGTTCCAGTTTCCATTGTTCCTCAAAGTGAAAGATTCATATTTATAAGGGTTTGTCAGAAATATTTCCACTTGTTCTACTGCATTGCAAGGTACAGATACAAAGATGTGATCAAAGAGGAGTATCCATCTTTCGAGCAGCTTTTGGTTGACAGTTTGGAGAAATTCTTGAGAAAAGAAGCAAGGAATCTCACGTTGGAAATAAATCCAGAAGAAATTGATTTTGACAATGATGAAAATCACAATGATGCAAGTAGAGTGGATGAATTGAATGCGCCATTGCTTTCAAATTCAAATTTGCATAGTGATAGCAGAGAAGAAATGCTTCCAAGCAGCATGATGGCTTTGGATGAAGACCCGAGCATCGAGTATGAGGTTGTACTAAGTTGCTTTGTAACAGTCAAGTATGTAATAATGCTCATAATGTTTTCTAAAACTTATTGTTTGTAATATTGAAAATTTGAGTATTTTAATAAGTTAGTTTGCAAATAACTGTAATATTGGTTTTGCTTATGGAGTATTGCTATATTTATTGTAATGTTCATTTCAGTTGCAAGATGTCTATTTTTTTTAAAATGCAACTGTCAATGACAACGGTGCATAAAGGTTGTTGTTGATATTATTACAACCATGCATAATTGTTTTAATAAAGTTTATTACAATGGTGAAAAACAGTTGTAAAATATACATATCACAACGGTGTCGCAACGGTGCAGGAACGTTGTGAAATATATAAGTATATTACAACTTCTTAATACACGACGGTGGCTCCAACGTTGTAAAAACTTTTTACAACGATTTTGCACCATTGTAATATGGTATATTTGTTGTTGTGACAGAAACCGGCCCACCAACCACAGACGTTTTGACCGCTTATAATTCAGCCCAGTAATCGTGCACCACCCTGCCTAGTTTCAGGGTACCATGTTACATCTATGTGGGTTACTCCTGAAATGGGTCCCCGTTACTGGGGTTTTCTAATCAACATGTTTATTTGGTTAAGTGTCCAAGATTACCTAACCCCGCCCCATTCGTTTAGTTAACATGTTGAATCGGTTAAGTGTTTTCCTAATTTACTTAACCCTACCAATCCTGACTTAGCTTTAATTTATTAAAGCACCAACCACTCACATTAGACTGGTCTTGTTGTGGTCACTGGATGTGCCGGTCGGTTCCGGGCAGATTTACACCACAACTCAGTCTAACCTCGGGTTCTTTTTGGGCCTGATGCATTAATCACCCTCATTAGACAGGTCTTGTTGTGGTCACTGGATATGCCGATCGGTTCCGGGCAGATTTACACCACGACTCAGTCTAACCTCGGGTTAGGCATATTCGTCTTTTCTAAATTCATATTTTTCTATATATATGTCTAATTTCTTTATGTGGATTAAATTTAATTTAATCATGCCATAATTATCCTTTGTTTATGCTCAACATAAATGGTATATCAAATATACCACTTAATGAACAAATCTTTGCCAAGAATTTTCATATTTCTCATCGCTACCCCGTGAAACGTACGCATGAATCACATAAAATGTTGGTCTAGTAAGTTCGCCTAACCCATAAACAAGGAAGGGGTAATAAACAAGAGACATGAAATAAACATAAAATAACATACATTTCAACTTGTCATGTATAACTTGGCATAGAGGTATCATTAACTTTAATTAAATGGGTAAAGGTGAACTTGTGACTAAGTTGGGTCTAATGTTCATGTAAACTTGACAAAGGTCTAGCGTGGAAGTTTAACATGTAATCACAGTTTCAACCCACAACTTAGCATATAATCTTATGTATGTCAAAACATAAGAAAGCTATTATAATCAATTTTAATCACAATTTAGCATGTTGTTAAAAACATAGGAGGACTACAGTTCCACTTTTACAACATAATTAGATTCAACCTAACAAGAATATAGATGAGTGTTGATCTACATATAAGCATGTGTTTTATATCACAAACTTGCAAATAACCACCAATTTATAGCATGACATGTTTTACCATTTAATTGGCAAAATAAATCCATTACTCAAATCATAATAGATTTAATAACATACAATATGTTAATCACCACAAGCATATAGACATGATTAATATACAACATGTTCATCGCCACAAGCATATAGACATGAAATATACAACATGTTCATCGCCATAAGCATATAGACATGGTTAATTACAATGATACTTTAAGATAAACGAGAATCAAATCTTATACATATGCATCATTCTATATCCCAATTACAACATGTCATGATTCAATCGAAAGAATGTTTAAATCTACGTATTAACCAACTTACAAACTAAAAGGAATTCTTGCGTTCTGAAATCTGAATTCTGAAATTGGAGATGCGCACCACTGATGAAGATCGTTGAATTAGACTCATTTTAATTTGATTTTTGATGTAAACTTTTAACTCGTCTTTGAATTGAAAACGGTGACGGCTACTCCAAGTTCTCTACTGACGGCATTTCAGTTCTAGGATTATTTTTCTGTGTGTTTTTAGGTTGAGCATTGAGTTGTTTATATAGAATTTTAGTTTAATTATAGCTATTGGATGAACCTTGGGTTAATCACAGCCACGCAGACCAGATCAGGACCATCCAGAAACCCTAGTGACACAGCAACAAGTCATCAGTTACTCAAAATTCAGATCTGGTCGAGGGCCAGGTCGACCCCCAGGTCGACCCTAAGGTCGACCTCTAGGGGTGAGGTCGGCACTAGGGTCGACCCCCTGGTCGACCTGCCAGGGCAGGAATTTTCTCGTCCAGCCCGCTTCTGACTTCTGTTTCGAATTTGAACTTGTTTTTCGAGTTGTTTGAATTTATTTGAATTTTCTAGAAACTTGTGACAGCCATAACTTCTTCATATGAAGTCCAATTTACGCAAACTCGGACTCTATCTCAACCAGATTTCCGAGGCGAACACAATGGCGTAACCTGTTTCCCATAATTCTCGTATTTTAAATTAATATTCTAGGATTCATTATTATAACATTTATAGAAAGTACGGGGTGTTACATTCTCCCCTCCTTTTAGGATTTTGTCCTCGAAATCTTCAAAGAACTTATATCCTACCATCCAATCACCCATCTACTCAACCATCAAACACAAGCGTCCATTATCCTTAAAAGATTTCTAATGCTTCATGATCACATGCATTGTGTGTGTACATGTCCTTATCTAATGCAAAAACAGGCGGTCTACTGATTCAGTTTACTCCTTAATGCAAATTATGTCATTGCCATAAGTCCATTATGAATGCAATTTTTCCTACTCAAAATTTCTTACATGAGTGCACAATCATTCATACAAATGCAACATCCATATGATAACACATCAACTTTTAATCCATAATCCAATAGATATATGCATATGCAATATGGAAGTGACTGAGCCGATCTAATACCCAATGTGTGTGTATATGCAACCACTAGCAACCACTTGCAACCATCAATCATAACATGTTTCAATTACATGTTTACATCCAAATGGGTCCCCACCTAAGAATAAAGGATAGGATGGAGGAGATATACCTAAAAAGATAGATACAAGCATAAACTTATGGAAAGAGAGATCAAAGATGTACCCTCAAAAAGAAAAGGTAGGATGCACATATTCTGTCCTCAGTTTCCCAAGTCACGTCTTCCTCGGTGTCGCTCCATTGAACTTTGACGAGCTTAACTTCACGGTTGCGTAGCTTTTTGACTTCTGTTCCCAAGGTATGGGTTGGAACTCTCCTTACAGTTGCTTCTCGTTCAACTTATACTTCCTTTAGCATGCTTGGTTCCCCCACTTCCGCAGACTCCTGTAAGCACTTACGCAGGTGAGAGACATGAAAGACATTATGAACCCCGTCCAATCTTTCGGGCAGCTGTACCCTATAAGCCATCTTCCCAATCTTCTCGATGATACGGAACGACCCTACAAATCTTGGTGCTAACTTCTCAGCGATCCAAAGCGAACGGCGTTCCTCAAAGGATATACTTTAAGGAACACCTTATCTCCAACATCGAACTCAAGGTCAGTTCTTCTTCTGTCCACGTAGGACTTCTGTCTGTCTTGGGCAGTCTTCATTCTTCTTCGTATCAAGTCTACTTTCTCTGAAGTTTCCCTAATCATGTCTGGTCCATGTATGAGCTTGTCTGTGGACTCCGACCAGCAAGTTGGTGACCTGTACGGTCTTCCATATAGAGCTTCGAAAGGTGCCATGCCTATGGTAGCTTGGTATATATTGGTGTAAGAAAAATTCCACCAAAGGTAGATGATCCTCCCATGTACCTCCGATGTCAAGAATCCATAGTCTCAAGAGGTCTTCTAATGCTCTGTTGACCCTTTTCGTCTGACCATCGGTTTGAGGGTGATAAGCCGTGCTTAAGCTTTACTGTGTGCCTACAGCCTCTTGTAAACTCTTCCAAAACTCGCTCGGGAAGATAGATTCTCGACCACTCACTATGTTGGAGGGTATCACATGCAGTCGAACTATCTCCTTAAGGTATATGGATACTAGAGATGAGGCAGTCCTTCTACTCTTGACGAGTATAAAGCGGGCGGTTTTTGTGAGCCTATCCACTATCACCCAAATGCTGGTATTTCCCTTCTTGACCTAGGTAACCCATCTATAAAGTCCATAGAGATACTATCCCATTTCCACTGTGGGACCTCTAGAGGATGGAGCACACCACCAGGCTTCTTCTGCTCCGCCTTGACCTGTTGGCATATTAAACACTTAGAAACAAATTTAGCTACGTCTTGCTTCATGCCATTCCAAAAGAAAACTCTTTTAATGTCTTTATACATTTTGTCTCCGCTTGGGTGTATGGTTAGTTTGGAATGGTGTTCCTCTTCTAGAACGGCCTTTACCAAGCCCCTTGCTTGTGGGACGCATAGTCTTCCATCTCGTCTCAACTAGCCCTTGGCATCAATAGAGTATCTATTGAGGTGACTAGATGTCTCACCCCTAATTAACTTGTCCATCACTTCAGCTAGCTAAGGGTCTTCTCTTTGCGTGGCTCCGATTGTGTCTAATAGGTTTGGCTGCACTTATAACGTTGCTAGCAAGCCAAGTACAAAGTCAGTGGAGGGTCTGAAGTTAAAGCTTGCTATGAACTCCAAGCTTTGCCTCTCCACAAAGAGAGCGCTTAAGGTCAGATTCTTTCTACTCAAGGCGTCTGCTACATCATTGCCCTTGCCAGGAGTGTAGGAAATCTCAAAATCATACAAGGAAGAAACTCCATCCATCTTTGTTTCCTCGAGTTGAGATCTTTCTATGAGAATAAGTATTTCAACGATTTATGGCCAGTATACAGCTCAAATTTCTCACCTAGGATATAATGGCGCCAAGACTTAAGCGCAAAAATGATGGCTGGCAACTCTAGGTCGTGGGTTTGGTAGTTTTTCTCATGTACTTTCAATTGTCTTCCACCATAAGCCACTACCTTCCCTTCTTGCATCAGAACATCGCCTAGTCCCGTTCCGCATGCATCTGTGTATACTGTAAACATCTTGCTTCCATCAGGCAATGTCTGAACTGGATCTATTGTTAGAGCCCTTTTCGAATGTTGGAAAGCAATATCGCAATCCAAATCCCAATTGAAAGCTAGGTTCTTCTTTGTCAATCTTGTTAGTGGAGGTGAGATTTTTGCAAATCTTTGATGAACTTTCCATAAAAGCCTGCTAGCCCGAGAAAGCTTCGGACTTTGGTTGCGTTTCGAGGAACCTTTCAATCCTGCACAACAACCACTTTTGCGCAGTCCATAGCTATCCCCTCTTTGGACACCACGTGTTCAAGGAACCCGACTTCTTCTCTCCAGAAATGACATTTGGAGAATTTAGCTTTCAACTGATGTGCACGGAGAGTATCCATGACTTCCTTTAGATGCTGAGCATGCTCTTCCTCATTCTTTGAGAAGATCAAAATATCGTCTATGAAGACCACCACAAACTTATTGAGGAACTCCCGGAACACCATGCTCATTAAATCAACGAAGTAAGCGGGTGTGTTTGTCAAGTCAAAAGGCATGACAAGCCACTCGAAGAAACCGTTTGGAGTTTTGGACACTGTCTTATCAATGCTGTCCTCAGCCATCTTAGCTGGTGAAACCCGGTAGTTAAATCTAATTGGGAGAACACCGACGTGCCTACAAGCAGATCGAACAAATCATTTATTCTCGAGAGTGGGTGCCTATTCCTTTTAGTCAGCTTGTTTAGGTCCCTATAATCAACGCACAGCCGAAGTGAACCGTCCGCTTTAGTGGTGAACACTATAGGAGCACCCCATTCAGAAATACTCCGCTATCGCGAGATAGTGTACAGCCACTTCAATAGGGAAGCGATTTTATTAATGTTCAAGGGATTACAGAGTTTTCACAGTAGAGCAAAGAAATGAAGAAATGTAGATGATCGTTGTAATAACATCCTCTATGCCTCTCTTTAAATAGGGAAAAAAATAATTGGGATAAAGCAATTTATTTATGTAAAAAAATCAATTCATGGAAGGCTAATATTCCCATTTAATTTTATTGTCACATGATTGATTGATAACTTTCCGTTTTCCCCATCCATCAAATGTTTTCCCAATTTAATGTCTTTCTGTTTCATCTTTCATGAAACATGGCAACAAAATAAATGGCGAATCTCAAATATCCCTCTCTCCTTAATATTCCTTTCCATTTCTTTCTTGCAAAAAACGGGCAACCAAATTACCCTGAATATCTCCAAAAATCTAATTAATTATTGGAAATTTTGTATCATAAAAATTTCCAATAATCTCCACCTTGATACCATATCTTTTGCAACCATAGTCTCCAACGTGAATTCTTCTCAATAAGTTCCTGCAAAAGCCACCCTCATTGCACTTTGTCAGTGAACTCCGGCAAAGCCACCGCCCACCAACAAAGTGTTGGAAGCATTCAAAAACAAGGTAGACATTGTGCAACAAACTCCTATCTCTTCATACAAGAAGAATACCACATCTTCTCTTGTCTTCAACCAAGTCACTCTCTTCCCCATAGTGCCACCATGTGGCACTTAACACTTCATCAATTGAATCAAGTTCGAGCAATGCTCGAACGTAGTAGTAGGTAATGCCTTTGTAAACATGTCCGCTGCATTGTTACTTGCGTGAATCTTCTAAAGACGAACTAACTTCTCCTTATTCAGAGTGATAAGGAAAGACTCTCTTACCTCTATATGCTTTGTTCTAGAACTAAAAGCCAAATTTTAAGCTAAATGAATTGCACTTTGACTGTCACAATTCACAAAACAAGCATCTTGTATGAAGCCCAAATCACACAATAACTTCTTCAAATAAAGTGCCTCTTTAGCTGCCTCAACTTTACCTATCAAATCTGCCTCTATAGTTGATAAAGAAACTATAGTGTGCAACATTGTTCTCCAACTAATAGTTGTTCCTCCAAGAGTGAACACATAGCCTGAGGTTGACTTCCTTCTATCTCTATCTCCGGCATAGTCTAAATCACAAAATCCAACCAAGTTGAAATCCTTATTTCTGCCGCAAAAAACAAGCCCATAGTCTGATGTTCCTCTCAGATATCTAAAAAAGTACTTCACTGCCTCCCAATGCGATTTTCCCAGATTTGCCGTATATCTACTAACTAATCCAACAGCCTAAGCAATGTCAGGTCTAGTGCACACCATAGCATACATCAAGCTACCTACTACACTCACGTAAGGCACCTTTTTCATATAGGCCTTGTCCTTTTCTAAGATCGGAAAGCCCTGGTTAGAAAGTTGTATATGCAAAGGCATGGGTGTACTGATAGCCTTTGCTCCATCCATGCTAAATCGAGCAAGCACCTTTTGAATGTATTCCTTTTGAGTAAGTCTCCAAAGCCCAAGCTTTCTATCTCTTTGGATTTCCATCCCCAAAATTTTCTGTGCTTCTCCAAGATCTTTCACATCGAATTCTGCTTTTAATTTCAGCTTCAACGCATCAATTTCGGCTTTATCCTTGGAAGCAGTCAGTATAATATCCACATACAAAAGCAAATACACCCAATTATTATTCTTTAAATGCTTGAAATAAACACATGCATTTTTAGTACTACGATAAAAACTATGTGAAAGCATAAAAGAATCAAACCTTTTGCACCATTGTCTACGAGTCTGTTTTAGACCATAAAAAGATTTCTTCAACTTGCATACCCAATCCGACTACCAAATCGTGAGCAGCAACTATTGCAAGTTGGATTCGAATTGAAGTTTGTTTAATAACTGGAGCATATATTACATCATACTCTAACCCTTTTCTTTGTGAAAACCCTTTGGCTGCTAAACTTGCCTTGTATCTACCGTCATCTTTTACCTTGAATACCCACTTGAACCTATGGCTCAACTTCCTTGAGGTAGTGGTACCAAATCCTAAGTCTTGTTCTTTTGCAAAGATTGTATCTCCTCTTTCATAGCGCAATTCCACTTTGTGTTATCACTCGACTTCATGGCATCTTCAAGACTCAATGATTCATCATGAATTACATGCAAAGCATACTCAAACTGATCATCAAGGCTCAAATTTGCATACAGCCAATCTCCATATATAATTGGAGCTCTATTTGGTCTCTGACTAGCCCGAATGGCTATATCTCCCGACTCCATTTCAGCTCCACCTTGAGATGAATCCTTTCTAGCCTCATGACCATCACCATCACTACTAGAGGAAATCAATGGAATATCATGTGATGTATCATCAACTGCTCTGTCAGCTCTACTTTAGGTTTGAAAACTAGGAATCTCGGTCTATTCAGGCTACTCATCAACTGAATCTAAACCCTCTGATAAACCTTCCAAAGGTTTAAACATTGCTGACTCATTAAATGTCACATGTCTGGAATGTACAACTTTCTTCGTAATTGGATTCCAAATTCTATATCCTTTTATACCATTTGTATAACCAAGAAAAACATATTTAGAGGACTAGGCACCAACTTGTCATGTCCTCTATTGTGAACATAAACTGGACATCCAAATATACGAAAAAAACTTAATAAAGTGTTTTTATCTCTCCATAACTCCTCTGGAATCTTCCCATCAATGGTTGAGCACGAAATCCAATTAATAATATGTGCTGCAGTCGAAATAGATTCGGCCCAAAAACCCTTAGACATATCTGCAATCAATATCAAACAACGGGCCTTTTCAAGTAGAGTCATATTCATTCTCTCAGCAACCCCATTGGATTGCAGATAACCCGGTGTAGTAAAATGACTTCCAATATTATGTTGTCTGCAGTAGTCGAGAAACTCTTTGGAGACATATTCGCCCCCATTGTCGGATAAAAGAATCTTCAGTTTCTTTCCTATTTGGCTTTCAACAAGAGCTAACCAGACCATAAGCTTCTCAAATACTTCCGACTTGGCTTTCGTTACATACACCCAAACCTTGCGCGAGTAGTCATCAATGAATGAAACTAAATAATAAGTTCCACTAACAGAAGCTATAGATTATGGCCCCTAAACATCTGAATGCACATAAACAACTACCCTCTTAAAAATATGCATGCCATCACCAAAAGAAACTCTGGTTTGCTTCGTCAATACGCACTCCTTGCAAAATTCCAACTTGTTGAAGATTTCTCCTTTTTCTTTTTCTTCTTACGAAGCAACTCTAATTTCTCCGAAGTATGACCCAATCTCATATGCCAAAGCTTGGTAGAATCCAATCTTTTAGAACTATCGACTCCAACACATAATTCTCCATGGACAGTGGTACCCATTAGCAAATACAGATTTTGCACCATAACACCCTACATCCATGCTAGTGCCTCTCTAGAAACTCTCAAACCATCTTTGACAATGGTTATCTTGCATTCTAGTGATGCCAATTGGCCTAATGATATTAATGACTTCCGAAGATCTGGGACATAGCAAACATTTGAAAGTGTGCTAACAATCCCATCGTACATGAGAATGCGAACTAAACCAATTCTCGTAGATTTACATGTTGCATCGTTCCCTATAAAAATAGAACTTCATTCTTTGGCATCGTAGGAAGAAAAATAATCCTTATTAGGAGTCATGTGAAATGATGATCCAGAATCTAGAATCCAGTGGTCTACAACATCTGATACAAACGATGTCAATAAATCACTACCATCTTTCTCCATCGCAATCGATGATGAACCATCAGTCTTCTTCTCCAAATCTGGACAGTCTCTTCTCCAATGATCTAGTTTCTTACAATTTCTAACACCTCGAATTTTCTGAGAATATTAAAATTAACAAATTCAAGAACACTTAATTTTTAGAAGAAGAACTAAGTGAAATGGGTTCCGCTACTATGTTCGTTTCAAAATTTTGGTCAAGATAGACATTTGGTTTGCATAAAACGGATACCTTATGAAGAAGTTATTAAGCCTTGAAGTTTGTATGCATATGAGAAATATTTGTATATATAGATATATATAAAAATTAAATAAATAAATATGCAAAAAAGTTCAAAACAACGAATCGGGAGGGGAAATAACCGAACCGGCCCATTTTTGAGGTCGACCCGAGCCCTACTGGGTTGACTAGGGGTTGATTCAGGGTGTTTGGCTGTCAACCAGTTGGCCGATTCGCTCTAAGGCAGTTGTGGCATCTGATTGGTTCTGATGGACTCCTTGCTGAGTCATTAGGGCTGATGTGGCTATTCTATCTTCTCTGAATGGCTTTGATTTGCTCAAGGCTAATCTGACGGCTCCTATTAAATCAAATCTCTATAAAAGCAACCTAATACTTCAACCCTAAATCGTATTAAAAATCAAACCAAGAACCGTCATGCTGTCGTTAGACAACCTCGAGTAGCAGCCGTTCAACTTGAAGCAAATAAAAAGAGACAAATAAAATCAAATCAAAATTATACTAAAACAACGATTGTCTACATCAAAGGCGAGCATTTCAACTTTAGAATACAGATTTCAAAAATCAAGATTGTCTTTTGTAAGTGTAGTTATCTTTTAGATGTAAATAAATTTAAAACGTGATTTGATATAAAGTGAAAAATAGAATTATACCATGTTGTATAATATTGATGATGCTAATTCATGTTTGTTTCTTGTGATGGTTTTATCATGAATTGTCTTGGAATGTTTGTGGCTTATTGGACTTGGTGTTGGATCTATTAAAGATTGAGAATGAACCTATCAATATCACATGCAAGTTACATGTTTCATGTTAAGATCTACATATATATGTTTATATGATTAATGCAAGTTGTATGTATTATGTTAGATCCAAGTCAAGATCTACACACACACACACACACAAATATATATATATATATATATATATTAATATGCTTTATGTTAGATCCATATGCCTATATATATGTTCATATGCAAGTTACAAGTTTTATGTTGGATCCATGTCAAGATCTATCTAGGTTCATATGACTAATGCAAGTTTTATGTTTTATGATAGATCCAAGTCACAGTCTAATTATACATATGTTCATATGCAAGTTACATGTTAGATCCAAAACTAGATCTATATTTATATGCAAGTTTGTAAAGTGGACTTATGCAAGTTCACCTTGTTAGATTTAGTTCATACCTATATGTTAATGTCAAAGTTATACATGCCTTGGGATTGGACATGTCATGATTATGTCATATGCTAGTTTATAATTGAGGTTATGTTCACACATGCGTAGATCTAAATATTAACATGTTTTAGGCTTATGATTATCTAAGTCTAAATTATATGCTAGTTCATGTGACATGTTAAATTATATGAATAAAGTTTTATGTAAAATTTACATGTTTGCTTGAATCTATGTTATGCATGTTCCCTTCTTTACCTCTTGTTTTTAAATTGTGATAATATGCGGGCCCAATGACTTTATGTGATTAATACGAATGAAAAAACGGGGGTAACGTTGAGATAGTTATTAAATCAAAACATGTTAATAAAGTAAGTGGGCCCAAAACCATGTAAATGGTTAAGGCCATGAATGGTATAATTTTACCATTAGTCTTGAACATAATTAAAATATGTGACATGGAACACTTGTAGAAAATTCACATATATAAAATGTAAAAGATGAATATGCCTAACCCGAGGTTAGATTGAGTTGTGGTGTAAACCTGCCCGGAACCAACTGGCACATCCAGTAACCACAACAATACCAGTCTAATGTGAGAGGTTAGTGCATCAAACCCAGAAAGACCCTAGGCTAGACTGAGTTGTGGTGTAAAACTGCCCGGAACCGACCGGTACATCCAGTAACCACAACAATACCTGTTTAATGTGAGTGGTTGGTGCTTTAATTAATTAATTAATTAAAGCTCACGAACAAACAAGCTAGAAATGGTGAGGTTAAGTAATTAAGGGAACACTTAACCAACTTAACATGTTAACAAGACAAGATTGGTGGGGTTAAGTAATTGAGGAAACACTTAACCAACTTAACATGTTAACTAGACAAGATTGGTAAGGGTTAAGTCAAACCAAGGACACTTAACCAATTTAGCATGTTGACTAGAAAAGCCCTAGTAATGGAGACCCGTTTCAACAGTAACCCACATGGATGTTTCAAGGTACCCTGAAGTAGGCAGGGTGGGGCACGATTATTGCGCTGAATATAAGCGGTCAAAAGGGCGGCGGTTAGGTGCGTCAGTGTAGGTTCCGACGGAGTACGGGCGTGCACGTGCTCCGGAGTGGAAAAAGCAGGCATTGGGCACCAGGCGTACACTTGTGCATCTTTGAATCGTGTCAGGGTTGCCATAATAGGACTTGATACACCCTATACTGGAACCAACACTAGTACATAAAAATCACGTGGGGCCGCATGACACCGGGAATACATGAATGAGAGTAGGAGCTGATCAATACATGTATGGGATCACTTTATCATGAAAATACATTGCTAGTTAAACAGCTCTTAGTGGGTGCAGAGAAGTAAAAGTGGGTGCGATAGCCTAATCTTGTTAAATCTTACTTTACCTCGTTTTAGGACTACCCTATCCTTGTGGTATCATTCTATGTTCAGTTTATTCATGTCATAGTCTTTTACTTGTTTACATGCTAATAAATAACTGGGCTTACTAGACTTGTGTCTGTCCCATTTTCCTTTCGCTTCTTTTCTTCCGTTCCCACCCAAGGTCCGTAGGGAGGAAACACTTCTGCTTAGTCTAGGTTGGCCAAGGCTTGAAGACCGTAGATGTAAGGCTTGGACTTTCCTTTTTGACCTATGGCTATGGTCAAGAACTTGTTGGGGATTTATGTCATTTTATTTTTAGTATTGCTTCTTTATATTTTCAAGACAGATGAAAAGTTGTAAAAAATTAGAAGGTTGTAACGGTTGTTGAATTGTTGTGTTGAAAAAATATTTATGAAATAATACTGATCTTTTTCCGCTGCAAAAATTTTATGTGTTGTAATTTATTAGTATCTTGTACCCTAAAACGCTCCGCCGAAGTTAAGGTATTCCCTTTGAGAGTCAACTTAACGGAGGTGGGGTGTTACGTTTGGTATCAGAGCTAAAGGTTACTAGATCAGATAAATTTTTGTAACTATTTTTCAAAAAGAAGTCATAAAGAAGCATTTTCAAGAAAAAATGTTAATTTAAATAGGCATAAACCCCAAAGCCATATGCACTATCTTTCTATCCTTCGTTTTGAATCTTTCCTTTTTGTTTCAGCATGTCTGGGGATCTTAACCTTCCGGAGGGTGTACCAATACCTGGCTGGTTCAGGAGATACCTAGAAGCTAGGGCCAATGACGTGGGCCTAACAGACATTCCTCCTCCTCCAGCTGCTGCTGCTGCTCCTCCTCCTCCTCCTAGAGGAAATGCTTTCTCAAAGATCTATAAAGACTTTAGATCCAAGGGTGGAAAAGACTTTAAGGGGAGCGAATCAATCGTGGAAGCCAGAAACTGGCTCAAGGACACTGAGGACTTATTCGTTATCTTTGAAGTACATGAAAGGCAAAAACTACAGTTGGTGGTGTGGTTGCTCAAAGACGTGGTCTCCTTCTGGTGGGAAGTCACTAATGCTGGAATACCGATAGAGACTTGGGATGACTTCAGGGCGATATTTGAAATGGAGTTCCTCACACAAGCTGAGTAGAGTCTGCAAATGGAGAAGTTCCTATCACTTAAACAAGGAAGCTTGTTGGTCAAAGAATACATCAATAAATTCAACCAGCTTGCTCGATTTGGACTGGAGTTAGTAAACACTCCACACAAGAAGCCTCTCCTCTTTGCCAAAGGACTGAATGAGCAACTGCAAGGTTTGGAAATATCCCATATACCTATGCGAGCGACTTACGAGAGACTAGTGGACATGGCTCTAATGAAAGAGGAGAAAAAAGATGGCAAGAAGGAGGTGAAGAAGGAAGAGCCTCAAAACAAGAAAGGAGATGGATCTCGGAACAAGAAGACGAACCCTAATAAAGGAGGGAAGGATAATAAATCCCGTAACAAGATGAAGTACAATTTCTGTGGGATACCTGGACACTTGGATAGGGACTGTAGAAAGAAAAAGAGGAAATTGGGTGCTTGTTTCCAGTGCGGGGATACTGGACACTTGTCTAAGGACTTCCCAAAAAGGCAAGGGCAGGGACGGAGGACTGGATCATCTTCTGGAGGGCAGGTTCATACTCTCGTTGCACCGCTGCAGGAACGAGGTAGACATATTTCTGTTGAGAGTTTAGTTTATCTGTTTGATAATCCTGTTCATACTCTCTTTGATTCTGGCGCATCGCACTCTTTTTTATCTACTGCTTTAGTTGAATCTCTACACATAGACACCCATATAGTAGATGATCCCTTGGTTGTTTCAAATCCAATTGGGGGATCAGTTTATTTGTCAATGATTTGTTTGGATTTGGAAATCTCTATTTTGAATGTTGGGTTTAAATGTAATGCTTATGTTTTGGGCTTCACGGGCTAAGGGCTGATTCTAGGCGTGGACTGGCTATCCAGTAATGGTGCCGTCCTCGATTGTGAAAAGAGAGTGGTTAGACTAATGACTCGCCTCGGTAACACTCTCGAAATCTCTTGTAATCCCATGAATTCTATTATGCTAAGTTATCTAGAATCTCTAGATGCGTATGTTGAGAATTTGTAGTCTGTTAGAGTGGTCCGTGAATACTCGGATGTGTTTGAAGTGGTACAGGGCTTATCTCCATTGCGGGAGATAGACCTCCGCATATACCTCGTTGATAATGCAAAACCCATTGCTTTACCCGTTAGACACATGGCTCCAAGGGAGAGAAAAGAACTCAGCAAGCAAGTTAAAGAGCTGCTTGAAAAGGGGTTCATAAGACAGAGTATTTCTGGGTGGGGTGCTCCAGTTTTGTTCGCGACCGAAGCCGATGGTTCACTCCGCCTATTCTTGGATTATAGGGAGCTGAAAAAGCTGACCAAGAAGAATAGGCACCCACTCCAAAGAATTGATGATCTGTTTGATCAGCTCGTAGGTGCATCCGTTTTCTTCCAACTAGATCTGGCTACCAGGTTTCATCAGCTAAGAGTGGCTGAGGATAGCATTAACAAGACCGCATTTAGGACCCTGGATGGTTTCTTCGAGTGGCTTGTCATGCCTTTCGGCTTGACAAACTCACCTGCCTACTTCGTGGACTTGATGAGCAGGGTGTTCCAGGAATTCCTCAATAAGTTTGTGATGGTCTTCGTGGACGATATTTTGGTCTTCTCGAAGAGTGAGGAAGAGCATGCTCAGCACTTAAGGAAACTCATGGATACTCTCTGTGCACATCAGTTGAAAGTCAAATTCTCCAAATGCCATTTCTGGAGAGAAGAAGTTAGATTCCTTGGACATGTGGTGTCCAAAGAGGTGTTAGACGTGGACCCCGCAAAAGTGGTTGCTGTGCAAGATTGGAAGATTCCACCAAACGCAACTGAAGTCTGAATCTTTCTCGGGCTACCAGGCTTTTAACAGATGTTCATCAAAACTTTACGATAATCTCAGCTCTACTTACAAGGTTGACGAAGAAGAATCTAGTTTTCGCTTGGGAATTGGATTGCGATATTGCTTTCCAACGCTTGAAAAGGGCTCTAACAACACCCCAGTTATGACATTGCCTGATGAGAGCAAGATGTTTACCGTATACATGGATGCATGCGGTACACGATTAGGTGCTGTCTTGATGCAAGAAGGGAAGGTAGTCTCTTATGGTGGATGGCAGTTGAAAGTACATGAGAAAACTACCCAACCCACGACCTAGAATTGGTGGCCATCGTTTTCGCTCTTAAGTCTTGGCGCCATTATCTCCTAGGTGAGAAGTTTGAATTGTTTACTGATCATAAATCATTGAAGTAGCTTTTCTCGCAGGAAGATCTCAACTTGAAGCAGCAAAGAAGGATGAAGTTTCTTGCCTCCTATGATTTTGAGATTTCCTATACTCCTGGCAAGGGCAATGTTGTAGCAGACGCTCTGAGTGGAAAGAAGCTGACCATAAGCCCTCTCTTTATAGAAAGGCAAAGCTTGGAGTACATAGCAAACTTTGACTTTAGACCCTCCTCTGAATTTGTACCTGGCTTGTTAGCAACACTAGAAGTGCGGCCTACACTTTTGGACTCAATAGGAACCGCATAATGTGAAGACCCTCAGCTAGTATATGTGATCGATAAGCTGACTAGGGGTGAGACTTCGAGTCACCTCAATAGATACTCCATCGATGATAAGGGATTGTTGAGGCGAGATGGAAGACTATGCGTCCCACAAGTAAGAGATTTAGTGAAAACGGTTCTAGAAGAAGCACACCATTCAAAGCTGACCATACACCCAGTCGGAGACAAAATGTATAAAGACATCAAAATAGTTTTCTTTTGGAATGGAATGAAGAGGGACATGGCTGAATTTGTTTCTAAGTGCATGATATGCCAGCAGGTCAAGGCGGAGCGGAAGAAGCCTGGTGGTTTGCTTCATCCTCTAGAGGTCCCACAGTGGAAATGGGATAACATTTCGATCGACTTTATTGATGGGTTGCCTAGGTCAAGAAGGGGAAATACCAGTATTTGGGTAATAGTGGACCGGCTCACAAAAAGCGCTCACTTTATACCTGTCAAAAGTAGAAGGACTGCCTCATCTCTAGCATCTCTATATCTTAAAGAGATAGTTCGGCTACATGGGATACCTTCCAGCATAGTAGGCGATCGAGACCCTATCTTTACAAGCGAGTTCTGGAAGAGTTTGCAAGAGGTTGTAGGCACACAACTATGTTTAAGCACGGCCTACCATCCCCAAACCGATGGACAGACGGAGAGGGCGAACTGAGTCTTAGAAGACCTCTTGAGATTGTGTGTTCTTGACTTTGGAGGGACATAGGAAGACCATCTTCCTCTGATGGAGTTCGCCTACAACAATAGCTGCCAAGCTACAATAGGCATGGCACCCTTCGAAGCTTTATATGGGAGACCGTGTCGATCACCATACTGTTGGTGGGAATCCACAGATAAGCTTATACTTGGGACAGAATTGATTAGGGAAACCTCATAAAAGGTGGACCTAAGAAGACGAATGAAGAGTGCTCAAGATAGACCGAATTCCTACTTGGATAAAAGAAGGACCGACCTTGAGTTTGAGGTTGGAGATAGAGTGTTCCTTAAGGTATCTCCTTTGAGGAATGTTGTTCGCTTTGGATCCGAAGGGAAATTGGCACCTAGATTCATAGGGCCATTTCCTATCATTGAAAGAATTGGGACGATGGCCTACAGATTAGAGCTACATAAAAAGTCGGCTAGAGTTCATAATTTCTTTCATGTTTCTCACCTACGGAAGTGCTTACATGAGTCTGGGAGTCTGCGGAAGTGGTGGAACCAAAGATATTAGAAGAGATAGAAGTGGAACGAGAAGTAACAGTTAGAAGAATCCCAACTCGTATCTTGGGAATGGAAGTCAAAAAGCTACGCAACCGTGAAGTCAAGCTTGTTAAAGTATAATGGAGTGACAATGAAGAAGACAAGACTTGGGAGACCGAAAGCAAGATACGCGTAGCCTACCCTTATCTTTTTGAAGGTACATCTTTGATCTCTCCTTTATCATAAGTTTATTCATGCTTAGTTATCTTCTCGGTCCTATTTCTTGATCCATAGTAGAAATCAATGGACGTAAACATGTATTTGAAACATGTTATGGTTGATGGTTACAATGTGGTTGCAAGTGGTTGCAAGTGGTTGCTAGTGACTGCTTGTGGATGCATATGCACATACACATTAGGTTCTAGATCGCCTCAATCACTTGCAACCATATGGACGTTGCATATGGACGTTGCATTTGTAACTCGATGTGCTATCATATGGACGTTGCATTTGTATGAATGATTGTGCACTCGTGTGGAATTATGAATAGGAAAAATTGCATACATAATGGACTCATGGCACTCTCATGATACGCATTTAGGAGGTCAACTGGATCCGTAGACCGCCTGATTTTGCACTAGATAAGAGACATATACACACACTCTGCATATGTTCATATGGAATTAGAAGTCTTTTAAGGACAATGGATGCTTGCGGATGATGGATGAGTAGATGGATGATTGGATGTTAAGATGCATTTTTCTTAACTTGAATATTTCGGGTACGAAAACCATTAAGGAGGGGAGAATGTGACACCCCGGATTTTCTGAGAATATTAAAATTAACAAATTCAAGAACACTTAATTTTTAGAAGAAGAATTAAGTGAAATGAGTTGCGCTATTACATTCGTCTCAAAATTTTGGTCAAGATAGACATTTGGTTTGCATAAAACGGATACCTTATGAAGAAGTTATTACGCCTTGAAGTTTGTATGCATATGAAAAATAATAATATAGATATATATAAAAATTAAATTAATAATGCAAAAAAGTTCAAAACAGCGAATCGGGAGGGGGAAAAACCGAACCGGACCATTTTTTAGATCGACCCGAGCACTATTGGGTCAACTAGGGGTTAATTCAGGGTGTTTGGCGGTCAACCCGTGGGCCGATTCGCTCTAAGGCAGATGTGGCATCTGATTGGTTCTGATGGACTCATTGCTGAGTCATTAGGGCTGATCTATTCTATCTTGTCTGAATGGCTTTGATTTTCTCTAGGTTAATCTGATGGTTCCTATTAGATCAAATCTTTATAAAAGCAACCGAATACCTCAACCCTAAATCATATTAAAAATCAAACCAAGAGTTGTCATGCTGCCATTAGACAACCTCGAGTAGCCGCCGTTCGACTTGAAGCAAATAAAAATAGACAAACCAAATCAAATCAAAATTAAACTAAAACAACGATTGTCTACACCAAAGGCGAGCATTTCAACTTCAGAATACAGATTCCAGAAATCAAGATTGTCTTTCGTAAGTGTAGTTATCTTTTAGATGTAAATAAATTTAAGAAGTGATTTGATATAAAGTGAAAAATAGAATTATACCATGTTGTATAATCTTGACGATGCTAATTCATGTTTGTTTCTTGTGAATTGTCTTGGAATGTTTGTGGCTTATTAGACTTGGTGTTGGATCTATTAAAGATTGAGAATGAAACTATCAATATCATATGCAAGTTATATGTTTCATGTTAAGATCTACATATATATGTTTATATGATTAATTCAAGTTGTATGTATTATGTTACATCCCAGTCAAGATCTACATATATATATATTCATATGCTTTATGTTAGATCCGTATGCCTATATATGCAACACCCCACCTCCGTTAAGGTCACTCACAAAGGGAATGCCTTAACTTTGGAGGAGGGTTATAGGTACAAGACATAGAAAAATTTACAAGACAGATAAAGTTTAAGCAGCGGAATTCAAATATTTGTTGCATACGTAGTTCAATACAAAAGCATTACATCAAATTGTCTCAAAATAAGTTCAAAACGTTACACCATAATTTTTGTCTTGATTATTCAATAAAGAAGCATAAACTAAAAGTAAAAATGCATGAATCCCCAAGGATAATGTACAAAAGCCGTAGCCAAGGTAGGAGAGAGTCCAAATCATACATCTACTTTCTTGAAGCTTGCAAAGAGTCCGACTAAGCCTCGGTATTCCCTCCCTGTGGACCGAGGGGGGGAGTGGAAGAAAAGAGGACGAGAGAAAATGAGTCAGACAATAAGTCTGGTAAGTTTAGTGATTGCTAGTATTTAAACAAGGAAAGGGATCATGACAGTGATAGCATAACATAGGACAGTACCCTAATATAAGATAAGAGGAACATGTGATCGCACCCATTACTATAGTCTCTGCACCTACTTAACCATTGGTTCAACCATTCCCATGTGTTTATAACAAACGATCCCCTTAATGATCGTCTCCTACTCGCATGCATTCATATCCTGTGTCATTCGGCCCCCCTGGTTGTAGCTACCTGTGCTGGTCCTACCATGGGGTGTATCAGTCACTCTGGTGGCAGCCCGACACGATTCAAGATGCATAGTGTACACTACTGATGCCCAGTGCCTGATTTTTCCACTCTCGAGTACGTGCGCGCCCATACTCCATCGGAACACACTACAACAAAAGCACCGTATTACAACTTTAATTTTACAACTGTGCAAAAAGAATAGTTGTAATAAATGCTTTTTTACAACTGTGCAGAACGCACTGTTGTAATAATTGTTTTTTCAGAACTATGAAATAATCACTGTTGTAATAAACATATATATATATATATATCACAACTTTTCATTTTATTCGTTGTAATAGAGATGCCTAGTACAAACTTCATTTATTCGTTACGATAACTGTAATTTTTTTGCAACGGGTAAAGCTACTTGCAAAAAAGAACCTTTAAATATATATATTTTTCCAAAGTAATTTTTGGTTTTAATATAAGAAGTATATAATTGTTAACTGATATGAATTAATTTTTTAGTAATTAATATTCAATTACAATTGAAAAGCAAAACAACTAATAATTAAGCGTTATTAAAATATATTTTTAATAACTAACTTTTTAATAATTATTACTAAATAATTGATTATTAGTAATTACATAATAATTAAGATTACAATTTAATATTAAATAAACATAATTTAATAAACTTTGTTTTTCTATCAAATGCAATAAATGTATTTTTTAAAGTGTTTTCTGACTAATTGCAAGTCATAATTGTATTTATTATACTGGATAATATCGGGTAATTAGTGGGTTTGTTTTGTTGAACTTTTGATGTACCACCCCCCGATTTGTATCGACCGTCCAGCATGTTCGTTCACTCGGTCCTCGTTTATTCCTTCTATCCCCATTTTCTAATTGCTCTCCTATTCCTAAATTTCCATGGTAACCCTAATCTAAGATTTTCTTGCCATTCTCGTCGTGTGGAAAAATCAACAATCCTGCTAAGCCACATGAATCTGGAAATATGGCTCTTTCTCCATGCCGATTTACTCACCGCCCCATCGAATCCGAAAATATGGCTCCGCCTCGATGTTGATAGACCATTATCGCCTAATTTTTTGGACTTGGTCGCTTTCCGCCTTCACCTTCATGGAAGGACCAACGATGCTACACAGCCACATCGAATCTGAAAATATAGCTCGTCCTCGATATTGATTGACTCATCGCTGCCAAATTTGCCGAAGTTGCTCGCAGTCGTCCTTTGCCTACCCATCCACTCTGCTCTGCGTGGCACTATTCATCGATCTTGAGTCATTTTCAGAGCAGGTTCGTTCAATTTTTGCTTCATAATGATATTTTGGTATGAAAATTCATAATAAGCCGATGTTCAAATTATATTCCATATTCTTATGTGCCCTAATTTTGAGGGAAAATTACATGCCTCTATTTAAGAAATTACATACTAAACTTCCGACCTGAGCTTTGAATTCAGCAAATTTCATGCATGGTTGTGGGACAACCAACTATTTAAAATAGTACAATGTTAGTATAATGTTTATTGGTTTAAAACCAAGCTTATATTTTATTAGTTGGTTAATAAACGACGAACCCTGAAGCAGTCAAAGGAGATCTAATTTCTAATTCTCCTGATTTGAATTTTGTCGAACCTTTCCTCGAAAATGGTTAAAGGAGGAGAGGATTTTGGGTAAATTATCTGTGAGGCGGAGGGTAACTAGAATATGCCTCCTCTTGTATATCATTGACATTAGAACCTTTTCAAGGTTTTCGAAGGGTACTGTAAATGAGTACGGAAACCAGTCAAAAGTTTTGAAGTCTAATCAAGAGACAAAGGTTGCTTAATCATATATTTCTGGAAGGTCCTCCATTTTTTGGTAGAAATTTGATAATTACAATAGAGCTCTCTTTATTTATGAAAACTGGTAGGGATCTTCTTACTGCTCTGCCTTTCTTAGACATCTGGCTTCTCATCCATCTTGAGCTCCCTAAACCCCTATCTTCCCCATTTTTTCTTGGATTCGGCTTCCAGAAGTTGATCTCTTTTTTTCGTAGATCAACAAACATTCACATTCATCTTGAAATTCTCAGTTTGAAAAACACTTGCAAAATTGGTTTGTATATACAAAATTTCCAATTCTAATTGAGTTTTCAAACTCGATTTACATGTACTTTTCAAACAATTATGAATCTATGAATACAAAAATTTAAAAATATACTAGAATTTGCACTTGAGTTCTAACTCAGCCTTCAACCTTTTGATTTCAAAGTCATAAATGTTAGGTTCACCTAAGTTGTACTTTAAGTGTATTTTAACGCTACTTCTTTGCATTTTTTGTTGTTGAAACATATGCGACAACAAACTAATCCCTTAGCCTATATCATCTGATTTGATCAATTTTCATTTGGCATAATTTAGTTTTTTACTTTATATTTGTACATCTTAATTTATAAACAAAATTACAGTAATAAAAATTGAAGGTAAACAATTCACCTGTTAGCATATATATTCATATCTCACTAGCATGGCATCCTTCCAGGACTCTAATGCTTAAACTTCCCCATGAAAGCAAAAAATTATACACTTCAGCTATAATTTCATATACTATCTTATTTTTAATTTATACACTTCAGCTATTTACTTGTACTTGAGCGATTCTGATATGTGTTCCGCATGTATTTTTGACTAGGTTGTATATATCGAAATATACATGCTTTAAATTATTTTGATTCAGTAAAAAAAATATGATTTCAATTTTTAGTTCGATTTTTGGTCTTAATCTGAGATATTTTGATTAAGTAAAAAAATATGATTTCAGCTTTTAGTTCGATTTTTGATCTTAATCTGAGATTGTACAGTTTTTTATTTATAGTTGAATTATTATTCCTACTGCTTTTTAACTTGATATCATGAACCTTTTACCATCTTCCTTCCTTGATTGATCACTACCAGATTATATTTTGATTCTGGTTTGAAATTGCCTTATTAGATGTTGTAGATTGAGTTTCCTAATAGGTTCATGTCCTTGTTTCGCCTGTTATAGATTGTTTTGTGCATGGCTCTTGTACTTCTTCCCACCAGATTGTGATGTAACAGTACCCCATCAACACAGAAATTACTATGCATGATGTTCTATACAATGATTGTTGTATACTGCAAGCTATCACAATTGATATGGCTCCATATATTTTGACACAATATGAGCTAGAGTTCAGCACTTTTGATGATGTCTGCAGTTGTCATACCAAATCCAATTAATTGACCATATATTATTCACTTTGGTTAGATTAGTCATGTTAGAAGAATATAATAATCAAGTCAGGATCATATGTATATATATTCTACTAAAAAACTATGGCGTAGTGTTTGTATGTGTGTTTTACGTTGGTCATCACATCGGCATGAATTACTAATTTTAAATAGAATTCGAACAGCATGCATGCTCATAAAATTTAGATGAGCTAAGGTTAAATGTGATCATGTAAAACTTGACAATATACGGTGTAAAATTTATCCTAAAATGTATTTTATAAAACCTTAATCTTGTATAAAAGATCAGCATGGTCAATTACTTGCATACTTCTTTCGTTGTCGTGAAGTTAGACATGATCTTATTAACAAACACTTTGACATCATTCAATAACATTGTCGTCCTTGCTTCATCCAGTTTTAGGTTATGTTTATATATGTGCATTTTTTGTGATTGTGCAGGTGGTGTAGATTTACAGGTCAGATTTACATCCCTGTGGTCAACTGGTTTCTAATGTTCATGTGCATTGATGTCGTTGCGACTTTTAGGAGCACCAATGATATGTCTAATGCATATGGAATTGCTGAAGTTGGTGTGATGGTAGCAAGTAGTACATTGGTAACACTAGTGATGCTTTTGATATGGCAAACCAACCTCTTTCTAGCTATATGTTTCCCTGCCATATTCGATACTATAGAACTCATCTTCCTCTCTGCAGTCTTAACAAAACTATTTGAAGGTGGCTGTCTACCAGTTGCATTTGCCATGGGTTTTCTCTGCATAATGTACACATGGAACTATGACAATGCACTTAAATACCAAAGCGAGATGCGTGAAAAGATCTCAATGGACTTCATTTTCGACCCGGGTTCCACATTAGGTACAGTTTGGGTACCTGGAATTGGGTTAGTGTACAATGAACTAGCACAAGGGATTCCTTGCATTTTCGGCCAATTCCTTCTCACTCTTTCGGCAATTCATTCCACCTTTAATTTTGTATGCATAAAGTATGTTCCTGTAACACCCCACATCATTTAGTGTCACTCACAAAGGGAATGCACTAAGTTCTGTGGAGCATTTAGGGTAAAAGATGCAGATAAAGTACAAGACAGACAAAATTAAAACGGTGGAAAATAAATCTTTACTTTATTGATAAAAAAGTTTGTACAACAATTGTTTTCCAATATCAGAGTATCATCTGTCTTACAAAATAAAGAAGCATAAAATAACATTTATATTCCCCAATGTAGCATAAGCCAGCCATAGCAGCAGAAAAAGAGTGTCCAAAGCACTTTGTCAAAGAATCTTCGAGCTTGGGAAGAGTGACGGTCTAGTCTAACCTGAGCTATACTATTCCCTCCTTAACTACCTGGGGGAGGGGGGGGGAACGGAAGAAAAGAAGAAGAAAGAAAACCGGGTCAGACATAAAGTCTGGTAAGTTCAGTTACTTCTAGCATGTGAACAAAATGACATGAATTAACTGAATACAAGACAATACCATGATGATAGGGCCAACAAGATAGGATAAGATTAACACAAGATACGCTAAGACAAGATAAACTGGATATGCTTTAATACTTTATCCGCTTCACTATTAACCTGTTATTATGGTTTCTATCTCTCTGCACCACCTATCTAATGTCCCAACTAGTAATCTGTCTAGAATGATAACGCGATCCCAATCCCAGTAATTATGGTTGCCTTTAGGCGTGCATTTATTATTTATTACCTAGATCTAATCTAGAGTTTTATATCAAAGTTCTTCCTAGATTCCACTCGGGTTTACGCGGCTTATCTAATGCTTCACAGATTCAGGGTTTATGCCACCTAGGTCCAAATAGGGATTACGCTACCTATCGAACGATGCCCGTAGTCTAGGACACACTAGCTAGAGTGGTATATGTTCCTAGACTTTCTCCACGTATGTGTCGAGAATCGTTTATCGCAGACTAGATGCACATGTCCTGAAATGTGCGACCCGAGTCCCGTGGCAGGGCTAATCAAGAAACACGGAACTCGGTCGGGAGCTTTAAGTTATTTGCTGATGTAGATGCTATGGCCTTTTTTTTATAGTGGCTATGGTCCAACTCGACCCCTCCTTCAACTAATGAAAGGCACATCTTGAAAAATGAGAACTATACGGAGGCCCTCTATGCCCCCACTAACCTATGGCCATCCTCACCCATAACTAGATAGCATGTATATGGTCTTTTGGAATTCTCCGCCTTTCCACTTTACGTATCTCGACTGACTCAAGATGGTAGGTAGACGACGAGTCGCTATCACAGGGCTACTGGTCTCGCCGAATCACACTGGTCCATCCTAGTCTTTTGTTTGCCATATATTGCAACCAAGGCATACCCTTGGTTCTTCTTGCACAGACCTTAACCTCTGTGAGCTGAGGAGGATCATCTGCCACTCACAGAGGGATACCAAGAGTACCCTCACGTCCCCTCGAAGCCTCGGGCTTCGCAACCCAATTCGTTAGAGCTTTCTTTAAGATCGTTCGCTCCTCCTCGTGTTATACTAAGGATTACTACTTAGTTTTCCTAACTAAGGTATACACTTGGTTTCCTGAATCGTCGTTTTCTTAACTAAGGTTTACCACTTAGTCCTTTTAACTAATATTTACTACTTAGTTCTCTTTCTCTTCAAGTTGGATTGGTTAAGTGTCATTAGTCGATACAAGTTAACTTAACCTATTCATTTCTCATGTTAAACTGGTTAAGTGTTACCAGTAATTCAAATTGACTTAACCCTACCAGCATCAAGTTATATTGGTTAAGTATTTAATTAACCCTAGCCATTCATCTTGTATTGGTTAAGTGTTCCTTTTTAACTTAAACTTGCCTATCTGTTTTAACTAACATGTTATAATGGTTAAGTGTTCCCTTAGTTAACTCAACCCTAACATTGGTTTGATTAACATATTCTAATGGTTAAGTATTGTCCCTTCATGTTTTTAACTTAACCCTATTCATTTATCACACTCTGATGGTTAAGTGTTCAAGCTTACTTAACCCTACGGTCTAGTCCAACTAACATATTAAATTGGCTAAGTGTATTAAATTTACTTAACCCCAACCTCTAGTCTAGTTAGCATGTTAAATTGGCTAAGTGTATTAACTTTACTTATCCCCAACCTCTAGTCTAGTTAACATGTTAAATTGGTTAAATGTATTGAATTTACTTAACCCCTACTTTCTAGTCTGGTTAACATATTAAATTGGCTAAGTGTTTTTCTTAGTTACTTAACCCCTACAAATCTTGTCTTGTTACCATGTTAAGTTGGTTAAGTGTTCTATTTAACTTAACCCTATCGTTCTAACTTAACTGTGTTAAGTTGGTTAAGTATTCTTATGGACTTAACCCTCCCATTCTAGCTTAACTTTAATTGTCTTATTAAAGCACCAGCCACTCACATTAGACATGTATTGTTGTGGCTGCCGGTATGTCGGTTGGTTCCGGGCAGTCTTACGCCACAACTCAGTCTAACCTCGGGCCTTTATCGGGCTCAATGCCTTAACCTCCCACATTGGATAGGTATTGTTGTGATCACTGGACAGCCGGGCGGGTCCGGGCAGGTTTACATCACCACTCAATCCAGCCTCGGGTTAAGCATGTTCGTATTGTCTAAATGTACTTTTCTCATTTAGGATAAATTCTATAAGTAAATTTTCCCTAATTTATTTATTCCATTATTACTCTTTTAATGTACATTGTCAACATTTATTATTATGGCCCATTTTCCCTGTATATCATATTTATAGTTTTTGGTATGTAAGTTATACCAAATTAAGTGTAACCATGATTATTCTAAACATGACAATTACTCACAATTATGACTAAATTCAAAATTTGTGCTAATATACTTATTATGCCAAATTAACTTTAATTGACGCAATTCTGATTTCACATCCTAATTTACAGTTTATGGCAAGACTAGAATTATTATTCTAGTTTACCGTTTACGCCTAAAACTTAGCTTACTTGCCAATACTAAATTTAATACGTCAAATTACATATTCCATAATTCATGTCAAATTTTCAAATTTGCGTTCTAATAAACATGCCATAATACATGTTCTAAATTATGTCAATCATAATTATGTTCATGTTCCACATTATGCCAATTTCCAAGTTTACAACCATGTTTAAGTCAAATTTATGATTTGCCCAAATCGTATTCCCATCGTTCGTGTAATCGTGATTTCTTCCTAGATTATAGATAAATCTAGATTCGTGGATAAAAAGGGAATGAACAAAAATGCCATGAAAAGATAGACATAATGACTGACACAAGATGATAATTCACAAATCATAGATCTAACAAATTACACTGAATAAATTGATTAAAGCATCGAAGGCCTATAGATCTGATAATATTATGACATAAAAAGGGTTGAACAAATAACATAGGTTCAAGATTATGGGTAGATCTAACTTAATAGATAAATTCCCGTAATCAAGATCCAAGGATAATTAAGAATAAACTGAATAGATAATCAAGTTTAGATCCAATCTCACAGTCATAATCCTAGGCAATAATATCATTTTCATGAATCATAGGTAATTATCCACTATTGTCCTTGTCATAGTCATAGGCATTGGATTATGCTCCTAGTCAAAGGCTTATGTTCATAGTCAAAGGCTTATGTTCATTGTCAAAGGCTTATGGTTTCGAAGGCCACAGTTCCATAGTCATAATCTTAAGCATTGGCAATTTAGTCACAAAGTGTTCTAGGCCATAATCAAGAATCAGATCCAAAGTCATAAACAAGCACAGATTCAATGAAATGATAAGGCATATTTCTAATATTCTTTTAATTTCATGTCACAAATAGAAAAGGCGTTCAAATCTAAAAAGTAACTGACTTACATTGATTGGATCTAGAAAAGAATAGAAAGATAGCGTTGCTTGAAGCCGTTGAATCTTTACTTGAATTCTAACTTGTTTTGAATCTTCTCTTGAAAGACTTGAGCAGCATATCCTCATCTTGATTTATATTTTATTTTAATCTATTTATTTAGATTTAGAGGAAGAAGAGGAAGCCATGTCCATCAATAATTTGTGCAGCATAAGGTTAGAGAAGAATGGTGCAAAGAGAAGGAGACTAGGGGGATGTTTATATAGGATTGCAAGTTAATTTGAGTCGTCGATGAAGCCAAGGTTAATCAAAGCCATCCATTCTAAAGAGAATCAAATTATGTTCACAATTACTTTCTTAATGTACATTATTAACATTTATTATTAAATCTGTATGCACATTAGATACACCCCCCCTTTACACATTTATTATTAAATTTGTATGCACATTAGATACATCTCCCCTTTACACATTTATTATTAAATTTGTATGCACATTAGATACATCTCCCCTTTACACATTTATTATTAAATTTGTATGCACATTAGATACATCTCCCCTTTACACATTTATTATATTAAGCATTGGTTATTCTTAAATTAGTTACTTTAGTGTTAACAGAAATACGAGGTGTTACATTCTCCCCTCCTTAAAGGATTTCGACACCGAAATCTTCAAGTCAAGAAGAATGTAAATCCTACCATCCAATCATTCATCTACTCAACCATCAAACACAGGCATCCATTGTCCTTAAAGACTTCTAATGCTTGTACGTTCATATGCTTAGTGTGTGTGCATGTCTTTATCTAATGCAAAATCAGGCGGTCTACTGATTCAGTTGACCTCCTTAATGCAAATCATGTCAGTGTCATGCGTCCAATATGTATGCAAATCCTAATGATACATATTATTTCTATATGAGTGCACAATCATTCACTCAAATGCGACATCCATATGATAACACATTAAGTTCAATTCGTAAACAAATACATATATGTAAATGAAATATGAAGGCGTCTGAGCTGATCTAGTGCCTAATACGTGTGTATATGCATTCACGAGCAACCACTAGTAACCATTTGCAACCATCAACCATAACATGTTTCAAATACATGTTTACATCCAAAAGGGTTTCTACCTAAGGATCGATGATACATCCTAGAGGATATACCTTAAAAGCTAGAAATTAGTTTGTAAAGAATTCGTAGAAAAAAGGAATCAAGGATGTACCCTTAAGAAAAAGGGTATGAGGCGCGTATGCCTTATCTTCAATCTCCCGTATCACGTCTTCTTGAGCTTTACTCAACTGTACATTAACATATTCAACTTCACAATTGCGAAGTTTCTTGACCTCCATTTCCAAAATAATCAAATGTCAACCATGATACTGAGTGTATATACTAGGATGATCAGAGGTCTCTCCTCTTAGCTTATCCATCATGCCATAACTATGAGGGTCAAAAGGTCACTACGTAATTTTTACCTCTCTTAAGGTTAGTCCTTCTCTATATAGAGTGCCTGCCACAACTATTCATCTCTCAAGCAAACCATCCTGGTCGAACTCGACATCCCTCAAGTACAAGCCCCAAAGACCTAAACCAATATCAAACAAGCACCCGAGGAATGTCTCCTCCGAATTTTGACGATCTACGTGAGATGATCTAAGCAAAAACAACCAAACACTTGAGCACTAGTTGGGATCTTTTACTATACAAGTACTAAGGTGCAGAGACTCAACTATGGAAGCAAATATGAACAAATGTGAAGTGCTAAAACCAAAAGAAAGAGTACAAACAGAAAAGATAGACTCTTCCAACAGAACTTTACTACCTTTCTCCTAGGTACGCTTAGTGGTGAAAGCATGTACTTGCCCTTCTGAAAATCTTGTCCTTTGTTCTTAATTATATGCCCTATTCTTCCATAGTAAAGATAATTCCTCTTGTCTTAGGTTTTATAATCCCTTCCTCCTTCGTGAGCCAAGTCTACATCCATGAATTCCTCATCTTGGGGTTGTGCTCCTTAGCCAAACTCCTCATCCTCTTTCGTGTGTAATCATGTTGACAAATCTCTTGAAAGTTGCATCCATCGTACAGAAAACCCTACTAAGCTTGAAAGAAAATAGCCGAAGGTGAAACTACTACGGTTATAGATGGAAGTCGGGCACTACTTCGCCCTTCGATGAGGTTACCTCCCAGAAATCCAGGAGCCCCAGATACTCAAGAAAGAAGGGGACAAGAATTCAAATAGAGAATCAGAAGATAGTGCATATGGCTTTTGTGTAATATGCTGTAGTGACCCGCATTTTTAGCTGTTGAATAATTAATTAATTAATTATTAATTATCGATGTGGCGATATCGATGACCGAAATTTAATAAAAATGAATATTTAATTAATAATTATAATATAATAATTATATATTATAAGCCCGGAATGGTCAGAATAGTGAAATTCACGATATACTGTGATTTGGATAGTATCAGAGGATTGGTTGAGTTTATAATCGAAATATAAATAACGAATATATTCAATTGACGACAGCTGAACGTATAATTTATAATATATTTATAAACGAGCTCGAAATGGCGCTGTAGTTCGCTATTTGGCGATTTGAACTTCAGCTGAATATACATGGTTCGTTTTAAATCGGATTTCTGTGAAACAAGAAACGTGTGGAGCTGGTAGAGTATATCTTTCTAGTGGAGGAGAAAAATCGGGATTTCGTCGGTTAGATTTTGAGTTATATCCAAATCAAATTCTCAGAAATGCAGCGCCCTGACCATAAGGATTTAGTTATATTTTTATATAAGGATTTAAATAGAAATCGAACATCAATATAACTCTGACGATGTAATATCGAGTTAGAAATAAATATAGGATTTATCCTGAGCTGTATGGTATTCCACTATGAGTATAGACGAGAATATTTATTTTTAAATATTCAATTTAATTATATTTAAATATATTTATATATTTAAATGGATTTTTAGGGGTTTAAAAATAGCCACTTTTGCAAACGAAGTCGAAATTCGACGAAACTAGTTTTGTTGGATCCGCAATGTCAAATAGTTGTTATATTTCCAGTTTCGTGATTTTTAGAGTCACTGTGTGGTCATACGGGTTTTTAGAGTGAGAAACAGTCAGTATTTTGACAATTAAAAATACGCTGTGTGAGCATACGGAGTCGGAATTCGACGAAACCAATTTCGTTGGGACCATAATGTCGAACTCTAGCTACATGTCTGGTTTGGTGATTTTTGGGTATTTTATGTGATCACAGGAATTTTAGAGGACACAGAAAAGTAGCGTTTGCTTAGAAATTAATTTAATAATCGAACAAAAAAAAACTATTAAATCTACCTATATAATACCCTTACCTTAACTAAACCCTAATTCTATCTCCCTCACTTCACAGAAAAATCAGCCGCCACAAAACAAATACACATCAACATTCTCTAATCCTCAAAAATCACAAACAAATCGAATAAAATCTCTAAATTCATGGAACCATGATTTATGAGTTGCTGGGTGAATTTTCTTCACTTTGGTATGATCAGTATTGGGTTCGATCACCATTCTCGAACCAGGCTTTTTGGGACAGCGAGCTAGGGCTGACGCCCAGCGTCGACATGGTGGCATGTAGGCAAATTCAAGGTGATAGGAAGACTTGGAGTGGGGAGGCACAGCGGTTGGAAGTGTCGAAGGAGACTCCGATGGTGGCAAGCGAAAAGCGACGACGGAAGTCTACGGAGAGGGCAGCAGGCCAATTCATAAAAGGGGATTTCGAACGTGGGTTCGTGGGTCTAGTCGGGTAAAGGAGGAGGCGAGGAATCCTGAGGTGTTGACGGCGGCACAAACGGACGGCCGAGGTGGAGGATGGTGGAGGTCAACGGGTGGTCGAAAAGGGGAAATAGGATACTGAGGGATCGATTTGTTTTGAGGGAGAAGGATAAGATCGGGTCTGGTGTTTTTAAAAATAGCTAATGGGCTTTAGAAACGGGCATGGGCCTTAGGAGAAAGGGGTGAGCCCAAAATCTTATAATTCAACTTTTAATTTAATTTAAATAGTACTTTAATTTATAAATTAAATATCTCGACCATACGATATCAGATTGACGAACCGTAAGTTGCGTTGGGATCGTATGGACGGTGGCTACGCACTGGAACTAACTGGGAGTGAATCTGAGCTCGTTACAATTATATGGCGAAATAAATTGTTTGATTCAGACCAAATAACAGTTTAGCTTTCTTTAACGATGGACTGCAAATGTGAGTAAAAACTCACTAACTCTCCTCAATTTATATTTTAATATAAATTGTATTTTATTTCTGTATTTGACTGCTAGTTATGTACTGTTAATTTGGACTGTTAAGTTGTATTGTTAAATTGGACTGTAGATTGGACTGTTAAATAATTGATTTGAAAACAGTATGGATATATATATATATATATATCTACATATATATATATATATCGTATTAAACGGTGATTTTGTTATCAGTGTATTTCATTAGAAATGCAAGTGATGTTATATACGTTGTTTAACATCGGTGGATGCAGGGAAACAGGTTGGAGGAATCCGACTGGATTCCTCAACATTTATTTTACTGTTATTTGTATATTGTGATATATACTGTGATATATAATCTGTTGTTGATTGTATATGTTTGGATGATATTGATCATTTACAGTTGGTTGTTTAAAAACAATAGAAAACACTGAAAATGTAGAAAAGGGGATTTTTCAATATTTATATTGAAAATGAATCTATTTATAAATTCGAAGGATTTTATAAATGATATTTATTAAGAAATAAATAAATAAAATAAAGGAATATTTATTTAGATTAAATAAATAGAATAAAGGATATTTAATTAGGGATTAAATAATTAGAGTTATAAAGGAAAATCTATTTAGGAAAATAAATAAGATTATACAAAAGGAAATCTATTTAGGAAATAAATAGAAGTTAAAATAAATAGAAATAAAAGAAAAGTTAGTTAGTCGAATATAAATATTTGAATCAAGTTAGTAAGGGGTCAAACCAAGCTAGTCGAACCAAGCTAGTAAGCCTAGTCAAACCAACCGAGTTGAGCTGGTCGAGTCGAACCAATCGAGTCAAGATGGTCGAGTCAAACCAACCGAGTCGAGCTGGTCGAGTCGAACCAATGGAGTCAAGCTGGTCAAGTTAGTCGAACCTGGTCAGTACAACCAAGCTGGTCAAGTTAGTCGAACCTGGTCAGTCGAGTCGAGTAAATCAAACTTAGTTAATCGAAAGGAGTTTATCGATTTAGTTAATCGATAGGAGTTAATTGATTTAGTCAATTCAGATGAGTTAATCAGTTTTAATGAATCGAGAGGAGTTAGTCGAATATGTTATTCGAACCAAATGGTCAAACCAAGTGGTCGAACCAAGTAGTCAAGCCCAGTGGTCAAACCAAATGGGTCAGGTTAGCCAAACCCAGTCAGTCAAACCAAATGGGTCAGGTTAGCCAAACCTGGTCAGTCAAACCAAATGGGTCAGGTTAGTCAAACCTGGTCGGTTGAACCAAGTTAGTCGAGTTAGCCGAATAGGGTTACTCAAATAGAATTAATCGATTAGGGTTAAACCATAGAACTAATCGATTAGAGTTAAACCAATAGAGTTAGTCGAGTCAAGTTAATCGAGTCGAATTAGTCGAGTCGAGTTAGTCGAATATAGTTATTTGAGATAGAGTTAGAACAAACAAAGTTAATCAGGATAAGTGCCATTTAGCACGACTGCTAGCGTAATTCGCAGGGCTGTAGATAGCCTACGGCGGTCGGATGTTTCCTGAGGGAATCAGGCGTAACCATTGTGATCGCTGCGATCTAGAGTCAATCGAATGTAGTTAAATCGAATATTAGTTATTCGATAGGAGTAAACCAGTCGGGTTAACCAGTCGGGTTAAGTAAGTCAAGTTAACCTGTTAGAGTAAATCAGTTAGGGTTGACCAGTTAGAGTTGATCTGTTAGAGTTAACCCAAGTGAGTTAATCAGTTAGAGATGAACAGTTAGAGTAACCCAAAGGGGTTAAATAGATAGGGTTGACCAGTTAGAGTTAGAGTTCACCAGTTAGAGTTGACCAGTTAGAGTTATTCAAATAGAGTAATCGAATATAGTTTATTCGAGAAGAGTTATCGAATCTAGTTATTTGAAAGGAGTTATCGAATATAGTTATTCGAAAGAAAAGTTAAGTAGGGAAGTTAGTCGAAGAAATATAAAGTGAACTTTTCCTATTTCAAGGTTAGAAGTGTTGTTCAGTTAAGGTTTGAGAGGTAGTTCTACCCCAACTTGATTGGCTTCGTTTTTAACTGAGGAATGGTTAAGGTTCGGCAGTAAGGATGGTAAAGTGAATTTAGTAATTAAAGGAAATGGTTGAGTTGGCATAGCGATGCTTTATCTAAACATCCGTTTAAGTCCAACGTAGAAGTTTTGGAAATGTTTTCCAAACAAGAATAAAAAATGTTTCTAATACAGAAACAAGGAATGGAAATGTTTCCAGTGTTAATAACGTATATTTTCTAAATACAGAAAATAGAAAATGTTGAATATAGGGAAACAGGATATGTAAAATGAACTAAAGAGATTAATGTTAAATGATGTTTGTTCGATATAATTTCCATCTGGAAATATTATCGTTGTTTGCACACTTGTTTGTCTTTGATAGTTAACTCACAGACTATCGAAGTTTTGACCATTTTAACGTTGTTAATATGGAGAGACCGGTTGGATTATTATCCAAAGAACCACTCTGTATTGGCATAAGCGTTGCGAATCATATATGCCAAAGATAATTGAAGACGTAGTAATATGCAAGGGCTATTGTATAAGTCTTAGATAACAGTGACTAAGATGGATATACTGAATAGTTCCTTCGGTTTGTCCAGTCCCAGGAACACTTGTATGGACGAAGGTCTGACAGAGTATGTTTGGTAGATCACGTAAGTTGATCGTTTCAAACATATTTACGTTGGTGGCGGAGGAATTCGTTTCTCTTAGCTTATACCCGTGGTATTTTTGGGGGAATCAATTTGTGATTTAACGGGTATGACGATGTGACATTCTAAGTGAATGAAGATGTGGTATGTGAAAAGATAAGCGTAGCTTCTAGCCTCACATCCGGTAAATGACAGAAATCGGGCAGGCAGCATGGCTAAGTCGGTCGCACCGAAGTAGGGTGTATAATCACCTATCTAGAGAATATTCATTTGCTTCTTTAATCTATCAATGCTGTCCCATATATATATATATATATATATACGGGAACGGTTGCTGATCCCAACCGTTGGTGATGTACATTCGATACACTCAAGCGAAATGAGTGGTCGGTCATGTGTGGCTGAGTTGCAAGATGATCTTGTTGAACTCCAGTGCATCGTTCCTAGAGTACACTGATCGGAAGGTGGTTCCATACCTTGTCATAGTTGGAAATCCAATAATCCAATACGTGCTTGCGATTTTGATTGTATACTATGTATGTAGTAACGTGAGATGCAAGCGTTTCTGCTAGATTGATATCTATTTGTATTTAGACATTATTATAATATCAGAATGATATTACTTTACAAAGTTGTTTGGATTCTCATAAGGGAAAAACCCGTTCCGTTATGCGGCGTGGTCTTGTGAGATATCCTTTATTAAATCAAGTATTAAATTGTTTTACTCATACTAATCCCATGACTGACCCGGAGTTTATTTTGTTGTTTTCCCTAAACTCTTGGGTGCCTAAATTTGTATGGACAGTCAAGTAGTCGGGATTTTACAAATACACTTAGAGAGCTTGGAGCAGGAGGCTTCAGGATTCTATAGCTATTATTGTTTCCGCTGTTGTTGTAAATGCTGTACTCTGATAAGTGTTATTGTATACATATACTGATGTTATTTCAAAGATATGTTATGTTATATTTTATTCGTTCCGCTATGAGATTCGTGTTTACTCTGATGATGATGTTCTTCTTCTTCTTCTATTCTATAAGTTCTATCTTAACTATCCTCACCCTCTGTCTTCTTTCTATTAGTTTCTTGAATTTCCAGTGCGATTTGGGTTGGACTTGTGTTATTTAGTCAGCTCAAATTCCCCTGAAAATCCGGGTCACTACAGTTGGTATCAGAGCGAGGTTAAGTGAATTACCTTGGCTCTGTGGCGTAACTCAGTAGAGATGGGATTAGTAATATCCTAGACTGAATTTTAATGTATATATACGTGTGAACGTATTTGTTATTCAATATAAAATGATTTTATATTGTGGAGTTTTATTGGTTGAGTTGTTTATGAATTTTGGTCGATCAGTTTGATCCACTGTATCGATAGGGGTTACTAAACACTTGATATGATGAACCAACATGATATGTTTTAAAATTAGCATAGTATAATTGGTTGTGTTGATTGTTATTATAATCGAGTAAGATTATAAAAAGGTGAAATGATTTTAAATAACTAATCAGAATTCATATAAGTAAAGTATATGAAATAAGATGAAATAAATCTGGAATTTTAAATCAGATTTGGAATTAAAATAAGGAAATTTTAAGTTCCTGGGAGATGTGAAAATGTTTTTCAAACTGAAAGTGATATAGTATTGAACTCACTTTGATAGCTGGAAAATAGATTCTGATGATGAATCGCGACATCATCAGTGTTCATTTTCAAGTTTCTAAGTAACGGATTACTACTAAAGGTTTTGTTTTTGAAATGTTTTGAGAAAACAAGTGTTTAGAAATTCAAAGGTTTTAAATTGGTATTATGATTTCAAATTGATTTGAAATAAACCCAGAAATTTAAATTCTGGAATATAAATTTAACCTATGAAGTTAAAGAGATTGAGATGGTAAAAATAGAGAAAAATAAATTGAAATTAACTTGAACTGAGTTAAATAAAATTGAATGGGTTAGAGATAATCTAGAATGGAACCAAATTGATAAGTCAATAATTTGGAATTTGATATTGGGGTTCGAATGAAATTCGATTTAGATTTGAGGATATGAACTGATTGGAATTTGATTGAGATAACACTGGTATATGCTGAGTTGATAGCATATGGAAGTGATAGAGTTGATGTGCCCGACAAAAAGGTACCAGTTTATATTATATATGACTTTGGAATTTATGAGCCAATTTGGCAAGCCGCTTGGCTGTTTGATTTTCTTTTGGGTTTGAGAAGGCCCAGAGAGGCGAGCCGGAGTTTGAGATATTGACCAGTACAAAGGAGGTGCTGGCGAAATTTTTTGAAAAGTTAAGGCGTTAGAAAATTTTCAAAATTTTTGAAAATTTAGTTAGTCAGAATAAATTAATATTTTAGTCGATATTAATTGGTTCAGTTGAAACCGGAGATAAGAGGTAAACAGATAAATTTTTACCCAGTAGATAGGGTCGTCCCCTAGCTTAGCAATTTCGAGGACGAAATTTTATTAAGGGGGGAAGATTGTAGTGACCCGCATTTTTAGCTGTTGAATAATTAATTAATTTAATTATTAATTATCGATGTGGCGATATCGATGACCGAAATTAAATAAAAATGAATATTTAATTAATAATTATAATATAATAATTATATATTATAAGCCCGGAATGGTCAGAATAGTGAAATTCACAATATACTGTGATTTGGATAGTATCAGAGGATTGGTTGAGTTTATAATCGAAATATAAATAACGAATATATTCAATCGACGACAGTTGAACGTATAATTTATAATATATTTATAAACGAGCTCGAAATGGCGCTGCAGTTCGCTATTTGGCGATTTGAACTTCAACTGAATATACAGGGTTCGTTTTAAATCGGATTTCTGTGAAACAAGAAACGTGTGGAGCTGGTAGAGTATATCTTTCTAGTGGAGGAGAAAAATCGGGATTTCATCGGTTAGATTTTGAGTTATGTCCAAATCAAATTCTCAGAAATGCAGCGCCCTGACCATAAGGATTTAGTTACATTTTTATATAGGGATTTAAATAGAAATCGAACATCAATATAACTCTGACGATGTAATATCGAGTTAGAAATAAATATAGGATTTATCCTGAGCTGTATGGTATTCCACTATGAGTATAGACGAGAATATTTATTTTTAAATATTCAATTTAATTATATTTAAATATATTTATGTATTTAAATGGATTTTTAGGGGTTTAAAAATAGCCACTTTTGCAAACGAAGTCGAAATTCGACGAAACTAGTTTTGTTGGATCCGCAATGTCAAATAGTTGTTAGATTTCAAGTTTCGTGATTTTTAGAGTCACTGTGTGGTCGTACGGATTTTTAGAGTGAGAAATAGTCAGTATTTTGACAATTAAAAATACGCTGTGTGAGCATACGGAGTCGGAATTCGACGAAACCAGTTTCGTTGGGACCATAATGTCGAACTCTAGCTACATGTCCGGTTTGGTGATTTTTGGGTATTGTATGTGATCACAGGAATTTTAGAGGACACAGAAAAGTAGCGTTTGCTTAGAAATTAATTTAATAATCGAATAAAAAAAACTATTAAATCTACCTATATAATACCCTAACATTAACAAAACCCTAATTCTATCTCCCTCACTTCACAGAAAAATCAGCCGCCACAAAACAAATACACATCAACATTCTCTAATCCTCAAAAATCACAAACAAATCGAATAAAATCTCTAAATTCATGGAACCATGATTTCTGAGTTGCTGGGTGAATTTTCTTCACTTTGGTATGATCAGTATTGGGTTCGATCACCATTCTCGAACCAGGCTTTTTGGGACAGCGAGCTAGGGCTGACGCCCAGCGTCGACATGGTGGCATGTAGGCAAATTCAAGGTGATAGGAAGACTTGGGGTGGGGAGGCACAACGGTTGGAAGTGTCGAAGGAGACTCTGATGGTGGCAAGCGAAAAGCGACGGCGGAAGTCTACGGAGAGGGCAGCAGGCCAATTCACAAAGGGGGATTTCGAGCGTGGGTTCGTGGGTCTAGTCGGGTAGAGGAGGAGGCGAGGAATCCTTGGGTGTTGACGGCGGCACAAACGGACGGCCGAGGTGGAGGATGGTGGAGGTCGACGGGCGGTCGAAAAGGGGAAAGTGGATACTGAGGGATCGATTGGTTTTGAGGGAGAAGGATAAGATCGGGTCTGGTGTTTTTAAAAATAGCTGATGGGCTTTAGAAACGGGCATGGGCCTTGGGAGAAAGGTGTGAGCCCAAAATCTTATAATTCAAGTTTTAATTTAATTTAAATAGTACTTTAATTTGTAAATTAAATATCTCGAACATACGATATCAGATTGACGAATCGTAAGTTGCGTTGGGATCGTATGGACGGTGGCTACGCACTGGAACTAACTAGGAGTGAATCTGAGCTCATTACAATTTATGGCAAAATAAATTGTTTGATTCAGACCAAATAACAGTTTAGCGTTCTTTAACGATGAACTGCAAATGTGAGTAAAAACTCACTAACTCTCCTCAATTTATATTTTAATATAAATTGTATTTTATTTCTGTTTTTGACTGCTAGTTATGTACTGTTAATTTGGACTGTTAAGTTGTATTGTTAAATTGGACTGTAGATTGGACCGTTAAATAATTGATTTGAAAACAGTATTGTTATATATATATATCTAGATATATATATATATATCGTTATTAAATGGTGATTTTGTTATCAGTGTATTTCATTAGAAATGCAAGTGATGTTATATACATTGTTTAACATCGGTGGATGCAGGGAAACAGGTTGGAGGAATCCGACTGGATTCCTCAACATTTATTTTACTGTTATTTGTATATTGTGATATATAATCTGTTGTTGATTGTATATGTTTGGATGATATTGATCATTTACAGTTGGTTGTTTAAAAACAATAGAAAACACTGAAAATGTAGAAAAGGGGATTTTTCAATATTTATATTGAAAATGAATCTATTTATAAATTCGAAGGATTTTATAAAAGATATTTATTTAGAAATAAATAAATAAAATAAAGGAATATTTATTTAGATTAAATAAATAGAATAAAGGATATTTAATTAGGGATTAAATAATTAGAGTTATAAAGGAAAATCTATTTAGGAAAATAAATAAGATTATACAAAAGGAAATCTATTTAGGAAATAAATAGAAGTTAAAATAAATAGAAATAAAAGAAAAGTTAGTTAGTCGGATATAAATATTCGAATCAAGTTAGTAAGGGGTCAAACCAAGCTAGTCGAACCAAACTAGTCAAGCTAGTCAAAACAACCGAGTCGAGCTGGTCGAGTCGAACCAATCGAGTCAAGATGGTCGAGTCAAACCAACCGAGTCGAGCTGGTCGAGTCGAACCAATCGAGTCAAGCTAGTCAAGTTAGTCGAACCTAGTCAGTACAACCAAGCTGGTCAAGTTAGTCGAACCTGGTCAGTCAAGTCGAGTAAATCAAACATAGTTAATCGAAAGGAGTTTATCGATTTAGTTAATCGATAGGAGTTAATTGATTTAGTCAATCGAGATGAGTTAATCGGTTTCAATGAATCGAGAGGAGTTAGTCGAATATGGTATTCGAACCCAATGGTCAAACCAAGTGGTCGAACCAAGTAGTCAAGCCCAATGGTCAAAACAAATGGGTCAGGTTAGCCAAACCCAGTCAGTCAAACCAAATGGGTCAGGTTAGCCAAACCTGGTCAGTCAAACCAAATGGGTCAGGTTAGTCAAACCTGGTCGGTTGAACCAAGATAGTCGAGTTAGCCGAATAGGGTTAGTCAAATAGAATTAATCGATTAGGGTTAAACCATAGAACTAATCAATTAGAGTTAAACCAATAGAGTTAGTCGAGTCAAGTTAATCGAGTCGAATTAGTCGAGTCGAGTTAGTCGAATATAGTTATTCAAGATAGAGTTAGAACAAACAAATTTAATCATGATAAGTGCCATTTAGCACGACTGCTAGCGTAATTCGCAGGGCTGCAGATAGCCTACGGCCGTCGGATGTTTCCTGAGGGAATCAGGCGTAACCATTGTGATCGCTACGATCTAGAGTCAAGCGAATGGAGTTAAATCGAATATTAGTTATTCGATAGGAGTAAACCAGTCGGGTTAAGTAAGTCAAGTTAACCTGTTAGAGTAAATCAGTTAGGGTTGACCAGTTATAGTTGATCAATTAGAGTTAACCCAAGTGAGTTAATCAGTTTGAGATGAACAGTTAGAGTAACCCAAAGGGGTTAAATAGAGAGGGTTGACCAGTTAGAGTTAGAGTTAACTAGTTAGAGTTAGAGTTGACCAGTTAGAGTTATTCAAATAGAGTAATCGAATATAGTTTTTTCGAGAAGAGTTATCGAATCTAGTTATTTGAAAGGAGTTATCGAATATAGTTATTCGAAAGAAAAGTTAAGTAAGGAAGTTAGTCGAAGAAATATAAAGTGAACTTTTCCTATTTCAAGGTTAGAAGTGTTGTTCAGTTAAGATTTGAGAGGTAGTTCTACCCCAACTTGATTGGCTTCGTTTTTAACTGAGGAATGGTTAAGGTTCGGCAGTAAGGATGGTAAAGTGAATTTAGTAATTAAAGGAAATGGTTGAGTTGGCATAGCGATGTTTTATCTAAACATCCGTTTAAGTCCAACGTAGAAGTTTTGAAAATGTTTTCCAAACAAGAATCAGAAATGTTTCTAATACAGAAACAAGGAATGGAAATGTTTCCAGTGTTAATAACGTATATTTTCTAAATAAAGAAAATAGCAAATGTTGAATATAGGGAAACAGGATATGTAAAATGAACTAAAGAGATTAATGTTAAATGATGTTTGTTCGATATAATTTCAATCCGGAAATAGTAACGTTGTTTGCACACCTGTTTTTCTTTGATAGTTAACTCACAGACTATCGAAGTTTTGACCATTTTAACGTTGTTAATATGGAGAGACCGGTTGGATTATTATCCAAAGAACCACTCTGTATTGGCATAAGCGTTGCGAATCATATATGCCAAAGATAATTGAAGACGTAGTAATATGCAAGGGCTATTGTATAAGTCTTAGATAACAGTGACTAAGATGGATATATTGAATTGTTCCTTCGGTTTGTCCAGTCCCAGGACAACTTGTATGGACGAAGGTCTGACAGAGTATGTCTGGTAGATCACGTAAGTTGATCGTTTCAAACATATTTACGTTGGTGGCGGAGGAATTCGTTTCTCTTAGCTTATACCCGTGGTATTTTTGGGGGAATCAATTTGCGATTTAACGGGTATGACGATGTGACATTCTAAGTGAATGAAGATGTGGTATGTGAAAAGATAAGCGTAGCTTCTAGCCTCACATCCGGTAAATGACAGAAATCGGGCAGGCAACATGGCTAAGTCGGTCGCACCGAAGTAGGGTGTATAATCACCTATCTAGAGAATATTCATTTGCTTCTTTAATCTATCAATGCTGTCCCATATATATATATATATATATATATATATATATATATATATATATATATATACGGGAACGGTTGCTGATCCCAACCGTTGGTGATGTACATTCGATACACTCAAGCGAAATGAGTGGTCGGTCATGTGTGGCTGAGTTGCAAGATGTTCTTGCTGAACTCCATTGCATCGTTCCTAGAGTACACTGATCGGAAGGTGGTTCCATACCTTGTCATAGTTGGAAATCCAATCATCCAATACGTGCTTGCGATTTTGATTGTATACTATATATGTAGTAACATGAGATGCAAGCGTTTCTGCTAGATTGATATCTATTTGTATTTAGACATTATTATAATATCAGAATGATATTACTTTACAAAGTTGTTTGGATTCTCATAAGGGAAAAACCCGTTCCGTTATGCGGCGTGGTCTTGTGAGATATCCTTTATTAAATCAAGTATTAAATTGTTTTACTCATACCAGTCCCATGACTGACCCGGAGTTTATTTTGTTGTTTTCCCTAAATTCTTGGGTGCCTAAATTTGTATGGGCAGTCAAGTAGTCGGGATTTTACAGATACACTTGGAGAGCTTGGAGCAGGAGGCTTCAGGATTCTATAGCTATTATTATTTCCGCTGTTGTTGTAAATGTTGTACTCTGATAAGTGTTATTGTATACATATACTGATGTTATTTCAAAGATATGTTATGTTATATTTTATTCGTTCCGCTGTGAGATTCGTGTTTACTCTGATGATGATGTTCTTCTTCTTCTATTCTATAAGTTCTATCTTATCTATCCTCACCCTCTGTCTTCTTTCTATTAGTTTCTTGAATTTCCAGTGCGATTTGGGTTGGACTTGTGTTATTTAGTCAGCTCAAATTCCCCTGAAAATCCGGGTCACTACAGTTGGTATTAGAGCGAGGTTAAGTGAATTACCTTGGCTCTGTGGCGTAACTCGGTAGAGATGGGATGAGTAATATCCTAGACTGAATTTGAATGTATATATACGAGTGAACGTATTTGTTATTCAATATAAAATGATTTTATATTGTGGAGTTTTATTGGTTGAGTTGTTTATGAATTTTGGTCGATCAGTTTGATCCACTGTATCGATAGGGGTTACTAAACACTTGAATACGATGAACCAACATGATATGTTTTAAAATTAGCATAGTATAATTGGTTGTGTTGATTGTTATTATAATCGAGTAAGATTATAAAAAGGTGAAATGATTTTAAATAACTAATCAGAATTCATATAAGTAAAGTATATGAAATAAGATGAAATAAATCTGGAATTTTAAATCAGATTTGGAATTAAAATAAGGAAATTTTAAGTTCCTGGGAGATGTGAAAATGTCTTTCAAACTGAAAGTGATATAGTATTGAACTCACTTTGATAGCTGGAAAATAGATTCTGATGATGAATCGCGACATCATCAGTGTTCATTTTCGAGTTTCTAAGTAACAAATTACTACCAAAGGTTTTGTTTTTGAAATGTTTTGAGAAAACAAGTGTTTAGAAATTCAAAGGTTTTAAATTGGTATTATGATTTCAAATTGATTTGAAATAAACCCAGAAATTTAAATTCTGGAATATAAATTTAACCTATGAAGTTAAAGAGATTGAGATGGTAAAAATAGAGAAAAATAAATTGAAATTAACTTGAACTGAGTTAAATAAAATTGAATGGGTTAGAGATAATCTAGAATGGAACCAAATTGATAAGTCAATAATTTGGAATTTGATATTGGGGTTCGAATGAAATTCGATTTGGATTTGAGGATATGAACTGATTGGAATTTGATTGAGATAACACTGGTATATGCTGAGTTGATAGCATATGGAAGTGATAGAGTTGATGTGCCCGACAAAAAGGTACCAGTTTATATTATATATGAGTTTGGAATTTATGAGCCAATTTGGCAAGCCGCTTGGCTGTTTGATTTTCTTTTGGGTTTGAGAAGGCCCAGAGAGGCGAGCTGGAGTTTGAGATATTGACCAGTACAAAGGAGGTGCTGGCGAAATTTTTTGAAAAGTTAAGGCGTCAAAAAAATTTCAAAATTTTTGAAAATTTAGTTAGTCAGAATAAATTAATATTTTAGTCGATATTAATTGGTTCAGTTGAAACCGGAGATAAGAGGTAAACAGATAAATTTTTACCCAGTAGATAGGGTCGTCCCCTAGCTTAGCAATTTCGAGGACGAAATGTTATTAAGGGGGGGAGATTGTAGTGACCCGCATTTTTAGCTGTTGAATAATTAATTAATTTAATTATTAATTATCGATGTGGCGATATCGATGACCGAAATTAAATAAAAATGAATATTTAATTAATAATTATAATATAATAATTATATATTATAAGCCCGGAATGGTCAGAATAGTGAAATCCACGATATACTGTGATTTGGATAGTATAAGAGGATTGGTTGAGTTTATAATCGAAATATAAATAACGAATATATTCAATCGATGACAGTTGAACGTATAATTTATAATATATTTATAAACGAGCTCGAAATGGCGCTGCAGTTCGCTATTTGGCGATTTGAAATTCAACTGAATATACAGGGTTCGTTTTAAATCGGATTTCTGTGAAACAAGAAACGTGTGGAGCTGGTAGAGTATATCTTTCTAGTGGAGGAGAAAAATCGGGATTTCGTCAGTTAGATTTTGAGTTATGTCCAAATCAAATTCTCAGAAATGCAGCGCCCTGACCATAAGGATTTAGTTATATTTTTATATAAGGATTTAAATAGAAATCGAACATCAATATAACTCTGACGATGTAATATCGAGTTAGAAATAAATATAGGATTTATCCTGAGCTGTATGGTATTCCACTATGAGTATAGACGAGAATATTTATTTTTAAATATTCAATTTAATTATATTTAAATATATTTATATATTTAAATGGATTTTTAGGGGTTTAAAAATAGCCACTTTTGCAAACGAAGTCGAAATTCGACGAAACTAGTTTTGTTGGATCCGCAATGTCAAATAGTTGTTAGATTTCCAGTTTCGTGATTTTTAGAGTCACTGTGTGGTCGTACGGATTTTTAGAGTGAGAAACAGTCAGTATTTTGACAATTAAAAATACGCTGTGTAAGCATACGGAGTCGGAATTCGACGAAACCAGTTTCGTTGGGACCATAATGTCGAACTCTAGCTACATGTCCGGTTTGGTGATTTTTGGGTATTGTATGTGATCACAGGAATTTTAGAGGACACAGAAAAGTTGCGTTTGCTTAGAAATTAATTTAATAATCGAATAAAAAAAAACTATTAAATCTACCTATATAATACCCTAACCTTAACTAAACCCTAATTCTGTCTCCCTCACTTCACAGAAAAATCAGCCGCCACAAAACAAATACACAGCAACATTCTCTGATCCTCAAAAATCACAAACAAATCGAATAAAATCTCTAAATTCATGGAACCATGATTTCTGAGTTGCTGGGTGAATTTTCTTCTCTTTGGTATGATCAGTATTGGGTTCGATCACCATTCTCGAACCAGGCTTTTTGGGACAGCGAGCTAGGGCTGACGCCCAGCGTCGACATGGTGGCATGTAGGCAAATTCAAGGTGATAGGAAGACTTGGGGTGGGGAGGCAGAACAGTTGGAAGTGTCGAAGGAGACTCCGATGGTGGTAAGCGAAAAGCGACGGTGGAAGTCTACGGAGAGGGCAGCAGGCCAATTCACAAAGGGGGATTTCGAGCGTGGGTTCGTGGGTCTAGTCGGGTAGAGGAGGAGGCGAGGAATCCTGGGGTGTTGACGGCGGCACAAACGGACGGCCGAGGTGGAGGATGGTGGAGGTCAACGGGTGGTCGAAAAGGGGAAATAGGATACTGAGGGATCAATTTATTTTGAGGGAGAAGGATAAGATCGGGTCTGGTGTTTTTAAAAATAGCTGATGGGCTTCAGAAACGGGCATGGGCCTTGGGAGAAAGGGGTGAGCCCAAAATCTTATAATTCAAGTTTTAATTTAATTTAAATAGTACTTTAATTTGTAAATTAAATATCTCGACCATACGATATCAGATTGACGAACCGTATGTTGCGTTGGGATCGTATGGACGGTGGCTACACACTGGAACTAACTGGGAGTGAATCTGAGCTCGTTACAATTTATGGAGAAATAAATTGTTTGATTCAGACCAAATAACAGTTTAGCGTTCTTTAACGATGAACTGCAAATGTGAGTAAAAACTCACTAACTCTTCTCAATTTATATTTTAATATAAATTGTATTTTATTTCTGTATTTGACTGCTAGTTACGTACTGTTAATTTGGACTGTTAAGTTGTATTGTTAAATTGGACTGTAGATTGGACTGTTAAATAATCGATTTAAAAACAGTATGGATATATATATATATATCTACATATATATATATATATATATCGTTATTAAACAGTGACTTTGTTATCAGTGTATTTCATTAGAAATGCAAGTGATGTTATATACGTTGTTTAACATCGGTGGATGCAGGGAAACAGGTTGGAGGAATCCGACTGGATTCCTCAACATTTATTTTACTGTTATTTGTATTTTGTGATATATACTGTGATATATAATCTGTTGTTGATTGTATATGTTTGGATGATATTGATCATTTACAGTTGGTTGTTTAAAAACAATAGAAAACACTGAAAATGTAGAAAAGGGGATTTTTCAATATTTATATTGAAAATGAACCTATTTATAAATTCGAAGGATTTTATAAAAGATATTTATTTAGAAATAAATAAATAAAATAAAGGAATATTTATTTAGATTAAACAAATAGAATAAAGGATATTTAATTAGGGATTAAATAATTAGAGTTATAAAGGAAAATCTATTTAGGAAAATAAATAAGATTATACAAAAGGAAATATATTTAGGAAATAAATAGAAGTTAAAACAAATAGAAATAAAAGAAAAGTTAGTTAGTCGGATATAAATATTCGAATCAAGTTTGTAAGGGGTCAAGCCAAGCTAGTCGAACCAAACTAGTCAAGCTAGTCAAACCAACCGAGTCGAGCTGGTCGAGTCGATCCAATCGAGTCAAGACGGTCGAGTCAAACCAACCGAGTCGAGTTGGTCGAGTCGAACCAATCGAGTCAAGCTGGTCAAGTTAGTCGAACCTGGTCAGTACAACCAAGCTGGTCAAGTTAGTCGAACCTGGTCAGTCGAGTCGAGTAAATCAAACTTAGTTAATCGAAAGGAGTTTATCGATTTAGTTAATCGATAGGAGTTAATTGATTTAGTCAATCGAGATGAGTTAATCGGTTTTAATGAATCGAGAGGAGTTAGTCGAATATGGTATTCGAACCAAATGGTCAAACCAAGTGGTCGAACCAAGTAGTCAAGCCCAGTGGTCAAACCAAATGGGTCAGGTTAGCCAAACCTAGTCAGTCAAACCAAATGGGTCAGGTGAGCCAAACCTGGTCAGTCAAACCAAATGGGTCAGGTTAGTCAAACCTGGTCGGTTGAACCAAGTTAGTCGAGTTAGCCGAATAGGCTTAGTCAAATAGAATTAATCGATTAGGGTTAAACCATAGAACTAATCGATTAGAGTTAAACCAATAGAGTTAGTCGAGTCAAGTTAATCGAGTCGAATTAGTCGAGTCGAGTTAGTCGAATATAGTTATTCGAGATAGATTTAGAACAAACAAAGTTAATCAGGATAAGTGCCATTTAGCACGACTGCTAGCGTAATTCGCAGGGCTGCAGATAGCCTACGGTGGTCGGATGTTTCCTGAGGGAATCAGGCGTAACCATTGTGATCGCTGCGATCTAGAGTCAAGCGAATGGAGTTAAATCGAATATTAGTTATTCGATAGGAGTAAACTAGTCGGGTTAACCAGTCGGGTTAAGTAAGTCAAGTTAACCTGTTAGAGTAAATCAGTTAGGGTTGACCAGTTAGAGTTGATCAGTTAGAGTTAACCCAAGTGAGTTAATCAGTTAGAGATGAACAGTTAGAGTAACCCAAAGGGGTTAAATAGATAGGGTTGACCAGTTAGAGTTAGAGTTAACCAGTTAGAGTTAGAGTTGACCAGTTAGAGTTATTCAAATAGAGTAATCGAATAAAGTTTATTCGAGAAGAGTTATCGAATCTAGTTATTTGAAAGGAGTTATCGAATATAGTTATTCGAAAGAAAAGTTAAGTAAGGAAGTTAGTCGAAGAAATATAAAGTGAACTTTTCCTATTTCAAGGTTAGAAGTGTTGTTCAGTTAAGTTTTGAGAGGTAGTTCTACCCCAACTTGATTGGCTTCGTTTTTAACTGAGGAATGGTTAAGGTTCGGCAGTAAGGATGGTAAAGTGAATTTAGTAATTAAAGGAAATGGTTGAGTTGGCATAGCGATGTTTTATCTAAACATCCGTTTAAGTCCAACGTAGAAGTTTTGGAAATGTTTTCCAAACAAGAATCAGAAATGTTTCTAATACAGAAACAAGGAATGGAAATGTTTCCAGTGTTAATAACGTATATTTTCTAAATATAGAAAATAGAAAATGTTGAATATAGGGAAACAGGATATGTAAAATGAACTAAAGAGATTAATGTTAAATGATGTTTGTTCGATATAATTTCCATCTGGAAATAGTATCGTTGTTTGCACACTTGTTTTTCTTTGATAGTTAACTCACAGACTATCGAAGTTTTGACCATTTTAACGTTGTTAATATGGAGAGACCGGTTGGATTATTATCCAAAGAACCACTCTGTATTGGCATAAGCGTTGCGAATCATATATGCCAAAGATAATTGAAGACGTAGTAATATGCAAGGGCTATTGTATAAGTCTTAGATAACAGTGACTAAGATGGATATACTGAATAGTTCCTTCGGTTTTTCCAGTCCCAGGACAACTTGTATGGACGAAGGTCTGACAGAGTATGTCTGGTAGATCACGTAAGTTGATCGTTTCAAACATATTTATGTTGGTGGCGGAGGAATTCGTTTCTCTTAGCTTATACCCGTGGTATTTTTGGGGGAATCAATTTGTGATTTAACAGGTATGACGATGTGACATTCTAAGTGAATGAAGATGTGGTATGTGAAAAGATAAGCGTAGCTTCTAGCCTGACATCCGGTAAATGACAGAAATCGGGCAGGCAGCATGGCTAAGTCGGTCGCACCGAAGTAGGGTGTATAATCACCTATCTAGAGAATATTCATTTGCTTCTTTAATCTATCAATGCTGTCCCATATATATATATATACGGGAATGGTTGCTGATCCCAACCGTTGGTGATGTACATTCGATACACTCAAGCGAAATGAGTGGTCGGTCATGTGTGGCTGAGTTGCAAGATGTTCTTGTTGAACTCCAGTGCATCGTTCCTAGAGTACACTGATCGGAAGGTGGTTCCATACCTTGTCATAGTTGGAAATCCAATCATCCAATACGTGCTTGCGATTTTGATTGTATACTATATATGTAGTAACGTGAGATGCAAGCGTTTCTGCTAGATTGATATCTATTTGTATTTAGACATTATTATAATATCAGAATGATATTACTTTACAAAGTTGTTTGGATTCTCATAAGGGAAAAACCCGTTCCGTTATGCGGCGTGGTCTTGTGAGATATCCTTTATTAAATCAAGTATTAAATTGTTTTACTCATACCAGTCCCATGACTGACCCGGAGTTTATTTTGTTGTTTTCCCTAAACTCTTGGGTGCCTAAATTTGTACGGGCAGTCAAGTAGTCGGGATTTTACAGATACACTTCGAGAGCTTGGAGCAGGAGGCTTCAGGATTCTATAGCTAATATTATTTCCGCTGTTGTTGTAAATGTTGTACTCTGATAAGTGTTATTGTATACATATACTGATGTTATTTCAAAGATATGTTATGTTATATTTTATTCGTTCCGCTGTGAGATTCGTGTTTACTCTGATGATGATGTTCTTCTTCTTTGTGACGGCAAGGAATTTCGCTCGGTCCGAACCAGTCGCTAAACCGATCCAGGCCGTTCGAAACGCCATATCGTTTGAGAACACGACAAATCAGAACGCATATAAAAGAACATTTCATTGTATATTACAACAATGCATCAGAATACAAGAATATACAGAGTATAAATGAATAAATATTACACAGAAATATCAGAGATTTAAATTACATTTAAATACATAGCAACGGAAAATAATACAATACACAACTAGAATGAGATATACGGATACAAAGCTTTCCGGATATCGTTCCAGCTGTAAACCAGGATCCTATGAATATAAATCTGCAAAACCAAAACTACTAGCTGCCCGTGTCGAAAATAGGGGCACCCAAAGTTTAGGTTAAAACAATAAACTCCAGGTCAGTCATGTGACTGGTGTGAGAACTAAAACAGTTATTAATCTTTATTTCTAAAGTTAGGTAAATCAAGGGACCACGCCGTATAACACGGAACGGGTTTCCTCCCAAGAATACCAGTGCATAAAACAAACAGCGCAATGCTAAATAAAGAAAAATGAAGCTGTTATAAGACCCAGGTCCTATCACACAATGCAACGCAAGCCGGGGGATAGGGTTTTCCCTTATAACAGCCAAAGAATGCTTGATACGTTTAAAACAAATCATTTGATACTATAATAAGTGCATAGTGTATAAAACAACTTTGAGTCATAAGTATCAATCATAGGCGACATGAGCGTCCCATGCCACTATGTCGCCATATATAGGTTTACAAATAAAACCGCAAAGTCACGTATTTGGAAATTGGATTTCTGTCTATGAACCGAGGCAAAAGATAGTCCTCAACCGATTCGAGACGCTCTAGCCCGCCCCTCAGGATCAGAGCTCGAGTGACCCTTGAATCCTCAGGGCCAGTCCACCGATGTGGATTAAACTTAAACCCTGAACATGCGTTTCCCCGCCCTATGGGGCGTAAACGAGCCAACTAAATGACTCCATCGGTTCGAGAACGACCGATCAATCCGAGGCGCCTCGCAACAGCAACAACCACATAAGTCAAACTCGTCAGGGCGTGTAAAACCACTGACGCCACTTCTAGCTAGAAAGAAACGCATGCCCTCCCTGACGTCCTCTCCCGTTTTTGGTTCATACCGGGTGTGAAACACGCGACGTAAACGTTACACAAAGCTACGCCACAAAGGCCTTGCTTTGATCATCACCACAAGACTTTGCTTTTCAACAGAAGCCTCGATCAATTGCCACTTAGGCATGCCACACAGGCAATTCACTCCATGCGTTTGATATCCATCAATATATAACCCCTGAGCTCGTACGTCTCAGAGAAGGGCGTTAAGCAAGAGAATAAATTCTCCTCCGCCAAACAGATATATATTTAATAGAGAACAATCACACGGACTAAAATCCAATGTCAGACACACAGTCCATTTACAAGTCCGTTCTGGGTCTGAACGAAACCGGAGGCACCTAGTACCTCGCATATCCATCGATCTCCAAGTACGTCTGGACGATCACAAACTGTTTCCATCTTCTTGGGTGTACAGCCCAATCAAGATCATCAGTAATCACCCAAACGACGTGAAGACCTCCGGTCTTCGACCATCGTCTTCATCTTCGACTTATCGTCGTATCAGTTATTCAGAATGGGATAAACCCGGTCTTTCCGAATAACTCGCGTATATTTTAAATAAGTGTTACACAAACACAACATACGCCTCATTCCAATCCATTAGTCACTAACCGTAAATTAATCAAGAGAATAATTCCCCAAATATTAACCCCGAAGGCCGAAACCAACATCAGATCAATATCCAGAAAACCATTCTGCTTGGCAAACCGACAGTTAGTTACTAAATTTCACATTCATAGGGAAAGGTTCCCATTAAATTTATCCAAGATAAATTCCTGGAATTTATTCTCTAATCTTCTTTTGAATTTCGATTCAACTAGTCGGGATAAACGAAACTTACCGAAGTAATCATTTGTTTTAATTTCCCAATCCCAACCTATTCATCCCATGAAGTAAAACATGTTATACTTCATATCTAACACCACAGTGTTATCGGTAAATTCAATTACCATTTCACGTTCAAATCTAATTAAAGATTTAACTAACGCCTGGAGCAAAACTGGTGATACTCCATTTCGATTATTTCAATCTAATTAAAGATTCATTAAAACTCCACTTAGTTTTAATCTTTGACTGGGTTAAAGAATCGGTGTCATTTAAAAACACGGTTCATGATAAACCCAAAATCACATTCATTAATCATCGGGTTAAAGAACAAGTGTTATTTAAAACACTGTCCACGATAAACAAAAAAATCAATATCAATTCAATTCCAATTAAATATTATTTAATTGGTACACTTCATTAAGTCTAAATAAAAAGATTTAATCTTTTCTCAACTGGGTTCAAGAACAGTGTTAGTGAAGACACCATTCACGACAAACCCAAATCACATTTGATATTCAATACAAGGCTCTGAATAGAAAATATATCGGCTTATATTCAATATCAAATTCTACGACTAACAAATGTGGTATTGGAAATAACGATATAAATATATATCTTTCAAATTTCCTTAACAACATCTGTATAATCACGAATTCCAACATTGAAATATTCCGAAGACAATTTCGATTCAAATCCACTCCAATGCAATCATTGGAAATTTTGGTTATTTTTAAAACCCTTTTTCAAATTCAATTTATTTATTTAAAAATAAATAGAATTATATTTCTAGTTCAAAACTAGTTCATTTCGATAAAAATCTATTTTTATCTTTTCAAATATGGAGTTTTTCATCCCAATTCTTTCTAAATCATTTCTTATGATTTTACACAAATTATTACTATTTTTAATAATTTTATCAAGGCCCGTACAGTCGATTTCCATCAACGGCCATCGAACTGCACTTACAGCGACCTTTTTCAAATTTGATTTGGACGCAACTCCAAATCCAACCGTTAGATTTCTAATTTATCACATTCGTTAGAAAGCTCTTTTCGATACGAACCCAACGGTTCTGGTTTCAGGAGAATCCGACGGTCGGATCTCCCGTAATGTCCGTTTGAAATAAATGGTCGAAATTCACGAACTGCCGCGGCGCGACGCGTTCTATTCAGGCCATTATATCATATATATAATATATATAATATATACTTCGTTGATTTCTATTCAAAACGAATTATATAAATAGTTTTAAAATTCGTTTCAAAATCTATTTCAACTTCTATTTCAATTCAAAGCAAAATTGAATTCTTCTTTATAAATTCGTTTTAAAATTCATTTCTATTCAATTCAAATTTCAATTCAATTTGAATTCATTTTAATTCTCTTTCAATTCAATTTGAATTCGTTTTCAATTCATTTCATTTCATTTCGAAATCGTTTTCAATTCAATTCATTTCGAAATCGTTTTATATTCAATTCTTTTCGAAATCGTTTTATATTCAATTCTTTTCGAAATCGTTTTCAATTCATTTCATTTCGAAATCGTTAAAATCGATATAAATATCGTTCACGTCAAAATGGCGTCAATCTAATCAACACGACTTCATAAATTCCTATTTTCAAATATTCCATTTTCAAATATTTCTTTTTCAAAATAGTTGTTATTATCAAAATATTTCGTTCAACACATGACCAAACTCAATGGATGAGTACTGTCAACACATGAACCTTTATTTTATATTGATAAAGATGTAAATTTTATTACTAAAATATTTCGTTCGACACATGACCAATCTCAATGAATGAGTACTGTCAACACATGAACTTTTATTTTATATTGATATAGATGTAAATTTTATTACTAAAATATTTCGTTCAACACATGACCAATCTCAATGAATGAGTACTGTCAACACATGAACTTTTATTTTATAATATTCTTTATTTTTCAAATTGGAATGAGGCCCAATCAATTACCATATAAAGTTAATTATATGGATTTCCATACAACACATGTATATAATAGCATTGAAAAATAATCAACCATCAACCAAAGTGCACTACACTGTATAAGCATCAAATATAGATATATAACGCTTATAACAGTCTGTCAATCTATCGATCGACATATTAATCAATCAGGATGAGTGAACTTAATATTTCATCCCAACACCCGTGTGGGGTTTCAAACAATCAAACACAGATTCTATTCGTGCAGCTGGGCGATGTGTAAAATTTATCGACCCAATCAATATCAGTCAAATAGGTGTACATAAACAAACCGTCCGGTTTGTAAATGAATATTTATTTATTCACATTCACGTTAAAAATTATATTTTTAACGATAAAACATTTTATTTTAACACTTGAATTTCTATTCAGTTCATTTATTCAATAAAATGATATTTTTATTTTTCTAACATATTTTAGAAAATTTCGGCGGCATAACGGCACGATACTAGAAACGGGACGAGGCCTAGCCTTATCCCCGGTCTAGTGAAGGCCCACGCCATTCACACATCAATCAAATCAATTCGTTATGCAAACCACAAAATTTGGAGTAAGAGTCTAACCTAGCCTTACTCCTTCGCCTTATAACGGCGCACGTCTAATCCTAACCAATTTATCGATTCGAATTTTCACACCACAAACCACATTCAAACCAATATCGCAATCAATCACCAAACAGTCTAACAAACAAGTCCATGGTCTGTGGACGATTGTGTCGGGTGCTACTAAGCACCGTCTGCATCCTAGTATATATATAACTAGAAAAAGAATTTTTGAGTGAGAAGTTCTCACCGAAAGCTATCCACTCATCTTGACTCTTCTTTCTTGCCTTTTATCACTTTCTTTCGCCCGTAGCCACTACATATATAAAAATCGAATTTTTACTATGCTATTCAATATATAAAAATCACATTTTTATTTCGCTATTCAATATATAAAAATCGAATTTTTAATTTCACTATTCGATATATAAAAATCATATTTTTATTTTGCTATTCAATATATAAAAATCGTATTTTTAATTTCACTATTCGATATATAAAAATCATATTTTTATTTTGCCACTCGTATAAAAGTTATATTTTTATTACTTTAAAAATACAAAAATCATGTCTTGCTCCTTCTACATAATAAAAATCCCGTCTTTCCTCTTTTTAAAAGTATGATTTTTATTTTTGCAAGTTCAAATCTTTTTCTATTAAAAGATTAAACCTTTTTCTATTCCAAAGTTTAAAATAAAATCAGTTTTCAAATTCTTAAAAAAAATCAGTTTTTATGCAACTTAAAAGAAAAAAACAGTTTTTATCTTTTTAAAAATTCAGTTTTTATTTTCTTTTAAAAAATCAGTTTTAACTCTCTTTAAAAACAAAACAGTTTTCATTTCTTTTAAAAAAAAACAGTTTTTAAATTATATAAAAAAAACAGTTTTCAATTTACTGTAAAACAAAAATAAAAACAAAACAAAATAATCTAAACGTTCACCTCAGGCTGCGAAGAGGGAGGGCTCGAAGGTGTTCGTCGGTGGCGAGCTTCAGGCGGCGTCGCTGTGGTGTTCGAGATGGAGGCTTCGATTGCGTCGTGACTGGGAGGGGTGTTCGAGGGGTTTCGAGGTGAAGGCGGCTTCGAGGTGGGGGCGGCGTCGAGGGGTTCGTCGGTGGCAGGCTTCAGGCGGCGACTCGACGAAATTAGGGTTCTTTTTTTTTTTATCTGGTAAATAAACAATGAATCGGGGGGGGGGGGCAATGAAGAAGAAAAAGGGGGGAAAAGGAAATTAAAATAATATTTTTTTTTTATTAATTAATTATTTAATTTGTAAAAAGGTTGACTTTTACATACGACCTCGAAACGAGGTCCACCGCCTGTCGTCCATAGCGTTTTACCCCCATTCGGAACACAATGGGATATGTATCGTAAGCTGGTTTGATCGTTACAATCAGTTTCCGTTGAATTTACAATTTAAATCCTTATATTGAATTTTAAACGTACATTTCAAATTACCGGGGTCACATACTAACTCTAAAAATTATAGAAAAATATTTTCTAGCTTCGTATTGACGATACGGTCCTAACAAAACTAGTTTCGTCGAATTCTGAGACCGTTAGAAAAATGGCCAATTTCCAGTCGATTAAAATCAACTGAAACTGGTCAAACGCGTTTTCCTTTGCCACGCTCACATATTGATTCGAAAAATTATGAAATTTGAAATCTAGCAATAACTTTACATCACGGACCCAACAAAACTGGTTTCGTCGAAATCCGAGGTCGTTTGCAAAATGTCCATTTTTAAGGGCCTGAATTCCATAGCGACTATTCAGAATTTTCAACTGGACATATCTTATCATTTATAAAGTGAAATCTCAGTTTGTTAACTTCGTTGGAAAGATATCGTCAATTAGATCCTAATGATTTTGGTTTCACTAAAATCCGGATTGTTTTGCTCCCGGTACATTCAATTGAAGTTTGAAATCGAATTATCGAACTACCGCGCCATTTTCAATTCTATTTATAATTATATATAAATATTTATATTTTAACGATGACGCGTATAATATATACGTCGAATTCTATATTGAAAACAAATTTCTCGTCGATATTATTTAAAATAATTCATTTTAAATAATCAAGATTCGCTAAAATTGCCAAAATAAAAATTTTAAACTGGCCCAGATTTTCGGGTTGTTACAATCTCCCCCACTTAAAACTTTTCGTCCCCGAAAAGGAACAAAGTCGGAAGTGGTTTGATTAATCAATACTACGTTCGATCCGGCTTCCATTCTCCAACTTTTCAGTTTCTGAGAATTTTCAAAATTTCAAAAATTTGGCTAACACCCTAAATTTTCGAAAAATTTCGCCATAACCTCCCTTGCACCGGGAGCATCGGGGAATTTCAAATAGCTTCCCCGGTCCTTCTGATCTCAAAAAGAAAAAGAAAAAGCCAAGCGGCTAGCCAATAGGCTCATAAAATCATCATCACCCAAACAAAACAGTAAATTATGTAGTAAACATGTACCTATTTGTCGGGCAAACGAATTTTATTCTCTGCTCTAGCCTCCTTGCTATGACCTGTTCAATGCAAGTACGAGTATATACAAGCAAATGCGACCAATTTTCAATACAATTCAATATTTGGTTATATTAGGCTAAATGGCTAGAAATTAGCAAACAAATAAACAAACAACCCAAACATCAATCAATTAGTAAATTATCATTTCAAATTCATAATTTTGATACATATAAAGAAAATCATGTTTTTGATGCCAATTCACAACAATAGGCCCTATCTAATTTTGGTTCTCACACCAGCCAATAGGAAATATATAGATATCACACCTTCGAAACAGGAATACCAATTCTGATGATGTTCGAACTATCATCAGAATCATCTTCGGGCGACTAGAGTGTGATTCTATATCTATCCAGTATATTAAAACTTCAAATACACGTTTGCAAGGCGTATATGCGAAATCTTTATATACTGGACTGTACTAATCAATATAAATAAATAATCAAATACGAGTAATTGATTTAGATTTTCAAAACAAAATTTGTTTTCATTTTTAAAAATATACTCTTCACACTCGTTCTAGGATTCTACTGATCCCATTTCTAACGAGTCATTCTAATTGGATATTACTAATCCAATATCTGATGAATTCTTTCGTATGGTTCTAATGTGCCTTGTTCTCTGCTCTGTAAACCAAAGCTCTGATACCAACTGTGACGGCAAGGAATTTCGCTCGGTCCGAACCAGTCGCTAAACCGATCCAGGCCGTTCGAAACGCCCTATCGTTTGAGAACACGACAAATCAGAAAGCATATAAAAGAACATTTCATTGTATATTACAACAATGCATCAGAATACAAGAATATACAGAGTATAAATGAATAAATATTACACAGAAATATCAGAGATTTAAATTACATTTAAATACATAGCAGCGGAAAATAATACAATACACAACTAGAATGAGATATGCGGATACAAAGCTTTCCGGATATCGTTCCAGCTGTAAACCAGGATCCTGTGAATATAAATCTGCAAAACCAAAACTACTAGCTGCCCGTGTCGAAAATAGGGGCACCCAGAGTTTAGGTTAAAACAATAAACTCCAGGTCAGTCATGTGACTGGTGTGAGAACTAAAACAGTTATTAATCTTTATTTTTAAGGTTAGGTAAATCAAGGGACCACGCCGTATAACACGGAACGGGTTTCCTCCCAAGAATACCAGTGCATAAAACAAACAGCGCAATGCTAAATAAAGAAAAATGAAGCTGTTATAAGACCCAGGTCCTATCACACAATGCAACGCAAGCCGGGGGATAGGGTTTTACCTTATAACAGCCAAAGAATGCTTGATACGTTTAAAACAAATCATTTGATACTATAATAAGTGCATAGTGTATAAAACAACTTCGAATCATAAGTATCAATCATAGGCGACATGAGCGTCCCATGCCACTATGTCGCCATATATAGGTTTACAAATAAAACCGCAAAGTCACGTATTTGGAAATTGGATTTCCGTCTATGAACCGAGGCAAAAGATAGTCCTCAACCGATTCGAGACGCTCTAGCCCGCCCCTCAGGATCAGAGCTCGAGTGACTCTTGGATCCTCAGGGCCAGTCCACCGATGTGGATTAAACTTAAACCCTGAACATGCGTTTCCCCGCCCTATGGGGCGTAAACGAGCTAACTAAATGACTCCATCGGTTCGAGAACGACCGATCAATCCAAGGCGCCTCGCAACAGCAACAACCACATATGTCAAACTCGTCAGGGCGTGTAAAACCACTGACGCCACTTCTAGCTAGAAAGAAACGCATGCCCTCCCTGACGTCCTCTCCCGTTTTTGGTTCATACCGGGTGTGAAAAACGCGAGGTAAACGTTACACAAAGCTACGCCACAAAGGCCTTGCTTTGATCATCACCACAAGACTTTGCTTTTCAACAGAAGCCTCGATCAATTTCCACTTAGGCATGCCACACAGGCAATTCACTCCATGCGTTTGATATCCATCAATATATAACCCCTGAGCTCGTACGTCTCAGAGAAGGGCGTTAAGCAAGAGAATAAATTCTCCACCGCCAAACAGATATATATTTAATAGAGATCAATCACACGGACTAAAATCCAATGTCGGACACACAGTCCATTTACAAGTCCGTTCTGGGTCTGAACGAAACCGGAGGCACCTAGTACCTCGCATATCCATCGATCTCCAAGTACGTCTGGACGATCACAAACTGTTTCCATCTTCTTGGGTGTACAGCCCAATCAAGATCATCAGTAATCACCCAAACGACGTGAAGACCTCCGGTCTTCGACCATCGTCTTCATCTTCGACTTATCGTCGTATCAGTTATTCAGAATGGGATAAACAAGGTCTTTCCGAATAACTCGCGTATATTTTAAATAAGTGTTACACAAACACAACATACGCCTCATTCCAATCCATTAGTCACTAACCGTAAATTAATCAAGAGAATAATTCCCCAAATATTAACCCCGAAGGCCGAAACCAACATCAGATCAATATCCAGAAAACCATTCTGCTTGGCTAACCGACAGTTAGTTACTAAATTTCACATTCATAGGGAAAGGTTCCCATTAAATTTATCCAAGATAAATTCCTGGAATTTATTCTCTAATCTTCTTTTGAATTTCGATTCAACTAGTCGGGATTAACGAAACTTACCGAAGTAATCATTTGTTTTAATTTCCCAATCCCAACCTATTCATCCCATGAAGTAAAACTGGTTATTAACACCACAGTGTTATCGGTAAATTCAATTACCATTTCACGTTCAAATCTAATTAAAGATTTAACTAACGCCTGGAGCAAAACTGGTGATACTCCATTTCGATTATTTCAATCTAATTAAAGATTCATTAAAACTCCACTTAGTTTTAATCTTTGACTGGGTTAAAGAATCAGTGTCATTTAAAAACACGGTTCACGATAAACCCAAAATCACATTCATTAATCATTGGGTTAAAGAACAAGTGTTATTTAAAACACTGTCCACGATAAACCCAAAAATCAATATCAATTCAATTCCAATTAAATATTATTTAATTGGTACACTTCATTAAATCTAAATAAAAAGATTTAATCTTTTCTAAACTGGGTTCAAGAACAGTGTTAGTGAAGACACCATTCACGACAAACCCAAATCACATTTGATATTCAATACAAGGCTCTGAATAGAAAATATATCGGCTTATATTCAATATCAAATTCTACGACTAACAAATGTCGTATTGGAAATAACGATATAAATATATATCTTTCAAATTTCCTTAACAGCATCTGTATAATCACGAATTCCAACATCGAAATATTCCTAAGACAATTTCGATTCAAATCCACTCCAATGCAATCATTGGAAATTTTGGTTATTTTTAATACCCTTTTTCAAATTCAATTTATTTATTTAAAAATAAAGAGAATTATATTTCTAGTTCGAAACTAGTTCATTTCGATAAAAATCTATTTTTATCTTTTCAAATATGGAGTTTTTCATCCCAATTCTTTCTAAATCATTTCTTATGATTTTACACAAATTATTACTATTTTTAATAATTTTATCAAGGCCCGTATAGTCGATTTCCATCAACGGCCATCGAACTGCACTTACAGCGACCTTTTTCAAATTTGATTTGGACGCAACTCCAAATCCAACCGTTAGATTTCTAATTTATCACATTCGTTAGAAAGCTCTTTTCGATACGAACCCAACGGTTCCGGTTTCAGGAGAATCCGACGGTCGGATCTCCCGTAATGTCCGTTTGAAATAAATGGTCGAAATTCACGAACTGCCGCGGCGCGGCGCGTTCTATTCAGGCCATTATATTATATATATAATATATATAATATATAATTCGTCGATTTCTATTCAAAACGAATTATATAAATAGTTTTAAAATTCGTTTCAAAATCTATTTCAACTTCTATTTCAATTCAAAGCAAAATTGAATTCTTCTTTATAAATTCGTTTTAAAATTCATTTCTATTCAATTCAAATTTCAATTCAATTTGAATTCGTTTCAATTCGCTTTCAATTCAATTTGAATTCGTTTTCAATTCATTTCATTTCATTTCGAAATCGTTTTCAATTCAATTCATTTCGAAATCGTTTTATATTCAATTCTTTTCGAAATCGTTTTATATTCAATTCTTTTCGAAATCGGTTTCAATTCATTTCATTTCGAAATCGTTAAAATCGATATAAATATCGTTCACGTCAAAATGGCGTCAATCTAATCAACACGGCTTCATAAATTCCTATTTTCAAATATTCTATTTTCAAATATTTCTTTTTCAAAATAGTTGTTATTATCAAAATATTTCGTTCAACACATGACCAATCTCAATGGATGAGTACTGTCAACACATGAACCTTTATTTTATATTGATAAAGATGTAAATTTTATTGCTCTAAAATATTTCGTTCGACACATGACCAATCTCAATGAATGAGTACTGTCAACACATGAACTTTTATTTTATATTGATATAGATGTAAATTTTATTACTAAAATATTTCGTTCAACACATGACCAATCTCAATGAATGAGTACTGTCAACACATGAACTTTTATTTTATAATATTCTTTATTTTTCAAATTGGAATGAGGCCCAATCAATTACCATATAAAGTTAATTATATGGATTTCCATACAACACATGTATATAATAGCATTGAAAAATAATCAACCATCAACCAAAGTGCACTACACTGTATAAGCATCAAATATAGATATATAACGCTTATAACAGTCTGTCAATCTATCGATCGACATATTAATCAATCAGGATGAGTGAACTTCATATTTCATCCCAACACCCGTGTGGGGTTTCAAACAATCAAACACAGATTCTATTCGTGCAGCTGGGCGATGTGTAAAATTTATCGACCCAATCAATATCAGTCAAATAGGTGTACATAAACAAACCGTCCGGTTTGTAAATGAAAATTTATTTATTCACATACTAGAAACGGGACGAGGCCTAGCCTTATCCCCGGTCTAGTGAAGGCCCACGCCATTCACACATCAATCAAATCAATTCGTTATGCAAACCACAAAATTTGGAGTAAGAGTCTAACCTAGCCTTACTCCTTCGCCTTATAACGGCGCACGTCTAATCCTAACCAATTTATCGATTCGATTTTTCACACCACAAACCACATTCAAACCAATATCGCAATCAATCACCAAACAGTCAAACAAACAAGTCCATGGTCTGTGGACGATTGTGTCGGGTGCTACTAAGCACCGTCTGCATCCTAGTATATATATAACTAGAAAAAAAATTTGAGTGAGAAGTTCTCACCGAAAGCTATCCACTCATCTTGACTCTTCTTTCTCGCCTTTTATCACTTTCTTTCGCCCGTAGCCACTACATATATAAAAATCGAATTTTTACTATGCTATTCAATATATAAAAATCACATTTTTATTTCGCTATTCAATATATAAAAACGAATTTTTAATTTCACTATTCGATATATAAAAATCATATTTTTATTTTGCTATTCAATATATAAAAATCGTATTTTTAATTTCACTATTCGATATATAAAAATCATATTTTTATTTTGCCACTCGTATAAAAGTTATATTTTTATTACTTTAAAAATACAAAAATCATGTCTTGCTCCTTCTACATAATAAAAATCCCGTCTTTCCTCTTTTTAAAAGTATGATTTTTATTTTTGCAAGTTCAAATCTTTTTCTATTAAAAGATTAAACCTTTTTCTATTCCAAAGTTTAAAATAAAATCAGTTTTCAAATTCTTAAAAAAAAAAATCAGTTTTTATGCAACTTAAAAGAAAAAAACAGTTTTTATCTTTTTAAAAATTCAGTTTTTATTTTCTTTTAAAAAATCAGTTTTAACTCTCTTTAAAAACAAAACAGTTTTCATTTCTTTTTAAAAAAAACAGTTTTTAAATTATATAAAAAAAAACAGTTTTCAATTTACTGTAAAACAAAAATAAAAACAAAACAAAATAATCTAAACGTTCACCTCAGGCTGCGAAGAGGGAGGGCTCGAAGGTGTTCGTCGGTGGCGAGCTTCAGGCGGCGTCGCTGTGGTGTTCGAGGTGGAGGCTTCGATTGCGTCGCGACTGGGAGGGGTGTTCGAGGGGTTTCGAGGTGAAGGCGGCTTCGAGGTGGGGGCGGCGTCGAGGGGTTCGTCGGTGGCAGGCTTCAGGCGGCGGCTCGACGAAATTAGGGTTCTTCTTCTTTTTTTTATTTTTTTTTTATCTGGTAAATGAACAATGAATCGGGGGGGAGGGGGGGGGGGTGGGGCAATGAAGAAGAAAAAGGGGGGAAAAGGAAATTAAAATAATATTTTTTTTTATTAATTAATTATTTAATTTGTAAAAAGGTTGACTTTTACATACGACCTCGAAACGAGGTCCACCGCCTGTCGTCCATAGCGTTTTACCCCCATTCTGAACACAATGGGATATGTATCGTAAGCTGGTTTGATCGTTACAATCAGTTTCCGTTGAATTTACAATTTAAATCCTTATATTGAATTTTAAACGTACATTTCAAATTACCGGGGTCACATACTAACTCTAAAAATTCTAGAAAAATATTTTCTAGCTTCGTATTGACGATACGGTCCTAACAAAACTAGTTTCGTCGAATTCTGAGACCGTTAGAAAAATGGCCAATTTCCAGTCGATTAAAATCAACTGAAACTGGTCAAATGCGTTTTCCTTTGCCACGCTCACATATTGATTCGAAAAATTATGAAATTTGAAACCTAGCAATAACTTTACATCACGGACCCAACAAAACTAGTTTCGTCGAAATCCGAGGTCGTTTGCAAAATGTCCATTTTTAAGGTCCTGAATTCCATAGCGACTATTCAGAATTTTCAACTGGACATATCTTATCATTTATAAAGTGAAATCTCAGTTTGTTAACTTCGTTGGAAAGATATCGTCAATTAGATCCTAATGATTTTGGTTTCACTAAAATCCGGATTGTTTTGCTCCCGGTACATTCAATTGAAGTTTGAAATCGAATTATCGAACTACCGCGCCATTTTCAATTCTATTTATAATTATATTTAAATATTTATATTTTAACGACGACGCGTATAATATATACGTCGAATTCTATATTAAAAACAAATTTCTCGTCGATATTATTTAAAATAATTCATTTTAAATAATCAAGATTCGCTAAAATTGCCAAAATAAAAATTTTAAACTGGCCCAGATTTTCGGGTTGTTACATTCTTCTTCTATTCTATAATTTCTATCTTATCTATCCTCACCCTCTGTCTTCTTTCTATTAGTTTCTTGAATTTCCAGTGCGATTTGGGTTGGACTTGTGTTATTTAGTCAGCTCAAATTCCCCTGAAAATCCGGGTCACTACATATGCCTTTAAAACAAAACTTTTCTTTTGAAAATGCTTCTTTTAAAACTGTTCAAAAAGAATAATTTTTTTCAAATCTTTTATCTGATCCGGTAACCTTCAGCTCTGATACCAAGTGTAACACCCTACATCCTTTAGTGTCACTCACAAAGGGAACACACTAGGTTCTGTGGAGCATTTAGGGTAAAAGATGCAGATAAATTACAAGACAGACAAAATTAAAACAGCGGAAAATAAATCTTTACTTTATTGATAAAATAGTTTGTACAACAATTGTTTTCCAATATCAGAGTATCATCTATCTTACAAAATAAAGAAGCATAAAATAACATTTATATTCCCCAATGTAGCATAAGCCAGCCATAGCAGTAGAAAAAGGGAGTCCAAAGCACTTTGTCAAAGAATCTTCGAGCTTGGGAAGAGTGACGGTCCAATCTAACCTGAGCTATACTATTCCCTCCTTAACTACCTCGGGGGGAGGGGGAGGGAAACGGAAGAAAAGAAGACGAAAGAAAACCGGGTCAGACATAAAGTCTGGTAAGTTCAGTTACTTCTAGCGTGTGAACAAAACGACATGAATTAACTGAATACAAGACAATACCATGATGATAGGGCCAACAAGATAGGATAAGATTTACACAAGAAATGCTAAGACAAGATAAACTGGATATGCTTTAATACTTTCTCCGCTTTGCTATTAACCTGTTATTATGGTTTCTATGTCTCTGCACCACCTATCTAGTATCCCAACTAGTAATCTGTCTAAAATGATAACACGATCCCAATCCCAGTAATTATGGTTACTTTAGGCGTACATTTATTATTTATTACCTGGATCTAATCTATGGTTTTATATCAAAGTGCTTCCTAGATTCCTCTCGGGTTTACGTGGCGTTTCTAATGCTTCACAAATTCAGGGTTTATGCCACTTAGGTCCAACTAGTGATTACGCTACCTGTCGAACGATGCCCGTAGTCTAGGACACAATACCTAGAGTGGTAAATGTTCCTAGACTTTCCCCACGTATGTGTCGCGAATCGTTTATCGCTGACTAGATGCACATGTCCTGAAATGTGCGACCCGAATCCCATGGCAGGGCTAATCAAGAAACACGGAACTTGGTCGGTAGCTTTAAGTTATCTGCCGATGTAGATGCTAAGGTCTATTTTTCCAGTGGCTATGGTCCCACTCGACCCCTCCCTCAACTAATGAAAGGCACACCTTGAAAAATGAGAACTATACACAGGCCCTCTATGCCCCAATAACCTATGGCCATCCTTACCCATAACTAGATAGCAAGTATATGGTCTTTTGGAGTTCTCCTCCTTTCCGCTTTACGTATCTCGACTGACTCAAGATGGTAGGTAGACGACGAGTCGCTATCACAGGGCTATTGGTCTCGCCGAATCACGCTGGTCCATCCTAGTCTTTAGGTTGCCATATATTGCAACCAAGGCATACCCTTGGTTCTTCTTACGCAGACCTTAACCTCTGTGAGCCCAGGAGGATCATCTGCCACCTCACAGAGGGATACCAAGAGTACCCTCACGTCCCCTCGAAGCATCGGGCTTCGTAACCCAATTCGTTGGATCCTTCTTTAAGATTGTTCGCTCCTCCTCGTGTTATACTAAGGATTACTACTTAGTTTTCCTAACTAAGGTTTACCACTTGGTTTCCTGAATCGTCGTTTTCTTAACTAAGGTTTACCACTTAGTCCTTTTAACTAAGATTTACTACTTAGTTCTCTTTCTCGTCAAGATTGGTTAAGTGTCATCAGTCGATACAAGTTAACTTAACCTATTCATTTTTCATGTTAAATTGGTTAAGTTTTACTAGTAATTCATGTTGACTTAACCCTACCAGCATCAAGTTATATTGGTTAAGTATTTACTTAACCCTACCCATTCATCTTGTATTGGTTAAGTGTTCGTTTTTAACTTAACCTTGCCTATCTGTTTTAACTAACATGTTATAACGGTTAAGTGTTCCCAAGTTAACTTAACCCTAACATTGTTTTGATTAAAATGTTATAATGGTTAAGTATTGTCCCTTCATGTTTTTAACTTAACCCTATTCATTTATCACACTCTGATGGTTAAGTGTTCAAGTTTACTTAACCCTACGGTCTAGTCCAGCTAACATATTAAATTGGCTAAGTGTATTAAATTTACTTAACCCCAACCTCTAGTCTAGTTAGCATGTTAAATTGGCTAAGTGTATTAACTTTACTTGTCCCCAACCTCTAGTCTAGTTAACATGTTAAATTGGCTAAGTGTGTTGAATTTACTTAACCCCCACTTTCTAGTCTGTTTAACATATTAAATTGGCTAAGTGTTTTTCTTAGTTACTTAAGCCCTACAAATCTTGTCTTGTTACCATGTTAAGTTGGTTAAGTGTTCTAGTTAACTTAACCCTATCGTTCTAACTTAACTATGTTAAGTTGGTTAAGTGTTCTTATGGACTTGACCCTCCCATTCTAGCTTAACTTTAATTGTCTTATTAAAGCACAAGCCACTCACATTAGACATGTATTGTTGTGGCTGCCGGTATGTCAGTTGGTCCCGGGCAGTCTTACGCCACAACTCAGTCTAACCTCGGGCCTTTATCGGGCTCAATGCCTTAACCTCCCACATTGGATAGGTATTGCTGTGATCACTGGACACCCGGGCGGGTCTGGGCAGGTTTACATCACAACTCAGTCCAACCTCGGGTTAAGCATGTTCGTATTGTCTAAATGTACTTTTCTCATTTAGGATAAATTCTATAAGTAAATTTTCCCTAATTTACTTATTCCATTATTACTCTTTTAATGTACATTGTCAACATTTATTATTATGGCCCATTTTCCCTATATATCATATTTATAGTTTTTGGTATGTAAGTTATACCAAATTAAGTGTCACTAACCATGATTATTCTAAACATGACAATTACTCACAATTATGACTAAATTCAAAATTTGTGCTAATATACTTATTATACCAAATTAACTTTAATTGACCCAATTCTGATTTAACATCCTAATTTACAGTTTATGGCAAGACTAGAATTATTATTCTAGTTTACCGTTTACACCTAAAACTTAGCTTACTTGCCAATACTAAATTTAATATGTCAAATTACATATTCCATAATTCATTTCAAATTTTCAAATTTGCGTTCTAATAAACATGCCATAATACATGTTCTAAATTATGTCAATCATAATTATGTTCATGTTCCACATTATGCCAATTTCCAAGTTTACAACCATGTTTAAGTCAAATTTATGATTTGACCAAATCGTATTCCCATCGTTCGTGTAATCGTGATTTCTTCCTAGATTATAGATAAATCTAGATTCGTGGATAAAAAGGGAATGAACCAAAATGCCATGAAAAGATAGACATAATGACTGGCATAAGATGATAATTCACAAATAACAGATCTAACAAATTACACTGAATAAATTGATTAAAGCATCGAAGGCCTATAGATCTGATAATATTATGACATAAAAAGGGTTGATCAAATAACATAGGTTCAAGTATATGGTAGATCTAACTTAATAGATAAATTCCCATAATCAAGATCCAAGGCTAATTAAGAATAAACTGAATAGATAATCAAGTTTAGATCCAATCTCACAGTCATAATCCTAGGCAATAATATCATGTTCATGAATCATAGGTAATTATCCACTATTGTCCTTGTCATTGTCATATGCATTGGTTTATGCTCCTAGTCAAACGCTTATGTTTATAGTCAAAGGCTTACGGTTTCGAAGGCCACAGTTCCATAGTCATAATCTTAAGCATTGGCAATTTAGTCACAATGTGTTCTAGGCCATAATCAAGAATCAGATCCAAAGTCATAAACAAGCACAGATTCAATGAAATGATAAGGCATATTTCTTATATTCTTTTAATTTGATGTCACAAATAGAAAAGGTGTTCAAATCTAAAAAGTAATCGACTTACATTGATTGGATCTAGAAAAGAATAGAAAGATAGCGTTGCTTGAAGCCGTTGAATCTTTACTTGAATCCTAACTTGTTTTGAATCTTCTCTTGAAAGACTTGAGCAGCATATCCTCGTCTTGATTTATATTTTATTTTAATCTATTCATTTAGATTTAGAGGAAGAAGAGCAAGCCATGTCCATCAAGAATTTGTGCAGCATAAGGTTAGAGAAGAATGGTGCAAAGAGAAGGAGACTAGGGGGCTGTTTATATAGGATTGCAAGTTAATTTGAGCCGTCGATGAAGCCAAGGTTAATAAAAGCCATCCGTTCTAAAGGGAAGCCAATTATGTTCACAATTACTTTCTTAATGTACATTATTAACATTTATTATTAAAATTGTATGCACATTAGATACATCCCCCCTTTACACATTTATTATTAAATTTGTATGCACATTAGATACATCTCCCCTTTACACATTTATTATTAAATATTATTCACATTAGATAAATCTCCCCTTTACACATTTATTATTAAATTTGTATGCACATTAGATACATCTCCCCTTTACACATTTATTATTAAATTTGTATGCACATTAGATACAACTCCCCTTTACACATTTATTATATTAAGCATTGGTTATTCTTAAATTAGTAGCTTTAGTGTTAACAGAAATACAGGGTGTTACAGTTCCAGTTTCCATTGTTCCTCAAAGTGAAAGATTCATATTTATAAGGGTTTATCAGAAATATTTCCACTTGTTCTGCTGCATTGCAAGGTGCGGATACAAAGATGTGATCAAAGAGGAGTATCCATCTTTCGAGCAGCTTTTGGTTGATAGTTTGGAGAAATTCTTGAGAAAAGAAGCAAGGAATCTCACGTTGGAAATAAATCCAGAAGAAATTGATTTTGACAACGATGAAAATCACAATGATGCAAGTAGAGTGGATGAATTGAATGTGCCATTGCTTTCAGATTCAAATTTGCATAGTGATAGCTGAGAAGAAATGCTTCCAAGCAGCATGATGGCTTTGGATGAAGACCCGAGCGTCGAGTATGAGGTTGTACTAAGTTGCTTTGTAAAAGTCAAGTATGTAATAATGCTCGTAATGTTTTCTAAAACTTATTGTTTGTAATATTGAAAATTTGAGTATTTTAATAAATTAGTTTGCAAATAACTGTAATATTGGTTTTGCTTATGGAGTATTGCTATAATTAGTGTAATGTTCATTTCAGTTGCAAGATGTCTATTTTTTTTTAAATGCAACTGTCAATGACTACAGTGCATAAAGGTTGTAGTTGATATTATTACAACCATGCATAATTGTTGTAATAAGTTTATTACAACGGTGAAAAACAGTTGTAAAATATACATATCACAACGGTGTCGCAACGGTGCAGGAACGTTGTAAAATATATAAGTATATTACAACTTTTTAATACACGACGGTGGCTGCACCGTTGTAAAAACTTTTTACAACGATTTTGCACAACTAATATGGTATATTTGTTGTAGTGACAGACACCGGCCCACCAACCACCGACGTTTTGACCACTTATAATTCAGCCCAATAATCGTGCCCCACCCTGCCTAGTTTCAGGGTACCATAATACATCTATGTGGGTTACTCCTGAAATGGGTCCCCGTTACTAGGGTTTTCTAATCAACATGTTTATTTGGTTAAGTGTCCAAGATTACCTAACCCCGCCCATTCGTTTAGTTAACATGTTGAATCGGTTAAGTGATTTCCTAATTTACGTAACCCTACCAATCCTGACTTAGCTTTAATTTATTAAAGCACCAACCACTCACATTAGACTGGTCTTGTTGTGTTCACTGGATGTGCCAGTCGTTTACGGGCAGATTTACACCACAACTCAGTCTAACCTTGGGTTCTTTTTGGGCCTGATGCACTACCCATCCTCATTAGGCAGGTCTTGTTGTGGTCACTGGATATGCCGGTCTGTTCCGGGCAGATTTACACCACAACTCAGTCTAACCTCGGGTTAGGCATATTCGTCTTTTCTAAATTCATATTTTTCTATATATATGTCTAATTTCTTTATGTGGATTAAATTTAATTTAATAATGCCATAATTATCCTTTGGTTATGCTCAACATAATTGGTATATCAAATATACCACTTAATGAACAAATCTTTGCCAAGAATTTTCATATTTCCCATTGCTACCCCCGTGGAACGTACGCATGAATCACATAAAATGTTGGTCTAGTAAGTTAGCCTAACCCATAAACAAGGAAGGGGTAACAAACAAGAGACATGAAATAAACATAACATAACATACATTTCAACTTGTCATGTATAACTTGGCATAGAGGTATCATTAACTTTAATTAAATGGGTAAAGGTGAACTTGTGACTATGTTGGGTCTAATGTTCATGTAAACTTGACAAAGGTCTAGCATGGAAGTTTAACATGTAATCACAGTTTTAACCCACAACTTAGCATATAATCTTATGTATGTCAAAACATAAGAAAGCTATTATAATCAATTTTAATCACAATTTAGCATGTTGTTAAAAACATAGGAGGACTATAGTTCCACTTTTACAACATAATTAGATTCAACCTAACAAGAATATAGATGAGTGTCGACCTACATATAAGCATGTGTTTTAGATCACAAACTTGCAAATAACCACCAATTTATAGCATGACATGTTTTACCATTTAATTGGCAAAATATATCCATTACTCAAATCATAATAGATTTAATAACATACAATATGTTAATCACCACAAGCATATATACATGATTAATATACAACATGTTCATCGCCACAAGCATATAGACATGAAATATACAACATGTTCATCGCCATAAGCATATAGACATGATTAATTACAATGATACTTTAAGATAAACAAGAATCAAATCTTATGCATATGCATCATTCTATATCCCAATTACAACATGTCATGATTCAATCGAAAGAATGTTTAAATCTACGTATTAACCAACTTACAAACTAAAAGGAATTCTTGCGTTCTGAATTCTGAAATTGGAGATGCGCACCACAGATGAAGATCGTTGAATTAGACTCGTTTTAATTTGATTTTTGATGTAAACTTTTAACTCGTCTTTGAATTGAAAACGGTGACGGCTACTCCAAGTTCTCTACTGACGGCATTTCAGTTCTAGGATTATTTTTCTGTGTGTTTTTAGGTTGAGCATTGAGTTGTTTATATAGAATTTTAGTTTAATTATAGCCATCGTATGAACCTAGGGTTAATCACATCCACTCAGACCAGATCAGGACCATCCAGAAACCCTAGTGACACAGCAGCAAATCATCAGTTACTCAAAATTCAGATCTGGCCTGGGGCCAGGTCGACCTCAAGGGGTGAGGTCGACACTAGGGTCGACCCCCTGGTCGACCTGCCAAGGCAGGAATTTTCCCGCCCAGCCTGCTTCTGACATCTGTTTCGAATTTGAACTTGTTTTTCTAGCTGTTTGAATTTATTTGAATTTTCTAGAAACTTCTGACAGCCATAACTTCTTCATATGAAGTCCAATTTACGCAAATTCGGACTCTATCTCAACCAGATTTCCGAGTCGAACACAATGGCGTAACCTGTTTCCCTTAATTCTCGCATTTTAAATTAAGTATTCTAGGATTCGTTATTATAACATTTATAGAAAGTACGGGGTGTTACATTCTTCCCTCCTTTTAGAATTTTATCCCTGAAATCTTCAAAGAACATATATCCTACCATCCAATCAACCATCTACTCAACCATCAAACACAGGCGTCCATTATCCTTAAATGATTTCTAATGCTTCATGATCACATGCATTGTGTGTGTACATGTCCTTATATAATGCAAAATCAGGCGGTCTACTGATTCAGTTTACCTCCTTAATGCAAATTATGTCGTTGCCATAAGTCCATTATGAATGCAATTTTTCCTACTCAAAATTTCTTACATGAATGCACAATCATTCATACAAGTGCAACATCCAAGTGATAACACATCAAGTTTTAATCCATAATCCAACAGATATATGCATATGCAATATGGAAGTGACTGAGCCGATCTAATACCCAATGTGTGTGTATATGCATCCACTAGCAACCACTAGCAACCACTTGCAACCATCAATCATAACATGTTTCAATTACATGTTTACATCCAAATGGTTTCCCACCTAAGGATAAAGGATAGGATCGAGGAGATATACCTAAAAGGATAGATACGAGCATAAACTTATGGAAAGAGAGATCAAAGATGTACCCTCAAAAAGAAAAGGTAGGATGCACATATTCTGTCCTCAGTTTCCCAAGTCACGTCTTCCTCGGTGTCGCTCCATTGAACTTTGACGAGCTTAACTTCATGGTTGCGTAGCTTTTTGACTTCTGTTCCCAAGATACGGGTTGGAACTCTCCTTATAGTTGCTTCTCGTTCAACTTATACTTCCTTTAGCATGCTTGGTTCCCCCCTTCCGCAGACTCCTGTAAGCACTTACGCAGGTGAGAGACATGAAAGACATTATGAACCCCGGCCAATCTTTCGGGCAGTTGTACCCTATAAGCCATCTTCCCAATCTTCTCGATGATATGGAACGACCCTACAAATCTTGGTGCTAACTTCTCAGCGGATCCAAAGCGAACGACGTTCCACAAAGGAGATACTTTAAGGAACACCTTGTCTCCAACTTCAAACTCAAGGTCAGTTCTTCTTCTGTCTACGTAGGACTTCTGTCTGTCTTGGGCAATCTTCATTCTTCTTCGTATCAAGTCTACTTTCTCTGAAGTTTCCCTAATCATGTCTGGTCTAAGTATGAGCTTGTCTGTGGACTCCCACCAGCAAGTTGGTGACCTGCACGGTCTTCCATATAGAGCTTCGAAAGGTGCCATGCCTATGGTAGCTTGGTATATATTGTTGTAAGAAAAATTCCACCAAAGGTAGATGATCCCCCGATGTACCTCCGAAGTCAAGAATGCATAGTCTCAAGAGGTCTTCTAATACTCTGTTGACCCTTTTCGTCTGACCATCAGTTTGAGGGTGATAAGCCATGCTTAAGCTTTACTGTGTGCCTAAAGCCTCTTGTAAACTCTTCCAAAACTCGCTCGTGAAGATAGAGTCTCGATCACTCACTATGCTGGAGGGTATCCCATGCAGTCGAACTCTCTCCTTAAGGTATATGGATGCTAGAGATGAGGCAGTCCTTCTAATCTTGACGAGTATAAAGTGGGCGCTTTTTGTGAGCCTGTCCACTATCACCCAAATGCTGGTATTGCCCTTCTTGACCTAGGAAACCCATCTATAAAGTCCATAGAGATACTATCCCATTTCCAATGTGGGACCTCTAGAGGATGGAGCACACCACCAGGCTTCTACTGCTCCGCCTTGACCTGTTGGCATATCAAACACTTAGAAACAAATTTAGCTACGTCTTGCTTCATGCCATTCCAAAAGAAAACTCTTTTAATGTCTTTATACGTTTTGTCTCCACTTGGGTGTATGGTCAGTTTGGAATGGTGTGCCTCTTCTAGAACGACATTTACCAAGCCCCTTGCTTGTGGGACGCATAGTCTTCCATCTCGTCTCAACCAGCCCTTGGCATCAATAGAGTATCTATTGAGGTGACTAGAAGTCTCACCCCTAATTAACTTGTCCATCACTTCAGCTAGCTAAGGGTCTTCTCTTTTCGTGGCTTCGATTGTGTCTAATAGGTTTGGCTGCACTTCTAACGTTGCTAGCAAGCCAGGTACAAAGTCAGTGGAGGGTCTGAAGTTAAAGCTTGCTATGAACTCCAAGCTTTGCCTCTCCACAAAGAGAGGGCTTAAGGTCAGTTTCTTTCTACTCAAGGTGTCTGCTACATCATTGCCCTTGCCGGGAGTGTAGGAAATCTCAAAATCATACAAGGAAGAAACTCCATCCATCTTTGTTGCCTCGAGTTGAGATCTTTCTATAAGAATAAGCATTTCAATGATTTATGGCCAGTATACAGTTCAAATTTCTCACCTAGGATATAATGGCGCCAAGACTTAAGCGCAAAAACGATGGCTGGCAAATCTAGGTCGTGGGTTGGGTAGTTTTTCTCATGTACTTTCAACTGTCTTCCACCATAAGCCACTACCTTCCCTTCTTGCATTAGAACATCGCCTAGTCCTGTTCCGCACGCATCTGTGTATATTGTAAACATCTTGCTTCCATCAGGCAATGTCAGAACTGGAGCTATTGTTAGATCCCTTTTCGAACGTTGGAAAGCAATATCACAATCCAAATTCCAATTGAAAGCTAGGTTTTTCTTTGTCAATCTTGTTAGTGGAGTTGAGATTTTTGCAAAATCTTTGATGAACTTTCCATAAAAGCCTGCTAGCCCGAGAAAGCTTCGGACTTTGATTGCGTTACGAGGAACCTTCCAATCCTGCACAACAACCACTTTTGCGCAGTCCATAGCTATCCCCTCTTTGGACACCACGTGTCCAAGGAACCTGACTTCTTCTCTCCAGAAATGACATTTGGACAATTTAGCTTTCAACTGATGTGCACGGAGAGTATCCACGACTTCGTTTAGATGCCGAGCTTGCTCTTCCTCATTCTTTGAGAAGATCAAAATATCGTCTATGAAGACCACCACAAACTTATTGAGGAGCTCTTGGAACACCATGCTCATTAAATCAACGAAGTAAGCAGGTGTGTTTGTCAAGCCAAAAGGCATGACAAGCCACTCGAAGAAACCGTTTGGAGTTTTGGACGATGTCTTATCAATGCTGTCCTCAGCCTTCTTAGCTGGTGAAACCCGGTAGCTAATTCTAATTGGGATAAAACCGATGTGCCTACAAGCAGATTGAACAAATCATTTATTCTCGAGAGTGCGTGCCTATTCCTTTTGGTCAGCTTGTTTAGATCCCTATAATCAATGCACAGCCGAAGTGAACCGTCCGCTTTAGTGGTGAACACTACTGGAGCACCCCATTCAGAAATACTCCGCCTTATAAACCCCTTCTCGAGCAGCTCTTTGATTTGCTTGCTGAGCTCATTTCTCTCCCTTGGGGCCATGTGCCTAATGGGTAAAGCAACGGGCTTTGCATTATCAACGAGTTATATGCGGAAGTCTATCTCCCGCTTCGGAGGTAAGCCCTTTACCTCTTCAAAGACATCCGAGTATTAACGGACTACCCTTACAGACTGCAAGTTCTCAACAGACGCATCAAGAGATTCTAGATAACTAAGCATAATAGAGTTCATGGGATTACAAGAAATTTCCAGAGTGTTACCGAGACGACTCATAAGTCTAACCACTCTCTTTTCACAATCGAGGACGACACCATTACTGGATAGGCGGTCCATGCCTAGAATCAACCCATAACCCATGAAGCCCAAAACAAAGGCATTACATCTAAACTCAACGCTTAGAATAGATATTTCAAATCCAAAAAAACCATTGACAAATAGGCTGAGCCCCCAATTGGATTTGAAACAACCAAGGGATCCTCTGCTATACTGGTGTCTAGGTGCAGAGATTCCACTAAAGCAGTAGATATAAAAGAGTACGATGCGCCAGAATCAAATAGTGTACAAACAGGATGATAAAAAAGATAGACTAAAATTTCGATAGAAATATTTCTGCCTCGTTCTTGCGGAGGTGCCGTGAGAGCGTGAACTTGTCCTCCAGAAGAATGTCCAGCTCCCTGCCCTTGCTTCCTTGGGCAGGCCCTAGCCATGTGTCCTGTCTCAACACAATGGAAACAACCACCCGTCTTCCTTTTCTTCTTCTAGCAGTCTTTGATCAGATGCCCGGGAATGCCACAGAAATTAAACTTTCTCTTGTCACGGAGTTTTTGTTCTTCCCGCCTTTCTTTGAATCAGCCTTCTTGTTCTGCGACACTTCCCCCTTCTTATCTTGAGGCACTTCCACTTTTGCCTCATTCTTTCCCTTGTCTTCCTTATGTAAGAGTGTCATGTCCACTAACCTCTCGTAAGTAGCCCCCATAGGTATATGGGTCATAGCCAAGTTGTGAAGTAGCTCATTCAATCCTTTGACAAAACAGAGTGCATTCTTATGAGGAGTATTCGCTAAGACCAATCCGAATCAGGCCAGCTGATTGAATTGATTGACGTACTCCTTGACTGTCATACTTCCTTGCTTAAGAGATAAGAACTTTTCCAGCTGTAGACTTCGCTACGCTTATGAGAGGAATTTCATCTCAAACTTATTCTGAAATCCATCCATGTGTCAACTGGTCTTTTAACGTTAGTGACTTCCCACCAATAGGAAGCTTCGTCTTTGAGCAACAACACTGCCAACTGTATCTTTTGTCTATCATCCACCTCAAAGATATCGAATAGATCTTCAGTTTCTTTGAGCCAATTCCTTGCTTCTACAAAGGATTCAGTTCCCTTGAAATCCTTTCCACCCATAGCCCTAATGTCTCTACAAATCTTTGAGAAAGCAATTGCACGAGGAGGATGAGGAACTGCTGCAGCTGGAAGAGGAGGAATATCTGCTGGGCCTGCGTCACTGACCCTAGCCTCTAACTACCTCCTGAACCAGCCAGGTATTGGAACACCCTCTGGAGGGTAAAGATTTCCCGACATGCTGAAATGAAAAAGAAAAGATTAAAAACGAAGGATAGAAAGATAGTGCATATGGCTTTGGGGATTATGGCTTTTTATTTTAAAACAACACACTTTCTTGTAAAATGCTTCTTTATATTTCTTTTGAAAATAGTTTTTCAAAAATTCTTATCTGATCTGGTAAACCTTTTCTCTGATACCAAGTGAAACACCCCACCTCCGTTAAGGTCACTCACAAAGGGAATGCCTTAACATTGGTGGAGGGTTATAGGTACAAGACACAGAAAAATTTACAAGACAGATAATGTTTAAGCAAAGGAATTCAAATATTTATTGTATACGTGGTTCAATACAAAAGCATTACATCAAATTGTCTCAAAATAACTTCAAAACGTTACACCAAAATTTCTGTCTTGATTATTCAATAAAGAAGCATAAACCAAAAGTAAAAATGCATGAATCCCCAAGGATAATGTCCAAAAGCCATAGCTAAGGTAGGAGAGATTCCAAGACATACATCTACTTTCTTGAAGATTGCAAAGAGTCTGACTAAGCTGCAGTATTCCCTCCCTGTGAACCTGGGGGGGGGGGGGGGGGGAGCAGAAGAAAAGAGGACAAGAGAAAATGGGTCAGATAATAAGTCTGGTAATTTAGTGATTACTAGTATTTGAACAAGGAAAGAGATCATGATAATGATAATAGAACATATGACAATACCCTAATATAAGATAAGAGGAACATGTTATCACACTCATTACTATAGTCTTTGCACCTACTTAACCATTGCTTCAACCAGTCCCATGTGTTTATAACAAAGGATCCCCTTAATGATCGTCTCCTACTCGCATGCATTCATATCCTGTGTCGTTCGACCCCGGCTGACTTTGGCTACCTGTGCTGGTCCCACCATGGCGTGAATCAGTCCCTCTAGTGGCAACCCAACACGATTCAAGATACACAGTGGAAACCACTGATGCCCCGTGCCTGATTTTTCCACTTCGGAGTACGTGCACTCCCATACTCCGTCGGAACCTACACTTGCCCACTAACCGCCGACGTTTTGACCGCTTATAATTCAGCCCAGTAATCGTGCCCCACCCTACCTAGTTTCAGGGTACCATGATACATCTATGCGGGTTACTCCTGAAATGGGTCCCCGTCACTAAGGTTTTCTAATCAACATGTTTATTTGGTTAAGTGTCCAAGATTACCTAACCCCGCCCATTCATTTAGTTAACATGTTGAACCGGTTAAGTGTTTTCCTAATTTACTTAACCCTACCAATCCTGACTTAGCTTTAATTTATTAAAGCACAAGCCACTCACATTAGACAGGTCTTGTTATGGTCACTAGATGTGTCGGTCGGCTCCGGGCAGATTTACAACACAACTCAGTCTAACCTCGGGTTCTTTTTGGGCCTGATGCACTAACCACCCTCATTAGACCGGTCTTGTTGTGGTCACTGGATATGTCGGTCGGTTCCGGGCAAATTTACACCACAATTCAGTCTAACCTCGGGTTAGGCATATTTGTCTTTTCTAAATTCATATTTTTCTAAATATATGTCTAATTTCATTATGTGGATTAAATTTAATTAATCACGCCATAATTATCCTTTGATTATGCTCAACATAAATGGTATATCAATTATACCACTTAATGAACAAATCTATGCCATGAATTTTCATATTTCCCATCCCTACCCCCGTGGAACATACGCATGAATCACATAAAATGTTGGGCTAGTAAGTTAGCCAAACAAATAAACAATGGAGGGGTAATAAACAAGAGACATGAAATAAACATAAAATAACATACATTTCAACTTATCATGTGTAACTTAGCATAGAGGTATCATTAACTTTTATTAAATGGGTAAAGGTGAACTTATGGCTAAGTTGGGTCTAATGGTCATGTAAACTTGACAAAGGTCTAGAATGGAATTTTAACATATAATCACAGTTTCAACCCACAACTTAGCATATAATCTTATATATGTCAAAACATAAGAAAGCAATTATAATCATTTTTAATCACAATTTAGCATGATGTTAAAAACATTAGAGGACTACAATTCCACTTTTACAACATAATTAGATTCAACCTAACAAGAATATACATGAGTGTTGATCTACATATAAGCATGTGTTTTAGATCACAAACTTGCAAATAACCACCAATTTATAGCATGACATGTTTTACCATTTAATTGGCAAAATAAATCCATTACTCAAATTATAATAGATTTTAATAACATACAATATGTTAATCACCACAAGCATATAGACATGATTAATATACAACATGTTCATCGCCACAAGCATATAGACATGAAATATACAACATGTTCATCGCCATAAGCATATAGACATGACTAATTACAATGATACTTTTAGATAAACGAGAATCAAATCTTATACATAAGCATCATTCTATATCCCAATTACAACATGTCATGGTTCAACCGAAAGAATGTTTAAATCTACGTAATAACCAACTTACAAACTAAAAGGAATTCTTGCGTTCTGAAATCTGAATTCTGAAATTGGAGATGCGTGCCTTTGATGAAGATCGTTGAACTAAACTCATTTTAATTTGATTTTAGATGTTATCTTTTAACTCGTCTTTGAATTGAAAACGGTGACGGCCACTCCAAGTTTTCTACTGACGGCATTTCAGTTCTAGGTTTATTTTTTCTGTGTGTTTTTAGGCTTAGCTTTGAGTTGTTTATATAGAATTTCAGTTTAATTATAGCCGTCAGATGAGCCAAGGGTTAATGATCGGGACCATCCAGAAACCCTAGTGACTCAGCAGTAAGTCATTAGTCGTTCAAAATTCAGATATGGCCGGGGGCCAGGTCGACTCCCAGGTCGACCTCTGGGGGGGAGGTTGACACTAGGGTCGACCACCAGTTCGACCTGCCTGGGCGGGAATTTTCCTGGCCAGCCCGCTTATGACTTCTGTTTCGAATTTGAACTTGTTTTCGAGCTGTTTGAATTTATTTGAATTTTCTGGAAACTTCTGATAGCCATAGCTTCTTCATATGAATTCCATTTTAAGCAAACTCGGACTCTAGCTCAACCAGAATTCCGAGACGAACACAATGGCATAAACCGTTTCCCCTAATTCTCACATTTTAAAGTAAGTATTCTAGGATTCATTATTATAACGTTAATAGAAAGTACGGGGTGTTATAATATATATGTTCATATGCAAGTTACAAGTTTTTTGTTGGACCAATGTCAAGATCTATCTTGGTTCATATGATTAATGCAAGTTATATGTTTTATGATAGATCCAAGTCATGATCTAATTATACATATGTTCATATGCAAGTTACATGTTAGATCCAAAACTAGATCTATATTTATATGCATGTTTGTAAAGTGGACTTATGCAAGTTCACCTTGTTAGATCTAGTTCACACCTACATGTTAATGTTAAAATTATACATTCCTTGGGATTGGTCATGTCATGATTATGTCATATGCTAGTTTATAGTTGAGGTTATGGTCACACATGCCTAGATCTACATATTAACATGTTTTAGGCTTATGATTATCTAAGTCTAAATTATATGCAAGTTCATGTGACATGTTAAATTATATGAATAAAGGTTTATGCAAAATTTTCATGTTTGGTTGAATCTATATTATGCATGTTCCCTTCTTTACCTCTTGTTTATAAATTGGGCTAATATGCAGGCCCAATCACTTTTTGTGATTAATAAGAACGAACAAACGGCGGTAACGTTGGGATAGTTATTAAATCAAAACATGTTAATAATGTAGGTGGGCCCAAAACTATGTAAATGGTTAAGACCATGAATGGTATAATTTATACCATTAGTCTTGAACATAATTAAAATAAGTGACATGAAACACTTGTAGAAAATTCACATATATAAAATGAAAAAGATGAATATGCCTAACCCAAGGTTAGACTGAGTTGTGGTGTAAACCTGCCCGGAACCGACCGGCACATCCAGTAACCATAACAATAACTGGCTAATGTGAGAGGTTAGTGCATTAAGCCCAGAAAGACCCGAGGTTAGACTGAGTTCTGGTGTAAAACTGTCCGGAACCGACCAGCACATCCAGTAACCACAACAATACTTGTCTAATATGAGTGGTTGGTGCTTTAATTAATTAATTAAAGCTCATGAACAATCAAGCTAGAAATGGTGAGGTGAAGTAATTAAGGGAACACTTAACCAACTTAACATGTTAACAAGAAAATATTTGTGGGGTTAAGTAATCGAGGAAACACTTAACCAACTTAACATGTTAACTAGACAAGATTGATAGGGGTTAAGTCAAAACAAGGACAGTTAACCAGTTTAGCATGTTGACTAGAAAAACCTTAGTATCGGGGACCCGTTTCAGCAGTAACCCACATGAATGTATCAAGGTACCCTGAACTAGGCAGGGTGGGGCACGATTACTGGGCTGAATATAAGCGGTCAAAAAGGCGGCCGTTAGGTGCGTCAGTGTAGGTTCCGACGAAGTACGGGCGTACACGGGCTACGGAGTGGAAAAAGCAGGCAATGGCCACCAGGCGTACTCTTGTGCATCTTTGAATCGTGTCAGGGTTGCCATTATAGGACTTGATACAACCTATACTAGAACCAGCACAAGTACATAAAAATCACGTGGGGCCGCATGACACCGGGAATACATGAATGCGAGTAGGAGCCGATCAATACATGAATGGGATCACTTTATCATGAACATACATTTCTAGTTAAACAGCTCTTAGTGGGTGCAGAGAAGTAAAAGTGGGTGCGATAGCCAAATCTTGTTAAATCTTCCTTTATTTCGTTTTAGGACTACCCTATCCTTGCGGTGTCACTCTAAGTTCAGTTTATTCATGTTATAGTCTTTTACTTGTTTACATTCTATTAAATAACCAGGCGTACCAGACTTATGTTTGACCCTTGCTTTTTTTTCTTCCGTTCCCCCTTCCCCCAGTCCGCAGGGAGGAAACACTTCTCCTTAGTCCAGCTTAGCCAAAGCATGAAGACCATAGATGTAAGGATTGGACTTTCCTTTTTGAGCTATGGCTATAGTCAAGAACTTTTTGGGGATTTATTTCATTTTATTTTTAGTATTGCTTATTTATATTTTCAAGACAGATGAAAAGTTGTAATAATTTGGAAGGTTGAAACAGTTGTTGAATTGTTGTGTTGAACAAGTATTTATGAAATAATATTGATCTTTTTCCGCTGCATAAATTTTTCGTCTTATAATTTATTAGTATCTTGTACCTTAAAACGCTCCACCTAAGTTAAGGCATTCCCTTTGAAAGTGACCTTAATGGAGGTGTGGTGTTACACAATTATAGCATTTTCCATCTTTAGACTTCCTCCGCAAATTATGCTTCCCACAATTGGAAAGCCCCCTATTATTCTTCATATTCCTCTCTGCTCTTCCTCTCTAAACAAATAAACCTGAAATACTACTTCCTCGACTGCTATCACCAACAACAAACTCTTTCATCCTATCTCTTAACTTTTCACTAAGAAAACCTATCTTCACATCATCTAATTTCAATGTATCTCTACCATGGATAAGGCTATTATCGAAACCAGTGTATTGCTCTGGGAGCGAACACAACAGAACCATTGCTTTCTATTTTTCATCAATTTTCAACTCAACGGACTTAATCTTCATCAATAGGTCATCAAACACACTTAGGTGTGTCTTAGTTGAAGAACCTTCCTTCATCTTATAAGTGAAGAAGGTCTTTAATAGGATCAGATGGTTAGTTAGGGAATTCTTAATGTTCTAACTTCTTCCAAATGCCTTTAGATGTTGTTTCCTGATTTATTTAAGAAATTACTTTCTTTCCCATAACAAGTTGAAGAGCAGTAAAGACCCATTCTTCCGTCTCTTCTAATTCCACTAATGAAATATCAGTAGGCAATGACTCTGTATCAAATACTACTTGATGAACGCGATTTCTTCTCAAAACTGCTTTCATCCTCTACTGCTACTTTTCAAAATCTCCTTCACCATTCCACTTCTCTATCATCAACTGTGATCCTGGCGCCACATAGGAGTCTCTGACGTATGAAGAAACTACTGGCACTGATGTACTACTTGTACTATTTTCATCTTTCCCTACCATTCTACAAAACACTTTCTTTGCGAATCCAGCTTTGATACCAGTTGTAAGGGGTGATCAATCTCTTTCAGCGGAAAAACCTCAATAATATCTTACAATGATGTGATAGAACAAACAGATTGAAATTATTATCAATCACAGATCACAAAAAAAATTAAGGCAACAAATAACACACAATATTTATAGTGGTTCCACTATCGTGAGATAATGTACGTCCACTTCAATGGGGAAGAGATTTTATTAATGTTTAAGAGATTACAGAGTTTTTACAGTAGAGCAAAAAAATGAATACAGATGGACACTCATGTCATATGAATAACATCCTTTATGCCTCTCTTTAAATAGAGAAAAAATTACCTGGAGATAAGGCAATTGATTCTTGTAAATAAATCAATTCATGGAAGGATAATATTCCCATTTAATTTTATTGTCATATGTTTGATTGATAATCTTCCCTTTTCTCCATCAGTCAATCATTTTCGCAATTTAATTTCTTTATGTTTCTTCTTTCATGAAACATAGCTACAAAATAAATGGCGAATCTACATTATCCCTTTCTCCTTAATAATCCTTTATATTTCTTTCTTGCACTAAATGGGTAACCAAATTACCCTGAATATCTCCAAAAATCTAAATAATTTTTAAAAATATTGTATCACAAAAAATTCCAATAGACATATAGAGTTTTTCATCTTTTTTCTATAGTACAATGGGTTGTAGCCAAGTGCTTGCATGTGACAGGACTTATTTCGTAATTTGTATATTTTTCATCTGGGTTACACGTAGATACATACATGTGTGTATCCATATACTTTGAGGTAGATAGCCTATTTGTAACCCGTATGACGCATCCACGGTAAATTTAATCATCATCTTTGATTATATGCGAGTAAATTTTAAGTTGTCGCACAAGTATGCATAGACATTGGCATGCTACACTAAAGTGTTTGAAAACCTCAGTCAAGGAAAAAAACTATAAGTCTTTCATTTTCGGTCCTCTTTAATTATCTTTCCTTTCACAGTGTGGGTATGCACGGGCATTGACATCTTTGACTATCTTTCTATCGAATTATACATCCCCTTTTTCTATCAATTTTCTATCAAATTATACCTCCCCTCTTCTATTAATATTTTTTATCAAATTATACATCCCCTTCTCTATCAATATAAGTCTAGCTGCACGAGATAAACTATATTCTATTATAGAGTTTAGCCTTGAGGTTATCTTTCAAACAGAGGTTATAAGCATTGGGTTGTAGTCGTTGTAGTTGTATACATAAGTTCTCGAAGATAAATTGCCTTGTCATGTCGGGTTAGAGACCAGATAAGGTTAAATGGAAGAGGCTACACTAAGAGTCATCAAACCCCCTATGCCAATGCAAGATTTTGGCTTATTTATGCTGAGACGGACAAAGCTTTAAAGATGTCCAGTGCTTTGAAAGCATTATTTATAGAGTAGGTAGTTGGCTTAGTGCTTAGTGAAGAGTAATAGGTCAGCCACGAATACTAATCTTGTAATAGTATTCTCCTTACATCTAGGTTGTCTTTTAAGTAAATCATTCTTAACATGTTGATCAAATACTACTGGTAAACTGTACTGAACAAGGTGATCAATAATATTATATTGTAAATAGTTCTTAACATTGATATTGCAATTTGTTCTTAACATGCTGATCAATAATGTTACGCAAAAACTATTTAAATATGGAAGTATGTTTATACAAGGTCATAAATAATATCAGCCTACAAAAACCAAACTTATGAAAAGATTGCCGAACGTGCTGATGACATGTAACTCATGTGGTCAGTTTGCTGGGGATTAATGCTGCTCCTTTTTTTCCTAATTTAATTTTTTTGGCTAACTTGTACTTAAAATCATGTAGTCAAGATTTTATAGTTTTATTTGCCGTTTTCACTATAGCAAATTAAAAACCGTGTTAGCCGGTGATTTACTTGTTATAACAAATATGCAAAAGAAAGTGATGCTCTTTGTAATATGCATATAATTTGTAATCAAATATATAAACACTTGCTAAGCTGACACATACACTCACACCTCAAACACACATAATCTTACCTTGCTACTGTCCACTTTTAACCCATTTTTTGGATTGCTGCATCGTTTTGCAGCAACCCATATAATAAACAAAGGAACAGAAGATCCACCCGTTAGAAGCAATATTTACAAGTTGTGAATTTTGTTTGCACAAGTATGTAGGAACATATTACACTACTTATGAGCAAGTTTATATTATCATACAATATTCATATGGTTGACTTCGGAATCGGAATGAACACCAAAGATGTGGCAAAGCACTTCACCAAATTAGTAAGGAAGAACAAAGTGAGGCCACAATCAAAAACATCTCAAAAGCATAAAACTAATAGCACGTAGTTTTTATAGTGGTTCGATCCATTGAGGATCTACGTCCACTTTCATAAGAGATTCCATTATCAATATGTTGATTACAAGATATTGCTTCTGTCTTACATCAAATTAATCACTCTTTCTCCCATAGATCTTAATCGGATTCACCAAAAATCTTCACTTGAGTTTGAAGGATGAGTGTTTAGAATGGTTGTAGAAAAGATTGGGCACTCTTCGTGTTCCCAAAAGCCCTCCTGCCAAAATGAAGGAATGTGGGGGGTATTTATAGGTGATGTTCAGACCAGGTGGCAGTTATGTAAATACTATGCTTTTGTTTTAGGTCATAAGCGGGATGGAGTAAATTTTACACGATCCAAAGTAAAGAGGGACGTGCTTAACAAGGCGGAGCGGTCCAACTCGTTGCATTTGAAGGTAATGCGAGCTAAAGGATGCGGAGCGGGCTTGGATAAAGCGGAACGACCCAAATACGCTTGGATCGGGCTAAACCCGGATGATGTGGTTTGGGCCTTAACTAAATGGGCTAAAACCTTTAACGAGCTAGTGGTCCAGGAACCTTGTGGGTTAGCCTTTGAGCGGACCAAGATGCCTTGACAACTTAAGACGTTCGAACAAGCCAGAGTTTTTTGTGAACATAACATATTATTTGAACGACTTAAGATTCCATAACGACCTAGAACCCTTCTGTGCGTTAATGGATTCATCGAGCTAAAAACTACACGACGACCAAAAGGGCCCAACGAAATAAAATCATGAATTAACTAAAACATGCTCATGGTTTTCTAGAACATATTTTATGGGTTAATATTTGCCCCTCGAAGTTCGTGTCTATTAAAAAAATTATGGGATTCGAACTAGTCTAAATTAGCATGCAATGTAATATTCTAGTTTGTTCGGGCCTTAAGACCGCGTGAGCTCTTAAAGTACTTCATTTATAGGTCGCCCAGGTGCTTAGGTCATGGTAAGGTTTTAAGTCCACATGAATTCTAAGTCGCGCATTAATAAGTGTCCATTGGTATTCTTCTTAGGATTGGACAACTGAGTAGACCGCTATGGGGGCACGTGGGCTCGGTTTAATTGTTGAGCACTGCCCTCCTTCCTCCATTAGGTCCTCGTTCTCTTAAAACCCCTTCTCAAATTAAAAACCCTAGACAATGGCGGTTAGTATCAATTAAATCCACCAATCCACTTCATCATCAAAGCAATTGAAGTCCGAATAATCTCTTAGCCTTATAATCAAGTTCGAAGCCCTTCAACATCGGGAACCAGGTGCGACTTAGGGCTTTAACTCCTGTGTGTATATGTACATTTTGAGTTGAACTTGATACTCCTAGACTTTGCAAGATTACTGTTTAGTACAATTTCAATTGTGCGTTTTATGATGACGTTAATGAGTTTAATGACTTTGGGCTTGCCGGTTTGTAATGATTTTTAGCTTAACTTTCATGTACGAACTCTCACAATTAGGCCGTGGCTTTAACTGCAAAGAATCACACAACCTAAAATGATAATCATGCCCAATTACATAGTTTTATGGCTTCCTTAATTTGTAACATTATGCCTTGCTGCTTCTGTCAATAGTTGAAGCGTCTCTGTTAATTGTACATCTTAGGTCGTTATTTTACAATGACTCTCATTGAATTAGGTCGCTATAACCGCTTCATGCTTTAGTCCGCAATCTCACTCTAGGTCATTGCGATAATTCAAGGTTTTAGGTCGTCATTTCAATCCTAAACTTTGGGTCGTTGATCCCTTGCAATTTTGGGTTGTTCATGACCTAAAAATTTGAAGTAAAAAGGGTTCATGGGAAAGCGGACTGTTATAACGACCTAAAGCACCTTGGTTATGTAGAAAGACCTTAAGTCTAGTACCATGCATAATGACCTAAGAGGCTAAGGCTAGCAAGAATGATCTGAAATCTCTTGAGTAAGCTTCCTTCTTATTCATTGTTTTCCTCTTAACATTGCTATTTGCACAGGATGTCTAAAAGAACCGAAGGAACATCAAGTGAGGAAGTAGCTCACAAGCACCGCAGGTTGTAAAAACTTCCGATGTCGGAGACTGAATCCATCCCTGTTGCCCCCAGTTTAGCCGAGCTAAAGGCCATCGTTGACAAACCTAGCTATGCTTCCAAACCACAAACCTCTGAGCTCGCTAAACGTTTTGAAGGCTAGTGTCTTCAAGGAGTGACCTTTGACTCGTCTAGCTTAGATATATGTCCGACTGATAATCGCATAGTCTTGGAAGATATGGATGTCGTGAGGAATCACTTGTTGGCGCAACTCGACTCTATCAGGACTTGGACGGACAAGCGCCTTGATGAAATTGGTCATTATTATGCGTGCAAACTAGGAGCCTGGAATAAATTTGCTTGCGAGCTTCAGAGATTGAATATGGAGAACATTGAGCTCTTATCCACCTTGGAGAAAGACAAGGCCATGCTGATTTAAGCCCTTAGGTCCCAGGATGAGATCATTGCTGAATTATCAAGTCTCGGTGGCAAAGTAGAGGTGAGTGGTGCTTCTTTTCCCGCTTAAGGTGAGGAATGATTCGGCGATGGAAGGAAGTGGTTCTCTTATTCGTCTTTTGCTGTTTACTTTTTATGCTTTCTTGTTATAGACCGGTTGTATATGCGAGTGCCAATCTTCGCTTGATACACTTATGATATTTTGCATACAATATCTAGGTATTGGACTTGTGATGTAGTGACGTCACTGTATTTTTCCTGACGCACTTCAGACCTTTGTCAGAAATTATCTGCTATGGAAAACTTTTGACTTTGAATTCGATTGTCTTGTGCTTCGTATTCTGCACTCAAGGAAAAATCCTTGCATAATTTTGGACTTATACACGTTATCAATTGTCCATGTTGACAACGGATTAGTCAGGGAAGGACTATAACAAATTGTGATTTGCGTTGAATTAAATACCAGTTTAGGACCATCTTATTTGACGGACCAAAACGCACAAAATATTGCTCGCACAGTCATAGTATTCTAATTCAAAATTGTGTTAATGTCTAAAGTCGATCTGTCAGCTTAGGCTAACTGTAGGTCCTGGGTGTTATCACTCTAATGACTCGCATGAGTGTATTCGATACTTTTTGCATATGAGATTTCGGATGCTACGTGAATAGTTCTACACTTTTCGCATCGAAGATTTCAGATGCTACGTAAGTGATTTTTTTTATTCTTCACATCTGACATTTCAGATGCTATGTGAGTATTTCTACTCTTTTTGCATCTGGGATTTTAGATGCTACGTAAGTGATTTTTTTTATTATTCACATCTAACATTTAAGATGCTACGTGAATATTTCTACACTTTTCGCATCTGAGATTTAAGATGCTGCGTAAGTGAATTTTTTATTTTTCACATCTGACATTTTAGATGCTACGTGAATATTTCTTCACTTTTCGCACCTGAGATTTTAGATGCTACATAAGTGAATTATGTTATTCCTCACATCTGACATTTCAGAGGCTACGTGAATATTTCTACACTTTTCGCATCTGAGATTTCAGATGCTACGTAAGTGATTTTTTTTATTCCTCACATCTTACATTTCAGATGCTACGTGAATATTTCTACATATTTCGCATCTGAGATTTCAGATGCTACATTAGTGAATTTTTTTTATTCTTCACATCAGACATTTCAGATGCTACATGAAGATTTCTACACTTCTCTCATCTGAGATTTCAGATGTACCGTAAGTGAATTTTTTAATTCTTCACATCTGACATTTCAGATGCTACGTGAATATTTCCACACATTTCGCATCTGATATTTCAGATGCTACGTAAGTGAATTTTTTATTCTTCACATTTGACATTTCAGATGCTACATTAATATTTCTACACTTTTCGCATCTGAGATTTCTACGTAAGTGAATTTTTTTATTCTTCACATCTGACATTTCAGATGCTACATGAATATTTCTACACTTTTCGTATATGCGATTTCAGATGCTATGTAAGTGAATTTTTTTTATTCTTCACATCTGACATTTCAGATGCTACGTGAATATTTCTACACTTTTCGCATATAAGAATTCAGATGCTATGTAGGTGTGATGAATTGGCTGTTTTACAATTTCATGGGGTAGCAATCAGTCCCTGTACCATATGCTTGACTCAGCAAGTTATTCTGGTTTAGGAGGTAGAGCTTTAAAATCCTCACTCAGGGAGGTGCCCCCTTTGATGAGTGTTTCAGTGTTTCTTCTATTTGTCGTAGCACTTGCTCATTGTTTGAATCATAGCGACTGTTCCGTTTACTTTTCAAGGTATGGTTTTCCCCATATTTTCTGCATTCGTGCATGTTGGGATTTTTCATCATGTATCCCCTTAACCAGCATTGCTGGAGTCGCTATGATTCAGGAGTAAGCAATCGACAGCAAACTTGCAATAGGACATTGATTTATTTTCTAATTTTTTTTCAAATGTTTCAACTTGGCACGTAACTTCACAAGAAAGAAACCCATTCAAACATACATGCTCTTAGTTGCAAGGCTTAAGTTCAGTGTATCGCCTATAGGTTATTACATACTATTACAATAAATCTTGAATGCAACAAAAAGTAAAATGCGAGGCAAAGCATGAACTAAGACAAGAAGTAGAGCATAAAGTAAGGATATAGCAATGTTAATGGCTCATTCCAAGTTGACCATGTTAGAGCTGTTGGATCTAGATTAACCCTAGGGGGGTGAATAGGGTTTAAGACAGTTTTTCACTGAATTAAAAATTTGACAGGATAATAAATAATAATCAGAACACAGAATGCAGTAGAAATAAAAATGCAGAAAGGAAATAACACGCAGAGATACCCAGCTTCGGCAAAAAACCGGCCTACTGCGGCATTCCTAAGGTTTCTACTAGGAGATAGAACAGATCCCGCATACAAGACCATGTACACTCGCAATCCCTGCTCCTATTCTAACCCTATGCTCAAAACCCTAGACTGAACGATATCCCCTCGACCAGATTTTCTCGTATTACAAACCTGTAACACGTAGCCCTAGATTTTACAAACTCTAGAAAACTATCAGCTAAACCCTAGTCTGGATTTCCTAGTATTTTACAGACACTAGAAATTGTTCGGTCAATTACATATGAAATTGAAAATACAACAAAATTAAACAAAGAAAATAAAACCTTCTTCCCTTTTATAATTTGAAGTCCAAATCCCTTTCAAAATTCAGCTGGCCCATTTATTCTTTTTGCTTTGTCAATCTTCAAACTTGTCAGCCTGTTCTTTTTCTTTGAGTATTTAAAATGGCGACTGGCTAGGATTTTCAATTTTAATCCCCAAATCGATATGTTGATGAAGTGTGAAATTCTGGTGCTCTAATCTTGTCTTCCTCTCAGCTTTCTAATGCTTGGATTTCGGGATTCCTCTTTCTGGCTTTTTGATCGAAAACACTCGGAAACAATATGTGTGTTTTCTAAATTTTCCTTGATGTTCTCTTTGAGATGTCTGGTTGGTTTTTTTCGATAGTTTTGCCAGTGATGAAAACGGTGTTAATATAGGATTAAAAATCCCTTAAACATCTCTGATTTCATGTATGATGACTTGACTGATTTTGCGGTTTCCCCTTTTGAATTCTCGGCTTGGTAATTACTTTGTAAATTCCTTGCGTGATTTCTTTTGATGAATGTAAACAAAAAATTGGTCCCTTCTGAATTTAAAAAAAAAAACCTTGGCATTGATACAAAAACAGGAAAGATATAATTCGAATTTTGGTCTGCCATGTCATTTGTGATTCCACACTTAATCACTTGCCATATTCGAAAAGATTATTTCTGGATGTACGTGATAATTGAAGATCGAATCTTTTCTATGATAAAAGCTCTCTCAAAGAATGCTTTCCTTTTTTTTAAATCGATTGTCAAAAATACTTGAGTTATTTTTGATTGAATTCCATAATTGATATTGCAATCAATTCCTTGCATGATTTCTGCTCAAAATAAATTCATTTATGGAAAGTTTTTAAGAAACAAATTGAATGATGACTAGCCGAGAATACTTGATTGATTCAAAACATTTAGAGAAAGTTTCCCTCTGATTTATTTTGAACAGTGGAGATAATTCCTGTATGTGTAAACTGAATATGCTGAATGTATGCAACCTAACCTTTGGTTCCTGAAAATTGATGCTTGCTCAACCATTTTTGCATATTACTTGTGCATGTTAGCTTTGATCACTTGAAGTAGCATGAACACCTTGAATATGTCTATTGCCTTGAAAAATTTGATGTCGGACTTGAATTGTATATACCATGAATGCTGCTTCACTTGACAAGTTTGTCCATAGTTGCTGAATCATCATACTGAGTTTTCTATTTATCCACCATGCTGCAGCTATGTAATTGCCATATTTATATTACTCGACTATATTCAACATAGTTTGCAGAAAACACTTACATGCTAGTTGCCTCGACCATATGTAAACTGATGTGCACCATATATGCTTGCATACCTGAACTTTTGACCATACTTGACCTTTATTGACTCCATGAGATGTATTATGTAGGCTTCCTAGTATTGTTGCATTTGTCTGACTAGTATATTGCTCTCTTTGCTTTATGAACTTTTTTGCTTCCTGACTTGTGCTTGCATTTGAAAACTTGAATTTGAGCAATGACCTGTTGCTTCAATTTTCACTTGAGAAACTGTCTTACTGAAACATGCTCATTCTAGCTTGAATTTGAGGACTTGATGCCATGAACTGATTTACACACCGGCTTGTGCATGCTGGCCTGTAGTACACTTTTGTTTACATGAAAGTGTATATGTTGTTGCTCCTATCTTGACCATTTTTGCTGTACTGGGTCCATCATGCTATGTACTTGCCTTTCATACATGTTGCTCTGCTGAACTAGCTGTTTTGTACATGAAACGCCATTGTATTCTTCTATGTTTCATTTATGTTGCTGAACTATCTTGTATCCATATCAATGTATTAATGAAATATATTTGTCGAGCCTTCTTGCTTGTGTTTGCTGAAACAAAATTTTGTGCATACTTGCCTTTTGCCTACTCATGTTGACTTGACCATTCATGTAACTTGGCATGACTCTATCTCGACCCCTCCATGCATATACAAATACAAATTTATATGTGTATATGTGTGTGTGTGGCTCGTGACATTTGTGCTGATTCATTTGTGTATGCCATGCGCTGCTTGAGTTGAGTTGGTCAACGTGGCTACTCCTTAGTTGCTCGCTGATTGGCGAGGCAGTGCACACGTGTATATTTATACACGTGTGTATATGCAGCTATCAGACAAGATTTCCTGTCCCTGTACTATACATATATAAACTGGCTAGAAACATATCAGACCGAGTCATGAAAAATGATGAGAAACACAGCAGAAATCTTAGGCAAATAAAATATTTTAAGATTAAAATTTATATTCGTGTGTATTCTGTTTTATTCCTGTTGCAGTGTACTGTGTGTGTTTCTATTTTATTTGGCAGGTAAGCAGAATATGATTGGACTGACAGTGAAAAGAAGTATAGACTAAAGACTAAAGACTGAAGATTACAAAAGCATCTGTATATGTATGTAACTGAATGCATATATAAAATTGTATAACTTAGTGATAGTGTTACAGCGATTAGCAGTGTATGAATGTATAATGAGAGAATTGTACTGGTATTTGTAATAAACAAATTTGTTTGAAATAAAATATAATTTCATTGTGTTCAAACAAACTTGTCTATTATATTCAGTTTATTTACAAGTACAATATTCTGGGAATGTATATGATGATGTGTTCACATAGTGGAGTTATAATAAGTTGTATTGTTTGAATATTTGAAATAAAATATTTATATTTAAACAAAATACTATGTAGATATCTGAATGTGTAACACCCCACACCCGCTATGGTCACTCATAAGGGAATGCCTTAACTTCGGTGGAGTATTTTAAGTGAATATATAACAGAAAAATTACATCAAGACAGATATAAATAATACTTGAAATCTAAAACATCATTTCATTGCAGCGGAAGATAAACATGTTTGGTTACATATCAAAACCAACTAAAACAAGAGTCAAGTACTAAATATCCATACTGGGAAAACATAAGTACATAATCCCACTACATAACTAATAGCCATAACTGAAAAGATAAGCTGGGCTTTACATCACTGTCCAAGCTCCATAAGGAAGATAAAGCAATCTGATCAAAGCCCACTAGTGCTAGGCCCACTCTGAGAACCTGAGGGTTGGGAAAAAGATAAAAACAACGGGGTCAGACATAAGTCTGAGTGAGCCCTATAACTTTAACAATACAATCATTAAAGTAATTAGGGTATGATATAAACTTGGTACGGTGATGACTGGGGATAAATGACTACACTAAGCAGCCAACAAACATAGGATGAACTAAGATAACGGTAAAGACGCATCTACCAACCCAAGGGTAATTACTACACTGCACCACACCAGTCATTCCTATTTGAAGGTTGATCCCACCCAAGGACTTAGAAAATTTAACCAGTAGTTTCGTGTACCCCTAGCTGACTACATAGGTGCCGTCTGCCCCTATCTCCACCAGGTGTACCCACTACTCCCCAAGCGATCGGCTCCCTAACGTAGATACCCGTGCTGGCCCCACAATGGGGTGTATCACTCCCCAAAGTGGCAACCCGATACAGCCAACGGTGCACGGCTTATACCTACACGATGCAACAACGTCTTACCTACCAGCCCGGGTCCACACACACATAAGAAACCGGTTGGACTTGCGTTGCCACCGCTAACCCGTTTTGGCCTCTTATAGTCAAGCCCAGTACGCGTGTCCCGTCCTCGACATGGGTCGAGCCCAATAAGATACATATGGGTTACTGGTTGAAATGGGCCCCCACAAGCTACCCATCTATGCTTGTCCCTTTTTCTAGTGCATCTCACTTAACCCTTTAATCATGTTTAATTACATGTTTCCACTTGGTTAAGTATTCTAATCGTATTTTCTGTTGCCACCCAAGGCAACCCACTAGATTTCCACATGCCACCCAAGGCACTTACTTGATTTCCACATGCCACCCAAGGCACCCACTTAACCCCTCATGCCCCACTACATGCTTATCTGGTTAAGTGTTTCTTAATTGATTAAGAACGTAACCTTTGTAGAGACCTCTCACATTAGACTGTCTTTTATGGCAGCTGGATTTGCCGGTCGGTTCCGGGCAGCCTTACGCCATAACAGAGTCTAACCTCGTGCCTTTACACTTGCCACGTATTTAGTTTATGCCTAAGACCTCTCACATTGGGCCAATCATTTGTAGCCGCTGGATTTGCCGGTCGGTTCCTGGCAGTCTTATGCTACAAAAGGGTCCAACCTCGTGTCTTAGTCGATTAATTACACCTAATTAATCACCCCCATAATTTGTATTAATTATCCCTAATTGATTACAAATTTAACGATGTACATAATTGACTCAATTATGTCCATCCACTTTATGGTGTGCATAATCATACCAACTTCACACCATTTTATTAACATGAATATTAACCCCATCGTTCCCCACGTAATTCGCTAACATGACATACTTAAAAGGGAAGATTCATCACAAATACAATGGGTTCAACTTGCATAACATTAGCATCAACATGGGTTTTAAAGGTGTCAACATGCATATATGACCATAGCATCAAACCCAACTAGCATAAATAATCAACCCAAACTTGCATGGATCACATATGTCATAAAGAGGGTAACTTGCATAAGTTACTTATGTCATACAAAGGGGTAAACTTGTATATATATGTATGACATACAAAGGGGTTAACTTGCATATGTATGCATATCATACGAAGGTGTAAACTTGCACATGTTACTTGCATATAATCAAACACCAAACTTGCATAACATGTCATATATGAACTTGCATATAATCAAACACCAAACTTGCATAACATGGTGTCATAATGGATCAATGTTTATCATAGTGATTTGCATAACTAGCATCATGAACACATAGCCTAAAACTTGCATAACTTGCATAACATCATGAACATATAGCATATGACTTGCATAACTTGCATAACATCATGAACATATAGCATATGAATTGCATAACTTGCATAACATCATGAACATATAGCATATGACTTGCATAACTTGCATAACATCATGAACACATAGCATATGATAACATAACTTGCATTAATCCACATACATAACCATAACCTCATTATATCCTATCATAATTAGTTTAGCAATTGCTTGCTAAAGGCATAGAAACTCACAACTTGTTGATTAGCACTCCTACGAAGAAGATTAAGTTGCTAGAGTTGATTAGAAGTTGATTTGAGAAGCTATCTTCTTCTACTATTTGATGGAGGCTCCTTCAAGTTGCATTTTGACGGCATAACGACGTTGTATCTATTTTTAGTATGGATTAGGGTAGTCTTAGGGTGTATTTATAGATTTAGGATGTAGTTTAGGCCCTTAGATTAACCCTAGATTAGGTTGGAGCCGTCAGATTTCGTCACAAGCCCCAAAATACAGTCCAAACCCCTTCAGATTGCACCCAGGCCAAACTGGCCGATAGGGGGGGTCTACCCCTGGGTCGACACATGGGTCGACCCCTTGGGGGGGGGGTCGACACCCATGTCGACCCTAGTGTCGACACCCTCTGTCTGGCGGGAATTTTCCTGCCTCTTTTGAAATTTGAAATTTGAATATTTTAAATCTGTTTTGAATTTTCTGAAACTTCGGATGGCCATAACTTCTTCATAGGAAGTCCAAATCACGCAAACTCAGACTCTGTCTCAACCAGAATTCCGAGACGAACACAATGGCGCAACCCGTTTCCCTTAATTCTCACGTCTGAGATTAATTATTCTTTAATTACTAAACATTAATATTAAGTGAAATTCAGGGTGTTACAGAATGTTTGTACAGTCATATTCTATTTAAATATAAATATTATATTCCTATCTGTGGTTTATATATAGAATAGTACAATAACAAACACATTTTAAATAATATATATTTGGTTGTTATCATCAAACAAAAATCATATAATTGTGTATACAACACTATTATATACAACAATCTCCCCCTTTTGACGATGACAAACAAATAGAAGATTTTGAAAATAATAAATGTGTTTGACAGCGAATTTTGAACTCCCCCTATTTAGTAGTCTCCCTACAGCAGTAAAACTCCCCTATATCTATGCATGGGTGAAATCAACTATGAACTGAATAATAGTGAATTTTCAAAATTAAAAAATATTTATAAAATATTCACTCATAAATCAAAATTTCAATCCATTCTCCCCCTTTTGTTATCATCAAAAGGATACAGTGTTTAAAATACAGATGACAAAAAAAGACTAAAGATATAATTTCATCTTAAGAGCAAGAACGTTCATCATAAATCACAATCAGTCAAACAAAAATCATAATATTATGAGAATAGGTGGCATATTTCACATTGTAGAGAATGATGGATTTACGATGAATTTTATATAAAATGGGGAGAGTTACAAAAATATGATTTTCAATTATTTTCAAAAGATATTTGTAAAAATGAGCACAAAAATAGTGATGGATTTGGACTATAGTTAATAATTCAACTTAAGTGACAAAATCAAATGCTCTCAAATCCCAATAGATATCAAACAACAAATTATAATACGTCATAAAATATTAACACACTTCACAGATTAGAAAGATGGATTGATAGGCTGGTTTTTATACACCAAGGAGAATTTCAGGTTAATTTCAATTTACAGCACAATATTTCCTTTTTCTTTTTATTTTATTTAAGAGCACACTAACCACACATAACCAGAGCTTAGATTTTTAAATGAGGTCAGTCGCAGCTTAAATTATAAGTTGTCTCATAACCATGCATGACCAGAGCTTGAATTTTTAAATGAGGTTAGAGACACACTTATATATTAATTATATCCTTATCGTTTTTTTTTCAGTTTCAAAATGAAAAACTCCTTAGTATATACAACCAATATGAATGATAGAAATTTGGTAGGTATAGAAATGGACTGTGAAATAAATTTCTAAATTAATTATATTATGAAATATGCTCGAATGTACCGGGATCATTGAAATTTTTCAATTATCATCAATTCTGAATAATAGCATAGTCCAATTTCTATCACAAATATTTTCACTGTTTATTCAAAAAGATTTTAAAACATGTTAACTCTCCACATTAATATAAAATTATCATGGATGGTAGAATGATGATAGATAAAGGAGATGCTCGTGAGATAATTGCCAATTCAAAGATATTATAAGAAATGTTCAACCATCATGAAAATTTTACATAAAATCTCCTCTCTTTGTGAAATATACTGCAGTCACAATTCATCACAATTTCAAATTCTAATATAATTTTGATGAATTATAATTATTGTTCAATTTGGATATTGATTTCAATTTCTGAATGAATAATCAATAAATAATTTTAAAAATTGAAAATCAATTACAAGAGGAATATTAAGATCTCTACAAGACATGAGGGAATAAGAAATACATACATGATGAGAATAAACAAATTAGCACTTCTAAACCGATATCACTTGATGTTTATATTAATGAGGATTTTAAAAATGACACTAGAGATAAACAAGGATATTACAGACAACATAATTTTAATTACAGAGCCTAAGCAGACAAGCAAGTTAATTTCATCTATCAGAGCATGGTATATATTTGATGCAAAACTGGCAGTCACCAAATATGTTTACAAATCAATTTCTTTTAATAAGAGCAGTAAGATAACCAATTTTAAAGCAGATTTGTCAAGATTTTTCTGATGATCTCAAAAGATTTTTCACGATTCAAAAAAAATAGTTTATTTGAAATCATTTGAAGGAATATGTAAATCTCTAGATTCAATGAATCGATTGCACCATATTATAAATTTCTGTTTTAAGATTTATGTGAGATTCAATAAATCAATAATTTCAAATGATTTTAAACAAATGAATATTCAAATCAAATAATCATGAAATAACAGTGAATTTTAAGACCATATTTTCAAAGAAATTTTCACAAGTGTTTCCGACAAGTGCCGAAGTAATTTCTGATCATTGAGATCAAAATTGAGAGTTATTCATGATCTATAAAATTTTGAAAATAATTTATTTGAAATTGCTTGAATCAATGTCAAGTTTTGAGATATAATGAATCGGCCACACAAAATTGATAATTTCAAATTTTAGAGGTATGTGATATTCTGAATATCAAGAATTTCAGATGATTTCAAACAAATAAATTTCAACAATAATGATCTTGAATAAAGATGAGATTCAAGATGTATCACTGAGGTTTAAGATAGATTAAAAATTTTCGAGCCAATCAGAAAATAAATGAAATTATCACAACTGATGAGTAGTTGTGTGCTGTAATGAGTATAAAATTTTAAGTTTTTCTAAAATGAATTAGAAGAAAACTCAAAACAGTAGTGTTGTGTGAAATTCCATTAAACTTTCAAATCTTCAAAAAATTTAGAATTCATATTAACAGCGTTCAAGATATAACAAGAATACATCAACACTGCTAGGAATTCAGAAAACAGAAAATGAACTTAAAAAAAATTGCAGATATATACAAGTTTAGATTAAAGGTTTGGATAAGATTTAAAACAACAGATTTCCTTTTAAGTGAAGCAAATATCCAAAAAATCAGGAGTTCGGCAACTGGAAGTTAAATAAGCCCAAAGAAGAAAAATATAGCAGTGACAAAATGAAAACAAGAAAAAAAGCAGAAGGAGGTAGAAGGGGAAATAAACAAGAAAAAAATATTTACAAGAGTGTGTTTAGAGATCATACCAGAATCCAATGTAAATCAACATCTCTAACTCAATAGGATTGGCTAAGGAACTGAAAATGATTCAATGATATGAAGCTATTTGAATCTAATTTCCCTTTCGCAAAGTTGCTCCTCGGCCTCCTCTGGTACCTAACAATTTAAGGGATCAAGTGGTCTAAGAAAATTTGTAAAACCACTCACAGTTATGTTCACTTGTTTTGGTACCCAGAATTGTTTATATAACAATCCATCCGAATTTACCTTTGTACCCTTTGGAACCCAAATCTGTTTGAACTTAACAATGTTTGTTTTAATTATTTTTGGGATCCAGGTTCGTTTAGATGGATTACTATAAAACAATTTCTCATTACTTTTTTGATTCAAAAATCCTTTGCAATTTTCAGAGTTCAGATTTTCAAATTGATTCCTTTCAAAGCTAGTTGAAGGATTTTTCAAATCATTCGAATTTTGATTTTCAAAAGCATTGCTTTTCCCAAAACCAAGGCCACATTTATTTCCAGTAGAAAATTGGTTTTTCAACAACATATTTAAAGATTTTTCTCCATCAGAAAATTTAGTCAACGTTGATTCAAGCTGTTGAATTTTAGTTTTTAGATCACCGTTTTTTTTCATCGAATCTGAACAGCGGTTATTAGTGATCTTCCTTTCAGCATCGTATTGTTTCAGAACTAAATTTTCTGATTCAAGTATTTCAATTCTGACTTGTGACTCAGAAATTTCAGATTCAATTCGTTTTTCTTTTCAAACTCAAATTTCTTGGACTTTTCAATCTCGTTTTAGAGTTCTTTCAAAAACAAATCAAACTTCAACAAATTTTCATTTTCATCAATTTCAAGGTTGGAATTTATAGCAGTCTTAAAAATTTCAAATTCCTTTTGCAGAAAATTATTTGAACTTGATAACTCAATCTTGTTTTCTTTTAAGATCAAAATTTTATTTTCAAACTTTTAAATATTTTTATTGAGATGAACAAGATTGGTTTCCAATTTCAAACAATTTTTCCAGTCTGAATTTGAAGAGTTTTTAAAATATTCTAGTTGTGATTCCAAATCATTAATTTTGCTGGTCAACTCAAGATTTTTAGATTTCAGTTTTTTTTTTAAACTGGAGTTTATCGACAGACTTAGTTAGATCTACACACATATAAACTAAATCTTCATATGAGAAATTTCCTGTCTCATCGGCTATTGAATCTCCATCGACTGATCCATTTGAATTTTCATTTGTAAATCCTGTTAAGCAGAACTCTGACTCTGAGTTGACTTTCTCGGGTTTTGAGTAGTTGTTGTCTATTTGTTCGTACTTCGTATTGAGAGTATTCCAGATTTTCTGCGCAATCAAGTAATGAGAGATAATGTTATATTGAACTTCATCAATTTAAGAATACAAAATGTGAATAGCACGAGATTAAATCCAATATCGCTCGTTCTAACCATATCATACCCATCAATAACAGTATCTCAACATTTAATATCAACAGATTTTAAATATAATTCCATTTCTAATTTCCAAATTAAAAGATCTATGCCATTGAAAATAGATGGAATACGACTGGACTGACTCTCATAAGACTGACAACAAGGATCCATGATTCTAGGGTTAATAAAATTACCAGGCTCTGATACCACTTGTTGGATCTAGATTAACCCTAGAGGGGAGGGGGGTGAATAGGGTTTGGGACAGTTTTTCACTGAATTAAAATTTTGACGGGATAATAAATAATAATCAGAACATAGAATGCAACAGAAATAAAAATGCAGAAAGGAAATAACACACAGAGATACCCAGCTTCGGCAAAAAACCAGCCTACTGCTGCATTCCTAAGATTTCTACTAGGTGATAGAATATATCCCGCATACAAGACCATGTACGCTCGCAATCCGTGCTCCTATTCTAACCCTACGCTGAAAATCCTAGATTGATCGTTATCCCCTCGACTAGATTTTCTCGTATTACAAACTTGTAACACGTAGCCCTAGATTTTACAGACTCTAGAAAACCGCCAGCTAAATCCTAGACTGGATTTCATAGTATTTTACAAACACTAGAAACTGTTCGGTCAATTACAGATGAAATTGAAAATACAACAAAATTAAACAAAGAAAATAAAGCCCTCTTCCCTTTTATAATTTAAAGTCCAAATTCATTTTAAAATTCAGCTGGCCCATATATTCATTTTGCTTTGACCATCTTTAAACTTGTTGGCCTGTTTCATTTTCATTCAGCCCGTTCTTTTTCTTTGAGTATCGAAAATGTCGACTGGCTGGGGTTTTCAATTTTAATCCCCAAATCGATATGTTGATGAAGTGTGAAATTCTGGTGCTCGATTCTTGTCTTCCTCTCAGCTTTCTGATGTTTGGATTTCGGGATTCCTTTTTCCGGCTTTTTGATCGAAAACAGTTGGAAATAATATGTGAGTTTTCATAATTTTCTTCGATATTCTCTTTGAGATGTTTGGTTGGTTTTTTTCGATAGTTTTTCCAGTGATGTAAACGGTGTTAATATAGGTTTAAAAATCCCCTAAACATTTCTGATTTCATGTATGATGACTTGACTGATTTTGCGGTTTCCCCTTTTGAATTCTCGGCTGGGTGATTGCTTTGTAAATTCCTTGCTTGATTTCTTTTGATAAATGTAAACAAAAAATTGGTCCCTTCTGAATTTAAAAAAAAACTTCGCATTGATACAAAAACAGGAAAGATATAATTCGAATTTTGATCTGCCATGTCCTTTGTGATTCCACACTTAATCACTTGCCATATTCGAAAAGATTATTTCTGGCTGTATATGAAAATTGAAGTTCGAATCTTTTCTGTGATAAAAGCTCTCTCAAAGAATGCTTTCCTTTTTTTAAATCGATTGTCAAAAATGCTTGATCTGTTTTTGATTGAATTCCATAATTGATACTACAATCAATTCCTTGCATGATTTCTGCTCAAAATAAATTCTTTTTTAGAAAGTTTTTAATAAAACAAATTGAATGATGACTAGCCGAGAATACTTGATTGATTCAAAACATTTAGAGAAAGTTTCTCTCTGATTTATTTTGAACCAGTAGAGATAATTCCTACATGTGTAAACTGAATATGTTTAATGTATACAACCTAACCCTTGATTCCTGAAAATAGATGCTTGTTCAACCATTTTTGCAAATTACTTGTGCATGTCCGCTTTGATCACTTGAAGTAGCATGAACACCTTGAATATGTCTATTGCCTTGAAATTTTTTATGTCTGACTTGAATTGTATATACCATGAATGCTGCTTCACTCGACAAGTTTGTCCATAGTTGCTGAATCATCATACTTACTTTTCTATTTATCCACCATGCCGCAGCTATGTAATTGCCATATTTATATTGCTCGACTATATTCAACATATTTTGCAGAAAACACTTGCATGCTAGTTGCCTCAACCATATGTAAACTGCTGTACACCATATAAGCTTGCATACCTGAACTTTTGACCATACTTGACCTTTATTGACTCCATGAGATGTATTATGTAGGCTTCCCAGTATTGTTGCGTTTGCCTGACTAGCATGTTGCTCTCTTTGCTTTATGAACATTTCTTCTTCCTGACTTGTGCTCGAGCTTGCATTTGAAACCTTGAATTTGAGCATTGACCTGTTGCTTCAATTTGCACTTGAGAAACTGTCTTGCTGAAACATGCTCATTCAAGCTTGAATTTGAGGACTTGATGCCATGAACTGATTTACACACTGGCTTGTGCATGCTAGCCTGTAGCACACTTTTGTATACACGAAAGTGTATATGCTGTTCCTCCTATCTTGACCATTTTGGCGGTACTGGGTCCACCATGCTATGTACTTGCCTTTCATACATGTTGCTTTGCTGAACTAGCTGATTTGTACATGCAACGCTATTGTATTTTTCTATGCTTCATTTATGCTGCTTAACACTATTGTATCCATATCAATGTATTGCTGAAATGTATTTGCCGATCCTTCTTGCTTGTGTTTGCTAAAACAAAATTTTGTGCATACTTGCCTTTTTCCTACTCATGTTGACTTGACCATTCATGTATCTTGGCATGACTCTGGCTCGACCCCTCCATGCATATGCATATACAATTTTGTATGTGTGTATATGTGTGTGTGGCTCGTGACATTTGTGTTGATTCATTTTTGTTTTCCATGCGCTGTGCTGAGTTGGTCCACGTGGCTGCTCCTCAGTTGCTCGCTGATTGGCGAGGCAGTGCACACGTGTATTTTTATACACGTGTATATATGCAGCCATCAAACAAGATTTCCTGTCCCTGTACTATATATATACAAACTGGCTAGACAAAGATCCGATCGAGTCATGAAAAACGATGAGAAACACACCAAAAATATGAGGCAAATAAAATATTTTAAAATTACATTTATATTCGTGTGTATTCTGTTTTTTTCCTGTTGCTGTGTACTGTGTGTGTTTCTATTTTATTTGACAGGTAAGCAGAAGATGACTGGACTGACAGTGAAGAGCAGTGAAGACTGAAGACTGAAGACAGAAGATTACAAAAGCATCTGTATATGAGTGTAACTGAATGCATATATAAAATAGTATAACTTAGTGACAGTGTTATAGTGAGGAGCAGTATACGAATGTATAATGAGAGAATTGTACTCGTATTTGTAATAAACAAATTTGTTTAAAATAAAATATTATTTTATTGTGTTCAAACAAACTTGTCTATTATATTCAGTTTATTTACAAGTACAATATTTTGGGAACGTATAAGATGATGTGTTCACATAGTGGAGTTATAAATAGTTGTATTGTTTGAATATTTGAAATAAAATATTTATAGTTAAACAAAGTACTGTGTAGATATCTGAATGTTTGTATAGTCGTATTCTATTTAAATATAAATATTATATTCCTATCTGTGGTGTTTATATAGAATAGTACAATAACCAACAAATTTAAAATAATATATATTTGGTTGTTATTATCAAACAAAAATCATATAATTGTGTATACAACACTGTCATATACAACAGGAGCATCCTCGATTACTGTTAGTTTTGGATTGGCTTGGATAGAAGCCACATTTTTTGGGCTAGGCTTATCGTTTGGTTCTCAAGGCCCCTGAGGAATTGCAGAAGGATTCGAAGCCTGCAGATTCTTTACATATTACTGGAACCTGTTTTTCCTGATCAATTCCTCAATGAGGTTCTTCAAGTGTCAGTACTCGTTAGTACTGTGACCAGGTTGGTTGTGAAACCTGCAGAATTTTCTCTAGTTCGCTGCTTTGTTGCTTATCCTCGTTGGATTTGGCTCCGCATACTCCTAAGAATTTTTGGTGGCCATATAAATGTTTTCAGGGGTCTCGTTCAAAGGAGTTAACTCCGATGAATTGAAAAGGCGAGATTTCTTAGCAGCCTTGTTGTCGTTTACCATTGATTCACTTTTTCCCCTGAATGCTCTTTTGGTTAGATTGCATAGCTGAACTGGCGGGAGCCTCAAGAAGTGGGTTATTGTCAATGATTTAAAGGGCACAGGTTTATCGTCTATCCTCATATGTTCTTCTGCTTTGTTATAGAACTTATCGAGCTTGGTTGGTTCTTTCATCTTTATCCACCTTCCGAATTCACTCGTTTTGTCTATAGCATCGAGTAGAGCCATGAGGACTATGCACGGCTATGGGTTTCTCACTTTAGATAAAGCGATGTTGAATCGACTAAGGAAAGCTTCGACAGTTTCCCCTGACTTTTGTTTCATGGCGGAGAGTGTTATAGCGTCCTTGGTTTTGGTTCCATATAAGCGGAATTGCTCTTTGAACTTTTTGTTCAGATCGGGGAAACGATCGATAGATTTTGGAGGGAGCTTTGTGAACCAGAGCGATGCAGCTCCTACCAGGTAGAGAGGGAAATACGTGCACCTCAGCTCATCTTTCGCTAAACCGCACTCATATGCCACTTATATTTGAACAAAAAGTAGTTCGGATCAACAATTCTGTTACACGGGGCCAGAGTTGATGGGTAGAACTTCCTCGGACATTCTGCTTTTAGGATCCTTTCGGTGAATGGAGTCCAATCGGGAGAGAAGTCCCATTTCCTTTCATTATCTTTACTAGCTTGATTCTTTTCATAGCACGTTCTATCATATCTGAGATGTATTCTTCGGTACTATGATGATCTGTGAAGTTGAGCTCTTTGCCAAACGTTCGTCCAGGGATACGGTTATGATTAAAGAGCTTAGGTGCTTTGCCTTCTGGTCGGGACGATCCCCCTGAAACAGGGTTAATGACCTTTTGAGTATTCATTTCAGAATGACTCTTAGCTTTCGATCTCGATTCTTCGATATTAGCTCCATCTCTGTCACTTTCCCCATCATAACCATCTTCCATGTTGTTGTTATGGTTATGATCGGAAGTGGGTGATTTGTCATTCCCTTCAAGATCTACATGCACTTTCGGAGAAATTGCATTTGATCGAGTGTTAAGGATGGCATCATGCATTTCCGTCATCATCCTAGTAGAGGCACCCATCCGATTGTTGATGTTGGCAATGTCAACTTTTAACTCATTTCTGGTGACACCGACCCCGCTTTCTGAATTTTCGCCCACTTCAAAGTGATTTGTGAGTGGTGTCTCTTCATTGACAACATCGTCGGCTTCTACCATTGTTTTGCTAGTGGCCTTCTTAGGTTTGTCCATAACTTTGAAGGGGGGTGCGACTTAGAATTTTAATGGCAAGGTGCAAAAAGAGGTAGGAAATGTGAACGCGGCCCCACAATGGGCGCCAAATGTTGACTTCGGAATTGGAATCAACACCAAAGATGTGCCAAAGCACTTCACCAAATTGGTAAGGAAGAATAAAGTGAGGCCACAATCACAAACATCTCAAAAGCATAAAATCAATAACACGTAGTTTTTATAGTGGTTCCATCAATTGAGGATGTACGTCCACTTTCATAAGAGATTCCATTATTAATATGTTGATTGCAAGATAATACTTCTCTCTTACATCAAATTAATCACTCTTTCTCCCATAGATCTTAATCAGATTCACTAAGAATCTTCACTTGAGTTTGAAGAATAAGTGTTTAGAATGGTTGTAGAAAAGATTCGGCAGCACTTCATGATCCCAAAAGCCCCCCTCGCATCCCAAAATGAAGGAATGTGGGGGTATTTATAGGTGAAGTTCAGAACAGGTGGCGGTTATGTAAATGTTGTGCTTTTGTTTTAGGTCATAAGCGGGCTGGAGTATATGTTACACGATCCAAAGTAAAGCGGGATGTGCTTAACAAGGCGGAGCGGTCCAACTCGTTCCATTTGAAGGTAATGCGAGCTAAAGGATGCGGAGCGGGCTATGATAAAGTGGAACGACCCAAATACGCTTGGATCGTGCTTAACCAGGATGATGTGGTTTGGGACTTAATGAAACGGGCTAAAACCTTTAACGAGCTAGCGGTCGAAGAACCTTGCGGGCTAGCCTTTGAGCAGACCAAGATGCCATGACGACTTAAGATGTTCGAAAAAGCCAGAGCTTTTTGTGAACATCATATATTATTTGAACGACCAAAGATGCCATAACGACCTAGAATCCTTGTGTGAGTTAATGGATTCATCGAGCTAAAAACGACACGACGGCCTAAAGGGCCAAATGACCTAAAATCATGAATTAACCAAAACATGCTCATGGTTTTCTAGAACATATTTTATGTGTTAACACATTCATTAGTTGATTTTTTGTGTCGTTTTTGGATTACAAACAGGGTTGTTCTTAAAGGCTTTTCAAGGCTATACGATTTCCTAATTTTGCAGAACTTTCAAATATACTGTAATTTAATTAATGTTGATGTTTGTAGAATTTAGTGCAATTTATTTTGGTTATTTTTATGTGCTGTAGTCTATTATTGTATTATTATTAGGTAGGACGTTTAAATATTTTAGTTTTTGCAATGATTAGTTCAGTTACTTATTTTATAATGCATTTTTTCATTTTTTAATGTATGATTGATCAATCTATGATAATATAATTGTGCAATTTTAATATTAAATTATGGAGTTTTATTGGCTTTTTTTAAGTGGGTCAGGTTGACCCTTTTATTAATTGGATAGGGTTGGGTCGGGTCAACCCATTTATTAGACGGGTTAAATGGGTCAGGTTTGTTATGTCCTGAATTTATCAGGTTGAAATTTGTCTGATCCATTTATGACTTGACCCGACCCGTTCCTTTTGACGGGTGCACCTAATCTACATTTAACAAACAAAATGTGCTTCACTACTAATTGGATTGAATTTAAGATGCGTGTGGATAAGACAAAACTTTTGAGCAACGTTTGGACAAATTAGAGAACTGGAAGTCCCTAATTTTTATTCTTGCATAGTTGCACTTGTCGTTCTACTTTTTGTTCTTTGAGAGGAGGCTATTGTGGATATTTCATTGTTGTTGTATCATAGGTTTGTTAATATTTTTGGCATATTGATCGCACCTTAGTTTATATTTCACACAACAATTTGTAAGTATTCCTTTTGCCTTTCTTAGGAAAAGAAAATGTTAGCGCTACTTTATTTATGCACCATAATGTATCTTAATTTTGGAATTTCTAAATATCGTTTATGTTCTGAATATAATATATTTGATTACATGTTATAGTATATGCATCCACGTTCATGATTGTGTTTGCATGTAAACTGAGATTTTGTTATTATTTGCATTCATTTTAGAATTATAAGTTACACTCATGCAGAATTACCAGCTGTAGCATGCTTTGAATTGCATTCATTTTATAATTTTGTATTGCAATAATGTAGAATTTCAAGTTGTTTCATGCTTTTAATTACATTCTTGAATCTTGGTTGTCGTTCAAGCTTTGGTTGGCATGTTGATGTGTTTCCATGCATTTGTATGTAAGGATAAGTATGTTGTCACACTCTTACTGCTCATGTATTTCACATATATGAAGGTAAGAGTTTTTCTGTTACGCATCACTCCATTTTATTTATGTAACTTCAAGATAGATACATGGATGCAACACAGAATCTATTTGAAGATGAAACGTGCTACAGGGCCCGAAAATATTCGGTGCGGGATGTGCGAATTTGTATTCAATGGTGGATTTTCAGGGTTAAACCTATTGAATAACGACTGATATTATTTCGTGCCTTATTCCCTATCAAATCCTTTGGGCTTTATAGAATTTTTGTTTGAAGATTTTCTATTTAATAAACTTAGCATCAGCTTGGACTTGCAGCTGAACACATGGTGGTTATTATTGTAGCAGCTTTTGCTACTCATGGACCAGTACATAACTCAAGCATTGAATACCACGAGATCACTAGTAGCATTTAAAACTCTAGCAATTTCTATAGTTTGTAAAGTATTAAAATTAGATATATGAAGTTTAACTTGCTCAAAAGGACTTGGATCCTATACAAAAAATATTTGGTGCATTTGAGAATAAAATCGGTAATTTGATTATATGCATCACTTGGATAAAGCAATATGTTGGATGGGAATGTTGAGAAAAATACGGATGTCCACCAAGATATGTCACTGATAGGACACGAGTAATTCAAAACAGAAAACAATTAGAATTGACCATAAAGTATGAAGAGAAAGACATTTCGGAAGCCAACGGAGATTTATACCAAGATAAATCAGTTGAACAATATGGATTCTAAGCCTAATTGATTAGTTGCAAATGGGAGTAAAGGATATAATCCTTTGTATTCATCAGCCATAAAAAGGTGTATATCCAATGTGAATGAGAAATGAAAAACACAAGTTTGTAACACTTACCAATATCAGGACCATCGATAATTAGAAACTATAATATTTTAGAACTGAATAACAATGACGAGACATGACTCAACATTTATTAAATAGTTTTAAGTAGTTTACAGTAGGGATTGCTATGGGCGGGTTTAGGGTTCAAACCCGTTTGATCTGTCCCTGTGATGATCCATTTAAACTGTTCTCATTGAGTCTTTGGAGCGAGTAGATCCACGATCCGCTTAGAGAGGTCTGGATATAAGATCGAGTTTAGGGCATGACTAATCCACTGCAATCAAACCTGCATTGGTGATCATCATAAATTAGTATTGACAATGCAAATGAAGATGAAAATTACCCGTGTACATTAGAAAAACATAAGATGTTTTCAAATAGTTTTGTATGTATACCCTGATATGATATGTTGGAGCATTTAACGTTGTTCATAGGAATGTAATATTAACTATTTTAGAATGTACATAGTCTAATAATTGACTCCTAAACGTGGTTAATGTGAATGTAATATCAACTATTTTAGGATGGGTATTTACTCATTAAATTGACAACGGTTGGATTATGCCATGGTAACTGATCTAACATGCAATATTAGCGTTTACAATATAGTAATATGTTTGTAGTCATATTTTATTTATACAAAAATGAAAAATGTTACACCAACATTAAATTCTTTGAATAAATTGGCTATATCAGTTTAAGCATGATGACTATATTTCAATATTTATAAAAACTACTGATATTAACTACTCGAACCAACTGTGTAAATTTGGGCTATTTCTCATTATATTTTAGTATGCGATACCTCTGATGGAAACAAACTAATAATTTAGAGGTACCCATAAATTTATCCTTCTTTTATTCATTAATAAACTTGAACCACGTTAGGGATGAAGCAATATAAAATGAGAAGTTGCTGAAGGATGTAGAATTTAATCAGTGCTATTTATTGTATTGGATCAGAAGTGATAGATGATTAACGGTAAAACATAATTTTTGTTTATGAATGCTTACGCACTGATTATTTATTCATAGAATTTTACTGAACATCATTCTTGACAAAAAACAACAAAACGTTGGTAGCAAGTACAATTTTGAGAAATGCTTGATTACCTTCTTCTTAGTTGCACGTTGACCACCACGGTTGTTGGCTAATTCCATATACACAACTAAATAATGATACAATTTTACAATCTTATTGATTTTATTTATAATTAATTGTTTGAGCAGTGGATGTTGCAATTCTGAAAAATATATGGAAGATTGAACTGACAAATAGATGCTTTCAACGAGTGGTTGTGCTGCAACACGGGTGCTGTAACAACCCGTAATTTTAGCAACAGTAATGATGATAAATTGAAGAATAATTCATTTAGTATTCAGAATTAAGGGAAACAAAGTACGCCATTGCGTTCATCCCGGAATTTTGGTCAAAATAGACACATGGTTTGCGTAAAACGGACACTATGTGAAGAAGTTGTTAAGGTTTGAAGTTTATATACACATAAGAGAATTATAAATCCACATAACCATCAAAACAGGTTAAAAACAGTTCAAAATCTCAAAATTTATGGGGGGCGGGAAGAAAACTCCCCCAGGGGTGTAATGACCCGCATTTGCAGAGGTATTATAATTAATTTATTTAATTATATAAATAGTGATATAGTGAATTAAATGGTGGTTTAATTAAATAATGGTGAATAATTAACTAAAATAATAAATTAAATAATATATTTAATTTTGAAAGAATCAGAATTGGCTGAAATGGCGATATGGTGTGAACTGGATCATTTGTGATATTTAATTAAGTTCAGAATTGAATTAGAATAACGAATATATTATTTGAACGACGGTTTGAACGTATAATTATATTATAATAAAAATTGAGCTTGAAATGACGCTGCAGTTCGTAAATTGGCGATTCGAATTTCAATTGAATGTACAGGATTCGTTTTAAGCCGGATTTCTGTGAAACAAGAAACGTGTGGAGCTGGTGGAATATATCTTTCTAGTGGAAGAGAAAAATCGGGATTTCATAATGTAGATTTTGATTTACATCCAAATCAAATTTTAGAAAAGTCGCTATGAAATTCCTTTATAATTTATAAAGGAATTATTTATATTTTAAAAAGGAATTTTAATATAAATCTAATATCGGGTTGACCCAGATTTGAAATATCGAGCTATAAATCCCAGTAGAGCTGTATGGTATTCCACAATGAACATATACGATAATGTAAATTTATTTATATTTAATTTAATAACATTTGTCATTTAGAGCTTTAAAAATAGCCACTTTTGCAAACGAAGTAAGAATTCAACGAAACTAATTTTGTTGGATCCGCAATGTCAAATAGTTGTCAGATTTCCAGTTTCATGATTTTTGAAGTCAGCATGTGGCCGTATGGATTTTTAGAGTGAGAAACAGTCAGTATTTTCACGGTTAAAAATACGCTCTGTGAGCAAACGGAGTCGGAATTCGACGAAACCAGTTTCGTTGGGACCGTAATGTCAAACTCTAGCAGTATGTCCAGTTTGGTGATTTTTGAATATCATGTGTAATCATACAGATTTTTAGAAGGGTAAAACGAATAAAAGAAAAAAATATCCTAAGCTAATTGTGATTGAAACCATGGCCACCTGTATCCTTTCTCAATCTCATCCTCCCCTTTAAAAACAAAATGAATCCGCCGTCCTCAATTCTTACAAAGCAAAAGTATAATAGAAAAATAAATCCAAAGAACTCAAATAAAAATCCTTAAATCACCAAACATGTATTTTTTAAGTTTGTTCAAGCTGCTCTTCATCCCTACACCTGTTTTGGTGGGTTCCACCTATATTTCCGTCGAACGGAAATCAACCAGAAGTGCTAGGGTTCACAAATTCCGTAGATCTAGACTTCAAGGTGGGTATTCGAGGTTTTCTTTGTGGTTGTGGTGTCTAGTAGAGTGATTTGTGAGAGTTTGGTTCAATTTGAGGTCAATAAAGTTCGGTACCATTGCTGTTCTTGCGCGTTGGATGTTGGGATCCGCGACCATGAAGAATAGTTCGAACTGAGTGAAAATGGGATGGAGAGATAGAGTTTTTGATGAGAGTTATCACCATATTTTTATTTTGATTTTTTAACTAGAAGGAGGAAAGGGCAGTGAAGCTTTTGGTGATTGTAAACGTACAGGTCATAGGTTCATCGACGAAATTTCTAAGAGAAGGTCGAGCTGCTCATTTCGTATAGGATGAGGAAGAGGAGTCGATGGGGAGTATTTTAGTATACCTAGTTTGATTTATTTTGGATTTGTGGTAAGAGAACATTGCGACTTGAATTAAAGAAGTTAAGATGAGCGGGAATGGCATGATTTTGGGGCAGCAGGTTTTCACAGATCGGGGAAGAAGGATAAATACCGGTCTGGGCTTGAATGGGCCAGGTGAGAATGAGGAATTGAGCGAAACAAGATCCGACAGGATCGTATGGACGGACACTATCAAATGGAACTGACTGGGAGTGGGTTGGAGCTTGTTTGAATTTATGGCGAAATAAATTGTTTGATTCAAATCAGACAAATAGTTTATCGTTCTTTAACGATGAACTGCCAAAGTGAGTAAAACTCACCAACTCTGAACAGTTATATTTTTGTAATATATATTTAGAACTGTTTAAAATTGTCTGATTGACTGTGTGTTGACCGTTGGATTGAACTGCTAGTCAGTTAGTTGTATTTGTATATTGATTCTGTTTAACAGAATATATCATATGGAACTGAAAGTGATGTTGATTTTATTGTGTAACATCTGTGGATGTAGGGAAACAGGTTGAAAGAATCCGAATGGATTCCTCAACATTTTATTTTACTGTTTTTCATGTATTATGAAATATGATGTGTTATATAGTCTGTTATGGATTATGTGTGTTGGAATGATATCGATCCTTGGATGTTTGATATGTAAATAAAAGGGAAAATGTTTACAAAACGAATAGAGTTTTATAAAAGGGAAAAATGTTGATAAAACGAATAGAATAGAATAAAGGAATATTATTTGAAAATAAATAAGATATTATAAAGGTGAATATTTAGAAAACAAATAGAATTATAAAAAGGGAATAGTGTTAATCAAATAGTTATTCGATTAGAGTATATCAAGAAGTAGTTAATCGAATATAGTTTATATTCGAAGGAGTTAAATCGAATATAGTTATTCAAAATGAAGTTAAAATAGAATAGAGTTATTCAATTAGAGATATTCAAATAGAGTTAATCAAATAGAGTTAATCGAATAGAGGAAAAGAAATAGAGTTAAGAAAAATTAGAAACTGAATAGAGATTAGTAAATTGAATGGTTTTCTAAGTGTCAATTTGATGTTGGTTTCGGTCTTCAGGGTTTATACTTAGCGAATGGTTCTCTTACTAGTTTACGGTTAGGGACTGATAGTTGTGAAATGATAGTGATATGTAAATAACAATGGAAATGTTTTCTAGTGTTAATAACATATATTTTCTAAACATAGAAAATAAGGAAATAATGAATACATATATATATATATATATATATATATATATATATATATATATATATATATATATGATTGATGTTTGATCGATATAAATTTCCATCTGGAAATAATATCGTCGTTTGCACACCTGTTTTTCTTTGATAGTTAACTCACAGATTATCAATGTTTTGACCATTTTAACGTTGTTAATATGGAGAGACCGGTTGGATTATTATCCAAAGAATGACTCTGTATTGGCATAAGCGTTGCGAATCATATATGCCAAAGACAATTGAAGACGGAGTAAAGTGCAAGGGCTATTGTATAAGTCATAGATAACAGTGCCTAAGATGGATGTACTGTATAGTGCCCTTCGGTTCATCCTGTTCCTGGATGACTTGTATGGACGAATGTCTGACATAGTATTTCCAGAGGATCCAGTACATTGATTTCTTCAACTGTACCAAGAGTGGAACGGAGAAGGAAACTTCTTTTAGCTAACAAAAAATGTATGGTTGAGAACATCAATCGGTGATTTGATGGATTTGACAATGTGGCATTCAAAGTGAATCTGGTGTGATGATAAAGCGTAGCTTATGGCCCCACATCTGGTAAATGACAGAAATCGGGCAGGCAGCATGGCTAAGTCGGTCGCCCCGAAGTAGGGTGTATAATCACCTGATCTAGAATTTTATTTATTTCTAATTTTTTTTTGTCGATACTGTCCCATTTGGGAAACGATTGCGGATCCCAACCGTTGGTGATATACATTCGATACACTCAAGCGAAATGAGTGGTCGGTCATGTGTGGCCGGGTTGCAAGATGTTCTTGTTGAACCCAGTGTATTCCTTTCTAGAGGTACACTAGCAAAAGGTGGTTCCATACCTTGTCGTAGTTGGAAATCCATTACCCAATACGTGCTTGCTGTTTTTGATTGTATATTATATATGTAGAACGTGAGATGAAAGCGTTTCTGCTAGATGATTATTATATCGTGGTTGATAGACATTATTATAATATCAAAAGGTTTTTGATATAAAGATAATTTGGATTCTCATAAGGGAAAAACCCGTTCCGTTATACGGCGTGATCTTATGAGATATCGTTTAATGGCTCAAACTGTTTTTAAACTGTTTTACTCATACCAGTCCCATGAGTTACCCGGAGTTTATTTTGTTTTGTTTTCTCTAAACTCTTGGGAGCCCAATTTTGTACGGGCAGTCAAGTAGTCGGGATTTACAGATATACTGGAAGAGCTGGAGCAGGAGGCTTTAGAAATCATATAGCTATAGATTATTTTTGCTGTGTTGTAAGTGTCGTACTCTGATAATGTTATTGTATACATATACTGATTTTATTTCAAGGATATGTTATCTATTATATGCTATTCATTCCGCTGTGAGATTCGTGTTACTCTGATGTTGTGTCCTTCTTCTTCTTCTATTCTAAGTTTCTATCTTATCTCTCCTCGCCCTCTGTTTTCTTTCTATTAATTTCCTGATTTTCATTTTAATTTGGGGTCGGACTTGTGTTTTTGTTCAGCTCAAATTGGACCGGATTTTTGGGTCATTACAGTTGGTATCAGAGCAAAGGTTTAGTTAATACCTTGGCTCTGTGGCGTGACTCGGTAGAGATAGGGTAAGTAATACCCTAGATTGAGTTTGAGTGTATATATATGAGTGAGCGTATTTGTTATTGATATAAAAATTGTTTTATATTGTGGTGATTTATTGGTTGAGTTGTTTATGAGTTCTGGTCGATCAGTTTGATCCACTGTATCGGTAGGGATTTTGTAAGCACTCGAATACGATGAACCATCATGGTATGTTTTGAAAGAGGGTAAATTAAAATAAGTTTACCCAAGGTATATCTTGATATAGAGAAGATATATATATATATATATATATATATATATATATCAAAATTATAATATAGTGGGTATATTGGTTGTTATTATAATCGAGTAAGATTATAAATTAAATGGCTATGAAAATAACCAATCAGAATTCATATAAATGAAATACGTGAAATCAGACGAGTTAAATTTGAAATTTAAATCAAAAATTGAATTAAAATTCTGGAAAATTGGATAAGTGTTTGTAAATGGATTTGGATTAAAAATAAGGAAAATTTAAGATCCTGGGAGATTTTAAATCGTTTTACAAGCAGTGTGAATTATATTTTAAAATGAATTTCAGAGTGGAAATGTTTAGAAATGGTTTTATAGTATTGAACTCACTTCGATCGCTGGAAAATAGATTCTGATGATGACAGCTGCATCATCAGTGTTAATTTCGAGTTGTAAGTGACGAATTACTACCAGAGATACTGTTTTGAATTTGTTTTGGGGAAAGACGAGTTGTGTTGAATTTCAAAATGGAATTTATAATATATAATTTGAATAGAATTTGATATATAGAATTTGAATAATAGAATTTGATATATAGATTTGAATAATAGAAGTGATATAAAATTTGAATAGAAATTGAATAGAATTAACTAAGTTGAAGAGGAATTAGTTAATCGAGTTTTTAATTTGAAGTTGAACTTTGAAAGGTGAATTGGATTTGTAAATGGATATTCAAAATCGAATATAGAACTTAAATTTGAAATTTGGATTCAAATTAGTTAACAAGCAAGTTAAAATATATTTGAACATGTCATGTTCAAATATAAAAGTTAAATAGGCTAAAGAGTTAATTAACAAATTAATTAACGAATTAAGTTAAAACGATCAGGTATGAAGGTATATAAATAGAATGCTCGATGAAAAGGTATGTATTTAATTCATATATGAGATTTTATGCGCCGTATCGGCTAGCCGCTTGGCTTTTTCTTTTTCTTTTGGATTGGTGAGGGCCATGGGAGGCTATTTGAAATATCTCGATGCTCCTGGTACAAAGGAGGTTATGGCGAATTTTTCCGGGAATTTAAGGAGTTAGAATATTTTTAAGATAATTTGGTTGTTAGAAATCAACGTATCGATATATATATATATAGAAGTCGATAAGGAAACGAACTTAGAAATAGAATAGTAAAATCAAAAAGGAAGACTAAGAATAAAATCTAGTAAGAATAGAAAGAGGAAGCGTATATGTGTTTAAAAGTGAATAAGTAGTTGTATGGTATTGATTATTCGAGTAAGTAGTCATATCTGTTTTGACATTATAAATGTTATTCAGTCAAGGTCTGAGAGGTAGTTATACCCCCAACTTGATTGATTTCATTATTAACAAATAAATAGTAAGATTTCAGGCTCGAAGATCATTGTTGAATAAGTGTTAGTTGAATGTAGTATTTGGGTTGTCGTAACGATGTTTAACACAACGTCTGTTTTAACCCAAATAAGTGTAAGCTTGGAAATATAATAAAGAATATTTCCTAAGTATAGAAATAAGCGAGATCGGAAAAGAGATAAGTAATTGGAATATTTTCCAATTATAAATAGCATATGTTTTCTAAAGTTTAGAAAATAAAGGAAGGCGATATTCGGAAATGTTTTCCAAATAACATAAAAGGCCAATATGGTTATTGAAAATATTTGGTTAACAAATATTGATAAAGAAATAGAGAAGTGATTTAACTAATGGAATATTAATTAAGGGCTCAACGACATATTCAAAAGGAAAATTTGATTTTTAAAAAGAGTAAACTGTTTAGAAACTCCCAGGGAAAGACTGTCTGAATTAAAAACAAATTTAACAAAAATTTGTGAAAGCAAAATTGAATTAAATTAAAGCCAGTAAAGTGGTAACTGAGGTTGAATTAGAATGATATCAAGACAAATTGGATTGTGAGATTCAAATTTGAAGTGTAATGTGATAATCAATTTAAGAGTTGGGAATCGAGAAGAAACTCGAGTTGAAATGATATTTGGCTCGGATATAAGCGAATGGTTGTGTTGTGGATAAAAGCAGATTGGAATTTGATTGGGATGACCCTTGTATCCACTGAATTGATAACAGGTGGAAAGGATATAATGATATGCCGACAAAAGGTACAAGTTTATATTTCATATGGTATGTGATTTATGAGCCGAATTGGCAAGCCCTTGGCTGTTTGATTTTCTTTTGGGTTGGAGATGGACCAGAGAGGCGAGTTGGAGTTTGACCTATTGACCAGTACAAAGGAGGTGCTGGCGAAATTTTTCGAACAGTTAAGGCATTAGAAAATTTTCAGGATTTTTGGAAATTTTCGTTGATAAGAATTAATTAATATTTAATTGAAATTAAATTGGTTCAGTTGAAACTGAAGTTAAGAAGTGAACAAATATGTTCTAACCAGTCGATAGGGTCGTTCTCTACCTTAGCAATTTCGAGGACGAAATTATTTTAAGTGGGGAAGATTGTAATGACCCGCATTTGCAGAGGTATTATAATTAATTTATTTAATTATATAAATAGTGATATAGTGAATTAAATGGTGGTTTGATTAAATAATGGTGAGTATTCAATTAAAATAATAAATTAAATAATATATTTAATTTTGAAATAATCAGAATTGGCTAAAATGGCGATATGGTGTGAAATGGATCATCTGTGGTATTTAATTAAGTTCAGAATTGAATTAGAATAACGAATATATTATTTGAACGACAGTATGAACGTATAATTATACTATAATAAAAATTGAGCATGAAATGGCGCTGCAGTTCGTAAATTGGCGATTCGACCTTCAACTAAATGTACAAGATTCGTTTTAAGCCGGATGTCTATGAAACAAGAAACGTGTGGAGCTGGTGGAATATATCTTTCTAGTGGAAGAGAAAAATTGAGATTTCATCGTGTAGATTTTGATTTACGTCCAAATCAAATTTTAGAAAAGTCGCTGTGAAATTCCTTTATAATTTATAAAGGAATTATTTATATTTTAAAAAGGAATTTCAATATTAATCTAATATCGGGTTGACCCGGATTTGAAATATCGAGTTATAAATCCCAGTAGAGCTGTATGGTATTCCACTGTGAACATATACGATAATATAAATTTATTTATATTTAATTTAATTATATTTAAATATATTTATATATTTAAATGGGTCATTCAGAGCTTTAAAAATAGCCACTTTTGCAAACGAAGTCAGAATTCAACGAAACAAATTTTGTTGGATCCGCAATGTCAAATACTTGTTAGATTTCCAGTATCATGATTTTTGAAGTCAGTATGTGGCCGTACGGATTTTTAGAGTGAGAAACAGTTAGTATTTTGATGGTTAAAAATACGCGGTGTGAGCAAACAGAGTCGGAATTCGACGAAACCAGTTTCGTTGGGACCGTAATGTCAAACTCTAGCAGTATGTCCAGTTTGGTGATTTTTGAATATCGTGTGTAATCATATGGATTTTTAGAAGGGTAAAACGAATAAAATAAAAAAAAATCCTTACCTAATTGTGATTAAAACCATGGCCATGTGTATCCTTTCTCAACCTCATCCTCCCCTTTATAAACAAAATGAATCCGCCGTCCTTAATTCTCACACAGCAAAAGTATCAGAGAAAAATAAATCCAAAGAATTCAAATAAAAATCCTTAAATCACCAAACATGTATTTTTTAAGTTTGTTCAAGCTGCTCTTCATCCCAACATGTGTTTTGGTGGGTTCGACCAATATTTCTGTCAAACGGAAATCAACCAGAAGTGCTAGGGTTCACAAATTCCGTACATCTAGACTTCAAGGTGGGTATTCGAGGTTTGCTTTGTGGTTGTGGCATCGAGTAGAGTGATTTGTGAGAGTTTGGTTCAATTTGAGGTCAATAAAGTTCGGTATTGTTGCTGTTCTTGCGCGTTGGATGCTTGGAGCCACGACCATGAAGTACAGTTCGAACTGAATGAAAATGGGATGGAGAGATAGAGTTTTTGATGAGGGTTATCACCATATTTTTAGTTTGATTTTTTAACTAGAAGGAGAAAAGGGCAGTGAAGCTTTTGGTGATTGTAAACGTACAGGTCACGGGTTCATCGACGTAATTTCTGAGAGAAGGTCGAGCTGCTCATTTCATATAGGATGAGGAAGAGGAGTCGATGAGGAGTATTTTAGTATACCAAGTTTGATTTATTTTGGATTTGTGGTAAGAGAACATTGCGACTTGAATTAAAGAAGTTAAGAGGAGCAGGAATGGCATGATTTTGGGGCAGCAGGTTTTCACAGATCAGAGAAGAATGATAAATACCGGTCTGGGCTTGAATGGGCCAGGTGAGAATGAGGAATTGAGCGAAACAAGATCTGACAGGATCGTATGGACGGACACTATCAAATGGAACTAACTGGGAGAGGATTGGAGCTCGTTTGAATTTATGGCGAGATAAATTGTTTGATTCAAATCAAAAAATTAGTTTATCGTTCTTTAACGATGAACGACCAAAGTGAGTAAAACTCACCAACTCTGAACAGTTATATTTTTGTAACGTATATTTAGAACTATTTAAAATTGTCTGATTGACTGTGTGTTGACCGTTTGATTGAACTGCTAGTCAGTTAGTTGAATTTATATATTGATTCTATTTAACAGAATATATCATATGGAACTGAAAGTGATGTTGATTTTATTGTGTAACATCTCTGGATGCAGGGAAACAGGTTGGAGGAATCAGATTGGATTCCTCAACATTTTATTTTACTGTTTTTCATATATTGTGATATATGATGTGTTTTATAATCTGTTTTGGATTATGTGTGTTGGAATGATATTGATCCTTGGATGTTCTATATGTAAATAAAAGGGAAAATGTTTATAAAACGAATAGAGTTTTATAAAAGGGAAAAATGTTGATAAAACGAATATAATAGAATAAAGGAATATTATTAGAAAATAAATTGGATATTATAAAGGAGAATATTTAGAAAACAAATAGAATTATAAAAAGGGAATAGTGTTAATCAAATAAAGTTGTTGGATTAGAGTATATCAAGAAGTAGTTAATCGAATATAGTTTATGTTCGAAGGAGTTAAATCGAATACAGTTATTCGAAATAAAGTTAAAACAGAATAGAGTTATTCAATTAGAGCTATTCAAATAGAGTTAATCGAATAGAGGAAAAGAAATAGAGTTAAGCACAATTAGAAATTGACTAGAGATTAGTAAATTGAATGGTTTTCTAAGTGTCGATCTGATGTTGGTTTCGGTCTTCGGTGTTTATACTTAGAGAATTGTTCTCTTACTAGTTTACGGTTAGGGACTGATTGTTGTGAAATGATAGTGATATGTTACTAACAATGGAAATATTTTCCAGTGTTAATAACGTATATTTTCTAAACATAGAAAATAAGGAAATAATGAATATATATATATGATTGATGTTTAATCAATATAAATTTCCTTTTGGAAATAATATCATTGTTTGCACACCTGTTTTTCTTTGATAGTTAACTCACAGACTATCAATGTTTTGACCATTTTAACGTTGTTAATATGGAGAGACCGGTTGGATAATTATCCAAAGAACCACTCTGTATTGGCATAAGCGTTGCGAATCATATATGCCAAGGATAATTGAAGACGGAGTAAAGTGCAAGGGCTATTGTATAAGTCTTAGATAACAGTGCCTAAGATGGATGTACTAAATAGTGCCCTTCGGTTCAGCCTGTTCCTGGATGACTTGTATGGACATATGTCTGACAGGGTATTTCCATATGATCACGTATATTGATTTCTCCAACCGTACCAAGATTGGAAGCGGAGAAGGAAACTTCTTTTAGCTAACACATAATGTATGGTTGGGGACGTCAATCGGTGATTTGATGGATTTGACGATGTGGCATTCAAAGTGAATCTGGTGTGATGATAAAGCGTAGCTTCTAGCCTCACATCCGGTAAATGACAGAAATCGGACAGGCAACATGGCTAAGTCGGTCGCTCTGAAATAGGGTAAATAATAACCTGATCTAGAGTTTCATTTATTTCTAAAAATCTATTGTCGATACTATCCCATTCGGGAAACGGTTGTTGATCCCAACCGTTGGTGATATACATTCGATACACTCAAGCGAAATGAGTGGTCGGTCATGTGTGGCCGGGTTGCAAGATGTTCTTGTTGAACCCTGTGTATTCCTTTCTAGACATACACTAGCGAAAGGTGGTTCCATACCTTGTCATAGTTGGAAATCCATTACCCGATACGTGCTTGCGGTTTTTGATTGTGTACTATATATGTAGAACTTGAGATGAAAGCGTTTTGCTGGATGATTATTATATTGTGGTTGATAGACATTATTATAATATCAAAAGGTTTTTGATATAATGATAATTTGGATTCTCATAAGGGGAAAACCCGTTCCGTTATACGGCGTGGTCTTATGAGATATCTTTTAATGGCTCAAACTGTTTTTAAAATGTTTTACTCATACCAGTCCCATGACTGACCCGGAGTTTATTTTGTTTTGTTTTGCCTAAACTCTTGGGTGCCCAATTTTGTACGGGTAGTCAAGTAGTCGGGATTTACAGATATACTGGAAGAGCTGGAGCAGGAGGCTTCAGAAATCATATAGCTATAGTTTATTTCCATTGTGTTGTAAATGTCGTACTCTGATAATGTTATTGTATAAATATACTTATTTTATTTCAAGGATATGTTATCTATTATATGTTTTTCGTTCCGCTGTGAGATTCGTGTTACTCTGATGTTGTGTTCTTCTTCTTCTTATATTCTAAGTTTCTATCTTATCTTTCCTCACCCTATATTTTCTTTCTATTAATTTCCTGATTTTCAGTTTAATTTGGGGTTGGACTTGTGTTTTTGGTCAGCTCAAATTGGACCGGATTTTTGGGTCATTACAAGGGGTGTCGACCCCATTAAGGGGGTGTCGACCCCTGGGTCGACCCCATAAGGGGGTGTCGACCCATGGGTCGACCCTACAAGGAGGGTGGTCGACACATGGGTCGTCCCCACAAGGATGGGGGTCGACCCCTCTGTTACAGATCTGGGCAAATTCTTTTGGTTGAATGTGGACTCCTTTCTTGACCTAGTTCGTTGGCTAAGGCTATAAATAAGACCCCATTTCTCTTGTTTTTCCATACATAAAACAATGGAGAACTAGATGCTACCCCTTCCCAGATTGAATCAAGTCTTTTCTTCTTCAGCAATCATGCCATTGTTTGCAGATCTAATTCACTATTTAGATCACATCATGCCTGTTCCAATTATGTTTATGGCTAAACCAGATTTGTTAATTAGTTGGCTATCTAATTCATTGGTTAGACCTTATCATGACTGTTATGATGTCCCTATCATGTTAGATTCAGATCGATAGTCACATGTTAATCAGATTTGTTCCTATATACCTATCTGGCCATTATGCCACTATATGTTTATGCCTATTTCTGCCATTATATGTCAAACTTGTTAGTATGATCATTTATGACCTCTTCCCTCTATATTTTCCCTTTTTATTTTATGTAGCCGGCCTAACTTCGAGCTTAAGCATGCCGCTGAAATATGCGAACGCGCTAAATTGGGAACAAGGGGAAAAATGGTAAAATTAGGCCATAACTTGTAATTGGAAATTTGGGGCATAACTTGAATAAAATATATGAACATGAATTTGCGGCGTAAAATCAACTTGTGGTTAAAGACCTTAATTTGGGGTATATTTTTAATTATGAACATAACTTCGTAAAGGGGCATGAAAACCTATAACGAGGTAGGAATAATTGGTTAACAATTGAAATGCCTAAAAATTGCAGTAATTCGAAACCGTAACCGCGCTGAGACACGAGGTTAGATTACACTTGTGGTGGAAATCTGGCCGGAATAGACTGGCATGTCCAGCGTCCACAAGTGATGAATCTAATGTGAGGGGTTTAAGTGCATTAACACGAGACGCGCTAAGACACGAGGTTAAGTCCGACTTGTGGAAGAAGTCTGCCCAAAACTGACCGGCATATCCAGCATCCACAAGTGATATGCTTAATGTGGGAGGCTCGGTACATTATAACCATAAATGAATATGGTAAGGAAATACATAACCTAGCAGAATCTATAGGGAATGTATTAACATATAATAAGGGTTAAGTGAACTTGTTTGAAACAGTGGGTGGGTTAAGTAAGTCTTGGGTGGGTAGGTAATATATAGATATAGGCCCATAAAACATAACCTGTGGGGTTATGCAATCTTTTACTCTAGTATGGCATAACATGTGGAAAACCTATTGGGGATGCCAGCACAGGGGAAAGCTTGTATCATCTTGTGTGTAGGACCGGTTTCAGTCAATAACCCATAAATAGGTATCAAATGAGTACTCCGAACTAGGTCGGAGCCGGGGCAAGCTTACTGGGATGAATTGTAAGAGATCCAAACGTGGGGTGGTGTGGGCGGCGAAGACTGACGGAGTCATGTGCATGCATGTGTCCGGCAGAGGAGGATAAGACACCGTGACACCTGTAGATATGGTTATGCGCATCCTGAAAATGAAGGGTTTCCACCTTATGGAGTGATAAATCCTACTGTGGGGCCAGCACAGGGTATTTACGGAGTAGGAAGCCGATCGATAAGGGTAGTAGTTAAGGTACATCTAGACTCCAGTATGTTGGACTGTCTGTTGATTGTATGGGGTGAAAACCTCTCACCGGATGTACACCTAAGCCTACCATCTTATACTTGTTGGGGATCATCATCTTGGTAATAAGACACTGGTATTAGATAAAAGAAATCATTAGAGAAGCGTTATTTATTCTATCAAGCTGTCCAGTTTACCTTGTCACTGCCTTATATGTTGTTATCTCTCCTATCCACTTTATATGCCTGTCATGGTACTTCTACCTATTTTTATGCTAAAAGTTATCGGACTTGCCAGACTTTATGTCTGACCCATTTTGTTTTCTCTCCTTTCTCTTCCCTCCCAAGGTTCTCAGGGTGGGAATACTCAAGCTTGACCAGGATTCTGCTTTCATTCCTCTTGGAGCTGCTTAGATGTATTACTCAAGCTCTTATCATTTCTACTACGGCTATGGTTTTTTTGGGGAATTATGCTTCTTTTATTATTTAATATGATGTTTTAATTGTAAGACAAAAAATTTAATGATGTACAGGGTTTTTTGTTTTTCAGACATATGATGTAACTATGTTTTGAACTACGATGCTTTATGATAAATAATTTTTTTAATTCCATTGCTATTTTATACCTGTCTTGTAGTGTCTCTGTTTTTGTTTACCTACAACGCTTCACGAAACTTAATGGATTCTCTTAACAAGTGACATTAACGGATGTGCAGCCTCGCACTTGGTATCAGAGCTGAAGGTGTTTTCAAAAAGGTTTTAAAAGAAAGAATTCTCAAAAGAAAATTCGGTTTTGAAAAACATATTCCCCAAAGTCATATGTAATATCTTTCGATCCTTTGTCCGAATCCTTTTCTTTTCAACAAGTTTGGTGAACCTAATATTCCTGATGGCGTAATGATACTAGGCTGGTTCCGTAGGTATCTAGAGGCCACTGTACCTGCCGGTGGTTGAGCTGATGTTCCTCCCCCAGTTACACCCTACGTTCCTCCTCCTTTGCGTGCATATAATTTCTCTAAGATTTGCAAAGATTTCTATGCTTTGGGTGGAAATCCATTCAGAGGAACCAAAAATTTCGTAAAGGCAAGAAATTGGCTTAAAGGGACGGAGGATCTTTTTGGGATTTTCGAAGTGGATGGTCGTAGGAAGATTCGGTTAGCCGCCTGGCTACTGAAAGATAAAGCTTCATTCTGGTGGGAAGTAACGCACGCAGGGCATCCAGTAGAGACTTAGGATGATTTTCAGAAAAGATTTAAAATGAAGTTTCTTTCTCAAGCTGACAAAAGTATGCAAATGGAGAGGTTTCTGGCACTCAAGCAAGTAAGCATGACAGTCAAAGACTATATTAACAAATTTAATCAACTGGCGAGGTTAGAGTTGGAGCTAGTGGATACTCCGCATAAGACAGCATTGCAATTTGCTAGAGGATTGAATGAACCCCTCCACAGGTTACCTATATCTCGCATTCCAATGGGAGCAACTATTGAAAGACTCGTTGATATGGCCTTGGTGCATGAGGAAGACAAAGGTGAAAAGAAAGAAGTTAAGGTTGAGGAAACACAAAATAAGAAGGTATAGCCCAAGAAGGGACAATAGCAACAACAACAAAAGAAAAGAGGAAAGAATGAAAAGGCTAAAGATAATAGGAAGTGTCATAATTGCAGACGCGATGGTCATTTTGTCAAGGACTGCAAAAGTAGGAAGAATGCTTGCTTCAGTTGTGGAGAGGTTGGACATTTTTCTAAGGAATGCCCAAAGAAGCAAGGACAAGGTCAAAGGGCAGGAGCTTCTGGAGGGCAAGTGCATGCTTTCGCGATCAGTGCTCCAGATCGAGGTTGGAAAGTTTCCATGGAAGTTTGATTTCTCTTTCCAATCATCCTATTAGACCTCTTTTTAATTCTGGTGCTTCACATTAATTTATACATAATTCTGTAGTTCAGTCTATGCACCTTAGTACTAGTATGGTAGTGGATCCCGTTGTTGTATCAAACCCCATTGGTAGTTCGGCTCATTTGTCCATGGTTTGTCGGGGTTTGAGAATATCTATGTTATGCATCGAGTTTGAGTGCGATGCATATGTGCTCGGTATTATGGGCTATGGTTTGATTCTAGGGATGGATTTGCTAACCATGTATGGTGCCATTCTACATTGCAAGAATAGGGTCGTAAAACTATCCACTTGCCATGGGAGGATCCTGGAGATTTCTTGTGACCTTAAGGGCTCTGTCATGCTTAGTTTCCTAGAGTCTCTTGATGCATCTATTAATGATTTGCAATCGGTTCCGGTGGTCTATGAATATTCTGATATTTTTGAGGAGGTTCAGGGATTACCTCCGAGGTGCGAGATCGATTTTCATATATACTTGGTAGACAATGCAAAGCCAGTTGCATTACCCGTGCACCATATAGCTCCAAGGGAAAGGAGGGAGCTTAGTAAGCAAGTAGGGGAGCTAATTGAGAAAGGGTTTATTAGGAAAAGCATATCTGAATAGGGTGCTCCGGTAGTATTTGCAACTAAGGCGGATGGCTCGCGTTGCTTATGTGTAGACTATAGAGAGTTGAGCAAACTCACAAAGAAGAATAGTCACCCACTCCTAAGGAAAGATGATTTGTTTGACCAGCTTGTTGATGCATCAGTATTCTCTCAGTTAGACAAGGCCACGGGATTTCATCAGTTGAGGGTGGCCGAGGAGAGTAAAGACAAGTCCACTTTTAGAACTCCAGATGGTTTCGTTGAATGGCTTGTTATGCCTTTTGGGTTGATGAATGCACCCACCTATTTAGTTGATCTGATGAGTAGGGTGTTTCTGGAGTTTCTAAATAAGTTCATAGTGGTCTTTGTTGATGATATCTTGATGTTCTCAAACAGCGAGGAAGAGCATGCCCAACATTTGAGAGAAGTTTTGAAAACTCTGCGTGCGCATCAGCTTAAGGCAAAATTCTCCAAGTTCCATTTTTGGATAAAGAGGTGAGACTTCTAGGGCGTGTGGTCCCTTAAGATGGGATAGCAGTAGATCCCGCAAAGGTAGTTGAAGTTCAATATTGGCAAATTCCTAAGAATGCAACGGAAGTCTGAAGCTTTCTTGGATTGGCAGGCTATTATAAGAAGTTCAATAAGGGCTTCGCAAAGATATCTGCCCCACTCACCAGGCTGACGAAGAAGAATTTGACATTTTCATGGGATATAGATTGTGATGTTGCTTTCCAATGATTGAAGAGGGCTCTGACAACAGCCCTAGTCTTGACCTTGCTCGATGGAAGCAAAGTGTTTATAGAATACACTGATACATGTGGTACATGGCTTGGTGCAGTTCTGATGCAAGAGGAAAAGGTAGCATGTTATGGGGGTAGACAACTAAGAGTTCATGAGAAGATTCACCCTACCCATGATTTAGAGCTAGCTGCCATAATATTCGCACTTAAGAGGTGGCGTTATTATTTTCTTGGAGAGAAGTTCGAGTTGTATACCCATCATAAATCTCTCAAGTACTTGTTCTCACAAAAAGATCTTAATTTAAGGAAACAAAGGTTGATGGAGTTCCTAGCATCTTATGACTTCGAGATTGCTTATACCTCTAGCAAGGGTAATTTAGTTGCAGACGCACTAAGCAGGCAGAGTATGACCTTAAGTCCTTTGTTTGCGGAAATTATATCCTCTTTTGAATTTAGACCCTCCACCGAGGTTTTGCCTGCTTATTTGCATCACCGGAGATAGGAACTACTCTTATGGATCGGATTGGAGCTTTGAAGCAAGAGATTCCACATATTTCAGACATCTTGGATAGGCTTAGTAAAGGGGAGACTTCTAGTCACCTCAGTAGATATTCCATAGAAGATAAAGGATGGTTGCGATGAGATGGGAGGCTTTGTGTTCCCCAAACTGGGAGTTTATTGCAGATAGTCCTAGAGGAAGCTCATCATTCTAAGATGACTATTCATCCAGGTGGTGATAAGATGTATCGGGATATGAAGAGGGTTTTCTTTGGGCCTGGGATGAAGAAAGATGTGGTTGAATCTGTTTCTTAATGTTTGATTTGCTAGCAAGTTAAAGTTGAGAAAAAGAAGCTCGGTGGTTTACTTCATCCTTTAGAGGTCCCACAGTGGAAATGGGTGAGCGTCTCAATGGATTTCATAGATGGTTTACCTAGATCAAAGAAAGGCAACACCAGTATTTAGGTTGTAGTAAACAGACTTACTAAGAGCTCTCACTTCATTTCGGTTAAGAGTAAGAGGATGGCATAATGGATAGCAACAGTTTACGTTCGAGAGATAGTCCGTCTTCATGAAATCCTTTTGAGCGTCGTAAGTGATCGTGACTCTATTTTCACCGGTGAATTCCGGAGGATCTTGCAAGAAGCATTAGGTACACAGTTATGTTTGAGCACCGCTCATCATCTCAGACCGATGGATAAACAGAAAGGGTGAATAGTGTTCTTGAGGATCTTTTAAGACTGTGTATCCATGACTTCAGAGGGACTTGGGAAGAGAATCTTCCTTTACTAGAGTTCGCCTACAATAACAGTTATAAAGCTAGCATTGGCATGACATCCTTTCAAGCATTGTACGGACGACCCTGTAGATCACCGACTTCTTGGAGGGAATCTTCAGAAAGACTACTACTAGGACCATATATAGTTAGAGAAACATCCAAGAAGATTGATCTTATTAGACGGCGAATGAAGAAACACTACAAGAAAATCTATCTTTAGTTGCTATTTTTGGCAGCGTTCATAGTGTGAATGCATCCAACTCTATTTTTTTTCAATTTTTTTAGTTAATTTTAGAGCCGCCAAAATTTCCCACCTTCGCCGCCAATTAATAAAAACTTGTCATGTTTTTCCTTTCCCTCTGCTTTTTCCATTCTCCCTCTTTCAGCAAAATTTCCCTCCTCTCACTTACAATTCTGGCCTCCTCCCGTTTCATCTTCCATCGCACGCATGCTTGTTTGTCTGCCTGCTTCCAACACGATACCATGTCAATCCACTCCCTTCCACCTCATCGATAGGGATTCCCACCAACTTGTAGATATGCTCCACTCCGCTTTGTTCACAAGCCCTAGATCTACAAATCGAGGTAATTCGCTATTTTTTGGGTATAAATCGCTATTCTTTTTACAAATCAAGGTATCAATGGTTGTTATTTGAGCTATAAATCTCTAGTAATTTTCGTTTTTGTACTCAAATGTCATGCCTAATGTTTTTAATTAAATTTAGAAAAAAAACCCTTTATTTTGTTCAATATGGGTATTATATCTGATAAAACTTGCTTTGATTTGGCAATTGCAGTGGATCTATTTGCAGTTTAAGATCCATTGCTGCGGTTCTGATTTTCTATATTGCTTCAATCAATTCTCAAAAGGTATTCATTTGGATTTGTTTGATCAATTTGATTCAATGTTAAAATTTCTTAATTTTTAATTTGAGAATATAGTTATTCTACATCTTAGGTTCGGGGAAATAAAAATTGTGATAATGGAGGAGAAACATATTAATTTGGATACTACCCTAGGAGTTCAAGCACTGTTGAAGGTACAGTTTTATGGGTTGGGCTGCTAAGTAGACCTACAACAACAGTTGAGCAAGTAAAAGAATTTTTCTACCTTTTCTTCTAGAACAGGGTGAGATTTGTTTTTATGTTTGAATTTCAGTATTCAAAGTTCAAGTGTGCATTTTCTATGACTAAAAGCTTGTTTTGGAACCTGAAAGCGAGGAAGCTTCAGCTGAATGCAGATGAAGATGTTTAAAAGTTAGTCGATCCTCTAAAGTTAAGGAAAAGATTGGAGCTGTTGTAAGTGGTTTTTTGGTCGAGTCTAATGTTATTAAGTGGTATATGTTTAATCTGATTCGATATACTTTTTTTGTTTAGCTTGAGCTATTTATTTTAGCTAGTTAGATTTATAGGAGTGTGCATATGTTTAGTTTGATTTATATTAATGTTTCATTAACATATTCAACTTAAGCAATGTTAATGCAAATTACAGACACAAAGATTTTCTAACTTGGCATGGCAAGATAATTCAAAACACTATTTTACTGATTTCTTGATCAAACAACTCATCCTTCCATGCTGACCTCTTAAGTATATGGGTTTATAGAAGTCTGATTTTTTTCAGCAGTGTGTTGAAAACTTGAAATACTACCTATTGTAATCAATACTGAAATTGATGTGACGATGGGTTTATTCACACATTTAATGCAAAAATGCAATAATCAATAATTGACTTAATGGATTATCCTGTGCAGATGAGCTAATTTTTAGCTTAGTGAAAGTTTTAAAAATTCAATTCCCTTGCTTATGAGCTTCGTATGAACAAATGGATGAAAATTTGGTTAAAATGGTAATTAATAAGTTAAAACTATTGTAAAAGTTAGGCTAGTTACTTTAATATTCCAAACTATGAATAGAACCTAGATGTGTAGACAACACAGTAAATTGTGGTTATACAAATAATGCTTTACTCACAATTCCATGAAGAAATGAAGATTTATATTTTTCCAATGGAATCAACAAAATATCGAAAGATTAAGACATTGAGTCGTGTTTTAATATATTGAGCTGGCCTTTATCTAAATCTTTGTACTTCAAATGGAATGTTAGTTGTTCATGTTACTATTAATTTCAACATGCTTACAATGTGAATCTTTGATGATGTAGATGTAGATCACATGAAAACAAAAGTGCAACATGGCATCAACTATAAGAAAAGTAGCTAAAGAATACAAAATTATGATCCTATTGAACTGTAACAACCAAGATAGATATAATCCAATTTATAGTTCCAGCAACTAAGCTAACTTACAAAACATTGAAAAATGAATGATAGCTTATGTAAGTTTGAGATTATAAGATATTTAAATATAATTTTGCATTTTTGATTTAGAGTAAATGCATGCCATTAATTCACAATCTGAAAATTATGTATGATGCATACACAGATATAATCATACTACTTAAGGACTAAATACCTTTTACGATAGGATCCATTTCTAATATAGAATCATGAATAACTAATCTCTCATTCAAGTTCCCACGCATGAATAAATTACTCTGTGACAGGAACACGTTTCTAATCCAAAAAACATAAACAAATATTTTATATTAATTCACAAACAATAAAACTGCGTTTTTAACAGGCTCATTACACCAAGAGGCGTTTTACCCTACCCAGCCTCAAAGTAGAAGATCAACTGGCTAACGTAGCAAGTCTTGCACACTTAATTTTAGCCAGCACTATCATCTCCAGCTTCTCAAGTTCAAGAATGTACACACAATTCTGTATCGTGCCTGCCAAATATATTCTTATTTTCTACAAGGGAAATCACTACACTTAAATTCACAATGGTCACATAGGTCGATATTTCTGAAACATAATCGGATGTGGCATGAACATCATCATTGGCCTTACCAAAAGCATATAAGGCAGGTGAGGACAAAAACATAATATCAAGGAGCTGACAGGACTAAATGGCAGGATCGAGAGCCTTTAAAGTGCAAGGGAGAACTATTGATTGCCAAACTGTCCTTGGAAGCAGCTCTGGGCAGAGTTGCGAAAGCCACTTGGTATGTTTATATTTTTTAATCTTATATATAGTTCAACTTTACGATCATCAATTAGTAAATTAGTTATGACAGTCAAATGCAAAAAAATTAATTCTTTCTGGTGAAAATAAAAAATGAGATAACCCTTTAGTGGAAGTGAAGAGGTATAACTAATTTCTATCTTTTAATCATTCTCATGTCGCATAAGTTTACAACACCAAATATGTTACAATTCCTTTCCTCTGTTTAGAATAAAACGAAATCAAAGAAAGAAGAAAATGGAAAATAAAAAAGAAAATATTTAAATCAAAACTGTAAAATTTAGGATTATGAATATTTTGGTGATTTGTTCAACTAAGTAGCGATGCAGTGAGGAAGTGGTGGACAGTGTGCTGGCATAACATATGTAGACGATTTGTATTTGTGGAGTGTAATTGTTTCAGGTAACAGAGGCAGCGTTCAAATGGTCGGTCTGTTTCTGGTAGGTGATTTGGGGATTACCATGTAAGGTGGTGAATTGGTGATTGTGGGTTCTTTGTGGGGCCTGATTGAACGTATTAGTTATGGTGGGGAAGTATTGTAATTGAAGGCGGTTAGGTTTTCTTGCTGTGCAGGTTGATGAGAGGATGTTTTGAAGTGACTGGTAATGGAGCTTGTCTTCGAGTAGTTATGTGTGTGGTTAGCTAGCTTGTTTGGCATCTATGAGCTTGGATGGTTTTTGGTTTCTAATAAGGCGGGGATGAATAGGCGAGGAGAAGAAGTTTGTAGATAGAGGAGCATGCTGCTGTTAAATGTGGAGGGGCAAGCTACAGTTTTTTTTTTTTTGGTGAAATGTAGCTACAACAGAGTATGCAATGGATAGTTTCAGGTGAGGGTCTATTTTTTGGCCGGGGTGGCATTTGGAGATGGTGTATTGAAGCTGTTATATGCAATGGGTACAGACTTGACAGTGGGTGGTAGGGGATGAATGGGTTTGCAAGTGAAGCATAGGAGTAGGTGCTCAAGGTACTGTTGACAGATGAATAAATAAAGCATTCATATGTGAGGGAGCTCATAACAATTTATGTTCTCTTATCCAAAAAAATTAATACTACGAAGACAAACAGTTGGAGCTCAGAAAAGGTATTTATTCTTTTTATATACATTTTCTTTTTTGGAGCATGAAATGATACATAGCCTTTTTAAGTCTTGATGCTTAAGGGTAACTGAAATAAGCTTGCTTGAGCTCTTATGTTTTTAGAACGCAAATATATTGGTATATAGCTGACCAATGTTCTCTAAAGATGTTTCCTTTGACATGTTTGCTCAAGTATCAAAAAACTGTGCTTCAACTGTTGTTTACTAGTACACATATCCTTCAACTTTTAGCTCTATCCCCTGTCCCATAAGGAATTTGTAAACTCTTTCCGTCATACTCAGTGGCGTAGCCAGGAAATGGCGCCGGTGAGGTCACAAATGGAGGAAGCGATGGGGGTTCGGGGGCGATAGGCCCCGAATTTTTTTTTGAAAGAACGTTGTTCATAGCTAGCTTCATAACACCCTATAATTGAAATAGAAAGAGTCAAAAGGAGCATGTAGGTACAACAAAATCAGTCTACATTCAATCATTCAGGCATATTTTTTTTTTTGAACACAAAGGATATATTGCATAAGAGAAGATTACAAACATTTGAGTTGGCTAAAAATAAAAAACTACAACAATAAATACTTTACAACTAAAAAAGGAAAGCCAACTCAAAAGAGGGAAAAACCACTACAGATTAACACAAGCCACTGGAACGCTCAACACCACAAATATAAGACCCAAAAGAAACAGTGACACATAAAAGATTCCAAGCCCAAAGACCCAACAAGAAGGCTGAGCAAACACAGAAGCTCAATTCAAATGAAAATCAAACTAGTGCTAATTAACTTTACCCAAATCAGTACAAATCAAAATTAGGGTTAGTAAATTTACCCATTTAAATCGCGAGATAAGAAGAAGGAAGGAAGAGGAAGTGGGATGGGAAGAAGACACGGGAAGAGGGCGAAATCCGATGCTGCGGGAGGAGGGTGAAATCATTTGCGCGATTAATGTCTGAAAGGCTGAAGCACGAGCCACGATAGAGGAAAATGATGAACTGCAGTTTTTTTTTTTTTTTTGTAAAATATGAATTTCTGGTGAGGTCACGTGACCTCACCAGCAATAACGTGGCTCCGCCTCTGGTCATACTTCAATTTAGTTGAATCTTTTATATTATTGCTACTAGCTAATAAGCTGTTATGTATGTTTTTGTTGCATTGACATTAGTTTCTCCTTTTAATATTGAATCAGGTTTTCACCCCATTAGTGGAAAAATGGAAGAAGTATGGAAGGGCAATGCGCATTGGAACAAATCATGGAAGTTTATCTGATTGTATAATTAGTTACTACGGTGATTCTCTTAGGGGAATGGTAGTTTATCTTGTTTACATGAGAATTTTGTTTTCCCTATTTAGAATATGATGGTAAAATCTGTACAAATGATCTACAGACAGGTTGAATTAACATTTGAATTTGCAAGGATTTGAATGAAGAAATGGAGCGAGTTCTGAGGGTGGCATTTTATCAATAAGTAGAAGGTGTATGTTGTTGGTTTCCCATTGTTATATTTAAGGTTCTCAGTGGGGTGTAAGAAACTACCTGTGATTAGAAGAGCATGGATTTGATTGAAGAAACTGAGCCTCGTTTGCTTGAGATTTCTGATGCTTGCCCCGCCTTTGAAGCTGATGATTGTCTACGCAAAAGTCTAGTACTATCGGTCAGAGGTGAAGCCAGAGATGGCTTCTCCAGAGATTCATTGCTGCCTGACTCCTGCTTTAAACTTGCAGATTTTAAGACGAAGTTGGTCAGAGATTGATGGAGGTGATCACTTGAAATCAAGTCATCAGAGATTGACGCAGCCTGACTCCTGCTTTAAACAGGTTGAATCAGCATTTGAATTTGCAAGGATTTGAATGAAGAAATGGATTACCTTATTGTTTTTTCAATGAAAGCCAGTAATCCAGTCATCATGGTCCAAGCTTATCGCTTACTAGTGGCTGAAATGTATGTACAAGGTTGGGATTATCCATTGCATCTAGGAGTTACTGAGGCTGGAGAAGGCGAAGATGGAAGAATGAAATCTGCAATTGGAATTGTAACCCTTCTTCAGGTAACATTATTTTCCAATATTAATGCTATATTTAGTAGTTTTCCGAAGAGCTCTGTGCAAGTTGATTCTTGAATCCCTTCTGCTCCCTTATTTGGAATATTTTTATAACAAATGTTTAAAAAAGAAGAGTGCCATTATTTAATTATGCATAATACACATACATTTTGTGTGCGCATGCGCGCATGTGCTCGCATGCGCGTGTGTTAGCATGCATTTTTGCATGTGTTCGATGCAACTTGACAACGTGTGTGTGCGCATGAGCGTGTGTTTGTGTGCAATCGTGCATGTGTTGGGTGCAACTTGACGAATGCACAAACTTATCATCTTATTGTTGGAATTTAAGAGGAGGAGGATAACTAAATTTTCTTGCAATACTTCTTAGCTTTATTACTACAAATATGACCACCCTTATATATAATAGGCTAGACACCCTTACATACCAATAGACACCAATTGATTAATAGACACAACACTAAACGAAGTGACATGACAATTAAACAAGAGACACAACTCTAGACTCAAAAAACACAACAAATAACGAGAGAACCATAAATTGGGTTTAATTTCCAATATCCTCCCTTAAACCCAATTCTCCAGTAAATTTGAGCTTTTCTTCAAACTTCAAAGCTTCTTAGAATATCTTCGGCTTCGATTGATTTATACCTCACATGTTTTGGTAGAAGTATAGTAATTTGCTTATCGAAACGTCTTCGAATAGCCTGATCCAGCGCATAAGGTGTATTTGTTTCAGCCAAAACAAGAACTTTCTGGTCATTGTTTCCTACACCAGTTGGAGCACATAGAAGCACATTTTCATGTGGCAAGAAAGCACTCTCGTACACTCTATTTTGTACTTCATTCAACTGATTCATCCTAGCAAAAGTCGGTCGAGCCCATTCAGGAAGCCCAGTTATTTTTACAAGCTCACTACGCTGGTCAAGTGGTTTAAACATGGATGCTTCCTGGAATGTGATACTTTTCAGATCAAGATGCTGTCTTTTCCCTTTAGCCCATCCATTGCTCCGAGAGTCTCTATTGATAACAACCCTACTCTTTTCTATTTCTCCATCGATGTTACAGGCCTCTATGCCTTGAACGTTTACCGTGAAGCTTTCTTTAGTTTTTTTTTCAATCTCAGCGGCATCTATGACACTCATTTGCATACCAATGGCGCATTTTGCCTTTTTCATATCATCTTGATGCGGTTTCTCTAGGATCTGGTGGGAGTCATGCTTTTCCTCCCCTTCATCCATGTTGAATTCAACAGACATGCCTATGGTGTCCAGTGTCACATTATCTTCATTGACAACTCCTTCACTACTATATACTTCATCATCGTCTCCTTTGTTTTCGTCCTCTTCTTCCATTTTTGCCTCATCAACCTGTTCTTCAATGATCATTTTTACTGACTCCTCATCAGCAGCCTCATCTTCTTTATTTTTCATTAGAGCCTCCTTGTTTGCGTACACTTCTTTCAACAATTTCCATGAATCTCTTGTGGATTTTTCTCCAATAATATGGTCGAAAGCTCCTTCATCTACGTTCTCACTCATTGCAGCTTGTGCACAACGATCTTTCCATCTCAACTTTGTGAATGCCTCACTCTCTTTCTCCGTCATATTTTTGACGTCTTTTGGCCATTCGTAGCCATTTTCAATGATCTCCCAAAGCCCTTTGGAGATTAATTTTTTTTTTTATCACTCTATTCTTCGAAATTTGCTTTTGTGAGAACAAACGACGAGAAAAATAGCATTGCCATAGTTTCAACCTGGCGCTCTGATACCAATTGTTGGAATTTAAGAGGAGGAGGATAAATAAATTTTCTTGCAATACTTCTTAGCTTTATTACTACAAATATGACCACCCTTATATATAATAGGCTAGACACCCTTACATACCAATAGACACCGATTGATTAATAGACACAACACTAAACGAAGTGACATGACACTTAAACAAGAGACACAACTCTAGACTCAAAAAACACAACAAATAACGAGAGAACCATAAATTGGGTTTAATTTCCAATACTTATCTGCATTAAATAGCATTTTAAAATTTGCTTGGCATATAATGATGCATGATACAATTTTATCATGTTTGTTAGTCTATCCAATCCAGAAATTTTTGCCATACGACTCATTAAAACTATCCCATTACGTAGTATACCATTACTTGAGCAAGCATGATTGGGAAGTATAAAATTTACCATCATTTTATTAACTTTGTGACAGGAATGTTGTTTATTTATATATATAGTTATACAGGATGGCCTAGGTGATACAATCAGAGTTTCACTCAATGAACCACCTGGAGAAGAAAATGTTCCCTGCAGAAAATTAGTTAAACTGGGAATGCAAGCTTCTAAATTTCAAAAAGGAGTGGTAAGTTCTTAACACAAGTTCGTTCACACTATTTGGGTAACGTGTTAGAATAAGAATTAAGAATTAAGAATTAATCGATTATAATTTGTACAGGTTCCTTTTCAAGAGAAGCACAGACGTTATTTCCATTTTCAGAGGAGAATAGGGCAACTTCCTTTACAAAAAGAAGTATGCTTTAACTTTCAACACAAATGATATATATAACTCAATTCTAACTAGAAGTTCTTAATTCATTAGGAGAAGAGGTTTACTACCGGGGAGTTCTGCATAGGGATTGTTCAGTTCTTATGTATGTATCACTTGATAAATTGAAGGTAAGTTTTAAATCAGCCTTGTTCTTTGTTTAAAAAATGTAGCGATAAGAAGAATATTGTTTATAGTTTCGCGCCCCTAAATTTCCATGATAGCTAAATTGTATTGATGATTGTTTTCTGTCAGGCACCAGAACTTCTATACAAGTCCCTTACCGCTAAACTAGCGGTTGGCATGCCATTTAAAGTCTGTGTAGATAGAGTTTTTTTTAATTATAAAATTTAGTAATAGAAAATTTTTAGAATTTTCCGACTACTGAGAATACAGGATTTGGCGATGGTTGATTCAATTTTGCTCAGAGAGCTTCCTTCTTTAGAAGATGTTGATTTTGTGTAAATTTGATCTGTTAATGCTAATGTTAATTTCTTTAGTTCAGTGGCTTTTCATGTGGAAAACAAGTTGGTTAAAATTTTAATCTTTTATTCTAGAGATTGGCTTTAAAATGATTGAACAATGTCAGTATGGAAGTTTTGGTACCTTTATCTGAACAACTTACTAAATCACTTCCTAATGCTATCGCACTAGTAAATCTTAAAGAGCTTTCGACTGGTGCCTAATAGCTTTTGCCTGAAGGTACAACCTTTCAAAATTTATTGGATCATAATGTGTAAAGCATGAAACCATTAAATTTTGGTCCTTTATCCGTCAAAACAAAACTGTGGGTTATCCCAATATTCTTACAGTTTTTTTTATTTGACTTTTTAAATTTTAATTTTATTATTTTTTAATATAAGCACTCGACTAGCTGTGACGCTAATAGGCGATGAACCCTATGAAGATCTCAATGTGCTTAAAGAAGTTAATAATATCATCATGTTACTGCACAATTTGCCATGCGCTGAAGATAAAATAAGCAGGGTTCATGCAGCAAGAAGGTAATATTTTATCATATATTTGTGCGTGTATCACTCACGGATATGTGTGTGTGGTTGTTTTGAAAAAAAAAATGCTTGAAATGCTTTAACTTAAATTTTTCCTTTTTTTCCAGGCTTTATGAATACTTAGAGGATAAACCTCTGAATTCCCCAGTAATTCATCATTTACAATTTCCTGAAGGGACGGACAAGTAATTTTTAATTTGGGCACTGTATAATGTAATATTGAATTTTTATCCCTACTAAAAATAATTCCCATCTTTTGCATGCAAATACAGAGATGATCCTTTTTTTTAAAACCCAGGAGAACCCGACGGACCGGTAAACTCCTAAGGAGGATACAGTAAAGCCGTTCGCTAATCCAAGAACCCATACCTCCGGGTAAATTTATGTAGGATGAGGAAACGCATGGTAGAAATCGAACCCGCGACTTTTACCAGGAAGTTAGGCCTCCTTTCCACTGCGCCGCACCCGCGGACTACAGAGATGCTCTTGTTATTGAGGCTGGAAGAAATGTTGGTGCTCTTCTAGTTGATGGACTTGGTGGTGGTTTAATGCTTGAGGCTCCTGATTAAGATTTTGACTTTTTGAGAAACACTTCTTTTAATCTACTTCAGGGCTACAGAACGCGCAACAGAAAAACAGTAAGCTATTTGTTACTTGTGTTTTCATCATCCCTTAATGACTTGAGCTTATATATAATATATAATATAATAATAATAAGAGCTGCTAATACTACATCAACATTGTTTACAATGGTATGTTCCAATGATTTCCACTGGGCATTGTTAAATGGACTCCCTTCTTTTTTTCATTTTTTTTGCTGATAAGGAGGGGAAAATTTCGGGGGCATTCCACCTAAAAAATTGTTGTGGGGACTTCAACCAAGTAAAACGGTTTACAGTTTTACCTATCACATACTGCAAATATTAATAGCAGTCCATCGAAAAATGTGAAAAAAAGAATGAGATGATTCCCCAAAAACCAATTTTGGTGAGGTCTAGTGGGAGTCAATCCGATAGTTCCCTAATTTCCTCCACTCATTTCTTTTCTCTCTCCTTCCACCAACTATCTCTTCTTCCACTAATTTACTCTAATATATATCACTAGTGGAAGTCAGGGTGTTATTGGGGCGTTGTTGAATGCTCTCTCGCTCTCTCTCTCTCTCTCTCTATATATATATATATATATATATATATATATATATATATATATATATATATATATATATAGGCAAGGGATCGGCAACACCCCAAAAATGAAGCACCCCAAATGCCCTTTGATATCCACCACCGATTTATATTAAAGAAAGTGAGTGAGAAGTGAGAGAAGTAGTGGAAGGAGAGAGAATGATAAATGCTTGGTGGACAATGAGGGGCATTTGGAGTGCTGCACTGTTACGGGTGCCCTCGAACCTGCCTCATATATATATATATATATATATATATATATATATGTATATATATATGTATATATATATATATATATATATATATATATATATATATATATGAGGCAGATTCAATGGCACCCCAAATAGTGAGCACCCCTTTAGCCTCCCACTTTTCCACTACACATTTCCTCCCTTCCTTCTCTCCCCTTCCACTTATTCTCTCATCTTCCACTCACATTCTTTAATATAAATGAGAGGAGGAAATCAGGAGGCATTTGGGGTGCTCTATTTTTGGGTGCAACCGAATGCTTGTCTATATATATGTATATATATATGTATGTATGAGATAAGATCAAGGAGCCCCCCAAAAATGTAGCACCCCAAATGCCCCCTAATTTCCTTCTCTCATTTATATTAAAGAAAGTTAGTGGGAGGTGAGAGAATGAGTGGAAGGAGAGGGGGAGGAGAAAGGGAGGAAATGTGTGGTGGAAAAGTGGTAAGCTAAAGGGGTGCTCATTATTTAAGGTGCCATTGAACTTGCCCCTATATGTATATATATATATATGTATATTATATAGGTTCAACAGCACCTTAAAATCCCCTCAACAACAACCAAGTATTTCGCACTCTCTCTCCTTCCACTCATTCTCTCTCATTCCACTAACATATTTAAACATAAATATGTGGCTATTGTTCGAGTGAAAACAAGGGGCTGAAATTCAGGAGGGCTCCTTGATCATTCCCATATATATATATATATATATATATATATATATATATTATTTGGACACCTATGACAAAATTTATGGTTTAGACTAAAGTACAAACATATCATTCAGTACATCTTTCTCTAACAAAATTAGATAGAAATTTCTAAAATTATGAAATGCCAAAACTGAGATCTTGAACCTTGATAAATTGATTAAAACGGGTAGGCGCATTAAAATGAATTCATTTACGATTCTTTTAATATTTTGTTAAATAAATAAATTGTTTGATTGGAACAGAAATATTTTGATATGTTAAATAATTCATACGACTGAAATAGTTAGAAATAAGTTCATTTTAATTAAACGTTGAATTAACAAATAAATTAGGCGAATGTTGAATCGAATAAAGTTGTCAGTCAACCTGATTGTGACACACATTATGCTATGTTATTGATATTAATATGTGACATACGAATTGGTATATTATATTTTTATGATATTATTCTGGTGGAAATGTTTTGTATATGAAGTGAATTTACTTTAAAAAAATTACAGTTACTAAGAATTTATTATTGAGTCATTATTACAATAGAGCCATTGACAGTTATAACGGTAATATATATTGTCATATTTTGTTTATATGAATGTGCAAAATAAATTTCGTAATTGCAATAGAAGCGTAACAAAATAGATATATACCATTTATGTTCTTGTTTTGGTTTTTTAATTACAACAGAAGTGTAACAAAATAGATATATACCATTTATGTACTTGTTTTGGTTTTTTAATTACAATAGAAGTGTGCTTTAGTCTTTCAATGAGTAACTTTGCATTCTGTTTTAGTTTGTAATTCCTGTTTTAGTTTTTAATTGTTATTGTTGAGGGTTAAACTTATCTTCAGGTAATTAGCTATTTCGGATTGAAGACTATCAACAACAAAGAATTACTAGTATCCAAGCAACGAACATGACTTAATTTTTTTATATGTTGTCATATTTTATTAGTACTATTTGTGTAAACTTGTTTAGTATGTGTCTTATTTTGTCAAAAAAATACTATCTGATTGTTATATATAATATATTTGACTATGTGATTAACGTGTTATTTGAATTATTTGAATATGATGATGATATGGTTGATTAGTTGTTTGTTTGTATCTATTAATTATGTGATTTAATTGTTGATTTGAATATGAAAAACATGATTGATTGGTTGTTTCAATGTTGATATTATACAAGCTTGTTGGAAATGGTATGGTACAACCCAACTTTTAGTAGCGTTTTAAAAATGCTACAAAAACAAATGTAAAGTAATAAAAAATTATATAGTTGCATTTAAAAAACACTACAGATAGCGTTTTGTAAACCATATAGAAAAGCTTTAGTTGCATTTCAAAAATGGAACAATATGATATTTTGGTAGCGTTTACTATAACGCAACAGAAAGTTTCAGACTTTTAGTTGCATGTCGTATCGCAGCGTTCTCTAAAACTCTACTACAAGTTATGGTAGAGTTTTTTCAACGCTACCAAAACCCATTTCTGGTGTTGTGAAAGCTCAGGATATGTAGAAGTCATATGCAGGAAATAGAAGTACTAACATTGAATTTGAGGTGGGAGACATGGTTTTCATTAAGGTGTCACCTTTGAGGAATGTGGTTCGCTTTGGATCTATAGGAAAATTGGCATCAAGATTCGTAGGGCCATTTCCCATAACAGAAAGAACCAAATGGCATATAAAGTAAAGCCACCAGAGAGACGGTCTAGCGTTCATGATGTTTTCCATGTTTCTCATTTGTGGAAGTGTTTGCATGATACTGCAGAAGTAGTTGAGCCAAGTATGTTGAAGGAAGTAGAAGTGGAACGGGAGGTGACGGTTAGGAGATTTCCTACCCGTATTCCTGGATCAGAATTTAAGAATCTACGCAATAGAGAAGTCAAGTTGATGAAGGTTCAGTGGGGAGATAACCCAGAGGATGCAACTTGGGAGACCAAAGACAAGATTCATGCTTCGTACCCTTTTCTTTTCGAGGGTATGTCCTTAATTTTCTTTCCAAATCTTTTATTCATAATTGTTTCTATCATATGAATATGTCCTATTGGTCGAATCTTCGACCTTTAGGCAGGAATCCCATGGATACAAACATATGTTTGAAACATGTTATGTTTGATGGATGAAAGTGTTTGCTAGTGGTTGCTCGTGGATGCATATGCACACACATTAGGCACTAGATCGGCTCAATCACTCTCATACTACATATGGATGTGTCTGCATTTTTCTTCTTTCTATGGATGAAAATGGACGTATCATCATATGGATGTTGCATTTGGATGAATGATTGTGCACACATATAGAACTTACATGTTATAATAGGATTATTTGCATACATGCTGGATTCATGGCACTAACATACATCGCATTAAGGAGGTCGACTGAATCAGTTGACCGCCAGATCTTCACATTAGTACTGGGACATATACACATGCCTTTGCATATGTTCATATAAGCATTAGAAATTTTTAATTACATTGAATGCCTGTGATTGGTGGATGAGTAGATGTTTGTGGATGGTAGGATATACATTCTTCTTAACTTAGAGATTTCGGGAACGAAATTTTTTGAGTTAGGGAGAAAGTAACACCCCGTAATTTTAACAACACTAATGATAAGAAATTAAAGAATAATTAATTTAATATTCATAACTAAAGGAAATGGACTGCACCATTGTGTTTGTCTCGGAATTCTAGCCAAAATAGACACCTGGTTTGTGTAAAACGGACAACGTATGAAGAAGTTATTAACGTTTGAAGTTTGTATACGCACAAGAGAATTATATATACACATAACCAACAAAATCAGTTCAAAAAAGTTCAAAATTTCGGAATTTAGGGGAGCAGGAAAATTCCTGCCTAAGGGATTTGACCCCTGGGTTGACCACATATGGAGGATGTCGACCCATGGGTCGACGGTCGACCCCCGCGACAGATTTGGGAAGATTCTTCTGGTTGAATGTGGAATCCTTTCTTGACCTGGTTTTTTTGGCTATAGGCTAAAAATAAGACCGTGTTTCTCTTGTTTCTCCACACCTAAAACAATGGAGAACTAGATGCAGCCTCTGCCCAGATTGAATCGGTCTTTTCTTCTTCAGCAATCAATTAGAGTTATTCAAGTTAGAGATCTATTATTCAAGGTCTACAATTCTTCTCCTATTTTTTAGATCCTAACACTGTGAGTCGAAGTTAATTTTAGATCTAAATAATTAAAAGTAAATATTGGCATGACTACAACTTGGATCTATGCCAATGACTATATGAATCATATCAGATCTGCTATAACCGGTTTATTTGAGTTATTCTGACATGATTATGATTTAGATCTAAACCTATACATATTTATCATGTCAGATATGCCATTGTTTGCAGGTCTAAATTCACTGTATAGATCAAATCATGCCTGTTCCTATTATGTTTGTGGCTAAATCAGATATGTTGTTAGTTGGTTATCTAATTCATTGGTTAGACCTTATCATGACTGTTATGATGTCCTTATTATGTTAGAATCAGTTCTATTATCACATATTAATCAGATCTGTTCCTACGTACCTATCTTTTCATTATGCCACTATATGTTTATGTCTATTTCTGCCGTTATATGTCAAATTTGTTAGTATGATCATTTCTATCCACTTCCCTCTATCTTTTCGCTTTTTATTTTATATAGCCTGGCTAACTTCGAGCTTAGGCATGTCGCTGAAATATGCAAACGCGTTAAATTGGGAATAAGGGGGAAACGATAAAATTATAGCATATCTTGTAATTGGATTTCGGGGCATAACTTGAATGAAATATATGAACATGAATTTGGGATATAAAATCAACTTGTGTTTAAAGACCTTAATTTGGGTATATGGTTCATTATGAACATAACTTGGGAAAAGGGCATGAAAACCTATAATGACAAAGGAATAATTGCTTAACAATTGAAATGCCTATAATTACAGTAATTAGAAACTTTAACCGCACTTAGATGTGAGGTTGGACTACACTTGTGGTGGAAGTCTGCCTAGAACTGACTAACATATCTAGCAACCACAAGTGGTGAATCTCATGTGAGGGGTCTAATTGCATAAACACGAGACGTGCTAAGGCATGAGGTTAAGTCCTACTTGGGGAAGAAGTCCGCCCGGAACCGACCGACATATCCAGCATCTACAAGCAATAGGGTTTATGTTGGAGGTCTAGCACATTATAACCGTAAATGAATATGGTAATGAAATACTTAACCGAGTTGAATCCATAGGGATTGTGTGAACATATAATAGGGGTTAAGTAAACTAGTTTGAAACAGTGGGTGAGTTAAGTAAATCTTAGGTGGGTGAGTAATATATAGATATATGCCCACAAAACATAACTTGTGGGGTTATGCAATCTTTTACTCTGGTATGACATAACCTGTGGAAAACCAAGTGGGGATGCAGGCGTAGAGAAAAGCTTGTATCATCTTGTGTGTAGGACCCGTTTTAGTCAGTAACCCATAAATAGGTGTCAAATGAGTACTCCGAACTAGGTCGGAGTCGGTGCACCCTTACTGGGCCGAATTTTAAGAGATCCAAACGTAGGGGACACTGTGGGCGGCGCAGACCGACGGAGTCATGTGCGTGCATGGGTCTAGAAGAGGAGGATAAGGCGCCGCGACACATGTAAATATGGTTGTTTACATCCTATAAACGAAGGGTTGCCACTTTAGGGAGTGATACACCCTACCATGGGGTCGGCACAGGGTATCTACGGAGTAGGGAGCCGATCGATTAGGGTAGTAGTTAGCGTACATCTAGACTCCGCTATGTTGGACTGTCTGTTGATTGTATGGGGTGAAAACCTCTGACCGGAGTACACCTAAGCCTACCATCATATACTTGTTGGGGATCATCATCGTGTTAATAAGACACTAGTATTGGTGTAGAGAAATCATCAGAGAAGTTCTATTTATTCTGTCCAGCTTTCCTATTTACCTTGTCATACTTACCTTATATGTCGTTATCTCTCTTATCCACTTTATATGCCTTTCATGACACTTTTACCTATTTTTATGCTAAAAGTAACTGGACTCGCCGAACTTTATGTCTGACCCATTTGTTTTCTCTCCTTTCTCTTCCGTTCCGCCCCCCTCAAGGTTCTTAGGGTGGGAATACTCAAGTTTGAACATGATTCTCCTTTCACTCCACTTGGAGCTGCTTAGATGTATTGCTCAAGCTCTTATCTTTTCTGCTATGTCTATGTTTTGTTTGGGGAATTATGCTTCGTTTATTATGTACTCTGATGTTTTAAGTAAAAGACAGAAATTTTAATGATGTACTGAGTTTTATGTTTTTTCAGACATAAAATGTGACCATGCTTTGAACTGCGATGCTTTTTGATAATAAAAGTTTTTAATTCCGCTGTTATTTTGTACTTGTCTTGTAATGTTTCTGTTTCTGTTAACCTATAATGCTTCATGAAACTTAATGCATTCTCTTGATGAGTGATATTAAAGGATGTGCGGTGTCACGGGTGCACCTACTCATATTGTCTTAGGAAAGCCAAGTAAAACCATAACATATTTTTTTTTCCTTCATTGCCCAAAGAATGTTGCAAGGAAAAAAGAAATGGAGTATTCCATGGTTCAGGATGATGTCCTCAAATTTTAAGATCAATAGTCGAACTAGAATCATAGGTCATGACAATTTAAAATGTTTATTATGTTCGACTACACCAATAACACTTCTTCCTTTTAAGTAATTCAATATCACATACCTTACTACAGCCTGATAACCATCTATTGTCGCTCCTACTTAATTTTTTATGTTTAATTAGGGAGTTGATCTGCTTTCTCCCTACCACCAATCTTTCTGTTCATATGCTATTTTAACATGCCTATTAACTCTTCACCCGTCATTCCTTAATCATAAACACATACACACGACCGAAAACTATTAACAAAAACACTTCAACCCATACACAATTGTACTTAATTTTTGCACATTTCCACTTACATTTCTGCATCATATGATTTGACCAACAAACCAATCTCTCATATCATAAAATTTGCTACTCATACGAACATCTACAAGCCTTCACAACAAGACCGACTTGACATTTTTTCCCTCTTACTCTCGACCCTTAGATTTGTCATATCCCCATGCTTATCACCTCCTCCTTAACCATCACACATTGAAATCTATAACACACCCGTGTGCGTAGCACGGGTTCCAACCTATTATATATATAAATATATATATAATATACATACAAACACGCACAAATATACATAAACATTCATCAATACATATAATATCAGACTGGATTACACAAGCAGAAAAAGCGAAATGTGTGCCCACTTATGCTTGCATACAAAGACTTTTTGTTTCCATTAACATATAAACTATTTTTTCATAACATTGAACCGTATTTACTTACTCCATCTCCTAGAAATAATCAGCGTTTTGTAATCGACCACCATAGTTGTAACTATGAATCCTAAACTAACTTTGAGTCTATAACCAAACATCAATAAGAATAAATGCAAATAATAAACAAATTTTTTAAATTCCCCTCCTATTAAACAACAAAGTTATTATGTTCACCGGACATTCTTTCATACTGATTCAAGAAGTTATACATTAGAACTCAGAAATTAGATAGCACAATAGAATTTTCCACATATCGACACTTCCTCAAGCTGTGTTTTCTTGCTTTGAATCACCAAAAGTTGAATATTGAAAGACTTGATGTGGGCTTGACCAAGTATAAATCATAACCATGCACTATGTGGAGAGAATGGAAAAACTATTTGCGGATCGCTTCTAACCATCTAAGTTCCTTGAGTTCAACATGCGTTAAAATTGAACAATTCGAAAAAGATGCAAATCTTCATCAGAAATAGCTCCAGCAAATTTATTATACGTATGAAAAACAAAGAAATAAATTTTAAAACATGAAAGCATACCTATATTCAACCTTTTGATTTTTTTGAATTGTATGCTACAGTAGGCATACCTAGGAAAGTACTAAAATAAAAAAATTTGTGAGGAAAAAGAATCCATTGAAGACAGAAAAAGAAAATTAAAAATGGTTCCGATTACTGAGAAAGAAAGTGGGTTTTTTCCTTCTAGCTAGGAATAAGTGAATTAGTTTTTCACACACAGATGAAAAGTGGATTTCAGAGTGCATTAAATAAATATTTTGAGTTAATTAAGAAGTGTCATGTGTTTTTTAGGGAAAAGTATGAACAGTAATGCATGAAATAATGTAATAATTCTAGTACTATGTGTAGATCACTTAATGGACATGTGACAACCTGGAAGAACGGATTTCGAAGCTCGACATTCGATGCAACTTGAGCATCAAATGGCGGATATTCAAATGCCGAAATCTGCGTCGCCTTTCGGTATACAACACATAAGAACTGAACCGAAGAAATTTTGCATAAATATCACCACAATATTACTTCAGAGTACAACACATATCAGAGTATAATCCGTATTCTAGTACAATAGAAATACATACATAGCACAAAATGTAAAACTCTCGGCGTAAGACTAAAAAATGATTCAGAGTATAGCTCCATCCAAAATCCAGAGTTCTGCTCCAAAATGACTCCAAAGCTAAATCTATAAAACCTAAAGTACCAAGCTACCCATATGGGAAATATAGACATGAAGGGTTTAGGTGAAAGAACAGTAACCTTCAGGTCAGTCATGGGACTAGCATGAGAAGAAAAACAGTTATACCTTTATTTCAAAGTTTGGAAAATCATAGGACCACGCCATATAATGCGGAACAGGTTTCCCCTAGTGAATAGCAGTCATAAAAACTCGCAATGTTTGTTTCAAAATGAAGCTAGCATAAGGCCTCTCGGCACATGTGAAACGCATACATTGGAAAGGTTTCTCCTTATGATAGACAAACATGTTTGATACGCGAAATTCATTTGATATTATTATTAGTGTCTAAATGTGAAAATCATTTTCGAAAATAAATGCATAAATCCAAAACGGCATAGGTACCATATATTATGTCGCCATATAGGTTTACAACTAAAACTGTACAAACTTGTAGTGAAGAATGAATTTCCAAAAATGACCCCAGTTAAGGAACTTCCTTACCGATGTGAACACCTCTAGAGGGATGCCACGAGAACAGTCACATAATTAGTTCTCTGCCAGTACAAGACCGGGATCTCCCTTAACTGGATCACTCCAGAACATGTTAATCCTGGTTGTTAACAACCTTAAAAATCAGACTTCCACAACATCAACAACCACATTTGGTAGAAGGCACCACATAAGTAATACCTGACTTCCATACTGTGGTACACTTTTTTATCTAGAAGGAGATGACACACCCATATCCTTGTCGCATCTTTCCTATTTCGACGAGGGCATGAGGCTTGTCGAAGTCTCGTTAGACAAAGATGCGCTCTCTAAGCCATGCTTTGATCATAATAGCAAATCACTTACCACGCTACATTGTCATTTCATAACATATAATCGATAATCAATTACCACATCACCTTTGAGCTCATATGTCTCAAAGAAGGGTGTTAAGCTAAAAGAATGAATTCTCGTCCACCGACAAAAATATGTTTATCAAAAATCAAACAAATTATACAAAACACAATGTTAGACGTACATCTATACAAGTCCGTTCTAGGTCTGAATGAAACCGAATGCACCTTACTCCTCGTCCAATGAAGGAGAGATGGCCTTGCAATACGGAAATTCTCCAAATATGTGATGTGCTTCCACTATAAAAATCTCAATACTAGAGCAACCTAGTGAAGAGAAAATCTGAAGGCAATCCTTTCGATGTGAAGAACCTCTGACTTTAACATCATCTTCAGTATCTTCCATTACATCTTATTGTTATTTGGAATGGTCTTCGGATAAAAGTTTGAACCCGGTCTTTCTAAATAACAACCGCTCTTTTAAAGCTATATGAAAATATATGTTTTCTAAGTCTCTTTTCTGTTTTGATTAGTTAAATAAAATTTTATCATGGAAATCATTCATTTCATGATTCCTTTTTCAAAACGTATCTTTTTAAATCAAAGAAAGTAAAAATCATTATTAGAATTCATTAGTTCTCCCATTCCTTTTTGTTTCCAAAACAAGATCATTGACCATTTCTTTATTAACTTTCTAAAAGATCTTAATTCCTTTCATAACCCTCCCTTTAAAACTTATCTAGTTAAACCAAAGAAAATATAGATTCAAAACCTTAATTGTTAGGGAACGCGGAATGCGAATCTTAAGGAAAAACTAACACTATAGGGGACGTATAGTGTTTTCAAGGAATTTACGAAAATCTAAAACTTATATGATCTACTATACTAATCAAAAACCACAGAATTAATTACAGACGTAGTATCAATCACAAAAATAGAAATAAACAAAAATAAAATGCTAAAAAGGGAAGAACACACCAGATTTTATACTGGTTTGGATTGATCCAACGTCCATTCCCACGCAATGCTGGATTGCGCTGAGTTTTATTACTGGATCCAAATCTAAGTATAATTCCCTTGATTTCACGGTTACAAGGTTAACACTGATTCCACACCCTTGATTTCACAGCTGCAAGTTTCACACTGATTCAACACCCTTGATTTCTAGGCTACAGGGTTCACACCATTTCCTTTCCTTGATTTCAAGGCTAGAAGAAACACATCATTTCCTAAACAATCCCAAATGATTACAACTGCCCTATACCTCTTCAATTGCACTTCAAGTCAGAGAGTAACGAATAGACAGTGAGAAAAGAAGAAGTTTTATGTATTTAGAATAGAATTCGGCAGTGTATAAGTGTTGAAATCGTAAAATTTTGAAATTATAATGGAGGAATGAAAAGAAGTGAAGATGCAGAAGAAGAATAGTAAAAAATTCGAAATCAACCCCTATTTATAAGATATAAAAGGTTGCAATGCTTCTAGATCGTTACAGATATTGATAAAACACTTCCTTTGAAATTTGAAAATGTGATAGTTATATGCCGACATCCCTCCTTTGCACATCGATATATATATTAAAAATATTTTTTTAAAACTATTTTTCAAATGCTTAATAATATATATCATTCTGGAAATTATTGAATTAAAACATAATGATATAAATCAGTATTATAAAGTAGAAAATCTTTTGAAAACATAAATACAAATTATATAAACATATTAATAAAATTATAAAGTTTAAAACTAAATACAAAATTATACAAGTATATAACTATACAAATATATATAAACTTATAAAATTTAAAACTTAAATTTGAAATAAAAAATAGGATAGAAAAACTTGTTAAACTTAGAATTTGAATTTAGGAAAACAATAATTTAAATTTGAAAATCAGAATTGGAATTTGAACTTGGAGTGTTATTCAGAGTCTTACATATAAACTACACTCTACTATATTTACCTTGAATTCTTGATATCATGATTACTCATGAGTATTAAATCTTCTCTAAATTCTGAATCTCTAAAACTCTAAATCTATATAGTCATTAGTGTTAACTAGTGCGGGGCCCGTGCTACGCACACCGGTCTGAGCATGCAGGACGTATTTGTGTACTATTGAAATTTATAATTTTATTTTTTTGTTGTATCATTTTACTAGTTAGCATTAAACTTTAGCATTTTACTTTAGAATAGTTTTTAATTCTACTGTAAAGAAATTGATTTGATGTCTGAAATTAACGGCAATACTTTATTTTTCTTGTTTTTTATTTATCAAAGAATATATCAATTTTCAAATTAAATATAGTATATGGATATTAAAGTAATATTGCGTTCTTTTGTACAAAAAGATTTTAAAAAAAGGCCATAAAATGCTTTGTTGTTGAAAAACAATCATAACGGCCATTAGCATTCTCATTGTTTTTTCTAAACCGAAAAGAACTCAGATAATTTGAGATGCTATAAATTTAAGTTTTTTAGCAATAGAAAATAATGAACCATATAACCAATGTATAATTGTAACTAAACTAAGCTGCACACTTACATGATGTTTATATAATCATTCTACTATATAAACCAGGGAAAGTTGTAGCTATGCGTGCATTTGATTGCATATAGTATATTTAGACCATTGACCATCATAGAAAGGGTTCGTAACAACGAAATGGAGATGTTTTTAGCAAAATTCATGCATAGTCCAGATTCATGAGTTTACAACAGACAATATACATAAAAAAAAGCGCAAGATACAAAGAAATTGATAAAAATAATTTGACTTTGAAGTTTTCGAAATAAGTAGACAATATGTTGTAGCAAATTCATGCACCAAACGTCCATTACCACAATGCTCAAACAACATCAATTTCAGAAATCTGTTTATATATTTTACATATGAGTTTGACCCCAAACACCCTATCAAGCTTGGTAATTATTTTCTGATTTGGGATGGCCCTCAAAGTGCGGATTTTAATATTGACCGAGGCTTTCCATTGGTGACTTGTGCAAGTTTTATCTGAGCTAGTAAGCTTTTTATCCATATGAGTCTCCATTATGCTTCTCTTCAGCTCAGCAGGGACCCTTCCAGGAAAAAGATTTTCAGTTTTCACTGCAAGCTTCCTCACTTCCAAAGCCGTGCCTCTATATGCATGGTACCAACGATAACCTTTTAATGAATTTCAGTGCCCATGCTGCTACGCCTAGTAGCACTGACCATTTCATCATTTTTCCAGTAATGTTGGGTGCTTTCTTGTTGATCACAACTGCATTCCAACCTTGGAAGATGGCTCTGGTCCCTAGTATTTTTCATATTTTATTTGCAGTGACATCAACTAAGAATTTGGGTAGCAAATGGAGTATCTAAGAATAACTGTATATTTTTAAATTTTGGTTCAATTTTATTGGTTTTTCGAAATATTACTACATCACAGTACAACTCTACCTAACTCTTTTAGAAGTAACTACCTCAGTAAGACATTACTAAAAATATTAAAATAATACATAAACATTGTTAACTAATGATCCTCACTGAATTCCATGTTTGATCCTTGTCAATAACCCAGATCTTCAAGTACATGTCCAAAAACAGTTTCCAATGGCAATACTCTTAAATCCCATAATAACCCAGTTGACGGCTTTTATTTTAGTTTATAGAATGAATAAAACTTGCCCACTATTTCTCAAAACGCACGTACCTCATCTTCCAACCGCTAGTCACGTAATTGAAGGAATGTATCAGAAGTGCAACTTAGTCTTCATCGAATCTGACCTCTGCAGTCCATTCCAGCCAAATTTCAGAAACCATAAGAGACACCATTTTTCTCTATATATTCTGAAATCAAATTGTCGCCAAAATGTGTTTTTCTCTATGCCCTGCATTTTTTAATGAATTTCATCATATCTGACTAGGCATCAAACTACATGCTTATTTGTTTAGCCTAAATTTTTTTGTTTGGGAGCTTACATTTAGAAGTATGCTAGAAGGCCTAAAAATTTCAGGCTAAATAAGTGCAGATACTGGTGGAATTCACAAGGGTCCTTGATCAATAAACAACGTCCATTGAATTAGCTCTGGGTGGATTTTCCTTCTCCACTTTTGGTCCTAATAGCTTTGTTTGATATTAAATGAAAATCGTTTCAACTTTAATGCTAGAATAGAACTCTATGAATACGGGTTTTCATCTGCACTATCCATAAAATTCCATCTCGCCTTTATCTTTGAGAACTTTCTTTTAACCAGGTTCGGTTTGTGGCATAACCTGTGGCATCAAAAGGATTGAAAATAATAACATAATTATTCAAAACATAGCATCTTAATCAGAAACCTTGCATTGTTACATGATTATTCATTTTGTACTACACAGAAAATATCTGCAACGAATATTGTCGGATAAAAATATGTTACAACAAAAAATGTTTCATGCCGAACAACACTAATAAACTTACTTTCTGAAGTGCCATTGGCATTATAGTTTGGTTACATAAGCTAGCTCATCTAGCTATTTAGAAAGTAGATCTATTAAAATCAAAATAATGAACCTGTTAGATAAAATAACTATAGCAGCTTTAAACATATTTGAGGAGCATATAACAATTTACTTTAGTTTACGGAATCCAAATTATCACCCTAGTAGAATCAATCTATCGAGAAGCTCCTATAGCTTTTGTACCTAAAGCCTGATATAACTGAATAGTCGAGTGCGAGATTCACTTGTTCGACTTATGCACGTGTGGGCACGCATACATGCACACAAACACACATGGAAATACAATGTACATGCACATGCAGGCGGAGTCTCCCGTGTGTGTGTGCATGCATGTATGTACATGCATGTGTTTAGGGAAGGAATCATGATGACTTCATATATATATATATATATATATATATATATATATATATATATATATGCATTTATGTATGTATGCATGTGTGTGTATATATATAGGGAAAGTCTATTTAGACACAATTGATTACACAATGCATCCCCACCATTGGATTACACCATGATTTCCACCTCTCCACATAAAGACAAAATGATCCAACGATTAGTACTTCGTGTTTCTTAATTTGTGTTAGATTTTGTGTTTAACTAGTCGATCCCATTTATATAAATATAAACAAACATATACATACGTACATGTGTGCTTCACTGCCGATTAGCAAAATCATCCATACAAATTATGGAATTATTCTGAAACATTAATTACCATTAATATTACAACTCATATTTTGAGTAAAATAAACCATTTTTTAAATTTGTGCTGATTTGCAATTTTGAAGTATTTCTAAAAAACAGTACAAAAATGTCGGCGTACATGATTTTGCTAATAAATATGATATTTATACAGAAACTCACTTTGATTTAGAATTCTATTCAAAATAAATTTTATTTCCAATAAGTAGATAGGGGAAATTTGACCAGGATTCACTATTAATCGTCTGTAGAGACAAAAGGTGGAGTTGCAGAACTTGCCCAAATTTTTTTTCTAGAAGAATATAACTTCCATCACATACCTTTGATTCTTTAGCACCTAAACATGTTCGGACGTAATTAGGTTATTGCCAAGTTGAGTCATACACACACATGCACGTATATGCATACATGAACGTAAAAGTTTGTGTATGCACTTGAAGTCTAATTTCTTGATGCGTCAAAAATTTGATAGTAATCTGGAATGCACAAAGTGCGTATCAATGTAAACAGGTTATTTATTGAAGCAATCCTCAGTTACAAAAAAGGCAAAAGTTAAATACATTGAAGTTATGCATCCTAGAAACTTATCTATCCATTTATTTCTATATTAAAAACACTAATTATAGTCCATAAATGATTTACAAATCGAGCAAAAGAAGGGTACATTTAAATTCATCTGCAATCATTAAAAATTTTCGAAGCATATTCATTAGTGTACTTGAAACACCCCACCTCTGCTAAGGTCACTCACAAAAGGAATGCCTTAATTTCGGTGGATCATTATAGGTAAAAGACGCAGATAAATTACAAGACAGACAATTAAATCAGCGGCAAGTAAATAAAACTTTATTTCATTGATAAACAACTTGTACAAAGATTGTTTTACAATACCAAAGTATCATGTCTTGCTTACAAAAATAAAGAAGCATAAAATGATTTCCCCAAATAAAGCATGAGCCAGCCGTTGCTGTAGAAGAGAGAGTCCAAGGCAACACGTCAAAGAGTCTTCAAGCTTGGAAAGAGTAACGGTCCAAACAAACCTGAGCTATTCCCTCCCTGACTACCTAGGGGGAAACGGAAGAAAAGAGGCGAAAGCCAAACAAGGCCAGACATAAAGTCTGGTAAGTCCAGTGATTCTTTGTATTTAAATGAGAAAAAGGTTCATGACATGAATAAACTAAATTTAAGACTAAACCATAGTAACAAGATAATATGGGATAAGCATGGGATATTGCAAGATAAACTGAATGTACCGATAAACTGAATGTACTGATAAACTGAATGCGCTTCTACTGCTTCTCTGCTTCGCAACTACCCTATTTATACTGATTTTTATATCTCTGCACTACCTAACTGGTGTCCAAAGTAGTAATCTATGATCATATGATAACGCGATCCCAATCCCCGTATTTGCGGTTGCCTTCAGGTGTGCTTCTATAATGGGGATTTCGTTTATTACCTAGGTCTAATCTAGGGTTTACTATCGAGTGCTTACTAGATTCAACTAGGGTTTATGCTACCCAGGGCCACTGGGGTTTATGCTACATATTGAACGCCTCTCGGATTCAGGGTTTACGCGACCTAGGTCCAAATAAGGATTATGCTACCTACTTGTATTAATTTTTCATGTGTCTGTGTCAGTCGGCCCCCTCTTGCGTGTAGATACTCTGTGCTGGCCCCACCATAAGGTGTATCAAGCCTTATGATAGCGACCCGACACGATTCAAGATGCACAGTTTATAACTACTGGTATCTAGTGCCTGCTTTTTCCACTTCGGAGTACGTGCATGCCCGTAAACCATCGGAACCTACACTATCGTACCCCCTACCACTATTTTGACCTCTTATAATTAGCCCAATAATCGTGCCCCACCCTGCCTAGTTTCAGGGTACCATGATACATATATGTGGGTTACTGCTGAAATTGGTCCCCATTACTAGGGTTTCCTACTGGTTAAGTTCGTAGGCCTATATATACAAATATTACCCACCTACACGAGACGTACTTAACCCTCCCACTGATTCTAGCATGTTTTCTTAATGGTTAAGTTTTGTGGGCCTACATTTACTAATATTACCCACCTACCCGACGTGTACTTAACCTTCCCATAGATTCAAGCATGTTTACTTAATGGTTAAGTTTTGTGGGCCTATGTTTACTAATATTACCCACCTACCCAACGTGTACCTAGGCTCCTACTCGTCAAGTCGTGTTGGTTAAGTGGTTCTTGTTAACTTAACCTATCTTGCTTATCAAGTTGGATTGGTTAAGTGTGATTTATTAACTTAACCCCGTTCATTCATCAGGTTATATTGGTTAGGTATTTCCCATTTAACTAAACCTCATTCGTTCATCAAGTTATATTGGTCAAGTTTCAATAATCAATTCAGGTTAACTCAACCCACCAACTCGTCACGTCATGTTGGTTAAGTTATTCCTTTTAGTGTTAACTTGACCCTACCTCAAACCATGTTATATTGGTTAAGTGTTGCCTTCTCATGTTAACTTAACCCTTCACATACATCGTGTTATATAATTGGCTAAGTGTTTTCCTCTTGTATTACCTAACCCCACCACATGTCATTATATATTGGTTAAATGTTACTTCAGTTAACTTAACCTATCATTTGCTTAATTAACATGTTGCAACGGTTAAGTGTTCTAAATTTACTTAACCTCACCCACTTGCTTAGTTAACATGTTATTACAGTTAAGTGTTTCCTTAATTACTTAACCTCAACATTTCAAGCTTGATTTATTCATGAGCCTTAATTAATTAAAGCACCATCCACTCACATTAGACAGATATTGTTGTGGTTACTGGATGTGCCGGTCGGTTCCGTGCAGGTTTACACCACAACTCTGTCTAACCCCGGGTTCTTATTGGGCTCAATGCCTTAACATCTCACATTAGATAGGTATTATTGTGGTTATTGGACAGCCGGGTGGGTCCGAGCAGTTTTACACCACAACTCAATCTAACCTCGGGTTAGGAATATTCATATTTTCTACAATGTACACATGTTTAGGACAAATTCTATATGTAAATTATTCCTAATTTACTTATGCCATGATTACTCTTTTAATGTACATTATAAACATTATTATTATGGCCCACTTTCCCTCTAAATCATGTTTATACTTTTTGGTATGTAAATTATACAAATTAAGTGTCACTAACCATGATTATGCTAAACGTGACAATTACAAGTAATTTCAAATTATAAATTAGAATAGGCTATAGCCCACCTTCCCAAACTCGCCATAATAGTCATGCCCAAAATCACTATGTCATATATTTTGCGTTCCACATCTATATTTAATATTCCTATTTACATTTTACACCCAATCTAGATTAAATATCCAAATTTACAGTTCGTGTTAAAACTAAATTTTGATATTCTAGTTACAGTTTATGCCCAAAACTTGGTTTGCATGCCAATTACATACTTTGTGGCCAATTAACAATTTACCATTTACGCTCAAGTCTAATATGAATGTAAATTATTTACTATTATAGCCAATTCAGATTATGCCAACATATTTATTATGCCAAATTAACTTAATTAAGCTATGCCCAAATTCCTGCACCGTAATCGTACGTATGACATGATTTCACAAGTTTCTAAGTAATCATGAAATGAAGCTGACCAAAGGAATAGGGGATAAGCACGAGAATTGACATGAAAGAAAAGTCATGCAAAAATGAAACAAATACAAAAATAATGGTTCCAGTAGGCTATACGTACATAACAGTGAATAGGAATAAACTAGACAAGTTGCACCCTAAATATGAGATCCAACATAATCAAGGGAGACATAGGTGATTTGATCCAACATAATGCCAGTTTGGTGTACAATCATGATTTGTAACTATAGCGTTATGGGCATAAGCAACTAACCATAATAGTCATAGGCAATTAACCACAATAGTCCTTGGCAATTAACCACAATAGTCTTAGGCATGGTCATAGGTGGTAGTCTCATAGTTATGAATCATAATCATCGGCAATGTTCGTAGTCATAGGCAATAGTCTTATGTTCGTAGTCATAGGCAATAGTCTTATGTTCATAGTCATAGGCATTAGTCTTATGTTCATAGTCATAGGCATGGGCAAAAGTCCCATAGTCATAGTCTTTGTCAATTAGCCACAATATGTTCTAGGCCACAATCGAGAATTAGATCCAAAGGCCTAGACAAAGTTAGATTTGATATAAGCATGAATCAAGGATAATTAAATTGCCAATAGGCACAGTTCTATATTTTAATTTATTACATTGACGAGTCCAATTACATGTTCAAATCTAAGGAATAACCGAACTTACTGTGATCAGTTTAGAAAAGGTGATTTGCTATGATTTTCGTGGCGTTGCTCGAAGCCGTTGAATTAGCCTTTGATTCCTTTCTTGAAGCTTTAACTTGATTTAAATCTCTTCTTGAAAAACTTCAACAGCATAACCTCGTCTTAGATTTATATATTATTTTATTTTAATTAGAATTAGAGCAGGGTACAAATGTAGAGAAGTTGTGAGGAGAAAATATGAGGCCTAGGGGTGCTTTTATAGCTGTTAGATCAATTTATAGGGCCAAAATCGCATCTAGGTTCGGAAATGTGAATTCTGCCTAGATCTGGGGGTAGGTCGACCCCCAGGTCGACCTCCCTCTGGGTAGGTCGACCTCCCTTGAGGTAGGTCGACCTCTAGGTCGACCTGCCTGGGCGGGAATTTCCACCCCAGCCCAGTTCTGGGATTTTTGAATTTCTGAGCTGGTTCTGAATTTTTGCTGAAACTTCTGAATGTCATACCTCCTTCATACGAAGTCCGATTTACGCAAACTCGGATCTATCTCAAGTAGAATTTCGAGACGAACGCAATGGCGTAACCCATTTCCCTTAATTCTTCTTCTAAAAATTATTTATACTTTAATTTATGAAACTTAATGTTACAGAATTACGGGATGTTATATTACTCTTTGCAGCCCGAAATTAGAACATGATGTTGCAGTTTGTCAATGGGAACGCTGAAACTTAGAATATCTATTAGCAATAAACTTGGTTTTAAGGAAACATTTAATTCATTAACGGAAATGGTTATTAGTGAATTAATGTTTGTATTTAGAGAAGGACAAAATAAATTGTTTATCCCTAATTGGTACATCAAATCTCCATAAGATATCCATAACAATCATTGTAGAGCTTAGACATGCATGAACAATCCAAGATGCTCGGGCGTTCTGAGCATATCGACAAGAAGGAACACACAACACCAAAACTAATAAGTCGCATATCGATCATACAGCTTGATTCGACTACACCAAAGGATAATACGGTCCAGGCAAGCTTAAGAGATTTGTACTTTGAAGTAAGGATCGCCCACTTAAATGTCCAAGAGCGTAACGAACGAGCAGAGCTCAGAGGACTGATCGTTTATGACCAAGAATAGCAGTAGTTAATATCAGGGAACATAAGAATTTAAAGAAAGGTCGTACATGTACCCCATGCAACATTCATAGACTGCGACCTCGGACTCTCGCCCATCCATCATCAAATACAAATGCTCCAACCAGACAATTACAGAAGGCTTAGCATGATCCGGTCGGCTGTTCCTACGCGGACCAGATCTCTTTGACAAGACATGACCTATGCACCCATTGCCTGTCTTCCCATTCAATTTGCAATAACTCGTTCTTACACAACCACTCGCACCGATGAGGTCGCTCACGTAGGGTAGTTGAAAACAACTGTCACAAGTTGGTTACAACTAAGCAGGGGCATTGTTTATCCTTAAAGAGCCACATACATATTGGTCTATTAAATGTGCGTTAGCATTATGGGTCCAACATCTTTAGACTTTGTCTTACAGAAAGCTTTCAAGTGCACTCAAACGGTCTATGAAGGGTCTTTACCAGTCACACATGACACAATAACAGCAAGACTCGGCCATCCAGGAAGGGTCCAAGTTATCTGGAATCACACACACGCTTTGTGTCCATTGACAGATTAAAGCCCTAACTGCTCGCTCCTTAACCTATTATTACTATTCTAACTAGGCTCTTCCCTCCAATAATAGAGATTGGTCGCCCATTCGTCTATAATTAAATATGTCCACTTTAACCAACCCGCTCGTATGCCTAGAATCGCTCGTATAGATTATTCGAACCGAAAGTAGTCGCTTACACTCAGAAAGTCGTTCGCTCCTGTAAAGTCACTCATACTGGAGAACTAGAAAAGGTTACTGACAGCTGGCTACAACGAGGTAGTAGCATTTTAGCAATTAATGGGATAACCGACTCGTATGGATTCTAGTTCAAACTTTCATGAGGGCTCAACTATAAATAGGCAAGAGCTGCTACTAAAGGAGGGGAACCTTCGGCCACCACGAAGTGCTAGTAAATTCCATCCTAGGCCATTCCTAAACAATTTTCAGCCGTGATTATCATCATCATATGAAAAGCCTTCATCCATTCAGCCAAGGCCCCCGTTCAAATATGATAATTGTGAAGGATCCAAGACATCCTCCTCCTTCATCATGATCATCATCACCATCCAAAAATCGATCATTAATTCAGCTATGGCGTCCATTAAATTCTGATAAGTGTGAAGGATCCAAGACATCCTCCTCCTCCGTCGCCTGTCCGTCCTTCTTCATTACTGATCCTGCCATTCCCCTATAGAATCTTGTGAATCTAAGCAGAATTTGTATGTAAATTGAAGATTATTGAATGGATAAACGGATGTATAAAGAACAAGGGCTGATATGTCTTGTAATCATCATCATGATAATGCAAACTCTATTCACAGTGGATGTAGGCCTAACACAAGGCTGAGCCACTCTAAAACCTCGTCTCCGTTTTGTTTCCTTTGCATTTTTTACTTTAAATTATTTTCGAGTGCAGCTCCACTTATTTTCTAACCATATTGGTGAAGTACATTCATTATACCCTTGGTGTTTGAAACATTTTTGGTGAAAACATTTGGCGCCCACCATGGGGTCGTATTTACATCTTCCTTGTTGAAGTATGCCGAGATTCCCGGAAAGAAACTTTGCCTGCTTGAATCATGAGTATGGCAAAGGAAGCTATTGTAAAACCGATACCGTACCAATAGTGTCAATATTGTCGAGCCGCCCACTATTCGATTTGAAATCGAAGAATCGGCAGAAATTGAGGAAGCTATACCAGAAGAGAATTAGAAGAAGCAATGGAAGGACTGTTGAGTCAGATAACCGTCGCAAATGATGCAATAATGAAAAAACTTGATTCAACGTTTTCTATTCACGCCGCCACCACAAAAAAACATTCAGTGCCACTTGTTTTCTACCCGCTCGAATAAGCCAGATATACGGTGTAGAATCCTCTATTTCAGGCATAAAATAATGAAATTCCATTCAGGAAGTCACATATCATGTTAACCTGGACCACGGAATTGCTAAAGTGCTTATGCGCAACCACCTCGATGACACAACTTCTCAAACGGTAAATGATCCTACAAAAGGGGTGTTTCTCCCAAAAGAGAGCCCATATTCCTCGTCTCCAGATTTTAATTGCACACTTGGTGGGCAAGAAATTCGCAAGGAGGAACGCGCTTGTTCCATGTGTTAAACCAAAGAGCAAGAACATATTTTAGAGATGGCATGCGAGATTGTGAAAGAAAGCATGAGATAGGAGGATAATCGAGAAGATTGAGAAATCTTTCCTACCAAGACCCCACTCACCGAAAGAATCAAAATGTCTACATATCCACAGGAATTTCAGCCTCCAACGTTGCAATCTTATAGAGGAACAAGCGACCCTTATGTGTGCCTGTGCAAATCAGATCAGCAAACGGACAGGGCGCACGCCACTGACTAGATTAAATGCCTATATTTTCCGACTTATTTTGAGGGGGTGGCCTACCTATGGTTCACAAAGCTACCACCGAGGTCTGCGGACAACTTCGCTACCTTGGCCTAATTATTCAGTAAGCAATTTAGATTCCAAGCAGCCAGAATCTGGGATGTCATGGAGTTAAGTAAGATACAACAAAGACCAGGAGAGTCCATCAAAGATTTTCTCACCCGCTTTAAGATGGCAATGGCTGAGGTTGAAAATTATGAACCCCGACTGGTGCTGATGGCCTTGAAAGGGGCCATACGTAGAAAAACCAAGTTAGAACGGTGGATTAAGAAGAAGAAACCACGCACACTCGAGCAACTACTTAGTAAAGCTGAAAATATATGAATGATGAAGAGAATCCACTGTGTGAACATCAAAAAGGGAAAGGTGGTGCACAAAGTTACTTTAGCAGTCAGAAGAGGAATAACGAAGGAAAAGATAGTCGGGCTAAGAAAAAGCTATGTTTTTTTATGAATTATGTGCTCACCTCCCTCAACGACATCGTGAGGAATATTTTCATGGCAACTAGGGATATGTAGAAATATCTGATCCCAAAACAAGTGCAAGTCAGAGATGCCACTATGAGATCTAGGAGGTTTTGTCAATTTAATAACTAGACATGATATGATACCAATGATTGCAACACTTGAAATCATTAATTGACGCACTGATTAGGAGGAATCGTTTACAACAATACATACGGGTCAATGAGCATTACCCAAACTCTCCACATGCCAGGGGCAACAAGTAATGAGTAAATCATATAAACCAATTCAGAACCGGTACTTACTTAACGACAAGAAGCCAGCCTTCTGGTGTCGACGGTCCTGAATCAGCAACTCTCGTCGCTTTACCTTGCTCTATTATTTTTGTCTTACCTTATTACTTAAAAACCAGTAGTTACTCTATTCTACCTCGTAACTTGCTATATTCGCGAAAGTAATCGATAGTAATTTACCTGCAAATGCTTTACAAACTAAGGATTATGCGCTTACCTGAGTAACAAACTTCCGGGCTCAAGTTGGTTTCTTAAATTGCAGGCATAATGGAAGTGGTCACTCATTGATAACTAAATCATACCGGATGGTTTCCAAAAGCATGTGTCAGGCAAAGCATCTTAGGAGCTAAAAACATCATGTGAATTAAGTCAGATAAATAAGCACTTCGCTTCAAAAGAATAAATCGTTTGGAAAGGTGTAGTAAGCAAGCTGCCGGTCAGAAGGCTACACTTTTGACAATTGAACATGCCAAACTCATAGCAAGAACCCATGGAAGGAGCTGGCATCAAGCTTTGAGGAAAATGAAAAAATGGTATTAAATTTGTCCCATGGATTGAAAATTTCTTTTTGCCAATCCCAAAAGAGGCACCTTGTTAGTTGCAGGACACGAATTCTTTGAATTGAACAAAAACTCAATAAGAAGAACTAGTGTCCACCTCCCAGAACGAAGCATAAAGATAAAAAAGAAGGAAAATAGGCTGGAAGCAACAGTTCTAAGTGCGGGAAGGATTAAAACAAAAATTAGAATTCCTAGCCGAAAGGGGGTAACAAAATCAGAAATCCTAACCGAAAGAGGGTGTCCATTTTAGGTCTTTCTTTAATTCAAAATAACAAGATCAAGCAGGACCTAAAATGGATCAAAAACTGTAAACCCAAGTCTTCCCCTGAGGGCACGTCTTCGATGCCAATCTCCGAAGGGCTGGGGTCACTGAGTCAGTGGGATGTGGGGTTGAATACATAAAAAAGCGTATATATGTATAATAATGCGTATTTAATCAAGTCTCCAAAAGGTTTGAGACATCAGGTCAGGGAAAAACACAAACTAAATACGGAAAACATAAACCTCTTCAAGGGGCATGTATTTAGGTTCGAACCCCAAAGAATTTGAATTAACCAGTTACTGAAACACGGGTAAGTGCCCGAACATCTAAGATTATAATAGACTTTGGTACGAGGGTTTTACCTAAACGATAAAACGAACAACTAATGTTAACATTGCACGCCATAAGTCGGGCGTCGTCCTATGATTAACAAAATGCTCAACCATACAAATGAAAAGCGATAAAGGTGTAACGTGCGACGCACCAACGAGAGGGCAGCTAAATTATACATAAACAGAAAAGCTGCATTACCATGAACCAAGGTATAAAGTCACCAACATAAGCGTGCGATAACAAGCAGGGCTGGCACTCGTATAAAAAAGCCAGTCTAAGCACATCACATTAAGATAAACAGCGGAAATAACAAGAGATAAAGCTAGCCAATCATGATTTTCATATGGTAAAGGCATGGGCCCTTTTCAGGGATTCAAGAGCCTGGATAAGCTCAAACTTGTCCTTTTCCGAAACATGAATTCGGTCGATGCTCTCTTTGTTCAACCTCTGAAGATCACCGGCAAGAGTATGCCAAGCGTCCAATTGCCTTACAATGTAATCCCTGACCTCCACAATAAGGCCTTTAACCAAACATGGGCGCACCTCCAACTGGTTAAATTCAGCCAATATGCAGTATTTCATAGCATCCATCTTACCAGCAATAATCCATTTGTCAAACGGATCTATATTCAAGTCAGAGCATATGCCTTCTAAACACCAAACTTCTAATTGTTCTGCAAGTGCCGGATGACACGGATTAGGAACATAAAGAGGCCTATGAACAATTATTGGAAGATCAGCAAAATTTGAGGTGATGGATGGTAAAGCCAAGGATGGTTGGTCAGAAGCAGTTTGAATATCTGGGACGAGAGATTCATCTAGTATACGACATCTCTGAGGGACACTTTTGCCCAAATTCTTTTGACTCTTCGGCCTGCTATTCCTGCCAACCTTCTTAATTATCTTCTTCATTGGTCTTTTTAACATAAAAGATTTCGTCCTTGAACCTAAAGAAAAAGATCAAAAGATATTTCGGGGTGTGTCGAACATCTAAGGGCCATTTCAGTCTGAAAATTGGATGTTAATCAAAACAGCCCAACCAGGTTTGGGCGTGAGCAGAAGCCACATTTGGTTTAAGCCAATAACGTTTAAGGCATTTCAGCAAATAGTTCACAGGCATAATTATTCAAGCTGATCGAAGCTCGCTTAAGTATGCCTTAGCTCGAAATTATCTATGAAATTGGCAACTACTTAAGCAAAACAAGACGAAGTAAAAAGCAAGAACTCACCTAAAACAATCATGGTGCTTTGGATCCCAAGAAAAGTTACCTTAATTAATCGAGAGTTACTGGAGGCATTAAATGGAATATTGAGCTAAATGGAACTACAATTTTTTTTAAAAAAAAGAGAAGGAAAAGAAAAATTAGGGAAAAAGTTAAAGGATGTGGATTACCTTGTAAAGATCTCTAGAACAGTGTTACCATCAAGAAGATTTCCTCGAGAAAGAGGCAAAATGGGGAAGGCATATAAAGTAAATTAGTCCAAGGTTTTGTTGCCATGTCAGCATTGTCAAATTCAAAGCTGCCCAGTTAAACGAGCTTAACGACCCACCAAAAACTGACTCGCCCGAACCACCATATTATCACTGGCGATTTGAGTGGCTTTAAGAAACTTAGACTTTGGTCAATCCAGAATAACCGAGAGCCACGAATAACTAACCCTTGGAAAATAATGATTTAATTCATCAAATCGCTATAGTTTCTTTCAAAGTTTGTAATCTCCCGTGAAACTACGAAATTATGAACTTCTAGGCGAAAATGTTTATCCCTAATTGGTACATCAAATCTCCATAAGATATCCATAACAATCGCTGTAGAGCTTAGACATGCATGAACAGTCCAAGATGCTCGGGCCGTTCTGAACAGATCGACAAGAAGGAACACACAACACCGGAACTAATAAGTCCCATACCGATCATACAGCTTGATTCGACTACACCAAAGGATAATACGGTCTAGGCAAGCTTAGGAGATTTGTACTTGAAGTAAGGATCGCCCTCTCAAATGCCCAAGAGCGCAACGAACGAGCACAGCTTAGAGGATCGATCGTTTGTGACCAAGGATAGTAGTCGTTCATATCAGGGAACACAAGAATGTTAAAGAAAGGTCGTACATTTACTCCATGCATCACTCATGGATTACGACCTCGGACTCTTGCCCATCCATCATCAAATACAAATGCTCCAACCAGACAATTATAGAAGGCTTAGCATGATCTGGTCGGTCGTTCGTATGCTGACCAGATCGCTTTGACAAGACACAACCTGTGCACCTATTGCCTGTCTGGCCGTTTAATTTGCAATCACTCGTTCTTACACAACCACTCGCACCTATGAAGTCGCAAACATAGGGCAGCTGAAAACAACTGTCACCATTTAGTTTCAACTAAGCAAGGACATTGTTTATCCTTAAAGAGCCACATACATCTTTGTCTATTAAGTGTGTGTTAGCATAATGGGTCATGCATCAATAGGCTCGATCGTACAGAAAGCTATCCGGTACGCTCAAACGTTCTTTGAAGGGTCATGACCCATCATACATGACATAATAATAGCAAGACTTGTTCATGTAAGAAGGGTCCAAGTTACCAGGAATCACACACATGCTTTGTGTCCATTGACAGGTTAAAGCCCTAATTGCTGCTCCTTAACCTGTCATTACTATTCCAACCAGGCACTTCCCTCCAATGATAGAAACTGGTCTCCCATTCGTTTATAATCAAACACGTCCACTCCGATCAACCCACTCATATGCCTATAATCGATCATCTAAGTTGTTCGAACCGAAAGCAGTCACTCACTCTCAGAAAGTTATTCGCTCCTGTAAAGTCACTCGTACTGGACAACCAAAAAAGGTTACTGACATCTGGCTACAACGACGCAGTGGAATTTTAGCAATTAATGGGATAGCCTACTCGTATGGATTATAGTCCAAACTTTCATGAGGACTCAACTATAAATAGGCCAGAGCTGCCACTATGGGTGTTGGAACCTCCGGCCACCATGAAGTGCTGCTAAATTCCATCCTTGGCTATTCCTTAAACATTTTTCATCCATGACCATCATCATCATCCGAAAATCCTTCATCTACTCAGCCATGGCTTCCTTTAAAATCGGATAAGTGTAAAGGATCCAAGACATCCTCTTCCTCCGTCATGATCATCATCATCATCCGAAAATCCTTCATCCATTCAGCCATGGCGTCCATTAAAATCTGATAACTACGAAGGATCCAAGACATCCTTCTCCTCCGTCGCCTGCCCGTACTTATTCATTACTGATCCTGCCATTCCCCCATCGAATCTCGTGAATCCAAGCGGAATTTGTATGTAAATTGAAAATATATTGAATAGATAAAAGTGTGTATAAAGAACAAGAGCTGATACGTCTTGTAATCATCATCATCATGATAATCAAACTCTATTCATGGTGGATGTAGGCCTAACACAAAGCTGAACCACTCTAAAACCTCATCTCCATTTTGTTTCCTTTGCATTTTTACTTTCAATTATTGTCGAGTGCGGCTCCACTTAATTTCTAACCATATTAGTGAAGTACATTCATTGCACCTTTGGTATTCGAACCATTTATGGTGAAAACATAAATGGTAATAAATATTATATTTATCAATTACATAGTAGATTATCTAAAGAATGGATTGTTAAGGCAAGCCTAGAAATTAGAGGATAAATAAGCATCTAGAGAAGAAGAGTGTACAACCTTTGCTATCTTATAAATGTAAGTGAACTCTCTCATTTGTTGTACGAAGTTAAAATAAAGGTTGTATCAAGCAACAAATAAGGATCAATAAAAGGATATTTTCAAATATAAAATTTTCTTCCTCGTATTCTCTCTCTCTTTCTCCTTAAAAAATATTCAACAAAGTTGTATCAGAGCGAGGTTGAAATCATGAGATTTATATTTTCTTCATCAATTGTTCTCACAAAAGAGAATTATGAGGAATATGATAGTAGGAAAAAGAGGAGCTAACCTCCAAAGGTTCACGGGATATTGTTGAAAATTGTTATGAATGGCGTAATGATTTCGAGAGCACGTAACAAATGGACAAGAAATCCTTCGCAAAATTAAAACAGAATGATTACCATGCACTTTTTGTGATTTTTAAGAACGTCGATGAGAAGCTTCAGATCTCATATTTAGAGAAAGGTGTGTAAAAGATTCATGGAATCACATATAAAAGGTATATGGAAAATATGATTAAAAAATAATGAATGAAGATAAGTTGATTGATGAGAAAGATGAAAAGAAGGAAGCGAGAGTGTGAACGAGAAAGTCAAAGTTGAAGAAGTTGAAGAGAACATCAAAACAAATGAAGTGAAGAAAGAGAGAGACAAAGAGTTATATATAAAACAGAGTGAAGAAAACGAAGACAAAGAATATGATGTCAGCAAAGATGATGCAAATTATAAAACGTGCCAAATCAAAGAAGACAAAGGTGAAAAAGTCATCAATTAAGGAGAAAAAATTAAAAATATGGGAGGTGATTCAAAGAATGATCAAATATTTGAAAAAAACGAATAAAGAATAAAGAAAAGGTAAAAGAAGAAACAAAAAAAATGAAAGGGGTTGGGTATGAATTTTATGAAGGTCCAAGATTTAATTTGATGAGTTTACCTTTTGGAGTATTTTATGGCAGTGAAGGAGGACGAGATGAACGGTGCTCTGCAACAAAGATTTGAGAAATCATGTTGAAGGTCTTCATGTGAAAAATAAGAGAAGAAAAAAGAAAGCTTGGATGATTTCTATACTTTACCAAAGCACGTAAAATTAAAAAAAACTACAACTTTTGGTATGAGTTGAAAATCCAAGTTTACGGGCATGTTGGAAATAAACTTGGTTTTAAGGAAACATTTATTGCATTAATGGAAATGGTTATTAGTGGGTTAATGCTTGTATTTAGGGAAGGACAAAATAAATGGTAATAAATATTAGAGTTATCAATTATGTAGTAGAATTATCTAGAGAATGGTTTGTTAAGGCAAGCCTAGAAATTAGGGGATAAGTAAGGATCTAGAGAAGAAGAGTCTAGAACCTTTGGTATCTTATAAATATAAGTGGACTCTCTCAGTTGTTGTATGAAGTTAAAATAAAGGTTGTATCAAGCAAGAAATAAGGGTTAATAAAAGAATATTTTCAAATATAATTTTTTCCCTATATTCTCTCCCTCTTTCTCCGTAAAAATATATTCAACGATATCTTCATACGTACAATAAGTTATATACAGGGTAATAAACTAATTGTAATGAGTTAAATTATAGTAAAATTTACAATTTTTATGCACATAAAGGATAGAAAACATAAATAGCTAATTCATTCTTAAAGTAATAATCTAGGGTCCGTTGAGAATTAAGCATTACTATAATGTAGTTAATTATAATACTTTGAAAGTGAACTTTTGAAACCAGATGGCTTAGCAATGAAGATGATTCATCTACTATGGCGTAAAAAGACATGTTAATGAAGAAAAGCAACGTAAAAAGAAAAATATGGTACATGATAAAATATACATGGGTTATGTCCACAACTCTACAAAAATTTAGAAGGAATCCATCAAAATTGATTGTAAAATCAACAGTCAGCATGTGTACTTTCCAACAATATCAATAGAGTTCCGCAATATATGAAGAAGTTATGTTCAATTATTTAATTCATATTAGCAAACAAATATTATGTGATGGACTTACGTTTCAATATTTGTAGCCAAATATTTGTTGGTAACTACTTTTAAACCATGTATTAGTAGTTAGAAATTTAAAGTAAATAAATAAGGTTTCAATAATTATGTGGTGAAGATAATGTTTGCAAAAACTTTAATACCAATACGTAATCATAGTACCGATAGAATAAAAAAACTTCATGCAAGGAATACGACAGCTGAGTATGATGAAACAATTTTACTGTGAAAATGGTAATGTATCTCGATCATCCAATAAAAAAATAAAATGAAACTAAATATGCAAATTATATTTACATAAATAGTAATACAATTATGAAATAATAAAAATATAACCTTTCTTACAGTTATGGTACCTGTCTCACAACCATGGACAAGCAGTAACAGGTCAAACAATTTATTTTGATGGATAGTATGAAAGGAGACCAGAAATAGATAAATCTTACTCGATTATCTCATAATTGGTTATATCCATGAAGATAGAAATGCATGTAAATATCACCATCTTGAATATCAAATAATGGTAGATGAAACGCTTGAGTAATAGGAGAAAAAACAAAAAAATTTGCAACTTTCATAGTGTTTACACCAAAAACGGTCTAAACACCCTAGGTACTAAACTGTACTTCAGTGATTTGGTAAGAGGTAAATGGAACCGTGTTTAATTAGCAATGAAAAGTGAAAAAAGAAAGAATAGTAAAATAGAGACTAGATTTAATGTGGTTCAGCCGTTAACGATGCCTATGTCCACTATGAAGGTGATTTCCTGTCTTATAATGAGAATTACAAAGTACATCAGCTTTCTCTCTTCATACATCTCTATATTCACTCAATATGACCTCCTTTATACATTTCAATATGAGGAATTATACAACAGAATAGTAGAATTTGAGGAGAAGAAGGACGGATGGATGATTAGGAAGAGGGATGTCTTCGTTTTCCTTTATCGTAAGATTGTCCTTGATGCCACGGCTGAATCTGTGGTTGAGGTTAAAATTCAGCAGTACATGTGGTGTTTTTTCTACCCCCTTATGTTGATAGCCATGGTGTATTTATAAGTGAACTCCCCTTGGTAAATGATCTGGAATCTGTTTATCCAGGATGTGGGTCGTTCATCTTGTTAATTACGACCATCCCAATAGCTAGCTGTAGCCAGCTGTTTGTGGCTATATTCAATATCTTTTGCTGACGACTCGTCGGAGCGAGTGCCTTGGATAGCTGAGTGGGCCCATAGGAGAGAGTGCCCCTGCGATAGCGAATGTTTCGGGGAGTTTTTGTAAGAGTGGAGTGTGGGTCTGGAGTTGATTCTCCTTTGTTCCTTGCACGACCGTCCTTCTTGGTCCAAGGGCGCTCATCCTCTAGCTGCCATTGTATGGCGCTGTTAGGCTTTACAACTATGTTATGAGGTCGCTCCTGCTTATGTTGAATGGGCGACTTGCTTTATTTCGATGTTTGAGCGGTTCTATGGATATGCGACCTCAATTATGTTATGCCATTGTCTTCGGTCTCACGATTTGACTTGACCTGCCTTGGATTCGATATGTGCCATTGCATCGTACACGACCGACCCTTGTGATATCTGCTTTGTATCCTTTACACAATGCGCGTATTGATTTTTTAGGGATTAACACTTGCCCCTCAAAGTCCATGATTTCTTTTTAGTAAGAAATTACTGGCTTTGATATATTTGATTGCGCATTGTCTGGTGGGACAGTCCGGACTTGTCGAGGGCTCGGTCGTGCCCAGGATTAAGATTACTTCATTGTTATTGATTGGCATTGTCTTTTCCTATAAGCGAGAGGCTCGATGTTTCTTTTTGATTACTGTGCGAATAGCTGAATTTCGGGATGCAAGTTGGGACTTGATGAGACACTTTTGTGTAGTCAGGCACTAAGCAGACGCGGCGAGAATTCTTTGGATGAATGCCTTTTATTCTTCCTTATTTACCTTCAACTTGCTTCCCTTCGGTTTTATATATTTCAAAAAATTCTCCTGTCACAGCGGCGTTCCCTCGAGAGTTTAATCAGGTAATTTATGTTTGACATTTTCGCCTTAGTTTTCCTTTGAAAGGTTTTTGCTTTCTCATTCCATCACTTTTCCTTTTATTTTTTGTTGCATCTGTCTATCTTGAGCAATCTTCTCTAAGGTTCTATGATTTTCGTAGGTAAGATTTTGTACAGCGCGGATATCGTTTCTGTACTTATCTTCGAAGAACATGAACCATCTGGTGGTTTTTCTATGGAACATCAATGTTTGGTATTTGTTCATAAATTGCTTGGTGATAAGCCCCAGGCTTCTTCAGTTGAAATACTTTTTGTCTATGCTAGAACCTAATTAGGTTGTTCCCCTTTTCCATGTTGTTGTTTGTGTTCATTCTAATCCTTTTGAAGCAGGTCGCCCGAGGATGGAATTCCTCGTATCTACGAAGCTTAGGAAGAAGTCAGCGAGGAGGATTGGTAGCAAAAAGATGCCCCGTGGTAAGGAGATCTCGAGTGCGAATGGTACTCATAGTCTTTTGCTTGCTTAATGGACTTTTTGACTCAGATATTCGGATCGATGTTAGTCGTACGGTCTCTTCATCCATCATGCTAGATCCTGCAGCCGTATTGGAACCTCTTCCTGTTCCCGAACCTTGCCATCCTGAACTCGCTGGGAACTTTGTTGCTCAGTGTCCTGCTGGCTCGAGTTTTGGTGTGTACATAGACCCATTTGACAGATGGATTATCGCAGGAAAGATGGATGCCATGAAGGAAAAAATATTGGCCGAATTCAACCAGTTGGGATCACGTTCGCATTTGGTTGAAGGTCCCATTAGACTATATTGTGGAGCAAATAGGCGGATGGCACTCCTTGGTCGAGGATCTTCTGCAGTCAAATAGAGAGATTCTTGAGCGACTTCATGCTTTGGAAGAAGATAGGCATAAAATTTTCGAGGCCCTGGAATCTTAGGGGAGGATCATTTCTTAACTCATCTAAGTATTGTGGCCTCCCTATGCTTCACCTGTTCAGTTACATTGGTTTTTGATTTTGAGTAGTGTTTTTATGTCTGGCTTGTATATGCGGGTGCCAGCCTCGCCTATTCTCGCATGCTTTAATTTGTGACTTTTAAGATTTGTTTATGCGTTGGTGCGTCGCACGCTACACCTTTGTTCTCTGATTTACACATTCGTCTGGGCGCTTTATTAATCGCTCGGTTGCGCCCGATTTTCTATTGTTATTATTATGGTTAGGATTTAGTTATTCTATTAGGTTTCTCGCTTATCGAAGGCTGTGACACGATTGTTTTATTATAAGCGCGTTTGGTATATTTTATTTATTAGTATTCAACCCTGCGCCTGACTGATTGGTAATCCGAGCCTCTCGGAGGCTGGTTTTGAATACATGCCTCCGGGAAGGTCTTGGGTTAAAGATTTTCGATCCATTTTAGGCCCTATTTGATTGTTTTAGTTGTTCAAATAGGTTCTAGAATGGTTACCTCCTTATGGTTAGGATTTCTGATACCCCCTTTGGTTTAGGATTTCTACTGCTGTGATCCATCCTTGGCTTTGATTAACTTGGTTAACAATACAGAACAAGAATTGCCACCTCCTTTCGGTTGGGTTTCTGTTTTTGCGCTGGGTTTTTCCAGCATTTTAAACCTTCCCCATTTTATGCTTCATCACGAGGAGCGGACACTAATTTTCTGTTTCGGGACATGTCGGTTTTTCTGACTTTTTGCCTTACCTTAGGACACAGACATTGGTTTACCTCATTTAGTTTTTCTCAAGTTGGAAAACTTGTGTCCAGCACCTAGGAAGGTCACCTAAGAAGGTGCTTCTTCGGTGGGCTTAGCAATTTTAACCGTGGGACTATTTCCATGGGACTTTTTCCGTGGGACTTTTTTCAGTTGCTTTCCCTTCAGTATTGGCTCTCTAGGAGATGGACATCAATCCTTTCTACCGAATTTAGTTTTAGTTTTAAGGAATTCATGTCTTGTACTTAAGAGAACACTTCTTTGGGATTAGCAATTTTATCCAAGGGACAGATTTGGTGATATTCCTGTACTTCCAATGTGGTCCGATGGCCGTCCTTTGATTGAGTGTTTGCCAAGAATTCAGCATACTCCATAATGAGAGGTGCATTCCTTCGTCTTGCTGTTTGTCTCGGAACAACTTGTTGCCTTTGAAGCGATGAGTCCATTTCTCCCGTTTGATCTGGCTTGATGTTTGCGATTCCCAAACTACCTCGTTTAGTGTGTGCCCTGGGATTTTCCGTTACAACCCTGCTGCATATGACAGATTGGTTTTTCTATACCTACATTCCGAGAGATTATTCTCCTTTTAGCATGGACCAATAAGTATGCTATTCAAGTAGGCACGTAATTAATTTTCTGGGACAAAAAGGTTTTCGTAAGTAAACCATTGCTTAATGCGGACATAGTGAATAATAAAGCAAGTTAAAAAAAATTCTGCCAGCTCCCCTTCCTCGGAGTCGCTATCTAGCGACGTGACGATGTTGATGTCGCTGTTAGGGTTGTTGACTTCATCGATGATTCTCCTCAGCGTGCTCATGATTGTAAGCACAATGCCTCTTAGAAAATCTCGTCAGATCTGAAATTAAAAAAAGCAAACACGACACAACGGTGGGCGCCAAAATGTTTACAACAAAAATGGTCTAAACACCCAAGGTACTAAACTATACTTCGCTTATTTGTTAAGAGATAAATGGAACCATGTTTAATTAGCAATGAAAAGTGAAAATGCGAGAAAAGTAAAATAAAGACAAGATTTAATGTGGTTCATCCATTAACGAGGCCTTCGTCCACTATGAAGTTGATTTCCTGTCTAATAATGAGAATTGCAAAGTACATTAGCTTTCTCTCTTCATACATCTCTATATTCACTAAATATGCCCTCGTTTATACATTTCAATCTGAGGGATTATACAAGAGAATAGTTGAATTTAAGGAGAAGAAGGACGGGTGGATGATTAGGAAGAGAGGTGTCTTCGTTTTCCTTCATCGTTAGATTGTCCTTGACCCCAGGGCTGAATCTGTGGTTGAGGATCGAATTCAGCACTACTTTTTGGTGTTTTTTCTCCCCCTCCTTTATGTTGATAGCGATGGTGTATTTATAGGTGAACTCCCCTTTGTAAATGATCTAGAATCTGTTTATCCAGGCTGTGGGTCATTCATCTTATTAATTACGACCATGCCACTTGCTAGTTGTAGCCAGCTGTCTATGGCTATATTCAATATCTTGTGCGGACAACTCGTCAGAGCGAGTGCCTTGGATAGCTTAGCGGGTCCATAGGAGTGAGTGACCCTGCGATAGCGATTATTTTGAGGAGTTTTCGTAAGAGTGGAGCATGGGTCTCGGGTTGATTCTCCTTTGTTCCTTGCACGACTGTCCTTGTTGGTCCAAGGGCACTCGTCCTCTAACTGCCTTTGTATGGCGCTGTTAACCTTTACAGCTGTGTAACGAGGTCGCTTCCGCTTATGTCAAATGGGCAACTTGCTTTATTTCGATGTTCGAGCGGTTCTCAGGATATGCGACCTCTTTCTTTATCGGGTCGCAGTTCTCAATTATGTTATGCCATTGTCTTCGATCACACGAGTTGACTTGACCTGCCTTGGATTCGATATGTGCCGTTACATCGTGCACGACCGACCCTGGTGATATACGCCTTGTATCCTTTACTCAATGCACATACAAATTTTTTAGGGATTAACACAGAGTATAAGGTAATAAAGCATAGACAAAAAATAACGCAATATTGTTCAATATGTCAAATGAATCTAATCCAACAACAGATTAGGACCAACATGGAAGAAACTACCAAATCGAAGGACTAAAAAGGAAATAATTAAATTAATTGGAGGAAAAGTAGAGAAATCACCATATTGGAAAGGAGAAGATGGGATTTCTGAATATAAGAAGGATTGAACCCGCCAGCAGGGAAGAAGGCGCCTCGTCATCAACACGGGTATGTCTGTCACTTCTATTGAGTACCTTGGGTTCAATTGAAGCTAGCGATGGCCAGGGTATCATCAAGTCTTTTTGCCCATCGGTGTTACTTAGAAAATGGGGGTAGAAACGAAATCAAGTGAACGGAAGTAATAAATTTGGTAATATTCTATTAGAAACAAACTTGAGACAGAGGAAGAATAATATATTTGTTCAAAAATACGATTAAGACGAACTGCAATTGTATTTTGAAAATGGAAAAAAAAGTGGAGGTTTGTATGGTTTGGTCCCAGGACACTTGTTAAAAAGGTAAGATGCTGGTTTCTCGTTTCCTATTTAAGTAAATAGATTCCTGTATACAAATCTTGCATACACACTACAAGAAAACTTCACATAGACACCGGCTAAAAAGCGATGTCCTTGTTTTTCTAGAGCAATGTTTTTTTCAGTGATGTTTAAAGTACCCATTTTACATTAGTTAAAATACGTTATCACAGCAGCTTCAAGACATCATAAATTATTTAATTAACTGTTGTAATAAGTAATTTGCCACATCAACTTTTGGCTGATGTCTATGATGGCTTTTATATTAATATCTATGATGGCTTGTTTATGTTGTTTTCTCATCTCATATAAAGAAATAAATATTTATTAAATGAAATACTATTGCACAATATTTAATATTTAAATAGTATTTTTATTTCAACATATGAAGTAGCATAAATTTTTGACTCCAACTATTTTACATTCAAATTTCTCATACACAGTTCAATACATTACACAATCAGTTTTATATTGCCACCTCGCTACAACACTCATCACTCTAGCTGACTTGATCTTGATTTTCATTATTGTCTAGCTTGTGCTCCAGCTGTCCATGAATCAACATGGAACAAGTACATAGCATATATGAGAGAACATGAACACGAATTCGGGCAAAGAATTAAAACACCATTGTTACCTAAGACATGTGGCACCATGTCTATGATGTGACCTCGTAATCCTTAACAACTTTATCTAGCCTCCCTAGCCCAAACCAGCGCCGTAGCCTATTGCTCCCACAAGCAACATTAACCAGACCAACTCATTATGCCATGAGAACTGAAAAACTATCCACAAGACAATATGGAAAGCTCAGTCCACTAACCAAAGATGGATACTTTTTGGAGATTAAATTACTCTGTCCAGTGCCCAACTGCACATGAAAGCTCAAGTACTAATGGTTTCAACCAAAGAATATCAAAGGAAATATATTACTGCACGTACTCTCCCGACTCCGCGTTGGAGCATGTTTCACATTGGTTAAGGGTATTATTCAACAGTATTAGTGGTAAAATCTTGATTAGAGAACTATACTATGTGATCCAACAAAACTGTCAGGGAATCGTCGGCTACCATACATACCAACAATGAATTTGTAAGAGTAACAAGATAAAACATGGAAATTAATTACCAGCCACTCCTAGTTCACTTTCTATTCTTCATAATGTAACTTTGAGAAAAAGGGAGGTGCTAAAGAATCATACCATTAAAGATTGTTGCCTGAGAAACAATGTTAGAAAGAACGTCAACTTTTTCCTTGGTATGAAGAACAATAAGATTCACAATAATTATCATATCACTCCCGGTATTAATATTAAATTTGTTTATCGTCATGTTTGTTTTCTTCAAGTACACCAAAATCAAATAAATTATCATCATGTTTACCACCATAATAAATGGCTAACAAAACAAGTTCTCTTTAATTGCATGAGTGCATATGTCACATGATTAGCATAGAAATACAAGTATTTGAAATTAAAACACCATAAGAATAGGTATCTATTTCCAAATCTCCAGGAGTATAATCTGAAGTCGTACCACCCTTTTAGTGAACTCTGAATCCCCTCGACAGAAGTTCAAGCACTTCTAAACAACAACAACATATTTCAACTTAGCACTTTGTCATCTCTAACTCCTAAACTTTTCATACCCAAATGTTAACACAATTCAACCCCTTCCTACCAAAAGTGTAAGAAAAAGGAAAGAAACAACAAAAATAATAAGGTAGCTAATTTATTGAGTATAACTTGTTGCATCCTGATATACAACAAGTAATAACTTGTTCAACCATCACACAAAGTTGAACGCCGCCTCACGAAGCAATGTTGCATTACCTAAAGCATCTCGGATGATGCTTCCATTCCTTGTTTGACTACAATAATTTTTGCAAGTGTTTCTATAGACTATGCAGAAGTACCCTCTTCCTGCAACTAAACTATAATAATCATCCAATTCAGCTTCAAATAAGAGTCAGTATGTAACAGAGTGAACATTTAATCTATTCAAGAATGGAAGACATAAAAGATCAGACTTCTAGAGACTTGATGAAAACAATTTAAAATAAAAACTAGAAATTATGACAACCTTACACAATCCAGTTCTTATACCTAACAAAAAGAATCGCTAAACGTTACGCAAACGCTTCCATCCAGTACAAATTACCGACACCAAATTGCACAACCTCAGGCATAGCGGAGAGGCGCGACTTACTAGGTTTCAATGGTTGGGACGACGAAGGCCTATCAGTATAAATGTCAGACAGGAACGAGTTGATAGGGCACGAATTAGGTAGAGCGTACATAATATTAGGCTGAGGAGGGTCTGATTCGTTTCCATTGGGATTAGAATCCAGATCTGAAAGAGATTGTATGGACCGATTACATCCCAACCTAACTACAATAGAGGAGTGAAATCTTGGTTCTGGGCTATTTACATGGAAGAGAGAAAGGGCGAAGAGGCTTAGAGAATGAAGGAAGAACAGCGGCGCAAGGTTGATAAAAAACAGGAGCGAGACATCATTTTTGTTGCAAATTCCAGAACTAAGAATAACAAGAAGGAGCGATTTCGATTCGGTGGAAAGTGAAGTGGGAGTGTTGAAATGTGAAGAGGGAAATTGCTGATGATGTGGAAGAGGCTGATTGGAGGGTTTTGATGGTTGCAGATCAGAAGAAGTGATCAACGACTAAATATAGGAAATTATGGGTGGTGCAGATTGAGAAAGAAAGCAAATTACGAGACCTTTAAAATCACGTCATGAAGAAGATGTAAATGATGCATAGATACTGATGCTAAAGTACATTTCAATTTATAAATATTAATTATAAAACATAACTAATAAATATTAACAATAAAATATAATTAACTAAACATCATAATTAATAAATATTAACTATAAAATATAATTAACTATAAAATATAATCAATAAATGTTAACTATAAAATATTAACTACTAAATATAGTTAACTGCAAAATATTACTATTAAATATTAACTATAAAATATAATTCACAAATATTAACTATAAAATATAATTAATGTATAATAACCATAAAATATAATTAATAAATATTAACTATAAAATATAATTAACTACAAAATATAATTAGTAAATATTAACTATAAAATATAATTAATAAATATTAACTAAAAATAAAATTAAGTATAAAAGATAATTAATAAATATTAACTATAAATATAATTAACTATAAAATATAATTAATATATATTAACAATAAAATATAATTATTACATGATTTTACTATAAAATATAATTAACAAATATTAACTAAATTTACTAATTATTAATCATTAACAATAATACATTTAATAAGTGATGTAATAGACAACAACTATTTTAATAAGTGATGTGTAACACCCCGTAATTTTAAAACATGACATAAGAGAAAATTGAAGAATAATTAATTTTTAAAGAAGAATTAGGTGAAATGGGTTATGCCATTGCGTTCTTCTCGGAATTCTACTTGAGATAGAGTCCAAGTTTGCGTGAAACGGATATTGTATGAGGAAGTTATGGACGATAGAAGTTGAGCCCAAAAATCAGAAAATATGATGGGATAACTAGCGCACTTGTGAATTGCGCCAGAACAAAATTGCACTGGTGCACCTGGGAAGTGCGCCCATGCCGAGGCAAAACCTGCACAGAATTATGGAGAGTTCTTTGATGACGTGTCCTTTGGGGATTGGGTGGATGATGTGTTTTCTGGTCAGATGGTTCAGATGATCTCTAATCTAATCTAAAGGTCCTAATTCACCTAATACATCTATAAGAACACACCAAAACCTAACCCTAATTTCATTACACCAACCCATGGCACCTCCATGCTGCTCTAATCTAAATTAAAACTAACCTCTCTTCTCTTCTCCAAAGCAAATCAGAATACGAGTATTCAAATTGGAAGATAAAAATCAAATTCTACAACAACGGTTTAGCTAATCAAATTCAGAATTCAGAATTTACATCTATTCTCTATTCTAAATCTTGTCGTTGTGAGTCTATGTCACTTTCACATATAATTTAGTTGAAAAGTAATTGTGATAGGACTGTAAATTGGATTTAATGTATATGCCTGTGACTGAGATGAATCTTATCAAATTTTGTAAATTATTATCTTTTAAATTCATACCCATAAATCTGTCATATGCCTTTCTAATCTAATTTATCGTTATATGCTTGTTTATATTTCATATGCATGTTATTATGTTTATGCCAATTTTGATTTTGATTCTCTTCTCCTCTTCTTTCCCTTTTTTTATTAGATTATGCTATCTTCGAGCCTAACATATTACGTTGAATAATACGTATGAATGACGTGAAAACGTTGTGGGAAAAGTTGGAAAAATATTGAATAATATGTAATAAAATGAGATTATTAGCATAAATCAATTTGGGCATAATTTTGTAAAAATTGTGTACATGAGATTTGGCATAAGTTGGATTGGGCATAATTGGACATAATTTGTATACATGAGGTTTGGCATAAATTGTTAATAACAATGAATGCAAATTAATTTGGGCGTAATTTGGCATAACATGTATACATAAGATTATAGGTCTAATTTGGTTAAGAATTATAAACATAATTTAGATTGGAAATTATGGGCAATAGGAATATATTTTAATCCAAGATTTAAAATTGGGACTTGAATCAAGAAAGTGATAATGAACGCCTAAGACACGAGGTTAGATTCGAATTGCGGTATAAGACTGCCCGGAACCACCCGGCACATCCAGCAACCGCCATTTGGTAATCTAGTGTGAGAGGTCAAAGGCACAAATTAGATTCTAAATAATGCAAAGACACAAGGTTAGATTCAGATTGCGTTATAAGCCTGCCCGGAACCGCCCGGCATATCCAGCAACCGCAAAACGACAATCTAGTGTTGGAGGTCTTGCACGATTACAGTTATAATGAATTAATGAAAACTTAACCAAGATAAGACATGTAGTAAGACATGGGGGTTTAGAGGCTAACATGGGTGACATGTCAAATATAATTAGAAGTACTTAACCAGGGTGAAACATGTTATTAGACATGGGAATAAAGAGGGGTTAAGTGGGAATTCCTAGTGGGGACCAAGTTTAAGAGGGAAGCTTGTGTCAAGTGGGTGGATCTTTTCAACTAATAACCCATTTTAGTATTTATGTGAGCTCGAACTAGGTCGAGGAGGGGACACACTTACTGGTTTGATTGTAAGAGGTCAATAAAGAGTTAGTGGTGGCAACGCAAGTCCAACGGAGTCATGTGCGTGCATGGGCCCGGGCTGGTAGTTAAGATGTTGTTTCTTCGTGTAGGTATAAGTTGTGCATTTTAGTAGTATCTGGTTTCCACTTTAGGGAGTGATACACCCTATTGTGGGAACAACACGAGTATCTACGAGTTAAGGAGTCGATCGAATGGGGAGGGTAGTGGGTACAATTAGAGGAGATAGGAGCAGGTGGTACCTATGGCAGCGGCTAGGAGTACATGAAACTACCATCACTATTATTATGTTCAGTAAGAGGGATTAACTTTAAGTATGGAACTAGTATTGGTGCGGTGTAGGAATTAACTTATAGTAATTAGAAGCGCAATCAACGTTATATTTTGTTCATCTAGTTTACCTGATCATATTTGCTTATGTTACAGTCATCTCTTATATCCAGTTTCTGTTCTTATCCTTTTACTTTGCTGAATATATTGTTAAAGTCACTAGATTCGCCAGACTTATATCTAACCCTTTTTGTTTCACCTCTTTTCTTTCTTTTTCCCCCTTGGTCCTCATGATGGGACTAGTGGAGCTTGACTTGGATTTCTTTCTTCTTGTAGTGCTTGGAAGTGTTGAGAGTAATGCTCAACTTTATCTCTTTTCCATTATGGCAATTTGATGTGGGATTATGGTTTTACTTTTATGTAGTCTGATAATAATTTTGTTGAAGATGGATATTTGTGTACTTGACTCTAGTATGTGGTTTTGATGTTGTAACCAAACATGTTTTGCTTTTCCACTGCAATGAATAAATTTTGAATTTTCTTAAGTACCATTATATATATATATATCTTGTGATATTCTATCCTATATTCTTATAATGCTCCATGAAAGTTAATGCATTCCCTTAGTGAGTGACATTAATGGACATGGGGTGCTACACGTGGCATCAAGCTGAAGGTTACTAGAACAGATAAAAGATTTGGAAAACCGTTTCCAAAAACATGTTTTAAAGAAGGTGTTTTCAAGAAAAAGGTTTATTATGAAAAACAAAATCCCCAAAATCCATAGATCTTTCTTTCGATTCTCTATTTTGAATCTCTTCTTTTTTCCTTTCAGCATGTCTGGGGAACCCGATATACCAGAGGGCGTACCGATACCAGGCTGGTTCAGAAGGTATCTGGAGGCTTGGGCTACTACCTCTGTCCCAGCCAACGTTCCTCCTCACCCAGCTGCAGTCGGTCCTCCTCTTCCTCGTTTCGAGGCTTTTTCTAAGATATGCAAAGACTTCCATGCGATGGGCGGAAAGCCGTTATTTGGAACTGAGACATTTGTTGAGGCCCAGAATAGGCTCAAGGAAGTGGAGGACTTGTTTGGTATCTTTGAGATAGATGGTGGAAGGAAGGTTCAGCTAGCTGCTTGGTTGATGAAGGACGAATCCTCATTTTGGTAGGAAGTAACTAATGAAGGACGTGTAGTGGAGACGTGGATGAATTTTAGACAAAGGTTCGAGTTGAAATTTCTTTCACAAGCAGAGGAGAGTATATACATGGAGGGGTTCTTGGCTTTGAAATAAGCGATTTTGTCTGTGAAGGAGTACGTTAAATAGTTTAACCAGTTAGAAAGATTTGGTATGGAATTAGTTAATACACCATGTACGAAGGCGTTGATATTTGCCAAGGGTCTAAATGAACCATTACATGACTTGGCTATGTCCCACATACCTATGGGGGCTACTTTTGAGAAACATGTTGATATGGCGCTGATGCATGAAGAGGAGAAAGGTGCTAATGTAGTTAAGGCACAGGACAAGAAAGTGGATCCAAAGAAAGCACAGTAACAACAAAAGAAAGGTGGTAAGGATAACAGGGACAACGGAATAAAAGGAGTTTTAATTATGGAACACCGGGCCACTTAAGCAAGGACTGTAGGAAGAAGAAGAAGGCGAGTTGCTTCCAATGTGGTGAGGCATGACATATGATTAAAGACTGCCCAATGAGGCAAGGACAAGGGCAAGGGCAAGGGCAAGGACAAGGACAGAGGATAGGATCTACTTCTGGGAGGCGGGTTCATGCTCTCATGGTAGCAACACAAGAGGGAGGTCGAAACATTTCTGTTGAAAGTTTGATTTTCCTTTTTGATCATCATGTTCGAACTTTGTCTGATTCTGGTGCTTCACATTCGTTTATATCTACTTCGTTAGTTGAAATACTGCATCTAAATACTAGTCTAGTAATGGATCCCATTGTAATCTCACATCCTATTGGAGGTACAACTCATCTTTCTATGTTATGCCAGGATTTAAGAATATATGTGCATGGCGTTGAGTTTGAATGCAACTCTTATGTTCTTGTTTTCACGGGCTATGGGTTGATTCTGGGAATGGATTGGCTTGCCAAGTATGGTAACATTCTTGATTGTGAAAAGAGGGTAATTAGGCTGTTGACTGGTTTGGGGAATACTCTAGGTATCTCATGTGACCCTAAGGGTTCTGTTATGCTTAGCTACCTAGAACCTATTGACACATCTGTTCATGATTTGCAATATGTTCGAGTAGTCCATGAGTATGCGTATGTCTTTGTGGAGGTTAGGGGCTTACCTCCAAAACGCGAGATAGATTTCCGTATATACTTGGTGGACAATGCAAAGCGAGTTGCATTGCCCGTGCGTCACATGGCTCATAGAAAAAGGAGGGAGCTTAGTAAACAAATGAAAGAGTTGCTTGAGAAAGGCTTCATAAGAAGAAGTATCTCGGAGTGGGGTGCTCCAATTGTTTTTGCTACGAAGGCGGATGGTTCACTTAGATTGTGCATGGACTATAGGGAACTGAATAAGCTCACAAAGAAGAATGGACACCTATTACCGAGAATAGATGACTTTTTTGATCTGTTAGTTGGTGCTTCGGTTTTCTTGCAGTTGTACTTAGCTACATGATTTCATCAGTTTAGGATAACTGAAGATAGTATAGATAAGACTGCTTTTAGGACTCCCGACGGATTGTTCGAATGGCTCGTCATGCCTTTTGGTTTGATAAATGCACCCGCATAGTTTGCATACTTGATGAGTTGGGTGTTTAGGGAGTATCTAAACAAGTTCGTGGTAGTCTTTGCAGAAGATATCTTGATATTCACTAGAAGCGAGGAAAAGCATGCCCTACATCTTAGGGAAGTCTTAGAGACCCTTCGAGCCCATAAATTCAAAGCTAATTTCTCCAAATGTCATTTTTGGAGGAAGGAAGTGAGGTTCTTAGGGCACGTGGTCTCTAAAGAAGGGATAGTAGTGGATCCCGCGAAGGTGGCAGCAATCCAAGATTGGAAGGTGCCTAAGAACGCTACAGAAGTAAGAAGACTTCTTGGTTTGGCTGGCCATTATTGAAAGTTCATCAGGGACTTTTCTAAGATATCAACCCTACTTACATTGTTGACGAAAAAGAATTGGACCTTTTCTTGGGATGTTGACTGTGAAGATGTTTTCCAATGTTTGAAGAGGGCATTGACGACAACTCCAGTTTTAGTTTTGCTGGATGGGAGTAAACCGTTCACAGTGTATACCGATGCTTGCGGGATAGGGCTTGACGTAGTTTTGATGCAAGATGGAAGGGTGATATGTTATGGTGGAAGGCAGTTAAAGGCCCATGAGAAGAATTACCCTACACAAGACTTAGAGTTGGCCGCCATAGTTTTTGCGCTTAAGTCTTGGCGCCATTACTTGCTTAGTGAGAGGTTTGTGCTGTATACAAACCATAGGTCACTAAAATACTTGTTCTCCCAAAAAGATCAATGCTTAAGGAAAAAGAGGTGGATGGAGTTCTTAGCATCCTACGATTTTGAGATTGCGTATACCCCTGGCAAGGGTATCATTGTAGCTGACGCCTTGAGTAGAAAGATGTTGACTTTGAGTCCTTTGTTTGTCGAGCAACAGAGTTAAGTGTTTATCTCTACCTTTGACTTTAGACCCTCTATCGATTATGTACTCGGTTTGTTGGCATCGTTAGAGGTGCGACCTATGCTTTTGGGTCAGATAGGTAAGGCACAGGGAGATGACCCACAGCTGATAGAGATAGCAGACAAGCTCATAAGAGGGGAGTCTTCGAGCCATCTTAGTTGGTATATGTTAGACCCAAAATTGGCTCCAACACCCAATTTGTTCAATTATGCAGAGATTAATATCAGAAAAAATGCAAGAGAAACAGGAAAGACACAAGATTTATAGTGGTTCGGCCTTAACGAGCCTACGTCCACTTTATATCTATGATTATACTTAAAATTCATGTACAATCGATGATTTATCCTTCAACCCCCCTTTTACAATGTTGATTAACTCAATACATTCGAGACAACTCTGAACAATAATAGAGATATAATAATGGTGGAGTCAGAGCTCAGAATTGCCAAAAAGATCCTTAAAAATGCAAAGTTCTGGGCTATTTATATCTGATATCTACAGGCGGATCGCGGCCATACTTGGCACAAATCCCGAGTATCTCAGACTGGTTCGTAGTTTGATGGAGAATTGGTCAAAATGGCAGTTACGGATAGGTGCCGTGAGATCCTGCATTCACGGATTGTGGTGGACTTGGTCATAACCTTCACCTCGTCTTTTGGGGTTTGGATCGCTCTGCTACGGACGGATCGGGCCACGAAACTCTGATGAGGACGGGTCGAGATGAAAGGGACAGATCAGATCGCGTAGGAATGGAGGGGTCGGATCGAGGTGACGAGGGCGATCGCGATCGTGGTAAGATAGGACGATCCGATCGGGCCTTCGAAGGCTAAAGGTGTGAAGTTCCATATTTTTCTCGTGTGTGCGGAGCTTTATGGCTTAGTCAAAAAGCTAGCCAACATTTTGCCCCCTCGAAGTATGTTTTATCAGTTATGGAACATGCTTCGAAATTACTAAGATATCTTTTCATGAAGTGATGCAAAATGAAGGTCGTGTCTGTCTGAAACGTCGTACGGTTCCAGGAAGTTGTGTCTCTCGATTTGTATAAATATCCAGTTAAATCTTCTATCATTTCTTTGTTCACTGAATAGTTCTCATTTTTGGAGTTTTCGGAGATTTCATCGTCAAATTGTCAGGTAAACTTTCTAATCTTCGTAAGCATTTCTGAGTTTTTATTTTCGACAATTATTTATTGAGCCGGATTGCCGAAACACCCACAGTCTGTGGGATGAGGTACTGGTTTCGGTTCGGGGATCATTCGGGCTTTCCCACAAAGCACAATGGGTTTCCCTACAACAATCACGAGCCATTTGAGAGAACGACCCTTCTTTTTCTGTAGTGGGCTTCGGTTCGTGGGCCATCGGTCTCCATAGTCCGAATAAGGCAAAAAAGAGAATAAAAAGGGTCGCGGGTTTGTCTATATAAACCGGGCCTCCTCCTTCCTCTCCCTTCCTTCTTCTTTCCGCAACCGCTTCTTTTGAGTTAAACCCTAACTTTGAATTTCAAAAAACCCACTTGCCTCCTAACTTTTAGAAAGATAATTATATTAAAAATGCTTTCCTGCGATTTCGTCCTCGTTTTTCTTGATTTTTTACTGAATTGAGAGGAGAGACGGACGGAGTTTTGTGGATTTTAAGGCTTTGAAGGTGACGATAGTTAATGGGTTCAACTGCTCGAGTTCGTGAATGAGGAGGAGGAGAGAAGAGGAAAAAGGAGTTGGCTAGTTTGGATCGTGGTTGTGGATGGCGACAATCGGATCGGGTCATGGAATTGAGGAGGATCGTGGGGATAGAAAGATCAGGGGAGAACTCATGGTGTGAAGTCAGGCAGTGGATCGGATCGCGACAATGGAGAAGGGTCGGATCGTGGCGTCTGGTGTTAAAATGGACCATAGGAGTTCCACGATCCACTTATATACTTCGATCCGTGCTGCACCACGAAACAACAACGATCTATTGGCGATATTAATGGGCGGTCCGTTCTCTTCGATCCGAGACGCATCCTACGATCCGATCCCTGCATCTCTTACGAACCCGGCCGGCCATCGATCTCTTACACACTTTCACTTAAACAACGCATCATGATCACAATATACTGAACAGACGAACTTCGTGGACTAATCAACAACAGGACTTAACAGCATATTGATTGCACTTATCCAATTTGCTTCATGACTTTATTTTTCCGTATCATACACACTTGCACATGTTGAGACACGAGAATTTCGATTGATAACAACAAAATAAAGATCAATGGAAATCATGACATGGAGCTAAGATTATGGATATATAGATGTTTAAAGGGAGACAGAGCTTATATACAGGGGGAGATAACAATAAAGATTAAAATATCAAGCTATATTGTCATCAATCGAAAAGGGGGAGAATGTTGAGTCAACGGTTTCAATGCTTATTTTGATTAATGACAAGAAGGAGCTTCATGATCGACAAAAAGAAGACTCAATGTTTTATAGGTTAGAAGATGGTTATTTTAGAGTTATTTATGTTAAAATCTATCCTCAAATAATCGTACTTCTTATTCTCTTCAAAAATATACATGAAAACTCATTTTTTATGTACATTGACAAAATCTTGTCAACCTGTTAAAACGAACAGGTCAACAGCTTTTTAAACTTAACAGGTCAACCTGTTAAAATTAACAGGTCAACAGCTTTTTGAAATAATGGTCAAAAACCTGTCAACCTATTAATTTTTCCTGTCGACCTATTTTTGAATTTCATTAAGAGTCATCTTCTTTCTTGAAAAGTTGCATCCATTTCTCTTCATTAAAAATCACTCCTTTTGATTGCAACTTTTCACTAATAATTACAACTTCTCATTGGCTATAAATACATCATCTTTCATTCATCCAAATCGCCGATTCTTGCTCTGATTTTTGATCTTACTTTCTAAATACTCTTGCATTCTAAAAAGCTCCCAAATTCAAGTTACTTATTGAATCCTTGATAATATTTCTCATATTTTGATTCAACAAGTAACTAACTTCCTTCAAATCTTCGCATTTAATTCATATACTTGAGGATAAGATTATAGGAAGGTTGTACTCAATCATTGACTAATCAGTGTTGAAGAAAGAACACATTCAAGGTCAAACTCTTGTAATCGTCTTGTGGGTAAGCTTGTAGCCCGTGAAATCAAGTGGGTAAGCTTGTAGCCCGTGAAATCAAGTGGGTAAGCTTGTAGCCCATGAAATCAAGTGGGAAAGCTTGTAGCCCGTGAAATCAAGTGGGTAAACTTGTAGCCCGTAAATCAAGTAGTATTGTGAACCTGTTTCTCCGGGTGAAGGAGGGTGTTGTTTAGTGAAAAGCCGAAGAGGAGCTTCGGGACTGGACGTAGGACTAGAGGTCCGAACCAGTATAAAAATCCTGGTGTCGTTACTCTACTTTACTTTTCTGCATTTATAGTTATTTGTGATATATATATTGTTTGCGAATATTTATTCGCATAACTATTGAATAGCTTAAGTTATCACATACATTCCGCATAGCCATATTATAGATCCTGCACAAGTCATACACACTCGGACTTTTACAATTGGTATCAGAGCCTGGTGTTCTATAGATCGTACAACATCTTAGAACAAATGGCGATAAAGAAATCTAGTCAAGGTATTAGAAAATGGAAGAGGAACAAAGCAGAATCAGGAGAGCAAGGAAACAAATGTCTCATGGCAAAAGTCAGATCACAATCGGTATGTACAGATTCTTTATATAAAGATCTTTTGTTAAACCATGAGAAATTATTGAAAGAATTTAAAACTTTGAGCAAACTCAATACTGTCATTATAGCTAAGTCAAAAATTTGCGAGCAAGAAAATTCCAAATTAAAAGAATATAACAATGTTCTTTTAAAGGAAATTGATCTTTTGCAAAATAGAAATAAATCTTTAGAAGATTCTTTAAATAATTCTAGTTCTTTAATTTCGTCTCTTGAAAAAGAGAATGGAGCTTTAACTAAAAAGAATTTAGAACTATCTAAAGAATGTGAGTTTTTAAAGGTGAATAACAATATTTTGCAAAATGAAATTTCTAAGTCAAAAGAAAATTTTGAAAAGTTACAATCTTCTTTAGATAATTCAGAATCCCAAATTTTAGGTCTCAAAACTGAGAATGGTACTTTAAAAAGGAAAAATTCTAAATTAAATAAGGAAATTGATGATTTAAAGAATAACAAAATTTCTTTTGAAAATGTCAATAGCGACTTTGGAAATAAATTTGATAAATGTGTAAATAAGTTCGCAAAATTTAATAAAGGTCAAAATGATTTAAATATGATTTTATCTAGATCTCGACCTTTACATGACAAATGTGGTTTAGGATATAATAAAACTAATTTTAGAAATAGTACTAGATATGCTTTCATGTACAATAAAAATATTACTGCTAGTACTAATGCTCATCCTAGATCCAATTATTATAGAAATTCGAATACTTCTATGACTAGAGATCTGTATAATAGATCTAGAAGTATGAAAAGGAATATCAATAGAGATTACTTAAGTATTTGGGTTCTTGTAAGTTGGAAAAACAGAGAAAAATATATTGATGATTATTTTGATTCAGTAGTTAATAATGAAAATTTTATCTTTAAAGGTTCCATTAAACCCTCTTAGGTATGGTTACCTTCCATCTAACTTATGGACCCAAACAAAGCAAGTGGGTACCAAAACTATATATGTTATATATTTTTTGCAGTTACACCACAACAAAGAGAAGGCTATTCAGTATCTCTAAATATCTTTGAAAATTTAGCTTATCAAAAAGCACACGCTTCAATATTTCATCGTCATCGAGGACACAAAATTCATGGGATAGGAATTATAACAGAAATGAAGGCGGAAGCGGAAAATATTCTCCATGGGAACCAAGAAAATAATGATTATATTGGATCTAAGGAGATTTCTTTATATTCCGTTTAATAATGTTTTTAGTTCCTTTTTTATGAGTTCACATTCTTTTATTCTAATAAAATGTTGTTTGAGTTTGATTTTTTTCAAAATAAGGCAGAAAAACAATTTTTGACAAATCAGGTCGACCTGTTAAAAAATATAGGTCGACCTGTTTTGAATATTTTCAATCCAGAGAAGAATTAGGTCGACCGGTGGCAAAATATAGGTCGACCGGTTTCAAGTTGTTCATACAGGTTGACCGGTCAAAAACTATAGGTCGACCGGTTTCATATTCTTTTTAAACAGAGAAATATTAGGTCGACCGGTATACTTTTTTAGGTCGACCGGTTTTTTTAAGCAAGTAAACAGGTTGACCGGTTGAATATTTAGGTCGACCGGTTTGTACTATTTCTGCCTTTTTCTCCTACCCGATACTTTTTAGGTCGACCGCCTTGATTTTATAGGTCGACCGGTTTGTCTGAAGAATGTTTTTTTTAAAGACACGTCGTTTCAAATTCCAAACTCAAACACCATTTCTTATACTATTTTAAAATTATACTACTCTCGATTATTAAGGTTATTATGATATTTATTCTTTTTAATCGATGACAAAGGGGGAGAAATATTTTACATATACTATTTAAAATATATGTGCTTAATATGGTAAAAGTATATGTGTGCTAACATTTGTTAATACAGGAATCAAAAGGTAAGATTATTTACTAACAAATGTTGCAGAAATTCAGGGAGAGCTTTATATTCAAAGGGAGAAAATCTAAGGTGTTTTCATCAATCAAAAAGGGGGAGAATGTTGAGACACGAGAATTTCGGTTGATAACAACAAAATAAAGATCAATGGAAATCATGACATGGAGCTAAGAATATGGATATGTAGATGTTTAAAGGGAGACAGAGCTTATATACAGGGGGAGATAGCGATAAAGATTAAAATATCAAGCTATATTGTCATCAATCAAAAAGGGGGAGAATGTTGAGTCAACGGTTTCATTCCTTATTTTGATTAATGACAAGAAGGAGCTTCATGATCGACAAAAAGAAGACTCAATGTTTTATAGGTTAGAAGATGGTTATTTTAGAGTTATTTATGTTAAAATCTATCCTCAAATAATCATACTTCTTATTCTCTTCAAAAATATACATGAAAACTCATTTTTTATGTACATTGACAAAATCCTGTCAACTTGTTAAAACTAACAGGTCAACAGCTTTTTAAACTTAACAGGTCAACCTGTTAAAATTAACAGGTCAACAGCTTCTTGAAATAACGGTCAAAAACCTGTCAACCTATTAATTTTTCCTGTCGACCTATTTTTGAATTTCATGAAGAGTCATCTTCTTTCTTGAAAAGTTGCATCAATTTCTCTTCATTAAAAATCACTCCTTTTGATTGCAACTTTTCACTAATAATTACAACTTCTCATTTGCTATAAATACATCATCTTTCATTCATCCAAATCACCGATTCTTGCTCTGATTTCTGATCTTACTTTCTAAATACTCTTGCATTCTAAAAAGCTCCCAAATCCAAGTTACTTATTGAATCCTTGATAATATTTCTCATATTTTGATTCAACAAGCAACTAACTTCCTTCAAATCTTCGCATTTAATTCATATACTTGTGGATAAGACTATAGGAAGGTTGTACTCAATCATTGACTAATCAGTGTTGAAGAAAGAACACATTCAAGGTCAAACTCTTATAATCGTCTTGTGGGTAAGCTTGTAGCCCGTGAAATCAAGTGGGTAAGCTTGTAGCCCGTGAAATCAAGTGGGTAAGCTTGTAGCCCGTGAAATCAAGTGGGTAAACTTGTAGCCCGTAAATCAAGTAGTATTGTGAACTTGTTCCTCCGTGTGAAGCGAGGGTGTTGTTTAGTGAAAAGCCGAAGAGGAGCTTCGGGACTGGATGTAGGACTGGAGGTCCGAACCAGTATAAAAATCCTGGTGTCCTTACTCTACTCTACTTTACTTTACTGCATTTATAGTTATTTGTTATATATATATTGTTTGCGAATATTTATTTGCATAACTATTGAATAGCTTAAGTTATCACATACATTCTGCATAGCCATATTATAGATCCTGCACAAGTCGTGCACTCTCGGACTTTTACAGCACACACAAGCACTTGCACATACATAGGGTCCGAGGGTAATTATTTTATAATCTCTCTTTACTCGCCAAAACAACAATGTCAGATAAACAAGTGACTGGGACATCAAGTGAAAGTATCGAATCAGAGACATTAATATACCATAACCCTGATGTGCTTTCCTCTAATTCAAATGAGGAAAGATCCGATCCTGATTATGAGATAGGCACCGATATAGAGTCAGCAACTTCCGAGAACATGTCCCTTGAAGGTGAGGATGATCGAGCTCCTGATGAAATTCCGGGTATTAAGAAAATAGAGAAGTTCGCTGATTCTTTACCCTCTAAGTTAGACGACATAACACTCAAGAAGATATGTTTAAGACACGGAATTCCTTAGGACGACGTGAAAGTTCCAGAAAACGAAGATAGACCCCATTCTGCCCCAGAGGGGTATATGACTGTTAGTCGGCTCATGTGCTGGGTAGGGGTTATTCCTTCTTTTCCTCCACTTGTTGTTGATCTCTTGAGGCAGTTACACATTGCCCCCATGCAACTCCACCTGAATGCCTATGCGGCTTTGTATACTATGTACGTTGCGTATATGGAGATTCTGCAGACCGAACTTACCCTTAAAGATCTGAAGTTCTATTACCACTTCAAACATAATTCCGCAGGGGCTCCGAATTTCTCTTTCTTCGAATCAGTCTCCCATAGAAAAATTGTGACAGATGGTTATAGTAATATAGGGGATGTCAAATCTGACTGGTTATATATAAAACACCAACTCGGATGCGCGGGGATGTGGCTACAAGCTAGTATGTTTCCAACTTTTCCGCGTTTAATTCGAATGCATAATTTCAGTGCTAACGAATCATTTTGTTTCCCACAGATCACAACTTCGAGAAAGCTGAAGGATCGATATACGAAGATCGAATGTCCCGCCTCCTTAAGAGCAACTCAAAATTCTTAAGGATTACGAAATGTATCACTGATGAGAACCTTCACAAACACCGTGTCTTAGACACAAGGTTCAGACTTGGAGCGGGTGGTATACCTTAAAAGTATATTCCCCCAACTGAAGGAGAAGGAACTTCTCAAGCTATCAAGATAACTACTCTTCGCAATAGTCCATCCCTGATGATTAATCAGGATGACTAGGATTTAAATGTATACAAAGGAGATGAGAGACGAGCCGATGAATCAAAAGAGGTTCCGACCTCTGAGGAGCAGTCTTCCTTAAGAACTTCATCGCCAGTTGAGTCTATCACCCAAGATGAATTAACGGAGGAACAGATACTTGGCGAATTAAATAAAATTCCATTGCCAGACGATATTTATACTCAAGAAGATCTCAGAGGGGAACCAATTTTTCCCATCTCCGAAGAGACAAGTGCTCCAGTTGAAGAAAAAGAAGTCATGCAGACAAGCCTAACTCCGGGCCCTGGTCCGTTTAAAAAAGGGGATTTCACAGGATGCACAAATCACATACACCATTTATCATAACACTCCTTTGCTACTGTGGCTTATATTTCTAACATGCACTTGTTTCCTTTGCAGGGAGAGTGTCTTGCAAACGGTCTTATTCTTATCGCTCCCTTCAGGAGGGCACACCAAGCCTCCATCCAGATCCCGAGCATACTCATAGCGATTGTCGCGGAAGGGATAGCCGCCGGCCCCGGGAATCTCATCAATCTTATTCTACATGACCTCGATCTCCACTGAAGCAAGGTTATGGAAAGCCACATAGTCGTCCATTGCTACCGGCTGGGGGAAAGGAACTTCCTAGAGATTTAACCCCTCAGAAAAGTACTCCTTCTCACTCCCAATATTCCATAAATCACCCCGAGCCTGAGTGCAAGAATAAAGATGAGGGAAGGATTATAGAAAAGGGGAAGACATCTCCTGTTTCCTCCAGTGAGCGTGGCTTAGGTACTACTGCCGCATAGGATGTTGCCCCCAGCTCTGAGATTATGGCCAGGCTAGAGCGCTTGTGAAAGCAGTTCCTTGATACTTACTTTGAGAGGATGATGTTCGTCCCAGATCCAGAACCGGTCCCCGAGGATTGGGTCACAGAGGTGATATGGTACGTCTATCATGTGGCTAAACAATACGGGGTAATGAAGAAGCATGCTACTACACTTTCCACTATCATCCGCCAAATGGAGATGGACGTGGCCAGAGCCAAATTAAAGATTGGTAATGATGCTAGCGCTAGGAGCAAAATGTAGAAAGAACTAGAGGATGCACAGACCCAACTGGCTTTAGCTCGGCGGGACTCGGAGAATTACAGGTCCGAGTTGGAGAGTGCTAGGGAGCGTTTTCGCAACGAGCTTGACTTAAACAGACAGGAACAAGTGGCCCTAAGAAAGGAAGTGGAAGATCTCAGGGCAGTTAATATCGAGCTAAAGACAACAAAGAATGCTTTGCTGTTGAGAAAAATACCTGGGAGAAAGAGAAGGCGAGCTTAAAAGATGACCTCGCTCTCGCCAAAAAGGAAAAAGAGATTTTAAATGATCAACTTGCTCAAGCTGAGGAGCCTGCAGCCCTCGCCGAAAGTAGTGCTAATAATGCTCTTGAGCCGGCAACTGCTGCACCCGATAAGCTCGTCGAAAAAGAGAAAGACATAGCTAGTTTTGAGGAACTATTGTTCGACTTCTTTGGTCAAGTCATCAAGACTCGAGACATCTCTTGGATTCAAGACAATCATGTTACCTTGGCCAATGCATGGGATGCAATTTTCGAGGGCGAGAAGCGGCGATCAGGGGTCGACGAGATTGACGAAAGCCAGCTGATGCAGACGTTCCTCAGAGGTGAAGAACCTGAGGCTTTGGAGGAAGGTAGACGCCTAATCCATGAGGAGATGGAGAGGGAGAAGAGTAGGCTCAAGGGCAAGGACAAGGTTGGGGAAAGCTCGAGCTCGGTGGTAGAGCCCAAAACCTCTGAAGTTGCGGGATATAACCCCGATAACCCGTTGATCCTCTTGGCTCCTGCTCCTCCGATTGTCGGGACCAACAGTACAAGTCTGGGAGATGAGTCGGCTAAAGGTGTCTCCATATTCTCTCTATAGTTCATTAAAGCAATCGTAACTTGTCGTCGTCTCATGGGACAGACAACTGACATTGCCACATCTCCTCCCGATTCACTAACCTTTGCTTCTAATGGTGTAGGTACTAAAGTGGTCGAAATGGGTGCAGAGGAGAAGGCAGTGGCAGAGAAGGTTGATGTTTCCCCGGGTTCTGGTATTGAAGTTTTCGAGATTCCAAAGTGAACTGAGGGATCAACAGTTGATAGAATTACAGTAGCACCCATGGAATCTGGCACTAGCGCTCCTGCAGACGCCGAGAATATTGCTGCTTTGCATGATACAAATGGCGGTCATGGAGATGAGGAAGAGGAGGTAGAAATCATTGACGAGGCCAAGGGTGATGATAGCAAAACCTTTGCCGACATACAGGCTAGGAAGGAGAAGCAGTTGGCTCTTAAGAGGGGGGAACAAAATCCTGTGTTTGTGACACCTGTTTCTGAAATCGACCCCAAGACTGGGTTGGTTATAAGATTCTCTTCCAAATCGATAACTTCACAGCTTGCCTCCGAACCTTCCAGTCCTCCTCCACAGCCTCTGGTCGATAAGCGGAAGAGGAAGAAAAGTTACCGCTCCAGTACTGATAAAGAGGAGTTGGAGAAACAGAAGAAGGACAAGAAATCGACGCCATCTCCCAAGTGTAAATAGAATGCAGTTATTAGCTCATGTTTTAGTTTTAGGACTTCCTTTGGCCAAAAGATGTAGTCGTGAGAGTGGCCCTCAATTTTTTTAACTTCCTGTTCTTTGTAAATCTGATTTCAGTAAATAAAGATCTATTTCTTTTGCAGCATTGTGTTCCTGCAAATTCACCATGTTAGCAGAGCCTAAATGATCATAACTGAAATATTCGTAGTTAACTATTAAAGTTATAAGTAACAATTATTAATCATGATTGAAATAATTATCGAAAAATACACGTGCTAAGTAAATGGGTAGTGGTGCATGTATATACCCCTAATCAATTGTCATTATAATGCCTGGCCAAGGCTCATTGGCGATCTAGTAGGATTATATTCATACTATCCCGATCTTCCAACAGGGTAATGATTCATGCGGCGCTAAGTCTCTAGCGCTTTTATACTCTCCCAATCCTTTAGCGGGTTAGAGTTCATGTGATGCAAAGTCTCTAGCACCTTTATGCTCTCCCGATCCTTCACCGGGTTAGAGTTTGAGCTTGATTCTTGGTCTGCTCACTGATCCTTCAGTGTGGCAGAAGTTCTAGGGGCGCTAAGTCTATGGCGCCTTTATACTCTCCCGATCCTTCAGTGGGTTAGAGTGATATCAAGGCGGTTTTATCACGGTGCACCTTCACGCCTTGGGGACGTTATATCCGCATCCTTTATACTCTCTCCCTAATCTCGGGAGTAAGAGTGCAAGCAGTAGTGCGATTTACCTCGCTGCACCTTTTGGAGCTTTAATTACCGTGAGCCTTTCGATCTGACAGACGGCATGTTGAATCAGCTGTTTTGAGATTACTACATAAATTTAAAACAAATCTTGAAATGCTAACGGTTTATATTGATCAAAATAAAAGAGTAGACAAGAAATGTTGCAGTTAAGGTAAATGATACGCGATATTTTTATAGTGGTTCAGTCGAATCATGACCTACGTCCACTTTATAATATTCTGTTCAAATAACCAGACTGTTCTAGGCAAGTCGAGCCTTTTTACATGGTTCTAAAAACAAAAGAGTAAAACTGACATTTTTATGTCAGATAAGGCCGCAAATGTTGGTCATTCCACACTCTGGGGATTACATTTCCATCTATGGTTGCTATCTTAAAGGTTCCATTATCAAGCCTTCGTAAAATGGAGAACGGTCCGTCCTATTTCGGGCCCATATGTACTCGGGGAGGAAAGACACGCTTCAGAACCAAGTCTCCGAGTTCAAATGTCTGAGCCTGTACTCTTCTGTTGCAGTACCGAGCTATTTGTTGTTTGTGTCTCAGGGCACGCAAGTCGGCTTCGTCCCTTTTTTCCTCAACCATGTCCAGGGATTCAAGGAGCAATTCATTGTTGGTCATCGGATCGTAATAAATGGTTCGATGGGATGGTGCTTCCAACTCGACCGGGATAACTGCATCAGCTCCAAAAGCAAGGGAAAACGGGTGTGACCCGTCGCCGACTTATATGTTGTTCTATAGGCCCATAAAGCCAGGGGTAATTCATCAACCCACATGGCTTTGGCCCTCTTCAATCTTCTCTTTAGAATGGATTTAATCATCTTGTTTACTGCTTCAACTTGTCCATTCGACTGCGGATGTGCCATAGAGGTGTATCTTTTCTCGATGTGATACTTCCGACAGAAATCTTGAAACTCTGTGCTTTCGAATTGAATCCCATTATCGGTTACGACGATTTTTGGAATACTAAATCGACATATAATGTTCTTAATGACAAAGGTGATCACTCGCTTGGTTGTGATCGTGGTCAAAGGCTCTGCTTCTACCCATTTTGTAAAATAGTCCACGGCCACAATAGCGAACTTTGCTCCGCCCTTTGCTATGGGAAGGCTCCCAATTATGTCAATTCCTTACATAGCAAAAGGTCACGGGCTTGTCATTGTCTCCAACTGGTTAGGTGGCGCACTAGGAATCTTCGAGAACCTCTGGCAAGCATTACAACGTCGTGCATACTTGGTTGCATCCTTGTTTATGATGGGCTAGAAATAACCGTATCGCAATATCTTCTTTGCCAATGATTGCCCTCCAGTGTGGTCGCCACACTTATCTTCATGGACTTCCTTCAGTACACGCTTGAGGTCATTATGGGCAATGCACCGGAGGAGAGGCATTGAGAAACCTTGTCTGTACAGGACTTCGCCTTGCAACACATATCGGGAAGCCTTCCATAAAACCGCACGCCTCTCACTTTTCTTTATCAGGAGCGTTCCATTCATCAAAAAAAAATTAGGGGGTCATCCATGACTCCCTTTCAGGTTCAATCTCTATTACCGGATCAACTTCCATCTGATCCACAGTAGGGAACTGTAGTACTTCAATCGGGACTAGCTCCATATGTTCTGGATTATCGGAACTAGCCATCTTCGCTAACTTGTCTGCCACTAGATTCTTTGCTCGAGGAATGTGAGATATACTGTGGTAATCAAAACCATCGAGCAACTTCCTTACTTTTTCCAAATATGATGTCAATCTTGGACTCTTAGCCTGAAACTTTTCATTAACTTGGTTCACGAATATATTGGAGTCACAAAGAATGTCTAGCTTTGTTATCCCTAGTTCCGTTGCAAGCTTCAACCCGGCAAGTATAGATTCGTACTCGGAATCATTATTAGTTGCGTGGAACTACAATCTAAGAGCGTAATATATTAGCCATTTCTCTGGAGTTTCAAGAACCACTCCGGTACCAGATCGTCTGTCATTTTTAGCCCCATCAGTGTATAGTTTCTAGGCATTAGGGTCAAGGAGTAGCTCTGGCGGATCGTCTTCCTCGGTTACCGCATCAACTTCGGGGATGGTAAATTCTGCTATAAAGTCTGCAAGTGCCTGCCGTCTTATCGACCTCCGGGGTTGGAAGTTCAGGTCGAATTGACTCAGCTCAATGTTCCATTTGAGCAACCTTCCTGATGCTTTTGGCCTTTATAGGACTTGCTTAAGCGGGTGATCAGTATAAACAGTAATGCGATGAGCCTGGAAGTATTGATGAATCTTCCTAGGTGCAATCTGCAAACTGTACGCAAGCTTTTCTATCTTTGGGTAATTTTGTTCTGCAGCTGCGAATTTCTTACTCACATAGTACACCGGTATTGGCACCTTATCCTCTTAAAGTCGAACTGATTGTGTGGGCTGATACTGTCAAGTACACAAACAAATCCTCGTGATCTGAAGGCTTAGACAGTATCGGGGGTCTTTCCAGACGATTCAATAGATTCTGGAATGCTTCTATACAATCAGGATTCCATTCAAAGTTGCGCTTGCCTCGCTTTATTTGTTCGAAAAACGGGACGCATTTGTCTATAGCTTTTGAGAAAAATCTGCTGAGCGCTGCCACTTTTCCAGCAAGGCTTTGCACATCTTTAATCTGCTTTGGTTCTTGGATATTTCGGATTGATATAATTTGGTCTGTATTGATATCATTTCCGCGCGAGCTTACATGAACCCTAGGAATTTTCCAAATGCTAGTCCAAACGAGCATTTCAAAATATTCAGTTTCATCCCATATTTTTGGAGAATTCGAAACGTCTCTGCTAAATCGTTAGTATGATCGGATGACTGTCTGGACTTTACCAACATATCGTCGACGTACACCTCCATCGTTTTCCTAATTTGGTTGTAGAACATCCTATTCACCAATCGCTGATATGTAGCGCCGGCATTTTTCAAACCGAAAGTCGTCACCACGTAGCAGTATAATCCCAAATTCGTAATGAAACTGGTATGCTCTTGGTCTGGGACGTGCATGGGGATCTGATTGTACCCCGAGTATGCATCCATAAAAAAAAGAAGTTCATGACCTGCGGTTGAATCTACCAACTGGTCAATTCTAGGTAATGGGAAGCCATCCTTCGGACAAGCCTTGTTTAGATCTGAGAAGTTGATGCACGTGCGCCACTTTCCATTGGTCTTTTTTACCAAAACTGGGTTCGAAATGCAGTCGGGATAAGTTGAATCTTTAATGAACCCGTTACGTCTCAGCTTTTCGACTTCTTCTTTCAAGGCGGCGGACCTCTCTGGGCCAACCATCTGCCTCTTTTGTTTGACAGGAGGATGTTTCAGGTTAATTCTTAACGAATGAATCATAATCGAGAGAGATATCCCACACATATCCACATGGGTCCAGGCGAATACATCCAAGTTAGCTTTCAGGAAATTTATTAACTCTTTGGCTCGAACAGGATCCAATTGGGATCCAATCTTCAGGACCTTCTCTGGGCCACTATCATCGACGGGTACATCCAGTGTCGCTTCATTGGGAGTCGCCATTCTGCCCCCAAGCTCTTCATCCTCTCTGGTATCTATGTCCTCGGGCAACTCTCTGGGCGACCCTCCCGAAGGTATTTCCTTTTGTTGATATGACGATTCTTCCCTTGGAGGGGAGGAACCACCTTTTGCTTCTACATCTTTCCCTCTACGGAGCAACTTTAACTCTGCAATGTAGCATGCTCGGGCAACAACTTGATCTCCTCTAACTACACCTACACCTGAATCTGTTAGGAAATTTAACAATAAGCACCAGGGTGTAATACAGGCCCTGAATTTGGCTAGGGCCGGTCGGCCTAAGAAGGCATTGTATGGCAATTCAATATCTAAGACCATGAAGGGGAGGATCCTCACACTCTGGTGTTCTCCTTCCCCAAGGATTACTGATAGTTCCACGTATCCTACTGGAGTGGTCGAGGCCCCATTAAATCCGTGTATCCAACCTTCACATGGCTTCAAATTCTTCGGCTCAAGTTTCATTTGGTCGAATGTTTTCTTGAGCAGAATCTTGACTGAAATCCCATTATCTACCAAAACTTTATTAACTATAGCCGGGCTGATGGTGACGGTGATCACCAAAGTGTCATCAGTTGGGGAGTGTACCCCAATACTCTCTCATTCGCGAAATATGACGTCATCAGACATCGTCTTTTATTGTTTAACCGGAGCGTTGTCCTCGTGGTTACTACATTCCCCCACCTCGAAATGCTGTTTAGTGGCATTTATGTATTGGTCCATAGCTCTAAAACTGTGCCCTGCCAGGTGAAGTCCACCAACTATGGTTTTGATAACGATATTTTTTCCTTTTTGCTGAGCCGTTGGTTTAGCTGTGGGTTGGCTTTGGTTCGGGGCTTGTACGGCTTACCCCCTGTCCTTGGGAGTCACCTTATACTCATCAAGCTTCCCTTCTCGGAGTATTTTTTCAACCACGTCTCTCAAGTGACGACATTCGTTTGTGGAATGACCATGGATCTGATGAAAAGATAGAATTTCCCAATTTCACGCACTTTCTCTGTAGAATCTCTCGGAGGAGGCCTTTTATACTTGAGGACATTATATGTATCTAGGAAGATGTTTTCCAACATATCATTTAACGGTGTGAAGCTCTAAAATGGTCTGGGCCAGGGTCTCCTCTAAGGGTCATTTCATCGATTTCTTTTCTGATTATTATTATTATCATTCCCTGGTTGGCGACCACTGCCTTGATTCTTGTTCCCAATGTTAACTTCAACTTTTCCTGAGCTATCTACTGTTTGCTTGATGGCCACATTGCTTTGGATATCTCCCTTATCTATAGCCTTTCTTTTCCGATTAGCGTATATCTCCTCCCAACGTAGGCGAACATTGGCTTTTTCATATAATATTTCTCTGGTCAGGGGTGGCTTGCCGGCCAGATATCTTCCAAACTCGGTATCTTTATCGATGCAATCGATCAGGGCCATCAACACAGTTTACTCATGCGGATCTTTGACTTCCGTGACAGCCAAGTTAAAACGATCTAAATACGACCTCAGGCTTTCGTCTGGTCATTGTTTAATAAGGGATAGCTCAATTACATTCTTAGACCTTTGGGTATGAAGACAGAATTGGTTCACGAATTACTCACTCAATTCCCTGAAGCTGGATATTGACCGTGTCGGCAAGCGGGTAATCAACAATAACGCCACATCTTCTAGGAATATAGGGAACGCTTTAAATTTTACCGCGTCTATAGCTGCAACAACATTCATTGACCAGGAGTATCGCATTAGTTGCTGGATGGGGTCAGTTCTTCCCGTACAGTGATTCATGGTTGGCATGTTGAAGAGTCTCAGGAATGTAACATCTAGTATGTCATCTGTAAAAGGCGTATGACTAAGATCTGTGCCCCAATATTCATTCCTCTGTCCACCGCTATCTACCATGACTTGACTAATCATTGCTTCAACCTTTTCATGGGTCTGGGTAGATTCGGGATCAACATTTCTTGCCCGACAGCCTCCTCCAGCATTTCTTTGACGTGCTGCGATAAAATCAGGGCCCTGAGCAGAACTCCCATTACCCCTATTTCCGCGATGGATCACGCGACGAGTGGGAGGCATGCCGTTTCTTTTTTGTAGAGCGGGCTCATTTAAATTGCGGTTACTAGTTCCATGATTAAGTGCCTCTTCTTCACGAGATGGAAGTGCCCAAATTGAAGCTGCTCTTTGTTCTCAGCCCTTTCTAACGGGGGTCATCATCGGTTCCTTCGGGGTTCTTCAAACGGCGACGTAAGTTCCAGAGAGAAAGGGTGAGCTGGAGTGGGTGAAACCTGCCTTTGAATATCGTCTATTCTTTTGCCTAGGGTAGTAATATTTTGATGCATCAACGAGCTCTCCTGCCTTTGAGCGGCCAGTTCATCGGTTTGCCTGTCCAATGCATCAAGTATTCGAGTCAGATGTCCTTCAGTAACTAGGGCAGAAGGGTCGAACTGGTCATCTTCATCTTCTCTTATACGCAAGGAACGTGAACCGGGTTGAGCAGAAGTGCCAGCACGAGTGGAACGAGCCATAATTTCCTTCCCAGGTCGGGTAGTAGACTGATTATTAGCTCGGATCATGGTCTTCCTTTGCTGGTGGCTCGTGGTACCCTCCTGACGTCGGTTCGTGGTGGTTCCCTGGGATCGGATCGCGGAAGGGTTAGTAGGGGGATGGAGGCGTTATCTTGGGATCGGGTCGTGACACCCTCAGATGCTCGGGTCGCCACGCCTTCATTGGATCGGATCGCCCCCTCTTCTCCACGATCCGGGGACAGTACTTCAATCCGCTCCTGAACGCTCTTTTCAACTTCTTCGTTTGTAGCTTCAGTCGCTTGGGAAGCTCATACATCCTTAGACTTCTTTCCAGCCATGATATCTGAGCCTTACTGAAATCTTCAAAAATCGAAACAATGGAGTTTTGGACCGTTTTCTTCGAATTTGACTGTCTGAATAATAGAACTACAATCCTATATGTTGAGACTTTGTTCTCAATGAAATCACCAAAATGTTAGATCCAAAATTGGCTCCAACACCCAAGTTGTTCAATTATGCAGAGATTAATATCAGAAAAAATGCAAGAGAAAGAGGAAAGACATAAGATTTATAATGGTCCGACATTAACGAGCCTACGTCCACTTTATATCCATGATTATACTTAAAATTCAAGTACAATCGATGATTTATCATTCAATCTCCCTTTTAAAATGTTGATTAACTCAATAAATTCGTGACAACTGTGAATAATAATAGAGAGATAATAATGGTGGAGTCAGAGCTCAGAATTGCCAAAAAGATCCTCAAAAATGCCAAGTTCTAGGCTATTTATAGCTAATATCTTCAGGCGGATCGCGGTCATACATGACACAAATCCTGAGTATCTCGGACTGGTTCGTAGCTTGATGGAGAATTGGTCAAAATGGCAGTTATTGACAGGTGTCGTGAGATCCTGCATTCACTGATCATGGTGGACTTGGTTATAACCTTCACCTCGTCTTCTAAGGTTTGGATCACTCTACTATAGACGGATCGGGCCGTGAAACTCTGATGAGGATGGGTCGAGATGAAATAGATGGATCAGATCGCATAGGAAAGGAGGGGTCGGATCGAGGTGACGGGGGTGACCGCGATCGTGACAAGGTAGGGCGATCCGAACGGGTCTTCGAAGGCTAAAGGTGTGAAGTTTCATATTTTTATCGTGTGTGCGGACCTTGGTGGCTTAGTCAAAAAGCTGGCCAACAGTATACTATAGATGAAAAAGGTTGGCTACGTAGAGATGGAAGACTTTGCATATCACGAGATGAGAGTTTGAGAAGGACAATTCTTGAAGAAGCACATCGTTCTAAGATCACCATACATCCCGGTGGTGACAAGATGCATAAGGACATGAAGCGAGTGTTCTTTTAGGCTGGAATGAAGAAGGATTTGACTGAGTTTGTTTCTAGATGCTTAGTGTGCCAGCAAGTCAAGGCTTAGCAAAATAAGCCTGGTGGTTTGTTTCACGCTTTAGAGGTTCCACCGTGGGAATGGGAAAGGGTTTCCATGGATTTTGTCAATGGGTTGCCAAGGTCAAGGAAGGGTATTACAGGATTTAGGTAGTAGTAGATAGACTTACCAAGAGCACCCATTTCATCCCCTTAAGAGTAAAAGAACAGCGGCATGGTTAGCATCTTTTAATCTCTGAGAGATAATTCGCTTATGTGGCATACCTTCTAGAATTGTGAGCGATTGAGATCCCATTTTCACTAATGATTTTTGAAAGAGCTTGCAAGAGGCAGTAGCAATGCTATTGTATTTGAGCACCGCTTTCCACCTTCAGACGGACGACCAAATAGAAAGAGTGAATCAGATTCTATAAGATTTGTAACATCCCGTAATTTTAAAACATGACATAACAGATAATCAAAGAACAATTAATTTTTAAAAGAAAAATTAGGTGATATAGATTACTCCATTGAGTTCATCTCGGAATTCTTCTTGAGATAGTGTCTGAGTTTTTGTAAAACGGATACCGTATGAAGGAGATATGGATGATAGAAGTTGGGCAGAAAAATCAGAAAACAGGCTGGGATAACTGGCGCACTTGTGAAGTGCACCAGAACGAAAATGCCCTGGCGGACCTGAGAAGTGCGCCCATGCTGAGGAAAACCTACACAGAATTCTGGAGAGTTCTCTGATGACGTGTCCTTTGGGAATTGGCTACATGATGTGTCTTTTGAGCTGTGTCGTTCTGATGATCCGTAATCTAATCTAAAGGCCCTAATTTACCGAATACATCTATAAAAACACACCTAGACCTAAACCTAATTTCATTACACTAATCCATGGCGCCTCCATGCTGCTCTACTCTAAATTAAAACTAGCCTCTCTTCTCTAAAGCAAATCAGAATAGGAGTATTCAGATTGGAAGATAAGAATCAAATTCTACAACAACGGTTTAGATAATCAGATTCAGAATTAAGAACTATTCTCTATTCTAAATCCTGTCGCTATGAGTCTATATTACTTTCACATATAATTAAATTAAAAGTGATAGGGATAAGATTGTAAATTGGATTTCATGAACATGCCTGTAAGATGAATCATGTCAAGTACTGTAAATTCTTGTCTTTCAGATTGATACCCAAATTTCTGCTATCATATGCCTACTAGATCTATTTATTCTATGTTAGTTCATATTCCACATGCCTATTGGATCTATTTATTTTTCTATGCCAACTCATAATTCGTATGCCTATTTTTATGCCAGTTTTAATGTTGATTCGCTTCTCCTCTACTTTTCCTTTTTTTTTTTTTTGCATGAGATTAGGCGAACTTCGAGCCTAACATATTATGTTGAATTATATGTACGAATGACGTGGGAACGTTGTGGGAAAAGTTTGTGAAAATATTGAATAATATGTAATTGGGCATAAATTGATTTGTAGTCATGTACTCGATTTGGGGCATAATTATGTGTAACTTGTATACATGAGAATGGGCATAAGTTGGATGTGGGCATAATTGGATATAATTTGTATACATGAGGTTTGTCATAAATTGTTAATAATAATGAACGCAAATTGATTTGGGCGTAATTTGGCATAACATTTATACATAAGATTATAGGCCAAATTTGGAATAAAATTATGAACATAATTTAGATTGGAAATTATGGGTAATTGGGATATAATTTAATCCAAGAATTAAAATTGGGACTTGAATCAAGAAAGTGATAATGAACGCCTAAGACTCGAGGTTAGATTCGAATTGTAGAATAAGACTGCTCGGAACCACCCGATACATCCAGCAAACGCAATTTTTTAATCTAATGTTAGAGGTCAAAGGCAGAAATTAGATAAGTAATAATGCAAAGACACGAGGTTAGATCCCGATTGCGGTATAAGACTGCCCGGAACCGCCCGACATATCCAGCAACTGCGAAACAGAAATCTAATATGGGAGCTCTTGTAAGGTTACAGTTATAATGAATGAATGAACACTTAACCAAGATAAGGCATGTAGTAGACATGGGGGTTAAGTGGGTGACATGTGAAATATAACTAGAAGCACTTAACCAACTAGAAACATGTGATTAGACATGGGATAAAGAGAGGTTAAGTGGGAATTCCTAGTGGGGACCAAGCTTAGGAGGGAAGCTTGTGTCAAGTGGGTGGACACTTTTCAACCAGTAACCCATTTTAGTATCTATGTGAGCTTGAACTAGGTCGGGGATGGGACACGCTTACTAGTTTGATTGTAAGAGGTCAATAAAGAGTTTTCGGTTGCAACACAAGTCCAACGGAGTCATGTGTGTGCGTAGGACCAGGCTGGTAGGTAAGACGTTGTTGCATCATGCAGGTATAAGCTGTGCGTTTTATTAGTATCGGGTTGCCACTTTAGAGAGTGATACACCCTACTGTGGGACCAGCACGGGTATCTACGAGTTAGAGTTCTGATCGAATGGGGAGGGTAGTGGGTACAACTAGTGGAGATATGAGCAGGCGGAACCTATGACAACTGCTTGGAGTACACAAAACTACCATTATTGTTATTATGTTTAGTAAGAGGGATCTACTTTCTGTATGGAATTAGTATTGGTGTAGTGTAGGAATTATCTTATAGTGATTAGAAGCGCAACAATAGTTATATCTTGTTTACCTTCTCTTATCTGCTTATGTTACAGTCATCTCTTATATCCAGTTTATGTTCTTATCCTATTACTTTACTGATTATATTGTTAAAGTCACAAGACTCACCAGACTTTTGTCTCACCCTTTTTGTTTCGCCTCTTTTCTTTCCCCAGGTCCTCAGAGTGGGACTAGTGGAGCTTGACTTAGATTTCTTTCTTCTTGAAGTGCTTGGAGGTGTTGAGAGTAATGCTAAGCTTTATGTCCTTTCCATTGTGGCTATTTGGAGTGGCATTATGATTTTACTTTTATGTACTCTGATAATAATTTTGTTCAAGATGGATATTTGTGTACTTGACTCTAGTATGTGGTTTTGATGTTGTAACGAAACATGTTTTGCTTTTCCGCTGCGATGAATAAATTTTGAATTTTCTTAAGTACTATTTTATATATCTGTCTCGTGATATTCTGTTCTATGCTCTTTGATCGACGCTTTCCTATGAACTAGAAAAGCTCGAAATTTTAAATAAATTCTGCAATCGCACAGATCTTGTAATATGAAGGTTGAATCACAGGGAGGCATATTTAAAATTATTATTTGTAGAATTTCATGGGCGAGTTAGACGACTTTTGAGATTTGGTTCAAAATAGAACAATTGAAATAGAAACAATTAAGATTATCGTTGAAACTAATCAAACTATTAATCACTAATGAAAGTAAATTGCAAAAGAAGAATAAAAATGCAGAACATAAAAGTGCAGAATAGAAATAAAAACAGAAATAAAATTAGGATTATCGTTGAAACTAATTAAACGATTAATCACTAATGAAAATAAATGTAAACTACGACTAGTACTCTACCAAATCTAATTGTGTAGATGACATTAGTTGCTAAGAAATATAAAAATGCAGAAAATAAAAAGAAGAAGAAGAACTTTGTTAATGGAGAAGAAGATAGAAAATGGGATGGTGGCTACAACGAGATCACATGGGTATTTATAGGATAGACAGCCAACACTAACCCTAACCCTAACCCTAATACAATGATAAATGGACCTTAGGGAAATCACAAAAGAGTTTACAATGAGAATTACAAATGGGCCTTAGTGAAATGTAGTAAATTTGGGCCTTTCCACTTTTCTCTTACTTTCTTGACAATTCTTCATTGATTTATGATATGCATAGCCCTTCTTCCAATTATTTTCTTGTCCAAAAACCAATTTTATGTGAGATCTTCATATGCAAGTCTTCAAATATGTATCCACAGCAAATTGACCTCTATTTTCCATTTTTCTGACTGTAAGTGGCTTAATCGGCATATCTGTAAAAGTGACAAAAGAATACCCAAGTAATATTTATTTATATACAAAAGATAAGATATAAGAGCATAATATAAACACATTTCTATGTTAATCAAATACCCCCACACTTATCTTTTACTCGTCCTCGAGTAAAAAGAAAGAAAAAAATGAAAAGCTAAACTATATAGGTCACACTTTCATGGGGAACACGATTGCATTGAGCTTATGCAACACGCCGTTAAACCTCTAGGTGTCCCTAGTAGGACGAGTGGTGTTTCGTGAGGGTTTTCAGCGGATACTACCCACAAAATCTAAATGCAATTTGTTATGGTCCTAATGTAACTACATGAATGCAGAGGACTTATGCAATTGAAAACAAAAAAATATATGAAAAAACGTCTTATTTCAGGAAAGTGTTACAACAAATTAAGTTAACAATTTCTAATCAGTTGATTGTACTTTAGATACCTCAACTTGCCACAAATTTTCAATATAATTCAATTTTTCAATGTTAAACTCTAGTTTGGTCAGTTGATTCGGTCAATAACATAGTGCAGCCATGAAATAGATTCTTAGTTTGCTTGGCACAGTTTGCAAAGTGGTATTATTATTTTCTCGTGTATGGCTAGTCAAATCAATAAGGTCAAGAAGTGTTTAGGCATCATTGCTTATTCTTTATCTCTATAAAAATTGAAATTTACAATTAATTACATATACCTAACTTAAAGACCAAGGTATACCACCCATACACTGCCTTGCGGACTGACGGAGAGTTGGGACAGAGCTTGGTGGATTGTGTAGAGCAACATTGACTTTGTCAACAACATGATGGTAATCCTTAGGTGTCCAATCTCATAAAATGAGACCAAGATATTCCAACGCTTACTTTATCAACAACATGTCGGATAGAGCTTGGCGGGTTTGCACACTAACGCTAGATATACAAGCAGTGTTGGATACCCTTGGATTACTATTATTATTATTACTGATAATATAAGAACAAGAGAGATTACACGAATTCAGCTTAACACATCTTAGTTTTAAAGATTCAAAAAGCCAATATAAGTCTTTTAAGTCTTCCACTTATTAAACAAAGACTACAATTTAAAAAAAACTTCATGGCCATCACCTAAGAATCTCCCTATGTACCGGTTACACTATTATCCCTCAAAATTCAACTTTTCATCATATTTCTTATTTGATCTTTATTGAGAGAAAAAAATACTACCAACTAATTAACAATCATTAATTTATTTTGTTGTATCGATCTAAAATGAGTCGTATTTTCAAAAAAAAAAAAAAAAAAAAAATTGGTATGTTACTATGACTTAATGCATGAAGGTCTTATCTAAATACATGAAAGTGAAAAGAAAAAAATTATGAAAATAAAAATAAAAAAATGAATGCAATGTAGACTCCTCCCTCACTTGGACAAAATAGTGTCCACACTGTAAACATGTTTCCTAAATGTGAAAGATAGAACCCAAAGGTGGATTAAATGTAAAATGATTTGTAAAACGAAATGCAATTTTACTATATGTAAGAATGAATCATATGTACAATGATATATGTGTTTGCGATTCATTCAATGCAATGAATTCCATCAACTTTCCCCCCACACTTGGTTATAGCCGGATGAATCCCATTCCTACTATGTCTAGGCATGTTTTCTAATAAGCAAAGGATTTGAAAATCATCTCATCTTTATACCTAGATTTATAGTCCAGTAGATAGATGTCCAGGGTTATCCTAACATGAAGTTGTTCAACCAAGCCAGCATTCCAAAAATAATTCATGTGTTCAACAAATTTATCATGTAATTGTTCAAAAATTTGTGATCGTATACAAACTCAGTTGCAATCGTGAAATTTAAGTTCTGAGTGTTATTCAAGACTATGTGATCACATTTCTCAACCTTAACAGTTGACAACATATTTTTGACACTGACAAATTCTAGTTTGTTTGTAACATCAAAATCAAAATTTTCAAACTTGGATTGGTGGCTTGATTCAATTTCATCCTCATTTGACAACTCATCCTCATACAAGCCAAAAAACTCATGTTCATTAAAATCCTTTTCCAATTTTGAGTTTTTGACAAATTCAATGCTTTCACTTTGCTCAATTTCTAAAATTTCAAGTTTTTCGCAGCTTGAAAGAGGAAGATCAAAATCTAAGCTTAAATCTTTTTCCTGAAAAGAATTAAAGTCCAAATATTTACTGAATTTTGAACAGCTTCAATTAGATCGTTATTCTCAATTTCCAAAGCTGTAATCTTAAAATTTTCACTATTAGTAAAGAATGGATTAACATCGCTTGTTTGAATTTGATTTTGTTGCTCTCGTTGTTCTTTCAAAGATGTCATTAAACAAAGAAGTTCATCAAGTTGTCTATCTTTTTCACCAAGCTGTCTATCTTTCTTTTCTACCCTCTCTCTAAGAATGTTAAGATGATATTCTTCAGAATCGTTGATTTGAGAGCTCTCGTTTTGGATTTCTTGATTTTCAAAATTATAGTCCAGATAAATTTCATGATCAATATTATTTCCAATGCGGTAGCTGTTTCAATTTTCAGAAAAATGACAATGATATTTGAAATCATTTTGATTATAAAAATTATGTTCGTAACCAAAATTGTTAAAATTCGAGTGAACATTGCAATCTTGGTTATTTTCAAGATGTTGATATGGGCTATTGCTTCATAAATTTTGGTTTACAACTCCATATTGGTGTTGATCAAAGCTATATTGGGATCCAGAGCTATTATGATGTGGATGTGGCCCATAATCGAAATTATTGAAATTTGAATTGAAGTCGCCATTTCGATCATATCCATGATTTTGAAAATATTGACCAGTTGGAAAATGTTGGCATTGGGCTCATGAAATTTTGGAAAATTTTGGCTCATGCGTTGTAATTCATACTCATACTCTTCCACGGAACGTCTTCTCAGGTTATTATCCCACAATTCTCTCAAGGATTTTTTTGAATCAGACATTTGAATGAAATCAAGGGAAGACAGAAATTATTCTTAGTTCAAAATAGTATAAAAGAATGAGTTGTGCTCAATTAATTAACTGACTCGATTAGAAGGGAGAAGAGGGTCTTATGACCGTTCACGTATAGTATAAATACTAAGGGATATAACCAATGTTTTACGGGTAGCATGCAACCTCTTTTGCTAATAGTTCAATAAATTGAACAACTATGTATACGCGATCCAATTATACGAGACAATCAACTTCACAAAGCACCACTTTTCAATTATATTATTTTGCAATGTCTAATCAAGCTTTATAATTGAAAAACGACGGGAGTGATGATTTTAGTTATGAAGATATCAAACAGCCACAACAACCAGACAACAATATTGCAGAAATTAAAAAATTGTACAAGCCAGTCGCTGCCTCAAAAAAATTTTTTTACAAGCAATGTCTATATATTTTTGAGCAACTGCAGCATCTATAGAGTTCAGAAAATTTTACAGTGGGTTATGGCTGTCCATCCAGTGATATGAGATTTTACCGTTTGCTTCATCGACCTCCAAAAACCTTTGAGTCGTCTGAAAACTTAACTTCAAAGATGGCCTTTAATTTCTTATTTCTCGCTTGAACCCCTTTTTCTTTCTCTCTATGGCTTTCGATCTCATTTATTTCTTTCTCTTTTTTTTGTATATTATTTTGGTGTATCGAAGCAATTTAAATTAATAAAGCAAAAACAAAAAGGAAAAAAATAGAAAAATAAAAAATAAAAAAAGAGAGAAACAACTAGAACAAACTAGATAGATCCAGTAAACATAGTAAAAAAATACTACGACTCAGACTAACTAACCCTAGGACTTGCGCTGCGCCTCCCTTTTTTATATAATACACCACAGCGTTCAACACAAAACTTATATCCCAGAAACCCAAAAAGTATATCGAATCAAACAGAATGAATAAGGATAGGCTTCCTTTTTTTTCTTTTTCGAAATCGATCGGAATTAGTCTTTGTATCGGATTCCAGGTATTTCGAATAAGGATTTCGATTAGAGGGTTTTTGAATCGCAGATTTTGGACTTGGAAAATTCGAGTTTGGAGCAAATTGCTGTTGTAGACCAGGTTTTCTGAAACTCGATGTTTTAGGGAGATGATGGTGGGTCTTCGAGTTGGACAGGTGGTTGATTTGTAAACAGGGCTGTGGCTGAGAGATTGGTGCGTTTTTTTGAAAGCGATGGTTGAATTAATATTGGGGAAGTGGAAGATTTGTAGTGGATGGCGTCGACAGTAGGATCGTGGAGGTTGAAACTATGTAGAGGTTGACTTATTGGCAAGGATGGCTTTGTGTTGTAACCATAGGATTGGAGGAACAGTTTTGGTGATTGCGGATGTAATGCTGGTGACGGGAGTTTGATTTGGGGTATGTTGTATGCGATTTGGGTTTTGTGAATTAGTTTTCTCGGTTGTGGATTTGGGGGGATGGAGAACTGTTGATGACAAAGGTTCGATCACGAATTTTTTTTGGCTTGAGTGATTGGTTTTGCTACTGTATCAATGGTTTGTGGGAGGTGGTTTGAATGAGATGATTATACGGTCTTGTGGTAATCGTGTTTTGCACCAGATGGGGAATTCAGGTACGAAGTTGGAGTTTCGAACTGATTTGCGGTGGTGGCTTTTTGGTTCGAAATAGGAATTTGTGGCAAAACTTGATTGGTCTGTGAACGTGAACGAGGTGATGATGAACTTCGATTTGTAGCGTTGATGGGGTATGCGGAACTGTGTGATGGATTTGTGGATCAAGGTGGGTGCTGTGTCGGAGCAACAGAAAGTGGTGAGAGTGGATTTCTCATGGCGGAGTGTGGCACCAGGTAGGGGAGGTGCGATTTGAAGGGGATCTCGGACTTCGTAATTGCTCATGGTGTATTATGGGGGGAGTATTTGGTATTGTTGAATCTGGTTGGCGTGTAAAGGAGAGATGCTGATGGTTTTTAGCGTTTGGTTATGGTGATTTGTAATGTACGTATTATGGTGAGGTTGTGTGGATTTTTGAAGAACATGGAGATAGGGATTTTGGCTCGGCAGTGAAGATGAATGGTATATGGTGGAGAGTATTTTATATGCGAAACAGATTTGGGGAAGGAAAGAAATAAACAACAAACAACTTATAGATGGAATTTTTTTTATTTTTTTTAGAATATTTGTACAAGAAGAAAGGGAATCAAATGTAAAAGGAAAAGAAATTGTATCGAAAACAGGAAAGAAATAAATAAAAAAAGGAATGATTTTTTTTTTTTGAAATTTAGAAAAGAAGAAATCAATCTAATGAAAAGAGGAAAGAAAGTGCAAAGGAAAGAAACTAAATAAAATAATGGCAAGTTTTTTTCCTCTTGATTTAGAAATTGAAGAATCAATATATACTCAATCCAACCAATCAAGATTTTTTTCTATATATACAAGAAAACAGAAGAAGAAGAAAAATAAAATGAAAACCAACACGAATCGAAAATTAATTAAATAATAAAATTTAATTATTGCCTCCCCGGCAACGGCGCCAAAAACTTGATCGACGCTTTCCTATGAACTAGAAAAGCGCGAAATTTTATATAAATTCTACAAGCACACAGATCGTGTAATATGCAGGTCGAATAACAGGGAGGAAAATAAAAAATTATTATTTATAGAATTTCGTGCGCGAGGTAGACGACTTTTGAGATTTGGTTGAAATTAGAACAATTGAAATTTCGACAATTAGGATTATCGTTGAAACTAATTAAATGGTTTATCAATAATGAAAGTAAATTGCAAAACAAGAATAAAAATGCAGAACATAAAAGTGCAGAATAGAAATAACAACAGAAATAAAATTTGGATTATCGTTGAAACTTATCAAACGATTAATCACTAATGAAAATAAATGTAAACTACAACTAGTACTCTACCAAATCTAATTGTGTAGATGGCACTAGTTGCTAAGAAATAGGAAAACGCAGAAAATAAAAAGAAGAAGAACCTTGTTAATGGAGAAGAAGATAGAAAATGGGATGATAGCTACAATGAGATCACATGGGTATTTATAGGACAGATAGCCGACCATAACCCTAACCCTAACCCTAATACAATGACAAATGGGCCTTAGGGAAATCACAAAAGAGTTTACAATGAGAATTACAAATGGGCCTTAGTGAAATCTAGTAAATTTGGGCCTTTCATCTTTTCTCTTTCTTCCTTAACAATTCTTCATTGATTTGTGATATGCATAGCCCTTCTTCCAATTATTTTCTTGTCTAAAAAGCAATTTGATGTGATATCTTCATCTGCAAGTCTACAAATATATATCCATAGCAAATTGACCTCTATTTTCCATTTTTCTGACTGTAAGCGGCTTAATCGGCATATCCGTAAAAGTGACAAAAAAATACCCAAGTAATATTTATTTATATACAAAGGATAAGATATAAGAGCATAAAATAAACACATTTCTATGCTAATCACTCTTATAGTACTCCGTGAAAGTTAATGCATTCCCTTAGTCAGCGACATTAATGGACGTAGGGTGTTACACGTGGTATCAGAGCTGAAGGTTACCAGAATAGATAAAAGATTTTGAAAACCATTTTCGAAAGCATTTTTAAAAAAAGAAGTATTTTCAAAAACATGTTTAAAGAAGATATTTTCAAGAGAAAGGTTTATAAATCCCCAAAAGCCATATATTTATCTTTTGATTCTCTATTTTGAATATCTTCCTTTTTCCTTTCAGCATGTCTGGGGAACCCGATATACCCGAGGGCGTACCGATACCAGGCTGATTCAGAAGGTATCTGGAGGCTAGGGCTACTACCGTAGGCCCAGCCAACATTCCTCCTCCCCCAGCTGCAGCTCCTCCTCCTCCGCGTGTAGACACTTTTTCTAAGATATGCAAAGACTTCCGTGTGATGGGCGGAAAGCTGTTTTATAGAACTGAGACATTTGTTGAGGCTCGAAATTGGCTCAACGAAGTGGGGGATTTGTTTGGTATCTTTGCGATAGATGATGGAAGGAAGGTTCAGCTAGCTGCTTGGTTGGTGAAGGACTAACCCACAATTTGGTGGGAAGTAACTAATGGAGATTGTGCAGTGGAGACGTGGACGGATTTTAGACAAAGGTTCGAGTTGAAATTTCTTTCACAAGCAGAGGAGAGTTTATACATTGAGAGGTTCTGTGCTCTGAAACAAGGGAGTTTATCAGTGAAGGAGTACGTTAGCAAGTTTAACCGGTTAGCAAGATTTGGTATGGAATTAGTTAATACACCACAAAAAAGGCCTTGAGATTTTCCAACGGTCTAATGAACCATTACATGGGTTGGCTATGTCCTACATTCCTATGGGGGCTACTTTCGAGAAACTTGTTGATATGGCGCTGATACATGATGAGGATGAAGGTGCAAATTTATTTAAGGAACAACATAAGAAAGTGGATCTAAAGAATGCCCAGCAACAACAAAAGAAGCGTGGTAAGGATAACAAGGGCAAAGGGAAGAAATGGTGTTTTAATTGTGGAACACCGAGTCACTTAAGAAAGACTGTAGGAAGAAGAAGAAGACGTGTTGCTTCCAGTATGGTGAGGTAGGACATGTGATTAAAGTCTACCTAAGAAGGCAAGGACAAGGGAAAGAACAAAGGATAGGATCTACTTCGGGAGGGCAAGTTCACGCTCTCATGGCAGCTACGCAAGAGAGAGGTAGACACATTTCTGTCGAAAGTTTGATTTTCCTTTTTGATCATCTTGTTCGAACTTTGTTTGATTCTGGCACTTCACATTCATTTATATCTGCTTCGTTATTTGAAACACTACACCTAAATACTAGTTTAGTTATGGATCCTATTGTAGTCTCAAGTCCTATTGGGGGTATGGCTCATCTTTCTATGTTATGCCAGGATTCTAGAATATATGTATACGTCGTTGAGTTCGAATGCAACACTTATGTGCTTGGTTTCACAGGCTATGGATTGATTCTAGGAATGTATTTACTAACCAGGTATGGTGCCATTCTAGACTGCGAAAAGAGGGTAGTTCGACTGTTGACTAGTTTGGTAGTACTCTCGGTATCTCATGCGACCCTAAGGGTTCTGTTATGCTTAGCTACCAAGAATCTCTTGACACATCTATTGACGATTTGCAATCTATTCGAGTAGTCCACGAGTATGCAGATATCTTTGAGTAGGTTAGGGGCTTACCTCTAAAATACGAGATAGATTTCTGTATATACTTGGTGGATAATACAAAGCCAGTTGCATTGCCAGTGTGCCACATGACTCCTAGAGAAAGGAGGGAGCTTAGTAAATAACTGATAGAGTTGCTTGAGAAAGGGTTCATAAGAAGAAGTATCTCGGCGTGGGATGCTCCAGTTGTTTTTCCTTCGAAGGCTGAGGGTTCGCTTAGATTATGCGTGGACTATAGGGAGCTGAATAAGCTCACGAAGAAGAACAGACAACCATTGCCGAGGATAGATGACTTGTTTGATCAGTTGGTTGGTGCTTCGGTTTTCTCGTAGTTGGACTTAGCTACTGGATTTCATCAGCTAAAGGTGGCCGAGGACAGCATAAATAAGACTACATTTAGAACTCCTGACGATTTCTTTTAATGGCTCGTCATGCCTTTTGGTCTGACGAATGCACCCGCATATTTCGTAGACTTGATGAGTTGGGTTTTTAGGGAGTTTCTAAACAATTTCGTGGTAGTCTTTGTGGATGATATCTTGATACTCTCTAGAAGCAAGGAAGAGCATGCCCTACATCTTAGGGAAGTCATAGAGACCCTTCGAGCACATCAACTGAAGGCTAAGTTCTCCAAATTTCATTTTTGGAGGAAGGAAGTGCGGTTTTTAGGGCATGTGGTCTCTAAGGAGGGGATAGTAGTGGATCCCGCAATGGTGGTAGCAATCCAAGGTTGGAAGATTCCTAAGAACGCTACAGAAATAAGAAGTTTTCTTGGTTTAGCGGGCTATTATAGAAAGTTCATCAAGGACTTCGCTAAGATATCAGGCCCAATTAGACGATTGACAAAAAAGAATTTGACCTTTTCTTGGGGTGTTGGCTGTGACGATGCTTTTCAACATTTGAAGAGGGCATTGACGAAACCTCCAGTTTTAGTTTTGCCGGATGGGAGTGAACCACTCACAGTGTATACCGATGCTTGCGGGACAGGGCTTAGCGCAGTTTTGATGCAAGAGGGAAGGGTGATATGCAATGGTGGAAGGCAGTTAAAGGCCCATAGGATGAATTACCCTACCGACGATTTAGATTTTGCGGTCAGAGTATTTGCGCTTAAGTCTGGGTGTCACTTTTTGCTTGAAGAGAGGTGGATGGAGTTCTTAGCATCCTACGATTTTTAGATTGCATGTAGTCCTGGCAATTGTAAGGTTGTAGCTGACGCCTTGAGTAGAAAGAAGTTGACTTTGAGTCCTTTGTTTGTCGAGCGGCAGAGTTTGGAGTATATATTTACCTTTGACTTTAGACCCTCTGTCGATTATGTACCCGGTTTGTTGGCATCGTTAGAGGTGAAGCCTACGCTTTTGGGATAGATAGGTGCGGCATAGCGAGATGACCCATAGCTAATAGAGATAGAAGACAAGCTCATAAGCTACGAGTTATCTTTGTGGGTGTACTGTAGATGAGAAAGGGTTGTTGCATAGGGATGGGAGACTTTGTGTATCACGAGATGAAAGTTTGAGAAGGGCAATCCTTGAAGAAGCACATCGTTCTAAGATGACCATACATCCCGGTAGTGACAAGATGTATAGAAACATGAAGCGGGTTTTCTTTTGGGCAGGAATAAAGAAGGATGTGGCTGAGTTCTTTTCTAGATGCTCAGTGTGCTAGCAAGTCAAGGCTGAGCAAAATAAGCCTAATGGTTTGCTTCACCCATTAGAGGTTCCACAGTGGAAATGGGAAAGCGTTTTCATGGATTTCTTCGACGGGTTGCCGAAGTCAAGGAAGGGTAATACGGTGATTTGGGTAGTAGTAGATAGACTTACCAAGAGCACCCATTTCATTCCGGTTAAGAGTAAAAGAACAATGGCATGGTTATCATTTGTTTATCTCCGACAGATAGTTCGTCTACACGGAATACCTTCTAGTATCGTAAGAGCTAAAGATCCAATTTTCATTAGTAAGTTTTGGAAGAGCTTGCAAGAGGCGGTAGGAACACAATTATGTTTGAGTACCACTGACCACCCTCAGACGGATGACCAAGCAGAAAGAGTGAATCAGATTCTAGAAGATCTTCTGAGAATATGCATCTTGTACTTTGGAGGGACATTGGAGGAATGCCTTCCATTAGTATAGTTCGCCTACAACAACAACTATAAGGCTAGTATTGGAAAGGCACCTTTTGAAGCTCTATATGGACGACCTTGCCGATCACCGACTTATTTTTGGGAATCTACGGATAAGATTTTGCTTGGGCCCGAGATTACTAGGGAAACTTCGGAGATGATAAACTTGATATGAAGAAGCATGAAGACAGCACCGGATAGACAAAAGTCATATGCTGATAAGAGAAGGACCGATCTTTAGTTCAATGTTGGAGAAATGGTCTTTACTAAAGTATCACTGTTGAGGAATGTAGTTCGTTTTGGGTCTGTTGGGAAAGTGGCATCAAGTTTCGTAGGGACACTCCCTATTACAGAGCGAATTGGACAGATGGCCTAAAGAGTGAAGTTTCCCGAGAAGCTTAGTGGTGTTCATGATGTATTTCATGTGTCGCATTTCCGGAAGTGTTTACGTTATACCACGGAAGTAGTAGAGCCGGACATGCTTAGGGAAGTGGAAGTAGAGCGAGATGCCACGATTAGACGACTCCTACATGCATCCTTGGATCGTAGGTCAAGAAGTTATGAAACCAAGAGGTCAAGTTGGTTAAAGTCCAATGAGAAGATGATCAAGGAGACGCGACTTGGGAAACTGAAGATAAGATACACGCGTCGTATGCTTTCCTTTTTGAGGGTATGATCTTAACTTGTCCTTTTTCTACTGCTTTGTTTATACTTGTTCTATCGTTTAGTGTATCCTCTCGATTATATCTTCGATCATTAGATAGAAAATCCTATGGTTGTAAACATGTGCTTGAGACATGTTATGTTTGGTGGATGCAAGTGGATGTAAGTGTTTGCTAGTGGTTGCTCGTGGATGCATTTACACATACATTAGGCACTAGATCGGCTCAATCACTTTCATATTGCATATGAATGAGTGTACATATTTAAATTAATGGATGTATATCGAATGTGTTATCATATGGATGTTTCATTTGAATGAATGATTGTGCGCTTATATAGAAATGGTATGTATTATTAGGATTCTTTTGCATACATAACAGACGCGTAGCACTATCATGTTTTGCATTAAGGAGGTCAACTAAATCAGTATACTGCCTGATCTTTGCATTAGATAAGGAACATATACACACACTTTTGCATATGTTCATATAGAATTAGAAATCTTTTAAGGACAATGGATGCTTGTGGATAGTGGATGATTGGATGGTAGGATACATTCTTCTTAACTTGATGATTTAGGGGACGAAAACCTTTAAGGAGGGGAGGATGTAACACCCCGTAATTTCAAAACATGAAATAAGAGACAATTAAATAATAATTAATTTGTAAAAGAAGAACTAGGTGAACCGGGTTACACCATTGCGTTCGTCTCGTAATTCTGCTTGAGATAGAGTCCGAGTTTGCGTAAAACAAATACCATATGAAGGAGATATGGATGGTAGAAGTTGGGCAGAAAAATCAGAAAACAGGCCCTTATTCACCTAATACATCTATAAAAACCCACATAGACCTAACCTTATTTACATTACACTAATCTATGGCAGCTCAATGCTTCTCTAAGCTAAATTAAAACTAGCCTCTCTTCTCTTCTCCAAAGAAAATCAGAATAGGAGTATTCAAATTGGAAGACAAGAATCAAATTCTACAACAACGGTTTAGCTAATCAAATTCAGAATATAGAACTATTTTCTATTCTAAATCTTGTCGCCGTGAGTCTATGTTACTTTCCTATATAATTTAATTAAAAGTGATTGTGATAAGATTGTAAATTGGATTTTATGAACATGCCTATAAGATGAACCATATCAAGTTCTGTAAATTCTTCTCTTTCAGATTGATACCCAAATTTCTGCAATCATATGCCTATTAGATCTATTTGTTCTATATCAGTTCATATTCCATATGCCTATTGGATCTATTTTATTGTTCTGTGCCAGTTCATAATTCATGTGCCTATTTTTATGCCAGTTTTGATGTCGATTCTCTTCTCCTCTTCTTTTCCTTATTTTTATGAGATTAGGCTAACATGGAGCCTAACATATTATATTGAATTATACGTACGAATGACGTGGGAACGTGTGGGAGAAGTTTGGGAAAATATTATACAATATGTAAATGGGCATAAATTAATTTGTAATCACGTACTTGATTTGGGGCATAATTATGTATAACTTGTATATAGGAGCTTGGATTTAGGCATAATTGGATATAATTTGTATACATGAGGTTTGACATAAATTGTTAATGACAATGAACGCAAATTGATTTGGGTGTAATTTGGCATAACATGTATGCATAAGATTATAGGCCTAATTTGGATTAAATTATGAACCTAATTTAGATTGGAAATTATGGGTAATTGGGATATAATTTAATCCAAGATTTAAAATTGGGACTTGAATCAAGAAAATGATAATGAACGCCTAAGACACGAGATTAGATTCGAATTGCGATATAAGACTACCCGGAACCGCCCAACACATCCAGTAACCATAATTTTGTAATCTAATGTGAGAGGTCAAAGGAAGAAATTAGATATGTAATAATGCAAAGACATGAGGTTAGATTCGAATTGTGGTAGAAGACTACCTAGAACCGACCGGCATATCCAGCAACCGCAAAAAAGCAATCTAATGTCGGAGGTCTTGCAAGATTACGATTATAATGAATTAATGAATACTTAACCAAGATAAGACATGTAGTAAGACATGGGGGTTAAGTGGGTGACATGGGTGACATGTGAAATATAACTAGAAGCACTTAACCAAGGTGAAACATGTGATTAGACATGAGAATAAAAAGCGATTAAGTGGGAATTCCTGGTAGGGACCAAGTTTAGGAGGGAAGCTTGTGTCAAGTGGGTGGATCCTTTTCAATCAGTAACCCATTTTAGTATCTATGTGAGGTCGAACTAGGTCGAGGACGGGACACGCTTACTAGTTTGATTGTAAGAGGTCAATGAAGAGTTAGCGGTGGCAAAACAAGTCCAACGGAGTCATGTGCATGCGTGGGTCCGGGCTGGTAGGTAAGACGCTGTTCCATCGTGATTGTATAAGCCGTGCATTTTAGTAGTATCGGGTTTCCATTTAAGGAGTAATACACCCTACTGTAGGACTAGAACGGGTATCTCCGAGTTAGGGAGCCGATCGAGTGGGGAGGGTAGCGGGTACAACTAGTGGAGATAGGAGCAGGCGGAACCTATGACAGCAGCTAGGAGTAGAAGAAACTACCATCATCATTATTATGTTTAGTAAGAGGGATCAACTTTCAGTATGGAACTAGTATTGGTGCAGTGTAGGAATTATCTTATAGTGATTAGAAGTGCAATCAACGTAATATATTGTTTACCTTGTCATATCTGCTTATGTTACAGTCATCTCTTATATCCAATTCATGTTCTTATCCTGTTACTTTACTGATCAAATTGAAAGTCACTAGACTGCTAGACTTATGTCCGATCCTTTTTGTTTTGCCTTTTTTCTTTCTTCCCCCCAGTTCCTTAGGGTGGGACTAGTGGAGCTTGACTTGGATTTCTTTCTTCTTGAAGTGCTTGGAAGTGTAGAGAGAAATGCTCAGCTTTATCTCTTTTCCATTATAGCTATTTAGAGTGGGATTATGATTTTACTTTTATGTACGCTGATAATAATTTTGTTAAAGATGGATATTTGTGTACATGATTCTATTATGTGGTTTTGATGTTGTAACCAAACATGTTTTGCTTTTCCGCTGCAATGAATAAATTTTGAATTTTGTTAATTACTATTATATATATGTCTTGTGATATTCTGTTCTATACTCTTATAATACCCCATGAAAATTAATGGATTCCCTTAGTGAATTGCATTGATGGACTTGGGTTATTACAAGATCTTTTTAGGTTATGCATCTTGGACTTTGGAGGGACATGGGAGGAACATCTTCCACTAGTAGAGTTCGCCTACAACAAGAACTATCAGACTAGTATTAGCATGGCACCTATTGAAGCTCAATATGTACGACCTTGCCGATCACCAACATGTTGATGAGAGTCTACGGATAAGATTTTGCTTGGGTCCGAGATGATTAGGGAAACTTCGGAGAAGATAGACTTGATTCAAAGACGCATTAAGACGGCACTGTACCGGCAAAAGTCATATGCTGATAAGAGAAGGACCAATCTTGAGTTCAATGTTGGGGACTTGGTCTTTATTAATGTACCGCCATTGAGGAATGTAGTTCGTTTTGGGTCTATAGGGAAATTGGCACCAAGGTTCGTTGGGCCATTCCCCATTACAGGGCGAATTGGACAGAAGGCCTAAAGAGTGAAGTTGCCCGAGAAGCCGAGCATGCTTAGGGAAGTGGAAGTGGAGCGAGATGCCACAATTAGACGAGCTCCGACATGCATCCTTGGATCGGAGGTCAAGAAATTACGCAACCAAGAGGTCAAGTTGGTTAAAGTCCAATGGGGAGATAATAAGGAGACACGACTTGGGAGACTGAAGACAAGATACACACGTCGCACCCTTTCCTTTTGGAGGGTATGTTCTAAACTTCTCCTTTTTCTATCGCATTGTTTATACTTGTTCTATCGTTTAGTGTGTCCTCATAATTATATCTTCGCTCTTTAGGTAGAAAATCATATGGTTGTAAACATATGTTTGAGACTTGTTATGTTTGGTCGATGCAAGTGGATGTAAGTGTTTGCTAGTGGTTGCTCGTGGATGCATTTACACACACATTAGGCACTAAGTAGGCTTAATCACTTTCATATTGCATATGGGTGAGTGTGCATAGTTAAACTAATGGATGTATATTGAATGTGTTATCATATGGATGTTGCATTTGGATGAATGATTGTGCACTCATATAGAAATGATAGGTATCGTTAGGATTCTTTTTCATACATAATGGACGCATGACACTATCATGTTTTGCATTAAGGAGGCCAGCTGAATCAGTAGAACACCTGATCTTTGCATTAGATAAGGAACATATACACACACTTTTTCATATGTTCATATAGCATTAGAAATCTTTTAAGGACAATGGATGCTTGTGGATGATGATGAGTAGATGGATGATTGGATGGTAGGATACATTCTTCTTAACTTGAAGATTTCAGGGACGAAACCCTTAAGGAGGGGAGAATGTAACACCCCCCAATTTTAAAACGTGACATAAGAGATAATTAAAGAATAATTAATTTTTAAAGAACAATTAGGTGAAAGGGTTACGCCTTGCGTTCGTCTTGGAATTCTGCTTGAGATAGAGTCTGAGTTTGCGTAAAACGGATATCGTATGAAGAAGTTATGGACGATAGAAGTTGAGCAGAAAAATCAGAAAACAGGCTAGGATAACTTACGCACTTGTGAAGTGCGCCAGAACAAAAATGCACTGACACACCTGGGAAATGCGCCCATGCCGACGCAAAAACTGCACAGAATTCTGGAGAGTTCTCGGATGATGTGTCCTTCGGGGATTGACTGGACGAGGTGTTTTCTGGTCAGATGGTTTAGATGATCTCTAATCTAATCTAAATGTACTAATTCGCCTAGTACATCTATAAAAACACACCTAAACCTAATTTCATTAAACTAATCCATGGCGCCTCCATGCTGCTCTAATCTAAATTAGAACTAGCCTCTCTTCTCCAAAGCAAATCAGTATAGGAGTATTCAAATTGGAAGATAAGAATCAAATTCTACAACAACGGTTTAGCTAATCAAATTTAGAATTCAGAATTCATGTCTATTCTCTATTCTAAATCATGTCGCAGCGAGTCTATGTCACTTTCACGTATAATTTAATTGAAAAGAAATTGTGATAGGATTGTAAATTGGATCTAATGTATATGCCTGTGACTGAGATGAATGTTACCGAGTTTGTAAATCTTTATCTTTTGAATTCATACCCACAAATCTGTGATATGCCTTTCTAATCCAGATTATCGTTATATGCATATTTATGTTTCATATTCCTTTTCTTATGTTTACGCCAGATGTTGATTCTCTTCTCCTCTTCTTTTCCTTTATTTATGAGATTAGGCTATCTTCGAGCCTAACATATTGCATTGAATTATACGTACGAATGACATGAGAACGTTGTTGGAAAAGTTGGGAAAATATTGAATAATATGCAATAAAATGATATTATTGGCATAAATCAATCTGGGCGTAATTCTGCATAAATTGTGTACATGAGATTTGGCATAAGTTGGATTGGGCACAATTGGACATAATTTGTATACATGAGGTTTTGCATAAATTATTAATTACAATAAATGCAAACTAATTTGGGCGTAATTTCCCATGACATGTACACATTAGATTATAGGCATAATTTGGATAAAAATTATAAATATAATTTAGATAGGAAATTATGGTGAATTGGAATATATTTTAGTCTAAGATTTAAAATTGTGACTTGAATCAAGAAAGTGATAATGAACGCCTAAGACATGAGGTTAGATTCGAATTGCGATATAAGTATGCCCGGAACCGCCCGACACATCTAGCAGGTACAATTTGGTAATCTAATGTGAGAGGTCAAAGGCACAAATTAGATGCGTAATAATGCAAAGACACGAGGTTTGATTCAGATTGAGGTATACGCCTTCCCGGAACCGCACGACATATCCAGCAAGCGCAAAACAATAATCTAATGTAGGAGGTCTTGCAAGGTTACGGTTATAATGAATTAATGAACACTTAACCAAGATAAGACATGTAGTAGTACATGGGGGTTAAGTGGGTGACAAAGGTGACATGTGAAATATAACTAGAAGCACTTAACAAGGGTGAAACATGTGATTAGACATGGGAATAAAGATGGGTTAAGTGGGAATTCCTAGTTGGGACAAAGCATAGGATGAAAGCTTATGTCAAGTGGGTGGACCCTTTTCAACCTGTAACCCATTTTAGTATCTATGTGAGCTCGAAATCGAGGACGGGACATGCTTACTGTTTTGATTGTATGAGGTTAATAAAGAGTTAGCGGTGGCAGCGCAAGTCCAACGGAGTCATGTTCGGGTGGGTGTCCAGGCTGGTAGGTAAAACATTGTTGCATTGTTTAAGTATAAGCCGTGCATTTTAGCAGTATCGGGTTGCCAATTTAGGGAGTGATACAACCAAATGTGGGACCAGCACGAGTATTTATGAGTTAGCGAGTCGATCGAATAGGGAGAGTAGTGGGTACAACTAGTGGAAATAGGAGCAAGCGACAACTATAACAGCAGCTAGCAGTACATGAAACTACCATCATTATTATTATGTATAACAAGAGGGATCAACTTTCAGTATGGAAATAGTATTGGTGCAGTGTAGGAATTATCTTATAGTGATTAGAAGCGCAATCAACATTATATCTTGTTCGTCTTGTTTACCTTGTCATATCTGCTTATGTTACAGTCATCTCTTATATCAAGTTTATGTTCTTATCCTGTTACTTTACTGATTATATTGTTAAAGTCACTAGACTCGCCAGACCTATGTTTGACCCTTTTTGTTTCACCTCTTTTCTTTCTTTTTCTCCCCAAGGTCCTCACGGTGGGACTAGTGGAGCTTGACTTGGATTTCTTTCTTCTTGAAGTGCTTGGAAGTGTTGAGAGTAATGCTCAGCTTTATCTCTTTTACGTTATGGCTATTTGGTATGGGATTATGGTTTTACTTTTATGTACTTTTATAATAATTTTGTTCAAGATGGATATTTGTGTACTTGAATCTAGTATGTGGTTTTGATGTTGTAACCAAACATGTTTTGTTTTTCTGCTGCAATGAATAAATTTTGAATATTCTTAAGTACCATTTTACATATTTGTCTTGTGATATTTTGTTCTATGCTCCTATAATACTCCATGAAAGTTAATGCATTCCCTTAGTGAGTGACATTAATAGACGTGGGGTGTTACACGATGTAATAGCCAATATTATTTTTATGGCCTGTAAGTTCAATTTTTTAAAGGTGTACTCAAGACATCAGTCGTTCAATAAATCCTTGTCTGAGAAACCAACAGCATCACCTTCAAAATGTGCGATGTTAAAAATATGTTTTGACATCTGCTGAATTTATGATAATGTTAAGACTATGTTGTCTATTCTACTTTTTCTTGTAGTGATGTATATATATTTACACACATATATATATTCTAGATAGAGATTGTTGACGATAAAAAATGTTGTAAACACCAAACATTCCAATTACTAGGTATTGTAGTTTCGGTCGTGTTGACAAATATGAAAATGAGGTAAATAACATAAGGAATTTATAGTTGTTCGGACTTGAGAGAGGCCTACGTCCACTTTGAAGAGGTATTGGAATATTATTTGTCACCAAGGAATACCTAGTAGTGGCTAATTCATGCTATCTCATTACATTCACATTCATAATCATCATATGCTAAGTATTTGGGAAAAGGAAAATTTAGTCCTTATTCTTCTTCGAAGAGGAGATGCCATTACTTAGGCTCTTGAAGCTCTCTAAAGGTCCCAAGTTATAGAATTCCAACCCCTTTGATGTGTGAGGCCATGGCGTATTTATAGGAGAGGGGTTAGGTAGGAGTTGGTAGGAATAAGTAGAAATGGGGAAGCATACACCAAATTTCGCTCCTGGACCCTACGCAACAGCCAATTTCGAACCTGACCCTGGGGTGCAAATTTCGCACCTCATGGGGTGCTTAATTCGTACCCCATGTGGGTGCGAATTTCACACCCCATAGGACACGAATCGCGCACCCTGCCGAGTACGAAACTTGTACCCTTCAGTGGTATGAAATTCATATCCCGAGGGGCTCGAATTTCGTACATCTCATAGCGCAAAACTCGCACGCCAAGGTACGAATTTCGCACCCTGTTGGGTGCGAATTTCACACCCCTTTGGTGTGCGAAATTCGCACCTCGAGGAGCATGAAGTTCACAAATCGAGAGGCACGAATGCCATATGCATGGGTGTTTAGGGCCTCGAGGTTCGGGCTCACGACTCCTAGGTATTCAAAGCCTTGGTTTGAAATGTGTCAGGTGTGCTATGAGGCTCTAGGCAGCGTGATTCCTCTATGATCCCATTTCCTTCACTCCTAGGTGTCCCTCTCGGCCTTAGTTCCACACGGTGCATTGAGTCGAGCGTGTCTCACATAAACATTTGCCCTCCAATGTACGTCTTGTCTTGACATGATGTGCTTTGTATTGGTTGAGACAGTAGTCGAGTTGTTGACTCGTCCTACAAGTTAAAGGTAAACAAATGCTAGTTTTCCGGCTCGTTCACTGTGGAATTGCGAGCGAGTTACCGTTAGTGTGGCACCACGCTCGCATTGTTATGTATTCGTAGTGCATCGCCTCCATGTGTTTCTGATGGTCGAGATGAATGCGTAGGGAAAACATGTACAGGAGCGTATGGCGCGATATTTCGAACGCGGGGGTACAATTTTTTTTTACGTGGTAGTTCGAACCTAGGGGTACGAAATTCTGCACCCAGAGGTGCGATATTCCAAATCCTGGAGGTTTGAAGTTTTGAACCCTGGAGTGCGAAATTTCAAGCCTCGAAATTTCAAAATCCTAGAGGCTAGAAATTTGGAACCCGGGGGTTCAGAATTTCGAGCCTGGGAGGTTCGAAATTTCGAACCTGCTTGGGAATACGAAGAGACATTTTCCATTTTCCTTATAAATTGCACAGCTTTCATTTCATTTTCTCCTTTAGATTATTGAGCTCGGCCACCATTAAAAAGCTTCGAACCCCTGTACTTTGAATTTGGACGTAAAATAAGTGGGTCCTCGAGGTTTCTTGGAGGCGAGCATGGGGGAGTGGATTGTACGAGGAGGAGGATGCAAAAGAGAAACTCCAAATCCTGGTGGGTCCGAGTTCTCGAGCCTTGCCAAGGCTGGAGCTTTCGAAACCTGGTGGGGTTTGAGCTTCCAAACCTAGGAGGTTTGAGCATTTGAACCTCGGATGTTTGAGATTTCGAACCCCGCGAGGATTTGAGCATTCGAACCATAGCGAGGTTCTAGTATTCGATCCCCAGCGAGGTTCAACATTCAAACCCAGTGAGATTCGAGGGTTTGAACTCCGATGGGCTTCGAGTTCTCGAGCCTTGCTGGGCTCAAGCCTTCGAACTCTAGCATGTTTCGAAATTTCGAACCCTGTGTGGGTTTATGTTTTCAAACCCTTGGGGGTTTGAGTTATTCGAACCCCGTGGGGGTTCGAACCTCCGAACTTTAATGGGGGATCTCGAGCCTTTGATTCTTAGGTAGGGTGCATTTTCGTGATTGGCCCCAATGTTCCGTTTTTTCATTCTCCCGTGCCATCTTAGTAACTGTATGATTGCATATACTTTGACTTTCCATGTAGGGTACCACATATATTTGAACTATGACTGAACTGTTGGACAATTTCAAACTTATTTTGTGTATCTTTGACTTTGCATGACATCACATGCACATGTTAACTATCATCAACACGAGGGGCACTGGTTACTTTACTGCAATGTCTAACAATGTTGAGTTAAAGTATAACAAGCGATGCAGACAAGATGGAAGATCGAAAAGACCTTGGAAGTCGAGGCTTCCACTCCAACGTCACAAACATCCGATTCTACCAATATTGTTAACTTGAGTGGCAGTGAGCTTGAGACTACCGCAGGATCCGTTCCTTCTCATACGGTTAGTTCACCTGAAGCATCCGGACATGGAGGGAAAATAGAGATAATACATTCTCTGGTCATACAGATGGAGGTCGAGAATGTTGACATCATGAGTGGGGATGCATCGGCGGCTCCAGTGGACCTGTATATGCTGCCTGATGTGGTCATCTTGGAAAATCTGATAGATTTGGTACCGTCCGCATGGATGCTACACCAGTCAGGAAAATGGCGCTGTAGTTCAAAATGCCAGAGAAGGATGTCCGTGAGCTGGGAGGGGATGGCAGTGCTCACGTGCCGCTCAAGGTTTTTACTGCTTGGAACAAGCAGGCTTGTTTTTCTGGTTGCGTGCTCCTGGCCAATGACTTTATTCAGGACATGTTAAGCTTTTTTCACCTTGCATTGTCGCAACTATATCCAAACGCTTCTGCTTCACTCCTAGGAACTTATGTTCTCTACCATGAGTATTAGCATTCGGAGCCCATCGGAGAGGACATTTAGTACTTGTCCATCTCAGGAGAATGGTTAACATGCCGCCCTCCCAATGGTTCCTGGAAGCATCACCCGCTGCAAAAAAAATTTGTCTAGAAGTGGCCTAGGGCGTCAGTGTTCAAATACAAGTGGTTCTTCGTGCGTACCTCCCAGATTTGTGAGGTAGTGGATTGAAGGGAGTGAGTACTTTTGAACTTCGCTTCTTGTTGTAGAGTTTTTTGTGCTCCTCGTCCTATTTATATTCATATTCTGGTTATGGCAGGGAATCCTGAGGTGCCTACCGTTGAAGAGTATTGACAACGTCATGATGCTCTACGAGCAATCCCTGTAGAGTTTTGCAGAGCTGAGACCATGACGAGCCAGGAGTCCCTTCGTCGGGCAGGGTTGCTTCCTGATGATCGAGTTATAATTAGGCCCGCGGTGGTGATTGACGGACCAAAAGAAGTAACGGCGAAAGCCAAAGCAGCCCCTTGCCCAAAGAGGAAGATTCCTATTGTGGGTTCTTTGTCACTAAAGGGAATTAAATTCCGAGGGCATGTGGATGGAGACGAGGCTCACGGAGAGGAGACCGCGGCTGGAGATGAAGGTCCATTGAGTACCCCAGTCCTGCCTCCGATAGGAGAGGCAGGTGTTTGGGCATCAGACATGATGATATCTCCGGCAACTCCATCTGAGACCGTAACCCCGCTTGAGGACAAGGGTCAATTTGACAAGATTAATAAACTTGCTATAGAGTTATCTCCATGGCCAAGTACGACAAGCATGGAAGATCTATCTCTTACTGTGGAGGGGTTGACTCCTTCTAGTGGACCACACTCTAGTTTGTCGATAGAACACTTAGCACATACAGTCGCAACACTGCAGAGCATAACGATCTACCTGCAAATGCTGATTGTCTAACCTTGAATTGCACCTTTAACACATGTAATGGCAAGAGGGCATGAAGGACAATGCCACGGTCACAGGAGCCGCCGACTCCCTCGGAACGCTTTTCTCGATGTCTATAGGAGAGGGGCCAGTTTGTATGTGATGTTTCGTCTTCACAAGATCGCGGTAGTGAGAGCCGTCACCCGGATGGACCTTGACAACCTTCGTCTCCTCTTTCCCCTCCCACAATCCAAGTGTCCGCGAGAGATTCCCAACTCAATTTAGGGGGGTTCAGGCGCTCGTCGTCGACATATCCTTCTCTTATAGCACCTTTGGCTCCAGTTCAGACTATTAAGGGGAAAGAACTGTCTCTTAGCCTACCAAGGCCTGATATGGTGACTATGACGGGGGTGCAAGATATGACATAGGTTCAGATACAAGAGCTTTCCATAGAGGATCGGAGGGCATTATTGAAGCAACACTTCCCTCGGCATTATTTTGATGAGCTGATGTTTCTTCCTGATCTCCGTCCAGCTCCTACTAGGGAGTCTAGGGAGATATGAATGCATGTGAAGGTCGCATGTCACGAAGCCAATGAGCTCACCAGGTATTCCTTCCATCTTTGGAAGCTGATCAAGAAGAAAATTTTAGAGCTTACTAATTAGCAGCCGACTATTGATTGCGAGAAAACCACTGTTGGGAACTTGAGGACAGAGATAGGTAGGTTATAGATTGCGTAGTGGTCGCTTAACCTTTATCTTTTTCATTTCCAAATTTTAACTTCTATTCCCTGTTTTGCAGCAGAGAAGAAGAATGCATATGAGATTCTGGAGAAGGAGGCCGAGCATACACGTTCGACCTTCAAATACACTGTAGCTAATTTGACTACCAAGAATACTTCTTTAAAAGAGACAAGGCCGAGTTGGTGTAAACGTGTGGCAACCTGGAAAAGGATAATGCAAGGGTCACCCAACTCCACAATGAAAATAACACCTTGTGTTGATACCGAAAATTGGTATAACAACCAAAATGGTATTTCTAAACACGTTACCTAATCAGAGGCGAGATGCTTAGAAAGCACGTCACCTTTTCAGAGGCGGGGCATTAGAAAACCTTTAGAGTTATGTGAGGCCATATCTAACATTCAAAAGCATCAAAATACCAAAATAAGGAAAGAAGACAAGAATTTTATAGTGGTTCCACTCTTAATCAAGTCTACGTCCACTTTGAAGATTGGATTTCATTAATAACCAAAAGATTACAACATTTGCTCCATTATACATTCATACGAGCTCCTTTGACATGCATTTGTCCTTACAACCGATTGAAAGAATGGATGAAAGCTTGAAGTATTTTATGCCAATCCCTCCACGGAAGCCATGGATGAAAGCTCCTTAGATCTTTGGGTGAATGATCAAGAAGAAATGAAGAAGTGCGTGAAATGCTTATGCTTGTTCCTCCATGACAGCTATGCTCCACATGCTCCAATGTTCCATAGACTTATGATTGATGATAGAGAAGAGATGTAGGAATGCTTGGAGAAATCCCGAAAGCAATTTGGCAGCACCTCCTTGTAGTTCCCCCCCCCAAAAAACCCCCTTCAAATGGTGGAGGTAGGGTGCTATTTATAGATGATGGAGTGGCTGAATTCTTCACTTCAGGCGGCTGGTCGGTTTTGCTAGGTATTTACGAGAGTGCCACTGCCAGTTGTTGCCAGCCTGTCATACTTCATGCGTTTGAACCGACCATGAGCCATCTTTAGAAGAAAAGACGACCAGGGAGCAGAAAAACGATCAGGTGAATGAATGGATGAGGCGGACCGACCAGGTAATGTGAGAGCAAGACGGCACTACCCTTTGGAAATGCGGACCGACCAGGAATCTTTGGACGTGGAGCGACCAGGAGTTTTTGCCCCTTTTGGAATGACCAAGAGCTTTGGTTTGTTTAGAGCGACCAACTATCTTGAATATTTGGAGCGATCGGTAATCATTGGCCTTCGAAGCGACCAGAAGCTTTTAGTTCCTTGGAACCACCGAAACATTTTTGTGTTTGAAGCAACCTGGGGCCTTCGCAGAACTGAGTGATATTGAAGCCTTGAGGCTTGTTGGAGCGACCAGCCTCATGAGAGCGACCAGATTTAGAACGACCAGGAATCTTGTATTTTTGAGAGCGACTGAAAGTGACCAGCTTTAGGACGACCAGGAATCTTGTGCTACGACGCTCCCTTTTAATAACGACAGGACCGATCCCTTCTTCAAAACGCTTAAAACCGACCAATATTCACTTGGATCGATCAGATGGATAACATTTTGCCCCTCGATGTTTCATAGTTTTGATAAAAAACTATGGGCTTCGAAACATTAGTGGATCGATCTTCTTCAATTAAGGGTCGGTCTTGGACGCAGTTCTCAGGGGTCGATTCTGGAATTAGCTTGAGGGGTCGGTTTCTAATGAAGAGGCCGGTAGTCCTACCTATATAAATCTCTTTTGACCCTTGGTGTTCCTCCCTTCCTTGCCTTCAAGAATTTCATCATTTTAATGGCGGCGCTCCTTTGAAGAAAAGTTCTTCGATCTCTACTCCGGACCAAGGCTTCAATCCAATTTCAGATTTCCGCCAAGAATTCAAATCTTCGATCGCTCAACTTCGTATATCGCTGGAAATTCGATCAAAACTTTTTCATCTTTCTAATTTGATCTCAGGTACATGCCTTTATTTTCTTGTTTATTAGTGTAGAATCAACTCTGTCTACTGGGTTTGGTCCAATTTCTGGATTTGAATTGTATTCGGATCGGTATTGGTTGCCATGTGGTAGTATGAAATCGATTGGCAAAATCCGAGTTGGTCTCAGATAATTGTAATTTGTAATTTGAATCCCCTTGTGTATTGAGATGTTCATCAGTGTTGTAGTATTCAATTTGAATTGGTAAGTGATGATTCTAAAACGAGAACCCTTACGCTTTTCTTTGTTGTGACATTAATCGTGATATGCTTGTGTAAATGCCAGAATGATCCGAGCATGTATGATTCTTTACTTAAACCATTGTTGTTAACATTCATGTTTTCCTGTGCGACCAGATTGGTCGTTCTTAGATCAGTTATGTGGTCGGTTTTAGACGAGTATCCTTCTTTTCGACCGACGAGAACAGTTTTGAAATTCACCCGGTAGGACCAACCCAGGCGGATTTGAATCTCGACCGATCAGGTTGAAGTTGTTTTCAGAATAATTTGTAGAGCGACTAGCCTTAGGATGCTTTTACCGATCCAATAGAGGCTAATTTTATGCGATCGGGTTTTGACTGGCTTGGAGCGACCAGGTGCTCTATCAGCTTTGAGCGACCGGGGCTTGACTGACTAGGAGCGATCAAACGCTTTTCCAGTTTCGAGCGATCGGGGCTTGGCTGTTTTTAGGGCGACCGGGTGCTCTTCCAGTTTTGGACGACCGGGTTTCCAGTGATTTTGCTTTACTTTGAGACAATTCCCGACCAAAGATTGGTTAACTTGGTGTGATATGGACTTTCGTGGTTTAGGGCGACCAGGTCTCTATCACTTTTAGAATGACCAGGTGTCCGACCATCCAGGGTCGACCCAGTTTTAAGTTTTACGAATATTCTTGTAGTTTGTTTTTCCAACATACTTGTTTGTGTAGAAATGACGACCAGACGAAAATCTCTCCATTTTGTTGAGGGATCTTCTCCAACTAGAGAAGCTGGGACCTCTGATCAAAATATTGAAACTTCTTCCGCTGCTACCACTGAGATGAATGTTGATCAGAACTCCCCAATCATTCGATGTCTTTCTTACACACCTGCTGATAGTTGTGTGTCAAAACTTGACGTTGATGTATATCATAGAATGTGCAAACAATTTAGCCTTTCCGAAGATGAAGTCAAATTCCCAGAAAGAGACAATTTATTTGATCGCCCCCCGTTGGATACGTAACAGTTTGTAAGGGGATGTTACAGAGTGGAGCGATCCCTCCCTTCAATCCTTACTTAGAAATGATTCTGAAAAATTTGGCTATCGCTCCTTATCAATTGGCTCCCAATGGCTACTTTATTGTTACATGCTTATATGTGCTGTTTATGAAAGTTTTAAAGCTCGAGCCCACCTTCAAGGATATATGCTCGTTATACTCTTTTAAGAGACGAAAGAAGGAGCGTCCCTCCTTTATCTTCATGGAAAGCCGGAAATCCAGGGTTATAACCGGCTTATTTGAGAGTATCAAAGGATTTCCCGACCAATTTTTCTATGTGCGGTGTCCCGACAACTTTTTCGGTCGATGGGCCGAAGGAGGTAAATGTTCATAGGAATTCTATTTTACCTCCGATGATCATGTATTGATTTTACTTTTTCTCACAGAGACTCCTTCTGATCAAGACACAGACATTAATGAACCTCTGCTGGAATCATTGTTATCCGTGAGCGAAACTGAAAGAAGTAGACAGTTTTTAATTTGCGAAGAGTTCCTTCGACAATACAAGCTGCTTCCCCCATCCCGTACCCTGACGGCGAAAAGAACGGCTAAGAAATACTTGACAAATTGTGCACAAGCCGGCAGTGGTAGTGGTAGTAAAAAGCCTTCGAGTGCCCTCAAGGAACATAAATATTCTTCTAAAAAACAGACCGATGTCTTGACGATTCCGGAGAGAGCCACAGAGGCCGTTGCTGAAAAACAAGTTGTCATCCCGGAAATCCCGGAGAAAACTACGGGGGATCAGCCTCCCTCAAACACTGAAGAAGAACTTGTTCAACGTGAGGGTAAGCAACTCGCGGTAGGAGAAACTACCTTAAATGTTGAACAGAACATTGGAGATGTTCTTGAGGATCCGACTATAGCAAGTACTCAAGATAGAGACTCCGTGGGTACTTTTGGCGAACTTCCTGATCTAGAGTCTGCGCGATACCTTAGCAAAGATGATACCCCTGTTTCAGGTTTCACAGTTCCTAATGTTCAATCTGATCCCAACATTCCGGAGATTCCTGGACCAGTTCCAGATATGAGAATAAACTTAGGATCGGAGTCTAACACAGGCTTATTAGGCATGTTTTTGTTTTTGCTTTTAGGACTAAGCTTGCTTTCAGAGTTGCACTTTTAACTTCTTACTCTATATCTTGCTTTACTTCCATGTTCTCAAGTGCTAAATGAATTCATTATTATTTTTCTTTTTAGGAATGAAGTCATCATTCATTGACGATTTCCGGAAAAGGAGGCAAAGTTCTGATACACTTGCTCGGCCAAAGAAAAAAACTAAGCAAGCTCCTCCTCAACCCCAAAAATCACACGGTCAACATCCCACTTCTTCTCATCCTTCTTATGAACAGCTTCCAGAGCAAAGAGCCTGGCTTGATGATTATGAACAATCGGCAGAGGAGGAGGCAAGGCAGAAAAGGGAGGAGCCTCAAAGGAGAAGACGAAGGAGTGGAGATGACCCTCTTACGGAGATCCCCCAGAAGCGTGCCCCAGGATACGTTCCTCCTTATCCTACCCAGGCCGAGCTTCAAGCTATCATGTCGAGGCCGCGTGAAATACTTGATGTGGAAAGGGAACTTGGATGCCCCAGCCCCCCTCTTAGTCATAGATTTGGAGATTGGGATTTGAGGGGTTTGAACTTTGATGTGGATGTCCATCCCACAGATAGATGGCACATGACAGAGATGGTGGCGAAAGCTCGGGGAATCCTGGATGATATTGGCCAAACCGTTGATCAGCGCCTCAAAGCATGGGAACAATTTTGTTATGATTTTCAGAATCTTAACACCAAACGGATTGAAAGCATTAAAACCCTGGAGGACGAAAAGGCTCAACTTATCCAAGTTGTGAAAGCTCAGGATACGAAGATTTCTGTTTTAGAACGGGGTTCCAGGGTTAACGAGCTAGAATTCGAGATTGAAAAGCTTCGCTAGGAGCTCGAAGCTGCCAAGAATACAGAGGTCGAGCTTCATAAGCGGGCTGACAATGCTGTAAAAGCACAAGAAGAAGCTGAAGCTCAGCTGGCTTTGAGCAGAAGGACTGTGTCTGTTCGTGAATCTGAAATCGCCTCTCTTCGCAATAAGCTTGAAGTCGAAACCACCAAGTCCTCCTCCTTAGAAAAAGTGAAGCAAGAAGCTCAGAACCAAGCCCGCAAAATTAATGAAGAAGACGAAGCAACCTTCCTAGAATTCTATGTCTGCAATGTTATGTATGGGGGAAGCCTCCGCTTCCTAGGAAAGGCTATGGAGATACGCTTGCTCGTGTTTGGGAGGAGGTTTTGAAGTGTTACAAAAATTCTGATGACTACCAGCTCCAACTTGAGTTGCTGGATGAAGATGATCGAGAGGCCTTAGCTGAAGGCAGAAATTCTCTTGGGATCCATCGGGGGGAATCATCCGGGGTTAAGTCTTTAGGTATATTTATTGAGGATACTTTCACCAAATTAACTGATGGTGCCATAATCTCAAGCCCTGTATTCCATGCAGATGTTGCAATTCCTCCCTCTGCAGCTGAAGGAGACAGTGATTTGGAGGAAACAATAAATCTCGAGGATTATGAAATCAGCACACATCCTTCTGCTCCAGGTAGAGATGATATGGATGAAGTGATACTAGATTTAGATTACTTTTTTGCTTCTTTGGAGTATTCTAAGCTCATGAGTTGCTATAGTTATGCAACGAATTCGCTTTCACCATCACCTCCTGTTGGCGGGTATACTGCTATGGTGATGGATGCCGTTGAAACTGACTTGCCTTTATTCAATACAGGCTTACTTGCTGGTGTTTCCAAAGGACTAACATTCTCCCAACCAGGTTCGCAGGAGGAGAGAATTGATGCTATCGAAACCCTTGACCGAGATATTAGTAAGCTCTGTGAGGAAGAAGAGCATGATTCTGAGGCAACTATCGACGACAACATTGTTGATTCAGGTAAAGAGGATGCTTCTCCTTCTAAGCGGAAACATCATAAGCGTGCTGTCAAGAAGAAGAAGACCGTTGATTCGCCAACCCTTAAGGGTCCTTCATTGAGATCTGGAGACCCAAAGAAATTGTGGCTTGGATTCTTGCTTTGCATTTATCAATCTTTCATTTTGACCGGATGTATATGCGGGTGCCGGCCCTCGCTTATGACTTGAATAATTTGCACTTAATAATGTTGTGAGTTGATTCTGTGTTTGAATGTGGTGTGGTAATGCTTTGTGTTTCTGCATTCTAAACCTTGTCCTTACTTTCTTCTGCATATTCTGGGTTATACATCATGCTCACACACCACACTTTGCACATTTTGCTCATTTATGAATTTCCCACTTATAAATGGTTGAGATGATCCTTTGGTATGTGAGAAATCAAGGAGCTGCTTTTTGTTTTGTTTCGTGATATGTGATATGCCCCCGTACCAATGGATTGTTTCAACCTTTATATATCGAAGGTGGATATTTGGATGTTTTTAATTCTTTATACGAACTTTGCATGCTTTGTTTGGAATTCTCCATCCTTTGCGTCCAAATGCGTTAGATATTCGAGAAATGTTTGAATGCCTTTTGAAGGTTTTCCTTGTCAAAGACTCAGTAATATCGTAGTCAAGTTTTATCTGACTTTGATTTATTGACTGAGCACCCCTGGAGAAGACACAGTTTATTATTCGACTGAGAATCCTCGGAGAGGGTTTGGGTTAAGAAACTCGGTTATAACGCAATCAGATTTTGTCCGACTTTGGGTTATTTGACCGAGCACCCCTGGAGAAGACTCGGTTTATTATTCGACTGAGAATCCTCGGAGAGGGTTTGGGTTAAGAGACTCGGTTATAACGCAATCAGATTTTGTCTGACTTTGGGTTATTTGGCCGAGCACCCCTAGAGAAGACTCGGTTTATTATTCGACTGAGAATCCTCGGAGAGGGTTTGGGTTAAATTTGCGCCTGCTTTTGGACCATATTTCTTCAGTAAAGCTATGGCGAGTTTTATGTCGGAAAACAGGATGACGGAGGTATCGTGTCCTGTAACCATAGCTGTGCATCTATTGGATATATGATCAAAGACATGCAAATATAAAACTTAGACAGAATCAGAAGTGCTGCTGGATTTATACTCATGTAATTTCATACCAAGTATTTACTATATTCATAGAAAAATACAAAAGAATATGAGTTAGAAAATCATTTGAAATAGCGACGAATGTGATCACTGTTCCAGGCCCTTGGGAGTTCTACTCCATCTGTAGTTTTGAGTTTAAAGGTACCGTCAAGAAGCTTTTGATTGACAATAAACGACCCTTCCCAATTGGGGCCAAAGACTCCTGTTGCGGTCATGATCTTTTTTAACACTAAGTCTCCTTCTTTGAATGTTCTATGCCTGACATTCTGGTTGAAGTGTCGGGCTATTCTTCTTTGATAGGAGACCATTCTAAGCTTTGCTTCGGTTCTTCTTTCCTCAAGTAGATCGAGAGCTTCAAGTTGCAGCTTTTCATTCTCTTCCTGGCTAAAGTGTACTCTGCGGTGAGTAGGAACTTCCAATTCCACAGGTATCATTGCTTCCGAGCCAAATGCCAAAGAGAATGGAGTATGACCTGTTGCCGTTTTATGAGTTGTACGATAAGCCCATAGTGCAAGTGACAATTCTTCAATCCAGTTGCCCTTAGCTTTCTCGAGACGCTTTTTAATGGTGGACTTCAGGATTTTGTTGACTGCCTCAACTTGCCCATTGGCCTGCGGGTGGGCAACTGCTGCAAAACTTTTCTGAATATGATATATGTTGCAGAAATCCTTGAATTCATCACTTTCAAATTGCGTGCCATTGTCGGTGATAATTTTCTGTGGAACCCCAAACCTGCATATGATATTGTTCAACACAAAGTTGATTACCTTCTTCGATGTGATAGTTGCCAATGGTTCAGCTTCAGCCCATTTGGTAAAGTAATCCACGGCCACTATAGCATATTTGAAGCTCGATTTTGCGGTAGGTAGTGCTCCAATCAAGTCTATGCCCCAAACAGCGAATGGCCAAGGACTCAACATCTGTGTCAACTCAGTTGACGGAGCTTTTGGAATTTTTGCAAATTTCTGGCACTGGTCGCATTTCTTAGTGAATGTCATTGAGTCGAAGTTCACATCGGGCCAAAAATAACCATATCAAAGGACCTTTTTGGCAAGAGTCTGTCCACCAACATGACCTCCACAATCTCCTTCATGTAGCTCCGCCAAAATCCCTTTAGATTCCTCCTTTGTTACACACCGTAGTAATGGCGTTGAATATCCTCTCCTGTATAAATGACCATCTTGGAAGAGATATAGGCGAGACTTTCGGAGCAGTTTTCTGTGATCCTTTGGTTTCTCAGGAAGTGTTCCGTGAAGTATATAGTTCTCTATAGGGGTCATCCACGAGTCGGGCTCGTTGGTTGCTTCCATAACCCAGTCTATATCGGATTCCTCAATGCTGGAACTAGATAATACTTCCACAGGAACTAGATCGAAGATTTTAGGATCTCCGGTGCTAGCCAGCTTTGATAAGGAATCTGCCTTCCAATTTTCTCTGCGATGAATATGAGAGATAGAATAATATTCCAAGTTGTCGAGAAGTTCTTTGGCTTTAAGCAGATATGTCGGAAGCCTTCCCATCTTAGTCTGGAATTCACCTTTGATTTGAGGAACCATTAGCTGTGAATCGCTGAATATTAGTAAACTTTTCAAGCTTAATTCTTTTGCAACACGCAATCCTCCAAGTAACGCTTCATATTCGGCCTCGTTGTTGGTGATGGGGAATTCGAATCGCAGAGCACAGCATACATGTCGTCCTTCTGGGGTTTCGAATACTATCCCTGCCCTAGCACAATATTCATTCTTAGCGCCATCAACAAAAAGTTTCCACCTAACGGCCAATTCGTTTGTTTCCTCCAATTCCTCTCCCCTGTTAGTGAATTCAGCGATAAAGTCGGCCAGAGCTTGCCCATTTATTGCTTTTCTGGGGTAGTAAGTGATATCATATTGGCTGAGTTCAATATTCCATTTCAGGAGTCTCCCCGAAGTTTCTGGACGGAACAATACCTGTTTCAAGGGTTGGTCGGTAAGGACTTTAATAGAGTGGGATTGGAAATAGGGTCTGAGCTTTTGTGATGCGATGAGCAAGGCATATGCAAGCTTTTCTATCCTTGGATAATTCATTTCTGCCCCGGTAAACCTTTTGCTAATGTAGTATACTGGCCACTGGACTTTGTCTTCCTCCCTAACGAGTGCTGCGCTCAACGCATGGGATGACACTGCAAGGTATAAGAGCAAGCTTTCTCCATCCCTAGGCTTCGATAGCATCGGAGGGGATTCCATGTGCTTGATGAGATCTTCAAATGCTTGCTGGCATTCGGGAGTCCACTGGAAGCTTTTCTTTTCCTTTTTTAATGCATCAAATAGGGGAATGCACCTGTCCGTTGCCCTTGAGATGAAGCGGCTTAATGCTGCTACCTTGCCATTTAAGCATTGGAGTTCTTTCTTAGTCCGTGGAGCTTGCATTTCTCGTAAGGTTTGCTTCAATGCCCCGAGCATTTACCATGAAACCAAGAAATTTTCCTGATGCTACGCCGAACGAGCACTTAAGTGGATTGAGCTTCATGCCGTATCTCCTCAGGATTTGGAACATTTCATCAAGATCCTCTATATGATTCTTTGCCTCTTTGGATTTTACCAGCATGTCGTCAACATAAACCTCCATTGTCTTTCCAATTTGAGTTTTGAACATCGCGTTCACCAAGCGTTGGTAGGTGGCACCTGCATTTTTCAAACCAAACGGCATTACCTTATAACAATATAAACCACGATCAGTTATGAAACTGCTACTATCCTGGTCTGCTTCGTGCATCATAATCTGATTGTATCCAGAATATGCATCCATGAAAGAAAATAGTTCATGCCCCGCTATTGCATCAACAAGTTGATCAATTCGAGGTAGGGGGAAACTATCTTTTGGGCAAGCCTTATTCAAGTCAGAATAATCAACACACACTCGCCATTTGCCGTTTGATTTTTTCACCAGGACCGGATTGGACACCCAATTAGGATAGGTGGATTCTCGAACGAAATTATTCTTCAATAGCCTATCCACTTCATCTTTCAAAGCTTCAGACCTTTCTGGGCCCTGCATCCGTCTTTTCTGCTTCACCGAGCGCACGTTGGGGTCAATATTCAGCTTATGCACTATTACGTCTGGAGGTATCCCGCACATATCTGAGTGACTCCAAGCGAAGACATTCAAATTTGCTTTCAAAAAACTAATCAATTCCTTTTGCAGCATAGGGTCCAATTGGGAGCCTATCTTTATTACCTTATCTGTATCACTATCATGGATTTCTATGGAAATGGTAGCTTCAGCAGGTGCTACCTTTTCATCCCCTGCACTGATTTTTCGTGGGTCCATATCTTACTTCATGTCGTTATATGCTCCAGCGCAGGGGGAGGTCATTAATTTCTATAAAGGAGCTTCATGGATGAAGAGAGGAGTCTCCGCATCCTCCTGAATTTCGTATTTCCGAGCTTCAATCAGTTCTGCCATATAGCATTCTCTCGATTCCTGAGGATCCCCTTTGATAACTCCCACCCCATTTGCGGTCGGGAACTTCATCATCAAACACCAAGGAGCAAGAGCTATCCTGAAGTCGGCAAGTGCTGGCCTTCCCAAGAATGCATTATACCCTGAAGGTGAGTCAATTATAACGAAAGATTGTATCATGGAGACTTGCCTCTCTCCCTCTCCTAGCTCTACAAGGAGATCAATCACACCTATTGGCTGAGTTGGTATGCCAGTGAACCCGTGTATTTTGTCTTTGCTAGCTCGCACATTATCCATGGATAGACCCATTTTAGAGAAAGTACTGTAAAACAGAACGTTCACGGATGCTCCGTTATCAATCAACACCTTCTTTACTATTGCTGGACCCAAGCCAATAGTGATCACCATTGGGTCAACAGTTGGAACCAACATTTCGTCGGAATCCCGATCCTGGAAGATAACATCTTCGCAAGATGTTTTAGGCATTTTTCGACGAAGAGAATTATTGCAAACCTCAAAACAGTCTCCTTTAAGAACGCTTCTTGGTTCATTAGTGTACCTGATCATATCCTCCCAAGTATCCCCTGCTGGATGAGGACCACCACTAATCGTATTGATTATTAGTCAGGAGTCACTTGCAGGTGTTCTTCCATCTTGAGTCGGACGAGTTTGCTGTGCCTGAGTAGGCTCGGCATCTGTTGACCGCTTTACGTACTCTTGGAGGCGATTCTTCCTTATTAATTCTTCAACCAGATTCCTCAAGTGTCGACACTCATTCGTGTCATGGCCTGGTCGATTATGGAATCGACAAAACCTTCCAGAGTTCGCAGCTTCTTCGGACACCTTTACTGGCTTTGGGCTCGAATAGCCCTCGGCATCCTTCATTGCCATATATATGTGCACGATTGTATCATTCAACGGAGTAAAATCCGTTGGCTTGAAGAAACGCCGTTTCTTGGAATCCTTATCATTTCTAGCATCATTACTGCTTCCTCTCTTTTGACCTTCCCCAAAATTTTCTTGACTATTCTTTTTGGGAGCTTCCTTCCTTTCCGGGACCACCTTAGCTTTGACATTGCCAACGGAATAGATAGGATCATCTTCAAGACACATGTATTCCTCGGCTTTGTCATAAAATTTCTCTAGCGTCTCAGGTTTCTTTTTTTTAGCCACCTTCCGAACTCAGACAGCTTATCAATGCCCCCCTTTAAGGCCATTAGAATTAGCCTTGGCTCGTGGGTCCCTACTTCTGCAGCAGCAGCATTAAAACGATTCAAGAAAGACCTTATCGTTTCACCAGGAGCTTGTTCTAGTTCATTGAGGGACATGATATCTCTGACCTTTGTTGTTTGGAGGCGGAACTGGTCTAGGAAGCATCTTGCCAATGTGGTAAAGTTATCAATATATCTGGGAGGCAACTTTGTGAACCATAATGACGCAACCCCCTCCAAATACACCGGGAAGTACAAGCACTTAAGCTTGTAAGTTGCTTGTGCCCCATCCATGTGTTGATCGTATCGGAACAAGAACACATTAGGGTCACCTGTCCCATTATAAGCTTGGATGGTGGGCGGTTTGAACTTTCGCGGGAAGGTCGTTTTCTTGATTCTTTCGGTAAGGAGGGTTTTAGATGGCACGAATTCCCATTCTGCTTCATTGTCGTTTCGGTGCTTGTCCTCCTTCATGATCTGTCGGACCATCTTCAAAAGGTGATCCTTCTCGTCGAGGCTTTCTGCGGGGCGGACGCCTATGTCTTGGCCGGAGGCTTGCCTTTGCAAACCTTCACGGTTGCGACTTAGGGGCCCTGGCCTTTCTCGATTGGAAAGTGCCCCTTTGGCAGCATCGGCAACTCGACAAGAAGTAGCTTGTCCATTATGGTTCCAAGCGGCTTGCTTTGGATTATCGGGATTTCCTTTACCAGGATTAGAGATTTATTGAAAAGATTTTTCTCGATTTGGACTAGAAGAAGAAGAACTAGCATCCTCTGCACGAGTGGGCTTAGAGGCCACCTTTGCTGTAGCGGCCTGAAGAGCGAAGAGCGAATCAAGTTTTGTCAACATGGCTTTGTTAGCTATCTCTAGCTGTTGCGTCAATCCAGCGACAGCTTGATCAAGCTCGCCCCTTGTAACATTCATGCCTCCATTTGATGTTTCGTCTACTTCAAATTGGTTGATCATGGGGGTTTCCTCCCGATTTCTTTCATTAGATGTCCTAGTTCTCGCTTCCTTGCTCACTTTTGGCGGCATTATTTCAGAAAGCAACTTGAACTTTGAGGAGAGTTCATCGGACGGTCCAAATCGCAAGCTGGAGCGAGCTATTTTAAGGCTTAGCTTCAAGATCTCAAGATCTTCGTAGTATACTTGATGCCAGAAAGTAGATCTGGCCCCACGGTGGGCGCCTAATTGTTGATACCGAAAATTGGTATAACAACCAAAATGGTATTTCTAAACACATTACCTAATCAGAGGCGAGATGCTTAGAAATCACGTCACCTTTTCAGAGGCGGGGCGTTAGAAAACTTTAGAGTTATGTGAGGCCATATCTAACATTCAAAAGCATCAAAATACCAAAATAAGGAAAGAAGACAAGAATTTTATAGTGGTTCGACTCTTAATCAAGTCTACGTCCACTTTGAAGATTGGATTTCATTAATAACCAAAAGATTACAACATTTGCTCCATTATACATTCATACAAGCTCCTTTGACATGCATTTGTCCTTACAACCGATTGAAAGAATGGATGAAAACTTGAAGTATTTTATGCCAATCCCTCCATGGAAGCCATGGATGAAAGCTCCTTAGATCTTTGGGTGAATGATCAAGAAGAAATGAAGATGTGCGTGAAATGCTTATGCTTGTTCCTCCATGAAAGCTATGCTCCACATGCTCCAATGTTCCGTAGACTTATGATTGTTGATAGAGAAGAGATGTAGGAATGCTTGGAGAAATCCCGAAAGCAATTTGGCAGCACCTCCTTGTAGTACCCCCCCCCCCAAAAAAACCCTTCAAATGGTGGAGGTAGGGTGCTATTTATAGATGATGGAGTGGCTGAATTCTTCACTTCAGGCGGCTGGTCGGTTTTGCTAGGTATTTACGAGAGTGCCACTGCCAGTTGTTGCCAGCCTGTCATACTTCATGCGTTTGAACCGACCAGGAGCCATCTTTAGAAGAAAAGACGACCAGGGAGCAGAAAAACGATCAGGTGGCTGAATGGATGAGGCGGACCGACCAGTTAATGTGAGAGCAAGACGACACTACCCTTTGGAAATGCGGACCGACCAGGAATCTTTGGACGTGGAGCGACCAGGATTTTTTCCCCTTTTGGAATGACCAAGAGCTTTGGTATGTTTAGAGCGACCAACTATCTTGAATATTTGGAGCGATCGGTAATCATTGGCCTTCGGAGCGACCAGAAGCTTTTTGTTCCTTGGAACGACCGAAACATTTTTGTGTTTGAAGCGACCTGGGGCCTTCGCAGAACTGAGTGATATTGAAGCCTTGAGGCTTGTTGGAGCGACCAGCCTCATGAGAGCGACCAGATTTAGAACGACCAGGAATCTTGTATTTTTGAGAGCGACTGAAAGTGACCAGCTTTAGGACGACCAGGAATCTTGTGCTACGACCGCTCCCTTTTAATAACGACAGGACCGATCCCTTCATCAAAACGCTTAAAACCGACCAATATTCACTTGGATCGATCAGATGGATAACACCTTGAGAGCAGAGAAAGAGAGGCTACGGGCCAAGAACGCTGAGGTTGTTTAATTGAGGAAGCAGCTTGAGGAGCTGAGGAAGGCGAAGGGGGATGCTGAAGCCAGTAATAGAGATGTGTTTAGTACGGGTGATGGGATGAAAGCTTAGCATCTAATGAGGTAGAGCGGTTAACAGGAAGTCTTTAGTCTACGGAGTCTCGGGTTGAGGAGTCCTTGGTGGAATACATCCAGGATATGTTTGTCAAGGTTCTAAAATTCCGTGGGCTATTGTGGCTCGAGGATTTCTCCCGGGAGTTAGCCCGGACCTGGGAGAGGCTGGTTCCCTATGAAGCTCACTTACGTCAAGTGGGTGTCGGGCCTTTGGATGAACAACAACTTGTGGTTGACCCCCTGACCGTTGAAGAACGTGAGAAGCTGGAGGAGGGGAAGAAGAGGTTTCTTGAGCATGCCGAGGGAGAGAGGCTGGAAATGCTCGCTGCCGAGAAAGGGAAATTTGCCATGATTGATAGTGCAGTGGTAGCAGAGTCATTCAAAGAGGAAAGCTCTTTTCGTCCACTGGCCCCTGAATCCGCTATGGCAAGTGATCCCGTAGCCCTAGCTCGGACTTCAGCTGAGTACATCCCTGAGGACCCGATGCTAGGAGATACCGGATTTACCTCATCTGCCAAAATGATATGCTTCCCGCTTTTCCAACACCATCCATAACCGGAGGTAAATTCCCGTCACCATGTATCCCTGAGGATGCAGTTATCACCGAAATTGCAGACTAAAATGTTATTATTTTACAGTACAGCTCTTCCTGAATATAGCCCGACAACGGGCTTTGCCCCCACGATTCCACAAGTGACCGAGTCTGGGCCAGGTCCTGCAGGAATGCAATTCGAAGAAGGCGGCGATCAGCTACACACTTATTCAGATATAAGGATGATGTCCAGCCTGTATGAAGGCCTCATTGATGAAGGAGAGGTGGTTGATGGACAAATTGCCCATGCGAGAGGTCCTATGGGAGCTGATGTGCCTTCGATGGCAGCTATAGTGGAAGCCCAAAGAACCCAAATGGTGGCTAAACGTGAGGAGATAGAGGAGAATAGTAGGCAGGATAAGGTTGCCAGGAAGGAAGAAGACCAAACTAGATGCTTAGGAGAAAACCGATGATATGGTTGAGCCGAGGAATGCCGATGAGGAGATGGAAAAGAAGAGGGCTACTGACGAGGCCAAGAAGAAGAAGGAGGGTGATGAAATCCAGTTGATGGCCACCAATATTTCTGAGAAATCCAAGGTTGATGATGTCGTGATGCATAAATCCCAAAAGCTGGCTGACTGACGGGCTGCCGAGGTGGCAAAGGAGGAAGCGAAGCGGGAAACCAAGGAGGTCCTGGGAAAAAGTGTTGTCGTGGTAGGCATTGCTACTGGGGATGTCCCCAAGCCTACGCCGCCTGCTATTCTGACAAGCATCACAGAGATCTCGAGCGGCGATGCTGAAGATGAGAGGCGCCTTTCGGATTCTCATGAGTCGACTACTTCTCAAAAGGGCCGAGGAGACAGGGGCGGATTCGGAATGAAGAGGCCTGGCTCGAGGGTTGAACCGTCGAGTGTCGAATCTGAAAAAAAGAGTGCAAGCACAAGTAGAAAAGACACAATTAGTGTTAGCAACTTAAGTAGAAGTTGCCGCTATTTTGGTAGTGTAGGCTGATAGTTTACGCGAGTACGGCCCTCGCTTTTGATTTTTCAAGACATGGTGTAGTTTTCGTGTATATCGTATCACTAGAAAGAAAGATGTTAGATACGTAACCTATTTAGTGCATGTGTGTTTGAAAGGAAAGTATGAATTAGTAAAGATCGCAGTTTATATCGAGTGGTCGGATGTACTTTTTATGTTTTTCAGCGTCCTGTGCTTGCATAAGCATACTTATCGTTACACTTAACACAAAAACGAACGAGGGCAGCACTCTGGGTTGATTATTCTAGATGGGTGAGATAGAGCGCTGGTTTCAGTAAGTTTCCCTCAACTCCGGAAACCCTTACTTTGCGAAATCAGCCTGAGCGCCTGTTGTTTTGGATTGCCTGGGGTTAATCCCAAGTATATCGAAGGTCTAGGACATTGCGATTTGTGATCCGTCCGGGGGTGTCCCTCCCATCATTTATCGGGTTGAGGCGAGCAGTAGACATTGTTTATTCGTCAAGAAGAGAATCTCGAATCATTAGCCCGTAGGGCCCGATCATGGCCATTGGCTATCCACAAGCCTTGATATCTTCGGGAAAGAAATGATTTATGGCCGGTCTCCGTGCTGCGCTAAGATTCAGCCAGCACCCATAGCTAGCGGAGAAATTTACATTACTCTTGGATAGCTGTTGGGTGGCGGCCCCATGTCGCTTCGGACTTGGGCATGGAACGATTTATCCTTGGTCTCGATGCAGGGCCGAGGTTCAAGTTAGTGGTTATTTATACTTGGTAGTGCCACAGGCCGGCGACTCAATTAGCACTGCCAGTACCCGTGCTCGGGGTGCCAGTCGTAGCTAGGGCGGATTGGGCTCGATGTTGGCTCGATGTTGGCTTGAGGTTTGGATGGTGCACCAACTCCCATGCTCGGGGTGCCGATACACTGATTGCATGTCTGATACAAGTTGGTCGTCATGATTAATCAAACACGTTACGCGAGCAGTAAACAGAGAAGAGTTAGGGAGTTGAACATCATTTCTACTAATAACTTTGGCGGTATTAGCCTTTACAATGTCTTGAATTCCTAGAAAGCAAAACATGGTTGGAAAGCGTAAACAACTGGGTACTAAGTTATGTAAAGTTGCGACGGAGATATTCAATGTTCCATTGCCTTGTGTGTTCTGCTCCGTCCACGGTTGTGAGTTTGAATGTTCCATCACAGAGCCTTCGTTATACGGAGTAAAGGCCTCCTCGCCGAGGAGCGAGGCATGTTGGCGGAGGAAAAAACTGTTTCAAGATGAGGTCGCCAGTTTTGAGGTCCTTGTGATGGACCCTGGAATTGAAATATCGGGTTACTCGTTGTTGTTGGGCGGCAACCCGGAGATCACCTTCATTTCTCTTTTCTTCCAGCAAATCGAGTGACTACAGAAGTAAGTTTTGGTTCGTCTTCAGATAGTAGTAACCCGATGAGATGGGAGCTTTAGCTCAATGGAGATGACACCTTCAGATCCGTAAGCCAAGTCAAAAGGAGTGTGCCCGGTTGCTGTCTTATGGGTGGTTCGGTAGGCCGATAGGGCTAGAGGGAGCTTGTCCACCAACCTACTCCCGGCTTTCTCTAGGATCTTTTTGATGATGGATTTAATGGCCTTATTAACCGCCTCGACTTTCCCATTGGCTTGAGGATGAGCCACCGCTGAAAATCTTTTATCGATGTTATGGCACTAACAGAAGGTTTTGAATTCATTGCTCTCGAACTGAGTGTCATTGTCGAAGATTATAGCTTGAGGGATCCCATAATTGGTAATGATATTGCGGAAAACGAAGTTGATCATCTTTAAGGTGGTTATTGTGGTGAGGGCTTCGGCCTCTGCCCACTTGGTGATGTAATCCACTGCGACGACAGCGTATCGTGCCCTGCCTATGGCTATTGGAGGAGATCCGATGATGTAACAACCCAGGTTCTAATGGACCAAATTTTTTCAAAAATCCCAATCCATCGAAACCCGAGTTGGTTTCTCTGGTATCCTGCAGAAAAGGCAAAGACATGAATCATGTCAGAGTTCGGAAAACATCTCATGGCAGAAGGAATAAAATATAATGTATTAAAACATAGCTTTACCTTAATAATAATACAGCTAAACCAATATTCAAAGCTATACCGTCTTTGTCATGAACCTAACCTACAAAAGTTGTGAGGAGGGGTGTCAAAACATAAGCCCTGTGTGACTAGATTTAAATTATACTTCTGGATAATCCTACATATACTGTCCAGTTACATTTTCTAAATTATTAGGTTATCTGTATTATTAGCATTCAAGGCTTACACACGTCGCACCCATCTACTCCCTTGTAGATTAACCTAATACAGTGTATAAGTAGCTACCCCCAACTAAGGTACACCCCATGGTACCCTACTCGCATGGTCTCCACCGTATCATCACAGGAATATAGCAGTCCCTAATCCCACGCCCGAATGTCATACGGATTTTTGTATATATGCCAACGCTACTTCTGCAAAGAACGACTAATTCTATATTAAATAAGTGTTCGGACTGCCATCTTTGGACCATTCGATCGAATTAGGTTCCATCCTCGAATAATGCCCTATAGCCTTATGATATACCACCCAGAGCGACATGAGTGTACCTAGACTTTCCCATGTACATGTCGTCAATCATTTTTGATGTCTATTGCACATGTTCTCTATATGTGTGCCCGAGTCCCATGGCAGGGCTAATCTAGAAACACAGAACTCGTTCGGGAGATTTCAGATTTCTGCATATTGCAGATGCTAAGGTCTGCTTTTACAGTGTCTATGGTCCCACTAGACCCCTCCCTCAACTAATGAAAGGCATCGAAGAATATCAAGGATGAGAACTTAACCCCGGCCCCCTATGCCCTTCAAACCTATTGGCTAACCTCACCCATGACTAGATGGCAAAGTATATGGTCTTTTGGAGTTCTCCGGCTTTCCGCTTTATGTACTGACTGAAGATGGTAGGTAGATGACGAGTTGCTATCAGAGGGCACTAACTGGTCTCGCCGAATCACGCTAGTCCATCTTAGTCTTTTGATTGCCCCTTATTATTGCAATCAAGGCATACTCATTGGTTCACCCACGCAGACCTAACCTCTGTAAGCACAGATGGATCATCTTCCACTCACAGAGGAATACCAAGAGTAACCTACGCCCCCGGAAGTCGCGTGCTTATTAACCTAGTCCTTTGGCATCCACAAGAATATCTAAATGGACATGCACTCCTCTTTGTGTCTTTTGACATCCCGATGATCTACCCCTTAGGGTTCTTCATCCTCTAACATATGGACTGGTCCAAGCGCCTCAGTTTTATATGTTATTAGACCCTACATCTAACCGTTAATTACACGCTTGCGCCACCTCGTGAGTTTTCTCAATTAACTTGGTTATTCTCCTTCATATTGACTTCCTTTCCAAGTTTACCAAGTTACCATTGCTTATTAATTCAATTTGTAATTTAACCCATTTAAGTTCATTAATAAGCCTACAACATGTTATTCTCTTAATCTATTCATTATTCCATCCCATGGTTACCATAACATGTTCGACTTAATTTAAAATTAAGTACACCTCAATTCACAGATACATTGGTAAGAGAATAACGCCCTAAGTATCAACTCTGAAGACCGAAATCAACATCAGATTAACATTTAGAGAATTACATAACTCAACCAATCTCTTGTTATGTAATTCATATAACTTATGCTATCTTCACAAGTAGATTTACTCTTGCCTTTACAGATTACTTAATCTTCAATTAAGTACAACTTTCCTTGTTACATAAGTTATTTCATCTTCCCTTATCGTTCCTTGTAACTTACCTAATTCCATAAGTTATAATCCCCACTTGTCCCTAGGACAAGCCAACCTATTATCGTTTCCATTTCTTAAGTTCATTCATAATACGCTATTATCATTCCCCATTCGTTCCCTTTTCCTTATAATTGTAATTATCTTTCTTTCAATTTCATTTATTTTCATTTATTACAATTAATGGTATTCGTCGGTCCTGCCGTTTACATATTTTCATATATGTGTACATATATGTACTAGACCTCTCACATTAAGTCTACACTTGCGGATGCTAAATTTGCCGGGCGGGTCCGGGTAGTCTTCCACCACAAGTTGACTTAACCTGTGTCTTAGAACAAGTACTTGTTTCATTTATACGCACTAGGCCTCTCACATTAGATTCACCACTTGTGGTTGCTGGATATGTCGGTCGTGTCCGGCAGACTTCTACCACAAGTGCAATCTAACCTCGTGCCTAGGCGCGGTTCAGTTTTAGGCATATTCGTCTCTATTCCACTATTTATGTTCATATCAAATTTCTCCTTCAATTTGAAGTCCTTAAACATAATACATGTTTATTCCCCAATTTAAGTTTATGCTTATAATTCTACCAATAAGTTATGCCTATAATTTATATGCATAATTTCCAATTCACATTCGTAATTCCAATTCAATTTATATGCATAATTTCCACCATAGTTATGCCATTAACCCCTTCATAATTTATGCCCTCGAAACTCTCAATATGAGTGGCATGCCTTCTACATGTAATTAATAATATGTAGATCTCAAATAGTGCATCTTTTACCCAATGTCTCAATAATCCTAATTTGTAGGTTCATAAAATGGATCTATACAACAGTATTCATCTTAAACATTCAAATAAATGTGCATCTCAACTGATCGAACATAATTTTTATTTTAACGCAATTATCAATTGCATCAATTAACTTTTTCAATACATTCACCATAAATATCCCTGGGGAATTTTTAAACGATAAACATACTATTATTCACAAGGGATAATTTAAACCCACTCACCTTTAAGCTTTCCCCAAATTTTGGATCTGATCTATTCTATCATCCATGGTTTACCTTTTCCATTTAATTTGATTCACGACCTAATGACTGTGCGTTTATTATTTCATGAAAAGAGAAGGGAAAGAGAAATAGTTTAAATAGATTGGTTCTTAGAGGTTTACCTTGCTTTCATGATTCAATAATCTTTTTATTAACATTGATTCGCTCTTCCAGATCTAAGTTCATAGTCCTCCTAGGCTAACATTTTAATTTTATAATAGATTTGAGAAGAGAGAGAGAGAGAGGGAGCCATGGCAGAGCTCCAGCGTAGACAGCGAATTATGATTTTTAGGGTTAGGTCTGGGGTCTTATTTATAGTTGCTCAAGACCTTATCGTACACGCAGCGTTGAGTCAGCATTGAACCCAGTTAAGAAAATAGTCCAGGTTCGCAGATGAATCTTGCCAAGTATTATCGTACACACAGTGCTGAGTTAGCATTGGGTCCCACAAGTTGTGTAGGAATAGAAATTTGAATTTTGAATGTTTCATTTGTTTTGGCTTAGAAATTTGATTTTCGAACTTTTGAATTTCTAGAATTTATTTAACTGTTTTATTCACATGAAATATTCTTATATGTATACAATTACTCTAACGACCATTTTACGTGTATATATATATACGCACAACTTTCGTTTTATTTTCAAAATTCAAACTATGCTGCATCGTTATTTGATTTTTGCCATATTTCATTAACTGTAGACTTATCTTGAATTTTATCTTTCGTATACATGTATTTCTGCATATATACATATATATATATATATATATATTCTCATGTATATACATATATTTTCTTTATTTCCATATATGTACGTTTTTATCCATTCAAACTTTGAATTTGTATACGTACATATATATTTGCATGTTCAATTGGCCCTCTCTAAAACAAAGAAAAAAATTATGCCGCCCCGGGATTTGAACCACCAACCTCTATGTTATAAATCAAATGCCTTAACCAACTAAGCTATGAAGTCCTTTGTTAATAAGTCTTTAGAAAATGATAATTATTGTTCTCTCCTTACTTCTCTTTTTCATGTTAGTTACAATACTTAAAGTAAACCATTGCATGAATCGTTTTCTTTTATTTTTCTTTTAATGTTAATGCATTATGTTTGCAAATCAGTGCATGCAACATATTTACATTGCATGCAATCAGTCCTTTCTATCTTTCAATGCATGCAATACAATTTTTTTAGTGCATGTACTGATTACATGCAATCCTTATTTTATTCTTTATTTTATATTTTAATTTGTTTGTGTATATATATTTCTCTTGTGCGTATACAAACTTCTAGGCTTAATAAATTCTTCATATGATGCACGTTTTACGCAAACCAGGTGTCTATCTTGACCAGAATTCCTAGGCGGATGCAATGGCGCAGTGCGTTTTACTTGATTCTCATTATTTAAATAAGTTGTTCTTATTTTGTTATCATAAAAATACGGGGTGTTACATTCTCTCACCCTTAAGAAATTTCGTCCTCGAAATTTAATAAGGGTAAAATCAATGAACCCCTCGCATAATATACATCCATCATGTGTGCATCCAATTTTTGCAAACATTATGAACATGTGCATAGTGCGTCACATCACAATAATACATGCGTGCCTAAGCAGTACCTACTGTATGTAGGCTAATTTTTCAAAAATTCTTTTAAAATATGATGCTCGCATCCTAAATATACTGGCAGTTCTATATGAATGCAATATTTTGAAAATTAAAATACCTTTTTCATCCAAATTTCCCACACTCTTGCTGAACAAGAGCATAGTTCATCAACTGTTGCATCAAAAACCCTACCAACCATCATTAAATTTCGAAATTTAGAAAAATCTAATTTTCTAAATTTGATTTATTATGTTACAAAAAGGTATAAAACAGAAAAAATTTACATCTTTCGTTTTCCTTTAATGTACCTTTTCCAATTGTACTCGAATTTTATGTAACTATTCTATAAATATTTCCTATTTTCCTATCCAAACACAACTACATATGAAACTTTCTTTTTCTTTTTTTTAACTTATCTTGAAAAATTTCATTTTTATTCATCTTTTCTTAAGATTTTCTTTTCCAGTCATGTTAGTTGCTTTTCTGAATTTATTATTTTCTTTTTAGTTAGGCTATTATTCTTCCGTTCTTGGCTTATTTTACTTAATCCAATCATTTAAGTTTATCCTTTTCAAATAAGCCTTTCCACCTTTCAACATCCTACACGGATACTACTAAGGGCCCAGAATCTTAAGACTATTTCACTTAAGAAAAGTGCAACCACAAACTCTCAGCACTTACTTGCCCTTCACTATCTAGTAGTCTCTACCAGTCCTTGTTGTGTATTACTAGCATATATTTTTTTCAAGCAACAATCCTACGCTTTTCGATGCTTATGCACTCTATGGGAATTTTTTCAATATTCCAATATAACCCTTACTATTTACTTCATTTCTTCAAATAACAATTTCATAAATTAGAAATGCCAAAACTTTTATTTTCTTCTTAAAACAATAATCAAAATTTATGTCAAAAGAATAAAGATTTCAAAACTTCTTACAAAATGCAACATTTTGTATGTTTTACTTTTTAATCCTTTCATATATTATAATATGAAAACTAGTGAGCTATACATGCTCTATAATGTGCAATTTTGCATCAGAGAATTCTTTTTAAAACAAGAAATCATTGTTTTCAAAAACATACCCCATTTTACTTTAAAACCCTATATGCACTAAATATATTCTTTTACATATTTTCTTAGACATCAAAAATACTTTTAAGAATAAAAATTGAAAACACCCCAAACTATTTTGTCAAAACTTTTACATTTTCAAGTTCTTAAAATTTCACAAATGGGTTAGACTCAAAGTGGTCTCCAACACAACTAGATTTTCCTAGACACTCACACGAATTAATTCTCTCAACTATATATATTCCTAATCCATTTTCCATTTTTTAATCTTTCTCTAATGCATAAGGTTTCACTACCAAACCCACTAATCTGAAATACATTACTAACATATTGGATACATCCTCCTTTTATACCAACCATTTTGTACACTTTCCAGTCAACTTACCTAACGGTCTCAAATTTCTATATTCATTCTTTTAGTGTACAAAACTAATATCCCACCTCCTTCCATTTAGTGGGCTCCTTTATGGATCTAGGTTTATAAACAATATATATATATTTTTGAAAATATAAATACATTCACTCACTATCTATATAGGAATCCTAAACCTAAGCTCTAATACCAGATGTAAAAACCTAGGTTATGACGGACCTAATTTTTTCAAAAATCCCAATCCGTCAAAACCCGAGTTGGTTTGCTCTGGTATCCTGCAGAAAAGATAGAGACACGAAACATGTCAGAGTTCGTAAAATATCTCACAGCGAATGGAATAAAATATAATGTAATTAAAACATAGCTTTACCATAATAATAATACTGCTAAACCAGTATCCAAAGTTATACAATCTCTGTCATGAACCTAACCTGCGAATGTTGTGAGGAGGGGGGTAAAAACATAAGTCCTGTGTGACTGGATTTAAATTATACTTCTGGATAATCCTACATATACCGTTCAATTACATTTTCTGACCTATTTGGTTATCTGTGTTATTACCAATCAAGGCTTACATACGACATTCCCATCTAACCCCTTGTAGATTAACCTAATACAGTGTATATGTAGCTAACTCCAACTAAGGTACGCCCCATGGTACCCTACTCGCACTGTCTCCACCGTATCATCGCAGGCATATAGCAGTCCCTAATCCTACGCCCAAATGTCGCATGAATTTTTGGACATATGTCAACGCTACGTCTGCAAAGAACCACTACTTTCATATTATGTAAGTATTCGGACTACCATCTTTGAACCATTCGATCAAATTAGGTTCCATCCTCGAATAAGGCCCTCTAGTCTTATGATATACCACCCAGAGCGACTTGAGTGTACCTAGACTTTCCCACGTATGTGTTGTCAATCGTTCTCGATGTCTATTGCACGTGTTCTCTATATGTGCGCCCGAGTCCCGTGGCAGGGCTAATCAAGAAACACGGAACTCGGTCGGGAGCTTTTAGATATCAGCCGATTGCATATGCTAAGGTCTGCTTTTACAGTGGCTATGGTCCCACTAGACCCCTCCCTCAATGAATGGAAGGCACACAAGAATATCAAGAATAAGAACTTAACCCCGGCCCCCTCTGCCCTTCAAACCTATTGGCCAACCTCACCCATAACTAGATAGCAAAGTATATGATCTCTTGGAGTTCTCCGCCTTTCCGCTTTATGTACAGACTGAAGATGGTAAGTAGCCGACGAGTTGCTATCACAGGGCACTAACTGGTCTCTCCAAATCATGCTTGTCCATCTTAGTCTTTTGATTGCCCCTTATTATTGCAATCAAGGCATACCCATTGGTTCACCCACGCAGACCTAACCTCTATGAGCACAGGCGGATCATCTGCCACTCACAGAGGAATACCAAGAGTACCCTACATCCCCGGAAGCCGCCTGCTTCTTAACCCAGTCCATTGGAGCATACAAGAATATATAGACGGACATGCGCTCCTCTTTGTGTCTTTTGACATCTGGATGATCTACCCCATAAGTTTATTCATCCTCTAATGTATGGACTAGTCCAAGCCCCTCAGTTTTATATGTCATTAGACCCTACGTCTAACCATTAATTACGCGCTTGCGCAACCTCGTGAGTTTTCTCAATTAACTTGGTGATTCTCCTTCACATTGACTTCGTTTTCAAGTTTACCAAGTTACCCTTGCTTATTAATTCAATTGATAACTTTACCCATTTAAGTTCATTAATAAGCCTATAACATGTTATTCTCATAATCTATTCATTATTCCATCCCATGGTTACCATAACATGTTCTACTTAAATTAAAATTAAGTACACCTCAGTTCACAGATACATTGGTAAGAGAATAACGCCCTAAGTATCAACTCTGAAGACCGAAATCAGCATCAGATTAACACTCAGATAATTACTCAACTCAACCAAACTCTTTTTATGTTATTCATATAACTTATGTTATCTTCGTAAGTAGATTTATTCTTGCCTTTACAGATTACTTATTCTTCAATCAAGTACAACTTTCCTTGCTACATTAGTTATTTCATCTTCCCTTATCGTTCCTTGTAACTTACCTAATTCCATAAGTTATAACCCCCATTTATCATCATTTCCATTTCTTAAGTTCGTTCGTAATAGGTTATTATCATTCCCCATTCGTTCCCTTTTCCTTACAGTTGTAATTAACTTTCATTCAATTTCATTTATTTCCATTTATTACAATTAATGGTATTCGTCGGTCCTGCCATTTACATTTTTTCATATATGTGTATGTATATGTACTAGACCTCTCACATGAAGTCTACACTTGTGGATGCTGGATTTGTCGGGCGGGTCCGGGCAGTCTTCTACCACAAGTTGACTTAACCTCGTTTTTTAGCACAAATACTTGTTTCATTTATATGCACTAGGGCTCTCACATTAGATTCACAACTTGTGGTTGCTGGATATGCCGGTTGGGTCCGGCAGACATCTTCCACAAGTACAATCTAACCTCGTGCCTAGGCGCGGTTCAGTATTAGGCATATTCATCTCTATTCCATTATTTATGTTCATATCAAATTGCGCCTTCAATTTAAAGTCTTAAAACATAATACATGTTAATTTCCCCAATTCAAGTTTATACTTATAATTCTACCAATAAGTTAGGTCTATAATTTATATACATAATTTCCAATTCACATTCATAATTCCAGTTCAATTTATATGCATAATTTCCACCATAGTTATGACATTAACCCCGTCAGAACTTATGCGCTCAAATCTCTGAACATTCGCATGTCTTTCTACATGTAATTAATAATATGCAGATCTCAAATAGTCCAACTTTTACCCAATGTCTCAATTATCCTAATTTATAGGTTCATAAAATGGATCTATACAACAGTATTCATCGTAAACATTCAAATAAATGTACATCTCAACTGATTGAGCATAATTTTCATTTTAGCGCAATTATCCATTGCATCAATTAACTTCTTCAATACATTCATTATAAATATCCATAGGGAATGATTAAACGATAAACATACTATTATTCACAAGGGATAATTTAAACCCACTCACATTCAAGCTTTCCCCTATTTTTGGATCTGATCCGTTCTATCATCCATGGTTTTCCTTTTCCCTTTAATTTGATTCACGACCTAACGACTGTACATTTATTATTTTGTGAAAAGAGAAGGGAAACAGAAATAATTCAAATAGATTGGTTCTTAGAGGTTTACCTTGCTTTCATAATTTAATAATCTTTTTATTAACGTTGATTCCCTCTTCCAGATATGAATTCATAATCCTCCTAAGCTAACATTTTAATTTCATAATAGATTTGAAAAGAGAGAGAAGGAGCCGTGGCAGAGCTCCAGTGTAGCCGCCGAATTATGATGTTTAGGGTTAGGTCTAGGGTCTTATCTATTGGTGCTCAAGACCTTATCGTACACGCAACGCTGAGTCAGCATTGAACCCACTTAAGAAAATAGTCCGGGTTCGCAAATGAATCAAGCCAAATATTATCGTACACGCAGTGCTGAGTCAGCATTGGGTCCCATAAGGTGTTTTGGTGCAGAAATTTGAATTTGAATGTTTCAATTGTTTTGGCATAAAAGTTTGATTTTCGAACTTTTGAATTTCTGGAACTTATTTAACTGTTTTATTCACATAGAATATTCTTACATGTATACAATTCCTCGAACGACCATTTTACATGTATATATATACGCACAACTTTCGTTTTATTTTCAAAATTCAAACTATGTTGCATCGTTATTTGATTTTTGCCATATTTCATTAACTGTAGCCTTATCTTTAATTTTATCTTTCGTATACATATATTTCTGCATATATATATATATTCTCATATATATATATACATATATTTTCTTTATTTCCTTATATGTACATTCTTATCCTTTCAAATTTTGAATTTGTATACGTACATATATTTGCATGTTTAGTTGGCCCTCTCTAAAACGAAGATAAAAATTATGCCGCCACCAAGGTTCGAACCCCCAACCTCTGTGTTACGAATCCATTGCCATAACAAACTAAGCTATGAAGTCTTTTGTTAATAAGTCTTAGAACAATGATAATTATTGTTCTCTCCTTAATTCTCTTTTTCATGTTAGTTACAATACTTAAAGTAAACCATTGCATGAATCGTTTTCTTTTATTTTTCTTTTAATGTTAATGCATTATGTTTGCAAATCAGTGCATGCAACATATTTGCATTGCATGCAACCAATCCTTTCTTTTAATGCATGCATTACTTTATTTTCAGTGCATGTATTTATTACATGCAATCCTTATTTTATTCTTTATTTTGTATTTTAATTTGTTTATGTATATATATTTCTCTTGTGCATATAAAAACTTCTAGGCTTAATAGCTTCTTTATATGATGTACATTTTACGCAAACCAGTTGTCTATCTTGACTGGAATTCCGAGACGGACGCAATGGCACAATCCCTTTTAATTAATTCTCATTATTTAATTACGTTATTCTTATTTTATTATCTTAAAAATACAGGGTGTTATAGATGTTTCCCCACATGGCAAATGACCATGGGATGACCATTAACGTCATCTCTGTTGGAGGGGCTCTGGTGATCTTTGAGAAGCGCTATCACTTATCGCATTTGCAAGCGCAGTCTGTGGCGTCTTGGTCGAGTGTGGGCCAGTAATAACCATGCCTGAGTATTTTTCTTGCTAGGATTTGTCCTCCAGTGTGGTCGCCAAACTCGCCTTCGTGCACATTAGTTAACACTCGGTTGGCATCGTCGTAGGCCACACATCTGAGCGACGGGAATGGGAAACCTCTACGGTAGAGCACTCCATCCATAAGAAGGTATCGAGTTGATTGGCGGGTGAGTGCTTGTCTTTCTTTGAAGCGTCCTGGGAGGGTCTTGTGTTGCATATAGCTTTTAGTCGGCATCATCCAAGACTCAGGTTCGAGTACGGTGTTCATGACCACCTCGTTTTGTTCTTTTTTGATGCTTGGCGAGTTAAGCACTTCGATGGGTGCGAACCCAATAAGATGCAGATCCTCAGAGCTTGCTAAATCGGTTAAGGAATCAGCCTTTTCATTTTGTTTTCTGGGGTTGTGCGTGATGATGTAGTGGTCAAAGCTAGCGAGCAATCCCTGAACCTGGGCCAGATATAGGGTGAGCCGCTCCCCCTTGGTTTGATATTCTCCTTATACTTAACGCACGAGGAGTTGAGAATCAGAGAAGATTTGGATGCTTTCATCTTCAGTTCAATCGCGATTCGAAGTCCGGCCATCAAAGCCTCATATTCTTCGTCGTTATTGGTTGCAAGGAAGTTGAGCTTCAACGCGTAGTATATCGGGTGTTCTTCAGGAGTGATGAGCACAACTCCAGCCCTAGAACATTTTCTGTTGGAGGACCAATCCGTGAATAATTTCCATTGTGCATTGGGGGCTTGAGAATTTTATGTATCAGCCTCCTCAGGAGTAGTGAATTTTACGATGAAATCAGCGAGTGCTTGTCCGAGGATGGCTCGACGGGGGACAAACGTTATCCCAAATTGACTCAGTTTCATAATCTTCTTCAACAGCCGTCCAGATGCCTCGAGTCGTTGTAAGACTGCCCGTAGCGGCTGATCCGTGTAGATCATTATGGGATGAGAATGGAAGTATGGTTGGAGCTTCTGAGAGGAAATTAATAAGAAGAATGCTAGTTCTCCAACTTCAGATAATTCTTTTCTTCCCCCACCAGTCACTTGCTGATGTAGTAGACAGTTCGTTCGACAAGGTTTTCGATGCATATCAGTGCTAAGATGATTTCCTGCACAGAAACAGCCAAATAAACGTATAATTCTAGTGGTTCACGGGCTTAAATAAGATAGGTGGTCGCTCTAAGTGATTTAGAAGGTCCTCGAACGCGGAAACGCATTCTGGGGTCGACTTGAAGTTATGTTTCCCCTTTTGAAGTAAATCGAAGAAAGGAATCCACTTACCGGTGGCCTTAAAGATGAACCGACTTAAAGCGGCGAACTTTCCATTTAAGCTTTGAACATCTTTGATGTTCTGGGGGATTTGAGTATCCCGAATAGCTTGTACTTTTTCTCGATTGGCTTCTATGCCCCAGGAGTTGATGATGAAACCCAAGAGTTTTCCTGAAGCGACGCCGAAGGATCATTTCAGGGGATTGAGTTTCACGTCGTCCGGAGGAGGACACCGAACATTTCAAAGAGGTCGTTGAGGTGGTCGCTTGACAATTTAGATTACACCAGCATATCATCCACGTACACCTCCATGGATTTCCCTATTTGGTTTTTAGAGAGGCGAATGACCATTCGCTGATTAGCGGCGCCGGCATTCTTGAGGCCGAAAGGCATCATGCGACAGTAGTAAAGTCCTATATCCGATATAAAAGAGGTATGATCTTGGTCCTGACGATTCATCGCAATCTGATTGTATCCTGAATAGGCATCTATGAAAGAAAATAGTTGGTATCCTACGTTCTAATCGACGAGTCAGTCGATCTTCGGAAGTGGGAAGCTGTCCTTGGGACACGCCTTTGTTTAAGTCGGAAAAGTCGAAGCATGTTCTCCATATACCATTAGCTTTCTTGACCAAGACTGGATTGAAGACTCATTCGGGATATTCGGCTTCGTGAATAAAGTTGTAGTTGAGTAGATGGTCTACCTCTTCCTCGAGGGCTTTGGACCTTTCGGGTCCTATGAAGCAGCACTTTTGCTTGATTGGAGGCATTGTAGGGTCGATGCTTAGGCAGTGGCAAGCAACCGCAGGGTTGATGCCTCACATGTCGGAGTGGGTCCATGCGAACACGTCTAGGTTAACCATCAAGAAATTCATAAGATCTTCTTTGATTGTGGATTGGAGTTGCGATCTTATCTTTAGCACCCTTGATGGGTCGTCGGGATTGACTGGAACATCCTCCGTAGGTTTGCCTGGTGTAGCCCTCTTGTATTCGGGCTCGTCGTCTATCCATGGATTTAGATCATCGGAAAGATTATAGTGGCACCTGAGCCATGGCCCAGACGCTGCTGATTGCTATGCACAGATAGTCTTGCCACAAGAAGACGCGGGTATGGTCTTACCCTTGTCCTTGTTGCGTGCATTCTACCATTCGAATGCATAACATTCTCGGGCATTAGCTTGATCACCCCTAACTGTTCCAAACTCGTTTTCCGTTGGGAATTTCATTAGGAGGGACCATGGTGACATGTAAATCCAAAACTCTATGAGAAAAAGACATCACGAAGACGTTGTATGGGGAATACATGGGGAATCAATGTCGATGACTACGAAAGTGAGGGTTCGGACCTGGCTCCGATCCCCCTCGTCGATTTCTATAGGAAAATCAATTACCCCCACTGGGCGGCAAGAAGCTCCGTTAAAGCCGTGGATCGTGGCGCGACATGGTTTCAAGTCCATTGCTTCCAATTTCACTTTGCCGTAAGCAGCTTTGAAAATGATGTTGACCTAGCCTCCCGAATCAATCGATACTTTTCGGAAGAAAGCGGCACCAATCCGCGTTATGATGACTAGTGGATCGGTGGTCGGGATCTCAATTCCCATAGACTCTCTTTTGCGGAAGACAATATCGTTTCGCATAGATTTTTGAAGCTTGGTGAGGACGAATTCATTTAGAGGGGAGCATGCCTTATAAGTTGTATGCATCATGGAACTCACGCACTCTTCCATTTTCCAAAAGCTGTCATGGGTGGGATACGTTCCACCGCATATAGTGATGATTATGATTCCCACCTTGGGTTAGACGGACTATGGGCTGCCTTGGTGGGTGCCGCAGATGCTGGCGCCGAAGGGTTGGAATTGGTTTCGGTTGGGAAAGGCTCTTAAACGTATTTTTTGTCGCTTTTCTCGGATAAGCTTTTTGATTGCATCCTTAAGCTGGTGGCACTCGTTGATATTATGTCTGTACACGTCGTGGTAGCGACAATACCTACCGGTGTTTTTCTCGAAGTCAGTGGAGTCCCCGGTGCGCGGTTTCTTGTATGGAAATGTGTTGCACGTTTCCACGTAAACTATTTCTAAGTCATCATTCAATGGGGTATTGGTCTTGAAGGCGCGGTGAGGACTGGGTTTTCTTTGTTCTGTCAGGACTTGAGTGTTGTTTCGGCCACCTTGCCTTCCGTTATTTAGTCTTTGCCCGTAGGAACCTTCCCGCTTGTTCTGATCGAAGGGCTCTCCGGGTTGCTTTCCTCTAATGCCAATAGGAACGACATCCATCTACGGGTTGTCGAGGTGACTTGTATCGGATAGCCAGTTTCGTCTTGCTTCCTCTTGGCATAGATACGACACTACCTTTTCGTAGAAAGCGTTAAGGCTTTTACGTTGTTTTCGGTTGATCCACACCCCGAACACGGAAGTAGAAAGGACACCTTTTGCTAATTGAAAGAGCACGGCGCGATGGTCCAGATCCTCGACGTCTGTGAGAGCGATGTTGAACTGTGAGACATAACTTTTAAGCAACTCGGCGTGTCCTTGGTATAGGTTCGACAGAGTGAGGGCATTCTTTGGAGTCGGGATATGCACCTTGAATTGCTTGACTAGTTCTTTTGCTAGTTAGCCGAAGCTGCGGATGGAATCAAGTGGGAGGAGAGAAAACCATGGTAAAGGAGTCCCGGATAAGAAGACGGGAAACAATTGCATTTGACTGGGCCATTACCCCGACTCGAGTCCATTTGCCATTCATATCGATTTAGAAAGGTACATGGATCAATCATGCCATCATAGAGCGAAATTTGTGGCATGTTGAAGCCTCGCGGCCACTCGTCTTCGTTTAACCTTCTTTTGGGAGGGTTACACCTAATGTGCGCCTCCCATGAATCATGCATGTTCCCTCGCATCTCTCTCATGATCCTACAAACCATATCTGGAAGATGAGTTGGATGGGGATCCTCCATCGGGATCCACGGATTTTGGCGAGGTTCAGGAGTTTTATTGCGGGGGCGCCTTCTATGATGAATGTCCCATGTCCTCGACATCTGTGATCGGGTCTTGGTGCGGAAGATGAGCTGGAGCGGGTTGAAGCGGATCCTATTCGAGAGGCGCGCAGGCAGCTGGGATAGAGGGACCATCACCGTGATCGGCTATTGCGGGGTTTTGTCAAGGAATGGTTTGTTGTTCGGACTTGGTCCAGCATTGACGATTAGGCGAGAACGATCTCGGTATTGTACCCCCTTGATGTATGTGATTGTACTTCAGTGACTGTTGTCGTTTCCATTGCCGTTGGCGTAGCCATTGTCGACGGCGTTGGTACAGATGGCGACGTTGTTGATGAGACTAAACCTGCTTCTTTGATGCGGACCCCTCGACTCGGAGGAGGAAGTTTTTGAGATAGTTCGTCGAGGTCGAGCGTTGTTTCGAGTTAGCTGAAGTCGAGCGACGATGCACTGACTTTCTTGAAGTTGTCGCATAAGCTCGATGTTATTCCTCAGTGCTTGATTGACCTAGATGGCTGTGTTCTCATATTTCTCACTAAGCGCACGGACCTGTGCTTCTGTTGCAAGAGCTTCGGGGTCCACAGTAGGAGGTACATTTTCAGTAGTAGCCGGGATATCCGCCGGCGGAGCCTATTGGGATGTTCCGGCTTTGGCTGCGGCTGAAGAGCCGATCATTGCGTTCTTTGGTCGCTAAACCATCGTAAGCGAGCTCGGTGGCAGAGTTCGCAAAGGAACCTAGAGCTCATCGAAGTTGAGATGACAATTTGCGACAAAGGCGGAAATCCGAGTTTTCTCAATGAAAGCACCAAATGTTGACGGCAAAAAATGTTGTAAACACCAAAGATTCCAATTACTAGGAATCATAGTTTCGGTCGTGTAGACAAATATGAGAAAGCAGTAAATAACGCGAGGAATTTATAGTGGTTTGGCATCGAGAGAGGCCTACATCCACTTTAAAGAGGTGTTGGAATATTATTTATCACCAAGGATTACAAAGTAGTGGCTAATTCATGATATCTCATTACATTCACTTTCATGATCATCATATGCTACATATTTGGTAAAAAGACAATTTAGTCCTTCTTCTTCTTCAAAGAGGAGATGCCATTAATGAGGCTCTTGAAGCTCTCTAGAGGTCCCAAGTGAAAGTGATAGAATTTCAACCCCTTTGAAGTGTGATCCCATGAGGTATTTATAGGAGAGGGGTTAGGTAGGAGTAGGTAGAAATGGGGGACCGCAGCCAGAATTTCGCACCTCGACCTTGCGCACCCTCCTATTTCAAACCTGGCCCTGGGGTGCGAATTTCGCACCTCACGGGGTAGGATATTTGTACCCCATAGGGGTGTGAAATTTGCACCCATAGGACATGAATCTCGCACCCTTCCGGGTATGAAACTCGTAACCTTCAGTAGTGCGAAATTCGTGCCCCTAGGGGTTCGAATATCGTACCTCGAAGGGTACGAATTTCGCACCTCCTGGGGTATGAATTTCGCATCCCAATGTACGAATTTCGCACCCCTTAAGGGTGCGAAATTCGCACCCCGAGGGGCACGAAGTTCACACTTTGAGAGGTGCGAAGGTCATATGCGTAGGTGTTTGGGGCCTCGATGTTCGGGTTCGCGACTCCTTGTGATTCGAAGCCTTGGTTTGGAAATCTGTTATGTGTGCTGCAAGACTCTGGGCGGCGTAGTTCTACTTCAATCCTATTTCCTTCGCTCCTAAGCATCCCTCTTATCCTTAATTCCACGTAATGCGTTGAGTCGGGCGTATCTCACGTACTTTTGGAAACCGGCCCATAAAGCCGGTTAACAGAGATATTAGTATATATTTTATAATCAATTAAAATTGGAATAAGGATCTTGTAATCAAAACTCCATTCTTCGACAATCTCCCCCTTTTTGAGGATGACAACCTTATTTTATAAAATATTCGTACCCATTGATGTTGATCCATCTAATACTACCCCAGTCAATATGAATCCTATGTACTCTACTTAAACTAAGTCTATATTTTATAATCTCTCCCCCTTTGGCATTATCAAAAAGAATTCCTAAAAAAACTCCCCCGAAATACTATATCTATCTAAATGTATCATATAATTAAATTTATACTAAATTTCTAAGATATATGAATAACTCCCCCTAAATTTATGCTTATTTTCATACTAAATATATAAACAAATCAATCCAAATATCATAATTACATCTGTTTTAAGTCATATGTACAAATCAATCCAAGGACACTAATCAAAGTAATATTCACCTATGTTTTAATATACAGGTTTTAATTCAAGTAATTCAATACACTCAATACATAAGTTCAAACAAATCTAAACAAATCAAATCAACCAAATCATACCAACAATCAAAGGTTTCTTGGGACTTCTACCAATTCATCTTGCCTGGTGATTGGGTTCTTCTTGATGTCCTTAAGCCTTCTTCATTAGTGATTGGTGCTTCTTTGTTTTCATTTCTGAAATGAGAAGAGATTGACCAATAAACTATGTCAAAGTGTTTCTCTTGATATTCAACAATTCTCATCTGAATTAGTTCTAAATGACGCTGATTACGTAGTAATGTGGAAAGGATGTTCCTAAGGGAATTTAATGTTTCTTCAAAATTTTCACTCAAGTTATAAATTGGATTTTCCATAGTTTTGATAAGAATTGAATAGAGAAGAAGGAATGATATAATGAATTTTTACATAAGAAGTCGGCTTAAATAGGGTTTGGAATACATTAGGTTTGAAAGCACATGAGTTAGTTATTTAATTTTGAATTTTGAAAAAATGGCAATTATATGTCGACATAAGAAATTATGTATGTCGACATACTCTTTAAATTTTTTTGAAACTTTTCAAATTTTGAATCTTTTGTTACTATATTATATTACATTTAATTCTAAAGTTTTCACAGTAACTTAAAGATGATTTGACATAGATAAAACTCCATTCATTACAAAATAATAGGCAAATACATCCAACTAATTATGAGACACTAAATATTGAAAGCAAATACTAGAGATAACTTAAAATAGATAGGCTTAAATTTCATCGGATGATGAGGAGGAAGATGAAATTCCAAGTTTCATTTTTATTTTGCCCGTGAACTTAGTAATTTTGGTAAGGGTTTTCTTTAGCTTCTTTTGATTCTTGATGATTTTAACTTGATTTTGCATAATCATCTCTTTGGAAATAGTTCTAGTGTTGATTGGACAATCAACGCTTTCTAAAGAAGTTTCTTCTTCTTCTTTGATTTCAATGGGCCTTGTTCTTGTTTCACTCGAGCATGTTTGTCTTCGAATGCCTCTTAAGGTGTGAAAGTGAGCGGAATTTGAATAAGGTGTATGTTTGTGGAGTCAAACACCTTTATTGATATAAATTCTTCGCCATGAAGATAAACTACAAAAAAACCCTGAAAATACGAGTGAGATAAACTCCATAATAAAGAGTGTTTGCTCTTGTTGAAGATACAATGGGCTTGAATTCTTTTAAGACCATGTCAACCCAATCGATGTTATGTCCACTAGTAATAGAAAAAAAAAATTGCTTTTTGGACCTTGAGAGTTGGGTTGTTAAAATTTCCGGAACGTGGAGTTATGGTTTGTTGAAGGAGATGGTTTACGATTCTTGTTTTCGGGCAGAAAAAACGATTTTTAAATTCCATGAGAGCATCGCTTTCAAATATGTTGCGATAAGTTTCTAAATCGGTTTCATCAATTTTGAAATCCAAATAACCCGATCCCATGCTTCTACAATTCAAGATATTTCCTATGATTTTGCAATCTAGAACAATTTGTGCCCCTTTTACATAACTCCAAATTTGATCTTCATTTCCATCGTAAAAACTGCGATTAAGATTTTCATAGAACATTTTGACAAGCTTCCAGTAACACGCTTCATCGTTATCCGAGCATCAATCAAGCTCAATACTTCATTGTGATTGAAAAGAAAAGTAAATCATAAGATGGAAAGTCTCCAAAGATGGCGAAAGCACCCGTATTGACTTTTATATTTGTTATATAGTCAACATAGGTTTTGATTGCCTCTTTATCATTATGGATATATCCTTTGATGGTTTTGGTTAATTTCAATTTCTGAGATATGCCTGAGGTAGCCATTGGAATGATTTTTTTGAAGAGTATAGATATGAAGAATGTTATTTGAATTTTGAATGAAAGGTAGAGAGAATAAATATATATATAAATAGAGATTGAATAGATATGAATTAAATAGGCACAACTTTTCATAAATCAATGACACCTTTTTAGACCTTTGGAGTTGGTGAAAAGTTGGAGCGAAGTTTGAAAGTTTAAAACTTTGAAATTCAAATTTTGAATTTCATTTTAAACTGATATGTCGACATATGCACATATGTATGTCGACATACATGATTAATTTGAAAGGACATATGGTTTTTGTGACTTTTGATTTAAATTATCGATTTATATTTCAGCTTTGACTCTTTCCTGAAATAATACTAATCCTAGAAAACATCCAAAGTTTATTTTATTATTTTATTAATTATTATTTTGAATTTCAAATTTAAAAATTCAAATTCAAATTCAAATTTAAATTTCAAGTTTGGAATTTTAAAGTTTAAATTTCAAAATCAAAACAAAGCAATCAATCAAAGCATTTATTCAACCAAAAAAAATTAAAAATTAATCAAGGCATACCGGTTTTAGATCCATTTCTTTGATATTTTCTTAATTCTGAATTACTATGAAGAACATGTTTAAAATTTCGGTTTCTAGCTCTTCATCTATTGACGATGAATCTAAATCATCTAAAGTTGTTGCGTATGCTCTCTTTCTTTTCCTTGATGAATTGCAATTGTCCATTTGTTCAATTGATTTATCTGGATATGGACACATTCTCTTCATATGGCCTGGTTTATTGCAGTTATGACATCGACCATCATCTCTTCCTAAACTTCCTTGGTTTTTTCTTAGAAAATTATTTATCTTTTTGCGTTTCAAAAATTTTCTGAACTGTCGTGTTATTAAGGTCGTTTCTTCATCGTCCTCACTGCTTGAGTCCAAACCATTTCTTGTCGCTTTGAATGCAATATATTTATTTTCATTTGATTATTTTCTTTTCTGTAAGTTGACTTCAAATGACATAAAATTTCTGATTAACTCCTCATTCTTCATTTCATTGAAATTATTGTCTTTTTCAATTGCCAATGTTTTCTGATCCCATTCTGGAGTCAATGAACTCAGTATTGTTATGACATGATCACCTTATGAATAGTTTTTTTGTAGTGCTATTAATGAATGCACTATCTATTGTAATTTGCAATACATCTCGGAGATAGATTCATTGTCGTTCATTTTGAAAAACTCAAACTGATTAATCAACATTGATATCTTTGTTTGTTTAACTTTACTAGTCTTCATGAGTAACTTGTAAAGATTTCCAAATCTCATAAGCAGTTTTACATAATGACTCTCTATTAAATTCATTTCTATCTAATGAACAGAACAACATATTCATGTCTTTAGAATTGCTTTGTGCAACAACCTTTTGTTCGTTAGTCCATTGTGCAAAGTTAGTTGTCGGTTCAACAAACTCATTCTTTATACTATTCCATGTGTCTAATCCAACTATTTGAAAATATATTTTCACTCTAAATGCCCAATATGAATAATTACTACCATTAAACAGTGGTGGTCTAACAATGGACTGACCCTCTACAAAAGAAATATTATTACCAATGTTGGTTGTCATTCAATATTTTCAAAAATTTGATTATGAACTTGTTGAAAAGCCTTGTTCTAATACCAATTTTAGGGAATGCGGATGCAGATCTTAAGTCAAAACTAACACTAGACTGCGGGTAAATAGTGTTTTCAAGGAATTTAAGAAAATCTAAAACTTGTATGCTCTACTATATGAATCAAACACCACAGAGATGATCCCAGACATAGAATCAATCACAAACACAAAAATAAACAAAAATAAAATGCAGAAAAGGAAAGAACACACCAGATTTTATACAGGTTCCTATTTATCCTACATCTAGTCCCATGCAACCTGGATTGCGCAGGGTTTTATTACTAGATCAAAATCTAAGTACAATCCCCTTGATTTCACGGGTGCAAGGTTAACACTGATTCCACACCCTTGATTTCACGGCTACATGGTTCACACTGATTCCACACCATTGATTTCACGGCTGCAAGGTTTTGCACCATTTCCATTCCTTGATTTCACGGCTACAAGGAACACACTGTTTCCCAAACAACGTCAAATGATTACAACAGCCCAATAACTCTTCAATAGCACTTCAATTTAGAAAGTAATGAGAAAGAGTTAGGAGAGAAGAAATTTTATGTATTTGAAATAGAAATAGGCAGAGTAGAAGTGTAGAAATCATAGAAATATGAGATAATAATGGGGGTTTGAAAAAGGGTGAAGATGGAGAAGAAGAATAGTTAAAAAATTCGAAATCAATCCCTATTTGTAAGATTTGAAAGAATGTAATTCTTCTGGAACATTACAAATATTGAAAAGACACTTCCTTTCGAATTCGAAATTGTAATAGTTATATGTCGACATCCCCTCCTTTTTATGTCGACATAAGTATTAAAAATATATATTTTTTAAACTATTTTTAAGTGTTTAATTATATATATCATTCTGAAAATTCTTGAATTAAAACATAATGATATAAATGAGTATTATAAAGAAGAAAATCATTTGAAAACATAAATATAAATTACATAAAATATTTATAAAATTATAAATTTTAGAACTATATAAATATAAAATTATACAAGTATATAACTATACAAATATATATAAACTTTAAAACTTAAATTTGAAATCAAAAATAATACAGAAAACTATTTAAACTTAGAATTTGAATTTGGGAAAACAGTATTTGTAATTTGAAAATCAGAATTTGAAAAATTGAATTGAAATTTGAACCTGGAGTGCTACTCAGAGTCTTACATATAAACTAGACTCTATTAATATATTTATCCTGCACTCTTGAACTCTTATATCTTGATTACTCATGAGTCTTGAATCTTCTTTGAATTCTGAATCTCTAAAACTCTAAAATTGTACAGTCTTCAGTATTAATTCTTGCATATAAATCTTGCATATATAAATATATGTGTGTGTGTATATATATATTCTACATAGAGATGTTAGTATATATTTTATATTCAATTAATATTGAAATAAGTTGTTGTCAACAAAACTCCATACTTCAACATTAATTTCATTAACTTTTTATTAACATTCATTACGTTCTTAACACCTTTACCTTCCCTTTAAAACTCATTTCTAAGTCAAAACATGAATTTCATCTTCATTTGCCCTTTAGAAGATCTTAATCATTTTTACATATTCCTACATCATAAATTAATCTTAGCGGGTTAGAGAATAACGTTACTTAAGACATCATTCGTAACAAATCCAAAACCAATTCATAAATTAATCTTAGTTTTTAAGACATCATTCGCAACAAACCCAAAATCAATTCATATTAAATATAAGATTTAAACAGAAAGTTTATCAACTTATATTCAATGCCAATTTCGTAACCAACAAATGTTATCGTTGACTAAAGATATTAATATCTTCCAAATTCCACAAATAGTACCCATCTAATAAATGAAATTCAATATCCAATATCTGAGGATTCTTTCCATCTTAATCCAATTTACTTAAATTGGGCTAAATTTACCTTAATCAAAAAGATCTATCCAACAAACTTTTTCTTAAAATTCCAAGCCATACTCGATCTTAGGTTAAAGAATGATGTCATTCAAAACACCATTCACTGTAAACCCAATACCAATTAATTACCATTTATATTTGCTTATATTCAATTCTCGTCCTCAAAACAATAAATACTATGAATGGAATAACAGTACGAAATACCTTCCATATTCCCCGAATAGTAAAATTTGAACTATGAGTTAAAAACATCGTTTATATACCTAACTCGAATTTGCATTTTGAATTTATTGTTCAAAGTCCAATTTGAATTAAAACAAGTAATTTTTATTTCAAATTTCTGTCAATCCCATTCCAATCATTTCAAAAGTTATTTGAAATTATATCAATTCATTTTCAAATCGGTTTTGATTTAAAAATCCAATTTCTATTCTATCATCAAATTTAATGTTAATGAATATAAAATTTCATTATAACAAAATTCAATCAATTTTCAGATATCATATTCGTGATGTAAATTTTGATTTAACCATACAAACACATCCATATAAACTACAATCCATCAACCAATAATTATAATATAAGTGTTTCTATCGACAACACTTATATTCATAGTTAAATAATATGAACAGAAATAACTTTAAATTTCATCCATCAACCATGAAGCAAACATTAAAATCACAGGTAATCAATACATATTTAAATGTGATTTTAATAGCATAACAAAACAGTTGAGTGAGAGAGTTCTCACTTTGATCGGCTCGAAATCATTATAACATGACTGTTTTAACTAAATTAAACTGAATATTTAATATAACAATTTTTTTTAGCTAGATCCAAATTCTTCCAAACTAGCTTCACTTCTAAGCTCTCGTCGTTACGGTTCAAATGTTTTCAATTTCAACGAATTCTGTTGTCGTATGAAAAAGTTATGACCATTTAAATTTTAATTACATAAATAATTTACTTAACATAATTAAAATTTTCATTATGTTTATAAACCTTCCTTAATCCTTCATCTTCATTCATTCTTCTGTAGGCCACGTTCAAAACCGTAACCCACACACGCATGCAAATTCTCCATCACGCACGCACCACATCACATTGGAGCACGATCAGTTGTCACCACGTTGTAGCCTCGAAACTCCTCCTTCACCGTCCCCCGCCATGGTAAGTTCGAACCCTCCAGCCTATCGAAAAATGAACCCAAATGCAACAACTTTAAGTGCATAGTTCTCCCTCATCACAGCCTGGAATTCGATCTTAACCGTATGGGTTGAAAAAGCTTGGAAATCTCCACAAATTTTGTTGCAAAATCATGACCTAATTTGAATTATGTTGGGAGGGATTGAGTGACTAATTTCGGAGCATCATGGCCATGGATTATGTAAGTGGAGGCAACTAGGAAGATGAAGTTAGGGTTTAGAGAAAAAGTCGGTTATTATATATATTTATTATTTTTTAATTCCAATGTTACTTCATTGTGATGTTTAACGCTCAGAACTACAAACGAATCCCAACAACTAACGTCCCTAGCCCAATTCCTCATTCCGGACTCAATGGAATAGGTTATAGAAGCATTCAACCATTTTAATGCGTTTTTCTCAAATCTAAAATATAACTCAATATAATATTTAATATTTAATTTCAACGTGCGTTTTAATTTGCCACAATCACATGCTAACTCCAAAAATTACGAAAATTGAAATCTTGCTACATTTCACGAATAAGGTTCGAACAAGCCTGGTTTTGTCGTTTTTTTTAAACCATTTGAACAATATTCACCCAAATTTTCAATAGAAAACACTGGATGAACATATGCATACATGTATGCCACTATTGGTAATAGTTTCATGCATTTATGAAACTTTTTTTTTCGAATGCTTCTCGGAATATTTCAGATTTTTTGAATTTTTTTTATGTAACAGCACACAATTTCCTTCAGAAAACACTTAACTCAAAAAAAGACTCTCTTTATATATGAAACTTACTGTGGATGTTGATTGTATTTTGAAAGCTTCCAGGGATGTAAGCCAAACGGGCCCGTGAAAATTAGGCTCAGGTCCCAATTAAGTTTCAAAATTAGGCCCACATCCGGTCCTAAACTTATTGTAAATTGCATCCCTAATTTTCAAAAAATCATCAAAATAATCCCAAAAATTAATAATTAAATAAAACAATAAATCATCATCAAATTCACGTGTTAAAACCACCAAAAGACAACTCAAAAACCAAAATTACAAAAAATGCAGCGAAACAGCAGGTTTATGCATCAAAAGAGGCACTTATTTGTATAGCTGCATATATTCATGCATATATTTCAGTGATACATCAAACTGCAGTATAAATGCATATATGTATGCAGTTAAACAACAATATATGCATCCTTTTATGCATATATTCAATTCTGGCCTGTTCTTCAAGCATTTACTGTTTTTAGACATTGCTGCATACATTCATACAATTATACAAAATAAATGCTTGCATTAGCCTAACTCCTTTTTATCTTTGTTGCGTACATGTATGCACTTATACGAAATAGTTGCATACATGTATGTAACCATTCGTAACCCATGCAGCTCAGTTCAATTTTGTATACAACTATTGGTAATAGTTGCATGCAGGTATGCGCATATTCACCCAAATTTTCAATAGAAAACGTTGGATGAATGTATGCATAATATATGCTATTGTTGGTAATTGTTACATACATGTATGCAACTTCTTTCTCTAAATGTTTCTGGGAACAAATTTTTTTTTTCAAAGAAAAAAAACTATATATAGCAGCGCACAATTTCCTTTAGAAAACACGTAACTCAGAATATAAGTACCCACTATATGTATGAAACTTACGATGAATGTCGATTATATTTTGAAGGTTTCTAGGGATGTATGCAAAATTGACCCTTTATTGAATTCTAACTGAGTTTTCAACATGCATTTATTTTTCGTATGCTTACATACGAAATCTAGTTGACTTGAAATTTTAAACTTAACAATAATTTGACGTTCCGAATCCGATAAAATTGGTTTTGTAAAAAACGGAGAATGTTTGAAAAAATGACTATTTTTAAGGCTTAAATTAAACCAATAAAATATAAATAAATTCAGAAAAGGTTCAAATAAACAATAAATTAATATTATCATTTATATCCAAATAGGATAAAATATAGCTTTAAAACAAACAGACTGAGTTTTATGACTCAATATTTTCAAAACTCTGGTTAAATCAAAATTCAATTTTATAATAAAACCCTTTTATTTTAAATAATAAATCGTTATAATTTATAAATGATTTCATAGTGACTATTTGAATATTATTTGGACATAACTCAAAACTTATAACATGAAATCACAATTTTTCACTTTCATTAGTAAAAATATAACTCAGTAGATCCTATTGTTTCTTATTTTACAGAAATCTGACTTATATCGAATTCTGTACATTAATTTAAAGTTCAAAACGTAATTATGAAACCACGATGGTAGGAGCACGTTTTATAATTAATATTACTTATACATTCGAACTTCATTTTCAATAAATTCTAAATTGTTAATTCTCAAAATAAATCGTTTTAAGTATTTAATTTCCATTAAATCTTCCTTAATAAATTTAGGGTTGTTGCAAACATGATTTCATTAAACATGCGATTTTAAGAACCTCTTTAAAACCATCCTTGCTAACTACAGACAAAAGCGCCATCTCGACAAGGGACTCAAATTTTCATCCATTGGTATTTGTGTCAAAGAACATTCTTGGCGGGGCTGGTTCATTGTTTTTTATAAAAAACTTGAGAGGAATCTTGTGAGTTGTATTGACCCAATAAAGTCCAAACCTCGATAATTTTTAAAACTGATTGAAGTACTCTTTTATAGAAAAACTCCCTTCTCCCAACTTAATTAAATTGTCTAAAAGCAAACCATCCTGAATATCTGTTGAAATCTATCCTGAAACATCACTCCCACCTCTGTCCTACCATTTCCAACGAGTAAAAAGCCTCCTTTTTAATTGCCAGTAAGCCATTTGAACTCTCATGCGGTCTCTTAATCGCATTAACCCAAATATTCGCTCCATATTCCTCAACCAATTAAGTGCCTCAACAAAAGCGTCCATGCCTGAAAATGATTTACCACTAGGATTACAGAATTCTCTACAAAGTCTAAGTATTCGGATACCAATTGTGGGTTAGTCGAGGCTCCACCATCAGGAGATGTGTCTTGCACACTCTCCTATAGTTGGTCTGGTGGTCCTATGTCTGTAAGGTATCGATGGAACTATGTAGAAATTGTGACGCTCTCAAGAAGATTAGGGACATTCACCATACCGTGCAAAAAAAAAATAGAGATTAAGATTCAAAGGAAGTAAAATTAGTTTTTTACTAGACTTGGGGGGATAAAACTTTATTGTCAAATTTTCTTTTGGTTTTGAAAATCTATTTTCCTTTGAAAAATATTATACTTTCAAAATCATTTTTTAGGAATTCCATAACCTTAGGCTCTGATATAACATTTAACATGTTATACTACTTAACATACCCTAGAACAGTGTTTAGCTAAGATATATGGAGCATTGTACGTATAAAGAAATAAATAAAAGATACTAAGATGCACAATCATGAAAATAAATACAATGGAAACGTTGAAATAAAAACTTAACATTTTATTTCAAAAATCAACTTCCATTTCGAAATGAAATATCAAGTTACAAAACTATGTCTCATGAAGAAAAACCCAGTCTTATAGAAATCAGAGTACAAACATAATAATCCATGTCATAAATGCCAATACATTCAAACCAACTAAAAAAGATGTAGAATATGAGAATATATAAAGAAGAAGTTAGAAACCCCTAGAGTGTACCTCCAAAATGTCTAATTCAACCAATCTTAGCCATGTTGGACCAATGAGGAAGAAAAAGCAAGAAAGAAGAGTGGATTAGACATAAAGTCTGGTGAGTGATGTAATTACTAGCATGATCAAGATAAAGGCTAAAATACTTGGTAAAAGTTCTTATGTCATAAGGTAGTTTTTGCATGCACAGCTAAGAATAGTTTCTGAGGAAACAAGATTTTCTGTATAATTCAAGCATAAATACTATTATTATTATTTGCACTATTTTACTACAGAAGTACTATTAGGATTTTCCCTACTTCTACCCTATTCGATCTAAACTCTCTAGCACTAGCATGGTAGTCAATGTCCTCTCACACAGAATCAACCCTACCGGATGTGAACTGGATCATGTCTTTAACATCACTGATTTGCGGATTCTCCTTCATACGAACATCCATCCACTGCACCAAAAATGTAATTATGCAGTGCTTTGGGGCGTATCTAATGCAATTAGGCAGTGCTATGAGTCGTATCAAATTTTGCTGTGTTTGTCAATTAGATACGGCCACGAGCCGTATCTAACTTTCGATTAGTTATGGCCAAGAGTCATATCTATTTGAAAACTAGATACGACTCACGGCCATATCTGATTTGAAAAAAAAATACAATAGCTATCAATTCTGAATGGAAAGGATGAATACACAAACATTTAACCAGTTCTGCACAAAATTAAAGGAAATAAAACTTTTATTCATAAAATAAATTTCAAAATATGTATTGATGCAACAAAATTCAATGTATATATATATATATATGTATATATGTATATGTATATGTATATTTGTCGCTTTTGGAAGCAATGAACAATGTAATAACATTACAATAATTCAAGTCTCTGTTTACATTCTTTTATCAAACAATTCTTATACTTCTTTACAATGGTTATAATCATTAAAATTACATTTTGTAATCAATTCGTAATTAATAACAAATGCATACATGGAAACTATCAGAGTGACACACCCGACTTTATGAATCTTAGACATGAAATTCTGTAGTTGGGATGTTGTTATACATACAATGGCACCCACGCCATTGCATTCGCCAAGTCAAAACAAATTTTACTTAACCTTAACTAGTGAGAAATATAACCTTACTTGAAACCAAATTAAGATGAAATAACAACTCTAACTTCAAAAAAGAAAAGGAAAAATGGCCTTCATGGACTTGGGATAGTCCTCCCCAAATTTTTTTCTGTATCACCTCAGATTAGAACAAGCTTTCGACCCAAAATTGGAGCACATGTGAAGAAAGAAGCCCCAAACGCCGGAGACCATGCCATCATCGCCCATCCAAACCACTCTGCCGTCTCCTCCATGTAATTTGGATTGTAGACGTACTCAAACCATCCACCTATTAGTACTTTGTAGGCTCCTCCACGCTCTTTCTTAAGTCGTAATAACACCAAATCTGAGTGTATGTTCACCCACATGCCCCGTGCAAATCCACGGTAGATACAAAATTTCAGAATGGATCACTAAGCAAATTACGAAATTGCCTAGGTTAATTACTCCAAATAACCCCTAATACACTTCTCTTATAATTTGACTAAAATTCATTTTGTCTCCATAGAAAAATCCAAAAATTTGTCTATTGAAGTTAAAAGACGGCCATAATTGGTCAAATATGACAAAATTTTCATGTTTCACGATACATACATGGAATTGTTTTCCTTTAATCGTTATGACCATAATTATTGATGATGTATTGGCACATTAAAAATAAATGGAAGGCTTAGCATATACATATTGTACTATATGGTCCAATTAAAGGGCAAGGTAGTAACATGTAAATGCGTACTTCAAATGTGGTGAGGGTAATATATCATTAAACATGATAAGATGGATGAGGTTCAGGGTCCAATTTCAATGCAGAAAAATTAGAACATTAGAAATGTGTAATACTATTTTCCAATTTTATTTGAAAGAAAATTGTTAACCGACCATTTGGTCTGGTTCCGAAAAGTATGCAAGACACGCTCGACTCAGCATATCTCGTGATTTTATAGCCCAGAGGCGTTGCCAGTACCAGAACACCTGAGTCTGACCACCGCAGAATGCCGCATCCCTCGAGCCTGACCTCCATCACTATCCGTTTGCAGCCGAGCTGAAGGCGAGCCGTACTCCGAGCCGAAGGTGAGCCGTCCAGCGGGTCCGGGTGCAGCGCCTCCAAACAATGTCAAACAAAGGCCTCTAATTCCGAACCATTCCCGAGCTGCGGACTCAAATACTAAAGGAATCATGACTCTCGAAGCACCCGAACCTACGGTGCACACGCACCTAGAAAAGCGACCTTTGCACCCTGCGTGTGTGAAATTTTGCACCAAGATGGTGCAAAATTTCGCACCCAGCTCTGGGTTCGAAATTTCGAACCCAACAGGTACGACATTTCGAACCCGGCTCCGGGTTCGAAATTTCGAACCTAACGGGTGCGAAATTTCGGACACATCCCCGGGTTCGAAATTTATGCTTGTGTGAGTGGCAGATTTGAATTTTTTGCATGTGGTCCGTATTTCTACCTAATCCTACCTACCCCCACTCCTATAAATAGCCCCTGGCCTCACACTTAAAAGGGGTAGGATTTTCTTCACTGTAGACCTTCCTAAAGCTTCATCAGCCTCATTAATGGCATCTCCCATTTGAGAAAGAAGGAGAATTAAATATTCTTTTTTCCAAATACATAGCATATGAGAATTTTGAAAGTGAATGTAATGAGCGTGGCTTTACCTTGTAATTCTTGAGTGATTAATAAAAGTTCAACATCTTTCCAAAGTGGACGTAGGCCTAATGCGCGGTCGAACCACTATAAATTATCATGTCATTTACCGCTTTCTCTTACTTAGTCTTGTGACAAAATTAACTTTTCCTAGTAATAGGAATCTTTGGTGTTTGTGACATTTTTTGCCATCAACATTTCGTGCGTTCACTGAGATTTAAACACAAGATTAGCATCTTTCTTCCACATTATCTTCTCGACTTCGACGCGCTTAGGGTTCCTTGCTCAACCTGCTATCGAGACCGCTTACGATGGTAAAGAAGTCAAAGAATGCAATGGTAGGCTCTTCAGCCACAACAGAGGCCGGTACATCCCAATAACCTCAACCGGTGGATATCTCAACCAGTTATGAAACCATCCCGCATATTGTGGACCCTGATGCGCCCATTACACAAGCTCAAATCCGCATGCTTAATGAAAGATATGTGAACACTGCGGTCGAGCTTAACCAAGCATTATGGAATAACATCGACCTTATGCCGCAACTCCAAGAAAGTCAACGCGTCGTCGCTCGACTTAAACTAACTCGGAACAATGCTCGACCCCGACCAACTTCCTCAGAAACTTCCTCTTTCGAGTCAAGGGGCTCACACCAAAGGAGGAGGTTTAGATTCATCAACAACATCGCCACTCGTACCAAAGCCCTCGATAACGGTAACGGTCATGCCAGTGGAAATGGGAACGACAACAGCGACCGAACTATAATCACATATAGCGAGGAGGAACGGTACCGAGACCGTACTCGCTTGATTATCAATGACGGACCAGATCCTTCAAACCAATATCTTCCTCGACACAACCCGATGGTCGCTAATCAGAGTGATTGTAACAACCCGTATTTTCAATAATCTGTTATAACATAAATTGAGGCAGAATTAAATTATAAAATGGGAATCAAGGGAAACGGGCTATGCCATTGCGTTCGTCTCGGAAAAATACGCGAAATAGAGTCCGAGTTTTCAAAAATCGGAGTCCGTATGACCCAGTTAAGGCCCATTGAAGTTTGCAGAAAATTTCTAAGTAAAAACAGATTTAAATTTGAAATTAGAAACAAGGGTTTGGGCCAGCTGGGCCAAGGCGGGAAAAATCCCGCCCAGGACCCCATGTCGACAGGCCTGTCGACAGGGGTCTAGGCATGTCGACTGCCCTGTCGACAGCCCTGTCGACAGGGGGTGCCCAGGCAGTCTAACCTGGTGCACCATTTTTGATTTAGGCTGGGTCTTGGGGCTTGGTTCTAGAGGATTCCGAGATCTGACGGGCCAAAACTATCCTAGGGTTAATCCTAGGGCTAAAAACACTCTAATCTTCTATAAATATACCCCTAATCCTACCCTAAAGCCTCATTATTCATCCTAGCAACAAAACTATGCCAAAATCTAAACTCTCATGGCCTCCACCTAAAACCCTAGCCTCCAATCTCTTCATTAATAATTCCTAAGTAATTTTCCATGCATACAAGCATATTTAGGCTTGTATGATCCTCCTTAGCTTGCATTAAAGGCTTGTTTTTCAATTGGCATCATAAAGGAGGAGTCTTGATCAAGTTTGCTTGCATTTGGGGGTCTTAATTAGTTGCATAAGGGGTTTCTTGCATTTGTTATACTCATTTGAGTCCGCATAAGCATTGTAAGCCCTCTTACCCTCACTTTACAAACTCTAAAGTTATCATGTGGTGATTATTGAGATTTGTACATGTTTTATGGATTATGCATGTTTATGCATGTTTGCTAAGCCATGATTTACAAGTTAAATGAGTTATGCATGTTTATGCATGTTTGCTAAGCCATGATTTACAAGTTAAATGAGTTATGCATGTTTATGCATGTTTGCTAAGTCATGATTTACAAGATAATTGAGTTATGCACGTTTATGCATGTTTGTTAAGTCATGATTTACAAGTTAATTGGGTCATGCATGTTTATGCAAGTTTACTAAGCCATGATTTGCAAGTTCATTTAGTTATGCATACTTATGCAAGTTTAAGATGACAAGTTGTGCATGTTTTGACAAGTTGTGCAAGTTTGACAAGTTATGCATACTTATGCAAGTTTAAGATGACAAGTTGTGCATGTTTTGACAAGTGGTGCATGTTTTATGGTAATACGCAAGATCACTATGCTAAGTTGTGCAAGTCTAACATGTTATGCATGATTGTTGTGCAAGTTTATCATATATGTTGTGCCAAGTTCCCTCTTCCTATCCTTTATGCGTTACTACGAATATGTAAGCGATAGAATGACGATGGGGGTTTTGGGGTAAACTTAAAATACATAAAAATATAAGATTGGGAATTTACCTATTAAGTTAGGTCTACCCCTTGGGAATTTACCTATTAAGTTAGGTCTACCCAAGTAATTGTTTGACTTGTGATTATGTTTTGGAATAAAGTGGACATGACACTTAGAAAACATAAGTGTGGCCAACTCGAGGTTGGGTTGAGTTTGTAGCGTAATTCTACCCGGAACCGACCGGCTTAACTAGTGGCTACAAACAATAGGACCCAATGTGAGAAGTTGGTCATGGGGTGCCAAGACCCGAGGTTAGACCAAGTTGTGGTGTAAAGCTACCCGGACCCGCCCGGCCTAACTAGTAACCACAACAAGGTCTAATGTGAGAGGTTAAGGTGCATTAAATTAATTAATGCCTCATGATTAGGGTTAAGTCAGGGTCCACTAATACTTAACCAATTTGGGGATTCGAGGGATTAGAACGTAGTTAAGTTGTGAACCGTTGGTCACACTTAACTAGTTTAATCCATTTGGGAGATCAAGGGATTAGAATGGGGTTAAGCCACACTTAACCAGTTTAATCCAGGATTAGTGAGGGGTTAAGACCACACTTAACCCTCTTAGAAACCCTAGCAACGTGGTCTGTTCCAGCAGTAATCCCAGTTTGGTATCATTCACAACCCTAGAGGCTAGGCTAGGGCGGGGCACGATTACTGGACTGATGTAAGCGACCAAAGCGACGGCTGAGTGGTACCGCGGTGCGGGTCCGGCGGGCTACGGACGTGCACGTAGTCCGATGTTGGACAAACTCGAGGCACGGGTACCAGTAGATCTGGGCTGTGCATTATTGCTTAAGTGTCCGGGGTTTGCACCCGAGGGCTTGATACACCCGAAGGTGGACCCAGCACAGTCAGACTACATCCATAGGTGGGCCGTATGGACATCAACACTTGACGTGTTAGGCTTATAGGGAGCCGATCAACTAGACCGTTGGGTTGGACCTTATACTAAGGTCACTTCATGTTATTGGGCCAAAGTTTGGGCTAAGGGATCAATACCTGTTATGTTGGTTTGCTAGTACACCGTGGTGCAAAGACTTAACCTTGTTTTATGCGATGACACCTCTATCTATCTTGTAGTTACTTTATCATGCCAGTATGTTGTTAGCTATATCTCAGTTTCCATCATGATGTTAACTTTATTAGTTTATAGACTGATCGTAGCAGGGCTTACTCAGTCTTTTTGACTGACCCGTTTTGTTTCGCCTCTTTTCTTCCGTTTCCCCCCCCCAGGTTCTCAGGGAGGGAATACAGGAGCCTAGCTTGGAGCTTAGCTGCTTTCTTGGATAGCTCATGTATGGACTTGAGCTCGCTATGGTTTTTCCACTTTGGGGATAGCTACTATTATGTTTTCTTTTTCAGTTTCAGATAATGTTATTTCATGTACTAGACTTGTTTATTTGGGAAATTGACATTTTGATGTACCAGACTTGCTTTTGAAATAGTTTAAAAATCTTCCGCTGTTTTATTTACTTACTCTGTTTATTTACATATATATATATGTCATGTCCTGCCTTGCTATATCATTATGCATGTTTACCAATAATGCCCCTCCAAAGCTAGTGCATTCCTTTGCGAGTGACCCTGGCGGAGGTGGGGTGTTACATTTGGTATCAGAGCATATGGTTTACGAGAAGGGATAAAAAGGTTTTTAGAACTTTTTGAAAAGAAAAACTATTTTCAAAACCAAGTATAAAGTATTTTCCAAAGAAAAGTCTAGTTATTCTTAAAAGGCTATTCCCCAAAAGCCATCAGCACTATCCTTTGACTCCTCGTTTAAACTCTTTTCTTTTCGTTTCCAGCATGTCTGATAATCTCATCTTGCCCGAAGGAGTAATGATACCCGATTGGTTTCGTCGGTACTTGGAAGTCACGGCACCGGTCCCGAGTGTCCCTAATGTTGTCTCCCCAGTCGAGACCGTTGTTCCTCCTCCTCCTCCCATAGCTGATGTTCCTCTTCCTCCTTCCCCTCAGCATCCTCAAACTGACTTCGCAGAGATTTGCCAAGATTTTAAGGCGATGGGTTGCAAGAATTTCTTTGGAACCGAGACTGTTGTAGAGGCAAGGAATTGGTTGAAAGAGACCGAAGATCTTTTAGCCACCTTTGATATAGGTGACCGCAGGAAGGTTTTATTGGCAGTATGGTTGCTAAAGGAAGAAGCTGCACGTTGGTGGGTAGTCACCACCGCTACTAGTCCAATTGAGACTTGGGATGACTTTAGAGGAAGTTTTGGACTGAGATTCTTATCACTGAATCAGGGGGACATGACTATTAGGGAATACATAGATAAGTTTAATCAACTGGCTCGTGTCAATTTAGACTTAGTTAATACAGCTCAGAAGAAGGCCCTACACTTTGCTTTAGGATTAAACGAGCCATTACGTGATTTGACCCTGTCTCATATACCGTTGGGGGCGACTTTCGAGAGTTTGGTGAATCTGGCCCTACTTCAAGAAGAAGATAACAATGACAAGAGAGAGGTCAAGGCGAATGAGTCTCAAGGCAAGAGAGTAAATTCCGGGAAACGGGGCAAGAATATGAAATGCAACTTCTGTGGTAAAGTTGGACATATGGCCAGGGAATGTAGGAAGAAGGAGAAGAGAAAGCGGGGCGAATGCTTCATTTGTAGTGAGTTTGGACATTTCAGCAAGGATTGCCCGAGGAAACAAGGGCAAGGTCAGACTCGGTGTACAGGACTATCTGGAGGGCGAGATCATCCCCTCAACACCGTTCTTCCAGCTCATGATAGAGGTAGTGTTTCTGTTGAAAATCTTGTTTACATTTTCTGCTCGTACTTTGTTTGATTCTGGCACATCGCATAGTTTTATTTCATCTGATCTAGTTGAAAGTTTGCACCTAAGTACTAGTCTGGTTGATGATCCCGTGTGTGTTTCAAATCCAATTGGGGGTTCTGCCCGTTTGTCTGTGGTCTGAGTGGATTTGAAAATTTCTGTCTTGTGTACAGAATTCTCGTGGGATGTTTATATTCTCGGTTTCGGGGGGATATGGGTTGGCTTTGGGCATGGAATGGTTGTCCTATTAGGGAGCCATTCTGGGTTTTTGTATATAGGGTTGTGAGGCTCATGACTCGCCTCAGTCGTACCCTTAGAAATTTCAGGCAACCCTAGGGGTCCCGTCAAGTTATCTTGGATCCCTCAACTCGTCTATCGATAGTTTGCAATCTGTGAGGGTGGTCCGAGAATATCCTGATATCTGGATAGATTTCCGTATTATCTGGTTGGTAATACCAAGCCAGTTTCGTGGCCGAATAGGCACATGACCTCACGAAATGAGAGTTAAGAAAGCAAGTCAAGGAGTTGCTTGAGAAGAACTTCCTGAGACGAAACATTTTCGAGTAGGGTGCTCCAGTAGCATTCGGTACTAATGTGGACGGTTTACTTCGCTTATGTGTTGATCTTCGTCAGAAGAATAGGTAACCGTTACCAAGGATCAATGATTTGTCTGATCAGCTTGTAGGAGCATCCGCTTTCTTTTGATCTAGCTACCGGATTCCATCAGCTTAGGATGGCTGAGGATGGAATTGACAAGACTGCGTTTAGGACTCTGGATGGGTTTTAGAATGGCTAGTCATGCTATTTGGTTTGACTAAGGCACCCGCATATTACGTGATTTTGATGGGTAGGGTGTCTAGGAAGTCCTTGAACAAGTTTGTCAGGGTCGTCGTAGACGATGTTTTGATCTCCTTAAAAGAACGAGGAAGAACATGCTATACATCTCAAGAAGGAGATGGATATGCTTGAACCACCAGTTGAAGGTCAAGTTCTCCAAATGTCACTTTGGAGGAAAGAAGTTGGATTTCTTGGGCACACAGTCCCTAAGTAAGGCTTAGCGGTGGATTCCGCTAAAGTGGCTGCGGTTTGAGACCGGAAAGCTCTGAGAAGGGCAATTGAAGTGAGAAGCTTTCTCCGTTTGGCTAGTTAGTTAGCATTCCCGGAGCTTAGACTTACTCTTCTGGATCAAGAAGGGAGTTTCACGGGAAGAAGACCCGCAGTTGGTCAAGAACATGGACCAGTTGACTCGAGGCGAGATGTTAGGTCACCTCGCTAGATATAGTATAAAGGATGACTAAGGCGCGACAAGAGATTATGCGTTCCTCGAGTGAAAGACTTGGTAAAGAAGGTTCTTGAAGATGCGCATCACTCGAGGAGGTGGCCGAGTTGGTCTCAGAATACATGTTGTGCCACCAGGTTAAGGTCAAGTCATAGGAGCCCAGTGGGCCATTACCTCCATGGGAAATTTCGCAAGGGAAGTGTGAAAACATCTCGATAGATTATGTGGATAGACTACCTAGATCAAAGAAAAGGGAATACGGGTATGAGGGTCATAATAGATAGACTCGCGAAGAGTGCTCATTTCAGAGCGAGAAAACTGCATCATGGTTAACAGCGGTCTACCCTCAAGAAGTTGGCCAGTTTTGAAATAGCCTACAGGAAGCCATGGGTAGGCAACTGAATCTAGGTATGACCTATCACTCATAGGCAGATGGTTCATTTCGATTTAAGCATGAGTTATAGGAAATCACGTTTATAAGGGGCAATTGGCAACGTGGATTGGTATTTTCAAGAAAAGTTCTGCTGCGTGGAATACTTTATAGTAAGTAGACGAGATCCAGGATTTACTAGTGAATTTTGGAGAGCTTGCACGAATCATGAGGTTATAATTATGTTTAAGCCAAGGAATCATGAAGTGGAAGATAGTCAAAGCATAGTGGAGTTAAGCTCAAGGAAAACGTGACTAAGAAGAGTGAAGACTAGATACACGCATCATATCCCTTTTTAAGAGTGCATCCTTGATCCTCGCTTTCCTGTGGAGCTTGCTTGCAAGCTGTCTTTTGCATATATCCTCTCGGTCCCATTCTCGATCTTATTTCTGTTGTAAACTCCATAAGGGGGTTAAGACTCATCGGTTAGCACTATATGTCAAAGTTTGAATGGATTTCTTGTAATACAAAAAGGAGTTTATCTAGTTTATCTAGTTTATCGTGCCTGTCTTGTCATGAGAACCTTAGGTAGAAACCCTTTTGGTTGAAACATGTGTTTGAAACATGTTATGTTTGATGGTCGCAAGTGGTTGCAAGTGTTTGCAAGTGGTTGCTCGCGGATGCATTATACACGATTAGGCACTAGATCGGCTCACACACTCCTCATATTGCATGTGCATGAGTGTTTATGCTTATTCATGGATGAAATTCGTATGCCATCACATGGATGTTGCATATGGATGTATGATTGAGCACGCATGTAGATATTATACATTATATTAGGAATTTGCATACATATGGATTCATTTCACTGACATACATATGCATTAAGGAGGTTTACTGTATCAGTAGCCGCCTGATTTACATACATATGCATTAAGGAGGTTTACTGTATCAGTAACCGCCTGATTTTTGCATTAGATAAGTACATATACACACACTTTTGCATATGTTCATCCAGCATTTAGAATCTTTTAAGGACAATGATTGCTCGTGGATGATGCTTTGAGTAGATGGATGATTGGATGGTAGGATACGTTCTTCCTAACTTGAAGATTTCGGGGACGAAATCCTTTAAGGAGGGGAGAATGTAACAACCCGTATTTTCAATAATCTGTTATAACATAAATTGAGGCAGAATTAAATTATAAAATGGGAATCAAGGGAAACGGGCTATGCCATTGCGTTCGTCTCGGAAAAATACGCGAAATAGAGTCCGAGTTTTCGAAAATCGGAGTCCGTATGACCCAGTTAAGGCCCATTGAAGTTTGCAGAAAATTTCTAAGTAAAAACAGATTTAAATTTGAAATTAGAAACAAGGGTTTGGGCCAGCTGGGCCAAGGCGGGAAAAATCCCGCCCAGGACCCCATGTCGACAGGCCTGTCGACAGGGGTCTAGGCATGTCGACTGCCCTGTCGACAGCCCTGTCGACAGGGGGTGCCCAGGCAGTCTAACCTGGTGCACCATTTTTGATTTAGGCTGGGTCTTGGGGCTTGGTTCTAGAGGATTCCGAGATCTGACGGGCCAAAACTATCCTAGGGTTAATCCTAGGGCTAAAAACACTCTAATCTTCTATAAATATACCCCTAATCCTACCCTAAAGCCTCATTATTCATCCTAGCAACAAAACTATGCCAAAATCTAAACTCTCATGGCCTCCACCTAAAACCCTAGCCTCCAATCTCTTCATTAATAATTCCTAAGTAATTTTCCATGCATACAAGCATATTTAGGCTTGTATGATCCTCCTTAGCTTGCATTAAAGGCTTGTTTTTCAATTGGCATCATAAAGGAGGAGTCTTGATCAAGTTTGCTTGCATTTGGGGGTCTTAATTAGTTGCATAAGGGGTTTCTTGCATTTGTTATACTCATTTGAGTCCGCATAAGCATTGTAAGCCCTCTTACCCTCACTTTACAAACTCTAAAGTTATCATGTGGTGATTATTGAGATTTGTACATGTTTTATGGATTATGCATGTTTATGCATGTTTGCTAAGCCATGATTTACAAGTTAAATGAGTTATGCATGTTTATGCATGTTTGCTAAGCCATGATTTACAAGTTAAATGAGTTATGCATGTTTATGCATGTTTGCTAAGTCATGATTTACAAGATAATTGAGTTATGCACGTTTATGCATGTTTGTTAAGTCATGATTTACAAGTTAATTGGGTCATGCATGTTTATGCAAGTTTACTAAGCCATGATTTGCAAGTTCATTTAGTTATGCATACTTATGCAAGTTTAAGATGACAAGTTGTGCATGTTTTGACAAGTTGTGCAAGTTTGACAAGTTATGCATACTTATGCAAGTTTAAGATGACAAGTTGTGCATGTTTTGACAAGTGGTGCATGTTTTATGGTAATACGCAAGATCACTATGCTAAGTTGTGCAAGTCTAACATGTTATGCATGATTGTTGTGCAAGTTTATCATATATGTTGTGCCAAGTTCCCTCTTCCTATCCTTTATGCGTTACTACGAATATGTAAGCGATAGAATGACGATGGGGGTTTTGGGGTAAACTTAAAATACATAAAAATATAAGATTGGGAATTTACCTATTAAGTTAGGTCTACCCCTTGGGAATTTACCTATTAAGTTAGGTCTACCCAAGTAATTGTTTGACTTGTGATTATGTTTTGGAATAAAGTGGACATGACACTTAGAAAACATAAGTGTGGCCAACTCGAGGTTGGGTTGAGTTTGTAGCGTAATTCTACCCGGAACCGACCGGCTTAACTAGTGGCTACAAACAATAGGACCCAATGTGAGAAGTTGGTCATGGGGTGCCAAGACCCGAGGTTAGACCAAGTTGTGGTGTAAAGCTACCCGGACCCGCCCGGCCTAACTAGTAACCACAACAAGGTCTAATGTGAGAGGTTAAGGTGCATTAAATTAATTAATGCCTCATGATTAGGGTTAAGTCAGGGTCCACTAATACTTAACCAATTTGGGGATTCGAGGGATTAGAACGTAGTTAAGTTGTGAACCGTTGGTCACACTTAACTAGTTTAATCCATTTGGGAGATCAAGGGATTAGAATGGGGTTAAGCCACACTTAACCAGTTTAATCCAGGATTAGTGAGGGGTTAAGACCACACTTAACCCTCTTAGAAACCCTAGCAACGTGGTCTGTTCCAGCAGTAATCCCAGTTTGGTATCATTCACAACCCTAGAGGCTAGGCTAGGGCGGGGCACGATTACTGGACTGATGTAAGCGACCAAAGCGACGGCTGAGTGGTACCGCGGTGCGGGTCCGGCGGGCTACGGACGTGCACGTAGTCCGATGTTGGACAAACTCGAGGCACGGGTACCAGTAGATCTGGGCTGTGCATTATTGCTTAAGTGTCCGGGGTTTGCACCCGAGGGCTTGATACACCCGAAGGTGGACCCAGCACAGTCAGACTACATCCATAGGTGGGCCGTATGGACATCAACACTTGACGTGTTAGGCTTATAGGGAGCCGATCAACTAGACCGTTGGGTTGGACCTTATACTAAGGTCACTTCATGTTATTGGGCCAAAGTTTGGGCTAAGGGATCAATACCTGTTATGTTGGTTTGCTAGTACACCGTGGTGCAAAGACTTAACCTTGTTTTATGCGATGACACCTCTATCTATCTTGTAGTTACTTTATCATGCCAGTATGTTGTTAGCTATATCTCAGTTTCCATCATGATGTTAACTTTATTAGTTTATAGACTGATCGTAGCAGGGCTTACTCAGTCTTTTTGACTGACCCGTTTTGTTTCGCCTCTTTTCTTCCGTTTCCCCCCCCCCCAGGTTCTCAGGGAGGGAATACAGGAGCCTAGCTTGGAGCTTAGCTGCTTTCTTGGATAGCTCATGTATGGACTTGAGCTCGCTATGGTTTTTCCACTTTGGGGATAGCTACTATTATGTTTTCTTTTTCAGTTTCAGATAATGTTATTTCATGTACTAGACTTGTTTATTTGGGAAATTGACATTTTGATGTACCAGACTTGCTTTTGAAATAGTTTAAAAATCTTCCGCTGTTTTATTTACTTACTCTGTTTATTTACATATATATATATGTCATGTCCTGCCTTGCTATATCATTATGCATGTTTACCAATAATGCCCCTCCAAAGCTAGTGCATTCCTTTGCGAGTGACCCTGGCGGAGGTGGGGTGTTACAGTGATGGGCCCGCTTTTCCAATGGCCCGCGCTCCTCCAGAATAGGATCCGCATCACCTCGCTCCACCTCATCATCCACACGAAGACCAATCCTAGATGTCGAGGAAATGGAGGAAGACGATCTAGACATCCATCCTAGAAGACGCCCTCGTAACAAAATTCATGAACCTCACCAAAACCCATGGGACCACATGGCGGATCCCTATCCAACCTACCTCCCCGACATGGTTCGAAGGATCACAAAGGAAACGTGTGGAAACGTTCATGATTTGTGGGAAGCGCACATTAGGCGCAACCCCTTCACAAGAAGGCTGAGCGAAGTGGAATGGCCGCGATGCTTCAGCATGCCACAGATGTCGCTCTACGATGGCACCACTAACCCATGTTCCTTCCTAAAATGATACGAATGGAAAATGGACTTGAGCCGGAGCAACGATCTGGCCAAATGCAAGTTCTTTCAAATCTTCTTATCAGGAACCGCTCTACTATGGTTCTCTTGCCTCCGATTCGATACCATTGACAACTTTGTCCAATTTGCTACATAGTTGGTCAAAAAATTCAGGATGCATATTCCAACTCCTTAGAATTCCCTCGCCTTGTCCAATTTATAACAAGGACCCGCCAAATCTCTCAAAAGCTATCTCTCCCGGTTTAATGTCGCCGTTGCCGAGTTCGAGGATCCAGACCCTCGCATCATACTCTTCCAGTTAGCAAAGGGCATCCTCCCTACTTCCGAATTCAGTGAATGGATCAATCAGAAGAAGCCGAAAACCCTTGGTGCTTTCCATGAAAAGGCTAGGCAATACTTATGCCAAGAAGAAGCATGGCGAAACCGACTGCCTAAGGCCGGTCTTCCCAACAATCCACATGCGGGTACCATAAATGACAACGTCAAAAGGGAATAGATAGGAAAGTTTTTTAATAAGGACACGGGGGCAGGTCCCTCCAAACAAAGGCCAAATAATAGTAGGCAACACGGCCGCAAAAACGGCCAAGTTCCTTCGGAAACCACGACACACGGCCCTCACCAGGCGTACAAGGTTTACACCCCCAGAATGAAGACTTGGAAACAATCTACTTGAAAACATGTAACGCGCTTCAATAAAAAAGGTGTCCAATAGAGAAACAACTTATCACGTGAAGAATACTGGCAAGTACTGTCGATACCACGACATGTACGTGCATAATACCAACGATTCCCATCAACTAAAAGACGTAATCGAAAAGCTTATTCGCAAGAAGGACCTTGAACAGTACGTCCAAAAAGCATTGTGGTTGTCACAGGCATCAAGCAAAATTCCGGCAAAACATAATGCTCACCCCATTGGCCGCAATTCACGCTGGTCCCTCTCACCAGCCCCAACCGGCAGGGGACCCACTACAAACAGATCTCCTTCCACTTGTGGACCCCGAAGTTCTTGCCACCCAAGCACTGATTCGCATGCTTAATAAGAAATATGAGAATACAGCTCTCGCGCTAGACATTAATGATTAACATCAACCTTATGCGCAAACTTCAAGAAAGTCAACACATCGTCATTCTACTTCGGCTTGCTCAGAACCGCGCCCGATCGCAGTACACCGCATCGGGAATTTCTTCTTTCAAATATAGGGGCCCGCGTCGAGGATGAAGGTACAGCTTCAATAAAAACATCGCTGTCCGCTCCAGCATTTGTACGGCGATAGAAACAACAACAAAAATAAGATGATGATTGAACCATCATCACTTGCGGCCAAGGAGCACAGTAAAAAACCAGGTCCGAATAATCATAAAAGTTACACGAAGGAATGCTGCCCACTCAAGAGAAACCCGCTTGAGGTGTAATCCCTCTGCTAGGATCGTACACAAAGCTGAGTGGCCTCGAGGCTTCAGCACACCACATGTGGCATTCTATGAAGGCACGACCGATTTCTAATCATGGCGATGTCGGAATCACTATAAAAAAAAAGAGAAAGGGAATGCATCATCCTGGCCATCCTCAGCTCTGACGATCAAGCCCCCGCTAGGCGGACTCAAGCTGCTATGAGTCCGAACATTAATCGACTTCCACAGCATCGTGTAATCGGAGTTGGAGCCCCATAAATTGCCAGAGACCTTCCATCAAGAAGGAACGCTAGGCTCCAAAGTCCTGGACTAGATTACGACCACTATAATGCGTCCGGAGCCCAACCTCCAATTATCGCCGACACGATCCATGGAATCATGAGGAAACCATGGGAGCATGCCCACGACGTCTACGAAATTAGTATGAGGCGTAACCCATTCACTTTGGCTATCCATAATACCAAATGGAAATTACACATCGACATGCCAACACTTACCCCATATTAAAGAAGCCATGATTCTTGAAGCGTCACTAGCTGCTACAAATGGCACATGGGTTCATTATACGTCACCAATGCAATCAAGTCCATGTACTTCCCCATCCTTATCAATGACGGCTCTATACAGATTCTCTCGACTTCCACCTTAAACTATCTCAACTTCTGAATAACTGGCCAAAAGATTGGTCGTGCAGTCTAGAATGCACGTCGTGAGGCCTAGAGACATCCTTTGAGTCTCGAACATTTACCAAGGCACACATGAAACTCTCAAAGGCTATCTCGCAATATCCCACGCCGCCTTGGCCGAAGTCAAGAAATCTACTCTTCGAATCGCACTCATCAAGCTTACGAATGGCATGCCACCTAATTCCAAACTTAGAGCATGGACCGATAAAAGACAATCAATGATTCAGGAGATCTTCTGTATGAATGCCGACTACTTCCTATGCCGAAAGTTAGCATAAAGGACTCGAGCTTCTCACCTCAACATCCTGCCTCATTACGACCCCCAGGGCTCTAACAACTCTAATTCAACTGCTCTGCACAATCTTGCTCACACCGGCAGCGTCAAAGGTAGTTGCAACAATCAAGGGAGGCGTCTTCGACTTCCTTCTTCTCGCAGTCGTACTGCTTTAAAGGCACCCACAGGATGATCTAACTTGCATCATGCAATCCACCACCATGCAAAAGGTCAAGACCTAAAAGTACGACGAGCACCCCCAAGGGACTCTACAGGATATTGTCGGTTCTACGTCCGCAGATACAACAACACAAATATGTTTCATCACTTGCAGAAAGATAGCAAGGAACTCGTCCGCATGGGAATTTTGAACCGCTCAACGCTCATCATAGATTCCCACAGCATGGGTTCTCCAAACCACTCCACTCCCATCAAATGTTCTCACTATGTGGGACCTTCGAGCCATTCGATGCTCATCGAGAATCCTCAGTGCATGGGATCTCTGAGCTACTCGGCGCTCATCAAATGTTTCCACTCACGACCTCGACCAACAACTAATCCCTCAAAATCATCCCCCTACCTCGTCAGGACTATAACTTTCATGGCCCAGTTGACTTTAGGTTGTCATCGGAGATACCAGTTTGCAAATCCTCTTTGTCTATGCTACCCTCATTGGAAGAGGAACAAAAACTAAAGGTGAACATTCTCCTGTGAAAGACACTTCCTTTTCGTCGTGTTGTGTCCTTTTTGGTCCTTTATTCGGCGCTCCTGGCCTCCACCAACCAACAGGGGGCACGTTGGGAAGCATTACCAGAGGAACATTTTGAAGCAAGCCCGAGAATTCTAGTTCTTTGTCACCCTCAAGGCCGTCCTCTACGATACAGCAATCCCCGAGGTTATCATTGGAGAAATCGGCCATCAACTCCTTAACACCATCAGCTCGCCCATAATATATATACATATACATATACATATATATATATATATATATATATATAGAGAGAGAGAGAGAGAGAGATACAGAGAGAGGAGGCAAGAGAGATGATTCAATATTGTAAGGAAGGCATACACATCATCAGAAAATGGGACCTTGAGCACAATTGCCAATGGAAATGTCTGTTGGTAAAGGGTCGCAACCTTTCCAACAGTCATTACCATTACAATTTGAGCATAATCACCCATTCACAGATAGATGCCTCATTCAGGCCTACGTATATACAGGCCAGCAAAAAAATGATGAAATCAAAACGCAAAGCAAGGCCACTTTTCCAAGATACACCTCCTCTTTGCTGTATCGTAACCATCCTCCTCCAACTGACACTTCTGCACTTGGGGCACGTTTGGAAGCTCAGCCGAGAGCCCGCGGAATTGTACATCAGCGGCTTCACCTTCAAATGGGCCTTTCCTCCACATGCAGGCCTCGCTCCTCGCTAGAAAGAACCATACCCCTACAACAGAAGCTCATTGATGGAACTTTCAAACTCTCAACCATGGACGGAGCCGAACTCCCAAGGGCATGGAATAACGAACAAATCCACCTTTACCCTACATAACTTAGGGTACAATTGATTCATGCCTTCCAACGATGTTTTCGTTTCCTGCAATTCGAAGCAATTCAAAGGCTACTACTGACCACAGTTATCCGCAGGAGTGATGTTCAGTTTCCTGTCTCCCCTCCATTTTTGCTCCATGCATGACGTTCACGACGTGTTTGATTAATCCTGACAAACAACTTGCGTGCAAACACTCGCTCGCCGCAATAGTGTTATGAGCATGGGAGTCGGTGCCGCCATCCAAACCTCGATCCAACATCAAGGTCAAGCAACACTGGCTATGTCCGGCACCCCGAGCACGGAAGCCGACAACGCTACTCGAGTCGCCGTCCCGTCGCCCGACCGAGTATAAATAACCACTCACTCGAACCTCGGCCCCGTTTCGAGACTGAGGATAAATCGTTCCGCGTCCAAGTCTAGGCGACTTGGCGCCGCCACCCAGCAGCCAACTAAGAGTGATGAAAGTCTCTCTTCGCCGGTTATGGGTGTCGGTCGAATCTTGACACAGCACCAAGACCGACCTTAAATCGTTTCCCCCCGAAGCTCTCAAGGCTTAGGTGTAGCTCATGGCCACGATCGGACCGTACGGGCTGATGATCGGAGCTTTTCTACGTCGGCGAATAAACGACGCTTGGCGGCTCGCCCCAACCGGATGAACAACGGGAGAGCCACCCACCTAGCGTAGCGCATAACGCGACGCCCCATGCCTTCGCTATACTTGGGATTAACCCCAGGCCACAAAAAACAGCAAGCGCAGAGCCTGGTTTTGTAAACTACGGTTTTCTTGAATTGAGGGAAACTTAATGAAACCAGCACTCTATCTCACCCCTTCGGAATAATTGACCTAGAGCACTATACACAATAACACCTCTTTGGAATAATTGACCCAGAGCGCCGTACACAATCGCTTTCTCGTTAGGTGTAACGATAAGTATGCTTATGCAAGTACGGGATGCCTCAAAACTTAAGAAGAACATTCAAACATTTAACACCAATTGCGATCTTTACTAGTTCATATTTCATTTCTACACACACCCCGAATAGACTACATGTCTAACATTTCTTCTTTATGATGACAGTGTGTACATGAAAACCACACCATACCTTTAAGGACCAAAAGCGAGGGACACACTCGCATATATTATTGGTTTACCTAACCCAATGTATCTTTTAATTCCTATAACAATTACTAGTGCTGCTCATCCTTCTCTTTTCTTTTCTTTTTTCTGTACTGGTTTGACACTTGGCAGGTGACCACCAGAGATGGGACCAATACTTCTAGAACCGCTTCCTCCTCCTATGCTCTTCAAAGGAGTAACAGATTCACAAGACATCTATGCACGACTCCCTTCATCATCTTCGCCCTCTTTTGATGGGCATCATCGACGGCTTTCCGTTTTCCTAGCCAACTAAAGGGCCCTCTCCTTCTCCGCCCCAATATCGGCCTACTTCTTGCCACCATAGCGGTAGATTTCTCCTTGACATCCTGCTTAGCTTTTGCCCCTGCATCTTGTATGACAGCCTCGTCCAATCAGTCTTCCCCTTTGGCTGCTCCGACTTTGCCACTAGCCAGGCTTCTGATCCAATACCTTAGCTTGCATTGTTTGCACACGTACATCAGCTACGCCTTCCGCATGAGCGCTTCGACTAACCACAACTTCTCCCCTCTAAGGAGGCTCATATAAATATGGGATCCCAAAGCCGTGGGTTCTCCTACATCCGCAGAGTGTTCCCGTTGTAACTCCAACCGGGACACGAAAGCTTGAGGAAGCACGGAGGCAAAGCCTGGTGACGCCTCCACTCCAAGGGGGAATTCCAGCAAAAGAGGCAACTATTTGACTCCTGAAAGTTCATCGCTCACATCCTCTTTAATTGTCAAGTACTCGAGCTCGGGAGCAGTCCCCCACCTATCTCTGCACCAACTTACTCATCGCAGGACCTGAGGAGGATCCCCATCAGCTTCCACACTGGCATTTCCATCACCACAACCTTCGGGGCAACCATTCTTAAGTAGAACATACACCTCACCACAAGGTTGATCCAGACCCTAAAGCTTGGGTCTCGGATACTTCTAAGCTCCCTCCAATACTATGTAGATCGGGCGTAGAAACCCGAACAAAAGGATAAAGGGAGCAATGCAACCACCAGTTCCCTGCGGAACGGGAGAATTTAGACAAGTTCTCAGTACATGAAACAAAAAATTCATACCTTGATCCAAGTTCTCGAGTTTCCATGGTCAGTTCACTAGGTTCCCAAAGTCCCAACGCCTTGCCAGCGAGCTCATACTAAAACACAACGTGAAGCTGATTCACACCCCTTGATGCAACAGCTTCCTACATATAAGCGCATCCGAACGTAGTGACGACACCTAGGTCTAATAGCTATGGAGGCGGTTACTGATAACCATTAACACCATTCTCGGGTTGGAAAAGGGTTACAATATAATTGGGCTAGAACTAACGACTCAACCGTATGTTTACATCTCATGTGCAAATCCGAGTAACCAGCCCGAATAAGCCCATCTCCATAATCATTCACCAACTAGTTGTGTTACGTTCAACTTCAATTACAAAACAAACATGAAACATTGAGCAACGATCCAAACTAGCTAGCTCATATCTGATGTCGAGCAAAACTAGAAGATACCCGGGCTTAGGGGCATCCCTCTATCGATTATCGCACCGGCCTAGTAATCTCAAGACCTGATCAGATCCCCTTTAGTCCCTGCATGGGTGTCATCTTCACTGCATCCCTTTGAGGCACCATCTTGAGAGCGCCTTCACCACACAACGAAGGCAACCCAGAGCCAGAGTCCAGGCCCTGGATGATTTTTCGACTTCCCATCATTGCCCTGGCTCCACAAAAAGCAGACACTCCGGAACATGATGGCAACCTTTAGCCTCAACAACTAACGCCATGTCCATCGCAAACCGCCAGCGCAACGCCTGAGTCAAGATGCAACTGTGCCGTGGTAGGGTTATTGATCGGATCCCATGCCAAACTGTTTAATTGTGTGTCGACATCCTACATATGTATTCGGGCCGATAATCCAAGCAAGTCCATTCCTCGTGGGCCACGTCGCAAAACCAAAACTCACGGACAATTGTCCGCTCATCGGGCTCCATGCAAATGTTTAAAGTTACTAACCCAAGCTTGGAGCCAAGACTAAATCAAAAAAGTGTGAACTTATGCATCGTGCTCCCACCACTTGCTGGATTATCACGACCCTCAAACCAGCTTCGACATCTCGAAAATAGAAGGGTCTATTAAGTGTCTTGGATACGAAGCCCACTCACGTATTCACGCATACATGTTGACCTTTATCCGAATTCCTAATTTTGTTTCCCATGATCCGCCGCTCCACGTTCCTGAGTGCCAAATACGAAAGCCCTGTTACTTTCCATATCTCTCTTCCCTTCTCCCGAAACCTAAGAACACATCGAACATCCAAAGTAAAAAAGAAGTATTTTGGCATCCTCCATCCTTACGATGATTCTCTGTCCGGAAAAGAGAAGAAAGGCTGTAGCTACAATTAGAGGATAAGTATGCCCTGAGCGAATATTTTGGGGTTGGAATTTGGGATCATACACCAAGATACGATCATTTTCACTTAACTTTGAAGCTCCAACTACAAAGTCAATCAGGACTCAGCGACCGCTTGTGTACTCACCAAGTGCTCAATCAACAAAGTGCACGTGCCCAACATTTGGGTTGACCTCGCCTCAAAGGAAAATCCATATGAATACATGCCACGGCATATGACAAGTATTGTCCAAACAATGGCTTTCACATATATGAGTTGTCGAAACATTGATCGATGGGACTAGCTTGGAACGATGAACGACCTTGGGTTCACAAATCCAAGTGATTTAACGGGTACTCCAAATTATCAAGCTCTATCCCAGCAATGTTTCAACAACCACTTAGGGCGATCGCGCGACTAAGCCATGGCAATGGCCATGCATGCATGCTTTTGAAATCTCAAACGAGCAGACCGACTTGATCCAAATGCATGGCCACAAGCCTCAAGGGTTCAAATGTACATACCCAACGGTCGGCTCTCGATCCGAAAACTCCTCGAAATGCTAAAATGCGCGATTACAAGCCCATGGCATGCAATTCATTTTTATGTTACCTATTCCAACTCAGATCGCATCGCACAAAACCACGCACAAATTTGCGATTGCATACGCGATTATAACCCAATAAAGAACCGTTTACAGTTCGATGCAATCAAGAGTCGGCAATTAACATTTATTGTCCTTAATCTGCTAGAACTAAATGCCTTGGATAGGTTCCAAATCAAGCAAGTCAAAACTCTTAGCAATGTTGGAATCCTAAGCTTATGCCAGCATATTCCGACAAGGCATCCAAACCACTCCGAAGTAGTGCGCTCTCGGTATACAACTCAAGAGGAAGGTCATAACGAATCGCTAAGCACCGCATGGAGATGTTTGCACCCATACTAGACTCATCTCACTTCAAAGCACGCCCCGTTAACACAGAACATACTTTGAGGGGGGAAATGTTAACCTTCCTTTTGGTCCGGTTGCAAAAAGTACGCAAGACACGCTCGATTCAGCATATCACGTGATTTTACAGCCCAGAGGCATTGCCAGTACCAGAAGACCTGAGTCTAGCCACCACCAGAATGTCACATCCCTCGAACACGACCTCCATTAGTATTCGTTCGCAGCCGACCAGAAGGCCAGTCGTACTCCGAGTTGAAGGCGGGTTGTCTAGCGGGTTCGGGCGCAGCGCCTCCAAACATTACCAAACATAGGCCTCACAGTCCGAACCGTTTTTGAGCCGAGGCCTCAAATCCTAAAGGAATCATGACTCTCGAAGAGCCCGAACCTGCGGTCGACACGCACCTAGAAAAGAGAACTTCGCACCCCACAGGTGCGAAATTTTGCACCCAACAGGTGCGAAATTTTGCACCCAACAGGTGCGAAATTTCACACCTAGCTACGGGTTCGAGATTTCGAACCTAGCTCTGGGTTTGAAATTTCGAACCCAGTGGGTAGAAATTTCAAACCCAACCCTAGGTTCGAAATTTGGAACCTAGTGGGTGCGAAATTTCAAACCCAACCCCGGGTCCGAATTTTGGAACCCTTCGGGTGTGAAATTTTGGACCCAGCCTCGGGTTTGAAATTTCTGCTAGTGCGAGTGGCGGGTTCGAATTTTCTACATGTGATCCCTATTTCTACCTACCCCCACTCCTATAAATAGCCCATGGCCTCACACTTCAAAGGGGTTGGATTTTCTTCACTTGGGACTTCCTAGAGCTTTATGAGCCTCACTAATGGCATCCCCTATTTAAAGAAGAAGGAGAATTAAATATTCTTTTTCCCATATACCTAACATATGGCAATTATGAAAGTGAATGTAATGAGCATGGCTCTACCTTGTAATTCTTGAGTGACTAATAAAAGGTCAACATCCTTCCAAAGTGGACGTAGGCCTAATCTGTGGTCGAACCACTACTAATTCTCGTGTCATTTACCGCTTTCTCTTACTTAGTCTTGCGACCAAATTAACTATTCCTAGTAATAGGAATCTTTGGTGTTTACGACATTTTTTGCCGTCAACAAAAATATTTTAACTGATTTAACCAATGCATTGGCAAATTGATTTTTCGTCTCTTTTGATAAAGGCGCAGTGAATATATTTTTGGTTACCGTTCCGCTCATAAACTGGTAACAATAACTTACATCATTGTCATTTTCTATGAAACCACAAAAGTAATCCACCACTAACCGATTCTAAAATTACATTCCATTTAATTTATTAATTGTATTTGAGTATAATTAATGTTATAGTAGTATTTATGCAATCAAACCTACTTCACATCGGCTCTTATAACACATGTTAACAAAACATACACAAGTAATAACATACCTCATGATTATTTTCTTGCAAGGTATTGAAATGATTCACCAATCGAGAAATACAACCACTCTTGACAAATCTGCCACTAGCTCCGTTTGAGTTACCATGCCTAGTCTGACTTCTTAAACTAGCCTTACCCCATACTGGTATTTCCATATTCACTATTGTATTGTGTACATGATACATTGTATGAAAACTTCATATGTGAGAAAATTGGGCACTGCACTTCTTTCCGTATATCTGCTAATTTCATAAAGATAAATCTGCATATGAAATACCACAGACAATACGACTTCTAGTTCCAGGAAGAAAAAACCTGGAAGACACCTTACACGCACACATTCCCCCCACCCCCACAATAGATTTACAAAGGAAATTTAAGCCTATATTTCCAAATACTTTTCCTTTTTAATATAATTTAGAACTACATGGAAGCCCATGAGTCCATCAATAGATAAACAAAATATTAGAAATCTATCTGCATGTGTCTTCGAAAAAAGGATAAATATCTAATATCCAAAAAAACATATTTGGATCCGCATTCGAGAATTATCCGTCTGTTTTCTATCAAAAAAATAGTCAATATTCCTTTATTTTAGTATAAAGATAGACATGTGCTAATTTCTAAATTAAGCTAATATTTTACATTATATTAATTTAATGCATATGAACTTTTCAAAACCATTATTTATTTATTTTTCACACCTTTATAATTAGTAGGATTGAAAGAAAAGTTAAAGCTAAAAAATAGTTTATTTACATTTCTAAATTTATCGATTGTTAGCATATAAGAATCATTCATATCCACGTGTATCCGTGAATGCAGATATATAATATTCGAAAATAACTTCAGATGTGAATACGAATATGTTCCAATTTAAAATTGTTTTTAAGTAGTATCAAAAAATCTTGTTGCCAAACATGTATTTTATTATTCCATTCAATAAGTTTTTTGTTAACCCAAATTTTTGGAAGCTTTAGACTTGTAATATCTCATAAGACAAATAGAAGTGTACTTTCTATTATTTTAATGTCATATGTTTTGTACCAAAGTTAAACTTTGGCATGAAGTATACAAAAATAATTAGCTACAACTAGTGAACGAATGCAGTTTTTGCATATCACTACATATAACGAAATCAAAATCATTCTTACAACCCAAGCAGTCTCTTTCTATTTTTTCTTTGCATATGTGTACAACACAGGGACTCGTATATCTGTTTCTAGTCCTATCTTACCATTATTTATAACTCAAAGACTCAACTAGCTGCTGCTAATACTATCTTAGTATCTGTAGACTACAAAAAACTCATCAAGCACGTCCATATCATCCCGTATAGTATTTTTCAAACACCAAAACAACCAAATAGATCAATCCAAATCAATCGAACAAAACACGTAACCAGAAACGGAAACATAACATGCTCCTCTTTCTCGAGCCTGCTTTCTTCACCTTCCTCGTCATAGACGTTCGAACCTGAACCAAAACAAGCCACAACAAAAAATAACATACATTATGAAACTCTAGATGCCGAAATTCGTACATTCGTCCTTTATCGATGAGTCTATTTTCTGCTTCGACTCTATAATCTCTTCTTCTATGTCCTCCTTCTCCTGTGGCGGTGCCAATTGATCATCTTCGGACAGTGGCCGCTTTTGAGACGGCATTCTTCTCACACCAACAAAAAATTTAATATGATTTCAGTAACAATAAATAATAGGAGACCTGCATGATTTGGGGAAGCGGTTTTGATTAAAACCAGAGCAATCAATTTTGAAGATGTGATTTGAGGAAGCGGTTTTGATTTGTAGAAGAGAGGAGTAATGCCATTTTTTAGGTCTGGGAAGTTTTTTATTTCGGCTGAAATGTAAATATGAGAAGGGGGAACGAAAATAAGAATGAGAAGGGAAAATATCATGCCGATTTCATATGGCTCAAACCCTTATCATATGGACTAATCTAAATTTTGGAAGATATACTATTATATTTTAGGGGTTGGGGAGTTATGGATTGGTTAAGCTGTAGCAAATGAAATTTGAAATAGCTATGAGTTGTATCAAATGTGATATGGCTTTAAGCCGTATCAATTCATCGCATCCTGATGTGCCAAATTTTTTGTTTTTGTATAGTGATCTAGAGCTAGGCAATGTGTTATATGCTTGATTTGATGTACCGCACACTCAGCCATTGCGGGTACGCATTGACCTAAAATCCTACTTCTAATTTTCTAATTAGCTACAATAATTTGACAAGTGTGTCTCCCCACGAGAGACGCTGGCACAAGCCCCGAGTTAACTATTTACCATGATCCGACATGCAGGATGTGCCACTATTATAGGTTCCTATATGCTACGCTAAACAATAACTTATTTACGCCCTCATCCCAGTCTCCACGAAGGAGCATTTTCTATTGGTACGTTGTCTATCATGATTTTGAATCTACCACCAGTAAGCATCTCCACTATTTTCTAATAACAAGTTATATATAATGATTCGACATCTACATCTAATATGTCATTGGTACGGGCTCCCATCATTCATCTATTTTTCGGTTACTTACCAAAATTCCGCATCTATCTGCCACTGGTACGGACCCTCAAAAATAATAATACTCCCTATCTCGGTCCTCGAACTGGTTCTAATTTGTTAACTTAATCCAAGATCTAAGTGTCATTCCTTTGGACCAACCCCAGAATTGAGCCCAACCTAAGGGCCCAGTCCTTGACTTGAGCCTATGATGTTCTATTTTTTTTATCATAATAGGTTATATTTTTTTATTTTTATCATGATTTTTCTAACATATCAATACCATTCTCGATTATCATCATAAGTTGTTCATTATTCAAACTACTTAAATTGTAACGCTTGTCATAGTTTAATGTAAATTTTTACGATTTTTCCAAGTTCAGTCTGATTCACGTTTATTGTAGATCTATAATCTATACAAATGTTCCATGTAAAATTAGTATTCTTTTATTTATTCTATGTTAGCGAAGGTTACAATTTATACCAATTCTCTCATGGCGAACTTTTCTCTTTTTCTCTTGACGACTTTTATCTATCTCTTCCATACATCTCCACTCTAACCCACCTCTTATCTCGCCACCTTTCTTCCATCAACACAGATCACCAAGAACAAAAAAGCCTCTTCTCTAATCTTCGATGACAACCAGATCTAGAAGTCGCTCAAAATTGCTCCAGTCCTTGTCTGACTCGGATTTAGACCCTGAAATCGCTACTCATGCTACTCCACCTTTGCCCATTTATACTTTGCCAGAATCACATCCCTTGAATGCATTGATAGCTGAAGCTAACGCTGCTTCCAATTCCATAAGCTTCTCTTGCTTGGCATGTGTCAGGCGAGAGTTCTACATTTGGTGGCAACGTTACTCAACATGTATTAGGGGCAAAAAATGCTAATTAGGGTATGAATTTGTTTATTTATGCTTCTGATATGGGTATTGGTAGTAATAGACGAGGTGATGCGGTGCCTGAGGATGTTGCTTTACTTGGCAATCGATCCCCTTGCACCATGAACTGTGAAAACCAGCTACGCCCGCCACCTGTTCGAAAAAATTCTCCTACCTATGTGTCATCAATGCCTTCAGTGCCTTCTAATGTAGCTGCTAATGCAAAGCCGGTGTGGACATCTCTGTTCGGTGCCCTCCCCAAGATTCCTGGAGAATACACACCAATCGATTTCTTAATTCCAATGATGATCAACATACGGTTCCACCTTCGAAAATATTTTGGGAAGGAACATCATTTTGGAAAGGTCATCTTGTTGGCTTTTTCTTGGACTTTGAAGCTCCGGGTGTGGACATGATCACTAAGTGTCGTTCGACTTAGAGAATACGGGGTGCTATGAGATTAACTTTGGTAAATGGCCTCTACTACTTTAAATTTTCGCTACATGAAGAAAAATTTCATGTCTTAGAGTGGCCGCTGGCAATAATCAATGGAAAACCATTTATTATAACTACACGGAGCACTCCAGTTGATAGGGTAAAAGAGAGTATTTTCAATTCCAATCTGGACCCAATTCACACATGTACTCTCAGTTCTACAACCTTTTATTGGTATGAACTGCCTAGCCTGTCATATTAGTAAATCGAAATGCTTTGATGCTAACACATAAGCTAGAAGGAACTTTGTGTACGTACGTGCCTTGATTGAGATCACCACAGATAAGCCCTTACAATCTAAGATCGAAGTTAGGATAGAAGAAAGTGAATATTCTGTTGATGTTAAATATAAATGGTTCACGACATGTAAAGCCTTTGGCCATACGGTGGATAAGTGTGGTTTCGCAGTAGGTTCCCGACCTTTGCCTAAGAACCCACTTCCTTGTCCTCCTATTAGCGTATGGGTTGCAAAGGCTTAGGCGGAAATTCCTGTTTCTAAACCTCCTACGGATGGTACGAAGGATGTAACTTCGAATGTTGATACTCCTAATTGTATTTTACCTGATGTACCTCCTGATCCTAATATTTCTTGGGATGAGGGAGAGCGTGCTTGGGTACACGCTGTTGATACCGAAAATTGGTTTAACAACCAAAATGGTATTTCTAAACACGTTACCTAATCAGAGGCGAGATGCTTAGGAAGCACGTCACCTTTTTAGAGGTGGGGCGTTAGAAAACCTTTAGAGTTATGTGAGGCCATATCTAACATTCAAGAGCATCAAAATACCAAAATAAAGAAAGAAGACAAGAATTTTATAGTGGTTCGACTCTTATTCGAGTCTACGTCCACTTTGAAGATTGGATTTAATTAATAACCAAAAGATTACAACATTTGCTCCATTATACATTCATATAAGCTCCTTTGAAATGCATTCGTCCTTACAACCGATTGAAAGAATGGATGAAAGCTTGTAGTATTTTATGCCAATCCCTCCGTGAAAGCCATGGATGAAAGCTCCTTAGATCTTTGGGTGAATGATCAAGAAGAAATGAAGAAGTGCGTGGAATGCTGATGCTTGTTCCTCCATTAAAGCTATGCTCCTCATGCTCCAATGCTCCATAGATTTATGATCGATGATAGAGAAGAGATGTAGAAATGCTTGGAGAAATCCCAAAATCAATTAGACAGCACCTCCTCGTAGTTCCCGAAAAAGTCCACCCGAATGATGGAGGTAGGGTCCTATTTATAGGTGGAGTGATGGCTGAAATCTTGTATTCAGGGGCCTGGTCGGTATTTTCGGTATTTACGGAAATGCCACTACCAGTTGTCACCAGTTGTTTCCAGCTGTCACGCCATCATGCGTTTTCACCGACCAGGGAGCTTCGTTTGGAGGAAAAACGACCAGGAAACTAAAAAGGCGACCCGAAAGGCTACAACATAGGGCAGACCGATCAGGAGACCCGGAGGCAAGGCGGGCTGAGCAGGAGTCTTTTGCATTTTACAGCGACCAGGAACGTTCTTGCTTTTGGAGCGATCGGTAATCATTGGCCTTCGGAGCGACCAGAAGCTTTTAGTTCTTTAGAACGACCGAAACATCTTTGTGTTTGAAGCGACCTGGGGCCTTCGCAGAACTGAATGATATTGAAGCTTTACGGCTTGTTGGAGCAACCAGAGCTCATGAGAGCAACCAGATTTAGAACGACCAGGACTCTTGCGCTACGACCGCTCCCTTTTAATAACGACAGGACCGATCCCTTCTTCAAAATGCTTAAAACCGACCCATATTCACTTGGGTCGATCAGATGGATAACATTTTGCCCCTCGAAGTTTCATAGTTTTTTATAAAAACTGTGGGCTTCGAAACATTAGTGGATCGATCTGCTTCAATTAAGGGTCGGTCTTGGACGCTGTTCTCAGGGGTCGGTTCTGGAATTAGCTTGAGGGGTCGGTTTCTGATGAAGACGCCGGTCGTCCTGCCTATATAAATCTCTTTTGACCCTTGGTATTCCTCACTTCTCGACCCCATAATTTTTTACTTTAATGGCGGCGCTCCTTTGAAGAAGAATTCTTCGATCTCCATCCCGTTTCTACCGGTTTGAATCAAGACTTCAATCCATCTTCAAATTTCTGCAAATAATTCAAATCATGATCGTTCAACTTTGCACTTCGCTGGAGTTTGGAAATTCGATCGAAGCATTTCGAACTTGCTAATCCGATCTCAGGTATACGCTCTTGCTTTTTTGTTTATTCGTGTAGAACCAACATTGTCTTCTGGATTTGGCTAAATTCTTGGGTTTGGATTGTATTTTGATCGGTTTTGGATGTAGTATGATAATATGTGATTAAACCTGTGAATTCGAACCGGTCTTGGATGTACAATTGCAACCTATAATTGAATTTGTGAACTTGAATCCATGTGTGTATTGAAATGTTTACTAGCAAAGTAGCATCCAATTTGAATTGGTAAGAGATTATTTTGAAATGAGAACACTCGTGTTTTTCTTTGCTGTGATATTGATCGCGATATGCTTGTGTATATGTCTGAATGATTCGAACACGTATGATTTTTACTTGAATCACTATGTATTTTCAACAAAAAATCATGCTTCTTTTCCTCTATGCGAACAACTTGGTCATTTTTAGACCAACTGGGTGATCGGTTTTAGACGAGCAGCCCTCTTTTTGGCCGACCAGAACAGTTTGGCTTGAATCAACTTTATCTGACAGGACCGACCAAGGTGGATTTTAACCTCGACCGTCCAGGTTGAAACTGATTTCGAATTAACTTTATAATGATCAGCCTTAGAATGTTTTTACCGATCCAGAAGAGGCTAATTTTACGAGATAAGGTTTTGACTGGCTTGGAACGACCAGGTACTCTATAAATCTTGAGCGACCGGGGCTTGACTGGCTTGGAGCGACCGGGTGCTCTATCAGCTTTGAGCGAACGAGGCTTGACTAGCTTGGAGCGATCAGATGCGTTTCCAGTTTTGAGCGACCGGAGCTTGGCTGTTTTTAGAGCGACCAGGCGCTTTTCCAGTTTTGAGCGACCGGGCCTTGACGGGGTTCGGGTGACCAGGTCTTAACCAGTTTTTGAGCGATCAAGGATTTCTAGTTTTTTTTTTCCTTGAGGTGATTTTCCCGACCAAGAAATGGTTGACTTGGTGCAATCAAGGCTTTCGTAGTTTAGGGTGACCAGATGCCATTTTAGAACGACCAAGTGTTTTAACTAGCCGACCTTGTTTCTGAGCTTTATTAATATTCCTGTAGTTTGTTTTTCCAATCATACTTGTTTGTGTAGAAATGACGACCAGACGAAAATCTCGCCATTTTGTTGAGGGAACCTCTCCAACTAGAGAAGCTGGGACCTCTGATCAAAATATTGAAACTTCTTCTGCTGCTACCACTGAGATGAATGTTGATCAGAATTCCCCAATCATTCGATATCTTTCTTACGCACCTGCTGATAGTTGTGTGTCAAAACTTGATGTTGATGTGTATCATACAATATGCAAACAATTTAGCCTTTCCGAAGATGAAGTCAAATTCCCAGAAAGAGACGTTTTATCTGATCGCCCCCCCCCCCCGGTGGATATGTAACAGTTTGTAAGGGGATGTTACAGAGTGGAGCGATCCCTCCCTTCAATCCTTACTTAGAAATGATTCTGAAAAATTTGTCTATCGCTCCTTATCAACTGGCTCCCATTGGCTACTTTATTGTTACATGCTTATATGTGCTGTTTATGAGAGTTTTAAAGCGCGAGCCCACCTTCACGGATATATGCTCGTTATACTCTTTTAAGAGACGAAAGAAGGAGCATCCCTCCTTTATCTTCATGGAAAGCAGGAGATCCAGGGTTATAACTGGCTTATTTGAGAGTATCAAAGGATTTCCCGACTAATTTTTCTATGTGCGGTGTCCCAGCAACTTTTTCGGTCGATGGGCCGAAGGAGGTAAATGTTCATAGGAATTCTATTTTACCTCTGATGATCATGTATTGATTTTACTTTTTCTCACAGAGACTCCTTATGATCAAGACACAGACATTAATGAACCTCTGCTGGAATCATTGTTATCTGTGAGCGAAACTGAAAGAAGTAGACAGTTTTTAATTTGCGAAGAGTTCCTTCGACAATACAAGTTGCTTCCCCCATCCCGTACCCTGACGGCGAAAAGAACGGCTAAGAAGTACTTGACAAAATGTGCACAAGCCGGCAGTGGTAATGGTAGTAAAAAACCTTCGAGTGCCCTTAAGGAACATAAAGATTCTCCTAAAAAGCAGGCCGATGTCTTGACGTTTCCGGAGAGAGCCACAGAGGCCGTTTCTGAAAAACAAGCTGTCATCCCGGAAATCCCGGAGAAAACTACGGGGGATCAGCCTCCCTCAAATACTGAAGAAGAACTTGTTCAATGTGAGGGTAAGCAACTCGCGGTAGGAGAAACTACCTTAAATGTTGAACAGAACATTGGAGATGTTCTTGAGGATCCGACTATGGCAAGTACCCAAGATAGAGATTCCGTGGGTATTTTTGGCGAACTTCTTGATCTAGAGTCTGTGCGATACCTTAGCAAAGATGAAACCCCTGTTTCAGGTTTCGCAGTTCCTAATGTTCAATATGATCCCAACATTCCGGAGATTCCTGGACCAGTTCCAAATACGAGAATAAACTTAGGATCGGAGTCTAACACAGGCTTATTAGGCATGTTTTTGTTTTTGCTTTTAGGACTTAAGCTTGCTTTCAGAGTTGCACTTTTAACTTCTTACTCTATATCCTGCTTTACTTCCATGTTCTCAAGTGCTAAATGAACTCATTATTATTTTTCTTTTTTGGAATGAAGTTATCATTAATTGACGATTTCCGGAAAAGGAGGCAAAGTTCTGATACACTTGCTCGGCCAAAGAAAAAGATTAAGCAAGCTCTTCCTCAACCCCAAAAATCACACGGCCAACATCCCACTTCTTCTCATCCTTCTTATGAACAGCTTCCAGAGCAAAGAGCCTGGCTTGATGATTATGAACAATCGGCGGAGGAGGAGGCAAGGCAGAAAAGGGAGGAGCCTCAAAGGAGAAGACGAAGGATTGGAGATGACCCTCTTACGGAGATCCCCCAGAAGCGTGCCCCAGGATACGTTCCTCCTTATCCAACCCGGGCCGAGCTTCAAGCTATCATGTCGAGGCCACGTGAAATACTTAATGTGGAAAGGGAACTTGGATGCCCCAGCCCCCCTCTTAGTCATAGATTTGGAGATTGGGATTTGAGGGGTTTGAACTTTGATGTGGATGTCCATCCCACAGATAGACGGGACATGACAGAGATGGTGGCGAAAGCTCGGGGAATCCTGGATGATATTGGCAAAACCGTTGATCAGCGCCTCAAAGCATGGGAACAATTTTGTTATGATTTTCAGAATCTTAACACCAAACGGATTGAAAGAATTAAAACCCTGGAAGACGAAAAGGCTCAACTTATCCAAGTTGTGAAACTCAGGATACGAAGATTTCTATTTTAGAATGGGATTCCAGGGTTAATGAGCTAGAATCCGAGATTGAAAAGCTTCGCAAGGAGCTCGAAGATGCCAATAATACAGAGGTCGAGCTTAATAAGCGGGCTGACGATGCTGTAAAAGCACAAGAAGAAACTGAAGCTCAGCTGGCTTTGAGCAGGAGGACTGTGTCTGTTCGTGAATCTGAAATCGCCTCTCTTCGCGATAAGCTTGAAGTTGAAACTGCCAAGTCCTCCTCCTTAGAAAAAGAGAAGCAAGAATCTCTAAACCAAGCCCGCAGAATTAAGGAAGAAGACGAAGCAACCTTCCTAGAATTTTATGTCTGCAGTGTTATGTATGGGGGAAGCCTCCGCTTCCTAGGACAAGGCTATGGAGATACGCTTGCTCATGTTTGGGAGGAGGTTTTGAAGAATTACAAAAATTCCGATGACTACCAGCTCCAACTTGAGTTTTTGGATGAAGATGATCGAGAGGCCTTAGCTGAAGGCAGAAATTCTCTTGGGATCCATCAGGGGTAATCATCCGGGGTTAAGTCTTCAGGTATATTTATTGAGGATACTTTCACTAAATTAACTAATGGTGCCATAATCTCAAGCCCTGTATTCCATGCAGATGTTGCAATTCCTCCCTTTACAGCTGGAGGAGACAGTGATTTGGAGGAAACAATAAACCTCGAGGATTATGAAATCAGCACACATCCTTCTGCTCCAGGTAGAGATGATATGGATGAAGTGATACTAGATTTAGATTACTTTTTTGCTTCTTTGGAGTATTCTAAGCTCATGAGTTGCTATAATTATGCAACGAATTCGCTTTCAACATCACCTCCTGTTGGCGGGTATACTGCTATGGTGATGGATGCCGTTGAAACTGACTTGCCTTTATTCAATACAGGCTTACTTGCTGGTGTTTCCAAAAGACTAACATTCTCCCAACCAGGTTCGCAGGAGGAGAGAATTGATGCTATCGAAACCCTTGACCGAGATATTAGTAAGCTCCGTGAAGAAGAAGAGCATGATTCTGAGGCAACTATCGACGACATCATTGTTGATTCAGGTAAAGAGGATGCTTCTCCTTCTAAGCGGAAACATCATAAGCGCGCTGTCAAGAAGAAGAAGACCGCTGATTCGCCAACTCTTACGGGTCCTTCATTGTGATCTGGAGACCCAAAGAAATAGTGGCTTGGATTCTTGCTTTGCATTTATCAATCTTTCATTCAGACCGGATGTATATGCGGGTGCCGGCCCTCACTTATGACTTGAATAATTTGCACTTAATAATGTTGTGACTCAATTCTGTGTTTGAATGTGGTGTGGTAATGCTTTGTGTTTCTGCATTCTAAACCTTGTCCTTACTTTCTTCTGCATATCATGCTCACACACCACACTTTGCACATTTTGCTCATTTATGAATTTCCTGCTTATAAACGGTTGAGATGATCCTTTGGTATGTGAGAAATCAAGGAGCTGCTTTTTGCTTTGTGTCGTGATATGTGATATGCCCCCGTACCAATGGATTGTTTCAACCTTTATATATCGAAGGTGGATATTTGGATGTTTTTGATTCTTTATATGAACCTTGCACGCTTTGTTTGGAATTCTCCATCCTTTGCGTCCTAATGCGTTGGGTATTCGAGAAATGTTTGAATGCCTTTTGAAGGTTTTCCTTGTCAAAGACTCAGTAATATCGTAGTCAAGTTTTTTCTGACTTTAATTTATTGACTGAGCACCCCTAGAGAAGACTCAGTTTATTATTTGACTGAGAATCCTCGGAGAGGGTTTGGGTTAAGAAACTCGGTTATAACACGATCAGATTTTGTCTGACTTTGGTTTATTTGACCGACCACCCCTGGAGAAGACTCAGTTTATTATTCGACTGAGAATCCTCGGAGAGGGTTTGGATTAAGAAACTCGGTTATAACGCAATCAGATTTTTCCGACTTTGGGTTATTTGACCGAGCACCCCTGGAGAAGACTCAGTTTATTATTCGACTGAGAATCCTCGGAGACGGTTTGGGTTAAGAAACTCGGTTATAACGCGATCAGATTTTGTTTGACTTTGGGTTATTTGACCGAGCACCCCTGGAGAAGACTCGGTTTATTATTCGATTGAGAATCCTCGGAGAGGGTTTGGGTTAAGAAACTCGGTTATAACGCAATTAGATTTTGTCTGACTTTGGGTTATTTAACCGAGCACCCCTGGAGATGACTCAGTTTATTATTCGACTGAGAATCCTCGGAGAGGGTTTGGGTAAAGAAACTCGGTTATAACGCGATCAGATTTTGTCTGACTTTGGGTTATTTGACCGAGCACCCCTGGAGAAGACTCAGTTTATTATTCGACTGAGAATCCTCGGAGAGGGTTTGGGTTAAGAAACTCGGTTATAACGCGATCAAATTTTGTCTGACTTTGGGTTATTTGACCGAGCACCCCTGGAAAAGACTCAGTTTATTATTCGACTGAGAATCCTCGGAGAGGGTTTGGGTTAAATTTGCGCCTGCTTTTGGACCATATTTCTTCAGTAAAGCTATGGCGAGTTTTATGTCGGAAAACAGGATGACGGAGGTATCGTGTCCTGTAACCATAGCTGTGCATCTTTTGGATATATGATCAAAGACATGCGAATATAAAACTTAGATAGAATCAGAAGTGCTGCTGGATTTATACTCATGTAATTTCATACAAAGTATTTTCATATAAAAGTACAAAAGAATATGAGTTAGAAAATCAATTGAAATAACGAAGAAGGTGATCACTGTTCCAGGCCCTTGGGAGTTCTATTCCATCTGTAGTTTTGATTTTAAAGGTACCATCAAGATGCTTTTGATTGACAATAAACGGCCCTTCCCAATTAGGGCCGAAGACTCTTGTATGTCGTTATATGCTCCAACGCAGGGGGAGGTCATTAATTGCTATAAAGGAGCTTCATGGATGCAGAGAAGAGTCTTTGCATCCTTCTGAATTTCGTATTTCTGAGCTTCAATCAGTTCTGCCATATAGCATTCTCTCGATTCCTGAGGATCCTCTTTGATAACTCCCGCCCCATTTGCGGTCGGGAACTTCATCATCAAGCACCAAGGAGCAAGAGCTATCCTGAAGTCGGCAAGTGCTGGCCTTCCCAAGAATGCATTATAGCCTGAAGGTGAGTCAACTATAACGAAAGATTGTATCATGGAGACTTGCCTCTCTCCCTCTCCTAGCTCGACAAGGAGATCAATCACACCTGTTGGCTGAGTTGGTACGCCAGTGAACCCATGTATTTTGTCTTTGCTAGCTCGCACATTATCCATGGATAGACCCATTTTAGAGAAAGTACTGTAAAACAGAGCATTCACGGATGCTTCGTTATCAATCAACACCTTCTTTACTATTGTCGGACCCAAGCCAATGGTGATCACCATTGGGTCAATAGTTGGAATCAACATTCCGTCGGAATCCCGATCCCGGAAGATAACATCTTCGCAAGATGTTTTAGGCATTTTTCGACGAAGAGGATTATTGCAAACCTCAAAACCGTCTCCTTTTAGAATGCTTCTTGGTTCATTAGTATACCTGATCATATCCTCCCATGTATCCCCTGCAGGATGAGGTCCGCCACTGATTATATTGATAACAGGTCGAGGAATATTCGCAGGTGTTCTTCTGTCTTGACTTGGATGGACCTGCTGCCCCTGGGCAGGGTCGGTATCTGATGAACGCTTTACATACTCCAGGAGACGATTTTGCCTTATCAATTCTTCAATCAAGTTTATCAGGTGTCGACATTCATTAGTGTCGTGTCCCGGTCGATTGTGAAATCGACAGAACCTCCCTGAGTTTGCAGCTTCTTCGGACACCTTTACTGGCTTTGGGCACGGATAGCCCTCTACATCCTTCGTTGCCATATATATGTGCTCGATTGTATCATTCAACGGAGTAAAATCCGTTGGCTTGAAGAAACGCCGTTTCTTGGAATCCTTATCATTTCTATCATCATTGCTGCTTCCTCTATTTTGACCTTCCCAAAAATTTTCTTGAGTATTCTTTTTGGGAGCTTCCTTCCTTTCCGGGAGCACCTTAGCTTTGACATTACCAATGGAATAGATAGGATCGTCTTCAAGACACATATATTCCTCGGCTTTGTCATAAAATTTTTCTAGCGTCTCAGGTTTCTTTCTTTTTAGCCACCTTCCGAACTCAGACAGCTTATCAATGCCCCCCTTTAAGGCCATTAGAATTAGCCTTGGCTCTTGGATCCCTACTTCTGCAGCGGCAGCATTAAAACGATTCAAGAAAGACCTTATCGTTTCACCAGGAGCTTGTTCTAGTTCATTGAGGGACATGATATCTCTGACCTTTGTTGTTTGGAGGCGGAACTGGTCTCGGAAGCATCTTGCCAATGTGGCAAAGTTATCAATAGATCTGGGAGGCAACTTCGTGAACCATAATGACGCAACCCCCTCCAAATACACCGGGAAGTACAAGCACTTAAGCTTGTCAGTTGCTTGTGCCCCATCCATTTGTTGATCGTATCGGAACAAGAACACATTAGGGTCACCTGTCCCATTATAAGCTTGGATGGTGGGCGGTTTGAACTTTCGCGGGAAGGTCGTTTTCTTGATTCTTTCGGTAAGGGGGATTTGGATGGCGCGAATTCCCATTCTGCTTCATTGTCGTTTCGGTGCTTGTCCTCCTTCATGATCTGTCGAACCATCTTCAGAAGGCGATCCTTCTCGTCGAGGCTTTCTGCGGGGCGGACGCCTGTGTCTTGGCCGGAGGCTTGCCTTTGCAAACCTTCACGGTTGCGACTTAGGGGCCCTGGCCTTTCTCGATTGGCAAGTGCCCCTTTGGCAGCATCGGCAACTCGACAAGAAGTAGCTTCTCCATTATGGTTCCAAGCGGCTTTCTTTGGATTATCGGGCTTTCCTTTACCAGGATTAGAGATTTCTTGAAAAGATTTTTCCCGATTTGGACTAGAAGAAGAAGAACCAGCATCTTCTGCAAGAATGGGCTTAGAGGCCACTTTTGCCGTAGCGACTTGAAGAGCAAAGAGCGAATCAAGTTTTGTCAACATGGCTTTGTTAGCTATCTCTAGTTGTTGCGTCAATCCAGCGACAGCTTGATCAAGCTCGCCTCTTGTGACATTCACACCTCCATTAGATGTCTCTCCCACATCAAATCGGTTAGCCACGGGGGTCTCATCCCGATTTTCTCCGTTAGAGATTCTAATTCTAGCTTCCTTATTTGCTTTTGGTGGCATTATTTCAGAAAGCAACTTGAACTTTGAGGAGAGTTCGTCGGAAGGTCCAAATCGCAAGCTGGAGCGAGCTATTTTAAGGCTTAGCTTCAAGATCTCAAGATCTTTGTCGTATATTTGATGCCAGAAAGTAGATCTGGCCCCACGGTGGGCGCCTAATTGTTGATACCGAAAATTGGTATAACAACCAAAATGGTATTTCTAAACACGTTACCTAATCAGAGGCGAGATGCTTAGGAAGCATGTCACCTTTTCAGAGGCGGGGCATTAGAAAACCTTTAGAGTTATGTGAGGCCATATCTAACATTCAAGAGCATCAAAATACCAAAATAAAGAAAGAAGACAAGAATTTTATAGTGGTTCGACTCTTATTCGAGTCTACGTCCACTTTGAAGATTGGATTTCATTAATAACCAAAAGATTACAACATTTGCTCCATTATACATTCATACAAGCTCCTTTGACATGCATTCGTCCTTACAACCGATTGAAAGAATGGATGAAAGCTTGTAGTTTTTTAAGCCAATCCCTCCGTGAAAGCCATGGATGAAAGCTCCTTAGATCTTTGGGTGAATGATCAAGAAGAAATGAAGAAGTGCGTGGAATGCTGATGCTTGTTCCTCCATGAAAGCTATGCTCCTCATGCTCCAATGCTCCATAGGTTTATGATCGATGATAGAGAAGAGATGTAGAAATGCTTGGAGAAATCACGAAAGCAATTAGACAGCACCTCCTCGTAGTTCCCAAAAAAGTCCTCCCAAATGATGGAGGTAGGGTCCTATTTATAGGTGGAGAGATGGCTGAAATCTTGTATTCAGGGGCCTGGTCGGTATTTTCGGTATTTACGGAAATGCCACTGCTAGTTGTCACCAGTTGTTTCCAGCTGTCACGCCATCATGCGTTTTCACCGACCAGGGAGCTTCGTTTGGAGGAAAAACGACCAGGAAACTAAAAAGGCAACCCGAAAGGCTTCAACATAGGGCGGACCGATCAGGAGATCCGGAGGCAAGGCGGGCCGACCAGGAGTCCTTTGCATTTTAGAGCGACCAGGAACGTTCTTGCTTTTGGAGCGATCGGTAATCATTGGCCTTCGGAGCGACCAGAAGCTTTTAGTTCTTTAGAACGACCGAAACATCTTTGTGTTTGAAGCGACCTGGGGCCTTCGCAGAACTGAATGATATTGAAGCTTTGCGGCTTGTTGGAGCGACCAGAGCTCATGAGAGCGACCGGATTTAGAACGACCAGGACTCTTGCGCTACGAACGCTCCCTTTTAATAACGACATGACCGATCCCTTCTTCAAAAAGCTTAAAACCGACCCATATTCACTTGGGTCGATCAGATGGATAACACTCGCTCCCTTTGGCATGCATTGTGATCTTGATCATTATTACTTCACATATGTTAAAAAAGTCGGAGATCGTTGTCGTATCTTCTATAGGCTGTCTGTACGGATTTGAAAATGTGGGAAGTGAGTGAGAGTACTGCAAACTTTGATACTCAGCAGGACTTAGTATGGGATAGGAAACTAATTTTTCACCCATGCGTCATCATCAATCTACATGGAAGATTTGGCACATCGCTTTCGGGTCTGCGAATGGAACATGACACCCTATGCAGGAACGTTCGAGGAGGCCGATTCTGATAATGATGAGGTATAGCTTACCTTGTATTATCATTTCATTCGTAAACTATGTTGTAATCATGACTATTTTGTTATCTAAATAGTGACTTGTGCTATAACCAGATTTTTAATCTGTGCATGTGCAAAGTAAAAGTATTTATCATTTATAATAAAAAATGTTACAAATCACTTCAAAACAGATCGGCCTTGCCAAAAAATTTTTGTAAACAAACTACAACTACAAATAACCCTATTTCTTCAAAATACCATTATACCAAAAAGTGGTTCTAACACCCAAATTATCCTTATTCGTAGCGAATTATAACTAAAAATGAAATGAAATGCAACAGACACACAAGACTTATAGTTGTCCGGCGTTAACGAGCTTACGTCCAGTTTACATGATTCTGATTATAAAATTGAATGCATGTACATTCACAATCTTCTCTCAATCTAACTTTTACAATGATGATTCACTTAGCAAATTAAAGATATCTCTACTTAGAAATAGAAGAAGTATGATAATGGTAGAATAAGAACTCTCAATTGCCAAAAAGATCCCATAAAATGCTAAGTTTTGGGCTATTTATAGGCAACTTCTGCAGGCAGTTCGTGAAGACACATGGCATTCATCCTGAAAATCTCGCAGTCGTTCATGAGTGAGTGGAGAAGTACTCAATATGACCATTATTGACACGCGTCACTAGATCCTTGGTTTTCGGTTCGTGGCTTGATGGGAATTGACCAAGTCATGGCCATCTTTACTTGAGGCAGGGTCGGTTCGTGACCCATACGCATGACCCGGGTCGTCGGGTATAGGCACGAGTGGGTCACGAGAATGGATGGTGAGGGGTCACGATCTGATTCACGAACCGGCATCCAAGAGGAGGTCACAAACCAAATTCTGAGCATCACGAGCCAGGGTGCATTTGTCTTGAACTTGGATGTGCAAGCCTTCGTCCATCTAATCATGAATACTTGTACTCTGGTGGCTTGGTCAAAAAAATAGCTAACATTTTGCCCCCTCAAAGTACATTTCATCAAGGATGGAATGTGCTTTGAAATCCTCAAAGTGTTTGTTCCTGAACCGACGAGCACTGACAGTCATGTCTGTTTGTAGCATCACAGCACTTCATGAAATCATGTTTTCCAATGCTTTGAGACTTGTTTAAATATTGGACTGAGTTTCTAGTTATTCTGCAATATGCTTGCCGATCTCCTACTTTGAGCTATATTGCTTACAATTCATTAGGCAAATCATCAAACTTTCCTTTGTTATTGATAGGAAATTATTTCATTAATTTTTATTGAGATGCTTTGACTGGCCTTTAACAATCTGTTTGGGTTCCTCATGCTTTCGCTGGAACCCCAGACACCACGTTCGGGCTAAACAAGGGATCTCACGAACGGTAAGTGGACCCTGCTTCCGAGCATGCTTGTGTGTGCCTAGCCCGAGTGCCTTTGGTTAAATAGACCGAGCCCAAGTATCACACCAGAGTGACGGGTCAAAAAGCCCGATGTGACAGTACATAACATCACTCCTCTTCTTCCCTTATTTCACTTTTCATAGTAGTAATTTCTTGCTCCCCTAAACAGAAACCTTAGATTCCCCTTTCTTCTTTTAACTTGAATCGCAGCTCCCCAAATCCGATTAATAGGTATCTAACCCCTTATTCCCGATTTATGCCTTTTAATTCGTGAATTGAGGTCGATTCTTACTCGTACCTTCGTCCTTTCCCCTTGAGAATCCTCAACATCACTATTCCTGGTGTTAGTGCTAGTGTCGATCGGTGGTGTCAATCGTGCCTATGCGGCGGCCCGAGGGGCGCGAGTTAACTGATTCATGTGTGGATTCTTGAGGGAAGAGCAATTCGTCGAGCATTAAGAAAGTAATTTAGGGTCTATGATGGCCTTTATGTTTGTGACCATGCTATGTAGTAAGGGATTGTATGAGAGGATGTGTTCAATTGATGGCAGCTCGTGGGAGTGGTTTGAAAACACATTGGTCATTATGGATTCACTCGTGGAGAGGTCGATCCAGTCATGAAAGCAGCATGTAAAGGCGGTCGTCTCAGGTCAAGCTCCAGCAATTTGGCTCATTATGGGGGTTTGGCTGAGGGGAGCGAGCCTGACCTGATTGCAACTGGGATGGGATAATCGATTTATGAAATGAGTCGTTACTCATAACGAGCGGGTTGATCCATGCATACAACCTGATATCAACATGAACACAAACCGATTTTCCATGAACCAGTTTAACGTACATGAGCCGAGCTGTGCAGGCGAGCCGATTCTGCACTCACGGATCAGTTTCATATAGCAAGTCTTACTTACCCCTTGTAGTTATTGATTACCACGAGCCGAACTCCACTCGCAAAATGGAGTGTATTAGCGAATCGATCACGACAATGTGAAAGCTAGCCTATCCACGAGCCAACTGTACACTCATTTCGGTAGCATGAATTAATCAAACACGCAAACATATAACCCGAGTAAATTGACAAACAGTTAGGTTAAAGTTGGTGAATGGATCGGTCTAGGCTGGACAAGAACATAACTTATCAACACATACCAATAGGTTGCGCTCTTACTTGTTTTACTTTCTGCTATTCTTTTCCGTACTGCACATACTAGCGCATACTAGCACTAGCACACACGGGGGTCATGGGTATTTGTGCACTAATCTTTTACATTTATTCATCGACACAGCAAATATGTCTGAGAGGTGTTCAGCAACATTATCGGATAAAAGTACAGCTTCAGAATCTTCAAGTTATCACAACCCTTATGTACTCCCGTCAGACCCAGATTGGGATATCTCTGGATCAGAGTATGAGATGAATATTCATGCAGAATCATCATCCTTTGAAAGTATGTCATTCGAGGAAGAAGAAATAGGTGTATTTGGAGATAATCATGCTCCCTATGAATTCAAAAGTGCCGTAGAATTATGCAATCCAGGTGACTCCATAGCCTCTACACTTGATGATATAAACCTCAAGAAAGTATGTTTAAATCATGAGATTCCATCGGATGACGTTAAAGTTGCGGAGGAAAAGGATATGCCCCATTCTTCTCCTTAACGGTATATGGCCATCAGCAAGGTCATGTGTTCAATAGGCGCTATTCCTCCGTTTCCTCCGATCGTCATCGATCTCCTGAGACGACTGCGTATTGCTCCCATGAAACTTCACCCCAATGCCTATGCTGCTCTGTATACCTTGTACATCACATACACAGAAATTCTGGACACCGAGCTTTTTTATGAAGATTTGAACTTCTATTTCCACTTTAAACATTGTTCCGCAGTGGCCTCGAATTTCATTTTCTTCGAGCTGATCCCTACTAATAAATTACTAACTGATGGACACAACAACTTAGGTGATGCTAAATCATAGTGGTTCTATATAAAGCACCAGACTGGGTGTGCGAGGATGTGGCTGAAGTCAAGTATGTTTTAGATCCTTCAGTGTCTGCTTTAACTGCATAAACCAATGTACTAATATTTCGTTTCTTTTTACAAATCACAATCCCAAGAAGCAAGAGGGTAGAGTACACGAACATCGCTTGTCCCGCCTTATAAAGAGCTAGTCCTATTTTCTTAAAATTAAGAAATGTATAACAAATGCGAACCTCCATAAACATCATCTTCTCGATATAAGAAGGGGACTTGGTCAAGGTGGTAATCCTTACAAGTATATGCCCCCAGCTCAAGCTCTTGGGGCGTCTAGCAGCATGCCTTCGGTGGATGGACAGGTGAACGCAGAGATCAAAACATCAACTAGTCTTCCCAAAAGTCCTTCGCCAACGAGTGTCCATGACGATGAGGATTTGAACGTGTATTATGGAGGTGAATTTCAAGGCAATGAGCCAAAGGGTGTTTCCATTCCTGAAAGGCAACCCTCTCCGAAAACACAGCCACCGACTAAACCTCCACCTTATGATACTGAAGGGTGCTATCACGTTAACAGTTCATCTCATCATGCTGCTCGACTCCTCGTTTTACATATGCATGATGCTCCCCCGGGATTTGAGAGGTGCACGATCACTTGATGACTTGATACTCGTATGTGCTTTCTTGTTTGCTGTTCTCGAGCCATTTTTTATACGTGACCAAGTCGTATATTTTCCTTGAAGCCAACCCATGTGTGTCTTAAATGACCAAAACCACTTTATAACTAAAGCTGATCCATATGTTCCAATTACTATGTTTCTCCACATGCACAGTCATTTTGCGTTTCATGTTATTGTATATATAACATGGTGTGTGGTCGACTTTTCAATGCACGAGCATGAACTTTGTGTGACTGAGATTGCTTGACCCTAACTCCGTTGATGTATTTATAGACTCAAATTAAACAATATTATTATGTCATATATTATCACATAAGGAAGAACTTGCATGTTCTTTCATGTAATGTTGTGCTACGAATTGTGTACCATAGGTCAAAGTACTGCCATGTCATTTGGAATTCGTGACCAACCTCTTTCAAATGTGCGGATACTTTTGCTTGGTCCAAATTATACTTAGCTTTTGCCACGTGTTCCATCTCAGGTTTGTATAATGGGAACAATATTTACATTACTGCCATATATAAGCCATGCTTGATGCTAACGTGAGATGTGAACTCCACTTACTAGTCATTTTTTTTCACGAGATAGAATTGTTCTCATATAATGATACGTGCAAACGAGCTGCTCTGTTTGACCATAGAATTGCAGGTGTTGATCGACTGACCACTGGTGGCAATTGCGAGCGACCGACCATTGCATAATGATGTGCGATCAGACTAGTGAGTGAGCCGAATATGGTGGCCGACCTGTTCATGACAGAGAGTTCTCAACCGCTCCGTGCTCGACCTGGGCTAAATAGAAGTGAATGAGCAAGCTTGGTTTTGTAGATACGAGCGAGCTGACTGAGTGTGCAATCAGGGTATTAATGCATGACGACATATTTCATACATAATCCATAATTATACGTTCATATTTGTGGTTGTGTATCATTATTCGTAAGCACTTCATGATTCTAACTCGTGTTAATAAGGAAGTTAACATTTGCCCCTCGAAGCCCGCATTTCTGGCTTGTGAAAGATGCATGCTACGAAATGAACATTACTATTGACATATTTTGCATTAAGATCCAGTTATAACTTCTTGTTCGCTATGGCAAATCATACTTTGAATTCAAATTCTTTATATCACCTGTTTTGTAATTAAAACAAGCGATTGCTCGATTTAGGACTTATACTCACCATCAACTATCCATACCGATAGGGGATTAGTTAGCGAATTTTATTTTGAATTGAAGAAAGTGTTTGTACAAGACTGTTTTACTCAACGGTTCATAACCCGTCGAATATTATCTAATACGATATTCTAATTCGATTTCGCATTAACACTCAAAATCAAATAATCGACTAAAGTCGACTATAGATTTCAAACGTTATCGTTTTAATAACTTATATAATGGTATATGATATTTCATGTTTGGGAAATATGTGTCCACAATTTATTTTCTGCCTCCTCGTTGAGAAGCTTTAATATACATGCCCCTTGTTTAGGAAGTCATTATTAGTCTTCTCCACGGGAAGAATTCATGTTACTAAATGTTTGTTTGCTTCGTTGATCACTGCTGACGTCGGAGGCTCCGTTGGATGCCCCGCATATTAGAGAGGCCATTATAATCCAATGTTTGTCTCCTCTTGTAGATCGAATAGCATTATGTAGTTCATCGAACGTTATTGATTTCTCTCGTGGAGAAGTTGCTATCTCTATGGAAAGAATTTCTAGTTGTTGCATCGTTTCGCAGTGCGAACTGCAGCGATGTTTGAGGGTTGCATTGCTCCATGCCACGAACTCTCATGCTTTGTTTCACTTATAGTGAACACCAACACTTCGTTTCGTGCAACAAATTCCTGCAACCTTGGAGGATTGCATCGCTTTGCGCCACGAACTCCCATGCTTCGTTTCACTTATAGTGAAAACCACCGGTTCGTTTCATGCAACGAATTCCCACGACCATGGAGGGTTGCATCGCTTCGCGCCACGAAATCCCATGCTTCGTTTCACTTATAGGGAACTCCAGCTCTTCTTTTCACGCAATGAATTCCCGTGACCTTGGAGGGTTGCATTGCTTCACGCCACGAACTCCCACGCTTCGTTTCACGTATAGTCAATTGTAGCACTTCCTTTCGAGCAACGAGTTCCCACGCCCTTGGAGGGTTGCCTCGCTTCGTGCCACAAACTCCTACGCTTTGTTTCACTTACAGTGAACTCCAGCACTTTGTTTCGCGCAACGAATTCCCGTGACCTTGAGGAGTTGCATCGCTTCGCGCCATGAACTCCCACGCTTTGTTTCACTTATAGTGAACTCAAGCGCTTCGTTTTGCACAACAAATTCCCACGACCTTTGGGATTTTGAATCCGTGGTTGTCCGCTTCCCTCTTTACCGTTTGACTCATTGAGACTTTTCCTATTCACTTTGCAAAGTGGTTCTTTTTATCCTTGCGTTATGCATATCGGTGGTAATAGCACTTGACATTCGATTTGACGATATTAGGACTATCTCACTTGGTTTGAATTTGAGGAAACAAACACCAATGGAACAGCCTGCAATGAGAAAAATGGCTTTAGCAAATTTTGTACATTTTGCAAGTAAGAGATTTATACAGGCGGATAAGATTTCATTCACAAAGATATTGTTCGGTACAATGCATGTAAATCATTACAAACTGTTTACAAGAAAGTAGAACATAGCAAAAAGTAAAGTAAATGCAAATGCAATTGCTTATTCTGAGCCACGGATATTAGACAATCATCAACGATCATCAGTTGATTATCGGCCTTGGATTAACTTGAGCAGGACCTCTGTTGCTTGGACCGGATTGGTTATTTGATGCCCCTTACCCCTGTGGAGTTACATAAGGATTTGCCTCTTGTGATTTCTTTACATATTGTTGCAGGCGGATCTTCCAAATCATCTTCTCAATTAATGATTTTAGATGCCTACACTCATTGGTATTGTGGCCCAGATGATTATGAAACTCGCAGAACTTCCCAGATCTGGTTAGATGGTCATTCATCTTCATTGGCCAAGGTTCTGGGTAATCTTCTGCATCCTTTATGGCAAGGTCGATGTTCTCAAAACTTCATTCAGAGGTGTTAATTCATATGAGTTTAGAAGAAAAAACTTTTTATTAACTTTGCTGTCATTCCCATCATTGGCTCGCTTCTGCCACTGAGTTTTTGGTTGATTACATTGAATAGTAGCACTTTTGGGAGCTTCGAGAAGCTGGTTACCACTAATGATCTGAAGAGGAACAAGATTATCATCCACACTCATGTACTCCTCCGCTTTCTTATAGAATTTGCCAAGCGTATTCGGTTCCTTCATTTTTATCAATCTCCCGAAGTCACTTGTTTTTTCTATAGCGTCGAGTAAAGCCATGAGAATTATACGTAGCTCTGGATTCCTCACTTCTGATAAGGCAACGTTGAATCGACAAAGAAAGGCTTCAACAGTTTCTCCTAGCTTCTTTTTCATGGCTGAGAGCATTATAGCATCCTTGGCTTTGGTTGCATACAAGCGAAACTGCTCCTTAAACATATTGGTCAAATCAGAGAACAGGTCTATGGATTTAGGTGGCAGCTTTGTGAACCATAATAATGCAACACCTTCTAAGTAGAGAGGAAAGTATGTGCATCACATCTCGTCAGTTGCTTTAGCTGTACTCATATGTCATTCGTATTTGAACAAATATAGTTAGGATCAACAAGGCCATTGTATGGTTGTAGAGTTGGTGGATTGAACTTCTTTGGATACTCTGCTTCAGGGATTCTTTCGGTGAATGGAGTCCTATCAGGCGAGAAGTCCCATTCTCTTTCATCACCATTGCCAACTTGATTCTTTTTCAAGATTTTTTCTGTCATGTCCGAGAAGTACTCTTCAGTGTTATGTCTCTTTGCAAAGCTAAGCTCTTTACCAAATGTTCATCTGCGCATGTGATCCTAGTTAGAAAGCTTAGGTCCTTAGCCTTCCCGATGAAGAGGTGCCCCCGTGACGGGACCGATAACCCTTCGTGCTTTCATTTCAGAATGACTCTTAGCTTTTAACTTCTAGTTTTCGATAATAGCTTCTTCCTTGTCACTCAACTAATCATTATCATCTTCCACATTGTCATTGCAGTTAGGATCAGAAGCGGACAAGTTGGCATTTTCTTCGAGATCAACATGGACTTTCTGAGGGGCTGAATTTGGTTGACATTAAGGATTGCATCAAGTTTCTCCATCATAGCTTTGGTAGAAGCATCCAATCTTTGGTCTATGTTCGCAATAGCGGAGTTCAACTCATTTCTATCATATCGGCTCCACCTGCTAAGTTTTCACTAACTTCGAAATGATTATAAAGTGGCATAGTCTCATTAGCTGCATTATTATTTACCCCAAAGGTTTTGCTTATAGCTTTCTTAGATTTAACCACGATTTCGAGGAAGGAGGTGGCTTAGAACTTCAATGCAAGTCTTTCAACCTTGAGAGAGTGTGAGAGAAGGAAGGAGTTGCGAACACGGCCCCATGGTGGGCGCCAAATTTTTAAACAAAAAATGGTTCAAACGCCAAAGGTATGTGAACCGTACTTCACCATTATGGTTAAAAATTAAAGTAACCACAATCACAAAAGAAGCAGGAAACAAGTAAGCAAAACCTCAAAGATTTATATAGTGGTTCGATCTAGGATAGATGTACGTCCAATTTTGAAGTGATTTTCATTATCATGGAGATATTTACAAAGTTCATCATCTCATACATCTCATTTTGGCTCATTCCCTCTTTTTACAATGATTTTCCTCTCTTTAATGGCTTGATTCACTCTAGGTCATTATGGAAGTGGATGGATCCTTTGAATACGATGAATATGAGAGTGTTTGTTCCATGATTTGAGCACTTAGGGGAGCAACGATGAATCCATAGCGGTTGAGATGCGAAACGAAGCTTGGTGGAGTAGTAACAGTGGTTATATAGAAGTAGAATGATGGATCCCGGCTTAGAGATGGCGGATATCCGCTTGGAGATGATGGATCTCAGCTAGGAGAGAATGAATGAAGATCGGAGAACTTTGAGTGAGCTTGAACGGATCTCAAATGGAAATTTGAGATGATGTGAATCGAGATAGAGTGGGTTTCCATGGAGCATGAAGGAGATTTGACCCATTTTATGTTGGAGGAAGATGGAGTGAGCTTAGGAAGCCATTAATGAAGCTTAGATTGCTTGAGAATGGTGGAGAAGTGAATTGGGTCGCCCTTCAGGGTGCAAGAATCGGTCCCTTGAAGCGTGGTGAAATGGAGTATTTATAGGTGATGTTTGGACAATGTGACAATCCCGTCATTATGGTGAACTGGGTTCTAGTCGCACATATAAGTATTTACAAAACTGCCATCGGCCAATTGGAGCCAGTTGGGGCCAACTGTACACAGCTGTTAAGGTATGCACGACCGATCACCGCTTTTAACACGTGCAGCGACCTCAAAAATAAGTGCACGACCGACCTGGCATATTTTCATGAACGAGCTGACATAACTTTGGTCCAAATGACCCGCATTTTTGCAAGATGCCACATGTATGCAAGCCTATTGATTACCCAGATATGGTTGCTGTAATACCCCGTAATTTTAATTTTAATATTCACAAACTAAATAATAACTAATATCAGACACGAGAATTAAGGGAAACAGGTCGCGCCATTGCGTTCGTCTCGGAATTCTGGTTGAGATAGAGTCCGGGTTTACGTAAATTGGACTTCGTACGAAGAAGTTATGGCCATTGGAAGTTTCATAAAAATTTAAACAGATTTCGAAAATTCAAAATTCAGTGTCAGATGGGCTAGGTTGGAAAATTCCTGCCAGGGCCAGGTCGACCATAGGGTCGACCTGGGGGCCGACCTGCCCCCCGCCCACCCCTCCGGGTAAATTTGTTTAATGACCTGTTAGTGACTAGATACTGACTCATTAGGGTTTATGAACTGCTCTGATTGGCTGGGATTAATTCTGGGTTGATCGGACGGCCTAAACTAATACTAAACTATATAAAAAAGATATGTAGATTCAAACCCTAAAATCAAAATAAAATTAGACTCATGGCCTCCATGCCATCACCTGGCAACTCAGAATAGCCGCCACCAATTAGAGAGGGAGAAAGCAAATTAAAGACAACAATTCAATTCAAATCAAGCCTAAAACTACAACAACGAAATTGTCTACAACAAGTGAACGCTGATCAATTACAGAATTCAGATACCAGAACTCATGTCCCCTTTTTCGGCGAGTTCTAGTTACTTTTAGGTGTAAATAGATAAAGGTGAATGGTGGTAGACTATGAATTGGGTATATGTTGTTTGTAGTTATGCAAGTTTATTGTTGTGAATCATGAAATGATGCAAGTTCATTACTATTGTGAATCATGAAATTATGTAAGTTATTGTGTGATGAATTCATGAATCTATGCAAGTCGTTATCATGAATCTATGCAAGTCGTTATCATGAATCTATGCAAGTTGTTATTATGAATCTATGCAAGTCGTTATTATGAATCTACGCAAGTTGTTATCATGAATCTATGCAAATTGTTATGAGATCATGCAAGTTATTATTCATAAAACTATGCAAGTGGTTATGTTATGCAAGTGGTTAAACATGTTGTAAATCCTGAATCTATGTGAGTTGTTAATTATGTTGTTAATTCATGAACCTATGCAAGTCACCTATGCAAGTTGTTATGTTGCAAAATCATGAATCTATGCAAGTTGTTAATTATGTAGTGAATCATAATTATATGCAAAGTTATCATGTCATTTTCCCTAGTTGTCATGCTTATGCCAAAATTGTACTGAAAACGATCATCTTGTCATTCCCTTTATTTTTGTTGTTATGGCGAGGCTACCTTGTTGCCTCTATGACGCCAAAAACACAAACGGTTACGCTAGTTAAGAAATGGGGAAAAGGGGGAATTTGTAATAGGCATAGTGATTATGTAAATTGGACACATGATTCTAGTAGGGAAACATATAAATAATTACCTACTTTGGCATGGGTAAAATTGGGTAAAAATGGTATAATTTGAATATGACCATTTATGGATAGGAAATTCAAATTGTTAATAAGTTAGGTATTGACACCTATAAAAAGGAAAGCAATAATTAATTAACTTAATTAATCAAAAGAGGAATGTTTAAGCAATTGAAGTCTAAAGATTTAATTGGCATAAATACCTTAAATGGCATAAAATAAATTGTAATGAAAATTGGTATGATTTTACATACCATAAATAGATGGACATAATTGAGTCAATTATGGCCGTAGTTAAATTTGGAATTAATTGATAATTTGAATAGGGAAAGTAATTCAAATTGGGGAATGATTAATTAGGAGTAATTAATCATCTAAGACAGGAGGTTAGGCTCTTTTGTGGTGTAAGACTGCCCGGACCCGCCCGACAAATCCATCTGCCACAAATGTCAGTCTAATGTGAGATGTCTTAGGCATAAATTAAATACGTAACAGTTGTAAAGACACGAGGTTAGGCTCTTTTGTGGTGTAAGACTGCCCGGACCCGCCCGGCAAATCCAGCTGCCACAAATGCCAGCTAATGTGAGAGGTCTTTATAAGGTTATGGTCTTAATGAATTAAGAAACACTTAACCAGATAAACATGTAGTGGGGTTAAGTGGGTGCCTTGGGTGGCATGTGGAATTAAGTGGGTACCTTGGGTGGCATGTGAAATACGATTAGGTGTCTCAATAATTAATTAATGCTGATTAAAGACTACTTAACCTAACTTATACATGTGGACTATATGATGATAGATATAAGTTAGGGTTAAGTAAAACGAATTGGATTGTGGGTGGGTTAAGTGAAATTGATGGGTAGGTGGGTAATATTAATATATATAGGCCCACAAACTTAACCATTAAATAAACAGGATCAAATCAGTGGGAGTGTTAAGTACAACTGAGGGGGTAGGTGGGTAATATTAATACATATAGGCCCACAAACATAACCGGATGAAAAGGGTTATGTAATTAAAGAAACCAAGTGGTATACATAACAGGGGCAGAATTGTAAAATTATGTATTAAAGACACCATTAGGGGTACGCATAACTAATGGGAATATATAGAGTTATGTATTAAAGACACCTATAGGTACGCATAACTGATTGAGGGCTATGTAATTAAAGACCCCTTAGGGTATACATAATCAGTAGAAAACCTAGTGGGGATACAAAATATAGGGGAGAGCTTGTATCATGTTGTGTGGGACCCCTTTAAGTCAGTAACCCGGAGGGGTATCAAAGTAAGAACTCTGTACTAGGCGGGGAAGAGGCACGCTTAATGATTGATTGTAAGAGATCCAAAACGAGACAGATGGTGTGGGCGGCGCAAACCGACCGGGGACATGTGTGTGCATGGGCCGGGCAGAGGGGGACATGACGACAATGACACCAGCAGGTATAACTGTACACACCTTAGGTTGCTACTTTAGGAAAGTGATACCCCCTAGTTGTGGGACCAGCACAGGCTATCTACAGAGTAGAGAGCCGATCGATTAGGTTAGTGGTTAGGGTATACTCGGACGTATGCCTTAAGTTTACCAATTTATAGTAGGAGGGTAGTGGGTACGACTAGCTGAGATAGGAGCATGCGGCACCAATGACAGCAGCTAGGAATACACGGAACTACCACCATCATTATCATTAGCAGAAAGGATCATCCCATCTTGATTTGACTAGTAATAGTGCAGAGTAGTTAGTAGTGAAGCATGCATACACCTTACCTTATTTGTCCTCTCATACCTGTCATCTGTTCCATGAATCCTGTTATCCACTTTGTATGCCTGTCATGTTTACCATTACTTATTTACTGGCTAAAATTTACTGGACTCACTAGACGTATGTCCAACCTAGTTTGTTTCGCCTCTTTTCTTCCGTTCCCACCCCCCCCCCCCCCCCCACCCCCACCCCCACCCCGTTCTCATGGAGGAAACACCTAGGTTTAGTTAGGATTTGGATATCGTCTTCTAGGAGCTACTTCTGAAGTATGGCTCAAGTCTCTGTCTCTTATATGGCTTGCTCTTTAATATGGGGAATGTTGTTTTTCTTTTAAATACCTATGTACTCTGATGATGTAAGACAGAAGTGTCTTAATGGTTTTATGACTAATGGTATTATGTAACAAAGTATTTTGGTGATTTAATAAAGTTGTTTATTTTTAGCTGCAAAATTTTTATATCTCTCTTGTGATATTCTGTGTCTGTTTACCAAAAACACTCCACTGAAGTTAAAGCATTCCCTCTGTGAGTGACCTTAATGGAGGTGAGGTGTTACACTTGGTATCAGAGCTGAAGGTTACCAGATTAGATAAAAGTTTTGAAAATATTTTTCAAAAGCTTTTAAAAGAAAGTATTTTCAAAAAGGAAAGCCTGTTTTGAAAAACATTCCCCGAAAAGCCATATGTAGTATCTTTCGATCCTTTTTATAAAATCTCTCCCTTTTTCTTCTTAGCATGTCTGAGGATCTTAACCTTCCAGAGGGTGTACCGATATCGGGATGGTTTAGGAGGTATTTGGAAGCTAGGGCCACTGCTGCAGTTCTAGCAAATGTTCCTCCCCCCCAGCTACACCCGTTCCTCCTCCTCCCCCTCCTCGTGTTGATACTTTTGCAAAGATATGTAAGGACGTTCGGGCAATGTGCAGGAAACATTTTCAGGGGTCGGAGACATTTGTTGTAGCTTGAAATTGGTTAAAGGAGGCGGAAGAATTGTTTGGAATCTTTAAGGTAGAAGATGGAAGAAAGGTCCAGTTAGCCGCCTGGTTAATGAAGGATGAGGCCTCGTTTTGGTGGGAGGCCACTAATGAAGAGCGTCCAGTTGATACTTGTCTGGATTTCAGGCGTAGGTTTGAGGCGAAATTTCTCTCACGAGCAGAAGAAAATCTATACATGGAAACGTTCTTGGCATTGAAGCAGGGGGATCTGTCAGTAAAATAATACGTCAACAAGTTCAATCAGCTGGCGAGGTTTGGCTTGGACTTGGTAAACACTCCTGAGAAGAAGGCTCTGAGATTTGTTAAAGGCCTGAATGAGCCGCTACATGGATTGGCCATGACCCACATTCCCATGGGGGCCAATTTTGAAAAGCTAGTGGATATGGCCCTAATGCATGATGAGGACAAGGGAGAAAAGAAAGAGGAAAAAGTTGAAGGGACATTGAACAATGTGAAGGCGGGACCCAAGAAAGGATAGCAACAACCACAGCAGAAGAAAGGCAAGAAGGATGACAAGGCAAAGGATAAGAGGAAATGCCACTATTGTGGGAAAGAAGGTCACCTAGTCAAAGAATGTAAAATGAGGAAGTTCAATTGCTTTAAGTGTGGAGAGGTATGACACTTCTCCAAGGAATGCCTCTGGAGGGCAGGCGAATGCTCTCGTGGCAAATGGATAGGATAGAGATAGGAAGAATTTATTAAAAGGTTTATTTTCCTTATGAAGTAAAGACTCTTTTGGATTCTGGCATTTTTATATTGTAATTGAGACTCTGCACTTTAATACTAGTCTTGTTTCTGATCCCGTAGTTGTTTCAAACCCCTTTGGTGGTTCGGCTCATTTATTGGTAAGGGTTTGAAATTATCTGTGTTAGGCGTCAAAAATTTGAATGTGACATTTGTGTGCTCAAGTTTATGGGCTATGAGTTGGTTCTAAATGGACCAGCTTTATATGTAGAGGGCTGTTCTAGATTTTGAAAGGAGGGTCGTTAAGTTTCTAACTTGTCATGGGAAGACCCCCAAAGTTTCTTGTGACCCGCAAGGGTCTGTTATGCTTAGCTTTTTGAGAATCATTCTGTAATCTGATCTGTGGTGGTCTGTAAGTATCTGAAAATTTCTGAGGGATACGGGTTTCTACTCGAAGCATGAAGTAGATCTCCAGTTTTGACATTTTTTAATGGGGTTAATTCTTTGGGTGTCAGTCTGATATTGATTTCGGTCTTTGGGGCTGAGACATAAGGAATTATTCTCTTAACCGATGTCAATTAGGAACAGAGCTTTTGTTTAGTTGTATCATTTGTAACACCCCGTAATTCTGTAACACTAAGATTCGCAAATCAAGGAAGAATTAAAAGTTAAAATCAAAATCAAGGGAAACGGGCTATGCCATTGCGTTCGTCTCGGAAAAATACGCGAAATAGAGTCCGAGTTTTCGAAAATCGGAGTCCGTATGACCAAGATATGGCCCGTCAAAGTTTTCAGAAAATTCCAAGTTCAAAACAGTTTAAACTAGAGTTAAATTCGAATTCAAACGCGCAGGGGGTAGGGCGGGAAAATTCCCGCCTTGGTCAAGTCGACAGGGGTGTCGACTGCACAGTCGACACCACCTCCCCATGTAGACTGCCCAGTCGACATGGGTGTCGACCTGCCCGCTTTTTCCAGCTTTCTGCACCTGGTTCGTTCTGCTGTATTTGGTCACGTTTTCTGACCAGGTTCGTCCGTCTAACACTATATAAACAGCCCTGGTCTTCTTCTCTATTCACAATTCTTTTCTACCCTTATGCTGCAAAGATTCTTGTTAGACATGGCTTCTCCTCCTCCTCTAAAATAATAATTAAAAAATATATAAAATAAACCAAGACGAGGAAATGCTGCTAAAAGATTTTCAAGAAAAGGTTCAAGTCAAGCTAGGATTCAAGAGGAGGTTCAAACGACTGTTTTTCTACGAATCTTAGCAACGCCATCTTTCTGTTCTGATCTAATCTCTATAAGTCAGTTATTTTTAGATTTTAACGTTTTTCTTTGTTCGTGACATGAAATTAAAGGAATAAAAGAATATGCCAAATCTCTCTCTCTCTCTATTCGAATAAGTGCCTATATTCTTGGACCTAGTCAAGAACTGTTATGATTCAAGGACAAATAAGACTGTATGCCTCTTTGGCTATGAACATTGCCTATGACTATGAACATTGCCTATGACTATGGACATTGCCTATGACTGTGACTGTGACTATGAGAATTATTTCCTTGACTAAGCTTATGCTTTTGATTTGGAAACATAAACTATTGCCTATGACATAACAAGGACAACTGTGACTAAACACCTATGATTTCTGACTAGGAAAAGGTTGCTGTGAAATTGGGTCTAAACCTGATCTTTCTATTCTGTCTATCCTTGGTTTTCGTTGGTTTTAGACCTTGGGAATTTACCTATTAAGTTAGGTCTACCCATGTTCTTGAACCTACGCTATATTCTGTCTATTCTTGGTATTCTTTGGTTTTAGACCTTGGGAATTTACCTATTAAGTTAGGTCTACCCATGTTCTTGAACCGACGTCGTTATTCAACCCTCTTTATGCCAGTTAGTATGTCTATCTTTTGCATAGAATCTTTGGTTCATTCCCTATTTTCTACGAACCTAGCTTTATTTATAATCTAGACTGAATCACGATTATATGAACGGTGGGAATGCTGTATGGGCAAAATATGAAATTTACTAAAAACGTAGTTTAACTTGGAAATTGGCATAAATTGGGAACATGTATTACGGCATGTTCATAGAAATGAAAATTGGATAAATTTGACATGAATTATAAGATGTGTAATTTGAATCTAGTATTGACGTGTAAATCTAGCATTTACATGAATAGTGAACTAGAGTAATAAGTCTAGTTTGACGTGAATTAGAATGTTAAATCGGAATTGGATTAGCTAATTTGGCACGGTAAGTATACTGGCATAAACTAGAAATTGGCCATAATTGGGAGTAATTGTCAGGATTAGCAAAATCACGGTTAGTGACACTTCATTTGGTATGGTTTACATACCAAAAAGCTTAAACATGATATAGAGGGGAAAATGGGCCGTAAGAATAAATGTTGACAATTTACATTAAAAGAGTAATTAGGAAATAAGTAAATTAGCATTAATTTACTTACAGAATTTGTCCTAAATGAGGAATGTTAATTTAGACAAATTAAAGGTTTGTTAACGACATCTCTTTTAATAATAAACCTGAAAGTTCTAGGGTGACAGAGAGGATAGTGTCTAGGCTTGAGTTTGGAAAATATAAGTTTCCTGCTCTCCCTAGCTATCTCTAACTGATCCGACGGACGGGATGGTTACTTTCAAAACCTGATTTGAAAATTAATCAAAACCCTTTGAACTAGAAAACACGAATAGGCCTATCCCGAGGTTAGACTGAGTTGCGATGTAAACCTGCCCGGAACCAACCGGCACATCCAGTAATCGCAACAATATCTATCTAATATTAGTGGTCGTGGCTTTAATTTATTTAGTTAAAGCTAGAACAAGAATTCTAGGGTTAAGTTAACTAAGACACTTAACCAACTCAACATGATAACAAGACTGGTAGGTGGGGTTAGGTTCATACGGTTAAGCTAGAATGGGAGGGTTAAGTCCATAGGAACATTTAACCAACTTAAGCAGAGTTAAGCTAGAACGGAGGGCTAAGTCCACAGGGACACTTAACCAAACTCATGGTAACAAGACAAGATTTGTAGAGGTTAAGTAACTAAGAAAACACTTAGCCAAATTAACATGTTAACTAGTCTAGAAAGTGGGGTTAAGTAAAGTTAATACACTTTGCCAAATTAACATGTTAACTAGACTGGAGGTTGGGGTTAAGTAAGATTTAATACACTTAGCCAATTTGATATGTTAGCAGGGCTAGACCGTAGGGTTAAGTAAACTTGAACACTTAACCATCAGATTTTGATAAATGAAAAAGGGTTAAGTCTAAAACATGAAGGGATAATACTTAACCGTTAATAATGGGTTAGTTAAAACAGACGGGCAATGTTAAGTTAAAAAGGAATACTGAACCAATACAGGGTGAATGGGTAAGGTTAAGTAATAAGAAATACTTAACCAATATAACTTGGTTTGTGGTGGGGTTAAGTCAACATGAATTACTGATAACACTTAACCAGTTTGACAGGATAAATGAAGAGAGTTAAGTCGGCTTGAATTGACTAATGACACTTAACCAATCCAAATTGATGGGAAAGGGAGCTAAGTAGTGAACCTTAGTTAAGAAAACAACGATTCTGTAAACAAAGTGGTAAATCTTAGTTAGTAAAACTAAGTAGTAATTCTTAGTATAACACGGGAAGGAGCGAATGTCCGTCTGAGTAAAAAGAAGGCTCCAACGAATTGGGTTACGAAGCCCGACGCTTCGAGGGGACGTGAGGGTACTCTTGGTATCCCTATGTGAGGCTGCAAATGATTCTCCTGGGCTCACAGAGGTTAAGGTCTATGTAGAAGAACCAGGAGTATGCCTTGGTTGCAATACATGGCAACCTAAAGACCAGGATGGACCAGCGTGATTCGGCGAGAAGACGGTAGCCCTGTGATTGCAACTCGTCGTCTACCATCCATCTTGAGTCAATCGAGATACGTGAAGCGGAAAGGCGGAGAACTCTAAAAGACCATATACTTGCTATCTAGTTATGGTTGCGGATGGCCATAGGATAGTGGGGCACCGGGGGCCGGCGTATAGTTCTCATTTTACAAGGTGTGCCTTTCATCAGTTGAGGGAGGGGTCAAGTGGGACCATAGCCACTGGAATAAAAATAGACCTTAACATCTGCATCGGCAAATATCTAAAAGCTCCCGACCGAGTTCTGTATTCCCTGATTTGCCCTTTCACAGGACTCGGACCGCACATTACAGGACATGTGCATCTAGACAAGCGATAACGATTCGCGATAAATGCGTGGGGAAGTATAGGAACATATACTACTCTAGGTGGTGTGTCCTAGACTTAGGGTCATCGTTCGATAGGAAGCGTAATCCCTAGTTGGACAAGGTAGCATAAACCCTGAACTCGAGAAGCGTTCAGCAGATAGCGTGAAACTCTAGTTAAATCTAGAAAGCACTTGATAGAAAACCCTAGATTTGAGCTAGGTAATAAATAATGAATGTATACCGGAAGGAAATGGAAAATACAGGGATTGGGATCACGTTATCGTTACTAGTTGGGACACTAGATAGGCGGTGCAGAGATATAGAAACCAGTATAACTAGGAAATAGCGAAGCGGCGAAAGTAATAGAGCATATCCAGTTTATCTTATCTTAGCATAGCTTGTGATTATCTTGTCTAATCTTGCTGACCCTATGGTCATGGTGTAATCTTGGATTCAGTTAATTCATGTCGTTTGTTTTTCCATGTTCACATGCTAGAAGTTACTGAACTTACTCAGGCTTTATGTCTGACTCTGTTTTTCTTTCGTCTTCTTTTCTTCCGTTCCCCCCTCCACCCCCCAGGTAGTAGAGGAGGGAATAGTATAGCTCAGGTTAAGTTGGAATGTCACCCTTTCCAAGCTTGAAGATTTGTCGAAGTTTGCTTGGATTCTCTTTTCAGATGCTATGGCGGCTCTTGCTAAAATCGGGGAATATAAATGTTGTTTTTATGCTTCTTTTTTTTGTAAGACAGATGATACTCTGATATTGTAAAGAAACCATTGTACAAACTATTTTATCAATAAAGCAAAGTTTTATTTTCCGCTGTTTAGTTTGAGTCTGTCTTGTAATTTATCTGCATCTTTTACCCAAAATGCTCCACAGGACTTTGCGCATTCCATTTGTGAGTGACACTAACGGACGTGGGGTGTTACACGTGGTATAAGAGCTGAAGGTTACCAGATCAGATAAACGATTTGAAAAATTATTTTCAAAACGGTTTTTAAAGAAGCATTTTCAAGAGAGAAGATTTGTTTTAAAGACATATTCCCCAACGCCATACGCACTATCTTCTCTTCCTCTGTTCAAATTCTTGTCTTCTTCTTTCTTGAGTCTCTGGGGCTCCTGGCTTTCTGGGAGGTAACCTCATCGAAGGGCAAAGTAGTGCCCGGCTTCCATCCATAGCCGTAGTTGTTTCATCTACGGGCAGTTTTCTTTCGAAGCTTATAGGGTTTTCGGACGATGGAAGCAGTTTTTGAGAGATTTGTCAACATGACTACACACGGAAGGGGATGAGGACTTTGGCTAAGGAGCATAACCCTAGGATGAGGAATTCATGGATGTAGATTTAGCTCACCAAGAAGGAAGGAATTATAAAACCTAAGACAAGAGGAAGTATCTTTGCTAGGGAATGATAGGGCATATAATTAAGGACAAGGGCAAGAACAAGGAACAAGATTTTCAGAAGGGCAAGTACATACTTTCACCACCAAGCGTACATAGGAGAAAGGTAGTAAAGTTCTGTTGGCAGAGTCTAGTTGTGTTGTTCGTACTCTTTCCTTTGGATTTAGCACTTCACAATTGTTTATATCCACTTCCCTAGTTGAGTCTCTGCACCATAGTACTTGTATAGTCGAAAGATCCCACTAGAGTCTCAAATCCAAATAGTGGTCCGACGAGTCTATTTTTAGTAGGGATTTGAGGATAGCTATCGAGTTTGCTTATATCATCTCACGTAGGTCGTCTAAATTCGGAGGAGATATTCCTTAGATGCTTGTATGATATTGGTTTAGGCCTTTGGGGCTTGCACTTGAGGAATGTCGATTTCGACTAGGGTGGTTTGCGTGAGAAATGAATAGTTGTGGCAGGCACTCTAGAAATTGCATAGTGACCTTTTTACCCTCATAGTTATGGCGTGATGGATAAGCTAAGAGGAGAGACCCCTAATCATCTTAGTACATACACATGGTATCGTAGTTGACATCTGTTTACTTTGGAGATGGAGGTCAAAAACTTCACAATCGTGAAGTTAAATTAGTTAAGATACAGTGGAGTAAAGCTCAAGAAGGCTAGATACTAGCATCATACCCTTTTTCCTTGGGTGCATCCTTGATTTCTTTTGTTTGTAGGAGCTTTACGCATAATTGTTCCTCTCTTTCCAAAGTATATTCTCTAGGACGTATCATCGATCCTTAGGTAGAAGCCAATGGATGTAAACATGTATTTGAAACATGTTATGGTTGAATGGTTGCAAGTGGTTGCTCGTGAATGCATATGCATACGTATTACGCACTAGATCATGTTCGGACACTTTCATATTGCATTTACAGATATGTATTTGTTTGTAAGTTTGAACTTGATATGTTATCATGTGGATGTTGCATATGGATGAATGGCTGTGCACGCATGTAGTATTTACATCACTAGGGATGCTTGCATACATGATTGGACGCATGGCACTGACATGATTCGCATTAAGGAGGTCAACTGAATCAGTAGACCGCCTTATTTTGCATTAGATAAAGACATATACACACACTATGCATATGAACATGAGGGCATTAGAAATCTTTTAAGGACAATGGACGCCTGTGATTGAATGGGTGATTGGATGGTAGGACACATTCTTCCTAACTTGGAGATTTCGGGGACGAAAACCTTTTAAGTGGGGGAGAATGTAACACCCCGTAATTCTGTAACACTAAGATTCGCAAATCAAGGAAGAATTTAAAGTTAATATAAAAATCAAGGGAAACGGGCTGCGCCATTGCGTTCGTCTCGGAAAAATACGCGAAATAGAGTCCCTGTTTTCGAAAATCGGAGTCCGTATGACCAAGATATGGCCCGTCAAAGTTTTCAGAAAATTCCAAGTTCAAAACAGTTTAAACTAGAGTTAAATTCGAATTCAAACGCGCAGGGGGTAGGGCGGGAAAATTCCCGCCCAGTTCAAGTCGACAAGGGTGTCGACGGCACAGTCGACACCACCACCCCATGTCGACTGCCCAGTCGAAATGGGTGTCGATCTGCCTGCTTTTTCCAGCTTTCTGCACCTGGTTCGTTCTGCTGTATTTGTTCACGTTTTCTGACCAGGTTCGTCCTCCTAACACTATATAAACAGCCCTGGTCTTCTTCTCTATTCACAATTCTTTTCTACCCTTATGCTGCAAAGATTCTTGTTAGACATGGCTTCTCCTCCTCCTCTAAAATAATAAATAAAAAATATATAAAATAAACCAAGACGAGGAAATGCTGCTAGAAGATTTTCAAGAAAAGGTTCAAGTCAAGCTAGGATTCAAGAGGAGGTTCAAACGACTTCAATGACTGTTTTTCTATGAATCTTAGCAACGCCATCTTTCTGTTCTGATCTAATCTCTGTAAGTCAGTTATTTTTAGATTTGAACGTTTTTCTTTGTTCGTGACATGAAATTAAAGGAATAAAAGAATATGCCAAATCTCTCTCTCTCTCTCTATTCGAATCAGTTCCTATATTCTTGGACCTAATCAAGAACTGTTATGATTCAAGGACAAATAAGACTGTATGCCTCTTTGACAATGAACATTGCCTATGACTATGAACATTGCCAATGACTATGAACATTGCCTATGACTATGGACATTGCCTATGACTGTGACTGTGACTATGAGAATTATTTCCTTGACTAAGCTTATGCTTTTGATTTGGAAACATAAACTATTGCCTACGACATAACAAGGACAACTGTGACTAAACACCTATGATTTCTGACTAGGAAAAGGTTGCTGTGAAATTGGGTATAAACCTGATCTTTCTATTCTGTCTATCCTTGGTTTTCGTTGGTTTTAGACCTTGGGAATTTACCTATTAAGTTAGGTCTATCCATGTTTTTGAACCTACGTCTCTATTCTGTCTATTCTTGGTTTTCTTTGGTTTTAGACCTTGGGAATTTACCTATTAAGTTAGGTCTACCCATGTTCTTGAACCGACGTCGTTATTCAACCCTCTTTGTGCCAGTTAGTATGTCTATCTTTTGCATAGCATCTTTGGTTCATTCCTTATTTTCTACGAACCTAGCTTTATTTATAATCTAGACTGAATCACGATTATATGAACGGTGGGAATGCAGTTTGGGCAAAATATGAAATTTACAAAAAAACGTAGTTTAACTTGGAAATTGGCATAAATTGGGAACATGTATTACGGCATGTTCATAGAAATGAAAATTGGATAAATTTGACATGAATTATAAGATGTGTAATTTGAATCTAGTATTGACGTGTAAATCTTGCAATTACATGAATAGTGAACTAGAGTAATAAGTCTAGTTTGACGTGAATTAGAATGTTGAATCGGAATTGGATTAGCTAATTTGGCACGGTAAGTATATTGGCATAAACTTGAAATTGGCCATAATTGGGAGTAATTGTCAGGATTAGCAAAATCACGGTTAGTGACACTTCATTTGGTATGGTTTACATACCAAAAAGCATAAACATGATATAGAGGGGAAAATGGGCCGTAAGAATAAATGTTGACAATTTACATTAAAAGCGTAATTGGGAAATTAGTAAATTAGGATTAATTTACTTATAGAATTTGTCCTAAATGAGGAAATGTTAATTTAGACAAATTAAAGGTTTGTTAACGACATCTCTTTTAATAATAAACCAGAACTTTCTAGGGTGATCGAGAGGATAGTGTCTAGGCTTAAGTTTGGAAAATACAAGTTTCCTGCTCTCCCTGGCTATCCCTAACTGATCCGACGGATGGGATGTTTACTTTCAAAACCTGATTTGAAAATTAATCAAAACCCTTGGAACTAGAAAACGCGAATAGGCCTAACTCGAGGTTAGACTTAGTTGCGATGTAAACCTGCCCGGAACCAACCGGCACATCCAGTAATCGCAACAATATCTGTCTAATGTGAGTGGTCATGGATTTAATTTATTTAGTTATAGCTAGAACAATAATGCTAGGGTTAAGTTAACTAAGACACTTAACTAACTCAACATGATAACAAGACTGGTAGGTGGGGTTAGGTTCATACAGTTAAGCTAGAATGGGAGGGTTAAGTCCATAGGAACACTTAACCAACTTAAGCACAGTTAAGCAAGAACGGAGGGCTAAGTCCACAGGGATACTTAACCAAACTCATTGTAACAAAACAAGATTTGTAAAGGTTAAGTAACTAAGAAAACACTTAGCCAAATTAACATCTTAACTAGTCTAGAAAGTGGGGTTAAGTAAAGTTAATACACTTAGCCAAATTAACATGTTAACTAGACTAGAGGTTAGGGTTAAGTAAGATTAAATACACTTAGCCAATTTGATATGTTAGCTGGGCTAGACCGTAGGGTTAAGTAAACTTGAACACTTAATAATTAGATTTTGATAAAGGAAAAAGGGTTAAGTCTAAAACATGAAGGGATAATTCTTAACCATTAATAACGGGTTAGTTAAAACAGACGGGCAAGGTTAAGTTAAAAAGGAACACTGAACCAATACAGGGTGAATGGGTAAGGTTAAGTAATAAGAAATACTTAACCAATATAACATGGTTTGTGGTGGGGTTAAGTCAACATGAATTACTGATAACGCTTAACCAGTTTGACAGGATAAATGAAGAGGGTTAAGTCGGCTTGAATTGACTAATGACACTTAACAATCCAAATTGACGGGAAAGGGAACTAAGTAGTAAACCTTAGTTAAGAAAACAACGATTCTGTAAACTAAGTGGTAAATCTTAGTTAGTAAAACTAAGTAGTAATTCTTAGTATAACACGGGAAGGAGCGAATGTCCGTCTGAGTAAAAAGAAGGCTCCAACGAATTGGGTTACGAAGCCCGAGGGGACGTGAGGGTACTCTTGGTATCCCTCTGTGAGGCTGCAGATGATTCTCCTGGGCTCATAGAGGTTATGGTCTGCGTAGAAGAACCAGGAGTATGCCTTGGTTGCAATACATGGCAACCTAAGGACCAGGACGGACCAGCGTGATTCGGCGAGAAGACGGTAGCCCTATGATAGCAACTCATTGTCTACCATCCATCTTAAGTCAATCAAGATACGTGAAGAGGAAAGGCGGAGAACTCAAAAAGACCATATACTTTCTATCTAGTTATGGTTGCGGATGGCCATAGGATAGTGTGGCACCGGGGGCCGGCGTATAGTTCTCATTTTACAAGGTGTGCCTTTCATTAGTTGAGGGAGGGGTCAAGTGGGACCATAGCCACTGGAATAAAAACAGACCATAGCATCTGCATCGGCAGATATCTTAAAGCTCCCGACCGAGTTCTGTATTCCCCGATTTTCCCTGTCATAGGACTCGGACCGCACATTACAGGACATGTGCATCTAGACAAGCGATAACGATTCGCAATACATACGTGGGGAAGTATAGGAACATATACTACTCTATGTGGTGTGTCCTAGACATGGGGGCATCGTTCGACAGGTAGCGTAATCGCCAGTTGGACTAGGTGGCATAAACCCTGAACTCGAGAAGCGTTCAGCAGATAGCGTAAAACACTAGTTAAATCTAGAAAGCACTTGATAGAAAACCCTAGATTTGATCTAGGTAATAAATAATGAATGTATGCCGGAAGCAAATGGAAAATACAGGGATTGGGATCAAGTTATCGTTACTAATTGGGACACTAGATAGGCGGTGCAGAGATATAGAAACCAGTATAACTAGGAAATAGCGAAGCGGTGAAAGTAATAGAGCATATCCAGTTTATCTTATCTTAGCATAGCTTGTGATAATCTTGTCTAATCTTGCTGACCCTATGGTCATGGTGTAATCTTGGATTCATTTAATTCATGTCGTTTGTTTTTCCATGTTCACATGCTAGAAGTTACTGAACTTACTCAGGCTTTATGTCTGACTCTGTTTTTCTTTCGTCTTCTGTTCTTCCGTTCCCCTCCCCCAGGTAGTAAAGGAGGGAATAGTATAGCTCATGTTAAGTTGGAATGCCACCCTTTCCCAACTTGAAGATTTGTCGAAGTTTGCATGGATTCTCTTTTCAGATGTTATGGCTGGCTCTTGCTAAAATCGGGGAATATAAATATTGTTTTTATGCTTCTTTATTTTGTAAGACAGATGACACTCTGATATTGTAAAGAAGCCATTGTACAAACTATTTTATCAATAAAGCAAAGTTTTATTTTCCGCAGTTTAATTTCTGTCTGTCTTGTAATTTATCTGCATCTTTTACCAAAAATGCTCCACAGAACTTAGCGCATTCCCTTTGTGAGTGACACTAACGGACGTGGGGTGTTACATCATTTGTTTATATCCCATCGACCGGATCTTTGACCTTTAGATAGGAAATCCATGGATGTGAACATGTGCTTGGGATATGTTATGTTTGATGGTAGCAAGTGGATGCAAGTGTTTGCTAGTGGTTGCTCGTGGATGCATTTACACACACATTAGGCACTAGATCGGCTCAAATAACTTTCATATTGCATATAAAAATGTGTGTGCATATTTAGGGTAATGGATGAACAATGGTTGTGTTATCATATGGATGTTGCATTTTGATGAATGGTTGAGCACGCATGTAGAAATAATATGTATCATAGGATTCTTTCGCATACATGTTGGACTCGTAGCACTGACATAATTCGCATTAAGGAGGTCAACTGAATCAGTGGACCGCCTGATTTTGCATTAGATAAGGAACATATACACACACTTTTTGCATATGTTCATATAGCATTAGAAATCTTTTAAGGACAATAGATGCCTGTGTTTGATAGTTGAACAGATGGATGATTGTATCGTACGATGCACATTCTTCTTGACTTGAAGATTTCGGGGACGAAATCCTTTAAGGAGGGGAGAATGTAACACCCCGTAATTTTAATGTTAATATTCACAAATTAAAGAATAACTAATCTCAGACATGAGAATTAAGGGAAACGGGTCATGCCATTGCGTTCGTCTCGAAATTCTGATTGAGATAGAGTCCGAGTTTGCGTGAATTGGACTTCGTATGAAGAAGTTATAGCCATCGGAAGTTTCAGAAAAATTTAAACAGATTTTGAAAATTCAAAATTCAGAGTCAGATGGGCTAGGCGGGAAAATTCAAGCCAGTGCCAGTTCGACCATAGGGTCGACCTGAGTGTCGACCTGCCCTAACCAGGTGGACCATAAGGTTGACCTGGGGGTCGACCTGCACCCCCCCCCCCCCCCCCCCCGAGAGCAGATTTGTTTAATGACCTATTGGTGACTAGATTCTGACTCATTAGGGTTTCTGAACTGCTTTGATTGGCTGGGATTAATTCTGGGTTGATCGGACGGCCTAAACTAATCCTAAACTCTATAAAAAGACATGTAGACTCAAACCCTAAAATAAAAATAAAATTAGACTCATGGCCTCCATGTCGTCACCTAGCAACTCAGAATAGTTGCCACCAATAAGGGAGGAAGAAAGAAAATTAAAGACAATAATTCAATTCAAATCAAGCCTAAAACTACAATAGCGAAATTGTCTACAACAAGGGAACACTAATCAATTACAGAATTCAGATCCCAGAACTCAAGTACCCTTTTTCGGTGAGTTCTAGTCACTTTTAGGTTTAAATAGGTAAAAGTGAATGGTGGTAGACTATGATTTGGGTATATTTTATTTGTAGTTATGCAAGTTTATTGTTGTGAATCATGAAATGATGCAAGTTCATTATTGTTGTGAATCATGAAATTATGTATGTTATTGTGTGATGAATTCATGAATCTATGCAAGTCGTTATCATGAATTTATGCAAGTCGTTGTCATGAATCTATGCAAGTTGTTATTATGAATCTATTCAAGTCGTTATTATGAATCTATGCAAGTTGTTATCATGAATCTATGCAAATCGTTATGAGATCATGCAAGTTATTAATCATAAAACTATGCAAGTTGTTATGCTATGCAAGTGGTTAAACATGTTGTAAATTATGAATCTACGTGAGTTGTTAATAATGTTGTTAATTCATGAACCTATGCAAGTCACCTGTGCAAGTTGTTATGTTGCAAAATCATGAATCTATGCAAGTTGTTAATTATGTAGTGAATCACAATTATATGTGAAGTTATCATGTCATTTTCCCTAGTTGTCATGCTTATGCCAAAATTGTTCTGAAAACGATCATCTTGTCATTCCCTTTATTTTGTTGTTATGGCGAGGCTACCTTGTAGCCTCGATGACGCCAAAAACGCAAACGGTTACGGTAGTTAAGAAACCGGGAAATGGGGAATTTTTAATAGGCATGATGATTAGGTAAATTGGACACATGATTCTAGTAGGGAAACATATAAATAATTACCTATTATGACGTAGGTAAAAATGGGTAAAAATGGTATAATTTGAATATGACCATTTACGGATAGGAAATTCAAATTGTTAATAAGATAGGTATTGACACCTATAAAAAGGAAAGGATTAATTAATTAACTTAATTAATCAAAAGAGGAATGTTTAAGCAATTGAAGTCTAAAGATTTAATTGGCATAATTACCTTAAATGGCATAAAATAAATTGTAATGAAAATTGATATGATTTTACATACCATAAATAGATGGACATAATTGAGTCAATTATGGCCGTAGTTAAATTTGGAATTAATTGATAATTTGAATAGGGAAAGTAATTCAAATTGGGGAATGATTAATTAGAAGTAATTAATCGTTTAAGACACGAGGTTAGGCTCTTTTGTGGTGTAAGACTGCCCGGACCCGCCCGACAAATCCAGCTGCCACAAATGCCAGTCTAATGTGAGAGGTCTCAAGCTTAAATTAAATACGTAACAGTTGTAAAGACACAAGGTCAAGCTCTTTTGTGGTGTAAGACTGCCCGGAACCGCCCGTCAAATCCAGCTGCCACAAATGCCAGTCTAATGTGAGAGGTCTTTATATGGTTACGGTCTTAATGAATTAAGAAACACTTAACCAAATAAACATGTAGTGGGGTTAAGTGGGTGCCTTGGGTGGCATGTGGAATTAAGTGGGTGCCTTGGGTGGCACGCGAATTACGATTAGGTGTCTCAATAATCAATTAATGCTGATTAAAGACTACTTAACCTAATTTAATACATATGGACTGTATGATGATAGACATAAGTTAGAGTTAAGTAAAACAAATTGGATTGTGGGTGGGTTAAGTACAACTGATGGGTAGGTGGGTAATATTTATATATATAGGCCCACAAACTTAACCATTAAATAAATAGGATCAAATCAGTGGGAGGGTTAAGTACAACTGAAGGGGTAGGTGGGTAATATTAATACATATAGGCCCACAAAATTAACCGGATAAAAAGGGTTATGCAATTAAAGACACCTAATGGTATACATAACCGGGGCAGAATAGTAAAGTTATGTATTAAAGACACCCTTAGGGGTACGCATAACTAATGGAAATAGATAGTGTTATGTATTAAAGACACCTATAGGTACGCGTAACCGTTAGGTAGAATAGGGGTTATGTATTGATGACACATATAGGTATGCATAACTGATTGAGGGCTATGTAATTAAAGACACCTTAGGGTATACATAGTCAGTAGAAAACCTAGTGGGGATACAAGACATAGGGGAGAGCTTGTATCATGTTGTGTGGGACCCATTTCAGTCAGTAACCCGGACGGGTATCAAAGTATGAACTCCATACTAGGCGGGAAAGGGGCACGCTTACTAATTGATTGTAAGTGATCCAAAACAAGACGGATGGTGTGGGCGGCGCAAACCGACCGGTGACATGTGCGTGCATGGGCCGGGCAGAGGGGGACAAGACGACCGTGACACTAGTAGGTATAACTGTGCACACCTTAGGTTGCCACTTTAGGGAAGTGATACCCCCTAGTTGTGGGACCAGCACAGGGTATTTACACAGTAGGGAGCCGATCGATTAGGGTAGTGGTTAGGGAATACCCGGACGTATGCCCTAAATCTACCAATTTATAGTAGGAGGGTAGTGGGTACGACTAGTTGAGATAGGAGAAGGCGGCATCTATGACAGCTGCTAGGAATACATGGAACTACCACCATCGTTATCATTAGCGGAAGGGATCATGCCATCTTAATTTGACTAGTAATAGTGCAGAGTAGTTAGTAGTGAAGCATGCATACACCTTACCTTATTTGTCCTGTCATACCTGTCATCTGTACCATGAATCTTCTTATCCACTTTGTATGCCTGTCATGTTTACCTTTATTTATTTACTAGCTAAAAATTACTGGACTCACCAGACGTATGTCTGACCTAGTTTGTTTCGCATCTTTTCTTCCGTCCCCCCCCCCCCCCCCCAGGTTCTCAAGGAGGAAACACCCAGGTTTAGTCAGGATTTGGGTATCGTCTTCTAGGAGCTACTTCTGAAGTATCGCTCGAGTCTCTGTCTCTTATATGGCTTGCTCTTTAATATGGGGAATGATGTTTTTCTTTTAAATACCTATGTACTCTGATAATGTAAGACATAAGTGTTTTTATGATTTTATGACTCATGGTATTATGTAACAAAGTAATTTGGTGATTTGATAAAGTTGTTTATTTTCCACTGCAAAATTTTTATATCTGTCTTGTGATATTCTGTGTCTGTTTACCAAAAACGCTCCACTGAAGTTAAGGTATTCCCTTTGTGAGTGACCTTAATGGAGGTGGGGTGTTACAGTTGCTTTCAAAGGTTTGTTGTGTACACTTACGATCCCACGTCACCATTTTTGTTTATATTGGTCATGTCCCACACTCTTAATTCTGGAACAAGCATTGTATGTATGTCCGATAATAACAACCAAGAAGGTGTGGTATGAATGACCATTATATTTTACACTTTTCCATTTTGTTTTTAGTGAAAGTGGGAAAAACATTTACAAAAAATGCCACCGCTCTTCTATTTTGTAAATATGGGTCCAGAAATTACCATCGTGCCATCACGTTAACAATTCTACTCATCATACTACTTGACCCCTCGTTTTACATATGCATGATGCTCGACCGAGATTTGTGAGGTGCACGACCTCTTGATGACGTGATTCTCGACCATGCTTTCTAGTTTGTTGTGCTCGAGCTATTTTTTATACGTGACCAAGATATATATATTTTCCTTGAAGCCAATCCACGTGTATCTTAAATGACCAAATCCACTTTATAACTATAGTTGATCCATATGTTCCAATTACTTCTATGTTTCTCCACATGCACAATCATTTTGTGTTTCATGTTATTATATAAAATGGTATGTGTTCGACTTATCAATGCACGAGGATGAACTTTGTGTTATTGAGAATTCTCGACCCCAGCTCTGTTGATGTATTGATCGACTCAAATTAAACAATACTGTTGTGTCATATATTATCGCATAAGGAAGAACTGGCCTGTTCTTTTAGGTAATGTTGTGCTATGAATTGTTTATCATGGGTCAAAGTATTACCACGTCATCTTGAGCTCATGACTAAACTCTTCCCAATATGCAGATACTTTTGCTTGGTCCAAATTTTACATAGCTTTTGTTCCATCTCATGCATGGTTTTTATAATGGGGACATTATTTACATTACTTTCATTTATAAGCCATGGTTGATGCTAACATGAGACGTGAACTCCACTTACTAGTCATTTTGTGAACGAGATAGAATTGTTCTCATATAATGATACGTGCGAACGAGCTGCTTTGTTTGACCAGAGGATTGCAGGTGATGATCGACCGACCACTGGTAGCAATTATGAGCAGCCGACCACTGCGTAATGATGTGCGATAAGACTAGTGAGCGAGCCAAAAAAGGTGGTCGACCTGTTCATGACACAGAGTGCTTGACCCGTCCAACCGCTCCTTGCTCGACCTGAGCTAAACGGAAAAGAGTGAGCAAGTTAGGTTTTGTGGATACGAGCGAGCTGACTGAGTGTGCAACCAGGGTATTAATATATGACCACATATTTCATATATAATCCATACTTATACGTTCATATTTGTAGCTGCGTGTAATCGTTTGTAAACACTTCCCGATTCTAAACCGCGTTAATAACCGGGTTAACAGTTATGTGTTGTATTGTCCCATGCTTCTTATACTTGTTTGTTATTTTTGCATGACAAATGACTCGTCGTCACTATTCTCATCGGGATCTTCGTGAATACACGTCCAGATTCAATCCTGTCACCGAGCATGACCGCGGGGACAGTCGCGGGAGAGATAGCAGGAAGCACTACTATTTCCACCCACCTCATTCTTCACGCTCTCGATCTCCCCTAAGGCTCAATATTGAGAAGCTTTGTAATCGTCAAACTCAGCATGAAGGAGGTAAGCAGCTACCCAAAGCTTCGATCCCTCCGAAGAGTGTCTAACCTTAGGAGAAATCTACCAAAAAGCCGGCCAAGGAAAGTGTAAGGATCCAAGCAAAGAGTTGGAAAAGGGGAAGAAAGCTCTTGTCCCTTCCAAGCAATCGATATTACCACTACGCAGTCGGTAGCTCTCACTACTGAAAATCAGGAAAATTTGAAATGTTTGCGTGAGCAGTTCCCTGATCTCTACATCCAAAGTATGCACTTTATCCCTGATCTTGAACTGATTCCTGATAATTAGGAAACAGAGGTGACGAATTAGGTAGGCTTCGTGGCTAAATAGTACAAAATAATAAAGAAGCACGCCAAGAAGCTCTCCAAGATCATCTGTCATCTTGAAGTTGATGTAAAGGATGGATGGGAAAGGGTAGAATATGATGTTAAGTCCAGAGATGAGGCTGAGAAGAAATTAGAAGAAGCACAGTTCTAACTTTCCCTTGCCCAGTGGGCAGTAGAGAATTACAAGAAGCAATACGAGGAGATGGAAAAGCGTTTCCACAGTGAACTCGATTCAAATAGCAAGGAGCGGACGACCATGTGGAAAGAGACAGAGGACCTCAGATCTGCCAACACTGAGCTAAAACTGTCGCATGATCGCTTTGCTGAGGAGAAAGCTGCTTGGGAGAAGGAAACGAAGAGTTTGAAGGACAAGCTAACTTATGCTAAGATTGAGCAGTTCTCGCTGAAGGACATGCTAATAAAGCCCTCGAGTCTGCTTCCAAAGCTACCACTAAACTTGCCACGGCTGAACAGGAGATAGAAGAATTTGATGAGTTGCTGATATTCTTCTCTATTCAGGTCATTCGAACCCAGACATTTCCGGGATCAAGAACTATCCTACCACTCTAGTTCACAAGTGGGACCAAATTGTTGAAGGTGAAAAGCAACATTTACAGGTTGAGGCTATTGATTTCGACCAGCTCATGAAAGCTTATCATAGGGGTGAGGAATCTGAGCGTGTAGCAGAAGGGACGCATTTAATTAAAGAATCTATGGAAGAGGAGAGGCGTAAGCTTAAAAGTAAGAATCAGGTTGAGGAACGTTCTAGCTTAGTTGTTGAACTCAAAGCTGCTGAGGTCGAGGAGTACAATTCTGATGATTCGCTGATTCCTGAAGTTACTATTCCACCCCTTGCTGAGGTTTCTACTACAGCTCCAGGCGAGCAATCAGCGGAAGGTATCTCTACATTTTCCCCACAATTTGTTAAGGCTATTATAGCTTGTCGTCGCATTATGGAGCAAACGGCTGAGAGGACTACATTCTCTTCTAAACTAATAATTGTTGCTTCTCGTGATTCAGATGTTAGGCCCACTGAAGGAATCAGAAAGAAACAAGTAGAAGTTTAGGCGGTCAAGAAAGACAACGTACATCAAGCACAGAGACTTCTAAAGACGCCGAGATAATTTATGCGCTGAAGGACACTGATGGTGACAACGGAGATGAGTAGGAAGATGTTTTCATTACGGGGGGTACAGAGAAGGACGATGGCATGACCTTAGTCGAGAGGATGGCTAAGAATGATGAGCTTCTAGAGGTTAAATTGGAGGAGGAGCCTTTAAATGTACCACCTCTCGCTGCGGCTGCACCCGACTCTGGGTTGATTATAAAATTGCCTAATCAATTACTACACAGCTTGCATCCTAGTCCTATGGCGCTCCACAAGACCTTCCTTCGAAGAAGTAAAAAAGGAAAAAGCATGAAATTTCTGATGCTAGTAGGGAGGAGCCAGAGAAACAACAGAGGGAGAAGAAGCCAAAGTCATCCCCATAGCCCAAATAGAGCTCGTTTGTTTATGTTTTGTTTTTAGATTTCCACTAGCCTCTTGTTGTAGTCGCGACTGTGGCCCTCGCGTTTTATCAAGTTTCGCTTTGTAGTCTTTCACTTAATAAATAAAAGTTATGTTTCTTTTGCATTGTTGTGTACCTGCAAATTTGTAATACTTGGTCATGTACTTAAATATTCAAGTTATAACTAAGTTGAAACCACATCATAAATTGTCCCTGTGGTAAAAAATTATAATTCCTGCATTCATCTAGATGTGTATGTATATGTGTATGCCCCCAATCAATCAAAAACATGGTGCCTGGCCAGGGCTTGTTGAGGATTGATTAGGATTGATTATGATTGACTATGTACTACCCTCAATGTCTGGAAATGAAGGGTTCGGGGTCATCTTTAATTCTTGCCCCCAGTTCTGCAGCGGGGTATGAGCCCTTTCGTGGCGTTTAATCGAAACACCTTTATACTCTCCTGTCGTGTGCCCAGGATAGAATTCAAAATAAGCTTTTAGTCTGGTCCCCAATCCTTCATTGGGGTAGGAGTTTATGTATGAAGCCCAGTCCTTGGTGCCTTCATACTCTCTCATTGGATGCCAAGGGTAGAGTACGGTTAAGGCGGTCTTCCGATTGTGGTACACCTTCACTCCTTACTATTGTTTTACTTTCTCATCCTTTTAGGTATCATCTTATTTGCTCGTTCTTTGTAATCTTTCTCGAATCATGAGAGTTAAAGCACCGATAGTCATGTCATTTACTTCATTTCCACCTAAACAATCTGTTATTAAGAGTTGCAGGGCTTGTAATGAAAATTACAACCATAATAGTACACCCCAATAGAAGCAAAAGAATAAGCATAAAACAAGGCAGTAAAGGTAAATGACACACGATATTTTTATAGTGGTTCAGTCGAATCATGACCTACGCCTACTTGATAATCTTTTACTTATGCAACCAAACTATTCTAGGCAAGCCGTGCCTTTTTACATGGTTCTAAAAACAAAAGAATAAAAATGATTCAAGTCAAGTAATGCCGCAAATGTTGGGCGTTCCACACTACGGGAATTTCACTACCATCAGCGGTCGCTAGCTTGAACGATCCAATATCAAGTTTCTGTAGGATGGTAAACGGTCCATCGCATTTTGGACCCAAGAAGACGGGATTTGGGAAGACACGTTTTAGAACCAGGTAACCAGGTTCGAAAGTTCGAGCCTGAACTTTCCTGTTATAATATCGGGCAACCTATTTCTTGTGCCCTGAGGCACGTAGTTCCGCTTCATCCCTCTTTTCCTCAATCATTTCCAATGATTCAAGGAGTATCTCGTTGTTAGTCATCAAGTCGTAATAAGAATTTTGTGAGACGGTGTTTACAATTCAACCGGAATAACCACCTCTGATTCGATTGCGAGGAAGAAGGGGGTGTGACCCATCACCAACTTATAGAACGTCCTATAGGCCTACAATGCTAAGGGTAACTTATCGACCCACATGGCCAAGGCTCTCTTCAATTGCTTCTTCAGAATGGACTTAATTATTTTGTTTAATGCTTCAACTTGTACATTTGATTGCGGATATGCTACGGTGATGTATATTTTCTCGATACGATAATTCTGATAGAAGTCTCTAAATTTTGAGCTATCGCAATGGATCTCGTTGTCAGTTATAATGATTTTTGGGATCCCAGATCGCCATATGAAATTATGAAGTTTATCACTTTCTGTGTTGTGATCGTGGTCAACGGTTCTACTTCGGCCCATTTCGTAAAGTAATCCACAAACACAATTGCAAATTTCTCTCCGCATTTGGCGATTGTTAGGCTTCCAATGACATCAATTCCCCAAACGGCGAACGGCTATGGGCTCACTATTGTCTTCAGTCGGCTTGGGGATGCTCTGGGAATCTTGGTAAATTTCTGGCACCTATCGCAACAACGTGCATATTTAGTCGCATCTTTATTCACAATAGGCCAGAAATAACCATACTGTAATATTTTCTTAGCCAATGTTTGGCCTTCGGTATAATCGCCACATTCACCTTCATGTACCTCCCTTAAAACCCGCTCGATGTCGTCATGGACTATATACCGAAGGAGTGACATCGAGAATCCTTGCTGATAAAGAACTTTATATTGAATAATATATCTAGAGGCTTTAGAAATAATGGCATGCCTTTTGCTTTTTTTGGTTGGAAACGTTCCATTTATCAGGAAGTTCTTTATGGGCATCATCCACAACTCATTCTCTAGTTCAGCCTCCAATATCTGATCAATTTCCATCTGATCAACTCTTAGTGTTTCCAATGTTTCGATCTAGATCATTTCCGTGTCTTTAGGATTGGCAGAGCTAGCCATTTTGGCCAATTTATTTGCCTTATGATTATTTATCGAGGGATATGGGAGATATTGTAGTTTAAAACCACCCAGCTGCTTTCCTACTTCTTTTAAATATGATATAAGTCTTTTCCCTTTGGATTTAAATTCCTTTCGAACTTGGTTTATGACTATCTTAGAATCGCAGGAAATGTCTAACCTTTTTATTCCTATGTCCTTTGCGAGTTTTAGCCCGGAAATCTGGGCCTTGTACTCGGAGTTGTTATTAGTGGCATGGAATTCTAATCTTAGAGAATAGTAGATCGACCATCATTTAGGAGTAACCAATACAACTCCAGCACCGGACCATCTTTCATTCTTAGCACCATCGTGTATAACTACCAAGTGCTGGATTCAAACTAATGTTCTGAATGGCTGACTTCCTCATTCGATACATTCTCTTCAAGGATAGTGAATTCGGCTATGAAGTAAGCCAAATCTTGCCCCTTATCGATCTTTTGGACTGGAAGTTCAAATCAAATTGACTTAACTCGATATTGCATATGAGTAGCCTTCCGGATGCTTCTGATCTCTGCAAGACCTATATGAGTGGGTGATCAGTGTATATGATGAGAGGATGTGCCTGGAAATAGTGACAAAGTTTTCTAGATGTGACCAGCAGGCTATATGCCAGTTTTTCTATCATAGGGTAATTTCGTTCTTCCGCCGCTAACTTCTTACTCACGTAATACACCGGCCTTTGAACTTTATCTTCCTCACTTATTAAAGCCGAATTTATTGTGTGAGATGATACTGCCAAGTATATGAATAAATCCTCGTGATTGACCGACTTCGACAATATCGGAGGTCTCTCCAAATGATTAAGAAGGCTCTAGAAATCCTCAACACAACTGGAGTCCACTGGAAATTGTGCTTACACTGCTTTATTAAGTCGAAGAACGAAATGCACTTATTCGTGGCATTAGATATGAATCTACTTAATGCAGCAACTTTTCCAGCAAAGCACTTCATGTCTTTGATTTGTCTTGGTTGCTGGATTTTCCTGATGTTGAAATCTGATCTGGATTAATTTACATTTCACGTAAGCTAACTATAAAACCAAGGAATTTTTCGGAAGCAACTCCAAATGAGCACTTCAAGGGGTTGAGCTTCATTCCATATCACTGAAGAATATCGAACATTTTAACCAAATTAGTGGTATGGTCGGATGATTGCCTTGATTTCACAAGCATATCATCAACATATACTTCCATTGTTTCCCCAATATGATTATAGAACATCTGATTCACTAGGCGTTGGTACTTTGCTTCAGCAATCTTTAGGCCGAAGGGCATCACTACATAGCAGTATAGTCTCAAATCTGTGATGAAGCCGGTATGCTCTTAATCTAGAATATGCATGGGGCTCTGGTTGTACCCTAAGTATGCATCCGTGAAGGATATAAGTTCGTGAACCACTATTGAGTCCGTCAGCTGGTCAATTGTAGGGGGTGGATAGTTGTCCTTTGAGCAAGCTTTATTCAGATCCAAGAAATCAATGCATGTGCGCCACTTCCCATTATCCTTTTTGACTAGGACGGGGTTGGAAATCCATTCTGGATAAGTCGAATCTCTAATGGGTCTGTTTCTTCTTAACTTCTCAACTTCCTCTTCCATGGCAGCCGACCTCTATGAGCCAAGCATTCACCTTTTCTGCTTAACAGGTGAATGCTTTGGGTTGATGCTCAGTTAATGGCTCATGAATAAGGGAGATATCCCACACATATCGGCGTGGGTCCAAGCAAACACATCTAGGTTTGCCTTCAAAAAGTCTGTTAGTTCCATCGCTCGGAGAGGGTCCAACTGAGATCCGATCTTTAAGGCCTTCATTGGGCATCTTCATCGATCGGAATATCCACAGTCGTTTCATTAGATGTTGCCATTCTTCCCCCAAGATCGTCGTCCTCTCTAGGATCTATGTCCTCGGATAAGTCTCTAGGCGACTCCTTCGGGATTGCTCCCATTAAATGCTCTGCTGAATCCTCCTTTGCGGGGGAGGAAACACCCTAAGTCTCTATTTCCTTTCCTTCGTGTGGCATTTTTAACTCTGCCATATAGTAGGCTCATCCGGTCACTTGATCTCCCCTAATCACTCTTGCTCCCGCTCTGGTTGGTAATTTCAATAGTTAGCACCAAGGTGCAATACAATTCCTGAACTCTGCAAGGGTTGGTCGGGCTAAAAAGGAATTATAGGGTGAATCAATATCCATAACTACTAATAGGAGAATTCTCACTCTCCAGCAATCTCCTTCTCCCAAAGCCACTGGCAATTCTACAAATCCCATCGGAGTTGTTGGGGCTCCGTTGAAGCCACATATCCATCCTTCATAAGGCTTCAAGTCCTTCGCTTCGAGCTTCATCTGGTTAAATTCTTTCTTAAATAGAATGTTAACATAACTCTTATTATCTACCCGGACCTTGTGAACTAAGGAAGGATCGATTGTGGTAGTGATCACCAAGGGGTTTTCGGTAAAGGCTTGAACTCCGATACTTTCTCTATCATGAATATGACATCATCTGACATCGTTTTCTCCTGTTTTACTGGGGCAGTATCTTCAAGATTGCCCTGCTCTCCAATTTCAGGGTGTTTGGCTGCATTAACATATTGATCCATCACCCAATTACTGTGTCCAACTGGATGGGGTCCTCCAACTATAGTATTGATGACAATGCCTTTACCCTTTTCTTGAGCGGTAGCCCTCTGAGGTTACTGCCCTTTATTTTGCTCTAGACTAACTTGCCCCCAGTTTCTTGGGGTCGCCTTATATTCATCCTGTTTTCCATCACTAAGAAGTTTCTCTACCATACCTCTTTGATGTCATCACTTATTCATCGAATGCCCATAGGTTTAGTGAAAAAGGCATAATTTTTTGGTTTTGCACTCCTTTTCTGTTGAGCCCCTTGGCCGAAGTATTTTGTATTGGAGAACGTTGTAAGTGTCCAGGAAGATATTCTCCAGCGTGTCGTTCAATGGTGTGAGGTTTTCAAAAGTTCTAAATCGAGTCCTCTTCTTTGAGCCATTTCCCTGGTTCTTTTTCTTGTTGCAGTTCAAAGTTTGGCGGCCATTGCCCTAGTTCTTATTTCCAACATTGACCTCTACCATTCCAGATGTAACACCCCGTAATTCTGTAACATTAAGTTTCACAAATTAAATTATAAATAATTTTTAGAAGAATAATTATGGGAAATGGGTTACGCCATTGCGTTCGTCTCGAAATTCGCCTTGAGATAGAGTCCGAGTTTGCATAAATCGGATTCCGTATGAAGAAGTTATGGCCTTCAGAAGTTTCAAGAATTTAAATAAATAAAAACTGATTCAAAATTCGAATACAAAACATATACCCGGGCTGGGCGGGAAATTTCCCGCCCAGGACCCAGGTCGACCAGGGGTTCGACCTGTGTACATATGTCGACCAAGGGGTCGACCTCCACCCTATAGGTCGATCAGGGGGTCGACCTGCCCTGTTTTTCCAGATCTGGACTCCAACGATTTTGACCTATTCTGGACGGACCGGATGGCTTCTAGGGCGATCTTATGGCTCTAAAACACTCTCTACACCTATAAAATAATGCCTAGACCTAAGGTTTCTCCACACAAATTCTTTGAGGCGTCTACATGCTGTTTCCCTCTATTCTAGCCTCCACCATTAAAATAAATCTTATTATCCATTAAAACAAATTATAGTTCTTCTTCAAATTAGTGATTCAAATCAAGTTAAAGCTTCAAGTTGGACCATAGGCTTTCCGCTTCAAGCAACGTCACTCGAATCATATCAAATCGCCTTTTCTAAATCGATCACTATAAGTTCGGTTATTCCTTAGATTTGAACGTGAAATTGGAATTGTGAATGTAATGAATCAAAATGTAGAACTACACCAATTAGCAAGTAAATTATCTTTAATTCATGCTTATGTCAAATCTAACGTTATCTATGCCTTTGGATCTAATTCTCAATTGTGGCCTAGAACTTATTGTGGCTAATTGCCAATGACTATGATTATGGGACGTTTGCCTAAGAATATGACTATGAAACTGTTGCCCATGAAACTATCGCTTATGACTATGATTCATGACAAGGAGACTATTACATGTGACAGTGACTATAAGACTGTTGCCTATGACTATGACTATGATTCATAATTTTGAGACTATTGCATATGATTCATGATTATGAGACGAATACCAAGATTCATGACTATGAGACTATTGCCTATGACGTTGATTAAGAAACTATTGTGATTAGTCGCTCATGACTATTGTGGTTAATTGCCTATAACTATTGTAGTCAGTGACTTATGCCTCTTCCCATTAACCTATTAGGTTGTACTTCGAACTGGCATTATGTTGGACAAAATCACCTATGCATATTCCCTTAATTATGTTGGATCTCATTTTTTGGTGTGTAACTTGTCTAGTTTATTCCTATTCACTGTTATGTACATCAAACCCATTGGAACCATTATTTTTGTATTTGGTTCATTCTTGCATGGCTAATCTTTTATATCAATTCTTGTGCTTATCCCCTATAACTTTTGATTAGTGCCATTTCATGAGTACACAGAAAACTTGTGAAATCATGTTATATGTACGATTATGATGCGGGGATTGGGCGCAGCTTGAATAAGTTAATTTGACATAATAAATATATTGGCATAATCTAAATTTGCTATAATAATGAATGATTTACATGCATATTAGAATTGGGCATAAATTTAAAATTTTAATTGACCGCAATGTGTGTAGTTGGCATGTAAACCAAGTTTTGGACATAACGACAAACTAGAATATTAAATCTAGTTTTGACATGAACCTTAAATTGGAATGTTAATCTAGATTGGGCATGAATTGTAAAAGGGGAATATTAAATCTAAATTGGTATAAACTGCAAGTTGGGTTAATTGATTGGTAAATCAAGTTTTGGGCATAGAATATAAGTATGTTAATTTGCATGACAGTTGGATACGATCTAGGCTGAATTAATTTACGGAAAATTTACATAAATAGTAAATATGAAAATTTAGTAAAAGATGGATATGCCTAATGTTAGACCCAAATATGGTTCTAACACCCAAATTGATTAGAAACAAGATAAAGTAAGGCAGAAATAAAAAGGGACACACAAGGTTTATAGTGGTTCGGCGAAGAAATGCCTACGTCCACTTAGTTTTCACTATATTCAGTAATTCAGTTACAAATGCAGTGTAAGATTCGCTCACAACTCACTTTTATTCACTCAAAATGATAAAAACAGGAAATGAAAGATGGTTTGGATTTTCCGGGAGTAAAGGAATTCGGACGATGGAGGTACTTGGATTCTCGAAAGTGCTGAAAAAGATCCTTCTCTTTGTCTCTAGATGGGGTATTTATAGGTGTGAATTTGCCTGAGATTCAATCCGGGTCGGAACACGTGTCATCCATCGCACTCTCTTCGGGTTCGGATGGGCTATCAGGCGGACAACGCATCCATGAGATGGACGTTAGGGGTAGGAATTAGTCATATCCGGTCCGGTTCTCCAGGCGACTTTATAGGAGATTTTCCTGGATCAAGGGTGCGGGTCGGAGACGTGCAGGTTGGGGGCTCGGATCGGAATACCCGATCCGAACTGGAGTAGCTTGGACGTCTCTTCTTCTCTAATCATACTCCGCTCCGCTCCGAAGTCGTGGCAAGCAGACGGCTTTCCGATCCACCTGAGATTCATTGGCCTTCCGATCCGATCAGGTATGCTCTGCCAATTTATCCAGTAAGAGATATCCGATCCGAACAGAGAATTTTACCCGATCCGAACCGATACGCTGCTATCAATCTGAATTGTGGTGTTTCCTTCCGATCCGAACCGGAGTCGCATAACTTGAAATACTCTTCAACGGTTGGTTTCTTGACTTTGTGTTGCCTAGTTCACAAAGTAGGCGAACATTTTGCCCCCTCAAAGGATGCTTTCGTTGTACAAAGCGTCCTTTGATGTCGTTTAACCAGAATTGTCAAGAGTAATGCATTGATTTCTATTCGGTTCGGCGTCCGATCCGAGTGCCTTTTCTTTATTTCTGAGCAAATTTGGGAACTCTTCTCGCCGTGTAATGCTTCTTGCAGGTATGCTCCTCCTTTACTTCCATTCTCTTCAATTCGAGTCGGACGTTAAATCAATCGCGTGAGATTTCCGCTCGGTTCGGATTCCGATCCGAAGCGTTTTCGCGAGTTAGGTTCTTGGACGTTGGGCCTTCAGAGGGAGTTGTGCTTCTGGGCCTTCATTCCGGTCCGAGCGGGTGAGACAAAATAGGAAGACGAGGAGTCAACAACATTCCCTTTATAAACTCGTTACTGCCTTCATTCCTTCCTTCTTCTTTTTTGCTGCCGCTCCCGACCTTAATATTGAAACGCCAGAAACTCGAAAATTCTAAAACAATTTCCTGTAGATTTCCCGAATCAAACATATAGGTAGCTTTTCTAATCTCAAATAATTTTGTTGTAACCGTTCTCGATTTCAATTAGCGTTGGGTTAGGATGGTTTGGCCATAAGCATCACTCGAACCCTCCGCCGCTGCTGGTGGATGCGCCATTGCTTCGAGGCGTTGCGAGGCTGAAGAGGGCGAATATTTGTTCTTAACGGCGGCTTCGGTGATAAAGCGGACTCGTCTGTGAGTAGATGGGAAAAGAGGAAAGAGATGAAGAATGGGGTGACAAGCTGGAGTCGGTTCGGGTAGAAGACGAAGGAGCAAAGAGGAAAAGGAGGGAAAGGGAATCGGCTCGGGTTTCGTTCTTTGGAAAGATGAAAAGGAAAGAAAAAGTCGGTTCGGGTCGGAAAAGTAAATGGGATAAGAGGTTGAAGTAAACGGATCGGTTAGGTGGTGCTGGTTCGGTTCGGATCGGGCTACCCGATCCGAACAGATCAGTCCTGCTTCCGAACTCATTGCTTTCCTTGTCTTGAACTGACCATGCTTTAGTGAGGCACCCGAACCGACTGTTATCTGTGCCTGCGTCGAGCTAGTCATCATATGCATATCCGAACCGACCCGAACATATTGAACTTGACACATAAAGACCACCCAACTAACTCAACTAACACTTATTCTAGACGAATATGCCTCGCGGACAGTTAGGATAGTGCCTTGTGAACATAAATGAGAATCAAGGACAACTCGGACTATTACTTTCTCTTTAAAGCTTCGTCTTACATTGCTGTACTCTTATTTTGCACTTCCCGCATTTGTTGCACACACTTTAGTTCACACACATACACAAAAAAGGGGACACGGGATAATTCACTCTAATCCGTGCTATTGCTTCTTCAATAGTTTCACGATAATGAGGCCCAGACGCTCTTCTCGTTTAGCTGAGAGGAAAGAAGCTCCAGAAACTTCCAACAAAACCACTCTCGAGGATATATCTTCTTCATCTGACCCAGAATGGGATAGCGAGGGTCCGGATTACGGAGTTGGTCAACGGGAAAACGATGAAATGTCTTCAGAAAATGAAGTTTCCCTAGGCTTTGAGGCGGAAGGAGGGATTGGTGACAACCGAGCACCCGATGAATTTGACTCAGCCATTATATTGGAATCACCTCCAGATTCCGTAGAATCAACAATTGACAATGACCGACTCGTGAGAATTTGCTTGAAGTATGGAATAATGAAGAGAGACACTCTAGTGCCCTCACGTTCTGATCGTCCACATAACCCTCCAGAAGGATATATGACGGTCACTCGTCTGATGTGCATGGTTGGCGCTATTCCTCCTTTCTCGCCTTTCATCGTCGACTTCTTAAGACAAATGCGGATTGCCCCCATGCAGCTGCATCCCAATTCATATGCCTATCTGCATACCTTATTCATAGCATATCGTGAAATTCTAGGCGTGGAGCTTACGTTTGACGACGTTCATTTCTTCTATAATTTCAAACATCGGACTAGAGAAACCCCTTCTTTCTGTTACTTTGAGTCGGTCCCAAAGAGGAAGATAATCTCTACGCCGTTTAGCAGCAAGGCTGGAGATTCCAGACTGGAGTGGTTCTATATAAAGCAACAGTCTGGATGCGCCAGAAGATGGACAAAATCAAGTAAAGCACTGATTTTCTGACCTTGGACTCTATACACTTGAATCATCACCCTGACCTGTTTTCCTTTTTATTTGCAGTCGATAATCCCAAACAGGTATCAGACCAAGCGTTCTTTGATCGAATGCACCGTCTCCTCAATGGCGACCAAAAATTCCTTACTATTGACGAGGTTCTTAAAGATGAGTATCTTCATTTTCACGGGCTGCTATCCGTCTCCCATAGCATTGGTCATGGGACGGTCCCTTATGCATATATTCCTCCAGTGGAAACAGTTCCAGAAATAGGAGAAGGCTCGGGAATTCCCACAGCCTCTCTTCAAACTTCACCCTCTCCCTCTTCCACTCAAGATGATGAACTGGCTAATCTGGCCAAAAAACACCGTGAAGGATATATTGCCCCCGAGGAAACTACCTCGGTAGACAAATCAAAATCTCCCCAAGGGTCGCCACTTCACGCTTCCGAAGGGGATGTTCCTAGCGCCGACGAGCACATATTTCAGGGTTTGGGGGATCTCCCTTTACCCGAGACTATATACACTTCGGAAGATTTCAGAAAGGACCCTCTAGTCTTCACTTCTTCTGAAGAGACTACTCCTGCTAAGGCCAAAGAGCCTGCCCGCACCAGTCTAGCTTCAGACTCGGGTTGGTTGGGGGGACACATACACCACATAGGATGCACTTTGCACCGTAGCACCAGCATTCATTGCACTTCTTTTCCATGGATCCGTCGATTCTAAACTTCGTTTAACTTATCGTGCAGGTACAATGTCTCGATCCTCTTATGACATAAGAAAGCTTCGCCGCAGCATGTCTAATCCTCCCCAGGATGCCGAATATAACCGCCGGGATGACCGCGGCAGAGAGGAAAGGAGACCCTATGATCCTTATCGATCTCGATCCTCACGCTCCCGCTCACCAGTTCGACCGGAACAGGAAAAATACAAAAGCTATCAAGGTCGTAGAGAGGAGGATAGACCACAATCTAGGGATTCCACTTCCTCCTATGAAAAACGGGGTAGAGAGAAGACACCTCCAATGGAAACTGGGTCTAGAAGTAAGCAAAAAGTCCCTGCTACTAAGCGACCTCGGACAGACAAGGGTTCTACAGAATCTTCTTCAGGAAGGGACACTGAACTAACCATCCTCGCCCCTCCTCCACCAGATGCGGGAACCGCAGTAAGGCTGGCATATTTAAAGGAGCAATTTCCCGAGCACTACTTCGAGACTCTGACCTTTCTACCTTCCCTTGAACCTATTTCTTCTAATTGGGCAGAGGAGGCCAGAGCAAAGATTGATTTGGTGGAAAAACAATATACCGAGATGTTCAAGTATTCCCGCACTCTTTCTAGAATCATCCGCACGCTAATGACAAATGCTGACTCAATGCACAAAACTGCAGAGGAAGATGCTAAGGCCCTAAAAACCTTAGGAAAAAATTTAGAAGATACTCAAGCTCAACTAGCTATCGCTCAGAAGAACGCCTCTAACTTCAAACAACAGTTTGAGGACATGCAAAAGCGCTATCATGATTTGCTAGAATCCCACACTCAGGAACGTTCCGAGTTGAAGAAGCAAGCTGACGAAGCCAAGTCAGAGGCTGCTAAGACACGTCTCGCTTATGCTGAGCTTGAGCAGAAAAATGCCGAGTTAGCGAAAAGGAGTGCTGAGTTAGAAAAGAAAAACGCTGATTTGGCTTCAAAATTGTTAGAGGCGGAAAACAGGGCTGCTCTGGCTGAGGGCAACGTTGAATGCGCTATTAAATCTGCGGAGGAAACCCGCAAACAGCTATCAGAGGCGGAGGCCGATATTCAGGGCTTCGGGGAGCTAATGATCGAATTCTTCGCGCACATTATTCGTCGTCGAAACATTTCCTGGATCGAGGACTATCCATCCACTTTGGTTCATGTGTGGAATCAAATCGTTGAGTGGGAAAAAGAAGAGCTTAAGGTCGATTCCCTCGATGAAGATAAGTTGATGGAGAAGTACTTGAGAGACGACGAACCGGAGCGCCTAGCTGAAGGTCGCCGTCTAATTGCTGAGGCCATGGAAGAAGAGAGGCGGAAGTCTAAACAGAAAACCATTCCTGAAGCTAGCTCCTCTTCTTCTGCTCCTGTAACTCCTGAAGTGGAAGGGTATGATCCCGAAAACCCGGGAATTCCCCGATCAACTTTACTATCTCCCATTCCTGAAATAACTCCAGAGGTAGTAGTCACCCCCGCTGAGAAGTCATCAGAAGGTATCCCTGTCTTTTCTCCTCAACTTGTCAAGGCTACTACTACCTTTGGCTACATGATTGAACGTTCAATGAGAAATCCTTTGCTCTCGCCTGAGTTGATAACCGATGTTTCTCATTTTGTAGGCGTTGAATCCTCCGCGAAGACAGATGTAGTTCAAGGAGCTACCACTGGGACAAAGCCCGCTGATAGGGTCAAAGAAGGAGAAGACAAGGCTGCTTCCACAGACTTGGGGGAAAGAAGTGAATCAACTAAGGTGACTACTCCCCATGACGAAGAAATGATTGCAGCTTTAAAAGACGACGGAGGAGACGAGGGGCATGATGAGGAACCAGAAGTTACAATAACCGGGGAGTCGAAAAGCGCTGAGGACATTACCTTGGCTGCCATGAAGGCTGATCAAGACAAGCGCTTGCAATTAAAGAATGAAGAATTAGACCCTGAGGTCCTCAAGCCCCTTGCAGTTGTGGATGCAGGTTCAAGGTTAGTGGTTAAGCTCTCAACTAGATCTATCACCGAAGAACTTGCTAAAAAATCTTCTTTTGATTCCAGTGCCCAGCCCTCCGGGAAGAAGTCTGCCGGCTCCAGTGCTACACCTTCAGGGAAAAAGAAATCAAAGCGAATTTTGACTGAAGCAGAGAGGGAAGCAAAGGATGCGGAAAAAGCTGCCAAGAAATCGAAGGCTCATCCCAAACCCAAATAGTGGGTTCTCCTGTGTCCTTTTAGCATCTTTGTAAATCAATAAGTGCTGCCACAACAGCAGCTCCCGCACTTTCTTTTTTAGTCATTTCCCTGTACAAATTTATTCATTTGTAAATAAAAATAATTCACTTTTTGCAATGTTTATCTGTTAGCAGCTCTGCACTTATGTAAAAATGCATATCTATAGTTATGAAACAAAGTTGTGAAGAGGGGAGATATGTGTATGGGTATGTGTCCCCAGTCAATCTCCGTAAGTTATTCAGTGCCTAACTATGCAATCTGGATGCTCCCGATTCTCTAACGGGATAGCATTTCCTGTATCATCAATATCTGTTGTTTTTCCTGGCATTTCTTTTATACTCTTTCTCACTCTCTTGAGAGTTAGAGTTCGAGTTCAGTTATTTGTTTATCCCCCGGTCGTTCAACGGGAAAAGATTTCTTTCTCGGCGCTCGGTCGGAGACGCCTTTATACTCTCTTTCTCTCTGGAAAGTTAGAGTTCGGAGTTGAACCTCTTTCTCAGCGCTCAGTCGGAGACGCTTTTATACTCTCTCTCTTTCTCTGGAGAGTTAGAGTTCAGAATAGAATCTCTTTTTCAGCGCTCAGTCTGAGACGCTTTTATACTCTCTCTCTTTCTCTGGAGAGTTAGAGTTAAGAATGTCGTTTTCTCATTCTTTTATGTCTTATTGCACAAATAATCATTGTGCTTCTTTTTACGCCCAAACTGTTTCAACCTTTTTAGGCTCTAAGTTGTCCTGTATTTTATAATCACAACAGAATAACTAACGAATGTAAATGCATAAAAGTAAATAACACACAATATTTTATAGTGGTTCAGCTAAGTCATAGCCTACGTCCACTTTATAGTCCTTTATTCGTATCGTCATATTTTCCAAAGGCAAGTCGTGCCTTATTACAGAGTTTACAGGAAGAACAGCAAAAAGTATAGCATTTCTAATCCAAATATCGCATTAAGTGTTGGGCATTCCATGCTCGAGGGACTTCTTCGCCATCTACGGTCGTTAACTTGAATGTTCCTTTATCAAGTTTCCGTTGGATGACAAAGGGTCCCTCCCATTTTGGGCCGAGGTGAGGAAGGGATGGAAAAACTCTCTTGAGCACCAAATCTCCGGGTTCAAAAGTTCTGAGGCGAACTTTTTTGTCATGATAGCGCGCCATCTGACGCCGATGTCTTGCTGCACGCAAGTCTGCTTCGTCTCTTTTCTCTTCGACTTCATCAAGAGACTCAAGTAAAAGTGCCCGATTCGTCATCGGGTCATAATATGTCACCCTGTGGGAAGGAACTTCCAGTTCAACTGGAATTACTGCTTCTGAACCAAAGGAGAGGGAGAAAGGGGTATGACCAGTAGCCGTTTTAAACGTTGTTCGATATGCCCACAAAGCTAGGGGCAATTCATCAACCCATTTTGCCTTTGCACGCTCTAATCGCTTTTTGAGGATGGATTTTATTACCTTGTTTATTGCCTCTACTTGCCCATTAGATTGTGGATAGGCAACTGCAGTATATCGTTTGTCTATCTTATATTTCTGGCAAAAGTTTCTGAATTCAGTGCTATCAAATTGGGTCCCGTTGTCGGTAATAATTGTCCTTGGGATTCCGAATCGGCATATAATATTTCGGACCACAAAACTTATCACCTTTCTTGTGGTGATCTTAGTCAAGGGTTCAGCTTCCACCCACTTCGTGAAATAATCCACGGCTACTATGGCATACTTAGCTCCCCCTTTAGCAATCGGTAAAACTCCAATGATATCGATTCCCCATGTGGCAAATGGCCAAGGACTCACCATCGATTTAAGCTGGGTTGATGGTGCCCTGGGGATTTTGGCGAATCTCTGGCACTTATCGCAGCGTCGTGAATAATCAGCTGCATCCTTGTTGATCGTAGGCCAGAAGTATCCGTACCGCAATATTTTCTTTGCTAAAGTTTGACCTCCTGTATGATCTCCACACTCACCTTCGTGTACTTCTCTCAGTACACGCTTGATGTCGTCGTGTGCGATACATCGTAACAGGGGCATAGAAAATCCTTGCCTATAGAGGGTATCGTCTTGCATAACATATCTGGCAGCTTTGCGAACTACAGCTCTTTTCTCACTTTTCTTCGATGGGAGGGTCCCATTCTTAAGAAAACTCTTGATTGGAGTCATCCATGACTCCTTCTCTGGTTCCGCTTCAAGAACGAATTCAATTTCCATTGATTCGAAGCTTGGCGATTCCAATGTTTCAATTGGAATTACCTCAGTCCCTTCTGGATTGTCGGAACTAGCCAACTTTGCTAATCTATCCGCTTTCTGGTTTTCTGCTCTGGGAATATGTGTTATGTTGTACCGTTCTAAGCTATTCAATAGCTCTTTCACTTTCTTGAGGTATGTGATAAGTCGAGGTCCTCGAGCCGCGAATTCCTCTCGCACTTGACAAACAACAATCTTAGAGTCACAAAATATGTCCATCATTTTTACTCCGAGGTCTTTAGCAAGTTTCAGCCCGGCAATCAGGGCTTCATACTCAGAGTCGTTGTTAGTGGCCGAAAATTCTAACCGTCCCTCCGGAGTGACTAAGACAATTCCAGCTCCGGATCTTCGGTCATTTTTAGCTCCATCTGTATATAGTCTCCACGGATTCATCTCTAGCTTATCCTCAGATTTGACCACTTGGTCATTGATTATTTCTTCCTCTGGAATGGTGAACTCCGCAATAAAGTCTGCTAGAGCTTGCCCCCTGATTGACTTTCGTGGTTGAAAATTCAAATCAAACTGGCTTAGTTCTATGTTCCATTTAATCAACCTTCCCGACGCTTCGGTTCTCTGCAGCACTTGTCTTAACGGCTGATCGGTGTATATGGTTATTGGATGGGCTTGGAAGTAGTGACGAAGCTTTCGGGATGCAATCAGGAGGCTGTAAGCAAGCTTCTCGATCTTTGGGTAGTTGCGCTCTACCGCTGCTAATTTCTTACTCACATAGTATACTGGCCTTTGTACTTTGTCTTCTTCTCGAACCAGAACTGTGCTGACAGCGTGAGCCGAGACTGCTAGATAAACAAATAGTTCTTCATGGTCTACGGGCTTTGATAAGATTGGCGGTTTTTCTAACAGTTCTAACAGATTTTGAAAAGCCTCGACACAATCGGGAGTCCACTGGAAGTTCTTCTTTCCCCTTTTTATCAAATCAAAAAATGGAACACATTTATCGGTGGCTTTGGAGATGAATCTACTTAGCGCCGCTACCTTCCCTGCCAGACTTTGGACGTCTTTAATTTTCCTTGGTTCTTTGATATTTCTAATCGCCGCTATCTGGCTAGGGTTGATCTCAATTCCTCGGGAACTCACAATGATGCCAAGGAACTTTCCCGACGCCACTCCAAATGAACATTTTAAAGGATTCAATTTCATACGGTATTTTCGCAAGATACCAAACATTTCTGCTAAGTCTTGCGTATGACTGGAGGACTGCTTTGATTTAACCAGCATATCATCCACATAAACTTCCATAGTTTTTCCTATCTGATCGTAAAACATTCTATTTACCAATCGCTGATAAGTAGCTCCAGCGTTTTTTAATCCGAACGGCATTACAACATAACAATATAATCCCAAATTCGTAATGAAACTCGTATGCTCTTGGTCTGGCACATGCATAGGAATTTGATTGTATCCAGAATACGCATCCATGAAAGAGAGAAGTTCATGACCTGCTGTCGAGTCTACAAGCTGGTCAATTCTGGGAAGTGGGAAACTATCCTTTGGGCAAGCCTTATTTAAATCTGAAAAGTCAATACAAGTTCGCCACTTTCCGTTTGGCTTCTTTACCAAGACAGGATTCGATATCCAGTCGGGATAAGTCGAATCTCGAACAAATCCATTTTGCTTCAATTTCTCTACTTCTTCTTTGAGAGGAACCGACCTCTCTGGGCCCAGCATGCGTCTCTTTTGCTTCACAGGCGGATGCTTCGGATTTACATTCAATTTGTGACTGATAACGGAAGGCGATATGCCACACATGTCAGCATGGGTCCAGGCGAACACATCTAAGTTCGCCTTCAAGAAGTTCGTCAGGTCTTTAGCACGACGTGGATCCAATTGGGAACCGATCTTCAAAACTTTTGTCGGATCAGCTTTATCAACAGGAATTTCCACTGTTGCTTCATTAGGAGTTGCATTTCTAGCCTCTGGTTCCTCGTCTTTTCTAGGATCCAGGTCTTCAGGCGTTCCTTTTCGCAACTCCCTTGGGTTCAACCTCTCTAATTGCTATGCCGAGTCCCCCTTTGAGGGAGATGAGGCATCCTTACTCTCAGCATTAACTCCTTTCATCAACATCTTCAGTTCGGCCACATAGCAGGCCCGTCCAGAAACCTGATCCCCTCTTATTACTCCAGTCCCGGCTTCGGTTGGGAACTTTAGTAACAAGCACCAAGGGGCGATACAAATTCTAAACTCAGCGAGGGCAGGCCTCCCTAAAAATGCGTTATATGGCGAATCTACGTCCAGTACTATAAACTGAAGCATTCGCACTCTTCTACGTTCTCCTTGCCCTAGGGTCACAGGCAACTCTATATATCCCATAGGAGCTGTCGTCGCTCCGTTGAAACCTCTAATCCATCCTTCACAAGGTTTCAGATCTTCAGGCTCAAGCTTCATCTGATCAAATGACTTCTTGAACAAAATATTAACGGAACTTCCGTTGTCTACTAGTACCTTATGGACCAAAGCCGGCCCAATAGTGGTAGTAATAACCAACGGATCATTGGTGGGAGATTGTATTCCCGTGTTGTCTCGGCTGCGAAACACCACGTCATCGAACATGGTTTTTTGTTGTTTGATGGGGGTGACATCTTCCAACTCGTCACCTTCATTCACATCTAGATGCTTGGCAGCATTCACATATTGGTCCATTGACCTAAAGCTTCGGATTGCCGGGTGAGGTCCGCCTACTATGGAGTTGATGACGATCCCTTTACCTTTCTGCTGTGCGGTAGGCTTAGGAGCAGGTAGGATTTGCTTTGGAGCCTGCTCTCCTTGCCCCCTGTCCCTCGGGGCAACCTTGTACTCATCCAACTTTCCTTCACGCAGCAGCTTTTCAATTACATCCCTCAAATGTCGACACTCATTGGTCGAATGTCCATGTGTTCCGTGAAACAAGCAAAATTTCCCTGTCGCCATTTCTTTCTCGGTCGAATCACGAGGTGGCGGTCTTTTGTACTGCAACACATTATACGTGTCCAGGTAAATATTTTCCAATGTGTCATTCAATGGTGTGTAGTTCTCGTAATTCTGGAATCGGGGCCTTTTGTTTGGGTCGCTTCCCCTATTTCTGTTTCTCCTGTTACCGTTCGAATTACGGTTGTTGTTGTTTCCCCCGCTTCCAGTATTGCTGTTTCCACCCTTGTTTCCTACATTTACTTCAACCTTGCCAGAACTTTCCCCAGACTGCTTCACTGCAATATTACTCTGCACATTCTCCTTTGGAGCTGTCTCAGACTTTCTCTTCCGGTTTGCCCGGGCCTCCTCTCGTCTTAGATAAATATCGGCTTTTTCGTAGAATATCGCCCTTGTGGGGGGTGTCTTCCCAGAAAGGTAGTCTCCAAACTCAGATTCAGGATCGACTCCTTCCTTCAATGCCATCAGAATAGTGGGCTCATGCGGGTCACTGACCTCAGTTACAGCTTGGTTAAAACGATCTAAATACGCCCTTAAAGACTCTCCGGGTGCCTGTTTGATCCTCGACAATTCAATAACACTCTTGGACTTGCGGGCATGTAGTCGAAACTGGTTCATGAAACGCTCGCTTAGTTCTTTGTAATTAGAAATTGAACGAGGAGGAAGTCGGGTAAACCAAAATAAAGCCACATCTTCTAGGTAGATTGGGAACGCTTTGCACTTTACTTCATCGGGGGCAGCAGCGGCATTCATAAGCCACGAATACCGCATCAAGTGCTGTCCTGGATCAGTCCTTCCGTTATACTTGTCCATCTGTGGCAAGTTAAAGCGTCGGGGAAACTGGAAGTCTAGAATATCGTCAGTGAATGGGGTATGGCTTCGTTCGATGCCATAGTCTTCATTTCTATAATTCCGGCTCTCGGACATAATTCGGCGAACCATTGCCTGTACATCGGCACTAGTTAGGGGCTGCTCAGGTTCCCTGGCCCTAGTGTCCGAGTGCCTTCGGGGCTCCTGTTCTGGAGATGCCCTTCTTCTTCGAGCTGCCTCTACTCGATTCCTTTCCCTGTGTTCCCGGTCGATCTCGGGAAGAGGGGATTGGAGTCTTTGCCCCCGAGTTGGGCTATCGTTTCCCAATGCTCGTGCGATATCCTCGCGAGATCCCAAAGATCCAAACGTTAGCTGCTCCACGTTCTGAGGTCGTTCGAGTGGCCTTCGCTCACGGGGCCTCTCTTCCTCGGAAGATGAAGATTGATCTACGGGTGTGTGACGAACCGGTGACGGAGTTCTCTGCCGGCGGAGCTCATTGATCTCCCGACTCATGAGCCTCATATTTTCCTGCATCATGAGATTAGTGTGCTCATGAACTCTCATAGCTTCCCTCGTGCTCTCAAGCATATCAAGCAAGCGCGAGAAATCTCCTTGAGTGATGGGAGCAGATGGATTGACCTGGTCTCCAACCCTGGCAGCTGGAATTGGAGCATTCGCGGGGACTCGAGTAGATGTTCCAGCTTCACCAAGCATCGGGTCGGATCGGAGGTAGGAAGTCGGGTCGGATCGGAGCTGGGGTGCCTGGTCGGATCGGTGTGCAGCGAGCAAGTCGGGTCGGTTCAGACTGGGGGAGTGCACTGCTTCAGAGTCTCCAACCCGGATCGGATCGGAACTTTCCCCTTGCTGTCGGTTCGGATTTCCTGCATTGATTCTCCCTGCTGCTGAACTCTGCCCCCTAGACCTTGTCACAACAGCATGTTGCTGATCTTCACCAGCTCCATTTCCTTGAACAGACTGGACTTCCTTGCCTTTTCCTCTGGCCATGAGTCTTTGACAATTACTTCAACGAATGTAAGAAAGTGGAGAAACTTATGGATTCACTTCTTTGAACTCAACGGTCCAAAAAGTAGAAAGAGACCCCGGAAAATAAAGAATTTAGATGAGGATTCTCAGTGAAAGCACCAAAATGTTAGACCCAAATATGGTTCTAACACCCAAATTGATTAGAAACAAGATAAAGTAAGGCAGAAATAAAAAGGGACACACAAGGTTTATAGTGGTTCGGCGAAGAAATGCCTACGTCCACTTAGTTTTCACTATATTCAGTAATTCAGTTACAAATGCAGTGTAAGATTCGCTCACAACTCACTTTTATTCACTCAAAATGATAAAAACAGGAAATGAAAGATGGTTTGGATTTTCCGGGAGTAAAGGAATTCGGACGATGGAGGTACTTGGATTCTCGAAAGTGCTGAAAAAGATCCTTCTCTTTGTCTCTAGATGGGGTATTTATAGGTGTGAATTTGCCTGAGATTCAATCCGGGTCGGAACACGTGTCATCCATCGCACTCTCTTCGGGTTCGGATGGGCTATCAGGCGGACAACGCATCCATGAGATGGACGTTAGGGGTAGGAATTAGTCATATCCGGTCCGGTTCTCCAGGCGACTTTATAGGAGATTTTCCTGGATCAAGGGTGCGGGTCGGAGACGTGCAGGTTGGGGGCTCGGATCGGAATACCCGATCCGAACTGGAGTAGCTTGGACGTCTCTTCTTCTCTAATCATACTCCGCTCCGCTCCGAAGTCGTGGCAAGCAGACGGCTTTCCGATCCACCTGAGATTCATTGGCCTTCCGATCCGATCAGGTATGCTCTGCCAATTTATCCAGTAAGAGATATCCGATCCGAACAGAGAATTTTACCCGATCCGAACCGATACGCTGCTATCAATCTGAATTGTGGTGTTTCCTTCCGATCCGAACCGGAGTCGCATAACTTGAAATACTCTTCAACGGTTGGTTTCTTGACTTTGTGTTGCCTAGTTCACAAAGTAGGCGAACACCTAACCCGAGGTTAGACTGAGTTGTGGTGTAAAACTTCCCGGAACCAACCGACACATCCAATGACCACAAGAATACCTGTCTAATGTGGGTGGTTAGTGCATCAAGCCCAAAAAGACCCGAGATTAGAGTGAGTTGTGGTGTAAACCTGCCCGGAACCGACCGGCACATCCACTAACCAAAACAATATTTGTCTAATGTGGGTGGTTGGTGCTTTAATTAATTAATTAAGGCTCATGAATAAATCAAGATAGAAATGGTGAGGTTAAGTAACTAGGGAAACACTTAACCATAAAAACATGTTAACAAAGACAAGAAGGGTGGGGTTAAGTAATCGAGAAAATACTTAGTCAATTCAACATGTTAACTAGACAAGATTGATTGGGGTCAAGTTAATTTGAACACTTAACCAACTTAACATGTTAACAAGGCAAGATTTGTGGTGGGGATAAGTAACTAAGGGAACACTTAACCATAATAACATGTTAACTAGACAAGTGGGTATGGTTAAGTAAGTGTTTAACATGCTAACTTGACTAGATGGTGAGGTTAAGTAAATTTAGAACACTTAACCGTCATAACATGTTAACTAGGAAAGTGGGTGAGGTTAAGTAGTTAACTAGGAAAGTGGGTAAGGTTAAGTAAAATTAGAACACTTAACTGTCATAACATGTTAATTAGGCAAGTGGGTGAGGTTAAGTTAATAGGACACGCTTAACAAATATATATATATATATATATATATAACATGATGTGTGATAGGGTTAAGTAACACAAGAGGAACACTTAACCAAAATATATATACATATAACATGATATGTGATAGGGGTTAAGTAACACAAGTGGAACAATTAAACAACATATATATATATATATGTATATATATATATATAACATGATGCGTGGGCAGGTTAAGTTAACTTGAATGAATGGATAATAGATAACCAAGAATATATATCAACTTGAACCAGTGGGAGGGGTAAGTACATATTTGATTGGTGGTTAATATTAGTACATATAGGCCCACAAACTTAACCATTAAATAGACATGCTTGAATCAGTGGGAGGGTTAAGTACATCACGTGTAGGAAGGTAATATTGTATATGTTTAGGCCCACAAACTTAACCAGTAGGAAACCCTAGTACCGTGGACCCATTTCTGCAGTAACCCGCATAGATGTATCATGGTACCCTGAGCTAGGCAGGGTGGGGCAAGATTACTGGGCTGATTATAAGTGGTCAAAAAAAATAGCAGCAGGGGGTACGTCAGTGTTAGTTCCGATGGTTTATGGGCATGCATACTCCGGAGTGGAAAAAGCAGGCACTAGGTACCAGTAGTTATACACTGTGCATCTTGAATCGTGTCGGGTCTCTATCATAAGGCTTGATACACCTTTCGTGGGGCAATCACAGAGTGTCTACACGCAAGAGAGGGCCGACTGACACAGACACATGGAAAATTAATACAATGTAGATAGCATAATCCCTAGTTGGACCTAGGTCGCGTAAACCCTGAATCCGAGAAGTGTTCAATAGGTAGCATAAACCCCAGTGGCCCTGGGTAGGGTAAACCCTGGTTGAATCTAGGAAACGCTTGATAGTAAACCCTAGATTAGATCTAGGTAATAAATGGAATCCCCATAATAGATGTACACCTGAAGGCAACCGTAAATACGAGGATTGGGATCACGTTATCATATGATCATAGATTACTAGTTTGGACACTAGTAGGTAGTGTAGGGATATAGAAATCAGTATAATAGGGTAGTTGCGAAGCAGAGAAGGAGTAGAAGCGCATTCAGCTTATTGGTACATTCAGTTTATCTTGCCATATCCTATGCCTACCCCCATGTTATCTTTTTTACTATGGTTTAGTCTTATATTTTGTTTATTCATGTCATGACCCTTTTCCTCGTTTAAATACTAAGAATCACAGGACTTACCAGACTGTATGTCTGACCTAGTTTGCTTTCGCCTCTTTTCTTCCGTCCCCCCCCCCCCCCCCCAGGTAGTCAGGGAGGGAAAAGCTCAGCTCATTTTGGGGCCGTTACTCTTTACAAGCTTGAAGATTCTTTGGCGCATTGCTTTGAACTCCATTTTCTACTGCTATGGCTGCCTCATGCTTTATTGGGGAATATTATAGCAGTTTGTGCTTCTTATAAATTGAACAAGACGGATACTTTCTTGTAATAAGTATTGGTGTTGTAAAATTATATTTGTACAAGCTATTTTAATCAATAAAGGTTATTTATTTTTCGCTTCTTTATTTGTTTGTCTTGTAATTTTTCTGCATCTTGTACTAAAAAAATGCTCCACCGAAGTTAAGGCATTCCCTTTGTGAGTGACCTTAACGGAGGTGGGGTGTTTCACTTGGTATCAGAGCTGAAGGTTACCGGAACAGATAAAAAGATTTGAAAATAAATTATTTTCAAACGGTTTTAAAAGAAGCATTTTCAAAAAAAAGTTTTGTTTTAAAGGCATATTCCCCAAAGCCATATGCACATTCTTTTGATCCTCCATTTGAATCCTTGTTTCCTTCTTTCCTGTGTCTCTGGGGCTCCTATCTTCCTGGGAGGTAACCTCATCGCAACATGGTTCTGTAGGCTTGAAGAGACTACGACACTTGTCAAAGGGCAAATAAGTGCCCAACTTCCATTATAGCCACAGTAGTATCACCTGCAGCTAATTTTCCTTCGAGCTTTGTAGGATTCTCTGTGCGATGGAGGCATCTTTTGAGAGACATGTCAACAAGTTACACAAGGATGGCAAAGTTGAGAATGAATGGGTTTGGCCAAGGAGCACAACACAAGGATGAAGAACCATGGATATGGACTTGGTTCACAAAGGAGGGGAGGAAAGAATAGTAAAACCTAAAACAAGAGGAAGTATCCTTATTTTGGTTTAACGGGTCGTATAATTAAGGGCAAGGGCAAAGAACAAGGGACAGGATTTTTCGGAAGGCAAGTGCATGCTCTCACCGCCAGCATATCTGAGAGAGAGGCAGTAATTTTTCGATTGAAAGAGTTTTTCCTTTTTCATTATCCTATTAGTGCTCCTTCCGATTTTAGCGCTTCACATCCGTATATATCTGCTTCCATAGTTGAGTCTCTGCAGCCTAGATATTGTGTAGTAGAGGATCCCATTATAGTCTCAAATCCAATTGCTGGTTCGGCCCATTTATCTTTGACTTGTGAGGATTTGAGAATAGCTATATTTATTCTTATGTTTTTGGGCTATGGGTTGATTTTGGGCATTGATTGGTTAGCTAGTAATTATGAAGGGTAGTTAGACTTTCGACTTGCCTCGAGAATACACTTGAAGATTTCGTACGATCCTAAGGGATCAGTATGTCTTAGCTACCTAGAATCACTTTACTTATCTATCGACGATTTTCGATCCGTTGGGGTAGTCCGTGAGTACGCAAGATGTTTTGATTAGGGTAGGGGTTTTCCCCTTAAAATTCAAGACAGACTTCCGCAGGTATCTAGATGACACTGCAAAGCCAGTTATGCGAACAACGATAATTCTGGAGCAAGATTGGTGAGGATAGCCAGAGTCGGTAAAATGCTCAATTGTTTGGTCGTTTTGTTAGTATCATCTCACATAGATCATCCAAATTCGAAGTAGGTATTCCTTGGGTGCTTGTCTGATATTGGTTTAGGCCTTTGGGGCTTGTACTTGAGGGATTTTGAGTTTGACTAGGATGGTTTGCGTGAGAAATAAATGGTTGTGGCAGATGCCCTAAGTAGAAAAAAATACTGACCTTAAGAGAGGTAATAAGCACATAGTAACCATTAGCTTTAGATCCTCAGACTTGTAGCATGATGGATAAGCTAAGTAGTGGAGAGACCTCTAATCATCTTAGGATATACACTTGATATCATGGTTAATATCTGTTTATCTTGGAAAGATAGTTTGACTACATTGGATACCCTCTAGCATGGTAAGTGATCGAGGGCCTATCTTTACTACTGGGCTTTGGAAATGGAGGTCAAGAAGCTTCGCAACCATGAAGTTAAATTAGATAAGGTACAGTGGAGTGAAGCTCAAGAAGATGCGACTTAGAAGACGGAAGACTAGATACGCGCATCATACCTCTTTCTTGAGGGTATATCCTTGATCTCTTTAGCTAGGAATTTTAGACATTCTTGTTTCCATCTTTTTAAGTATATTCTCTAGGTCCTATCTTCGTGATCCTTAGGTAGAAACCAATGGATATAAACATGTATTTGAAACATGTTATGATTGATGGTTGCTAGTGATTGCTAGTGGTTGCTCATGGATGCATATACAAACAGTAGGCACTAGATCGGCTCAGTCACTTTCATATTGCGTTTGCATATATGTATTTGTTTATGGATTGAACTTGATGTGTTTCATTTGAGTGAATGGTTGTGCACACATATAGAAATGATATGTATCATTAGGATTGCATACATATTGGATGCATGGCACTGACATAATTCGCATTAAGGAGGTCAACTGAATCAGTAGACCGCTTGATTTTGCATTAGATAAGGACATATACACACACTATGCATATAAACATGAAAGCATTAGAAATCATTTTAAGGACAATAAATGCCTGTGATTGAATGGTTGAGTAGATGGATGACTGAATGGTAGGACACATTCTTCCTAACTTGAAGATTTCGGGGACGAAATCCTTTAAGGGGGGAGACTGTAAACCCCGTAATTCTGTAACATTAAGTTTCACAAATTAAAGTATAAATAATTTTTAGAAGAAGAATTAAGGGAAACGGGTTATTCCATTCCGTTCGTCTCGAAATTCTGCTTGAGATAGAGTACGAGTTTGCGTAAATCGGACTCCATATGAAGAAGTTATGTCCTTCAGAAGTTTCAAGAATTTAAATAAATAAAAACAGATTCAAAATTCGAATTCAAAACACACACCCGGGCTGGGCGGGAAATTTCCCGCCTAGGACCCAGGTCGACCAGGGGGTCGACCTAGGGGTTGACCTGTGTACATAGGTCGACCAAGGGGTCGAAATCCCCCCTATAGGTCGACCTAGGGGTCGACCTGCCCTATTTTTTCAGATCTGAACTGCAACGATTTTGACCTATTATGGACGGACTGGATGGCTTCTAGGGCGATCTAACGGCTCTAAAACACTCTCTACACCTATAAAAGAATGCCTAGACCTAAGGTTTCTCCACACAAATTCTTTGAGGCGTCTAAATGTTTTTTCTCTCTATTCTAGCCTCCACCATTAAAATAAATCTTATTATCCATTAAAACAAGTTATAGTTCTTCTTCAAAATGGAGATTCAAATCAAGTTAAAGCTTCAAGTTGGACCACAGGCATTCCACTTCAAGCAACGTCACTCGAATCATAGCAAATCTCCTTTTCTAGACCGATCACTGTAAGTTCGGTTATTCCTTAGATTTGAACGTGTAATTGGAATTGTGAATGTAATCAATAAAAATATAAAACTATACCAATTTGCAAGTAAATTATCTTTGATTCATGCTTATGTCAAATCTAACGTTATCTATGCCTTTGGATCTGATTCTCGATTGTGGCCTAGAACTTATTGTGGCTAATTGCCAATGACTATGATTATGGGACTTTTGCCTAAGACTATGACTATGAAACTGTTGCCCATGAAACTATCACTTATGACTATGATTCATGACAAAAAGACTATTACATAAGACTGTGACTATAAGACTGTTGCCTATGACTATGACTATGATTCATAATTTTGGGACTATTGCATATGATTCATGACTATGAGACTATTACCAAGTTCATGACTACGAGACTATTGCCTATGACATTGATTAAGAAACTATTGTGATTAGTCGCCCATGACTATTGTGGTTAATTGCCTGTAACTATTGTAGTCAGTGACTTATGCCTATTCCCATTAACCATTAGGTTGTACTTCAACTGGCATTATGTTGGACCAAATCACCTATGCCTATTCCCTTAATTATGTTGGATCTCATTTTTTGGGGTGTAACTTGTCTAGTCTATTCCTGTTCACTGTTATGTACATCAAAACCATTGGAACCATTATTTTTGTATTTGGTTCATTCTTGCATGGCTATTCTTTTATATCAATTCTTTTGCTTATCCCCAATAACTTTTGATTAGTTCCATTTCATAAGTACATAGAAAACTTGTGAAATCATGTTATACGTACGATTATGATGCGGGGATTGGGCGTAGCTTAATTTAGTTAATTTGGCATAATAATTATGTTGGCATAATCTAAATTTGCTATAATAGTGAATGATTTACATGCATATTAGACTTGGGCATACATTGATAAATATAAATTGCCTCAAAGTGTGTAATTGGCGTGTAAACCAAGTTTTGGACATAACGGTAAACTAGAATATTAAATCTAGTTTTGACGTGAACCGTAAATTGGAATATTAATCTATATTGGGCATGAATTGTAAAAGGGGAATATTAAATCTAAATTGGTATAAACTGCAAGTTGGGTTAATTGATTGGTAAATCAAGTTTTGGGCATAGAATATAAGTATGTTAATTTGCATGACGGTCAAATATGATCTAGGCTGAATTGATTTACGGAAAATTTACATAAATAGTAAATATGAAAATTTAGTAAAAGACGAATATGCCTAACCCGAAGTTAGACTGAGTTATGGTGTAAAACTGCCCGGAACCGACTGACACATCTAGTGACCATAACAATACCTGTCTAATGTGGGTGGTTAGTGCATCAAGCCCAGAAAGACCCGAGGTTAGACTGAGTTGTAGTGTAAACATTCCCGGAACCGACCGGTACATCTAGTAACCACAACAATATCTGTCTAATGTGAGTGGTTGGTGCTTTAATTAATTAATTAAGGCTCATGAATAAATCAAGCTAGAAATGGTGAGGTTAAGTAACTTGGAAAACACTTAACGATAGTAACATCTTAACAAAGACAAGAAGGGTAGGGTTAAGTAATCGAGAAAACACTTAGCCAATTCAACATGTTAACTAGACAAGATTCATAGGGGTCAAGTTAATTTGGACACTTAACCAACTTAACATGTTAACAAGGCAAGATTTGTGGGTGGTTAAGTAACTAAGGGAACACTTAGCCATAATAACATGTTAACTAGACAAGTAGGTAGGGTTAAGTAAGTGTTTAACATGCTAACTAGACTAGATTGTGAGGTTAAGTAAATTTAGATCACTTAACCGTCATAAGACGTTAACTAGGCAAGTGGGTGAGGTTAAGTATAATTAGACCACTTAACCATCATAACATGTTAATTAGACAAGTGGGTGAGGTTAAGTTAATAGGACACGCTTAAACAATATATATATATATATATATATATATATGTATATAACATGATGTGTGATAGCGTTAAGTAACACAAGAGGAACACTTGACCAATATATATATATATATATATATATATATATATATATAGATAACATGATATGTGATAGGGGTTAAGTAACACAGGGGGAACACTTAACCTATATATATATATATATATATATATATATATATATATAACATGATGTGTGGGCAGGTTAAGTTAACTTGAATGAATGGATAACACTTAACCAAGAATATATATAAACTTAAATCAGTGGGAGGGTTAAGTACATATCGGGTTGGTGGGTAATATTAGTACATATAGACCCACAAACTTAACTATTAAATAGACATGCTTGAATCGGTGGGAGGGTTAAGTACATCACGTATAGGTAGGTAATATTGTGTGTATATATATATATATATATATATATATATAGGTCCACCAACTTAACCGGTAGGAAACCCTAGTAACGGGGACCCATTTCAGCAGTAACCCACATAGATGTATCACGGTACCCTGAGCTAGGCAGGGTGGGGCACAATTACTGGGCTGATTATAAGCGGTCAAAAAAAAATAGTGGTAGGGGGTACGTCAGTGTAGGTTCCAACGGTTTACAGGTGTGCACGTACTCCGAAGTGGAAAAAGCAGGCACTATGTACCAGTAGTTATACATTGTGCATCTTGAATCGTGTCGGGACGCTATCATAAGGCTTGATACACCTTATGGTGGGGCCAGCACAGAGTATCCACACGCAAGAGACGACTGACTGACACAGTCACATGGAAAATTAATACAAAGTAGGTAGCACAATCCCTAGTTGGAACTAGGTCGCGTAAACCCTGAATCCGAGATGTGTGCAATACGTAGCATAAACCCCCGTGGCCTTGGGTAGCGTAAACCCTGGTTGAATCTAGGAAGCGCTCGATAGTAAACCCTAGATTAGATCTAGGTAATAAATGGAATCCCCATAATAGATGTACACCACAAGGCAACCGCAAATACGGGGATTGGGATCACATTATCATATGATCATAGATTACTAGTTTGGACACTAGTAGGTAGTGCAGAGATATAGAAATCAGTATAACAGGGTAGTTGCGAAGAAGAGAAGGAGTAGAAGCGCATTCAGTTTATCGGTACATTCAGTTTATCTTGTTATATCCCATGCTTACCCCCATGTTATCTTGTTACTATGGTTTAGTCTTATATTTAGTTTATTCATGTCATGACACTTTTCCTCGTTTAAATACTAAGAATCACCGGACTTACCGGACTTTATGTCTGACCTAGTTTGCTTTCACCTCTTTTCTTCTACCCCCCCCCCCCCCAGGTAGTCAGGGAGGGGAAAGCTCAGCTCAATTTGGGGTCGTTACTCTTTCCAAGCTTGAAGATTCTTTGGCGCATTGCTTTGAACTCCATTTTCTACTACTATGGCTGGCTCATGCTTTATTGGGGAATATCATTGTCAGTTTGTGCTTCTTATATATTAAACAAGACAGATGCTTTCTTGTAATAAGTATTGGTGTTGTAAAACAATCTTTGTACAAGCTGTTTTAATCAATAAAGGTTATTTATTTTTCGCTGCTTTATTTGTCTATCTTGTAATTTTTCTGCATCTTGTACTAAAAAATGCTCCACCGAAGTTAAGGCATTCCCTTTGTGAGTGACCTTAATGGAGGTGGGATGTTTCACCAGAGCTTTTGCTGGACTGTTTAATGGCCGCATTACTCTGTATATCTTCCTTATCAGCAACTTTTCTCTTTCGATTAGCATATATCTCTTCTTGACGTGGGCAAATATTGGCTTTCTCATAGAATATCTCCCTGGTCAGTGGCGGTTTTCCAGCTAAGTTTTTACCAAACTCAGTATCTTTATCTACCACGTCAATTAGTGCCATTAAGACGGACTACTCGTGAAGGTATCTTACCTCCGTGACTGCTAAATTAAAGCATTCGAGGTATGACCTCAAAGTTTCATCAGGGCGTTGCTTAATGAAGAACAATTCAATTACGTTCTTGGACCTCTGAGCATGGAGTTAGAATTGATTTATAAACCTTTCGCTCAATTCTTTGATGCTGTAAATCGATCGCGGCGGTAGCAAGTAAACCACATTAACACTACATCCTCTAGGAAGATTAGGAATGCTTTGCATTTTACCGCGTCTGGAACGGCGGCGACATTCATATACGACGAATATCTCATCAAGTGCTGAACATGATCGATCCTGCCTACATAACAGTTCATAGTCGGCATATTAAATTGTCTCAGGAGTCATAAATCTAATATATCATCAACGAAAGGAGTATGACTTCGGTCTACACCCCAATCCTCGTTTCTTTGTCCTCGGCTGTCTTCCATGATTTGCCTCACCATCGCCTCAACATCAGCATTAGTCAAAGTGGACTGAGGGTCAACGCTTCATGCTCTGCGGGAGCCTCCAATATCTCTTCAGTCTATTGCCACTCAGTCCTGGACCTAATCAGGGCTTCCTTGCCCCTATGGCCATGGTCAGTCGCACGGCGAGGAATTGTAGTGGTTGATTCGGAGTAGAATTAACAGTGCTTTGACCCCTGGGTAACATTCGGGATCCCTCCATTGGTAACAAAGTTGGATTATTTAGATTACGATTGTCCGGTCCCAGATTAAGTGTCGTTTCTTTTCGAGCAGGGAGTGACCAAATCGAATCTTTTCAATGTTTGCAGGCCTTTCCAATGGTCGGCGTTGGGGTCTGGGAGGTTCCTCTGATGCAGATGAATAATCTGGAGTAAAGCGATGAGTTGGTGAAGGTGATCTCTGCCTTCGAAGTTCATTTATTTACCCACTCATTGCAATTATATTCTCCTTCATTAAGGAACTCTCGTGTCTTTGAGCCTCCAAAGCATCATTTGTCATTTCCAACATGTCAAGTACACGAGAAAATTCCCTTTCTGTTACTGGGGTAGAAGTAGGTAATTGGTCATTAACATTCACAGCTGGATTTAAAGCACTTGAGCCAGGCCAAGCAGAAGCATCCAAATAGGTGGAGCGGGTCACAATTTCCTTTCCAGGCTGGGGCCTGGTCACTTGTTGGAACTGGTTCGTGACCCCTTCTTGGGACCGGTTCGTGATCCCATCCTAGGACTGGGTCATGACACCCTCTTATGGTCGGGTCGCCCCCTGAGAGCCGTGAGCCGAGGAGACCACATCGGCCCGCTCCTGGACATTCTCTTCATTAGATTCATTGGCTCGAGAGGCTCGTGAATCCTTAGATTTCTTTGCAGCCATAGTGTTCGGACTTTACTGAAGTCTTCAAAAACAAAACAGTGGGAATGCGGACTATATTCTTCGGACTTGAAAATCCAAACACTAGATTAACAATCTGATATGTTGAGATTTCATTTCTCAGTGTTAGACCAAAAAGTGGTTCTAACACCCAAATTATTTTGATTTCTAGAGAATTAAAACTAAAAATGAAATAAAATGCAACAAACACGCATGATTTATTGTGGTTCGGCGTTAACGAGCCTACATCCACTTTATATGATTCTAATTATACAATTGAATGCAAGTACAATCACAATCTTTTCTCAATCTCAATTTTACAACAGTGATTCACTTAGCAAATTAAAGATGTCACTGGTTAGAAATAGAAGAAGTATGATAATGGTAGAATAAGAACTCTCAATTGCTAAATAGATCACAAAAATGCTAAGTGTTGGGCTATTTATAGGCAATTTCTGCAGGCCATTTGTGAAGACACGTGGTATTCTTCCCGAAAATCTCGCAGTCTTTCGTGAGTGAGTGGAGAAATAGTCAATATGGTCGTTACTGACACATGCACTACACCAAAATAGCAAATTTGGCACATCAAGATATGAAGATTTGATACGGCTTAAAGCCGTATCAAATTTGATGGTGCTCATAGCCGTACCAAATCCATTTGGCGCATCGGTTGCGATCCGCATCATCCCTCTAAACTAAAATCTAGCCCTACATCTTGAAAATTTTGGATTAGTTCATTTGACAAGGCTTGGAGCCGTATCAAATCCACCCATATTTTTGGCCCCGCTGTTTTCTCATTTCTCACTATCCCGTGTCATAACAGCTTTGAGAATAAAAATGTCCGCTTTCCTCTTTTTGACTTCTGACTGAAAAACAAAATTAGGGTTTTGACCCAAATTGTGACTGCAACGTTGCTCTTCCGGTGATGCTGCTCTGCTCTTCTCCAACTTAGCTTCCGCGTGTTGAATCCAATTCATGTATACTTCACCTAAGTCCTCCTTCAATTTCCAAATTGTATCTTGTTTCTGAAAGACCACTATCGTAAATGGATGCATAAAAACGGTCTTGGTAATTTCAGATTTTCTCAGAGATCTGCTTCATAATTTCCTGTTCGCATTCTGTTGCATTCAATTTCTTGAGAGTCTACTACAATTATTCGTGATTACGAAAAAGGAGGTTTGATTTAGGATTATTTGTTGGGGATCTGGCTGTTGATGAAGACATTAGCAGGTAGTTTTGAAGAAAAATCATTTTCAATATTTATACTTCAAATTGCTTCATTATTTGAACTGATAAGTTTCTACTTTTACACACACATACTTTTAAACTTGTTATCAATTCCTCATCGAACGTTGAAATTAACTTCTTATTTAATACCCATCAGAGCCGGACCTGGAGTTTATAATGGCCTGTGCAAATTTTTAAATGATGTCTCTCGCTATTACCTTTACTAGTCCGTTTTTTTTTTGGCCTGTAGAAATAATATAATTATTTCTTAAACTGAAGTACAACACAGCTAATGCTTTGTGCCTCACTTACAGATAAACATTCGTAATTTTTCAAAAGCATAAAAGTTACCTCTTCTTCTTTGGCAAAGGTCAGGAAACTTTGTTTCTAAACAAAGAAAACATACATGTACAACAAAAACAAAACAAAACAAAAAACAAATGAAAAAAATACAAATGAAGTTGCATCACTCGTGAATTTTTTGCAAATAATGTTATGATTTAATTATATGTTACTATTCTAGTCAAAGATTCCAATTGATTGCATCACTCGCAAGGATGTCTTAATGACAATTGATTGCATCTTATCACGGTTACTTACAAGAATATTTTACTACCGAGTCCTATTGTTAATACTATTTATATTCCTAATGAAGAAATGTTAGTTTGGCCTTCTATTAAAGAATTTTATTTCATGTTCACTAGACAGAAATTGATGCAATTCATTCTGAAAAATAAGCAGACAAGCGCTGTATCAGTTTGCGAACAAAAGTCGCAAACTGGATCAGTTTACGACAGAAATCACAAACTGAGTCCAGTTTGCGACTTCTGTCGCAAACTGAGTCCATGTCAGTTAGTCTGTGGCAAAATGATGCTTGTTATTGTTGTCTTCTTGTTGTTGTTATGGAGACGGAACTAAACAAATGTTTGTAATTTTAATTCTTTTTCAGGATTTGGAACAAGCATGAGTTGCATGGGCTCGACAACTGCAGTTTTGTTATTTTTTTTTAAGCAAGAATTGTGAACATTATGCTTTGTATATATTGTGTTATGTGGTTTGTATTAACTGAAATTATGGTTTATATATTAATCTAATTACGTTTTGTGTATCTTCTTTATATACTGTTATATGGGTGCAGCGTATCTTCTTTATTGCGCATATATATATATATATATATATATATATATATATGTGTGTGTGTGTGTGTGTGTCTATATATATATATATATATATATATATATATATATATATCAATGGGTATAATGTTTCTGTATATTGCATATATGATATACTGATTTTGATACGGTTAAAAGCCGTATCTAATTCGTTGATAGCATTGTAAAAATGAGGCATTAAATACAGTTTAAAGCCGTATCAATCTATCAAATTGATACGGCTTTAAACCGTATCAATCTATGAAGTTGACAGTGTCAACATATTAATTTGATACGGCCTAAAGCCCTATCAAAATACCAATTTGATACGGCTTAAAACCGTATCAAAATACCAAATTGATACGGTTTTAAGCCGTATCAAAGCAACAGAGACGCCATTTTTTGATACGGCTTAAAACCGTATCAAATCCATTTTGATACGGCCATGAGCACTGCCAAATTGGCATTTTTGGTGTAGTGATGTCACTAGATCCTTGGTTTTCGGTTCGTGGTTTGATGGGAATTGTCCAAGTCATGGCCATCTTTACTTGAGGCAGGGTCGGGTCGTGACTGATATGCATGACCCGGGTCGTGGGGTACAGGCATGAGTGGGTCACGAGCTGAGTCACGAACCGTGATCAAGAGGAGGTCACGAACCGAATTTGAGCATCACGAGCCAGTGAGCATTTGTCTCGAGCTTGGATGTGTAACCCTTCATCTGTCTAATCGTGAATACTTGTATTCTTGGTAGCTTGGTCAAAAAACTAGCCAATAAATACATGAAAGTCTAGATAATTACAACACTCATCAATGGCCTTAGCTCTAATTTATGACCTTCTCAGATCCTGTCCTTAGGTTGATTATACAATTTTATTTTTAAAAATATCTTTTCAGTAATATTTAATTTAGAGCTCTACCTCGAGCAAAAGGAACACAGAGGGTAAATATTTGAGCATGAGAGAATAACTAGCTTTAGAGTGTCAATTATAGTGGAGCTTAGGTATTTCAGGCCATAAGATTAGCAGATTTAATCAGGTTGAGCCTGGTCTTAGACCAAATATAAACCACCTGACTAAACAAATGAATGTCTCAAATTTCACAAAATATAGTTTTTAAGATTATCAGCTCGTACGTGGATGAAATATCATCCATGGTACTTTACGGGTCGACTTGACCCGTTTGCTGGTCATCCTATTGGTAGACCTAGGGTAGGTATGGTCGACATTGGCCGATCTACGTTTTTTTTTTAGTTCTCAATATTAATGAATTCGTATTCTTTCTATAACTCTCTTATACGAACCCTGATTTTTGACAAGTTATATTCGCAGATTGCTCAAAAAATTGCCATGAACCCAATGGTTCAATTCCAGTAGTTAAAATCTAACATTTCACAAACATATTTTATTACTTAATTAATTCTTTAATTAGCTACCAATACTTAAATTTTTGGTACTTGCATGCATCATTATTATGTTTCTTTATGTTTTCTTTAATTTATCTACTAACATCAAATCACCTTTTTAAATTGTAAATTATAAACTTATATATATATATATATATATATATATATATATATATATATATATATACGCGTGTGTGTGTGTGTGTATAAACACACATGCACAATTACCTTTTTCTTGAAAATATTGTCAATATATAAAATTTGGAAACCTTAATTTGCACATTTATAAATATATTTGTTTATAACAAAATTCAAGATTGCCTTTCTTGCCATAAATTAAAAATGAAATTCAGTGATTAAACCTCTAAATGAATATATAAAATAAATTAAATATTCACAGAACAAACTGATAAAATTCCTTATTGTTACATGCCTTGCTTCGATTAATTCTCGACTAATCTCCGTCTAGGCGATTAATCCCTAATCTATGCTACCAAGCACCCGTCTAGCAATTTTTATAACTTTGATATTAAGTAAACTTATGATTGAATAGCATAATAAATGCCCTGACCTTGGTCCGACCACGGTTAACCTTGAAACTATGCGGTTCCAAAACCAAATAATCTTGCATGTGCCTGAACCCAACGTTCAGCCATATAACCTTGAATAACCCCTTTAAACCCAAGCCTAAAAAACCGCACTTTCAAAAGATTGATTAATACTCAATAAGTTCTTACGCTTCTTATCCTCATTATTTTATTATCTGATTGTATTTGTAAATAATACGGTTGATACTGTTATGGTTACTGTTACTAATACTACTCTTTTGTTTTGTTTTTTCATAAATAATATCATGTTAAAATTACTCTTTTTATTTTGTTTTTACATTTCTTAATAATGTTGTTTAATTATAAACAATATCATGTTAATAATACACTACTACCACCGTATATTTGAGAATTAAATTCAGAACATTTGTGCATAATTTCGTGTCTAAATCCAGAACATCGTCAGTGTAGGAGTTGGGAAATTTTATCCTAATCCGTATGTGTTCGAATTAGAGACAAACTGTACACATGCATTAACCTAGAGTAGTACGTACTGACTCGGGCTATGCTTTCCCACTGCATTACCATTCCTAATTCAATGCATATTCCATACAAACTTTCTCGTTATTTACCTTTTAAGTTTCAAATGCTCCCTACATCTTCAGCTTCAACGAGAACTCACCTAATGGCTAAGTAAATAATTAAGAAGCACAGAGAAAACTATAATAGCACCCTTTTACAAGCTTGATTCAGACAGAATTTATAAATTTGTTTATTCCAAAATATATATCAAAGTGTATATATATATATATAAGCTACCTATCGATCTATGGATAAAATTTATCCAAAATGACCACCATTGACATTCCTAATTCTTTATTTGCCATATTCTTTATAAAAATTAAGTCAAAAACATTGCCATTTTCGGGATCTGGTTGATGAATCTGGTAAAATAGCTTCTCCTTCTTACTACGGTACTGGTGTAGTATTATGTTACACTGCTTTTGCCACCATGTGAAAGTACCTGTGATTTCATATAAGCCAGCATTTTTATGTTTGGAACGTGGTTTCAGTTCAACATGAACGGCTTGAGGTCTTTGATCAAATCTTTTACATGTGTACCAAGGATCTTCTGTATCTTGCCTTTGAAAAATATTCCAGGTTTTGCTTATTCCCAGACGCTAACAAAATGAAACACAACAAATGTTACAATTGTCATCATCACCCTAAAAGATTTGTACTAATACATGGAAAACATGGTAATCCTTATATTTTCTAAAACAGTTGATGCCTACCTGTTGTCTAATAGTTATTACTATTACTCCAACGGCATTTCTGACATAAACTTCATCGTCCGATGCTTCTTCAACATAGAACAGTACATCGCCTTTATAATACGCTTTGTATGTATTATTGACTGCTGGATGCCGATGCACATTGATAGTGTATCCATTCGTTTCTGCGGTTACATGTTACATTGATAGTGCATTTTTTTCCCTTAACATTTTTTTGCGCAATGAAGAAAAATATACGTATTAAGAAATAATTTTGTTTGCAGGTGTAGCTTACTGAAGGAAAAAATGTGCCATTAGGGGCATGTAACCGGATCAAACTCAAATCCACTATCATTTTGTTTTCATTTTCTACACTGGGTTTATTTTAGTTAAATGCGGTTTTAAGCATCTCTGTGATTAAAAAAATTACAATTTTCCTTTATTTAAGAGTTATTAACACTAAGTTTGTCTGAATGAGGAATCACGTAACAGTTTGAATCATAAAGTAACACATTTGGAACGTAATACTTAATAGACTGAAATAGTAAATGCATACCACGAAGAGCAAGGAAGGCTAATAGAAGTCCAAGGAAAAGTATCTTTGTAAAACCCATTATAAATCTGCTAGGATTGTTTTAGCGATTTTTATTTATGTTCAATCCGACGCAACTGAGACTAATATAGAACACAAAATATTTATTTCTCTATTTTTTTTCTTTCTTTATTAATCTCATCATGTGTACAGCTACCGTACAAATAATGTACTCATTAAACACTAGTATGCATTTGAATAAGTTTTTTTTTGATCTGGTTAAAAATCTTATCCGTTCTATTGATAATCCATGATACAATATGTATCTTAGATCTATTTCTCTGCGATAAAATGACATACTACAGCTATTTATTTCCAAGGTTCGAAAGACAATGGTTGTAATGCAGGGTTTTAACAAGTGGTTTTTCCGGCATTAGCAATAAATGTATTTTTATCAATTCTTTTGTTTTTGCTAGTTGTAACCGACATTTAAAACAGCTTACTAATTTTGTTTGTTCTGTATTTATTTACAACTTATTAGCATTAATTTTTCTTGAATATGTTTACAATTTTTTAATACACAATAACTGATAACTAGTAGTTTATATAAAGTAAATAATTCTTAATGGTTAATCAGTTATGAATGATAATTTATAGTTAATAGTCTATAAATTATGGCGTATATGCCTAATAGTTTATAATCTACAATGATGCTTGATTATAGATAAATAATCTATAACGTACAATTATTTTAACAATTAATATTATAGTATAATAATTGATTGTCAAAAAGATAAAAAGATTAATATTTTATAACAGTAACATATAAATAATAATATATCATTGTTTAATAGTTTTTTTACTTAATTATTTATTATGATTGCTAATTCAATAATTAAAACTATTTTCAATAATTAAATGTATAAAAAATAATATTAACTAATGACTAGTTATAAATAGTTACACGCAATAATTTCAAATTTATATATATATTTTTTTTTTCAATCACTGCTAGAAAGGCTTGAAATAGAAACATATATGGCTAGCGAGGGTAAAATAACGGGTATCGCTAGCCGTCAACTACCTCAATAAACCCGCAAACTCAAGACAGAATTTTCACCTTCCCACTTGGCCATTTATCTTTCCCGCCGACATTTTAGAAAAACTAAACCATGAACCGACGCCGCCGCACTCCAGTGCCCCGTCTGTCGTCGCTGCTTCCGACCGTCACTTTCTTGTTGCTCTCTGATCCGTTACTGCTTCTCCTCTTATAGGTTTAGGTATAATTTTTATAAATATTTGTTACATTGGTTAGGTTGAATTTTAGGTATAATTTTAAATAATTTTTTTATAAAAGATTATACTGTTGAAATTTTTATAAACACAACTAGTAATTAATAATCTAGAATTGATTATTTATTAAAATTAGTGGTTAATAATTTTATCATGTAAATTTACTCAATTATTGTTATTAATTTTTAAAACTAATATATAAATAATAATCGATAAGGAAAAAATGCATATGGTGCTAAAGCTTAAATTTTAGAGGATGTCATGCAAATTTTAGTCATTGCTAAAACTTTACCTTATACTAAACCAAAATTTCCCAAAACACACATTTCCTAGATCTGAAGGTCATCAATTCATCATTCTCTTTTATTGCAACTCAGCCAACACATCAACCTCTCATCCATCGGTATCTAACATAGCCGATTGTAACCCCTCATTTATACAATGTCGATACTTCTTTAAGGATAGGGAAGCTCTGATTCCTCATCATCCCTTATAGGGATGTAAATTTTGTTCGAATATCCGATGTTCATTTGTGTCCATGATCGAAATATGTCCGTCCGAGTCTGTTCGATTTTTATTTAGGACAGAAATTAGGACAACAAAATTTATACGAGAAAAAAATCATGTCTGGTCCGTGTTCGTACTCGTTGATCGAATTGGTCTGAGTTCCACTTAATTCGATATATAGTTGAAAGAAATTCTAGTAAAATATGTAAAATTTGATATAAGTAACAAGATTCGAAATTCCGGTTTCAGGTTCCGTTCCGATCACATAAAAAAAATTAGATATCCAGTCCCGTTTCGGAAAATACGGAAATTCTAGTTTAATTCAGGTATGGTTTTTATAAATACACAAATTAATATGTATTACTAACCAAGATTTAGAATTCCTCTTTTTGTTTTGCACTTTGATCATTAATTTTTTTAATTAGTAGCCCGTAATCCTTACTCAATGATGATAGCCCAAAGCTTTATTAATAATAATAGCCCATAATGCCTTGCCTAACAATGAGAAACCAAAGCTTTATTACTAATACACCCATTTGATTAGCAGCCATAATATATAGCATTCTTAATCTATCGTCATTTCAGCCCTTTTAACATACATCATCTTCAGCCCTTTCAGCTCGTTTAAAGTAAAACAATAGATGTAATTTTTGACCGTACGAATGCTCAAGAAGAAGCTACTCTCTTTCCATGGAATTCCAGATGTTGTTGTCTTTCTCCTTCAAAAAGCCGCTCTCTTTCTCCTTCCAGCTATGCTCCATCTCCCCATTTCTCCTCTCTTCTCAAGGATATTTACTGAGATGAATTGCATTTTTTTTGTATAGTTTTATTCACTTAAAGTATTCGAACCGAGTTTTTGAGCGATTTCTGGCCCAGTCATCGCCGGGACTGGACCGGAATGGTCGGAATTCCAGCTTGCTGACGTAATATTCTCGAACCTTGATAAATAGTTATGTCCTACGAGGTTCGATTGTGTCCAAAAAATACATGTTTGTGTCTGAACAACTTCGTTTAGGACATGAGTTAGGATAACAAAATTTGTACGAGAATATTTTCGTTCGATCAATGTCGGGTCTGATTTTGTTTAGAATAGAAATTGAGCACACCTCCGTCCGGTCCTGTCCGACCGATTTACACCCTTAATCCCTTATCAAAAACCAACCAAGATAAAAACTTCCCCTCCATTGCAATCTAACCAACCAAGATTGCGTAATGGGAACTTGTAAACTCGATCAACTAAGCGTTTTGTGATGACCATGAATTGGGTACAATGGTCTTGGAGGAGGAAATCCATTGTTCTTGCATGTAGAAATTCAAGTGTGAACGTCAAATTCAAGTTTGAACGTCTTTTCGAATTGAATACACGAGAGAAAGGATAGGGATCATCAGAGATGATGCCAATAGGTGTCAGGGATGTGCCAGAGGTGAAAACGAGGAAACTTTGCTTGTGAAGCAGAGTGTCTGCGCATATCAGTGTGTGCTAGTTGGCGTCAGTATGCTCGTGGATCACTGATAATAAAGGATTCTGATTAATTATTGATAAGATTGTTAAAGTATGTGTTTCTGTATATATGGATATGGGCTTGCGTATTCTGAGAGCTTGATACGTAGTTACATACATCATCATGAGTTGAGTTGGCGAAATTTGGTAGGGTGATTTTGTTGACATCTTTTTTGAAGATGTCAACAAAACACTCCATCCTGATTTGGGGAAATCAGGGGGACCCATATGAACCCCCCTGATTTTCACCAATCAGGGCCGAGTGTTTTGTTGACATCCCTTAAAAGATGTCAACAAAATCGCACTCGGGTCGGGTCCTGCGAAATGGTACCAGTAATTCATGTCTATATACACTTCAGAATAGTTCAATTGATTAGAGTGAAATGAATACAATGATTTCATTTTCTTCATTTTCAATTACCACTTGTTAGACATAGTTTTTCAGTTTCCGTTTACTGGTTCTTGTTCTTTTCAAAAGAATTTTTCACATACTGTTACTTTTCTGCAATATTAATTATTTCATTTATCAATCACTTTGTTCTTCCTCATACATTCACTTCCATCCTTCTTAATAGATCCTTAATTCATCTTGTTTTTGCAATCGAAACCCATGTTGAAACCTAAATTACATTTGATCATTCAAATATATATCAAGTTCTCGTCAGCATTATTCATATCTACATCCAATTTCTTGCTCATTCTTTAACTGAATATTCATCAACTAGCCATCACCTTCTTCAGAAAATCCGTAAATCACCATGATTAGAGAAGCTTACCCCACGACGTCCTTCCATTTTGTGTCAATTTGGTTGTTGACATGCTTTTGGCCAAGCATTCAGACGTCAAGATTATGGTTAGAAACACACTTGATTTTCGAGAACATTCGTTGGGAAACGCAAAGATATTTGGTTGAAGTTGCAACATATCCGGAAAAGGCTGGAAATATCATCGATTCTCGGATCGTCATTAACGGATTGGAAAAGTCATTAAAAGCTTCGAAAATCTATCACGATGAAAATACGCGATCGACATGATCTGATTAGCTCAAAATCGTTGAGCACCTCGGTCCGATCACGTGGTCAAACTCATCAAGACAAAATATAATGGGTTTCAGAAACTTGGCGTGATCACTCAAAATTTGATGATCGGCATGGCATGATCAAGCGAAATCGCTTGCGTAGCCTTGGTCAGCAAAGATCTGCAACTTAGCAAAACCCATGTTCGGAATATCAAAACCACATGATCAACACGGTACGATCAAACATTTTCATGTACGCGCATCGGTCTTGGAAGCCTCCGAGAATTGGCACAGCTTTAGGTATACAAATATACGGTTTTTGTATCCCATATAGGATACGATAACCGTTTTTCATATTCCACAAGGATACGAACCCCTGGCATACGATTTCATATCCTTTTCAATGGATGCGGTGCTTCGTTGTTTTCGACATGCTCGGATCAGCTTGGCGCATCAGCATGGTCACCACATTTCTTTGGTTTCACACGAGGGTTCAGAAAAGTGCATTTGACACACTTGGATGCAAAATCCTTGGATACGTTCTTGGCAACTCGAAATCATCCATAGCGCATCGGGTTGATCCTCCTTTTTCCCTTGAGCGCACTTCATCCTGGGATGCGAAATCCTGCTTGGCAAGGCGGATGCGAAGTGGCTTGGTGGAGTAGCAAAGTTGTCAAGCGCGTGTTGATCACTCCTTTTTAGGTGATCAACACTTGTCAATCACCGATTTTCAGCATTTTCACCTAAATTCGAAATTTTCCCCCATGGCTTGATTTTTTGGATGAGAACCAGGGATACAAGTTTCGCATCTCATTGGGATTTGAAATTCGGGCTGATGCATGGAAATTTCATCTGTAAATACCCCCTCTCTTGGCATTCAAAAGGGTTGGCTTGGCTTGATATTTTTGGATCTTGCGCATATGAGAGAGCTTTCTTTGGAGCCCGTTAATGGCTTCCGTGGTCATTCACGTGGATTTTGGACATCTCCCTTGGACATGTAAACTTCATATAGAAGTTTACATACAACTTTTTGGCGTTCACTTGGACTTCTGTCTTACTCTTGGACATTATTGGACATTCATGGATATTGAATCTTTTCATTGAACATTAGTGTTCACTCCAACTGACTTTGGCTTATATTAGTGTTCACTCTAACTCACATTGGCCTAAATTAGTGTTCGCTCTAACTCACTTTAGCCGAAGGAAGAAAAAGAAGGGCATTTTAGTCAAAGTTTAGAATTAACAAGACATTTGTTATTCTATTGTACAACTTTGTATATTCAAAATGTTCGAACTTGGATAAACATTGTAATCGAAATAATGACGATGAATGATTACTATAAAGTGGACGTAGCCGTTAGTACCGAAACACTATAAAAAGTTGTGCTTCCCTTTACATTTCATTGCATTTGGTTGTTTGGATATCTAGTTTCTTCTAAACCCACTTTTGGAGATAAGCATGCGCAAATAACCAATTTTATGCGTTGATGCTTTGGCATGCCACGAAAGGGGTGCAACAACTTCAGCTTCAGCTTTGGTTTTCATTCTCGGATTTTCTCATATTCTCTTGGATTTTCCTCATATTTTGTTATAGTTAAGAGGAAATAGAAAAGGCTTAGTGTGCTCAGAAGTAGTTGGTACGGAGGAAAGTCAGGAAATTTCCTCGACCGAACATTTGTCAAACTACGTTACTCGGGGAAACATCGACCGAGTCGTCAAGGATTTCACTTCTCGCTTGGAACAACAAGTAGAATATTTTCGTCGATAGGAAGCTACTGTGAACACTTTTCTCTCTCGACTCGATGGAATAATGAGGCTGTCGGGCGAAGGTAACAAGGTCGGAACAAGTGCTAGTGTTCCAAAAGGATTAGCTTAGCACTTGGGGGTAATTATCAAAGAACAACACTGTTTCAACACCAATCTGCATATAGTTACTGGATTGCCTAGGCTCGGGGGCACTATTCCCAATCCTGTTTCAGGTTCAGATCAAGTTTTGGTTAACCAAGTTTCATGTTTAGGTGTTTGTAATATATCTTAGACGTCGGTGCATGCAGCTTTGTATGCAGGATCTCCCGTCATGCCGAATGTTGGATTTGTTCCAGTCGAGGCACCTCAGGTCTTGATTAAGCCAAATATTTCGGTCATTGCTCAACAATTCGCTAATGCTGGACTTGGCGCCCGGGGCACCAATGTCGGGTTAAATGATTGGAGCAAGTTTTTTTGTATAGGAAATGAAAGTCAAGTCGCTAACGTTATTCGACACTTCACCCGAGGCGGGGAATCTTACATAAATTTATATTGTGTTACTTGCAGCCATTTCTCTAAAGACATCTAGAATTCTCAAAACCCATCGGACATCAAATTGCCGGTGTTCGAAGCTTTCAATGGTAGGAAGGATCATACGGTTCACCTAATGTGCTACACGTGCTATATGGAAGTGCTTTTGGCTTCAGACATCGTTATGAAAAAATGGTTCTTGGTCTATCTCACAGACATCGCTGCCTTGTGGTTCAGGCAGTCAAAACCCGAATCTATTAATAGTTGGAACACCTTGGTTAGAAGTTTTGTCCAGCCTAAGAATGTTATGACTCTGACAACAGTTAAGAAAGAAATCTAAAAGACTTTGCCTAAATTCCTTGAAAGGCTCAACGTGGTGGTGACATCCTTCAATAGACCAGATACGTCCGTGGTTCTAAAGGTCGCCGTCCCCGACATTCTTGACAAAACTGATTTTAAAATATCATTGCGATGGGACCAGCCGAGGGACCTCGCCGAATTTTACTTCGAAGATGAAAGATTGCTTAGGGAGAAGGACTCTTGAGATGAAAAACTGATTTATCAAATCAACTGGGCAGCAGCCGGCAGACCAACTGTCCCCGAAAAAGGAAAGGGTAAATCTTGGGATGATTGGAACACACGGCCTCGCATCGAGACAAAGTTTCCGTCATACACTAAGCTCACCATGGCCTAGGAAGGATCTATCTCGATGTTCACGACACTTATCCCTTCCAAAAGCCTCCTAAGAGGAACCCCACTAAAAGGAAAATTTGTTCTTGCAGGTACTCTGTGTTCCACGAATTTCCAGGTCATGACACTGACCATTGTTGGAAGCTTCACGATTAAGTCAAAGAACACATCTGGAGGAGCGAGCTTCCAAAGTACGTCAAGACTCCGGTAAGGGAAGCAATGCAAGCTCAGCCACCTTCGAGCCTAGGCCTATTGCTGAAATATGCGAACGAACGAAGTAGGGAATGATCGAGAAGGGTAAATTGGGGAATAACATGTATTATGAATTATGACTGGGATTTAGGGCATAACCTATACTATGATCTAAAGACTAAGATTTTAGATATATCTAATACCGTGAATGATGATTTGAGGGTTGGGGACGTGTGAATCTGTAGGCTTAATAATTAGATTAAGCGGAACATGTAATGAAACGATAATACTTAACCTATTCAAATTGGTGGGGGTTATATGAATCTGATAAATTGTGTACAGGTTAAGTAAACCATTTTGAATCAGTAGGGGTTAAGTAAGTATATTAAATCTGTGGAGGGTTATAGGAACCTAATAAACTTAACCTATTTTATATGTTGGGGTTATGCGGGCTTGTTAATCTGTTAGGCATAACTTGTGAAAATCCTAGTAGTTGGGGATATAAGCCTAGGCGGTGGCTTGTACCATCTGTGGTATGGGAACCGCATCAATCAGTAACCCATTCTTGTATCAAAAGGGGACCTCAAACTACGTTGGGGTCAGGACACGCTTACTTAGCTGATTATAAGAGGTTCGTACGGGTGGAGGTGTTCTGATAACGCGTTCCATCAGAGTCATGTGCGTGCATGGGTCCAAGTTGCTTAGGAAAATAAGCCGCTATAACTCCAGTAAATTGATCTGTGCCCTTCTGGGGGTTGCCACTTTAGGGAGTGATACACCCTCCTGTGGGGCTGCCATGGTATTTACCGGATTGGGAGCCGGTCGATTGTGGGTATTAATTAGGGTATTACTAGTCCCAACCGTTTAGGTGCCCGTATATTCTGGTTGGGTAGCAAACGTTATTTCTGTGAGGGTACCTGTTATTACTGTTTGGGGGTAAAACACACTACTAGAAGAAAACCTAAGTTTACATTATGTTTCTGTTATGATATTATCAGTTATACTAGTTTTGATGCAGAGAAAAGTATTTGAGAAGCGTAATATGTTCAGTTCATCCTCCTTATCCGTTACAGTCTGTTATACCTACTTTATGACACTGTTATCTCTCATCTAGTTTATATGTCTGTCATGATGCTTCTACTTATTTATTTGCTAAAAGTAACTGGAATAGTTAGACTTTATGTCTGGCCCGTTTTGTTTCCTTTTTCTCTCTTCCTCCCCACTCCCCCTCCCCCAGGTTCTCGGGGTGGGAACGCTCAAGCTTGATTAGGAATCTCTCTTTTCTGTTTCATGGAGTTGCTTAGATGTACCACTTTGACTATTTGTCTACTTCGTTATGCCTCTTTTTTTTGGGACTATGATTTTGTATTACTGTACTCTGATGGCTTTAATACAAGGCAGATAATTTTATTTGACGTAGTTGGTTTTTAGTATTTCAGACTAGTGTTGTAATTAGATTTTGGACCACGATGTTTTCTGTTGGAAAATAATGTTTCAAAATTTCCGCTGCTATTTTTTTATATACGTCTTGTGAGGTTATGTACCTGTTTACATATAATGCTTCACGGAACTCAATGCATTCTTTAAAAGAGTGACATTAACAGATGTGGGGTGTCGCAACATTCAATTGGGTTTGCCATTACTTATACATCTAAATTCGTGATAATAGTAGTCAGGGTAATATTCTGATACAAAGGCAAAATTCTGCTACGCTACGAGTGGTAAGCCTACTACTGATTTGGTGAATCACATATAATGATAGTGGGGAGGAAATTGGGGGAGATTGGTTTTCATAATCAAACAAAAATGATCATTCATAAATTACTTATGTCTAGCTCCCTTGGCATGATGTAAATAAGTAATATGCGTACAACTCATGGCTTTGATCTTAGTCTCTCTAAGTAATAAGAAACAAAGGCTACCCTAGCATATAAACTATACCATGGCATATATCCATAGTCAACTAATTTGCAATCAACTTGTTTGTAATAAAACCTACCAATGGTAGCCCAAAAATACCATATTTCTAACTCTCATCACAAGTAAGGGTAAGTCAAACGATCTCAGTATATTATCTAGGGTGTCAAAGTATTAGACTCGATAATACTAACATGGATAGTGGTAACCAATACATATATCAATCTTTTGTCCCTATATGGCTTAAAAACATGTCACCCCTAGTTGGCCTAATAGAAATACCACACTTATGACCTTACTAGCAACATGCTTGTTCTATGCCTCTAGCATTGTATCATTAGATCGTCCTCCTATGATACTAATGATATAATTAGTGCTACCGCTGGTAGCCACTCATAGGTAAGCCCACATCTAGTAAAAGCATCCATAAGGTAACTGTAATAGCCTTATTTATTATTAAGAATCATTAATGTTTTCACCAAAAATGGTTCAAACACCAAAGGTACGTGAATCGTACTTCACCAGTAAGGTTAGAAATTAAAAGGAGCCACAATCTCAAAATAAAGGGGAAAAAGTAAGTAAAAACACAAGGGTTTTTATAATGGTACGATCTAGGAAAGATCTACGTCCACTTTTGAAGTGTTTTTCATTATCATGGAGAAAATTACATAGAGCATCATCTCATACATTTCATTTATTACACTTGTTCACTCATTACAATGGTTCTTCACTTTTTTACTCTCTTTCCGCTTTAGATCTCGCTTGAATTCGAGAAGGGACAGATTAGATCTTGTGATTATATAATTTTCCTTGATTCCATCATGAAAATTGTGTTAGATCCGAGCTTTAAAGAGGAGCAATGGCGGTTGGAGATCACTTGGATTTAATTGGAGTGAGAATTAATGATGTTTGGAGAAGATGAGATCCACTTGATGTTGGAGGAAGAAGGAGTGAGCTTAGCAAACCATTAATGGAACTTGAGAAGCTTTAGAATGGTAGAAAACCAAACTGACAGCCCTTCGGGGTGGCTTAGATCAGTCCGTTGATGTGGGGTGAAATGAGCTGTTTATAAGAGAAGTTTGGACCAGGTGGCAATTCTGTAATTATGGCGTTCATAGTTTGGGTCGAGCGTACACGTATTAACGAAACTACCAATGGACAGCTGGAGCTAACTGTGTATAGCTGTCTCAAACGACCCAAATATTACGATTTTGCCACTGGACCCTTCGTTGCTCGACCCAAAATTAATGTTAGGACCGAACAGAAATAACACAGGGAACCGACCCACTTTTCTCTTTTGATAACGACCAAATTTGCTTTGTTGTGCATCCGCATCATTGAAGATCGACCCTAATATATTCAAGTTGTTGCTACCATGTATAATTTAGAGGACCGACCCACTTTGTTTTTCGTTTTCCACATGTACTTTTTGTACACAATAATTGGAGCTGACCCCATTTCTTGTACGTGAAATCCATCCATATTTCTTAGTGATATTAGGTGCCAAGCCATATGAACGTATTCAAACACGCGGATACCAATCCATTTGTTCATGCAGTTATATTATAAAGTACCGACCCTCAAATTACAACGTGTTGTGCCACATGTACTTCACTTTAAACCATCACGAAGTAGTCTCACATGGTTATACTTGATTGTCGAATCATGCTCATGAAAACTTGTCCATCATACATGTAACATGTTAAACCGTGCAGTTCTTGATAATGCAAACATTCCTTATCTTAGTTCGTTGTCCAAACTTCTTTTACAAACCTGTTCATGCATGATCCCTTAGTATAATGGTGCTCGACCGAGCATTAAATGAGATTGTTTAACCCAGACTCTTTGGTGACGTTGCTCGAGCCTGTTGCACGGCTTTGCTCGACCCATGTATTATATGCAAGCCAACATGTTACTTTACATTATGTTTGTGCCTTATTCTGATGCTGGACGTCCCTAACATCACATGTATTCTCTGTATATCCAACATTACTTCATGCAAAAATATTTTTTGTATGTCGTGTGTGTGACGTTGTAGTGTACTAACATATGAAAATAGGGACCGTTTCTATATATCATATGCCAAGGTATCGACCCTTAATGGTCTTACTGACCGACCTCACTTGGAGATGCTCAACCGCTTGAAGGTGCTGACGTGTCCAGTTGTGCAATGAGCGGTGGTCTATGGAACTCATATTTGTTCATGCATTACACGTGTCTTCAGTACTTCTTTGTCGGTTCTCATGTAAACTGCCATGTACTTTGTTATGGTTAATACATTACATGTCTAACATATCAACTTTGTTTGTACGAGACGTATAACCCATATGGCAATGCACATGATCCTCATTTCTTCATATATAAACACGAACTGATGTGCACATATTATAGTATAAGAATAGTTCTTTCATGCTTTATGTCAATTCCGTTGTTGTCGAGTTGTCCAAAATGTGTGTACAACTCGTAGTGCTCGATCGTGGCATGTTGCTTGAGCCATGGTGTTTAAGTCACAGTGTTCATGTTTGCACCGTTCAACCCATGGTGTTCGACCCAAGGTGTATGAATTGGCTGGTTTATTATGCGGTGCTTGAGTCATAATGCTCGTGCCACGGTGTTGGACCGTCTTGTGCTCGAATAGGTCAGTGCTCACGCGCTTTGCGATGTGTCTTAACCATTGTTTTCTGAATCGCGTTTCACAACAGGGTTAACATTTTCCCGTCGAAGCTTGTATTTTTGCTTGCGATAAATGCGGGCTTCGAAATGAACGTTGTATTATCAACTTGTATTGAGATTAAGTTGTAGCTTTTTGTTTGCTATAACAAGTCATGCTTTGAATTTATATAATTCACGCTACCTGTTCTGTAATCAAAACAAGCACTTGCACGATTTTGGACTTATACTTCACCATTGACTGTCCATATCGATAGTGGATTAGCTAATCAAAAATAAATTATAGAGGATTCTATTTTGAATTGAATAAAGTGTTTGCACAGAACTTATTTTGCTCAACGATTCATAACTCATTGAATATTGTTTGCTTAAACGCGATATTCTAATTTGAATTCGCATTAACGCTCAAAATTAACTAATCGATACAAGATGATTGTGGATTCCAAGAGTCATCGCTTTAACGACTTATATAACATTTTAAGACATTTCTCATTTAGGAAATGTGTATCTGTGATTTATTTTCTTCCTTCTCTTTGATAAGCTCTGATATTCATGTCCCTTGTTTAAGATGTCATTATCAGTCTTCTCATTGGGAAGTACTCTAGATTTCGTGCCCCTGCTTGGGCTAAATTCTAAAACTTGTCGTGTCTGAGATTTTCTGACATTACACAACTTAGTTGATTAAAATATGAACTTCGTCTACAACCTAGTATGGTGAATACAGGCATTAGAGACATTCATCACTCAATTCTACTAATTTATCCAAGCATCGGTAGAATCAAATGTAATGCCCCGAGAGAGGACTTTGGTTAGAACCCAATGTTTGTCATAATCGGATCAGGTACTTCCTGATACTGGTGATCAATTGGGTACCCCCGGAGAGGTCTTTAGTTTCAACCCAATGTTTGTCGTAATCGGATCAGGTAGTTACTGATACTGACGATCAATTGGGTACCCCTGGAGAGGTCTTTGGTTAGAACCTGATGTTTGTCGTAATCAGATCAGGTACTTCCTGATACCGATGACCATTTGGGTGCCCGCGGAGAGGGTTTGGTTTGTGTTTGTCCTTCCAGCTCGTTTGCCGGTCCTTCCGTCCTAATGCCAGTACTTCTGATCACCAGATTTGTCGGTAATTCCGACATGGTGCTGGAACTTCCAACGTGTTTGTCGGTCCTTCCGGCCTGATGTTGGTACTTCTAACATCAGGTTTGTCGATCCTTCCGACACGATGCTGGTTGTTCCAGCTCAAGGTTGACATCAATTCCTTTGTCGGACGCTCGACTTGGTGGGCTATCTCAGATTAGCAACTGAAGCTTTGAAACTCTCACCCAGGGGGTGCCCCTTCAATGAAAGTTATAACACTTTTTTTTGTTTGTCGTGGGACTTGTTCGTTATTTGAATCCATGCGACTCCTCCCATTCACTTCCCAAGGCAATGTTCCTCTATTTTTGCATTTTTCATGTTGATATTCATAGCCTTTGGCACTTGAATTAGTGTTGTTATGGTCGCCATGTTTCGTAAAATTTTGAAGGAACAAGCGCTCGACAGATGACCTACAATATGAAATCAACTTTTAATCAAGTTTTAATTTAACATAAAACTTTGCAAGCTAGAAATTCATTCAAGCAGACATGCTCCTAGTCGTAGAGCTAATGCCAGTGCATCACTTGTCGATTATTAAAGACTGTTTACAAGAAGTTTTGAATAGAACAGAAATTAAAACATGAAGTAAAGCATGAACTAAAGCACGAAGTAAAGCGGTGGTGATGTTGATCGCTGATACTGAGCCATTGAAATTGAAGCACTATCAGTGGTTATCAGTTGATGATTAGCCTTGGATTGATTTAAAAGCAAGAGCTTGTTGCTTGTTTCCCCCTGATTTTGGGGAATTGGAACAATGTTTGAGGATTGCGGATTTTTCATATATTGCTGTAGACGATTCTTCCTAATCATTTCTTCAATTAGTGATCTCAGATGCGTACATTCGTTGGTATTGTGGCCTAGCTGATTATGGAACTAGCAGAACTTTCTAGAGTTCGCTTGATTGCCCCTTACTTTCTGATGTTGTGATACTGGATAATCTTCGAGTCTCTTTAGTCATAGCAAAGATGTTTTCTGGAGTGTGATTTAAAGGTGTTAGCTCTGATGGGTTGAGAAAGCGACACTTTTTGCCCTTTCGATTGTCTTTCCTGTCGCTTCCTCTTTTCTGACCTTCGAGATTTTTCTAGTTATACTGTGTAGGAGCATTTTTGGGAGCTTCAAGAGGTTGGTTAGCATCAATAATCTGAAGAGGCACAGTATTATTGTCCAATCTCATGGATTCCTCGGCCTTTTTATTGAATTTCTCAAGCGTGTTTGGCTCCATTATTTTAATCCGTTTACCAAATTTTCTCTTTTCGTCTATGGCGCCGATTAGAGACAATAAGATCACGTGGGGTTTGGGATTCCCTACTTCAGATACAGCAGCATTGAATCTTTCGAGGAATGATTTGACAGATTATCCTAGATTGTGCTTCGTTGATGTAAGAGAAATAACGTCCTTAGCCTTTGTAGCGTGTAACCTAAACTGCTCTTTGAATTTCAGAATCAAATCATCAAATTGTTCGATAGATTTGGGTGGCAACCTTGTGAATGATAATGATGCGACACCTTCTAGATAGAGAGGGAAGCATAAGCATTTGATTTCGTTTGTTGCTTTGGCTGCATTCATATACAATTCATATATATACATATATATATATATATATAGGAAGTGATTCGGATTTGAAGTTATGTTATACGGAGGCAAAGTTGGATGAGTGGTCTTCTTAGGGAACTCTGCTTTGCGGATCCTCTATGTGAATGGATTTTTGCTAGGTGAGAAGATCCATTTTCTTTCACTATCCTTACGAGGCATGTTACCTTTCATGATTTTCTTTACCATATCCATGATATATTCCTTTGAGTTGTGTCGTTCTGGAGAGTGGACTTCGATCTCTTTTCCAAATGCTCATCGTGGCAAGCGATCGCGTTTTGAAGATCTAGGTCTTTTACTTCCACTATGGGAAGGTCCCCCCTTGACCGAACTTGCAACTCGTCGGTTATTTCGATCAAAATGGTTTTTAGCTTTCAACCTTGAGTCTTCGATATTAGTGTTGCTTTTGTCAACAAATCCTTCTATGTTGTCATTATGATGATGATCGGAGGCTGTTGAATTTGCATTCTCTTCAAGGTTGACATGGATCTTCGGAGGAGTGTAACACCCCACCTCCATTAAGGTCTCTCACAAAGGGAATGCCTTAACTTCAATGGAGCGTTTTTGGTAAACAGACACAGAATATCACAAGACAGATATACAAATTTTGCAGCGGAAAATAAACAACTTTATTAAATCATCAAAATACTTTGTTACATAATACCATGAGTCATAAAACCATTAAAACACTTCTGTCTTACATCATCAGAGTACATAGGTATTTAAAAGAAAAACATCATTCCCCATATTAAAGAGCAAGCCATATAAAAGACAGAGACTCGAGCCATACTTCAGAAGTAGCTCCTAGAAGACGATATCCAAATCCTGACTAAACCTGGGTGTTTCCTCCCTGAGAACCTGGGGGGGGGGGGGGGGGGGACAGAAGAAAAGATGCGAAACAAACTAGGTCAGACATACGTCTGGTGAGTCCAGTAATTTTTAGCTAGTAAATAAATAAAGGTAAACATGACAGGCATACAAAGTGGATAAGAAGATTCATGGTACAGATGACAGGTATGACAGGACAAATAAGGTAAGGTGTATGCATGATTCACTACTAACTACTCTGCACTATGACTAGTCAAATCAGGATGGGATGATCCCTTCCGCTAATGTGGTGGTAGTTCCATGTATTCCTAGATGCTGTCATAGGTGTCGTCTGTTCCTATCTCAACTAGTCGTACCCACTACACTCCTACTACAAATTGGCAGACTTAGGGCATAGTCTGTGTATACCCTACCACTACCCTAATCGATCGGCTCCATATTCTGTAGATACCATGTGCTGGTCCTACAATTGGGGGTATCACTTCCCTAAAGTGGCAACCTAAGGTGTGCACAGTTATACCTACTAGTGTCACGGTCGTCTTGTCCCCCTCTGCCCGGCCCATGCATGCACATGTCCCCGATCGGTTTGCGTTGCCCACACCATCCGTCTCGTTTTGGATCTCTTATAATCAATCAGTAAGAGTGCCCCTTCCCTGCTTAGTACGGAGTTCTTAATTTGATACCCCTCCGGGTTACTAACTGAAATGGATCCCATACAACATGATACAAGCTCTCCCCTATGTCTTGTATCCCCACTAGGTTTTCTACTGACTATGTATACCCTAAGGTGTCTTTAATTACATAGCCCTCAATCCGTTATGCGTACCTATAGGCGTCTTTAATACATAACCCCTATTCTACCTATCGTTTATGCGTACCTATAGGTGTCTTTAATACATAACTCTTTCTATTCCCATCAGTTATGCATACCCCTAAGGGTGTCTTTAATACATAATTTAACTATTCTGCCCTGATTATGTATTCCATTAGGTGTCTTTAATTACATAACCCTTTTTATCCGGTTAAGTTTGTGGGCCTATATGTATTAATATTACCCACCTACCCGTTCAGTTGCACTTAACCCTCCCACTGATTTGATCCTATTTATTTAATGGTTAAGTTTGTGGGCCTATATATATTAATATTACCCACCTACCCATCAGTTGTACTTAACCCACCCACAATCCAATTCGTTTTACTTAACCCTAACTTATGTCTATCATCATATAGTCCATATGTATTAAGTTAGGTTAAGTAGTCTTTAATCAGCAATAATTACTTATTAAGATACCTAATCGTATTTCACATGCCACCTAAGGCACCCACTTAATTCCGCATGCCACCCAAGGCACCCACTTAACCCCACTACATGTTTATCTGGTTAAGTGTTTCTTAATTCATTAAAACCGTAACCTTATAAAGACCTCTCACATTAGACTGGCATTTGTGGCAGCTGGATTTGCCGAGCGGGTCCGGGCTGTCTTACACCACAAAAGAGCCTGCCCTCGTGTCTTTACAACTGTTACATATTTAATTTATGCCTAAGACCTCTCACATTAGATTGGCATTTGTGGCAGCTGGATTTGCCGGGCGGGTCCGGGCTGTCTTACACCACAAAAGAGCCTAACCTCCTGTCTTAGATGGTTAATTACAAAATTAATTATTTCCCCCAATTTGAATTAATTTCCCTGTTCAAATATCAGTTAATTCCAAATTTAACCATTGCCATAATTGACTTAATTATGTCCATCTATTTATGGTATGTAAAATCAATTTCATCACAAATTTATTTTATGCCATTTAAGGCATTTATGACAATTGAATCTTTAGACTTCAATTGCTTAAACATTTCTCTTTTGATTAATTAAGTTAATTAATTAATCCTTTCCTTTTTATAGGTGTCAATACTTATCTTATTAACAAATTGAATTTCCTATCCATAAATGGTCATATTCAAATTATACCATTTTAACCAAATTTTACCCATGTCATAATAGGTAATTATTTATATGTTTCCCTACTAGAATCATGTGTCCAATTTACATAATCACTATGCCTATTACAAATTCCCCTTTTTCCCCGTTTCTTAACTAGCATATCCGTTTGCACTTTTGGCGTCATCGAGGCTACAAGGTAGCCTCGCCATAATAACAAAATAAAGGAAATGACAAGATGATTGTTTTCAGTACAATTTTGGCATAAGCATGACAACTAGGGAAAATGACATGATAACTATGCATATAATTATAATTCACTACATAATTAACAACTTGCATAGATTCATGATTTTGCAACATAACAACTTGCATAGGTTCATGAATTAACGACATAATTAACACTAACATAGGTTCAAGATTCACAACATAATAACTTGCATAGGTGACTTGCATAGGTTCATGAATTAACAACATAATTAACAACTCACATAGATTCATGATTTACATCATGTTTAACAACTTGCATAACATAACAACTTTCATAGTTTCATGAATAATAACTTGCATAGGTTCATGAATAATAACTTGTATAGGTGCTTGCATGATCTCATAACAATTTGCGTAGATTCATGACAACAACTTGCATAGATTCATAATAAAAACTTGCATAGATTCATGAATTCATCACACAATAACTTACGTAATTTCATGGTCAACAATAACAATAAACTTGAATAATTTCATGATTCGCAACAGCAATAAACTTGCATAATTTCATGATCCACAACAACAATAAATTTGCATAACTACAAACAACATATACCCAAATCATAGTCTACCACGATTCACTGTTATTTATTTAAACCTAAAAGTGACTAGAACTCACCGAAAAAGGGGACCTGAGTTTTGGGATCTATATTTTGTAATTGATTAGCGTTCCCTTGTTGTAGAAAATTTCGTTGTTGTAGTTTTAGGCTTGATTTGAATTTAATTGTTGTCTTTAATTTTCCTTCTTCCTCTCTAATTGGTGGCGGCTATTCTGAGTTGCTAGGTGACGGCATGGAGTCCATGAATCTAATTTTATTTTGATTTTAGGGTTTGAGTCTACATGTCTTTTTATAGAGTTTAGGATTAGTTTAGTCCATCCGATCAACCCAGAATTAATCGCAGCCAATCAGAGCAGTTTAGAAACCCTAATGAGTCAGCATCTAGTCACTAACAGGTCATTAAACAAATATGCCCGGGGGGGGGGGGGGGGGGGCAGGTCGACCTCCAAGTCGACCCTATGGTCGACCTGGTTAGGGTAGGTCAACCCCCAGGTCGACCCTATGATCGACCTGGCCGTGGCGGTAATTTTCCCGCCTAGCCCATCTGACTCTGAATTTTGAATTTTAGAAATCTGTTTTGAATTTTCTGAAACTTCCGATGGTCATAATTTCTTCATACGAAGTCTAATTCACGCAAACTCGGACTCTATCTTAACCAGATTTCCGAGACGAACGCAATGGCGCGGCCCATTTCCCTTAATTCTCATGTCTGAAATTAGTTATTCTTTAATTTGTAAATATTAACATTAAAATTATGGGGTGTTACATTCTCCCCTCCTTAAAGGATTTCGTCCCCAAAATCTTCAAGTCAAGAAGAATGTGCATCCTACCATACAATCATCCATTTACTCAACCATCAAACACAGGCATTCATTGTCATTAAAAGACTTCTAATGCTGTACGAACATATGCAAAAAGTGTGTGTATATGTTCCTTATCTAATGCAAAATCAGGCGGTCCACTGATTCAGTTGGCCTCCTTAATGCAAAGTATGTTAGTGCTATGAGTCCAACATGTATGCGAAAGAATCCAATCGATACATATTATTTCTACATGTGTGCTCAACCATTCATCGAAACACATCATCCATATGATAACACAACCATTGTTCATCCATTACCCTAAATATGCACACACATTTTTATATGCAATATGAAAGTGATTTGAGCCGATCTATTGCCTAATGTGTGTGTAAATGCATCCATGAGCAACCACCAGAAAACACTTGCATCCACTTGCAACCATCAAACATAACATGTCCCAAGCACATGTTTACATCCATGGATTTCCTATCTAAAGGTCGAAGATCCGGTCGATGGGATATAAACAAACGATATAACTAAAACAAAAGCTCTGTTCCTATTTGACATTGGTTAAGAGAATAATTCCCTAAGTCTCAGCCCCGAAGACAGAAATCAACATCAGACTGACACCCGAAGAATTACCCCCACTAAACAATGTCAAAACTGGAGATCTACTTCATGCTTCGAGTAGAAACCCCTATCCCTCAGAAATTTTCAGATGCCTATAGACTACTGGTACAGATCAGATTACAGAATGATTCTCAAAAAGATAAGCATAACAGACCCTTGCGGGTCACAAGAAACTTTGGTGGTCTTCCCATGACAAGTTAGAAACTTAATGACCCTCCTCTCAAAATCTAGAACGGCCCCTACATAGAAAGCTGGTCCATTTAGAACCAACCCATAGCCCATAAACTTGAGCACACAAATATCACATTTAAATTTTTGACACCTAACACAGATAATTTCAAACCCTTACAAATAAATGAGCCGAACCATCAAAGGGGTTTGAAACAACTACGGGATCAGAAACAAGACTAGTATTAAAGTGCAGAGTTTCAATTACAAAATCAAAATGCCAGAATCCAAAAGAGTCTTAACTTCATAAGGAATTTAAACCTTTTACATCATTTTTTCCTATCTCTATCCTATCCATCTGCCACGAGGGCATTCACCTACCTTCCAGAGATCCCTTGCGATCCCTGCGCCTGTGGGCATTCCTTGGAGAAGTGTCCGACCTCTCCACACTTAAAGCAATTGAACTTCCTCCTTTTACATTCTTTGACTAGGTGACCTTCCTTCCCACAATAGTGGCATTTCCTCTTATCCTTTCCCTTGTCATCCTTCTTGCCTTTCTTCTGCTATTGCTGTTGTTGTCCTTTCTTGGGTCCCGCCTTCTCATTTTTCAATGTCCGTTCAACTTTTTCCTCTTTCTTTGCTCCCTTGTCCTCTTCATGCATTAGGGCCATATCCACCATCTTTTCAAAAGTGGCCCCCATGGGAACGTGGGTCATAGTCAATCCATGTAGCGGCTCATTCAATCCTTTAACAAATCTCAGAGCCTTCTTCTCAGGTGTATTTACCAAGTCTAAGCCAAACCTCACCAACTGATTGAACTTGTTGACGTACTCTTTTACTAACATATCCCACTGCTTCAATGCAAAGAACCTTTCCATGTATAGATTTTCTTCTGCTCGTGAGAGAAATTTCGCCTCAAACCTACGCCTAAAATCCAGCGAAGTATCAACTGGACGCTCTCCATTAGTGTTCTCCCACCAAAATGAGGCCTCATCCTTCATTAACCAGGTGGCTAACTGGACCTTTCTTCCATCTTCTACCTCAAAGATTCCAAACAATTCTTCCACCTCCTTTAGCCAATTTCGAGCTTCAACAAACATCTCCGACCCGTGAAAAGGTTTCCCGGACATTGCCTGAAAGTCCTTACATATCTTTGCAAAAGTATCAACATGAGGAAGGGGAGGAGGAGGAATGGGTGCAGTTGGGGGAGGAGGAACATTTGCTGGACCTGCGGTAGTGGCCCTAGCCTCCAAATACCTCCTAAACCATCCCGGTATCGGTACGCCCTCTGAAAGGTTAAGATCCTCAGCCATGCTAACAAGAACAAGGGAGAGATTTTAGAAAAAGAACCGAAAGATACTACATATGGCTTTTCGTGGAATGTTTTTCAAAACAGGCTTTACTTTTTGAAAATATTTTCTTTTAAAACCTTTTTGAAAAATATTTTCAAAACTTTTATCTAATCTGGTAACCTTCAGCTCTGATACCAAGTGTAACACCCCACCTCCATTAAGGTCACTCACAAAGGGAATGCCTTAATTTTAGTGGAGCGTTTTTGGTAAACAGACACAGCATATCACAAGACAGATATAAAAATTTTGCAGCGGAAAATAAACAACTTTATTAAATCACCAAAATACTTTGTTACATAATACCATGAGTCATAAAACCATTAAAAAACTTCTGTCTTACATCATCAGAATACATAGGTATTTAAAAGAAAAACATCATTCCCCATGTTAAAGAGCAAGCCATATAAGAGACAGAGACTCAAGCCATACTTCAGAAGTAGCTCCTAGAAGATGATATCCAAATCCTGACTAAACCTGGGTGTTTCCTCCCTAAGAACCTGGGGGAAAACGGAAGAAAAGAGGCGAAACAAACTTGGTCAGACATACGTCTGGTGGGTCAAGTAACCTTTAGCCAGTAAATAAATAAAGGTAGACATGACATGCATACAAAGTGGATAAGAGGATTCATGGTACAGATAACAGGTATTGCAGGACAAATAAGGTAAGGTGTAAGCATGCTTCACTACTAACTACTCTGCACTATTACTAGTCAAATCAAGATCGGATGATCCCTTCCGCTAATGATAACGATGGTGGTAGTTCCGTGTATTCCTAGCTGCTGTCATAGGTGCCACCTGCTCCTATCTCAACTAGTCATACCTACTACCCTCCTACTACAAATTGGTAGACGTAGGGCATACGTCCCGGTATACCGTCACCACTACCTTAATCGATCGGCTCCCTATTTTGTAGATACCCTGTGCTGGTCCCACAACTAGTGTGTATCACTTCCCTAAAATGGCAACCTAAGTTGTGCAAAGTTATACCTACTAGCATCACAGTCGTTTTCTCCCCTTTGCCCGGCCCATGCACGCACATGTCCGTGGTCGGTTTGCGCCGCCCACACCATCCGTCTCGTTTTGGATCTCTTACAATCGATCAGTAAGCGTGCCCCTTTCCCGCCTAGTACGGAGTTCTTACTTTGATACCCATCCGGGTTACTAACTGAAATGGGTCCCACACAACATGATACAAGCTCTCCCCTATGTCTTGTATCCCCACTAGGTTTTCTACTGACTATGTATACCCTAATGTGTCTTTAATTACATAGCCCACAATCAGTTATGCATACCTATAGATGTCTTTAATACATAACCCATATTCTACCTATCGGTTATGAGTACCTATAGGTGTCTTTAATACATAACTCTATCTATTCCCATTAGTTATGCATACCCCTAAGGGTGTCTTTAATACATAACTTTACTATTCTGCCCCGGTTATGTATACCATTAGGTGTCTTTTATTACATATCCCTTTTTATCCGGTTAAGTTTGTGGGCCTATATGTATTAATATTACCCACCTACCCCTTCAGTTGTACTTAACCCTCCCACTGATTTGATCATATTTATTTAATGGTTAAGTTTGTGGGCCAATATATATTAATATTACCCACCTACCCATCAATTGAACTTAACCCACCTACAATCCAATTCGTTTTAGTTAACGCTAACTTATGTCTATCATCATACAACCCATATGTATTAATTTAGGTTAAGTAGTCTTTAATCATCATTAATTAATTATTGAGACACCTAATCGTATTTCACATGTCACCCAAGGCACCCACTTAATTCCACATGCCACCCAAGGCACCCACTTAACCCCACTACATGTTTATCTGGTTAAGTGTTTCTTAATTCATTAAGACCGTAACCTTATAAAGACCTCTCACATTAGACTGGCATTTGTGGCAGCTAGATTTGCCAGGAGGGTACGGGCAATCTTACACCACAAAAGAGCCTAACTTCATGACTTTACTACTATTACATATTTAATTTATGCCTAAGACCTCTCACATTGGACTGGCATTTGTGGCAGCTGGATTTGTCGGGCGGGTCCGGGCAGTCTTACACCACAAAAGAGCCTAATCTAGTGTCTTAGACGATTAGTTACGAAATTAATTATTTCCCCCAATTTGAATTAATTTCCCTATTCAAATTATCAATTAATTCCAAATTTAACCATAGCCGTAATTGACTCAGTTATGTCCATTTATTTATGGTATGTAAAATCATAACAATTTCATCACAAATTTATTTTATGTCATTTAAGTCATTTATGCCAATTAAATCTTTAGACTTCAATTGCTTAAACATTCCTCTTTTGATTAATTAAGTTAATTAATTAATCCTTTCCTTTTTATAGGTGTCAATACCTATCTTATTAACAATTTGAATTTCCTATCCATAAATGGTCATATTCAAATTACACCATTTTTACCAAATTTTACAAATGTCATAATAGGTAATTATTTATATGTTTCCCTACAAGAATCATGTGTCCAATTTACATAATCACTATGCCTATTACAAATTCCCCTTTTTCCCCGTTTCTTAACTAGCGTAACCGTTTGCGTTTTTGGCGTCATCGAGGCTACAAGGTAGCCTCACCATAACAATAAAATAAAGGGAATGACCAGATGATTGTTTTCAGTACAATTTTGGCATAAGCATGACTACTAGGGAAAATGACATGATAATTTTGCATATAATTATAATTCACTACATAATTAATAACTTGCATAGATTCATGATTTTGCAACATAACAACTTGCATAGGTTCATGAATTAACAACATAATTAACACTAACATAGGTTAAGGATTCACAACATAACAACTTGGGTAGGTGACTTGTATAAGTTCATGAATTAACAACATAATTAACAACTCACATAGACTCATGATTTACAACATGTTTAACAACTTGCATAACATAACAACTTGCATAGTTTCATGAATAATAACTTGCATAGGTTCATGAATAATAACTTGTATAGGTGACTTGCATGATCTCATAACAATTTGCGTAGATTCACGATAACAACTTGCATAGATTCATAATAACAACTTGCATAGATTCATGAATTCATCACACAATAACTTACATAGTTTCATGGTCAACAATAACAATAAACTTGCATAATTTCATGATTCACAACAACAGTAAACTTTCATAATTTCATGATCCACAACAACAATAAATTTGCATAACTACAAACAACATATACCCAAATCATAGTCTACCATGATTCACTTTTATTTATTTAAACCTAAAAGTGACTAGAACTCACCGAAAAAGGGGACTTGAGTTCTGGGATCTGAATTCTGTAATTGATTAGCGTTCCCTTGTTGTAGACAATTTCATTGTTGTAGTTTTAGGCTTGAATTGAGTTGGATTGTTGTCTTTAATTTGCTTTCTTCCTCTCTAATTGGTGGCGGCTATTCTGAGTTGCTAGGTGACGGCACAGAGGCCATGAGTCTAATTTTATTTTGATTTTTGGGTTTGAGTCTACATGTTTTTTTATAGAGTTTAGGATTAGTTTAGGCCATCCGATCAACCCAGAATTAATCCCAGCCAATCCAAGCAGTTCAGAAACACTAATGAGTCAGCATTTTGTCACTAAGAGGTCATTAAACAAATCTGCCTGGGGGGACAGGTCGACCCCCAAGTCGACCCCCAGGTTGACCCTGTGGTCGACCTGGTTAGGGCAGGTCGACCCCTAGGTCGACCCTATGGTCGACCTAGCCATGGCGGGAATTTTTCCGCCTAGCCCATCTGACTCTGAATTTTGAATTTTCGAAATCTGTTTTGAATTTTCTGAAACATCCAATGGTCATAACTTCTTCATACAAAGTCCAATTCACAAAAACTCGGACTCTATCTCAACCAGAATTCCGAGACAAACGCAATGGCGTGACCCGTTTCCCTTAATTCTCACGTTTGAGATTAGTTATTCTTTAGTTTGTGAATATTAACATTAAAATTACGGGGTGTTACAGAGGAGCGGAATTCGGTTGAGCGTTTAGAAAAGAACTCATTTTATCCATTAAAGTTTGATTAGCATCCACCAGAGTTCTATTTGCTTCCATTAAAGTTTTATCGGAGGCTTCCATGCATTGACTCAAGTTAGCGACGATGGCTTCTAATTCAGCTTTAGTCACTCAAGCTCCGGCTATTGAACTTTCTCCAACTTCGAAGCTGTTGGTGAGTGGAGTAGTTTAACAACGTTGTCGTTTTATCCAACGGCTTTGCTAGCGGTCATCTTATATTTATCCATGATCTCGGACAAGGCTTTGAATTTTGATGAAGATTCCTTGATCGGTCTAGATCGTAGACTTGCGTGATCTATGGTAGAAGTAGGCTTAGAACTTCAGTGGCATGGATTTTTCGATTTTTCCAGTAGAAAAACTTTCTAATGTTCTTTAGAATTTTCTTCATTCTTGCATGCCCTCACTGTGGTGTAGAGTGGAATTAAATAAGATAATGTCTATTAACTGATTGTGCGAATGGACTATTAGTATTTTCCCTTTGTAGAAAATAAATTCTTCAATCAGTTTATATTTAGAGTTGTCGACATTTCCAGCTATAATTTTCTCTTTCTTCGAGTGATAAAATGGTCTCTACTGAATCTCTTTTCTATGTTTTGAAATACAATCAGCTTGTACAAGTGTTATATAATTTAGTTCTGGCTGATCATAAATACTGGAGAGACTGTCTACTATTATATTTTCTTTGCCTTTTTTGTATTCAACAGTGTAATCATAACCATGTAGCTTTGCTAACCATTTCCTTGTATTCCAGTTGTGAGCTTCTGAGATAGCAAGTGCTGGAGACTCTGATGATCAGTTCTGATGATGAACTTTCTGCCTAACCGTTATTGTGACCTTTTTTTAGTTGCAAGAATTAAAGCTAAAAGCTATTTTTCATAAGTTGATAAGTGTCGATTTCTTCCTTGTAGTGGTTAACTGATATAAGCAATCGGTTTATTATTTTGTAGTAGCACAGCTCCAAATCCTTTGCTACTAGCATCACATTCTTCAATGAAATCTTTAGAAAAATCTGGCAAAGCTAAAGTAGGAGGATTAGTTAAAAATGATTTTAATTTAAAGAATGAATTAGTGGCCTCTTCATTCCTTTGGAAAGAATTCTTTTTTAACATTGATGTTAAACGTTTTGCAATGAGGCCATAATTTCTAATGAATTTTCTATAATACCCTGTAAGGCCTAAGAAACCTCTTAGACCTCATATGTTAGTGGGTTGTGGCCATTGCAAAATTACCGTAGTTTTTCCCTTGTCAACTACAATCCCTTGATCAGAAATAATGTGCCATAAATACTTGATATTTGATAAAGCAAATGAACATTTAGTCAGATTAGTTACTAGCTAGTTATCAGTGAGTACTTGTAGAGTTAATTTAAACATTTCAAATGTTTGTCCTAGTCAGTGCTGTATATAAGAATATCGTCAAAAAATACCAAAATAAAATGCCTTAAATATTGTTTAAAAATACTATTCATTAGTGATTGAAATGTAGACGGGCCATTAGTAAGGCCAGAAGGCATAACTATAAATTCATAGTGACCTTCATGGGACTTAAATGCAGTTTTATGAATGTCCTTTTCATGCATTCTTATTTGATGATACCCTAATTTTAAATCTAACTTTGTAAAAAAAATTGAACCATGTAATTCATCTAACAAATCATCTATTAGTGGTATTGGAAATTTATTCTTAATTGTTTTCTTATTTAAAGCCCTATAATCAACGCATAATCTCCAACTACTATCTTTCTTTTTAACCATTACAATAGGAGCTGAAAAAGAACTAGATCTAGGTCTTATAATTCCAGAAGTAAGCATATCATTGATTAAAGCATCTAATTCTTTTTTAATAAAATGAGAATATCTGTATGGTTTTAGGAAAACTGGTTTGGAGCCTCCCAGATGTGGAATTCTATGATCACAATCTCTTTTTGGTGGTAGCTGATTAGTTGAAGTTGTAATTGCAGGAAACTTGTCTAGAATGTCTTGAATATCTAGATGAATTATGGTATTATCTGATGTAGTGGCTTATGTTGACAGCAACATGAACTGTAAGGATGCTTAATTGATTTCCTTTGTTGCTTTTTTGCCTTCAATTTTTTTTATACTATCTTGCAAGAGACCTTTCCACTTATATTGTTTCCCTTTGTAAGCAAATCTAACTTATAATTTCTTAAAATTAAAACAAAATTTATCAAGCTCTTTCATCCATTTTGCTCCCAACACCATTTGACATGAGTCTATAGGCAAGACTAATAAATAAAGTGGCACTTTGCACCCTTGACAGTGTAGTATAACATCAGTGCATATATGTGAACCTTCTAATTTATGGCCATTGGCTACTTGAAAATTAAAAGGTTTAGAATGAGACTGATTCAATTTTAACCTGTGAGCTAAAGAAGTGTCAATAAAACTATGTGTTGAACCAAAGTAAATAAGGAATACTACTGCCTTATTATTGATAATCCCTTTAATTTTTATTGTGTGAAGTGTTGGGATACCAAGCAATGTATTCAATGATATGGCATGTAGAGTGTTGTGAGGTTCTTGCTCACTTTTAACCTCTGTTAACTTAATCTGATCATCATCATCATCAGAATATTCAGTTTCAGTATCAGAGGTGTCGTCAATGTTTATAACACCCTCTATAATAAAGACTTGTTTTGTTTTGCACTTGTGTCCAGGGTGATATTTTTCAGTGCATCCATTGCATATTTTTGTTTTTAATTAATTCTTTAGGTGTAAGCCTTTTCATTTTTGAATTCTTGTCAAAGTTCTTGCTTACGGGTTTTGAAAAAGAAGAAGAAGCATTAGTAATCTTTTTATCAGTAAAAGATTTCCTCCTATTTTTTGAATGCCACTTAGTTTCAAAATTCTTTGCTAAGCATACTGAACGATCGAAATCAGTAGGATTGTTTGCTATCACATGGTGTTTAATTTGCTCTTTTAGCCCACCCAAGAATTTTTTTAAATAATGGACTGGAGAAACATGTTCAATTAGACCCTCTACTTTTTCAAACTGGTTTACATATTTCATGACTGAACCAGTTTGTTTAGGGAAGAAAATGCATCGTAAGATCTATCTAATTCATTGGGATTAAAGTGTACCTGGATTGCTTTTGTAAAGACTAACCAATTTTCATGATCATTGGTGTTTCTTGAATATCTGTAGAACCATTGCAATGCTTCTTTTCTTAAGTTGTACGAGCATAAGTGCACCCATTCATGCGGATCTGTTTCATTGTACCTAAAGAAATTCTCCACTTGTCTTAACCAATCAACAACTCTGTAGTCACCTGAAAAGGTAGGAAAATCAATCTTGAAATTGATTTTTGAGGAATCTTTGGAAGTACTCATTATGGTGTCATCACGTCTAGTATTAGCTGTTGTTTTTCTTGGATTGTGCTCAGTACTTAATCTGGTGTTAACTTCTGTATTTCTGAGTTGTGTAACATCCATGATTGAATTTTCAGGTCTTGCAAGAAGAGGCTAGCTGGCATTTGGAGGTACATAAGTATTTGATCTGATTTGTTGAGTGCTTCCTTATTGTTTGTGAATGTCAATTCGAATGGGTGTATCAGGTGATTTTTGTTTTTTACCATTTAGTAGAGAGAAAAATTTGCCAAGGATTCTGGCATGTCTTCCATATTTTCATTGAGATCACCCACCTTTTCTTTGAATTCTTGATTATGATCTGACAAAAGTTGTGTAGTTCTTTCCAGTTTCTTTAAGCTATTGCTGGTCCTATTATTAAACATGCTTTGTCTATTCCGGAGTTCGTCTTGTGATAGCTTGGTGGCATTTGTGTCTTCAAGTTGAGATGATGCTTCACTGGCTTCAAGAATTGCAGGATCAAGATGGTGAGGGTCGGTATTAATCTTACCAGATGGCTCTGATACCAATTTGTGAGCATCATCTTGTTTTTGCTTCTGATGTTTGGTCTTTAGCATTTCAATGGTGGTATTGTATCAGGAATTAGGAGGAACAGCATGGGAATTAAGGATTCATGCTATGGTGATCAAAGAAAAGTTTGATCAACATAGTACAAGCAGGAGATGAAGATTGGATCAGCACCAATTGGTACTTCAGTAATCAGAGAATCACACAAGAAAATCTTAGAAATTAGAATGATTAACTCGTGTTTGAGAAGAGAGAATTAAAGACAAGATTGAAAGACAGAATGAGGTGAAAACTGAGATACTTTTACTACTAAAATTTTGCATATCTATTTACAGTGCTTAAGGCACTTATTTATAATGGAAATACATCACTTAGTTGCCAAGAATTACAAATATGTCATGAAAACCCTAATTTAATCCAATTTCATACTGGTGCACGTGCATAACAGACACACACACTTTTATTTATTTTTCAGACTGAAATTCAATGCTGGAAATTATCCTAGTGTACATTTGAATCCCTTCTAACATCAGTCTGCTCTTGCGTTAATTTTGTCTTGAGTTTTTCCATTGTGCTTGAAGAATTTTCTCTCACAATTTTTGTAACAACCTGGGTTTCGACAGACCGAATTTTTCAAAACCAAATCCATCGGACCCTGAGTTGAGTGCTTTGGTATCCTACAGAAAAGACAGAGAGAAAGAAACATGTCAGAGTTCGAAAAGCAGCTCACAGCGGAAGGAATAAAATATAATTTATTCAAAATAGCATTACCTTAATAATAATACTGCCTAGCCAGTAGTCAAGCAATACTATCTCTGTCATGAACCTAACCTGCGCTTGTTGTGAGGAGGGGATCAGAACATAAGTTCTGTGTGGCTGGACTATAATAAACTCTTGTGTAACCCTACATATACCGTTCAGTTATAATTTCTTGTTTATAAGGTTATTCACAATATTAGCAACCATGGCCAAACCCATGTCATTCTCGTCCACTTACTAGTAGACTTAACCTAATACATCGTATATGTAATTTTTCCCCAACTTGTATAATCCTTTCCATGTATACGTACAGTCCCTTGCCGTATATCGTACGGGCTTTATCACGCAATTCTATACTACTTCAATGTAGTGCCACCATTCTTGAAATCGTTTGGACTGCCACCCTTGATCTGGCTAGGTTTCCTTATCATGAACTATCGAGTGTTCAACTAAAATTTATGCCACCTAGGACTACTAGGGATTATGCTACCTATTGAAGGTTTTCTAGATTAGATTAGGGTTTATGCCACCTAGGACTACTAGGGATTATACTACCTTTCGAACAGCGCCCTTTTCCCACATATGTATCGCGAATCGTTTCCGATGTCTAGGTTCACATGTACACTATATGTGCGGCCCGAGTCCCATGACAGGACTAAATCAAGAAATACGGAACTCGGTCGGGAGCTTTAAGTTATCTGCCGATGCAGATGCTAAGGTCTGTTTTTCTACCGGTGGTTATGGTCCCACGTGACCCCTCCATCAACTAATGAAAGGGAATCCAAGAAAATCAAGCACGAGAACTGTACTCCTGCCACCTATGCCCCACTTTCCTATTGGCCAGCCTAACCCATAATAGATAGCAAGTATATGGTCTGTTGGGAGTTCTCTGTCCTTCCGTATATGTACTACGATTGACTGAAGATGGTAGGTAGACGACGAGTGCTATCACAGGGCTAAACAAGATATCGCCGCCTCACGCTGGTCCATCCTAGTCTTTAGGTTGCCTGATATTCCAACCAAGGCATACTCTTGGTTCTCCTACCGCAGACCTTAACCTCTGTAATCCCAGGCGGATCATCTGCAACCACACAGAGGGATACCAAGAGTACCCTCACGTTCCCCAAAGCTACGAGCTTCGTAACCCAGTCCGCTGGAGCCTTTTTCGAAATCAGATAAACGTTTGCTCCTCCTTATGTGTTTGTTAAGCGATGATCTACCATATCGGGTTATTCATCTATTTACGGACTGGCTCAGTTTCCTTGACTAAGAATTATTACTTAGTTGTTCTTAACTAAGGTTTACCACTTAATTTCCTTTCCCGTTAATCTTGTTAGCTAAGGTTTACCACTCAGTCCCCTTAACTAAGGATTACAACTTAGTTCCCGTTCTCGACCATTTTCTTAACTAAGGTTTACTGCTTAGTTCCTATTAACTAAGGATTGTTACTTAGTTATCATTATCGTTGTCTTACTTAGTCAATTCTCGTTACCTTAGACATCAGACCACATATTCTCGCTTTTTAATTCAACTTGTTGACTAAGGTTTTCCCATGAATTCAAGCATAACTTAAGTTCTCTTTTATTCGGTGATAGCGCATGGGTGTTTTCCCACAGTTCTTGCTTAGCTTACCCCGTATTATAGGTTATCCCACCCTTCAGATCTTACATTACATCTTAAGTCATAGTCTTTCTCTGTCCCTAGGACAGGTTTACCCCCTAATTAACCCTTCGACTATTTCAACTTCGATTTATAATAGGTAGTTAACATTCCCTATTTCCGTTTTTGGTTAAGTTTTGTTCATAGTTTCGTATCGACTTAACCCCATCTCCTTATAACGTTCATTCAGAAATTTGGTTAAGTGTTGTCTTTGAATTCATGACTTAACCCTACGAATCATGTGCAATTAATTAATAATTAATGCAACACAACCTCTCACATTAGACCTGTTGTTGTGGTCACTGGTTATGCCGGGTGGTTTCGGGCAGAATTACACCACAACTCAGTCAAACCTTGGGTTTTAAGCGCGATATGACTAACTTCTCACATTAGGACCTATTGTTTGCGACCACTGGTTAGGCCGGGCGGTTCCGGGCAGGATTACATCGTGAACTCATCCTAACCTCAAGTTAGCCATGTTTCATGTTTGGTTCATGTCTATTCTAATTGGCATATGTCAAGTTCATAATCATGTCAGAAATATTAAGTTCATGTTATGCCAATTACCCAACTTACAAGCATGTTCTTATAAATGTCAACTACCAATTTATGCAATATTCGTGTTCGCTTTAGGTGTCAAGTTCATAAGCATATTCTAAATGTCATATTTCAAGTTTCATAATTTTGTCCCTATTTACATTACATAAATTACTCAGCCATATTCATGTTCAATGCATTTCAATAGTGCCAAAATTCGAGTATCAAGTTCAATCTAAATGTCAAGTGTCAATTCCCCAAATCCAAGCTTTACCTAAAAACCCCCAATTTATATTCATGCTTGTAATCCCATTAACAGGTTACGTCTATCATTAAATTCATAATTCATATTCATGTCAATTTCATGTTCAAGTTCTAGATGTAAACTTCATGTCAAATTCCAGATGTTCATGCATATCAAGTTTGTGTTCTTATCCAAATTCAAGTTATAATACAGGTTTTATTCTAGAGACATGTTCCCATTAACAAATCCATAAGTAAATTTCATGCTTAAATCAATGATGTCAATTCTACGCCAAGCCCCAAATCATGTTCATGCATATAATTCTAAATTTGTTTTACGCATTCAGGTTTTGTCAATGTTATATTACGCCCAACCCTCTTTGTAATTTATAACCAAACCCTCCAGTTCATATCATAGCCCAAAACCAAGCGTTTCCCTTTTTCGCTTGCAATAATCATTCAATCGTATTTATTTTATGACAGATATAGGCTCGAGATAGCCTAGCTATTAAAAATCAAAAAGGGAAAGAATAAAAGGAGGCACATAATCCTAGACATAATAAATAAAATTGAGCACATGATAATATTAAACATTATGGATTCAATAATTTCATTTCATGCTTACATAGGGAATATTTGAACGATAAATAATAATTTTACACAAAAAGTGCATTATAACTCCACTCACAGTGTTTGTCATCTTCAAAAATGTAGATCCTCGATTGCCCCTTTGATTTATGAATTGGATTAATCCTTGAACTGATTTCCCCATTTCCCTTTTTGTTACTTTGATTCATCTTTGAATGATTTCATGTCCAGTTCAATTTATCTTTGATATCATATGCAACGTAGGTTGCAGATCTGAATTCCTTCTCTTTGCGCGGTGATTTAGATCTAAGCCTCTTTTCTTTTTATTCATGGTTGTAGTAATTCTTGATCTCATTCTTTTTATTTTTAAGAATAAATGTTGTAGAGAAAAGAGAGAAAAATAGATCTAAGATTTATTTAGATCAATAGCTTGAGGAGGAAGAAGAAATCAAGTTAGAAGAGAGCCATGGCCTTGCCATGAATTGTTGTGGAGTTTACAATGAGACTAGGATGTTTATATAGGTGTTAAACCAACGTACCAGGCCTAAAAACTCATCCAGGTGCTAAAAAATGAACCTGGACAGCTTCTGGGGCGAATTTCCCGCTACTGGACCTAAATTCCCGCTACAGGTCGACCTCCCCAAGGGGGGGTCGACACTATGGTCGCGACCCTATGGTCGACCTGGTCATTTTTTTTTCTGTTCTGGGCTGGGTTGTTTTCTGATTTTTCGCTGAAACTTCGGAAGGTCATAACACCTTCATACGGACTCCGATTTTTGAAAACTCGGACACTATTTCATGTAAAATTTCGAGAGGAACGCAATTGCGATGTTCATTTTAATTAATTCCTGATATTTAAATTAAATATCCTTATTTTATTATCTTCACCGTTGCACACACTATTATCGAATTAATTTTTCTTCTCTTCCATGTACTAATTAATTCTCATTATACATCACCATTATTTACCTATATAAGCATATTTTCATAAATTTTATTTCATTTTTAATTATATTAAAAATGCGGGGTGTTACATTCTCCCACCCTTAAAGAATTTCGTCCCCGAAATTCGATAAGAGTAAAACAAATAATCCCTCGCAACTCCAATTAGTGTTCATCCAATTGTTGCAACATTATGCACATGTGCAAAGTGAAATGCATTATAGTAAAGCATGTATGCCTAATTTGGATCCACCTATATGTATGGAAACTTTTAAAAAACTTTTCAAAACATGATGCTCACATCCTAAACATACTTGCAGTTCTATATGGATGCAATATTTTTGAAAAATCAAAACATTTTCCATTCAAATTTTCCCATACTCATATAGAATAATAGCATAGTTCATCCAATTTTCGCATCCAAAACACTACCAACCATCTTTTAATTCGAGATTTAGAAAAATCTAATATTCCAAATTCGATTTCTTATGTTACAAAATGGTATAAAAACGGAAAAATTCACACCCTCCATTTTTCTTTTCTAATTGTACTTGGATTTTTATATAACTATTCTATTAAGATTTCCTATTTTCTTATCCAAGCACAACCACATAAGAAAATTTCTTTCTCGTATTTTCGACTTTATCTTGAAATAATTTCATATTTATTCATCTTTTTCTTGAGATTTTCATTTTCTTTCCCCCATCTTGTTTTGTTGCTTTACTGAATTTATTGTTTTATTGTTAGTTAGGCTATTCTTTAGCTTATTTGGCCTAGTCCAGTTTCTCATGTTTATATTATTTATTTATCTTTTCAAATAAGCTTTTCCGTTTTCTAATCAAACTGTATCCTACACAGCTACAACTATGGGCCAAGGATCTTAAGACATTATTACATCTGACAATCGTGAGTCCACCTAACAGGGTATATATAATTGCTTGCCCTTCATCACCTAGTAGTCACTACTAGTCCATGCTGTGTATGACTAGCCTATTCTTTTCTTTTTCTCAAGCAACAATTCTAGGTCTCAATGCTTATGTATTCTACGGGAAATTTGTTTACCCAATTTTTTTTAACAATAATTAAAATTTAATAGAATAGAGATTTCAAAAACTCCTTTTACAAAATACAACATTTTCCTTTCAAGATTTTCATATATGAGAACTAGTGAGCTATATATATATATATATATATATATATATATATATATATATATATATATATATATATATATGCTCCTTTTCATGAGAGAATTCTTTCAAAACAAGAAATCGTTGTTTTACATAAAACTCCCCACTTTATTTTAAAACCCAATATGTACTTTTCAAACATCAAGGTACTTTTAAGATCAAAACTCAGAAAATACCACAAACTCTATTACAAATTCAAGTTCTTAAAACTTTATTATTGGGTCAGACTCCAAGCGGGTTTTCCACTCAACTAGGCTTTCCTATGTACTTTCACAAATTCAATTTTCTCGACTATATATATTCCTAATCCGTTTTCACACTTTAACCATTTTTTTTCTAATTTCTAAGGTTTTACTTCTAGACCCACTACTCTCAGATACTAATATTTTAGTTTCCATTCCATTGGATACATTCTAGCTCCAAGTCATATTGTACACTTTCCCAACCACCTAATGGTTTCCAAAATTTCTATGTCCATGCCTTTAGTGTACAAACCAATATCCCAACTCTTTACATGTCTAGTGGGCTACTATATGGACTTAGGTTTATATATATATAATATATTTTACAAAATACAAATAAGTTCACTCGTTATCGCCCTTAAGACCACTAAACCGAAGCTCTGATACCAGATGTAACAACCCGGGTTTCGACAGACCGAATTTTTCAAAATCCAATCCATCGGACCCCGAGTTGGATGCTCTGGTATCCTGCAAAAAAGACAGAGAGAAAGAAACATGAATGAGTTCGAAAAGAAGCTCACAGCGGAAGAAATAAAATATAATTTATTCAAAATAGCATTACCTTAATAATAATACTGCCTAGCCAGTACTCAAGCAATATTATCTCTGTCATGAACCTAACCTGCGCATGTTGTGAGGAGGGGGTCAGAACATAAGTTCTGTGTGACTGGACTATAATAAACTCTTGTGTAACCCTACATATACCGTTCAGTTATAATTTCTTGTTTATAAGGTTATTCACAATATTAGCACCCAAAGCCAAACCCATGCCATTCTCATCCACTTACTAGTAGACTTAACCTAACACATCATATATGTAATTTTCCCCCAACCCGTATAATCCTTTCCATGTATACGTATATTCCCTTGCCGTATATCGTACGGGCTTTATCACGTAATTCTATACTACTTCAATGTAGTGCCACCATTCTTTAAATCGTTTGGACTGCCACCCTTGATCTGGCTAGGTTTCCTTATCATGAACTATCGAGTGTTCAACTAGGATTTATGCCACCTAGGACCACTAGGGATTATGCTACTTATTGAACGTTTTCTAGATTCGATTAAGGTTTATGCCACCTAGGACTACTAGGGATTATGCTACCTGTCGAACAGCACCCTTTTCCCACGTATGTATCGCGAATCGTTTCGGATGTCTAGGTGCACATGTACACTATATGTGCGGCCCGAGTCCAATGACAGGGCCAAATCAAGAAATACGGAACTCGGTCGGGAGCTTTAAGTTATCTGCCGATGCAGATGCTAAGGTCTGTTTTAATACCAGTGGTTATGGTCCTATGTGACCCCTTCCTCAACTAATGAAAAAGGCAATCCAAGAAAATCAAGCAAGAGAACTGTACTCCTGCCACCTATGCCCCCACTTTCCTATTAGCCAGCCTCACCCATAACTAGATAGCAAGTATATGGTCTAGTGGGAGTTCTCTGCCCTTCCGTATACATACTACGATTGACTGAAGATGGTAGGTAGACGACGAGTGCTATCACAGGGCTAAACAAGATATCGCCGCCTCACACTGGTCCATCCTAGTCTTTAGGTTGCCTTATATTGCAACCATGGCATACTCTTGGTTCTCCTACCGTAGACCTTAACCTCTATGAGCCTAGGCGGATCATCTGCAACCTCACAGTGGGATACCAAGAGTACCCTCACGTTCCCCAAAGCTACGTGCTTCGTAACCCAGTCCGCTGGAGCCTTTTTCGAAATCAGATAAACGTTCGCTCCTCCTCGTGTGTTTGTTAAGCGATTATCTACCGTATCCGGTTATTCATCTATTTATGGACTTGCTCAGTTTCCTTGACTAAGAATTATTACTTAGTTGTTCTTAACTATGGTTTACCACTTAGTTTCCTTTCCCGTTAATCTTGTTAACTAAGGTTTACCACTCAGTCCCCTTAACTAAGGATTACAGCTTATTTCCTGTTCTCGATCATTTTCTTAACTAAGGTTTACTGCTTAGTTCCTATTAACTAAGGCTTGTTACTTAGTTATCATTTTCGTTGTCTTACTTAGTCAATTCTCGTTACCTTAAACATCAGACCACATATTCTCGCTTTTTAATTCAACTTGTTGACTAATGTTTTCCCATGAATTCAAGCATAACTTAAGTTCTCTTTTATTCGGTGATAGATCATGGGTGTTTTCCCCAGTTCTTGCTTAGCTTACCCCATATTATAGTTTAACCCACCCTTCAGGTCTTACATTACATCTTAAGTCATAGTCTTTCTCTGTCCATAGGACATGTTTACCCACTAATTAACCCTTCAACTATTTCAACTTTGATTTATAACAGGTAGTTAACATTCCCTATTTCCATTTTTGGTTAAGTTTTGTTCATATGTTCGTGTCGACTTAACCCCGTCTTCTTACAATGTTCATTCACAAATTTGGTTAAGTGTTGTCTTTGAATTCATGACTTAACCCTACGAATCATGTGCCATTAATTAATTATTAATGCACCACAACCCCTCACATTAGACCTGTTGTTGTGGTCACTGGTTATGTCGGGCAGTTCCGGGCAGAATTACACCAAAACTCAGTGTAACCCCTGGTTTTAAGCGCGATATGACTAACTTCTCACATTAGGACCTGTTGTTTGTGACCACTGGTTAGGCCGGGCAGTTCCGGCCAGGATTACATCGCGAACTCATCCTAACCTCGAGTTAGCCACGTTTCATGTTTGGTTCATGTCTATTCTAATTGGCATATGTCAAGTTCATAATCATGTCATAAATATTAAGTTCATGTTATGCCAATTACCCAACTTACAAGCATGTTCTTATAAATTTCAACTACCAATTTATGCAATGTTCGTGTTCGCTTTAGGTGTCAAGTTCATAAGCATATTCTAAATGTCATATTTCAAGTTTCATAATTTTGTCCCTATTTTCATTACATAAATTACTCAGCCATATTCATGTTCAATGCATTTCAATAGTGCCAAAATTCGAGTATCAAGTTCAATCTAGATGTCAAGTGTCAATTCCCCAAATCCAAGCTTTACCTAAAAACCCCCAATTTATATTCATGCTTGTAATCCCATTAACATGTTACTTTTATCATTAAATTCATAATTCATATTCATGTCAATTTCATGTTCAAGTTCTAGATGTAAACTTCATGTCAAATTCCAGATGTTCATTCATATCAAGTTTATGTTCTTATCCAAATTCAAGTTATAATACAGGTTTTATTCTAGAGACATGTGCCCATTAACAAATCCATAAGTCAATTTCATGCTTAAATCAATGATGTCAATTCTACGCCAAACCCCAAATCATGTTCATGCATATAATTCTAAATTTGGTTTACGCATTCAGGTTTTGTCAATGTTATATTACGCCCAACCCTCTTTGTAATTTATAACCAAACCCTCCAGTTCATGTCATAACCCAAAACCAAGCTTTTCCATTTTTCGCTTGTAATAATCATTCAATCGTATTTATTTTATGATAGATCTAGGCTCGAGATAGCCTTGCTATTAAAAATAAAAAAAGGGAAATAATAAAAGGAGGCACATAATCGTAGGCATAATAATTAAAATTGAGCACATGATAATATTAAACATTACGGATTCAATAATTTCATTTCATGTTTACATAGGGAATGTCTGAACGATAAATAATAATTTTACACAAAAAGTGCATTATAACTCCACTAATAGTGTTTGTCATCTTCAAAAATGTAGATCCTCGATTGCCCATTTGATTTATAATTTACGAATTGGATTAATCCTTGAACTGATTTCCCCCTTTCCCTTTTTGTTGCTTTGATTCATCTTTGATTGATTTCATGTCCAATTCAATTTATCTTTGATTTCATATGCGGCGTAGGTTACAGATCTGAATTCCTTCTCTTTGCACAGTGATTTAGATCTAAGCCTCTTTTCTTTTTATTCATGGTTGTAGTAATTCTAGATCTCATTCTTTTTAATTTTAAGAATAGATGTTGTAGAGAAAAGAAAGAAGAATAGATCTAAGATTTATTTAGATCAATAGCTTGAGGAGGAAGAACCAATCAAGTTAGAAGAGAGCCATGGCCTTGCCATGAATTGTTGTGGAGTTTACAATAAGCCTAGGATGTTTATATAGGTGTTAGACCAACGTACCCGGCCCAAAAACTCATCCAGGTGCTCAAAAATGAACCTGGACAGCTTCTGGGGCGAATTTCCTGCTTCTGGACCAAAATTCCCGCTCCAGGTCGCTTCTGGTCGACCTTCCCAAGGGGTGGTCGACACTATGGTCGACCTCCCCCCTGGGAGGTCGACCTGGGGGTCGACCTGGTCATTTTTTTCTGTTCTAGGTTGTGCTGTTTTCTGATTTTTCGATGAAACTTCGGGAGGTCATAACTCCTTCATACGGACTACGATTTTCGAAAACTCGGACTCTATTTCATGTAAAATTTCTGGGGGAACGCAATGGTGATGCCCATTTTACTAAATTCCTGATATTTAATTAAATATCCTTATTTTACTATTTTACTATCTTTTCCGTTACACACACTATTATCGAATTAATTTTTCTTCTCTTCCATGTATTAATTAATTCTCATTATACATCACCATTATTTACCTATATAAGCATATTTTCATAAATTTTATTTCATTTTTAATTATATTAAAAATGCGAGGTGTTACAGTTTTATGCCCATAAGATGTTTGGCTAAATGTTGCACCATGACATTGTATGACCCACATGGATTAACATAATTAACAAGGTACGGCAAGTTCTAGAAAGCAAATATTTCACATCAATTATCACCAGTATAGGGATGAAACGATTTCGTCCCTCCCTTTTTTTGTATTTACTCAATATATTGTTGTAACACCCCACGTCCGCTAGGGTCACTCTTTCGGGGGCACTAGCTTCTGGGGGGCGTTAGAACTGGGTAAGCATGCATAATGATATATCAAGGCAGAATAAGAACATAAATGTATATATGTAAAACAGAGTAAGTGAGAATAAAACAGCGCAATATCTCAAACCATCTCAAAACAAGTCTAGTACATCATAAAGTCAACTGCCAAAATAAACATGTCTAGTACATCATAAACAGAAATACTGAAATACATAGTGCTATCCCCAAAATAAAGATGATAAACCATAGAGAGCTCAATGTCCAGACATACATGAGCTATCCAGCAAACAAGCAAGCGATCCAAGCTAAGGACCACTGTTCCCTCCCTGAGAACCTGGGGTTGGGGGGGGGGGAGACGGAAGAAAAGAAGCGAGAGAAAACGGGTCAGTCAAAAAGACTGGTAAGCCCTACTACGATCAGTCTATAAACTAATAAAGTTAACATCATGATGGAAACTGAGATGAACATACTGGCAATAGATAAAGGTGTCATCACATAAAGAAGATTAAGCTTTGCACCACAGTGTACTAGCAAACTAACATAACAGGTATTGATCCCTCAGAGCAAACTTTGGCCCAATAGCATGAGGTGACCTTAATACAAGGTCCAGCCCAACGGTCTAGTCGATCGGCTCCCTATAAACCTAACACGTCAAGTGTTGGTGTCCATACGGCCCACATATGGTTGTAGTCAGACTGTGCTGGGTCCACCTTCGGGTGTATCAAGCCCTCGGGTGTCAACCCCAGACACCTAAGCAATAATGCACAGTCTAAACCTACTGGTACCCGTGCCTCGAGTTTGTCCAACACCGGACTACGTGCACGTCCGTAGCCCGCCTGGACCCGCACCGCTGTACCACTCAGCCGTCGCTTTGGTCGCTTACATCAGTCCAGTAATCGTGCCCCGCCCTAGCCTAGCCTCTAGGGTTGTGAATGATACCAAACTGGGATTACTGCTGGAACAGACCACGTTGCTAGGGTTTTCTAAGAGGGTTAAGTGTGGTTTAACCCCTCACTAATCATGGATTAAATTAGTTAAGTGTAACCAACAGTTCACCACTTAACCCCATTTAATCCCTCGTATCCCCAAAATTGGTTAAGTATTAGTGGGCCATGACTTAACCCTAATCATGAGGCATTAATTAATTTAATGCACCCAACCTCTCACATTAGACCTTGTTGTGGTTACTAGTTAGGCCGGGCGGGTCCGGGTAGGTTTACACCCCAACTTAGCCTAACCTCGGGTTTCACGTGCAACATGACCAACTACTCACATTGGGTCCTATTGCTTGTAGCCACTAGTTAAGCCGGTCGGTTCCGGGTAGGTTTATGCTACAAACTCAACCCAACCTCGAGTTGGCCACACTTATGTTTTCTAAGTGTCATGTCCACTTTATTTTCAAAACATAATTACAAGTTTAACAAATACTTGGGTAGACCTAACTTAATAGGTAAATTCCCAAGGGGTAGACCTAACTTAATAGGTAAATTCCCAATCTTATATTTTTATGTATTTTAAGTTTTACCCAAACCCCCCAACGTCATTCTATCGCTTACATATTCGTCATAACGCATAAAGGATAGAAAGAGGGAACTTGGCACAACATACATGATGAATCTTACATATCATAATAAACATGCATAACATGTTGGACTTGCATAACTTAGCATAGTGAACTTGCAAAAACATGCATAACTTGTTGAACTTGCAAATCATTGCTTAGTGAACTTGCATAAACATGCATAACTTGTTAAACTTGCAAATCGTGGCTTAGCGAACTTGCATAAACATGCATAACTTGTTAAACTTGCAAATCATTGCTTAGTGAACTTGCATAAACATGCATAACTTGTTAAACTTGCAAATCATGGCTTAGTGAACTAGCATAAATATGCATAACTTGTTAAACATGTGTAACATAGTATAGTGAACTCGCATAAGCATGCATAACTTATTAAACATGTATAGCATAACATAGTGAACTCGCATAAGCATGCATAACTTATTAAACATGCATAAATCCCAACTTTCATCACATATTAACTTTAGAGTTTCTAAAATGAAGGTAAGAGGGCTTACAAATATTATGAAGACACAAATCTACTAATAAAGATTGAGAAGCCCTTTATGCAAGCATATAAAAACCCAAAACAAAGCTCCAATTAACAAAATCCCAAAAACTCTAGCTTAGCAAATAAAGCTTGCAACTTGATGATGTATGCAAGCTAATGATCATTCATACAACTTAGAAATGCTTGTATGAACATCAAAATCTTCATAGGAATGATTTTTGAAGAGGGTGGAGGCTAGGGTTTTTTAGGTGGAGGCCATTTGAGAATTCAATTTGACATAGTTTGGTTGCTAGAATGAATAATGAGTGATTTAGGGTAGGTTAGGCTCTTATTTATAGATTAGGCTAGTGATTTAGACCATAGGATTAACCCTAGGTTGAATTAGGTCCATCAGATTTCGGAATTCTCCAGAACCAAGCCACACAACCAAGCCCAAATCAAAAATGGTGCGCCAGGCAAAACTGCCCGGCTACCCCGTGTCGACAGGGTTGTCGACAGGGCAGTCGACACCCTAAGACCCCTGTCGACATGCCTGTCGACATGGGGGTCTTGGTGGGAGTTTTTCGCACCTGACGCCAGTTAGCCCTAATGCTTGTTTTTGAACTTAAAATTTAAATCTGTTTTTACTATGGAAATTTCTGAAAACTTCAATCGGCCTTAACTGGGTCATACGGACTCCGATTTTCGAAAACTCGGACTCTATTTCGCGTATTTTTCCGAGACGAACGCAATGGCATAGCCCGTTTCCCTTGATTCAGATTTTTGAATTAAATTCTGCCTCGATTTATGTTATAATAGGTTATTGAAAATACGGGTTGTTACATTCTCCCCTCCTTAAAGGATTTCGTCCCCGAAATCTTCAAGTTAGGAACATATCCTACCATCCAATCATCCATCTACTCAAAGCATCATCCACGAGCAATCATTGTCCTTAAAAGATTCTAAATGGTGTATGAACATATGCAAAAGTGTGTGTATATGTACTTATCTAATGCAAAGATCAATGCAAAATATGTTAGTGAAATGTATCCATATGTATGCAAATCCCTAACATAATGTATAATATCTACATGCGTGCTCAATCATACATCCATATGCAACATCCATGTGATTGCATACAAATTTCATCCAAGAATAAGCATAAACACTCATGTACATGCAATATGAGGAGTGTGTGAGCCGATCTAGTGCCTAATGTGTATCATGCATCCACGAGAAACCACTTGCAAACACTTGCAACCGCTTGCAACCATCAAACATAACATGTCTCAAACACATGTTTCATCCAAAGGGTTTCTACCTAAGGTTCTCATGACAAGATTAGCACGATAACTAGATAAACATGGATAGCAAAGAGAAAGATATGCTAACAAAGGAAAGTGATTGAGAGTGTACCCTCAAAAAGGAATGGATAAAGCCCACGCATCTTCTCCTCGGTTTCCCAAGTTGCGTCTTCTTCGGCTTCACCCCATTGAACCTTCACCAACTTGACCTCTCGATCCCTTAGCTTCTTGGTCTCTGTCCCCAAGATACGAATCGGAGCTCTCCTCAAAGTTGCCTCTTTCTCTACTTCCACGTCTTCAAGAATGCTAGGTTCAACCACCTCAGCGGACTCATGTAGGCACTTTCGGAGATGCGAGACATGAAAGACATTATGCACTCCGGACAGCTTCTCGGGCAATTGCACTTTATAAGCCATCTTCCCAATTCTCTCTATGATAGGGAAGGGTCCAACAAATCTCGGTGCTAACTTCCCAACAGCTCCAAATCGGACCACATTCCGCAAAGGAGAAACCCTTACGAAAACCGTATACCCAACATCAAACTCCAAATCGGATCTTCGCTTATCAGCATAGGATTTCTGTCGGTCTTGGGCCGCTTTCATTCGTCTACGAATCAACTCGATCTTCTCGGACGTATGTCTGATCATATCAGGCCCAAGTATAAGCTTATCTGTTGTCTCCCACCAACATGTGGGTGACTTGCACGGTCTCCCATATAAAGCCTCAAATGGTGCCATCCCAATGCTCGCCTGATAACTGTTATTATAAGCAAATTCCACAAGAGGAAGATGGTCTTCCCAAGTACCACCAAAATCCAGAATGCAAAGCCTCAATAGATCCTCGAGTACCCTATTCACCCTTTCGGTTTGGTCATCCGTCTGTGGGTGATAAGAAGTACTCAGATTCAACCTCGTGCCCATAGCCTCTTGCAAGCTATTCCAGAATTGACTTGTAAAGATTGGGTCACGGTCACTGACAATACTAGAAGGGACTCCATGAAGTCTCACAATCTCACGAAGATATACTGATGCTAGTCCAGATGCGGTCCTTTTGCTCTTCACCGGAATGAAATGAGCACTCTTCGTAAGCCTATCTACAATGACCCATATGCTTGTATTCCCTTTTCTTGACCTTGGCAATCCGTCAACAAAGTCCATAGAAATACTCTCCCACTTCCATAGCGGGACCTCTAGAGGATGCAATAGCCCACCGGGCTTCTTCGACTCGGCTTTTACTCTCTGACAAACAACACATCTAGAGACAAACTCTGCCACATCCTTCTTCATTCCAGGCCAGAAGAAAATACGCTTCATATCCTTATACATCTTATCTCCACCCGGATGTATAGTCAACTTGGAGCGATGTGCTTCATCAAGAACTTTCCTCACCAAGTCTTCCACCATCGGAACACAAAGCCTTCCGTCTCTCCTCAGCCAACCCTTATCATCTATAGAATATCGAGCAAGGTGACTAGATGTCTCCCCTCGAATCAGCTTATCCATAGTCTCAATTATCTGAGGGTCTTCCTTCTGCGAAGCCCCAACTTGATCTAGAAGGGTAGGCCTGAGCTCAAGAGATGCTAAAGAACCGGTCGTCGACTCAACCGCCCAAGAGAAATCAAAGGTTGCTAAGAACTCTAAATTCTTCATCTCAACAAATAGAGGACTTAGTGTCAACCTTTTTCTACTCAATGCATCAGCCACCACATTCCCCTTGCCAGGGGTATAGGCTATATTAAAATCGTAGGACGCCAAGAATTCCATCCACCTTTGCTGCCTCAAGTTCAGATCCTTCTACGAAAAGAGATACTTCAAAGACTTATGATTAGTATACAGCTCAAATCTCACTCCCAGAAGATAATGACGCCAAGCTTTGAGTGCATATACTATCGCTGCCAGCTCTAGATCATGAGTGGGATAATTCTTCTCATGCACCTTAAGTTGCCTACCAGCAAAACATATAACTCTGCCTTCTTGCATCAGAACGGCGCCCAATCCCGTGCCACAAGCATCGGTGTACACGGTAAACATTTTACCACCATCGGGTAAAGCTAGAACTGGTGCTGAGGTAAGGGCTCTCTTGAGTCTCTGAAAAGCAAGCTCACAGTCCATATCCCAAGCAAAGACTAAGTTCTTTTTCGTCAACTTAGTAAGAGGAGCGGATATCTTCGCGAAGTCCTTGATGAACTTCCGGAAAAAACCTGCAAGACCTAGAAAACTTCTCACTTCGGTTGCATTCCTTGGAGTCTTCCAATCCTGCACAGCAACTACTTTAGCGGGATCCACCGCCAAGCCTTGCTTAGATACTATATGCCCAAGGAACCGAACTTCCCTTCTCCAAAAGTGACACTTGGAGAACTTGGCCTTTAACTGATGCGCTCTAAGCGTATCCATCACCTCTACAAGATGTCTCGCGTGCTCTTCTTCATCCTTGGAGAAGATCAGAATATCATCCACAAAGACCACGACAAACTTGTTCAAGAACTCTCGAAACACCCTACTCATCAAGTCCACGAAATACGCAGGGTGCATTCGTCAAGCCGAACGGCATAACAAGCCATTCAAAGAATCCATCTGGAGTTCTGAATGCAGTCTTGTCTATACTATCTTCAGCTACTCTGAGCTGATGAAATCCAGTAGCAAGATCAAGCTGAGAGAAAACAGTAGCACCAACAAGCTGGTCAAAAAGATCATCAATTCTCGGTAATGGGTGTCTGTTCTTCTTAGTCAGCTTATTCAACTCTCTATAGTCCACACAAAGTCGGAGAGAACCATCCGCCTTAGTAGCAAACACCACAGGCGCTCCCCATTCGGATATACTTCGTCTGATGAAGTTCTTCTCAAGCAACTCCTTTACTTGCTTGCTGAGCTCCCGTCTCTCACGCGGAGCCATGTGCCGAACGGGCAAAGAAACAGGCTTAGCATTATCCACCAGATAAATGCGAAAATCAATCTCTCGTTTTGGGGGCAACCCCTTAACTTCTTCAAAAACATCTGGATAATCTCGGACCACCCTTACAGACTGAAGGGTTTCCTCTGACGAGTCGAGAGATTCAAGATAGCACAAGATGACGGGATCCTTCGGATTGCATGAAATCTCTAAGGTGTTGCCAAGGCGAGTCACAAGCCTCACAACCCTATGCTCACAATCAAGAATGGCTCCATATCTGGACAGCCAATCCATGCCCAATATCAATCCGTATCCCTTGAAACCAAGAACATACGCACTACACAAGAACTCTACACTGAGTATAGAGATCCTCAGATCCTCACATATCATAGATAGATGAGCAGAACCCCCAATGGGATTCGAAACACAAACGGGATCATCCACTAAGCTAGTACTAAGGTGCAAACTATCAACAAGATCAGATGAAATAAAGCTATGTGATGCACCAGAATCAAACAAGGTACGAACTGGAAGATCGGAAACATAAACAAGGTTCTCAACAGAAACACTACCTCGATCGGGAACTGGAGCGGTATTGAGAGCATGAACTTGCCCCCCTGAAGGTCCAGCCTGCCCTTTCTTCTTCGGGCATTCCTTGCTGAAGTGTCCAGTCTCACCACAGGAAAAACATCCACCACTAAGCTTCCTTTTCTTCTTCCTACAATCCTTAGCAAAGTGTCCAGGCACACCACAGTAATTGCACTTTCACTTGAATTTGTTGTTGTTCCCCTTCTTGTTCTTGCTCTGATTCCCCTGACTGCTTTGACCACCTTGATTGCCTTTACCTTGAGAATCAGTCTTCTTTGCTTGAGTATCACTCGTCTTGACCTCTTTCTTTCCATCTCCCTGAAGTAGAGCCATATTGACCAAACTCTCAAAAGTAGCCCCATGCGGAATATGTGACATCGCCAAACCCTGCAGCGGCTCATTCAACCCTCTAGCAAATCGAAGAGACTTCTTCTCAGGAGTGTTCACCATATCCAAACCAAAACGGGCCAGCTGATTAAACTTGTTCACATACTCCTTGACAAACATATCACCTTGCTTTAATGCAATGAACTTCTCCATCTGTAAATTCGCCTCAGCAGAAGATAGAAACTTGGCCACAAATCTTGCCCTCAAATCGGCCCAAGTCTCAACGGGCCTCGTCCCATTGGTGACCTCCCACCAATAGGCCGCTTCATCCTTCAAAAGCCACACTGTCAATAAGATCTTCCTCTCGTCATCAATCCCAAAGATAGCAAACAGGTCCTCAGTGTCTTTCAGCCAATTCCTAGCTTCAACAAAAGATTCCGTGCCTAGGAAATTCTTGCCTCCCATCGCCTTGAAGTCTTTACAAACCTTCGTGAACTCATCCTGAGGATGCTGAGGGGGAGGAGGAGGAAGAGGAGCCTCAGCAACAGGAGGAGGAGGAACATTAGCAACGGGAGGAGGAATATTAACATTAGGGGGAGGATTCTCAACTACAAGTGGAGGAGTGGGAGTAGGGTTTGTAGGGCCAGCTACCGCCCTAGCTTCAAGAAGTCTCCTATACCAGAGTGGTACATTTACTCCATCCGGGATGGCAAGATTCTCAGCCATACTGAAACGAAAGATAAGATAAGATTAGGTCAAGGGAACGAAGGATAACGCTAATGGCTTTTTGGGGAATAGCCTTTTAAAATACTAGACTTTTCTTTGGAAAATACTTTATACTTGTTTTGAAAATAGTTTTTCAAAAGTCCTTAAAAAAACTTTTTGTTCTTTCTCGTAAACCATATGCTCTGATACCAAATTTGTAACACCCCACCTCCGCTAGGGTCACTCTTTCGGGGGCACTAGCTTCTGGGGGGCGTTAGAACTGGGTAAGCATGCATAATGATATATCAAGGCAGAACAAGAACATAAATGTATATATGTAAAATAGAGTAAGTGAGAATAAAACAGCGGAATATCTCAAACCATCTAAAAACAAGTCTATACATCATAAAGTCAACTGCCAAAATAAACATGTCTAGTACATCATAAACAGAAATACTGAAATACATAGTGCTATCCCCAAAATAAAGATGATAAACCATAGCGAGCTCAATGTCCAGACATACATGAGCTATCCAGCAAACAAGAAAGTGATCCAAGCTAAGCACCACTGTTCCCTCCCTGAGAACCTGGGGGGGGGGGGGGGGAAACGGAAGAAAAGAAGCGAGAGAAAACAGGTCAGTCAAAAAGACTGGTAAGCCCTACTACGATCAGTCTATAAACTAATAAAGTTAACATCATGATGGAAACTGATATGAACATACTGGCAATAGATAAAGGTGTCATCACATAAAGAAGATTAAGCTTTGCACCACAGTGTACTAGCAAACTAACATAACAGGTATTGATCCGTCAGCCCAAACTTTGGCCCAATAGCATGAGGTGACCTTAATACAAGGTCCAGCCCAACGGTCTAGTCGATCGGCTCCCTATAAACCTAACACGTCAAGTGTTGGTGTCAATACGGCCCACATATGGTCGTAGTCAGACTGTGCTGGGTCCACCTTCGGGTGTATCAAGCCCTCGGGTGTCAACCCCAGACACCTAAGCAATAATGCACAGTCTAAACCAGCTGGTACCCGTGCCTCGAGTTTGTCCAACACCGGACTACGTGCACGTCCGTAGCCCGCCTGGACGCGCACCGCTGTACCACTCAGCCGTCGCTTTGGTCGCTTACATCAGTCCTGTAATCGTGCCCCGCCCTAGCCTAGCCTCTAGGGTTGTGAATGATACCAAACTGGGATTACTGCTGGAACAGACCACGTTGCTAGGGTTTTCTAAGAGGGTTAAGTGTGGTTTAACCCCTCACTAGTCATGGATTAAATTAGTTAAGTGTAACCAACAGTTCACCACTTAACCCCATTTAATCCCTCGTATCCCCAAAATTGGTTAAGTATTAGTGGGCCATGACTTAACCCTAATCATGAGGCATTAATTAATTTAATGCACCCAACCTCTCACATTAGACCTTGTTGTGGTTACTAGTTAGGCCGGGCGGGTCCGGGTAGGTTTACACCACAACTTAGTCTAACCTCGGGTTTCACGTGCAACATGAACAACTACTCACATTGGGTCCTATTGCTTGTAGCCACTAGTTAAGCCGGTCGGTTCCGGGTAGGTTTATGCTACAAACTCAACCCAACCTCGAGTTGGCCACACTTATGTTTTCTAAGTGTCATGTCCACTTTATTTTCAAAACATAATTACAAGTTTAACAAATACTTGGGTAGACCTAACTTAATAGGTAAATTCCCAAGGGGTAGACCTAACTTAATAGGTAAATTCCCAATCTTATATTTTTATGTATTTTAAGTTTTACCCAAACCCCCCCAACGTCATTCTATCGCTTACATATTCGTCATAACGCATAAAGGATAGAAAGAGGGAACTTGGCACAACATACATGATGAATCTTACATATCATAATAAACATGCATAACATGTTGGACTTGCATAACTTAGCATAGTGAACTTGCATAAACATGCATAACTTGTTAAACTTGCAAATCATGGCTTAGTGAACTTGCATAAACATGCATAACTTGTTAAACTTGCAAATCATGGCTTAGTGAACTTGCATAAACATGCATAACTTGTTAAACTTGCAAATCATGGCTTAGTGAACTTGCATAAACATGCATAACTTGTTAAACTTGCAAATCATGGCTTAGTGAACTTGCATAAACATGCATAACTTGTTAAACATGTGTAACATAGCATAGTGAACTCGCATAAGCATGCATAACTTATTAAACATGTATAGCATAGCATAGTGAACTCGCATAAGCATGCATAACTTATTAAACATGCATAAATCCCAACTGTCATCACATATTAACTTTAGAGTTTCTAAAATGAAGGTAAGAGGGCTTACAAATATTATGAAGACACAAATCTACTAATAAAGATTGAGAAGCCCTTTATGCAAGCATATAAATACCCAAAACAAAGCTCCAATTAACAAAATCCCAAAAACTCTAGCTTAGCAAATAAAGCTTGCAACTTGATGATGTATGCAAGCTAATGATCATTCATACAACTTAGAAATGCTTGTATGAACATCAAAATCTTCATAGGAATGATTTTTGAAGAGGGTGGAGGCTAGGGTTTTTTAGGTGGAGGCCATTTGAGAATTCAATTTGACATCGTTTGGCTGCTAGAATGAATAATGAGTGATTTAGGGTAGGTTAGGGTCTTATTTATAGATTAGGCTAGTGATTTAGACCATAGGATTAACCCTAGGTTGAATTAGGTCCATCAGATTTCGGAATTCTCCAGAACCAAGCCACACAACCAAGCCCAAATCAAGAATGGTGCGCCAGGCAAAACTGCACGGCCACCCCGTGTCGACAGGGCTGTCGACAGGGCAGTCGACACCCTAAGACCCCTGTCGACATGCCTGTCGACATGGGGGTCTTGGCGGGAGTTTTTCCCGCCTGACGCCAGTTAGCCCTAATCCTTGTTTTTGAACTTAAAATTTAAATCTGTTTTTACTATGGAAATTTCTGAAAACTTCAATGGGCCTTAACTGGGTCATACGGACTCCGATTTTCGAAAACTCGGACTCTATTCGCGTATTTTTCCGAGACGAACGCAATGGCATAGCCCGTTTCCCTTGATTCAGATTTTTGAATTAAATTCTGCATCGATTTATGTTACATAAGGTTATTGAAAATACGGGTTGTTACAATTGTCATATGCTTATACTACTTTAGTTTATCATATAACAGTAGAGAGAGGGTTTCGAACGTGATAAGAAAACAAACACAACACAAATCTGAACTATCAAGAAAATTCAAGATAAATCAAACAAACACAAATAAAATGAAACGCTTGGGAGAAGTGAGAATACATGGAAAACATCGAAAACATATAAGAGAAGAAAAAATATACCTTTGTGGAGAACCTGAACGAGGGAATTGAGCGCAGTTGAAAACGAAAAAATCGCCAAAACCCTAATTGGGAAAGTGCGGCTGAGAAGTTCTGCTTCCGAAAGTCGAAAGCAAATTTTTTTGGCTTTTTGGATAAGCAAATTAGCAACTTTTGAAAGCCCAAATATTTGATGAAGCCATGTGGGCTTTTTGACTTCGGATTTTAGAAATTTGAAAAGTACCTTATTTTTGGGTATCCAAACGGGCCCTAAGTAAATAATTAAGAAGCACAAAGAAAACTACAATAGCACCCTTTTACAAGCTTGATTCAGACAGAATTTATAAACATATTTATTCCAAACTATATATATGCTACGCATAGATCTATGGATAAAATTTATCCCAAATGACCACCATTGACATTCCTAATTCTTTATTTGCTACATTATTTATAAAATTTAAGTAAAAAACATTGCCATTTTCAGGATCTCGTTGATGAATATGGTAAAACAGATTCTCTTTCCTACTACGGTGTAGTACTATGTTACACTGCTTATGCCACCAGGTGAAAGAACCTGTGATTTCATATAAGCCAGCATTTATATTTTTGGAACGTGGTTTCAGTTCAACATGAACGGCTTGAGGCCTATGATCCAATCTTTACAAGTGTACCAAGGATCTTCTGTATCTTGCCTTTGAAAAATATGTTGATAATGGGTCCCTTCCTATGTGGAATAACTCATACTTATTTAATTAGAGCAATAAGTGTTGCTATGGTATTTCGTGCTTATAATTGAATAGGTGACTATTTGACTTTTGGTGTGCTTTGGTAATTGCACTGTTATTGGAATTGTCATCTTATTAAATAAAGTGGTTGAATGGAGACTTCAAGGTGCCTCTTTTGTGGCTATATATACACCCATTTTTTGGGTAGCAAATACACACAAGATACAAGACAACAACATCAAAACTTTGTCAGTTTCTCCAAGACTTTGTGGGCTGCTTCTACTATTTTGAGATTGCCCTTTGCTGGAGTGTTTGTGCGAGATCTCTCAGCTTTTCTAAGCTTTATTTACCCGTGATATTTTTCACTTTTCTCGCTTTTTTGTTTTGATGTTGTTATTGCTAGCTATTGTTGTATAATTTGTGTATCCACTTTGTTAATTGGATTTAGATTTGTGTACCACTCCATTATCACAGTAAGAGAAGTTTAGGAGGACCCCCATCATTGGTCCCCTGGGTTTTACTCTTCACATCGAAGAGGCTTTCCACATTAAAAATTCGTGCGTTCTTACTTTATGATTGTCTCTTGTTCTGTAGATTATTTGTATTAATCATTGGTGATTGTGGTGCATTTTGTTGGGTTTGTCTGTGTCATTCATAATAAACTGGTATCGGAGCGAGGTTGGTTTGATGGAGTCTAGTAATATCAACACTAGTAGAATGATTAGTTTGAATGGTGCTAACTATCATATTTTGAAGAGAACAATGAGAAATTTGTTGTATGTCAAAAGTTGGCATTTACCTGTGTTTAGTGATGAAAAACCAGAAAGTAAAACTGATGATCAGTGGCAATTTGAACATGAACGGGTGTGTGGATTTATTCGTCTATGGGTTGATGATAATGTTTTGAATCATATAAATGATGATGTTCATGCTAGATCACTATGGAAAAAACTTGAATATCTTTATGCTAACAAGTCTGCAAATAATAAATTGTACCTTGTAAAACAATTGATGGGCTTGAAGTACAATCAAGCAAGTCACTTTCTGATCACATAAATGATTGTCATGGCATTATTCAGCAATTATCAGCTATGGATATAAATTTTGATGATGAATTTCAGGGACTTTTGATACTTGGCACTCTTCCTGATTCAAGGGACACTTTCAGAATGACACTTTGCAACTCAGCACCACATGGAAAAGCTACATTGGATATTGCCAAATTGGTATTTTGAATGAGGAAATGAGGAAGAAATCTCATGGTGTGTCTTCTTTATCTAAGGAAGCATCTGTTGCTGAAAACAGAGGAAGAAGAAAGAGTAAAGCTCCAGTTTGCAGAGACAAAAGTAGAATCAATCTCGTGGAAGATACACAAATATGAAGTGTTATTATTGTGATAAATCCGGTCACATAAAGATATTTTGCTACAAGTGGAAAAGAGACAAAAAGGGTGGTAAAGGCATGGAAGATAAGAAGAAAGATCAAAAAGATTGCAGTAATGATGATAGAGCTGCTACTGCAACTAGCAGTGATCTTATCGTTATACATGATGAGAGTTATGTGAACTTGATAAATATGAGCCGAGTTGGGTCATTGACAGTGGAGCATCACTACTTGTGACATCACGGAAGGAATTTTCACATCTTATACATTTGGTGACTTTGGGGTGTTGAAGATGGCTAATGATGTTGTGGCTCAGGTTGTGGGCATTGGAGCTGTATGTTTAGTGACCAACATTGGAGCAAAGTTAATGCTTAAAAATGTTAGACATGTTCCAGAAATCCGATTTAACTTGATCTCTACTGAAAAACTCGATGATGATGGCTACTGAAATAATTTTCATTGCGTTCAATGGAAGCTTACTAGAGGAAACATGGTGCTAGCTCGTGGGAAGAAGCACTTAAGTCTATACTTGTTGCAAGCCTCAGTTCCCACTGATTTTGTAAATGTGGCAAATGACGATCTTGCAAAATTGTGGCATAGAAGACTTCGCCATATAATTGAAAAGGGGTTAAGTTGTTTGATGAAGAAAAATGCACTACCTGATTTAAATTGTGTAAAATTGGACAAATGTTCTCATTATATTGCGGGAAAGAAGAATCGGGTCTCCTTAAAGAGACATCTTCGTTCAAGAAAATCAGGTTTGCTTGATCTTGTCCATTCTGATGTTTGTGGTCCGTTAAAAGTTAAGACCTTTAATGGTGCACTTTACTTTGTTACTTTTATTGATGATTGTTTAAACAAATTGTGGACATATGCTTTAAAAACAAAAGATCAGGTACTTGATGTTTTTAAGCAGTTTCAAGCCTTGGTTGAAAGGCAATCTGGTAAAAAGCTAAAGTGTTTACGTTCTGACAATGGTGGTGAGTACATCGGTCAACTTGATGAATATTGTAGGGCTAAAGGTATTCGACATTAGTTTACACCAAAGAAGGCTCCACAGCAGAATGGTGTAGCAGAGAGAATGAATAGGACTTTGTTAGAGAGAATGAGGTGCATGCTTTTAGAGGCTAAGTTGCCAAAACATATTTAGGGTGAAACTTTATTTACAGCTACACATGTGATTAATTTATCACCTTGTTTTTCTTTGAATGGTGATGTTCCAAATAAGGTTTGGCTTGGCAAGAAGGTTTCTTACAGTCATTTACATGTCTTTGAGTGTAAGGAGTTTGTGCATGTGCCCAATGATGAAAGATCGAAGCTGGATTCCAAGACTTGCCAATGCATCTTTGTGGGCTATGATCCTGACAAGTTTGGCTATAGCTTATATGATCCTATAGAGAAGAAATTGATTCATAGTAAAGATGCACATTTTGTTGAAGACCAAACAATTGAAGATATTCAGAAATCACAAGAGGTTGCATCACATAAAGGCTATGATCTGGTTGATTTAGATCTCCCTCCTTTGACTCCTACAACTCCTGCACCAGCTCCAACTGAACAATTACAAGAAAATGACAATGAAGGTCATGTACCTGAGGAAGATGATACCCATAATGAAGATGCTGAAATTGATCATCATGGTTCTCCTGAAACTCAAACAACCTTTGTGAAGCGATCAACCAGGGAACGACGTCCTTCCACTAGGTATCCTTCTTCCGTGTATGTTCTCTTAACTGACGGAGGAGAACCTGAGACCTTTAAGGAAGCTATAGACAGTGATGATAAGCAACTTTGGTTAGATGCAATGAAAGAAGTGATGAAATCGTTGCATGATAACAAAACTTTTGATCTAGTGAAACTACCAAAGGAAAAGAAGGCTTTGAAGAATCGTTGGGTTTACATGTTAAAGCAAGATGAAAATGCAAAGACGCTTTGGTACAAAGTGTAACAACCCGTATTTCGATAACATGATTAAAGACGAGAATCAAGGCAGAATTTAATTTTAAATTCTAAATCTGTAACACCCCACACCCGCTATAGTCACTCACCAAGGGAATGCCATAGCATCGGTGGAGTATTTTTAGTGAGTATAGAACAGTAAAATTACAACAAGACAGATATAATGTAATACTTGAAAATTTAAAACATCATCTCATAGCAGCGGAAAGTAAAACATGTTTGGTTACATCATAAAACCATAACAAGAGTCAAGTACAAAATATCCATCCTGAATAAAATAAGTACATAATCCCACTACTCATAACAAATAGCCATAACAGAAAAGATAAGATAAGCTGAGCTCTACATCTACGGTCCAAGCTCCAAGAGATAGATAAAGCAAACTGATCAAAGCCCACTAGCACTAGGCCCAACCTGATGACCTGAAGGAAAAAGATAAAAACAACGGGGGTCAGACATAAGCCTGAGTGAACCCTATCTCCTTAATAATACAATTATTAAAGTAATTACGGTATGATATGAACCCGGTATGGTATCTTTGGGGATAATGACTACACTAAGTTGCCCATGAACACATGACGAACTAAGATAACCGTAAAGACGCACCTACCCACCCAAGGATAATTACTAACTGCACCACACCAGTCACTCCTACTCAAAGGTTGATCCCACCCAAGGATATCAAAGATAGATATAACCAGTAGTTTCCTGTACCCTAGTTGACTACATAGGTGCCGTCTGCCCCTATCTCTACTAGGTGTACCCCACTACCCTAAGCGATCGGCTCCCTAACGTAGGTATCCGTGCTGGGCCCACAGTGGGGTGTATCATTCCCCAAAGTGGCAACCCAAAAGCAACAACGGTGCACGGGTTATACCTACACGATGCAACAACGTCTTACCTCCCAGTCCCGGGCCCACACACGCATATGAAACCCGATGGGCATGCGTTGCCACCGCTAACCCCGTTTTGGCCACTTATAGACAAGCCCAGTATGCGTGTCCCGTCCTCGGCTTGGGCCGAGCTACAAAGATACATATGGGATACTGGTTGTAATGGGCCCTCCACAAGCTACCCACCAGAGCTTGTTATTAATCTAGTGTTCCCCACTTAACCCTTTAATCATGTTTAATTACATGTTTCACTTGGTTAAGTATTCTAATCGTATTTTCTATTGCCACCCAAGGCAACCCACTAGATTCCTCATGCCACCCAAGGCACCCACTTAACCCCTCATGTCCCACTACATGCTAATATGGTTAAGTGTTTCTTAATTAATTAAGACCGTGATTCCCCATAAAGACCTCCCACATTAGACTGGCTGTTATGACCGCCTGGTTAAGCCGGTAGGGTCCGGGCAGTCTTACGTCATAACAGAGTCTAACCTCGTGTCTTTACTTTAATCACGTATTTAATTTGTGCCTAAGACCTCTCACATTAGACTGGCTGTTATGACCGCCTGGTTAAGCCGGTAGGGTCCGGGCAGTCTTACGTCATAACAGAGCCTAACCTCGTGTCTTAGTCGATTAATTACACCTAATTAATCACCCCCATATTAATTATCCCTAATTAATATCAATTTATTCATAACATGGGTAGACCTAACTCAATAGGTAAATTCCCATGGGGTAGACCTAACTCAATAGGTAAATTCCCACTTATGTTAATTAATTTTTTATGGTATGCTTAATCATACCCATTTCAACATACTTTTAATTAACATATTAATTAACCCCATCGTCCCCCACGTAAATCGTCATTATGACATAACATAATAAAGGGAAGATTTACCACACATAACATGGGTTTAGCATATAACTTTATCATGGGTTAAGAGGATGTCAACTTGCATATATGAGCATGTATTAACCCAACTATATTCAACCCAAACTTGCATATTATCAAACATGTGTCTTACATAACATGTTGCATATGAACTTACATATCATCAAACATGTGATTTGCATAACATGTTGCATATGAACTTACATATCATCATACATGTGATTTGCATAACATGTAGAACTTGCATTTTAGCATATACTTAACTTGCATAAGCACTCACATACTTGCATAAGCATTCATATACTTGCATAAGCTTGCATATCATGTTAAACTTGCATTTCAACATATACATAACTTGCATAAACATTCACATACTTGCATAGGCTTGCATATTATGTTAAACTTGCATTTCAACATATACATAACTTGCATAAACATTCACATACTTGCATAGGCTTGCATATTATGTTAAACTTGCATAAACATTCACATACTTGCATAGGCTTGCATATTATGTTAAACTTGCATTTCAACATATACATAACTTGCATAAACATTCATATACTTGCATAAGATGTTAAACATGCATATAAGCATATACATGACTTGCATAAGTACTCACATACTTGCATAACATGTTTGCATAATGGATCCATATTCACTTAGTGTTTTGCATCATAAACATCATGAAACAACTTGCATAAAAATATCATGATTACATATTATGAAACTTGCATGACATAAGGCATATAACTTGCAAAACACATAATATTCACTACATCAAGCTTGCATAAATATATGGATCCACAAACATAGCCATACTTTATCACATCTTATCATAATCAATTCAATAATTGATTATTAAGGGGATAGAAGCTCACCAAAACAAGATTAGCAAGTTAAATGAAGCAAATCCCAATGATTAAGTAGAAGAAGATGTAGATTAGCTTGCAAACCCTCTTAGGATTTTTAGTGGAGGCTCTCCAATTTTCTAAGTGGTGGCATAATGGCCTTAGATCTATTTTTGGTAAGGATAAGGGGGGTATTAGGGTGTATATATAGATTAGTTAGATGTTTTAGGACCATAGGATATACCCTAGAACCAATCCTAGCCTTTAAAGCATGTCTTGGGGAAGAAGTCAAGTGTAGGAACCATTTAGGGCCCAAAAAAAACAGCCCAAAACTCATCCCGGGCCTCAAAACATGAGCAGTTTTCGGTTTTGATTTTTCGTGAAACTTTGACGGGCCATAACTTGGTCATACGGACTCCGATTTACGAAAACTCGGACTCTATTTCCCGTATTTTTCCGAGACGAACGCAATGGCACAGCCCGTTTCCCCTGATTCAGAATATTAAATTTAATTCTGCTCTGATTTATGTTATAACAAGTTATTTAACATACGGGGTGTTACATTCTCCCCTACTTAAAGGATTTCGTCCCCGAAATCTCTAAGTCAAGAAGAACGTATCCTACCAACCAAACAACCATCTACTCAACCATCAAACACTGGCATCCATTGTCCTTAAAGTTTCTAATGTTGTATGAACATATGCAAAAAGTGTGTGTATATGTTCCCTATCTAATGCAAAATCAGGCGGTCTACTGATTCAGTTGACCTCCTTAATGCAAACCATGATAGTGCCATGCATCCAATATGTTTGCGAAAGAACCCTATCGACACATACTATTTCTACATGCGTGCACAATCATTCACCGAATAAATGCATCATCCATATGATAGCACAACCATCATACATCCATTAATATAGCTACCTACACACATTTATATGCAATATGCAATATGAAGTGATTGAGCCGATCTAGTGCCTAAAGTGTGTGTATATGCATCCACGAGCAACCACTAGCAATCACTTGCATCCACTTGCATCCATCAATCATAACATGTCTCAAACACATGTTTCAACCATAGGTTTACCCTATCTAAAAGGTCAAAGGTGCTAACGAGAGGACATACTAAGGACAAGATAAGTACAAGATAGGCAATAAAGGAGAAGTTAAAGGACATACTCTCGAAAAGAAAAGGGTACAAAGAACGCATCTTCGCTTCCGTCTCCCAAGTAGCATTGCTCTCGTTATCTCCCCATTGCACTTTGACTAGCTGAACCTCTCTGTTTCTCAACTTCTTAATCTCTGACCCAAGGATGCGAGTAGGAGCTCGTCGAATCGTCGCATCACGCTCTACTTCCACTTCTCTAAGCAAGCTCGGCTCTACCACCTCTGCGGTCTCATGTAGGCACTCCCTCAAATGTGACACATGGAAAACATCATGTATACCACTAAGTCTGTCTGGCAACTCCACCCTATATGTCATCCGTCCAATTCTTTCCTTGACAGGAAACGGTCCTACAAACCTCGGTGCTAACTTCCCAGCGGATCCAAAGCGAACAACATTCCGTAATGGAGACACTTTGACAAAAACCATGTCCCCAACTTCAAACTCAAGATCAGTCCTCCTCTTATCTGCATAAGATTTCTGTCTGTCTTGCGCTGCTTTCATCCTTCTTCGAATCAAATCAACCTTCTCTGAAGTCTCTCTAACCATATCGGGCCCTAGCAAGATCTTACCCGTAGATTCCCACCAACATGTAGGTGATCGACAAGGCCTTCCATAAAGAGCTTCAAAAGGTGCCATGCCAATACTAGACTGGAAGCTGTTGTTATATGCAAACTCCACCAAAGGAAGATGCTCTTCCCATGTACCTCCAAAATCCAGATACAAAGCATCAAAAGGTCTTCCAAAACACGGTTCACCCTCTCGGTCTGGCCGTCTGTCTGAGGATGATATGCGGTGCTCAAACACAACTGAGTCCCCACCGCCTCCTGTAAACTCTTCAAAAACTCACTAGTGAAGATAGGATCTCGATCACTCACTATGCTGGAAGGTACCCCATGCAATCGAACTATCTCTCGAACATAGACTGAAGCAAGCCATGGAGCAGTCCTCTTACTCTTTACGGGTATGAAATGGGCGCTCTTAGTAAGTCTATCAACCACGACCCAAATTCCTGTATTGCCCTTCCTCGATCTCGGTAAACCATCAACGAAGTCCATCGAGACACTATCCCACTTCCATATCGGAACTTCCAAAGGATGAAGCAACCCACCTGGCTTCTTTTGCTCTGCTTTTACTTGTTGGCACACCAAGCATCTAGCAACATACTCGGCCACATCTTTCTTCATACCGGCCCAAAAGAAAACTCGCCTCATGTCTTGGTACATCTTATCCCCACCGGGATGTATGGTCATCCTCGAACGATGTGCATCATCAAGTATAGCCTTCCTCAAGTCTTCATCTTGCGGTACACAAAGTCCACCGTCTCTACGCAACCACCCCATATCATCTAGGGTGTACCTATTCAAATGGCTGGACGACTCCCCCCTTATGAGCTTGTCTACCAACTCAACCAACTGTGGGTCGTCTCGCTGTGCCTCGCCAACTCGTCCCAAAAGAGTAGGTCTAACCTCTAAGGATGCTAGCAAACCGGGTACCAAGTCAACAGAAGGTCTGAAGTCAAACATCGAGATAAACTCCAAGCTTCTCCGTTCCACAAACAACGGACTCAAGGACAACCTTTTTCTGCTTAAGGCATCTGCCACCACGTTACCCTTGCCAGGGGTATATGCTATCTCGAAATCATAGGATGCTAAGAACTCCATCCACCTTTGCTGTCTCAAGTTCAAATCCTTTTGAGAAAACAAGTACTTCAAAGATTTGTGATCGGTGAACAACTCAAATCTCTCACCAAGAAGATAATGGCGCCAGATCTTGAGCGCAAAAACGATAGCGGCCAACTCTAGGTCATGGACAGGGTAATTTTTCTCATGCGCCCTCAACTGCCTCCCACCATAGGCTATTACCCTTCCCTCTTGCATCAAGACTGCGCCTAGTCCTGTCCCACAAGCATCAGTATAAACAATGAACGGCTTACTCCCATCTGGCAGCACTAAAACTGGAGCAGTGGTTAAAGCTCTCTTTAACCGTCGGAATGCATCCTCACAATCCACATCCCATGTGAAAACCTGATTCTTCTTTGTCAAGCGAGTTAATGGGGCTGATATCTTCGCGAAGTCCTTGATAAACTTCCTATAGTAGCCAGCCAACCCCAAGAAACTCCTCACCTCGGTAGCATTCTTCGGAGCCTTCCAATCTTGGATAGATACTACCTTTGCAGGATCCACAGCTATCCCTTCCTTAGAGACCACGTGCCCTAAGAATCGCACTTCCTTCCTCCAAAAGTGACATTTAGAAAACTTAGCCTTCAGGCTATGCGCTCGAAGAGTCTCCAACACTTCCCTAAGATGTAGGGCATGCTCTTCCTCAATCTTGGAGAAGACCAAGATGTCATCCACAAAGACCACCACGAACTTGTTAAGATACTCCCTGAACACCCTACTCATCAGATCAACGAAATATGCAGGGGCGTTCGTCAAACCAAATGGCATCACAAGCCACTCATAAAAACCATCCGGAGTCCTGAAGGCAGTCTTCTCTACACTATCCTCAGCCACTCTCAACTGATGAAACCCCGTGGCTAAGTCCAACTGCGAAAACACTGAAGCGCCAACTAACTGATCGAAGAGATCATCAATCCTCGGCAATGGGTGTTTATTCTTCTTTGTGAGCTTGTTGAGTTCTCTATAGTCAACACAAAGTCTGAGGGACCCATCTGCCTTTGTAGCAAAAACTACCGGAGCACCCCACTCCGATATACTTCGTCTTATGAACCCCTTCTCAAGCAACTCCCCTACTTGCTTATTGAGTTCCCTCCTTTCACGAGGAGCCATGTGGTGCACTGGCAGAGATACTGGTTTAGCATTGTCCACAAGATAGATTCGGAAGTCAATCTCCCGCTTCGGAGGTAAGCCCTTCACCTCCTCAAACACATCCGGATATTCCCGGACCACTCTGACAGATTGCAGACTCTCGACCGAAGCATCGAGCGATTCAAGATAACTTAGCATAACAGACTCCATGGGATTACAAGAGATCTCGAGAGTGTTACCCAAGCGGGTCATCAGCCTAACAACTCTCCTTTCACAATCAAGAACGGCACCATTACTGGATAACCAGTCCATGCCCAAAATCAACCCATAGCTCGTGAAGCCCAAAACAAAAGCATCACATCTAAACTCAACGCTAAGTATAGAAATCTTCAAACCCAAACACATCATGGACAAATAAGTGGAGCCTCCAATTGGGTTTGAAACAACCAAGGGATCATCTACTAGACTGGTGTCTAAGTGCAGTGACTCAACTAAAGATGATGAGATAAACGAATGAGATGCTCCAGAGTCAAACAAAGTACGGACAGGATGATCTAACAGATAAACTAGACTTTCAACAGAAATAGTTCTACCTCTTTCCTGAAGTGGTGGAATCGCGAGAGCCTGAACTTGCCCCCTTGCCTGACCCGGTGCCATAAGAGCTTGCACCTGTCCTCCTGAGGTAGATCCCGTCCTCTGCCCCTTCTTAGGACAGTCCTTCACCAGATGCCCTGCTTCGCCACAGTGGAAGCAGCCAGTCTTCTTCTTCTTGCGACAATCCTTGCTTAGGTGGCCTGGTGTCCCACAATTGAAGCACTTCTTCTTCTTCCCCTTGCCACCATTGCCTTTCCCATTCTTGTTTTGCTGTTGCTGTTGAGGTCTCTTCTGATCTCCTTTCTTCTCGGGTGCTTTACTAGTATTGGGACCCTTCTCTTCCTCATACATAAGTGCCATGTCAACTAGCTTCTCAAAGGTAGCCCCCATAGGAATGTGAGTCATAGCCAATCCATGCATCGGTTCGTTCAAGCCCCTAACGAACCTCAAAGCTTTCTTCTCCGGGGTATTCACCATATCTATGCCAAACCTTGCCAACTGATTGAACTTGTTGACATACTCCTTCACTGATAAGTTCCCTTGCTTCAAGTTCAAGAACCTTTCCATATACAGATTTTCTTCTGCCCTTGAGAGAAACTTTGCCACAAACCTCTGTCTGAAATCCGCCCAAGAATCAACAAGGCGCTCTCCATTAGTGACCTCCCACCAGAACGAGGCCTCTCCCTTCATTAACCAAGCAGCTAACTTAACTTTCTTTGCTTCTTCCTTCTCAAAGATGTCTATCAACTCTTCCACCTCCTTAAGCCAATCCCTAGCTTCCACAAAAGTCTCTGATCCTAGAAAAGGTTTCCCTCCCATAGTCTTGAATTCCTTACAAGTCTTAGCAAAAGTAACCACACGAGGAGGATGAGGAGGAAGATCGGGTATAACTGGTGGTGGAGGAACATTAGCTGGCCCTGCAGCGGCGGCCCTAGCCTCCATCAATCTCCTATACCATGCTGGTATTGCTACACCCTCCGGAAAGTTAAGATCTTCAGCCATGCTGAAACGAAAAAAGGAAAGATTCAAACGGAGAATTCGAAAGATAGAGATATGGCTATCTGGGATTATGCTTTTCTTTCAAAATCTTTACTCTTAAAAGACATGTTTTTGAAAATACTTTCTTCTAAAATATTCTTAGAAAATAGTTTTTCTTAAAAATTTTATCTGTTCTGGTAACCTTAAGCTCTGATACCACGTGTAACACCCCACACCCGCTATAGTCACTCACCAAGGGAATGCCATAGCATCGGTGGAGTATTTTTAGTGAGTATAGAACAGTAAAATTACAACAAGACAGATATAATGTTATACTTGAAAATTTAAAACATCATCTCATAGCAGCGGAAAGTAAAACATGTTTGGTTACATCATAAAACCATAACAAGAGTCAAGTACAAAATATCCATCCTGAATAAAATAAGTACATAATCCCACTACTCATAACAAATATCCATAACAGAAAAGATAAGATAAGCTGAGCTCTACATCTACGGTCCAAGCTCCAAGAGATAGATAAAGCAAACTGATCAAAGCCCACTAGCACTAGGCCCAACCTGATGACCTGAAGGAAAAAGATAAAAACAACGGGGGTCAGACATAAGCCTGAGTGAACCCTATCTCCTTAATAATACAATTATTAAAGTAATTAGGGTATGATATGAACCCGGTATGGTATCTTTGGGGATAATGACTACACTAAGTTGCCCATGAACACAGGACGAACTAAGATAACCGTAAAGACGCATCTACCAACCCAAGGATAATTACTAACTGCACCACACCAGTCACTCCTACTCAAAGGTTGATCCCACCCAAGGATATCAAAGATAGATATAACCAGTAGTTTCCTGTACCCTAGTTGACTACATAGGTGCCGTCTGCCCCTATCTCTACTAGGTGTACCCCACTACCCCAAGCGATCGGCTCCCTAACGTAGGTATCCGTGCTGGGCCCACAGTGGGGTGTATCATTCCCCAAAGTGGCAACCCAAAAGCAACACCGGTGCACGGGTTATACCTACACGATGCAACAACGTCTTACCTCCCAGTCCCGGGCCCACACACGCATATGAAACCCGAAGGGCCTGCGTTGCCACCGCTAACCCCGTTTTGGCCACTTATAGACAAGCCCAGTATGCGTGTCCCGTCCTCGGCTTGGGCCGAGCTACAAAGATATATATGGGATACTGGTTGTAATGGGCCCTCCACAAGCTACCCACCAGAGCTTGTTATTAATCTAGTGTTCCCCACTTAACCCTTTAATCATGTTTAATTACATGTTTCACTTGGTTAAGTATTCTAATCGTATTTTCTATTGCCACCCAAGGCAACCCACTAGATTCCTCATGCCACCCAAGGCACCCACTTAACCCCTCATGTCCCACTACATGCTAATATGGTTAAGTGTTTCTTAATTAATTAAGACCGTGATTCCCCATAAAGACCTCCCACATTAGACTGGCTGTTATGACCGCCTGGTTAAGCCGGTAGGGTCCGGGCAGTCTTACGTCATAACAGAGTCTAACCTCGTGTCTTTACTTTAATCACGTATTTAATTTGTGCCTAAGACCTCTCACATTAGACTGGCTGTTATGACCGCCTGGTTAAGCCGGTAGGGTCCGGGCAGTCTTACGTCATAACAGAGCCTAACCTCGTGTCTTAGTCGATTAATTACACCTAATTAATCACCCCCATATTAATTATCCCTAATTAATATCAATTTATTCATAACATGGGTAGACCTAACTCAATAGGTAAATTCCCATGGGGTAGACCTAACTCAATAGGTAAATTCCCACTTATGTTAATTAATTTTTTATGGTATGCTTAATCATACCCATTTCAACATACTTTTAATTAACATATTAATTAACCCCATCGTCCCCCACGTAAATCGTCATTATGACATAACATAATAAAGGGAAGATTTACCACACATAACATGGGTTTAGCATATAACTTTATCATGGGTTAAGAGGATGTCAACTTGCATATATGAGCATGTATTAACCCAACTATATTCAACCCAAACTTGCATATTATCAAACATGTGTCTTACATAACATGTTGCATATGAACTTACATATCATCAAACATGTGATTTGCATAACATGTTGCATATGAACTTACATATCATCATACATGTGATTTGCATAACATGTAGAACTTGCATTTTAGCATATACTTAACTTGCATAAGCACTCACATACTTGCATAAGCATTCATATACTTGCATAAGCTTGCATATCATGTTAAACTTGCATTTCAACATATACATAACTTGCATAAACATTCACATACTTGCATAGGCTTGCATATTATGTTAAACTTGCATTTCAACATATACATAACTTGCATAAACATTCACATACTTGCATAGGCTTGCATATTATGTTAAACTTGCATAAACATTCACATACTTGCATAGGCTTGCATATTATGTTAAACTTGCATTTCAACATATACATAACTTGCATAAACATTCATATACTTGCATAAGATGTTAAACATGCATATAAGCATATACATGACTTGCATAAGTACTCACATACTTGCATAACATGTTTGCATAATGGATCCATATTCACTTAGTGTTTTGCATCATAAACATCATGAAACAACTTGCATAAAAATATCATGATTACATATTATGAAACTTGCATGACATAAGGCATATAACTTGCAAAACACATAATATTCACTACATCAAGCTTGCATAAATATATGGATCCACAAACATAGCCATACTTTATCACATCTTATCATAATCAATTCAATAATTGATTATTAAGGGGATAGAAGCTCACCAAAACAAGATTAGCAAGTTAAATGAAGCAAATCCCAATGATTAAGTAGAAGAAGATGTAGATTAGCTTGCAAACCCTCTTAGGATTTTTAGTGGAGGCTCTCCAATTTTCTAAGTGGTGGCATAATGGCCTTAGATCTATTTTTGGTAAGGATAAGGGGGGTATTAGGGTGTATATATAGATTAGTTAGATGTTTTAGGACCATAGGATATACCCTAGAACTAATCCTAGCCTTTAAAGCATGTCTTGGGGAAGAGGTCAAGTGTAGGAACCATTTAGGGCCCAAAAAAAAACAGCCCAAAACTCATCCCGGGCCTCAAAACATGAGCAGTTTTCGTTTTTGATTTTTCGTGAAACTTTGACGGGCCATAACTTGGTCATACGGACTCCGATTTACGAAAACTCGGACTCTATTTCGCGTATTTTTCCGAGACGAACGCAATGGCACAGCCCGTTTCCCCTGATTCAGAATATTAAATTTAATTCTGCTCTGATTTATGTTATAACAAGTTATTTAACATACGGGGTGTTACAGAATCAAGTGAAACGGGCTATCCCATTGCGTTCGTCTCGGAAAAATACGCGAAATAGAGTCCGAGTTTTCGAAAATCGGAGTCCGTATGACCAAGATATGGCCTCGCGAAGTTTCACGAAAAATTCCCAAATTAAAGTATACTTAATTAAGTGAAATGGTTTGCGTAGAGAAATATATATATATTGATATATATATATATATATATATATATATATATAATTGAAGATTAAATAAATAAATATGCAAAAATGTTCAAAACAGCGAATTGGGATAGGGGAATAACCGAACCGGCCGATTTTTGAGGTCGACCCGAGCCCGCTGGGTCGACTAGGGGTTAATCCAGGGTGTTTGGCTGTCAACCCGTGGGCCGATTCGCTCAAATGCAGATTTTACATTTGGATGGTTCTTGTAACAACCCGTATTTTTCGATAACATGTTAAAACGAGAATCAAGGCAGAATTTAATTTTAAATTCTGAATCAAGTGAAACCGGCTATGCCATTGCGTTCGTCTCGGAAAAATACGCGAAATAGAGTCCGAGTTTTCGAGAATCGGAGTCCGTATGACCAAGTTATGATCCGTCAAAATTTTCAGGGTTTTCAAGTTTGAAAATCACCTAGGAGGTTCAAGTTTTGGGGTAGGTGGGAATTTTCCCACCAAAGCCCATGTCGACAGGGGAGTCGACAGGGCTGTCGACACCCCTGGACCCCAAGTCGACAGGGCTGTCGACTTGGGTGTCGACTGGGTCCAAAAAAAAACACATCTCCGTGTTTTGTGGCCTGGTGCACCTGGATGCAGTCTTGGTCTGGTCTGATGGGCCTGTGACGATTTCTGTGGCCTAGATTAATCCTAGATCTAATCCTAGGGCCTAAAACTATCCTAATCTCTATAAAAAGACCCTAAACCTAACCTAAATCCCTAAAAATCAAACCTAGCAACTAAGTGCTGCCAAAATCAATCTTGATCATGGCCTCCATCTCAAATCCCTAGAGCCTATGCATCCAAATCAAGTTCAAATCAAAAGGTGCAAGCTTGCTACACCAAATCAAGGCCAAATCAACATTGCTATGTGAGTTCCATGACGATTCTTCTACAAAGGAGGCACCTTTCTTAGCCAAGATGATTCATGCTCCTTTCCCTAGGCCTAACTATGCAAGTTCTAGCTACTTTTGGATCAAAACGGTATTTTTAATGTTGACATGGGATAAAATGAGGCTAAACATGATTATGCGAACCTATATGAACCTTACCATGCCTCTTGTGTTCATGTTTATGATTTTAGGCCATGTGAGTAACTTAATCATGCCTCTCATGCTATGCATAACCTAGTTTATCTTGCAAGTTTGGATCTTTATGCATGAAATGCTAGCATGAACCTTTATGAACCACTTTACTTGTGAAACATTGGCTAAGACAAGATTTTGGGGCTTATGCATGTTTATGAACCCAAACCCCTTATGCTAACATGAAAGTTTGTGGCCAAATCCTTTATGAGATTATGCATGCTCGTGGCCAATCCCCTCTTTTAAGTTGTGCATGTTTATGGCCAAACCCTTTTTGATAATATGCATGTTTGTGGCCAAATTACCTTATGACACTATGCATGTTTATGGCCAATCCCTTTATGATGTTATGCATGTGGAAGCCAAGCCCTTTTTGGCATCATGCATGTTTTGAGACCAATATGTGACATAGTATCCTTACTATGTTGACTCGCTTTGCTTGCCTTGGGAAAACACGATTTTGGGTAGTTAGATAAACATGAACATGTCGCAAAATCTTAACTTGAATATGACATGTGTTTATACTTGAAAATATGACTTGAAAGATAACATGGAGGTTGGCATGTAAGTATGCATAAAAACATGAGCTTGGGAATTTACCTATTAAGTTAGGTCTACCCTTTGGGAATTTACCTATTAAGTTAGGTCTACCCAAATGCTTGAAAACTTGTAACATGTTTTGGAAACATGATGAACTTAGATAATGTAAGTATGGCCAACTCGAGGTTGGGTTGAGTTTGCAACGTAAAACTACCCGGAACCGACCGGCCTAACTAGTAGTTGCAAACAATAGGACCCAATGTGAGAAGTTGGTCATGTCGCGCTTAAGACCCGAGGTTAGACTAGGTTGTGGTGTAAATCTACCCGGACCCGCCCGGCTTAACTAGTAACCACAACAAGGTCTAATGTGAGAGGTTGAGGGTGCATTAATTAAATTAATGCCACATAATAGGGTTAAGTTAATTTGATTAATGAGGCTTAACCAAATATGATATGGACAAATGGGTTAAGTAATTTGATTAGGCTAATGATACTTAACAAAACATGATAAGCTTGGGTAGGTTAAGTAAATTGGTTTGCCTAATGACACTTGACCATTTTTATACGACTAGTGGACGGGATTAAGTTAACCAACACTTAATCAATCCAACACGATAACGTGATAAGGTTAAGTAAATTTTCTTAATGACACTTAACCGTATAATACAGTTAATGGATGGGGGTTAAGATTAGGCTTAACTAATCTAAACATGGTAATCGGATGGGGTCAAGTTAAACACTTAACTAATTTAACACGATGATTTGATGAGGTTAAGTGACCTATACTTAACCAATCTAACTCGTTAATTTGATGAGGTTAAGTTAACCTATACTTAACCAATCTAACGTGAAAACATGATAAGGCTAAGTCACGAATCGTTTCGAATACGCTTGACCGATTTGACTCGGTAATTTGGTAGGGTCAAATTAATATATACTTAACCAATCTAAAATGATAATTAGACGAGGTTGAGTCATGGATTGCTTGATATACTTAACCAACTTGACACATGGTCTGTAGGGTTAAGTCTTGGACTAGGATACTTAGCCAGTTTCGACATGTTTCGTAGGCGGGTTAAGCTGTGAACTTAAGTGACACTTAACCCATTAGATAAACCCTAATTCGGAGGATTAGGTAAATAACCATAGTTAACAAGGATAATGGAAAAAGGGCTAAGTGGTAAACCTTAGTTAAGGTAAACTAAGTAATAATTCTTAGTCAAGGAAATTTGGACCATTACACGACTTTGAGCAAGGGACATTCATGGTTAACACATGACGCGGGTAGGGATACTAGTACAAGAGGTGCAGAGCAAATGTACATGTTAGAACTAGGAAGAATATACATAATAGATACCGTGGGATGTTAGACGGGGTAGATACCTTGGGATAATGTACTCGATAGAAATCTGACGATGTGATACCTTGACTTATCATAACACCGTAGTATATCATGATACCTTAGTTACCGTGCCGCAGTAGTCCAACCGGCTACCCTGGTTTATCTATCTTGTAGTTATCCTTATGTTTACTTTCAGTTTATGCATGTCATGTTACCTTTACCTGTTTTTATACTGGAAGTAGATAGGACTTACTCAGTCTTTTTGACTGACCCGTTTTGTTTTGCCTCTTTTCTTCCGTTCCCCCCCCCCCCCCAGGTTTTAGGGAGGAAACAATGTTGTTTAGTTCGGACTTCTTCTGCTTGAAGGTCATCATGGATGGCTTGGACTTCTCTTGGCTATGGCTACTTTACGGTTTTACTTGGGGAATAATTTATTAAAAAGTCTTTATGCTTCTTTACTATTGCAAGACAGGTTTTGATGTACTCTGATGTAAAAGGCTTTAGACCTTATGTATTCATGTTTATGAAAGTTTGATTTTACTTCCGCTATTTATTTATATATGTTCTGTCTTGTGATATTTCTGCGCATGTTTACCAATAATGCCCCTCTAAAGCTAGTGCATTCCTTTGCGAGTGACCCTAGCGGAGGCGGGGTGTTACAGTTCTCATGGTTCATCTTTAATCTAAAGGCCCTAGATGGTTCCTACACTTGACTTCTTCCCCAAGACATGCTTTGATGGCTTGGATTGAATCTAGGTTTAATCCTATGGCCTAAAACACTTGCCTAATCTATAAATAAGACCCTAACCTATCCTAAATCCTCATTATTCATTCATGCAACTAAACTATGGCAAAATTCCTACTCTCATGGCCTCCACTCAACTATCCTAGCCTCCACTTCATTTCTATGAGAGGTTTCATGATCATGAGAGTATTAGAGAGTCCCTATGTTAGTATGAGAGCTTCTCAAGTTGATTTCAAGTCTAAAGCTTTGATCTTTGTTCATAAAGATGGGGTTTTTATTGATTTGGAGTGTTCATCTTTGGGTTTTTGGGTGATGGCATGCATAGGCTTCATCACATGCTTTAGTTTAATCGATTTAGGCCTTCATAGCTATGTAAGCCCTTCCCTACTCTTAGATATTAACTATGAAGTTAAATGTTCATGTTGAAAGTTTGGGTTTGATTAATTGGAATGATGCATGCTATCATGTTATGCAAGTTTATGAAGTCATTATCTTGATCTTATGAGCTAAAAGCCACAACCTTTATGTTGAAATGTTGCATTATGCAACATGAGAATCTTCATAATCATTATGTCAACTTGCATTTGAAGTCATAATCCTTATATGATGATATATGCGAGTTTCTAGCCATCATTCCATGTCTTTTGTCACCATGATTCGCTTATGTACCAAGTTTGGGTTGATGCATGTTTTTGAGGCTTAAGAATGTAACATGCAAGCTAATGAACACATTTGTGCCTCATTTGCCACCATGATTAACTTGTGGCTTAATACCCATTTTTGTCATTCCTTTGCCAAGTCTCTTCTTTTAATCCATCACGTTGTTGCGAACGTATATGCTAGTTTAAAAAGCGTTGGGGTCACATTATGGGGAAACATAATGACATGAATATGACTTGGGTAAATGGCTATAAACATGACAACATGTAACGTTAAATATGACATGTGTTTATACTTGAAAACATGACTTGAAATATAACATGGAAGTTGACATGTAAGTATGCATAAAAACATAAGCTTGGGAATTTACCTATTAAGTTAGGTCTACCCATTGGGAATTTACCTATTAAGTTAGGTCTACCCAATTGCTTGAAAACTTGACTATGAACATGACACTAGACTAAACATGAAAGTGGCCAACTCGAGGTTGGGTTGAGTTTGCAACGTAAAACTACCCGGAACCGACCGGCCTAACTAGTAGTTGCAAACAATAGGACCCAATGTGAGAAGTTGGTCATGTTGTGCTTGAACCCGAGGTTAGACCATGTTGTGGTGTAAAGCTACCCGGAACCGACCGGCTTAACTAGTAACCACAACAAAGTCTAATGTGAGAGGTTGGGGTGCATTAAGTAATTAATGCCACATGATAGGGTTAAGTTAATTTGATTAATGACTCTTAACCAAATATGACATGGGTAAATGGGTTAAGTAAATTGGTTAGGCTAATGATACTTAACAAAACATGACAAGGTTGGGTAGGTTAAGTGATTTGATTTGCCTAATGACGCTTAACCATTTTTGTACGACTAGTGGACGGAGATTAAGTTAACCAACACTTAATCAATCCAACAAGATAATTTGGCAAGGTTAAGTAAGTTTTCTTAATGACACTTAACCATACAAGATGATTAGGGGATGGGGTTAAGTAATTTGCACCTAACTAATCCGACACGGTAATTAGATGGGGTTAAGTAATCCACACTTAACTAATCTAAACACGGTAATTCGATGGGGTTAAGTTAAACACTTAACCAATTTAAACTTGGTAATTCAATGAGGTTAAGTAACCAATACTTAACCAACTTAACGTGATAATTTAATGGGGTTAAGCAACTTATACTTAACCAATTATACATGATGATTTGATGGGGTAAGTAACTTACACTTAACCAATCTAATACGCGGACCTGATAAGGTTAAGTCACAAGACCTTTTTAGAATATACTTAACCATTGTAGTACGATTAGAGGATGGGGTTAAGCCAACCTATACTTAACCAATCCGACTCGATAATTTGATGGGATTAAGATAATCTATGCTTAATCGATCTAGCAAGATAATCCGATACGATTAAGGTAAGCTAGTACTTGACCAATTTGACTTGATAGGGTTAAGTCATGAGCCTCTGGGTACACTTAACCAACTTGTGGGACTAAGTCTTGAACTTAAATACTTAGCCAATCTTTGACGTGATTCGTGGGCGGGTTAAGTCATGGACTTGAATGATAACACTTAACCCAATAGACAAACCCTAGCTAGAAGAACTAGGTAGAAAACCGTGGTTAATCAAGGATAACGGGAAAGGAAGCTAAGTGGTAAACCTTAGTTAAGGGTAACTAAGTAATAATTCTTAGCTATGGACATAGGACTAATTCTCAAAACGATGAGTAACCTGATACGGTGGGTCATCGCTTAGTATACGAGGGGGAGCAAGTTATCTGACTTGGATAAAAGCTCCAGCGCACTGGGTGCCGAAGTGGAAGCTTCGGGGGACGTGAGGATATTCTTGGGATCCCTCTGTGGGCTGCCAGGTAATTATACTAGGCCCATGAGAGGTTAAGGTCTGTGTTAGAAGGACCAAGAGTATGCCTTGGTTGCTATGCGAGCAACCTAAAGACTGGGATGGATTAGCGTGGAGTCGACGATTCTTGTTTTTGCCTTGGATAGCACATCGTCGACTACCTACCATCTTTAGTCAATCGTGTACGTGGGGAAAGGCAGGGAACCCCCAACAGACCATGTGCTTGCTATCGATTCATGGGTGAGGTTGGCCCGTAGGAAAGTGGGCTATAGTGGGGCCGGGGAGTGGTTCTTATACATGATTTTTCTTGGATTGCCTTTCAGTAGTTGAGGGAGGGGTCACGTGGGACCATAGCCACGGGTACAAAAACAGACCTTGATATCTGCATCGGCAGACGATTTAAAGCTCCCGACCGAGTTCCGTATTTCTTGATTTGCCCTGGCACGGAACTCGGATGGCACATTGGGGAACATGTGCATCTAGACATGGAAAACGATTCACGATACATACGTGGGATCAAGGGCGCGGTTGACGGGTGGCGTAATCCCTAGTGGTCCTAGGTGGCCAAACCCAAACCGAGACACGGAAACGTTCATTAGGTAGCATAATCCCTAGAGGTCCTAGGTGGCATAAATCCTAAGTGGACGCGCGATAGTTCATGGTAAGTAAACACAACTAGATCAAGGGTTGCAGTCCAAAACAACTTCAAGGATAAACCGTTTACATGGGAAAGCCCGTACAGCCTACGGCAAAGGACTGAACTTATACATGGAAAGAAACATATGAGTTGAGTAACCTATATATGCGGCATATTAGGTTGACATGGACCATTACACGACTTTTGAGTAAGGGTCATTCACGGATAACACGTAATACAGTTGGGGTACTAGTACGGTAGGTGCAGAGCAGATGTACAGGATAGATACCATGGGACGTTATACGTGATATATATCTTAGGGATATTATACTTGATAGAAACCTGACGATGTGATACCTTGTTTTATCTTGACATCGTAATTTATCATGACACCTTAGTTTACCTGAGTTCAGTAGTTCATCCTGTTATTTTGATTTAGCTTATCCATCTTGTTATCATGCTTATGTTCATCTCAGTTTCTCATGTCAGTTAACTTTACTAGTTTTTATACTAATAGTAGATAGGGCTTACTCAGTCTTTTTGACTGACCCGTTTTGTTTCGCCTCTTTTCTTCCGTTTCCCCCCCCCCCCAAGGTTATAGGGAGGAAATACTATTGTTTAGTTCGGACTTCTTCTGCTTGAAGGTCATCATGGATGGCTTGGACTTCTCTTGGCTATGGCTACTTTACTGTTTTTACTTGGGGAATAATTTATGAAAAATTCTTTATGCTTCTTTATTATTGCAAGACAGGTTTTGATGTACTCTGATGTAAAAGGCTTTAGACCTTAATTATTAATATTTATGAAAGTTTGATTTTACTTCCGCTATGTTATATGTTCTGTCTTGTGATATTTCTGTGCATGTTTACCAATAATGCCCCTCTAAAGCTAGTGCATTCCTTTGCGAGTGACCCTAGCGGAGGCGGGGTGTTACATTTGGTATCAGAGCAGAAGGTTATCAGACTGGGCAAAAGTTTTTAAAGACCTTCTAAAAACTATTTGAAAATCGTTTATAAAGAAGCATTTTTCAAGAAAATTTTCTTTTAAAAGAAAAAGGCTATTCCCCAAAGGCCATTAGCACTATCCTTGTTTCCTTAATTGAATCTCTTTTCCTTTCTTTCCTCCATCTGTAGTCACAGTGGTTTTAACTGCGACTAGTCTTTTCTATCTACGAAAGTGTTTTCCTTACGATGGAGGTGGTTCTCGAGAGACCAGTGGCCGCGTTATAAGAAAGGATAGTGAGGAAGAGGATAAAGGATACGAGCTTAAGGAAGAACAACTTGTTGGTATGGCTTAGTCCTCAAAGGAAGGAGAAAGAGGAACAATGAAACCCATGACGAGAGAGTACCTTTGGCATGGTAAAACGAGGTGGATAGTTAAGTATTATGGGACAAGGACAAGATCATCGGGAGGGTAATAGTGTGCTCTCATTTCTAGGGTACCTCGGAAGGAGGGTAACGATCTTGTTAAAAGTTTAGCTCTTCTTTTCTATCATCCCGCCAAGACTTTGTTTTGATCCCCGCATCATTTAAGTTTGCTTCGATAGTTGAGTCTCTGCACCTTAAGTACTAGCGTAATAGAGAATCCCATTCTTGTCTCAAAGTCCTATTGGAGAATCAGTCCATTTATACATGACTTGTTTGGATTTGGGAATGTCTATGCCAAGTGTTGAGTTTGGAAATAATGCTTATGTTTATAAGCTAAGGATGGATTCTAGGGATGAAGTGGTTATCCAGTAGGGGGTGCCACTCTCGGTTTTGATAGGAGGGTGGTTAGACCTTTTGACTAGCCTTGGTAATGCCCTCGAAGTATCGGGTAACCTTTTTGAGGTTCTGTCATGACTAGTTACTTAGAATCCCTTGATGCCTTTATTGGAAATTTGAAGCCCGATCGAGTGGTGTTCGCCAATAAGATGGATGGTTTACTTCATTTATGCATGGGTTATAGAGATCATCCTAGTAAGTGCGCATGATAACCTGGTTGACATCTGTTTACTTTCAAGAGAAAGTTCTTCTACATGGAATACCTTATAGTATATAAACGAGATCCAAGGTTCACTAGTGAATTTTGGAAAGCTTGCATGAGATCATGAATACGCAGTCATGTTTGCGTCAAGTATTCTAGAAAAAGGATAAGTGCAAGTGGAACGAGAGGCGACGAAGGAATGAGTTCCAGCTCATGTTATGGAAATAGGAAATAAGAAGCTACGAAATCGCGAAGTTAAAAGACGGTCAAGACACAATGGAATTAAGCTCAAGGAAATACGACTTTGATGGTCGAAGACTAGATACGCGCATGATATCTCTTTTTGGGAGTATATCCTTGATCCCTGTTTTCTGTAGAGCTTACTTGTAGGCTATCTTTCGTGGACATCCTCTCGGTCCTATTTTCTGTTACAAACCCCGTAAGGAGTTTGTCTTGTTTGACCCTATTTCAGGGAATCCTAGGTAGAATCCTATGGATGTAAACATGTATTTGAAACATGTTATGATTGATATGTTTGCAAGTGGTTTCTCGTGGATGCGCGAATACACATTAGATACTAGCTCGACTCGGTCACATTTCATATTGCATATGCACGTGTATTTATACTTGTTTATGGACGAAATCGAATGTATTATCATGCGGTTGTTGCATATGAATGAATGATTGTGCACGCATATAGTATCTATATGACTAGGACTATTTGCATACATGTTGGATTCATGGCACTATACATATTTTGCATTAGAAAGATTATTCAGGCCTGATCATTAGCATTAGCTAAGGAACATGTACACACACGTCTTGCATATATTCATACAGCATTAGAAATCATCTAAGGACAATGGTTGCTCGTGGATGATGTTTTGAGTAGATGGATGATGGATGGTAGGATATGTTTTTCCTAACTTGGAGATTTCGGGGACGAAATCCTAAAAGGTGGGGAGAATGTAACAACCCGTATTTCGATAACATGATTAAAGACGAGAATTAAGGCAGAATTTAATTTTAAATTCTGAATCAAGTGAAACGGGCTATCCCATTGCGTTCATCTCGGAAAAATACGCGAAATAGAGTCCGAGTTTTCGAAAATCGGAGTCCGTATGACCAAGATATGGCCTCGCGAAGTTTCACGAAAAATTCCCAAATTAAATTATACTTAATTAAGTGAAATGGGTTGCGCAGAGAAATATATATATATTGATATATATATATAATTGAAAATTAAATAAATAAATATGCAAAAATGTTCAAAACAGCGAATTGGGATAGGGGAATAACCGAACCGGCCGATTTTTTAGGTCGACCCGAGCCTGCTGGGTCGACTAGGGGTTAATCCAGGGTGTTTGGCTGTCAACCCGTGGGCCGATTCGCTCAAATGCAGATTTTGCATTTGGATGGTTCTCATGGTTCATCTTTAATCTAAAGGCCCTAGATGGTTCCTACACTTGACTTCTTCCCCAAGACATGCTTTGATGGCTTGGATTGAATTTAGGTTTAATCCTATGGCCTAAAACACTTGCCTAATCTATAAATAAGACCCTAACCTATCCTAAATCCTCATTATTCATTCATGCAACTAAACTATGGCAAAATTCCTACTCTCATGGCCTCCACTCAACTATCCTAGCCTCCACTTCATTTCTATGAGAGGTTTCATGATCATGAGAGTATTAGAGAGTCCCTATGTTAGTATGAGAGCTTCTCAAGTTGATTTCAAGGCTAAAGCTTTGATCTTTGTTCATAAAGATGGGGTTTTGATTGATTTGGAGTGTTCATCTTTGGGTTTTTGGGTGATGGCTTGCATAGGCTTCATCACAAGCTTTAGTTTAATCGATTTAGGCCTTCATAGCTATGTAAGCCCTTCCCTACTCTTAGATATTAACTATGAAGTTAAATGTTCATGTTGAAAGTTTGGGTTTGATTAATTGGAATGATGCATGCTATCATGTTATGCAAGTTTATGAAGTCATTATCTTGATCTTATGAGCTAAAAGCCACAAACTTTATGTTGAAATGTTGCATTATGCAACATGAGAATCTTCATAATCATTATGTCAACTTGCATATGAAGTCATAATCCTTATATGATGATATATGCGAGTTTCTAGCCATCATTCCATGTCTTTTGTCACCATGATTCGCTTATGTACCACGTTTGGGTTGATGCATGTTTTTGATGCTTAAGAATGTAACATGCAAGCTAATGAACACATTTGTGCCTCATTTGCCACCATGATTAACTTGTGGCTTAATACCCATTTTTGTCATTCCTTTGCCAAGTCTCTTCTTTTAATCCATCACGTTGTTGCGAACGTATATGCTAGTTTAAAAAGCGTTGGGGTCACATTATGGGGAAACATAATGACATGAATATGACTTGGGTAAATGGGTATAAACATGACAACATGTAACGTTAAATATGACATGTGTTTATACTTGAAAACATGACTTGAAATATAACATGGAAGTTGACATGTAAGTATGCATAAAAACATAAGCTTGGGAACTTACCTATTAAGTTAGGTCTACCCATTGGGAATTTACCTATTAAGTTAGGTCTACCCAATTGCTTGAAAACTTGACTATGAACATGACACTAGACTAAACATGAAAGTGGCCAACTCGAGGTTGGGTTGAGTTTGCAACGTAAAACTACCTGGAACCGACCGGCCTAACTAGCAGTTGCAAACAATAGGACCCAATGTGAGAAGTTGGTCATGTTGTGCTTGAACCCGAGGTTAGACCAAGTTGTGGTGTAAAGCTACCCGGAACTGACCGGCTTAACTAGTAACCACAACAAAGTCTAATGTGAGAGGTTGGGGTGCATTAAGTAATTAATGCCACATGATAGGGTTAAGTTAATTTGATTAATGACTCTTAACCAAATATGACATGGGTAAATGGGTTAAGTAAATTGGTTAGGCTAATGATACTTAACAAAACATGACAAGGTTGGGTAGGTTAAGTGATTTGATTTGCCTAATGACGCTTAACCATTTTTATACGACTAGTGGACGGAGATTAAGTTAACCAACACTTAATCAATCCAACATGATAATTTGGCAAGGTTAAGTAAGTTTTCTTAATGAGACTTAACCATACAAGATGATTAGGGGATGGGGTTAAGTAATTTGCACCTAACTAATCCGACACGGTAATTAGATGGGGTTAATTAATCCACACTTAACTAATCTAAACACGGTAATTCGATGGGGTTAAGTTAAACACTTAACCAATTTAAACTCGGTAATTCAATGAGGTTAAGTAACCAATACTTAACCAACTTAACGTGATAATTTAATGGGGTTAAGCAACTTATACTTAACCAATTATAGATGATGATTTGATGGGGTAAGTAACTTACACTTAACCAATCTAATACGCGGACCTGATAAGGTTAAGTCACAAGACCTTTTTAGAATATAATTAACCATTGTAGTACGATTAGAGGATGGGGTTAAGCCAACCTATACTTAACCAATCCGACTCGATAATTTGATGGGATTAAGATAATCTATGCTTAATTGATCTAGCAAGATAATCCGATAGGATTAAGGTAAGCTAGTACTTGACCAATTTGACTTGATAGGGTTAAGTCATGAGCCTCTGGGTACACTTAACCAACTTGTGGGACTAAGTCTTGAACTTAAATACTTAGCCAATCTTTGACGTGATTCATGGGCGGGTTAAGTCATGGACTTGAATGATAACACTTAACCCAATAGACAAACCCTAGCTAGAAGAACTAGGTAGAAAACCGTGGTTAATCAAGGATAACGGGAAAGGAAGCTAAGTGGTAAACCTTAGTTAAGGGTAACTAAGTAATAATTCTTAGCTATGGACATAGGACTAATTCTCAAAACGATGAGTAACCTGATACGGTAGGTCATCGCTTAGTATACGAGGGGGAGCAAGTTATCTGACTTGGATAAAAGCTCCAGCGCACTGGGTGCCGAAGTGGAAGCTTCGGGGGACGTGAGGATATTCTTGGGATCCCTCTATGGGCTGCCAGGTAATTATACTAGGCCCATGAGAGGTTAAGGTCTGCGTTAGAAGGACCAAGAGTATGCCTTGGTTGCTACGCGAGCAACCTAAAGACTGGGATGGATTAGCGTGGAGTCGACGATTCTTGTTTTTGCCCTGGATAGCACATCGTCGACTACCTACCATCTTTAGTCAATCTTGTACGTGCGGAAAGGCAGGGAACCCCCAACAGACCATGTGCTTGCTATCGAGTCATGGGTGAGGTTGGCCCGTAGGAAAGTGGGCTATAGTGGGGCCGGGGAGTGGTTCTTATACATGATTTTTCTTGGATTGCCTTTCAGTAGTTGAGGGAGGGGTCACGTGGGACCATAGCCACGGGTACAAAAACAGACCTTGATATCTGCATCGGCAGACGATTTAAAGCTCCCGACCGAGTTCCGTATTTCTTGATTTGCCCTGGCACGGAACTCGGATGGCACATTGGGGAACATGTGCATCTAGACATGGAAAACGATTCACGATACATACGTGGGATCAAGGGCGCGGTTGACGGGTGGCGTAATCCCTAGTGGTCCTAGGTGGCCAAAACCCAAACCGAGACAGGGAAACGTTCATTAGGTAGCATAATCCCTAGCGGTCCTAGGTGGCATAAATCCTAAGTGGACGCGTGATAGTTCATGGTAAGGAAACACAACTAGATCAAGGGTTGCAGTCCAAAACAACTTCAAGGATAAACCGTTTACATGGGAAAGCCCGTACAGCCTACGGCAAAGGACTGAACTTATACATGGAAAGAAACATATGAGTTGAGTAACCTATATATGCAGCATATTAGGTTGACATGGACCATTACACGACTTTTGAGTAAGGGTCATTCACGGATAACACGTAATACAGTTGGGGTACTAGTACGATAGGTGCAGAGCAGATGTACAGGATAGATACCATGGGACGTTATACGTGATATATATCTTGGGGATATTATACTTGATAGAAACCTGACGATGTGATACCTTGTTTTATCCTGACATCGTAATTTATCATGACACCTTAGTTTACCTGAGTTCAGTAGTTCATCCTGTTATTTTGATTTAGCTTATCCATCTTGTTATCATGCTTATGTTCATCTCAGTTTCTCATGTCAGTTAACTTTACTAATTTTTATACTAATAGTAGATAGGGCTTACTCAGTCTTTTTGACTGACCCGTTTTGTTTCGCCTCTTTTCTTCCGTTTCCCCCCCCCCCCAGGTTACAGGGAGGAAATATTGTTGTTTAGTTCGGACTTCTTCTGCTTGAAGGTCATCATGGATGGCTTGGACTTCTCTTGGCTATGGCTACTTTACTGTTTTTACTTGGGGAATAATTTATGAAAAAGTCTTTATGCTTCATTATTATTGCAAGACAGGTTTTGATGTACTCTGATGTAAAAGGCTTTAGACCTTAATTATTAATATTTATGAAAGTTTGATTTTACTTCCGCTATGTTATATGTTCTGTCTTGTGATATTTCTGTGCATGTTTACCAATAATGCCCCTCTAAAGCTAGTGCATTCCTTTGCGAGTGACCCTAGCGGAGGCGGGGTGTTACACAAAGCAAGGCTTGTTGTAAAAGGATGCAACCAAAGAAAGGGAAATGACTTTGAAAAGATGTTTGCACCGTTTGTCAAGATGTCTTCCATCAAAGTTGTTTTGGGTCTTCCTGCTAATTTGAACTTAGAAGTTGAGCAGTTGGATGTGAAGACCGTCTTTCTTTATGGTGACCTTGAAGAAGACATTTACATTGAACAATTAGAGGGCTTCGAAGTTAAAGGGAAGGAAGAATATGTGTGCAAATTAAAGAAGAGTTTGTATGGTCCAAAACAAGCTCCAAAGCAATGGTATCACAAATTTGACTCTTTTATGGGGGAGCAAGGCTACAAAACAACAAATAATGGTCATTGTGTTTTCTTGAAGAAATTTGCTAATGATGATTTTATCATTTTGCTACTTTATGTTGATGACATGCTTACTGTAGGGTAAAATGTAGATCGAATTGCTTATTTGAAGCAATAGTTGACCAAGACTTTCCCCATGGAGGAACTTGGTCCAACGAAGAACATTTTCGGAAAGAGAATTATTCATGATCGCAAGGCTTGAAAGTTACGGCTATCACAAGAAGCATATATTCAGAGAGTGTTTAAAAGGTTCAATATGGAGAAAGCAACACCTGTGAGTACTCCACTTGCTATGCATTTTAAATTGTGTTCTCAACAGTGTCCTTCCACAACAGAATAGAAGGAGAAGATGATACATATTCCTTATGCTTCCGCCATTGGTAGTTCGATGTATGCAATGGTTTGCACTCGGCCTGATATAGCTCATGTTGTAGGTTTGGTTAGTAGATTTATTTTTAATTTAGGTAAAGTTCTTTGGAATGCTTATGAGATACATACAGGGTACTGTTGATATGAAGCTTTGTTTTGGGAGTGATAAGCTTTGTCTTGTTGGTTATTCAGATTCTGATATGGCAGGTGATATTGACTGGAGGAAACCTTCTTCGGGTTAATTGATCACTTTTGCAGGTGGAGCAGTGTCTTGGCAATCTAGGCTACAAAAATGTGTGGTTTTGTCTACAACTGAGTCAGAGTTTATTGCAGCGGCCGAGGCATGTAAGGAGTTATTGTGGATGAAGCAGTTTGTTCGTCAGCCTGGATTTTCACAAAAGAGGTATGTGTTGTATTGTGATAGTCAAAGTGCAATCCATCATGCTAAGAATTCAACTTTTCATGCAAAATCGAAGAATATTAATGAGAGATATCATTGGATACACGATGTTCTTGATGATAAGTTAGTTGAGCTTGAGAAAATTCTTACCGATAACAATGGTCTTGGCATGATGACTAAAGCTTTGCCAAAAGGCAAATTTGAGACTTGTCGTTTGATGGCCGGAATCGAAACCACCTCCACATAGTCGGGAGGGGAAGGTTTTTTGGGAATTGGTCCCTTCCTATGTGGAAAAACTCATGCTTATTTAATTGGAGCAATAAGTGTTGCTACGGTATTTCATGCTTATATATGAATAGGTGACTATTTGACTTTTTGTGTGCATTGGTAATTGCACCGTTATTGGATTTGTCGTCTTATTAAATAAATTAGTTGAATAGAGACTTCAAGGTGCCTCTTTGGTGGCTATATATACATCCTTTTTTGGGTAGCAAATACACACAAGATACAAGACAACAACATCAAAATTTTGTCATATTCTCCAAGACTTTGTGGGCTGCTTCTACTATTTTGAGATTGCCCTTTGCTGGAGTGTTTGTGTGAGATCTCTCAGCTTTTCTAAGCTCTATATCCCAGTGATATTTTTCACTTTTGTCGCTTTTTTGTTTTGATGCTATTATTGCTAGCTATTGTTGGATAATTTGTGTATCCACTTTGTAAATTGGATTTGGATTTGTGGACCACTCCATTATCATAGTAAGAGAAGTTTGGGAGGACCCCCATCATTGGTCCCGCGGTTTTTACTCTTCACATTGAAGAGGTTTTCCACGTTAAAAATTCGTGTGTTCTTACTTTATTATTTTCTCTTGTTTTATTGTTTATTTGCATTAATCATTGGTGATTGTGGTGCATTTTGCTGGGTTTGTCTGTGTCATTCATACAAAATATTCCAGGTTTTGTTTATTCCCAAACGCTAACAAAATGAAACACAACAGAAGTTACAATTGTCCGCGTCACCCTAAAAGGTTTGTTCTAATACATGGAAAACATGGTAATCCTTATGTTTCCTAGAACAGTTGACGCTTACCTATTTTCTAGTAGTTGTTACTATAACTCCAACGACATTTCGAACATAAACTTCATCGTCCGATGCTTCTTCAACGTAAAACAGTACATTGCCTTTATACTATGCTTTGTATGTGTAACACCCCGTTATTTTATAACATTAAAATTCACAAATTAAAGTATACTTAATTTTTAGAAGAAGAATTAAGTGAAATGGGTTGCGCTATTATGTTTGTCTCAAAATTTTGGGCAAGATAACATTTGGTTTGCATAAAACGGATAACATATGAAGAAGTTATTAAGCCTTGAAGTTTGTATGCATATGAGAGAAATATATATATATATATATATATATATTCAAAAAATGTTCAAAACATTGAATCGGGAGGGGGAATAGACGAACTGCACCATTTTTAGAGTCGACCCAAGCCCTGCTGGGACGACTAGGGTCCAATTCAGGGTGTTTGGCTATCAACTCGTGGCCCGATTCGCCCTAAGGGCGGATGTGGCATCTGAGTGGTCTTGATTGTTCTGGTTATCACTAGGTTAATCCGACGGCTCTTATTAAATTAGACTTCTATAAAAACACTCCTAAATCCCAAACCCTAATCACATTAATTCATAACAAGAGTCGCCGTGTCGTCAATGGAGAACCTAGAGTAGCCGCCATACACTTTCAACCCTAAAGCAAGATAGAAGCTTGAATCAAAATCAAATCAAATATAAATAACGACTAGTCTACATCAAAGGCGAGCAATTCAGTTTCCGAATACATATCCCAGAAAGACAAGACTATTCTTTTAAATTGTGAGTATGATAGCTTTCATAAAATAAATAATTAATTTAATTATGATAAGATATAATTGGGATTATGAGAATATGATTTTGAATCATGTGATGTAAATTATACGTATGTTTGTGGTGTTGAATCATATGTTAGTCTTATGCAAGTTGTGAATCTTATGCAAGTAGATTCATATATCTTATGCAAGTTTGTGATGATTGGATCATATGTTCATGTATGAATCTTATGCAAGCTTGGGTAATTAAAATATGTGTGAGACATGTATATGCATATGCTAGTTTATGTGACATTAACCTTTATGTCTAGATCCATATGCAAGTTTACATCTTTATGTTTAGACCCATATGCAAGTTTACATCTTAATGTTTAGATCTACATTCAAGTTTACATCTTTATGTTTAGTTCTACATGCAAGTTTACGTCTTTATGTTTGGTTCCATATGCAATTTCACACCTTTATGTTTGGATCTATAGCAGTACATAAGTTATGCAAGTTTATGCCCATTGCCTATGCTAGTTTTGTATCATATGATAGTCTGAATGAAATTCATATGCAAGTTATTGGCTATGTAATCTTATGTCATGATCCTTAGATCTATTTTATGTGTTATGTGATGTTGTTCTACTTTTTATAAGTTAGACTATTTGCGAGTCTAACATATGTCATATGAAAACGTATGAATAGCGTGGGGATGATGGGATAATATTGAATATACGTAAATTGTGAATTGGCATAAAATGGCCTTAAAAGGCATATAATTAATTTGAGACATTAATTAGCATAATTGCTATTTATGGACATAATTTTACGAGACAATTATGGACATAAATAAATTTGGAATTTATTGACAAATTTGAATAGGGATATTAATCCAAGTTGGGTTAAATAAAGATGTGTAATAATTAACCGTGTAAGACACGAGGTTAGACTCTTTTGTGTTGTTAGACTGCCTAGACCCGCTTGGCAAATCCAGCAGCCACAAATGCAAGTCTAATGTGAGAGGTCAAAGGCACGAATTAAATGCGTAACAATTGTAAAGACACGAGGTTAGGCTCGTTTGCGGTATAAGACTGCCCGGACCCTCCCGGCAAATCTAGCAACCGCAAATGTCAGCCTAATGTGGGAGATCTTTACGAGGTTACGGTTCTAATGAATTAAGTAACACTTAACCAGATAAAAATGTGGTGGGACATGGGGAGTTAAGTGGGTGCCTTGGGTGGCATGTGAAATTAAGTGGGTGCCTTGGGTGGCATGTGAAATACGATTAGATGCCCTTAACCAAGATTGAAACATGTAAGAAGACATGAATAAGAATGGGGTTAAGTGGGGAAACCTTAGTGGGTACCAAGCATTGGTGGAAGGCTTGTGTCAAGCATGGTGGCACTTTTCAAACCAGTAACCCATTAAGTATCTTTGTGAGATTGACCCAAGTCGATGACGGGACACGCTTATTGGATTTGATTGTAAGAGGTCAAAATGGGTTAGCGGTGGAAACGCAAGTCCAACGGGGTCATGTGTGTGCGTGGGCCTGTGCTGGTAGGTAAGACGTTGTTGCATCGTGTAGATATAAGTCGTGCCTCTTTGGTGGTATCGGGTTGCCACTTTGGGGAGTGATACACCGCATTGTGGGACCAACATGGGTATCTACGAGTTGGGGAGCCGATTGAATAGGGGTAGTGGCTACAACTAGTGGAGATTGGGGCAGACGACACCTATGAAGGCAGCTAGGGGTACACGAAACTACCATTATCATTATTAAGTTCTGTAGGCGGGATCTATTTTTGGGTGACTAGTGGTGGTGCAGCATAGTAATTATCCTATAGTGATTAGGAATGAGATTAACACCAGAATATTCCTCTTATTTGCTTTGTGATGCCCACATGTTTCATGGTCATATCTTATCTTACTAGTTTATGCCTTATCCTAGTTACTTTAATAATTATATTGTTAAAGTTATTATACTCGACAGACTTTATGTCTGAACCCCTTGTTTTCACCTCTTTTCTTCCTTCTCCCCTTCCCCCACCCCCCCAGGTTCTCAGGGTGGGACTAGTACCAGTGGAGCTTGATCTTGGATCTCTTTCTCTCTTTTGGAAGTGCTTGGATTGCTAAAAGTAAAGTTCAACTCATCTCTTTTATGGCTACTTGTGTTGGGGTTTATGCTTTTTATTTTATGTAGTCTGAAACAATTTATCAAGATGGATATTAAGTGTACTTGGTTTATGAAGTTGTCGTAATCAAATTATTTCTCCACTGCAATAAAAGTTGTTTTAAAATTTTCAAATACCATTATTTATATTTGTCTTGTTATATTCTGTTCTATACACTAAATACGCTCCATGGAAGTTAATGCATTCCCTTTGTGAGTGACATTAATGGACATGGGGTGTTACATGTGGTATCAGAGCTGAAGGTTACCAGACCAGATATGAATTTTGAAAAACTATTTTTCAAAAAGCATTTTATAAAGAAATACTTTTAAAAGTATGTTTTAAGGAAAGTATTTTCAAGATAAAAGTTTGCTTTAAAAACATAACGCCCAAGAGCCATATATCTTTCTTTCGAATTCTCTGTTTTGAATCTCTTCATTTTCTTTTCAGCATGTTTGGAATTCCCAAGATAACCGAGGGGATACCGATACCAGGATGGTTTAGAAGTTATCTGGAAGCTAGGGCCAATGTCGCAGGCCCAGCAAATGCTCCTCCTACTCCCCCCTCCTCCTCCTCCCCGTGTTGATACTTTTACAAAGATATGCAAAGATTTTAGGGCAATGGGCGGGAAACCTTTTCACAGATCAGAGACGTTTGGCTTGAAATTAGCTTAAGGAGGTGGAAGATCTATTTGGTAATTTTAAAGTAGAAGATGGAAGGAAGGTCCAATTGGCTGCTTGGTTAACGAAAGACGAAGCCTTGTTTTGGTGGGAGGTCACGAACGGAGAGCGTCCGACGGAGACATGGATGGATTTCAAGCATAGGTTTGAAATGAGATTCTTGGCGTTGAAGCAATGGGATTTATCAGTAAACGAGTACGTCAACAAGTTCAATAAGTTGGCGAGATTTTGCTTGGAATTGGTAAACACACCTGAGAAGAAGGCCCTGAGGTTTGTAAATGGTTTGAATGAGCTGCTACGTGGGTTGGCGATGACCCACATTCGGATGGGGGATACCTTTGAGAAACTAGTTGACATGGCGCTTATGCATGAGGAAGAGAAAGGTGCGAATGCTAATAAGGCACCGGAGAAGAAAGGAGACCAGAAGAAGCCACAACAGCAAAACAAGAAAAGCGGGAAGAACAATAATGGAAAAGGGAAGAAGAAGTGCTTTAATTGTGGGACCCCAGGCCATCTGAGCAAAGACTGTAGAAAAAGAAGAAGACTGGTTGTTTCCACTATGGAGAGGTAGGTCATCTAGTTAAGGACTGCCCAAGGAAACAGGAGAAAGGGCAAAGAACTTATGGAGGGGAGCTTCTGACTCTCATGGCACCAGGGTAGGAGAGAGGGTAGATTCATGCTCTCATGGCTCTAGGACAGGAGAGAGGTAGAAACATTTCCGTTGAAAGTTTAGTTTTTCTGTTTGATCATCATGTTCGTACTTTGTTCGACTATGGCGCTTCACACTCATTTGTATTTGCTTCGTTAGTTGAAACACAACACCTAAATACTAGTTTAGTTACGGATCACATAGTAGTCTCAAATCCTATTAGTGGTTCGGCTCATCTTTCCATGATTTGTCGGGATTTGAGAGTGTCTATCTTTGGCATTGGGTTTGAATGCAACGCCTTTGTTCTTGGCTTCATGGGCTACGGCTTGATTCTAGTATGGATTGGCTAACTAGATACGATGCCAGCCTAGATTGTGAACGAAGGGTAGTTAGATTGTTGACTCGTTGTGGAAAGACCCCTGATATTTCTTGTGACCCCAGAGGTCGGGTAATGCTTAGCTACCTGGAATCCCTAGACGCATCCAATGATGATTTGAAATCTATTTGTGTGGTCCTTGAATATAGTGACGTCTTCGATGAAGTTCGAGGTTTACCCCGGAGGTGCGAGATAGACTTTCGAATATAGTAGACAATGCAAAGCCAGTTGCATTACCAGTGCACCACATGGCTCCGAGAGAGAGAAGAGAACTCAGTAAGCAAGTGAAAGAATTGCTTGAGAAGGCTTTCATAAGAAGAAATATTTCAGAGTGGGGTGCTCAAGTCGTTTTTGCTACAAAAGCTGATGGTTCACTTAGATCCTGTGCGGAATATGGAGAGCTGAATAAGCTAACAAAGAAGAACAGGCACCCATTGCCGAGGATAGATGATTTATTCGATCGGTTGATGGGTGCTTCAGTTTTCTCGCAACTGGATTTAGCTATAGGGTTTCATCAGCTAAGGCTGGTTGAAGATAGCATCGATAAGACTGCCTTTAGAACTCCAGACGGTTTCTTTAAGTGGCTCGTCATGACTTTTGGTTTGACGAATGCACCCGCATACTTTGTTGACTTAATGAGTAGGGTGTTTAGGGAGTTTCTAAACAAGTATGTGGTTGTCTTTGTAGACGATATTCTGGTTTTCCATAAAAATGAAGAAGAGAATGCCCTACATCTTAGGGAAGTCTTAGAGACCCAACGCGTGCATCAGCTAAAAGCTAAGTTCTCCAAGTGCCATTTTTTGAGAAAAGAAGTGAGGTTCTTAGGACACGTGGTCTCTAAGGAAGGGATAGCTGTGGATCCCGCCAAGATGGTGGCAATCCAAGATTGGAAAAATCCTAATAACGCAATAGAAGTAAGAAGCTTTTTAGGGCTGGCTGGCTATTATAGGAAGTTCATTAAGGACTTCGCGAAGATATCAGCCCCTCTCACTCAATTAATGAAGAAGAATTTGACTTTTACTTAGGTTGTTTACTATGACGATGCTTTCCAACGTCTGAAAAGGGCTTTGACGATAGCTCCAGTTTTAGTTTTGCCGGACGGGAGTAAGACATTCACTGTATATACCGATGCTTGAGGGACAGGGCTTGGCGCAGTTTTAATGCAAGAGGGAAGGGTGATATGCTATGGTGGGAGACAGTTGAAAGTCCATGAGAAAAATTACCCTACCCACGACTTTGAGTTGCGGACATAGTTTTTGCGCTTAATTCATGGCATCATTATTTGCTTGTCGAGAGGTTTGAGTTGTATGCAGACCATAAATCGCTAAAGTACTTATTCTCTCAGAAGGACCTAAACTTGAGGCAACAGAGATGGATGGAGTTTTTGGCATCCTACGATTTTGAGATCGCATATACCCCTGGCAAGGCTAACGTTGTAGCCGATGCATTAAGTAGAAAGAAGTTAACATTAATTCCTTTGTTCATAGAGCGGTAGAGTTTAGAGTATATATCTTCCTTTGACTTCATACCTTCTGTCGATTATGTACCCGGATTATTGGCATCGTTAGAGGTGCAACCTACACTTTTGGGTCGAGTTGGAGAGGCACAGCGAAATGACCCACAGTTGGTTGAGATAGTAGGCCAGCTTACAGGTGGGGAGTCCTTGAGTCATCTTGAAAGATATGCTATACATAAGAGAGGTTGGCTATGTAGAGATGGAAGACTTTGCATACAACAAGGCGAGAGTTTGAAGAAGGCAATTCTTGAAGACTCACATCGCTCTAAGATGACCATACATCCCGGTGGTGATATGATGTATAGGGATATGAAGCGCGTTTTATTTTTGGGCCGAAATGTAGAAGGACGTGGCCGAGTTCTTTGCTAGAAGCTTACTGTGCCAACAAGTTAAGGTGGAGCAAAAGAAGTCTGGAGGTTTGCTCCATCCCTTAGAGATTCCGCTTTGGAAATGGGAAAGCGTTTCCATGGATTATGTAGATAGGTTACCAAGATCAAGGAAGGGTAATAGGGGATTTGGGTAATTGTAGACAGACTTACCGAAAGTGCCCATTTTATTCCCGTTAAAAGTAAAAGGACCGCCGCGTGGTTAGCATCTGTTTACCTTTGAGAGATAGTCCGTTTGCACTGCATACCCTCTAGCATTGTGAGCGATGGAGATCCCATTTTCATAAGCGAATTTGGGAAAAGCTTACAAGAGGTGGTTGGAACGCAATTATGCTTAAGTACCACTTATCACCCTTAGACGGACGGCCAGACAGAGAGAGTAAATTGGGTTCTAGAAGACCTTGTGAGACTATGCACCCTAGACTTTGGAGGAACATGGGAAGAACACCTTCCACTAGTGGAGTTCGCCTGTAATAATAGTTTTTAGGCAAGCATTGGCATGGCACCTTTTGAGGCTCTTTATGAACCACTGTGCCCATCACCTGCATGTTGGTAGGAATCCACTTATAAGGTTTTGCTTGGATCCGACATGATTAGGGAGACTTCGGAGACGATAAACCTGATTCGACGGCGAATGAAGACGGCGCAGGACCGACAGAAGTCATATGCTGATAGGAGATGAACTGATCTTGAATTCAATATTGGGGACATGGTTTTGGTTAAGGTGTCACCGTTAAGAAATGTAGTCCGTTATGGATCAGTAGGGAAGTTGCTACCGAGGTTCGTAGGACCCTTTCCAATTATGGAGAGGATTGGACAGAAGACGTATAGAGTAAAGTTACCAGAGAAGCTCAGCGGAGTTCATGACGTGTTTCACGTTTCACATTTGTGTAAGTGTTTACACAATACAACAGAAGTGGGAGCACATTCGAAGAAGTGGAAGTAGAGTGCAATGCCACGATCAGACGAGCTCCTACATGAATTCTTGGATTGGACGTCAAAAAGCTTCGTAACAAAGAGGTCAAGTTGGTCAAAGTGAAATATGGAGATGATCAAAAAGGCGCGACTTGGGAGACGGAAGACAAAATGCGTACGATGTACCCTTTCCTTTTTGAGGGTATGTTTTAATTTCTCCTTATTCTACCGCTTTGTCGAAACTTGTCCTGTCTTTTAGTATTATCTTTGCGATGACATCTTCGATCTTTAGTTAGGAACAACCCTATGGTTGCAAACATATGTTTGAGACATGTTATGTTTGGTGGATGTAAATGAATGCAAGTGGTTGCTAGTGGTTGCTTGTGGATGCATGTACACACATATTAGGCACTATATCGACTCAATCACCTTCATGTTGCATATAAATGCATGTGCATATCTAAATTAATGGATGTATAATGGTTGTGTTATCATATGGATGCTGCATTTTGATGAATGGTCGTGCACATGTAGAAATAATATGTATCGATAGGATTCTTTCGCATACATAATGGACGCATGGCACTATCATGATTTGCATTAAGGAGGTCAACTGAATCAGTGGACCGTCTGATCTTTGCATTAGATAAGGAACATATACACACATTTTTGCATAAGTTCATATAGAACTATAAATTTCTTTAAGGACAATGGATGCTTGTGGATGATGGTTGAGTAGATGGATGATTGGTTTGTAGGATACATTCTTCTTAACTTAGAGATTTCGGGGACGAAATCCTTTTAGGAGGGGAGAATGTATCACCCCGTAACTTTATAACATTAAAATTAAAAATTAAAGTAAACTTAATTTTTAGAAGAAGAATTAAGTTAACTGGTTTGCGCTATTGTATGTTCGTCTCAAAATTTTCGGTCAAGATAGACATTTGGTTTGCATAAAACAATTAACTTATGAAGATGTTATTAAGCCTTGATGTTTGTATGCATATAGGAAAAATATATATATATATATATATATATATATATAATATTCAAAAAAGTTCAATACAACCAATCGGGAGGAGGAATAGCTGAACCGCACCATTTTTAGAGTCGACCCGAGCTCCTCTAGGTCAACTAGTAGTCGATCCAGGGTGTTTGGCTGTCAACCCGTGGCCTGATTCGCCCTAAGGGCTGATGTGGCACCTGAATGGTCCTGATGGTTCTGGTTATCCCTAGGTTAATCCGACGGCTCTTATTAAATTAAACTTCTACAAAAACACTCCTAGACCCCTAACCCTAATCACATTAATTCATAACAAGAGTCGTCATGCCGTCAATGGAGAACCTAGATTAGCCGCCATACACTTTCAACCCTAAAGCAAGATAGAAGCTTGAATCAAAATCAAATCAAATCTAAATAATGATTAGTCTACATCAAAGTCGAGCAATTCAGTTTAAGAATACAGATCCCAGAAAGAAAAGACTATTCTTTTTAATTGTGAGTATGATAGCTTTCACAAAATAATCAATTAATTAATTTAATTATGATAAGATATAATTGGGATTATGAGAATATGATTTTGAATCATGTGATGTAAATTATATGTATGTTTGTGGTGTTGAATCATATGTTAGTCTTATGCAAGTTGGATCATATGTCAGTTCTTATGTGAATCTTATGCAAATTGAATCATATATCTTATGCAAGTTTGTGATGATTGGATCATATATTCATGTATGAATCTTATGCAAGTTTGGGTTGGTAAAATATATGTGAGATATGTATATTTATATGCTAGTTTATGTGACATTAACCTTTATGTCTAAATCCATTTGCAAGTTTTCATCTTTATGTTTAGAGCCATATGAAAGTTTGCATCTTTTTGTTCAGATCTATATGCAAGTTTACATCTTTATGTTTAGATCAATATGCAAGTTTAAATCTTTATGTTCATATCCATATGCAAGTTCACACCTTTATGTTTGGATCTATAGCAGTACATAAGTTATGCAAGTTTATGCACATTACCTATGCTAGTTTTGTATCATATGCTAGTTTGAATGAAATACATATGCAAGTTATTGGCTATGTAATCTTATGTCATGATCCTTAGATCTATTTTATGTGTTATGTGATGTTGTTTTTCTTTTTATAAGTTAGACTATTTGCGAGTCTAACATATGTCATGTGAAAACGTACGAATAGCATGGGGATGATGGGATAATATTGAATATACATAAATTGTGAATTGGCATAAAATGGCCTGAAAAGGCATATAATTAATTTGAGACATTAATTGGCATAATTGGTATTTATGGACATAATTTTAAGGGATAATTATGGGCATAAATAAATTTGGAATTTATTGACAAATTTGAATAGGGATATTAATCCAATTTGGGGTTAAATAAATATGTGTAATAATTAACTACATAAGACACGAGGTTAGACTCTTTTGTGGCGTAAGACTGCCCGGACCCGCCTGGCTAATCCAGCAATTACAAATGTCAGTCTAATGTGAGAGGTCAAAGGCAAGAATTGAATGCGTAACAATTGTAAAGACACGAGGTTAGGCTCGTTTACGGTATAAGACTGCTCGGACCTGCCCGACAAATCCAGCAACCGCAAATGTCAGCCTAATGTGGGAGGTCTTTACAAGGTTACGATTCTAATGAATTAAGTAACACTTAACCAGATAAACATGTGGTGAGACATGGGGGTTAACTGGGTGCCTTGGGTGGCATGTGAAATTAAGTGGGTGCCTTGGGTGGCATCTGAAATACGATTAGTTGCACTTAACCAAGATTGAAACATTTAAGAAGACATGAATAAGAATGGGATTAAGTGGGGAAACCTTAGTGGGGACCAAGCATAGGTGGAAGGCTTGTGTCAAGCATGGGGGCCTTTTTCAAACCAGTAACCCATTAAGTATCTTTGTGAGCTCGACCCAAGTCGAGGACGGGACACGCTTAATGGATTTGATTGTAAGAGGTCAAAACGGGTTAGCGGTGGCAACCCAAGTCCAACGGGGTCATGTGCGTGCGTGGGCCCGGGCTGGTAGGTAAGACGTTGTTGCATCGTGTAGATATAAGCCTTGCATCTTTGGTGGTATCGGGTTGCCACTTAGGGGATTGGTATACCCCACTGTGGAACCAGCACGAGTATCTATGAGTTAGGGAGCCGATCTAATGGGGGTAGTGGGTACAACTAGTGGAGATAGGGGCAGACGGCACCTATGAAGGCAGCTAGGGGTACACGAAACTACCATTATCATTATTAAGTGGAAACACCCCACCCTCCATTAAGGTCACTCACAAAGGGAATGCCTTAACTTTGGTGGAGGTTTTTAAGTAAAAGTCACAGATAAACACAAAACAGATATATATAAACACATATATGTATAAGCAGCGGAAAACAACAGACTTTTTATTTCATAAAAATGTTTTCATACAAAGCCTTACCATAACTGTCACATAATAACTTCCAAAACATTATATCATCATTTCTGTCTTGGTAATTCAATAAAGAAGCATAAAAACATAATTAAAACTGCATAATCCCCGTAGAGTGTGTCCAACAGCCATTGCCAAAGAAAGAGAGTCCAAACCATACATCTACTATCTTGTAACTTGCAAAGATTCTGCCTAAGCTGGGTTGTTTCCTCCCTGTGGATCAGGGGGGAACGGAAGAAAAGAAGACGAAAGAAAATAGGATCAGACATAAAGCCTGGTAAGTATAGTGACTCCTCAGTATGAGAATAAGAAAAAGGTCATGACAAGTATAAACTGGAAATGGGAAAGTGTCATAAACTACGGTAAAGAAGTTTGAATCGAATATACTATCGCATCCCACACTATATCTATGCACCTACTTGTATTGTCTTAACTGGCACCCCATGCAGGAGATGAAGTGATCCCCTTTTTCTAAAGATCGGCTCCTACTCGCATAATCATCTATGTCCTACGGCCCCCAAATATTGTAGACACCTATGCTGGCCCCACCATGGGGTGTATCAAGTCCCATGGTGGCGACCCGACACAATCCTTAGAATGCATAGGTTATACTACTGGTGCCCCCAGTGCCCTGTTTGTTTGCTCCGAAGTGTGTGCACACCCGCACTCCGTTAGAACCCACACTGTTGCACCCACCGCCGTCGCTTTTGACCGCTTACAATCAGCCCAGTATTCGTGCCCCACCCTGCCTAGTTTCAAGATACCATGATACCTAATTGGGTTACTGTTGAAATGGGTCCCCATTACTAGGGTTTTGTAATCAAATATGTTAAGTGGTTAAGTGTCTGTACTTACCTAACCCCACCCATCAGTTTAATTAACATGTTGAATTGGTTAAGTATTTTGGTTAACTTAATCCTACCATCCTGACTGTCTGTCCTTAGCTTTTTAAAGCATCAACCACTCACATTAGACAGGTATTGTTACGGTAACTAGATGTGCTGGTCGGTTCCGGGCAGATTTAAACCGTAACTCTGTCTAACCTCGGGTCCTTATTGGGCTCAATGCTTAACCACCCACATTGGATAGGTATTGTTGTGACTACTGGACTGCCGGGCGGGTCCGCACAGGTTTACATCACAACTCAATCCAATCTCGTGTTAAGCATATTCGTATTTTCTAAATTTACATATTTGTCTTTATTACTTATTATATGTAAATTTGTCAACAATTGAATGTTGTGGCCCACTTTCCAAGTTTAACATTTTTGGTATAAGAATTTATACCATTCAAGTGCCACTAATTTTGGCATGTGACAAACATGCCAATTTCATATATTCTCTTATGTCAAGTTTTACCAATATTCCAAACGTTGCCCCGTTTAGATATTAGGCTAACAATCTTAGCCTAATTCTCATTCGCATGGTTTTTTACATATAATATTAGGCTAAAAACTTAGCATAATTTAGCGCACACAAATTGGCATAAGGGAATTCATAAATATAAACATGACATATGTGTAAACTTGGCATTTTTGGCATAGTCAATATGAATATCATGGGTGTGAACTTGCAAAATAGTCAACATACATATATGTGAGTTTGCAACATAGACTAAATCATGGGTTTCAACTTATCATGTAAGCTTGCATTGAAATAGGGATCTAACAAAATAGGTATCACATAAATTAGCTCATGATTTAGGCAACATAAGCCTAAACATGTTTTGGATCTAGGCATAACATTGAACATCACTAGCATATGACGAGAACATGACATTTTCATAAGTATGTACAATTTTATGATAAGGGTGTGAACTAGATCCAATCATATATCTAATTACAACATGAAACATGTATTAAAGTGGATCTTGGCATGGATCCAATTAAGTTGCAACTTTATTACAAGCATACTGGCATGTATGTGAACATAATCATTTAGGCATAAAGGTTCTAGCATATATATACATGAAATCTTAATCACATACAACCTATATAATTCACATAAACATATAGGTGTCGATTACAACATGAACTATACAACTTGCATGTGATTCTACATGTACAATAGGATCAACATAAACTCATTTATATCACAAACATCACAATACCACAATCATTACATCGCATATGAATCAGCATCGTTGTTATACAATAACACAATTTCATTCCCAATTTACAACGAATCAAGTCTTAATTTTATTCACATCGGAAGAATCACTATACTTACAACAAACGACGGTCTTGTTTTCTGATTTCTGAATTCTGATTTGAATTGCTTTCCTTTGGGTAGACTAACGTATATTTGATTATTGTTTCAACCTTAATTTGGCTCGTCTATAAGCTTTTCTACAAGTGGTGGCTCCTCCTAGTTTTCTCCCGACAGCATGGCGGCTCTGTCTCTAATTTCTTATATGAATTTAGGTTTGGGTGTTGAGTTATATTTATAGAATTTCAGAATGATATGAGCCGTCAGATGATCACAGACGAATCTAGACCATTCACTTCGACAGGAGCCAAACAAAATGCGACATGTCAGCCCTAGTGACACAGCCAAGCCTCAGAAATCGACCAGAACCAGGCCAGAACCCGACCAGGCCAGCCAGGGCCAAACCAGGTCGACTGGGCAAGTCGATCCTATGGTCGACCTGGTCACCCAGGTCGACCCCCAGGTCGACCTGATGCCTCGGCGGGAATTTTCCCGCCCAGTCCAATTTGGGTATGAATTCGAAATTTGAACAAAAATTTTGAACCGTTTGAATTTTAAATTGAGTTCTGAAACTTCCGAAGGTCATAACTCCTTCATACGGAGTCCGATTCATGCAAACTTGGACTCTATCTTTTGCAGAATTCCAAAACAAACGCAATCGCGTAACACGATTCCCTTAATTCTTTCATCTAGAATTAATTATACTTAAATTTGTTAATTTACAGTTAACAGAAAATTCCGGATGTTACATTCTCCCCTCCTTAAAGGATTTCGTCCTTGAAATCTTCAAGTCTCGGAGAACGTAAGTCATGACATCCAATCGTCCATCTACTCAACCATCAACCACAGGCGTCCATTGTACTTAAAATACTTCTACTGCTTTATGATCAAATGCACAGTGTGTGTACATGTTCTTATCTAATGCAAAAGTTAGGCGGTCTTCTAATTCAGTTGACCTCCTTAATGCAAATAATGTAGGTCTCATGAATCCATATGTATGCAATTTTTTTTCTATTCATAATTCTACATGAGTGCGCAACCATTCATACAAATACGACATCCATATGACGAAATATCAAATTTCAACCACATACAAATATGAATACATATATGCATATGTAGTATGAAGTGACTGAGCTGATCTAAAACCTAGGTTGTGTGTGTGTATATGCATCCACGAGCAACCACTTGCAACCACTTGAAGCCATCAACCATAACATGTTTCAAATACATGTTTACATCCAAAGGGGTTTCAACCTAAGGATAAAGGATAATATCGAAGTGATCATACCTAAAAAGATAGATACAAGCACAACTTTAAGGAAAAAGAGAGGTCAAGGATATACCCTCAAAAAGAAAAGGGTAGGTCGCGTGTATTCTGTCCTCAGTCTCCCAAGTTGCGTCTTCCTCGGCGTCGCTCCACTGAACTTTAACGAGCTTGACTTCGCGGTTGCGTAGCTTTTTCACTTCAGTTCCTACGATTCGAGTTGGAACTCTCCTTATTGTTGCTTCGCGTTCTACTTCGACTTCTTCTAGCATGTTTGGCTCCACCACTTACGCGGATTCATGTAGACATTTTCGGAGATGAGAAACGTGAAAGACGTTATGAATTCCAACCAATCTTTCAGGCAGTTCTACTCTATAAGCCATTTTCCCAATCTTCTCGAAGATAGGGAACGGTCCAACAAATCTTGGTGCTAGCTTTCCTGCGGATCCAAAGCGAACGATGTTCCTTAAAGGAGATACCTTAAGGAAAACCCTATCCCCAACCTCAAACTCAAGGTCGGTCCTTCTTTTGTCTGCGTATGATTTCTGACTATCTTGGGCAATCTTCATTCTCCTTCGTATCAGGTCTACTTTTTTCTGAAGTCTCTCTCATCATGTCTGGCCCAAGTATAATCTTTTCAATAGACTCCCATGACCAAGTTGGTGATCGGCAAGGTCTTCCATATAGACCTTCGAAGGGCGCCATGCCGATAGTGGCTTGGTAACTGTTGTTGTAAGCGAATTCCACTAAAGGAAGATGATCCTCCCAAGTCCCTCCGAAGTCAAGAACGCATAGTCTCAAAATATCTTCCAATACTCTATTCACCCTTTCTGTCTGACCATCAGTTTGCGGGTGATACGTCGTGCTCAAGCATAACTGTGTGCCTACAGCTTCTTGCAGATTCTGCCAAAATTCGTCGTGAAGATGGGATCTCTGTCACTCACTATACTGGAGGGTATTCCATGGAGTCGAACTATTTCCTTGAGATAAAGAGAATCTAAAGACAAAGCAGTCCTTCTACTCTTGATATGTAAAAAGTGGGCGCTTTTAGTAAGCCTGTCCACTATTACCCAAATGCTAATATTGCCTCTTCTTGACCTAGGCAACCCATCAATGAACTTCGTTGAAATGCTATCCCACTTCCATTGAGGGACTTCTAGAGGATGAAGCAGTCCTCCAGGCTTCTTCTGTTCCGCCTTGACCTGTTGGTATATCATGCACTTAGAAACGAAATCTGCCATGGCCTTCTTCATGCCATCCCGAAAGAAAACTCTCTTTACGTCCTTGTACATCTTGTCCCCGCCTGGATGTATTGTCATCTTGGAATGATGTGCTTCCTCGAGAACCTTCTTTACCAAATCCCTTGCTTGTGGGACGCATACTCTTCCATCTCGCCTCAGCCAACCCTTATCATCGATGGAGTACCTATTGAGGTGATTGGAAGTTTCACCCATAATTAAATTATCAATCACATCCATAAGCCGAGGGTCTTCGCGTTGTGCGGCCCCTATTGAGTCTAAAAGAGTGGGCTGTACTTCTAGGGATGCCAATAAACCAGGTATAAAATCTGGGGAGGACCTAAAGTCGAAACTGGCTATATACTCCAAGCTTTGCCTTTCCACAAAGAGAGGGCTTAAGATCAGTTTCTTTCGGCTCAACGCGTCTGCTACTACGTTGCCTTTGCCGGGAGTATAAGAAATTTCAAAGTCATATGAGGCAAGGATCTCCATCTACCTTTGCTGCCTCAAGTTAAGATCTTTCTACGAGAAAAGATACTTCAACAATTTATGGTCAGTATATAATTCGAATTTCTTACCTAGGAGATAACAGCGCCAAGACTTAAGCGCAAAGACGATGGCGGCCAACTCAAGATCGTGGGTTGAGTAGTTCTTTTCATGAACTCTCAGTTGTCTTCCACCGTAAGCTACTACCCTCCCTTCTTGCATCAGAATGGAGCCTAGTCCCGTACTGCAAGCATCCATGTATACTGTGAACATCTTGCTTCCATCTGGCAAAGTTAGAACTGAGCTTGTTGGGAGAGCCCTTTTCAGGCATTGGAAAGCAATATCATAGTTTAAATCCCAAGCAAATGGCAGATTCTTCTTTGTTAGCCTTGTGAGTGGAGCTGGGATTTTCGCGAAATCCCTAATAAACTTTTAGTAAAAACTGGCTAGCCCAAGAAAGCTTCGGACTTCGGTTGCATTTCTTGGTGTCTTCCAATCTTGCACTGCCACCACTTTCCCGGGGTCCACAGCTAATCCCTCTTTGTGCAATATATGTCCAAGAAATCTTACTTCTTCTCTCCAAAAGTGGCATTTGGAGAATTTGGCTTTTAGCTGATGAACTCGAAGAGTTTCCATGATCTCCTTCGGATGCTGAGCATGTTCTTCCTCATTCTTTGACAAGATCAAAATATCGTCCACGAAGACCACCACGAACTTATTGAGGAATTCTCTAAACACCCTGCTCATTAGGTCTACGAAAGCGGGTGCGTTTGTCAAACCGAAAGGCATGACAAGCCACTCGAAGAAACCGTCTAGGGTTCTGAACGCCGTTTTATCAATACTATCTTCAGCTACCCTTAGCTGATGGAACCCAGTAGCCAGATCAAGTTGGGAGAAGACCGACGCACCTACACGCTGATCAAACAAATCGTCTATTCTGGGAAGCGGGTGTCTATTCTTTTTAGTCAACTTGCTTAACTGCCTATAGTCCACACAAAGACGTAGTGAACATCTACTTTGGTAGCGAACACCACTGGAGCACCCCATTCCAAGATACATTTCCTTATAAACCCCTTCCCGAGAAGCTCCTTAACTTGCTTACTGAGCTACTTTCTCTCCTTTGGATCCATTTGTCTAACAGGCAGAGCTACGGGCATTGCTTTATTAACAAGATATATGCGGAAGTCTATTTCCCGCTTCGGAGGTAAGCCTTTCACCTTTTCAAAGACATCCGAATATTCCCGGACCACTCTAACCGACTGCAATTTCTCAACAGAAGCATCAAGCGACTCTAGATAACTAAGCATAAAAACATTCAAGGGATTGCAAGAAATTTCTAGAGTGTTACCGAGCCGAGTCAAGAGTCTACCCACTCTTTTCTCACAATCAAGAATGGAACAATTACCAGATAACCAGTCCATGCCTAAGATCAGTCCATATCCTGAGAAGCCCAAAACAAAGGCGCTACATCTAAATTCAACACTTAGAATAGAGATTTTCAAATCCAAGCAAACCATCGACAATTAAACCGAGCCCCCAATTGGATTCGAAACAACCAAGGGATCTTCTACCATACTAGTGTCTAGGTGTAGAGATTCTACTAAAGCAGATGAAATAAAGGTGTGTAATGCACCAGAATCAAAGAGAGTGCGAATTGGATGATCATAAAGATAAACTAAGCTTTCTATGGAAATATATCTACCTCGTTCCTGTAGAGGTGCCACCAGCGCGTGAACCTGTCCCCCTAAGGGGGATCCAGACCTCTGTCCTTGCCCCCGCTTCTTTGGGCAGTCCTTATACAAGTGCCCAGTCTCTCCTCAATGAAAACAACTACCATTCATCTTCGCCTTCTTCTTTCTGCAGTCTTTTGCTATATGTCCCACAATGCCATAGAAATTACACTTTCTCTTTTCACGGAATTTGTTGTTCTTCCCGCCTTTCTTAAAGTCTATCTTCTTAGCCTGTAAAACTTCTTTCTTTTCTTGAGGCACTTCCACCTTTGCCTCCTTCTTGCCATTATCTTGCTCGTGTAGCAGCGCCATGTCCACCAAGCTATCATAAGTTGCTCCCATGGGTATATGGGTCATTGCAAGGCTGTGTAGAGGCCCATTCAGACCTTTGATGAAGCGAAGGGCCTTCTTGTGTTGGGTGTTTACTAAATCCAGCCCAAATCTGGCCATTTGATTAAACTAATTGACGTACTCCTTGATTGTCATATTTCCTTGTTTCAAAGTTAGGAACTTCTCCATTTGCTGGCTTCTTTCAACTTGGGAGACGAATTTCATCTCAAACCTCATCCTGAAATCTTCCCAAGTCTCCACTGGCATTTCAGCATGAGTAACTTCCCACCAATAGGAAGCCTCATCCTTAAGCAACCACACTGCTAGTTGTATCTTTTTCCTGTCATCAACTTCGAAGATGACGAACAAGTCCTCGGTCTCCTTCAGCCAGTTCCTTGCTGCCACAAATGATTCAGTTCCATAAAATTCCTTTCCTCCCATAGCCTTGAAGTCTCTACATGTTTTAGTGAAAGTATTTCCACGAGGAGGAGGAGGAGGAGGAGTAAAAGCTTCTGTAGCTGGGGAGTAATATCCCCAGACATGGTGAAACGAAAAGGAAAGATTCAAGACAAAAGGATAGAGAGATAGTGCATATTGGTTTAGGGGACTTTGCCTTTTAAAAACAACTCTTTTTCTTGAAAACAATGCTTCTTTAAACTTCTTTTTGAAAATAGTTTCAAAAACTTTTATCTAGTCTGGTAAAACTGTGCTCTGATACCAAGTGGAACATCCCACCCTCCATTAAGGTCACTCACAAAGGGAATGCCTTGACTTTGGTGGAGGTTTTTAAGCAAAAGTTACAGATAAACACAAGACAGATATATATATACACATATATATAAGCAGCGGAAAACAATAGACTTTTTATTTCATAAAAATGTGTTCATACAAAGCCTTACCATAACTGTCACATAATAACTTCCAAAACATTACATCAACATTTCTGTCTTGGTTATTCAATAAAGAAGCATAAAAACATAATTAAAACTACATAACCTCCATAGAGTGTGTCCTACAGCCATTGCCAGAGAAAAAGAGTCCAAACCGTACATCTACTATCTTGAAGCTTGCAAAGAATCTGACTAAGCTGGGTTGTTTCCTCCCTGTGGATCTTGGTGGGGGGGGGGGGACAGAAGAAAAGAAGACGAAAGAAAATAGGGTCATACATAAAGCCTAGTAAGTCAAGTGACTCCTCAGTATGAGAATAAGTAGAAGGGCACGACAAGTATAAACTGGAAATGGGGAAGTCTCATAAACTAAGGTAAAGCAGTTCGAATCGAATATACTATCGCACCCCACACTATATCTCTGCACCTACTTGTATTGTCTTAACTGGCACCCCATGTAGGAGGTGAAGCGATCCCCTTTTTCTAAATATCGGCTCCTACTCGCATAATCATTTGTGTCCTACGGCCCCCAAATATTGTAGACACCTATGCTGGCCCCATCAAGGGGTGTATCAAGTCCCATGGTGGCGACCCGACACAATCCTTAGAATGCATAGGTTATACTACTGGTGCCCCCAATGCCATGTTTTTTTGCTCCGAAGTGTGTGCACGCCCGCACTCCGTTAGAACCCACACTGTTGCACTCACTGCCGTCGCTTTTGACCGCTTACAATCAGCCCAGTAATCGTGCCCCCACCCTGCCTAGTTTTAGGGTACCATGATACCTAATTGGGTTACTGCTGAAATGGGTCCCCGATACTAGGGTTTTCTAGTCAAACATGTGAAGTTGTTATGTGTCTGTATTTACCTAACCCCAACCATCAGTTTAATTAACATGTTGATTTGGTTAAGTGTTTTGGTTAACTTAACCCTACCATCTTGACTGTCTGTCCTTAGCTTTTTAAAGCACCGACCACTCATATTAGACAGGTATTGTTATGGTTACTAGATGTGCCGGTCGGTTCCGGGCAGATTTACACCGTAACTCAGTCTAACCTCGGGTCCTTATTGGGCTCAATGCTTAACCACCCACATTGGATAGGTATTGTTGTGACTACTGGGCAGCCGGGCGGGTCCGGGCAGGTTTACATCATAACTCAATCCAACCTCATGTTAAGCATATTCGTATTTTCTAAATTTACATATTTGTCTTTATTACTTATTATATGTAAATTTGTCAACAATTAAATGTTGTGGCCCACTTTCCAAGTTTAACATTTTCGGTATAAGAATTTATACCATTCAAGTGCCCCTAATTTTGGCATGTGACAAACATGCCAATTTCATATATTCTCTTATGTCAAGTTTTACCAATATTCCCAACATTACCCCATTTAGATATTAGGCTAACAATCTTAGCCTAATTCTCGTTCGCATGGTTTTTAACATATAACATTAGGCAAAAAACTTAGCCTAATTTAGCGCACACAAATTGGCATAAGGGAATTCATAAACATAAACATGACATAGGTGTAAACTTGGCATTTTTGGCATAGTCAATATGAACATCATAGGTGTGAACTTGCAAAATAGTCAGCATACATATATGTGAGTTTGCAACATAGACTAAATCATGGGTTTCAACTTATCATGTAAACTTGCATTGAAATAGGGATCTAACCAAATAGGTATCACATAAATTAGCACATGATTTAGGCAACATAAGCCTAAACATGTTTTGGATCTAGGCATAACACTGAGCATCACTAGCATATGACGAGAACATGACATTTTCATAAGTATGTATAATTTTATGACAAGGGTGTGAACTAGATCCAATCATATATCTAATTACAATATGAAACATGTATTAAAGTGGATCTTGGCATGGACCCAATTAACTTGCAACTTTCTTATAAACATACTAGCATGTATGTGAATATAATGGTTTAGACATAAAGGTTCTAGCATATATATATATATATATATATATATATATATATATACATGAAATCGTAATCACATACAACCTATATAATTCACATAAACATGTAGGTGTCGATTACAACATGAACTATACAACTTGCATGTGATTCTACATGTACAATAAGATCAACATAAACTCAATTATATCACAAACATCACAATACCACAGTCATTACATCGCATATGAATCAGCATCATTGTTATACAATAACACAATTTCATTCCCAATTTACAACAAATCAAGTCTTAATTTTATTCACATCAGAAGAATCACTATACTTACAACAAACGACGGTCTTGTTTTCTGATTTCTGAATTCTGAATTTGAATTGCTTTCCTTTGGGTAGACTAACGTTGATTTGATTATTGTTTTAACTTTAATTTGGCTCGTCTCTAAGCTTTTCTACAAGTGGAGGCTCCTCCAAGTTTTCTTCCGACAGCATGGCGGCTCCGTCTCTAATTTCTTATGTGAATTTAGGTTAGGGTGCTAAGTTATATTTATAGAATTTCAGATTGAATTGAGCCGTCAGATGATCACAGACGAATCTAGACCATTCACTTTGAGAGGAGCCAACCAAAATGCAATATGTCAGCCCTAGTGACACAGCCAAGCCTCAGAAATCGACCAAAACCAGACCAGGCCAGCCTTGGCCAAACCAGGTCGACTGGGCAGGTCGACCCCCAGTTCGACCCCCAAGTTGACTCTATGGTCGACCTGGTGCCTGGGCGGGAATTTTCCCACCTAGCCCAGTTTAGGTTTGAATTCGAAATTTGAACAGAATTTTTGAACCGTTTGAATTTTAAATTGAATTCGGAAACTTCCAGACGTCATAACTCCTTCATACGGAGTCCGATTCACGCAAACTCGGACTCTATCTTAGGCAAAATTCCGAGACGAACACAATGGCGTAACCCGTTTCCCTTAATTCTTTCATCTAAAATGAATTATACTTAAATTTGTTAATTTATATTTAATAGAAAATTCGGGGTGTTACATAAGTTCTGTAGGCGGGATCAACTTTTAGGGTGACTAGTGGTGGTGCAGTATAATAATTATCCTATAGTGATTAAGAACGAGATTAACGCCAGAATATTCCTCTTATTTTCTTTATCATGCCCACTTGTTTCATGGTCATATCCTATCTTACCAGTTTATGCCTTGTCCTAGTTACTTTAATAATTGTATTGTTAAAGTTTTTATACTCGCCAGACGTTATGTCTGACCCTCTTGTTTTTGCCTCTTTTCTTCCTCCCCCCCCCCCCCCCCCAGGTTCTCAGGGGGGGGGACTAGTACTGGTGGAGGTTGATCTTGGATCTCTTTCTCTCTCTTTTGGAAGTGCTTTGACTACTGAAAGTAAAGTTCATCTCATCCCTTTTATAGCTACTTGTGTTGGGGTTTATGCTTTTTATTTTATGTAGTCTGAAACAATTTATCAAGATTGATATTAAGTGTACTTGGTTATGAAGCTATTGTAATCAAACTATTTCTCCGCTGCAATAAAAGTTGTTTTAAAATTTTCAAGTACCATTATTTATAAATGTCTTGTTATATTCTATTCTATACACTAAATACGCTCCATGAAAGTTAATGCATTCCCTTTGTGAGTGACATTAATGGACTTGGGGTGTTATAGTATGTATTATTGATTGTTGGATGCCGATGCACATTAATAGTGTATCCATTCGTTTCTACGGTTACATGTTACGAAGATATAAGATACCAATAGGTATTTTTTCCCTAATATTTTTTTGTGCAATGAAGAAAAATATACGTATAAATAATTTTATTTGCAGGAGTAGCTTACTGAAGGAAAAATGTGCCATTAGGGGCATGTAACCGAGTCAGACTCAAATCCACTATAATTTTTTTTCCTTTTCTATACTAAGTTTTTTTTTAGTTTAATGGGGTTTTAAGCATCTCTGTTTTTAAAAAAATTACAATTTTCCTTTATTTAAGAGTTATTAACACTAAGTTTGTCTGAATGAGGAATCAAGTAACAGTTTGAATCAAAAAGTTACACATTTGGAAGGTAATAGACTGAAACAGTAAATGCATACCACGAAGAGCAAGGAAGGCTAATAGAAGTCGAAGGAAAATATCTTTGTAAAACCCATTATAAATCTGCTAGGATTGTTTTAGCGATTTTTATTTACGTTTAATCCGATGCAACTGAGACTAATATAAAACACAAAATATTTATTTCTCTATTTTCTTTCTTCCTTTATTAATCTCATCATGTGTACAACTACTATACAAATAATGTACTCATTAACCACTATTGTGCATTTGAATAAGTTTTTTTTGATTTGGTTAAAAATCATATACGTTCTATTGATAATCCATGATACAGTATGTATCATAGATCTATTTTTCTGCGATAAAATGACATACTACAGCTATTTATTTCCAAGGTTCGCAAGACAACGGTTTTAATGCAGGGTTTTAGCAAGTGGTTTTACCGACATTAGCAATAAATGTATTTTTATCAATTCTTTGTTTTTGCTAGTTGTAACCGACATTTAAAACAGCTTACTAGCTTTGTCCATTCTATATTTATTTACAACTTATTAGCATTAATTTTTCTTAAATATGTTTACAATTTTTTAATACACAATAACTGATAACTAGTAGTTTATATAAAGTAAATAATTCTTAATGGTTAATCAGTTATGAATGATAATTTATAGTTAATAGTTTATAAATTATGACTTATATGCCTAGTAGTTTATAATCTACAATGATGCTTGATTGTAGATAAATAATTTATAACCTATAATTATTTTAACAATTAATATTATAGTATAATCATTGATTATCAAAAAGATAAAAAGATTAATATTTTACCACAGTAACGTATAAATAATAATATATCATTGTTTAATAGTTTTTTTACCTAATAATTAATTATGATTGCCAATTCAATAATTACAACTATTTTCAATAAGTAAATGTATAAAAAGTAGTATTAATTAATGACTACTTATAAATAGTTACACACTATAATTTCAAATTTATATTTTTTTCAATCACTACTAGAAAGGCTTCAAATAGAGACATATATGGCTAGCGACGGTAAAATAATGGGTATCGCTAGCCATCAACTACCTCAATAAACCCGCAAAATCAAGATAGAATTTTCGCCTTCCCACTTGGCCTTTTATCTTTCCCGCCATCATTTTAGAAAAATTAAACGATGAACCGACGCCGTCACACTCCAGTGCCCCTTCTGTCGTCGCTTCCGACCATCACTGCCTTGTTGCTCTCTGATCGGTTACTGCTTCTCCTCTCATAGGTTCAGGTATATTTTTTATAAATATTTGTAACATTGGTTAGTTGGAATTTTAGGTATAATTTAAAAAAAAAATTATAAAAGATTATACTATTGAAATTTTTATAAACACAACTAGTGACTAATAATCTAGAATTAATTATTTATTATAATTAGTGGTTAATAATTTGTCATGTAAAATTACTAAATTATTGTTAAAAAAATTTAAAACTAATATATAAATAATAATCGATAAGGAAAAAATGCATATGGTGCTAAAGTTTAATTTTTAGAGGATGTTATGCAAATTTTAGTCGTTGCTAAAATTTTACTCTATACTAAGCCAAAATCGCCCAAAACACACATTTCCTGTATCTGAAGGTCATCGATTCATCATTCTCTTTTGTCGCAACTCAACCAACTCATCAACCTCCCATCCATCTGTATCTAACATAACCAATTGCAAACCCTCATTTATACAATGTTGATACTTCTATAAGGAAAGGGAAGCTCTGATTGAAACATATGGATGTAAACATGTGATTGAAACATGTTACGGTTGATGGTTGCAAATGGTTGCAAGTGGTTGCTAGTGGATGCATGACACACATTACGCACTAGATCGGCTCAGTCACATTTTCATGTTGCATATGCATGGGTGCTTATACTTGTACATGGCTGGAACTTGTTATGCTATCACTTGGATGTTGCATATGGATGAATGACTGTGCACTCATGTAGAGATTATGAACTATGCCAAGAATTTGCATACATGTTGGATTCATGACACTAACATATTTTGCATTAAGGAGGTTTACTGAATCAGTCACCGCCTGATCTTTTGCATTAGATAAGTACATATACACACACTTTCTTCATGTGTTCATACAGCACTTGAAATCTTTTAAGGACAACGGTTGCCTGTGGATGATGCCTTGAGTAGATGGATGATGGATGGTAGGACACACCCTCCCTAACTTGGAGATTTCGGGGCCGAAATCCTTTAAGGGGGGAGAATGTAACAACCCGTGTTTTTATAACGTGTAATAACCATAAGTCAGGGCAGAATTAATTTTTAAAATAAGAATTAAGGAAAACGGGTTACGCCATTGCGTTCATCTTGAAATTCTGCTTGGAAAAGAGTCTGAGTTTTCGAAAATCGGAGCACGTATGACCAAGTTATGACCTTTCTAAGTTTTCAGAAGTTTTCAAGTTCAAAATAGCTCAATTCGAATTCAAAAATTCGAATTTCAAACCTCCAAATGGACTGGGCGGGAAATTTTCCGCCCAGGACCAGGTCGACCTAGGGGTCGACTATGTAGTCGACCTACCCAGGACCAGGTCGACCATAGTGTCGACCTAGGGGTCGACCTGGTGCCCGAGCCCATTTCTGAAGCTAGATTCACTTTGATGTATCTGGCCTCGTTTCTATCCACATTCGTTGACCTGACCCTATAAATACAGCCCCTAACACCAGTCTCTCTACACAAAATTCTTACTGACCTTATGCTGCTCTGATTCTGATTGAAAAGTTTGAGAAAATGACTCCTTCTTCTGCGTTGAGACTGCGTTAAGAGAATTGCTGATTTGGGGATTTCTAATAGGACCTGACTAAGCATATAGAGATTCAACTATCGGCTCTCTTTTTCTAATTCTCGAACCACGATCTGTAAGCCCCAGTTATTTTTAGATTTAAACCGTAAATGTAATATGAATATGATGTAAATTGAAATTGAACCTATGTATGATGACTGTTTACATTCATTCTTGTTCATCTTGGATCTTGACTCTTGGATATTACTATGACATTGATTTGGGGCCTATTCATGTTGTCAATCAAAAGGAAAACCCCTCATATTATCATGTTGAATCTGCTATTAGTCACTAGTTTATGACTATCACTTTACGTCAATCGTTACCATGACTATACTATCACCTTATGTCAATCGTTACCATGATTATACTATCACCTTATGACATATGTTATCTTGACTAGTACCTTATTTTGCTAGATTTGGAATCTTTATGTTTGAGGCCTATATTCCATATGCTAATAATGTTTTAATCTTTTATTTCGAGTCATACCATGCTATGCTAGTAATCACTTTTGCCACCTTATACCCATTCCTTTTATGTTATTCCCTAATTAGATTTATTTGTATCGATTCGAGCTTACGTGCGATGGGAATACGATTTGGGTAGACTAGGTAAAACATGAATTAGCTTTAAACTTGAACATGAACGTTGTTATGACTTGAACATGAATATGGACATGAACTTGACACGATTTGACATGAAACATGACCTGAAAACTTGACATGAATCTAGACATGAAAACTTGAACGTGGGCATGACAATTAGATAAACTTGAAAATGGCCAACTCGAGGTTGGGTTGAGTTTGCAGTGTAAATCTGCCCGGAACCGCCTGGCAAATCCAGTGGCTGCAAACAATAGGATCCAATGTGGGTAGTTGGTCATATCGCACGTAAAAAGCCGAGGTTAGACTATGTTGTAGTGTAAATTTGCCCGGAACCGCCCGGCAAATCCAGTAACCACAACAGTTAGTCTAATGTGAGAGGTTGGCTTGCACCAATGAATTAATGCCACATGATAGGGTTAAGTCATGAACCACTTGAATATACTTAACCAACTTGACACGATGATTTGATAGGGTTAAGTCATGAACTGCTTGAACACACTTAATCAACTTGATACATGATCTGGATAGGGTTGAGTCACGAATTTGAATGACAACACTTAACCCATTTGAAATTCTAGTTACGCGGTCCTTTTAAGTAGTAACCCACTTAGATGTATCACGATACCCTGGGAGTAGGTAGGGTGGGGCACGATTACTGGGCTGAATGTTAGCGACCAGAACAACGGCTGAGTAGGTGCGCCATTGTAGGTTCTGGCGGGCTATGGTCGTGCACATAGTCCGGAGTTGAAAAAGCATGCATTGGGCACCCATATATTTACACTCTGCGTGCTTGATTCGTGTCGGTGGTGGGCACCATAGGACTTGATACACCCTATGGTAGACCTAGCACATGTAACTACATTTCAGGATAGGGCCGTATGACACAGACACATGACGAGCTAGGACTTGTAGGGTGCCGATCGATTAATAAATCGTACCGTAGGACCCCGTAATGGGTCACTTCATGATACTGGGCCAAGGGATCACTTCACGGTTAATACTTGACATGGGTTAGAAAACTAGTACAATTGGTGCAGCGAACCTTGAACATGCGATGCAAGACTTGACTCATCTTGTTATCTTAATTATCCTACCAGTTCTGTTATCACCCTTATGTTTAGTTCCAGTTTTCACATATCATGTTACCTTTACTAGTTTTCATGCTGAAAGTCACTGGGGCTTACCAGTCTTTATGACTGACCCTTTTTCTTTCGCCTCTTTTTCTGTCGTTTCCCCTCCAGGTTCTCAGGGAGGAAACACTAGCTCTTAGCTTGGATTTGGCTTGCTTTCTGACGACTCATGTACGGTTTGGTCTTGCGCTATGCTATGGCTGCTTCTGCTATTTATGGGGAATATTTTACTTTTGGTTATCTTAAGTTTATGCTTCTTTAAAACTTGATGTAATGGAATAATTTGTATCTTGGATATATGAGGTTTTTTACTCTTTCTTGAAAAGTAATAAAAAGTTGGTTTTTAATTTCTACCGCTGCTTTATTTATGTTCTGCCTTGTGATATCTTTGTGCATGTTTACCTAGATAATACTCCACCAAAACTAGTGCATTCCCTTTGTGAGTGACCCTAGTGGAGGTGGGGTGTTACAATGATGATAGCCCAAAGCTTTATTAATAATAATAGCCCATAATGCCTTGCCAAATATAATAATAATAGCACATAATGTCTTGCCTAACAATGAGAATCCAAAGCTTTATTACTAATACACCCAATTGATTAGCAGCCATAATGTATAGCCTTCTTAATCTACCGTCATTTCAGCCCTTTTAACATACCGCATCTTCAGCCCTTTCAGCTCGTTTAACTTAAAACCATAAATGTAATTTTTGACCATGCGATGCTCAAGAAGAAGCCACTCTCTTTCTCTGGAATTCCAGATGCTGTTGTCTTTCTCCTTCCAAAAGCCGCTCTCGTTCTCCTTCCAGCTATGCTCCATCTCCCCATTTCTCCTCTCTTCTCAAGGATATTTACTGAGATGAATTGCATTTTTTTAGTTTTACACACTTAAAGTATTCGAACTGATTTTCTGAGCGATTTCCGGCCCAGCCATCGCCGGAACCAGACCGGAATGGTCGGAATTCAAGCGTGCTGACCGTAATATTATCAAACCTTGATAAATATTATGTCCTACGAGGTTCAATTGTGTCCAAAAAATACATGTTTGTGTCTGAACGACTTCATTTAGGACACGAGTTAGGACAACAAAATTTGTACGAGAAAATTTTCGTTTGATTTATGTCGGATCTGATTTTGTTTAGAATAGAAATTGAACACACCTCCGTCTGGTCCGGTCCGACCGATTTACACCTCTAGTCCCTTATCAAAAACCAACCAAGACAAGGACTTCCCCTCCATTGCAATCTAACCAACCAAGATTGCGTAATAGGAGCTTGTAAACTCAATCAACTAAGGGTTTTGCAATGATCATGAATGGGTACAATGGTCTTGGAGGAGGAAATCCATTGTTCTTGCATGTAGAAATTCAAATGTGAACGTCAAATTCAAGTAAGAACGTCTTTTCGAATTGACTACACGAGAGAAAGGATGGGGATTGTCAGAGATGATGCCAATAGGTGTCAGGGATGTGCCAGAGGTGAAAACTGCGAAACTTTGCTTGTGAAGCGGTGTGTCTGTGCATATCAGTGTGTGCTAGTTGGTGTCAGTATGCTCGTGCACCACTGATACTAAAGGGTTCTGATTAACTATTGACAAGATTGTTAAAGTATGTGTTTCTGTATATATGGATATGGGCTTGCATATTCTGAGAGCTTGATATGTAGTTACATACATCATCATGAGTTGATTTGGTGAAATTTGGTAGGGTCGGGTCCTGCGAAATGGTACCAGTAATGCATGTCTATATACACTTCAGAATAGTTTAATTGGTTAGAGTGAAATGAATACAATGTTGTCATCTTCTTCATTTTAAATTATCACTTGTTAGACATAATTTTTCAGTTTACGTTTACTAGTTCTTGTTCTTTTCATAAGAATTTTTCACCTACTGTTACGTTTCTGCAATATCAATTATTTCAGTTATCAATCACTTTGTTCTTCCTTACACATTCACTTCCACCCTTCTTAACAGATCCTTAATTCATCTTAATAGAATTTCTGTAATTAGAAGAACAATGTAAAACAGAACTAGGAAATTGTATGATTGAAATGCAGAACATATCTTGTACAGCGATATAGCTTGTATATATAAACAAGTCTAAGTGGACATTTGAATAACAGGCCCCACACCGCTTATTATTATTAGAGTGGGTTAACATTGTGTTGAACCCATGGCATATTGCCAGCCCGATAGTATTGCATTTTGCATTCTCCAATATCCCCCCTCAAACCTAATCTAGGGTTTGCTGAGAGACTTGGAATGGCGGCGGAGTGACGATTGCTGCTTTCAGATCTAAATCGACATCAAGTTTGTAGCTTTCAGACCTAATCTGGCAGGAGGATTACTGCTTTCGATCGAAGTTCACTCTTTGCTTCATCTACGTTGAGTTCATGCCTGAATTTGCTGAAGTTTTTCCTTGACAATGGTTTCATGAGGATGTCGGCCTTCTGGTAAGTAGAGGGTATGTAGACGATTCTATGTTTCTATGGTATTACTCTTCATCTTATGAAATGAAGATCCAATTCTATATGTTTAGACTTAGAATGCATGACTGGATTTGCGGATAGTGTTATTGCACTTGTATTGTCACACCATACAGTTGTTTTCTGCTTACTTGAATTCGAAGTTCGCTTAAAAGTGATTATATCCATATGATTTCTGCTCTAGCACTCGCAACACTTCTAAATTCTGCTTCGGCGCTAGATCTAGATAATGTACACTGTTTCTTAGCATACTATGACACTGGATTGTTGCCTAGAGAAATGCAGTATCCTGTAGTTGATTTTATATTATCTTGATCAGAGCCCCAATCTGCATTTGCATATGCATTTAAGTTGAGTGTCTTGCTGGTTTTCTGTACAAGCCCATGATTGATTTTTCCTTTTAAGTATCTAAGAATTGTTTTTACAGCTCTCCAATGTTCATCTAGTGGCCTTTGCATGAATGGACTCACTTTATTCACGCTGTATGAAATATCTGGTCTTGTTACAGTCACATATTGAAGTGCCCCTATGATGCTTCTGTATAAATTTTCATATTGAATAGGTTCTCCTTTGTGTTTTGATAGATGTGAATTGATAATCATAGGAGTTGGTAGACTTTTTGCTTCACTCATTTTAGCTCTAGATAGAATTTCATAAATGTATTTTCGTTGGCTGAGATGCATCTCTGAAGCCGCTCTTTTAACTTCAATGCCAAGGAAGTAATTCAGATTGCCAAGATCTTTGATTGAAAATTCATGACCTAGAGTTTGTGTAATAGCTTAAATTTTTACATTACTGTTACCTGTAATAATAAATTCATCAACATAAATGAGAATATAGGTGACAGTTTTATCAATAAATTTTGTAATGATAGAATTGTCTGATTTTGTGTGATTGTAGCCATGTTTCACTAGAGATGATTTGAGCTTGTCAAACCAAACTCATGGAGCTTGTTTCAGTCCATAAATGGCCTTGTTAAGTTTGCAAACAAGTTTCTCTTTTCCTTGTTGAATAAATCCTTCAGGTTGAGCCATGAAAACATATTCCTGCAATTCACCATTTTAAAAGGCATTATTTACATATAATTGTTTTAGGGCCCAATTCATGTATAAGGTAATAGTTAGTATGATTCTTATGGATGAGGGCTTCACAACAAGTGAAAAAGTTTCAGAAAAATCAAATCCGCTTTGTTGTGAATACCCTTTTGCCACTAATCTTGCCTTATATTTTGATATTGAGCCATCAGCATTTTTCTTAAGTCAAAAATTCCATTTGCAACCAATCGGATTTTTATCGCATGGTAATTCAGTGAGTGTCCATGTTTTATTTTTGATTAGTTCATCATATTCTTCTTGCATAGCTGTTTTCCGCATGTCACAGTGACTAGCTTCTGAATATGAGTTTGGTTCAGCTGCGGACATGTTGATATTGTAAGCTTTTGGTTTGAATATACCACACCTTGCTCTTGTTAGCATTGGGTGCTGATTAGCATTTCTTTTGACAGCATCATTATTATCAGTATTATTGGCAGTGCCATTATTTGTCTCTGATGTTTGACTTTCAATAGTTTCATTGACATTCTTTTGAGCTTGTGTGTAGTCACCAGTATTGCCAGATGATTCTGGCCGCTCTTGACCCTGTCCTTTTGTGGGAAATGTGAGTTGAGAGTTGCGGCTGCTATCTGGTTTTTTTGGCAGCACCGGAACTTCTACTTCTTGCTCATCAGGTACAACTCTTTTATGTTGTATTGGATTTACCACTTTGTTGTGGTCTTAATATCACCAGACTTATATGGAAACATACTCTCATTGAACATAACATGTCGTGACACATAAATTCTACCTTTACTGTCAACACACTTATATCCCTTATGACTACAACAGTATCCCATAAAAGTACATGATGTTGACCTGAACTCTAGTTTGTGTTTGTTGTAGGGTCTAATATAGGGAAAACATTGACACCCAAATTCTTTTAAGTTTTGATAATCTGGTATACTATTAAATAGAACCTTCTGACGGCATTCATACTTAAGAATCTTAGTGGGAAGAAGATTAATTAGATGAACAACAGTGGTGAAGGCCTCAGGCCAGAATTTCAGTGACACTGTAGCTTGTGCTAGTAATGTTTGTCCAGTTTCCACTATTTGTCTGTGCCTTCTTTCAATTATACCGTTTTGTTCTGATGTATAAGGACATGTAACTCTATGTGTAATCCCCTTTTTATGAAAAAACTGTTTTAGAGGTAAAAACTCAGTTCCACCATCAGTTTGAAAGGTTTTGACCCTATGTCCAGTCATATTTTCAGCTTTATTAATAAATTGTATCACAGTACTGTTTACATCTGACTTAGATTTTAATAAATAGATCCAAACAAATCTAGAGTATACATCTATGAATGATATATAGTACTTATAGCCATAATCAGAATGAATTGGAGCAAGCCTCCATAGGTCAGTAGTAACTAATTCAAGTGGTTGTGTGTATTATGTGTTAGAATTTGGAAATGCAAGCTTGTGACTTTTTCCCATTTGGCAAAATGTGCAAAACATAAGAATTTGGAAAGCAATCAATTTTGATATTATTATTATTCATAACATGCCTGATAACTTTTATATTTGCATGTCCAAGTTTGCTATGCCACAAATCAAATGTTTTACAAGTTTCAGACTCATTCTCAACACTCAACACATAGGGATTTTTATTAGAATCATAACGAGCAGAATTGTCAACATGAAACTTATATAATCCCCTATCCTGTTTACCCAACGATATAATTTCATGTGTTAGAATGCCTTTTATAATGCTCACATTTGGACAAAATTCGAAATACACATTGTTATCTTTTGCGAATTGGGAAACACTCATCAAGTTTTTCTTGGTAGATGGAACACTTAGTAAATTTCGTTAAAAGAGTTTCTTAGTTCCATTTATCATTTCATTTCCAGTGTGTGTTATGTGCACGGTTTTATCATTGCCAACTAATAGAATTTGTGTACCTTCGTACTCTCTATTGCCCAAATTTAAGTTGTTGAGATTATTTGTCACATGATTGGAGGCTCCAGAGTCTGGGTACCAACAATCATCACTGATGTCATTTGCTGTAGTAGTTTCAGTATTCGATCCTTCAACCTGACTTTGGGTAGCATCTTTATGTGATTTGACCAAATTGATATTAGAATAGCTTTCTTTTGCGAAGTATTGTAGTTTGTGTCCAATCTAAAATAACATCTATTTGCACTATGCCCTATTTTCTCGCAGATTTGGCATTTTGGTTTGTTGTTATTGTAGCCCATACCACCTCTGCCTCTACCCCTATTACTTTGAACTCCTCTAGAAATATTGAATTGCCCTCTGGTTTTGTCTTATTGCCTGCCTTTATTTACATAGATAACACTGAGATCATAGTTGGCATTCCTTCTATGCTCAAATCTGCCCTTATGTTCCAATAAAGTAGAGTAAACATATTGCAGAGATGGAATGGATTCCATAGATGAGATGATAGCCACTACTGCTTCATACTTGTAACACCGGGTATTTTCTGTGAATGTTAAAGTAACGAATTAAAGGATACTTAATTTTAAAAGTGGGAATTAAGGGAAACGGGTTGCGCCATTGCTTTCGTCTCGGAATTCTTCTTGAGATAGAGTCCGAATTTGCGTGAATCGGACTCCATATGTAGAAGTTACGAAGTTCAGAAAATTTCAAGTTTAAACAGAAATTAAATTAAAATAATAATTAAAAGAAAAAAAGACAAATCAATTTGAAATTCGGTAAGAGCGGGCTGAGCGGGAAATTTCCCGCTCCAAGGTGTCGACCCCCCAGGGGGAGTAGACATAGGTTTCCACCCCCTGTAGGGAATCGACCAATTTTTGATTCGGATTCCTATGACGAATTTTGACAGTACTGAGCTGATGTGGCCTTCTCTGATTTGCCAATGACTAAATTATGAGGTATTAGGGCTTGTGTGTCATGCTATTATTGGATGGATTACACATCTCTTTGGTTTGATGGCTCTGATTTCCCCTAGACTAATCTAAAGGCTAGAATTAAACCTAGACTTCTATATAATCACCCAAAACCTCAACCCTAGAAATCATTCTATGAAACTGTTCGTCTATAAGCTAGCCTAGCCTCCTTCATCTTATCCAAACTAGAAAATCAAATCCAAACTAGTAATCAAATAGAAGAACTTCAAATCAAACGTCTACATCAAAGGATAGCTTTTCTAATTCAGAAATCAAATCCCAGAATACAAGATCCATTTAATTTCTGTAAGTTCAGTTATTATTTAGATTTAAACATCTAATAGAAATCGTGACTGCAATAATTGGGTCTAGAACAATGCCTAATTCTATGAGTGCCTATCCTTTGGTCAATTCTGAATTGCCTATGCCTATGAGACTATTGTGATTAATGTAATGACACCTATTGTGCCTATGAGACTATTGTGATTTGACATAATGAAACCTAACATGCCTGTGAGACTTTGGATTGACAAAATGGAACCTATCACGCCTATGGGATTGTTGTGATTGATTTATCATGTTGTACATCCTATGCCTATGAGACTATTGGACTCACACAATTTAATCTACCATGCTGTATATGCAAATTATGTAACAACCCAGAAAATCTGAGCTAGTTTAAAATTTTTAATTTGGCTATTTTAGTGGATTTTAGATATTTAAAATAAATTATTTTAAATAATAACGACGAAAAGTAGCTTGAATCGATATTTGAAAATAAATATAATTATTTTAAATTATAAGCAAGGTCTGAAATGGCGTGGTAGTTTCAAAATTTCAATCCAAACTTCGATTGACTGTACCGGGTGCAAAATAGAAAGGATTTTTGTGAAACCAAAAATATTTAAATCTGTTAGTGAATATCTTTCTAACAAATATGAAAAATCGAAGTTTCATAGCAGGGATAAAAAGTTATGGCCAAATAAATTTTCAGAAAGGTCGCTATTGAAAATATATCGCCCTTGAAAATAGACATTTTGCAAACGACCTCGGAATTCGACGAAACCAATTTTGTTGGATCCAGGATGTCAAATTATTGTTAGGTTTCAAATTTCATAATTTTTTAAGTTAACATGTGAGCGTGGCAAAGGAAAATGTGTTTATTGAATTTCTGTTAAATTGGATCGACCAGAAAATGGCCATTTTTCAAACTGTCTTAGAATTCCACGAAACTAGTTTTGTTGGGACCGTATCGTCAAAACATAGCTAGATTTATTTTTCTGGAATTTTTAGAATCAGTATGTGGCCCCGGAAAATTGAAATGTACGTTCAAATCAAATATTGAATGTTTATATTTTAATTTGAAGAGAAACTGACTGTAACAGTCGAATGGGCCTACGAAACATATCCCATTGGGTTCGGGATGGGGGTATTTAGCTAAGGACGACAGTCGTTGGGTTTGGATTGGAGTTCATATGAGATAAGGGGTATTTTTGGATTTTTAAAAATATATAAATATAAAAAAATCCTATTGGCCTACACCATTTTCTCTCTCCTCGATTATTACTCCAGGCGACTACGGAAGGGCTTCAGAACTTCCCGGCTTGATTTCTCCTTCCACACACAAAATCAGACGCCCACTCCGGTTGAGAATTTTGCAGTTCTCATCAAGAGCTTTAAATCCGTATAGGCTAGGACCTCGCTTCAGGAATCGCCGGGATCGACGCTCCAAAGCATCGCCGTCGATGTCGCCGCCGTGCTTCCAGGGTCCCATCGAAATGAGCAATCCCACCACCGTTGCAAAGCTCTCTCGAAGCTCTACGACGTGCAACTACCCGATCGTGCTCAAGCCCCACGGATTTGCCGAAAAACTAAGACCTAGTTTTGAACAAATCAGAAAGGTAATGGCTTTAATTATTTTAAATGGTTTAATAGCACTCTAAAGCGCTGCGGTTTATGATTTTACAATAAAAATCATATCTTTTTCATTTGTGGTCGAAATCCAGTGAAACAAGAGACAGTGGACTCGTGTGGACGTCTTTTACATTCTAGAAGAGATCTCATATTTTTCTAAGCCTTCTGCTATTTTTGATGGAGTGGAACCCAATGTGAGATTTCTAATTTATAAATGATATGGAAAACAATGATGTATAAATTATATAGTCAATGTATGAGTTATATAAGCATTGTACACCACATGTATAAGCGTTGTATAAGTTGTATGTTTGATGTATAAGTTATATATGCGTTGTAAAAAAAATTATATATGCATTGAAATAAATTGAAATGATATTGAAATGAAATTGAAATATAGTTATATACGTATATCTACATACATACTCCTCTCGTCCACAGACCATAGACAATATTTATTGGTTGTGATATTGTTTGGATTATTGGTTGATGTGAAATTTGGTGAATATCATGAATGGTTGATTTAAAATGATTGATTGTGGTTGAAATCCCAATAGGATTAGTATATGGGAAAATTCGTCTGCGTACGAACTAGATATTGAAAATCCCCATTGTCCAAAACTACGAGGTTTTACGGTAGAGCGAGGAGCCGTAATAGGGACGGTGCCGGTTTTATCTACCCTGCCGTTATGTTGCCGAAATTTTCATTAATATTTATGTGTTATATTCCCAAGATTACTCTTACCACCATCTTATCGGGGTTTGGGGTCGTCACAAACGTGGTATCAGAGCTTTGGTTAAGCTTACTTCTGGAATATAAAATATTAACGAACTCGCCAGAGATAGAACTAGTAGAGTTCTAGGACGAATAACCCATTATAGATAGGATTAGTAATGTCCTAGTATGAGTATAGAAGAATCAGAATAACTCGTTAGAGATGGAGTCAGAATGCCCCAGAACGAGTTGAGAGTTATATGTTTATAAGTAATGTATTTGTGATTATATATATAGTCGGTTTCAGAAATATGAGTAAAAGATATATTTTTGAAAAGTTAAAAAAAATTGATTGTTGTTTGGTTGTGTGATTGTGGAATTGATTAATTAAATTATTAGAATGATAGCTAATTTAATCAATAAGAGAATGAAGTTAAATCTATGCAATTAAAACAAATATTGAACTGATTTAAAAATAGATAGAAATATATACAACTGCATTATATATGTTTGAACAGGTAAATGGATTAGTTGTTGAGTAAAGAATTTATTTGCGTGCCTGACAAATGGTAAAACTTAATGAGTTGGATGCACAATTTTATTATTATATCAACTCCTGTGAATGCCATTGGATGCGGAGTGTTGGTTGTTCTGTGTGTAATAATAAATGTTGCCATAGGATGGTAACAATTAATTTTGAACTACACTACATGACATACTTCTGTAAGATAGGCATACTTCATCATATACCACATAGGCATTTGGTGCTTGTGTGACGAGGTTGAAGATTTACCATACGAGCGAGAGGCTTGTATGACGATGACTATATTTTACAGGTTGAACTGATGGCTGATATGGACCATATAAAATATAAAGGTAAATTTCCAGATTAATAAAAACCCCACACGGGTTTGGAGATGACAATAAACACGTCTCTCTGGTCATTAAGGGACAAAAAACCATTTATAGGGTGACGAGAATTTATTCTTTGGAGTTATGATCTATACACACTCCCCTGTGGACACCGGAATATATCACTATAAATACGTCCATGCTTATTAGGATTTATTGGGTACCTAATACGGCCCAATAAATTTCGAAACCTCTCCCAAGACAAAGGAGGTTATGGCGAATTTATTCGAAAATTTAGGGTGTTAGCCAAATTTTTGAAGAATTTGAAAATTCTTAGAAGTTGAAAAGTTGAAGGATGGAAGCCAGATTGAAAGTTGAGTTGATTTATTAAACAACTTTCGACTTTGTTCCTTTTCGGGGATGAAAAGTTTTAAGTGTGGGAGATTATAACAACCCGGAAAATCTGAGCCAATTTAAAATTTTTAATTTGGCTATTTTAGTGGATTTTAGATATTTAAAACAAATTATTTTAAATAATAATGACGAAAATTAGTTTGAAACGATGTTTGAAAATAGATATAATTATTCTAAACTATAAACAAGGCCTGAAATGGCGCGGCAGTTTCAAAATTTCAATTCAAACTTTGACAGACTGTACCGGGTGCACAATAAAATGGATTTTAGTGAAACCAAAAATATTTAAATCTGTTAGTGAATATCTTTCTAACGAATCTGAAAAATCGAAGTTTCATAGCGGGGATAAAAAGTTATGGCCAAATGAATTTTCAGAAAGGTCGCTATAGAGAATATATCGCCCTTGAAAATAGACATTTTGCAAACGACCTCGGAATTCGACGACTTATATTCGATCCGGGATGTCAAATTTTTGCTAGGTTTCAAATTTCATAATTCTTGAAGTTAACATGTGAGCGTGGCAAAGAAAAATGTGTTTGGTGAATTTCTGTTAAATTGGATCGACCAGAAAATGGCCATTTTTCAAACGGACTCAGAATTCAACGAAACTAATTTTGTTGGGAATGTATCTTCAAAACATAGCTAGATTTATTTTTCTAGAATTTATAGAATCAGTATGAGACCCCGGAATATTGAAATGTATGATCAAATCAAATACTGAATGTTTTATATTTTAATTTGAAGAGAAACTGACTGTAATAGTTGAATGGGCCTACGAAACATATCCCATTGTGTTCGGAATGGGGGTATTTAGTTACACGACAGTCGTTGGGTTTGGATTGGAGTTCGTATGAGATAAGGGGTATTTTTGGATTTTTAAAAATATATAAATATAAAAAAATCCTATTGGACAACACCATTTTTTCTCTCCCCGATTATTACTCCAGGCGACGGCGGAAGTGGTTTAGAACTTCCCGTCTTGATTTCTCCTTCCACACGCAAAATCAGACCCCCCCCCCCTCCAATTGAGAATTTTGTAGTGCTCCTCAAAAGCATCACATCCGTATAGGCTTCCCTCGCTTTGGGAATCGCCGGGATCGACGCTCCAAAGCATCGCCGTCGATGTCGCCGCCGTGCTTCCAGGGTCCCATCGAGTTGAGCAATCCCACCACCGTTGTGAAGCTCTCTCGAAGCTCTACGACGTGCAAAAGCCCGATCATCCTCAAGCCCCACGGATTTGCCGAAAAACTCAGACCTAGTTTTGAACAAATCTGAAAGGTAACGGCTTTAATTATTTTAAATGGTTTAATAGCACGTTAAAGTGCTACGGTTTATGAATTTACAATAAAAATAATATCTTTTCCATTTGTGGTCGAAATCCAGTGAAACAAGAGACAGTGGACTTGTGTGGACGTCTTCTACATTCTAGAAGAGACCGCATATTTTTCTGAGCCTTCTGCTATTTTTGGTGGGTGGAACGCAATGTGATATTTCTAATTTATAAATGATATTGAAAACAACGATGTATAAATTATATAGTTGATGTATGAGTTATATAAGCGTTGTACACCACATGTATAAGCGTTGTATAAGGTTTATGTTCGATGTATAAGTTATATATGCATTGTAAAAAAAATATATATGCGTTGAAATAATTTGAAATGAAATTGAAATATAGTTATATACGTATATTTATATATATACACCACAGACCATGGACGATATTTATTGGTTGTGATATTGTTTGGATTATTGGTTGATGTGAAATTTGGTGAATATCATGAATTGTTTATTTGAAATAATTGATTGTGGTTGAAATCCCAATAGGATTAGTATATGGGAAAATTCGTCTGCATACTAACTAGATATTGAAAATTCCCATTGTCAAAAATTGCGAGGTTTTAAGGTAGAGCGAGGAGCCGTACTAGGGAGGGTGTCAGTTTTAACTACCCTGCCGTTATGCTGCTGAAATTTTCATTAATATTTATGTGTTATATTCCAAAGATTACCCTTGCCGCCGTCTTATCGGGGTTTGGGGTCGTCACAAATTACATGATAAGTTATGTTCATACATGCTTACATGTTTAGATCCAAGCTAGTACCCATGTTTAAGATCTTTATAAATTCATGCTTATACAATTAAGATATATGCTAGTTCGCATGTTAATTGGATCTAATTTAAATGTAAGATCACGTTCATGTGCTTAATTAAGTCTATGTCGTTCTATCCCAAATTTATACTATGCATGTCGATCTATATTGTTTATGCCTGTTGGAATGTTACATGTCCCTTTCTTTTCCCTTTTATTCATAAGTTAGGCTAAATTGTGAGCCTAACGTTCTATGTGAAATATACGAACGAATAACGGGGGAGACGTTGGGAAAAAATATTAAACTACATGCTATTGGCATAGATTGGCTCATAATCAACTAAATGATTAGTAGCATGAAATGGTAGAATTTGTATACCTAGAATTATGGACATAATTTAAAGGGTAAATGGGGAATGACTTGAATTGACAACACTAGTGGATAATTTACATATGAACATAAATTGTAAATATGTACATTAATTAAAAGATGAACATGCCTAACCCGAGGTTAGATTGAGTTGCGGTGTAAAACTGCCCGGAACCGCCTGGCACATCCAGTAAACGCAGTAACACAGATCTAATATGAGAGGTTAGCGCATTTAGCCCAAAACCCGAAGTTAGAATGAGTTTGCGGTAGAAGGCTGCCCGGAACCACCCGGAACCGCCTGACACATCCAGCAACCGTAAACAATAGTTATAATGTGAGAGATTGGGGCATTAATAAATTAATTAATGGTAATAAACAGACATTCTAAGAATGGTAAGTTTAAGTAACATATGAATAGGCGACACTTATCTAATACAACATGCTAATTAGACAAGAAGGTGGGGTTAAGTAAATTTAGAACACTTAACCGTTATAACATGTTAATTAGACAAGAAGGTGGGGTTAATTAAATTTAGAACACTTAACCGTTATAACATGTTAATTAGACAAGAAGGTGGGGTTAAGTAAATTTAGAACACTTAGCCGTTATAACATGTTAATTAGACAAGTGAGAAGGGTTAAGTTAATAAGAAACACTTAACCAATATAACATGATGAATGAGTGGGGTTAAGTTAATAAGAAACACATAATCAATATAAAATGATGAACGAGTGGGGTCAAGTTAATAAGAAACACTTAACCAATATAACATGATGAACGAGTGGGGTTAAGTTAATGGGAAATAACTGACCAATATAACATGATGAATGAACAGGGTTAAGTTAACAGGAAACACTTAACCAATACAACATGATGTGTGGGTGGGTTAAGTTAACATGAATGGTCAACACTTAACCAATATTACATGAAAATAAGTGGATAGGGTTAAGGCAAGCTTAACCAATAATACATATTGACCTGATGAGTGGGAGGGTTAAGTAAACCTTGGGTAGGTGGGTAATATTTGTTTATATAGGCCCACAAACTTAACCATTAAATAAACATGTTTGAACCATTGGGAGAGTTAAGTACATCCCGTGTAGGTGGGTAATATTTGTATATATAGGCTCACAAACTTAACCAGTAGGAAACCCTAGTAACAGGGACCCATTTCAGCAGTAACCCACATAGATGTATCATGGTACCCTAAACTAGGAAGGGTGAGGAACGATTACTAGCTGATTATAAGCGATCAAAGTAGCGGCAACAATGCAGGTTCCAATGGGATCAAGGGCATGCACGTATTCCGGAGTGGAAGAATTAGTCACTGGGCATCAGTAGATATAAAGCTGTGCATCTTGATCGTGTCAGGTTGCCACCTTAGGACTTGATACACCCTAAGGTGGGACCAGCACAGGTATCTACAAGTAGAGGGTCGAGCGACACAAACTAGAAATATATTGATACGAGTAGGAGACGATCGGTTAAGGTAGTAAGAATACATCTAACATCTTCGTGGCAATTAGGCTAATTGAGGTAAGATCCTCATACTAGATGTACACATGAAGGCTATCACAATTGCGGGGTTGGGATCACCTTATTATATAACACAGGATACTAGTTGGTACACTAGTAGGGAATACGAACCATTCTATAAATGTCACTAGTTAGGATACTCGTCAGTTGGTGCAGAGATATAAAAATCAGAATAACGGGGTAGTAGTGAAGCAGAGAAAGAGTAGAAGCGCATTCAGTTTATCTTGCCTTATCATATCTTATGCTAATCTTAGGTTATCTTGTTATCCCTGTTACCAAGGTATTGTCTTATATTCAGTTTATTCATATCATGTTACTATTTCCTGTTTACATACTGAAAATCACTGGACTTACCAGACTTATGTGTGACCTAGTCTTGTTTCTCATCTTTTCTTCCGTTCGCCTCCCCCCCCCCCCCCCCCGCCCCCTCCCCCACCCCCGATAGTCAGGGAGGGAGTAGCTCAGCTTAGTTTGGACCGTTTCCCTTTCCAAACTCGAAGATAGTCGATATATTGCTTTGGACTCTCTTTTCCACAACTATGGCTGGCTCCTGATTTATTGGGGAATATCATTGTCATTTTATGCTTCTTTATTTTGTTAAAAAAGACAGATGCTTTGTTGAAATGAATATTTGAAAACAATCTTTGTACAAGCTGTTCTACGAAGCTGTTGTTTCATCAATGAAGTAAAGTTTTATTTATTTTTCGCAGTTTAAATTTTATATTTTTGTAATTTATCTATTTTATGCACTTATGACGCTCCACCGATGTTAATGCATTCCCTTTGTGAGTGACCTTAGCGGATGTGGGGTGTTACAATACTCAATATCCAGGCCACTGATAATTGACAACACATGTTCAGAATCACTGACTTTGTGACTTGTAGATGTAAGTTGGTCACAAAGATTCTTGATCTTTAAAAGGTACTCATTCATAGTGCTTTCTTCCTTCTTGATGCTTTGCAGTTGTCCTTTATAGTTCATTAACCTTGCTGAAGATTGCAAAGTGAAATAACTCTCGATAGTTGACCATATTTCTTGCGTTGTTTTGCGCCCAATTAGTTGGGGTAAAATTGATGAAGTAATAGATGACATTATCCATGCACATACCAAGATATCTTGTCTCTGATAAACTGTGTAATCTTGATTTGTAAAAGATTATTTTCTTTATTTCTTATGAATTGTGGTGGAATAGTTTTTGGGCCAAATATGTAATCGTCAAGACCATAACCTCTAATTGCTGTTTCTAATTGAAGTTTCCATAGAAGGTAGTTCGAATCATCTAATTGGATGGGGATCAATTGACTTTGATGCTTGATGATGGTCTTCATCAAATCTTGAGTCAGATCCGATAGGTTTTGGGACACCATTGGTGAAGTTTCCGATGAGCCTTCAGCTGGTGGATTTACCATTCATGGAATTTGAATGATACGACAATTAAGAAATCGAGAACAGAGAGATTTTTGAAGCATGGATTACAGAATATCTCAGAAGTAAATTAGAACGTTGCTTATGAAGAAATACAGCTGAAGCAATGGTTCTTAATATGGTTTTGAGAGTAGGAAGACAGGTAACCCTTAAATCTGATGGTTTGATGCAACCGGTGAAGGTAAGACCTGATCTAACCAAATATTTATTGTGGATGGCGCTTTTCAAATGATGTGAGAAACTCACTGATGAACTGACGCAACCAGTAAGGTGTTGAGGGATAAACTGACCGTCTTGCACTACATAATGGATGGCACTAATCAAATGATGATAATCTTGTTCGTTAGAGAAAGATCACCGCAGTCTCCAAATGATGATAACCAATCTGATGGAGAATAACAAACTGCACCTCTCCTTAGCTCTGATACCATACTGAGAATCAAGAAATTTATGTAATAGATTTTCTGTAACTAGAAGAATAATGTAAAACAAAACCAGGAAATTGTTTTATTGAAATGCAGAACATATCTTATACAGCGATATAGCTTGTGTATATAAATAAGTCCAAGTGGAATTTTGAATAACAGGCCCCACACTGCTTATTATTATTAGAGTGGGTTAACATTTTGTTGAACCCATGGCATATAGCCAGACCGAAAGTATAGCAATTCACATTCTCTAATAGAAACCCATGTTGAAACCTAAATCACATTTGGTCATTCAAATATATATCAAGTTCTCGTCTGCATTCTTCATATCTACATCCAATTTCTTGCTCATTCTTTAACTGATTATTCATCAACTAGCCATCACCTTCTTCAGAAAATCCATAACTCACCATGATTAGAGAACCTTGCCCCACGACGTCCTTCCATTTTGTATCAATGTGGTTGTTGACATGATTTCGGGCAAAGCAATCACACGTCAAGATTAGGGTTAGAAACGCACTTCATTTTCAAGAACATTCATTGGGAAACACAAAGAGATTTGGTTGAAGTCGCAACATTCCCGGAAAAGGCTAGAAATATCGTCGATTCTCGAATCATCATTGACGGATGGGAAAAGTCATTAAAAGCTTCGAAAATCTATCATGTTGAGAATACAAGATTGATAAGTTCTGATCAGCTCAAAATCTTTGAGCACTTCGGTCCAATCACGTGGCAAAACCCGTCAAGACAAAATATAATGGGTTTCGGAAACTTGGCATGATCACTCAAAATTTGATGATCAGCATGGCACGATCAAGCAAAACCGATTGCGTAGCTTTAGTTGGCAAAGATTTCCCACTTAGCAAAACCCATGTTCGGAATCTCAAAACCACATGATTGACACGGTGCAATCACACATTCTTTCATACGCGCATCGGTTTTTGAAGCCTTCAAGAATTTCCACGGCTTTAGGGATTAAAATATAGGGTTTTGGTATCCCAAACGGGATACGAAAACCGTATTTCATATTCCACAAGGTTACGAGCACCCGACATACGATTTCGTATTATTGTCAAGGGATGCTGTGCTTAGTTGTTTTCGACAGGCTTGGATCAGCTTGGCGCACCAGCATGGTCACCACATTTCTTTGGTTTCACATGGGGGTTCAGAAAAGTGCATTTGACATACTTGGACGCGAAATCCTCGGATTCGTTCTTGGCATCTCGAAATCATCCATAGTGGATTGGGTTGATCCACATTTTTCACTTGAGTGCACTGCAACCTATGATGCAAAATCCAGCTTGGCAAGGCGGATGCAAAGTGGCTTGGTAGAGTGGCAAATTTGTCAAGCGCGTGTTGATCACTCCTTTTTAGGTGATCAACACGTGTCGATCACCGATTTTCAGTATTTTCGCCTGAATTCGAAATTTTCCCCCCATGACTTGATTTTTTGGATGAGAACCAGGGATACAAATTTTTCATCCTATTGGGATTTGAAATTCGGGTTGATGCATGGAAATTTCATCTGTAAATCCACCTCTCTTGGCACTCAAAAGGGTTGGCTTGGCTTGGTATTTTTGGGTCTTGCGCATATGGGAGAGCTTTCTTTGGAGCTCGTTAATGGCTTCCATGGTCATTCACATGGATTTAGGACATCTCTCTTGGACATGTAAACTTCATAAAGAAGTTTTCCTACAACTTTTTGGCATTCACTTGGACTTCTGGCTTGCTCTTGGACATCCCTGGACATTCATGGATACTGAATCTTTTCATTGAACATTAATGTTCACTCCAACTCACTTTGGCCTATATTAGTGTTCACTCTAACTCACATTGACCTAAATTAGTGTTCACTCTAACTCACTTTCGACAAAGGAAGAAGAAGAAGAGCATTTTAGTCAAATTTTAGAATTAACAAGACATTTGTTATTCTATTGTACAACTTTGTATATTCAAAATATTCGAACTTGGATGAACATTGTAATCGACATAATGATGATGAATGATTTTTATAAAGTGGACATAGCCGTTAGTGCCGAAACACTTTAAAAAGTCGGGCATCCCTTTACATTTCATTGCATTTGGTTGTTTGGATATTGAGTTTCTTCTAAACCCACTTTTGGAGGTAAGCGTGCGCAAATAACCAATTTTATGCGTCGACGATTTGGCATGCCACGAATGGGGTGCAAAAACTTCAACTTCAGCTTTGGTTTTCATTCCCGGATTTTCTCAGATTCTCTTGGATTTTCCTCGGATTTTGCTATAGTTAAGAGGAAATAAAAAAGGCTTAGCTTGCTTAGAAGGAATTGGTACGGAGGAAAGTCAGGAAATTTCCTCGACCAGACATTTGTCAAACTACGTTACTCGGGACAACATCAACGGAGTCGTCAAGGCAACTAAGGATTTCACTTCTCGGTTGGCACAACAAGAAGAACATTTTCGTCGATAGGAAGCTACTATGAACACTTTTCTCTCTCGAATCGATGGAATCATGAGGCTGTCAGGCGAAGGTAACAAGGTCGGAACAAGTGCTAGTGTTCCAAAAGGATTAGGTTAGGACTTAGTGTTAGTTCTCGAAGGAAAACGCTGTGTCAACACCAATCCGCTGATAGTTACTGGATCGCCTAGGCTTGGGGGCACTATTCCCAATCTTGTTTCAGGTTCAGCTCAAATTTTGGTTAACCAAGTTTCAGGTTTAGGTGTTGGTAATATATCTTAGAGGTCGATGTGTGCAGCATTGGATGCAGGATCTCCCGTACCGAATGTTGGATTTGTTCCATTCGAGGCACCTCAGGTCTAGAATAAGCCAGATATTTCGGTTATGGCTCAGCAATTCACTAATGTTGGACTTGGCGCCCTGGGCACCAATGCCAGATTAAATGATTGAAGTAAGTTTTTCTATATAGGAAATGAAAGTCAAGTCGCTAACGTTATTCGACACTTCACCCGAGGTGGGGAATCTTACATAAGTTTATATTGTGTTACTCGTAGGAATTTCTCTCAAGACATCTAGAATTCACAAAACCCACCGGATATCAAATTGCCGGTGTTCGAAGCTTTCAATGGTAGGAAGGATCCTACGGTTCGTCTAATGTGCTACATGTGCTATATGGAAGTGCTTTCGGCTTCAGACATCGTTATGAAAAAATGGTTCCTGGCCTATCTCACAGACATCGCTGCCTTGTGGTTCAGCCAATCAAAACCGAATATATTAATAGCTAGAACGCCTTGGTTAGAAGGTTTGTGTAACAACCCGAATTCCGACAGACCGATTTTTTTTCAAAACTCAATCCATCGAGACCCGAGTTGGTTGCTCTGGTATCCTGCAGAAAAGACAAAGAAAAGAAATATGTCAAAGTACGGAAAATCACCTCACAGAGGAAGGAATAAAATACAATATATTTTAAGATATAGCTTTACCGTAGTAACAATACTGCTAAATAATTATTCCCAAAGCTATAAGTCTCTGTCTAACCTGCGAATGTTATGAGGAGGGGGTCAGAACATAAGTTCTGTGTGAATGAATTTAAACTGCACTTCTTGAATAATCCTACATATACCGTTCAATTACACTTTCTTATTTATTAGGTTATATGTGTTATTAGCACTCAAAGCTTACACACACGTCACACCCATCTACCCCCAAGTAGATTAAACTAATATAGTGTATATGTAGCTACCCCCAAACCGAGGTACACCACGTGATACCCCAATCGCACGGTCTCTGTAACACCCCACCTCCGCTAGGTTCACTCACAAAGGGAATGCACTAGGTTTGGTGAAGCATTATCGAGGTAAACATGCACAGAAATATTACAAGACAGAACATATATAAAACAGCGGAAGTAAAACAAATTTCATTACCTTATAAAATAAGGTCTAAAGCCTTTTACATCAGAATACATCAAAACCTGTCTTGCAATAGTAAAGAAGCATAAAACCTTTTCATAAATTATTCCCCAAAATAAAGCGGTGAAGCAGCCATAGCCAAGAGAAGACCAAGCTATACATGATGACCTTCAAGCATAAGAGGTCCGAACTAAACAACATCATTTCCTCCCTGAAAACCTGGGGAGGAAACGGAAGACAAAGAGGCGAAACAAAACGGGGTCAGTCATAAAGACTGGAAAGTCCTATCTACTTCAAGTATAAAAACAGGTAAAGGTAACATGACATGCATAAACTGAAAGTAAACATAAGGATGACGACAAGATAGATAAGCTAAACCAAGATAACTAGATGAACTACTGTAGCAAGATAAACTAAGGTATCATGATAAACTACGGTGTCAAGATAAATCAAGGGGTCACATCGTCAGGTTTCTATCAAGTATACTATCCCAAGGTATCTATCATGTATATTTTCTCTGTACCTCTCGTACTAGTATCCCAACCCGCGTCATGTGTTAACTATGAATGTCCCTTGCCCAATGTTATGTAATGGTCCATGTCAACCTAATATATATCATATGTAGGTTTTCCCAACTCGTATGTTTCTTTCCATGTATAAGTTCAGTCCTTTGCCGTAGGCCGTACGTGCTTCCCCATGTAAATCTATACCACCTCAACGTAGTACCATTTTATCCTTGAAGTTGTTTGGACTACTACCCTTGATCTGGTTATGTTTTCTTACCATGAACTATCGCGTGTTCACTTAGGATTTATGCCACCTAGGACCACTAGGGATTATGCTACCTAATGAACGTTTCCGTGTCTCGGTTTGGGTTCAAGCCACCTAGGACCGCTAGGGATTATGCCACCCGTCAACCACGCCCTTTGTCCCACGTATATATCGTGAATCGTTTTCCATGTCTAGATGCACATGTATCTCAATGTACCATCCGAGTTCCGTGCCAGGGCAAATCGAGAAATACGGAACTCGGTCGGGAGCTTTAATTCGTCTGCTGATGCAGATATCAAGGTCTATTTTTGTATCCGTGGCTATGGTCCCACGTGACCCCTCCCTCAACTACTGAAAGGCAATCCAAGAAAAATCATGTATGAGAACTACATCCCGGCCTTACTATAGCCCCACTTTCCTATGGGCCAACCTCACCCATGACTCGATAGCACGAACATGGTCTGTTGGGAGTTCTCTGCCTTTCCGTTCGCGCACGATCGACTAAAGATGGTAGGTAGTCGGCGACGTGCTATCCAGGGCAAAAACAAGTATCGTCGACTCCACGCTAATCCATCCCAGTCTTTAGGTCGCTCGGATAGCAACCAAGGCATACCCTTGGCTCTTGTACCGCAGACCTTAACCTCTGTGAGGCCGGGTTTCATGGACCATCTGCCACCTCACAGAGGGATACCAAGAGTACCCTCACGTCCCCCGAAGCTACCGCTTCGTCACCCAGTTCGTTGGAGCCTTTATCTAAGTCAGATAATTTGCTCCTCCTCGTGTTTTAAGCGATGACCTACCGTTATCGGGTTACTCATCTATCTGTGAACTGGTCCAAATCCCTTGACTAAGAATTATTACTTAGTTTCCTAAACTAAGGTTTACCACTTAGTCTCCTTTCCCGTTATCCTTGTTAATCCCGGCTTTCCACCTAGTCCCCTGAACTAGGGTTTTGTCTAATGGGTTAAGTATTGTCGTTTAAGTTCATGACTTAACCTGCCTACGAATCATGTCGAGACTTGGCTAAGTATACAAGTCCAAGACCTAGCCCTACAAGTCGGTTAAGTATACCAAGAAGCTCATGACTCAACCCTATTCAATCATCAAGTCAAATTGGTTAAGTACTTGTTTATCTTAACCCTATCAGATTATCGTGTTAGATTGATTAGGCATAGATTATCTTAATCCCATCAGATTATCGAGTCGGATTGGTTAAGTATGGGTTAGCTTAACCCTATCCACTAATCATATTACAATGGTTAAGTTTATTTAAAAGGCCTTCTGACTTAACCCTATCAGGTCCGCATATTAGATTGGTTAAGTATAGGTCACTTAACCTCATCAAATCATCATGTATAATTGGTTAAGTATAAGTTACTTAACCCCATTAAATTATCATGTTAAGTTGGTTAAGTATTGGTCACTTAACCTCATTGAATTACCAATTTTAGATTGGTTAAGTGTTTAACTTAACCCCATCGAATTACCGTGTTTAGATTAGTTAAGTGTAGGTTACTTAACCCCATATAATTACCGTGTTTAGATTAAGTGTACGTTACTTAACCCCATCTAATTACCGTGTTTAGATTAGTTAAGTCTAAGTTACTTAACCCTATCTAATTACCATGTTTAGATTAGTTAAGTCTAAGTTACTTAACCCGATCTAATTACCAAGTCAGATTAGTTAAGTGTAAATTACTTAACCCCATACCCTCATTGTCTTATATGGTTAAGTGTCATTAAGAAATCAAGTCCGGTTTAACTTAACCTACCCATTCGTGTCACATCGGTTAAGTGTCATTAGTCAAAATTACTTAACCTTTTCATGTGGCATTAATTAGATTAATGCACCCCAACCTCTCACATTAGACTTTGTTGTGGTTACTAGTTAAGCCAGACGGGTCCGGGTAGATTTATACCACAACCTAGTCTAACCTCGGGTTTTTAGTGCTATATTACCAACTACTCACATTGGGTCCTATTGTTTGTAGCCACTAGTTAAGCCGGGCGGGTCCGGGTAGATTTATGCTACAAACTCAACCCAACCTCGAGTTGGCCACTTTCATGTTTGGTCTAGTGTCCTGTTACACTTACAACTCATACGTGTCTAGTTTCAAGTCCCATGTTTACCCCACATGTCATGCCCACGTTTAGGGGTATCATGAGTGTCATATTTTCATGAAATCCCATGTCAAATTATCATGTCGTAATCATGCTCGTCTAACCTACCCCAAATCGTGTTCCCAACCCAAGTAAAAGCGAGTCAACATAGTAAGGATACTATGCTACATATTGGCCTCAAAACATGCACGATATCAAAAAGGGATTGGCCACAAACATGCATGGTATCATAAGGGGTTTGGCCTCAAAATATGCATAGCATAATAAGGGGTTTTTGCCCTCAAACATGCATAATGTCACAATGGGATTAGCCACAACATGCATAGTATCATAGGGGAATTTGGCCACAAACATGCATAGTATCATAAGGGATTTTGGCCACAAACATGCATAGTATCATAAGGGAATTTGGCCACAAACATGCATGATAACATAAGGGGGTTGGGTTCATTTACATGCATAAGCCCCAAAGTCAAGTCTTTGCCAATGTTTCACAAGTCAAATGGTTCCCAAAGGTTCATGCTAACATTCCATAGATAAAGATTCAAACTTGCAAGATAAACTAGGTGAAACATAACATGAGTGGCATGATTAAGTCGCTAAAACTTAGCCCAAGGTCATAGATCATAAAAAAGGGGCAAAATTAGGTTCATATAGGCTAGCATACTTATGTTTCATCGCATTTTATTCCATGTCACATTAGAACCACCGTTAGAATCTACAAGTAGCTAGAACTTACATAGTGAGGCTTAGGGAAGGATCATGCATCGTCTTGACGAAGAAAGGTGGCTCCTTTGTTGAAGAATCATCATGAAACTTGCATAGCAACGTTGATCCACTCCCTTGATTTGATGTAGCAAGCTAGCACCTTTGATTCGGATCTTGTTTTGAGTGCATAGTCTCTTGGAGTTGGAGATGGAGGCCATGATCAATGGAGATTTTGGCAGCACTTAGTTGCTAGAATGATTTTTAGGGATTTAGGTTAGGTCCTAGGGTGTTTTCATAGAGATTAGGAGTAGTTTAGGCCCTTAGATTAACCCTAGGATAGATCTGAACCCTCAAAACCCGTCACAGGCCAATAGACCAGACCCAAGAGCATGTCTTGAGGAACAAGTCAGGCACACCCAGGCCAACTGGCCGACCACCCAAGTCGACAGGGGTGTCGACTGGGAAGTCGACACCACCTGGGGTGTGTCGACTCCCAAGTCGAATCCCCAGTCGACTTGGGGGTGGCGGGAATTTTTCCCGCCTGTTCTGCTTGGCTGAATTTGAATTCTTAATTCAAATTTGAACTGTGTTTGAACTTGAAATTTTCTGAAAACTTTGATGGGCCATAACTTGGTCATACGGACTCTGATTTTCGAAAACTCAGACTCTATTTCGCGTATTTTTCCGAAACGAACGTAATGGCACAGCCCGTTTCTCCTGATTCAGATTTTATCATTAAATTCTTCCTTGATTCTTGTCCTAGCACGTTGTAAAAATCCGGGTTGTTACATTCCCCCCAACTTAAAGGATTTCATCCCCGAAATCTCCAAGTTAGGAAGAACGTGTCCTACCATCCATCATCCATCTACTCAAAACATCATCCACAGGCAATCATGGTCCTTAGATGATTTCTAATGCCATATGAACATATGCAGAACGTGTGTGTGTGTATATGCTCCTTAGCTAATGCTAATGATCAGGCCTGAATGATCTTTCTAATGCAAAATATGTTTAGTGCCATGAATCCAACATGTATGCAAGTAGTCCTAGTCATATAAACACTATATGTATGCGCAACCATTCATCCACATGCAAATCCACATGGTAACATATTCAATTTCATCCATAAACAAGTATAAATACTCGTGCACAGGCAACATGAAACGTGACCGCGTCAATCTAGTATCTAATGTGTATTCGCGCATCCACGAGCAACCACTTGCAGCCATTTGCAACCATATCAATCATAACATGTTTCAAATACATGTTTACATCCATAGGGTTCTATCTAAGGTTTCCAAGATAAGATCGAGGAGATAAACAAGACAAATTCCTTACGGGGTTTGCAACAGAAACAGGACCGAGAGGATATCCCCCAAGCGATAGCATGCAAGCAAGCTCTACAGGAGAACCAAGAATCAAAGATATACTCCTAAAAAGAGACATGATGCGCGCGTCTAAGCCGCATTTCCATGAGCTTAATTCCATTGTGCCTTGACCGCCTTTGACTTCATGATTTCGTAGCTCCTTGATTCCTATTTCCAAGGTATGAGTTGGAACTCATTTCACTATCGCCTCTCGTTCCACTTTCACTTATTCTTTCCTTAGTATACTTGGCTCAACCATATCCGCGTACTCATGCAAGCCCTCCAAAATTCACTAGTGAATTCTGGATCTCGTTTACCGATGCCAATCCATGTTAACACGTACACTTACTAGGGTGATTCCTATAACCCATGCTCAATCGGAATGAACCATCCGTCTTATTGGTGGACGTTACTCGATTGGATCAGAGATTTCCGATAAATGCATTAAGAGATTCTAGGTAACTAACCATGACAAAACCCAAAAGGTTATACAAGACTTCGAGGGTATTACCAAGGCAAGTTAAGAGTTTAACTACCCTCCTTTCAAAACCAAGAATGGCATCCCTTACTGGATAACCACTTCATCCCTAGAATCCATCCATAGCTCAACAATAGAAGCATTGCTTCTAATCTCAACACTTGGCATAGACTTTCTCAAATCCAAACAAGTCATGAATAAATGGACTGACTCTCCAACAAGATTTTGGGACTAAAGTGGGATCTTCTACCATGCTAGTACTAAGGTGCAGAGACTTAACTATCGAGGCAGACTTAAATGATGCGATGATCAAAACAAAGTCTAGACGGGACGATAGAAAAGAAAGGCTAAGCCTTTAACAGAAACGGTACCATTCCTCTTAGGTAAGCTAGAAATGAGAGCATACAATTGCCCTCTCCCTGATCTTGTCCTTATCTTCCTTTGTGGATCAAGCCATACAAACAAGTTGCTTATTCTTAAGCTCGTGTCCTTTATCCTTGCTCTTATTATCCCTTCTTATAACTTCGGTAACAGGTCTCTCGAGAACTTCCTCCATCGCACGGGAAAACACTTACGTAGCTAGACAAGGATTAGTCGCAGTTAAAACTACTGTGACTACAGATGGAGGAAAGAAAGGAAAAGAGGTCCAATCAAGGAAACAAAGGATGGTGCTAATGGCTTTTGGGGAATAGCCTTTAAAAACTTCTCTTGAAAAATGCTTCTTTGTAAATGGTTTCTCAAATAGTTTTCAGTAGGTTTAAGAAAACTTTTGCCCAGTCAGGTAACCTTCTGCTCTGATACCAAATGTAACACCCCACCTCCGCTAGGTTCACTCACAAAGGGAATGCATTAGGTTTGGTGAAACATTATCGAGGTAAACATGCACAGAAATATTACAAGACAGAACATATATAAAACAGCGGTAGTAAAACCAATTTCATTACCTTACACTACAAGAAAATATGATATATATAGCATTGTATCATAGCCTTAAATTAAACAGCTATAATAAATTGATTAAGAAAGATAAAACAATACATAAATTGTGCTATACAAAAAAATTAAAAATATAACAGATAGAGGGTGCTGTAATAAATCATATTACGCTATATTAACAACGTCGGTTAAGAATGCGGAAGCGAAAAGCAACGTGGGACAATTAAAACATAAGCCGCGAAATAAAAATTTCTCCTATCCCTTCCATACGGACAAAACTTTTCCCAAATTCCCCAAAATTTTCAATACACTTGAAAAACTCCGTGGACCATAGAAAATTTACAATCCTTGATTTGTTCCAGTATCCCCTAAGTTTATCGTCTTCGTTTCAGTAACCTGTGGATCGAACCCATCTCCCAGATTCACTCAGATTGAACAAAATCAACAGTGGAGTTGTTTGAAATAGGTAATAGTTTTGTTGTTTCTTCCTTCCATAAATTGGCTTCAGTCGTCAATCGCCTTTTTTCAATTAGATCCCAGTGATCGATCAGTGACAATGGGAGTAAGTTTACCAAGCTATGCTCGAATATGTCATTTTCAGATCTTTACAATTTTTTTTTAACTTCTAACTTTCTATTCTTAATGTCGCTGTTTTTAATTTGGATTTTTTCTACTCACAAATTGCTTTTGAGCATAAGTGTGAAACCCTCTTAGACCGACTTCCATTGTCGTTCGCATATATAACCCTGATTTACAAATTAATCAAATCATGATCTTTATTTTAATAATGTTTTTCGCGTTCTTATTCCTTCTTGCACGCAGCTTTTACATAACCCTAATTTTGGGTTGGGGCTGCGTCAGATTGCACCTAGGCAGATTGTTAGTAGTTGCGAGTGGTTCTCAATCCAAAGGCTTTTCTTCGGAATAAGTTCAACCGTTCTTCGTCTTTCTCAACTGCTCTTTGCTGATGGCTTTTGAAACCTTGCTCAGCTCGATTCCGTCAGGTAACCCACTGAATTATAGTTGAGCGCACATTGCAAGTTAGTCAATTTAGGTGTTTAATTTTTTCCCATCAGTTTATTTTCTATTCCCATTTTCCCTATTGTGAAACTCACCTCAACTCCTAATTAATTTCTCTTAACTGTCGACTACCAGCTGTTCCTTCATCTCCTTTAAAATTCCAAATGTTGTAGGAACATTTGACAGTTTTCGTTAAACTGCAGTTTTTATTTCCCATGATACCGCTTCAACATGAAACAATCAACAGGTTGTTTGAAAGGTCTATTAGTTGGTATCAATCCATTAGTGGAGAGTGTATGATACTGCCAAAATATGACATCATGTATGCATAATTTTTGTTCCAGTTAGATATTTACTTGGAACGGTGCAACAACCAAAGTGGACGGCAAGAGTTAAATACGCAGCCGACAAAGTTAGTTGGAATGGGACTGATTTAAAAAGTTGCTTCTAATGTATTGTTTTTGTCATAGCTTTTTCATAAATGAACATGCTATTGTAGACGCAAACGGTCAGCTATGTTATTGTGCATGGAATCATTGATGGGCGAAGAATTTGAGCAATGAAGGCTTCTACATCTTGCTGATATCGACTCCATGCAGGTATTCATTGCTATGTATTTATGTGCTTTCAGTAGAGATCACACAGATAGCTTTGCTTATGTTAAAACGAAATTTCAGCATACAACTAGGAACAATCTTCGATTAAAGGGCCTTATATTAAAAAGAGAAAAAAGAAAGAAATTTCAGCAAATCTTACCAATAACTTTGCTTATGTTGGGCATACAACTGGGAACAATCCAGTTGCTTCTAATTGTAACTTTCTGAATACCTTATACTTGGAGAGAATATAAAATATTTAATAGATGAGATACCAAATAAATTATCTAACATGCGAAGGTTCTACTTAAACATTATCTAAGTCCATGCAACATATTTGCACCAAACCCGTGCTTTATAATATTTTAGCACTCGACCAACCCAAACTATTAGAAAATTATTAAATTTCTGCTTATTAAACAAATCATTTCGGTACTATACATGGATATAGTAACACTTTAGTGATAAAATTTAACATTCTTTTTAATAGGTGGTTAAAAAAAGCACACAATGACACTTAGTTAACATTTATATTGTATCGTCTAAAATGAACATGTGACATTTACCAAAAGGTAACAGAGTACTCATATTAAGAATCATACGAGTTGTTCTTATAAGATGTTGCATGTATGAATATTGGAAAGCCATAGTGGCAGTGACCATAAATCAAAGTAAATCATGGATGTCATTCTTTTAATCTGTTATACTTAGTATATATTTAATAACTACGGCTGAATTGTAACATATTGTTGTACTAAAATTTAATATATAGGTATGCATATATGAGACTTATTATATTAGAATATAATTATTTCTTGAATATTATTCTTATAAGCTATTATGATTGGTACATATTTTTAAACCATTGACTACTTTGAATTAACCTTATTCTTTTGTAATTCGATCAAATAATTATACAATTACAAAGTTGATAATAACAAAAATATGTCATGTACATATATCATGTTCAAACGATCAGAAAGTAACCAGATAACTAATGAATATGGTTAGTTAAAAAAGTAATCTATTGCAATAATAATCTAAGTGGATACCCAGTGCAAAGGCTCCCGTACTGAAGTGCGAGCGGACTTCCCAGGTCGGTTTCCCGTCCTGGTACTATTCTCATGGCTTTGCTCCAAATTACCAGCCGGGTAACCTTACCGTTGCGACAGGCACCACCTTCGCAATAATAATCTAAGTACAATAGAATAACATTTAATATCGACTGCAGTTGTTGGTCGAATATTTAAATATTAGCAAATTATTTGATCAAACACTTTTATTTTGTTCATAAGTCTACGATTCTTTTAAAAATGAAGGGACTATTACATATGTTTAACCAATATATTAGGATCGACGGATATATAATCCTTGCTTCATGACATGAAGATGCCACATTCCACTGCTTCATTTCCAAATTTTGCTGACCTGATAACGGACAAATCAAGATTTTTGTTCCTACGTTCAAATATCTATGTTTCAATTTTATTCAGTCATGCTTAACTTATTAAAATAATTGTTAGACATGCGGTCTTTTGTAACAAAGGCTTTTATTTTGCCTATTTAATACTTGGATAATGTTCTATCCATTTGTATCTCTGGGATTCCCAAGTGCTTAGTGGAATGTCATTGGAATTACTTTTTAATATTACGGTAGCTTTAATATGGTTATTAATTATACTTTATTGCAAGCCAGTGGATCCTAAATGTTGAGAAAGTAATACAGGGTACTTTTTTTATTTATTTTACAAACGTTTAATTATGGCTCTCCGTTGTTGCTACCTTTGGGTAACGGTACAATAAATATATTGATAGTGGATCCGTGTGGGGCACATGGGTTTCCAAATTGAAGTACATTTTGAATACCACCGGCTGTCAGCATATATTCTACTACCACCTATCAAATTATAAATACAATCGTCTACATCTTGAAATGTTTTTTTTTACACGTCTCTAGGTTGAATAAGTTAATAGAATTATTGATGCATTTTGCACTTAGCAAACGGATGCATTTTGCACTTAGCAAACGGATGCATTTAAGACGTCGAGACTTGACAGTCATCCCACCAAAAATTGCATTGAATTTAATGCATTAATTGTTTTTTGCTTAATGTTATTTGTTTTAGCTTGTCGGTTTTACAAAAAGGCATGTTTACACTTGTGGTGAACTGATTCAACTTCTTGTAGGTTCTATTGATGGCCTTCATTCCATGACCGACGAACATTTTAGCAGAAGTGTAGTAGAATTCATGGTAGCTGGTGTCATTCCAATAGGTAAGCAGTATAGCTTTTTATGAAATACATAACATGAAGAGAGAAATTGCACTGTTTGAAATGAAATTATTAGAGCTGTTAAAAAAATAGTCACATATTTTTCCTTTGTACTGCACTGTTTGCAAATGTCAGTATTGTTAAAATTTGATATCTACCCATTAATTGCAGTTCGTCTGGCCAAAGAATTGAGATATCACTAAAAATATCATTATCCTTGCTCCAATAATGATGAGCAGTATAGTGTACCATGGTAGATTCTGGTTTACTTTCTAAGAAATTATGATCTTTTGAAAAGGTTTTCTTATATGAAATTGGCAAAATAGATTTAGACTTAATTTTGCATTCTATTCAAGTTTCGCTACTGTCAGAAGCAAGCTTTAGAGTCCATAGGAGTAGAAAAATATAACTAGATGGTTTTTGTTTTGGTATCTGAATATTAGTGATAGAGTGATATATGTTCTTCAAAAGTTAATGGCACTGATTTCTACCTAATTTATGGCACTACCAACAATAAAACTTCTATTAAGGGAAAATTTAAGGAGATATAACTGGTAAGACAACCTTCTTCTTATTTATAATGAAGATTAAGGATATATTAAAAATGGTTGGTTTCATGCATGAAACATAGGGTATGTAATCATTTATTAATACCATTGATTGCTTTACTATTATACAGGTTATCAGCCGGTGCATTATTTTGACAGGCAACGTAACTAACTGGAATGTATATTGATATATATTATTTTGCTTTTCATGTTCTATTGCTCTCAAGGCTCCAGATAACAGCATGTTGTTGGTCTCCATAATAATTGAATAGTATAAAATCTGCCGCTTTGAACATTAATTTAGCAAAATAGAGTCCATAAATAGCATTCTTATGCAGACCTGACATTCACACACTTGCATAAATACACACATATTAGCAATGTAAACCAGTTCATCTTGATAGCTTCGATACCAGTGAATGTCTAAACTCTTATTTTGTGAACTAGAAATGAGAGTTTTTCAACTTTTACTTTGTGAAGCTGGGATTCTATCTCTTACTAAGTGTTGGAACAATCATGTTGATTGTGTAATCACATTGCATTTACAGGTCTGTACTGGCAAAGGGGAAACTTTTATATCAGCTGATGATTTGCGAATTAATCATTTGGGCCTAGAAATTAGCAACAAAAGTTTTAGTGTTGCTGACGTGAAAAAAAATCAAAGCATGGCGGACATAACCGGTAAAAATTCAGATAATATATTCTTGGACAAAATATTTTATCAAAGCATGAAGTTTATTTCATTTTAAGTCATATGCTTTTTTTAAAATCAAGTGCAGTAAGCTATAACTTGTAAAGCACTTGGAATGACATGCTGCTTATACATTCTAGCCAATCATCTTGAAGTAAAAAGTGAAAAGAATTTGATAAGAAAGTAAACTGCAAGTTGTATCCTTATAGTTTGTGAATTGTATTCTTATAGTTTGTGAATTGTATTAATGAACTTATTCTCCTTATCTTTTGACGTATATATTTCAGACTCAAGGTTTCCATCTTTGGAGTTGAATTATGGAAAATGTTGTGAACTTGATGAGGTTGGTTCTCTTATAACCCGATGCATTTATTTTTTGGTGCATTAATATCATAACTTGAATGATATTTCAAATGGCCTTCTCATGCACATTGCTGAAACTATGAGGCTGTTCGATATATTGTTTAGTCCTAAGGTACCAACTTGGTTGAAAGTAAGATTTAACTTTGATAGAAAAATGTTATAAATATATGTAAAATACGAGGATTCATTATTACTCATTTCCCTACTACTGGAGTATTTACTTACTACTCTAAACTCTATTTTACTGTCTATTTATTTGGTGACTCATCGATTTATTAACACAAACCAATGCATATGTCCGTATGTTACTTCATTTTATATTAACTAGAAAATTAAACTTCATTTTATTTAAACATTGGTCACCCGTGAACTATTTTAATAAGAACTTCTAATATCATCTGCCTGCATAATTTAACAGACAAATTGTTTGAATTATTTTGGAAGATGAATATTGGCAAATCTCCTTTATGATGTTATGTTACATGAAATTCATCCAACAATAAGTTCAAATGCAATAGGATGAGTGATTGATCATCATTTAAATGTTGTATGTGCTTTAAGTATAAAAATGCTTAGAATGGCCAATTGGTGCCTTAATTCTTACTTATAAGTACTATAAATGCTTAGAATGGTGCATATGATCGATATTGATATAGTAAAGCTTCATTAATTCTGTTAATACTTTTTATTTTCTAAATCTCTGTTAATTTTATTTCTTGCTGCTTGAAGTTGAGTAGATGATCTAGGCAATAATAAGTATACGGACATGACGTTTATGATGAGCGAAATAGATCTATAATATGTTGCTATATCACCCTTCATTCGGTGTATTAGCAAAAGAATTCATAGTATTTTCTGTTTTGTTCAAATGAATAATAGATTGATTACCAGAAGCATTCATAGTATTTTAGATTTTTTGTACTTTCACTAAAATAACTTAAAAGTATATTAGCAAAAATCATATAGTTCATGCAATTAATTAATATTAATATAATAAATGATTACTTGAACTAACTTTGCCCTACAGGTTTTTTCTTATAAACTTGGAGTGTTACACATAATTATCATAAACATTGGTTGTTCTAAGGAATCCTTATTAACTTTTGGTCATTATATCATTGTTGCAGTCGAATGTATAACTCTATCATTGTTGCGGTCACATGATTAGAGCGTACCAGACCATGGTAAGCAACATTCAGTTCTGGATTGAATGTTTTTTGTTCCTAGTGGTGAGAATAGCTTTATATACATGCTTGTAGTGGTTGTACACATATGAGTGGGTCTGAACTATGCGTTCACGGATAAATACTTGCAAATATGTGGATTCACATATTAAATACATATATTAGCTAGGTTAGTTGTAGTTGTTGGATCATGAGCAACACTAGTAGTGAAACCCATGTATATAATCTTTCTATTACATTTAGCTTATGTATTAACCAATACTCCTAACATTTTATTATATAACTGTCATTGTTAGATTTTCAATTATATTTCAGGTGAATTATTAATGCTACTTATAGGATGCTTCAAGTATTTGGACATTACTATAAATGGGTGTTCGATGGAGAATTTACTGGAGTGGTGCACTCCCTGTTATAATGTTGAACCAAGTGCTTCTGCTGAATCAATTCCTGAAATTAGTACTACTGCTTCCAAGTAAGCTAATACATAGTACTCCTAATTAGAAATGACACTCTAAAATAAGCAATTCATTTGTTGATAGAATGATACCAGTAATTACTTACCGCATGCTTATTCCTGTAGCGATGTATAACCTATCGATACTCCAAAAAGTGTAGTATGCTGAGCTAATCCATAAAGATTGAACTTCACTCCATCTACATTAGCAACTAATAATGTTGGAATTTTTTTTCTTAATGTAGAATAGAAATTAAAGTTAAGCTGGGGAAAAATAGTACCGGATTTGCTCTGACAACATCCATGTATGAGCTGTTCCTTTTCTGTTGGTCCTATAACAGTCAACTAGAAGACTGGAAGAGAAACAAATTATCATAGAAAAAAAGCTATAGCCATGCCAGTGATAGAGCACTAGAATCACTCACAATTGTTACCATGTGTGCATTTGAACTTGCAGTCATCATTGTTCCTGCATACTACAATTATGTTATGTCAATACTTTTCTGCTATGTTGTCTTTCTCAGTGGTGTATTGCTAAATGGAATAGATAATGTCATTTGTAATTTAAAATAAATCATCTATTTCATTTGCTAAATCCAACCTTTAAATGACTATCCCTTAATATTAAAGGTTTTGGAAAGAATCAAATAGTCTATGTCTTGTGAATCAAGTTTTCTAAATTTACATTGTTTAATAATCTGGGGAAGCCATCTATCAGCTAGTGATTTTTGCTTAGTGATAGTGGGTTAGACTATGAGATTTACAGTGGTGGGTTGTTGAAAACCAATAAGTTACGCATGCATTCATATTTAAGCTTATATTTAGATTGCACTATGTTCCGTCCTTTGCTTATTATTATAAGGATTAGCCTGGTTTCCCTTTTGCTTATTGGATTGGAATGCATATCGTATTATAGGCTCATACTTGTTTCAAAAGGGTGGGATTTATGTTTAAATTCCATTTAAATCCTTGTTCTTTATAGTTGGGAACTGGTTGATTGACCCTTTAAATCAGCCGTCCAATTTAGCATAATATCTTTGAACTACGGTTCATGATTATGTGTTAATTTAAGATTCTGCATTTCCTAAATTCGTTTGGGAATCATCTAATTGGTTTTTATATGTTTGTAGTTTACGCAAAAATCAAGATGCTTCTTTGCAGCTTGATGCAGGCTTGAGGGGGTGGCTGAAAACTATAAATAAACTTGAGGTGGTGACAAAAATCAAGACTTTCCTTGGTTAAATACCAACAGATTTTTGATGTATTTTTGTTTTGGAAATATGTAAACTTGTTTAGCCATCAACTATGTCTAGACTTATTTAGCTCTATCAACTATTGTAAGACAATTTTTATTCTTTTGAAATTAGATATGCTCTTAGTATAAGATTTTAGTGCTATTGAATATATAATTTTGTATTATTTATTGGTTAATTGTCTTTACTGTACACAATTCAATCAGGAAGGTGAACCACTATAAAAAAGGTGTTATATGTTAAACATATTAATAGTGGAAAACAAATCTATAGAAGTAGAAGGTGAACTGCTATAAAAAATCATTTCAAAGGAAAACCACTATAAAAAAAGAATATGATGGCATTAAAAAAGACTTATGAAATATTAAACTGCTATGGAGAAATTTTATACATCGTTGAATACTTGCTGTGAAATACTTAATAATGCTATAACAGATAAAGGGAAATTTTTGCAAGACAAATGAAATGGCATGAGTGAAAAGCTATAAAAAACTTTTCATATCGGTGAATATGTGCTATGAAACTTTTGATATAATAGCGTTTTATTTAGAGTTATGAGATATATCATGGCTATTATTGCTTGTTGATATATAGCGTCGTCACTAATGCTATGGAAAGTTATTATAGCGTTTTCCACGTGCTATTAAAAGCTAAATCTGTTGCAGTGTTATAAAATAAGGTCTAAAGCCTTTTACATCAGAATACATCAAAACCTATCTTGCAATAGTAAAGAAGCATAAAACCTTTTCATAAATTATTCCCCAAAATAAAGCGGTGAAGCAGCCAGCAGCCATAGCCAAGAGAAGACCAAGCTATACATGATGACCTTCAAGCATAAGAGGTCCGAACTAAACAACATCATTTCCTCCCTGAAAACCTGGGGGGGGGGGGGGGAACGGAAGACAAAGAGGCGAAACAAAACGGGGTTAGTCATAAAGACTGGCAAGTCCTATCTACTTCCAGTATAAAAACAGGTAAAGGTAACATGACATGCATAAACTGAAAGTAAACATAAGGATGACGACAAGATAAATAAGCTAAACCAAGATAACTGGATGAACTACTGTAGCAAGATAAACTAAGGTATCATGATAAACTACGGTGTCAAGATAAATCAAGGGGTCACATCGTCAGGTTTCTATCAAGTATACTATCCCAAGGTATCTATCATGTATATTTGCTCTGCACCTCTCGTACTAGTATCTCAACCCGCGTCATGTTATAACTATGAATGTCCCTTGCCCAATGTCATGTAATGGTCCATGTCAACCTAATATATATCATATGTAGGTTTTCCCAACTCGTATGTTTCTTTCCATGTATAAGTTCAGTCCTTTGCCGTAGGCCATACGGGCTTCCCCATGTAAATCTATACCACCTCAACGTAGTACCATTTTATCCTTGAAGTTGTTTTGGACTTCTACCCTTGATCTGGTTATGTTTTCTTACCATGAACTATCGCGTGTTCACTTAGGATTTATGCCACCTAGGACCACTAGGGATTATGCTACCTAATGAACGTTTCCGTGTCTCGGTTTGGGTTTAAGCCACCTAGGACCGCTAGGGATTATGCCACCCGTCAACCACGCCCTTTGTCCCACGTATATATCGTGAATCGTTTTCCATGTCTAGATGCTCACATCCTAAGTATACATGCAGTTCTATATGAATGCAATATTTTTGAAAAATCAAAACGTTTTTCATCCACATTTTCCTACACTCTTACAGAGTAAGAGCATAGTTCATCCAATTTTCGCATCCAAAATCTTAAAAACCATCATTAAATTCGAAATTTAGAAAAATCTAATTTTCCAATTTTGATTTCTTATGTTACGAAAAGGTGTAAAATGGAAAAAATCAAATCCTCTGTTTTTCTTTTCTAATCGTACTTGGATTTTTATATGAATATTCTATGAAGATTTCCTATTTTCCTATCCATATACAATCACATAAGAAAATTTCTTCTCTTTTTCCACTTATCTTGGAAAAATTTAATATTTATTCATTTTTTTCTTAAGATTTCCATTTTCTTTTCCCTTCTCGTTTTGTTGCTTGATTGATTCTGTTGTTTTCTTTTTAGTTAGGCTAGTTTCTTTCTTAGTTTATTTTACTTAATCAAATTACTTAAGTTTGTTATTTTCAAATAAGCCTTTTCATTTTCAACTCAAATGGCGTCCTGCACAGCTACTACTATGGGCCAAGAATCTTAGGACTTATGTCACGAGTCCACTCAACAGGATCTATACACTTACTTGTCCTTTACTACCTAGTAATCACCACTAGTCCATGCTGTTTATTACTAGCCTGCACTTCTCTTTCAAGCAACAATCCTTTTTCTTTTTCTCAAGCAACAAACCTAGGTTTCTCAATGCTTATGCATTCTACGGGAATTTTCAATTAGTTTAATATTATCTAATCCCTGACTATAAATTGGCAAGAAAATAACTCTCTAGGTATCAACCCCGAAGACCGAAATCAACATTAGATTGATACTCAGAGAATTTCTCATCTCAACCAATTCCCAGTTGGTTCTAATAGCTTTAACTTTATCTCGTTCTTTCTAGGCCTTAATCCTTAACTACTCCATTTTTAAAACATGTTTTGGCCTTCTTTCTTTTTATTACATTCTTCTTTCAAAAAAACTAAAGTGGTAAAACTTTTATTCTTTTCTCAAAAACTTTCTTTTTCCAAACCATAAAAACATGTTACAAAGTAAAATTGCAATCTTTTTTTTCAAATCGCAAACTGGAGTAGACAAGGATGACTAATGAGTTACACTGTTCCTATTTACAATGTTAACTTTGGTTGCTAAGGCGCAAATATCTACTCTATTATTGCACTCTACCGCTTATTTTGTTTACCCAACAAAATTTCTTTTTAAAACAACAATCAAAATTTATTGTTAACTGAATAGAGATTTCAAAACTTCTTTTCATATATGAAAACAAGCAAGCTATTTATGCTCCATAATATGCATCTTTTCATTAGAAAATTCTTTTAAAACAAGAAATCATTGTATTACCTAATATACCTCACTTTACTTTGAAACCCATCATGCACTAAAAACATCAAAACACTTTTAAGATCAAAATTTGAAAAAATACCACAAACTCCCTTACAAATTCAAGTTCTTAAAAGCTTATCATCGGGTTAGACTCAAAGCGGGTCTTCAACTCGACCAAAGCACAAGCGTTATGAACTGTCGTTTAAGGCACCTGAGCCTGAGTCTGATGATCCTGTTCTAGTAGATGCATCTGAGCCAGAGTTAGATTAGACTGTTCTAGGGGAACTAGGTTACTTGCCCAGAGCTCCCAGCGAGCTTTCCTAGGCACTTATGCAAATTCAATTCTCTCGAATATATATATTCCTAACCCATTTTCCACATCTTAACCTTTTCCAATCTATAAGGTTTCACTTCCGAACCCACTACTCTGAAATAACATTCTAGTTTTAATTTTGTGGGATACTTTCTTTCTCAAATACCAATTCATATTGTACACTTTCCAACCAAACCACCTAAGGGTCTCAAAAATTTCTATGTTTATTACTTTAGTGTACAAACTAAATATCCCAACACTTTCCCTCCCTAGTGGGCAACTTTATGGATTTAGGTTTATATATATAATATATTTACATTTTAGAAAATACAAATACGTTCACTCAGTTTCTCACTAAGATCACTAAACCGAAGCTCTGATACCAGATGTAACAACTCAGATTCCGATAGACCGAATTTTTTTTCAAAATTCAATCCATCGAGACCCAATTTGGTTGCTCTGGTATCATGCAGAAAAGAAAAAGGAAAGAGATATATCAGAGTACGTAAAAACACCTCATAGCGGAAGGGATAAAATATAATATATTTTAAAACATAGCTTTACCTTAATCACAATACTGCTAAATCAGTATTCCTAAAGCTATACGTCTCTGTCTAACCTGCGAATGTTATGAGGAGGGGGTCAAAACATAAGTTCTGTGTGAATGAATTTAAACTACACTTCTTGAATAATCATACATATACCATTCAATCACACTTTCTTATTTATTAGGCTATATGTGTTATTAGCACTCAAAGCTTACGCACACGTCACACCTATCTACCCCCTAGTAGATTAACCTAATATAGTGTATATGTAGCTACCGCCGAACTGAGGAACACCCCGTGATACGCCACTCGCACGGTTTCCTTCGTATCACCACAATAATAAGCGCAGTCCCACATCCTATGCCGTACAACGCTACATCCGCATAGAACCACTATCGCTGTGCTACGTAAGCGTACTGACTGCTATCCTCGAACTATTCGATCGAGTTTGTTCCCAGCACCGAATATTGCACTCTATTCTACGATACACCACCCAGAGCAGACATGGTTGTACCTAGACTTTCCCATGTACGTATCTTCAATCGTACTCGATGTCTCTACTGCACATAACCTCTACTTGTGCACCCAAGTTCCATGGCAGGGATACACCAGAAAACACGGAACTCAGTGGGGAGCTTTTCTATATCTATATAGGCCCGCCTCTAAGAGTGTCCAATGTACATATATCCCTCGTGTCTAGTTTTTCTATGGTGGCTATGGCCCCACCTCAGCGCCTCCCTCAACTAGTAAAGACCACACGAGCTATGCGACCACCCCTAGCAATAAAACAATCTAAACATCCATGTGGGGTCTCCCCGCACCCGTCCTTTGATAGCAAAGGTTAACGATCTCTATGGTTTAGCTCTTGTCTTTTCGCATTCCTTAGGCTGCTGGTGACAGGCATCCAACGATCTTGCTATCATTTGGTCTGGACCCTCCACCTCCGCCTGAGGCAATCGCCGAACCACCCTTAATTTCACCGCGTATAGCATTCCGACTGTCCCCTATATGTGCAGTCAAGGCCCACCCGCCAGGTAGTTTCGCGCAGATCCAACCCCTGTAATCCTAGCCCGAAGCTAAACCACTACAGAGGACTACCAGGAGCACCTTTAGTGTCTCAGGAAGCTGCGTGCTTCCCCTTCCAGTTCGTTAGAGCTTCCAAAATAGCGGACGTGAGCTCTCCTCATGCTTTATGACACCATCATGATTTACCGCGTTGGGTTATTCATCCTACAACGTACGGAATGCTCTAAGCGCCTTAGTTTTATATGTCATTAGACCCTAAGTCTAACCATTTATTTCATGTTTGGGCCATCTGGTCAACTTTCTCATTTAACTTGGTTATTCACATTAGCTTCCTTTTTTTGTATTCACCAAGTTACCCTTGCTTATTAATTTAATTTATACTTAACCCACTTAAGTCCATTAACACGCCCACAACATGTTATTTTCCAATTTCATAAATTATTCCCTTTTTGGGTTACAACAACATGTTATACTTATTTCATAGTAAGTATGCCTTATCCCACATACATACTGATTTGGAGAATAACCCTCTAAACACCAACCCCGAAGACCGAAATCAACATCAGACTGGCACCCAGAGAATTGCTCAACACAACCAACATATATGATTCTAATTTACTTCTTTTCCACTCATACAACTTATATCATTTTTAATTTCACATTTCTCCTTTCCAAACCACTTAATTTAAGTATATCTTTACATATTAGTTATCTAATCTTCCTTATCCTTTCCTATAACATATCTTGTCCCATAAGTTATAATTTCCACCTATTATCCTTTCTTGCCTTATTCAAGTTTATTCATAATAGGTTATTTATCATTTACCATTTCTTGTCATTAATTTTAGATTAACTTATTTCATAATATAAGTCGTCCCACCCTTCAAGTAATGTATTACATCTTAATTCATAACCTTCCCTTGTCCCTATGACAAGTTTGCCTGTTATTTAATTTTACATCACCGCAACTCCGGTTTATAATAGGTAATTATCATTCCCCAATTACTGTGTCATAAATTTTAGATTTTACTTAACCCTTCCATTTACTTAACCCGTTACTTAAACATTACCCAATTCAATTAATTTATGATACCGTTACGGGTCCATTTGGTTAAGCATATCTGAATTCTGTTTCACATGTCACACGTGTCCCACTTAACCCCCTTTTTATTACAGTTTCCATGTCTTATACATGTTTACTGCCGTTAAGTCTACCTTGGTTATGTCTTACATCACATGTCTCACAACGGTTAAGTCCACATTAGTTATTCTTTACATGTCATTTATATTGCTCTCTTAACCCACTAACCACACCCATGTCACCCTCATGTCTTATTGTGGTTAGTATTTCTTAATTTATTAATTATGCCACAACGATGTATGCCCTCTCACAGTAAACGTCCGTTTGTGGCTGATGGATATGTCGGGCGGTTCTAGGCAGACTTATACCACAACGCGCCTAACCTTGTGTCATAAGCCATTACACCTCTAGTTCTTGCCGTTGACCTCTCACATTAGACGTCCGCTTGTGGTTGCTGGATTTGCCGGGCGGTTCCGGGCAGTCTTACACCAAAAACGCGTCTAACCTCGTGTCACAGGCGTTCATTAACAATCGTCTTTCGCCCAAACGACAGATTCATGTCATGTGTTCCAAATTCAATTTAATTACATTTCATTTTTATGCCTATTCCAATTTTCCATTCACTACACCAATTACATAATTGTTAACCAATTTTCATATTACCCAAATTATCCAATTATTGCCAATTTCACTAATTCCATGTTATTCAGACCCAAACATGCCAATTTCCAATATCCAATTATACCAATTTCATATAATCAATATTTTCCCAATATATATACCTAACATTCCCACGTTCGTACATATAATCTAATTCACCCTCTAGGCTTACTTTTCAAGTCACGAATAAATTTCACCAATCCATGTTATCCAACTACATGTTCTTAATATTGAATTATACTAATTCTATATCCAATGACAATTATGTCAAACTTACATAAATTCAACATTATAGATTATATTCCCTGATTGCATAAAATAAAATATGCCTAATATATGCAATAACAATTGTTATGCCACAAACCCCAAAATTACAGATTATATTCCAATATCCCCATACTCCAATCGTGCGTATTGTATAATAAGATTTCGTCTAGGTTCGAGATAACCTAGATCCAAAAATAAAAAAGGGGAAAGGATAAAAAGGAGAGAACTCAAACGTAGGCATAAATAACATAACAGATCTTATTAAATTAACATCATATTTATTATGGGGAATGGTAAACGATAGAAGCAATATTATACAACAAATATAGTTCAAATCCAGTCATCTTGACTGGATTAGAGAAATAAGCGATTTGTTGTTGATGTAGAACGCTGATTTAATCTTCTTATTTGATTATTAGTGAAGAGCTTGAATCGTTGATGAAGAATTTTGCTTCTTGATTGGATTAGACTCCAAAGTTGTTGAAGAACTTGCAATTTAGTTTAAGGTTTTGGGGTGGCAGCCATGTTTGGTTGATGTTTGGCGGCATGGAGGCTTCAAAAGGAATTGTTTATAAATTAGGTTAGATCTAGGCACATTTTATAGGTGTAGAGAGTGTTTTAGGGCCCTGGTTTTGACCTAGAAGCCATCCGGTCCGTACAGCACGTCAAACCACGTCATGGGAACAAAAACTGCCCAGACCTGGGGTAGGTCGACCCCCAGGTTGACCTCCTAGGGGGTAGGTCGACCCCCTGGTCGACCTCACCCCCAGGTCGACCTGCACTGTTCTAGGCGGGAAATTTCCTGCCCAGCTGCCTGAGTCGAATTTCGAACTGTTTTGAATCTTCCGAAGGCCATAACTCTTTCATACGAAGTCCGATTTTCGTAAACTTGGACTCTATTTCATGTAATATTCCGAGACGAACGCAATGGTGATGTCCATTTTACTTAATTCCTGATATTTAAATTAAGTATCCTTATTTTATTATCTTCTCCATTACGTACACTGCCATTGAATTAATCATTCCTTCTCTTTCATGCTAAGTAATTTTCATTGTACATCACCATTATTAACTTATCTATGCATATATATAAATTTTTAATTATATTAAAAATGTGGGATGTTACAGTTTTTCCAACCTAAGAATTTTGTGACTTTGACAACAATTAAGAAAGAAATCAACAAGACTTTGCATAAATTCCTTGAAAGGCTCATTGCGGTGGTGACCTACTTCGATAGACCAGATCCGTCCATGGCTCTAAAGGTTGTCGTTCCCGACACTCTTGACAAAACTGATTTTAAAATATCACTACGACAGGACCAACCGAGGGACCTCGCCGAATTATACTTCGAGGAAGAAAATTTTCTAAGGGAGGAGGACTCTTGAGATGAAAAATTAATTTATCAAATAAACTAAGCAGCAGACGGGGGACCAACTGTCCCCTAAATAGGAAAGGGTAAACCTTGGGATGATCGGAATAAATGGTCTCGCATCGAGACAAAGTTTCCGTCATACACTAAGCTCACCATAGCCTAGGAAGGATCTGTCTCGATGTTCACGACACTTCTCCCTTCCAAAAGCCTCCTAAGAGGAACCCCACTAAAAGGAAAATTAATTCTTGCAGGTACTGTGTGTTCTACGAATTTTCAGGTCATGACACTGACCATTGCTGGAAGCTTCACGATTAAGTCAAAGAACGCATCTGGAGGGGCGAGCTTCCATAGTACATCGAGACTCCAGCAAGGGCAGCAACGCAAGATCAGCCACCTTTGAGCCTACGCTACCTTCGAGCCTAGACCCATCGCTGGAATATGCGAACGAACGAAGTAGGGAATGATCGAGAAGGGTAAATTGGGGAATAACATGTAATTATGAATTATGACTGGGATTTAGGGCATAACCTATACAATGATCTAAAGGCTAAGATTTCAGGCATATCTAATACTTTAAATGATGAATTGGGAGTTGGAGACATGTGAATCTGTAGGCTTAATAATTAGATTAAGAGAAACATGTAATGAAACGGTAATACTTCACCTATTTAAATCTGTGGGGGTTATATGAATCTGACAAATTGTCTATAGGTTAAGTAACCCATTTGAATCGGTGGGGGTTAAGTAAATATTTTAAATCCGTGGAGGGTTATACGAACCTGATAAACATAACCTGTTTTATATGTTGGGGTTATGCGGGCTTGTTAATATGTTAGGCATAACTTGTGAAAATCCTAGTAGTTGGGGATATAAGCCTAGGAGGTGGCTTGTACCATCTGTGGTGCGGGACCCGTATTAGTTAGTAATCCATTCTGGTATCAAAAGGGGACCCCAAACTAGGTAGGGGTCAGGACACGCTTACTGAGCTGATTATAAGAGGTTCACATGGGTGGAGGTGTCCTGATAGCGCGTTTCACAGGTGTCATGTGCGTGCATGGGTCCGAGTTGCTTGAGAAAATAAGCCGCTATAACACTAGTAAGTAGATCTGTGTCCTTCTGGGAGTTGCCACTTTACGGAGTGATACACCTTACTGTGGGGCCAACATGGTATTTACGGGATTGGGAGCCGATCGATTGTGGGTATTAATTAGGGTATTTCTAGTCCCACCTATTTAGGTGCCCGTATATTCTGGTTGGGTAACAACCGTTAATTCTGTGAGGGTACCTGTTATTACTGTTTGGGGGAAAAACACATTACTAGAAGCACACCTAAGTTTAACATATGTTTCTATTGGGATCTTATCAGTTATACTAGTTTTGATGCAAAGAAAAGTATTTGAGAAGCGTAATATGCTCAGTTCATCCACCTTATCCAGTTCAGTCTGTTGTACCTACTTTATGATACCGTTATCTCTCATCCAGTTTATATGTTTGTAATGATGCTTTTACTTATTTATTGCTAAAAGTAACAAGAATCGACAGACCTTATGTCTAACCTGTTTTGTTTCCTTTTTTCTCTCTTCCTCCCCTCTCTCCCTCTCCCCAGATTCTCAGGGTGGGAACGCTCAGGCTTGATTAGGAATCTCTCTTTTTTGTTTCATGGAGCTGCTTAGATGTACCACTATGACTATTTGTCTACTTTGTTATGGCTCTTTTTTTTGGGACTATGATTCTGTATTACTATACTCAGATGGCTTTAGTACAAGGCAGATACTTTTATTTGATGTAGTTGGTTTTCAGTATTTCAGACTAATGTTGTAATTAGATTTTGGACCATGATGTTTTCTGTTGGAAAATAAAGTTTTACATTTCTGCTGCTATTTTTTTATATCTGTCTTATGAGATTCTGTTTCTATTTACATATAACGCTTCATGGAACTTAATGCATTCTTTTAAAGAGTGACATTAACATATGTGGGGTGTCACAACATTCAACTGGGTTTTCCATTACTTATACATCTAAATTTGTGATAATAGTAGTTGCCAAGGTCATATTCTGATACAAGGGAAAAATTCTGCTGCACTACGAGTGGTAAGCCTGCTACTGATTTTGGGAATCATGTATAATGATAATAGGGGGGAAATTGGGGGAGATTGGTTTTCATAATCAAACAAAGATGATCATGCATAAATTACTTATGTCTAGCTGCCTTGGCATAATGAAAATAAATAGTAGGCGTACAACTCATGGCTTTTATCTCAGTCTCTCTAAGTAACAAGTAACAAAGGCTACCCTAGCATATAAACTATAACATGTCATATATCCATATTTAACTAATTTGCAATCAACTTGTTTGTAATAAAACCTACCAATGGTAGCCCAAAAATATCATATTTATAACTCTCATCATGAGTAAGGGTATGTCAAATGATCTCAGTATATTATCTAGGGTGTCAAAGTATTACACTCGATAATACTAACATGGACAGTGGTAACCAAAACATATATCAATCAATCTTTTGTCCCTATATGGCTTAAAAACATGTCATCCCTAGTTGGCCTAATGGAAATACCACACTTATGACCTTGCTAACGATATGCTTGTTCTATGCCTCTAGCATCATATCATTAGATCGTCCTCCCATGATACTAATGACATAATTAATCCTACCGCTGGGAGCCACTCATAGTAAGCCCACATCTAGTAAAAGCATCCATAAGGTAATTGTAATAGTCTTATTTATTATTAAGAATCGTTACTGTTTTCACCAAAAATGGTTCAAACACCAAAGGTACGTGTACTGTTCTTCACCAATATGGTTAGAAATTAAAAGGAGCGAAGATCGCAAAATAAACAGGAAAAAGTACGTAAAAAACTAGGGTTTTTATAGCGGTTCGATCTAGGAAAGATATATGTCCAATTTTGAATGTTTTTCATTATCATGGAGAAAATTACATAGAGCATCGTCTCATACATTTCATTTATTACACTTGTTCACTCTTTACAAAGATTCTTCACTTTTTACCCTCTTTTCGCTTTAGATCTCACTTGAATTCGAGAAGGAACAGATTAGATCTTGTGATTAGATAATTTTCCTTGATTCCATCTTGAAAATGATGTTAGATCCGAGCTTTAAAGAGGAGCAATGGTGGTTGGAGATCACTTGGATTTAATTTGAGTGAGAATTAATGATGCTTGGAGATGATGAGATCCACTTGATGTTGGAGGAAGAAGGAGAGAGCTGAGGAAGCCACTAATGGAGCTTGAGAAGCTTTAGAATGGTAGAAAACCGAAATGACAGCCCTTCGGGGTGGCTTAGATCGGTCCCTTGAAGTGTGGTGAAATGGGCTATTTATAACAGAAGTTTGGACCAGGTGGCAGTTCTGTAATTATGGTGTTTGTGGTTTGGGTCGAGCATACACGTATTTACGAAACTACCAATGGACAACTAGAGCCAACTATGTACAGCTGTCTCGCCCGACCCAAATATTTCGATTCTGCCACTGGACCCTTCGTTGATCGAACCAAAATTAATGTAGGACCGAACAGAAATAACGCAGGTAACCGACCCACTTTTCTCTTTTGATGTCGACCCAAATTTGCTTTGTTGTGCCTCTATTTCATTTGAAGACCGATCCTAATATATTCAAGTAATTGCTACCATGTATATTTTAGAGGACCGACCTACTTTGTTTTTCGTTTTCCACGTGTACTATTTGTACACAATAATTGGAGCAAACCCCATTTCCTGCACGTGAAATCCATCCATATTTCATAGTGATATTAGGTGCCAAGCCATATGAACAGGTTCAAACACGCAGATACCAATCTATTTGTTCACGCAGTTATATTATAAAGTACCGACCCTCAAATTACAACATGTTCCATCACGAAGTAGTCTCAGATGATTATACTAGATTGTCGAATCATGCTCATGAAAACTTGTCCATAGTACATGTAACATGTTAAACCGTGCAGTCCTTGATAATGCAAACATTCCCTATCTTAGTTCATTGTCCAAACTTCTTTTACAAACCTATTCATGCATAATCCCTTAGTATAATGGTGCTCGACTGAACATTAAATGAGATTGTTCGACCCAGACTCTTTGGTGACATTACTCGAGCCTCTTGCATGGCTTTGCTCAACCAATGTATTATGTGCGAACCAACTTGTTACTTTACATTATATTTGTGCCTTATTCTGATGTTGGACGTCCCTGACATCATGTATATTCTCTGTATAACCAACAATACTTCATGCCAACATATTTGTTGTATGTCGCGTGTGTGACGTTGTAGTGTACTAACATATGAAAATAGGGACCGTTTCTACATTTCATATGCCAAGGTACCGACCCTTAATGGTGTTACTGACCGACCTCACTTGGAGATGCTCGACCGCTTGAATGTGTTGACACGTCCAGTTGTGCACTGAGCGATGGTCTATGGAACTAATATTTGTCCATGCATTACACGTGTCTTCAGAACTTCATTGTCGATTCTCATGTAAACTATCGTGTACTTTGTTATGGTCAATACATTACATGTCTAGCATATCAACTTTGTTTGTACGAGACGTATAACCCACATTGCAATGCACATGATCCTCATTTCTTCTTATATAAACACGAACTGACGTGTCCATTTTATAGTATAAGAATAGTTTTTTTGTGCTTTATGTCCATTCCGTTGTTGTCGAGCAGTCCAAAATGTGTGTTCGACTCGCAGTGCTCGATCGTGGCATGTTGCTCGAGCCGTGGTGTTTAAGTCACGGTGTTCATGTTTGCACTGTTCGACCCATGGTGTTCGACCCAAGGTGTTCGAGCAGGCATGTCTGACCTGTGGTGCTTGAGTCATAATTCTCGTGCCACGGTGTTCGACCGTCCTTTGCTCGAATAGGTCAGTGCTCGTGCTCTTTGCGATGTGTCTTGACCATTGTTTTTTGAATCGCGTTTCACAATGAGGTTAACATTTGCCCCTCGAAGCTTGTATTTTTGCTTCCGATAAATGCAGTCTTCGAAATGAACGTTGTTAATACAATTTGTATTGAGATTCAGATGTACTTTTTTTTCTATGACAAGTCATGCTTTGAATTTATATAATTCACGCTACCTGTTCTGCAATTAAAACAAGCACTTGCACGATTTTGGACTTATACTTCACCATTGACCGTCCGTGTCGATAGTGGATTAGCTAATCAAAAATGAATTATAGCGGATTCTATTTTGAATTGAATAAAGTGTTTGGACAGAACTTACATTGCTCAATGGTTTATAACCCATTGAATATTGTTTGCACAAACACGATATTCTAATTTGAATTCGCATTAACGTTCAAAATTAACTAATCGATACAAGCCGATTGTGGATTCCGAGCGTCATCGCTTTAACGAGTTATATAATAATTTACAACATTTCTCATTTAGGAAATGCGTATCTGTGATTTATTTTTTCCTCCTCTTTGAGACGCTCTGATATTCATGCCCCTTGTTTAGGAAGTCATTATCAGTCTTCTCTGTGGGAAGTACTCTAGATTTCATGCCTTGCTTGGGCTAAAATTTAAGGCTTGTCGTGTCTGAGATTTTCTGACATTACGCAAGTTAATTAGTTAAAATCAGGACTTCGTCTACAAATTAGCTTGGTGAATACAGGCATTGGAGACTTTCATCACTCAATTATACTGATTAATCCAAGCGTCGGTAGATTCAAAAGTAATGCCCTGAGAGAGGACATTGGTTAGAACCCAATGTTTGTCATAATCGGATTAGGTACTTCCTGATACTGACGATCAATTGGTTTCCCCCAGAGAGGTCTTTAGTTTTAACCCAATGTTTGTCATAATCGGATAAGGTACTTCCTGATACTGACAATCAATTGGGTGCCTCCAAAGAGGTCTTAGGTTAGAACCCCGATGTTTCTAATAATCGGATCAGGTAATCCTGATACTGATGATTAATTGGGTGCCCCCGGAGAGGTCTTCGGTTTGTACTGGTCCTTCCATCTCGTTTGCCGGTCCTTCCGGCCTCATGTCAGTACTTTCGATCACCAGGTTTGTCGATCCTTCGGACTTAGTGCTCGTCCTTCCAGCGTGTTTATCAGTCCTTCCGGCCTGATGTTGGTGGTTCTAACATCAGTTTTTTCGATCCTTCCGACACGATGCTGGTTGTTCTGGCTCAAGGTTGGCATTAATTCCTTTATCGATGCTCGACTTAGCGGGCTTTCTCAGATTCGGAACTGAAGCTTTGAAACTCTCACCAAGGGGGGTGCCCTTTCAATGAAAGTTACGACATTTTTGTTTGTTTGTCGTGGCACTTGTTCGTTATTTGAATCCATGCGACTCCTCCCATTCACTTCCCAAGGCGATGTTTTTCTATTTTGCATTGTTCATGTTGATATTTATAGCCTTTGGCACTTGAATTAGTGTTGTTGGGGTCGCAATGTTTCGTCAGATTTTGAAGGAACAAGCGCTCGACAGATGACCTGCAATATGAAATCAACATTTAATCAAGTTTTAATTTAACATAAAACTTTGCAAGCTAGAAATTCATTCAGACAGATATGCTCTTAGTCTTAGAGCTTATGTTCATTGCATCACTTGCAGATTATTAAAGACTGTTTACAAGAAGTTTCGAATATAACAAAAAGTAAAACATGAAGTAAAACATGAACTAAAGCAGGAAATAGAGCACGAAGTAAAGCGGTGGCAATGTTGATCGCTTATTCTGAGCCATTGAAATTGAAGCACTATCAGTGGTTATCAGTTGATGATTAGCCTTGGATTGATTTGAGCAAGAGCTTCTTGCTTGTTGCCCCCCGACTTTGGGGAATTGGAACAATGTTTGAGGATTGCGGATTTTTCATATATTGTTGCACATGATTCTTCCTGATCAGTTCTTCGGTTAGTGATCTCAGATACCCACATTCGTTGGTATTATGGTCTAGCTGATTACGGAACCGGTAAAACTTTCTAGAGTTCACTTGATTGTCACTTACTTTCTGAGGTTTTGGTATTGGATAATCTTTGAGTGTCTTTAGTCACAGCAAAGATGTGTTCTAGAGTGTGATTTAAAGGTGTTAACTCTGACAGATTGAGAAAGCGAGGCTTTTTGCCATTTCGATTATCTTTCCTGTCGCTTCCTCTTTTCTGAGCTTCGGGGTTTTTCTGGTTATATTGGGTAGCAGCATTTTTGGGAGCATCAAGAGGTTAGTTAGCATCAATAATCTGAAGAGGTACAGAATTATTTTCCAATCTCATGTATTCCTCGGCCTTTTTATAGAATTTCTCAAGCGTGTTTGGCTCCTTTATTTTAATCCATTTACCAAATTTGCTCTTTATGTCTATGGCGCCAATTAGAGACATTACGATCATGTGGAGCTCGGGATTCCCTACTTCAGATATAGCAGCATTGAATCTTTTGAGGAGTGCTTTGATAGATTCTCCTGGATTCTGCTTCGTTGATGCAAGAGAAATAATGTCCTCAGCCTTTGTAGCTTGTCACCTGAACTGCTCTTTGAATTTCAGAATTAAATCATCAAAATGGTCGATAGATTTGGGTGGCAGCCTTGTGAACCATAATGATGTGACACCTTCTAGATAGAGAGGGAAGCATAGGCATTTGATTTCATTGTTGCCATGGCTGCATTCACATACCATTCATATCTATATAGGAAGTGATTTGGATCTAATGTTCCGTTATACGAAGGCAAAGTAGGATGAGTGAACTTCTTAGGGAACTCTGCTTTGCGGATCCTCTTTGCGAATGGATTTTTGCTGGAGGAGAAGATCCATTTTCTTTCGCTCTCCTTACGAGGCATGTTATATTTCACGATTTGCTTTACCATATTCGCTATATTTTTTTGAGTTGTGTCGTTCTGGAGAGCGTACTTCGATCTCTTTTCTGGATGCTCGTCATGGCGAGCGATCGCGTTTTGAAGATCTAGGTCTTTTACTTCCACTATAGGAAGGTCCTCCCTTGACCGGACTTGCAACTCGTCGGTTATTTCGATCGGAATGGTTTTTAGCTTTCAACCTTGAGTCTTCGATATTAGCATTGCTTTTATCAACAAATCCTTCTATAATTGCCATTATGATGATGATCGGAGGCTGATGAATTTGCATTCTCTTCAAGTTTGACATGGATCTTTGGAGGAGGAGCGAAATTCGGTTGAGCGTTTAGAAGAGAACTCATTTTATCCATTAAAGCTTGATTAGCATCCACCAAAGTTCTATTAGCTTCCATTAAAGCTTTATTGGAGGCTTCCATGCATTGACTCAAGTTAGCGACGACAGCATCTAATTCAGCTTTACTCACTCAAGCTCCAGCTATTGAACTTTCTCCAAATTCAAAGCGGTTGGTGAGTGGAGTAGTTTCATTGTTAACAACATTGTCGTTTTCTACAGTGGCTTTGTTAGCAGTCTTCTTAGATTTAGCCATAATCTCGGACAAGGCTTTGAATTTTGATGAAGATTCGTCGATTGGTCTTGATCTTAGACTTGCGAGATCTATGGTAGAAGCAGGATTAGAACTTCAATGGTAGCCTCTTAAGATTTAGATAAGTGCGAGCGTAGCCCCACCGTGGGCACCAAATGTTTTCACCAAAATGGTTCAAACACGAAAGGTACGTGAATCATACTTCACTAACATGGGTAGAAATTCAAAGGAGCCACAATCACAAAATAAACGGGAAAAAGTAAGTAAAAACACAAGGGTTTTTATAGTGGTTCGATATTAGATAGATCTACATCCACTTTTGAAGTATTTTTCATTATCATGGAGAAAATTACATAGAGCATCATCTCATACATTTCACTTATTACACTTGTGCACTCTTTACAACGATTCCTTACCCTTTACTCTCTTTCCGCTTTAGATCTCACTTGAATTTGAGAAGGAACAGACTAGATCTTGTGATTAGATAATTTTCCTTGATTCCATCATGAAAATGGTGTTAGATCTGAGCTTTAAAGAGGAGCAATGGCGGTTGGAGATCGCTTGGATTGAATTGGAATGAGAATTAATGATGTTTGAGAAGATGAGATCCACTTGATGTTGGAGGAAGAACGAGTTAGCTTAGGAAGCCATTAATGGAGCTTGAGAAGCTTTAGAATGGCAGAAAACCGAAATGACAACCTTTCGGGGTGGCTTAGATCGGTCCCTTGAAGTGTGATGAAATGGACTATTTATAGGAGAAGTTTGGACCAGGTGGCAATTCTGTAATTATGGTGTTCATGTTTTGGGTTGAGCGTACACATATTTACAAAACTACCAACGGACAGTTGGAGCCAACTGTGTATAACTGTCTCGCCCGACCCAAATATTACAATCCTGCCACTGGACCCTTCATTACCCCACCCAAAATATAATGTTAGGACCGACCTGGAATAACGCAGGGAACCGATCCACTTTTCTCTGTTCATACCGACCCAAATTTGCTTTGCTGTACCTCCGCTTCATTTGATGACCGACCCTAATATATTCAAGTAGCTGCTGCCATGTATATTTTAGAGGACCGACCCACTTTGTTTTTCGTTTGCCACTTTTGTTTGTACACAATAATTGGAGCAAACCCCATTTCCTGTACGTGAAATCCATCCATTTTTCATAGCGATATTAGGTGCCAAGCCATATGAACGTGTTCAAACATGCGGATACCAATCCATTTGTTCATGCAGTTATATTATTAAGTACTGACCCTCAAATTACAACATGTTATGCCACGTGTACTTCACTTTATACCATCATGAAGTAGTCTCACATGGTTATACTAGATTGTAGAACCATGCTCATGAAACTTGTCCATCATACATGTAACATGTTAAACCGTGCAGTCCTTGGTAATGCAAGCATTCTGTATCTTAGTTCATTGTCCAATTAACTTCTTTTACAAACCTGCTCATGCATGATCCCCTTAGTATAATGGTGCTCGACCCAACATTAAATGAGATTGTTCGACCCAGACTCTTTGGTGACGTTGCTCGAGCCTCTTGCATGGCTTTGCTCGACCCATGTATTAGTGCGAGTCAACTTGTTACTTTATATTATATTTGTGCCTTATTCTGATGTTGGATGGCCCTAACATCACATGTATTCTTTGTATATCCAACATTACTTCATGCAAACAAACTTGTTGTATGCCGCGTGTGTGACGTTGTAGTGTACCAACATATGAAAATAGGGACAATTTCTACATTTCATATGCCGTGGTATCGGCCCTTAATGGTGTTACTAACCGACCTCATTTGGAGATGCTCGACCGCTTGAAGGGGCTGACGTGTCCAGTTGTGCACTGGGCGATGGTCTATGAAACTCATATTTTTTCATGCATTACATGTGTCTTCAGTACTTCATTGTCGGTTCTCATGTAGACTGCCATGTACTATGTTATGGTCAATACATTGCATGTCTGACATATCAGCTTTGTTTGTACGAGATGTATAACCAATATTGCAATGCACATGATCCGCATTTCTTCATATATAAACATGAACTGACATGTCCATATTATAGTATAAGAACAGTTCTTCCGTGCTTTATGTCCATTCTATTGTTGTCGAGCAGTCCAAAATGCGTGTTCGACTCATAGTGCTCGACCGTGGCATGTTGGTCGAGCCGTGGTATTTAAGTCATAGTGTTCATGTTTGCACTGTTTGACCCATGGTGTTCGACCCAGGGTTCTTGAGTTGGCATGTTCGACCTGTGGTGCTTGAGTCGTAATGCTCGTGCCACGGTGTTTGACAGTCTTGCGCTCTAATAGGCCAGTGTTTATGCGCTTTGCGATGTGTTTAAACCATTGTTTTCTGAAACGTGTTTCACAACGGGGTTAACAATTAACATTTGTTTAATCTAAAAGTGTAATAAAGGACAATTTTGAGCAGATTTATATTTTTGGAAATTTTGATGTTTCCATTAAATACATAGTGTTTTAGAAATGAATGTGTCAGAGTTAGGAAACATTGGTCGATATGTGTACGTATTTTTTATCCTAGTAATGTTTTATGACCAAAATTCATGAATATCACTATAAATATGAGTTATTCCTAACCCTATCCACTGTCGGATAATATCTGTTAAATTGATTAGTTTAGCAAAGTTAACAAAAATATTATAAGGTAAATTTTATTCACATCCACATTATTATTCTGTTCATCCACCCAACTTATATGTTTAATATGAATTTAATATTTGATTAAAAATTAGTTAGCTAATCCACATTCGTTAATTTTTTAGTCATGCTGCTTATGCGAATTTTCTCTCTTCACTCAAGCGCTTTACTATAAAATTAAGCTCGGTTATAGTTTTAATGACTACTGAAGTTATTTGATGATGAAGTCAGTCAACCTCTATTATTCTGAACGGCCGAAAGCATACAACATTTTTAGGAAAAGTGAATGAGTAGACGTTGTTTATATGTCTTTTTTATCATGGTTGGTTGCATTCCTTGCAATATATGTTAACACATACATTCCATACTTCAAAACGGTACAGAAAAAAGGATATATTCTCAACTTTTTTGAAAATAAAAAAAAGAAGCTACATTTTATCATCGCTTTATCTTAGCATGAAGATTGCCTTTGACCTTGATGTTGATCAGAACGATACTGCATCAAATTATGGAGGAGCTTTACTGACTAACCCTTTTAAATCTGTTAGTTAATCGTTCTTTTTATTGTGTTCTATAATTAAATTTGGTTTACTATTATAGTAGTTGAAAAAACTGAAAGTGAACATTTTTTTTTCTTTTTTTTTATACACCGCTAATCTGTTAATGGATGTGAAGAGTAATGGTGGAATATTAATTGCACAGGCCAACAGTATGTAAAAAGTAAAGAAGTCTAAGACTAGAAAATATAGATATTGAACAAAAAAGTTATGTAGTTTTTGTTATAAATGTGATCGGAATTCCTACAAGATAAGGAGATAATTTTTTGCATGATTCAGTAATCCAAGTTTATACCTACGTGGTTGTAAAATAAATGAAAATGTAAAACTAAGAATTGCAGAATATAACATGATTCTGATCATGTAGAAGATATTCATATAGTGAAATCTTTCAATTTATCCACTGGTGGATTAACTTACAAAATAGTCATGGATTAACTTATTAAAGTAAAATGGCGGACTAACTTTCTAAAATCGTTTATCAGAATACAAATTACCATGTTATAACTATATAAGATAAGACCAATACAGTTTCTACCTCAGCACATTTAGCATCTTGCATGCTCGGTCTCTACTCCCCCGTGGCCCCTACAGTTTTTACCCGGCAGTTTGATGAATCATAGTCTGGTGAATCATTGCACCATTCAGCCTGCAGTTTTAATTATTTTTCAGAGTTATGCATATTCCTCATGTATATATTATGCAGTTGATTTATCTTCCGACATCTTTAGACCCCATCACCTATTGGCAACAATATTCAGATTATACATGCAGTAAAGCATTCACATTAAATTTTAGATTTAAAGAATTACTATTATGCTTGAAAAACAATTAAGAACATGATATTTCAGGTTATTGCGAATTGCCCTTGCCAAAAATTTATTTGCAGGAGTGAATTAGGCTAGCCTTGAATAAAATAAAACTTTAGCTTTTTCCTAAAATTCAAGCTTGTGATCTTACAAAATGTGTTAAGAATAGGTCTTCTAACTTGTAGGTGTTGAGTTTGCCTATATTAGAGCATCTCCAGTAGTGCTGGTAGTTGCAAAAATGGGAGGGATTCACGTTTTAATTCTCTTATTCACGCTACAGCAGTAGCGATTCAAGCGTGGGGAGAGAATTAAAACGGGGATTCTCCCCATTTGTTTTTGCCAGCGGCTATTCTAAATGGGAAAGTGTTTCCTGTTTAGCTTTCACTCGGCAGAATGGAACACAAATTAGGTTTTGAACGGGAATCAAATCACCGTTTAACACTTTAATTTAAAAAGAAAATTACTACTGATTGCTGGAGAAGAAGCAGTTTTCGCCATTTATTTTTTGGATTCCCGCCTCCGATTGATGCTCACTGATGGAGATGCTCATACCATGTTTAGTACGTGGTGTTTGTCTTGATAGTTGTCCAAGTTTTGTGCGCATTTAGTTCGTGTATTGACTTACAAAGGCTTCTATTTTGCCAATAAAATAACAATCTATCGGCTTCCAGTTCATCTCTTCCATTTCCACTCCTCTTATTTTTAACAATTCGTATCGGAGCCATAATATTCGGAAGAGTTTTTTCTGACTGGAATATTCTCTTCCGGCGGCGGTAGCCACCGTAAAAAGGTTGTCGTCCGCCGGACTCTAAAAATAGTAGAAGTTAATGTTAGTTGGTGTGTGGATTTGGGTAGATGCTACTAAAGTTGGATTGAATTGGTTGTTTGACGGTGGAATGGAGTGATGTTGAAAGGAGTTGGGTCAAAGAATAGAGGAGATTGTGTGAGTCTAGCTTGTATGCCGGTAGTTGCGTCAGGTGATGGAGTTGTTTCACATCAGTTTAGTCAATTGTCAGTGGCTGTTGGCCTCTTTGAAAGATGTTGGTTGGTTTTAGGGATGAAGCTATTGTCTTGGAATTGAAGAGGATGGTGAGGTATTAGTTTGAGGTAGTTTTGCAGTTACTGGAATGAACGCATTGCTGTACGATGCAGTGGAAGTGTCCAGGTTAATGCTGATATCAAAAAGGTGTTGTGGAAAGGGAGTTGGAGTTGTGATGTATGGATGATTATTGATATGGAGGTTGGTTTTTGATGAATGTAGGCTATTGGTTTTGTATGGTGTGGTAGGAGTATGGATGATGAGGCAAAAGTTTGCACTAGCAATTGAATTGACGGTTGTTGATGAAAGATTAAACGGCATGTCGCGTGTTTCGGTTAAGTGTTTGTAAATTGTGGCCGGAGTAGATGTTGAGTGAATTGTTGTGTAGAATGATGATTTTTGAACTATAAACTCTGTTGTTTGAGTACTTGTGTTTTTCTCGGGAATGAACTGTGATGTGATCGAGTAACGGTGTAATTGTTGAGGCAGCTTGTAGAGGTCAGAATGATGACGAGGTTGATGCGGGCCGTGGATGATAGTTTGGGAGAAGAATTTGTGCAGTAGGAATGCATGCTGATGGTTGTTTTGTTAACTACACTGGCCAACGTGATATTCAAATGGGAAGGTATGATCGTAGAAGTAGATGCAAAACTGGAAACACAAGCATGGCTGTTCCTTGCTCAAGAAGAAGTCAAATCTTCTCCTCCAGCTTTCTAACTGTTAGACCAAAAAATGGCACTAACACCCAATTGTCTAGGATTTGCGAGGAATAATAATCTAAAACGTAAAAAATCAAGTAGAGACACGAGATTTATAGTGGTTCGGCGTTAACAAGCCTACATCCACTTCATAGTTTCCCATTTCATTCATGGATTACAATTACAAGGAATTAAATCACTCAATCGCTCAAATACAATGAATAATTCTCTCCGAATTCATTGATTTTCATTGGAGAAGAAGGTGGTTATTGGTGGGGGAATTCAGCCATGGCTACCATGAATGAATGAAATGCCAAAAGTCCCTTCAAATGGCCATGTTGTTGTGTATTTATAGCTGTAGAGAAGCTCTGGGCGGTTCCGGTTTGGATGGGCCACGTGGCGTGACCGAAGGAGATCTCAGAAGTAGTGGAGAACGTGGAAATGTGGTTACCAGGTCGTGCTTTGCCAAGTGGAGTCCGATCCGCAATTGTAGGAGTCGGTTATGCCAAGAGAAGAGGTCAAACTCCGTGTGCAGAAGCAGGTCCAGTCGGATCGGATCCGAACCGAACCGGTTGTTCGAGCAGAATGATTGCACACACTTCTGTGCAGAATACTTCAGGCGGTTCGAGTAGAGGGTACTCCAATCCAATCCGGGGAGGGGGATCCGATCCGATCCGAAAGGAGGGATCCGATCCGATCCGAATGGGGGATCCGATCCGGTGACATTTACATGAATAATTCAAGTTTTGAGCTTTCTATCACTCCACTCAAGTGATCGCCAATCAATGTAAGCTCATACCCAAGTCCCTGGCTTTTGGGTAGCCTGGTCACAAAGCAGGCTAACACTAACTAAAAGGAGTAGAAGGCATGAAGAACGAGCAGGCCATTTCGGAAGTCTTTCGTCGCTCAAATGCTTAGTTTCATACCCAAAAGGTGCATAGTGTTTGGGAACTCGAATAACACGGTTGAGGCGGCGCATGATACAAGGATGAAGTGTAAAGGAGTGGCAAGCAAGCATCCGGTGTATGAGTTTGGTGCAATGGATCTGGTCGTGAGGAGGCTGGATGAGTTGTCAGTTTGAGGAAGAGTTGCTGTCTCTGGATTAAAGGAAGTGGAGATGAACAGAATTTTCGGTGGTGAGGATTAATTGCGTAGGGAGTAAGCATTTGGAAAAAATGCAGTTTGGAAGATGTGATGATGTGAATGATGTTGTATGGATTTATTTCTTCAAAACAAGGAGTGACTTCAATGTATTTGGTTTCTGCATATGAATTTGTATGTGGCTGTAGCAGGTATGCTAATTTGAACGTAGTGAAGGAAGTGGATTGGTGAATGTATGCATTGGTGGTTTTGGATGTGCATGGATGTGCTTTGACTATTAGTGGTATGCTATTTTTACTTCCCACCTCGTCCCTCACGTCCTTCTCCACCAATTCCCCCTCTCCCCGACCCACCCCCTGCTGACGTGAATCCATCCTCTGCCAACCCATCCAACGCAAATCAGGGATCTATTTTATTAGCTCCACGAAATTCCACTCCTAGATCTACATCAACCTATGTTCCTCCTCAGGCCACCTATTCTACACTCACTGCTAATCAATCATCATCTTCTGCCTCATATCCATCTTTTACAAAATTGGACTACACCTCTCTTTTTAATTCGCTCCCTCGAAACGCTGACAAATTCCAACCTCATAATTTTGACCTTCCTAGGGATGGTAAATCGAAAAAAATTCCTGAGGAAGTTCGATCATAAGGCATGAAATATTAGAGCGATTTTTTGGTTGGCTTTTTCCTCGACGGCACTTCTTCCTATCATACAGTGGTAAACTTCTTAAATCATTTCTGGAAAATAAATGGAGAAGTCAGTATTAAAACATATGGAATTCAATTTTATTTCAAATTTTCAAATGAACTGGACAGAGAAAGAATTTAAAAATCTGATCCCATTTTTAATAGAGGGCATATGTTTATTATAACTAGATGGGATCAATCTACTGGAAATTCTCAAGCACAGATTAAAAAAGTTCCTATTTGGGTTCATTTTTATCGCATACCCACTATTCTTTGGACATTGTTGGGTATAAACTGGCTTGCTTGTCATGTAGGTAGATTAATTTGTTTTGATAGTAGCACTGAAGGTTGTAGAGATTTAGATGCGTTAAGGCGCTAATTGAAATTTCTTCTGAGTTTGAGCTGCTAGATAAAATAGTTATAGACGAATTAAGTAAAGTTTGCCCACCAGTCTGGCAAACCTATGATTGGAGACCGAATATCTATACCACTTGTAAGGTATTCGGTCATTCAACTAAAAAATGTGAGTTCAATGCAAAGGTAGATGAGGATGTCAACCATACTGACGATTTTAAAAATAATCATCACAAACCTCATGATCTAATTGGACAGTATAATAGGAAAGTCGCCACTAATGCCAATAACAATAACTGGACATCTGTGAATACTAAAGCTAAAAGGTATTGGAAAAGGAAATGTACTACCAATGATAAGGCTAATGTTGTACATGAAGAGCCGAATGTTAATCCTTTTAATGCTTTAGCAACTGAGCAAGATGGAAGTGGTACTTCTGAGGCGGTTAATGATGATGTTAACCCCAACTCTAATGAGCAAACTAATAGTCAAGAGGTTGAACGTAACATAGGAGGAATTGCTGATGCTAACACTAGTTTGGAAGCACAAGTCAACACTACACAGGAGACCGTAGATCATAATATGGAGCAAATTAGTCAATATGTAGAAATGGAGAATATGATAGGCAATCTTTTAGATGAAAAATTTGATAATGGTAACAAATCAGCTAAAGGCGAATCAGGTTGACCCAACTTTGTTGCATCTGGTAGTTCGTTGTGAAATTCTGCTGTCAATACAATCACTTCAAATCCTCTCCCGTTGTCGCAAAACCTTGCACTTCTGCATCTATAACGTCTACCCCCTCAAAATCTTCTCCTTATGTAAACTTGAAACCTCCCTCAAACATTCCGCTTCCACCTCCAAATGTATCAGGTTCAGGTTTGACTTTCCTCAGTATTAACACGACTCTGCCATCCACTGTGACGCCTAAAAGCTCACTTCCTTCATCTAAATCCAAAAACTATAAATTGAAAGGAAAATTCTGGGCAGATGACGATCTAGATGAAGGAAATGACTATGGTCCAGAGGATGCGATGCCTCTCAGTGGTAAACTGAAAACTACAAGAAGGCATACAAGAAATAATCCAATGTATGACCCTTCACTTGCTTAAACTGCTGCTTTGTACTTTAGCTGAGTTTAACTCCTGCATTCAATTGCTTATGACAACACATGGATTATTATTGTTAGCACTAGTTTCATGGTACGTTGAACTGAAGCAGGCAAGTATGCACTGTGGACTGGAAGTAGTTATAAGGTAAAAAGTGTTCTGGTAACGCAAGACTAGAAGATTACTGGTATTATTTAAGTACGCAAAAGGCTTGTAAATCATTAATGTATGGAGAGGGCAAACGAGGAGATATGTGTAGCTCAGATATTATTGATTTGTTATTGTAAATTGTAATAATCTTATTAGTAATAAAAAGCTTTACGTTGCCTTTAAAAAAAAGTGAAGGGGGTGTACCTCATTTGTGTGACCCTGATTTTCCCAGATATACAACTCCTTAGTTTCCTCCAAGAGACTAAAGCATTGCTTATCACTCTTCCGAACTGCCTATATGAAACTGATCAGTCTGAATACTACATATAAAAATATTTTCCGATAATTAAGTACCAAATGCAACACAGCAGCGATGCATCATAGGATAAACATTCTTGCTGAATGGGTAGAGGATATTTAAAATTATTCAAGTATATAATGGCAGGGGCTAATGTACTATAGAGCAAGACGAAAGGCCCCATCTCATTTTCTGCTATTCATTTGTATATTACTGTTTTCAAGCAATTTGCCTTATATAAAACCAACCTTTTGCCCTACCAAAAATTGTTCCCATATCTGATATCATTTGCTGGCTCCGCCACTGCCAAGTTTAAATATTATAATTGTTGTAACGCAAGAAGCAGAGGAACTTCAATGTATTATGCAAAAGCAAGAAATTTACTTCCATTATTCTGGAATAGAGATGGAATTTTGTTGCATTGTATCATATGCTTAGAATAACAAAGACAATAGAAAGGACATATGAGAGTATATATTGCACAAGAAAATAAAACAAGCTTGCCATGGGTAGTTATAGGAGATTTCAATGTATTCTCATACTACCAAAACAGAATATCACAAGGGGGTACATAGCTCACTTGCGGATACAAACCTTCTTAATTTTATTGGGGCTACTAGTCTTTTCGAGCCATAGGGAATGGGTAATTGTTGTACAAGTTGTAGGATCCAAGTTTTTCAACTCCTAGCAAAATGTACAAAGTCTTTCCTAAATGATAACGCTTTGCTAGATTCTCATGTTTTTGTATTAAATTTAGTAACTATTCCATAGGTGAAAATTAATTATGCCAAGACATTCTCATGGCAAATAAAATCAGTTGCCCCCAAAATTCTCTGTCCCTTTATACCCATCCAATCAGCACCCCCTGAATTCCACCTTTTTCCAATTAAACCCTCTTTTTTTCTTGGACTTAATTGCAAAAATATAAAAATGGGGGATTCTTATTAGTTGGGCACATAGCGGCAGAGAATATTGGTTACAGACGATTAGCTCTCTTCTCATGGTGGATGTTCTGATTTACATGGTTGGAACAGCTGAACATTAATTATGTCATGCCATATGTAAATAAATGATAATTTCATTAAAGTTATTTGTGAAATCGATAGATTGTTTTGCTATAAATGAATCTATATAGATGGACAGTAGCAACGTGCAACATGTGATATGTTGACCATGCAAATGAGCTTAAATTAAACCCTCAACCATATTCTCATCTCGCACATCGAAATTTGTACAAGACTTATATAAATTTAAGCTCGGATTCATGAATTAAATCAAACCTTGAATTATCCAACTTGACGAAGTTCCATGTTAAGCTTGAAAAAATTAATACGGTTAAACCCACAAGACCGTGTAGCTAAAAAAATTTCAAAGCATAAATATGATCCCTTGAAGACATATTGGAATTGGAAAAGATATATAAGTTATAAAACAAACGAAGTTGATGTTACGATTATTAAATTAATTTTAGCATTTAATATTGAGATTAGTTTTAGAAAAGGCATTCAATTGTAGCATTTTAAATATTATACAAAAAAAGGAATTTTGATAACACTAACAAAATTAAATAACATTTTAATTCAGAACACTACAAAAAAATATTGAATTAAAGAATGAAATTTATAGTCTTTAAACAAGTAATTCAGTCTTTAAACTATACTTACAAACTGATCAATGACTGAAATTTCGGTCATTGAATTTATAGCCGTAAAAGAATATTAAGACTGATGTTTCAGTCTCAAAATGTAAAGACTGATATTTCAGTCTTAAATGCACTTGAATCTGGATTTTAAAGACAGAAATTCTGTCTTTTATCAATCTTAAATTTACATAATTAACAAATATAATATCCAAAATAGTAAAATATAAATCATCATAACAAATTTAATATATTAATATCACAATTTCATACATGCAAATGATAAAGTAATCAATGTACAATAACACGTACATTCAAGAAGATGTGTGTGTATAGAACACTTTAACAAGAAAGCTAAGATAACAATTCCAAAACAGATCACATTAAAAAAAAAAGATAATTCAACATTTTCATTACAGACATGTTACTTCTAAAAGAAAAAAGGTTAGGTTGTTACTTTGAAAGAAAGGCAAGCAAATCCACTAACATACATATATTGTTTCAGCAAGGAAACAAAGTAAATAAGTGAAGTCGAAAAGAAAATCAATCCATAATCTCATGACGTTGACGTTCTTCAACATTCCAAGGTGACTGATAAGACACCGAAGGTCCTGAAAACTGATGCATGTGTGAATATTGTCGCACAAATGGTAGATGTTGTTGCATTATATCAAAAAATTGTGTGTTTGTTGTGCGGTCCCGAATGCATTAGAATGTAAAAGTGGTTGTTGGGATAGATGTACTCCTAATAATGTAGATTTGTAACCTGTCCCATAAAATACATACAGATGTTATTAAAGACGTGTGAAACATAACATAAAGCGGTCGTAGACAAATGAAAGATTTCTCTTTGCTGAACACCGAAATAACCTCACACTTTGTGATACAAGCCATGTTTTAACCGAATATAGAGCTGAAAGTCCAAATAGAAAGATATACCAAGAGAAAAATTTGTTTGACAATGTGGCTTTGAAGCTTCTCATGATAACAATTTAAGCAGGTGGAAATTGGTGAAAGTTGTTTGCAGGCTTATAAAAGGATATATTACAAATAACATAATTTTTCTTTCGAAAATTTGAAACTAAACTTTAGGTCATTCAATCCCAAGACCTGTTGATTATTGTATATTTTCAATTACTATTGGTGTTTTCTTAATAATAAAAATGCTAGCCAATTTCTAGCAAATTGAATTTTAAAATTTCCAAGTCAATGCTCGAATTTTTTTATATTTGATAGCCATGTATCCCTTAATCACTGCCTCTAACATTCTCAATTCGCGATCGCCACAATAAATATATCAGGTTACCATGGTCCTCTTAGAAATCTAAGGCTCCATTCCCTTGTAGTCATAATCAATATAGGCATGGTGGATTTGATTCCAATTTTTGCACCCCAATGACAAAGGAGTTGTGCGTTGGTAACTACTTTCCAATACACTGCTGCTCCCAACATGAGCAACATTTTTTTTTCTAATTTATTGAACAATGGTTGTTATAGGTGTAAGTTGTAGGGACTCAACCTCATGACCACTGATGTCGCAGTCCAAATGATCAACCAACAATCTTGGTGCAAACAAGCTAATATTAAGGTATGAAATGTTGAAACAATGATTTAATGCATTATCGTTTGCTAGAATTAATCAACTAAAGGTATTTTTTAACTAACAACCAATTTCTTAGAAATGTTCAATTAATTAATTGGAGTAGAGCATAACTGCACTACACGATTTATTGATATTTCTTACATTAAGTGCAATTTTAGAGACATAAATCCACAAAGCTTTTAGTATTCTAAAACATTGTGATAGTGTACAAATTGAACATTTATTGTTATTTTGCATGGTGTAAGTTTTTCTATTCTACTGAAAAGAGATCTGGCCTTATAGTAATCCTGTTATTGACAAACTTATGGCCTTATAGTAATCCTGTTATTGACAAACTTATGGCATTTAGTAAATCAGGTTATGCATGAGACGATAAATGATTTTCATCTTCCTAATATTCAATATATCAATCAACTATCAGAATCACTATGCAGATAAAACTAGGTAAATAGAAGAAGCCTTTTGGATGGTTGCATAATCATTTCTTGGTAGAAAAAATAGTGAAAGAAGTGGCGGGTCAATACAAAAAAGAATTCAGTCTAAACTAATATTCAAATCCGTTGTAAGTGGTCATAGAGTGATCTTGCACATTAGTTTCGTTGCTGCATGTGTACCAGGAACATGAACCAGTTCTCACGGGGCTTGTAAGATTAAATCCTCTAAAAGTCAAATTTGTAGAAAATTCATGTTAACAAACTTTCATGTTTTGGAGAAACGCTTAGATATTATAAATGCTAACCAATACAAAAGTACTGGTGACACTGGATCTATATAAATGAACAAGTAACAATGAGAAAGCAATTAATGTACAAAATAATTGAGGTCAGCATACCGTAGAAGATGGAGACAATAGAACTGCTGGTTTCATGCTTCCAAATAGGATCAGGTACATTATATTTTTAAAACCTGCATAATCTGAAAATACAGAGAATTGTGCAAAAGTTCATAATTTGAATTTGAAACAATTGGGCATATCGTAATCATTGATGCACAAAAGCATGAAATATGTCCTACATCTTAATTTAAAATAGCAATTGACATGAGAAGGATAAAATACGATATCCTTACTTGGGTAGAATTCGAGACCTCATGAACCATGCAGTTAGAACATTACTCATAGTACTCGTAGTTTTTAGACAATTTAAAAATCTACTCAACAAAATTATGGTACAAATTCCACTTTAATTTGTCAGTTGATTTTCAAACTATGACTTTCAAGGACTCTATTTTTTTCATAATTACAAGACAAGATGAGAACTGTAATGAGCACTGCGACATTTTGAGGTCCATCAGGGACTATATGTCGGTGTGGTTGCATAAGTCAAATTTCACATTTCCTTTAGAAATGGCTAGTAAAGTTATTCCTTAGATTGCATAGACTTATATTTTTATTCACTTAAGCAAAAGTACAAACATGAAGTGCGTATAACAGAAGGAAGCCCAAAAAAATGACACTTGTACAAATGGAAGCAGAAGAAGAACAAGAAGAAGTAAGCGCAACAGAAGAAGAAGGGGATGTCGAAAATGAAGAAGACAAGGAAGAGGACGAGGGTGATGAAGAAGAGACTGAAGCATAAGACAATGAAAATGATGATTACGACGACGATTTTATGGTTGCAAAGAATACATTGATGCATAAAATCGCCAAGGATCGCAAAGTTATAACTTTTTTTCATGGATAATCCACCTTTGACAGAGAGAGGTGTGCAATACGCACTTGAAATAACCACAAATTCACAAATCTGATTCTAAAAGAATGAAAGGAATTCTAATAATTCGAATTCATAGAATTTACCTTACAGAAACGAGAAACCTAAGCACTTACAACTTAGATCTATATTCTTTGTCTCCAAATCTTAAATCAAAACCATAAAAAAACATTCTTATTTCTGAAAGAATTTGGAGAAGAAAGAAAATGGAGAGCTCTGGCGCCCTCTTAGAAAATATGAATTGGAGGTCAGGCCCTACAAGCTTATTTATAAGTACTCAGAGGAATCACACTCGTCAAATTTAGAAAGATTAAAAAGAGCTGCTTTAGAAAATAATACACGTCGTCTTATCCCGAAATGGGTCGACCCATGCTTCAGGTGGGTCGACCCCTGATTCGACCGATCTCTGAATTGTGTCGACCCCTGGGTCGATCCACTTCAGGCATGGGTCGACCCACGTGTACAATTTTAAATCGTATACTTTGGGGTTTGCTGCGTGATTTTTGGCTATGATTTAAACGTTGTTATTAACTTATAGTTTCTTTAATGTTTTAAGTTTATTTCTTTCCCACTTTCAATTAATCTATTTCAAATTTCAAATGCCATTATTTTCTTGCATATTCTCATTCATTCTACATTTATTACCTTCCATTTTAAGTTTACGCTTTCGATTCAATTTTGAATTTATGCATATATATTTACGCACAATCCCATAAAATTTCGACCATTAGTAGCTGTTTAATTTGCATTTTATGTAGATCTAAATGAATAAAATGCATTGTCTCTTAACTTTCTTTAGTTCTTAATTTATTTTATAACAAAATACTATATAAGTTATAATTTTAACAAATAAAATTATAAATACAAAATTATTCATTTACCGCGTGTAACGGATGAGTTACGTTCTAATTTTATAGTCTATGTTTCTTTCTTCTTTACACTGTACAACTGCATCTCTTTCTATGCTACTTAAACCCTTCACTCTAATTCTCCATTTCTCTGGTTAGAAATATATGAAAGAATCATCATCATTAACTCTATTTTCATCTTTATCCCTAGCTCAATTTCTATCTTTTTTCAACATTCGTCCTACCGGTAAAAAAGATGATAAGGTTGGTTGTTTTCTATTAAAAATTCAAACAACTTCTTCAAACGATGTATAAGATCTAATGTCTTAATTAAATGTTGAAAAATAGTACGAAATTACTATTATAGAATCGAAATTTTTGTTTTCATCGTTACTTCATATCAAATAAGGAAATTGGTTGAGTTACCAGTATGGTTATTGAGATAACCAGTGGTGGACATTAGTGGATGGTTCCTTATTTCTAGGGAGGTTGATTTAAGTTTGCTTAACTTAAATTACGAGGGGTAAGATGGGAATATGACAACACTTGTATATAATGAATGACAATGTCTTACACTATTTCACCCAACCTACAATATAGTTTAACTTTTGGATCAACTGGATAATTAAATTAATGTACCCACAACTTCTCAAATTATAAATATAGATTATATGTTTTTTAAATTGAGTTTTGGTCATATAAAAAAACATCTATTTGTGATTGACAAAAAACTACTTATTCGATATTTTACAGACATATGGATGAAACTTTTGATATTTTGAATCTAATATTAAATAAGCTTGTGCTAAAATTTGATTGTGAAGTAATTTAAATTGAATTTTATTTATCAACTGTCCAATAATTTTTATTATACATTGCTAACCTCAATAATGGTAAGTTAATTTTACAATCCGACTATTGACGCGACACATTAAACACGTAGGTTTTGACTAGTTAAGAAAATGTAATACTTGATTGCTAGTATAATTATAACAATTTTTATGTAGGAAGAGTAGAAGGAGAAGATAGCTTTAACATTTATAGAAAGATATATTTAGAAAATATTTATGTAATATTATTTTTATCCAATAGGTCTGAGCATCATCCTATTAATTAGCCATGTGATAACCAGCGTTAAATACAACTTGAATCCTTTTTTATAACGACAATTACATTAAATATATATTCTTATGCATAAAGTGAGTTGTTATATATATATATATATATATATATATATATATATATATATATATAAACTGCAACAAGTTTTAACATCATTCATATGAATTACCAATGTTAATAATTAGATTTACTTAAGATAAAAACACTAAATGTTTAATTGTTTTAAGACTTCTTAGATACCGAAATAAAGACTGAAATAAAGACTGGTGTTTGGTCTCTAAGCAGTCTTAATAATTACAAATCGATTTGAGACTGAATCTCAGTCTTTAACATGAAATTTTAAAGACGACAATTTTCGATTTTTATTCAGTCTCTGTTTAAAGACTGAGTAATTTTAGTCTTTATTTTTCAGTCTTTATATGGATGTTTTCTAGTAGGAAGTTAACTGATGTTTATGGATTTAAAACCGTCTTTAGTTATGAAGAGGTTGAAACTTCAAAATAATATATATTACTGGAGATGATATTTATGACCTGAAGATATATTTGTAAAGCTGAAGACTTATAATTCAGATCTAGGAATTTAGCTTTATTTCTGTCAATAATGGATATTTTTATGCTTTGTGCATTTAAAATATCATTATATATTTTGTTACCGGCTTAAGCTCTTAATACAAATTACAACATGTAAGGTCTTTTGTACAATATATATAGCTTATTATATATAAGCAAAATATTATAACTTTGTTATATAATTAAACATTAGTGAATGAATCTAACATATGAGAATGAAGACTATTATGATAGCAAACAGTGTCGGCCTTTGGGCTGGGCAACTTAGGCGACATCCCATGGCCCAGTTTCCAAGGAGGGCACATTTTGTTTTATGATCCAGCATTTCAGTCCATCCAGAAAGAATCCCTAGCCTTCCATTTCCACGCAGCCTCATTTTTAGAAGAGCTCCGAACAGAACTACAGAAGCCGAAACATCCATTTTTCCACGTACAGTAAAGTTTAGAATAGAAACTGAGGCATCCATCGCAACTTTTGATTTCAGATTTTCAATTTCTGAAAATAGCTTCTCGATAATTAGTGAAAATAATGTTCCCCTCCATATCTCATTTTGATCTAGGCTTCTGTCCCTCTTCTAATTTCACCAATCTTGTAATATATAAAGTTTTCACAACTTATCAGTGTCTCTAAATTCAAATCAAATTTGGATTTCTTTGGATTTCAGAATTCAAGCACAAGGTATGTTAAAAAACGTCGTATTGCTTGGATTTGCTGTTTGTAGGAAATGGTGTTAAACGGTTAAACGTGAGTCTGTTAAAATTACATTTATTTATCCTGATATACTGCATTGATTGAGTGAAAAATTATTTGTGTTTTCTTCTTCTTAACAAGATCACTTAAAAATGATGTGTTTTTTTAAAATTAATTTCAACGTTACTTGATTTGTTGTTTCCAGCAAAACTACACCCCTACCCTTTCTGCAGCAGTACCTGAACCTTTCGACCAAGCTACTGCGACAACCAAAACTCATCCTACTACTTGAGTATCAGTTTTTGTTGTTTCATTTTCGGATTTTCTTAACGTTTTACTTCAGTATTATTATCTATTAATTTTTGTAACTGATGTTGATCCTTATTATTTTGTCAAAAAAAAAAACATTTTAATCTTCTTTGTTAAATGCAGTTTTTTGAGGTTAATAACCATTTGCTAGCAATTCTCAGCATTGAAAAAGATATGCTGGAAAATGTTGAGTAAGATGATATAATCAATGATTTTGCTTTAAAAAATGCATTACGAGCAATTTTTAAATGATGTTGTTGGATTAACATTTTGTGTTTCGAATGATCAAGAAGTTGTAAGTTTGAATTCAGTTTCTCTTTAGCAATAAAGTTCTTCAGCCTCCTTCTATGCCTAGCAATTGAGGGGATCGAGTGGTCAAACAAAATTTGTAAAAACACTCACATATGTATTTATACGTTTTGGTACCCAAACCTGTTTATATAACAATCCATCTAAATTTATCTTTGTACCCTTTGGAACCCAAATTCATTAGAATATAACGAAGTTTGTTTTACTTCTTTTTGCGGTCTATGATTGTTTAGATGGATTATTATAAAACGATTTGACATCACGAATTTGATTCAAAAATCCTTTGAAATTTTCAGAGTTTAACTTTTCAAATCGATTCTTTCCGAAACAGTTTGGAGGATTTTTCAAATCATATGAATTCAAATTTTCAGAAACATTTGACTTCCCAAAACCAAGACCAAATTTATTTGTAGTAGAAAATTGATTTTTCAACAACATATTCAAAGATTTTTCACTGGTTGAAAAACGTTTCAAACTCAATTCAAGATTGTTGATTTTGGATTAAAGATCATAATTTTATTTTATCAGATTTGAACAACGATTAATGCTGATCTTTCTTCTTCCAGTATCATTTTGTTTTAAAATAAAATTTTCATTTTCAAGCAGTTTGATTTTGGTTTCGGACTCAAGAAGTTCGGATTCAAATTTAATTTGTTTCTCAAGATCAAATTTCTTTAGATTTTCAATCTCTTTTTCAAGCTCTCACAAGATCAAATCTGTTTTCAACAAACTATTATTTTCAGCAATTTCATGTTTGGAATTTTTGGTAGCCTTAAAATTTGTAAATTCCTTTTGTAAACAATTGTTTGCATCTTTCATCTCAATCTCATTATCTTTTAAAATCAGAATTTCTTCTTCAAGCCTTTGAAAGTTATTATTGAGATAAACGAGATCAGTTTTTAATTTCAAACAATTTTCACAATAAGAATTTTCCAATTTCATGACACTTAGCAGTTTTGATTCCAAACAGTTAATTTTGCTAGTCAACACAGAATTCTTAGTTTTCCGAGATTTATTTTTAGATTGGAGTTTATCCACAAATTTTGTTAAATCAACACACATATAAACTAAATCGTCGTCTGTGAAATTTTTCGTTTCAGCATCTGTTGATTCTCCATCATCTGATTCATATGAATTATTATCTGTAAGACCCGTTAAAGATAGATTTGAATCTGAGTTGACATTCCAAGGTTTTGAGCAATTGTTTTCAATTTTTCCATACTTCGTATTGAAAGTTTTCCAAATTTCCTGCATAGTCAAACAATTGGAGATAAAAACAAATGGATTATTACTAAGATGAGAATAAAGAATATGCACAGCACAATCATTAATATTCCTGTATATTATATCACCTCCACTGTTAACAGCACCCCAATATTTAATATTAACAGATTTCAAATCGGATATCATTTCTGATTTCCAATTAAAAAAATCTGTACCATCAAAATGTTTGGGATGTGACTGGACTGACTCACAATAATCTGACAACAAGGATGACCCACTACTCTAGAGTTAATGAAATAACCTCCCTCTGATACCAATCGTTGAATCTACATTAACCCTAGAGGGGGGTGAATAGGGTTTATTACAGATTATCGAGATATTAAAAATTAATCGCAGCACAGATAATAGCAGAGTAAATGCGGAAAGTAAATAACACACAGAGATACCTAGCTTCGGCAAATCTTGCCTACTGCTGCATTCCTAAGGTTTCTACTAGGTGTTAATAATAGATCCCGCTTACAGACACAGTAAACTCGCACTCCCTGCTCCTGTACTAACCTTAAGCTCAAAACCCTAGACTAATCTAATCCCTTAGATCAGATTTCCCCTGATTACAACCCCGTAACCCTAGTTTTTATAGACTCTAGTAAACTGCCAGTTAACACCATAATTGGATAACCTAGTATTTTACAAACACTAGAAACTGATCGAATTGTTTTACAACAAAAATTAAAAAACAATACAAAATAAATAAAATAAAAAACCCTAGAAAATTAAATTAAGGGTCATCCCTTTTATCACTCAAAGAATAGGCCGACCACTTTGAAATGGTTCCACCCCTTTATGTTATTCTCGATCACTTTGCTTCTGAGGAAATAAAAATGGCGGCGGCAAAAAGAAAATTTGCTAGGGTTTCTTCTAATTTCCCAAATCGATTCGATGATGGATGAATTGGCTATCTATTAAGCTTGAGTCTGATTTGTTCCACTTTGTCTTAGATTGGGAATTCTCTGGCGATCGAAACATGAAAAATTGTGAGTTATTCTAATTTTAAATCTTTGCTTGAAATTTGTGATGCTAGGTTTTCGATAAGAATTGCCTGTGATGATGTGGTGTGGATTATATAGGATAAATAAATTCTAAAAATCCTTCTCTGATTTCCTATACATGACTTGATCTTGATTTTCCCGTGTTTCCTCCTTTGGTTGTGTTAATTGAAAATGATTTCTTGGCTTGGTTGTCTTGCGTGATTTTGTTGATGAATCTAGACTAATTTTTGATCCTTGACGAATCTGGAAAATTATTCCCTTGCATGAATTCTTCGACTGTTGCCTAGAATGAAATATTTCTTGAAATAAAAAATGAAACCTTGACTTGTTCGTGGCTGAAGTATTGCGTCGTTTTCCCTTTTTGATTTGCCTTGAATTTCTGGAATATGCCGAATTTAATTTCTTCCCCAAATTAATTGATAACTTCTAAAAATACTGGAAAAAACTTGCCTTGTATTTGTTTGCTGATTTGCATGGTTTATCCCATAAAACACTCACTTTATTTCATGCCAAATATGATTCATGAATTTATGGAAAAAGTTAAAAAAAACTTGCCAAAAAGTGAGATTGGTTTCTAAAAAGAATTCGTTCAAAATTCGATCCAATGCTTGATTAAAAAAAACTGGAAATGTATTAAACACTTCCCAAAAATGTTGTTTCCTGATTTGATTTCTTTGGCAACATTAAATTATCAAAAGAGACTTTCTTGCACTTGAATACTTGCCAATTCTGGATGCATTTGAAACTTGAGTTGTTTTTTAAAACATGCATACTCATTTTCATGAATTAAAAGATCCCTTGCCTTAAACACAATATATTGTTTTCCTGCATTCTTGACTGCATTGAGCATTCGTGTTTGCATATGAAAGTCTTGTGTCCTGTTCATCATTGTGTTGACCAGTTTAAACATGAAATGCGTGCTGCACTATTTTACTTTCTTGAGGCTGATTTATGACTTGTCTCGATCACATTCACTTGCTATGACTTAGCTACATGATCACCTTGGCTTGAAAAACTGCTGCATCTTTTTTACACTATGCATTTTTTGACACTGCAATATCCATTTGTCTTTGTCACTCGAGTATGCTTTCCCTCATGGACTTGAATTAGTTTGAGAACTATGCATGTTTCTTCTTGTCATTTGCACTGAATTGTGCTCGGCCCTATACTTGCTCACCATGTACACTTGCCTACCAAACTTACCATTGTTGTTGCGTACACTTACATGATCATTTAACATTCTTTTAACCATTTGTTATTGTTGTTCCATGCTTTGTTTTCAACCTGAGCCTCTGTACCATGCACTAGTGCACCTGAGTTGCACCATTTCATTAAGCATAGAACTGATTTGCTACCCATGAACATTGCTGAGTTACTTTGACCTGTGTGAATTTCTTCATTGCTGCTATATGCAAACTTGACCATTTTGATATGAAACTTAAAAACTGGATTGAACTTCACTCATTTGTATTTGAGGAATTGATCACCATTAGCTTGATGTATAATTGTAAATGATGTTCATGCCATTAGCTTTAGCCACTGCACCTTGTTCTTTCACTTGAAATAAGTTGTTGCCTTTGTATTCATGTTTGTTGCATACATGACTAAGCTCGACTATGCTACCTTGTTGTTCATGCCATGCCATTACTTGATATGCAGTTATGAATGATTTCACGTTTTATTGTATTGAACTTTTGTAAATGTGTGCTCGGCCCACTTGATTTGGTTCATGCTCTCGACCATGTTCTGCCTTGTGTCTGACTTTGTACTTGAACCATGATTTGTTGTGTTGACTTTATCGACCATGCTGCACTGATTCGAGATGGTCCACGTGGCTACTCCTAAGTTGCACACTGGACTGGCGAGGCAGTGCACACGTGTATATATACATGTGTGTATATGCCGCCATTTAGAAAATATTCTTGTCCCTGCACTGAAATATTTTGTATATACACTGATTGCCTTGTGGTATTTACAATATATCCACTGTGAATATCAAAAGTTGTCTAAACACAGATAAATCGGATCAAGTCATAAAAATGACGAGAAACACACCGAAATTCTGAACCAAATAATATTTTAAAATAAATAATATTTGCTAGAATATGAAATTATTTCTATTCAAGATTACTGTGTGTGTTTCTGTTTGTGACTGGTAAGCAGATGACGATTGGACTGACTATGAGCTGTGAAGACCGAAGACGGAAGATGAAGTGACAGTGGAACTATATATGTGTCTGTATAAAAGGATGTATAAGTCTTTAAGAGTTGTAGTGAGGAACTGTGAAAAAAAAAGTGAAATGTATTGTAATAGTGTGTGTTGTACAAATATTAGAGTTGAATGATTGTAATGTTAAAATGTAGAAAGAAAATATTATATTTAATAAAATACTATTTGAATATTTAAATTCTTGTCCGGTAGTATTTTATTTATATATAAATATTATATTTCTGTCTGTGATGTATATAGGTAACAGTTCAGTAACAAACACATTTATAATAATATATATTTGGTTGTTATCATCAAACAAAAATCATATAATTGTGTATACAACAACGCTATGTACAACAGGGATTGCCTGTCCAACTGGCCTTCCAAAGAACGATTATGCAGAAAATATAATCTGTGAAATTTTCCTAGCTGAATTGACGCAAACCAATCAGGTAGCAAACCTTTTTCCTACATATATGAATATAACAGTTATTAATCATGCAAAATCATTGCTCATTACATCAGGTATAATAGAGGATTCTAAATGGTATTAAGAATTTTGCGATGTGTAGTATTACAAACATAGACGTATGTGATAGATTTTTCAACAGTGGATTGATACAATTCAGTGTGAAGCTTCCAAGAATTTTAGCCAATTTTTTAGATAGATTATTCATATTATGATATCTGACATTTTTATATGTGATAGTGAGGTTTTAATGTTGGATTTCCTTTTAACCGGTTGAAGGTGATACCTTGTATTATCCAAGATTGGTATCTGAGCGAGGTGATTTGTTTTAAATTATGCATAAATTATTTCTACAAAGGTTGGTAGATTCAGTGGTGATTATGCTATTACTATTTTGGGAGAAATGGAAGACTTTGGTGGAGGAGATTATGTTGAGAGTGAAAGGCGTTCCAATATGGGAACTTTGACATGATATGGAGTTTACTGTGTTGAAGGGGCTATTGGATTTGGGAAGTTCTGATCATGTTTCTCGCAGGGGTCTTCATGTTGATGATGCTCGAGGGATCTAAGATGATAAGGAAAGGAGCTCAGGTCAAGTGATAGGCGGGTGTCGAGATAGAGATCATTGTAGTTTAGATGGGGGTCTTCACGTTAATGATGCTCGAGGGATCCGGTGTGATCAAGGAAGGAGCTCAGATCAAGTGTTAGACGGATGTCAATGTTATTGCAAGCACTTTTAGACCGTTTATTTATGCGCGGTGAAGCTCATGGTGGTTGATGCATCTTTTGCAGGCGGTTGTTGAAGTTTGTAATAACTAAGTGGTAGGAGAGAGATTTTTTTTTTGTGTACAGAGATTTGGATTTTGGCTCTGTATTTGAATTGGTGGTTGAGAGAATTATTTTTAGCCTTGGTGGTGTTGAGATTACTTTGGTGTCTGCCTTCTTTTTTATTTGGGATATTTGCAACAATTTCTTGGCGGGCGGGAACGTAGTCTGAGCTCGTTAACATGGTGTGATGGGGGTAGCTTTCCTGGAAACCATTAGGCAAATATTCATTTTTGTTTTCTATCTCATTGTGAGATTTTGATTGAAGGTAGAGTTCTGTTGAAGAGTTTTATGATGTGAAGAGAATTTGATTCGAGATGGGGTGTTGCAGATATGTAATTTTGCATCAAGGTTGAGTGTTAAATTTGGTGATACAAAATCACAAATTGATTGGAACAAATTTGCAAAAAATGGAAAGTAAATATTTTTATAATGGAAATGCATTGATTGCATTTGATGAGATAGTAGAGAATAAAATGAAGTGATTAATTTCTTCCATCTATGCAAAAGAAACGAATTGATTTATTTTCTATCTTTGCACATTTGTTGTTATGGTAATTTTCCTCTATAATATTATTACCATATGTTGGTAATTTAATTGATGACTCATATAGATTTGCACTAGCTATATATTGAGGGGTAGACTACTTTGTAAACCCATCCTGGCATGGAGCCAACGATCCCCAAATGGAGTGTCTCTTCTTGTTTAGCCTATTTGAGGTTTGGATATGTAAACTCTTATCTTGTAATCTCTTGTAATTCTCTCATGTGGAATACAGTCTCTTTCTTTTGGACTAGACGTACACTATCTCGATGGTAGTGTATTAAGTATAAATATTGTGTGTCTCTTTGTTTTTCTGTTATAGTTATCTACTACTTGTTTGATGTAATAGAATAATTGCCATCAGATTAGATTGATGTTCAATTAGCAAATCTAGATCCTACTTATTGCGCTTCCGCATCTATCAAAGCAATTTTTTGCATAACAACTTTGACCGTACTGAATCGCAAAGTCCCATATAGTTCATATGTTTTGATTGTAATATTTATTGTTAATAATGGTGCTACCTACTTCAAATATGCAATACCATTAAATATATATAACAGTGCAAGCCGCTTTAGTTGGATGGTTGGTTTGTTCTGAATATATAACATGCAAAAAATTAAGGTTTGGCTGACTAAACTAAAGCAAGATTCTATATTTGATCATATAACCTTTTATTCACTTCTGCAGTGTGACCCCTGATCATAGTAGGCATAACATCGTACATAAAGTACTTGAAAAAACAATGTACATATAATCAATTTAAATGTTTTACAAACCATTGCTGCCACTGCTGCCTTTATACTATCATAATTTTTTACTATTACATGTCATATTTCTATACTTAAATTTTATACTTAACATCGTAAAATATAAGCATTATTTGTTGTTGAATTCATGGCTGTTATATGAAAACACATAACCATGGCAAAACAATAGTATATACTTGTCACAAATGAAATAAACATTCTCACTAGCAGGATTGATAACGTGCATCATGCAATCTATTTTTTAATTTTTTTTTCCTTTCTGTTTGTTCATGCTATGATCGGGCTTACTCATTCTTTCCTCTTTTTACTACTGTTGGTTAGTTTTAGGCATATAAATGTTTGTTGGCTGAATTTGACAAAGTTATACTTATGGTTTTTCATAACTGGGTTGTGTACTTGATATAACTAAAATACATTCTGAGGGAACTGAAAATAGGAATAACCTGATCAAATATTATAGTTGAAGTTAAAAATACTTTACTACTATAGATTATTAACCTAAATAATTTAATAAATTTCTCAGAACCAAATTTATTACAAATTTAGAAAAAATGTCTGTGAGTTGAGACCACTGAACTGCAAATGGAAAAAGAAAAAATATATTTAAGTCAAGTTACATCATATTAAGAGTTAACTATTTCAAAAATTAAATTATGCTTAACATTATTTCTTTGGAAGAAGAAAAAACTAAAATCACAAATATATACACATATATTGTCATAGACACACAAATTGCAGTACGTTACTTGCCAAGTTTATCAGTACTCACAGTAACTCTAGCGAAAACAATTGAGATACAGAAATTGGTTTCTAGCCAAACGTAATTTAAAAGAATGGACACAACATAAGTATACACTGCTACCTTTTCATTTGACCTAGATATCCAGAACTAGGTAAAGCAACTGTTGGAACATTTCGTGAATTTATTAAAATATTAAGAATAATTGTAAGTTAATAACAGTAACATATATTTGAGCCATTATTGTAATGCAATTAATGTAATAGAGCCGTTGAAATTCTCTAACGGTAATAAATTTACATATATGTAAATGTATTTATGAGCCGTTACTATAATTGAACAGCAACGGTCATACATGCATATGACCTTTTATTTTTTATAGAGTTGTTATAAAAAGGAAAAGAAATGGTATTTGAATATTGCATTAAATGATAATAAATCAATATTTATTGTCATTCATTTCATTTGAAACGTACGCAATTTACATGTTAAAAATTGCAATGTTTTGAACGTTTCTTTTATTTTAATAATGGCATTGATTATGGTCCATTCATCCCCCCACTAACGTAGTTTATGTTACACTCCTTTATAGTCTATATAAAGAATAGGAAAGACAATCACAAAATAGAACATTCTTTTTTCTTTGCTCTCTTCTGATAAAAAGAAACTCCCTCTTTCTTCTTCCATAGAAAGAAAAAAAATTATATTTTTTCTATCTTCTCCTCCACTATTCTTTTAGAAAAAAAAAATAACAAAGAAAAATAAACTTGAGCAGTATTATTTTTTGAGTGCAAATTGAATCGGATTCATATGTGCAAATGATCCGATATAGAAAGAAAAACAAGGAAGAGGCTGTTTTATCCCAGAGGCGGCGGCGAACAGTACGAACTACTTTGCACCTTGAGTAGATCGCCGAAACGTCTTCAAGAAAGTGACCTAGTCCACGACTCAGCCAAACCATTGTTTCCAACAATTTGAAGATGTTATCCGAAAAACAATGGCCTCGACCGCAAATCTTGACGATGCTGCCCCGTCATCCAAGTTTCAATTTTTCAATGGTTAGTAGAGATGCATCATATAAGCTTTGAAATAGCTTTTGAGATCATCTCCAAAGGTATGACTTTATATTAACAGTTATATCGCTGTTACAATTGACAAACTGCTCTGCGTTTGAAAAGAATTTGTCTACTATTATTATTTTTGGATTATGTATCGACTTGCTAATTAAGAAAAATCAATTAGGAGACTATTGGAAAACAATAGTTAATCTTATAAGTCCTGAAATTGATTTTGAATGGAATAAATTTGGTCAAAGGTTGATTAAGATTAAGAAAACAATATAAATATAGTTATATTGTTAACTAAAGATTGTGATGTTATATTCATTCATGTTAAGCTAAAACAACTGTTTTAGAGAACCATCTGAAAGTGCTTGTATGATTTATTAAGGTGCATATTAATAGTTTACTAATCAGTTAATTTAGTAAAAGGAAAAAACTTTTACAAGAAGCATACATTTAGAAATTTGTCCTTCTTGGTTAGAGAATTTTAAATGAGGCAATAAAATGTTTGTAATTGAACATTTAATTGTATGATAAATGTTATTAAACAACATTTAATGATATAATGAATGAGAGTTATCACATTTGATCGGTGATTAACATTATAGTAAAACTCAATTAGTGAATTTAAAGTTGTAATAGACTTTAAATATTGGTATAAGATTAATTGTTTACTTTTGATCATATATGATGATTTTGGAAAATTTCTTTTTATTAGAAAATCTGAATTTCAGATTTATTTCATGTGAGAGCTAATTGAAGTAATAAGCTTATACACAAAATCAGTATCATATTACATTTATTGATGATTGTTCCGATGTTGTTATTTACAACTTATGAACAATAGTAATTAAAGGGAATTTGTTCTGAAAGTGTCATTAGAATAAGCACTAATTGAATGCAAATTTTGAAAATGTCTTTATTATAAATTGACATTAATTAAGTGCATACTTGTTTGGAAAATGTCATTAAACTTTTGACATTACTGAAATGTGTATATTTATTTGGAAATGTCAAAATAAATTGACGCATATATTATTTGAAAATGTCATTAAAAATTTGACATTAATAGAATGCGTATGTTATTTGAAAAATGTCAGTAAGAATTGACATTAATAGAACGCATATATTATTTGGAAATGTCACTAAATATTTGACATTAATAAAATGCGTATGTTATTTGATAATGTCATTGAGAATTGACATTAATTTGATGAACAATTTTTTGCGTAAAAATATATTGACGTACTTTATATGCATAAATTTAAAAAATGTCACTAATAAAATTTGACATTAATTAAATGCGAATTTAGAAAATTTTACATGAAATAACATTAATTGAATGACATTTATTTAACAATAAATGCATATACATTTTTTTAGATGTCATTAAATGAAAAAATTTATTGAATGAATAACGAACATTCATTAAGTAGTCATGTAATCAAATGACTTTGGATGAATGTATAGATGAAGAATCATATAGTATAGTTTTTAATTTGAGAAAAATTGTGAGGGTTTCTCTTAATAGTGAGGGTTTCTTTTAATAGTGGGGGTTGCTTTCAACTATTCGAGAACAGCATTTATTTAGGTACTAATTTGACTTGCAAATTTCCTGCTTTTGTAACGCCCTAAATAGATGTTAATTTTTCTTAATGATGAATCTAGAAAGAGAAAGAAAGGCAAAAGATCTTGATTCATATTTTTTGTTCTTTTACTCTAAAATAGAATCCCCTAAAATCTCCAAGAGGACTATCTTATTTAAATGCCAATTCTTTGGCAAGAGGCTGTAAATGATGAGTTAGATTCTTTCGAATCTAATAAGACTTGACATTTAGTGAATTTATCACTTGGTGTAAATCTAGAAAAAATAAACGAGTGCTTAAAAGAAAATTAAAATATGAAGGCACAATTGATAAATATGTAGCCTATTTAATAGGTAAATGATGTAAGGAAAGATATATAATTTATTGGCATCATTTCTCCTGTAATTGGAACTATATCCATTTGAGCATTACTTCACTTGCATAATTTTGAAATTAAAAAAAATGGATGTAAAAATTTCATTTTTTAGATGATGAATTGAAACAGGAAATTTATATGGGCCAATTTGAATAATTTATAGTTCATGGTAAAGAACGTAAAATTTGCGAATTAGATAAATCATTATATGGTTTAAAACTAACACATAAGAAATGGCATGAAATTTTTGATAACTTCATAGTTCCACATGGATTTAAAGTTAATGAAAGTGACAAATGCATTTATTATAAATCTGAAAAATGACATTTGTACTATTATATGTTTATATGTAGATGACCTATTTATTTTTGGGTCAAACATTCATGCCATAAACATTGTTATTTCCTTACTAAGTGTCAACATCGATATAAAAGATCTAAGTTAGACGAATGGAATCCATGGTATTAAAATTACTAGGTCCGAAAAAGGGACTTTCTTTGGATCAATCTCATTATATTGAGAAGTTTCTAAAGAAAGACAATCACTTTGACTGTAAATCTGTATGTACACCATATGATCCCAGTGTAAAGACATTTAAGAACACCAATGAAGGGGTAAGACAGTCAAAGTAAGCGAGCATCATTGGTAGCCTTCGGATGTCACTGATTGTACTAGACCCGACATTGCCTATGTTGTGGGATTATTATGCAAGTTTACTTGTAGACCTAGTATAGAGCATTAACATGTTATTGAGATGGTTATGAGATACCTATAATAAAACTTGAACCTTGGATTACAATATGAAAAGTTTCCAGCTGTTGTAAAACGTTATTCCGATGCAGACTGGAATACTTTATATGATGATTCAAAGCAACTAGTGGCTATATATTTAGCATTACTAGAGAATTTGTTACTTGAAAAAATTCAGGAAACATACTATTTTGACTCAGTATACTATAGAAACTGAGTTAATAGCACTAGCCACAGCTAGTGAAGAAGCAGAGAACTATAGAAATCTGCTACTTGAGAATCCTATATGGGAAAAATCGACACCAATGGTGTAATCGATTACGATAGTACCGCGGCTATTGCAAAAAGTATAGAACCGTTAATACAACGGTCGTAAACGACAGTCGTAAGCATAATACTGTAAAAGAACATCACATATATAGCGATGAAAAAATTTGACGACTATTGAAAGAAGAACAGAACCGATATTTCAACGGTAAGAAATGACAGTCGTATGCACAGTATTATTAGAGAACATCACATATGAAGTGATGACAATTTGGCAGATCCTTTGACAAAAGGCTGACCAAAAAGAAAGTCCTGAATGAATCTAAAAGAACGGGACTATTGCCCTTAGATTGATGAGTCACGCACAATGGTAACCCGACCTAAATGACTGGAGATCCCAAGAACTAGGTTCAATGGGTAAAAACAAGGTGTGTAGTGATAGGGGTTGAACATGCTATTTAATAAACCAAGAAGCATGTATTCCTGAAGTGATTAGAGGATGAGTTAATAGAAACTCTTAATGAGATCTATACTCTATTTGGAGTGGAGTACCTACCTTTAAGAGTACTCTTGATAGACTCACCTTTGTGAATGTGGAAATGTGGCTGTTTCCTATGGAGTTCTGGGCAAGATTCCTAGAGCGTTCACTAAACTGGGATAGGCGTGCATGACCATAAATGCACGGGCTTATTTGATTGCACTCTAGAAAGGTTGTGTGTGGTTTGATGTCAGGAATAGAGTTCAAGACTACGTGTCACTCTAGTAAAAACTGAATCTTATTCACTATGCAAAGGTTCAAGTCGGATGACACCTTTGTTTATGCACAATCTTATGTATTTTTAATGAACAGCTCAAAAATATTTTTTAAGAAATTCAAATGGGGGATTGTTGGAACATTTAGTGAATTTATTAAAAAATTAAGAATAAATACAAATTGAGCCGTTGTAAGTTAATAACGGTAACATATATTTGAGCCATTATTGTAATGCAATTAATGTAATAGAGCCGTTGAAATTCTCTAACGGTAATATATTTACATATATGTAAATGTATTTATGAGTCATTACTATAATTGAACAACAACGGTCATACATGCATGTGACCTTTTATTTTTTATAGAGCTATTACAAAAAGGAAAAGAAATGGTATTTGAATATTGCATTGAATGATAATAAATCAATATTTATTGTCATTCATTTCATTTGAAACATACGCAATTTACATGTTAAAAATTGTAATTTTTTGAACGTTTCTTTTATTTTAATAATGGCATTGATTATGGTCCATTCATCCCCCCACTAACGTAGTTTATGTTACTCTCCTTTATAGTCTATATAAAGAATAGGAAAGACTATCAGAAAATAGAACAATCTTTTTTCTTTGCTCTTATCTGATAAAAAGAAACTCCCTCTTTCCTCTTCCACAGAAAGAAAAAAAATTATATTTTTTCTATCTTCTCCTCCACTATTCTTTTACAAAAAAAAAAAAAAAAAAAAAAATAAGAAAGAAAAATAAACTTAAGCAGTATTATTTTTTGAGTGCAAATTGAATTGGATTCATATGTGCAAATGATCCGATATAGAAAGAAAAACAAGGAAGAGGCTGTTTTATCCCAAAGGCGGCGGCGAACAGTACGAACTACTCTGCACCTTGAGTAGATCGCCGAAACGTCTTCAAGAAAGTGACCTAGTCCACGACTCAGCCGAACCATTGTTTCCAACAGCAACTAGAGTGGAACTGCACCAGATTTGAGCAAAATTCAACCAATTTTAAAAGACATGGATGAATCAATGAGAGTCAATAAAACAACATCAAAAAAAGTCAATAAAACAACAAAAGAAATCCACAAATGCACAATGAAAAGGAAAACTTATTTTAAATAGCTGTGCAGAGTATATGTAGCAAAACTAAGGTTGGTGGCGTACCTTCGGTTAGCGAAAGCTTATGGCCTCAACCAATTTGTTTCATCGGGATTAAAGCTATCGTTTTTCCTGAAAAAATAATAAGTACATCCGTTCGGAGGATAGGATGAAGGTATAGGCAGATGCAAAAGTGAAGATGGAGCTAATGAACATATCAGCAGCAAACTAAAGGACAATGGTAACAAGTGTGTCTCCCCATGAATGTCACCAGCACAAGCCCCGAGTTAGCTATCCCCAGGATCTAACATGCAGGATATTCCCCTATTACAGGCTCCAACATGCTCCTCTAAACAATAACTTATTTGCACCCACATTCCAGTCTCCACGACTGAGCGTTTTCAATTGGTTTTTTTATCTATCATGATTCATAATCAGCCACCAGTACGGATCTCCACTATTATATATTAACCAGTTATATATAACGATTTGACATCTACGTCTAATATGTCGTTGGTACGGGCTCCTATCATTCATCCATTGGTCGGTTATTTACCAAAATTCCGCATCTACCTTCCACTAGTACGGGCCCTCAAAAATAATAACGCTCCCTATCTCGGTCCTCGAAATGGTTCTAATTTATTAGCTTAGTCCAAGATCTAAGTTTCATTACTCTTGGACCAATCCCGAAATTGAGCCCAACCTAACAACTCTGTCCTTGACTTGAGCCAATGATGTTCTATTTTTTTTTAATCATAATAGGTTACATTCTTTTTTTAGTCATGAGTTTCTAAAATGCCAATACCGTTCTCAATTATCATCATAAGCTGTTCACTATTCAAACTTCTTAAATTGAAATGCTTGTCAGAATTTACCACAAATTTTTACCTAGTTCAGTCTGATTCACATTTATTGTAGATCTACTGTTTATACAGATGTTCCATGTAAAATTAATATTCTTTTATTTATTCCATGTTTGCAAAGTTCACACTTTTTACATAGATTTCATATGTAAAAGAGGATTATATTTGTGTCTCTAAACAACATTTATAGATCAATTTCATTTTTAAGAACAAATGTAAATAATTGTAGGAAACGATAAATAAATGAAAGAAATAAAATACAAATAAGGCTAAAGACCAAAAAACCGACTTATAGAAATTTACTAAAACTGTAAGAAAAGAAAGAAAAATACTTACAGACACTTAATATTGTAAAAAATAAACTACATTTACTAATACACCTATTTCTTAAAAATACACAAAAGTCTAAATAATTACAACACTCATCCATAGTCCTCAGCTCTTATCTGTGGCCTTCTCAGATCCTGTCCTTGGGCTGATTATACAATTTTATTTTTTAAAATTTCTTTCCAGTACTATTTAATTTAGGGCTCTACCACAAGCAAAAGGATCCCAGAGGGAAAACATTTGAGCATGAGAGAATAACTAGCTTTATAGTCTCAATTATAATGGAGCTTGGGTATTTCAAGCCATATTTTATTATTTACTCAATTCTTTAATTAACTACCATTACTTAAATTTTTGGTCGTTGCATACACCATTATTATGTTTCTTTATTTTTTTAATTTATTTACTAACATCAAATCACCTTTTTAATTTCTAAAATGTAAAAATATAAAATTATATATATATATACACGCACACACGATTACTTTTTTGTTTAAAATATTCTCAATATATAAAATTTAGAAACCTTAATTTGCACAATTATACATATATTTATTTATAACCAAATTCAAAAACGCCTTTCTTGCCAAAAATTATAAATTAAAAAGGAAATTCAATGATTAAACCTCTAAATGAATATTTAAAATAAATTAAACATTCACAGATCAAACTGGTAAAATTCCTTATTGTTACATGCCTTGCTCCGATTAATTCTCGACTAATGTTCGTCCAGGCGATTAATCCCTAATCTATGCTTACTGCCTAGTACCCATCTAATGATTTTTATAACCTTGATATTAAGTAAACTCATGACTGATGGCATGATAAATGCACTGACCTTGGTCCAGCCACGGTTAACATTGAAGCTATACGGTTCCCAAAACCAAATATTCTGACATGTGCGTAAACCCACATTTCAACCATATAACCTTGGAAAAACCCTTTAAAACCATGCCTAAAAAACCACTAAATTCTTACATTTCTTATCCTCATAATTTTATAATTTGATTGTAATTGTAAATAATATGGTTAATACTATTATGGTTACTCTCACTAATACTACTCTATTGTTTTTTTAATAAATGATATCATGTTATAATTACTCTTTTTCTTTTACATTTCTTAATAATATTGTTTAATTAATACGCTTAAAAACCCAAATGATGCAAATTTTGATTTGGAAATGGCGACCTCGTCTTCTTCTTTCACCTCCTTATTACAAGCCTTCCATTCATCCTTCCCTTCTCTTCCCTCATGTAATTCACATCCTATTCCCCCCGGATCCTCCCCCTCCTACTGACAATCCCTCTTCTACCATACCCTCCAATTAAAATCATGGAACCAATCTTCCGGATCCACATATTGCGTCTGTTTGATCTACCATTCCCAATGCAAACCCTCCTGTAACTAATGGCTCAACTTTCAGTTTGTCGAACTCCTCCTCCTTAAATTCAAATCAGTCCTCATTTTATGCTTCTTTTCCATCATTCACGAAAAAGGATTATGCATCCTTATTTAATTCTCTACCTTGGAATGTTGGTGTATATCAGCCTCAACATTTCGAAATCCCCAGGGATGATGTGCCGAAGAAGATCCCACACACTGTCAGATCTGAAGGCATGAAGTTCTGGAGCGATTTCTTGGTAGGATTCTTTCTTGAAGAAACCTCATCATATCCTTCAGTGGTAAATTTTTTGAATTGGTTTTGGAAATTATATGGTGATGTTAATATAAGATAGTTTTCGAATGAAGCTGATAGAGAAAAAAAATTTAAAATTTGATCCAATTTTTATATGAGGACGTATGCTCATTATAACTAGATAGGACCCGTGTTTGGACCAAAAATGGTCAAACACCAAAGATGTTATGTAAACACTTCACCAATCGGTTAGAAATTGAAAGGAGCCACAATCACGAAATAAACGGGAAAAAGTAAGTAAATGCACAAGGATTTTTATAGTGGTTCGATCTAGAGTAGATCTACGTCCACTTTGTAAACCATTTCATTATCAAGTGATAGATTTACAAAATTCATCATCTCATGCATCTCATTTTGGCCCATTCTTTCTTTGTACAATGATTTTCCTTCCTTTAATGACTTGATTCTCTCTAATACGTTATGGAAATGATTGGATCCTTATGAATGCGATGAATGTGAGAATGTATGTTCCACGGTTTGAGCACTTAGAGGATCAACGGCAAGTCCATGGCGGTTAAGGTGTGAATCTAAGCTTGGAGGAAGATTAATGGCGGTAGGAGAGAAGTAGAATGGAGCTTGAGAATATAGAGATGATGGATCTCGATTTGAAGATGGTAGATCTCGGCTTGGAGATAGAGAAGGATGAAGAGAACTTTAGTTGACCTCTAATGGACGAAGGAGGAGACTTGGTCCACTTAGTGATGGAGGAAGATGAAGTGAGCTTCGGAGGCCATTAATGGAGTTTGTAATAGAGCTTGGAAGGTTGAAGAAATGATTTCACGGCCCTTCGGGGTAGAGGAATCGGTCCCATAAATGGTTGTGAAAGGGGGATTTATAGGTGGATTTGGTGTCGAGTTTCGAAGGAGTGGCAATGTTGTAATTATGTGGTGCAAAGCCATGTGGGTACAAATGGTCAACATCGCTTTACAGTTGTACACGAGCTGGCCAGCGTCGTTTACAACTGTACGTGAGCAGGCCAGGAGCAAACGGTTGGACTTAATGAGTGTGCCAAAGTGTGAGGTAAGGGCAAGCCAAATCCCAGTGCGCGAGCCATTTACGGACACGCGACCGCTCCCTTCTTTATTACTTTTTGTGCGTCCATTTTGTATACGTGGTGCATGTTCACAATTTACATAAGTAGTCCAGGCTTTATCTTTGTAAAGGGAAAAAATACTATCACATGTACTTCTTTGTATGCAGCTTTATATTATGCTCCTTTTGCATTTCATTATTTATCCTGAATCTGTGCGTTGCAAATTTGCTCGACACCTGCGTCAAGTGTTGCTCGACCACTTTTTGGATGATAGAGCTCGACCCTACCAGAATGGCTTTCTCGACCCTCCATATGGTGCTCCGCTCAACCTCTTTACACAAGGTAAATGAGCGATCCTTTCTTTGGATATGTGCGAGCGACCTTAAGTTGGATAGCATGAATGGCATAGGGAAAGCATGCACGACCAGACATTCTCTGCTCGACCCCCCCGAGCTGCCGGACCACTTGCAGATCGACTGTGTGCCCGATGGCTGACCAGTTGGTGGCGATGAGTTGCTGAAACAAGCGCGACCATAATGGAAGCTACTGCTCGACCGACAAGGCTGAAACCGCTGCTAGGCCGATCAGGTGGAAGCTGCTTCTTAACCGACCGGGTGGTGGTGCTACTGGGTGAGTGACCTTGCCAATATGTAAAATATAGCTACCTACACTCATTCTGTTCGACCCAGTGCTTGAATAGGTTTTTAGCTAGTTAACATTTCCCCCTCAAAGCTTGTATTTTTCGCTTGCGAGAAATGCGGGCTTCGAAATGAACTTTGCTAATACCATTCGTATTGAGATTCAATTGTGGCTTTTTATTTGCTATGGCAAGTCATGCTTCGAATTTGCACCTGTTCTGTAGTTAAAACAAGCGAATGCACGATTTTGGACTTATACTCACCATTGACTGTCGACATTGATGGCGGATTAGCTACATAATAGCGAATTTAACTTTGAATTGAATAAAACGGATTGTCTTAAGACTTCTACTTAGAGAGGTTTTTATATCATTGTGCCTCTGCTCTTGAAGGTCTTATGTTTGCTGCCCCGCTAGGGGGAAGACTTCGGGTTTTGTGCCCCGCTCGAGGAGGTCTTGGGATTTAATGATTGTGCCCCCCGCTAGGGGAGGACTTTGGATTTAGTGATTGAGCCCCCGCTAGGGGAGGACATTGGATTTAGTGCCCACGCTCGAGGAGGTATTTGGATTTCTATATTTCACATCCGATATCTCAAATGCTACGCAAATGGATTTCATTCTTCACATCGAATGTTTCAGATGCTACGCAAATGGATTTATCATTCTTCATATCTGATATTTTCGGATGCTACGCAAATGGTTTGATCATTCTCCACATCTAATATTTCAGATGCTATGCAAATGGATTTCATTCTTCACATCTGATATGACAGATGCTACGCAAATGGATTGATCATTCTTCACATTTGATAATTCAGATGCTACACAAATGGATTGATCATTCTTCAAATCTGATATGTCAGATGCTACGCAAATGGATTGATCATTCTTCACATCTGATATTTCAGATGCTATGCAAATGGATTGATCATTCTTCACGTCTGATATTTCTGATGCTATGCAAATGGATTTCATTCTTCACATCTGATATGTCAGATGCTACGCAAATAGATAGATCATTCTTCACATCTGATATTTCAGATGCTATGAAAATGGATTTCATTCTTCACATCTGATATTTCAGATGCTACACAAATGGATTGATCATTCTTCACATCTGATATTTTAGATGCTACGCAAATGGATTTCGTTCTTCACATCTGATATGTCAGATGCTACACGAATGGTTTGATCATTCTTCACATCTGATATTTCAGATGCTACGCAAATGGATTTCATTTTTCACATCTGATATGTCAGATGCTACACAAATGGATTAATCATTCTTCACATCTGATATGTCAAATGTTGCGCAAATGGATTGGGTGGTTGTCATATTGTTTCACGGGGCCATTATCAGTCCCTTTGTCGGATGCTTGACTTGGCAGGCTATTCCGGTTTAGGAACTGAAACTTTGAACCTCTCACTTGGGTAAGTGCCCCTTCGACGAAAGTTTCATCTCTCATATCTATTTGTCGTGGCTTGTTCGTTGTTTGGATCTTTGCGACTTTTCCCATTCACTTTTCAAGGCGATGCTTTTCTATTTTGCATTTGTGCATTTTGGTGTTTACAGCTTTTGGTGCTTGAACTAGCGTTGTTGGGGTCACAATGTTACAGGAACAAGCGCTCAACAGATGGTCTGCAATATGAAATCATTCTTTAAGGAAGTTTGGATTTGACATATAATTTTGCAAGCAAGAAATTCATTTAGACAGGTATGCTCTTAGTCGTAGAGCTAATATTCAGTGCATCACTTGCATATTATTATAGACAGTTTACAAGCAGTTTTGAGTGTTACCGAAAGTAAAACATGAAGTAAAGAAAGAACTAAAGCAGAAATAGAGCATGAAGTAAAGCGGTGGCAATTCAGATCGCTTATTCTGAGCCATTGAAATTAGAACACCAATCATCGATCCTTAGTTAATGATCAGCCATGGATCGATTTGAGCAGGAGCTCTGTTGCTTGGACCAGACTGATCATTTGATGCCTCTGGCCGTTGAGGAGTTGCAAAAGGTTTCATGGTCTGCGGATTCTTTACATACTGTTGCAGCCTATTCTTCCTGATTAACTCCTTAATGAGGTTCTTCAGGTGTCGGCACTCATTGGTGTTATGACAAGGCTGGTTGTGAAATCTGAAGAATTTCTCCGAGTTTGCTGCTTTGTCGCTTATCCTCATCAGATTTGGCTCCGCATACTCTTCAAAAAATTTTGTTGCAAGATAGTTATTTTCAGGAGTTTCATTCAAGGGCGTCATCTCTGATGATTTGAAAAGGTGAGACTTCTTAGTATCCTTGTTGCCGTTCCCGTCACTAGGGTGCTTGCGCCCTTGATTACTCTTCAGACTATACTGGGTAGCAGCATTTTTTGGAGCTTCAAGAAGAGGGTTAGCATCAATAATTTGAAGGGGTACAGGATTAGTGTCGACTCTCATGTGCTCCTCAGCCTTTTTATAAAATTTCTCAAGCATGTTCGATTCTTTCATTTTAATCCATCTACCGAATTCGCTCTTCTCATCTATAGCACCGATTAGTGAAATTAAGATCATGCAGGGATCGGGATTTCCTACTTTAGATGCAACATCATTAAATCTTTTGAGGAAAGCTTTGACAGATTCTCCTGGATCCTGCTTCATTGACGTAAGAGAAATGACGTCCTTAGTCTTCGTAGCTTCCAGCTTAAACTGCTCTTTGAATTTCAGAGTCAAGTCATCGAATCGGTCGATGGATTTGGGTGGCAATCTCATGAGCCATAACGATGAGACGCCTTCAAGATAGGGAGGGAAGCACAAGCATTTGATCTCGTACGTTGCCCTGGCTTCATTCATATGCCACTCATACTTGTGTAGGAAGTGATTCGGATCAGAAGTTCTTTTGTATGGAGGTAGAGCAGGATGAGTGAACTTTTGGGTAATTCTTCTTTGCGTGTCCTCTTTGTGAATGGATTTTTGCTGAGGAAGAAATCCCATTCCCTTTCACTATCCTTGCGAGTGCTTTACCATATCCGTGATATATTCCTTCGAGTTGTGCCGCTTCGAAGAGCGGACATCGATCTCTTTTCCGGATGCTCATCGTGGCGAGCGATCGTGATTAGAAGATATAGGTACTTTACTTCCACCATAGAAGGTGCTCCCATAACGGGACTTGCAACTCGTCGGTTATTTCGATCGGAATAGTTTTTGGCCTTCAACCTAATGTCTTTCGGTTATCCATCTGATCGATCCAATTGAATGTGGGTCGGTTTTTAGCATTTTGAAGAAAGGGATCGGTCCTGTCATTATCAAAAGGGGGCTGGTCGCATTACTCAATTCCTGGTCACTCTCACAGAATCGGTCGCTCTCAAATTTATGCTAAAACCTGGCCGCTTCAACAAACCTCAAGACTTCGGGATCAGTCAATTCTAAAAAGCTCAGGTCGTCCCAAATATTAAAACCGATCGTTCTCTTCTTCATGCTAGCTGGTCATTCTGGTCGCTCCAAAATAAAGACCCTTCTGGTCGCACCAAAATGCCCAAGGTTCTGGTCGCACCAAAGTGCCCAAGGTTCTGGTCGCACCAAAATGCCCAAGGTTCTGGTCGCACCAAATACTCACAAGCTCTTGATCGCTATAAAAGGGAGGCTCTGATCATTCCAAATAAGGAAGACAGTTGATCGCTCCAAATATTCAAGATCGTTGGTCGTCCTAAGTATACCGAAGTTCCTAGTCGCCCCAAAGTGCAAGAGACTTAATCGGCCCGCTTCTTTTCCAGGCCTCCAGATCGGTCCGCCTTATGTTGAAGCTTTTTGGATCGCCTTTTCTGCTTTCTGGTCGTCTTTTCTCAAATAAGGCCCCCTGGTCGGTCGAAATGAGTAAGGTAATGCGCCAGCTGTCGACAACTGGCAGTGGCATTCTTGTAAATACGTAAAAAACCGACCAAAACCCTGAATTGAGGATTCCAGCCACTCCATCACCAATAAATAGGACACCACCTCCACCATTTGAGGGGGACTTTCCGGGGAACGACAAGGAGGTGCTGTCAAATAGCTTTTTGGATTTCTCTAAACATTTCAATATCTCTTCTCCACAATTCATTGAAGATATAGCAAGCTTTCAATCATGGCTCCCATGGAAGGATTGGCATAATCTCTCTAAGCTCTCTACCATTCTTATGTTGATTCAAAGGCAAATGCATGTAAAAGGAGCTTTTATGAATGTATAAAGGAGCAAATGTTGTAAATCTCATGGTGATTAATGGAATGATATCTTCAAAGTGGACGTAGACTCGAATAAGAGTCGAACCACTATAAACTCTTGTCTTCTTTTCCTTCTTTTCTTAATTTTGGTATTTTGATGCTTATTGAATGTTGGATACGGCCTCATATAATTCTAAAGGTTTTCTAACGCCCCGCCTTTGAAAAGGTGACGTGCTTTTCAAGCATCTCGCCTCTGATTCGGTAACGTGTTCAGAAATACCTCTTTGGTTGTTATACCAATCATTGGTATAAACAATTAGGCGCCCACCGTGGGGCCGGGTCTACTTTCTGACATCAAATATACTACGAAGATCTCAAAATCTTCAAGCTGAAGTTTCAAAATAGCTCGCTCCGCCTTGCGATTTGGACCTTCTGACGGATTTTCTGCAAAGTTCAAGTTGCTTTCTGAAATAATGCCGCCAAAAGCAAATAAGGAAGCTAGAATTAGAACCTCTAACGGAGAAAATCGGGATGAGACCCCCGTGGCTAACCGATTTGAAGTGGGAGAGACATCTAATGGAGGTGTGAATGTCACAAGAGGTGAGCTTGATCAAGCCGTTGCTGGTATGACACAACAGTAGGAGATAGCTAATAAAGCCATCATGGCAAGACTGGACTCACTCTTTGCTCTTCAAGCCGCTACGACAAAGGTGGCTACAAAACATGCTCATGCGGAGGATACTGGCTCTTCCTCTTCTAATCCGAATCGGGAAAAATATGTCCAACAGATCTCCGATCCTGATAAAGGAAAGCATGAGACTTCGAAGCAAGCTGATCGGAACCGCAATGCAGGGATCACTTCTCATCAAGCGGCCAATTCTGCCAAAGGGGCACTTTCCAACCAAGAAAGGCCAGGGCCCCTAAGTCGCAACCGCGATGGTTTGCTCAAGCAAGCCTCCGGTCAAGACAAAGGGGTCCGCCCCGTAGATAGCCTCCCTGAGAAGGAACGCCTCAAGAAAATGGTCCAACAGCTTATGAAGGAAAGCCAATCTCGAAACGATAATGAGGCTGAATGGGAATTCGCACCGTCCAAAACCCCTCTCACTGAAAGGATTAAAAAGACAACTTTCCCACGCAAATTCAAACCTCCTTCAATCCAAGCTTATAACGGGACAGGCGACCCAATGTGTTCTTGTTTCGATACGATCAACACATGGATGGGGCACAAGCTACTGACGAACTTAAGTGCTTGTACTTCCCGGTATATTTGGAAGAGGTTGCGTCATGATGGTTCACAAGGTTGCCTCCTCGATCTATTGATGATTTTGCCACATTGGCAAGACGCTTCCGAGACCAGTTCTGCCTCCAGGCAACAAAGGTCAGAGATATCATGTCCCTCAATGAACTAGAACAAGCTCCTGGTGAAACGATAAGGTCTTTCTTGAATTGTTTTAATGCTGCGGCTGCTGAAGTGGGGACCCACGAGCCAAGGCTAATTCTAATGGCCTTAAAGGGGGGCATAGATAAACTGTCTGAGTTCGGAAGATGGCTGAAGAGAAAGAAGCCAGAAACGTTAGAGAAATTTTACGACAAAGCCGAGGAATACATTTGTCTTGAAGATGATCCTATCTACTCCGTTGGCAATGTCAATGCTAAGGCGGTCCCGGAAAGGAAGGAAGCTCCCACAAAGAATAATCATGGAAATTTTGGGGAAGGGCAAAAAAGAGGAAGCAGCAATGATCTTAGGAACGATAAGGATCCCAAGAAACGGCGTTTCTTCAAGCCAATGGATTTTACTCTGTTAAATGAAACAATTGAGCACATATTCATGGCAACCAAGGAAACGGAAAATTACCCGGACCCGAGGCCCATAAAAGTGTCTGAAGAGGCTGCAAACTTAGGGAGTTTCTGTCGATTTCACAATCGACCGGGACACGACAATAATGAATGTCGACACCTGAAAAACTTGATTAAAGAATTGATCAAGAAAAATCGTCTCCAGGAGTATGTAAAGCGTTCATCTGATACCGAGCCTGCCCAGGGGCAGCAGGTCCATCCAAGTCAAGACGGAAGAACACCTGCGAATATTCCTCGACCTGTTATCAATATAATCAGTGGCAGACCTCATCCTGCAGGAAATACCTGGGAGGATATTGTCAGATATACAAATGAGTTAAGCAGAGCTCCGAAAGAAGATGGATTTCGAGTTTGCAGCAACTCACTTCGTTGGAAAATGCCAAAGACATCTTGGGAAGATGTGGTATTCCGAGATCGGGATTCTGATGGGATGTTGGTTCCAGCCGTTGACCCAATGGTGATCACTGTTGGCTTGGGTCCAGCAATAGTGAAAAAGGTGTTGATTGATAACGGAGCATCCGTGAACATTCTGTTTTACAGCACTTTCTCTAAAATGGGTCTGTCCATAAATAATGTGCGAGCTAGCGAAAATAAAATACACGGGTTCACCGGTGTGCCAACTCAGCCAATAGGCGAAATTGATCTCCTTGTAGAACTTGGCAAAGGAAAAAAGCAAGTCTCCCTGATACAACCTTTTGTCATAATTGACTCATCCTCAGGGTATAATGCGTTCTTGGGTAGACCATCACTTGCCGCCTTCAGGATAGCTCTCGCTCCTTGGTGTTTGATGATGAAATTACCGACTGCAAATGGGGTGGGGGTTATCAAAGGGGATCCTCAGGAATCAAGAGAATGCTATATGGCGGAGTTGATTGAAGCCCGGAAATACGAAACCAGGAAGGATGTGGAGGACCCTCTCCGCATCCGTAAAGCTCCCTTGTAGCAATTAATGACCTCCCCCTGTGCTGGAGAATACAATGACATACAAGAAGATATGGATCCGCGAAAAACTAGTGCAGGGGAGGAAAAGGCAGCACCAGCTGAGGCTACCATTTCTATACAAGTCCACGATGATGATCCAGATAAGGTCGTAAAAATAGGCTCTCAGTTGTATCCTTTGCTGCAAATGGACTTGATTGTGTTTCTGAAAAAGAATTTAGATGTCTTCGCTTGGAAAAATTCAGATATGTGCGGAATATCTCCAGAAGTGATTGTGCATAAGCTGAACATTAATTCTAGCATTCATCCTGTGAAACTGAAAAGACGGATGCAAGGCCCTGAGAGATTGGAGGCTTTGGAGGATGAAGTAAATAAGCTGTTAAAGAACAATTTCATTCGAGAATCCACCTATCCCAATTGGGTGTTCAATCCGGTCCTTGTGAAAAAATCAAACGGCAAATGGCGAGTGTGTGTTGATTATTCTAACTTGAATAAGGCCTGTCCAAAAGACAGTTTCCCCCTACCTCGAATCGATCAGCTTGTCGATGCAACAGCAGGTGCCACCTACCAGCGCTTGGTGAACTCGATGTTCAAAACTCAAATTGGAAAAAACCATGGAGGTCTATGTTGATGACATGCCGGTGAAGTCCAAGGAAGCAAAAAATCATATGGAAAACCTTGACGAAATGTTTCAGATCCTGAGGAGATACGGCATGAAGCTCAATCCACTCAAGTGCTCATTCGGCGTAGCATCAAGAAAATTTCTTGGTTTCATGGTAAATGCTTGGGGGATTGAAGCAAACCCAGCACAAGTGATTGCTTTACGAGAAATGCAAGCTCCGCGGACTAAGAAGGAGCTCCAATGTTTAAACGGCAAGGTAGCAGCATTGAGCCGCTTCATCTCAAAGGCAACGGACAGGTGTATTCCCCTCTCTGATGCATTGAAGAAGGAAAGGAAGAGCTTTCAGTGGACTTCCGAATGCCAGCATGCATTTGAAGATCTCATCAAGCACATGGAATCCCCTCCGATGCTATCAAAGCCTAAGGACGGAGAAAGCTTGTTCTTATACCTTGCGGTATCATCGCATGCATTGAGCGCAGCACTTATCAGGGAGGAAGACAAGGTCCAAAGGCCAGTATACTACATTAGCAAAAGGTTTACTGGAGCAGAGGTGAATTATCCAAGAATAGAAAAGCTTGCATATGCCTTGCTCATCGCATCACAAAAACTCAGACCCTATTTCCAATCCCACTCTATTAAAGTCCTTACCGACCAACCCTTGAAACAGGTATTGTTCCGTCCAGAAACATCGGGGAGACTGCTGAAGTGGAATATTGAACTCAGTCAATATGTTATTACTTACCACCCCAGAAAAGCAATAAATGGGCAAGCTCTGGCCGACTTTATCACTGAATTCACTAACAGGGGAGAGGAAATGGAGGAAACTAATGAATTGGCCGTTAGGTGGAAACTTTTTGTTGATGGCGCTAAGAATGAATATTGTGCTGGGGCAGGGATAGTATTCGAAACCCCAGAAGGACGACATGTATGCTGTGCTCTACGATTCGAATTCCCCATCACCAACAACGAGGCCGAATATGAAGCGTTACTTGGAGGATTGCGGGTTGCAAAAGAATTAAGCTTGAAAAGTCTACTAATATTCAGCGATTCACAGCTAATGGTTTCTCAAATCAAAGGTGAATTCCAGACTAAGATGGGAAGGCTTCCGACATATCTGCTTTAAGCCAAAGAACTTCTCGACAACTTGGAATATTATTCTATCTCTCATATTCCTCGCAGAGAAAATTGGAAGGCAGATTCCTTATCAAAGCTGGCTAGCACCGGAGACCCTCAAATCTTCGATCTAGTTCCTGTGGAAGTATTATCTAGTTCCAGCATTGAGGAATCCGATATAGACTGGGTTATGGAAGCAACCAACGAGCCCGACTGGTGGATGACCCCTATAAAAAACTATATACTTCACGGAACACTTCCTGAGAAACCAAAGGATCGCAGAAAACTGCTCCGAAAGTCTCGCCTATATCTCGTCCAAGATGATCATTTATACAGGAGAGGATATTCAACGCCATTACTACGGTGTGTAACAAAGGAGCAATCTAAAGCAATTTTGGCGGAGCTACATGAAGGAGATTGTGGAGGTCATGTTGGTGGATAGACTCTTGCCAAAAAGGTCCTTCGATATGGTTATTTTTGGCCCGATGTGAACTTCGACTCAATGACATTCACTAAGAAATGCGGCCGGTGCCAGAATTTGCAAAAATTCCAAGAGCTCCGTTAACTGAGTTGACACAGATGTTGAGTCCTTGACCATTCGCTGTTTGGGGCATAGACTTGATTGGAGCACTACCTACCGCAAAATCGAGCTTCAAATATGCTATAGTGGTCGTGGATTACTTTACCAAATGGGCTGAAGTTGAACCATTGGCAACTATCACATCAAGGAAGGTGATAAACTTCATGCTGAAGAATATAATATGCAGGTTTGGGATTCCATAGAAAATCACCACCGACAATGGAACGCAATTTGAAAGTGATGAATTTAGGGATTTCTGCAACAAATATCGAATTCAGAAGAGCTTTGCAGCAGTCGCCCATCCGCAGGCAAACGGGCAAGTTGAGGCAGTCAACAAAATCCTGAAATCTACCATCAAAAAGCGCCTTGAGAAAGCTAAGGGTAATTGGATAGAGGAGCTGCCACTTGCGCTATGGGCTTACCGCACAATACATAAAACTGCGACAGGGCATACGCCATTCTCTTTGGCGTTCGGTTCAGAAGCGATGATTCCTGTAGATCTGGAGGTTCCTACTCATCGCCGAATTCACTACGACCCAAGAGAGAATGAAAGGCTGCAATTTGAAGCTTTGGATTTGCTTGAAGGAAAAAGGACTGAAGCAGAACTCAGAATAATCGCCCACCAAAGGAGAATTGCCCGGCATTTCAATCAGAGGGTCAGGCACAAAACATTCGAGGAAGGAGATTTAGTCCTAAAGAAAATCATGGCCGCGACATGAGTTTTTGGCCCCAACTGGGAGGGACCATTTGTCATTAGCCAGAAACTTCTCGACGGTACTTTTAAGCTCAAGACTACGGACGAAGAGGAGCTCCCAAGAGCATGGAACAGCGATCACCTCCGCCGTTATTTCAAATAGCTTTGTGACTTGTAATTCTTCGGCAAATGTTGTACATATGGGATTACATGAATGCAAATAAAGCAGCACAGATTTGGTTACGGGACACGATAAATCTGCTGGCCGGCTTTCCTACGAAGAACTTGCTATAAATTCACCAAAGGGAAAGTCCAAAAACATGCACTAGCTTAACCCAAATACTCTCCGAAGGTTCTCAGTCAAATAACTCGAAGTCAGACAAAACTTGACCTTGTTATTGCCAAACTGAGATACTTTCTAGGGGTATTCGGTCAGCAAACCGAGTCCTTTAACCCAAATCCTCTCCGAAGGTTCTCAGTCAAATAATTCGAAGTCAAACAAAACTTGACCTTGTTATTACCAAACTGAGATACTTTCCAGGGGTATTCGGTCAGCAAACCGAGTCCTTTAACCCAAATCCTCCCCGAGGGTTCTTAGTCGAATAATAAACTAAGTTCTCTCCAGGGGTACTCGGTCAGCAAACCGGGTCTCTTAACCCAAATCCTCTTCGAGGGTTCTTAGTCGAATAATAAACTAAGTTCTCTCCAGGGGTACTCGGTCAGCAAACCGGGTCTCTTAACCCAAATCCTCTTCGAGGGTTCTTAGTCGAATAATAAACTATGTTCTCTCCAGGGGTACTCGGTCAGCAAACCGGGTCTCTTAACCCAAATCCTCCCCGAGGGTTCTTAGTCGAATAATAAACTAAGTTCTCTCCAGGGGTACTCGGTCAGCAAACCGAGTATTTTAACCAAGTTTCTCCGAGGGTTCTTAGTCGAATAATAAACTGAGTCTTCTCCAGGGGTGCTCGGTCAAATAACCCAAAGTCAGACAAAATCTGATCGCGTTATAACCGAGTTTCTTAACCCAAACCCTCTCTGAGGATTCTCAGTCGAATAATAAACTGAGTCTTCTCCAGGGGTGCTCGGCCAAATAACCCAAAGTCCGACAAAATCTGATCGCGTTATAACCGAGTCTCTTAACCCAAACCCTCTCCGAGGATTCTCAGTCGAATAATAAACCGAGTCTTCTCCAGGGGTGCTCGGTCAAATAACCCAAAGTCGGACAAAATCTGATTGCGTTATATCCGAGTTTCTTAACCCAAACCCTCTCCGAGGATTCTCAGTCGAATAATAAACTGAGTCTTCTCCAGGGGTGCTCAGTCAATAAATCAAAGTCAGATAAAACTTGACTACGATATTACTGAGTCTATGACAAGGAAAATCTTCAAAAAGCATTCAGCTATTCATCAAAACTTGTATGAAGAGTAAAAAGCTCCGGATATCACAAGTACAATGATCAGGAAGTTCCAACATCAGCAACTTAAAAAGTTAAAGATAAGGGCCGGCACCCACATATACAAACCGGTTTTAAGCTAGGAGCATATTAAGAAAAAAGCCAAAAAGATAGGAGGACGCTATCATCACTTGGGAGAACTGGAAGGAGAGCCACCTGGACTTGTCTTGCCTACGGAGCTCGACAGTTCAGCAATAAGGTCGTCCTGGGACTTCAAGACTTGAATAAGCACAGCCTTGTCCTGCTCCAGTAAGGCGACCCGCTCCAGGTTCTTCTGATTCAACCGCTGAAGGTCGCATGCAAAAGTCTTCCACTCACCAAATTTGCGTGAGTAATATCGCTCAGTGTCTCCCAAATGCCTCTCCATCCAGGACTTTGTCTCGTCAAGTTGTGCTGCAAAATGAGTCCTAAGAGTATCCAAGTCGTCTGAAACTGATCGAGCATCTGACGGATATATAACTAAGCTGAATTGATCAAAGTGCAGACCGTCGAGACACCAACCTTCAAATCGGTTGGCCAGCTCAGAAGTATGGGGAACAGGATGGAAGCGAGGCCTATTGATAATAGCATGGAGATCAGCAGAGGAAGGCTCGGTCGGAGGAGTGTGGGGCTCAGCCACAGGCTGTTTTCCTAATCGTTGAGCTTCCTTGAACTCTCTTGATCAGAATTTCCTGACATCCTGCAAAATAAGGTTTTTCAAACAAAAAGATGAATAACCAGTTCTAAGTAAAAGGAGATCGATCATGACAAATTCAGTAACAGATCGGTCAAACTCGGTCCAAAATTGAATCTAAAAAACTGGAAAAGCATCCGGTCGCTCTAAAAACAATCAAGCCTCGGTCGCTAAAACTGGCAAAGCACCTGGTCGCTCTAAACTAATAGAGAACCTGGTCGCTCCAAGCTTGTCAAGCCCCGATTGCTCTAAACTGATAGAGAACATGGATGCTCCAAACCAGTCAAGCTCAGATCGCAATAAATTATAAGAGAGCATGGTCACCCAAAGATATCCTCTAATGGGTCGTTACAATCATTCTAAGGCTGGACACCCTACAATTATTCCAAAAACCGACTTCGACCTGATCGGTCGAGATTCTAATCCATTTAGGTCGGTCCTATCCGATGAATATCAGAACTATTATGGTCGGTCAAAAGAAGGGCTACCCATATGGAAACCAACAACGCAATCGACCAGTTTGGTCGTGCTGAAAAACATGAAAGTTGAAAACAATAGTTTAATTAAGGAATCATGCGTGTTCAGATCGTCCTGGCACGTACACAAGAATATTGTGATCAATATCAAGAAAGATACGAGGATCTCATTTCCATATCATCATTTACCAATTCAAGATTGAACGCTACAATGATGAATAATATCAACACTTACAAAGATTACCGTGGTCAATGAAGAATTGACTCAAGAATTACCTGAGATTTAGAAGAATGGATCGGTTTGAAGAAACAAAGGGATGAAGTAGCAAAACAACGGCTTGAATCTGCGAAGAAGTAAACGAAAAACTAAGCAATTGGTTTTAGAAGAAGAGAGTCGCCATTAATAAAGATCCTTACCGAGAAAATGCGGAGGAAGAAATGATAAGTTAAATTAATTATATAAAGCCTAATCTGGTCTCTTCGTATTTCGAGAATTGTCCCATCATCTTCCAGAAGTTTGGCATTTTCCTACGTTCCAGAAAAGTCGAGCTGAATCGTCGCGGAAGTGCATCTAATCCAGTATTGAAACCCACCTCCCAGAACCGACCTCTGTGGACTATGTCCAAAACCGACCCATAGTTGAAGAAGATCGATCCACAAATATTTCGAAGCCCATTGTTTTCGTAAAAAATAATGGAACTCCGAGGGGCAAAATGTTGTCCATCTGATCGATCCAATTGAATGTGGGTCGGTTTTTAGCATTTTGAAGAAAGGGATCGGTCCTGTCATTATCAAAAGGGGGCTGGTCGCATTACTCAATTCCTGGTCACTCTCACAGAATCGGTCGCTCTCAAATTTATGCTAAAACCTGGCCGCTTCAACAAACCTCAAGACTTCGGGATCTGTCAATTCTAAAAAGCTCTGGTCGTCCCAAATATTAAAACCGATCGTTCTCTTCTTCTTGCTAGCTGGTCATTCTGGTCGCTCCAAAATACAGACCCTTCTGGTCGCACCAAAATGCACAAGGTTCTGGTCGCACCAAAGTGCCCAAGGTTCTGGTCGCACCAAAATGCCCAAGGTTCTAGTCGCACCAAATACTCACAAGCTCTTGATCGCTCTAAAAGGGAGGCTCTGATCGTTCCAAATAAGGAAGACAGTTGATCGCTCCAAATATTCAAGATCGTTGGTCGTCCTAAGTATACCGAAGTTCCTAGTCGCCCCAAAGTGCAAGAGACTTAATCGGCCCGCTTCTTTTCCAGGCCTCCAGATCGGTCCGCCTTATGTTGAAGCTTTTTGGGTCGCCTTTTCTGCTTTCTGGTCGTCTTTTCTCCAATAAGGCCCCCTGGTCGGTCGAAATGAGTAAGGTAATGCGCCAGCTGTCGACAACTGGCAGTGGCATTCTTGTAAATACGTAAAAAACCGACCAGAACCCTGAATTGAGGATTCCAGCCACTCCATCTCCTATAAATAGGACACCACCTCCACCATTTGAGGGGGACTTTCCAGGGAACGACAAGGAGGTGCAGTCAAATAGCTTTTTGGATTTCTCCAAACATTTCAACATCTCTTCTCCACAATTCATTGAAGATATAGCAAGCTTTCAATCATGGCTCCCATGGAAGGATTGGCATAATCTCTCTAAGCTCTCTACCATTCTTATGTGGATTCAAAGGCAAATGCATGTAAAAGGAGCTTTTATGAATGTATAAAGGAGCAAATGTTGTAAATCTCATGGTGATTAATGGAATGCTATCTTCAAAGTGGACGTAGACTCGAATAAGAGTCGAACCACTATAAACTCTTGTCTTCTTTTCCTTCTTTTCTTAATTTTGGTATTTTGATGCTTATTGAATGTTGGATACGGCCTCATATAATTCTAAAGGTTTTCTAACACCCCGCCTTTGAAAAGGTGACGTGCTTTTCAAGCATCTCGCCTCTGATTCGGTAACGTGTTCAGAAATACCTCTTTGGTTGTTATACCAATCTTTTGTATAAACACTTTGATATTAGCATTGCTTTTGTCAACAAGCCCTTCCAAGTTGTCATTATGATGATCATTGGAGGCTGATGCATTTGCATTCTCTTCAAGGTTGACATGAACCTTCGAAAGGGGAGCGGGGTTTGCTTGAGCGTTTAGGAGAGCACTCATCTTATCCATTAAAGATTGATTAGCATCCATTAGTGTTTTATTAGCATCGATTCAGGTTTGTTGTAGGCTTCCATCAGTTGGCTCAAGTTAGCGATGACGGCATCTAATTCGGATCTAGTCACTCTGGCTCCACATATTGAGTTTTCGCCAACTTCGAAACGGTTAGTGAGTGGCGTAGCTTTGTTGTTAGCAACGTCGTTGGGTGCTCCAACAGTTTTACTAGCAGTCTTTTTTGAATTAGTCATTATTTCAGACATAGATTTGAATTTGGAAGATATCCTGCTGATTGGCCTAGATCTTAGACTTGTAGAACCTATGGTAGAAGTTGTCGATTGGAGAGGAACGCGAATGCGGCCCCTCGGTAGGCGCCAAAACTTTTGGACCAAAGATGTTATGTAAACACTTTACCTATCGGTTAGAGATTGAAAGGAGCCATAATCACGAAGTAAACGGGAAAATGAGTAAATGCACATGGATTTTTACAGTGGTTCGATTTAGAGTAGATCTATGTCCGATTTGGAAGCCTTTTCTATATCAAGTGATAGATTTACAAAATTAATCATCTCATACATCTCATTTTGGCCTATTATTTCTTTGTACAATGGTTTTCCTTTCTTTAATGAATTAATTCTCTCTAATCCTCTATGGAAATGGTTGGATACTTATGAATGCGATGAATGTGAGAATGTACGTTCCACGGTTTGAGCACTTAGAGGATCAACGGCGAGTCCATGGCGGTTGAGGTGTGAAACAAAGCTTGGAGGAAGATTAATGGCACTGGGAGAGAAGTAGAATGAAGCTTGAGAATATTTAGATGATGGATCTCGATTTGAAGATGGTATATCTCGGTTGGAGATGGAGAAGGATGAAGAGAACTTGAGTTGACCTCTAATGGAGGAAGGAGGAGACTTGGTCCACTTGGTGATGGAGGAAGATGAAGTGAGATTTGGCGTCCATTAATGGAGTTTATAGTAGAGCTTGGAAGGTTGAAGAAATGATTTGGCGGCCCTTCGGGTTAGAGGAATCGGTCCCCTAAATGGTTGTAAAATGAGGTATTTATAGGTGGATTTTGTGTGGAGTTTAAAAGGAGTGGCAATGTCGTAATTATAGGTTGCTAAACCATGTGGGTACAACTGGTCAACTCCGCTTTACATTTGTACATGAGCTAGCCAACGTCGCTTTTCAATTGTACATGATCAGGCCAAGAGTGAATGATTGGATTGAGCGAGCGTGCCAAAGTGTGATGGACAGGTGAGCCAAATCCCATTGCGCAAGCCATTTACGGACATGTGACCGCTCCCTTCTTTATTATTTTTTGTGTGTCCATTTGTATACGTGGTGTCTGTTCACTTTACATTAGCGGTCCAGGCATTATCTTTGTAAAAGGAAAATTGAACATCTCAATGCCACGTGTACTTCTTTGTGTGCAGCTTTATATTATGCTCATTTGCCATTTCATTGTTTATCCTGAATCTGTGCGTTGCAAATTTGCTCGACCCCTGCGCCAAGTGCTTCTCGACCACATTCTGGATGATAGCGCTCGACCCTACCGGAATGGTTTCCTCGACCCTCCGGATGGTGCTCCTCTCGACCTCTTTACACAATGTAAATGAGCGACCCTTTCTTCGGAGATGTGCGAGCGACCTTAAGTTGGATTGCATGAGCGGCATAGGGAAAGCATGCGCGACCAAACATTCTCTGCTCGACCCACCTGAGATCACCGACCACTTGCTAATCGACTGAGAGCCCGATGGCCGACCTGTTGCTGGCCGATGAGTTGCTGAAACAAGCACGACCAGAGTGGAAGTTGCTACTCAACCAACAAGGCTGAAACCGTTGCTCAACCGATCAGGTGGAAGCTGCTTCTCAGCCAACCAAGTGGTGGTGCTCTTGGCTGAGCGACCTTGGCAATATATAAAATATAGCTACCTGCACTCATTCTATTTGACACAATGCTTGAATAGGTTTTTAGTTAGTTAACAATCCGTCTATAAGAAATACACAAGCCCAGATTAAAAAAGTTCCTATTTGGGTACATTTTTATCTAATCCCTACTATTTTTTGGACGTTAATGGATATAAACTGGCTTGCTTGCCATGTGGATAGACAAATATGTTTTGAAAGTAGCGCTGAAAAGTTTCCACGATTTAGGTATGCAAAAGCCTTAATTCAGATTTCTTCAGACTTTGATCTCCCTGATAAAATAGTCACTACACCATAATGGCCAATTGGCAACTCTTATTTTTTTTCAACTGCCAACACTTATATGTGTTGTAGACTAGTGACACTTATATGTGTTGCGGTAGCAAAAATGTGTCACCAAAAATGTGCTAACACTTTTATGTGTTGTTATGCTTGGTCAACTCTTCTTTACTGAGGGAAAAAGGGTAAGTTGTCGAACATAACCCTAATCGGATGCTCAACGCTTTGTCCTCAACACTTAATCTTTCCAGGACGCAACATATGCAAATAAACAGAATGGACTTGGAAGATTAAAATCAGCGATTAGATCATCAACATCAGAGACACAACGGAAATCAAAGAATTTAAATCTTAGATTAAAATAATGGACTTAGAGTCGGGGCTTCTAGGGATTGGGGATTCTAGGAATCACGGCGGCTTCTAGGAATCACGATAAGAGGTAAAAAAATTCGATTTCACTTCTAGGAACCCTATAAAAACCTGCATATTTGATTCATTCTAAATCATCTGTTAATCTATGTTATTATCCTAAAAAAATCAAACCAATTATGCAAAGTTATGTATTCATTGCAATTCATTACAACCCATCAGCAGCAGATCTGGGAATTAATTTCAGGTTGGGCGGAAGGTAAAACAAAGGCTGAAAATCATATTAGCTTAGTCAAAATTTCAATTTTTGCAAAGGATTTGTTAATTTCCGTTCCCTATCTTAGTCAATTTTATGAAATAGATGAATGGTCTTGACGTCCCTTGGGTTGCTATTCTCACACTCATATTAATATTTCACACTTTACTTTAATTTCGATATTAAAAATGCAATTACGTTTTGGAAAAACATAGGTGACAATGCGTTTTCACCGCTGGCGAGATCACTATATATATATATATATATATTAAACTTTCAAAAAAAACTATCAGATAATCACTTTTAGCTTTAAAAAAATGAAGCAGCATTGAACTGCTGCTATAAAGCAGCTAAGCAGCAGCAAGCTAGTGCAAGAAAAAGAACTATAATGAAAACAATTCTTTCAAGTTTATGCAATCTAATTTATTATAATAAAACATCTAAAAGTTAACAATTATCATATTTTATTCTTAAAAATAGTAGAAAAATTACAATATTGTTGACCTTGAATTATAATAAATACTACGAGGTATTTACTGAATGTAGATTAAATCTAGCTTGTTGAAATATATGCCAGTGTTGTTTTTGAGAAATTATACCTAAAATGTATATGTTAGCATGACGATAAGAGTACAACTTTTAACTCGGCTACTCTAAATATAAGGTGAACAAGGTTTCTTTTTATTAAGTAGGAGGCTGAAATGAAGCAATAATTTGTGGCATGATGTATACAGTGAGGATGAAAATATATTTTTTCATTAAGAAAAAAACTTACATATGTGTTAATTTAATTAATGGAGCATCTAAGGGATGGTTAAGGGCAGTAATGACTCAATAGAACAGAGTTAAGCAGAAAGGCCAATATTTTTTTAGCCATTTTCCCCCATAAAGGCTAGTAGTTTTTTTAGTCATCGACATAATAGTTAATTAATTACAAATTTATGTGTAGTAATGACTCATGCATTACAACAATGTTAATACCATCAATTGATTTCTTGCACTATCACAAACTTATAATTAAAGATACACATTTAATATTGCCTATTAAATCAGCTTGGATATGTTTCCTAATTCATCCCATATGTAGACCCTGTTTGTGAAAACCCGTAACTTCCCCGTAAAGGAAAGCGTCGGATAGTTCGAGAACAAGCCACAACAGAACACATACAGAAGAACATTTCATTGTATATTACAACAATGCATCAGATTACATGAATATACAGAGTATAAATGAATATTACACAGAAATATCAGAGATTTAAATTACATTTAAATACATCGCAGCGGAAAATAATACAATACACAACTAGAATGAGATATACGGATACAAAGCTTTCCGGATATCATTCCAGCTGTAAACCAGGATCCTGTGAATATAAATCTGCAAAACAAAAACTACTAGCTGCCCGTGTCAAAATAGGGGCACCCAGAGTTTAGGTTAAAACAATAAACTCCAAGTCAGTCATGTGACTGGTGTGAGAACTAAAACAGTTATTAATCTTTATTTTAAATCATTAGGTAAATCAAGGGACCACGCCGTATAACACGGAACGGGTTTCCTCCCAAGAATACCAGTGCATAAAACAAACAGCGCAATGCTAAATAAAGAAAAATGAAGCTGTTATAAGACCCAGGTCCCATCACACAATGTAACGCAGTCGAGGATAGGGTATTCCCTTATAACAGCCAAAGAATGCTTGATACGTTTTAAAACAAATCATTTGATACTATTATAAGTGTATAAAACAACTTCAAATCATAAGTATCAATCATAGGCAGCATGAGCGCCCCATCCCACTATGTCGCCATATATAGGTTTACAAATAAAACCGCAAATGTCACGTATTTGGAAATTGGATTTCCGTCTATGAACCGAGGCAAAAGATAGTCCTCAACCGATTCGAGACTGCCTAGCCCGAGTCTCAGGATCAGAACGCATCGACCCTTGGAGCGACAGGGCCGGTCCACACGGAGTGGATTAAAAATGCCTGAGCACTACGTTTCGCCGCCCTTTGGGGCGTAAGCGAGCCAACTAAATGACTCCATCGGTTCGAGAACGACCGATCAATCCGAGGCGCCTCGCAACAGCAACAACCACATAAGTCAAACTCGTCAGGGCGTGTAAAACCACTGACGCCACTTCTAGCTAGGAGGAAACGCAGGCCCTCCCTGAGGTCCGTCTCCCGTTTTTGGTTCATACCTGGTGTGAAACACGCGAGGTAAACGTTACACAAAGCTACGCCACAAAGGCCGTGCTTTGATCATCACCACAAGACTTTGCTTTTCAACAGAAGCCTTGATCATTTGCATCTTAGCATGCCACACAGGCAAACCATTCTATGCAACCGATATCAGTCACACAGAATGAAATCCGATGTCAGACACACAGTCCATTTACAAGTCCGTCCTGGGTCTGAACGAAACCGGAGGCACCTAGTACCCCGCATATCCATCGATCTCCAAGTACGTCTGGACGATCACTAACTGTTTCCATCTTCTTGGGTGTACAGCCCAATCAAGATCATCAGTAATTACCCAAACGACGTGAAGACCTCCGGTCTTCGACCATCGTCTTCATCTTCGACTTATCGTCGTATCAGTTATTCAGAATGGGATAAACCCGGCCTTTCCGAATAACTCGCGTATATATTATAAAAGTGTTACACAAACACAACATACGCCTCATTCCAATTCATTAGTCACTAACCGTAAATTAATCAAGAGAATAATTTCCCAAATATTAACCCCGAAGGCCGAAACCAACATCAGATCAATATCCAGAAAACCATTCTGCTTGGCTAACCGACAGTTAGTTTCTAAATTTCACATTCATAGGGAAAGATTCCCATTAATTTTATCAAAGATAAATTCCTTGAATTTATTCTTTAATCCATTTTTGAATATCAATTCAAACTAGTCGGGATTAGCGAACCTTACCGAAGTAATCATTTGTTTTAATTTCCCAATCCCAACCTATTCATCCCATGAAGTAAAACTGGTAATACTTCATATCTAACACCACAGTGTTATCGGTAAATTCAATTACCATTTCACGTTCAAATCTAATTAAAGATTTAACTATCGCCTGGAGCAAAACTGGTGATACTCCATTTTCGATCTTTTCAATCTAATTAAAGATTCATTAAAACTCCACTCAGTTTTAATCGTTAACTGGGTTAAAGAATCAGTGTCATTTAAAACACGGTTCACGATAAACCCAAAATCACATTCATTAATTATCGGGTTAAAGAACAAGTGTTATTTAAAACACTGTTCACGATAAACCCAAAAATCAATATCAATTCAATTCCAATTAAATATTATTTAATTGGTACACTTCATTAAATCTAAATAAAAAGATTTAATCTTTTCTCAACTGGGTTCAAGAACAGTGTTAGTGAAGACACCATTCACGACAAACCCAAATCCCATTTGATATTCAATATAAGGCTCTGAATAGAAAATATATTGGCTTATATTCAATATCAAATTCTACGATTAACAAATGTCGTATTGGACATAACGATATAAATATATATCTTTCAAATTTTCGTAACAACATCCGTATAATCACAAATTCCAACATCGAAATATTCCGAAGACAATTTCGATTCAAATCCACTCCAATGCAATCATTGGAAATTTTGGTTATTTTCAAAACCCTTTTCAAATTCAATTCATTTATTTAAAAATAAATAGAATTATAATTCTAGTTCAAAACTAGTTCATTTCGATAAAAATCTATTTTTATCTTTTCAAATAGGGAGTTTTTCATCCCAATTATTTCTAAATCATTTCTTATGATTTTACACAAATTATTACTATTTTTAATAATTTTATCAAGGCCCGTACAGTCGATTTCCATCAATGGCCATCGAACTGCACTTACAGCGACCTTTTTCGAATTTGATTTGGACATAATTCCAAATCCAACCGTTAGATTTCAAATTTCAAATTTTCATTAGAAATCTCTTTTCGATACGAACCCAACGGTTCCGGTTTTAGGAGAATCCGACGGTCGGATCTCCCGCAATGTCCGTTTGAAATAAATGGTCGAAATTCGCGAACTACCGCGGCGCGGCGCGTTCTATTCAGGCCATTATATTATATATATAATATATATAATATATATTTCGTCGATTCCTATTTAAAACGGATTATATAAATAGTTTTAAATTCGTTTCAAATTCTATTTCAACTTCTATTTCAATTCAAAGCCAAAATTGAATTCTTCTTTATAAATTCGTTTTAAAATTCATTTCTATTCAATTCGAATTTCAATTCAATTTGAATTCATTTCAATTCGCTTTCAATTCCATTTGAATTCGTTTTCAATTCAATTCATTTCGAAATCATTTTCAATACAATTCATTTCGAAATCGTTTTCAATTCATTTTGATTTCGTTTTCAATTCAATTCATTTCGAAATCGTTTTCAATTCATTTTGAATTCGTTTTCAATTCAATTCATTTCGAAATCATTTTCAATTCAATTCATTTCGAAATCGTTTTCAATTCATTTCATTTCGAAATCGTTTTCAATTCATTTTGAATTCGTTTTCAATTCAATTCATTTCGAAATCGTTTTCAATTCATTTTGAATTCGTTTTCAATTCAATTCATTTCAAAATCGTTTTCAATTCATTTTGAATTCGTTTTCAATTCAATTCATTTCGAAATCGTTTTCAATTCATTTTGAATTCGTTTTCAATTCAATTCATTTCGAAATCGTTTTCAATTCAATTCATTTCGAAATCGTTTTCAATTCATTTCATTTCGAAATCGTTTTCAATTCATTTTGAATTCGTTTTCAATTCAATTCATTTCGAAATCGTTTTCAATTCATTTTGAATTCGTTTTCAATTCAATTCATTTCGAAATCGTTTTCAATTCATTTTGAATTCGTTTTCAATTCAATTCATTTCGAAATCGTTTTCAATTCATTTTGAATTCGTTTTCAATTCAATTCATTTCGAAATCGTTTTCAATTCATTTTGAATTCGTTTTCAATTCAATTCATTTCGAAATCGTTTTTAAAATCGATATAAATATCGTTCACGTCAAAATGGCGTCAATCTAATCAACACGGCTTCATATATTCCTTTATTTTCAAATATTCTATTTCAAATATTTCTTTTTCAAATATTTCTTTTTCAAAACTGGAATGAGGCCCAATCAATTACCATATAAAATTAATTATATGGATTTTCATACAACACATGTATATAATAGCATTGAAAATAATCAACCATCAACCAAAGTGCACTACACTGTATAAGCATCAAATATAGATATTCAACGCTTATAACAGCCTGTCAATCAATCGATCGACATATTTAATCAATCAGGATGAGTGAACTTCAAATTTCATCCTAACACCCGTGTGGGGTTTCAAACAATCAAACACATATTTTATTTGTGCAGTTAGGCGATGTGTAAAATTTATCGACCCAATCAACGTCATTCAAATAGGTGTACATAAACAAACCGTCTGGTTTGTAAATGAATATTTATTTATTCACATTCACGTTAAAAATTATATTTTTAACGATAACACATTTTATTTTAACATATGAATTTCTATTCAGTTCATTCTTTAAATAAAATGCTATTTTTATTTTTCTAACTTATTTTAGAAAATTTCGGCGGCATAACGGCACGATACTAGAAACGGGACAAGGCCTAGCCTTATCCCCGGTCTAGTGAAGGCCCACGCCATTCACACATCAATCAAATTCACTTTCGTTATGCAAACCACAAAATTTGGAGTAAGGCTCTAACCTAGCCTTACTCCCTCGCCTTATAACGGCGCACGTCTAATCCTAACCAATTTATCGATTCGATTTTTCACACCACAAATCACATTCAAACCAATATCGCAATCAATCACCAAACAGTCAAACAAACAAGTCCATGGTCTGTGGACGATTGTGTCGGGTGCTACTAAGCACCGTCTGCATCCTAGTATATATATATATCTAGAAAAAAGAAAGTGAAAGGTGAGAGATTCTCACATATAGCTATCCAATCATCTTGACTCTTCTTTTGCAGAATTCTTCGTCGCTCTCGCCTTTTTGTCGCTTTCGCCCGTAGCCACTACATATATAAAAATCGAATTTTTATTTCGAAGTCCAATATATAAAAATCCTATTTTTCTATCGAAGTTCAATATATAAAAATTCTATTTTTCTATCGAAGTTCAATATATAAAAATCCTATTTTTCTATCGAAGTTCAATATATAAAAATTCTATTTTTCTATCGAAGTTCAATATATAAAATCCTATTTTTCTATCGAAGTTCAATATATAAAAATCCTATTTTTCTATCGAAGTTCAATATATAAAAATTCTATTTTTCTATCGAAGTTCAATATATAAAAATTCTATTTTTCTATCGATAAAAACATAATCTTTTATATGATAAAGATGTAATCTTTTTATACATTAAAAACATAATCTTTCATACTTTAAAAATATAATCTTTGATACATTAAAAATATAATCTTTCATACTTTAAAAATATAATCTTTGATACATTAAAAATATAATCTTTCATATAAGAAAAATCATAACTTTCGTATAGTAAAAATCGTAGCTTTATGCTATTAAAAATACGATCTTTATATAAGCAAAAATCATGGCTTTATACATTAGAAAATCATATGTTTTATAAACTAAAAATCGTGTCTTTTATAAACTAATTACATTCAATGAATAAAGATAAATAAACGAAAGACTTACAGGTGGTTTTAGGGGTGGAGGATGGCGTTGGTCAGGCCATGGCGGGCTCAGGGGGTTGCACTGGAGTTGGAGGGTGCGGCGGTGGCAATGAGGTTCAGCGGCGCTGGGCTAGGGGATCTAGGGTTCAGGAGGTTTATGGTTTGAATGGGGAAAAGGGGAGGAGAGAGGGCGTCGGAGGGGGTTTCCTAGCGGCGCGCCATAGGAGGTGGAGGAGGCTTGCCGCGGCGCCGGGCTTCGGGCGATGGCGGGTCCTCAGGTGGTGCGCGCGACGGTGGGTAGTGGGTGGGAGCGAGCGTCAGACGAGATCGGGTTGGGTATTTTCTCTTTTTTTTTTTTTTTTTCCGTTCGATCTGTAGAAATGAAGAGGGGGGGCCAGAACCAATAAAAGGGGAGGAAGGGTAAGGAGGATATATTTTTTTTATTATTATTTAATTATTAAAAAGTTGACTTTCACATACGACCTCTAAACAAAGTCCACCGCCTGTCGTCCATAACGTTTTACCCCCATTCCGAAAACAATGGGATACGTATCGCAAGCTGATTCGACTGTTTCGATTAGTTTCCTTTGAATTTACATTTAAATCACTATATTGAATTTTAAACGTACATTTCAAATTACCGGGGTCACATACTAACTCGAAAAATTCCAGAAAAATATTTTCCAGCTTCGTATTGACGATACGGTCCTAACAAAACTAGTTTCGTCGAATTCTGAGACCGTTAGAAAAATGGCCAATTTCCAGTCGATTAAAATCAACTAAAACTGGTCAAACGCGTTTTCCTTTGCCACGCTCACATATTGATTCGAAAAATTATGAAATTTGGAATCTAGCAATAATTTGACATCACGGACCCAACAAAACTGGTTTCGTCGAAATCCGAGGTCGTTTGCAAAATGTCCATTTTTTTAAGGGCCTGAATTCCATAGCGACTATTCAGAATTTTCAACTGGACATATCTTTTGATTCCCGCTATGAAATCTTGATTTTTCGGATTCGATAGAAAGATATTATCGATTAGATCCTATCATTTTTGGTTTCACTAAAATCCGGATTGTTTTGCACCCGGTACATTCAATTGAAGTTTGAAATCGAATTATCGAACTACCGCGCCATTTTCAATTCTATTTATAATTATATATAAATATTTATATTCTAACGACGACGCGTATAATATATACGTTCGAATTCTATTCAAAATAAATTTCTCGTCGATATTATTTAAAATAATCTATTTTAAATATTCAAAATTCGCTAAAATTGCCAAAATAAAAATTTTAAACTGGCCCAGATTTTCCGGGTTGTTACAATCTCCCCCACTTAAAACTTTTCGTCCCCGAAAAGGAACAAAGTCGAAAGTGGTTTGATTAATCAGCTCTACGATCGATCAGGCTTCCATTCTCCAACTCTTTAGTTTCTGAGAATTTTCAAAATTTCAAAAATTTGGCTAACACCCTAAATTTTTGAAAAATTTCGCCATAACCTCCCCTGCACCGGGAGCATCGGGGAATTTCAAATAGCTTCCCCGGTCCTTCAGATCTCAAAAAGAAAAAGAAAAAGCCAAGCGGCTAGCCAATAGGCTCACAAAATCATCATCACCCAAACAAAACAGGAAATTATGTAGTAAACATGTACCTATTTGTCGGGCAAACAAATTTTATTCTCTGGATCTAGCCTCCTTGCTATGACCTATTCAATGATATATATGTATATGCAAGCAAACGCAACCAAATTTCAATATAATTCAATATTTGATTCAATTAGGCATAATGGTTTAAAATTATCAAACAACTAAACAAACAACACAAACATCAATTCATTAGTGAATTAGAGTTTCAAATTCATAACTTTGATATATAGTCAAAAATCAGATTTTTGATGCCAAATCACAACAAATAAATCTAGCTATATAAGTTTTGGTTCTCACACCAGTCTAATGGAAATATATAGAAAATCACAGCTTCGAAACTCGAATACCAATTCTGATGATGTCTAGACTATCATCAGAATCGTCTCCGGGCGACTAGAGTGTGGCTCTATATCTATCCAGTATATTAAAACTTCGAATACACGCGGATCAGACGTATACGCAAAATCTATATATACTGGATTGTCCAACTCAATATAAATAGATAATCAAATACGAATAATTGATTTAAATTTTCAAAACAAAAATTTGTTTTCACTTTCAAAAATTTACTCTTCACACTCGTTCTAGGATACTACTGATCCCATCTCTAACGAGTCATTCTCATTGGATATTAATAATCCAATATCTGATGAATTCTTTCGTAGGGTTCTAATGTGCCTTGTTCTCTGAGCTTTGTAAACCAAAGCTCTGATACCAACTGTGAAAACCCGTAACTTCCCCGTAAAGGAAAGCGTCGGATAGTTCGAGAACAAGCCACAACAGAACACATACAGAAGAACATTTCATTGTATATTACAACAATGCATCAGATTACATGAATATACAGAGTATAAATGAATATTACACAGAAATATCAGAGATTTAAATTACATTTAAATACATCGCAGCGGAAAATAATACAATACACAACTAGAATGAGATATACGGATACAAAGCTTTCCGGATATCATTCCAGCTGTAAACCAGGATTCTGTGAATATAAATCTGCAAAACCAAAACTACTAGCTGCCCGTGTCAAAATAGGGGCACCCAGAGTTTCGGTTAAAACAATAAACTCCAGGTCAGTCATGTGACTGGTGTGAGAACTAAAACAGTTATTAATCTTTATTTTAAATCATTAGGTAAATCAAGGGACCACGCCGTATAACACGGAACGGGTTTCCTCCCAAGAATACCAGTGCATAAAACAAACAGCGCAATGCTAAATAAAGAAAAATGAAGCTGTTATAAGACCCAGGTCCCATCACACAATGTAACGCAGTCGAGGATAGGGTTTTCCCTTATACCAGCAAAAGAATGCTTGATACGTTTTAAAACAAATCATTTGATACTATTATAAGTGTATAAAACAACTTCAAATCATAAGTATCAATCATAGGCGGCATGAGCGCCCCATCCCACTATGTCGCCATATATAGGTTTACAAATAAAACCGCAAATGTCACGTATTTGGAAATTGGATTTCCGTCTATGAACCGAGGCAAAAGATAGTCCTCAACCGATTCGAGACTGCCTAGCCCGAGTCTCAGGATCAGAACGCATCGACCCTTGGAGCGACAGGGCCGGTCCACACGGAGTGGATTAAAAATGCCTGAGCACTACGTTTCGCCGCCCTTTGGGGCGTAAGCGAGCCAACTAAATGACTCCATCGGTTCGAGAACGACCGATCAATCCGAGGCGCCTCGCAACAGCAACAACCACATAAGTCAAACTCGTCAGGGCGTGTAAAACCACTGACGCCACTTCTAGCTAGGAGGAAACGCAGGCCCTCCCTGAGGTCCGTCTCCCGTTTTTGGTTCATACCTGGTGTGAAACACGCGAGGTAAACGTTACACAAAGCTACGCCACAAAGGCCGTGCTTTGATCATCACCACAAGACTTTGCTTTTCAACAGAAGCCTTGATCATTTGCATCTTAGCATGCCACACAGGCAAACCATTCTATGCAACCGATATCAGTCACACAGAATGAAATCCGATGTCAGACACACAGTCCATTTACAAGTCCGTCCTGGGTCTGAACGAAACCGGAGGCACCTAGTACCCCGCATATCCATCGATCTCCAAGTACGTCTGGACGATCACTAACTGTTTCCATCTTCTTGGGTGTACAGCCCAATCAAGATCATCAGTAATTACCCAAACGACGTGAAGACCTCCGGTCTTCGACCATCGTCTTCATCTTCGACTTATCGTCGTATCCGTTATTCAGAATGGGATAAACCCGGCCTTTCCGAATAACTCGCGTATATATTATAAAAGTGTTACACAAACACAACATACGCCTCATTCCAATTCATTAGTCACTAACCGTAAATTAATCAAGAGAATAATTTCCCAAATATTAACCCCGAAGGCCGAAACCAACATCAGATCAATATCCAGAAAACCATTCTGCTTGGCTAAACGACAGTTAGTTTCTAAATTTCACATTCATAGGGAAAGATTCCCATTAATTTTATCAAAGATAAATTCCTTGAATTTATTCTTTAATCCATTTTTGAATATCAATTCAAACTAGTCGGGATTAGCGAACCTTACCGAAGTAATCATTTGTTTTAATTTCCCAATCCCAACCTATTCATCCCATGAAGTAAAACTGGTAATACTTCATATCTAACACCACAGTGTTATCGGTAAATTCAATTACCATTTCACATTCAAATCTAATTAAAGATTTAACTATCGCTTGGAGCAAAACTGGTGATACTCCATTTTCGATCTTTTCAATCTAATTAAAGATTCATTAAAACTCCACTCAGTTTTAATCGTTAACTGGGTTAAAGAATCAGTGTCATTTAAAACACGGTTCACGATAAACCCAAAATCACATTCATTAATTATCGGGTTAAAGAACAAGTGTTATTTAAAACACTGTTCACGATAAACCCAAAAATCAATATCAATTCAATTCCAATTAAATATTATTTAATTGGTACACTTCATTAAATCTAAATAAAAAGATTTAATCTTTTCTCAACTGGGTTCAAGAACAGTGTTAGTGAAGACACCATTCACGACAAACCCAAATCCCATTTGATATTCAATATAAGGCTCTGAATAGAAAATATATCGGCTTATATTCAATATCAAATTCTACGATTAACAAATGTCGTATTGGAAATAACGATATAAATATATATCTTTCAAATTTCCGTAACAACATCCGTATAATCACAAATTCCAACATCGAAATATTCCGAAGACAATTTCGATTCAAATCCACTCCAATGCAATCATTGGAAATTTTGGTTATTTTCAAAACCCTTTTCAAATTCAATTCATTTATTTAAAAATAAATAGAATTATAATTCTAGTTCAAAACTAGTTCATTTCGATAAAAATCTATTTTTATCTTTTCAAATAGGGAGTTTTTCATCCCAATTCTTTCTAAATCATTTCTTATGATTTTACACAAATTATTACTATTTTTAATAATTTTATCAAGGCCCATACAGTCGATTTCCATCAATGGCCATCGAACTGCACTTACAGCGACCTTTTTCGAATTTGATTTCGACATAATTCCAAATCCAACCGTTAGATTTCAAATTTCAAATTTTCATTAGAAAGCTCTTTTCGATACGAACCCAACGGTTCCGGTTTTAGGAGAATCCGACGGTCGGATCTCCCGCAATGTCCGTTTGAAATAAATGGTTGAAATTCGCGAACTACCGCGGTGCGGCGCGTTCTATTCAGGCCATTATATTATATATATAATATATATAATATATATTTCATCGATTCCTATTTAAAACGGATTATATAAATAGTTTTAAATTCGTTTCAAATTCTATTTCAACTTCTATTTCAATTCAAAGCCAAAATTGAATTCTTCTTTATAAATTCGTTTTAAAATTCATTTCTATTCAATTCGAATTTCAATTCAATTTGAATTCATTTCAATTCGCTTTCAATTCCATTTGAATTCGTTTTCAATTCAATTCATTTCGAAATCGTTTTCAATTCAATTCATTTCGAAATCGTTTTCAATTCATTTTGAATTCGTTTTCAATTCAATTCATTTCGAAATCGTTTTCAATTCATTTTGAATTCGTTTTCAATTCAATTCATTTCGAAATCGTTTTCAATTCAATTCATTTCGAAATCGTTTTCAATTCATTTCATTTCGAAATCGTTTTCAATTCATTTTGAATTCGTTTTCAATTCAATTCATTTCGAAATCGTTTTCAATTCATTTTGAATTCGTTTTCAATTCAATTCATTTCGAAATCGTTTTCAATTCATTTTGAATTCGTTTTCAATTCAATTCATTTCGAAATCGTTTTCAATTCATTTTGAATTCGTTTTCAATTCAATTCATTTCGAAATCGTTTTCAATTCAATTCATTTCGAAATCGTTTTCAATTCATTTCATTTCGAAATCGTTTTCAATCCATTTTGAATTCGTTTTCAATTCAATTCATTTCGAAATCGTTTTCAATTCATTTTGAATTCGTTTTCAATTCAATTCATTTCGAAATCGTTTTCAATTCATTTTGAATTCGTTTTCAATTCAATTTATTTCGAAATCGTTTTCAATTCATTTTGAATTCGTTTTCAATTCAATTCATTTCGAAATCGTTTTCAATTCATTTTGAATTCGTTTTCAATTCAATTCATTTCGAAATCGTTTTTAAAATCGATATAAATATCGTTCACGTCATAATGGCGTCAATCTAATCAACACGGCTTCATATATTCCTTTATTTTCAAATATTCTATTTCAAATATTTCTTTTTCAAATATTTCTTTTTCAAAACTGGAATGAGGCCCAATCAATTACCATATAAAATTAATTATATGGATTTTCATACAACACATGTATATAATAGCATTGAAAATAATCAACCATCAACCAAAGTGCACTACACTGTATAAGCATCAAATATAGATATTCAACGTTTATAACAGCCTGTCAATCAATCGATCGACATATTTAATCAATCAGGATGAGTGAACTTCAAATTTCATCCTAACACCCGTGTGGGGTTTCAAACAATCAAACACAAATTTTATTTGTGCAGTTAGGCGATGTGTAAAATTTATCGACCCAATCAACGTCATTCAAATAGGTGTACATAAACAAACCGTCTGGTTTGTAAATGAATATTTATTTATTCACATTCACGTTAAAAATTATATTTTTAACGATAACACATTTTATTTTAACATATGAATTTCTATTCAGTTCATTCTTTAAATAAAATGCTATTTTTATTTTTCTAACTTATTTTAGAAAATTTCGGCGGCATAACGGCACGATACTAGAAACGGGACAAGGCCTAGCCTTATCCCCGGTCTAGTGAAGGCCCACGCCATTCACACATCAATCAAATTCACTTTCGTTATGCAAACCACAAAATTTGGAGTAAGGGTCTAACCTAGCCTTACTCCCTCGCCTTATAACGGCGCACGTCTAATCCTAACCAATTTATCGATTCGATTTTTCACACCACAAATCACATTCAAACCAATATCGCAATCAATCACCAAACAATCAAACAAACAAGTCCATGGTCTGTGGACGATTGTGTCGGGTGCTACTAAGCACTGTCTGCATCCTAGTATATATATATATCTAGAAAAAAGAAAGTGAAAGGTGAGAGATTCTCACATATAGCTATCCAATCATCTTGACTCTTCTTTTGCAGAATTCTTCGTCGCTCTCGCCTTTTTGTCGCTTTCGCCCGTAGCCACTACATATATAAAAATCGAATTTTTATTTCGAAGTCCAATATATAAAAATCCTATTTTTCTATCGAAGTTCAATATATAAAAATTCTATTTTTCTATCGAAGTTCAATATATAAAAATCCTATTTTTCTATCGAAGTTCAATATATAAAAATCCTATTTTTCTATCGAAGTTCAATATATAAAAATTCTATTTTTCTATCGAAGTTCAATATATAAAAATCCTATTTTTCTATCGAAGTTCAATATATAAAAATCCTATTTTTCTATCGAAGTTCAATATATAAAAATTCTATTTTTCTATCGAAGTTCAATATATAAAAATTCTATTTTTCTATCGATAAAAACATAATCTTTTATATGATAAAGATGTAATCTTTTTATACATTAAAAACATAATCTTTCATACTTTAAAAATATAATCTTTGATACATTAAAAATATAATCTTTCATACTTTAAAAATATAATCTTTGATACATTAAAAATATAATCTTTCATATAAGAAAAATCATAACTTTCGTATAGTAAAAATCGTAGCTTTATGCTATTAAAAATACGATCTTTATATAAGCAAAAATCATGGCTTTATACATTAGAAAATCATATGTTTTATAAACTAAAAATCGTGTCTTTTATAAACTAATTACATTCAATGAATAAAGATAAATAAACAAAAGACTTACAGGTGGTTTTAGGGGTGGAGGATGGCGTTGGTCAGGCCATGGCGGGCTCAGGGGGTTGCACTGGAGTTGGAGGGTGCGGCGGTGGCAATGAGGTTCAGCGGTGCTGGGCTAGGGGATCTAGGGTTCAGGAGGTTTATGGTTTGAATGGGGAAAAGGGGAGGAGAGAGGGCGTCGGAGGGGGTTTCCTAGCGGCGCGCCATAGGAGGTGGAGGAGGCTTGCCGCGGCGCCGGGCTTCGGGCGATGGCGGGTCCTCAGGTGGTGCGCGCGACGGTGGGTAGTGGGTGGGAGCGAGCGTCAGACGAGATCGGGTTGGGTATTTTCTCTTTTTTTTTTTTTTCCGTTCGATCTGTAGAAATGAAGAGGGGGGGCCAGAACCAATAAAAGGGGAGGAAGGGTAAGGAGGATATATTTTTTTATTATTATTATTTAATTATTAAAAAGTTGACTTTCACATACGACCTCTAAACAAAGTCCACCGCCTGTCGTCCATAACGTTTTACCCCCATTCCGAAAACAATGGGATATGTATCGCAAGCTGATTCGACTGTTTCGATTAGTTTCCTTTGAATTTACATTTAAATCACTATATTGAATTTTAAACGTACATTTCAACTTACCGGGGTCACATACTAACTCGAAAAATTCCAGAAAAATATTTTCTAGCTTCATATTGACGATACGGTCCTAACAAAACTAGTTTCGTCGAATTCTGAGATCGTTAGAAAAATGGCCAATTTCCAGTCGATTAAAATCAACTGAAACTGGTCAAACGCGTTTTTCTTTGCCACGCTCACATATTGATTCGAAAAATTATGAAATTTGGAATCTAGCAATAATTTGACATCACGGACCCAACAAAACTGGTTTCGTCGAAATCCGAGGTCGTTTGCAAAATGTCCATTTTTTTAAGGGCCTGAATTCCATAGCGACTATTCAGAATTTTCAACTGGACATATCTTTTGATTCCCGCTATGAAATCTTGATTTTTCGGATTCGATAGAAAGATATTATCGATTAGATCCTATCATTTTTGGTTTCACTAAAATCCGGATTGTTTTGCACCCGGTACATTCAATTGAAGTTTGAAATCGAATTATCGAACTACCGCGCCATTTTCAATTCTATTTATAATTATATATAAATATTTATATTCTAACGACGACGCGTATAATATATACGTTCGAATTCTATTCAAAATAAATTTCTCGGCGATATTATTTAAAATAATCTATTTTAAATATTCAAAATTCGCTAAAATTGCCAAAATAAAAATTTTAAACTGGCCCAGATTTTCCGGGTTGTTACACTGTTATTTTCAATGTGGCAATTTGTAACACCCCACCTCCGCTAGGGTCACTCTTACGGGGGAACTAGCTTCTGGGGGGGCATTAGAACTGGGTAAGCATGCATAATGATATATCAAGGCAGAACAAGAACATAAATATATATGTAAAACAGAGTAAGTGAGAATAAAACAGCGAAATATCTCAAACCATCTCAAAACAAGTCTAGTACATCATAAAGTCAACTGCCAAAATAAACATGTCTAGTACATCATAAACAGAAATACTGAAATACATAGTGCTATCCCCAAAATAAAGATGATAAACCATAGCGAGCTCAATGTCCAGACATACATGAGCTATCCAGCAAACAAGCAAGCGATCCAAGCTAAGCACCACTATTCCCTCCCTGAGAACCTGGGGGGGGGGGGGGGGGGAAACGGAAGAAAAGAAGCGAAAGAAAACAGGTCAGTCAAAAAGACTGGTAAGCCCTACTACGATCAGTCTATAAACTAATAAATTTAGCATCATGATGGAAACTGAGATGAACATACTGGCAATAGATAAAGGTGTCATCACATAAAGAAGATTAAGCTTTGCACCACAGTGTACTAGCAAACTAACATAACAGGTATTGATCCCTCAGCCCAAACTTTGGCCCAATAACATGAGGTGACCTTAATACAAGGTCCAGCCCAACGGTCTAGTCGATCGGCTCCCTATAAACCTAACACGTCAAGTGTTGGTGTCCATACGGCCCACATATGGTTGTAGTCAGACTGTGCTGGGTCCACCTTCGGGTGTATCAAGCCCTCGGGTGTCAACCCCAGACACCTAAGCAATAATGCACAGTCTAAACCTACTGGTACCCGTGCCTCGAGTTTGTCCAACACCGGACTACGTGCACGTCCGTAGCCCGCCTGGACCCGCACCGCTGTACCACTCAGCCGTCGCTTTGGTTGCTTACATCAGTCCAGTAATCGTGCCCCGCCCTAGCCTAGCCTCTAGGGTTGTGAATGATACCAAACTGGGATTACTGCTGGAACAGACCACGTTGCTAGGGTTTTCTAAGAGGGTTAAGTGTGGTTTAACCCCTCACTAATCATGGATTAAATTAGTTAAGTGTAACCAACAGTTCACCAATTAACCCCATTTAATCCCTCGTATCCCCAAAATTGGTTAAGTATTAGTGGGCCATGACTTAACCCTAATCATGAGGCATTAATTAATTTAATTGTGCCTTAACCTCTCACATTAGATTTTGTTGCGGTTACCTAGTTAAGCCGGTGGGTTCCGGGTAGATTTACACCACAACTTGGTCTAACCTCGGGTCTTGGCACCACATGACCAACTTCTCACATTGGATCCTATTGTTTGTAGCCACTAGTTAAGCCGGTAGGTTCCGGGTAGAATTACGCTACAATCTCAACCCAACCTCGAGTTGGCCACACTTATGTTTTCTAAGTGTCATGTCCACTTTATTTTCAAAACATAATTACAAGTTTAACAAATACTTGGGTAGACCTAAATTAATAGGTAAATTCCCAAGGGGTAGACCTAACTTAATAGGTAAATTCCCAATCTTATATTTTCATGCATTTTAAGTTTTACCCAAACCCCCCAACGTCATTCTATCGCTTACATATTCGTCATAACGCATAAAGGATAGAAAGAGGGAACTTGGCACAACATACATGATGAATCTTACATATCATAATAAACATGCATAACATGTTGGACTTGCATAACTTAGCATAGTGAACTTGCATAAACATGCATAACTTGTTAAACTTGCAAATCATGGCATAGTGAACTTGCATAAACGTGCATAACTTGTTAATCTTGCAAATCATGGCATAGTGAACTTGCATAAACATGCATAACTTGTTAAACTTGCAAATCATGGCATAGTGAACTTGCATAAACATGCATAACTTGTTAAACTTGCAAATCATGGCATAGTGAACTTGCATAAACATGCATAACTTGTTAAACTTGCAAATCATGGCATAGTGAACTTGCATAAACATGCATAACTTGTTAAACTTGCAAATCATGGCATAGTGAACTTGCATAAACATGCATAACTTGTTAAACTTGCAAATCATGGCATAGTGAACTTGCATAAACATGCATAACTTATCAAACATGTGTAACATGGCATAGTGAACTCGCATAAGCATGCATAACTTATTAAACATGCATAAATCCCAACTTTCATCACATATTAACTTTAGAGTTTCTAAAATGAAGGTAAAAGGGCTTACTAATATTATGAAGACACAAATCTATAAGTAAAGATTGAGAAGCCCTTTATGCAAGCATAAAAACCCAAAACAAAGCTCCTATAAGAAACACCCTTAACAAAAATCCCAAAAACTCTAGCTTAGCAAATAAAACTTGCAACTTGATGATGTATGCAAGCTAATGATCATTCATACAACTTAGAAATGCTTGTATGAACATCATAATCTACATAGGAATGATTTATGAAGAGGGTGGAGGCTAGGGTTTTTAAGTGGAGGCCATTTGAGAAATCAATTTGACATAGTTTGGTTGCTAGAATGAATAATTGGGTTTTAGGGTAGGATTAGGGTCATATTTATAGAAGATTAGAGTGATATTAGCCTTAGGATCAACCCTTAGTTGAATTAGGTCCATCAGATTTCGGAATTCTCCAGAACCAACCCACACAACCAAGCCCAGATCAGAAATGGTGCGCCAGGCAAAACTGCCCGGCCACCCCGTGTCGACAGGGCTGTCGACAGGGCAGTCGACACCCTTAGACCCCTGTCGACATGCCTGTCGACTTGGGGGTCTTGGCGTTTTTCCCCGCCTGACGCCAGTTGTGCCCTAACCCTTGTTTTTAACTTAAAATTTAAATCTGTTTTTAATATGGAAATTTCTAAAAACTTCAATGGGCCTTAACTGGGTCATACGGACTCCGATTTTCGAAAACTCGGACTCTATTTCGCGTATTTTTCCGAGACGAACGCAATGGCACAGCCCGTTTCCCCTTGATTCAGACTTTTAAATTAAATTCTGCCTCAATTTATATCTTAACAGGTTATTCAAAATACAGGTTGTTACATTCTCCCCTCCTTAAAGGATTTCGTCCCCGAAATCTTCAAGTTAGGAAGAACATATCCTACCATCCAACATCCATCTACTCAAAACATCATCCACGAGCAACCATTGTCCTTAAAAGATTCTAAATGCTGTATGAACATATGCAAAAGTGTGTATATATGTACTTATCTAATGCAAAGATCAATGCAAAATATGTTAGTGAAATGTATCCATATGTATGCAAATCCCTAACATAATGTATAATATCTACATGCGTGCTCAATCATACATCCATATGCAACATCCATGTGATAGCATACAAATTTCATCCAAGAATAAGCATAAACACTCATGCACATGCAATATGAGGAGTGTGTGAGCCGATCTAGTGCCTAATGTGTATCATGCATCCACGAGTAACCACTTGCAAACACTTGCAACCACTTGCAACCATCAAACATAACATGTCTCAAACACATGTTTCATCCAAAGGATTCTACCTAAGGTTCTCATGATAAGATAGACACGATGAACTAGATAAACTAGATAGACATGGAAAGATAAAGAGATTGAGAGTGTACCCTCAAAAAGGAATGGGTAAAGCCTACGCATCTTCTCTTCAGTTTCCCAAGTTGCGTCTTCCTCGGCTTCACCCCATTGAACCTTCACCAACTTGACCTCACGATTCCTTAGCTTCTTGATCTCTGTCCCCAAGATACGAATCGGAGCTCTCCTCAAGGTACCTTCTTTCTCTACTTCCACATCTTCTAGAACACTTGGCTCAACCACCTCTGCTGACTTATGCAAACACTTCCGGAGATGCGAAACATGAAAAACATTATGCACTCCAGCTAGCTTCTCGGGCAATTCCACTCTATAGGCCATCTGCCCGATCCTCTCTACAACTGGAAACGGTCCAACAAACCTTGGTGCTAACTTTCCTACTGCTCCAAACCGAACCACATTCCGCAAAGGAGAAACCTTCACGAAAACCATATCCCCAACATCAAACTCCAAATCAGTCCTTCGCCTATCAGCATAAGATTTCTGTCTGTCTTGGGCCGCCTTCATCCGTCTTCTAATCAACTCGACCTTCTCGGATGTATCTCTAATCATGTCAGGTCCAAGTATAAGCTTATCTGTAGTCTCCCACCAACATGTAGGTGACTTGCACGGTCTCCCATATAAAGCCTCAAATGGTGCCATCCCAATGCTCGCCTGATAACTGTTATTATAAGCAAATTCCACAAGAGGAAGATGGTCTTCCCAAGTACCACCAAAATCCAGAATGCAAAGCCTCAATAAGTCCTCAAGTACCCTATTCACCCTTTCTGTCTGACCGTCCGTTTGTGGGTGATAAGCCGTACTCAGTTTCAACCTCGTGCCCATAGCTTCCTGCAAACTGTTCCAGAACTGACTTGTAAAGATGGGGTCTCGGTCACTGACTATGCTAGAAGGGACTCCATGTAGTCGTACTATCTCACGAAGATATACTGATGCTAGTCCAGATGCGGTCCTTTTGCTCTTCGCCGGAATGAAATGAGCACTCTTCGTAAGCCTATCCACAATGACCCATATGCTTGTATTCCCTTTTCTTGACCTTGGCAATCCGTCAACAACGTCCATAGAAATACTCTCCCACTTCCATAGCGGGACCTCTAGAGGATGCAATAGCCCGCCGGGCTTCTTCGACTCGGCATTTACTCTCTGACAAACAACACATCTAGAGACAAACTCTGCCACATCCTTCTTCATTCCAGGCCAGAAGAAAATGCGCTTCATATCCTTATACATCTTATCTCCACCCGGATGTATAGTCAACTTGGAGCGATGTGCTTCCTCAAGAACTTTCCTCACCAAGTCTTCCACCATCGGAACACAAAGCCTTCCGTCTCTCCTCAGCCAACCCTTATCATCTATAGAATATCGAGCAAGGTGACTAGATGTCTCCCCTCGAATCAGCTTATCCATAATCTCAATTATCTGAGGGTCTTCCTTCTGCGAAGCCCCAACTTGATCCAGAAGGGTAGGCCTGAGCTCAAGAGATGCTAAAGAACCGGTCATCGACTCAACTGCCAAAGAGAAATCAAAGTTTGCCAAGAACTCTAAATTCTTCATCTCAACAAATAGAGGACTTAGTGTCAACCTTTTTCTACTCAACGCATCCGCTACAACATTCCCCTTGCCAGGGGTATAGGCTATATCAAAATCGTAGGACGCCAAGAATTCCATCCACCTTTGCTGCCTCAAGTTCAGATCCTTCTGCGAAAAGAGATACTTCAAAGACTTATGATCAGTATATAGCTCAAATCTCTCTCCCAGAAGATAATGACGCCAAGCCTTGAGTGCATATACTATCGCTGCCAGCTCTAGATCATGAGTGGGATAATTCTTCTCATGCACCTTAAGTTGCCTATCACCAAAACATATAACTCTGCCTTCTTGCATCAGAACGGCGCCCAATCCCGTGCCACAAGCATCAGTGTACACGGTAAACATCTTACCACCATCGGGTAAAGCTAGAACTGGTGCTGAGGTAAGGGCTCTCTTGAGTCTCTGAAAAGCAAGCTCACAGTCCATATCCCAAGCAAAAACTAAGTTCTTCTTCGTCAACTTAGTAAGAGGAGCGAATATCTTCGCGAAGTCCTTGATGAACTTCCGGTAAAAACCTGCAAGCCCTAGAAAACTTCTCACTTCGATTGCATTCCTTGGAGTCTTCCAATCCTGCACAGCAACTACTTTAGCGGGATCCACCGCCAAGCCTTGCTTAGATACCATATGCCCAAGGAACCGAACTTCCCTTCTCCAAAAGTGACACTTGGAGAACTTGGCCTTTAACTGATGCGCTCTAAGCGTATCCATCACCTCTACAAGATGCCTCGCGTGCTCTTCTTCATCCTTAGAGAAGATCAGAATATCATCCACAAAGACCACGACAAACTTGTTCAAGAACTCTCGAAACACCCTACTCATCAAGTCCACGAAATACGCGGGTGCATTCGTCAAACCGAACGGCATAACAAGCCATTCAAAGAATCCATCTGGAGTTCTGAATGCAGTCTTGTCTATACTATCTTCAGCCACTCTGAGCTGATGAAATCCAGTAGCAAGATCAAGCTGAGAGAAAACAGAAGCACCAACATGCTGGTCAAAAAGATCATCAATCCTCGGTAATGGGTGTCTGTTCTTCTTAGTCAGCTTATTCAACTCTCTATAGTCCACACAAAGTCGAAGAGAACCATCTGCCTTAGTAGCAAACACCACAGGCGCTCCCCATTCGGATATACTTCGTATGATGGAGTTCTTCTCAAGCAACTCCTTTACTTGCTTGCTGAGCTCCCGTCTCTCACGCGGAGCCATGTGCCGAACGGGCAAAGAAACAGGCTTAGCATTATCCACCAGATAAATGCGAAAATCAATCTCTCGTTTAGGGGGCAACCCCTTAACTTCTTCAAAAACATCTGGATAATCTCGGACCACCCTTACAGAATGAAGGGTTTCCTCTGACGAGTCGAGAGATTCAAGATAGCACAACATGACGGGATCCTTCGGATTGCATGAAATCTCTAAGGTGTTGCCAAGGTGAGTCACAAGCCTCACAACCCTATGCTCACAATCAAGAATGGCTCCATGTCTAGACAGCCAATCCATGCCCAAAATCAATCCGTATCCCCTGAAACCAAGAACATACGCACTACACAAGAACTCTACACTGAGTATAGAGATCCTCAGATCCTCACATATCATAGATAGATGAGCAGAACCCCCAATGGGATTCGAAACACAAACGGGATCATCCACTAAGCTAGTACTAAGGTGCAAACTATCAACAAGATCAGATGAAATAAAGCTATGTGATGCACCAGAATCAAACAAGGTACGAACTAGAAGATCGGAAACATAAACAAGGTTCTCAACAGAAACACTACCTCGATCGGGAACTGGAGCGGTATTGAGAGCATGAACTTGCCCTCCTGAAGGTCCAGCACGCTTAGTCTGACCTGCCCTTTCTTCTTCGGGCATTCCTTGCTGAAGTGTCCAGTCTCACCACAGGAAAAACATCCACCACTAAGCTTCCTCTTCTTCTTCCTACAATCCTTAGCAAAGTGTCCAGGCACACCACAGTAATTGCACTTTCCCTTGCCTTTGTTGTTGTTCCCCTTCTTGTTCTTGCTCTGATTCCCCTGACTGCTTTGACCACCTTGATTGCCTTTACCCTGAGAATCAGTCTTCTTTGCTTGAGTATCACTCGACTTGACCTCTTTCTTTCCATCTCCCTGAAGTAGAGCCATATCGACCAAACTCTCAAAAGTAGCCCCATGCGGAATATGTGACATCGCCAAACCCTGCAGCGGCTCATTGAACCCTCTAGCAAATCGAAGAGCCTTTTTCTCAGGAGTGTTCACCATAAACAAACCAAAACGGGCCAGCTGATTAAACTTGTTCACATACTCCTTGAAAGACATATCACCTTGCTTTAATGCAATGAACTTCTCCATCTGTAAATTCGCCTCAGCAGAAGATAGAAACTTGGCCACAAATCTAGCCCTCAAATCGGACCAAGTCTCGACGGGCCTCGTCCCATTGGTGACCTCCCACCAATAGGCTGCTTCGTCCTTCAAAAGCCACACTGTCAATAAGATCTTCCTCTCGTCATCAATCCTAAAGATAGCAAACAAGTCCTCAGTGTCTTTCAGCCAATTCCTAGCTTCAACAAAAGATTCCGTGCCTAGGAAATTCTTGCCTCCCATCGGCTTGAAAACTTTACAAACCTTCGTGAACTCAACCTGAGGATGCTGAGGGGGAGGAGGAGGAAGAGGAGCCTCAGCAACTGGAGGAGGAGGGACAGGAACCACCGGAGGAGGGACATTAGGGGGAGGATTCTCAACTACAGGAGGAGGAGTGGGAGTAGGGTTTGCGGGGCCAGCTGCCGCCCTAGCTTCTAGAAGTCTCCTATACCAGAGTGGTACGTTTACTCCATCCGGGATGGCAAGATTCTCATCCGTACTGAAACGAAAGATAAGATAAGATTAGGTCAAGGGAACGAAGGATAACGCTAATGGATTTTTGGGGAATAGCCTTTTAAAATACTAGACTTTTCTTCGGAAAATACTTTATACTTGTTTTGAAAATAGTTTTTCAAAAGTCTTTTAAAAACTTTTTGTTCTTTCTTGTAAACCATATGCTCTGATACCAAATTTGTAACACCCCAACTCCGCTAGGGTCACTCTTTCGGGGGCACTAGCTTCTGGGGGACGTTAGAAATGGGTAAGCATGCATAATGATATATCAAGGCAGAACAAGAACATAAATATATATGTAAAACAGAGTAAGTGAGAATAAAACAGCGGAATATCTCAAACCATCTCAAAACAAGTCTAGTACATCATAAAGTCAACTGCCAAAATAAACATGTCTAGTACATCATAAACAGAAATACTGAAATACATAGTGCTATCCCCAAAATAAAGTTGATAAACCATAGCGAGCTCAATGTCCAGACATACATGAGCTATCCAGCAAACAAGCAAGCTATCCAAGCTAAGCACCACTATTCCCTCCCTGAGAACCTGGGGGGGGGGGGAGAAACAGAAGAAAAGAAGCGAAAGAAAACAGGTCAGTCAAAAAGACTGGTAAGCCCTACTACGATCAGTCTATAAACTAATAAAGTTAGCATCATGATGGAAACTGAGATGAACATACTGGCAATAGATAAAGGTGTCATCACATAAAGAAGATTAAGCTTTGCACCACAGTGTACTAGCAAACTAACATAACAGGTATTGATCCCTCGGCCCAAACTTTGGCCCAATAACATGAGGTGACCTTAATACAAGGTCCAGCCCAACGGTCTAGTCGATCGGCTCCCTATAAACCTAACACATCAAGTGTTGGTGTCCATACGGCCCACATATGGTTGTAGTCAGACTGTGCTGGGTCCACCTTCGGGTGTATCAAGCCCTCGGGTGTCAACCCCAGACACCTAAGCAATAATGCACAGTCTAAACCTACTGGTACCCGTGCCTCGAGTTTGTCCAACACCGGACTACGTGCACGTCCGTAGCCCGCCTGGACCCGCACCGCTATACCACTCAGCCGTCGCTTTGGTCGCTTACATCAGTCCAGTAATCGTGCCCCGCCCTAGCCTAGCCTCTAGGGTTGTGAATGATACCAAACTGGGATTACTGCTGGAACAGACCACGTTGCTAGGGTTTTCTAAGAGGGTTAAGTGTGGTTTAACCCCTCACTAATCATGGATTAAATTAGTTAAGTGTAACCAACAGTTCACTACTTAACCCCATTTAATCCCTCGTATCCCCAAAATTGGTTAAGTATTAGTGGGCCATGACTTAACCCTAATCATGAGGCATTAATTAATTTAATTGTGCCTTACCCTCTCACATTAGACTTTGTTGCGGTTACCTAGTTAAGCCGGTGGGTTCCGGGTAGATTTACACCACAACTTGGTCCAACCTCGGGTCTTGGCACCACATGACCAACTTCTCACATTGGATCCTATTGTTTGTAGCCACTAGTTAAGCCGGTAGGTTCCGGGTAGAATTACGCTACAAACTCAACCCAAACTCAAGTTGGCCACACTTATGTTTTCTAAGTGTCATGTCCACTTTATTTTCAAAACATAATTACAAGTTTAACCAATACTTGGGTAGACCTAACTTAATAGGTAAATTCCCAAGGGGTAGACCTAAATTAATAGGTAAATTCCCAATCTTATATATTCATGTATTTTAAGTTTTACCCAAACCCCCCAACGTCATTCTATCGCTTACATATTCGTCATAACGCATAAAGGATAGAAAGAGGGAACTAGGCACAACATACATGATGAATCTTACATATCATAATAAACATGCATAACATGTTGGACTTGCATAACTTAGCATAGTGAACTTGCATAAACATGCATAACTTGTTAAACTTGCACATCATGGCATAGTGAACTTGCATAAACATGCATAACTTGTTAATCTTGCAAATCATGGCATAGTGAACTTGCATAAACATGCATAACTTGTTAAACTTGCAAATCATGGCATAGTGAACTTGCATAAACATGCATAACTTGTTAAACTTGCAAATCATGGCATAGTGAACTTGCATAAACATGCATAACTTGTTAAACTTGCAAATCATGGCATAGTGAACTTGCATAAACATGCATAACTTGTTAAACTTGCAAATCATGGCATAGTGAACTTGCATAAACATGCATAACTTGTTAAACTTGCAAATCATGGCATAGTGAACTTGCATAAACATGCATAACTTATCAAACATGTGTAACATGGCAAAGTGAACTCGCATAAGCATGCATAACTTATTAAACATGCATAAATCCCAACTTTCATCATATATTAACATTAGAGTTTCTAAAATGAAGGTAAGAGGGCTTACTAATATTATGAAGACACAAATCTATAAGTAAAGATTGAGAAGCCCTTTATGCAAGCATAAAAACCCAAAACAAAGCTCCAATAAGAAACACCCTTAACAAAAATCCCAAAAACTCTAGCTTAGCAAATAAAACTTGCAACTTGATGATGTATGCAAGCTAATGATCATTCATACAACTTATAAATGCTTGTATGAACATCATAATCTTCATAGGAATGATTTATGAAGAGGGTGGAGGCTAGGGTTTTTAAGTGGAGGCCATTTGAGAAATCAATTTGACATAGTTTGGTTGCTAGAATGAATAATGGGGTTTTAGGTTAGGATTAGGGTCATATTTATAGAAGATTAGAGTGATATTAGCCTTAGGATCAACCCTTAGTTGAATTAGGTCCATCAGATTTCGGAATTCTCCAGAACCAAGCCACACAACCAAGCCCAGATCAGAAATGGTGCGCCAGGCAAAACTGCCCGGCCACCCCGTGTCGACAGGGCTGTCGACAGGGCAGTCGACACCCTTAGACCCCTGTCGACATGCCTGTCGACTTGGGGGTCTTGGCGGGAGTTTTTCCCCGCCTGACGCCAGTTGTGCCCTAACCCTTGTTTTTAACTTAAAATTTAAATCTGTTTTTAATATGGAAATTTCTAAAAACTTCAATGGGCCTTAACTGGGTCATACGGACTCCGATTTTCGAAAACTCGGACTCTATTTCGCGTATTTTTCCGAGACGAACGCAATGGCACAGCCCGTTTCCCCTTGATTCAGATTTTTAAATTAAATTCTGCCTCAATTTATATCTTAACAGGTTATTAAAAATACAGGTTGTTACACAATTGTTATCCACTTTTTTTTTTTTTAATTTACTGTTTTATGAAAATATCAATTTGACAATATGGTGGATATTTTCAGAAAATATTTGATCATTCTGTGCATTTTTAGATTGATATTTAACAAAACACTAAATAAATGTATGACCATTCTTTTTACTACTAAGATTACAACTATGTTTAAAGAGTAATTAACCTGCATTCAGTTTAGTTCATGCATATATCTAGAGGAATCCCTTTCCAGATTCATTCACAGTAACGTGGAAAATGTAATTTTAAACACAGGTATAACTTGCCATGATTCAGATTTTTTTCTTAAAAAAACATATATATGATTTTCAGCATACAAACAATAATGCACATCCATAAAATTACTGCAACATGCAAATCAAGGGAACAAGTGAAGTTGCCAAAAACATAACTAAGACACTAGAACTGAGATTTATCAAATGTGTCAAAGTTGGGGTGTTCCATTTCGGCTTTTTCCGATATCCTATTAACAAGATTCTACTGTAGGATTTTCTGCCAATTAATTGTGTGGGAAGTTGAACTTATTTCAAAAATGGTTTGAATTTTATTTGTTTAATATATTTTATAACTAATTTTCTTTTACAAAAAATTGATGTTTTCATTACTGTATGTTTTCTGTTTGCAACCATTTGCTACCATGGAAGTGTTCAGCGGCAATTTTTGTTCATTTCATTGCATGCATGAAGGATCCGTGTAATTGATGACCTTGATTTGATTGTCTGTAGGTGGAAATTTCAGGAGGTAGAGGAAAACCTATAATTCTTGTTGACTCGGATGAAAGCCTAGCAAAAGTAATTCCGTAATTACAATTGAACAATTATTGCTTATGTCTTCTTTTTCACAATCAATATGGTATTCTCCATAGGACAAGATATTGAAATTATGATATATATATATATATATATATGTATATATTATGCTTTTGCAATCGAGTGAAGTGTTTGCACAAGCACAGAGTTGTAGCAATTGATTTTGTCGGATAATCATAGTTTAATCTGAGCTTGTGTGCTTCCATTATGGTTGAATGGTGGGTACTTTTTTGGAACTGCCAGTCTACATTATTCAGGTTTCCTTACTTATAAAAAAAGGTTCTAATAGATAACTTGATGTTCTCTTTTTATGTTGGATAATACTTCGTCGTCTATGCTTCATACATCTGAGTATAGGACTAGTTAAAATAATCCGAGTTTTGGCTTCCTAAGAGTAGCGTTCGTGATGCTTTATTACAAAAGCTAGATGACTAATAACATGTCATCCCCTCCTAGAAGTTTGTTCCCATAAAACTAAAATTATTGCCCCTGTGTTTTAAGGAGAATGAGGGCACTGGCAGTACTGGAAATGCATCGAGTATAAGGCTTTTTTCCTTTTTTATTTATCTGTTTATTCATTGATCTTTATTGGATATAAGCTTTTCCATAAAACTTGAAACGCTGGATGAACATACCTTTCTATTTATGTTATTGAACCGAGTGGAAAAGGAAAGCCCATAGCATTTTAATATGCGATAAACCAACTTTGGAAACAACATTCCTGCTCTGAACGAACTAGAGAATTAAACAATACAAATATCATTATAGAACTAGTTGTAAAACTGTGCCGGTTTAACCTAAAAGATCAATTGTATTGGGTTTTCTAGAGTAGAGCATTTGATTTTTGAAATGATCAAGACTTCATACAGAATAGAAGACTTCTTTCATAAATTCTGGAGATAATCTAGTCAAATTTAGTTCAATAAGCACAATCCCTTAGTTTTGTTTATACACACACAGGTCTAATGAAATGTTCTTTTGTTTATACCATAATCAAAATGGCATGCATTCTCAACTTTTTGCTTTATCTAAGGTGAGTTGGAGTACATTTCCATTCAAACAGTGACACCACATATCGTTGGCTGATCTGGTCATGAGTTTAATTGATCGTTTTGTAAGGATGCCTGCATGCGTATATGTATGTGTGTGTGCATTTTGTATTTATATGTATACATGTTTGGCTCAATAATTTGTTGGCTATGTTGGCATTATCAACATGTGGAGCTTCTTGATCAACCATTACACAACTACTTGAGGTAGAAAGATTGCTTGAATTATTTCTTCTATTTTCGATAGAAATTTATACAATTCGAAAGCCAAGTTTGTTATCATATTGATGTTGTTTATATACAAATTTCTGTACTTTTTTCCTTATTTGACCAATTTTAACAATCATGGTAAAACTCATCTCATTTGAAAGTTGCTTTCTAATATACCCTAGTTAGTGTAAAGTGGCCGAAGGCCCGATGTGAATTGGTTGCTATTTCAAATTGTGCATGTGAATAAAAAACTGAGTTCGAACTGATTTATTAATACATTTTTAGGCTAACACCACTTTGAATTTGTTAAATGAAGAAACACCTTGGAAACATATTAGAAGGATTTTCACAAACACAAGTTAGTACACTGGCTTTGATAAACTATTTACTTATAGCTGGTGGATATTTAAGGAGTGCTAATTTGTAAGGTAAATCTGTTCCTTTTGCATGATAAAATTTCTTAGACCTTTTGTATGAAGATCTACTTCCATGTGGTTTAGTTCTTGGAATCAAGTAATGCATATCTTAGCATCCTCTTTATTAGTGTGTGTGTGTGTGTGTGTGTGCGTATGTATGTATGTGTATATATATACATACATACATACATACATACATACATACATATGATAGAAATGTTAACTATTATAAACTATCTATGGAATAAAACTGTTCAAAGGCAGAGCATTTACAATAGTAACATAGTGTAATATCAATAAAATCCGAGAATGCAAACATTCTTAATGAAACCAGAGAGAGCCTTGAGAAAGATTTGAACATGGGAGAGATCAGAGTTTAGTGGATGGTTTGGATGAAATAGGTTTCAATCAAATAGAGTATAGCCAACACAACATAAAACGCTACCAGCAAGATATGAAGCGGTCAACTGACCCTATTGAGATTTATGTATCTTCTCCCCCCAAAAGCATGATCGGCTTTTCCCTTTTTTCTTTTCTTTTTTCCTTGTCTTATTTATTTATGTAGGAATTACCATACTATTCAGTACAAATCTTGCTCTGCAATAACAATAGGTTCAACTATACAGTAAAATATAAGGCCAATAACATATATTGTACATATATCTGATATAATTGCAGTCATTTCTTTACAATGCAACGTTATGCTTATTAAATTCAATACACTGCTGTTAAATCTTTGACCCGTTCATTAAATGAGTCCATTCAACATATGCTTCTATAGATCCTTTATGATGTTCTCTTTTACTACATAAGGAATAACCATATTACTCCAGCAGAAATCCCACATAAAGTTGATATCGAGATTTCTGTTCTCGATATCTTTCTCCAAATCCTTTACGATTTTCTCTTTTGTTACATAAGTTTATTGTTTCCATTCATGCATATATTTTCAGCTTTATGGAGTATACCAATGGAATTTTCACTTAAAGAAGAACTCGAGCTACATCTAGAAATTGACTATCAATCACCAGTACATTTCTGGGGGCATACTCCTCTGTAAGTCTCAGATCCTGTACTTCAGATTTGTAAATATGTTGCATTTATACATAATTATAATTTGTATATGCGGTGATAAGAAAGATAAAACCTCATTTTTTGTTGACTAGGCTATCATAGATATTTCATCCTCATTTCTGATTTAATTTAATTTTTATGGGTGATTTAACTTTAAGTCCCTACCAATGATTGAGGATTTGGAATTGTGGCATGTTTTTGTTGTTTACGGGTTTTTTTAAGTCCTTACCGATTATTATTTCATGATCATTTATATCTTGTAACATTTCAAAGCTGTAGAGGGATTTGAGATGTCCATTTGAGTTATAATATGAATCTGAACATTTACGTGATATGAGATATTTATAGGTATATGAGCTATAAATGTATGTTATATGAGATAAGCATATGTTGTATAAGATAAACATGGCTTTGATATGAGATATCTGTAGAGAAATAAGCCATCATGTATGTTTGCATGAGGGTAACATGGCTTTGATATGAGACATCCATTTGCTCCACGAGTTGTCTTTTTGTAAGAAAAATCAACTTAATTTTTGCTCAATAAAAAACTCAGTTCGAACTGAGTTCGTGAACTAAGTTCGAACTGGGTTCAGAAACTCAGTTCGAACTGAGTTCACAAAATCAGTTTTGAACTGAGTTTATAAACTGGGTTCGGAAACTCATTTCAAAACTGAGTTTGTACACTCCGTTCCAAACTGAGTTTCCGAACTCAATTCGAACTGAGTTCGCAAACTCAGTTTGAACTGAGTTCAGAAACTAAGTTTTGAACTGAGTTTATAAACTCAGTTTTGAACTAAGTTGAACTCAGTTTGTACACATGTTCGCAAACTAAGTTCGAAAACTGAGTTTGCGAACTCAGTTCGAATTGAGTTCTCGAACTCAGCTCCAAACTGATTTTGCAAACTCAATTCCGAACTAGGTTTGGAAAGTCAGTTCAAAACTGAGTTTATAAACTCAGTTCAAAACCGAGTTTCCGAACTCAATTCGAACTGAGTTTATAAACTCACTCTTGATCTGAGTTGAACTCAGTTTGTATACATGTTCGCAAACTTCGTTCAAAATCTGAGTTTGTAATCTCAGTTCGAACTGAGTTTGGAAACTCAGTTTGTATGCATCTTCGCAAACTTAGTTCGAAAACTGTCGTTGTTGTTGTTCACATCTTGATACTGTTGTTGTTTATTTATTTTCTATAGATGTCTTCATACTCAAGACCTTCGACTGATTACCGTGATTACTTCCTAGTGTATTCAGACGATCCTTCTCGAATTGTTTGTGCAGCCGAATCTCGTACTGCAACTCCATTTAGCATCTATGAGTGAATAGAGTCGAGCTTACAAAGATATTTGGCATTATTAAGTGTTCAGAATGATATGGCACCGCCTACCAGATCGACAACACAAACAAGAATGTCATCCCTGCCAACATGCAATGTTGGAGAAGTACAATCTCGAAGGTTGCTATGTCGTTCAAACATTGAACCAATATTCAGAACATGCTATTTGAATAAAAACATTGGACATCGATATTTTATTTGTGCAAACACCGAAACTCTTAGAGACTGTGGATTCATCCATTGGATTGACAAACCATTATGTGATCGTGGTGTGGAATTTGCATTGGAGGTTCTTAAAGAAAACAGAAGGCTTAAAAAGGAGCTTACATTACAAGATTTCATCGAGTTCCATAGACAAAAGAAGGTATGATTTTGAACTTATAACATTTAACACTATTTGAAACTTGAATGATGCTATTTAATTAAATGCATGCAGGAAGCAGTGAAATGGAGAAAAAGATAAATTTTGGTGGTACAAGCTATGCAAATTTTTGGATGTAAGGTTCGTTATATGGATGGAGTTTCGCATTTGGTACTTGTAAGCTTCAAATATGAAAAACATCTTGCATTTTGTTAATTAGGTATTGTTTTTGACTATGGAATTGGATATTGTATATGTGTTGAATTTAGTATCTTTATGTATTATTATTTTTTGTTATTTTGTACTTTGTTGTTGTCACAAATATGGATTTTTTTTCTTGTGGATTTCGTTACATGTTGTTATGTCGAGATAATATCATAGCTAAATGCATATAAATAGAGCTTATGCCATCTTATATGCAAATATAAGTGTTAACAATGAATATTTTGTAACTCTTATAAGTGTTACCATATCTTATAGTTCCAACATTTACAAGTGTTAGCAATGAATATGTTTGTAACTCTTATAAGTGTTACCATATCGTATAGTTCCAACATTTATAAGTATTAGCAATGAATACGTTTGTAACACTTGTAAGTGTTAGTAATGAATATGTTTGTAACACTTATAAGTGTTTGCAATGAATATGTTTATATCACTTACAAGTGTTAGCAGTTACTCTGTTTGTAACACATATGAGTGTTACAGGAAATTCCTCACAGGCCATTGGTGACACATAAAAGTGTTACAGAAATTATTTGTAACACCTATACTTGTTGGGAATCCCTATTTTGGTGTAGTGAGTGGTAGACGGTCTTGGTAAGGATTGCCCACCAGTTAGGTTAGCTTATTATTGGAGACCCAAAAGTTGCACCATTTGTAAAGGATTGTGAATTGTGGATTTAATGCTAAGGCAGATCTAGTGATTGTGAATTTAATGCTAAGGCAGATGGGGAAAACGGGAATCATGTAGAGGATTTGGACACTAACCATCACGTAAGATTTAGAGATTAAGCGGGACATGATTGTAGGAAGTCTAACTTAAATTTCAATCAAAGTAATTGGACTTCAGTTAATACAAAAGCTAAGAAATTTTGGAGAAAGAAGGGGGGATTAATAACAAGGCCACTAAAAATGTGGAAAATTAATGATAATCCATTTGATGTTCTAGCAATAGAGAATGATGGAAATGATTATACAGTTGAGGATAATGCAGAGAACAATTTAAAGTCCAGTATGCATGTTAACGCAAAGAGTTAACTAGCAGTAATTTAGTTGTTACTGTTGGTCTAGAATTGCAACTGCATAATGTTAATGAGGCTGCATTTCAAAATATAGTTGGGTAATAGTGATACACGAATTGTAGATGAAGAAACATTGGTGGGTAATCTCTTTGATGAAAATATTACTACTACAGATTAATCTATAATGGAAATTACTGGTACAAGCATCCCTATTGCATCACCAGGTTCAACGGGTTTGAATGCTAATGCTTTCCAATCTATTATCAATGCTGTTAATACATCCACTTCTAGTTCAACTGCTATTGCCACTAAATCCGGTGCTTCAGCAACTTTATCTTCTACACCCTCAAAATCTTCCCCTTGCCATAACTTGAAACCTCCCTCATACCTTCAACTACCACCACCAAATTTAACAAGATCAGGTCTGGTTTTCCCTATTGTTAACGCTGCGCTCAAATCCACTGCAGAGCCCACAAGCTCGCTTACATCATCTCAATATAAGGCTAAAAAACTGAAAAGAAGGTTTTGGGCAAATGATAATCTTAATGAAGGGAATGACTACGGCCCAGAGGATGTGTTGCCTCTTGGTAATAAACTGAAAACTTCTCGACAACATATGCGGAAAAATCCAAGGTACGATTCTTCTCTCACTTGATATGCTGTTGTTGTGCTTTCTTCTGTAGTTGTTGTATATTCTTGGCATTACTAGGATTTTGGTAAATGCTTATTATTGCTCTTTGTCATTGTTCATTGGTCACTTGGTGTAATTGGTCAATTGCATGCAACCAGTTATGGTCTTGCTGTTCTATTCTGGTCTAGTTTGGTGCACTAACTTGGTTGCCAGTGTAATGCTAACGCATTGCAGCTTGGTGAAGATATGCAGCACATAAGATGGTGTTCGTAGTGCAATGGTGGTTGTTGAACTTTTATTTTGTTGTGTTATTTGATGATCTGCACTTTAAATCTTTTGTATTCTGTTGTGAACTATGAAGCTAGAAATTGTCAAGAGTATATTTTAGCTTAGGACCACTTTGATTGTAACTCTTGAAGTTGTGAATAAAAAATTTCACATGCCTTTCAAAAAATATTATTTAATTATAAATAATATCATGTTAATAATACACTACTACCACCGTATATTTGAGGTTTAAATTCAGAACATTTGTGCACAATTTCAAGACTAAATCTAGAGCATGTCGGTGTAGGAGATGGACAGTTCTACCTTATTCTGTTTGTGTTCGAATTAGGGACAAAATATACACATTGGCGAAAATCCTAGAGTAGTACTGACTCGGGCTATGCTCGCCCACTGCATTACCATTCATAATTCAACGCATATTCCATACAAACTTTCTCGATATTTACTTTTGAAGTTTCAAATATTCCTTACGTCTTCAACTTCAACGAGAACTCACCTAATAGCTAAGGGCCCGTTTGGCAACTAAATGAAGAAGTGCTTATGCTCATACGATAAGTGCTTTTACTTTTAAAAAAGTTAAAAAGTCAAAAAGTTCATTTGGCACAGTAACGACTTATGAGTCAAAAAGATGAAAGGACAACACGGATAGAATTTTTTCCACAAGATAGCTATTTGGCTATTGCACTAGAATATTGAAATAAAATGTAAGACAACTTAGATTTTCAAATGTATATGTTACAACTTAGTTAACTAAAAATCATTTCGGATTCTAAAATATCAATCATAAAATATTAAATCGAAACATGACATAAATACTTGCATGTTATTCCCAAATAATCCAAGAAACTAAGTCCAAAAAACAAACTACATAATAGATAAAAGTTGATCTTTTACACAAATTTCAAGCATTACATACGAAATATTAAAAACTTCTAAAATCACACGGAACCTAAAATGGAAAATGATAAAATGTAGCCATACTTCGTCGGATTCCTTCTCTTCCTTAGATAAAATGCAGCCATACTTCGTCGGATAAAATGCAGCCAACTCATTTGACAAAAAGTATTTTATGAATTGGGGATACCTGTTAACATTTTTAGAACAGAAAATAAACTTGTTACTACCTCCATTAAAGTCATTTGATAAATGATTAGATTACTATCAATGAAAATTTTCCCTGATATGACCTTCAAATATATCTAGCATTCGATCCAGAAAAAAGTTCCTAAAAAATCCAGTGGAATGGAAAATTTTATAAAAATTAAACAGATCATATACCCGCATGCTTTATAGTATTATGAATCTCCAAGCTATTCAACTTCCCAAACATATCCCCACATTCAGGGCATGGAAATATATTACATCTCCTACGAGAAGATTCACTTCAAATTCCTGTAACAGTATCAATAACCATATGACATTCATAACACCCTGAAAATTTTCTTAAATTCATTCCTCTAAAAGGTGAAAGCTAAAATACACTTCTTCATGCATTCAAGGACAATATCTGAAATACTATGAAGTTTTACATAAGCAATCTATATCTTGAGTATTACCTTTTTCACAAGAAAAAAGACTACTTCGCAATTTTTACCTTTTCAAAAGCAAGAAGTCAACTTGACTACTAAAATAAACATTATACCCATTGGATTTGATTGATTAGCAATCTCATTGCGCTATAGAAATGTAAATTTATGTAAACTTCATGAGGATAACTTTATGATAAGAACAAATCAATAAACTTCATTGCATTTGAGATATGGTGACTCAAAATATAATGGATGCTCTAATGGGTAGACATATAAACTTATTCTATATTCATAGAGAAAACATATCCAGATAATAATCTCACTGTCATTGTGGATTGATTTCCTTACATGTATAAAGGGGTGTAGTATATTTTCACCAAACGTTCTTGGTCTTTACATATTTATAAAGCTCAAGTCAAGCAACTCAAACTTGTAATTGAAGCTGTATAACCTAAATTTAATTAAAAGTGCTCCCATGAACTATTGTCCTAGTAGATTTATTCATCCTCTTGAGTTTTACTCATCCACTGAGTTCACATGAAACCATCAAATTATCATCATTTGGTTTGTTCTCCTGTATAATGTAATTTTCTTGTATGGAAAAACAACCTTATCAATAAAATTTAATGTAATTTCTTGTACGATCCACATGGATTAACACAATTAACAAGGTACTGCAAATTCAATATGATAACCTACTGCAATTTTCTAGAATTCAATAGAAAAAAAGCAGTTGATATCAATATGGAAAAACTACCTTATCATACAATTCAATATAATATTCTTGTATGTGAGCATTATCTTCTTTTGCTTCTGAAGTACGGACTCTGGCATTTCTAATGGTGGTATTGTATCAGGAATTAGGAGCAACAACAGGGGAATTAAGGATTCAGGCTATGGTGATCAAAGAGAAGTATAACCAACACAGTATAAGTAGGAGGTGAAGATTGGATCAGCACCAATTGGTAATTCAGAAATCAGAGAATCACACAAGAAAATATTAGAAATTACAATGATTAACTCGTGTCTGAGAAGAGAGAATTAAAGACAAGATTGCAAGACAGAATGAGGTGAAAATTGAGATACTTTTATTATTGAAATTTTGCATATCTGTTTACAGGGCTTAAGGCACTTATTTATAGTGGCAATACATCAAACCAGGAATTACAAATATTCCATGAAAACCCTAATTTATTCTCATTTCATACTGGTGCATGTGCACAACATACACACACACACTTTGTTTTTTTGACTGAAATTCAACGCTGAAAATTATCCTGATGTACATACGCATCCCTTCTAACATTATTTTGCTCTCGTATTAATTGCATCTTGAGTTTTTCTGTTTGAAGAATTTTCTCTCACAGTTTTATGCCCGTAAGGTGTTTGACTAAATGTTGCACCATGACAAATCCCCCCCCCCCCACCCCGAAAAGCAGACCTTGTCTCAAGGTCTTAGGTGGGAAATCTCTTGATTAGACCCCAATAATCTTCCCATGTAGCGTCTTCAGTAGGCCTGTTCCTCCATTTAATAAAATTTGTGTAATAGGTTTTTTTTTTTGGGACTAATCTTCGATCAAGAATCAACTCATGCTCATTGACAAGCTCTTCAACATAAGAAGGTAGGTCAGATTGCAATGTTAAATGAGAACCAATCTTCTTCTTCAACTGGCTTACATGGAAGACAGAGTGAATTAAAGAGCCTTCAGGTAAATCTAGTTTGTAAGCTACGTCTCCAATTTTTTCAGAATTTTGTATGGGCCATAGTACTTAGGAGAAAGCTTTGTAGTCTTGGTCATGCTAACAGAAATATGTCTATATGGTTGGAGTTTAAGGAAAACCCAATCACCAATGTCAAACACTCTTTTTGTTCTATGTAAATTTGCAAACTTTTGCATTCTTTCCTGAGCTAGTTTGAGGTTATCTTTTAGGATAGTCAAGACAGTTTCTTCGGAGAATAACTATTGTTCCACTTGGTCAACTTTGGCTGTGTGTGGCACATAAGATAATATAGTAGGTGGTTGTTTTCCATATACAATTTCATAGGGTGTCATTTTTGTTGATTCTGTACATGTAGTTTTATACCAAAATTTAGCTAGGGAAAGCCATTTTGACCATTCACTGGGTTGATGTGGAACAAAGCATCTCAAGTAGGTTTCTAGAATTTTATTCACAATTTCAATTTGACCATTTGATTGTGGGTGATAGGCAGAGGAGAATTTGAGAGAACACCCTTGTAGTGTGAACAATTCAGTCCAGAAATTGCTTAAAAATATTGTATCCCTATCACTTACAATGGACTTGGGCATACCATATAATTTAGTTACACCATCAAAGAATATTTGTGCTATTTATGGGGCAGAAAAAGGATGCTTCAGTGGGGGAAAATGTGAATATTTTGATAATCTCTCTACCACTACATATATTACTGTGTAGCCATTACTCATTGGTAAGTGAGTGATGAAATCCATGGACAAATCAGTCCAAATATTTTAGGAACAATTAATGGTTGTATTAAACCATGAGGAGGAACATTTTCTGATTTGGATTTTTAACATATATCACACTATTTGACAAAATTCTCCATGGATTTCTTCATTTTTTTTCCAGTAGAAAACCTTTTTGATATTCTTTAGAGTTTTCTTCATTCTTGCACGCCCTCCCAGTGGTGTAGAGTGGAATTCAAATAAGATAATGTCTATTAGATGATTGTGGGAATGGTCTATCAGTATTTTCCCTTTGTAGAAAATTAATTCTTCAATCAGTTTATATTTAGAGTTGTCAACATTTCCAGCTACAATTTGCTCTTTCTTCAAGTGATAAAATGGTCTCTATTGAGTCTCTTTTCTAAGTTCTGAAATCCAATCATCTTGTACAAGTGTTATATCATTTAGTTCTGGCTGATCATAAATTCTGGAGAGACTGTTTACTATTATGTTTTCTTTGCCTTTTTTTATTCAGCAGTGTAATCATAACCATGTAGCTTTGCTAACCATTTCCCTTGTATTCTAGTTGTGAGCTTCTGAGATAGCAAGTGTTGGAGACACTACAAGGAAAACCGAGATTAGCGACAAAATATTTTCTGTAAGCTTTGCAAGAGAAAATATTTTGGATTTTATATGTCATCTTATTATAAATTATTACCGTCGAATACTAATTTTGTCGCTAAATCAATGGAAATTGCAGCTTTTTACCGTCATATAATATTCAACGCTAAATTCCGTTGCTAATAGAGTCGGATTACCAACGACAAAATTTTGAAGCTATTTTCCTGCAGTTTTCCAAGAGATTTGAAACGAACTTTTATATTTATTATTTATAAAATGTTTTAAATTTGTGTTATTACTTAATAATTAATTAGTAAATTTAAATTTAAAATAATTAATGTTAATAATACATTAGTAATTAATAATAAATAATAACCATTAGAAGTAAATAAAATTCAATATTTAATGCTGATTTTTTTTTAATTAATGCTGATTAATTATTAATTACTATATAATACAAATAATAGGTAATAGTAATTAATAAAATACATTGTTGTTCGATGTTTATTAAATTTGTTTTGATAATCAATGATTATTTAATAGTTTTTAATACGATTAATTAAATTAATATCAAGAAATTATTAAAACATATTTGCTTTTAAGAAATTGATTGGTACGTATTATTTGATAAATAATTAGTAATTAAGAAAAACAAAATGGTCAAAGTTTAAAAATAAGAAGTTAAATAAATATTAAAGAATTTTGAAATTCAAAAAATTCAAACATTACCATACAAGTTATTATTTTCATGCATATTAATGTACTATTAAATAATTATTAATTGTTATCTGATAGTTATTATAAGTATATAATAGTTATTATAAATTAATATCTACTATTAATAATTAGTTGTTGGTAATCTATAATTAATAATAAATATTTAATTAGTGACTAATTACAGCTGAGCATAAGGTTTAAGTAGTGCACTTATCTCTAATATATTGTGAGACAACACATTTTCAGTTTATAAAGATCAGAATTTAAACTGTAATTAAGATTATATATACATATATAATTTCATGTTCTTTTATACTGGTGTATAATGTGATTTCAGTATGCATGTTTCCTAAATTCAATAAGTATTGCAATTATCACTAATATAATATGAGACAACACATCCTCAGTTTATACAATTCAAAGTTATATATATATATATGTATATGTATATGTATATGTATATGTATGTGTGTGTGTGTATGTAATATTCAAAAAAATATATATATATATATATGTATGTATGTATGTATAATGTATGTATATAAATACACATATAATATATATATACATACATTATATATATACAGATAGATGTGTATATATATATATATATATATATATGTGTGTGTGTGTGTGCTTTTTTTTATTAATTTTCAGAATTCTTTACTTGGTCATATAAGATAAAAAGATCTTCTACCATGTTAATAAACAAACCGAAAACATAGCCTGCAAGGTTAAAGATTACCATCCTAATTGCAGAAATTAAAAAAAAGCCATCATACCTTGATTATTTTTCTCTCAAACTTTTACGCACAACAGGAATGAAAAAGCTTACACAGAGAAATGAAGAGGAAGTTTACGCTGCCATTAATAATTACTAAATAATTAAGAGGCAATAATTAATAATATAGATTAAAATGTAATCTTTAATAATCAAAGATTTGTAAATAATTTTGAAAAGCGTGCACATAATTAATGACCAATAGTTAATGTTTATTCATAAATTATGGTTGCCCTTGTAATAGAATGTTATTGATCATTTATAATTAATATAACCAATAACTATTCGTAAATTATTCATAATTAATGATAATTAATAATCACTAATAACTCGTGATAATTATTTTGTTAGTTCCCTCTTTTGTTTAAGTGTAACGACATCTAAAACATATAGAACATAAATATAATTTAAAGATTAAATATATTTATTATTTACGGTAAAAGATTAGATATATTTACTATTTATGGTAAAAAGATTAAATATATTTATTATTTATTAAAATATTATAGTAACAAATAATTTAAAGTTAATAACAAATATTAAAATACAGTTAAATAATTTGTAAATGGTAATTAATAATTTATAGTTGAAAACTTAGAAGGGTTAATTATCCACAATTTATAATAAATGATTACAAATAAATAATTTATAATTATTGTTTATTATCAGTAACTAAATTTAATGTTTTATTATGGTTAATTTTGAATAGTTAGTAAATCACACATAATAATTTACAATAAATTTTGTTTGGTGCAAGTTAAAACTTTTCGCTCCAAATTCAAAATTTTGACTTAAATTTAGGCGGCTCCAGGAAGAAACAATTTCATCTTACAGGAAAACGTAGCCGACACAAACCGTGGGCTCCACAATTTTCACGCCCTTAAAAACAATGCAAAAAATTGAGGACCAAAAGAATGGCGATGCGATAGAAACCATTGGAAAGGGAGACTAGGGTTACTCTACTGCCTTCATTTTTTCGTCTGTTTCTCTTCTCTTCTGCCTTTCTTCATCATGTTGCCATTTCAGATCCAAGAAAAACTGCAAATCGCTTCTCTCTCATCCATGGTCGGCCTCTCTCCCGTCCATCGCCGCGAACCGCAGATCCGAGTAAAACCGCAAATCAAGGCCTACTTTAATTTGTGATAGAGCTCCGATTACGTTTCTGGTAGCTTCTTATTCATTTTTATTTTTGTTTTATTGATTTTCTAGATCTAGTTTTGTTTTGTCCACAATTTTGTTTGTCCGATTATGTCTTGTTTTGACAAAGGTGAGACAGAGTATGCTAGTGGATTAGTGATGAGAACGAGAAGTTAACGAACGATCTGTAATTATAAGTTAATTTGAAATTATAAGTTGACCATCGTCACCTCCTTTCGTGAGCTGGGGAGGATAATCTATTTTGCTGAAGTCCTATTTATGCGATTTGGTAATTTGTTGAAGCTGTATATTTGTTGTTTTCACGGTTCAATTGTGAATTCTATGTTAGTTTTTCGAAAATGAAAATAGAGCAGTGAACTGTTTTGATTCTTTTTTTAATTTTATTTTAAAAGTAGCTGCAGCACAACGAGCTGAATGTGGTAGAATTTTTTTTACTTCATTCATTTGCTTATAATTATAACATGCTGACCTTTGTTTTCATTTTTAAATAATTGAGAAACAAAGATGCAAAAACAGAACAATCATTCCCCTTCTGGTAACTTACCATGTGTTCACTCATGATTTTTCAATTTTAATTTTATTGTATCCTAGATTCATTGTTAACTAATATTATTTACATACTGACTCAGTTTTTATGCATGGATTTATTTTGTCACAACTTCGCATTTGAGTGGCTCTTGAATGTACCTGGTTTACACATAATGTTATCCTTTCAATTGTTCACTGCAAATTGCACAACTATGTATATGTACATACACTTTTTTGTGTGTGTGTGTATACACACTCTTTAGCGCCAATCCAAATAATAATTTAAGTAGGACATTAAGGATATGAAATTGTGCTAGTTAATATATAAAGAATGTTTAAAATATTATTAGTAGTTTTACAAAAGGGCCTTGCTTTTGCAACTCGCTTTAGGTACAAAAACTCCTAGGACAGGCTTTGAGAAAGGTCGACAACATAACTGACCTTGTATTAATCGAGTCAATCATATAGAATCTGTTAAGTCTGATGATGAGAGAAGACAAAGGGTGCTTTATTTTCTAGGAAAACGCTAGTTGACCAATATTCGTTATAAAAAAACTCCAATTTTAATGATGAAGTAAATTTCCTAGATGCATATTTTACAACATGTAATAACTTCAAACTACCAAAAGGAAATGAGTTTTATTACATGAAACAAGAAATCTCCTAGATTGATCTACTAATTCTGGTCATTTATTACCATCGTCGATGGTATATCATGTTCTTATACCTTATTTTGAAAAGCATCTACGTTTTTAGTAGCTTATAGGACATTTCTTATGATGTAACCAGTTCATAAATTAGAATTTGTCATGATTTTTTTTTTCTTGATGCAGTTGGGACCAAGGGAGTTTCTTATGATGTGTTTCATTAAGAGGAATAAGTAGTACTCAACGTTATATTGCATCCTTCTTTGACAAATGTAAGTATTTCTGAGCCATTATCGTTCTTGATTTTGGATGAAGAAGGCACCATGATTGGTTTATTGCAAACCTGCTTATTGATATTAATGTCACAGAAGCACTGTCATGTGTTGAATGGTACATGATGAATTGTTTTCAATTGCAAGGAATTGTTTGGATGAATCAAACAATAAGTTATTGCTGGGAAGCTTCGCTTGGAGGTTAACCTTTCTTCTAAACTTCCAACGAGTAAGAAATTATTTTGGTTTCTTTATTCTTAAGTAACATCTAAACTTTTTGATAACAGTACTTTTTTCATTGAAGCCAAACTTTGATACAGTATTTATTTATCAAACTTTAATCTAGAAGGACTACTTTTTGGCATGTCTATTTGTTAATGTATCATAAGAGAAGAAAGTTGTTGAAGTAATACTACACATTATATTTCCGGTTTAATTACAACTTTTCTTTTACGTTGTTCATAATATAACTTTAAAAAACATTCGTTGAATATGAATTATCATTAAAAAATTGAAAACTAATCATATTTAATCTTCTTTGACAAACTAAGAAACGAATGGTTAATTTACCCTTATAACACTCAGTCCTTTTGACAAGTTCATATATTTTTGGATTTAGCTAGGCAGCCCTTTCAAAATTACAAAGTTTCAGATCTAGCTCTGTAGCCTTAAGATTTTAATTTTGTCTGTAATCTAATGGGGGTGTTTGATTTATTATTCACAGCAAGCATTTGCGTCTTCAATTTGTTTCCCTTTTTTTTCGACAGTGAGCGTCAGTAACCAAACGTACTGACTAATGCAAGTGTCATCTCACTGTTGCTCCGTGAAATCCCATTTTACTTTCAGATTAAAATGACTTCAGCATTGAGGCTCTCAAGTAAGCAATTCACATAAAATCATGCATTTCATGCTTCAGCCAAGTATATATGTTCTCTTATATGCACGTAGTGTGTAGATTGTTTCTAAACCTTTTCATTTTATAATTAATTGATTTTTCTAGCCTTTTGCAAAATTATGTGTTGTATTAGAAGATAACATGTGATTGTGAGTTATGTTTACTGGTGTGTATTTTTAGAAGCGTGTCCATTTCTGTGTGAATAAGGAGGATGGAACAGCTCTTAGAAGAAAACAAACTACCTGTTTTGGAGTTCGGCAATAATTCATTGGTATTTCCAGGTTCATCATCTTGTGCACAAAATATAGAGTCATGAACAGCCACCAATAAGTTGTAAGTTGAAATAATTCATACTTTCAGAATTGGTTTTTATATAGGTATATACATATATATATATATATATATACATGTATATGTATGTATATATGTATACATGGATGTATGCATGCATGTACGTATATACTAATGTTCTATTAATATAGTTTTCCAAAGTGAAATTAGATTAGCATCTGTTGTTTAATTAGGATAAGTTTTGGCTGATTTTAAATGTTTGAAGCCTTCTACTTCAGTATTCAGCATAAGTCTGAAGCACTTAATACTCAGCCAATTTATGAACAAAATTGCTACAAGCCAAAGAAAATGTGTGATTCCACATATCTTAAGGTATACTGTTGAATTTTGGTTGATTCTTGTTAATATTTGTTGTCTTAACGTTATAAGATCTTCCTTTGGTATCTGTACTTGTTGCAGGTGGATCATCAAGACCAAAATAAATGCTAGTACAATCAACATTGGATATCCATCAGGATTTCATTTGATCGGCGTGCACTTCATTACTTAAATATTATATGTGACAGTGTAGGCATTGTGGGATCATTACTTAAATATTATATGTAAAATGAACATTATATTGTATATGAAATGTTATTGTTTGAATCAATAAATTTTATGTATTTGAGTCCATGAATTTTGTGTATTTCAACAATTTTATGACATTATTTATTTAATATGTTATTTATTTCAGTGTTCACAGATGTGTGTGTCTATATATATATATATATATATATATATATATATATATATATATATTTGTAAATTAGAAGGGGAATACGGATGGATTACCAACAAAAAAAGTGTGGTTAAGTTTTTTTAATTTTTGTCGCTATTACCTTGGCAATTAGTGAGGGTTTACCCACTTCTTTTTTAAATACTATTTATTATAAATTAATTATCCGTCGGTAAACAGTCGGTATATAAATTAAAAATAAATTAATAAATAAAATTTTATTTTTATTATTTAATTACTAAAATAACGGAAAACTGTCGGAAAATTCATGCTAAAGTCCGTCGCTAAATCTAACACAATTACCGTCATGGTTTTTACCGACCACCATGTTATGCAGGAAATCCGTCGCTAAAGCCAATTTAGCGACGGATTAGAAGCAGATTTTGCCGCTGCTATATGCAGTTTTTCTTGTAGTGAGACTCTGATGATCAGTTCTGATGATGAACTTTTTGCCTAACAGGTATTGTGACCCCTTTTTAGTTGCAAAAATTAAAGCCAAAAGCTCTTTTTCATAAGCAATCGGTTTATTATTTTCTAGTAGCACGACTCCAAGACCTTTGCCACTAGCATCACATTCTACAATAAAATCTTTAGAAAATTCTAGGAAAGCTAAAGTAGGAGGATTAGTCAAAAATGATTTTAATTTAAAGAATGAATTAGTGGCCTCTTCATTCCTTTGGAAAGAATTCTTTTTTAACATTGATGTTAAAGGTTTTGCAATGATGCCATAATTTCTAATGAATTTTCTATAATACCATGTAAGGCCTAAGAAACTTCTTAGAGCTTTTATGTTAGTGGGTTGTGACCATTGCCTTAATTTTGTTCTTGTCAACTGCAATCCCTTGATCAAAAATAATGTGCCCTAAATATTTGATATTTAATGAAGCAAATGAACATTTAGGAAGATTAATTACTAGCTGGTTATCAGTGAGTACTTGTAGAGTTAATTTTAAATGTTTCAAATGGTTGTCCCAGTCGGTACTATATATAAGAATATCACCAAAAAATACCAAAATAAACAACCTTAAATATTGTTTAAAAATACTGTTCACTAATGATTGAAAAGTAGATGGGGCATTAGTAAGGCCCAAAGGCATAACTATAAATTCATAGTGACCTTCATGGGATTTAAATGTAGTTCTATGAGTGTCTTTTTCATGCATTCTTATTTGATATACCCTGATTTTAAATCTAAATTTGTAAAAAAAATTGAACCATGTAATTCATCTAACAAATCATCTATTAGTGGTATTGGAAATTTATTCTTAATTGTTTGCTTATTTAAAGCTCTATAATTAATGCATAATCTCCAACTACCATCTTCCTTTTTAACCATTATAGTAGGAGCTGAAAAAGAACTAGAGCTAGGTCTTATAATTCCAGAAGTAAGCATATCATTGATTAAAGCATCTAATTCTTTTTTCATAAATGAGAATATCTGTAAGGTTTTAGACAAACCAGTTTGAAGCCTTCCAGAAGTGGAATTCTATGATCACAATCTCTTTTTGGTGGTAGCTGATTAGTTGAAGTTGTAATTGTAGGAAACTTGTCCAGAATGTATTGAATATTTGGATGAATTGTGGAATTATCTGATGTAGTGGCAGATGTTGACAACAACATGAACTGTAAGGATGCTGAATTTAATTCCTTTGTTGCTTTTTTGCCTTCAATTGTTTTTATATCATCTTGCAAGAGGCCTTGCCACTTATATCGTTTCCCTTTGTAAGCAAATCTAACTTGCAATTTCTTAAAATTAAAACAAATTTTATTAAGCTTTTTCATCCATTTTGCTCCCAGTACCATTTGACATGAGTCCTTAGGTAAAACTAATAAATCAAGTGGCATTTTGCACCCTTGACAGTGTAGTATAACATCAGTGCATATATGTGAACCTTCTAATTTATGGCCACTGGCTACTTCAACATTAAAAGCTTTAGAATGAGACTGATTCAATTTCAACTTGTGAGCTAAAGAAGTGTCAATAAAACTGTGTGTTAAACCAAAGTCAATAAGGAATGCTACTGCCTTATTATTGATAAGCCCTTTAATATAAAGACCTTTTTCTCCGCCATAGGTTGGATGCATTCCAAGCCGACAAACATGTCAAGTCAAGTCGAAATCAATCATTTCTTAGCTAAAGAAAAGAACAAAATAGAAAATCGCAAAGTACATGAAATAAATTCCTCTTATTTTGTGAAGTGTTGGGATACCAACCAATGTATTCAATGATATAGCACATAGAGTGTTGTGAGGTTCTTGCTCACTTTTAAACTCTGTTAACTTAATCTGATCATCATCATCAGAATATTCAGTTTCAGTGTCATAGGTGTCGTCAATGTTTATAACACCCTCCATAATAAAGACTTGTTTTGTTTTACATTTATGTCCAGGTGATATTTTTTAGTGCATCCATAGCATATATTATTTTTTTTCTTTTTTCAATTAATTCTTCAGGTATAAGCCTTTTCATTTTTGAATTCTTTTCAAAGTTCTTGCTTATAGGTTTTAAAAAAGAAGAAGAAGCATTAGTATTCTTTTTATCAGTAAAAGATTTCCTCCTATTTTTTGAAAGCCACTTAGTTTCAAAACTCTTTGCTTAGCATACTGCATGATCGAAATCAGTAGGATTGTTTGCTATCACATGGTATTTAATTTGCTCTTTTAGCCCACCCGAGAATTTTTCTAAATAATGAACTGGAGAAACATGTTCAATTAGACCCTCTAGTTTTTAAAACTGTTTACATATTCCATGACTGAACCAGTTTGTTTAGGGAAGAAAATGTATCATAAGGTCTATCTAATTCATTGGGATTAAAGCGTACCTGGATTGCTTTTGTAAAGACTAACCAGTTTTCATGATCATTAGTGTTTCTTGAATATCAATAGAACCATTGCAATGCTTCTTTTCTTAAGTTGTATGAGCATAAGTGCACCTATTCATGAGGATCTGTTTTATTGTACCTAAAGAAATTCTCCACTTGTCATAACCAATCAACAGCTCAATCATCACCTGAAAAGGTAGGAAAATCAATCTTGAAATTTATTTTTGAAGAATCTTTGGAAGTACTCATCATGGTGTCATCATGTCTTGTATTAGCTGTTGTTTTTATTGGATTGTGCTCAGTATATAATCTGGTGTTAACTTCTGTATTTCTGAGTTGCATAACATCCATGATTGGATTTTCAGGTCTTGCAAGAAGAGTCTGGCTGGCATCTGGAGGTACATAAGTATGTGATATGATTTGTTGAGTGCTTCCTTATTGTTTGTGAATTTTAAGTCGAATGGGTGTATCTGGTGATTTTTTATTTTTATCATTCAATAGAGAAAAAAAAATTTGCCAACGATTCTTGCATGTCTTCCATATTGTCATTGAGATCACACATCTTTTCTTCGAATTCTTGATTCTGATCTGACAAACGTTGTGTAGTTCTTTCCAGTTTCCTTAAGCTATTGCTGGTCCTGTTATTAAACATGCTTTGTCTATTCCAGAGTTCGTCTTGTGATAGCTTGGTGGCATCTGTGTCTTCAAGTTGAGATGATGCTTCAATGGCTTCAAGAATTGCAGGATCAAGATGGTAAGGTTCAGTATTCATCTCATCACATGGCTCTGATACCAATTTGTGAGCATCATCTTGTTTTTTTCTTCTAACGTCTAGTCTTTGGCATTTCTAATGGTGGTATTATATCAGGAATTATGAGGAACAGTAGGGGAATTAAGGATTCAGGCTATGGTGATCAAAGAAAAATATGATCAACACAGTATAAGCAGGAGATGAAGATTGGATCAGCACTAATTGGTACTTCAGAAATCGGAGAATCACACAAGAAAATCTTACAAATTAAAATGATTGACTCGTGTTTGAGAAGAGAGAATTAAAGACAGAATTGCAAGACAGAATGAGGTGAAAAATGAGATACTTTTATTACTGAAATTTTGCATATCTGTTTACAGGGCTTAATGCACTTATTTATAGTGGCAATACATCACTTAGTTGCCAAGAATTGCAAATATGCCATGAAAACCCTAATTTAAACCCATGTCATACTGGTGCACGTGCACAACAAACTCACACACTTTTATTTATTTTTCTGACTGAATTTCAATGCTGGAAATTATCCTGGTGTACATCTGCATCCCTTCTAACACTGGTTTGCTCTGGCGTTGATTTTATCTTGAGTTTTTCCATTATTTTTGAAGAATTTTCTCTCATAGTTTTATGCCCATAAGATGTTTGACTAAATGTTTCACCATGACATTGTATGACCCACATGGATTAACATAGTTAACAAGGTACTACAAATTCTAGAAAGCAGATATTTCATAACAATTATCACCAGTAAAAGGATGAAACAATTTCGCCCCTCCCCTTTTTTATATTGACTCAAAATATTATCATATGCCAATACTACTTTAGTTTATCATATAACAGTAGAGAGAGGGTTTCGAACGTGATAAGAAAACAAACACAACAGAAATCTGAACTATTGAGCAAATTCGTGATAAATCAAACAAAACACAAATAAAATGAAACACTCGAGAGAAGTGAGAATACATGGAAAACATCGAAAACAAATAAGAGAAGAAAAAAATACCTTTGTGAAGAATCTGAACGAGGGAATTGAGTGCAGCTGAAAACGAAAAAATTACCAAAACCCTAATTGAGAAAGTGCGGCCAAGAAGTTCTGCTTCCGAAAGTCGAAAGCAGATTTTTTTATTTTTTTTTGCTTTTTGGATAAGCAAATTAGCAACTTTTGAAAACCCAAATATTTGATGAAGCCATGTGGGCTTTTTGACTTCAGATTTAAGAAATTTGAAAAGTAGCTTATTTTTGGGTATCCAAACGGGCCTTAAGTAAATAATTAAGAAGCATAAAGAAAACTACAATAGCACCCTTTTACAAGCTTGACTCAGGCAGAATTTATATATATATATTTATTCCAAACTATATATATGCCACGCATCGATCTATGGATAAAATTTATCCAAAATGACCACTATTGACATTTCTAATTCCTTATTTGCCACATTATTTATAAAATTTAAGTCAAAAACATTGCCATTTTCAGGATCTGGTTGATGAATCTTGTAAAATAGATTCTCCTGCTTACTGCGGTGTAGTATAATGTTACACTTCGTATGCCACCAGGTGAAAGAACCTGTGATTTCATATAAGCCAACATTTTTATTGTTAGAACGTGGTTTCAGTTCAACATGAACAGCTTGAGGTCTATGATCCAATCTTTTACATGTGTACCAAGGATCTTCTGCATCTTGCCTTTGAAAAATATGTTGGGAATGGGTCCCTTCCTATGTGGAATAACTCATACTTATTTAATTGGGGCAATAAGTGTTGCTACGGTATTTCGTGCTTATATTTGAATAGGTGTCTATTTGACTTTTGGTGTGCTTTGGTAATTGCACCGTAATTGGAATTGTCATCTTATTAAATAAAGTGGTTGAATGGAATGGAGACTTCAAGGTGCCTCTTTGGTGGCTATATATACATCCATTTTTTGGGTAGCAAATATACACAAGATACATGACAACAACATCAAAACTTTGTCAGTTTCTCCAAGACTTTGTGGGCTGCTTCTACAGTTTTGAGATTGCCCTTTGTTGGAGTGTTTGTGCGAGATCTCTCAGCTTTTCTAAGCTCTATTTCCCAGTGATATTTTTCACTTTTCTCACTTTTTTGTTTTGATGCTGTTATTGCTAGCTACTGTTGGATAATTTGTGTATCCACTTTGTAAATTGTATTCGGATTTGTGTACCACTCCATTATCATAGTAAGAGAAGTTTGGGAGGACCCCCGTCATTGGTCCCGTGATTTTTACTTTTCACATCAAAGAGGTTTTCCACGTTAAAAATTCGTGCATTCTTACTTTATTATTTTCTCTTGTTCTGTTGATTATTTGCATTAATCATTGGTGATTGTAGTGCATTTTGCTGGGTTTGTCTGTGTCATTCATAACAAACTGGTATCGGAGCGAGTTTGATTTGATGGAGTCTAGTAATATCAACACTAGTAGAATGAGTAGTTTAAATGGTGCTAACAATCATATTTGGAAGAGAAAAATGAGAGACTTGTGGTATGTCAAAAATTGGCATTTACCTATGTTCAGTGGTGAAAAACCAGAAAGTAGAACTGATCATCAGTGGCAATTTGAACATGAACAGGTGTGTGGATTTATTCGTTAGTGGGTTAATGATAATGTTTTGAATCATATAAATGATGATGTTCACGCTAGATCACTATGGCAAAAACTTGAATCTCTTTATGCTAATAAGTCTGGAAATAATAAATTGTACCTTGTCAAACAATTTATGGGCTTGAAGTACAATTCAAGCAAGTCACTTTCTGATCACCTGAATGATTTTCATGGCATTATTCAGCAATTATCAGCTATGGATATAAATTTTGATGGTGAAATTCAGGGACTTTTGTTACTTGGCACTCTACCTGATTCATGGGACACTTTTAGAAAGCTACACTGGATATTGCCAAAGTTGGTATTTTGAATGAGGAGACGAGGAAGAAATCTCATGGTGCGTCTTCTTCATCCGAGCAAGTATAAGTTGCTGAAAACAGAGGAAGAAGCAAGAGTAAAGCTCCCGTTTACAGAGACAAAAGCAGAAGCAAATCCCATGGAAGATACGCAAATATGAAGTGCCATTATTGTGATAAATCCGGTAACATAAAGAAATTTTGCTATAAGTGGAAAAGAGACAACAAGGGTGGTAAAGGCATGGAAGATAAGAAGCAAGATAAAAAAGATTGCAGTAATGATGATAGAGCTGGTACTGCAACTGGCGGTGATCTTATCAATGTACATGATGAGAGTTATATGAACCTTGCTAAATATGAGTCGAGTTGGGTCATTGACAGTGGAGCATCACTACATGTGATATCGCGGAAGGAATTCTTCACATCTTATACACCTGGAAACTTTGGGGTGTTGAAGATGGGTAATGATGGTGCGGCTCAGGTTGTGGGCATTGGAGATGTATGTTTAGTGACCAACATTGGAGCAAAGTCAATGCTTAAAAATGTTAGACATGTTCCAGAAATCCGATTAAACTTGATATCTACTGGAAAACTCGATGATGATGGCTACTGCAACATTTTTCATTGCGGTCAATGGAAGCTTACTAGAGGAAACATGGTGCTACCTCTTGGGAACAAGCATACAAGTTTGTACTTGCTGCAAGCCTCAGTTCCCACTGATTCTGTAAATGTGGCAAATGATGATCTTGCAAAATTGTGGCGTAGAAGACTTGGCCATATAAGTGAAAAGGGGTTAAGTTGTTTGATGAAGAAAATGCACTACCTGATTTGAAGTGTGTAAAATTGGACAAATGTTCTCATTGTTTTGCGGGAAAGCAGAATCGGGTCTCCTTTAAGAGACATCCTCCTTCAAGAAAATCAGGTTTGCTTGATCTTGTTCATTATGATGTTTGTGGTCCGTTAAAAGTTAAGACCTTTAGTGGTGCATTTTACTTTGTTACTTTTATTGATGATTGTTCAAAGAAATTGTGGACATATGATATAAAAATAAAAGATCAGGTACTTGATGTTTTTAAGCAGTTTCAAGCCTTGGTTGAAAGGCATTCTGGTAAAAAGCTAAAGTGTTTACGTTCTGACAATGGTGGTGAGTACATCGGTCCACTTGATGAATATTGTAAGGCTCAAGGTATTCGACATTAGTTTACAACAAAGAAGACTCCACAGCTGAATGGTGTAGCAGAGAGAATGAATAGGACTTTGTTTGAGAGAATGAGGTGCATGCTTTCAAAGGCTAGGTTGCCAAAACACTTTTGAGGTGAAGCTTTATTTACAGCTATACATGTGATTAATTTGTCACCTTGTTTTTGTAACACCCCGTATTTCTGTTAACACTAAAGTTACTAATTTAAGAATAACCAATGCTTAATACAATAAATGTGTAAAGGGGAGATGTATCTAATGTGCATACAAATTTAACAATAAATGTGTAAAGGGGAGATGTATCTAATGTGCATACAAATTTAATAATAAATGTGTAAAGGGGGGATGTATCTAATGTGCATACAAATTTAATAATAAATGTTAATAATATACATTAAGAAAGTAATTGTGAACATAATTGGCTTCTCTTTTGAATAGATGGCTTTGATTAACCTTGGCTTCATCGACGGCTCAAATTAACTTGCAATCCTATATAAACAGCCCCCTAGTCTCCTTCTCTTTGCACCATTCTTCTCTAACCTTATGCTGCACAAATTTCTTATGGACATGGCTTCTTCTTCTTCCTCTAAATCTAAATAAGTAGATTAAAATAAAATATAAATCAAGACGAGGATATGCTGCTCAAGTCTTTCAAGAGAAGATTCAAAACAAGTTAGGATTCAAGTAAAGATTCAACGGCTTCAAGCACCGCTATCTTTCTATTCTTTTCTAGATCCAATGAATGTAAGTCGGTTACTTTTTAGATTTGAACGCCTTTTCTATTTGTGACATGAAATTAAAAGAATATAAGAAATATGCCTTATCATTTCATTGAATCTGTGCTTGTTTATGACTTTGGATCTGATTCTTGATTATGGCGTAGAACACATTGTGACTAAATTGCCAATGCTTAAGATTATGACTATGGAACTGTGGCCTTTGAAACCATAAGCCATTGACTATGAACATAAGCCTTTGACTATGAACATAAGCCTTTGACTAAGAGCATGAACCAATGACTATGACAAGGACAATAGTGGATAATTACCTATGATTCATGAACATGATATTATTGCCTAGGATTATGACTGTGAGATTGGATCTAAACTTGATTATCTATTCAGTTTATTCTTAATTATCATTGGATCTTGATTATGGGAATTTATCTATTAAGTTATATCTACCCATATACTTGAACCTATGTTATTTGTTCAACCCTTTTTATGTCATAATATTATCAGATCTATAGGCCTTCGATGCTTTAATCAATTTATTCAGTGTAATTTGTTAGATCTGCGATTAGTGAATTATCATCTTCTGCCAGTCATTATTTCTATCTTTTCATGGTATTTTGGTTCATTCCCTTTTTATCCACGAATCTAGATTTATCTATAATCTAGGATGAAATCACGATTACGCGAACGATGGGAATACGATTTGGGCAAATCATAAATTTGACTTAAACATGGTTGTAAACTTGGAAATTGGCATAATGTGAACATAATTATGATTGACATAATTTAGAACATGTATTATGGCATGTTTATTAGAACGTAAATTTGAAATTTTGACATGAATTATGGAATATGTAATTTGACATATTAAATTTAGTATTGGCAAGTAAGCTAAGTTTTAGGCGTAAACGGTAAACTAGAATAATAATTCTAGTCTTGCCATAAACTGTAAATTAGGATGTTAAATCAGAATTGGGTCAATTAAAGTTAATTTGGCATAATAAGTATATTAGCACAAATTTTGAATTTAGTCATAATTGTGAGTAATTGTCATGTTTAGAACAATCATGGTTAGTGACACTTAATTTGGTATAATTTACATACCAAAAACTATAAATATGATATATAGGGAAAATGGGCCATAGTAATAAATGTTGACAATGTAATTAAAAGAGTAATAATGGAATAAGTAAATTTGGGAAAATTTACTTATAGAATTTATCCTAAATGAGAAAAGTAAATTTAGACAATACGAACATGCTTAACTCAAGGTTGGATTGAGTTGTGATGTAAACCTGCCCGGACCTGCCCGACTGTCCAGTGATCACAACAAAACCTATCCAATGTGGGAGGTTAAGGCATTGAGCCCGATAAAGGCCCGAGGTTAGACTGAGTTGTGGCATAAGACTGCCCGGAACCAACCGGCATACCGGCAGCCACAACAATACCTGTCTAATGTGAGTGGCTGGTGCTTTAATAAGACAATTAAAGTTAAGCTAGAATGGGAGGGTTAAGTCTATAAGAACACTTAACCAACTTAACACGGTTAAGTTAGAACGATAGGGTTAAGTTAACTAGAACACTTAACCAACTTAACATGGTAACAAGACAAGATTTGTAGGGGTAAAGTAACTAAGAAAAACACTTAGCCAATTTAATATGTTAACCAGACTAGAAAGTGGCGGTTAAGTAAATTCAATACACTTAGCCAATTTAACTTGTTAACTAGACTAGATGTTGGAGATAAGTAAAGTTAATACACTTAGCCAATTTAACATGCTAACTAGACTAGAGGTTGGGGTTAAGTAAATTTAATACACTTAGCCAATTTAATATGTTAGCTGGACTAGACCGTAGGGTTAAGTAAGCTTGAACACTTAACCATCAGAGTGTGATAAATGAATAAGGTTAAGTCAAAAACATGAAGGGACAATACTTAACCATTAGAACATGTTAATCAAACCAATGTTAGGGTTACGTTAACTAAGGGAACACTTAACCGTTATAACATGTTAGTTAAAACAGATAGGCAAGGTTAAGTTAAAAAAGAACACTTAACCAATACAAGATGAATGGGTAGGGTTAAGTAAAAACTTAACCAATATAACTTGATGCTGGTAGGGTTAAGTCAACATGAATTACTGGTAACACTTAACCAGTTTAACATGACAAATGAATAGGTTAAGTTAACTTGTATCGACTAATGACACTTAACCAATCCAACTTGACGAGAAAGAGAACTAAGTAGTAAACCTTAGTTAAAAGGACTAAGTGGTAAACCTTAGTTAAGAAAACGACGATTCAGGAAACCAAGTGGTAAACCTTAGTTAGGAAAACTAAGTAGTAATCCTTAGTATAACACGAGGAGCAGCGAACGATCTTAAAGAAGGCTCCAACGAATTGGGTTACGAAGCCCGAGGTTTCGAGCGGACATGAGGGTACTCTTGGTATCCCTTTGTGAGGTGGCATATGATCCTCCTGGGCTCACAGAGGTTAAGGTCTGCGTTAGGAGAACCAAGGGTATGCCTTGGTTGCAATATAAGGCAAACTAAAGACTAGGATGGACCAGCGTGATTCGGCGGGACAAATGGCCCTGTGATAGCGACCCGTCGTCTACCTACCATCTTGAGTCAATCGAGATACGAAAAAGCGGAGAACTCCAAAAGACCATATACTTGCTATCTAGTTATGGTTGCGGATGGCCATAGGTTAGTGGGGGCATGGGGGGCCTGCGCATAGTTCTCATTTTTCAAGGTGTGCCTTTCAATAGTTGAGGGAGGGGTCAAGTGGGACCATGGGCACTGGAAAAAAAACAGACCTTAGCATCTGCATCGGAAGATAACTTAAAGCTCCCGACCGAGTTCCGTGTTTCTTGATTTGCCCTGCCATGGGACTCGGGTCGCACATATAGAGGACATGTGCATCTAGACAGCGATAACGATTCACGACACATACGTGGGGAAAGTCTAGGAACATATACCGCTCTAGGTAGTGTGTCCTAGACTAGGGGCATCGTTTGACAGGTAGCGTAATCCCTAGTTGGACCTAGGTGGCATAAACCCTGAATCTGTGAAGCATTAGATAAGCCGCGTAAACCCGAGTGGAATCTAGGAAGTACTTTGGTATAAAACCCTAGATTAGATCTAGGTAATAAATAATAAATGTACGCCTAAAGGCAACCACAATTACTAGGATTGGGATCGCGTTATCATTTTAGACAGATTACTAGTTGGGACACTAGATAGGTGGTGCAGAGACATAGAAACCATAATAACAGGTTAATAGCGAAGCGGAGAAAGTATTAAAGCATATCCAGTTTAACTTGTCTTAGCATATCTTGTGTTAATCTTATCCTATCTTGTTGGCCCTATCATCATGGTATTGTCTTGTATTCAGTTAATTCATGTCGTTTTGTTTTTCCTTGTTCACATGCTAGAAGTAACTGAACTTACCAGACTTTATGTCTGACCCAGTTTTCTTTCGTCTTCTTTTCTTCCGTTCCCCCCCCCCCCCCCCGGTAGTTAAGGAGGGAATAGTATAGCTCAGGTTAGATTGGACCGTCACTCTTTCCAAGCTCGAATATTCTTTGACAAAGTGCTTTGGACTCTCTTTTTCTGCTGCTATGGCTGGCTTATGCTACATTGGGGAAAATAAATGTTATTTTATGCTTCTTTATTTTGTAAGACAGATGATACCCTGATATGGGAAAACAATCACTACAACAAAAAGACCTTACGGCAACTGCATTTTTACAACTGTCACAAAATGTCAGTTGTAATAGTGGTATTTTCACAACTGCTTTATTTAGAAAGTTGTAATAAGTTAATTTTCAACAACTCTTTTATTTTGTAAGTTGTAATTGATGTATATTACAGCTGTTCTTGTGCGCTAGTTGTAATAGATATTTATTTGTGACAACTCCTCTTTTTTGGCAGTTGCAATAGACGTTTATTACAACTCTTTTTGTTAGTTGTAAAAGATGATTGTTGTTAACAACTCTACTTATTTTATTCGTTGTAATATATGTCTATTACAACTCTTTTTGTCAGTTGCAAAAGTTGTTTACTTTTAACTCCTCATAATTTAATAAAATAAATAATAATTAATAAATAGTGCATGCTTGTTTTAAGGACATATTTTAAAACAAAATTAGATCCAAGGAGAAACGGCTTTCGCAATGTAAATCAAGGACAACTTTTATGAATTAATTGCAAAATGTCCAAATATTTTAAATTAAGGACACACGTTGACATTTGACAAATAATAAAAATTAATATAAAAATGTTTTTCTGTAACTATAAGATTAAAACTTAATAAAAATTAATTATGAAATTTTTTTGTATCGTAAATATGGGAAAAAATAAATATAAAACAATTCAGAATGGAAAGCTATATGCATATAGCTTCGTTATTTACGATATAGTTTTTTTATGGTGCAAATAAAGCTATATTTTTAAGTAATAAAGTTGTATTCATTTAGCTTTCCGAGCTGATTGTTTCTATATGTTTATAATAACATGAATCGACTAAAGTAATTTTGAAATCATTTTTTTTCTTTCAATTTTAAGGGCAGTTTTTTTATTTTTTAATTAATTTAGTAATAGTGATAAATTAAAAAGAACTCCATGTTGATATAATACATTTGGTCTTTGTCTTTCATTTAATTATCAAACTTAGTTGTCTTTTGATCTAATTTTTTTGGGGAACATGTAATTAAAACTAAATACCCCTAATAACTAATATTAGTAACTAATCATTAATAATTTAAATGCAGTAATTAGTTTTTATTAATAAATATTTAAGAATTGATAGCTACTATTTAATACTTAATAATTGGTAGTATATACGTAATAATAAAACCTCAGTAACTAACACTCGACTAGAGCTAAGAATTAAATAGTAATGATTAATAATAAAGAGTACTAATTATGTTTTAAAAAAAGGAGTACTAATTAATAAATAGGTAACATTTATATTTAATAATTCCATAGTAATATTTAATATTTGAAAAAATTAGCGGAATTCGTATTATAATTAATTTAAATCTAATTTCTAATTACTTTCTTTCAAAAATTTTAGTCAACCTTCGGCAACGACACAGACATTCAGCCCAAACCCATCAATAACGAGAATTTGCGGAAAACACTTAGGTTTAAGCGGGATTAGGAAATTTTGGCTCCAAAATTGGTGAACTAATGTGGTCTCCCGCTGCCCAAATCAAAACTGTCAAAACCCAGAAAATATGAATTAAAGGGGACTAGGGTTCTATCAGCGCCGCCATCCCTTTTTCATTTCTCTACGTCCTCTGCTCTCTCCCTCCCCCTCGTCGCACTTTTCTCCTTCCTCCTAGCTTTCTTCGCTACTGCGTTTTGTGCTGCTGCTTCCACTTTCGAACCAAGCTCTCTTTTCTTCAGATCTAGTATCCTGCTTATTTAGCTGGCTCTACGATTTCATTTGGGTCGGCCTTATCTTCATATTGCCGAATTCCACGTCCTCCTTAAGCGCCTTTCCAGACTGATTACGGCTGACCTGGGGTTCGGATGTCGTTCTGGTGGTTGGGTTGATGTCCAGATGGTCCTGGTGTATTTTGTATCGGTTGCGCCTTCAATTGGAGAGGAATATTTTAGATGTTTTCTGGGTTCGATTTGCTGGATTGGGGATTTTTGTTGTCAGTTTGTAGTTTATTCTCGTGTTGCTCCACCATGTTTTGAGTGTTATGCTCAAGATTATGGATATAAATATCCTTTGTCTGATCAGTATTACAGAGGTATGTAAACATTTGTGATAAACTTATTAGCATGCATTTAGCTTTATTGTGTTTCATGACTCGCTTTATAGTAACAGCCAATGCCATTTTAAGTCGTTCTATAGGGCATGGTGGCATGGCTTTTTTTTGCTATGAATTCATGGTTCATTTTTTGTTATGCAACTTTACTGGGTTATTAAGGGGCAATTTGAGGCTAGTAGTGATGCAATTTTATATATTGAAGTGTCTGCACAAGAAAACGACGGAAAGAAGAATAACATAGGAAGAGAAGTGAGTACCACGTGAGTATTTTATTCACCACCATATATTTGAATATTAGTATATAGATTAAATACTGAAAATAAATAAATTGGTTTGGATGAATTGTTATGTTTGTGGTTTACATGTGCATGTGTTTACAAAATTGCCTGTGTAGGAGTTTTGTTGTTTGTGCATGCGTCTTAAAGGAGTGTGTTAGTATATAAACAATTTTATTTTATTTCAATGGGCAATTGGTAACAGAAACAGGGGAAGTTGTATTTTAGACTGAGTTAATAGAAGGAAGTGACTCTAATTTTTATCCCATCGGTGATTTGAACTGCATTAGATTACTGGATCGTCTCAAAAGTTTTGAAATTCCATGTTATCTGCAAATTTAATTGGTTTGACGAGACATTAATACAGCAAGCATTTGTTTGTTTGTTGATATCATGTTCATATTCACTATATATGTCTGAAAAGAATTTGGTTACATTTCAAAAGAAAAAAAATCTACCTATATATAATATTTGGTTTATTTGTTGATCTCATGTTCATATTCACTATATATTTGTGCAGTACACCATTGCTAAGAGTTGGAGTTTCATGGTCTATATAGAACTACAAGAAGAGATAAGACATGTGCTAGCCATTCGGATAGTACATATATTGCATGTGAATTTACCTTTGTATTCTTAGTTAACAAATACATTTTCAATCATGTAAAGGTAAACAAATACTATAAATCAACCTATCTTTTTTGACTAAAGTGTAAATCATATGGGTGCTATATATAATATTGTAAATCAACCTATCTTTTTTCGTTCATTTGAGCATGTATTCAAGTTTTGTGAATCGGTTGGCTGCAAATGTAATAAGTTTGTTGATGTCGCCATTGGTTGCATTATCAGTCAAGAACATTAATAATATTATGTTGTGATGCTCAATTTATTATGTTTGTGTAACCTATTTATATCCGTTGAAAGTCCAAAAACCAACATAGTATTTTTTTTCCTGGTAGAAGGAAAGTGCTTTGGATTTTTATATAAATCAACTAATGTTGAACTCTATACAGGAAGGAGACTGTAACCAATTAGAAGATTGGAAGTGCAACGTACAACATATCAAAATTTGCAGCAGCGGAACATGTTTAAAACTGATTTGATACAAGGGTTGAGATCAAAAGCCTCACTATAATATTTTGCTACTTTCGGACTTGTAGAATATGTTATGCTTGGTTTAAGTTGCTTTGTACTAGTCAAGTATGTAATAATGCTGAAAATGTTAATGAAAATTTGTTTTGTAGAGAACAATATAGTGTCTATTTTGCTCATTGTACTTTGCTAATTTTCAGTGCATTGTTTATGCTTATCTGCTATTCATTTCATTTGAAAAGATGCTCATTTATTTTTTTTATTTTTTAAATTTGTATTTTTTTAACAACTAGCAAAACCAGTTGTAGTAGACTTTATAACAACAGATAAAACAGTTGTAAAAAATTTTTTACAAACGCTAAAAGCAGTCGTAAAAAGAAATTTTTACAACTGTTAAAAACAGTCGTGAAAAATTGCAATTCTATTACAACTGCGGCTATAAGGACTGATCATTGTAAGTGGTAATAGATCTATTACAACTGTTTTTGACAGTTGCGAAAATGTATTTTTGTTGTAGTGAATTGTTGTACAAACTATTTTATCAATAAAGTAAAGTTTTATTTTCCGCTGTTTTAATTTTGTCTGTCTTGTAATTTATCTGCATCTTTTACCCAAAATGCTTCACAGAACTTAGTGCATTCCCTTTGTGAGTGACACTAAAGGATGTGGGGTGTTATAGTTTTTCTTTGAATGGTGATATTCCAGATAAGGTTTGGCTTGGCAAGGAGGTTTCTTACAGTCATTTATGCGTCTTTGGGTGTAAGGCGTTTGTGCATATGCCTATTGATGAAAGATCAAAGCTGGATTCCAAGACTCGCCAATGCATCTTTATGGGCTATGGTCTTGACAAGTTTGGCTATAGGTTTTATGATCCTATAGAGAAGAAATTGATTCGTAGTAAAGATGCACACTTTGTTAAAGACCAAACAATTGAAGATATTCAGAAATCACAAGAGGCTGCATCACATAAAGGCTATGATATGGTTAATTTAGGTCTCCCTCCTTTGACTCCTACAACTCCCACAACAGCTCCAACTGAACAATTACAAGAAAATGACAATAAAGGTCATGTACCTTAGGAAAATGATCCCCATAATGAAGATGCTGAAATTGATCATCAAGCTTCTCCTGAAATTCAAACAACCTTTGTGAGGCGATCTACCAGGGAACGACGTCCTTCCACTAGGTATCCTTCTTCTGAGTATGTTCTCTTGACCGACAGAGGAGAACCTGAGACCTTTAAGGAAGCTATAGACAGCGATGATAAGCAACTTTGGATGGATGCAATGAAAGAAGAGATGTTGTCGTTGCATGATAACAAAACTTTTGATCTAGTGAAACTACTAAAAGTAAAGAAGGCTTTGAAGAATCGTTGGGTTTACAAGTTGAAGCAAAATGAAAATGCAAAGACGCTTCGGTACAAAGCAAGGCTTGTTGTAAAAGGATGCAACCAAAGAAAGGGAATTGACTTTGAAGAGATATTTGCATCAGTTGTCAAGATGTCTTCCATCAGAGTTGTTTTGGGTCTTGCTGCTAATATGAACTTAGAAGTTGAGCAGTTGGATGTGAAGACCGCCTTTCTTCATGGTGACCTTGAAGAAGACATTTACATTGAACAACCAGAAGACTTCAAAGTTAAGGGAAGGAAGAATATGTATGGAGATTAAAGAAGAGTTTGTATGGTCTAAAACAAGCTCTAAGGCAATGGTGTCGCAAATTTGACTCTTTTATGGTGGAGCAAGGCTACAAAAAGACATATAATGATTATTGTGTTTTCTTGAAGAAATTTGCTAACGATGATTTTATCATTTTGCTACTTTATGTTGATGACATGCTTATTATAGTGCAAAATGTAGATCGGATTGCTTGTTTGAAGCAACATTTGAGCAAGACTTTCTCCATGAAGGAACTTGGTCCGGCGAAGAACATTTTAAGAATGAGAATTATTCGTGATTGCAAGGCTCGAAAGTTATGGCTATCACAAGAAGCATATATTCAGAGAGTGCTTAAAAGGTTCAATATGGAGAAAGCAATGCCTATGAGTACTCCACTTGCTATGCATTTTAAATTGTGTTCTCAACAGTGTCTTTCCACAATAGAAGAGAAGGAGAAGATGACGCGTGCTCCTTATGCTTCCCCCGTTGGTAGTTTGATGTATGCAATGGTTTGCACTCGGCCTGATATAGCTCATGTTGTAGGTTTGATTAGTAGATTAATTTTTAATCCAGGTAAAGAGCATTAGAATGCTGTGAAGTGGATTATGAGATTCTTACATGGTACTGCTGATATGAAGCTTTGTTTTAGGAGTGATAAGCCTTGTCTTGTTGGTTATTCAGATTCTAATATGGCAGGTGATATTGACTCGAGAAAATCTACTTCGGGTTATTTGATCACTTTTGCAAGGGGAGCAGTGTCTTGGCAATCTAGGCTACAAAAATGTGTGGTTTTGTCTACTACTGAGTCGGAGTTTTTTGCAGCGACCGAGGCATGTAAGGAGTTATTGTGGATGAAGCAGTTTGTTCGTCATCTTGGATTTTCACAATAGAGGTATGTGTTGTATTGTGATAATCAAAGTGCAATCCATCTTGCTAAGAATTCCAGTTTTCATGCAAAGTTGAAGCATATTGATGCGAGATATCATTGGATACACGATGTTCTTGATGATAAGTTAGTTGAGCTTGAGAAAATTCATACCGATAACAATGGTTCCGATATGATGACTAAAACTTTACCAAAAGACAAATTTGAGACTTGTCTTTTGATGGCCGGAATGAAAACCACCTCCACATAGTCGGGAGGGGGAGGTTTTTTGGGAATGGGTCCCTTCCTATGTGCAAAAACTCATACTTATTTAATTGAAGCAATAATGGTTGCTACGGTATTTCGTGCTTATATTTGAATAGGTGACTATTTGAATTTTGGTGTGCTTTGGTAATTGCACCATTATTGGAATTGTCATCTTATTAAATAAAGTGGTTGAATGGAGACTTCAAGGTGCCTCTTTGGTGACTATATATACATCCATTTTTTGGGTAGTAAATACACACAAGATACATGACAACAACATCAAAACTTTGTCAGTTTCTCCAAGACTCTGTGGGCTGCTTCTACTATTTTGAGATCACCCTTTGCTGGAGTGTTTGTGCGAGATCTCTCAGCTTTTCTAAGCACTATTTCCATGTGATATTTTTCACTTTTCTCACTTTTTTGTTTTGATGTTGTTATTGCTAGCTATTATTGGATAATTTGTGTATCCACTTTGTAAATTGGATATGGATTTGTGTACCACTCCATTATCATAGTAAGAGAAGTTTGGGAGGACTCCCGTCATTGGTACCGTGGTTTTTACTTCTCACATCGAAGAGGTTTTCCACGTTAAAAATTCATGTGTTCTTACTTTATTATTGTTTTTTGTTCTGTTGATTATTTACATTAATCATTAGTGATTGTGGTGCATTTTGCTAGGTTTGTCTGTGTCATTCATACAAAATATTCTAGGTTTTGCTTATTCCCAGAAGCTAACAAAATGAAACACAACAAATGTTACAATTGTCATCATCACGCTAAAAGATTTGTTCTAAGACATGGAAAACATGGTAATCCTTATATTTTCCAGAACAGTTGACACTTACCTGTTTTCTAATAGTTGTTACTATAACTCCAATGACATTTCGGACATAAACTTCATCGTCCGATGCTTCTTCAACGTAAAATAGCACATTGCCTTTATAATATGCTTTGTATGTATTATTGACTGCTGGATGCCCATGCACATTAATAGTGTATCCATTTGTTTATGCAGTTACATGCTACGAAGATATAAGATACCAGTAGGTAATTTTTTTTTTTGGCTAATATTTTTTTGTGCAATGAAGAAAAATATACGTATTAAGAAATAATTTTATTTGTAGGTGTATCTTACTGAAGGAAAAAATGTGCCATTAGGGGCAAGTAACCGGATCAAACTCAAATCCACTATCATTTTGTTTTCATTTTCTACACTGAGTTTATTTTAGTTTAATGGGGTTTTAAGCATCACTGGGGTTAAAAAAAATTACAATTTTCCGTTATTTAAGAGTTATTAACACTAAGTTTGTCTGAATGAGGAATCACGTAACATTTTGAATCATAAAGTTACACATTTGTAATGTAATAGACTGAAATAGTAAATGCATACCACGAAGAGCAAGGAAGGCTAATAGAAGTACAAGGAAAAGTATCTTTGTAAAACCCATTATAAATCTGCTAGGATTGTTTTAGCGATTTTTATTTATGCTTAATCTGACGCAACTGAGGCTAATATAGAAAACAAAATATTTATTTCTCTATTTTTTTTTTTCTTTTTTTATTAATCTCATCATGTGTATAGCTACTATACAAATTATGTACTCATTAAACACTATTATGCATTTGAATAAGTTTTTTTTGATCTGGTTAAAATCTTATCCGTTATATTGATAATCCATGATACAATATGTATCTTAGATCTATTTCTCTGCGATAAAATGACATACTACAGCTATTTATTTCCAAGGTTCGCAAGACAACGGTTGTAATGCAGGGTTTTAACAAGTGGTTTTTCCGACATTAGCAATAAACATATTTTTATCAATTCTTCGTTTTTGCTAGTTGTAACCGACATTCAAAACAGCTTACTAGTTTTGTCTGTTCTATATTTATTTACAACTTATTAGCATTAATTTTTCTTGAATATGTTAACAATTTTTTAATACACAATAACTGATAACTAGTAGTTTATATAAAGTAAATAATTCTTAATGGTTAATCAGTTATGAATGATAATTTATAGTTAATAATCTATAAATTATGACTTATATGCCTAATAGTTTATAATCTACAATGATGCTTGATTATAGATGAATAATTTATAACCTACAATTATTTTAACAATTAATATTATAGTATAATAATTGATTATCAAAAAGATAAAAGGATAAATATTTTATAACAATAACATATAAATAATATTATACCATCGTTTAATAGTTTTTTTTTTTTTACTTAATAATTTATTATGATTGCTAATTCAACACTTACAACAATTTTCAATAATTAAATGTACAAAAAATAATATTAATTAATGACTACTTATAAATAGTTACACGCAATAATTTCAAATTTTTTTTTTTTTCAATCACTACTAGAAAGGCTTGAAATAGACACATATATGGCTAGCGACGGCAAAATAATGGGTATCGCTAGCCGTCAACTACCTCAATAAACCCTCAAACTCAAGACAGAATTTTCACCTTCCCACTTGGCCTTTTATCTTTCTCGCCGACATTTTAGAAAAACTAAACCATGAACCGACGCCGCTTCACTCCAGTTCCCCGTCTGTCGTCGCTGCTTCTGACCGTCACTGCCTTGTTGCTCTCTGATCGGTTACCGCTTCTCCTCTTATAGGTTTAGGTATATTTTTTATAAATATTTGTTACATTGGTTAGTTGGAATTTTAGGTATAATTTTAATTATTATTTTTAATAAAAGATTATACTTTTTAAATTTTTATAAACACAACTAGTGATTAATAATCTAGAATTTATTATTTATTATTTATTATAATTAGTGGTTAATAATTTAAAATGAAAAAGTACTTAATTTTTGTTAATAATTTTTAAAACTAATATATAAACAATAATCGATAAGGAAAAAATGCATATGGTGCTAAAGCTTAAATTTTAGAGGATGTTATGCAAAGTTTAGTCATTGCTAAAACTTTACTTTATACTAGACCAAAATTTCCCAAAACACACATTTCCTAGATCTGAAGGTCATCGATTCATCATTCTCTTTTGCCGCAACTCAACCAACACATCAACCTCCCATCCATCGGTATCTAACATAACCAACTGCAACCCCTCATTTATACAATGTCGATACTTCTTTAAGGACAGGGAAGCTCTGTTTCCTCATCATCCCTTGTAAGGTTGTAAATTTTGTTCGAATGTCCGATATTCATTCGTGTCCATGATCGAAATATGTCCGTCCGAGTCTATTCGATTTTCATTTAGAACAGAAATTAGTACAAAAAAAATTTGTACAAGAAAAAAATCATGTCTATTCCGTGTTCGTTCTCGTTCATCCGAATTGGTCTGAGTTCCACTTAATTCGATATATAGTTGAAAGAAATTCTAGTAAAAAATGTAAAATTTGATATAAATAGCAAGATTCGAAATTTCGGTTTTCGGTTCCATACAGGTAACGTAAAAATTTTATAAATCTTGTCCCATTCAGGAAAATACGAAAATTCTAGTTTAATTATGGTATGGTTTTTTATAAATACACAAATTAATATCTATTACTAACCAAGATTTAGAATTCCTCTTTTTGTTTTGCGCTTTGATCATTAATTTTTTTAATTAGTAGCCCATAATCCTTACTCATTGATGATAGCCCAAAGCTTTATTAATAATAATAGCCCATAATGCATTGCCAAATATAATAATAATAGCCCATAATGCCTTTCCTAACAATGAGAATCCAAAGCTTTATTACTAATACACCCATTTGATTTGCAGCCATAATATATAGCCTTCTTAATCTAACGTCATTCCAGACCTTTTAACATACCGCATCTTCAGCCCTTTCAGCTCGTTTAAATTAAAACCATAGATGTAAATTTTGACCATACGATGCTCAAGAAGAAGCCACTCTCTTTCTCTGGAATTCCAGATGCTGTTATCTTTCTCCTTCCAAAAGCCGCTCTCTTTCTCCTTCCAGCTATGCTCCTTCTCCCCATTTCTCCTCTCTTCTCAAGGATATTTACTGAGATGAGTTGCATTTTTTTTAGCTTTATTCACTTAAAGTATTCGAACTGAGTTTTTGAGCTATTTCCGGCCCGGTCATCGCCGGAACTGGACCGGAATGGTCGGAATTCCAGGGTGCTGACTGTAATATTCTCAAACCTTGATAAATAGTTATGACCGACGAGGTTCGATTGTGTCCAAAAAATACGTGTTTGTGTCTGAATGACTTCATTTAGGACACTAGTTAGTACAACAAAATTTTCATTTGATTTATGTCGGGTCTGATTTTGTTTAGAATAGAAATTGAACACACCTCCGTTCGGTCCAGTCCGACCAATTTACACCCCTAATCCCTTATCAAAAACCAACCAAGATCGCGTAATGGGATCTTGTAAACTTGATCAACTAAGGATTTTGTAATGATCATGAAATGGTCTTGGAGGAGGAAATCCACTGTTCTTGCATGTAGAAATTCAAGTGTGAACGTCAAATTCAAGTGAGAACGTCTTTTCGAATTGACTACACGAGAGAAAGGATAGGGATCGTCAGAGATGATGCCAATAGGCGTCAGGGATCTGCCAGAGGTGAAAACTGCAAAACTTTGCTCGTGAAGCGGTGTGTCTGCGCATATCAGTGTGTGCTAGTTGGTGTCAGTATGTTCGTACACCACTGATACTAAAGGATTCTGATCAACTATTGATAAGATTGTTAAAGTATGTGTTTCTGTATATATGGATATGGGCTTGCATATTCTGAGAGCTTGATATGTAGTTACATACATCATCATGAGTTGAGTTGGTGAAATTTGGTAGGGTCGGGTCCTGCGAAATGGTACCAGTAATGCATGTTTATATACACTTCAGAATAGTTCAATTGATTAGAGTGAAATGAATACAATGTTGTCATCTTCTTCATTTTCAATTATCACTTGTTGGACATTGTTTTTCAGTTTACGTTTACTAGTTCTTGTTCTTTTCATACGAATTTTTCACCTACTGTTACGTTTCTGCAATATTAATTATTTCAGTTATCAATCACTTTGTTATTCCTTGCACATTCACTTCCATCCTTCTTAATAGATCCTTAATTCATCTTGTTTTTGCAATCAAAACTACTGAGAATCAAGAAATTATGTAATAGAACTTCTGTAATTAGAAGAACAATGTAAAACAGAACTAGGAAATTGTTTGATTGAAATGCAGAACATATCTTGTACAGCGATATAGCTTGTATATATAAATAAGTCTAAGTGGACTTTTGAATAACATGCCCCACACCGCTTATTATTATTAGAGTGGGCTAACATTGTGTTGAACCCATGGCATATAGCCAGACCGATGGTATTGCATTTCACATTCTCTAGTATCCCCCCTCAAACCTAATCTACGGTTTGCTGAGAGACTCCGAATGGCGGTGGAGTGACGATTTCTGCTTTCAGATCTAAATCGACATCAAGTTTGTAGCTTTCAGACCTAATCTAGCAGGAAGATTACTGCTTTCGATCAAAGTTCACTCTCTGCTTCATCTACGTTGAGTTCATGCCTGAATTTGCTGAAGTTTTGCCTTGACAATGGTTTCGTGAGGATGTCGGCCTTCTGGTAAGTAGAGGGTATGTAGCCGATTCTCTGTTTCTATTGTATTACTCTTCATCTTATGAAATGAAGATCTAGTTCTATATGTTTAGACTTAAAATGCATGATTGGATTTGCGGATAGTGCTAATGCACTTGTATTGTCGCACCATACAGTTATTTCCTGCTTAATTGAATTCGAAGTTCACTTAAAAGTGCTTATATCCATATGATTTCTGTTGTAGCACTCGCAACACTTCTAAATTCTGCTTCTGTTCTAGATCTAGATATTGTACCACAGGGACGGAGCCAGGATTATACTCCGACCCGGGCTAAATATAAGAGGCAAAGTGCAAAGAAATGAATAAAAATAAAGCTAAATAATATCAAAAATTGCAAGTAATAGCCCGTGAACGAATCAAAGGAGCAGCAGCTTAATAAATGGAGACTATGATGTTGCATTCTTTTTTGTTGCTTTAGTGAGAAAGAAGAGAACATCCTATATTTTTTTTTTGTTGGACAATATGGTTTCTAATTTTGTGGGCTGAAATATAATACTTTTTTTTTAGCTAGACGGTTTTGTAGTGCGGGACTACACACCCGATTAATATTTATAGTTAATAGGAAGTGTCGGTCACCGATAGCCGCACAATAAGCGGTGATTTAAAGTTTAAGTGGTATCAAGGCTTCATCAAAACAAAGAAATTGACGACACTTGATTATGAAAATTAGTTGAAGCAAAGTGATATCATTCTACAAAATCAAATAAAAAATCAAAGCACCCAAACACTTCTGAAGAAATTGAAAACTACTATGAGTTAGATAATTATAAATATCAAGTTGAAACGTACATAATACCCTACGTATATTTTTTAAGGCACTAACCTACATCTGATTTAACTACGACTGTATGTACATCAAGGGCCGAACCACCTTCTCTTTAAATTAGAAGCTACCAAAAGGTAATAGATACTAGTAAGCAAGGCACTTAACAAAACAATCACTATAGAAAAATTCTAACTTAATTGGGGAAAAGATTATCGCCCTACCATCATGCAACTATCTAGAAATTCTTTGTAATTTGGTGACGAATTAGATTGAATCAGAGAATCTATCAAGTATCAATTTGGCAAAAGGCGAACGTGGTGCTGCAGAAGTGGAGAATTCTCGGACATAGAAAGAAAGTGGGTATCAAAATGCAGCAAAGCTTGCTTTTATCGATTATGAGCTGGGGGAGGAAATAATTTGGTAGCCTCCATAGGCGTAAAGGAGGAAGAATTGCAATTCTTCTTCTTTTGGGGAAACCGAGAATACGGCTGAAATATGATACATAATATTTATTTTTGGGAAAGAGGACCTGGGCTGTAGCCCAGGTAAGCATACATATAGATCCGTCCTTGTTGTACCCTGTTTCTTAGCACACCACGACACTGGATTGTTGCCTAGAGAAATACAGTATCCTGTAATTGATTTTCTATCATCTTGATCAGAGCCCCAATCTGCATCTGCATATGCATTTAAGTTGAGTGTCTTGCTGGTTTTCAGTATAAGCCCTTGATTGATTGTTCCTTTTAAGTATCTAAGAATTGTTTTTACAGCTCTCCAATGTTTATTTAGTGGCCTTTGCATGAATTGACTCACTTTATTCACGCTGTATGAAATATTTGGTCTTGTTACAGTCACATATTGTAGTGCCCCCATGATGCTTCTGTATAACTTTTCACATTGAATAGGTTCTCCTTTGTGTTTTGATAGATGTGAATTGATAATCATAGGAGTTGGTAGACTTTTTGCTTCACTCATTTTAGCTCTAGATAGAATTTCAGAAATGTATTTCCTTTGGTTGAGATGCATCTATGAAGCTGCTCTTTTAACTTCAATGCCAAGGAAGTAATTTAGATTGCCAAGATCATTGATTGAAAATTCATGACCTAGAGTTCGTGTAATAGCTTGAATTTCTACATTACTATTACTTGTAATAATAAAATCATCAACATAAATGAGAATATAGGTGATAGTATTATTAATAAATTTTGTAAAGATAGAATCGTCTGATTTTGTGTGATTGTAGCCATGTTTCACTAGAGTTGATTTGAGCTTGTCAAACCTAACTCGTAGAGCTTGCTTCAGTCCATAAATGGCCTTGTTAAGTTTGCAAACAAGTTTCTCTTTTCCTTGTTGAATAAATCCTTCTGGTTGAGCCATGAAAATATCTTCTAGCAATTCACCGTTTAAAAAGGCATTATTTACATCTAATTGTTTTAGGGCCCAATTCTTGTATAAGGTAATAGTTAGTATGATTCTTATGGATGAGGGCTTCACAACAGGTGAAAATGTTTCAGAAAAATCAAATCCACTTTGTTGTGAATACCCTTTTGCCACTAATCTTGCCTTATATTTTGATATTGAGCCATCTGCATTTTTCTTAAGTCTAAAAATCCATTTGCAACCAATCAGATTTTTATTACATGGTAATTCAGTGAGCGTCCATGTTTTATTTCTGATTAGTGCATCATATTCTTCTTGCATAGTTGTTTTTCACATGTCACAGTGACTAGCTTCTAAATATGAGTTTGGTTCAACTATGGACAAGTTGATATTGTATGCTTTTGGTTTGAATATACCACACTTTGCTCTTGTTAGCATTGGGTGCTGATTAGCATTTCTGCTGACAGCATCTTTATTATCAGTATTAATGGCAGTGCCATCATTTGTCTCTGATGTTTGACTTTCAATAGTTTCATTGACATTCAGTTGAGCTTGTGTGTAGTCAACAGTATTGACAAATGATTCTGGCTACTCTTGACCCTGTCCACTTGTGGGCAATGTGAGTTGAGAGTTGCTGCGGCTTTCTGGTTTGTTTGGCAGCACTGGAAATTCTACTTCTTGCTCATCAGGTACAACTCTTTTATGTTGTATTGGATTTACCACTTTGTTTGTAGTCTTAATATCACCAGACTTATATGGAAGCACACTCTCATTGAACACAACATGTCATGACACAAAAATTCTCCATTTACTATCAATACACCTATATCCCTTATGACTACAACAGTATCCCAGAAAAGTACATGTTGTTGGCCTGAACTCTAGTTTGTGTTTGTTGTAGGGTCTAATATAGGGAAAAAATTGACACCCAAATACTTTTAAGTGTTGATAATCTGGTATACTATTAAATAGAACCTTCTAAGGGCATTTATACTTAAGAACCTTAGTGGGAAGAAGATTAATTAGATGAGCAGCAGAGGTGAAGGACTCAGGCCAGAATTTCAATGACATTGAAGCTTGTGCTAGTAATGTTAGTCCAGTTTCCACTATTTGTCAACGCCTTCTTCCAATTATACTGTTTTGTTCTGATGTATAAGGACATGTAACTCTGTATGTAATCCCCTTTTATGAAAAAACTGTTTTAGAGGTAAAAAATCAGTTCCACCATCAGTTTGAAAGGTTTTGACCCTATGTCCAGTCATATTTTCAGCTTTATTAATAAACTGTATCACAGTACTGTTCACATCCACTACACCAAAAACGCTGTTTCGCAACGGCTTTCAGCCGTTGCTGTTTAAGGGGTTGCTATTATTTTGCAACGGCTGATGTCCGTTGCAGAATTTGTATTTAGCATCGGCCATAGTCCGTTGCTGTTTGGTATTTAGCCATGGCTAAAAGCCGTTGCTGTTTTGTATTTAGCCACGGCTTTTAGCCGTTGCTAAATCCTACAATATAAAAAAAAAATTTAGCTTCTGTCCTCCTCGTTACTTCCAATAAATTGAAATTTTCATACTACTCAGTACAAATGTTTACAGATTTAACATAATACCACAAAGAAATATCAATAAACTGACAATTTCCAATAAATTCAACACATGAAGACCAAATGTAACATAATTTTAAAGTTCAACAATACATTACATACTTAAAACATCTAATAGTTTGCAGTAACAAAATTAATATTACAGTGCATTCTAGAGTTCAATAGCAGTAACCACATGATATTACATATTTCAACTTCACCACAATAATACTATATTAATTGTTCATATATCATACATTAATGTTGCTTTTCTTCTTGAGCTAGCCTGTCTATGGCGTTATCATCACCTACCTGCATAAAATCTAAACCATATGAGATGTTAATTAAGAGAAGGTAGCTTTCAATAATACACAGTTCATTGGTACATTAATAATGACTAATTATCGATCGAAACACGACCATTTCTCTTGTAAAAATCAAACTCGACGTGAAGTGATTTTCATATATTTCAACTTCAAGTACTGTACCGTTTCTAAGTTAGTTATAAACTACACCCATCTAACTCAAGATCCTATATTTCTAAGTTAGTAATAAAACGTAGCATTAAATTATGGGGAAATGAATATTATACAAGAACTACACCTATCATATATTACAAAAGAATGAGACTGGTGGTATTGGAGCAATGCTTGATTAATATACATTTTTCATGCATTGAAAACTTTGCACTGAAGTAGAGTGTGCAGCAGCAATGTATTTATTGTGTGCAATATAATACTTTACGTAGCACAAAGAAATAATTAGAAGAGATTACATGTTTATATTTGTTGAAACGCTCTCAGGGAGCGATCAGCGAAATATGTTAGGATAACTTATTTTATAACCTAAGCAAAATAATTAGACGAGATTACAGTCATATATATTCTAAGTTGAACATTTATGTATCTCTCATGGTGTATCTGATGTGGTTGAAGCAAAGATAAAATTGTAAGTGGATTATGAACTTATTTTTTGAAATTAGATTCAAAAGCTGGATGAGTAGCTTGATTGCATTAATTTATATATCCATGAGAAGCAATGCATTACACATTGTAAAACTATAATAAAATTTTGCATCTTAAAATAGCTAAATGTGTAACTTAAAAGAAAGTACGTAGAAGTTGTGTCAAAACATTTGTTTGCAGGCTCTACTAAGTTCACTATTTCTAATTTGAGATAATGGGATTTAAGAGCTAAAGATTTGTTCCTTCTCTTTTTCTTCTAATTTTATTATTTTTTGTAATTGTAAACATGTCTTCATAAACTTAAACAAATGGAATTTTGGCTTCTCATATGTTCATATCACCAAACCATACTCATGTGCAGTTCCTATTTTCAAGTACATTTTGTACAACGGTTCAAAAACAGTGACGAGTATGCTCTAGCTATGTTATTGTCATTTTATATTGTTATGAATAACTAATTATTGTCTATTTATCATTTTCAAGTGTATCATAATAATTGCTTATAAGTTGGTGACGCCTACTTAGAATATTTGTTGATTAAATTTTAATTTCAGAAAATTACAAGATGAACCCATAATTAAGGTCGACGGAATAACTGTTCTGCCAAATAATGTTACTGTTCTGCCAAATAATATACGTACGAGCATTTTATCACGGAATTGGAGGTACCAGTGGCGTTCACTCTCAAAATTAAGCCTGGAATTGGAGATAACCCGTCTTGCATCAATTCATGTTTCGATTTAAGTCGTCTGATACTTTTTAAATGTAAAACTTGTATATATTAATAGTATCCTCTCGTAAGGATATGTCTAAAAATGCAGGTAATCTTTTGCATATTAATTTTTGTAAATATTAAATGTAAATTTTTGTTTTGACTGTCTCAAAAATAAATCGAGTTAAAACTCGAATATTAATTTAACGAGTACAGTCTCAGTAGTCGTTAGCATCTTTTTCAACCTCCATTGATTCAAGTATGATGGCTCATTTAAAAGTGTTAATTAATGATAATTGTAATTTATAAGATCGGTTTTATTTTCCCTTGTTCTGATAATGAAACTGTTAAGCGAACTGAAAAGAGAATTGAGAAAAATATAACCATAAGCAGCTATTTTGACCAAATACTATCCTTGAATTAAAAATCCAAACTTGAGGGGAGGGGTTGGGGGAGGGAGGAACAAAAAAGAATTATTTGACTAAAACAGGATATACGATGGGAACCTTTTGGTATAAAAAACTCAAGGAGAAACCGGAAATGCTTATGTTTTAAACGGTGGAGATTTCAACATGATAAGGAGATATACTGAACAAACCTTAATGTATTATAATTAAACATATGTTTTTATTTGCCCATATTCTACTTTGCTTACATCGCTAAGAACATTTGCCAAAAGGGATGTCAAATGAGTGAGAAATAACTTGCTCACTAGCAGTTCTGAATCCCAACAGAGCACGACTGAGTGAATTTTTAATCATCAAACTCTCATCCTGAATCAGTGAAGCGATACTGTGATGCGTAAATGATTTCAAAATTCCTTTTTAACATTTACCAAAGATTTTAAAAACTCGTTCTTTTATTTCTTTCGACAATTCATATATTTCTAATTCTTTTGGGTGCAATGATGTGTCATAGTTATAGTATTTGCACTTTTTAAGATACTTTTCGCCTCTTCAGTTCTATGTTGTTCTTTCCATCATTTTTAGATATTTATTGTGAGTTTGGGATGGAAATTTGTATTGTTGAGTTGGTTTTCTTGTAGAATAACAAAGTTGAAGGTAAGTTGGATTTTATCTAAGGTAATAAAAACTTAATCAACACCAAGTTGTCATTCGCATGTTATTATTGTTATTAAGCAATATATTAACAGTTTTCAGTATAAAATGCTTAATCATATTGTAACAACCCGTATTTTCAATAACCTGTTATAACATAAATCGAGGCAGAATTTAATTTATAAATCTGAATCAAGGGAAACGGGCTATGCCATTGCGTTCGTCTCGGAAAAATACGCGAAATAGAGTCCGAGTTTTCGAAAATCGGAGTCCGTATGACTCGATTAAGGCCCAACGAAGTTTTCAGAAAATTTCAAAGTAAAAACAGATTTCAAATTCAAGTTTGAATTTGGAAAATTAGGGCAGATTGGGCCAGGCGGGAAAATTCCCGCCAGAGCACCCAAGTCGACAGCCCTGTCGACTTGGGAGTCGACTTGGTTGGACCCAAGTCGACAGCCCTGTCGACTTGGCTGTCGACTTGGCTCAGCCGGGCAGTTTTGCCTGGTGCACCATTTTGGGGTTGTGTTGAGTTTGGGGGCCAGATTCGGTTTTGAGGGCTGAGATTGGAACTAGGGTTTAATCCTAAGGCTAGAACTAATCCTAATCTCTATAAATAAGACCCTAACCTAACCCTAAACCATCATTAATCAATCCTACAACTAAACTATGGCAAAATCAATCCTCTCATGGCCTCCACTCTCTTCATAAAATTCCTAAATAAATTTCTATGAGAGATTTTCCATGCATACAAGTGTTTTCAAGCTTGTATGAGCATCATTAGCTTGCATTCAAGTCAAGTTTCTATATTTACATCATAAAGCAAGGGTTTTGATCATTTTTGCTCAAGGGTTTTTCTATTGGAGCTTGCATTTTGGGTTTAATTGATTGCATAAGGGCTTTGTCATATTTTTGTGTCTTCATAAGCATTGTAAGCCCTTTTCTACTTTCATATTTAAACTCTAAAGTTAAATGAATGATGCAAGTTTGGTTGATCATTATGATATGCAAGTTTGCCATGATATGCAAGTTTATTATGTCATGTTATGCAAGTTTGATATGCAAGTTTGTCATATGATATGCAAGTTATGTTATGCAAGTTTGGGTTGATCATTTTGTTCATGTTATCATGTTATGCAAGCTTATCTTGGGTTTATGAGCTTAAAGCTTCAAGCTTTATGCTAAAGGTTGCATTTTGGCAACATGTAAGTTATCATATCCCTTATGATAACTTGCATGTGAGGCTAAATGCGAACTTATGGCCATTTCTACATGTCATTTATCACCATGTAACACTTATATGCTAAGTTTGGTTTTATGCATGTTTTTGAGGCCTAAAAATGTAATATGCAAGTATATGAACATATGTACATTTCATATGCCACCATGTTAAACTTGTGGCTTCAACACCTTTATGTCATGATTATGCCAAGTTCCCTCTTTCTATCCTTTATGCGCTATTGCGATATGTAAGCGATGGGATTGCGTTTGGGGTTGGGTAAACTTAAAAGACATAAAAACATAAGATTGGGAATTTACCTATTAAGTTAGGTCTACCCATTGGGAATTTACCTATTAAGTTAGGTCTACCCAAATTCTTGAAAACTTGTAACATGTTTTGGAAACATGATGGACATGACACTTAGAAAATATAAGTGTGACCAACTCGAGGTTGGGTTGAGTTTGTAGCGTAAACCTACCCGGAACCGACCGGCTTAACTAGTTGCTACAAACAATAGGACCCAATGTGAGAAGTTGGTCATGTTGTACCTTGAACCCGAGGTTAGACCAAGTTGTGGTATAAAGCTACCCGGAACCGACCGGCTTAACTAGTAACCGCAACGAAGTCTAATGTGAGAGGTTAAGGCACATTAATTAATTAATGCCTCATGATTAGGGTTTAAGTCATGGTCCACTTAATACTTAATCAATGGGGGCTCGGTAGATTAATCAGGGTTAAGTCGTGAACTCATCGTTACACTTAACCAAGTTAACCATGATTAGCAAGAGGGTTAAACCATACTTAACCCACTAGAAAATCCTAACAATGGGGGTCCACTCCAGCAGTAATCCCAAGTTTGTATCATTATGACCCTAGGGACTAGGCTAGGGTGGGGGCACGATTACTGGACTTGAGGTAAGTGACCAAAAACGACGGCAGAGTGGTACGCCGGTGTAGTTCCGGACGGACTATGGTCGTGCACATAGTCCGTAGCCGGAGAAAACATGCACGGGTGCCAGTAGATCGAGACTGTGCACTTATGTTTATGGTGTCCAGGGGTTGACACCCTAGGGCTTGATACACCCGAAGGGTGGACCCGACACAGTCTGACTACAATTATGTTTGGGCCGTATTGACACCAACACGTGACGAGTTAGGCTTAAGGAGCCGATCGATTAGACCGTTTGGTTGGACCTCGTATTAGGGTCACTTCATGTTATTGGACCTCGTATTAGGGTCACTTCATGTTATTGGGCCAAAGCTTGGGCCAAGGGATCAATACTTGTTTATTCAGGTCATGTTAGTTTGCTAGTACACCTGTGGTGCAAAAACCTTAAACCTGATTATGCGATGACACCTTTATCTACCTTGTTAGTTAATCATCATGCTAGTATGTTATCCTTATGTTCATCCCTGCTTCTCATGTCAGTTAACTTTATCAGTTTACATTGATTGTAGTAGGGCTTACTCAGTCTTTTTGATTGACCTGTTTTCTTTCGCCTCTTTTCTTCCGTTTCCCCCCCAGGTTCTCAGGGTGGGAATATTGGAGCTTAGCTTGGATTTCTGACCGCTTGCTTGTGGGATTTAGCTAATGTATGGTTTGACATGAAGCTAGCTATGGTTATCACTTATTTTGGGGATAGTACTTATGTATTTCAGTTTTTCAGTTGATGTTGTTTTTATCTAGACTTGTTTATTTGGAAAGTTATGTTGTACCAGACTTGTTTTGAAATAGTTTGAAATCTTCCGCGGTTTTACTTATCTTATTTACTCTGTTTACATATATACATATGTTCTTGTTCTACCTTGATATATCATTATGCATGTTTACCTGATTCAAACGCCCCTCCAAAGTCAGAGTGCTTGCAAGAGACACCCTGGCGGAGGTGGGGTGTTACATTTGGTATCAGAGCATATGGTTTACGAGAAGGAACAAAAAGGTTTTTAGAAAACTTTTGGAAAACTATTTTCAAAACCAAGTATAAAGTATTTTCCAAAGAAAAGTCTAGTTTATTTTAAAGGCTATTCCCCAAAAAGCCATTAGCAAAATTCCTTCGTTTTTCTCCATTCTGAATCTATCTTTTTCTTTGTTTTCAGTATGGCCGATAACTTTATTATTCCGGAGGGAGTGCACGTACCTGTTTGGTATAGGAGACTTTTGGAGGCTAGGGCGACCGAAGCCGGCCCCGCAGATGTTCCTCCTCCTCCTCCGATAGTTAATGTTCCTCCTCCTCCTGTCGCTGAGGTTCCTCTTCCTCCTCCCCCTCAGCATCCTCAAGCTGACTTCGCAAAGACTTGCAAAGATTTCAAAGCAATGGGTGGCAAGAACTTTCAAGGCACTGAGACTTTCGTAGAGGCCATAAATTGGTTGAAAGAGACCGAGGATTTATTTGCTATCTTTGGGTTAGACGATCAGAGGAAGATCTTGTTGGCGGTTTGGCTTATGAAGGATGAAGCCGCTTATTGGTGGGAAGTCACCAATGGTACTAGGCCTGTGGAGACTTGGGCCGATTTCAGGGCAAGGTTCGTGCTTAAGTTTCTATCTTCTACTGAGGAGAATCCGCAAATGGAGAGGTTCATAACTTTGAAACAAGGAGATATGTCTGTCAAAGAATATGTGAACAAGTTCGATCAGTTAGCTCGTTTTGGCTTGGATATGGTGAATACTCCTCAGAAGAAGGCTCTTCGTTTTGCTAGAGGATTGAATGAGCCATTGCAGGGATTGGCTATGTCACATATTCCCCATGGGGCCACGTTTGAGAGCTTGGTTGATATGGCGTTACTTCAGGGAGATGTCAAGAAAGAGATCAAGATGAATGATACTCAAGCCAAGAAGACTGATTCCCAGTGGAAAGGAAATCAGGGTAATCCAAGTGGTCAGAGCAGTCAAGGCAATCAGATCAAGAACAAGAACAAGAGTCAAGGCAACAAGGGGAACAACAACAAGGGCAAGAACGACAAGGGGAAGTGCCATTATTGCGGTTCAGTTGGGCATCTTATTAAGGATTGTAAGAAGAGGAAAAGGAAGAATGGTGAATGCTTTTTCTGCGGTGAGACTGGACACTTCAGTAAGGATTGCCCGAAGAAGCAAGGGCAAGGCCAGGGTCAAACTCAGCGTGCTGGACCTTCAGGAGGGCAAGTTCATGCTCTCAATGCCGCTCCAGTTCCCGATCGAGGTAGTATTTCTGTTGAGAGCCTTGTGTATATTTCTGATTTTCCAGTTCGTACCTTGTTTGATTCTGGTGCACGCATAGCTTTATCTCATCTGATCTTTTTGATAGTTTGCACCTTAGTACTAGCTTGGTAGATGATCCCGTCTGTGTCTCAAATCCTATTGGGGGTTCCGCCTGAAACACCCCACCTCCGTTAGGGTCACTCTCAAAGGGAATGCCCTAATTTTGGTGGAGGTTTATAAGTACAAGTCACAGATATACAAGACAGATATAAGAACACATATTTGTAAACAGCGGAAGAACAACAAACTTTTATTTCATAAAGTCAAATACGTGTTACAACAACATTCTTTCCAAAAACATAACATAACACTTTCATAATCTGTCTTGAGTACATTATTTACAGAAGCATAAATAAAAAATAGATAAACTGCAAAAGCCCCATAGTGGATTGTCCAAAGCCATAGTTCAAAAAAGGAAAGTCCAAGCAATATATTTCTCTTCTTCAAGCTGGATGTTAAGGTTGGTCAAGCTGCTGTGTTCCCTCCCTGTGGACCTGGGGGGGGGGGGAACAGAAGAAAAGAAGACGAAAGAAAAGTAGAGTCAGTCATAAATCCTGAGTAAGTCTAGTACTATTTTGTCTATGAATAAAGAACTGGGTATGATAAGTATAAACAAGAAGTGGCAAGCACAATAAACTTGGTCAAGTTGTCTAGGGTCGAATATACTATCGTACCCCATGTTAATCTCTGAACCCATTTAACTAGTTTCCAATTGGCACCCCATAATCAGGGTGAAGTGATCCATCCTATGATGATCGGCTCCTACTCGCATAGTTACATGTGTCTTACGGCCCCCGATGTCGTAGTTACCTATGCTGGTCCCACCATGGGGTGTATCAAGTCCCATGGTGGCGGCCCGACACAACCTTAGAGTGCACAGGTATGCTACTGGTGTCCAGTGCCTTATTTTTCTGCGCCGGAGTGTGTGCACGCCCGCACTCCGTTAGAACCTACACTGCTACACCACCGCCGTCGCTTTGACCTCTTACAATCAGCCCAGTAACCGTGCCCCACCCTGCCTAGTTTCAGGGTATCCTGATACACCTTCTAGGGTTACTGCTGAAAAGGGTCCCTCGTTACTAGGTTTTCTATCTCTAGCCAACATGCTAAGTTGGTTAAGTGTTTTCTAACCTAACCCCCACCAGTCCGTTTAGTTTAGCATGTTCCATTTTGATTAAGTCTTTAGTTCACTTAATCCTAACAATCCTGACTCAGCCTTAATTGTCTTATTAAGGCCCTGACCTCTCACATTAGACAGGTATTGTTGTGGCTGCCTGTTGCCGGTTGGTTCCGGGCAGTCTTACGCCACAACTCAGTCTAACCTCGGGTCCTTATTGGGCTCCATGTTTAACCTCCCACATTGGATAGGTATTGTTGTGACTACTGGACAGCCGGGCGGTTCCGGGCATGTTTACATCACAACTCAATCCAACCTCGGGTTAAACACATCGTATGTTCTACATTTACATATCTTGTCATTCTTCTTTATTTCTTATATGTAAATATTTGCGGTCCATTATTAAGTTAATGGTGTAAAGGTTACACCAATCATGGGCCCAACCCATACTTGAACTTGGGGCCTTCTATTTTATATTTTCATTCATTAATTAATTTTAACCCAACGTTATTTTCCCCCGTTTTACACGTCCGTTTATATATTTTGGGCTTAGCCTTTTAAAGCCCAAATTAGCCATGCGAAAAGGGGAGGCTTGAAGCGTGATACACAAAGAGGGGAATGTGAGCGCATGAACTTGCAATATGACGTTGGAAATACAAAATAGAAACTGGTGTACTTGCATAGTAATGACATACTTTGTTCATAAAGCATAAGTGACATGAATCAAACCATGTAAACTTGCATAGGCTTAACTACAACATAAACCTACATTTTATTTAGGCATAATATCAAACATAAGCATGGCCTAAATATTTCTAACATAAGCATGGCATAATGTCAAACATAAGCATGGCATAATGTCAAATATAAGCATGACATAGGTATAGTTAAACTTGTTCACTTAATCATGGCATAAATATTTCTAACATGAAATCATGATTTTTACTTTAGTCATGCAAACTTGCAAAAAGGGATTTCTGAATCTAATCCTAACTATGTACCACATATGTCATCTTACAATGCTTGTTAACAATATGGATTTCAATTATGCAAAATATCCATCATAGCCTAGCCATATTCAAAAGTTTGCAAATAGGTTTTCTAGTACAAAAGCATGACTTAATACATAGATCATGGTGCCAATATTTCAACATAGTTTCATATGAACTATAACAACCAAACTAATTACTTGCAAAATGATTTGTGCACAAAAATATACATCATGATGGCATAGTAGCAAAAGCCCAAACTTGCATAAATTTCAATCAACTACATACATGTAGCTTCAATATAGATTACATAATTTGCGAATATTCCAAACGTATACTTGCATAGAACAACCGCATGTAGTTCTTTATAATGAATAACATAATTTTGCACAAATATGAATTACTTTATTACCACAATTCAAGCATACAAACCAACACAATTATTTGTTCATACCAAAGTAATACTCTACTTACAATGGTGTGACGAATTATCCAATTAAGAGATATGATTCCTTTGTTGAATTGATTTGATTTAGGTCTCTTTAAGCTTTAGAATTTTCCTCCTAATCCTCTCTCTAGTTGGCGGCTACTCTTAGTCGTTCCTCAGCAACATGGCGGCTTTGTTCTTATTTTTGAATGAATAGATTAGGGTTAGTCTAGGGTTGTTTTTATAGAGGTTAGGAACTAATTAGGACCATTGATGTTGCTTGGATTGATCGTAGCCATTCATTCGCAAGAGAGACCAATTAGAGCCTGCCACCTAGCCCTAATGATAAAGCAGACCTCTGAAAATCGGCCAAACACAGACCTGGCCAGCCAGGGCAAGAACAGACCTGGCCAGCAGGTCATTTTTGACCTGGGCGCACTTGGCAGGTGCGCCAGGTCAAAAATGTACTGGCGCACTTCACAAGTGCGCCAGTGCATTTTTGTTCTGGCGCACTTCCCAAGTGCGCCAGTACATTCTGACCCTTTTCCGGTTTTTTGCCCAACTTCGTTCATCCATAACTCCTTCATACGATATCCGTTTTTCAAAAACTCAGACTCAATTTCGCGTATTTTTCCGAGACGAACGCAATGGCGTATCCCGTTTCCCTTAGTTCTTTGATTTGAAATTAATTATACTTTAATTTATGAATTCCACAGTTATAGAGTTTGCAGGGTGTTACATTCTCCCCCACTTAAAAGGATTTCGTCCCCGAAATCTTCAAGTTTAGGAAAATGTATATCCTAACATCCAATATCCATCTACTCATCCATCAAACACGAGCATCCATTGTCCTTAAAAGACTTCTAATGCTTCATGATCATATGCGAAGTGTGTGTGTACATGAACTTATCTAATGCAAAATCAGGCGGTCTACTGATTCAGTTGACCTCCTTAATGCGAATTATGTAAGTGCCATGAATCCATTATGTATGCAAATTTTCCTATTCATGATTCTACATGAGTGCACAATCATTCAATACAAATGCAACATCCACATGACAACACATTAAAGTTCAACCATATACGAATGCAAACATATATGCATATGCAATATGAAGTGACTGAGCCGATCTAAAACCTAGATTGTGTGTGTATATGCAACCACGAGCAACCACTAGCAATCACTTGCAACCACTTGCAACCATCATCCATAACATGTTTCAACTACATGTTTTCATCCAAAAAGATTCTACCTAAAAGATACGGTCGAGGAAATATACCTAAAAAGATAGATAAAAGCGCAACTTAAGGAAAAGGAAAGATCAAAGATGTACCCTCGAACAGAAAAGGGTAGGCAGTACGTATTCTAGCTTCAGTTTCCCAAGTCGCGTCTCCCTCGGCGTCGCTCCACTGAACTTTGACGAGCTTGACTTCACGGTTGCGTAGCTTCTTCACTTCCGTTCCTAAGATGCAGGTTGGAACTTTTCTTATGGTTGCTTCGCGTTCCACTTCGGCCTCTTCGAGGATATTTGGCTCTACCACTTCAGCAGACTCATGTAGACATTTTCGGAGATGTGAAACGTGAAAAACGTTGTGGACTCCAGCCAACTTCTCGGGTAGCTCTAATCTATAGGCCATTTTCCCAATTTTCTCGATGATAGGAAATGGCCCTACGAACCTTGGTGCCAGTTTTCCTGTGGTTCCAAAGCGAACAACGTTCCTTAGCGGTGATACCTTGAGAAAAACTCTATCTCCAACTTCAAATTCAAGGTCAGTCCTTCTCTTGTCGGCATAGGACTTTTGTCTGTCTTGGGCCGTCTTCATCCTTCTTCGTATTAAGTCTACTTTCTCTGAGGTCGCTCGGATTATATCTGGTCCAAGTATGAGCTTATCCGTGGACTCTCACCAACAAGTGGGCGATCGGCACGGTCTTCCATATAAAGCTTCGAAGGGCGCCATTCCGATGGTTGCTTGATAGCTGTTGTTGTAGGCAAATTCCACCAAAGGAAGGTGGTCTTCCCATGTCCCTCCGAAGTCAAGGACGCATAGCCTTAAAAGGTCTTCCAAAACTCTATTCACTCTCTCTGTTTGGCCGTCGGTTTGGGGATGATAGGCTGTGCTCAAGCATAACTGCGTTCCTACTGCTTCTTGCAGACTCCGCCAAAACTCACCGGTGAAGATGGGGTCTCGGTCACTAACAATGCTAGATGGTATTCCATGGAGTCGAACGATTTCCTTGAGGTAAAGTGATGCTAGGGATGAGGCGGTTCTTTTACTTTTGACAGGTAAAAAGTGGGCGCTTTTAGTAAGCCTATCCACTATTACCCAAATGCTAGTGTTGCCTCTCCTAGACCTAGGCAGCCCATCGATGAAGTCCATTGAGATGCTATCCCACTTCTACTGTGGGACCTCTAGAGGATGTAGTAGACCGCCAGGCTTTTTCTGTTCCGCCTTAACCTGTTGGCACACCATACACTTAGAAACGAGTTCTGCCACGTCCTTTTTCATGCCGTTCCAGAAGAAAGTCCTTTTTATGTCTTTGTACATTTTATCCCCGCCTGGGTGTATCGTCATCTTGGAGTGATGTGCTTCCTCTAGAACCTTCTTTATTAAATCTTTTGTTTGTGGGACGCATAGTCTTCCGTCACGCCTTAGCAAACCCTTATCGTCGATGGAGTATCTGTTGAGGTGACTTGAAGTCTTACCCCTAATTAGCCTATCAATCATTTCCACAAGCTGAGGGTCTTCGCGTTGTGCTGCCCCTACCGAATCTACTAAAGTTGGGCGCACTTCGAGAGATGCTAGCAAGCCTGGTACGAAATCGGAGGAAGGCCTAAAGTCGAAACTGGCTATAAACTCTAGGCTTTGTCTTTCAACAAACAACGGGCTTAGGGTCAATTTCTTTCGGCTCAACGCGTCTGCCACTACGTTGCCTTTGCCCGGAGTATAGGAGATTTCGAAATCGTACGAGGCAAGAAACTACATCCATCTTTGTTGCCTCAAGTTAAGATCCTTCTGCGAGAAAATATATTTCAACGATTTATGGTCAGTGTAAAGTTCGAACTTCTCACCTAGGAGATAGTGTCGCCAAGACTTGAGTGCAAAGACGATTGCGGCTAACTCAAGATCGTGGGTTGGGTAGTTCTTTTCGTGCGCTTTCAACTGCCTTCCGCCATAAGCTACTACCCTTCCTTCTTGCATTAAGACGGCGCCTAGCCCTGTCCCACATGCATCCGTATAAACAGTGAACATCTTACTCCCATCTGGCTGCATCAAAACTGGGGCTGTTGTGAGAGCCATTTTCAGTCGTTGGAAAGCAAACTCGCAATCCAAATCCCAATTGAAAACTAGATTCTTCTTAGTCAATTTCGTGAGCGGAGCTGAGATTTTCGCAAAATCCCTTATGAATTTTCGATAGAAACCTGCTAGTCCTAGAAAGCTTCGGACCTCAGTCGCATTCCTTGGTGTCTTCCAATCCTGTACCGCCACTACCTTAGCAGGGTCCACCGCTAACCCTTGTTTGGATACTATGTGCCCAAGGAACCTCACCTCTTCTCTCCAAAAGTGGCATTTGGAGAATTTGGCTTTTAATTGATGGGCTCGCAAAGTTTCCATGATTGCCCTTAAGTGCTGAGCATGTTCCTCTTCACTCTTTGAGAAGATAAGGATATCATCTACGAAGACCACTACGAATTTGTTGAGGAAATCTCTAAATACCCTACTCATCAGGTCCACGAAGTACGCAGGTGCATTTGTCAAGCCGAAAGGCATGACAAGCCATTCAAAGAAGCCGTCTGGGGTTCTGAATGCCGTTTTATCGATGTTATCTTCAGCCACCCTTAGCTGATGAAAATCGGTTGCTAAATCGAGCTGGGAGAAAACAGATGCCACTACAAGCTGGTCAAATAAATCGTCAATTCTTGGGAGAGGGTGCCTATTCTTTTTCGTTAGCTTGTTGAGCTCCCTATAGTCAACACATAGACGGAGTGAACCATCCGCCTTTGTAGCGAACACCACTGGAGCGCCCCATTCTGAAATGCTCCTCCTAATGAACCCCTTTTCTAGAAGCTCTTTAATCTATTTACTGAGCTCTTTCCTTTCTCGTGGAGCCATATGTCTAACGGGCAACGCAACGGGCTTTGCATTATCTACAAGATATATGCGGAAATCTATTTCCCGCTTCGGAGGCAAGCCCTTCACCTCTTCAAAGACATCCGGATATTCCCGGACCACTCTAACTGAATGCAAATTTTCAACAGAGGCATCTAGCGATTCAAGATAACTAAGCATAACCGCATGCGAGGGATTACAAGAAATTTCCAAAGTATTATCGAGCTGGGTTAGGAGCCTAACAACCCTTTTCTCACAATCAAGGATGGCCCCATTACTGGATAGCCAATCCATGCCCAAAATCAAACCATACCCCGAAAAGCCCAAAACAAAGGCACTACATTGAAATTCTACGCTTAGAATGGAAATTTTCAATCCCAAACAGATCATAGACAAATGAGCTGGGCCCCCAATTGGGTTTGAAACAATTAAGGGGTCCTCTACCATACTAGTTTTTATGTGCAGAGATTCTACTAAAGCAGACGAGATAAAGGAGTGTGATGCACCAGAATCAAATAAAGTGCGAACGGGGTGATCATAAAGATAAACTACACTTTCTACAGAAGTATTTATACCTCGCTATTGCAGAGGTGGCGCTTCTAGCACATGAACCTGTGCCCCTAGGGTGGATCCAGCCCTCTGCCCCTGCCTTCGTTTCTTTGGGCAGTCCTTAGCCCTATGGCCCGTCTCACCGCAAGAAAAGCACCCACCATTCTCCTTAGCCTTCTTTTTCCGGCAGTCCTTTACTAAGTGCCCCACTTTGCCACAGAAATTACACTTCCTCTTCTCTTTGTTGCCATTCCCGCCCTTCTTAAAGTCTGTCTTCTTAGGCTGCAAACCCTCTTTCTTCTTGCCCTTATCCTCTTCATTCAGCAATGACATTTGCACCAATCTTTCATACGTGGCTCCCATGGGTATATGGGTCATGGCCAAACTGTGTAATGGCTCATTCAACCCTTTGACGAAACGGAGAGCCTTCTTGTGCGGGGTGTTGACTAGGTCAAGCCCAAACCTAGCCAGCTCATCGAACAGATTCACATACTCTCTGACTGTCTTGTCCCCTTGTTTAAGAAATAAGAATTTTTCTAACTGCAAACTTCCTTCTGCATCTGAGAGAAATTTGGTCTCAAACCTTGCCCTAAAGTCCTCCCATGTCTCCACTGGTCTTTCAGCATTAGTGACTTCCCACCAGTAGGAAGCCTCGCCCTTCAATAGCCACACTGCCAATTGTACTTTTTGTCTATCTTCTACCTCAAAGATGATGAATAGGTCCTCCGTTTCTTTCAGCCAATTTCTAGCTGCTACGAAGGACTCAGTTCCATGGAAATCCCTTCCTCCCATAGCTTTAAAATCTTTACATATCTTAGCAAACGTGTTTCCCCGAGGAGGAGGTGGAGGAAAAGGTGCCGCTGCAGCTGGATGATTTCCTGCAGCTGGGGGAGGAGGAACGGTAGGACCTGGCTGAGTGGCCCTTGCTTCTAAGAACCGTCTAAACCAACCAGGTATTGGCACCCCTTCCGGCAAGTTAAGATCTTCGGACATGCTGAGACAAAAAGGATAGATTCAAAACGAAGGATAAGAGATAGTACCTATGGCTTTGGGGAGTGGACTTTGCCTTTTTAAAATAAAATAATATTTTTCTTCTAAAAATGCTTCTTTAAATTTTCTTTTTGAAAATAATTTTTCAAAACTTTTTATCTTATCTGGTAAACCTCTGCTCTGATTCCAAGTGAAACACCCCACCTCCGTTAGGGTCACTCTCAAAGGGAATGCCCTAATTTTGGTGGAGGTTTATAAGTACAAGTCACAGATATACAAGACAGATATAAGAACACATATTTGTAAACAGCGGAAGAACAACAAACTTTTATTTCATAAAGTCAAATACGTGTTACAACAACATTCTTTCCAAAAACATAACATAACACTTTCATAATCTGTCTTGAGTACATTATTTACAGAAGCATAAATAAAACATAGATAAACTGCAAAAGCCCCATAGTGGAATGTCCAAAGCCATAGTTCAAAACAGGAAAGTCCAAGCAATACATTTCTCTTCTTCAAGCTGGATGTTAAGGTTGGTCAAGCTGCTGTGTTCCCTCCCTGTGGACCTGGGGGGGGGGGGAAACGGAAGAAAAGAAGACGAAAGAAAAGTAGAGTCAGACATAAAGCCTGAGTAAGTCTAGTACTATTTTGTCTATGAATAAAGAACTGGGTATGATAAGTATAAACAAGAAGTGGGCAAGCACAATAAACTTGGTCAAGTTGTCTAGGGTCGAATATACTATCGTACCCCATGTTAATCTCTGAACCCATTTAACTAGTTTCCAATTGGCACCCCATAATCAGGGTGAAGTGATCCATCCTATGATGATCGGCTCCTACTCGCATAGTTACATGTGTCTTACGGCCCCCGATGTCGTAGTTACCTATGCTGGTCCCACCATGGGGTGTATCAAGTCCCATGGTGGCGGCCCGACACAACCTTAGAGTGCACAGGTATGCTACTGGTGTCCAGTGCCTTATTTTTCTGCGCCGGAGTGTGTGCACGCCCGCACTCCGTTAGAACCTACACTGCTACACCACCGCCGTCGCTTTGACCTCTTACAATCAGCCCAGTAATCGTGCCCCACCCTGCCAAGTTTCAGGGTATCCTGATACACCTTCTAGGGTTACTGCTGGAAAGGGTCCCTCGTTACTAGGTTTTCTATCTCTAGCCAACATGCTAAGTTGGTTAAGTGTTTTCTAACATAACCCCCACCAGTCCGTTTAGTTTAGCATGTTCCATTTTGATTAAGTCTTTAGTTCACTTAATCCTAACAATCCTGACTCAGCCTTAATTGTCTTATTAAGGCCCTGACCTCTCACATTAGACAGGTATTGTTGTGGCTGCCTGTTGCCGGTTGGTTCCGGGCAGTCTTACGCCACAACTCAGTCTAACCTCGGGTCCTTATTGGGCTCCATGTTTAACCTCCCACATTGGATAGGTATTGTTGTGACTACTGGACAGCCGGGCGGTTCCGGGCATGTTTACATCACAACTCAATCCAACCTCGGGTTAAACACATCGTATGTTCTACATTTACATATCTTGTCATTCTTCTTTATTTCTTATATGTAAATATTTGCGGCCCATTATTAAGTTAATGGTGTAAAGGTTACACCAATCATGGGCCCAACCCATACTTGAACTTGGCCCCTTCTATTTTATATTTTCATTCATTAATTAATTTTAACCCAACGTTATTTTCCCCCGTTTTACACGTCCGTTTATATATTTTGGGCTTAGCCTTTTAAAGCCCAAATTAGCCATGCGAAAAGGGGAGGCTTGAAGCGTGATACACAAAGAGGGGAATGTGAGCGCATGAACTTGCAATATGACGTTGGAAATACAAAATAGAAACTGGTGTACTTGCATAGTAATGACATACTTTGTTCATAAAGCATAAGTGACATGAATCAAACCATGTAAACTTGCATAGGCTTAACTACAACATAAACCTACATTTTATTTAGGCATAATATCAAACATAAGCATGGCCTAAATATTTCTAACATAAGCATGGCATAATGTCAAACATAAGCATGGCATAATGTCAAATATAAGCATGACATAGGTATAGTTAAACTTGTTCACTTAATCATGGCATAAATATTTCTAACATGAAATCATGATTTTTACTTTAGTCATGCAAACTTGCAAAAAGGGATTTCTGAATCTAATCCTAACTATGTACCACATATGTCATCTTACAATGCTTGTTAACAATATGGATTTCAATTATGCAAAATATCCATCATAGCCTAGCCATATTCAAAAGTTTGCAAATAGGTTTTCTAGTACAAAAGCATGACTTAATACATAGATCATGGTGCCAATATTTCAACATAGTTTCATATGAACTATAACAACCAAACTAATTACTTGCAAAATGATTTGTGCACAAAAATATACATCATGATGGCATAGTAGCAAAAGCCCAAACTTGCATAAATTTCAATCAACTACATACATGTAGCTTCAACATAGATTACATAATTTGCGAATATTCCAAACGTATACTTGCATAGAACTACCGCATGTAGTTCTTTATAATGAATAACATAATTTTGCACAAATATGAATTACTTTATTACCACAATTCAAGCATACAAACCAACACAATTATTTGTTCATACCAAAGTAATACTCTACTTACAATGGTGTGACGAATTCTCCAATTAAGAGATATGATTCCTTTGTTGAATTGATTTGATTTAGGTCTCTTTAAGCTTTAGAATTTTCCTCCTAATCCTCTCTCTAGTTGGCGGCTACTCTTAGTCGTTCCTCGGCAACATGGCGGCTTTGTTCTTATTTTTGAATGAATAGATTAGGGTTAGTCTAGGGTTGTTTTTATAGAGGTTAGGAACTAATTAGGACCATTGATGTTGCTTGGATTGATCGTAGCCATTCATTCGCAAGAGAGACCAATTAGAGCCTGCCACCTAGCCCTAATGACAAAGCAGACCTCTGAAAATCGGCCAAACACAGACCTGGCCAGCCAGGGCTAGACCAGACCTAGCCAGCAGGTCATTTTTGACCTGGGCGCACTTGGCAGGTGCGCCAGGTCAAAAATGTACTGGCGCACTTCACGAGTGCGCCAGTGCATTTTTGTTCTGGCGCACTTCCCAAGTGCGCCAGTACATTCTGACCCTTTTCCGGTTTTTTGCCCAACTTCGTTCGTCCATAACTCCATACGATATCTGTTTTTCGAAAACTCGGACACTATTTCGCGTATTTTTCCGAGACGAACGCAATGGCGTATCCCGTTTCCCTTAGTTCTTTGATTTGAAATTAATTATACTTTAATTTATGAATTCCACAGTTATAGAGTTTGCGGGGTGTTACACCGCCCATCTGTCTATGATATGTGGGGATTTGAGGATCTCTATACTGAGTGTAGAGTTCTTGTGTAGTGCTTATGTTCTTGGTTTTAGGGGATATGGATTGATATTGGGCATGGATTGGTTGTCTAGATATGGAGCCATCCTTGATTGTGAGCATAGGGTTGTGAGGCTCGTGACTCGCCTCGGAAACACCCTAGAAATTTCTTGTAATCCGAGAGGTCCCGTCATGTTGTGCTATCTTGAATCACTCGACTCGTCAATGGAAACTCTTCAGTCTGTGAGAGTGGTTCGAGAGTATTCGGATGTTTTCGATGAAGTTAGGGGGTTGCCCCCTAAGCGAGAGATTGATTTCCGCATTTATCTGGTGGATAATGCAAAGCCGGTTTCTTTGCCCGTTCGGCACATGGTTCCGCGTGAAAGGCGGGAGCTAAGTAAGCAAGTGAAAGAGTTGCTTGAGAAGAACTTCATTAGATGAATTATATCTGAATGGGGAGCGCCTGTGGTATTTGCTACCAAGGCAGATGGTTCTCTCCGACTTTGTGTTTACTATCGAGAGTTGAATAAGCTGACTAAGAAGAACAGACACCCGTTACCGAGGATTGATGATCTCTTTGACCAGCTTATCGGTGCTTCTATTTTCTCTTAGCTTGATCTTGCTACTGGATTCCATCAGCTCAGGGTAGCTGAAGATAGTATAGACAAGACTGCGTTCAGAACTCCAGATGGATTCTTCGAATGGCTTGTCATGCCGTTCGGCTTGACTAATGCACCCGCATATTTCGTGGACTTGATGAGTAGGGTGTTCAGGGAGTTCTTGAACAAGTTTGTCGTGGTCTTCATAGATGATATTCTGATCTTCTCTAAGGATGAGGAAGAGCACGCAAGGCATCTCGTGGAGGTGATGGATACGCTTAGAGCACATCAGTTGAAGGCCAAGTTCTCCAAGTGTCACTTTTGGAGAAAGGAAGTTAGATTCCTTGGGCATATAGTATCTAAGCAAGGCTTAGCGGTGGATCCCGCTAAGGTAGTTGCAGTTCAGGATTGGAAGACTCCAAGGAATGCAACCGAAGTGAGAAGTTTTCTAGGTATTGCAGGCTTTTACCGGAAGTTCATCAAGGACTTCGCGAAGATTTCCGCCCCTCTCACTAAATTAACGAAGAAGAATTTAGATTTTGCTTGGAACATAGAATGCGAGCTTGCTTTTCAGAAGCTCAATAGAGCTCCCACATCAACACCTGTTCTAGCTTTGCCCGATGGAGGGAAATTATTTACAGTATACACCGATGCATGTGGCACGGGGTTAGGAGCTGTTCTGATGCAAGAAGGAAGAGTGATATGCTTTGGCGGTAGACAACTCAAAGTGCATGAGAAGAATTATCCCACTCATGACTTAGAGTTGGCAGCAATAGTGTATGCACTCAAGGCTTGGCGCCATTATCTTCTGGGAGAAAGATTTGAGCTTTATACCGATCACAAGTCATTGAAGTATCTCTTTTCTCAGAAGGATCTGAATCTGAGGCAACAAAGATGGATGGAATTCTTGGCGTCCTACGATTTTGAGATAGCTTATACCCCTGGCAAGGGGAATGTGGTAGCAGATGCATTGAGTAGAAGAAGGTTGACCCTAAGTCCTCTAATCGTTGAGATGAAGAATTTAGTGTATGTGGCAACCTTTGATTTCTCTTTGGCGGTTGAGTCGATGACCGGTTCTTTAGCATCTCTGGAACTCAGACCTACCCTTCTTGATCAAGTTGGGGCTTCGTAGAGGGAAGACCCTCAGATAGTTGAGATTATGGATAAGCTGATTCGAGGAGAGGCGTCTAGTCATCTCGCTCGATATTCTATTGATGACAAGGGTTGGCTGAGGAGAGACGGAAGGTTATGTGTTCCAATGGTCGAAGATTTAGTAAGAAAAGTTCTTGAGGAAGCGCATCGCTCTAAGTTAACTATACATCCGGGTGGAGATAAGATGTATAAAGATATGAAGCGCATTTTCTTTTGGCCTGGGATGAAGAAGGATGTGGCAGAGTTTGTCTCTAGATGTATCATTTGCCAGCAAGTTAAGGCCGAGTCGAAGAAGCCCGGTGGGCTATTGCATCCTCTAGACGTTCCACTATGGAAGTGGGAGAGTATTTCCATGGATTTTATCGATGGGCTACCAAGGTCAAGGAAAGGGAATACGAGCATCTGGGTTATTGTGGATAGACTTACGAAGAGTGCTCATTTCATTCCGGTGAAGAGCAAGAGGACCGCATCTTGGCTAGCGTCTGTATATCTTCGTGAGATTGTGAGACTACATGGAGTCCCTTCTAGTATAGTCAGTGACCATGACCCAATCTTTACAAGTCAATTCTGGAATAGCTTGCAAGAAGCTATGGGCACGAGGTTGAATCTAAGTACGGCTTATCACCCACAGACGGACGGTCAAACCGAAAGGGTGAATAGGGTACTCGAGGATCTGTTGAGGCTTTGTATTCTGGATTTTGGTGGTACTTGGGAAGACCATCTTCCTCTTGTTGAGTTTGCATATAATAACAGTTATCAGGCAAGCATAGGGATGGCACCATTTGAAGCTTTATATGGGAGGCCGTGCAAGTCGCCTACATGTTGGTGGGAGACTACAGATGAGCTTATACTTGGGCCTAACATGATCAGAGATACATCCGAGAAGGTCGAGTTGATTCGGAGACGGATGGAAGCGGCCCAAGACCGATAGAAATCCTATGCTGATAAGCGAAGAACTGATTTGGAGTTTGATGTTGGGGATATGGTTTTCGTGAAGGTTTCTCCTTTGCGGAATGTGGTCCGATTTGGAGCCGTTGGGAAGTTAGTGTAACAACCCGAATTTTTACAACACGTTAAATCAAGAATCAAGACAGAATTAAGTTATAAATTCTGAATCAAGTGAAACGGTCTATGCCATTGCGTTCGTCTCGGAAAAATACGCGAAATAGAGTCCGAGTTTTCGAGAATCGGAGTCCGTATGACCCGTTAAAGGCCCAAAGAAGATTTCTGGAAATTTGAACTTCGGAAATAGCTTTGAAAATCAGATCTGGGCCTAGGCGGGAAGTTTCCCGCCTAGGCCACGCCGACAGGCCTGTCGACTTGGGCCCAGACCAAGTCGACAGCCCTGTCGACTTGCCTGTCGACAGGGGGTGGCCGGGGCAAATAGCCTGGCGCACCTGTTTGTCTCACCTGGTCTTGTTCTTGGGCTGGGTCTGGAAGCTTCCGAGATCTGATGGTCCTAATCTATCCTAGGGTTAATCTAAGGGCCTAAAACTATCCTAATCTCTATAAAAAGACCCTAAACCTAACCTAAATCCCTAAAAATCAAACCTAGCAACTAAGTGCTGCCAAAATCAATCTTGATCATGGCCTCCATCTCCAATCCCTAGAGCCTATGCACTCAAATCAAGTTCAAATCAAAAGGTGCAAGCTTGCTACACCAAATCAAGGCCAAATCAACATTGCTATGCGAGTTCCATGACGATTCTTCTACAAAGGAGGCACCTTTCTTAGCCAAGATGATCCATGCTTCTTTCCCTAGGCCTAACTATGTAAGTTCTAGCTACTTTTGGATCAAAACGGTATTTTTAATGTTGACATGGGATAAAATGAGGCTAAACATGATTATGCGAATCTATATGAACTTTACCATGCCTCTTGTGTTCATATTTATGATCTTAGGCCATGTGAGTGACTTAATCATGCCTCTCATGCTATGCATAACCTAGTTTAACTTGCAAGTTTGGATCTTTATGCATGAAATGCTAGCATGAACCTTTAGGAACCACTTTACTTGTGAAACATTGGCTAAGACAAGATTTTGGGGCTAATGCATGTTTATGAACCCAAACCCCTTATACTAACATGCAAGTTTGTGGCCGAATCCTTTATGAGATTATGCATGCTCATGGCCAATCCCCTCTTTCAAGTTGTGCACGTTTATGGCCAAACCCTTTTTGATAATATGCATGTTTGTGGCCAAATTACCTTATGACACTATGCATGTTTATGGCCAATTCCTTTATGATGTTATGCATGTGGAAGCCAAGCCCTTTTTGGCATCATGCATGTTTTGAGACCAATATGTGACATAGTATCCTTACTATGTTGACTCGCTTTGCTTGCGTTGGGAAAAACACGATTTTGGGTAGTTAGATAAACATGAACATGTCGCAAAATCTTAACATGAATATGACATGTGTTTATACTTGAAAATATGACTTGAAAGATAACATGGAAGATGACGTGTAAGTATGCATAAAAACATGAGCTTGGGAATTTACCTATTAAGTTAGGTTTACCCTTTGGGAATTTACCTATTAAGTTAGGTCTACCCAAATGCTTGAAAAACTTGTAACATGTTTTGGAAACATGATGAACTTAGATAATATAAGTATGGGCCAACTCGAGGTTGGGTTGAGTTTGCAATGTAAAACTACCCGGAACCGACCGGCCTAACTAGTAGTTGCAAACAATAGGACCCAATGTGAGAAGTTGGTCATGTCGCGCTTAAGACCCGAGGTTAGACTAGGTTGTGGTGTAAATCTACCCGGACCCGCCCGGCTTAACTAGTAACCACAACAAGGTCTAATGTGAGAGGTTGAGGGTGCATTAATTAAATTAATGCCACATAATAGGGTTAAGTTAATTTGATTAATGAGGCTTAACCAAATATGATATGGACAAATGGGTTAAGTAATTTGATTAGGCTAATGATACTTAACAAAACATGATAAGCTTGGGTAGGTTAAGTAACTTGATTTGCCTAATGACACTTGACCCTTTTTATACGACTAGTGGACGGGATTAAGTTAACCAACACTTAATCAATCCAACACGATAATGTGATAAGGTTAAGTAAATTTTCTTAATGACACTTAACCGTATAATACAGTTAATGGATGGGGTTAAGATTAGGCTTAACTAATCTAAACATGGTAATCGGATGGGGTTAAGTTAGCCTAGACTTAATTAATCCCACGTGGTAATTTAATGGGGTTAAGTTAAACACTTAACTAATTTAACACGATGATTTGATGAGGTTAAGTGACCTATACTTAACCGATCTAACTCGTTAATTTGATGAGGTTAAGTTAATCTATACTTAACCAATCTAACGTGAAAACATGATAAGGCTAAGTCACGAATCACTTGAATACGCTTGACCGATTTGACTCGGTAATTTGACAAGGTCAAGTTAATTTATATAATTAACCAAACTAAAATGATAATTAGACGAGGTTAAGTTATGGATTGCTTGATATACTTAGCCAACTTGACACATAGTTTGTAGAGTTAAGTCTTGGACTTAGATACTTAGCCAATTTTGACATGATTTGTAGACGGGCTAAGTTATGAACTTAAGTGACACTTAACCCATTAGATAAACCCTAATTCGGAGGATTAGGTAAATAACCATAGTTAACAAGGGTAATGGAAATAAGGCTAAGTGGTAAACCTTAGTTAAGGGAAACTAAGTAATAATTCTTAGTCAAGGAAATCTGGACCACTTCTTAGATAGATGAGTAACCCGATACGGTAGGTCATCGTTTAAGTATACGCATAGGAGCAGGCTATCTGATTTAGATAAAGGCTCCAGCGAACTGGGTAACGAAGCAGCGGCTTCGGGGAACGTGAGGATATTCTTGGTATCCCTCTGTGAGGTCGCAGATGATCATCCTGGGCTCACAAGAGGTTGAGGTCTGCGGTAGAAGAACCAAGAATATGCCTTGGTTGCTATGCGAGCGACCTAAAGACTGGGGTGGATAGCAGTGAGTCGACGGATACATAAGGTGCCCGAGATAGCAAGTTCGCCGATCATCTACCATCTTGAGTCAAGCATGTACGTACGGAAAGGCAGGGAACACCCAACAGACCATGATTTGCTATCTAATTATGGGTGAGGTAGGCCGTAGGATGTGGGCTGGCCGGAGTGTAGTTCTCATGCAAGATTTTCTCTTGTGTTGCCTTTCACTAGTTGAGGGAGGGGTCTCGTGGGACCATAGCCACATGTAGAAAAGCAGACCTTAGTATCTGCATCGGCAGATAAATCTAAAGCTCCCGACCGAGTCCTGTATTTCTTGGTTTGCCCTGTGACAGGACTCGGATGGCACGATGTGATACATGTGCATACAGTTATAGAAAAACGATTCACGATGAATGCGTGGGAAAAAGGGCGCGGTTGAGGGTTAGCGTAATCCCTAGTGGCCTAGGTGGTTTAACCCAAACCGAAATACGAAAGCGTGCAATAGGTAAGAGTAATCCCTAGTGGTGCTAGGTGGCGTAAGTCCTAGTAGTTCAAACGATGATTCATATGGAAGAGCCTAGCTAGAACAAGGGTGACAGTCCAAACGATTTCAAGGATAATACGACATGAGGAAGCCCGTACGAGGTACGACAAAGGACTGAACTTATATACATGGAAAGAAACATATGATTTGAGTAACCTATATATGCGATATTAGGTTGACATGGACCATTACACGACTTTGAGCACGGGACATTCATGGTTAACACATGGCGCGGGTAGGGGTACTAGTACGAGAGGTGCAGAGCAAATATACGTGTTAGAACTAGGAAGAATATACCTAATTGATACCGTGGGATGTTAGATGGGGTAGATACCTTGGGTTAATGTACTCGATAGAAATCTGACGATGTGATACCTTGACTTATCATAACACCGTAGTTTTTCATGATACCCTAGTTGCCTTGCCGCAGTAGTTTAACCGGCTACTCTGGTTTATCTATCTTGTAGTTATCCTTATGTTTACTTTCAGTTTATGCATGTCATGTTACCTTTACCTGTTTTTATACTGGAAGTAGATAGAACTTACTCAGTCTTTTTGACTGACCCGTTTTGTTTCACCTCTTTTCTTCCGTTTCCCCCCCAGGTTTCAGGGAGGAAACAATGCTGTTTAGTTCGGACTTCTTCTGCTTGATGGTCATCATGGATGGCTTGGACTTCTCTTGGCTATGGCTACTTTACTGTTTTACTTGGGGAATAATTTATTAAAAAGTCTTTGTGCTTCTTTACTATTGCAAGACAGGTTTTGATGTACTCTGATGTAAAAGGCTTTAGACCTTATTTATTCATGTTATGAAAGTTTGATTTTACTTCCGCTATTTATATATGTTCTGTCTTGTGATATTTCTGTTCATGTTTACCAATAATGCCCCTCTAAAGCTAGTGCATTCCTTTGCGAGTGACCCTAGCGGAGGCGGGGTGTTACATTTGGTATCAGAGCAGAAGGTTACCAGACTGGGCAAAAGTTTTTAAAGACCTTCTGAAAACTATTTGAAAATCGTTTACAAAGAAGCATTTTTCAAGAAAATTTTCTTTTAAAACGAAAAAGGCTATTCCCCAAAGGCCATTAGAATTATCCTTGTTTCCTTGATTGAATCTCTTTTCCTTTCTTTCCTCCATCTGTAGTCACAGTGGTTTTGACTGCGACTAGTCTTTCTAGCTGCGTAAGTGTTTCCCGTACGATGGAGGTGGTTCTCGAGAGACCGTTGCAGAGTTATGCATGAGAGGATAGTAAGAACAAGGATAAAGGATACGAGCTTAGGGATAAGCAACATGTTGGTATGGCTGAGTCCTAAAAGGAAGGAAAAAGATGAACAATGAAACCCATGACGAGAGAGTACCTTTGGCATGGTGAAACGGGACGGGTAGTTAAGTATCATGGAACAGGGACAAGATCATTCGGAGGGCAATAGTATGCTCTCATTTCTGGAGTACCTCGGAAGGAGGGTAACGATCTTGTCAAAGGTTTAGCTTTTCTTCTCTATCATCCTGTCGGGACTTTGTTTTGATCACCGCATCTTTTTAAGTCCGCTTCGATAGTTGAATCTCTGCACCTTAGTACTAGCGTAGTAGAGGATCCCGTTTTTGTCTCAAGTCCTATTGGAAGATCGGTCCATTTATTCATGACTTGTTTGGATTTGAGAATGTCTATTCCAAGTATTGAGCTTGGAAATAATGCTTATGTTTATAAGCTATGGACGGATTCTAGGGATGAAGTGGTTATCCAGTAAGGGGTGCCATTCTCGGTTTTGGAAAGAGGGTAGTTAGATTCTCGACTCATCTTGGTGATACCCTCGAAGTCTCGTGTAACCTTTTGGGTTCTGTCATGGCTAGTTACCTAGAATCCCAGGATGCAGTTGTTGGTAGTCCGTTTGAATAGAATTCGCCAATAAGACGGATGGTTTACTTCGATTATGTATGGGTTATGGGAATTACCCTAGTAAGTGCGCACAGTAACTTGTTTACTTTCAAGAGGAAGTTCTTCTACGAGAGATACCCTGTGGTACGAGGTCCGAGATTCACTAGTGAATTTTGGAAAGCTTGCATGAGATCATGAGTACGCAGTCATAGTTGCGTCAAGTATTCTAGGAAAAGGATAAGTGCAAGTGGAACGAGAGGCGACGAAGAAATGAGTTCCAGCTCATGTTAAGGAAACAGGAATAAAAAGCTACAAAATCGCGAAGTTAAAAGACGACTTTGATGGTCAAAGACTAGATACGCGCATGATATCTCTTTTTGGGAGTATATCCTTGATCCCTGTTTTCTGTAGAGCTTACTTGTAGGCTATCTTTTGTGGACATCCTCTCGGTCCTATTTTCTGTTACAAACCCCGTAAGGAGTTTGTCCTGTTTATCTTCTCGACCCTATTTCAGGGAATCTTAGGTAGAACCCTATGGATGTAAACATGTATTTGAAACATGTTATGGTTGATATGGTTGCAAATGGTTGCAAGTGGTTGCTCGTGGATGCGCGAATTTACATTAGATATTAGCTCGACTCGGTCACATTTCATATTGCATATGCAGGAGTATTTATACTTGCTTATGGATGAAATTGAATGTGTTACCATGTGGACGTTGCATATGGATGAATGTTTGTGCACGCATATAGTGTATATATATGACTAGGACTATTTGCATACATGTTGGATTCATAGCACTAAACATATTTTTGCATTCAAGAGATTTTTCAGGCCTGATCATTAGCATTAGCTAAGGAACATGTACACACACGTTTTGCATACATTCATAAAGTATTAGGAGTCGTCTAAGGACAATGGTTGCTTGTGGATGATGGTTTGAGTAGATGGATGATGGATGGTAGGATATGTTCTTCCTAACTTTGAGATTTCGGGGACGAAATCCTTTAAGAAGGGGAGAATGTAACAACCCGAATTTTTACAACACGTTAAATCAAGAATCAAGACAGAATTAAGTTATAAATTCTGAATCAAGTGAAACGGTTTGTGCCATTGCGTTCGTATCGGAAAAATACGCGAAATAGAGTCCGAGTTTTCGAGAATCGGAGTCCGTATGACCCGTTAAAGGCCCAAAGAAGATTTCTGGAAATTTGAACATCGGAAATAGCTTTGAAAATCAGATCTGGGGCTAGGCGGGAAGTTTCCCGCCTAGGCCACGTAGACAGGGCTGTCGACAGGCCTGTCGACTTGGGCCCAGACCAAGTCGACAGCCCTGTCGACTTGCCTGTCGACAGGGGGTGGCCTGGGCAAATAGCCTGGCGCACCTGTTTGTCTCACCTGGTCTTGTTCTTGGGCTGGGTCTGGAAGCTTCCGAGATCTGATGGTCCTAATCTATCCTAGGGTTAATCTAAGGGCCTAAAACTATCCTAATCTCTATAAAAAGACCCTAAACCTAACCTAAATCCCTAAAAATCAAACCTAACAACTAAGTGCTGCCAAAATCAATCTTGATCATGGCCTCCATCTCCAATCCCTAGAGCCTATGCACTCAAATCAAGTTCAAATCAAAAGTTGCAAGCTTGCTACACCAAATCAAGGCCAAATCAACATTGCTATGCGAGTTCCATGACGATTCTTCTACAAAGGAGGCACCTTTCTTAGCCAAGATGATCCATGCTTCTTTCCCTAGGCCTAACTATGTAAGTTCTAGCTACTTTTGGATCAAAACGGTATTTTTAATGTTGACATGGGATAAAATGAGGCTAAACATGATTATGCGAATCTATATGAACTTTACCATGCCTCTTGTATTCATATTTATGATCTTAGGCCATGTGACTTAATCATGCCTCTCATGCTATGCATAACCTAGTTTAACTTGCAAGTTTGGATCTTTATGCATGAAATGCTAGCATGAACCTTTAGGAACCACTTTACTTGTGAAACATTGGCTAAGACAAGATTTTGGGGCTTATGCATGTTTATGAACCCAAACCCCTTATACTAACATGCAAGTTTGTGGCCGAATCCTTTATGAGATTATGCATGCTCATGGCCAATCCCCTCTTTCAAGTTGTGCACGTTTATGGCCAAACCCTTTTTGATAATATGCATGTTTGTGGCCAAATTCCCTTATGACACTATGCATGTTTATGGCCAATCCCTTTATGATGTTATGCATGTGGAAGCCAAGCCCTTTTTGGCATCATGCATGTTTTGAGACCAATATGTGACATAGTATCCTTACTATGTTGACTCGCTTTGCTTGCGTTTGGAAAAACACGATTTTGGGTAGTTAGATAAACATGAACATGTCGCAAAATCTTAACTTGAATATGGCATGTGTTTATACTTGAAAATATGACTTGAAAGATAACATGGAAGATGACGTGTAAGTATGCATAAAAACATGAGCTTGGGAATTTACCTATGAAGTCAGGTTTACCCTTTGGGAATTTACCTATTAAGTTAGGTCTACCCAAATGCTTGAAAAACTTGTAACATGTTTTGGAAACATGATGAACTTAGATAATATAAGTATGGCCAACTCGAGGTTGGGTTGAGTTTGCAACGTAAAACTACCCGGAACCGACCGGCCTAACTAGTAGTTGCAAACAATAGGACCCAATGTGAGAAGTTGGTCATGTCGCGCTTAAGACCCGAGGTTAGACTAGGTTGTGGTGTAAATCTACCCGGACCCGCCCGGCTTAACTAGTAACCACAACAAGGTCTAATGTGAGAGGTTGAGGGTGCATTAATTAAATTAATGCCACATAATAGGGTTAAGTTAATTTGATTAATGAGGCTTAACCAAATATGATATGGACAAATGGGTTAAGTAATTTGATTAGGCTAATGATACTTAACAAAACATGATAAGCTTGGGTAGGTTAAGTAACTTGATTTGCCTAATGACACTTGACCCTTTTTATACGACTAGTGGACGGGATTAAGTTAACCAACACTTAATCAATCCAACACGATAACATGATAAGGTTAAGTAAATTTTCTTAATGACACTTAACCGTATAATATAGTTAATGGATAGGGTTAAGATTAGGCTTAACTAATCTAAACATGGTAATCGGATGGGGTTAAGTTAGCCTAGACTTAATTAATCCCACTTGGTAATTTAATGGGGTTAAGTTAAACACTTAACTAATTTAACACGATGATTTGATGAGGTTAAGTGACCTATACTTAACCGATCTAACTCGTTAATTTGATGAGGTTAAGTTAATCTATACTTAACCAATCTAACGTGAAAACATGATAAGGCTAAGTCACGAATCACTTGAATACGCTTGACCGATTTGACTCGGTAATTTGACAAGGTCAAGTTAATTTATATAATTAACCAATCTAAAATGATAATTAGACGAGGTTAAGTTATGGATTGCTTGATATACTTAGCCAACTTGACACATGGTTTGTAGGGTTAAGTCTTGGACTTGGATACTTAGCCAATTTTGACATGATTTGTAGACGGGCTAAGTTATGAACTTAAGTGACACTTAACCCATTAGATAAACCCTAATTCGGAGGATTAGGTAAATAACCATAGTTAACAAGGGTAATGGAAATAAGGCTAAGTGGTAAACCTTAGTTAAGGGAAACTAAGTAATAATTCTTAGTCAAGGAAATCTGGACCACTTCTTAGATAGATGAGTAACCCGATACGGTAGGTCATCGTTTAAGTATACGCATAGGAGCAGGCTATCTGATTTAGATAAAGGCTCCAGCGAACTGGGTAACGAAGCAGCGGCTTCGGGGAACGTGAGGATATTCTTGGTATCCCTCTGTGAGGTCGCAGATGATCATCTTGGGCTCACAAGAGGTTGAGGTCTGCGGTAGAAGAACCAAGAATATGCCTTGGTTGCTATGCGAGCGACCTAAAGACTGGGGTGGATAGCAGTGAGTCGACGGATACATAAGGTGCCCGAGATAGCAAGTTCGCCGATCATCTACCATCTTGAGTCAAGCGTGTACGTACGGAAAGGCAGGGAACACCCAACAGACCATGATTTGCTATCTAATTATGGGTGAGGTAGGCCGTAGGATGTGGGCTGGCCGGAGTGTAGTTCTCATGCAAGATTTTCTCTTGTGTTGCCTTTCACTAGTTGAGGGAGGGGTCTCGTGGGACCATAGCCACGTGTAGAAAAGCAGACCTTAGTATCTGCATCGGTAGATAAATCTAAAGCTCCCGACCGAGTCCTGTATTTCTTGGTTTGCCCTGTGACAGGACTCGGATGGCACGATGTGATACATGTGCATACAGTTATAGAAAAACGATTCACGATGAATGCGTGGGAAAAAGGGCGCGGTTGAGGGTTAGCGTAATCCCTAGTGGCCTAGGTGGTTTAACCCAAACCGAAATACGAAAGCGTGCAATAGGTAAGCGTAATCCCTAGTGGTGCTAGGTGGCGTAAGTCCTAGTAGTCCAAACGATGATTCATATGGAAGAGCCTAGCTAGAACAAGGGTGACAGTCCAAACGATTTCAAGGATAATACGACATGAGGAAGCCCGTACGACGTACGGCAAAGGACTGAACTTATATACATGGAAAGAAACATATGATTTGAGTAACCTATATATGCGATATTAGGTTGACATGGACCATTACACGACTTTGAGCACGGGACATTCATGGTTAACACATGGCGCGGGTAGGGATACTAGTACGAGAGGTGCAGAGCAAATATACATGTTAGAACTAGGAAGAATATACCTAATAGATACCGTGGGATGTTAGATGGGGTAGATACCTTGGGGTAATGTACTCGATAGAAATCTGACGATGTGATACCTTGACTTATCATAACACCGTAGTTTTTCATGATACCCTAGTTGCCTTGCCGCAGTAGTTTAACCGGCTACTCTGGTTTATCTATCTTGTAGTTATCCTTATGTTTACTTTCAGTTTATGCATGTCATGTTACCTTTACCTGTTTTTATACTGGAAGTAGATATAACTTGCTCAGTCTTTTTGACTGACCCGTTTTGTTTCGCCTCTTTTCTTCCGTTTCCCACCCCAGGTTTCAGGGAGAAAACAATGCTGTTTAGTTCGGACTTCTTCTGCTTGAAGGTCATCATGGATGGCTTGGACTTCTCTTGGCTATGGCTACTTTACTGTTTTACTTGGGGAATAATTTATTAAAAAGTCTTTGTGCTTCTTTACTATTGCAAGACAGGTTTTGATGTACTCTGATGTAAAAGGCTTTAGACCTTATTTATTCATGTTATGAAAGTTTGATTTTACTTCCGCTATTTATATATGTTCTGTCTTGTGATATTTTTGTGCATGTTTACCAATAATGCCCCTCTAAAGCTAGTGCATTCCTTTGCGAGTGACCCTAGCGGAGGCGGGGTGTTACAGTTAGCACCGAGGTTTGTTGGACCATTCCCTATTATAGAGAGGATCGGGCAGATGGCTTATAGAGTGGAGTTTCCCGAGAAGCTTGCCGGAGTACACGATGTTTTTCATGTCTCGCATCTCCGGAAGTGTTTACATGAATCAGCAGAGGTTGTTGAGCCGAGTGTTCTGAAAGATGTGGAAGTGGAGAAAGAGGCTACCTTGAGGAGAGCTCCGATTCGTATCTTGGGGACGGAGACCAAGAAGCTAAGGAATCGAGAGGTCAAGTTGGTGAAGGTTCAATGGGGTGAAGCCGAAGAAGACGCAACTTGGGAAACCGAGGAGAAGATGCGTGGGCTTTATCCATTCCTTTTTTAGGGTACACTCTCAATCTCTTTTCTTTGTTAGCATATCTTTCTCTTTGCTATCCATGTTTATCTAGTTTATCGTGTTAATCTTGTCATGAGAACCTTAGGTAGAAACCCTTTGGATGAAACATGTGTTTGAAACATGTTATGCTTGATGTTTGCAAGTGGTTGCAAGTGTTTGCAAGTGGTTACTCGTGGATGCATTATACACGTTAGGCACTAGATCGGCTCACACATTCCTCATATTGCATATGCATGAGTGTTTATGCTTATTCATGGATGAAAATTTTTGTGTTATCACATGGATGTTGCATATGGATGTATGTTATGTGCACGCATATAGATGTTATATATTATGTTAGGAATTGCATACATATGGATTCATTTCACTAACATAATTTGCATTGATGATATTTGCATTAGATAAGTACATACACACACACCTTTGCATATGTTCATACAACATTTAGAATCTTGTAAGGACAATGATTGCTCGTGGATGATGTTTTGAGTAGATGGATGTTGGATGGTAGGATACGTTCTTCCTAACTTGAAGATTTCGGGGACGAAATCCTTTTAAGGAGGGGAGAATGTAACAACCCGTATTTTCAATAACCTGTTATAACATAAATCGAGGCAGAATTTAATTTATAAATCTGAATCAAGGGAAACGGGCTATGCCATTGCGTTCGTCTCGGAAAAATACGCGAAATAGAGTCCGATTTTTCGAAAATCGGAGCCCGTATGACCCGATTAAGGCCCAACGAAGTTTTCAGAAAATTTCAAAGTAAAAACAGATTTCAAATTCAAGTTTGAATTTGGGAAATTAGGGCAGATTGGGCCAGGCGGGAAAATTCCCGCCAGAGCACCCAAGTCGACAGCCCTGTCGACTTGGGAGTCGACTTGGTTGGACCCAAGTCGACAGCCCTGTCGACTTGGCTGTCGACTTGGCTCAGCCGGGCAGTTTTGCCTGGTGCACCATTTTGGGGTTGTGTTGAGTTTGGGGGCCAGATTCGGTTTTGAGGGCTGAGATTGGAACTAGGGTTTAATCCTAAGGCTAGAACTAATCCTAATATCTATAAATAAGACCCTAACCTAACCCTAAACCATCATTAATCAATCCTACAACTAAACTATGGCAAAATCAATCCTCTCATGGCCTCCACTCTCTTCATAAAATTCCTAAATAAATTTCTATGAGAGATTTTCCATGCATACAAGTGTTTTCAAGCTTGTATGAGCATCATTAGCTTGCATTCAAGTCAAGTTTCTATATTTACATCATAAAGCAAGGGTTTTGATCATTTTTGCTCAAGGGTTTTTCTACTGGAGCTTGCATTTTGGGTTTAATTGATTGCATAAGGGCTTTGTCATATTTTTGTGTCTTCATAAGCATTGTAAGCCCTTTTCTACTTTCATATTTAAACTCTAAAGTTAAATGAATGATGCAAGTTTGGTTGATCATTATGATATGCAAGTTTGCCATGATATGCAAGTTTATTATGTCATGTTATGCAAGTTTGATATGCAAGTTTGTCATATGATATGCAAGTTATGTTATGCAAGTTTGGGTTGATCATTTTGTTCATGTTATCATATTATGCAAGCTTATCTTGGGTTTATGAGCTTAAAGCTTCAAGCTTTATGCTAAAGGTTGCATTTTGGCAACATGTAAGTTATCATATCCCTTATGATAACTTGCATGTGAGGCTAAATGCGAACTTATGGCCATTTCTACATGTCATTTATCACCATGTATCACTTATATGCTAAGTTTGGTTTTATTCATGCTTTTAAGGCCTAAAAATGTAATATGCAAGTATATGAACATATGTACATTTCATATTCCACCATGTTAAACTTGTGGCTTCAACACCTTTATGTCATGATTATGCCAAGTTCCCTCTTTCTATCCTTTATGCGCTATTGCGATATGTAAGCGATGGGATTGCGTTTGGGGTTGGGTAAACTTAAAAGACATAAAAACATAAGATTGGGAATTTACCTATTAAGTTAGGTCTACCCATTGGGAATTTACCTATTAAGTTAGGTCTACCCAAATTCTTGAAAACTTGTAACATGTTTTGGAAACATGATGGACATGACACTTAGAAAATATAAGTGTGACCAACTCGAGGTTGGGTTGAGTTTGTAGCGTAAACCTACCCGGAACCGACCGGCTTAACTAGTTGCTACAAACAATAGGACCCAATGTGAGAAGTTGGTCATGTTGTACCTTGAACCCGAGGTTAGACCAAGTTGTGGTATAAAGCTAGCCGGAACCGACCGGCTTAACTAGTAACCGCAACGAAGTCTAATGTGAGAGGTTAAGGCACATTAATTAATTAATGCCTCATGATTAGGGTTTAAGTCATGGTCCACTTAATACTTAATCAATGGGGGCTCGGTAGATTAATCAGGGTTAAGTCGTGAACTCATCGTTACACTTAACCAAGTTAATCCATGATTAGCAAGAGGGTTAAACCGTACTTAACCCACTAGAAAATCCTAGCAATGGGGGTCCACTCCAGCAGTAATCCCAAGTTTGTATCATTATGACCCTAGGGACTAGGCTAGGGTGGGGGCACGATTACTGGACTTGAGGTAAGTGACCAAAAACGACGGCAGAGTGGTACGCCGGTGTAGTTCCGGACGGACTATGGTCGTGCACATAGTCCGTAGCCGGAGAAAACATGCAAGGGTGCCAGTAGATCAAGACTGTGCACTTATGTTTATGGTGTCCAGGGGTTGACACCCTAGGGCTTGATACACCCGAAGGGTGGACCCGGCACAGTCTGACTACAATTATGTTTGGGCCGTATTGAAACCAACACGTGACGAGTTAGGCTTAGGGAGCCGATCGATTAGACCGTTTGGTTGGACCTCGTATTAGGGTCACTTCATGTTATTGGACCTCGTATTAGGGTCACTTCATGTTATTGGACCTCGTATTAGGGTCACTTCATGTTATTGGGCCAAAGCTTGGGCCAAGGGATCATTACTTGTTTATTCAGGTCATGTTAGTTTGCTAGTACACCTGTGGTGCAAAAACCTTAAACCTGATTATGCGATGACACCTTTATCTACCTTGATAGTTAATTAACATGCTAGTATGTTATCCTTATGTTCATCCCTGCTTCTCATGTCAGTTAACTTTATCAGTTTACATTGATTGTAGTAGGGCTTACTCAGTCTTTTTGACTGACCTGTTTTCTTTCGCCTCTTTTCTTCCGTTTCCCCCCCAGGTTCTCAGGGTGGGAATATTGGAGCTTAGCTTGGATTTCTGACCGCTTGCTTGTGGGATTTAGCTCATGTACGGTTTGACATGAAGCTAGCTATGGTTATCACTTATTTTGGGGATAGTACTTATGTATTTCAGTTTTTCAGTTGATGTTGTTTTTATCTAGACTTGTTTATTTGGAAAGTTATGTTGTACCAGACTTGTTTTGAAATAGTTTGAAATCTTCCGCTGTTTTACTTATCTTATTTACTCTATTTACATATATACATATGTTCTTGTTCTGCCTTGATATATCATTATGCATGTTTACCTGATTCAAATGCCCCTCCAAAGTCAGAGTGCTTGCAAGAGACACCCTGGCGGAGGTGGGGTGTTACACATATTATTTTAAATGGTGTTTTCTTGGTGTATTTTTTTAGGTGGTTTCAGAATATAAAAAGAGAGGCATGGAATTTGTTCTACAAGCTATTAATCACCCTACATATCTCGAGGATCTCACAGGATTAACAGAACTAATGAATGCAGCTAATACATTTGACGTTGACTGGGATGATGATGCAGAAGAAGCTGACTTCTCATTATTTGTATTACAGTGCATATTCGTGCACATATCGATAGATAATCATACCGCAAAATATGATAGATGGGTCATACATTTGCGTCCAATTTAATTATCTTGTATGTATGCTATTAAATCTTAAATGCTAATCTTAATCCTTTTATTAGATGATGATTCGGTTATAGAACATTTGAATTATTACCTGATTACCAGCTGTAGGGACGTTCTTGTCAAAATAACTGCTTACATATGTTGTGCCAAACCTTCCTCTCTATTGGACAATTGATATGATTATATTACCTAAGGCATGTAAACAGAAACCTTTACCTGTGTATTTATGTACATGCAGGCATTTAGCTCCAAGCACTGGAGTTGGAGAATTACCTTCACAACCTCAGGTTTACAAATGTTTACCTGATTATTGACCATCTTATTTTGAAAATTATTTCCTACCGAATAATGTTAGGTTCATATGCATTAGGGTCCAGACAAATTCGAAGAAGAGTTAAGAAAACTAGTTTCTATGGGATTCGAGAAGGTATCGATCGGCATCTGCTTATTGTTTTATATTATGAAAAGATAAGCTGAAATGGGGTCTCCTTGCCTAACACCATTCGTACCCTTGAAATAACCATGCAAAATCCCATTGCGAGAGATTGAGAAATGAGGAGAAGAAATGGATGTATGAATCCATGCTATAACAGGAAAATTCATACGAGACAATATGGCCAGAATAGCGTGCCATGATACAGAGTCAAAAGCCTTCCTAATATCAAGCTTAAGCATACATCGGGGAGAAATATTTTTCCTGTTATAACCGCAGAGAAGCTCCTGAGTGATTAAAATGTTGTCACTTATACTTCTTCCTTTGATATACGCCGACTGATTCCCCGAAATTATGAATGGCAATACCTCCTGCATTCTGACAGCCAATATTGTTTTATATTGTTTATATAGAAGCATTTTCATGACTCAGAAGGTAGCGACTGACAATTTGTATTGTCTACCTTTTCACAGTAATTAGCTTTCATATCTTTATCTCATGTACTGTATCTACAAAAATGCAGAATTGAGCTCATATGAATCAGCAAACTGAGGAAAATACAAAAATGCTAAATAGCCTACGAGATGTTTAAAGTGGCTGATTCTTATTCAACTGCTCGGTTCTGTTTCATCTCTTTCAAATAACCAAACAAAAAAAAGTCAAAACTTGAAATTCAAATTTTATCTCTTTCAGTTCTGTTAGATTTGAATTTGACAGTTTCTGTGATCCATTAGCCAAGCATAGACTAAAATGATGATGAAATAAAAAAACAACAGATAAATAATATGAATACTATTTTATCCTCGTTTTTTTTCTATAAATCTCACCGGATTGCTTAACATATTTAACATTCAAGTGTTTAAATAGAATTATACCAAAAGTTTGGTCTCCTCCAATGAAAAATAAATCTGAATTGTCCGATGGCCAAACATATGTACATGGTTCACATATGTTTTCTTTTCATTTTGTGGTAAACAAAGCTTATTCCAGAATTCAAATATGTTAGGTATCAATCTATTTTGAGATTGTAGGTTATGCAAGTAAGATCGATTGATAAATTAATATTGCAATCTAATCTTTACCTTTCACTACCGCTCTACTCAATCATTTATTTTATTTTATCATTCTTTTTTTCTTATGATCATTCAAAGGATTTGAAACCTGCAAACATACAATTTTAGACGTGATTTCAGGTTAAAAACATATACTCGTCGACAGTTATCTACAAAAGCCTCCATGGTCACCATTTTATAGAAAAAATATATATCTATTTGTATATTACAGTTTCTTAAGTTTTCAGTCCATATCTTGAGGTAAATTTAAACTCTTATTTATTTTAATGAGTCTTCAAATCTTATTAACAGCATAATATACATTATGTATGTTTTTAGTTCAATCCTAATAAATTTAATTCAATTCATTCTTATTATTTCCCTTTGTATATCAATATTCATTACCTACTTATTCATTTTATATTCCACCCAATCTTGTTAAATTAGATTCACAACTGTATTATTATTACCATTGTAGATGTAACCTAAACTCAAATTTATTTTTAATAAGCAAAAATTCAAATGAAACACATCATCATTATCATAACTGCATAACTCTAAAAATTTGAAAATAAACCGAAAAGACTGTAATAGTTCATACCCGCTCCTTCATCTAAACATATCGAATTGAACTCTTTGGATGACACACATAACCACCGACTCCAATATCACCAAAGGTCGTAGCAAGAGGATGGATTTGTTTGGCTGTGATCTCATCCGGTAATAGTATGTTGTATAGAATCACCTTCTCATGTGTCGGAGGAACGGGTTTCCCATGTATGATGGATGCCGTCGAATCTCTGCACACTAAACTAGTTGCAACAACCTCTAGATTAAAGCTTAACACTTCACATTTTTTATTTCCCGAAACATGCAAAATCCGCGGATTAGCAACATTGTCATTGTTCAACGTTCTTCCAACATTTTCCTGATGTGTCCCGCTACTTCCTCCTTCGTTGGAAGTAATGTCTGGTGTCTGGTTTTCTCCACTCTCATATCCTCTTAAAATGCCAACAATTGAGTTCAATGTCCGATCCATATTCTCCAATTTCCCCTCAACCTTATCAATCCTTGTTGTCAAATTCTCTGAGCCTGCTTTACTCCTTTTGAGTTGTTTACGTGGAATAGAAGAAGCTTTAACTTGGGATTTTGATATCATAGTTCCAACGCTTCGAGTTCGGCCCTTTTTATCCTTGCCGAACACTTGCGATAAAATGTCTTCATCCACTGTCAAATCTTGTTCTTCGTCATCATTGATTGTTTCTTTCGCTTTTGCAATTTTAACCTAAAATATCAAAATACTAGAGATATTACATGCATTGATAAATTAATAAACTCAAAACAATAGGCAGATAAACCATGTAAACATATATGTCATAATAATAACAGCAAACAGTTCATGCCCCTTAGGGAATTACTGCATGAGATTAGGGAATTACCGCATGAGATGTGCACTGCTGACTAGTATCAAATCAAACCCATTCCGCCTATTAGGGAATTACTGCATGAGATGTATCATGTACATGTATATTATTATGCCCCTTTCTCGGTTTATACTGTTTAATTTTTTTAAAACATTTTTTGTTTGATTTTTTTTCATTTTATTGACTCTTAAGTCTTAAGGCATGTCTATGGATTTAACCAAGAAACCGGATCTGTTTCTTTGGTTTATTTTAGCACATTCTTGAAGAAGAAAAAAGAGAGCTTAACGTTTCAAAGTACGAAGAATCATCATCAATGTATTCTATGGATTTAACCAAAAAAAAGAAAAAGCATTACACAAATCTTTTGATGCCTAGCCATCAATGTATTATTTAACTTACAAAGTACGAAGAATTTGAATCCGATATGGTGCCATCTTTTTTTGTATGAGTTTTCTCCCAAACCTGACGACGTGTGATTTCTTTTTCTGGATTTTCACTTACCTGCAACCAAATATTTGAAAATAACTATTCTTTTAAGTTGAAAAAAAAAAATCAGGCTGTAATGTAGGTAATTTAATTTGAATGTACCATCTTATGTTCTACCACGGCATGACTTGTACGACCACTGTGATGACTATAATTGTATTGTGATCTGTTTTTTTTTGCCTAGCTCTCTTCTTTCGCGTGCACCGGGTTTTGCTTCGTTATTCAAGAATCCATCCCAATCTTCTGGGCTAACTTTTGGAGGACAGTTTTTCCTCCTTTCTTCATCATTATCAAATTTGTCGTAGTACCCTGTCCTCAATTCGCTTTTGTATCTTCTAAATGACTCACACGTTTTTTTTTAAATAAAGCTCTTTTGCATTTGACTCTAGCTCAAAAAATGTCTGTATATGATGAAGATAAAAAAAACATTAATGTAATGCAAAACATCAAATTCATTTATTTAACTTCATTATAAAAACTGTTAATGTGTTAAGTAACTGTTAATGTATAATTTCTTATAAAACAAACAAAAAGCAAAATGAACATAGTTGTCATGGCTTACCCGCAATTCATTCCAAACGTCATCTTTACATTTCTTGGGTACTTTATCCCAACTTTCATATGATATTGGCACGTGAATTCGTACCAGTTTACCAATTTTACTGCCTATTTTTCCAGCATTATCTGAAATTGGAGCACCATAAGCGTTTTCCTCAACTTTATGGGGTTGTGAAGATGACGAATGACCGACTAAATGGATCGACGCTTCTGCGGCTGCTGACATTAATACTGTATGAAATTTTAATAAAAGAGAGCTAATCAGCAGATTCTATAAATTATTTTATAGGTGTCCAAAAGAATATGCTACTTGGTATTTGGAATCGCACATTGTATATGTGTAGCAAAAAAATTGATTGCTTAAGGCCTAATTGTACATGTGGTACATTTTGTCTAGGTTGGAGAAAATGGTTCAGAGTTGCACTATCCTAAGACTCAAAAAGTTGGATTCTTCTTGGGCTTTGACCAACTGAAATGTAATCCAAATATAGATACTAGTCATAATAGATACAATGTGTAAATTAATGGGTACAATGTGCAAAATAAATAGGACTGTGGATAACTGAATAATCAGTACAATGATATATTAGAAAGAATACAATGGATCAATATATAAGGGAGTCCAAAAAAATAAAGTTACTGTTTGAACACAATAGCTTATGTTTAAACACAGGCTTTGTTTAAAACACAAAAGCTTATGTTTAAAAAAATGATGTTGCTGTATATAAACATAGCACCAGTTGTGTTAAAAACACTTTTGAAACATAGATTGTTGTGTTTTAACACAACAACCTGTGCTTAACATGGAGGCAACATGTGTTCAAACACAAATGCAACCTACATTCAAACATAGTGTTTAAACTTCAAACATAGTAGTTTAAACAAAGCTCAGGGTCTGCGTTGGAGAAGAATTTGCTTTTATTTTCCTGATGGTATGACAGCTTGTTTTATGGGGTTTGACCCTGCCATGAGGTTGTCTAGTGTTTTTGCTTCTTGGATTATTTTCGCTGCTGTTGAAATATATAATTTAGGAAACACATCTTATTACCGAGATATCCACTCACCATTTATTGTTTCTTATTTTTCTTATTTTTTTCGAATGGAGAAACGATGCTGAAATGCTTAGAAGCTTATTATACAAGATTTTCTTATTTTTCTATCCTTTTAAAATTTGATGTTTTTACTATGGTTACTATGGAAAATTCTTTGCCCTTTGGGCAGTCTGGACAAGGTTACTAGCTAAGATATATATCATCTCGTTATGCGATGTTCTATTTATTTACATGTTAAGTTTTGTATTATCATTTATGACAAAGAAAATGTTCACTTTGAAGGAAGATTCTCTGATGTAGAACGGAATAGTTGTCGCCGGTGTACTTATTAAATTTTTTATTGTTATTTATAGCGGAGAATACTTATTAAATTTGACCTTATCTCAAATGCGTAAATATTCACAAGACCTTCCAGAAAACCAATAACTGCTTTTTGGGGAATCCTTCAAAATACACAATCTTTGTAAAACAAAATAGTTATGGTTAGTGTTTTTGAGGCAATCTCCTGAAAATAATGCGACTAAAATATTAGTTTTGGACAAAATGTTGCCTGAAATGTTTTTCAATAATAGTTTTGTTAGGAAACTTTCAGTAGAGCTTGGAAAATTCTCCGATTTGTACAAGATAGATATTTCTATAAATAACTTTGAAGAAGAATTGCAAAAAAATTATGTGCAAGAAAAGCTTTAACATCGTTTTTTTGACCTTTTCTTCATTTATTTACTTGTTAATTAAACATATGTTGGTGCTTCATAATTTATTTACTTGTTAATTAAACATATCAGGGTATGAATATACTTTAATGTTGGTGCTTCATAAAAATTGTGCAAGAAGATATTACATACATTTATTTACTTGTTAATTAAACATATGTTGGTGCTTCATAATTTGCACATATGAATATACTTTAATGAATATACTTTACACATATGAATATGTTGCATTCTATAATGATGTTGGTGCTTAATAATTTAAGTAAAATGATGGTAATTATTTGTAGAAAAGGTAGCCAAAAATGATAGTGAGCTAAATGCTCGGCTGAGAAAGTTAGGTTTCATTAAATAAACATATTACCTGCTCGAATCAAGAAATCTCAACTGCAATCTCTTGTTGTCGTTGGCTCGGTGACAACCTGCCTACAATGTTCATTAATAGTCAGTCAGGCAAACTAGTAAATCATATATAGTCAGTCAGGCATTGTCGATAAATATCATCTATACTTTATCCCCAACAGACAAACTGAAAAGAAGTATAAAAGTTATAGCCAAATGATGTATAAGTGGAAAAAGATCTTACTTACCAGCCTTGCACCGTGTGCATATCTGACTATGATGTAAACATTACAAACAAGGAAACTCAACTTAATTAAGAAACAAACAAAACAAATTACATTAAGAATTTTAAATTCAAGGAGGTAACTCAATTCAATTAAGAAACATACACAACAAACATCACAAATGAGTTCACACACAACAAACATCACAAACGATTCCATACATAGCAAACATTACAAACGCTGATAATATTCATAGTAAAAAAAAAAAGTTAGCCACATTTGAAATTCGACTCAATTCAATTAAGAAATACATCTTATATTAACAAATGCATTTGGTAAGATCTTCTAATTTATTGTTATCTTCAAAGACTGATTGATAAGCAGTAGGAAACTCAACATCATCCACAGCTGTAGTCAACCGCTTAGGTGTGTGTAAAACCACAAACCATCCACTATTTTTAAGATCTTTTGAATAGAACACTTGTGTAACGACCCGGATTTTCGGAGACTTTGGTTATCGACATAAGCTCGATGTCGATAACCAAAACATCGAAAAATCCTGGTAATTAGTGAAAGAAATTAGAGGGTGAGGAAAGATAAGATAGAAACTTAGAATAGAAGAAGAAGAAGAACACAACATCAGAGTAACACGAATCTCACAGCGGAACGAATAAATATATTTCATAACATAACTTTGAAATACAAACTTGGTACTTGAATATACATATCATTATCAAAGTACAGCACTTACAACACAGCGGAAATAAACTATAGCTATATGATCTTGAAGCCTCCTGCTCCAAGCTCTTCCAGTATATCTGTAAATCCCGACTACTTGACTGCCCGTACAAATTTAGGCACCCAAGAGTTTAGGAAAAACAACAAAGTAAACTCCGGGTCAGTCATGGGACTGGTATGAGTAAAACAGTTTAAAAACAGTTCGAACAAGTAAATGATATCTCATAAGACCACGCCGCATAACGGAACGGGTTTTTCCCTTATGAGAATCCAAAATATCTTTATATCAAAAACCTTTTGATATTATAATAATGTCTATCAACCACAGTATATATAGTCATCTAGCAGAAACGCATTCATCTCACGTCCTACATATATAGTATACAATCAAAACCGCAAGCACGTATTGGGTAATGGATTTCCAACTATGACAAGGTATGGAATCACCTTCCGCTTGTGTACCTCTAGAGAGGAATACACTGGGTTCAACAAGAACATCTTGCAACCCGGCCACACATGACCGACCACTCATTTCGCTTGAGTGTATCGAATGTATATCACCAACAGTTGGGATCAACAACCGTTTCCCGAATGGGACAGCATCAACAATAGATTTTTAGAAGTAAATGAAACTCTAGATCAGGTGATTATACACCCTACTTCGGTGCGACCGACTTAGCCATGCTGCCTGCCCGATTTCTGTCATTTACCGGATGATGAGGCTAGTAGCTACGCTTTATCATCACATCAGATTCACTTTGAATGTCACATCATCAAATCCATCAAATCACCGATTGACGTCCTCAACCATACATTATATGTTAGCTAAAAGAAGTTTCCTTCTCTGCTTCCACTCTTGGTACGGTTGGAGAAATCAATATACGTGATCGTCTGGAAATACTCTGTCAGACATCCGTCCATACAAGTCATCCAGGAACAGGATGAACCGAAGGCACTATTCTGTAAACAGGATAGCCCTTGCATAACTCCGTCTTCAATTTCCTTTGGCATATATGATTCGCAACGCTTATGCCAATACAGAGTGGTTCTTTGGATAATAATCCAACCGGTCTCTCCGTATTAACAACGTTAAAATGGTCAAAAACTTCGATAGTCTGTGATTTAACTATCGAATAAAAACAAGTGTGCAAACAACGATATTATTTCCAAATGGAAATTATATCGGTCAAACATCATTTAACATTCATCTCTTAGTTCATTTTTTAATTATTTCCTGTTTCCCTACGTTCAATATTCCTTATTTTCTAAATTGGGAAAATATATGTTATTAACAATGGAAAACATTTCCATTTCTCGTTTTCTTTATTAGAAAACATTTCTGGTTTCTTATTTGGAAAACATTTCCAAAGCTTCTTCATTGGACTTAGGCAGATGTTTTAAACAAACATCTCTATGCCAACTCAAACCATTTCCTTTACTGCCGAACATTAACTATTCCTTGGTTAAAATGAAGCCAATCAAGTTGGGGTAGAACTACCTCTCAGACCTTAACTGAACAACATTTCTAACTTTGAAATAGGCAAAGTTCACTTTATATTCCTTTAACAAACTTCCTTACTTAACCCTCCTTCGAATAACTATATTCGATTGACTCTTATCAATTAACTCTATTGGACTAACCCCTATCAATTAACTCTATTGGACTAACACTATTTGACTAACGCTATTTATTTACTCATTTCACTTACTCTTTTCGAATAAACTATATTCGATAATTCCTTTTACTTTCTATTCGAATAACTATATTCGATTTACTCATTTGCTTCTATTCTAATCGATTAAACTAACATCGATTATCTCCTTTCAACTTTATTCTCTAATCGATTAACCTACATCGATTAACTTCTTTGATAAACTACGTTTTCCGTTACAACTATTTCCTTCTTATAACGTTTACTTACCGTTACAAATATATCCTATTTATAACTTCTATTTACCGTTACAAATATTTCCTATTTATAACTTCTATTTACCGTTACAAATATTTCCTATTTATAACGTTTACCTACCGTTACAAATATATCCTATTTATAACTTCTATTTGCCGTTACAAATATTTCCTATTTATAACTTCTATTTACCGTTACAAATATTTCCTATTTATAACTTCTATTTATTTTCTAAATAAATATCCCTTTTGTAAAACCGTGTTCGTTTTATAAATAATTCCTTTTATAAAATCCTGTGATTTTATAAAATTCCTTTATTTCAATATACATTGAAGTACTTCTTTTTACATCCCAGGGTCTTTTATGATATTTACAATATCGAATAACAATGATCAACATCATTCCAACACACATAATCCATAACAGATTATATAACACATCATATATCACAATATATGAAAAACAGTAAAATAAATGTTGAGGAATCCAGTTGGATTCCTCCAACCTGCCTCCCTGCATCACAGATGTTAAACAATATAGATAACATCACTTTTCAGTTCTATATGATATATTCTGTTAAACAGAATCAATATAGAAAATTTAACTAAATGTCTTGCAGTTCAATAAAACAGTCAACATACAGTCAATCAACCAATATCTAACAGTTCTAAAAGTACAACATGAAATTATAAACTGTTCAGAGTTAGTGAGATTTACTCACATTGGCAGTTCATCGTCAAAACGATAAAATGTTTATTTGATTTGAATCAAACAATTTACTTCGCCATAAATTCAAACGAGCCCCAATCCACTCTCAGTCAGCTTCAGTGTGAAGCTCTCGTTCATACGGTCCCAACGGATCTAATTTTGTGAAATTCCGATAATGTATGAATGAAATATTAATATCACAACTTATACAATTATTTAATGGTTTTAAATAAAACTAGGTTGATTCATTTTTAAATTGGGCTCACCCATTCAATCTTGGCCCACTCAAACATCAGCCCGTCCCCCCTTAATTCCATTTCTCCCCTATGTCATAAAACTGACGCTGCTGTAACTCAAAACCGACGTTGACCCGTCCCCTTTGACCATCCACGGCTTCCATCTCAGCCACCGTACACCAGCTCCGACGCCACCAAACGCCACACCAAGCCGATCTCCTCCTGACTATCCCCACTGTGTTCAACTCGACAAGCCCCCCTGTATATCGACCTGCTGCCTCGTCCTCAAATCCACCCCATCGTACTTCGCCAAGGACTGTCGAACCCCTTCAAACCACCTGCGCCTGATGCGCTCCGCCACGACAAACCCTCTTCCACCACTTGCTTGGCCTACAACGGCCCCTAACTCCGATAGGGTTCAACCGTAGATTCTCCGGTGTATTTTCGAGCAACACAGAAATGCGTCGCACCCCAAACAAAGACTACCCATTCGAAGCTTCCCTCCTCCTGAGTCTAAGGATACTTGCTTTGGAATTTTACCATTTTTTCTTTGATTTTTGTTTTGAATTTAAACTCTCGTTTTGGTTTTTTTGCAAGAGAATTTGTGGCAGCCGATGAGAACGTTTTTATAAAGGGTGATAGATTTTTGTGTGGCTCAAGACGAAGGAGACGTGGCCTTGTTTTAGGTCCACACAAAATTTAGGATATTTTTATATTTGATTTTCGTAAATTCAATTCATATACAATTTCTATAGACAGAATTAACTACATCATTGTGACGACCAATGGGTCAGGATCCAAAAAATATAATAATACCGGTAGATGGACTCATATTGTGTAACCCCAAAATGTTGATTACAGGGTGCACAATACCCCAAATAAAAAGTTGCTTATTTAATTAATTAAAAATTTCAGTAAAATTCTAAAAATTAAATTATCGTTATGTCCCAAAAGAACCTTGTCTAAATTCAAACCCGATATCTAGTTATTTTGAAATAACCGTTATGGTCGATAAACGATTCTATAGCGACTATTTTAAAATTTGATTTGGACATATCTCAAAATCTACACGATGAAATCCTGATTTTTCTCTTCCACTAGAAAGATATACTCCACCAGCTCCACACGTTTCTTGTTTCACAGAAATCCGGCTTCAAACGAATCCTGTACATTCAATTGAAGTTCAAATCGCCAAATAGCGAACTACAGTACCATTCGAGCTCGTTTATAATTATATTATAAACTATACGTTCAACTGTCGACGATTGAATATATTCGTTATTCAAATTCAATTCCTAGTTGAATTAAACATCACAGATGATCCAGTTCACCCCATATCGTCATTTCGGCCAATTCTGTTTATTCAGAATTAAATATATTATTTAATTTATTATTTAAATTAAATACTCACCATTATTTAATTCAACGACCATGTAATTCACTAAACCACCATTTATACAATTAAATAAATTAATCATAATACCCCTGCCAATGCGGGTCATTACAATCTTCCCCACTTAAAATAATTTCGTCCTCGAAATTGCTAAAAAGTAGAGGACGACCCTATCGACTGGTTAGAACATATTTGTTCACTTCTTAACTTCAGTTTTCAATTGAACCAATTTAATTTCGATTATTAATTAATTCTTATCAACGAAAATTTTCAAAAATCCTGAAAATTTTCTAATGCCTTAACTTTTCGAAAAATTTCGTCAGCACCTCCTTTGTTCTGGTCAATCGGTCAAACTCCAACTCGCCTCTCTGGGCCATCTCCAACCCAAAAGAAAATCAAACAGCCAAGCGGCTTGCAAATTCGGCTCATAAATCTTATATCCAATAGAAATATAAACTGGTACCTTTTTGTCGGGCATATCAACCCCATCACTTCCATATGCTACCAACTCAGCATATACTAATATTAATCAATCCAAACTCTGATCAATTTATCCTCAACACTACCATTCGCTTTTTTACCAAGCCAAATTTTCATTTCAACTCAAGTTTCGTTCTTGATCCCCAACTCTTAACTTGATTATCACCTTACACTTCACATTTGAATCTCACAATCAAATTTGCCTTGATATCATTCTAATTCAATCTCAGTTACCGCTTTACTGGCTTTACTTTAATTCAAACTTTCTTTCACAAATTTCTGTTAAATTTGTTTTTAATTCAAACAGTCTTTCCCTGGGAGTTTTAAACAGTTTACACTTTTCAAAAATCAAAATTTTCTTTTTGAAATTCAACTGAGCCCATAATCAATATTCCATTAGTTAAATCACTTCTCTATTTCTTTATCAATATTTGTTAACCAAATATTTTCAATAACCATATTGGCCTTTTATGTTCTTTGGAAAACATTTCCGAATATCGCCTTCCTTTATTTTCTAAACTTTAGAAAATATATGCTATTTATAATTGGAAAATGTTCCAATTACCTATCTCTTTTCCATCTCGTTTATTTCTATACTTAGGAAATGTCTATATTCTATTTCCAATCTTACATTTCATTTGGGTTAAAACGGATGTTGTGTAAAACATCGTTACGACAACCCAAATACTATATTCAGCTAACTCTTATTCGACATTTGATCTTCGAGCCTGAAATCTTACTATTTATTTGTTAATAATGAAATCAATCAAGTTGGGGTATAACTACCTCTCAGACCTTGACTGAATAACATTTATAACGTCAAAACAGATATGACTACTTATTCGAATAATCAATATAATACAACTAATTCTTCACTTTTAAACACGTATACGCTTTCTCTTTCTATTCTTACTAGATTTTATTCTTAGTCTCCCTTTTTTATTTTACTATTCTATTTCTAAGCTTGATTCCTTATCGACTTCTACATATATATCGATACGTTGATTTCTAACTATCAAATTATCTTAAAAATATTCTAACTCCTTAAATTCCCGGAAAAATTTGCCATAACCTCCTTTGTACCAGGAGCATCGGGATATTTCAAATAGCCTCCCATGGCCCTCACCAATCCAAAAGAAAAAGAAAAAGCCAAGCGGCTAGCCGATACGGCGCATAAAATCTCATATATGAATTAAATACATACCTTTTATCGAGCATTCTATTTATATACCTTCATATCTATCCATACCTATCTCATGTATATTTATACATTTCTAATTCATTTCAACTTAATCCAATCGTTTTAACTTATTTCGTTAAGTGATTTTCAAATTACTGGTTTGCCCATTTCACCTTGTTATTTGAATATACATGTTCAAATATATGTTTAACTTGTTTATCAACTAATTGAATTCCTTCTCAATTCTATTTGAATTTCCTATATTCAAATTCCATTTCGATTCTCTCATTCAAATTCTATATTTGAATTTCATTTCAATTCCCTTTGAATCTTCTATATTCAAATTTCAAATTCAATTCTATTTGAATCTTCTTTATTCAAATTTCATTTCACATTCGATATTCAAATCCTATATTTGAAATCTTTTATATTTTCTATATCCAAACGCCATTTGAATTTCTATATTCAAATTCTATATCACTTCCATTGAGTTTTATATATTCAATTTGTATGGTTTAAATTCCATTTGAATTCTATATTCAAATTCTATATATCCAAATCCTATATTTGAATTCCATTTGAATTTCTATATTCAAATCCCGTTTGAATTTCCTTATTTAAATTCTATGTTTGAACTTCCTTTATTCAAATTTCTTTAAATAAGTCTTGATTTCAATTTCTTTTGAAATCGATATTTCTACCTTTAGAAGATAAATTTCCCTTTCAATTTCACACTTGTATTTTATTTCTGAATTATCCGATGAAAAATTCTCTTCACTTCATTTATAAACTTCGTTTATAAAAGCACTATTTATAAACTTCGTTTATAAAGGAACTTCTCGTTTTTATTTCTTTTAAAACAAGTTAATATTTCAAATCTATTTAAAAGTTCAAAATCTATTTTATAAATCCCATTTTGAAATTCAACACACTTGTCTTTCCCAAAACAAATTCAAAACAGTATCTCTGGTAGTAATTCGTCACTTACAACTCGAAAATGAATACTGATGATGCAGCTGTCATCATCAGAATCTATTTTCCAGCGATCGAAGTGAGTTCAATACTATAAAACCATTTCTAAACATTTCCACTTTGAAATTCATTTCAAAATATAATTCACACTGCTTGTAAAACAATTTAAAATCTCCCAGGATCTTGAATTTTCCTTATTTTCAATCATAATCCATTTACAAACACTTATCCAATTCTCCAGAGTCTTAACTTCTATTCTGGTTTAAATTTCAGATTTAAGTCATCTGATTTCACGTATTTCATTTATATGAATTCTAATTGGTTATTTACATAACCATTTAATTTATAATCTTACTCGATTATAATAACAACCAATATATCCAATATATATCAAAATATACGTTGGGTAAACTATTTTCATTTACCCTCCTTTAAAACATACCATGATGGTTCATCGTATTCAAGTGTTTAGTAACTCCTACCGATACAGTGGATCAAACTGATCGACCAGAACTCATAAACGACTCAACCAATGAATCTCCACAATATAAAACAAATTTTTATATCAATAACAAATACGTTCACTCGTATATATACACTCAGTCTCAGTCTAGGGTATTACTAACCCTATCTCTACCGAGTCACGCCACAGAGCCAAGTAATTCTTAACTTAAGCTCTGATACCAACTGTAACGACCCGGATTTTCGGAGACTTTGGTTATCGACATAAGCTCGATGTCGATAACCAAAACATCGAAAAATCCTGGTAATTAGTGAAAGAAATTAGAGGGTGAGGAAAGATAAGATAGAAACTTAGAATAGAAGAAGAAGAAGAACACAACATCAGAGTAACACGAATCTCACAGCGGAACGAATAAATATATTTCATAACATAACTTTGAAATACAAACTTGGTACTTGAATATACATATCATTATCAAAGTACAGCACTTACAACACAGCGGAAATAAACTATAGCTATATGATCGTGAAGCCTCCTGCTCCAAGCTCTATCAGTATATCTGTAAATCCCGACTACTTGACTGCCCGTACAAATTTAGGCACCCAAGAGTTTAGGAAAAACAACAAAGTAAACTCCGGGTCAGTCATGGGACTGGTATGAGTAAAACAGTTTAAAAACAGTTCGAACAAGTAAATGATATCTCATAAGACCACGCCGCATAACGGAACGGGTTTTTCCCTTATGAGAATCCAAAATATCTTTATATCAAAAACCTTTTGATATTATAATAATGTCTATCAACCACAGTATATATAGTCATCTAGCAGAAACGCTTTCATCTCACGTCCTACATATATAGTATACAATCAAAACCGCAAGCACGTATTGGGTAATGGATTTCCAACTATGACAAGGTATGGAATCACCTTCCGCTTGTGTACCTCTAGAGAGGAATACACTGGGTTCAACAAGAACATCTTGCAACCCGGCCACACATGACCGACCACTCATTTCGCTTGAGTGTATCGAATGTATATCACCAACAGTTGGGATCAACAACCATTTCCCGAATGGGACAGCATCAACAATAGATTTTTAGAAGTAAATGAAACTCTAGATCAGGTGATTATACACCCTACTTCGGTGCGACCGACTTAGCCATGCTGCCTGCCCGATTTCTGTCATTTACCGGATGATGAGGCTAGTAGCTACGCTTTATCATCACATCAGATTCACTTTGAATGTCACATCATCAAATCCATCAAATCACCGATTGACGTCCTCAACCATACATTATATGTTAGCTAAAAGAAGTTTCCTTCTCCGCTTCCACTCTTGGTACGGTTGGAGAAATCAATATACGTGATCGTCTGGAAATACTCTGTCAGACATCCGTCCATACAAGTCATCGAGGAACAGGATGAACCGAAGGCACTATTCTGTAAACAGGATAGCCCTTGCATAACTCCGTCTTCAATTTCCTTTGGCATATATGATTCGCAACGCTTATGCCAATACAGAGTGGTTCTTTGGATAATAATCCAACCGGTCTCTCCATATTAACAACGTTAAAATGGTCAAAAACTTCGATAGTCTGTGATTTAACTATCGAATAAAAACAAGTGTGCAAACAACGATATTATTTCCAAATGGAAATTATATCGATCAAACATCATTTAACATTCATCTCTTAGTTCATTTTTTAATTATTTCCTGTTTCCCTACGTTCAATATTCCTTATTTTCTAAATTGGGAAAATATATGTTATTAACAATGGAAAACATTTCCATTTCTCGTTTTCTTTATTAGAAAACATTTCTGGTTTCTTATTTGGAAAACATTTCCAAAGCTTCTTCATTGGACTTAGGCAGATGTTTTAAACAAACATCTCTATGCCAACTCAAACCATTTCCTTTACTGCCGAACATTAACTATTCCTTGGTTAAAATGAAGCCAATCAAGTTGGGGTAGAACTACCTCTCAGACCTTAACTGAACAACATTTCTAACTTTGAAATAGGCAAAGTTCACTTTATATTCCTTTAACAAACTTCCTTACTTAACCCTCCTTCGAATAACTATATTCGATTGACTCTTATCAATTAACTCTATTGGACTAACCCCTATCAATTAACTCTATTGGACTAACACTATTTGACTAACGCTATTTATTTACTCATTTCACTTACTCTTTTCGAATAAACTATATTCGATAATTCCTTTTACTTTCTATTCGAATAACTATATTCGATTTACTCATTTGCTTCTATTCTAATCGATTAAACTAACATCGATTATCTCCTTTCAACTTTATTCTCTAATCGATTAACCTACATCGATTAACTTCTTTGATAAACTACGTTTTCCGTTACAACTATTTCATTCTTATAACGTTTACTTACCGTTACAAATATATCCTATTTATAACTTCTATTTACCGTTACAAATATTTCCTATTTATAACTTCTATTTACCGTTACAAATATTTCCTATTTATAACGTTTACCTACCGTTACAAATATATCCTATTTATAACTTCTATTTGCCGTTACAAATATTTCCTATTTATAACTTCTATTTACCGTTACAAATATTTCCTATTTATAACTTCTATTTATTTTCTAAATAAATATCCCTTTTGTAAAACCGTGTTCGTTTTATAAATAATTCCTTTCATAAAATCCTGTGATTTTATAAAATTCCTTTATTTCAATATACATTGAAATACTTCTTTTTACATCCCAGGGTCTTTTATGATATTTACAATATCGAATAACAATGATCAACATCATTCCAACACACATAATCCATAACAGATTATATAACACATCATATATCACAATATATGAAAAACAGTAAAATAAATGTTGAGGAATCCAGTTGGATTCCTCCAACCTGCCTCCCTGCATCACAGATGTTAAACAATATAGATAACATCACTTTTCAGTTCTATATGATATATTCTGTTAAACAGAATCAATATAGAAAATTTAACTAACTGACTAGCAGTTCAATCAAACAGTCAACATACAGTCAATCAACCAATATCTAACAGTTCTAAAAGTACAACATGAAATTATAAACTGTTCAGAGTTAGTGAGATTTACTCACATTGGCAGTTCATCGTTAAAAACGATAAAATGTTTATTTGATTTGAATCAAACAATTTACTTCGCCATAAATTCAAACGAGCCCCAATCCACTCCCAGTCAGCTTCAGTGTGAAGCTCTCGTTCATACGGTCCCAACGGATCTAATTTTGTGAAATTCCGATAATGTATGAATGAAATATTAATATCACAACTTATACAATTATTTAATGGTTTTAAATAAAACTAGGTTGATTCATTTTTAAATTGGGCTCACCCATTCAATCTTGGCCCACTCAAACATCAGCCCGTCCCCCCTTAATTCCGTTTCTCCCCTATGTCATAAAACTGATGCTGCTGTAACTCAAAACCGACGTTGACCCGTCCCCTTTGACCATCCACGGCTTCCATCTCAGCCACCGTACACCAGCTCCGACGCCACCAAACGCCACACCAAGCCGATCTCCTCCTGACTATCCCCACCGTGTTCAACTCGACAAGCCGCCCTGTATATCGACCTGCTGCCTCGTCCTCAAATCCACCCCATCGTACTTCGCCAAGGACTGTCGAACCCCTTCAAACCACCTGCGCCTGATGCGCTCCGCCACGACAAACCCTCTTCCACCACTTGCTTGGCCTACAACGGCCCCTAACTCCGATAGGGTTCAACCGTAGATTCTCCTGTGTATTTTCGAGCAACACAGAAATGCGTCGCACCCCAAACAAAGACTACCCATTCGAAGCTTCCCTCCTCCCGAGTCTAAGGATACTTGCTTTGGAATTTTACCATTTTTTCTTTGATTTTTGTTTTGAATTTAAACTCTCGTTTTGGTTTTTTTGCAAGAGAATTTGTGGCAGCCGATGAGAACGTTTTTATAAAGGGTGATAGATTTTTGTGTGGCTCAAGACGAAGGAGACGTGGCCTTGTTTTAGGTCCACACAAAATTTAGGATATTTTTATATTTGATTTTCGTAAATTCAATTCATATACAATTTCTATAGACAGAATTAACTACATCATTGTGACGACCAATGGGTCAGGATCCAAAAAATATAATAATACCGGTAGATGGACTCATATTGTGTAACCCCAAAATGTTGATTACAGGGTGCACAATACCCCAAATAAAAAGTTGCTTATTTAATTAATTAAAAATTTCAGTAAAATTCTAAAAATTAAATTATCGTTATGTCCCAAAAGAACCTTGTCTAAATTCAAACCCGATATCTAGTTATTTTGAAATAACCGTTATGGTCGATAAACGATTCTATAGCGACTATTTTAAAATTTGATTTGGACATATCTCAAAATCTACACGATGAAATCCTGATTTTTCTCTTCCACTAGAAAGATATACTCCACCAGCTCCACACGTTTCTTGTTTCACAGAAATCCGGCTTCAAACGAATCCTGTACATTCAATTGAAGTTCAAATCGCCAAATAGCGAACTACAGCACCATTCGAGCTCGTTTATAATTATATTATAAACTATACGTTCAACTGTCGACGATTGAATACATTCGTTATTCAAATTCAATTCCTAGTTGAATTAAACATCACAGTTGATCCAGTTCACCCCATATCGTCATTTCGGCCAATTCTGTTTATTCAGAATTAAATATATTATTTAATTTATTATTTAAATTAAATACTCACCATTATTTAATTCAACGACCATGTAATTCACTAAACCACCATTTATACAATTAAATAAATTAATCATAATACCCCTGCCAATGCGGGTCATTACAACTTGACTTGCTTCCGACGCTAGAATAAATGGCTCATCATTAATCCTATATTTTGTCTTTAATTTTCCTAAGTTTACCGTAATCAAGTTTGAAACAGAATCAAACTTGCAACCATTGACCTTATCTTCGATCTTCACCCAATCACAATAACAAACTGTTTGTTTGAAATCTATGTAATCCAACTCAATTATCTCCTGAATAACTCCATAATACATTGCTTCCGCTTCTTTATAATTTTTATCTTTTCCACTGGCCCTAAATTTTGTAAATGCTCTCATGCATACATCGCTGTCTTGTGTTACCATCCGCTCTTCATAAAGCTTTGGGGAAAATGTAAACCCATGTAATTGGTACTTCATATAACTACGTGCCTTGAACTTTGGCCCATTCACAAGCCGCCAAAGAGTTGAATCATCATCTTTTGTTTTCACCAACTAAAAAAATAAAATATGTGAAAATATTATTAATAAGGTGTATGACTCATCTAAGTATGTGTGAAATATATTATATAAACTTTAATATACCTCGCCATGTAACCATAGAGTAAAACTTAGACATGCTTCCATGGACGAAACCCCACTTCGAAATTGAGATTTAGTACTTTTGACATAAATGTTATACCTCCTTCAAGAAACACATTTCAATATATTAATATGAGTTGATTTAAAGTAGTGAAGATTCAGGAGTTATTCATGAACTTACTTCTCCCATTCATCCAATCCATCATACTTATTGAGGACCCATCTACGAACTTGTTCAAATTGCATTGTGGTTAAGGTTATGTCTTTACCATTATCTAGAGGCATCTCACCAGCAAACTCATCATCCTCATCTAAAAAAGCCTCACGGGTATGTTTATGCGTGCCATCGCCTCCTTTTGGCATATACTCCATGCAATAAAGACTAGCTTCCTGTGTGATATATCCTTCTGCAATACATCCTTCAATATACCTTTTGTTGCGCACATATCCTTTATATGTTTTCATTAACCTATGAACGTAAATCAATTATAAATAACTAGTACCTATTTAAATCGAATGATGAACAAAACTAAATTTAGTAATTTACCTTTCAAAAGGATACATCCACCTATATCTAACAGGACCGCAAATCAATGCTTCATCGGCTAAATGAATCATAAGGTGGATGCTAATGACAAAAAATGCAGGTGGAAAATATTTTTCAAACACAGAAATTGCTTCTGCCAAACTAGCCTTTGCTTTTAAAAGATGTTCTCTGTTGATCACCTTTGAGCATAAAATGTTAAAGAATAGACTTACACGATGTATAGCATTATGCAAATCCTTATGTTGTGGATAAGAATGTTGAATCAATACCGGAAGTAATTGTTGCATTATGACGTGATAATCATGCGACTTCATATTTGTTAATTCAGGAGGATTGATGCTCACATTGTTATTGAAATTGGAAGAGAATTTACTAGGCACTTTCAGGTTTTTCAAAATGGTGCAAAATCGTAATCTTTCGTCTTTGCTCAAGGCGAAAGCTGCCTCTAGTATGATTACTTTATTTGTTTCAGGATCTTCCATCATCCAAAATTTTTGTTTTATGCCCATGATTTTCAAATCCTTACGTGCACTGATGCCATCTTTTGACTTGTCTTTATGACCCAATATTGTGTTAATGAGATGCTCAGTGGCATTCTTCTCCGTATGCATAACATCAATATTATGTCGGATCACATTTGCTTTCCAATATGGTAAATCAAAGAAAATGGATCTCCTATACCATGCGGGAACATTGTCAGCTTCTTCTTCACCGGTTTTCTTTTTCCGTTTTCGACCGATTTCCGATTTATTTTTACCAACTTTCATTTTGATATTAGCTACCTTCTCTTCAACTTGATAACCAGTCAATGGCCGTGGAGGACGACGATATTCTTGTTTGTTATCAAAGTTTGTTTTATCGTCTCGAAACTTGTGTTTGAAAGGAAGAAATCTTCGATGTCCCATGTAACATATCTTCTTACTTTCAGGAAGATAGTAAGAACAAGTGTCCTCCCCACATGTAGGACACGCAAAATAGCCATGAGTTGTGCATCCAGATAAAGTCCCAAGTGCAGGATGATCGTGAATCGCCCACAACAACCTAGCTCTCATTGTAAACTCAGATTTATTAAATGAGTCAAATGCAACGATCCCTTTCCATAACTGTTGTAACTCGTCTACCAATGGTTGCAAATAGACATCAATATCTTTTCCCGGTTGTTTTGGCCCAGAAATCAACAATGTCAACATTGAAAACTCTCTTTTCATGTACATGGATGGAGGAAGATTATACGGTACTACAATTAATGGCCAACAGGTATAACGGCTACCCAGAGATGCATGTGGATTGAAACCATCCGTTGCTAATCCAAGCGTGACATTTCGTGATTCCACGGCAAACGTTTTATCAAAAGAATCTGCAGCTCGCCATTGAGAAGTGTCACATGGGTGACGCATTACATCTGAATTAGACTTGGCACGAGCATGCCAAGTCATAGCATCTGCTATCCATGGTATAGTATACAATCTCCTCAACCTAGAAATTAGAGGGAAATGTCTCAACATCTTTTGAGGTACTTTGGTAGCTCTTTCCTCTTCGTTGAATGTTGTTTTATATCTTGGATCTTTGCAAACTGGACAAAAAACTCTATTTGCGTCATCTTTCCAATATAAAATGCAGTCATTAATGCATGCATCATAAGTTTTATAATCCATCCCAACTTGTTTAATCATCTTCTTCATGTCGGGATACTTTGTTGGTATTGTATTACCTTCAGGGAGTAATTCCTTTAAAAATTCAAGGAGTGCAGTCACGCCGTTGTCAGAAAAGCTGTACTGGGTTTTCAAGCTATTCATCTTGATGATGAAATATAATGTTGTTATCCCTTTTGGACATGAAGGATACAACGGTTCTTTTGCATTATCAAAAAGTGATTTATACTCCTTATTTTGATTGGTCTGCCAGTCAACATCAACCGTAGGTAATTCTCCACTATTATCTGGCAACAAACTTGTTGGTTGAAAATGATGAAATCTATCAGCATCATTAACCAGATCCTCCATCCTAGGAAGTTCAGACTCATTGGTACTTACGACTTCAATAACAAGTTGTTTTTGCCTCCTCGCCGACTCTTCCCCATGGAAATGCCAAACAGTATATGATTGGACAATTCCATGTCTAAGCAGATGATAATGAATTTCATCTTCGTTTTTTCATTGTTGCACTGTGTATAAGGACAAGAATAGATTTCCTTATTATCACCATTCTCCTTAACAAAATCAATAAACTTCTGCACTCCTTCCACATATCGTGCGGTTCTTCGATTGGATTCTTTCATCCACTCTTTGTCCATACTGGAAGACATATTGACCTTCTATATATACGATATGTCTTCATTATTTTTCAATTGGCTTAATATATTACCTCATCACAAACATGCAAGTGTCCCTTCTACGTGTTATCCTAATATTATGCATTATTCTTGTATCTACATGACGATCATATATGATACTCATCATAGACAAGCCGAATTAAACATCCATAGAATTCTCTTAATATCATCATATAAGTGGTAGTTTTGATGTAAAACAAGGTGCAAACTTAAGCTTTAATTTAGACTCATCTAACTGTTCTGTAAAACTGCTAGACACAATGAATTTGTTGATCAGTATAATGTGAGTATTGATTTTTATAACTGGCAATGTCTTTGGCGTTTGGTTGTTGTGTTTCTGGTGATTTCGCTGTTTATAATAATTGGGAACAAGTTCTTGGTCATTTGCTAACAGTAAGTACGTAATAAATAGCATAAAATTAAATTTATTCATCATCAGTATATTAGAGGAAGTAATATTAATTTAGATCGGCATTAAGTACTAAACTTAAGTAAATAAACAAATTGATAATTTTTTATCTTACAATTTAACATGCACTGGTTGGATTTTGATAGTTTATTACTCGTTATTTTGGTATTCTTGATTCCTCTTTTTCTATTACAGATCAACATTTGTTGATGCAGAAATGTCTCGACTCTCCACACATAATCTTCATGAAAGCATGTAAACTAGAACAAACCGTTTTCCTTATGTCGAACAAATGGAAGCAAAGATTTCCTGGAAATTCAAGGTATTTCATAATTATATTATTCAGTTCGATATTCAATCTAATTTATAGCATGAATCATTGTTAGTTTAAATTTTTCGATAATAAACTCAAGTTAGTGTTATTGCTGTTAGGTTAGGATAAGCGTAGAATCCCTATGACAGTGCAAACAATATATTGTCTACTCAATGCTAATTCATGGGATGTTTAGTTTTATATTTTTATACCATCTTACTAAATTTGCAGATGCGTTATTGCGAACCCAATATCTTGCTCTACATTATGATTATCATATTCGAGTACTTATGGTAATTCTTAGTTTAATAACCGTGCAAAATAGATTTTTACTACTAGTAATTACTAAAAATGTAATCTAGCACAACTCAATTAAAATACATGTATGTCTGTACATGCATATAACATATATTCATATCTAACCAGATTTTAACTTCATAGAAGCAAATGCAAGCAAGTCTGAAAATATATCATAGATCTTAGATGCTGAAACAGTCATTTTGTCAACATAGTACAAGCGAGTACCAAAGCTAATAACGATTCAAACCTAAATAGATTAGCTCAGTCTGAAAATATATCATAGATTTTAGATTAAAACATCAATGTGTTATTTCATTGATTTCTATACTATAAATTACACAAATGCATTATTATAGAAATGCATTTCTATACCATAAACATGTCAAGAATTGATAACTTATTCAGTTTGACACCATGATTATCTAAATTTGATAAGTTGCTACCGGTGATAAGAATCATACACAACTATATCCGCAAGAAACTACAATACACAATGAATACCGTAATTTGATTTGAAGAATAATAGGTTAAAATCCTAAATCGATGTTGGTGCAAAGAGAAGGCAATTAGTTTTGAAAATAATTGTATTTAGTTTTGACATGAGAATTCCATTTTCCACAAATCATCACTTATTTATAATTAGAATCCTTTTAATTCCTAATAATGATGATATCGATAAGGTCAAATTATAGCTTTATACCAAACAAGAAGGAAAAAAACACTTTTTTTAAGTTCAGACCTGTTTCAAACTTATTATGGAAGTTCGTATTGTTTTTCATATTTTTCCTTTTTGTTGCGTATAAAGGAAAATTTAATTTGTACATATATAAATTCAAAATATGCAAGAATGTGCTTAAAAGAAAAACTACACACGCGCATCTTTAAAGTGTACATGTATAATGAAGTTTGAATATGAAGAAAAATACTTATTTTCATAATATGTTTCATACGAAGTTTAACTTAAATAGGTTTGTTTTTCTAGTTTCTAAAACTAAGGTAGTGCTTGGTTTACCCCTATTGACTTTGGATTTTTGCTGCATGTATATTGTAAAAAACGATCATTTAAGAAAAACAAAATTATCACATAACATATAACACATAAGACAACTTTTATTTATTTTCGGTGTTTCAAAAAGTAATCAAAAAACCATTGATAATCTATGCTTTCATCGTCCATTCATCTCTATGGCCCGTTCTCTCCATCTTTCTTTTATTTTCTCCACCTTCTTCAAATTTTCTTATATCTTGTCCTTAACGTTGATAATTGAAAATAATTCAATATAAATCACGCATCATCTAAAATTTGTCATGTTGGTAATGGTAAGCAGTAGCATGTGTTTATCGAATGGTCAATCTAACCATGCTCATATGTTCTTCTAAGCATGTGGACTAAATTTTATAACTGAGAAAATGATTCCAAAACAAAAAAAAAACAAGTTAAATATCTCGTTTATGCGTTAATACGACAAAGAAAATAATCAGCAACACACTGTTCATATACTATACCATCCATACTTGATTAATCATCCCAGTAGAGGGTAAGCAAAGATGGTACTGTCCCATACAAAAATTAACATGCACAGCAGAAATACTCAGAATTAACTAACACTTCAGAACTGTTCCTTTTTTCTTTGTCTTTTTATTTTGGGAGGGGGGGGGGAGGGGAGAGTATTTCAATTCATACAGAACATGCACAACAAAAATTTGACAAACCTGCACAACAAATTTGCTATAACGAGAAAGAGTCCAGCAGGTGATGCAAAACCTGGACAACAGATTTCAATTTTCTTTCAATGATTATGTCTATGCAATACTTGTTGACACCTTTTTATTTTAATAACTGGAATGAAACATATAACTGAATACAAGCATAAAGTATAAAAACATAATACAAATTTGAACAATATGCTAATAAGTAAAAACAATGTTCTAAAAGCGATTATGTGGAAAAGCTTATATAAACAGTAAAGTGATAACGGTTTGCCTTTTAACCGAAGAATTTTGTACATATTTATATAGTATGACTAGGTTACATATCTGTCTCGGCCACATTTAATGATCATTTTTCCTGTTCCTGGTAGTTTTTTTATTTATTGTTATTTTTACATTTTCCAGGGTGATGTAGTGGGAGTTTTACACACATGCATGCGCTTTAAATTCAAAACCAACAAAAGAAATAAATTGGGCTTTGACGTTACTAGAAAAAATATACTTCTATATCTTAAACATGGACTAACATGCCTAAAATCATCCATGTCATTTCGAATTACCTTTTTATATGCAAATCGTGTCATTTCAAATTACCTTTTTATATGCAAATCCTGTCATTTACGCCACTTCTACTTGTTTTGCTATACCCCTTGGGCCAGCATCTTCATTATAATGTGCAAGTTTATGTGTGATTTAGGTAGTCTTCTTATATCTTCAGAAATGATCATAGTATTCAAAACATCCAAGATGGAATAAAGTGTAAGAAGACAGTATATAGATAAGGCAGCTAATACTGCCAACAAATTTTTGCAAAGAGAAAATGATGCTTGTATACATAGGCGTGCTTTTCATGATTTTTTTTCTTTGTGATTAACTGCCAAGGTAATGCCGGCCCACTTTCTTTTGGCTAACATCCAATTGATTATTATGATCATAATCTATAATGACCAAATGCATTCATTGAAACGACCCGCAAATCCGTACCCTTTGAGTCGACTAATAACACCACAGGTCCAACTCAAATGACACAAAAATACGAACCATTATTAGAAAGAAGTTAGAGGGTGAGGAATAGAAAGAAAGAAATATTAGAATAGAAGAAAACGAAGATCACAAACTCACAGCGGAACGAATAAAATATATTAGATAATATAACTTTGAAGCACAAATCAGTATTTGTATATACATACCATTATCATAGCACAACGATTATCCCTGGAACAGTTATAAACACCTGTTTCCAGATACCACATAGTACACAGCGGAAAATATGATAGTCTATAGCTAACTGGTGAAGCCTCCTGCTTTTAGCTCCTCCAAGTGAATCTGAAAAATCCTAACTACTTGACTGCCCGTACAAATTTGGGCACCCAAGAGTTTAGGGAAAACAAACAAAATAAACTCTGGGTCAGTCATGGGACTGGTGTGAGTAAACTCCAACCATTGGTTTAACTTTCAAAATCTTTTTCGAAAGAAAAGATAATCGTAAGACCGATCCACACATAAACACGGATGGTTTTTACCTTACGATAACCAAACACTTTGGAAATCATATATTATATGATATTATAATAATGTCTAATCACAAGTAATTAAAATCTAGTAGAACGCTTGCATCTCACGCTCTACATATATAATATACAATCAAACTCGCAGGCACTTATTGGAGATTGGATTCCAACTTGACAAGGTATGGGACCACCTTCCGAACGTGTACCTCTAGAGGCAAATACACTGGGTTCAACAAGAACATCTTGCAACCCGGGCCACACATGACCGACCACTCATTTCGCTTGAGTGTATCGAATGTATATCACCAACGGTTGGGATCAGCAACCGCCTCCCGATAAGGGACAGCATCGATAGATTTAAGAACAAAGGAATTTCTCTAGATAGGTGATCATACACCCTAATGGGTGCGACCCACATAGCCATGCTGCCTGCCCGATTTTTGTCCAATTCCGGGTTGGTGAGGCTTGTGGTTTGAATTATCTTCCAGAACATCTGGCCATCATTCACTTTGAATGCCACATCGTCAGATCCATCGGAAATCACTAATTGATTCCCACAAAAATACTCAGATTTGTTAGGCTAAAGAAGTTTCCCTTCTATGCCACTAACTTCGTACGTTTGAAGGAATCAACGTACGTAACCCCCTTTGGAAATACTCTGTCAGACATTCGTCCATACAAGTTGTCCTGGGTCTGGACAAACCGAAGGCACTATTCAGTACATCCATCTTAGGCACTGTTATCTAAGACTTATACAATAGCCCTTGCACTTCACTCCGTCTTCAAGATATTCAGCATACTTGATTCGCAACGCTTATGCCAATACGGAGTGGTTCTCTGGATAATAATCCAACCGGTCTCTCCATATTAACAACGTTAAAATGGTCAAAACTTTGATAGTCGGTGATTTAACTATCAAATGAAAACATGTCGGTGTGCAAACAATGATATTATTTCCAAAAGGAAATTCTGTCGACCAAACATCATTCAACGTTTATCCCTTTTTGTTCATTCATTTATTCATTTCCCTTTTCACTTTCATTTACATTCCTTATTTAATATATTTAGAAAATATACTCTATTAACATTGGAAAACATTTCCATTATCTGTCCTCTATATTCAGAAAACATTTCTGACTCTCCTTTGGAAAAACGTTTCCAAATCTCCTTCATTTGATTAAACAGATGTTTGAATAAACATCACTATGCCAAATCTCCTTCATTTGGTTTCCACTTAACCACTTTCCACTATCGAACCTTAACCATTTCTTAGTTAAAACGAAGTCAATCAAGTTGGGGTATAATTACCTCTCAGACCTTAACTGAGCAACATTTCTAACCTTGAAATAGACAAGGTTCATCTTTCCAATCTTTTAACACGCTTCCTTACGTTGCTCTCGGATTCGATTATGAATCCACTTCCTTTTCAGGAATCACTTGATTATAACGATGGTGTTATAATTCCCTGCATCCGAAATATAATAACTTTAATATGACTTTTATTTTCTAACTTGAATATCGGAAAACATTTCCAATATATTATTCCTTTATTGAGAAAACATCTTGTATTCCAGTTAGAAAACATTTCTAAACCCTTTGAATTTACTGATGTTATAACATCATTATTATGACTTAAATCATAAATCATTCGTTAATTAACGATATCACTAACCAACCCTTTCTATCATTCACTTTGAAATATTCAGAGCTCACAACTTTAAACCAAACATTGCTTTCAACAACAGCGTTAAAACCGCTACCTAGCATTATAAAACACTTATCATAACCATAGCATTAAGATTTGCTATTAAAACAGTTATTATAACGGCAGCGTTAAAATTGCTATTTAGATTTACCAAGACATTTACTATAACAGCAGCGTCTAAAATTGCTGTATAGATTTACAACCTCTATTATAACAACAGCGCTAAAATCACTGTTTAGTTTTATAAAAGCATTTCTTACAAAGACAGCGTTACAATCGCTGTTTAAAATTTTAAAAAGCATTTCTTATAACAACAGCATTATGATTGTTGTTTTGAATAAAATACCGTGTGCGACGCACACGCTTCCGTTGTTCATTTATAAACTCTGTTTATTTTAGACGATTCAAGTTCTCCTTTAAACATATTTATAAACTATACATTCTTCTAACCACTTAATTCGATTTCTATAAATCCCCTTTTTATATACATTTTATTTGAAAAATATTTCCTTGTTTTAAACTATTATTCTTTTACTTTAAGCATTTGAAAATCTTCTTTACTTTCCTCTATACTTTGCTAAATTCAAATCTATTTCAAATATTGGTTTCAAAACCGATACTCACTTTCAAATATACATTTATATTTGAACTCACCTTTTAATTTATCCAATGGTTAATGATCCACTTAATTTATATCTTTATTTATAACATTTTTCTTGGTTTACCCAATGGAATAGGTTTCCATTTGCAACTCAATGAAAAAGAAATTATTTCTAATTTGGAAATAAACTCTGCTTTTAAATTCTAATTTCCTTTTTCACATTCGATGATATTTTACGGTATCTAAAATACCAGGTTCCTAGGGCCAGGGTAAACCAAACACACAAATTCAACCATGGATAATGTAGCATAACATATATCACCATCAAATAAAACAGTAAATAAAATGTTGAGGGATCCAGTTGGATCCCTCCAACCTGTTTCCCTGCATCCACAGATGTTAGTAACATCAAAATATCGCATTAATGAAAAAATCAATCAACGATGTGATTATATCAACCAATTTATCAACTATTCAACCAAGCAATCATTTCACATTATAAAATAAATTTAAAACTCGTTTATATATAAAAATATAAACGAGAGGGAGTTAGTGAGTTTACTCACCTTGGTCGCAGTTGCAGATTCTGCCTTTATTTCGTTTACAATCAAACAAGTGGTTGATTTTATCACGAAAATCCAATAGCTCGTCTCTCGGCCATGTCAATTCCATAACGTAGATCTCTTCGTTACGATCATATCGTGACCGGTCTGGTTCAACTCATTTTTAAGAAAGTTAATCCCGCTGTTTATTACTTCCACTCCAGGGAATCTCTCTGTGCTATTTCATCAACCTCTAACACATCTCCTAATTCAAACCTCCATCCCAAAAACCCACTCAAATCATCACCGAGCAATTCTAGTTAATCATCCTTAACCATGTAATTAGTTTTTAATTACCTTGCCCAATTGTTACTCTAAATCAATGATAATCGTACCGTTAACCACTGGTGTAAACTTCTCCAGGCCACGAAAATTCTTTCTTCACTTCCTTAATTCTATCCGTAACTGCTCCTCACACGTACACCTCATTCCTTCTGCCATTAACCCTGTTCTTTTTTTTTTTTTTTTTTTTTTTTTTTGCCCACTCACATTCGTGTAAACCTGAGCCCAAATTCACGTACACCTCTGATCCGCTCTCTAGCTTCTTCCTCAACAAACCTTCGGACCTCTAGGAACAAACCCGCAACCTGCTATTGACGTTGTCTCTTCACTAATGTCATGCCTTTCAATTTCAGCAAACCCCTCCAATTATCACAGACCACTACTTAACCAAAATATTGATCCATACTTACCGATTAAATCCTTTTTCCCACTCATTCATAAAACCTGCAATTACCTGTACAACTCCTCACCTTCACGCCTTACCTCCACACCAGTATAACACTGCTTCATCTCCTCTTCATTTACTTAATTGCATTAATAACCCCGATACGTCAACATGCTTTCATAACTTACCATGGCCAAACGAGGACACCGGAGTCCGACCACCCCGGCTACGGCTAGATCTCGCTGAAACGAGCAACTTCCTTCAGTAGCCGAGTCGCGAAAAGGCCTGGTGGAGGAGAACGAAGACAGAGGAGTTGGGAAGATGCGGTTCGTTTGTTTCATACTGCGGATAAACACAGGAAGTGATTTTCTTTTTAGTTTCTGAAAGAAAGAATTTAGATGGGGTAAGAAACTGTGAAACAAAGAAATGGGATTGGGAATATTGACATTTAAAGGAGAAGTAGCGTGACTAGCACGGGTTTCAACAGCTTGAGGCGCACGGAAACGAATTTCCTTGGCAAACACGGCTTTGAAAAGTGACAGTACGTATTGAGAACCTTGGTAGGCGCGGTATTAAAGTTGGCTTGGGTGTCACGGTTCTTAAAAACCTTGGAAAGCACGGTAGGAAAACGTGGAGAGCAGGGTTCTTGGAAAACTTGGGACGCATACTTCTGTAATCAGTTCAGTAAAAAATTTGTTGTATTATTTTAAATTATACGAAACTTTGTGGTGAAGTATCTTGTAAAACAAACCACGGTCGACTTCTGTTTACTGATAAAAAAGCTAATCTCGGTATAAAAAAGTATTCTGAACTCAATGCGACAAGTTTCGTCGAATTCCGACATCGTTTGAAAATTTTTCCTTTATAAAACCAGAAATCAACACGCGTTTAAAATTTTCACGATCACCCGATAAATCAAAACAACTTGAAACTGCGAACACCGACAATAACTTTTCGATACGAACCCAACGACACTAGTTTCATCGCATTCTGAGACTGTTGCCCCGGTAGGCTGTTTTTGGCGTGTACCGCACTGCCCTTCTGAACACCAAATTTGTCGATCTCTAAAAATAACAAACTATATACCTATCCTGACTATATCCGACGCTACGAATTCACTGGAACCGGTTTCGTGGCCTGATTCGATCGTCTGTTCAAGTTACACTCTAATATCCCTTTATTTAGTTGAATTAATTTAATTGCACTGAACGAGCGTTTACGGCTACCGTGGTTACATACGACATCGGTTTGCCACGCAATTCAACAACGTACAATAATTTAACGATACGGTCCCAATGAAACTGATTTCATCGAAATCTGAGTCCGTTTGCAAAACGGCTATTTTAACGCGTATAATTTAAATAACGATTTTCCACAGCGACTATTTCAAAATTTGATTTGACCATAACTAACAAATTATAACATGAAATCTAGATTTTTCTCTTTCATATGAAAATTATAATCAACACGGTTCCAACGTGTCTTGTTTTACAGAAATCCGACTTATAACGAATTCTGTATTCTCAGTTGAAGTTCAAAACTCTATATTACGAACTACCGCGCGATTTCGAGCTCGTTTTATATTATATTATAAATTAACGTTCAAACTTCGTTTTATAAACAAATTCGTTATAAATTCTTATATGTAATTCAATTAAAATTCTTAAAACAAATTTAAATATTCAGAATCCAACGGCCAAAAATCCGGGTCGTTACATTCCTTCCCCCTTAAAATAATTTCGTCCTCGAAATTGCTAAGTAGGGAAAATGCCACGTATCCTATTAACTAGGTCCAAAATCCTTTTTGTTTTCTTCTTAATTTCAGCTTAACTGAACCAATTTATTTAAATTAAAATATTCATTTATTCATACTAACGAAAATTTCCAAAAATTCTGAAATTTTCTAACACTTTAGATTCTGAAAAATTTCGGCAGCATCTCCTCTGCACGGCTCAATCGGCACAACCACAACTCGCCTTTCTAGGCCTTTTCCAATCAAAAGAAAATCAAAAAGCCAAGCGGCTTGCCCCCATAGGCTCATAAAATCATTAACCCAAACAATATTGTAAACATGTACCTTTTTGTCGGGCATAATTCTATCTCTTGCACTTTCTTCCATTCAATATCTGCTTAGCATGCATATATCCAACTTTCTTATTCATAAGTCGAGTTCACTTTATTAATTCCAGTTTCAAGCATTTCTCTTCGTTTAATTTCGTTCTGGATTATCTCTATTACAATTCAAATTTATTTAACTTAGGTTAAATTTTAATTTCAGATTTCAAATTCCCGGGTTTTAGTTTGAAATCATATATATTTATATACATATATTTATAATCAACTCAATTCAAAACTTTTGAATTTCTAAATCATCATTTACTTTTCAAACAGATTTTCATTTTCAAATTACTATGGTAGCAATCCGTCACTCAGAAACTTGAAAATGAATACCGATAATGTCGCGACCCATTATCAGTACTATTTTCTCACCACTGAAGTGATTTCAGTGCTTAATCCCTTTAAAAAATCCATTTAAACCATTTATATTCAAAAATCTCTTCAAACCAATGCCATATTACCTTTAAAATACTTCAAAGAATATTTTCAAAATATCCGGGATTTAAATCCACAAAATTTGGTTTGAATTTAATTCTAGTTTATCTTGGTTATATAACCTTTTCAATATTTCATATTTCGTTTGATTTTAACAACAATCAACACATTCAATAATTTCCGAAATTTATCCCTTTATATCAAAATAACTTTTGGGCAAATTATATCACTTACCCACTTTAAAACAATACTGAGTCGATTTGTTCTGTTCGAGAGTTTAGAAACCCCTATCGATATGGTTGTACTTCCTATATCGACCAGAATTCATAAACCGCTCAACAAATCAACCAACACAATATAAAGCAATTTGATATCAAATCTACAAATACGCGCTCATATATATATACACTCATACTCAATCTAGGGTATTACTAACCCCATCTCTATTGAGTTACGCCACAGAGCCACGGTAATCACTTAACCTTCAGCTCTGATACCAAATGAAACGACCCGCAAATCCGTACCCTTTGAGTCGACTAATAACACCACACGTCCAACTCAAATGACACAGAAATACGAACCATTATTAGAAAGAAGTTAGAGGGTGAGGAATAGAAAGAAAGAAATATTAGAATAGAAGAAAACGAAGATCACAAACTCACAGCGGAACGAATAAAATATATTAGATAATATAACTTTGAAGCACAAATCAGTATTTGTATATACATACCATTATCAGAGCACAACGATTATCCCTGGAACAGTTATAAACACCTGTTTCCAGATACCACATAGTACACAGCGGAAAATATGATAGTCTATAGCTAACTGGTGAAGCCTCCTGCTTTGAGCTCCTCCAAGTGAATCTGAAAAATCCTAACTACTTGACTGCCCGTACAAATTTGGGCACCCAAGAGTTTAGGGAAAACAAACAAAATAAACTCTGGGTCAGTCATGGGACTGGTGTGAGTAAACTCCAACCATTGGTTTAACTTTCAAAGTCTTTTTCGAAAGAAAAGATAATCGTAAGACCGATCCACACATAAACACGGATGGTTTTTACCTTACGATAACCAAACACTTTGGAAATCATATATTATATGATATTATAATAATGTCTAATCACAAGTAATTAAAATCTAGTAGAACGCTTGCATCTCACGCTCTACATATATAATATACAATCAAACTCGCAGGCACTTATTGGAGATTGGATTCCAACTTGACAAGGTATGGGACCACCTTCCGAACGTGTACCTCTAGAGGCAAATACACTGGGTTCAACAAGAACACTTGCAACCCGGCCCACACATGACCGACCACTCATTTCGCTTGAGTGTATCGAATGTATATCACCAACGGTTGGGATCAGCAACCGCCTCCCGATAAGGGACAGCATCGATAGATTTAAGAACAAAGGAATTTCTCTAGATAGGTGATCATACACCCTAATGGGTGCGACCCACATAGCCATGCTGCCTGCCCGATTTTTGTCCAATTCCGGGTTGTTGAGGCTTGAGGTCTGAATTATCTTTCAGAACATCTGGCCATCATTCACTTTGAATGCCACATCGTCAGATCCATCGGAAATCACTAATTGATTCCCACAAAAATACTCAGATTTGTTAGGCTAAAGAAGTTTCCCTTCTATGCCACTAACTTCGTACGTTTGAAGGAATCAACGTACGTAACCCCCTTTGGAAATACTCTGTCAGACATTCGTCCATACAAGTTGTCCTGGGTCTGGACAAACCGAAGGCACTATTCAGTACATCCATCTTAGGCACTGTTATCTAAGACTTATACAATAGCCCTTGCACTTCACTCCGTCTTCAAGATATTCAGCATACTTGATTCGCAACGCTTATGCCAATACGGAGTGGTTCTCTGGATAATAATCCAACCGATCTCTCCATATTAACAACGTTAAAATGGTCAAAACTTTGATAGTCGGTGATTTAACTATCAAATGAAAACATGTCGGTGTGCAAACAATGATATTATTTCCAAAAGGAAATTCTGTCGACCAAACATCATTCAACGTTTATCCCTTTTTGTTCATTCATTTATTCATTTCCCTTTTCACTTTCATTTACATTCCTTATTTAATATATTTAGAAAATATACTCTATTAACATTGGAAAACATTTCCATTATCTGTCCTCTATATTCAGAAAACATTTCTGACTCTCCTTTGGAAAAACGTTTCCAAATCTCCTTCATTTGATTAAACAGATGTTTGAATAAACATCACTATGCCAAATCTCCTTCATTTGGTTTCCACTTAACTACTTTCCACTATCGAACCTTAACCATTTCTTAGTTAAAACGAAGTCAATCAAGTTGGGGTATAATTACCTCACAGACCTTAACTGAGCAACATTTCTAACCTTGAAATAGACAAGGTTCATCTTTCCAATCTTTTAACACGCTTCCTTACGTTGCTCTCGGATTCGAATATGAATCCACTTCCTTTTCAGGAATCACTTGATTATAACGATGGTGTTATAATTCCCTGCATCCGAAATATAATAACTTTAATATGACTTTTATTTTCTAACTTGAATATCGGAAAACATTTCCAATATATAATTCCTTTATTGAGAAAACATCTTGTATTCCAGTTAGAAAACATTTCTAAACCCTTTGAATTTACTGATGTTATAACATCATTATTATGACTTAAATCATAAATCATTCGTTAATTAACGATATCACTAACCAACCCTTTCTATCATTCACTTTGAAATATTCAGAGCTCACAACTTTAAACCAAACATTGCTTTCAACAACAGCGTTAAAACCGCTACCTAGCATTATAAAACACTTATCATAACCATAGCATTAAGATTTGCTATTAAAACAGTTATTATAACGGCAGCGTTAAAATTGCTATTTAGATTTACCAAGACATTTACTATAACAGCAGCGTCTAAAATTGCTGTATAGATTTACAACCTCTATTATAACAACAGCGCTAAAATCACTGTTTAGTTTTATAAAAGCATTTCTTACAAAGACAGCGTTACAATCGCTGTTTAAAATTTTAAAAAGCATTTCTTATAACAACAGCGTTATGATTGTTGTTTTGAATAAAATACCGTGTGCGACGCACACGCTTCCGTTGTTCATTTATAAACTCTGTTTATTTTAGACGATTCAAGTTCTCCTTTAAACATATTTATAAACTATACATTCTTCTAACCACTTAATTCGATTTCTATAAATCCCCTTTTTATATACATTTTATTTGAAAAATATTTCCTTGTTTTAAACTATTATTCTTTTACTTTAAGCATTTGAAAATCTTCTTTACTTTCCTCTATACTTTGCTAAATTCAAATCTATTTCAAGTATTGGTTTCAAAACCGATACTCACTTTCAAATATACATTTATATTTGAACTCACCTTTTAATTTATCCAATGGTTAATGATCCACTTAATTTATATCTTTATTTATAACATTTTTCTTGGTTTACCCAATGGAATAGGTTTCCATTTGCAACTCAATGAAAAAGAAATTATTTCTAATTTGGAAATAAACTCTGCTTTTAAATTCTAATTTCCTTTTTCACATTCGATGATATTTTACGGTATCTAAAATACCAGGTTCCTAGGGCCAGGGTAAACCAAACACACAAATTCAACCATGGATAATGTAGCATAACATATATCACCATCAAATAAAACAGTAAATAAAATGTTGAGGGATCCAGTTGGATCCCTCCAACCTGTTTCCCTGCATCCACAGATGTTAGTAACATCAAAATATCGCATTAATGAAAAAATCAATCAACGATGTGATTATATCAACCAATTTATCAACTATTCAACCAAGCAATCATTTCACATTATAAAATAAATTTAAAACTCGTTTATATATAAAAATATAAACGAGAGGGAGTTAGTGAGTTTACTCGCCTTGGTCGCAGTTGCAGATTCTGCCTTTATTTCGTTTACAATCAAACAAGTGGTTGATTTTATCACGAAAATCCAATAGCTCGTCTCTCGGCCATGTCAATTCCATAACGTAGATCTCTTCGTTACGATCATATCGTGACCGGTCTGGTTCAACTCATTTTTAAGAAAGTTAATCCCGCTGTTTATTACTTCCACTCCAGGGAATCTCTCTGTGCTATTTCATCAACCTCTAACACATCTCCTAATTCAAACCTCCATCCCAAAAACCCACTCAAATCATCACCGAGCAATTCTAGTTAATCATCCTTAACCATGTAATTAGTTTTTAATTACCTTGCCCAATTGTTACTCTAAATCAATGATAATCGTACCGTTAAACACTGGTGTAAACTTCTCCAGGCCACGAAAATTCTTTCTTCACTTCCTTAATTCTATCCGTAACTGCTCCTCACACGTACACCTCATTCCTTCTGCCATTAACCTTGTTCTTTTTTTTTTTTTTTTTTTTTTTTTTTTGCCCACTCACATTCGTGTAAACCTGAGCCCAAATTCACGTACACCTCAGATCCGCTCTCTAGCTTCTTCCTCAACAAACCTTCGGACCTCTAGGAACAAACCCGCAACCTGCTATTGACGTTGTCTCTTCACTAATGTCATGCCTTTCAATTTCAGTAAACCCCTCCAATTATCACAGACCACTACTTAACCAAAATATTGATCCATACTTACCGATTAAATCCTTTTTCCCACACATTCATAAAACCTGCAATTACCTGTACAACTCCTCACCTTCACGCCTTACCTCCACAGCAGTATAACACTGCTTCATCTCCTCTTCATTTACTTAATTGCATTAATAACCCCGATACGTCAGCATGCTTTCATACCTTACCATGGCCAAACGAGGACACCGGAGTCCGACCACCCCGGCTACGGCTAGATCTCGCTGAAACGAGCAACTTCCTTCAGTAGCCGAGTCGCGAAAAGGCCTGGTGGAGGAGAACGAAGACAGAGGAGTTGGGAAGATGCGGTTCGTTTGTTTCATACTGCGGATAAACACAGGAAGTGATTTTCTTTTTAGTTTCTGAAAGAAAGAATTTAGATGGGGTAAGAAACTGTGAAACAAAGAAATGGGATTGGGAATATTGACATTTAAAGGAGAAGTAGCGTGACTAGCACGGGTTTCAACAGCTTGAGGCGCACGGAAACGAATTTCCTTGGCAAACACGGCTTTGAAAAGTGACAGTACGTATTGAGAACCTTGGTAGGCGCGGTATTAAAGTTGGCTTGGGTGTCACGGTTCTTAAAAACCTTGGAAAGCACGGTAGGAAAACGTGGAGAGCAGGGTTCTTGGAAAACTTGGGACGCATACTTCTGTAATCAGTTCAGTAAAAAATTTGTTGTATTATTTTAAATTATACGAAACTTTGTGGTGAAGTATCTTGTAAAACAAACCACGGTCGACTTCTGTTTACCGATAAAAAAGCTAATCTCGGTATAAAAAAGTATTCTGAACTCAATGGGACAAGTTTCGTCGAATTCCGACATCGTTTGAAAATTTTTCCTTTATAAAACCAGAAATCAACACGCGTTTAAAATTTTCACGATCACCCGATAAATCAAAACAACTTGAAACTGCGAACACCGACAATAACTTTTCGATACGAACCCAACGGCACTAGTTTCATCGCATTCTGAGACTGTTGCCCCGGTAGGCTGTTTTTGGCGTGTACCGCACTGCCCTTCTGAACACCAAATTTGCCGATCTCTAAAAATAACAAACTATATACCTATCCTGACTATATCCGACGCTACGAATTCACTGGAACCGGTTTCGTGGCCTGATTCGATCGTCTGTTCAAGTTACACTCTAATATCCATTTATTTAGTTGAATTAATTTAATTGCACTGAACGAGCGTTTACGGCTACCGTGGTTACATACGATATCGGTTTGCCACGCAATTCAACAACGTACAATAATTTAACGATACGGTCCCAATGAAACTGATTTCATCGAAATCTGAGTCCGTTTGCAAAACGGCTATTTTAACGCGTATAATTTAAATAACGATTTTCCACAGCGACTATTTCAAAATTTGATTTGACCATAACTAACAAATTATAACACGAAATCTAGATTTTTCTCTTTCATATGAAAATTATAATCAACACGGTTCCAACGTGTCTTGTTTTACAGAAATCCGACTTATAACGAATTCTGTATTCTCAGTTGAAGTTCAAAACTCTATATTACGAACTACCGCGCGATTTCGAGCTCGTTTTATATTATATTATAAATTAACGTTCAAACTTCGTTTTATAAACAAATTCGTTATAAATTCTTATATGTAATTCAATTAAAATTCTTAAAACAAATTTAAATATTCAGAATTCAACGGCCAAAAATCCGGGTCGTTACATTCATACTACTTATATATTTAGACGAGCCACAGGATTTCGGACAGTTAGAAGATAGAGATGTATAAAATCGTATAGGAATACATCAAGATTATCAATAAGCTTACCACACAATAGCTTACTACATAATAAAGCTTCATGCATACCAATTGGAATTAAAACAAATAAGTGACATCATGTGTTCATGTTATTATTTTTGCTACACATGAAATATCAGATAATGCATGTTCATAATAGATCACTAAACAATTATATGAATAATTCAAAACATGGTGCTTGAATTAAACGAAAATATGAAAATAAAATTTTCACTGCTATTAAGAACTTACAACAAATAGTTTTTAGAAATTTCTTATAAAGCTCCGACCATTGGTAAAAACTACCATAAACATAAATCATACCTTATTAAACCATGTGACTAAATTCAATCCCAGAATATCCCAATAAGCTCAGATTTATCCAACCATACAAATAGAAAAAACTAAAGTGAATGAAATATTTTCTCGGTCCTAATGGTTGACAAAAATTAAAAGAACACCATAATTTGTCTCAACAGCGTAGAACAGTCATAAAATTGACAAAATTACAGAATAAACCTAATTATACAAAAAAAAAGATTGTCAATATAATAAACACAAAAGAAAATATGAATACCATCTAGTATACATGAAACCTGAACTAATATACAAATCTGAACTAATTTCGTCGCTTCCTTCAAACTATTTCAGGAAGCGCAGCTAACTGGTTAAGGTAGTGTTCCAAAATAGATACTCCACTATAAAAAGAAGGCAGCAAAATAGTGTATACATTTTTTTGTGGGACAGGGTCATATAGGTACATGTAAAAACATATTACATCCTAGATCAAAATTGTTGTAACTAGTTCCCAACTAATCAGCATATACTTGAGGAGGTTTCATCAATGATTTGATAATTTAGCAGGATATATTTTCTAAGAATAATAGCTATTTCATTTTGACCAGGAACCTGTAACACCTTAACTTCCTAAAACTGCAAATTGCTTGAAACGAAGAACATGTACTACATAATCTCCATGCCAAAGCGGTTTGAGTGTGATGGAATTGCTAGGAGTTTTTATGCAAATAAATAAAATGTTACCATGTTGCAGAAGATGGATATGCAAAAATAGACTAATGTTCCTATGTTTTATATCCACGATAGTAAATTGGTAAATGCTTTTAAAGACAGGGAATACAAATCCTATTAGCTGAATTTCACCACTGAATCGAATAGCTTAGTACGACAACGTAGAATTAACATTAATGCACTTTAATAAACAAATTGTTAATTACAGGAAAGGGCGAGAGATAAAAATAGGTCATACAAGACTAACATGTCATGATATGTAAATTATGTAGAATGAAATTATAACGAAAAAAATAGAAAATGAGAACTCTTAAATCTAAACTAGGCCGTTTAGTTTGGTACCAAAATTTTCAAAATCGAATATATAAGCATTACATTATTGTAGCTACCAAATGTAATACAGTTAAATTATGATTTGTTTTCAATGAATTTGCTTATTTTAAACATTTAGCTATGTTCTGTAGTCATACAAAGGGAGTGGATTATAAGAAAATACTTCGCCTACCTGAACCTCTAACAGAAACAACAAACCAAGCCAAAGTTGATGTACCATAACCAATATGTAAGGAGAAATAAGATCAACGCAAAGAGATGGTTGACCCTGAAGAAACACAGAAGATAGGATACCTAAATAAATATCCTTGCAGCCTCCAAACTCATTAAATCACAATAGATTCTATAATTAAACATTTAAATCCATCATCAACTATTGTATTTCCAATATGAGGCATCATCGACTATTGTATTTTGGATTCATACAAGATTGAACAAACAATCATTCAACGTAAAAATCTAATCAGCGATTTATATTTCTATCATGTTAAATCAACAATAAAACAACTAAAATCAGTTTTTACATACCGAAAATAGATTGACTTCGAATAGAGAACTCTGAGTTATACGTTCTGGAAAAGGGCACCTGAGAACCGACCGAGATCTTAGCAGAAACTCTTTGATTGTTGTCGATCGAGATTTGATTGAGATTTCTTCGATTTGAACGAGATCTGATCGAGATCTGATTTCTGAGATGGGAAATTTTCTTTTTTGATGGAAGAACGTACGTTTGAGAAATGAAGGCGTACGTATTGGGAACGGATGGGTTTGTAAGGCGTTCAGAATTAAAGAACGGGCTGCACCCGTGCTAAAATGTAGAACGGTCATTGACCGTCGTTCAAATGTTCACAACGGGTCAAAGCCGTTGCTAAATAGCAACGGGCTAAGGCCATTGCAAATTGTCCGCTTTTGGGTGTTGCGAAATGGCGTGTATGGTGTAGTGATCTGACTTAGATTTTAATAAATAGATCCAAACAAATCTAGAGTATACATCTATGAATGACATATAGTACTTATAGCCGTAATCAAAACGAATTGGAGCAAGTCCCCATAGGTCAGTAGCAACTAATTCAAGTGGTTGTGTGTATTATATGTTAGAATTTGGAAATGGAAGCTTGTGACTTTTTCCCATTTGGCAAAATGTGCAGACATAAGAATTTGGAAAGCAATCAATTTTGATATTACTATTATTCATAACATGCCTGATAACTTTTATATTTGCATATCCAAGTTTGCTATTCCACAAATTAAATGTATTACAAGTTTCAGACTCATTCTCAACACTCAACACATAGGGATTTTCTTTAGAATCAGAACTAGCAGAATTGTCAACATCAAACTTATATAATCCCCTATCCTGTTTGCCCTGCAATATAATTTCATTTGTTAGAATGCCTTTTATAATGCACAAATTTGGATAAAATTCAAAATACACATTGTTATCTTTTGCTAATTAAGAAACACTAATCAAGTTTTTCTTGATAGATGGAACTCTTAGTAAATTTCTTAAAAAGAGTTTCTTAGTTCCATTTATCATTGCATTTCCAATGTGTGTTATGTGCACGGTTTTACCGTTGCCAACTAAGAGAATTTATGTACCTTTGTATTCTCTATTGCCCAAATTTAAGTTGTTGAGATTATTTGTCACATGATTTGAGGCTCTAGAGTCTAGGTACCAACAATCATCACTGATGTCATTTGCTGTAGCAGTTTCATTATTTGATCCTTCAACCTGACTTTGTGTAGCATCTTTTTGTGAGTTGACCAAATTGATATTAGAATTGTTGGCCTGTTGAGAAGTATTGTAGTTCATGTTGAATCTAAAATAACATCTATTTACACTATGCCCTATTTTCTTGTAGATTTGCCATTTTGGTTTGTTGTTATTGTAGCCCCTACCACCTCTGCCTCTACCCCTATTACTTTGACCTCCTTTAGAATTATTGAATTGCCCTCTGGTTTTGTCTTGTTGCTTGCATTTATTTACATAGTTAACACTGAGATCAGAGTTGGCAGTCCTTCTGTGCTCAATTCTGCCCTCATGTGCAAATAGAGTAGAGTAAACATATTGAAAAAATGGTATGGGTTCCATAGATGAGATGATAGCCACTACTGCTTCATACTTGTAACACCCCGTATTTTCTGTGAACGTTAAAGTAACGAATTAAAGAATACTTAATTTTAAAACGGGAATTAAGGGAAACGGGTTGCGCCATTGCCTTCGTCTCGGAATTCTTCTTGAGATAGAGTCTGAGTTTGCGTGAATCGGACTTCGTATGAAGAAGTTATGAAGTTCAAAATATTTCAAGTTTAAATATAAATTGAATTAAAATAATAATTAAAAAATAAAAAGACAAAACAGTTCGAAATTCGAAATTTGGTAAGAGCGGACTAAGCGGGAAATTTCCCGTTCAAAGATGTCGACCCCTCCAGGGGGAACCGACATAGGTGTCGACCCGCTATAGGTGAGTCGACTTAGGTGTCGACCACCTTATAGGGGTGTCGACATAGGTGTCGACCCACCTGTAGGGAGTCGACCCCTTTTTGATCTAGATTCCAGTGACAAATTTTGATAGTTTTAAGCTAATGTGGCCTTCTCTGATTTGCCAATGACTAATTTCTGAGGTATTAGGGCTTGTGTGTCATGCTATGATTGGCTGGATGACACATCTCTTTGGTTTGATGGCTGTGATTTCTCCTAGACTAATTTAAAGGCTAGAATTGAACCTAGACTTCGATATAATCACCCCAAACCTCAACCCTAGAACTCATTCTATGAAGCCGTCATGCTGTTCGTCTACAAGCTAGCCTAGCCTCCTTCATCTTATCCAAACTAGAAAATCAAATCCAAACTAGTAATATATTAGAAGAACTTCAAATCAAACGTCTACATCAACGGATAGCTTTTCAAATTCAGAAATCCGATCCCAGAATAAAAGATCCATTATTTTTCTGTAAGTTCAGTTATTATTTAGATTTAAACATCTAATAGAAATCATGATTGTAATAATCGGATCTAGAACAATGCCTAATTCTATTTTTGCCTATCCCTTTGTCAATTCTGAATTGCCTATGCCAATGAGACTGTAATGATTAATGTAATGACACCTATCGTGCCTATGAGACTATTGTGATTTGACATATAATGAAACCTTACATGCCTATGAGACCGTTGGATTGACAAAATGGAACCTATCATCCCTATGGGATTGTTGTGATTGATTTATCATGTTGTACATCCTATGCTTATGAGACTATTGGACTGACACAATTGAATCTACCATGCTGTATATGCAAATTACATGATAAGTTATGTTCATACATATTTACATGTTTAGATCCAAGCTAGTACCCATGTTTAAGATCTATATAAGTTCATGCTTATACAATTAAGATCGATGATAGTTCACATGTTAATTGGATCTAATTTAAACGTAAGATCACGTTCATGTGCTTAATTAAGTCAATATCGTTTTATCCCAAATGTATACTACGCATGTTGATCTATATTGTTTATGCCTATTGGAATGTTACATGCCCCTTTCTTTTCCATTTTGTTTATAAGTTAGGCTAAATTGCGAGCCTAACGTTCTATGTGAACTATGCGAACGAATAACGGGGAGATGTTGGGGGAAATATTAAACTACATGCTATTGGCATAGATTGGCTCATAATCCACTAAATGATTAGTAGCATGAAATGGTAGAAATTGTATTCCTAGAATTATGGACACAATTTAAAGGGTAAATGGGGCATGACTTGAATTGACAATACTTGTGGATAATTCGCATACGAACATAAATTGTAAATATGTAAATTAATTGAAAGATGAACATGCCTAACCCGAGGTTAGATTGAGCTGCGGTGTAAAATCGACCGTAACCGCCCGGCACATCCAGTAACCGCAACAACACAGATCTAATGTGAGAGGTTAGCGCATTTAGCCCAAAACCCGAGGTTAGAATGAGTTTGCGGTAGAAGTCTGCACGGAACCGCCCGGCACATCCAGCAACCACAAATAACAGTTCTGATGTGAGAGGTTGGGGCATTAATAAATTAATTAATGCCAATAAACAGGCATTCTAAGAATGGTAACATATGAATAAGCGACACTTAACCAATAAAACATGTTAATTAGACAAGAAGGTGGGGTTACGTAAATTTAGAACACTTAAACGTTATAACATGTTAATTAGACAAGAAGGTGTGGTTAAGTAAATTTAGAACACTTAACCGTTATAACATGTTAATTCGACAAGAAGGTGGGGTTAAATAAATTTAGAACGCTTAACCGTTATAACATGTTAATTTGACAAGAAGGTGTGGTTAAGTAAATTTAGAACACTTAATCGTTATATCATGTTAATTTGACAAAAAGGTGGGGTTAATTAAATTTAGAACACTTAACCGTTATAACATGTTAATTAGACAAGTGAGCAGGGTTAAGTTAATAAGAAACACTAGCATGATGAATGAGGGGGGTGAAGTTAATAAGAAAAAATTAACCAATATAATATGATGAACGAGTGGGGTTAAGTTAATAAGAAACACTTAACCAATATAACATGATGAACGAGTGGGGTTAAGATAATGGGAAACACTTGACCAATATAACATGATGAATGAACAAGGTTATGTTAATAGGAAACACTTAACCAATACAACATGATGTGTGGGTGGGTTAAGTTAACATGAATGGACAACACTTAACCAATATTACATGAACACAAGTGGATAGGGTTAAGGCAAGCTTAACCAAAAATACATATTGACTTGATAAATGGGAGGGTTAAGTAAACCTTGGGTAGGTGGGTAATATTTGTATATATAGGCCCACAAACTTAACCGTTAAATAAACATCTTTGAATCAGTGGGAGGGTTAAGTACATCTCGTGTAGGTGGGTAATATTTGTAAATACAGGCCCACAAACTTAACCAATAGGAAACCCTGGTAAGGAGGACCCATTTCAGCAGTAACCCACATAGATGTATCATGGTACCCTGAACTAGGCATGGTGGGGCACGATTACTGGCTAATTATAAGCGGTCAAAGTACCGGCAAGTGGTGCAGCAGTGCAGGTTCCGACGGGATCACGGGCGTGCACGTATTCCGGAGTGGAAGAATTAGCCACTGGGCATCAGTAGATATAAAGCTGTGCATCTTAATCGTGTCGGGTTGCCACCTTAGGACTTGATACACCCTACAGTGGGACCAGCACAGGTATCTACAAGTAGATGACCGAGCGATACAAACTAGAACTTGATTGATACGAGTAGGAGCCGATTGGTTAAGGTAGTAAGGATACATCTAACATCTTCATGGTAATTAGGATGATTGAGGTAAGATCCTTGTACTAGATGTACACCTTAAGACTACCACAATTGCGGGGTTGGTATCACCTTATTATATAACACAGGATACTAGTTGGGACACTAGTAGGGAATACGAACCATTCTATAAAAGACATTAGTTAGGATACTAGTTAGTTGGTGCAGACATATAAAAATCAGAATAACGGGGTAGTAACGAAGCAGAGAAAGAGTAGAAGCGCATTCAGTTTATCTTGCCTAATCATATCTTATGCTAATCTTAAGTTATCTCATTATCCCTGTTATCAGGGTATTGTCTTATATTCAGTTTATTCATGTCATGTTATTATTACCTGTTTACATACTGAAAATCACTGGGCTTACTAGACTTATGTCTTACCTAGTTTTGTTTTGCCTCATTTCTTCCGTCCTCCCCACCCCCAGGTAGTCAGGGAGGGAATAGCTCAGCTTAGTTTGGACCGTTTCTCTTTCCAAACTCGAAGATAGTCGATGTATTGCTTAGGACTCTCTTTTCCACTGCTATGGCTGGCTCATGCGTTATTGGGGAATAACATTGTCATTTTATGCTTCTTTATTTTGTTAAACAAGACAAATGCTTTGTTGAAATGAATATTGGAAAACAATCTTTGTACAAGCTGTTCTACTAAGCTATTATTTCATCAATGAAGTAAAGTTTTATTTATTTTCCGCCGTTTAAATTTTATTTGTTTGTAATTTATCTATTATATACACTTATGACGCTCCACCGAAGTTAATGCATTGTGAGTGACCTTAACGGAGGTGGGGTGTTTCACGTGGTATCAGAGCTGAAGGTTACCAGATCAGATAAAAGATTGGAAAATTACTTTCACGGCGGTTTTAAAAGAAGCATTTTCCAAAGAAAAGTTTTGTTCAAAGGCATATTCCCCAAAGCCATATGCACTATCTTTTGATCCCCTGTTTGAATCCTTGTTTTCCTTCTTTGTTGAGTCTCCGGGGCTCCTGGCTTTCTAGGAGGTAACCTCATTGCGACATGGTTCCATAGGCTTGATGAGACTACGACACCTGTCGAAGAAAAAAGAAGTGCCCAACTTCCATATATTGCCACGGTAGTTTCACCTGCGGCTAATTTTCTTTCAAGCTTTGTAGGGTTGTCCGTGCAATGGAGCCAGCTTTCGAGAAACTTGTCAACATGTTACAAAAATATGGCAAAGATGAGAATGAGGGAGTTTGGCTAAGGAGAACAACCCAAGGATGAGAAACTCATGGATATGGACTTGGTTCACAAAGGAGGAAAGAATAAAAAATCTAAGACAAGAGGAAGTGTCGTTATTATGGTATAACGGGTCATATAATTAAGGACAAGGGCAAGAACAAAGGACAAGATTTTCAAGAGGGCATGTGCATGCTCTCACCGCCAGCAAACCTAAGAGAGAGGTAGTAGAGTTTCTGTTGAAAAAGTCTAGCTTTTCTTTTTGATCATCGTGTTAGTACTCTTTTAATTTTAGCGCCTCAAATTCGTTTATATCTGCTTCCATAGTTGAGTCTTTGCACCCTAGTGCTTGTGTAGTAGAATATCCCATTATTATCTCAAATCGAATTGGTGGTTCGGCTCATTTATCTTTGGTTTGCAAGGATTTGAGAATAGCTATATTAAGTATTGAGTTTAATTGTAATGCTTATGTTTTTGGTTTCATGGGCTATGGGTTGATTCTAGGCATGGATTGGTTAGCTAGTAACTATGAAAGGAGGGTAGTTAGACTTTTGACTTGCCCCGGGAATACACTCGAGGTTTCGTGCGATCCTAAGGAATTAGTTTGGCTTAGCCACCTAGAATCACTTGATGCATCTATCGACGATTTGCGATCCGTTAGAGTAGTCCATGAGAACGCAGATGCTTTTGATTAGATTAGGGGTTTGTCCCCCTAAAACGCGAGATAGACTTCCACATATATCTAGTTGACAATGCAAAGCCAGTTGCATTACCTATACGAAATATGACACCAAGGGAAAGGAAGGGCTTAGTAAACAAGTAAAAGAGTTACTTGAGAAAGGGTTCACAAGGCGAAGTATTTCTGAACAGGGTGCTTCTATTGTTTTCGCTACAAAGGCGGATGGTTCACATCGCTTGGGCATAGGTGATATTTTGGTTTTCTCTAGGAGTGAGGAAGAACATGCTTTGCATTTAAGAGAAGTCATGGATACACTTCGAGCGCATCAACTTAAGGCGAGTTCTCCAAAATGTCATTTTTGGAGAGAAGAAGTAAGGTTTCTAGGACACGTGGTGTCCAAAGAAGGGATAGCAGTAGATCCCGCAAAAGTAGTTGCGGTGCAAGAATAGAAGGTCCCAAGGAATGCAATAGAAATAAGAAGCTTTCTTGGACTAGCGGATTAATATAGGACGTTCATTAAGAACTTTGCGAAGGTATTAGCCCCACTTACTGGATTAACGAAGAAGAATCTAACCTTTTCCCGGGATATTGATTGTGATGTCGTTTTCCAATGATCGAAGAGGGATCTTACAACGGCCCCAGTTTTGACTTTTACCTTACCGTAGTAAAAAGGTTTACGGTATACACGGATGCATGCAGCACGGGGCTCGGCACCACTTTGATATAAGAAGGAGGGGTAAGGTCGTAACGGATGCCTTAAGAAGAAAAAGGTTGACTTCAAGTCCTCTTTATGTGAAAAGGAAAAGTTCGGAATACATATCAAACTTTGATTTTAAAACCTTTAGTTAAGTTAGTAGTTGGCATCGCTAGGAGCAAGACCTACACTTACGAATTAAATAGGGACTTCACAAAGAAAAGACTCTCAGATAGCTGACGCAATGGATATGTTAAGTAGAGAAGAAACCTCTAATCACCTTAATAACTACACTTGTTAACATGGTTAGCATCTGTTTATTTTCAAGAGATAGTTCTTCCACATGGAATACCCTCTAGTGAATTTTGGAAGACCTTTTGGAAGATTTTTTTTAACATGACACGGCAGAAGTTGTAGTGTCGAATATACTAGAAGGAGAAGGGGTGGAACGGGAGGCGATAGTGAAATGAGTTCCAACGCATATTCTGGAAACAGAAATTAAGAAGCTTTGCAATCGTGAAGTTAAGACAGTCAGAGCACAATGGGGTGAAGCTCAAGAAGATGCGACTTAGAAGGCTGAAGACTAGATACGCGCATTATACCCTTTTTGAGGGCATATCCTTGATCTCTCTTTTTCTGTAAAGTTTATTTGTATGTTAGTCTTTATCTTTTAAGTATATCCTCTCGGTCCTATCCTCGAACCTTAGGTAGAAGCCAATGGATGTAAACATGTGTTTGAGACATGTTATTTTTGGTGGATGCAAGTGGATGTATGTGTTTGCTAGTGGTTTCTCGTGGATGCATATACACACATATTAGGCACTAGATCGACTCCGTCACTTCCATATTGCATATGCATGAGTGGATTTTTTATATATATGGATTGAAACTTGATTTATTATCATATGGATGTTGCATTTGTATGAATGATTTAGCACTCATGTAGAAGTTATAAAGTACGATTAGGGATAACTGCATACATGATGGACTCATAACACTGCCATAATTCGCATTAAGGAGGTCAACTGAATTAGTATACCGCCTGATTTACCATTAGATAAGGGCATGTACACACACTATGCATATGATCATGAAAGCATTAGAAATATTTTTTAGGACAATGGATGCCTGCGATTGATGGTGGAGTAGATGGATGTTGGATGTTAGGATACAATCTTCTTAACTTAGAGATTTCGGGGAAGAAATCCTTTAAAGGAGGGGAGAATGTAACACCCCGTATTTTCTGTGAATGTTAAAGTAACGAGTTAAAGAATACTTAATTTTAAAAGTGGGAATTAAGGGAAACGGGTTACGCCATTGCGTTCGTTTCGGAATTCTGCTTGAGATAGAGTCCGAGCTTGCGCGAATTGGACTCCGTATGAAGAAGTTAAGAGAAGATTTCAAGTTTAAATAGAAATTAAATTAAAATAATAATTAAAAGACAAAACAGTTCGAAATTCGAAATTTGGTAAGAGCAGGCTGAGCGGGAAATTTCCCGCTTAAAGGTGTCGACCCACCCCCCCTCACCCACAGGGGGAGTCGACATTGGTGTCGACCCCCTCTATAGGCGTGTCGACCCCCTCTATAGGGGTGTCGACCCCCTCTGTAGGGAGTCAACCCCTTTTTGATCCAGATTCCAGTGACAAAATTTGACAGTCCTGAGCTGATGCAGCCTTCTCTGATTTGCCAATGACTAATTTCTGAGGTATTAGGGCTTGTGTGTCATGCTATGATTGGCTGGATGACACATCTCTTTGGTTTGATGGCTCTGATTTCTCATTGACTAATCTAAATGCTAGAATTGAACCTAGACTTCTATATAATCACCCCAAACCTCAACCCTAGAACTCATTCTATGTAGCCGTCATGTTGTTCGTCTACAAGCTAGCCTAGCCTCCTTCATCTTATCCAAACTAGAAAATCAAATCCAAACTAGTAATCGATTAGAAGAACTTCAAATCAAACGTCTACATCAAAGGATAGCTTTTCAAATTCAGAAATCAGATCCCATAATATAAGATCCATTCTTTTTCTGTAAGTTCAGTTATTATTTAGATTTAAACATCTAATAGAAATCATGACTGTAATAATCGGATGTAGAAAAATGCCTAATTCTATTCGTGACTATCCTGTTGTCAATTCTGAATTGCCTATGCCTATGAGACTATTGTGATTAATGTAATGACACATATCGTGCCTATGAGACTATTGTGATTTGACATAATGAAACCTAACATGCCTATGAGACTGTTGGATTGATAAAATGGAACCTATCATGCCTATGGGACTGTTGTGATTGATTTATCTGTTGTACATCCTATGCCTATGAGACTATTGGACTGACACAATTGAATCTACCATGCTGTATATGCAAATTACATGATAAGTTATGTTCATACATGCTTACATGTTTAGATCCAAGCTAGTACCCATGTTTAAGATCTATATAAGTTCATGCTTATACAATTAAGATCTACGCTAGTTCGCATGTTATTTGGATCTAATTTAAATGTAAGATCATGTTCATGTGCTTAATTAAGTCTATGTTGTTCTATCCCAAATTTATACTATGCATGTTGATCTATATTGTTTATGCCTATTGGAATGTTACATGTCCCTTTCTTTTCCCTTTTGTTTATAAGTTAGGCTAAATTGTGATTCTAACGTTCTACGTGAATTATGCGAACGAATAACGGGGGAGATGTTGGAAAAAAATATATTAAACTACATGCTATTGGCATAGATTGGCTCATAATCAACTAAATGATTAGTAGCATGAAATGGTAGGATTTGTATACCTAGAATTATGGACATAATTTAAAGGGTAAATGGGGCATGACTTGAATTGACAACACTTGTGGATAATTTACATCTGAACATAAATTGTAAATATGTAAATTAATTAAAAGATGAACATGCCTAACCCGATGATAGATTGAGTTGCGGTGGAAAACTAACCAGAACTGCCCGGCACATCCAGTAACCGTAACAACACAGATCTAATGTGAGAGGTTAGCGCATTTAGCCCAAAAACCGAGGTTAGAATGAGTTTGCGGTAGAAGTCTTCCCGGAACCGCCCGGCACATCCAGCAACCGCAAATAACTGTTCTAATGTGAGAGATTGGGGCATTAATAAATTAATTAATGCCAATAAACAAACATTCTAAGAATGGTAAGGTTAACTAACATATGAATAGGTGACACTTAACCAATACAACATGTTAATTAGACAAGAAGGTGGGGTTAAGTAAATTTAGAACACTTAACTATTATAACATGTTAATTAGACAAGAAGGTGGGGTTAAGTAAATTTAGAACACTTAATCTTTATAACATGTTAATTAGACAAGAAGGTGGGGTTAAGTATATTTAGAATACTTAACCGTTATAACATGTTAATTAGATAAGAAGGTGGGGTTAAGTAAATTTAGAACACTTAACCATTATAACATGTTAATTAAACAAGTGAGCAGGGTTAAGTTAATAAGAAACACTTAACCAATATAGCATGATGAATGAGTGAGGTTAAGTTAATAATAAGAACTTAACCAATATAATATGATGAACGAGTGGTTTTAAGTTAATAAGAAACACTTAACCAATATAACATGATGAACGAGTGGGGTTAAGTTAATGGGAAATACTTGACCAATATTACATGATGAATGAACAAGGTTAAGTTAATACGAAACACTTAACCAATACAACATGATGTGTGGGTGGGTTAAGTTAACATGAATGGACAGCACTTAACCAATATTACATGAACACAAGTGGATAGGGTTAAGGCAAGCTTAACCAATAATACATATAGACTTGATAAGTGGGAGGGTTAAGTAAACCTTGGGTAGGTGGGTAATATTTGTATATGTAGGCCCACAAACTTAATCGTTAAATAAACATATTTGAATCAGTAGGAGGCTAAAGTACATCTCTTGTAGGTAGGTAATATTTGTATATATAGGCCCACAAACTTAAACAGTAGGAAACCCTGGTAACGGGGACCGATTTCAGCAGTTACCCACATAGATGTATCATGGTACCCTGAACTAGGCTGGGTTGGGCACGATTACTGGTTGATTATAAGCGGTCAAAGTAGCAGCAGGTAGTGCAACAGTGCAGGTTTGGACGGGATCACGGGCGTGCACGTATTCCGGAGTGGAAGAATTAGCCACTGGGCATCAGTAGATATAAAGCTGTGCATCTTGGTCGTGTCGGGTTGCCACCTTAGGACTTGATACACACTACGGTGGGACAGCACAGGTATCTACAAGTAGAGGGCCGAGCGATACAAATTAGAACTAGATTGATACGAGTAGCAGCCGATCGGTTAAGGTAGTAAGGATACATCTAACATCTTCATGGCAATTAGGATGATTGAGGTAAGATCCTCGTACTAGATGTACACCTGAAGGCTACCACAATTGCGGGGTTGGGATCACCTTATTATATAACACAGGATACTAGTTGGGACACTAGTAGGGAATACGAACCATTCTATAAAAGACACTAGTTAGGATACTAGTTAGTTGGTGCAGACATATAAAAATCAGAATAACGGGGTAGTAGCGAAGCATAGAAAGAGTAGAAGCGCATTCAGTTTATCTTGCCTTATCATATCTTATGCTAATCTTAGGTAATCTCGTTATCCCTGTTATCACAGTATTGTCTTATATTCAGTTTATTCATGTCATGTTACTATTACCTGTTTACATACTGAAAATCACTGGACTTACCAGACTTATGTCCGACCGAGTTTTGTTTCGCCTCTTTTCTTCCATTCCCCCCCCCCCCCCGAAGGTAGTCATGGAGGGAATAGCTCAGCTTAGTTTGGACCGTTTCTCTTTCCAAACTCGAAGATAGTCAATGTATTGCTTTGGACTCTCTTTTCCACTGCTATGGCTGGCTCATGCTTTATCAGGGAATATCGTTGTCATTTTATGCTTCTTTATTTTGTTAAACAAGACAGATGCTTTGTTGAAATGAATATTGGAAAACAATCTTCGTACAAGCTGTTCTACCAAGCTGTTGTTTCATCAATGAAGTAAAGTTTTATTTATTTCCGCTGTTTAAATTTTATCTATTTGTAATTTATCTATTATATACACTTATGACGCTCCACTGAATTTAATGCATTCCCTTTGTGAGTGAACTTAGCGGAGGTGGGGTGTTACAATACTCAATATCCATTGATCTTTAAAAGGTACTCATTCATAGTGCTTTCTTCCTTCTTGATGCTTTGCAGTTTTCCTTTATAGTGCACTATCCTTACTGAAGATTGAAAAGTGAAATATCTCTCAATAGTTGACCATATTTCTTGCACTGTTTTGCACCCAATTAATTGAGGTAAAATTGATGAATTAATAGATGACATTATCCATGCACATACCAAGCTATCTTGTCTCTGATGAACTGTGTAATCTGGATTTGATACAAGATTATTTTCTTTATTTCTTATGAATTGTGGTGGAATCGTTTTTGTGCCAAATATGTAATCGTCGAGACCATAACCTCTAGTTGTTGTTTCTAATTGAAGTTTCCATAGCAGGTAGTTGGAATCATCTAATTGGATGGAGATCAATTGACTTTGAGTCTTGATGATGGTCTTCATCAAATCTTGAGTCGGATCTGGTAAGTTTTGGGACACCATTGGTGAAGTTTCCGATGAGCCTTCAGTTATTGGGTTTACCATTGATGGAATTTGAAAGATACGACAATTCAAAAATCAAGAACAGAGAGATTTTTGAAGCCTGGATAACATAATATCTCAGAAGTAAATCAGAACGTTGCATATGATGACATACATCTGAAGCAATGGTTCTTGATATGGTTTTGAGAGTGGGAAGACAGGTAACCCTTAAATCTGATGGTTTGATGCAACCGGTGAAGGTAAGATCTGGTCTAACCAAATCTTTACTTTGGATGGCGCTTTTCAAATGATGTGAGAACCTCACTGATGAACTGACGCAACTAGTAAGGTGTTGAGGGATAAACTGACCGTCTTGCACTACACAATGGATGGCACAAATCAAATGATGATAATCTTGTTCGTTAGAGCAAGATCACAGCAGTCTCCAAATGATGATAATCAATCTGATGGAGAATAACAAACTGCACCTCTCCTTAGCTCTGATACCATACTGAGAATCAAGAAATTTATGTAATATAATTTTTGTAATTAGAAGAAGAATGTAAATTAGAACCAGAAAATTGTTTTATTGAAATGGAGAACATATCTTGCACAGCGATATAGCTTGTATATATAAATATGTCTAAGTGGACTTATGAATAACAGGCCCCACACCGCTTATTATTAGTAGAGTAGGTTAACATTGTGTTGAACCCATGGCATACAGCCAGACCGACAGTATTGCAATTCATATTCTCTTACAGAAACCCATGTTGGAACCTAAATTACATTTGATCATTCAAATATATATCAAGTTCTCCTGTGCATTCTTCATATCTACATCCAATTTCTTGCTCATTATTTAACTGTTTATTCATTAACTAGCCATCACCTTCTTTAAGAAAATCCATAAATCACCATTATTAGAGAAGCTTACCCCCACGACGTCCTTCCATTTTGTATCAATGTGGTTGTTGACATGATTTTGGGCAAAGCAGTCACACGTCAAGATTATGGTTAGAAACACACTTGATTTTCGAGAACATTCGTTGGGAAACACAAAGATATTTGGTTGAAGTCGCAACATGTCCGGAAAAGGCAGGAAATATCGTCGATTCTCGGATCGTCATTAACGGATTGGAAAAGTCATCAAAAGCTTCGAAAATTTATCACGATGAAAATACGTGATCGACACGATCTGATCAACTCAAAATCTTTTAGCATCTTAGTCCAATCACGTGGCAAAACTCGTCAAGACAAAATATAATGGGTTTTGGAAACTTGGCGTGATCACTCAAAATTTGATGATCAGCATGGCACGATCAAGCAAAACCACTTGCGTAGCCTTAGTCGGCAAAAATCCACAACTTAGCAAAACCCATGTTCGGAATCTCAAAACCACATGATCGACATGGTGCGATCACACATTCTCTCGTACGCGCATCGGTTTTAGAAGCCTTCGAGAATTGGCATGCTTTAAGGATACAAATATACGGTTTTGGTATCCCATACAGGATACGAAAACCATATTTCATATTCCACAAGGATACGAGCCCCTGGCATACGATTTCGTAATATTTTCAAGGGATGCGGTGCTTAGTTGTTTTCGACAGGCTCGGATCAGCTTGGCACATCACCATGGACACCACATTTCTTTGGTTTCACACGGGGGTTCAGAAAAGTGCATTTGACTCACTTGGACGCAAAATCCTTGGATACGTTCTTGGCAACTCGAAGTCATCCAGAGCGCATTGGGTTGATCCGCCTTTTTCCCTTGAGTGCACCGCATCCTGGGATGTAAAATCCATCTTGGCAAGGCGGATGCAAAGTGGCTTGGTAGAGTGGGAAAGTTTTCACGCACGTGTTGATCACTCCTTTTTAGGTGATCAACACGTGTCCATCACCAATTTTCAGCATTTTCACCTGAGTTCGAAATTTCCCCCATGACTTGATTTTTTGGATGAGAACCAGGGATACAAATTTCGCATCCCATTAGGATTTGAAATTCGAGTTGATGCATGGAAATTTCATCTGTAAATACCCCCTCTCTGGGCATTCAAAAGGGTTGGCTTGGCTTGGTATTTTTGTATCTTGCGCATATGGGATAGCTTTCTTTGGAGCTCGTTAATGGCTTGCATGGTCATTCACATAGATTTTGGACATCTCTATTGGACAGGTAAACTTCATATAGAAGTTTTCCTACAACTTTTTGGCATTCACTTGGACTTCTGGCTTGCTCTTGGACATCCGTGGACATTCATGGATATTGAACTTTTCATTGAACATTAGTGTTCACTCCAACTCACTTTGGCCTATATTAGTGTTCCCTCTAACTCACATTGGCCTAAATTAGTGTTCACTCTAACTAACTTTAGACAAAGGAAGAAGAAGAAGGGCATTTTAGTCAAAGTTTAGAATTAACAAGACATTTGTTATTCTATTGTAAAATTTGTATATTCAAAATGTCCGAACTTGGATGAACATTGTAATCGACAAAATGATGATGAATGATTATTATAAAGTTGACATAGCCGTTAGTGCCGAAACACTATAAAAAGTTGTGCATCCCTTTACATTTCATTGCATTTGGTTGTTTGGATATCGAGTTTCTTCTAAACCCACTTTTAGAGGTAAGCGTGCGCAAATAACCAATTTTATGCATCGACGCTTTGGCATGCCACGAAAGGGGTGCAACAACTTCAACTTTAGCTTTGGTTTTAATTCTCTGATTTTCTCAGATTCTCTTGGATTTTCCTCGGATTTTGCTATAGTTAAGAGAAAATAGAAAAGCATTATCTTGCTCAGAAGTAGTTAGTACGGAGGAAAGTCAAGAAATTTCCTCGACTAGACATTTTTCAAACTACGTTACTCGGGACAACATCAATGGAGTCGTCAAGGATTTAACAATGGATTTCACTTCTCGCTTGGAACAACAAGAAGAACATTTTCGTCAACAGGAAGCCACTATGAACACTTTTCTCTCTCGACTCGATGGAATCATGAGGCTTTCAGGCAAAGGTAACAAGGTCGGAACAACTGCTAGTGTTCCAAAAGGATTAGCTTAGGACTTGGTGGTAATTCTCGGAGAACAAGGCTGTGTCAACACCAATCCGCAGATAGTTACTGGATCGCCTAGGCTCGGGGGCACTATTCCCAATCTTTTTTCACGTTCAGCTCAAGTTTTGGTTAACCAAGTTCAGGTTTAGGTGTTGGTAATATATCTTAGACGTCGGTGCGTGCAGCTTTGGATGCAGGATCTCCCGTCATACCGAATATTGGATTTGTTCCAGCCGAGGCACCTCAGGTCTTGATTAAGCCAGATATTTCAGTTATGGCTCAACAATTCGCTAATGTTGGACTTGGCGCCCGGGGCACCAATGTCGGGTTAAATGATTGGAGCAAGTTTTTCTGTATAGGAAATGAAAGTCAAGTCGCTAACGTTATTCGACACTTCAACCGAGGTGGGGAATCTTACATAAGTTTATATTGTGTTACTCGCAGCCATTTCTCTCAAGACATCTAGAATTCACAAAACCCACCGGACATCAAATTGCCGGTGTTCAAAGCTTTCAATGGTAGGAAGGATCCTACAGTTCATCTAATGTGCTACATGTGCTATATGGAAGTGCTTTCGGCTTCAGACATCGTTATGAAAAAATGGTTCCTGATCTATCTCACAAACATCGCTGCCTTGTGGTTCAGGCAGCCAGAACCCGAATCTATTAATAGTTGGAATGCCTTGGTTAGAAGGTTTGTCCAGCCTAAGAATGTTATGACTCTGACAACAGTTAAGAAAGAAATCTACAAGACTTTGCGTAAATTCCTTGAAAAGCACAGTGCGGTGGTGACCTGCTTCGATAGACTAGATCCGTCCATGGTTCTAAAGGTCACCGTCCCCGATATTCTTGACAAAATTGATTTTAAAATACCATTGCGACGGGACCAGCCGAGGGACCTCGCCGAGTTCTACTTCGAAGATGAAAGATTTATATGGGAGGAGGACTCTTGAGATGAAATACTGATTTATCAAATCAACTGGGCAGCAGATGGGGGGCCAACTGTCCCCGAAAAAGGAAAGGGTAAATCTTGGGAAGATCGGAACATACAGCCTCGCATCGAGACAAAGTTTCTGTCATACACTGAGCTCACCATGGCCTAGGAAGGATCTATCTCGATGTTCACGACACTTCTCCCTTCCAAAAGCCTCCTAAGAGTAACCCCACTAAAAGGAAAATTAATTCTTGCAGGTACTGTGTGTTCTATGAATTTCCAGGTCATGACACTGACCATTGCGGGAAGCTTCACGATTATGTCAAAGAACACATCTGGAGGAGCGAGCTTTCACAGTACGTCAAAACTCTGGCAAGTGCAGCAACGCAAGCTCATCCACCTTCGAGCCTAGGCTACCTTCGAGCCTAGGCCTATCGCTGAAATATGCGAACGAACGAAGTAGGGAATGATCGGGAAGGGTAAATTGGGGAATAACATGTATTATGAATTATGATTGGGATTTAGGGCATAACCAATACTATGATCTAAAGGCTAAGATTTTAGGCATATCTAATACTTTGAAAGATGACTTGAGGGTTGGGGACATGTGAATCTGTAGGGTTAATAATTAGATTAAGCGAAACATGTAATGAAACGGTAATACTTAACCTATTTAAATCTGTGGGGGTTATGTGAATCTGATAAATTGTGTACAGGTTAAGTAGCCTGTTTGAATCGGTAGGGGTTACGTAAATATATTAAATCCGTGGAGGGTTATACGAACCTGATAAACTTAATCTGTTTTATATGTTGGGGTTATGTGGGCTTGTTAATCTGTTAGACATAACTTGTCAAAATCCTAGTAGTTGGGATATAAGCCTAGTAGGTGGCTTGTACCATCTGTGGTATAGGACCCGTATCAGTCAGTAACCCATTTTGGTATCATAAAGTGATCCCGAACTAGGTAGGGGTCAGGACACGCTTACTGAGCTGATTATAAGAAGTTCATATGGGTGGAGGTGTTCTGATAGCACGTTCCACCAGAGTCATATGCGTGCATGGGTCCGAGTTGCTTGGGAATATAAGCCGCTATAACACCAGTAAATAGATCTGTATCCTTCTGTCGGTTGCCACTTTAGGGAGTGATCTACCCTACTGTGGGGCCGACTTGGCATTTACGGAATTGGGAGCCGATCGATTGTGGGTATTAATTAGGGTATTTCTAGTCCCACCTGTTTAGGTTCCCGTATATTCTGGTTGGGGTAACAACCGTTATTTCTGTGAAGGTACCTATTATTACTGTTTGGGGGTGAAACACATTACTAGAAGCACACCTAAGTTTACCATATGTTTCTGTTGGGATCTTATTAGTTATACTAGTTTTGATGTAGAGAAAAGTATTTGAGAAGTGTAATACGTACAGTTCATCCTCATTATCCGGTTCAGTCTGTTGTACCTACTTTATGATACCTTTATCTCTCATCCAGTTTATATGTCTATCATGATGCTTTTACTTATTTATTTGCTAAAAGTAACTGGAATCGCCAGACTTTATGTTTTACCCGTTTTGTTACCTTTTTTTCTCTCTTCCTCCCCCCTCCCCCTCCCCTTAGGTTCTCAGGGTGGGAACGCTCAGGATTGATTAGGAATCTCTCTTTTTTGTTTCATGCAGCTGCTTAGATGTACCGCTTTGACTATTTGTCCACTTTGTTATGGCTCTTTTTTTTAGCACTATGATTTTGTGTTACTGTACTCTGATGGCTTTAGTACAAGGCAGATACTTTTATTTGATGTAGTCGGTTTTCAGTATTTCAGACTAATGTTGTAATTAGAATTTGGACCATGATGTTTTCTGTTGGAAAATAAAGTTTTAAATTTTCGCTACTATTTTTTTATGTCTGTCTTGTAAGATTCTGTTTCTGTTTACATATAACGCTTTACGGAACTTAATGCATTCTGTTAAAGAGTGACATTAACAGATGTAGGGTGTCACAACATTCAACAGGGTTTGCCATTACTTATACATCTAAATTTGTGATAATAGTAGCCAGGGTCATATTCTGATACAAAGGCAAAATTCTGCTAAACTACATGTGGTAAGCCTAGTACTAATTTGGGGAATCATGTATAATGATAGTGGGGAGGAAATTGGGGGAGATTGGTTTTCATAATCAAACAAAGATGATCATGCATAAATTACTTATGTCCAGCTCCCTTGGCATGATGAAACTAAATAATAGGCATACAACTCAATGCTTTGATCTCAGTCTCTCTAAGTAACAAGTAACAAAGGCTACCCTAGCATATAAACTATAACATGGCATGTATCCAAAGTCAACTAATTTGCAATCAACTTGTTTGTAATAAAACCTACCAATGGTAGCCCAAAAATATCATATTTCTAACTCTCATCACAAGTAAGGGTATGTCAAATGATCTCAGTATATTATCTAGGGTGTCAAAGTATTAGACTCGATAATACTAACATGGACAGTGGTAACCAAAACATATATCAATCAATCTTTTGTCCCTATACGGCTTAAAAACATTTCATCCCTAGTTGGCTTAATGGAAATACCACACTTACGACCTTACTAGGGACATGCTTGTTCTATGCCTCTAGCATCACATCATTAGATCGTCCTCCCATGATATTAATGACCTAATTAGTCCTACCGCTAGTAGACACTCATAGGTAAGCCCACGTCTAGTAAAAGCATCCATAAGGCAATTGTAATAGCCTTATTTATTATTAATAATCATTAATGTTTTCACTAAAAATGGTTTAAACACCAAAGGTATGTGAACCGTACTTCACCAATAAGTTTAGAAATTAAAAGGAGCCACAATCGCAAAATAAACGGGAAAAGTAAGTAAAAACACAAGGGTTTTTATAGTGGTTCGATCTTGGAAAGATATACGTCCACTTTTGAAGTGTTTTTCATTATCATGGAGAAAATTACATAGAGCATCATCTCATGCATTTCATTTATTACACTTGTTCACTCTTTACAATGATTCTTCACTTTTTACTCTCTTTCCGCTTTAGTTCTCACTTGAATTCGAGAAGGAACAGATTAGATCTTTTGATTAGATAAATTTCCTTGATTCCATCATGAAAATGGTGTCAGATTCGAGCTTTAAAGAGGAGCAATGGCGGTTGGAGATCACTTGGATTTAATTGGAGTGAGAATTAATGATGTTTGGATAAGATGAGATCCACTTGATGTTGGAGGAAGAAGGAGCGAGCTTAGGAAGCCATTAATGGAGCTTGAGAAGCTTTATAATAGTAGAAAACTAAAAAGACAACCCTTCGGGGTGGCTTAGATCGATCACTTGAATTGTGGTGAAATGGGCTATTTATAAGAGAACTTTGGACCAAGTGGCAATTCTGTAATTATGGTGTTCATGGTTTGGGTCGAGCATACATGTATTTATGAAACTACCAATGGACAGCTGGAGCCAACTATGTACAGCTGTCTCGCTCGACCCAAATATTACGATTCTGCCACTGGAGCCTTCGTTGCTTGACCCAAAATTAATGTTAGGACCGAACAGAAATAATGCAGGGAACCGACCCACTTTTCTATTTTGATACCGACCCAAATTTGCTTTGTTGTGCCTCCGCTTCATTTGAAGACCGACCCTAATATATTCAAGTAGTTGCTGCTATGTATATTTTAGAGGACCGACCCACTTTGTTTTTCGTTTTCCACATGTACTATTTTTACACAATAATTGGAGCAGACCCTATTTCCTACATGTGAAATCCGTCCATATTTCATAGTGATATTAGGTGCCAAGCCATATGAACGTGTTCAACCACGCGGATACCAATCCATTTGTTCACGCAGTTATGTTATAAAGTACCGACCCTCAAATTACAACGTGTTATGCCACGTGTACTTCACTTCATACCGTCACGAAGTAGTCTCACATGGTTATATTAGATTGTCGAATCATGCTCATGAAAACTTGTCCATCATACATGTAACGTGTTAAATCGTGCAATCCTTGATAATGCGAACATTCCCTATCTTATTTCATTGTCCAAACTTCTTTTACAAACCTGTTCATGCATGATCCCTTAGTATAATGGTGCTCGACTGAACATTAAATGAGATTGTTCGACCTAGACTCTTTGGTGACGTTTCTCGAGCCTCTTGCATGGCTTTGCTCGACCCATGTATTATGTGCGAGCCAACTTGTTACTTTACATTATATTTGTGCCATATTCTGATGCTGGACGTCCCTGATGTCACATGTATTCTCTTTATATCCAACAATACTACATGCCAACATACTTGTTGTATGTCGCGTGTGTGACGTTGTAGTGTACTAACATATGAAAATATAGACCGTTTCTACATTTCATATGCCAAGGTACCGAATCTTAATGGTGTTACTGACCGACCTAACTTAGAGATGCTCGACCGCTTGAAGGTGCTGACGTGTCCAGTTGTGCACTGAGCGATGGTCTATGGAACTCGTATTTGTCCATGCATTACACATATCTTCAGTATTTCATTGTCGGTTCTCATGTAAATTGCCGTGTACTTTGTTATGGTTAATACATTACATGTCTAGCATATGATCTTTGTTTGTACGAGACGTATAACCCATATTGCAATGCACATGATCCTCATTTCTTCGTATATAAAGACGAACTGACGCGCCCATATTATAGTATAAGAACAGTTCTTTCGTGCTTTATGTCCATTCCGTTGTTGTCAAGAAGTCCAAAATGTGTGCTGGACTTGCAATGCTCGATCGTGACACGTTGCTCGAGCCATGGTGTTTAAGTCACGGTTTTCATGTTTGCACTGTTCGACCGATGGTGTTTGACCCAAGGTGTTTGAGCTGGCTTGTTTGACCTGTGGTGCTTGAGTCGTAATGCTCGTGCCACGGTGTACGACCATCTTGTGCTCGAAAAGGTCAATGCTCGCGCGCTTTGCGATGTGTCTTAACCATTGTTTTCTGAATCACGTTTCACAATGGGTTAACATTTACCCCTCGAATCTTGTATTTTTTTCTTGCGATAAATGCGGGCTTCGAAATGAACATTGTTAATACCACTTGTATTGAGATTCAGTTGTAGCCTTTTGTTTTCTATAACAAGTCATGCTTAGAATTTATATAATACACGCTACGTCTTCTGCAATCAAAACAAGAACTTGCACGATTTTGGACTTATACTTCACCATTGACCATCCATATCGATAGTGGATTAGCTAATCAAAAATGAATTATAGCAAATTCTATTTTGAATTGAATAAAGTGTTTGCACAGAACTTATTTTGCTCAACGGTTTATAAGTCATTGAATATTGTTTGCACAAACACGATATTCTAATTTTAGTTCGCATTAACGCTCTAAATTAACTAATCGATACAAGCCGATTTTGGATTCTGAGCATCATCGCTTTAACGACTTATATAATATTTTACGACATTTCTCATTTAGAAAATGCGTATCTGTGATTTATTTTCTTCCTCCTCTTTGAGAAGCTCTGATATTCATGCCTCTTGTTTAGGAAGTCATTATCAGTCTTCTCTGTGGGATGTACTCTAGATTTCATGCCCCTGTTTGGGCTAAAATCTAAAACTTGTCGTGTTTGAGATTTTCTGACATTACGCAAGTTAATTGGTTAAAATCTGAACTTCGTCTACAACCTAGCTTGGTGAATATAGGCATTGGAGACTTTCATCACTCAATTATACTGACTAATCCAAGCATCGGTAGATTCAAAAGTAATGCCCTGAGAGAGGACATTGGTTAGAACCCAATGTTCGTCCTAATCAGATCAGGTACTTCATGATACTGACGATCAATTGGGTTCCCCAGGAGAGGTCTTTAATTTCAACCCAATGTTTGTCATAATTGGATCGGGTACTTCCTGATACTGACGTTCTATTGGGTGCCCCTTGAGAGGTCTTTGGTTAGAACCCCGATGTTTGTCATAATCGGATCAGGTACTTCCTGATACCAATGATTAATTGGGCTCCCCGGAGAGGTCTTTGGATTGTACTGGTCCTTCCAGCTCGTTTGTCGGTCCTTCCGGCCTAATGTCGGTACTTTCAATCACCAGGTTTGTCGGTCCTTCCGACATGGTGCTGGTCCTTCCAGCATGTTTGCCGGTCCTTCCGGCCTGATGTTGGTACTTCTACCATCAGGTTTGTCGATCCTTCCGATACGATGCTGGTTGTTCCAGCTCAAGGATGGCATCAATTCCTTCGTCGGACGCTCGACTTGGTAGGCGATCTCAGATTAGGAACTGAAGCTTTGAAACTCTCACCTAGGGGGGTGCCCCTTCGATGAAAGTTACGACACTTTTGTTTGTTTGTCATGGCACTTGTTCGTTATTTCAATCAATGCGACTCCTCCCATTGACTTCCCAAGGCGATGTTTTTCTATTTTTGCATTGTGCATGTTGATATTTATAGCCTTTAGCACTTGAATTAGTGTTGTTGGGGTCGTTATGTTTCGTCAAATTTTGAGGGAACAAGCGCTCGAAAGACGACCTGCAATATGAAATCAACTTTTAATCAAGTTTTAATTTAACATAAAACTTTGCAAGCTAGAAATTCATTCAGACAGATATGCTCTTAGTCGTAGAGCTAATATTCAGTGCATCACTTGCAGATTATTAAAGACTGTTTACAAGAAGTTTCGAATATAACAAAAAGTAAAACATGAATTAAAGCATGAACTAAAGCAGGAAATAGAGCACGAAGTAAAGCGGTGGCGATGTTGATCGCTTATTCTGAGCTATTGAAATTGAAGCACTATCAGTGGTTATCAGTTGATGATTAGCCATGGATTGATTTGAGCAAGAGCTTGTTGCTTGTTGCCCCCTGACTTTGGGGAATTGGAACAACATTTGAGGATTGCGGATTTTTCATATATTGCTGCACACGATTCTTCCTGATCAGTTCTTCGATTAGTGATCTCAGATACCTACATTTGTTCGTGTTGTGGCCTAGCAGATTATGGAACCAGCAGAACTTTCTAGAGTTCACTTGATTGTCACTTACTTTATGAGGTTTTGGTATTTGATAATCTTTGAGTGTCTTTAGTTGCAGCAAAGATGTTTTCTGGAGTGTGATTTAAATGTGTCACCTCTGATGGGTTGAGAAACCGAGGCTTTTTGCCATTTCGATTGTCTTTCCTGTCGCTTCCTTTTTTCTGACCTTCGGGATTTTTCTAGTTATACTGGTAGCAGCATTTTTCGGAGCTTCAAGAGGTTGGTTAGCATCAATAATCTGAAGAGGCACAGAATTATTGTCCAATATCATGTATTCCTCGGCCTTTTTATAAAATTTCTCAAGCGTGTTTGGCTCCTTTATTTTAATCCATTTGCCAAATTTTCTCTTTTCGTCCATGGCGCCGATTAGAGACATTAAGATCATGTGGGGCTCGCGATTCCCTACTTCGGATACAGCAACATTGAATCTTTTGAGGAATGCTTTGACCGATTCTACTGGGTTCTACTTCATTGATGTAAGAGAAATAACGTCCTTAGCTTATGTAGCTTGTAACCTGAACTGCTCTGTGAATTTCAGAATTAAATCATCAAATTGATCGATAGATTTGGGCGGCAGCCTTGTGAACCATAACGATGCGACACCTTTTAGATAAAGAGGGAAGCATAGGCATTTGATTTCGTCTGTTGCATAGGCTTCATTCATATACCATCCATATCTATATAGGATGTGATTCGGATCTGAAGTTCCGTTATACGAAGGCAGAGTAGGATGAGTGAACTTCTTAGGGAACTCTGCTTTGCGGATCCCCTTTGTGAACGGATTTTTGCTAGGGGAGAAGATCCATTTTCTTTCACTCTCCTTACCAGGCATGTTATCTTTCATGATTTGCTTTACCACATTCGCGATATATTCCTTTAAGTTGTATCATTCCAGAGAGCGGACTTCGATCTCTTTTCTGGATGCTCGTCATGGCGAGCGATCGTGTTTTGAAGATCTAGGTCTTTTTCTTCCACTATGGGAAGGTCCCCCCTTGACCGGACTTGCTACTCATCGGTTATTTCGATCGAAAGGGTTTTTAGCTTTCAACCTTGAGTCTTCGATATTAGCGTTGTTTTTGTCAATAAATCCTTCTATGTTGTCATTATGATGATGATCGGAGGCTGATGAATTTGCATTCTCTTCAAGGTTGACATGGATCTTCGGAGGAGGAGCAGAATTCGGTGGTTAAGCGTTTAGAAGAGCACTCATTTTATCCATTAAAGTTTGATTAGCATCCACCAGAGTTCTATTAGCTTCCATTAAAGCTTTATTGAAGGCTTCCATGCGTTGACTCAAGTTAGCGACGACATCATCTAATTCAGCTTTAGTCACTCAAGCTTCGGCTATTGAACTTTCTCCAACTTCAAAGCGGTTGGTGAGTGGAGTAGTTTCGTTGTTAACAACGTTGCCATTTTCTCCAACGGCTTTGCTAGCGGTCTTCTTAGATTTAGCCATGATCTCCGACAAGGCTTTGAATTTTGATGAAGATTCTTCGATTGGTCTAGATCGTAGACTTGCGGGATCTATGGTAGAAGTAGGCATAGAACTTAAATGGTAGGCTCTTAAGATTGAGAGAAGTGCGAGCGTGGCCCCATGGTGGGCACCAAATGTTTTCACCAAAAATGGTTCAAACACCAAAGGTACGTGAATCATACTTCACCAATATGGTTGGAAATTAAAAGGAGCCACAATCGCAAAATAAATAGGAAAAAGTAAGTAAAAACACAATGGTTTTTATAGTGGTTTGATCTAGGATAGATCTACATCCACTTTTGAAGTATTTTTCATTATAATGGAGAAAATTACATAGAGCATCATCTCATACATTTCATTTACTACACTTGTTCACTCTTTACAATGAATCTTCACCTTTTACTATCTTTCTGCTTTAGATCTCACTTGAATTCGAGAAGGAACAGATTAGATCTTGTGATTAGATAATTTTCCTTGATTCCATCATGAAAATTGCGCTAGATCCGAGCTTTAAAGAAGAGCAATGGCGGTTGGAGATCTCTTGGATTGAATTGGAGTGAGAATTAATGATGTTTGGAGAAGATGAGATCCACTTGATGTTGGAGGAAGAATGAGTGAGCTTAGGAAGCCATTAATGGAGCTTGAGAAGCTTTAGAATGGTAGAAAACCGAAATGACAGCCCTTCGGGGTGGCTTAGATCGGTCCCTTGAAGTGTGATGAAATGGGCTATTTATAGGAGAAGTTTGGACTAGGTGGCAATTCTGTAATTATGGTGTTCATGGTTTGGGTCGAGCGTACACATTTACGAAACTACCAATGGACAGCTGGAGGCAACTATGCACAGCTGTCTCGCCCGACCCAAATATTACGATTCTGCCACTGGACCCTTCATTGCCCTACCCAAAATATAATGTTAGGACCGACCAGGAATAACGCAGGGAACCGATCCACTTTTCTCTTTTCATACCGACCAAAATTTGCTTTGTTGTGCCTCCGCTTCATTAGAAGACCGACCCTAATATATTCAAGTAGCTACTGTCATGTATATTTTAGAGGACCGACCCACTTTGTTTTTCGTTTACCACGTGTAATGTTTGTACACAATAATTGGAGCTGACCCCATTTCCTGTACGTGAAATCCGTCCATATTTCATAGCGATATTAGGTGCCAAGCCATATGAACGTGTTCAAACACGCGGATACCAATCCATTTGTTCACGCAGTAATATTATAAAGTACTGACCCTCAAATTACAACCTGTTATGCCACGTGTACTTCACTTTATACCATCATGAAGTAGTCTCACATGGTTATACTAGATTGTAGAACCATGCTCATGAGAACTTGTCCATCATACATGTAACATGTTAAACCGTGCAGTCCTTGATAATGCAAACATTCCCTATCTTAGTTCATTGTCCAATTAACTTCTTTTACAAACCTGCTCATGCATGACCCCTTAGTATAATAGTGCTCGACCCAACATTAAATGAGATATTTTGACCCAGACTCTTTGGTGACGTTGCTCGAGCCTCTGGCATGGCTTTGCTCGACCCATGTACTATGTGCGCGTCAACTTGTTACTTTACATTATATTTGTGCCTTATTCTGATGTTGGAAGCCCTTGAAATCATGTGTATTCTTTGTATATCCAACATTACTTCATGAAAACATACTTGTTGTATGCCGCGTGTGTGACGTCGTAGTGTACCAACATATGAAAATAGGGACCGTTTGTACATATCATATGTCAAGGTACCGACCCTTAATGGTGTTACTGACCATCCTCACTTGGAGACGCTCGATAGCTTGAAGGCACGGATGTGTCCAGTTGTGCACTGAGCGATGGCCTATGGAACTCATATTTGTCCATGCATTACACGTGTCTTCAGTACTTCATTGTCGGTTCTCATGTAAACTACCGTATACTATGTTATGGTCATGTCTGACATATCAGCTTTGTTTGTACCAGACGTATAACCAATATTGCAATTCACATGATCCTCATTTCTTCATATATAAACACGAACTGACGTGTCCATATTATAGTATAAGAACAGTTCTTTCGTGCTTTATGTCTATTCTATTGTTGTCGAGCAGTCCAAAATGCGTGCTCGACTCGCAGTGCTCGACGTGGCATGTTGCTCGAGCCGTGGTGTTTAAGTCATGGTGTTCATGTTTGCACTGTTCGACCCAGGGTGCTCGAGCTGGCATGTTCGACCTTTGGTGCTTGAGTCGTAATGCTCGTGCCACGGTGTTCGACCGTCTTGCGCTCGAACAAGCCAGTGTTTGCGCGCTTTGCGATATGTCTAAACCATTGTTTTCTGAAACGTGTTTCACAACGGGGTTAACAATTAACATTTGTTTAATCTAAAAGTGTAGTAAATGATAATTTTCAGCAGATTTATCTTTTTCGAAATTTTGATGTTTCCATTAAATATGTAGTGTTTAGAAATGAATATGTCAGAGTCAGGAAACATTGGTCGATATGTGTATTTTTAATCCTAGTAATGTTTTATGACCAAAATTCATGAATATCACTATAAATATGAGTTTTTCCTAAGGTAATTTTTATTCTAATTCACTGTTTTAGTAAGTTAATCCACCCCATTTTATAGGATCTCGACTTTTACTAAAAATTTAAATTTTTATCATTGTATCCACCTAAAAAATGTACTTATTTTTCTTCTATTCAGTCTTCTTCTTTCCGTTTTGCGTCATATTCTTGTTTCTGAAATCCTATCACATAAATCCAAGTTTATGTGAAGTAATTCAACGTAATAACACTAATTAGTTTGTTTATTTTTTATTTGAAGTTGATTATTCGTATACAAAATTGTTTTTTTAATATCACCATTATCACATATAATTGTATTATATGCATACTGAACTAAAATAGGCATTAACAGGAACTATTGAACTATTGCCCATAACATGTATTCTCATTTCAATGTTACTTCCACGCATTGTTTTATTTTATGGTTTTATATTCAGTTGACCTTAGCTAAAATTTTATTTTGAACTATTGCTTGCTTGGGTTCAAACAGAAAGTCAGGTGGACTTAGAGACTTACACTATACTCTTATCTCTGATGTGACCAATCACTTGTAAATCCTTTGGCATTTCGATGACGGGTCTGGGAAATTCAATTAAAGAATTGATCAGTATCAGTGAAGAAGGAATACTTCATCTCTCTAACACTGTAATTTGCAGGATTGTGAATGAAACCTTGAAGACGCTCCACACCATCTTATAATGAAATTAGTGTGTAGTAAGAAAAATATAGCCTTCTTTTAAATATGTATTTCCAATAAGCTTGGCTAGTGTTGTTTATTTCTTAAAGGATTTATTATGTTGATCTGAGCTATCATACATCATAGTGGATCTCAATTGAATTCTATTATAACTGAAAAAAGGTAAGCTTATAAAAGTTAATTACATAACTAATGTAATTTTTATAAATATCGTGTTCTCCAAAAAAAATGTTTGCTGCATTCGATTGTCCAGTAGAATGAGGGGTTTTGTAATATCATGGTAAAATAAGAAGTACAAAAATCGATTGTAAGCTATATGATAGGGTGAAATCTTTAAGTTAATTCACTCGTGGATTAACTTACAAAATAGTTGTGGATTAACTTATTAAAGTAAAATTATGGATTAACTTATTAAAACTATGGATTAGAATAAAAATTACCTTTTCCTAAACCTATCCACTGTCGGATAATATCTGTTAAATTAATTAGTTTAGCAAAGTTAATAAAAATATTACAACTATATAAGATAAGACCAATACAGTTTCTACCTAAGAACATTTAGCATCCCGCATGCTCGGTCTCTGCTCCTCCACGGCCCATACAGTTTTTAGCCTGCAGTTTGATGAATCATAGTCGGGTGAATCATTGCACCATTCAGCCCGCAGTTTTTTATTATTTTTCAGAGTTATGCATATTCCTTATGTATATATTATGCAGTTGATTTATCTTCTGACATCTTTAGAACCCATCACCTATTGGCAACCATATTCAGATTATACATGCAGTAAAGCATTCACATTAAATTTCAGATTTAAAGAATTACTATTATGCTTGAAAAATAATTAAGAACATGATATTTTAGGTTATTGCGAATTGCCCTTACCAAAAGTTTATTTGGGCCCTATCTCAAAATAAATACAACTTCAGCCCATTCAGAACTTTCGGGCTAGATCTGCCACTGATCACATGTATATTTTACTTAAAAAGGAATGTAGCTCTTTGGAAACATAAAACTAGAATGGATAAGCTTTTGGTTTTAGAGCACCAGATTTCATAATATATCATATTGATGGAAAAAAAAGGTCGTAGCCTCAGATAATCTTTGTTTCTTGAAAATTTTTGGAGTAAACAAATTTATGTATTTTAGATTAGAAGTGAATTAGACTAGTCTTGAATAAAATAAAAATTTAGCTTGTTCCTAAAGTTCAAGCCTGTAATCTTACAAAATGCGTTAAGAATAGGTCTTCTAATTTGTAGGAGTTGAGTTTGTCAATATTAGCATGTTTAGTACGTGGTGTTTTTCCTGATAGTTGTCCTAGTTTTGTGCACATTTAATTCGTGTATTGCATTATAAAGGCTTCTGTTTTGGTAATAAAATAACAATCTATCGGCTTCCAGTTCATCTCTTCCATTTCCACTTCTCTTATTTTCCACAATTGGTATCGGAGCCACAATATTCATAAAAGTGTTTTCTGACTGGCGTATTCTCTTCCGGTGGCGGTAGCCACGGTAAAAAGGTTGTTGTCCTCCCGACCGTAAAAAATAGTAGAAGTTAATGTTAGTTGGTGTGTGGATTTGGGCAGATGCTACTAAAGTTGGATTGAGTTGGTTGTTTGATGGTGGAATGGAGTGAAGTAGAAAGGAGTTTGGTTGCTTGTATGTCAGTAGTTGCTTCAGGTGATGGAGTTGTTTTACATCAGTTTAGTCAGTTGTCAGTCACTGTTGGCCGCTTTCAAAGATGTTGGATGGTTTTAGAGATGAAGCCATTGTCTTGGAATTGAAGAGGATCGTGAGGTACTGGTTTGAGGTAGTTTTGCAGTTTCTGGAATGAACGCATTGCTGTACGATGCAGTGGAGGTGTCCAGGTTAATGCTGATTTCAAAAAGGTGTCGTGGAAATGGAGTTGGAGTTGTGATGTATGGATGATGATTGATATGGAAGGTTGGTTTTTGATGAATGTAGGCTATTGGTTTTGTACCATCTGGTATGAGTGTGGATGAGGAGGCAAAAGTTTGCATTAGCAATTGAATTGATGGTTGTTGATGAAAGATTAAACGGCATGTCGCGTGTTTCGGTTAAGTGTTTGTAAATTGTGGTCGGAGTAGATGTTGCAGTGAATTGTAGTGTAGAACGATGAGTTTTGAACTATAAACTCTGCTGTTTGAGTACTGGTGTTTGTCTCGGGAATGAACTGTGATGTGATCGAGTACCGGTGTAATTGTCGAGGCAGCTTGCAGAGGTCGGAATGATGACGAGGTTGATGTGGGCAGTGGATGATAGTTTGGGAGAAGAAGTTGTGCTGTATGGATGCAGGCTGATGGTTGTTTTGTTAACTACACTGGCCAAGGTGATATTCAAATGGGAAGGTGTGATCGCAGAAGTAGATGCAAAACTAGAAACACAAGCATGGCTGCTCCTTGCTCAAGAAGAAGGCAGTGTTGGAAATAAACTTGGTTTTTAAGGAAACATTGATTATGTGACAGATTTTATTCTTGTATCTAAGGAAGCACAAAATAAATGGTAATAAATATTAGAGTTATCAAAATAAGATTAGAGAAAAATCTAGACTAAACAAATATGTAAAATGAAGAAAAGTCTAGAAAAAGAAAAGTCTAGAAATTCTCTTTTATATAAATTAGGATGTAATCACTCATTTTTATCAATCAAGCAAATACGAAACAAATTTTGTAATCAAGTTATATAAAGCAATAAAAGTTTCTCTCTCATCAAAAAGAAATTATTCTTCTTTCTTACAATTCCTCTTCCTCCTCTAAAATTTCCCACAAATTCGTATCAGAGCTATAAAAGTTTCAACAAAGTGGTATCAGTGCTTGGTCGAAATTATGGCATTTCTATTTCTTTCGACGTTTGTTCTCACAAAAGAGAATTTTGAGGAATGGAGCATTAGAAAAAAAGAGGAGCTAATCTCCAAAGGTCTATGGGAAATTGTTGAAAATGGCTATGAATGGCGTAAAGATGTTGAAAGCATGTCGCAAATGGACAGGAAAGCCTTTGCGAAATTAAAATGGAATGATTATCGTGCTCTTTCTGTGATTGCTGAGAACGTCGACGAGAAAGCTTCAGATCTCATTTTTAGAGGAAGGTGTACAAATGATTCATGGAATATCTTGAAAAAGATGCACGGAAAAGATAATGCAAAGATAATGAATGAAGATAAGTTGATTGATGAGAAAGATGAAAAGAAGGATAGCGAATGTGTGAACAAGAAGGAGCAAGAGAAGAAGAAAGAAGAGACTATGCAAGAGCCTATGGAAGAAGAGATGATGGATGAGACAGAGAAGAAGAGGAAAAAGGAGGTGCAGAAGCAAAAGGAAGCTAGGAATGTTGCTGATAAAAGGAAGGATACTGAAGTTGGGCTTGATGCACATAATGCCATGAATGTTAATAGGGCGGTGGAATCAAATGAAGTAGAAAAAGAAAATATAGCTAAAGTTGAAGAAAGTTTAGTGCCCATAGTCAAATAAGAGAAGAATGAATTTGATATTATTGAAGTGAGTTCGGTCATTGAGGTGAAAGAGGAGAATAAAAGTGCTAGTAACATTAATGCTATTGAAAAACAGAGAGATTTGAAATCTACTGAAGTTGAGTTTTGCGCTAATGATGTTGAAGAAGCTGACAGTGTAGTGGAGTTGAATGAGGTAGACGAAGAACAAAAAACTCAAGTTGAAGAAGTAAGTGAAGCGGTGCTTAATACAAAAATGCCAATAATGAGAAGCTTGATGATGGTACTGAATCTAAAATTATTGACAAGAGAGAAGATGTTGTCATGGAAAAAGAGCCTAAAGTTGTGATTGAAGTTGTTGCTGAGAAAAAGGCTAGCGTTGGTGTTTGTTCGGTGTTAGTTAACACAAACAAAGAAATTGAATTGATCAAATACTGTAAAAGTGATTTTTTTTAAAGAATTTAAAGATGGCATATATGACTCGTTCAAAGTTTATGACACCGGAATAAGATGGAGGCTAGAGCACACACTTTTTGGAATGTCTTATGCGAATGGAGGAGGACAAAATGAAAGGAGCACCATTGAAGAAATTGCATCGAAGATCTTCATATTGGGAAAGAGGAAGAAACGAAAAAAGAAAATTTGGATAATTTCTTTAGTCCTACCAAAGCACGTAAAATACAAAGAATCAAAATCTTGCATCAATTTGCAAAACCAAGTTTACGGGGGGATGTTGAAAATAAACTTGGTTTTTAAGGAAACATTGATTATGTGACTTATTTTATTCTTGTATTTTGGGAAGCACAAAATAAATGGTAACAAATATTAGAGTTATCAAAATAAGATTGGAGAAGAATCTAGACTAAACAAATATGTAAAATGAAGAAAAGTCTAGAAAAAGAAAAGTCTAAAAATTCTCTTTTATATAAATTAGGATGTAGTCACTCATTTGTATCAATCAAGCAAGTATGAAATAAATTATGTAATCAAGTTATATCAAGCAGTAAAAGTTTTTACTTCTCCTCAAAAATAAACTATTCATCTTTTTACAATTCATCTTTCTCCATATAAATTTATAATAAAGTGGTATCAGAGCTACACAAATTTTCCAATAGGCAAATCTTCTCCTCCAGCTTTCTAACTAAAAGGAGTCGAAGGCATGAAGAACGGATAGGCCATTTTGAAAGTCTTTTGTTGCTCAAATGCCTAGCTTCATACCCGAAAGGTGCATAGTGTTTGGGAACTCGAATAGCACGGTTGAGGCGGCGCATGATGCGATGATGAAGTGTAATGGAGTGGCAAGCAAGCATCCCGTGTATGAGTTTGGTGCAACGGATCTGGTCGTGAGGAGGCTAGATGAGTTGTCAGTTTGAGGAAGAGGACTTGCTGTCTCTGGATTAAAGGAAGAGGAGATGAACAGAATTTTCGGTGGTGAGGATTAATTGCTGAGGGGAGTAAGCATTTGGAAAAAATGCAGTTTGGAAGTTGTGATGATGTGAATGATGTTGTATGGATTTATAGCTTGTAAATAAGGAGTGACCTCAATGTATTTGGTTTCTGCATATGAAGTTGTATGTGGCTGTAGCATGGTATGCTATTTTAAGCGTAGTGAAGGAAGTGGATTGGTGAATGTATGCATTGGTGGTTTTGGATGTGCATGGATGTGCTCTGATCAACGTTTTCATAACCGGACCGCGAGTCAAACCGTGAGGACTTAGGTTTCAAGATTTTGAAGGTCTGGCCAGTTGAACCGTCAAGAACCGCACATGCTTGTTAATAGTGAAAATACGAATAGTCAAGTTTTATGTCTACTCAAACAAATGAATAATAAATTTTGAAAGTCATTTATTTTTTTACTAACATTAATAGATTGCATGATGTAATTAAATAGCAAGAACACAAACAAACACACAAGATTTTTAGAACAAAACAATAATTTTATGGTTTAGATGTTGGAACAGTTATGATTTTTTGAAATATTATAGTTGTTATTTTCAAAACAAAATAAAAAATGAAATGGTCAGAGAGAATTACACAATAATAAGTAGGAAAAACAAAAAACCGTGATTTAATGTGACGACCGCCCATAACCCCCGCACTAAACAAGTGGAATAATGCGCTGAAAGGTGTGCCAGGCTGCTATGGACGATCATCAGAGTAAGTAAACACATCGAAACCTGGCGTAGAACTCACAGCGCAAGGATGAAATATAATAGAACATATACAACAGGGAATAGTAATGAGGTATCATATAGCAAACTTTTGAAACTTTCTCAACATCCAGAAAGGTTGTCCAACTGATATCAAAGTTTGTACATAAGGCCTCACTATAACTCTCAAGCAACTCAAACCGCGAAAACAGAAATACTAGATAGTAATAAAACAGGTACGCCAGCCTCCTGCTCGTCTTCGCTCAGCTTCCCCGTCTCACTAAGCTCCAGTACCTGTAACCTGCTACTTAGTCTGCCCATCCACAACCGGATGAACAGCCCAAGGTAATAAGAGGAGACATAAAACCTTGAGTCAGACAATAGTCTTAGTGAGCGATAAAACAACTAACAAACTTCGACAAGAAAGTATATGAGAATGGGTAAATGAACAACTTATCTACCCACAACACCAGAGAAGAACTCAACCTTATCTTCCCCACATCAGACAGTGATAGCCTTTACACCAAGCATTTCAACCATTAATCCATAGAAACCAGAACAACCATTTGTTCATGGAAACAAAAACAACCAACAATAGCAATCATGGCATCGAGATTATATATATCTCATGCAAATCATCCTAGTCAAATTCAACATCCCTCAAATACAAGCCCCATAGACCGAAACCAATATCAGACAAGCACTCAAGGAACATCTACTTCGATGTTGGATAACCCACGTGAGATGGCACAAGCAAAATATCCATCATACATGACAGACTCTGGCTATCACCGCCAATCCTGCTTCGAAACCATCATTATCGTATGACGGCCAACCTTGCCATATTTCAAGGGCTAATGGTAACCCCAGTTCTAGCATGAACTCCATATGTCCAACCTTGACAATGTCCAACCTTGACACTAGGCCTTTCCCCAAGACCCAGGGTACTCGACCAGCAACCTTCTGGTCTTTTGGGTGCCCCATCGTACCCCTGCTTTGAGCTTGCTAGAACTTACGACAACGATGACCTCTCGGCCTTCACATCTCTAGTCGTCCAACCTTGACGATGTTTCATAGCTCAAGCAACCTTCTCGAGCATCCATTATCCATCAACTCACGACCTATGAGTTGTCACCGAACACATTCATCACTTCGAGCCTTCCTACTTGAACCACCTCAAAGCTACACCATCACCGAGCCCTCTGGGAGGACCCAAAAACCACCCCTCCTGGGAAGACCCAAAACTTGCTCTTCTTGGGAAGACCCAAAACCTGCTCTTCCTGGGAAGACCCAAAACCGACCCTTCCTTATGACCGAGCCACTAAGATCGACCCAAAAGCTTAGCCCAACCGACCCAGCTAAAACCGACCCACCGACCCGGTTCCCTTCTGGCTTCAGGATTCGACCTTACCACCAATCAGCTGACCCGACCGACCAGGTTTGCCACCATCTGACCGACTCAACCCTCTAAAACCGACCCGACCTGATCACCCCTTCCTGGAACATGACCGACCCGCCTGCTCCAAATCAGAACTCCAGATTTTCTCGACCTGACCAGTATGGACCAACCGATCAGACCGATCAGCTCCAAGACCGACCAGCCTTTCTCACCTGAGACCGACCGACCAGGAAGAACACCGACCCAAAACCGGTCTTGCTCCCCAAGCCACGTCTTGACCGACCAGTCTAGGGCCAACCCCTCTAGACCGACCCGATTCCTGCACAGCTCCATTTCGACTTTGATTTCGACCAAAACTTCGCCAAACGACGAATCCGACGAAACCGGCTTATCCGATTCATTCAAACGCAACCACAAACATGTTATGCAACCAACAATATCATCATTCTAACAATTTCCATCAAAACACATAAATTTCCCAAAACATGATAAGTGAACATATGAACATGAAAACAGATCTAATTTGCATAAACTTGAGAGAAATCACAAAATTAACCATTTAAATTATGTAGATCAGATCTTAAGATGATTCATATGTAGAATGGACTTAGCATGGTGTAGATCAAAATAAAATAACATGGAAATGATGAAATTAACATCCTATAACTCACATACTTTCATAAATCCGAATGAGAGATGTTAATCACTCACCGATTATCCAAACAAAGCTAAAACGATGAAAAAGCAATTCGGACAGCGAACACTTTGAATCAAACTCTTCAATCCGATGAATTCGCCCTTGAAACGATGTTGATCTAGCCTCAAATGGTGTAGATCTTTGATTTCCCTCCTTGGATTTGGAATTTTAATGGTGGAAAGGTGTTAGAGGAAGAAGGAGATCAAAGCCTCCCCATAAGAGAATGAAAAATTCCAACCTTTCTCCATATCCCTTACCCCCTATTTATAGCCTCCACCAACCCCTTAATGGGCCTTCTCCAAATCAGCCCATTAGCCTTCCAAAACCTGAACAGCCAACTGAGAAACCTTAAAACAACGATTTCTCCCAAACCGCTGAACCAAATCCTTAATGTAACCACTCTACGGAAAGAGAATCATCAATTCCTTTCCAATGGCACAGGTCTCACCCTCTGATTCGACATGAGTCAAAAGTTATGCCCAGTACAAGACTAACAGGGGCAAAAAGTCACAAACAAAATCGGTAAAAATTATGGATATGTCACACATCCCCATAAGCAACATATTAAAAGATGAGAATGATCCAACCCTCAGAGAATAAAATAAAATTATTTTACGATCTTCCGATACGTAAAATGCAGGCTGTTACATTCTCCCCCCTTAAGAATTTCGCCCCCGAAATTCCAAGCAAATAAAAGCAACCACAACAATTCCGCATGCCTATCATCCATGAGAAGCCAATCCTATCATCCAAACTAGCAACCATCAAGCCATGCATCCATAGCCTTATCCTAGCACGCGGAATTCTATCAAACAACAACAAGATACAACGATATAACGCCGATACAATCTAAGGGTTCTACCGATGAAAAGTTCTGGATGAGTCGCCCTCATGCTCTCTTCCGTCTCCCATGCAAAATCGTCGCCATCTTCACTCCATTGTACCTTGACTAGCTTAACCGTCTTCCTCCTAAGCTGTTTCTTGTCATTCCCCACAACACGAAGTGGCCTATGAGGTTTCGCAACTGCGGTCTCGACTTCTAAATCTTCATACTGTTCTGGAGATACCACCACATTCGAGTCGTGCACAAACTTCCATAGAAACGACACATAGAAAACATTATGCACACTCGACATCTTCTCGGGTAACTCCAACCTATATGCGAGCTTTCCTATTCGCTCGACTATCGGAAATTGTCCAACAAACCTAGGAGCCAACTTCCCTTTACTTCCGAATCGAACCACATGCTTCAACGGTGAAATCTTCACGAAAACCATATCTCCTACGTCGAATTCCAAATCCTTACGACGCTTATCGGGCGTAACTCTTCTGACGATCTTGGGCCGCCTTCATTCGTTGTCGAATAGTCTTGATACAATCCGAGGTTTCTCTAATCATTTCAGGCCCAAGTACAAACTTGTAACACCCCACCTCCGCCAGGGTCACTCTTGCAAGTACACTAGCTTTGGAGGGGTGTTGGACAAGGTAAACATGCATGCAGATATCACAAGACAGAACATATAAGTAAAACAGAGTAGTAAAGCAGCGGATAAAACTAACATTTCAAAACCATGGTCATCAAGTTACATCAAAGTACCTGGTCATTATTTTCCCACAAAACAAAGTCTAGAACATAAACTGAAAACTGAAAAAAAAAACATAAAGTAATTATCCCCAAAGTAGAAAACCATAGCATGCTCAAGTCCAAACCATACATGAGCTATCCAGAAAAGCAGCTAAAGATCCAGCTAGGTACCAGTGTTCCCACCCTGCAAACCTAGGGGGGGGGGGACGGAAGAAAAGAGGCGAAAGAAAACGGGTCAGTCAAAAAGACTGGTAAGTCCTATCTACTATTAGTATAAAAACTAATAAAGTTAACTGGACATATAAAGCAGAGATGAAACGTGGGGTGATAACTGACATGGTGAAGAGATAGATCAAGTGTGGCATCGCATATACAAGGTTAAGTTGCACCAAGTGTGTACTAGTAATCTATGTCAAGTATCAACAAGAAAAGATCCCTTGGCCCAATCTTGGCCCAATATCCCGAGATGACCTAGATCAAGGTCCACAAGCCAAACTCGTCAAGTGTCGGTGTCATACGGCCCAATCACGAAGTGTAGTCAAACTGTGCTAGGTCCACCCTAGGGTGTATCAAGCCCTAGGGTGCCAACCACGGACACAAATCAAGCACGCACAGTCTAAACCTACAGGTGCCCGTGTCTGCTTTTTCAACTCCGAACCATGTGCACGACCATAGTCCGCCTGAACCTACACCGGCGCACCTACTCAGCCGTCGTTTTGGTCGCTTACATGTCAGCCCAGTAATCATGCCCCACCCTATCCTAGTCCCTAGGGTATCATGATACAATCAAGAGGGTTACTGGTGAAAAGGACCAAGTAAATAGGGTTTCTAGCGGGTTAAATGTGGTTAATCCTTCCCCATCAAGTCGGTTAAGTGTACCCAAGGTTCATGACTTAACCCTATCAATCCATCGTGTTTAATTGGTTAAGTATTCAAGTGGTCCATGACTTAACCCTATCATGTGGCATTAATTAATTTAATGCACCCAACCTCTCACATTAGACCTTGTTGTGTTTACTAGTTAAGCCGGGCGGGTCCGGGTAGCTTTACACCACAACTTGGTCTAACCTCGGGTTCCTAGTGCGACATGACCAACTACTCACATTGGGTCCTATTGCTTGTAGTCACTAGTTAAGCCGGTCGGTTCCGGGTAGATTTATGCTACAAACTCAACCCAACCTCGAGTTGGCCACACTCATGTTTTCTAGAAGTCATGTCCAAATTCATGTTTACAAACATAATCACAAGTCAATGTTCATGTCATATTTTAAAATCATGTTTCATGTCATTAATATTACACAAACCCAATGCATTCCCCTCGCATGTACGTTTCGCATAACATAACAAAAATCAAAAGAGGGAACTTGGCAAAACATGACAAAAAGGGCATAAGGTAATAAGGTTGGCCACAAGTTAAACATGGTGGCATATGAGGCACAAATATGTTCATAAGCTTGCATATTACATCATAGGCCTCAAAACATGCATAATATCAACTTAAGCAAAATAGGTGAAACATGGTCATAAATGACATAGGATGGTAGCAAGTGATTCGCATATTACATCATATGCAAGATAACACAAGGTTTATGAGAGTTTCTATGTTGCTTTATGCAACATTTCAAATCAAAGCTCATAGCTTTCTATGCATAAGGCAAAGGTGATAGCTTTACAAACATGCATAGAATATATTCATTCATAACATGATAGGATCAAAGCACATATCATACTTAGGCCCAAACTCAACTTGCAACATGTCATATTTAACTTCATAGTTAGAATCTAAGAGTAGTATAGGGCTTACAATGCTATGAAGACTAGAATAAATATAAAATAAGATTGAGACGAAGCCACACTAGCAAATTCGCAACCAAAGACGATAAACTCCACTTCAAGACTTGAGAACGAGAAGGAATAACCCCAAAAACAAAGAAAGATGGCTCTTTTACTTAAGAAAGACGGCTCCTTTATGACATAGATTGATTTGAGACACTCATGCTCTCATGAAGAAGGTGGAGGCCATGATTAGTGAACATTTGGGCAGCATTTAGTTGTGGGAATGATTAATTAAGGTTTAGGCTAGGTCTAGGGGTCTTTTTATAGAGATTAGGGGTAGTTTAGACTATAGGATTAACCCTAAAACGAATCTGAACCATTTACTCCCGTCAGAAACCAACAAAAGAGGACCCAACATGCCAAAATGGTGCACCAGAAAAATTGGTCCGACCGGGGGGGTCGACCCCTGGGTCGACATGGGTGTCGACCCATTTGGGGGGGGGGGGGGTCGACACTGGTGTCGACACTTGTGTCGACACCTATGTCGACCGTGCCTGGGCAGGAAAATTCCCGCCCAGTCTGTTTTGGCTGAAATTCGATTCTGAATTAGAATTTGAACTGTTTTCGGGCTTAGAATTTTCTGAAAACTTCATTGGGCCATAACTTGGTCATACGGACTCCGTTTTTCGAAAACTCGGACTCTATTTCGCGTATTTTTCCGAGACGAACGCAATGGCACAGCCCGTTTCCCTTGATTCAGATTTTAGAATTTAATTCTGCCTTGATTTACATTATAACATGTTATTAAAAATACGGGTTGTTACATTCTCCCCTCCTTAAAGGATTTCGTCCCCGAAATCTCCAAGTTAGGAAGAACGTATCCTATCATCCATCATCCATCTACTCGAAACATCATCCACAAGTAACCATTGTCCTTAAAAAGATTCTAAATGCTGTATGATCATATGCAAAAGGTGTGTGTATATGTACTTATCTAATGCAAAAATCAGGCGGTTACTAATTCAGTAAACCTCCTTAATGCAAAGTATGTTAGTGAAATGAGTCCATATGTATGCAAATTCCTAACATAATTTATAATCTCTACATGAGTGCACATAACATTCATTCATATGCAACATCCACGTGATAGCACAACAAGTTTCATCCATGAATAAGTATCAGCACTCATGCATATGCAATATGAAAGTGTGTGAGCTGATCTTAGTGCCTAATGTGTGTCATGCATCCACGAGTATCCACATGCAAACACTTGCAACCACTTGCAAACATCAAGCATAACATGTTTCAAATACATGTTTCATCCAAAGGGTTTCTACTTAAGGTTCTCATGACAAGGTTAACAAGATAAACGGGATAAACATGGATAGCAAAAAGAAAGATATGCTGATTAAGAAAGGAGATTGAGAATGTACCCTCAAAAAGGAATGGATAAAGCCCACGCATCTTCTCCTCGGTTTCCCAAGTTGCATCTTTATCGGCTTCACTCCACTGAACTTTCACCAATTTGACTTCTCGATTCCTTAACTTCTTGATCTCTGTTCCCAAGATACGAATCGGAGCTCTCCTCAAGGTTGCCTCTTTCTCTACCTCCATGTCTTCAAGAATGCTTGGTTCAACCACCTCAGCGGACTCATGTAGGCACTTTCAGAGATGCGAGACATGAAAGACATTATGCACTCCGGCTAGCTTCTCGGGCAATTCCACCTTATAGGCCATCTTTCCAATTCTCTCTATGACAGGGAAGGGTCCTACAAACCTTGGTGCCAGTTTCCCAACTGCTCCAAAACGTACCACATTACGCAAAGGAGAAACCTTCACGAAAACCATATCCCCAATTTCGAATTCCAAATCTGTCCTTCGCTTGTCAACACAGGATTTCTGTCTGTCTTGGGCCGCTTTCATCCGTCTTCTCACCAATTCAACTTTCTCGGATGTATCCCGTATCATATCAGGCCCAAGTATAAGCCTATCCGTGGTCTCTCACCAACAAGATGGTGACCTACACGGCCTCCCATACAGAGCTTCAAATGGTGCCATCCCTATGCTAGCTTGGTAGCTATTATTATAAGCAAACTCTACAAGAGGAAGGTGGTCTTCCTGAGTACCACCAAAGTCAAGGATACAAAGCCTCAAAAGATCTTCTAGGACTCTATTCACCCTTTCGGTTTGGCCATCCGTCTGCGGTGATAGGCTGTACTCAGATTCAATCCCGTACCCATCGCTTCCTGCAAACTATTCCAGAACGGGATAGTGAAAATTGGGTCACGATCGCTAACTATGCTAGAAGGAACTCCATGTAACCGCACTATCTCTCGAAGATAAATAGATGCTAGCCATGATGCGGTCCTCTTTCTCTTTACTGGAATGAAGTGAGCACTCTTCGTAAGTCTGTCAACTATGACCCATATGCTCGTGTTCCCTCTCCTTGACTTAGGCAATCCATCCACAAAATCCATAGAAATACTCTTCCACTTCCATTGCGGGACCTCCAATGGATGTAATAGCCCACCGGGTTTCTTCGACTCGGCTTTCACTTGTTGGCACACCATGCACTTTGAAACATACTCTGCCACATCTTTCTTCATTCGAGCCCAAAAGAAAATGCGCTTCATATTTCTATACATCTTATCTCCTCCAGGATGTATAGTCATCTTCGAGTGATGTGATTCTTCGAGAACTTTATGCACCAAGTCTCCTACTTGTGGAACGCATAGCCTTCCATCATGCCTTAGCCAACCCTTGTCATCAATAGTATATCTAGCAAGGTGACTAGACGTCTCACCACGGATCAACTTGCCCATGATCTCAACTATCCGCGGGTCTTCCTTCTGTGAAGTCCCTACTTGATCAAGAAGTGTGGGTCTAAGCTCAAGGGATGCTAATGAACCCATCATCGACTCAACAGCCATCGTGAAATCAAAGGTTGCCAAGAACTCTAAGTTCTTCATCTCAATAAACAAGGGACTCAAAGTCAACCTCCTTCCGCTTAGTGCATCTGCCACAACATTACCCTTGCCAGGGGTAAAAGCTATCTCGAAGTCATATGATGCCAAGAATTCCATCCACCTTTGCTGCCTTAGATTCAGATCTTTCTGCGAGAAGAGGTACTTGAGTGGCTTGTGATCAGTATACAACTCAAACCTTTCGCCTAGGAGATAGTGGCGCCAGGATTTGAGTGCAAAGACGATCGCCGCCAACTCCAAATCATGAGTGGGATAGTTCTTCTCATGAACTTTAAGTTGCCTACCCCCATAACATATCACTCTTCCCTCTTGTTTCAGAACAACACCTAACCCCGTGCCACATGCATCGGTGTATACGGTAAACATCTTACCACTATCGGGTAATGCCAAAACTGGAGCTGTGGTAAGGGCCCTCTTGAGCCTTTGAAAAGCAAGCTCACACTCTAAGTCCCATGCAAAGACTAAGTTTTTCTTCGTCAACTTAGTAAGAGGGGCCGAAATCTTAGCGAAGTCCCTGATGAACTTCCTATAGTAGCCCGCAAGACCGAGAAAGCTTCTTACTTCGGTTGCATTCCTAGGAGTTTTCCAGTCTTGAACTACAACCACTTTCGCGGGATCCACCGCTATGCCTTGCTTAGAAACTATATGTCCGAGAAACCGAACTTCCCTTCTCCAGAAATGGCATTCGGAGAACTTGGCTTTCAACTGATGAGCTCTAAGCGTATCCATCACTTCCTTGAGATGTCTGGCATGTTCTTCCTCGTCCTTTGAGAAGATCAGAATATCATCCACGAAGACAACCACGAACTTGTTAAGGAACTCCCTGAACACCCTACTCATCAAATCTACGAAGTAGGCGGGTGCACTAGTCAAACCGAATGGCATGACAAGCCATTCAAAGAATCCATCTGGAGTCCTAAACGCGGTCTTATCAATACTATCCTCAGCCACCCTAAGCTAATGGAATCTTATGGCTAGATCGAGCTGAGAGAAAACAGAAGCACCAACAAGCTGGTCAAAGAGGTCATCAATCCTTGGTAACGGGTGCCTATTCTTCTTTGTCAGCTTGTTCAACTCTCGATAATCAACACATAGACGAAGCGAGCCATCCGCCTTAGTAGCGAATACCACCGGAGCACCCCATTCAGAAATGCCTCGCCTAATAAAATTCTTCTCAAGCAGCTCCTTGATTTGCTTACTGAGCTCTCTTCTTTCTCGCGGGGCCATGTGCCTAACGGGAAATGAAACTGGCTTGGCATTATCAACAAGATAAATGCGAAAATCTATCTCTCGTTTAGGGGGTAACCCCTTAACCTCTTCAAATACATCAGGATATTCTCGAACTACCCTTACAGATTGCAGATCATTGATGGACGAGTCAAGAGATTCAAGATAACATATCATGACGGGATCCAGCGGGTTGCAAGAAATCTCTAGGGTATTACCGAGGCGAGTTATGAGCCTCACCACCCTATGCTCACAATCGAGGATGGCTCCATAACTGGACAACCAATCCATGCACAAAATCAACCCGTATCCCGTGAACCCGAGAACATAAGCATTACATGTGAATTCTACGGTCAAGATAGAAATCTTCAAATCCACACAAATCATAGATAAATGGGCGGAACCCCCAATTGGATTTGAAACACTGACGGGATCCTCAACTAGACTGGTACTTAGGTGCAAACTTTCAACAATGTCAGAAGAAATAAAGGTATGCGATGCGCCAAAATCAAATAAAGTGCGAATAGGAAAGTCAGAAATATAAACAAGACTTTCTACAGAAATACTACCTCGGTCCTGGACTGGAGCGGTGTTGAGAGCATGCACTTGCCCTCCAGAAGGTCCTACATGCTGATTCTACCCTTGTCCTTGTCCTTTCTTCTTGGGGCAATCCTTGCTAAAGTGTCCAGTCTCTCCACAATGAAAGCATTCGCCCAGCTTCCTCTTCTTCTTCCTACAGTCTTTAGCTATGTGCCCAACAATCCCACAGTAGTTGCATTTTCTTGGGTCCTTTGCCTTGGCCTTGTTTCCCTTGTTGTTCTTGTTGTTCTGATTGCTCTGGTTTCCTCCCCACTTGGAGTCTGTCTTCTTGGTTTAAGTCTCATTAGCCTTGACTTCTTTCTTGCCATTTTTATCACCTCCTTGAAGCAATGCCATGTCCAATAGGCCTTCAAAAGTGGCTCCCATGGGTATATGAGACAGGGCTAAACCTTGTAATGGCTCATTCAACCCTCGTGGAAAGCGTAAAGCCTTCTTCTAGGGAGTATTAACCATGTCCAAACTGAATCGAGCAAGCTGGTTAAACTTATTCACATACTCCCTCACTGTCATGTCCCCTTGCTTCAAAGATATAAACTTCTCCAATTGCAGATTTGCCTCAGCTGATGATAGAAACTTAAGCACAAACCTCGTCCTAAAGTCGGCCCAAGTCTCTATAGGTCTAGTAGCATTGGTGACCTCCCACCAATAAGCATCTTCTTCTTATAATAGCCATGCTGCTAATAAGACCTTTCTATGGTCTTCCACATCAAAGATAGCGAAAAGATCTTCTGTTTCTTTCAACCAATTTCGTGCCTCCACAAAAGTCTCCGTCCCAATGAAATTCTTGCCACCCATCGCCTTAAAGTCCTTGCAAACCTTTGCGAAATCCGCTTGTGGATGCTGGGGAGGGGGAGGAGGAGGAGGAGGAACCTCAGTTACGGTGGGGGTATTTGCTGGGCCCGCATCGTTGGCCTTAGCTTCCAAGTACCTCCAGAACCATCCGGGAATGGTTACTCCCTCGGGAATGTTAAGATCGGCCATGCTGAAAAAAGAAAAGATAGATTTAGAACGAGGAAATAAAGGATAGTGCTAATGGCTTTTGGGGAATAGCCTTTTAAAATAACTAGACTTTTCTTGGAAAATACTTAATTGGTTTTGCAAATAGTTTTCCAAAAAGGTAAGTTTTAAAAACACTTTTGCTCAAATCTTGTAAACCTTATGCTCTGATACCAAACGTAACACCCCACCTCCACCAGGGTCACTCTTGCAAGTACACTAGCTTTGGAGGGGTGTTGGACAAGGTAAACATGCATGCAGATATCACAAGACAGAACATATAAGTAAAACAGAGTAGTAAAGCAGCGGATAAAACTAACATTTCAAAACCATAGTCAAGTTACATCAAAGTACTTGGTCATTATTTTCCCATAAAACAATGTCCAGAACATAAACTGAAAACTGAAAAAAAAACATAAAGTAACTATCCCCAAAGTAGAAAACCATAGCATGCTCAAGTCCAAACCATACATGAGCTATCCAGAAAAGCAGCTAAAGATCCAGCTAGGTACCAGTGTTCCCACCCTACAAACCTGGGGGGGGGGGGGGGGAAGAGGCGAAAGAAAACGGGTCAGTCAAAAAGACTGGTAAGTCCTATCTACTATTAGTATAAAAACTAATAAAGTTAACTAGACATATAAAGCAGAGATGAAACGTGGGTTGATAACTGGCATGGTGAAGAGATAGATCAAGTGTGGCATCGCATATACAAGGTTAAGTTGCACCAAGTGTGTACTAGTAATCTATGTCAAGTATCAACAAGAAAAGATCCCTTGGCCCAATCTTGGCCCAATATCCCGAGATGACCTAGATCAAGGTCCAACAACACGGTCTACTCGATCGGCTCCCTAAAAGCCTAACTCGTCAAGTGTCGGTGTCATACGGCCCAATCACGAAGTGTAGTCAAACTGTGCTAGGTCCGCCCTAGAGTGTATCAAGCCCTAGGGTGCCAACCACGGACACAAATCAAGCACGCACAGTCTAAACCTATGGGTGCCCGTGTCTGCTTTTTCAACTCCGGACCATGTGCACGACCATAGTCCGCCTGAACCTACACCGGTGCACCTACTTAGCCGTCGTTTTGGTCGCTTACATGTCAGCCCAGTAATCGTGCCCCACCCTAGCCTAGTCCCTATGGTATCATGATAAAATCAAGAGGGTTACTGGTGAAAAGGACGACGTAACTAGGGTTTCTAGCGGGTTAAATGTGGTTAACCCTTCCCCATCAAGTCGGTTAAGTGTACCCAAGGTTCATGACTGAAACCTATCAATCCATCGTGTTTAATTGGTTAAGTATTCAAGTGATCCATGACTTAACCCTATCATGTGGCATTAATTAATTTAATGCACCCATCCTCTCACATTAGACCTTGTTGTGGTTACTAGTTAAGCTGGGCGGGTCCGGGTAGCTTAACACCACAACTTGGTCTAACCTCGGGTTCCAAGTGCGACATGACCAACTACTCACATTAGGTCCTATTGCTTGCACTCACTAGTTAAGCCGGTCGGTTCCGGGTAGATTTATGCTACAAACTCAACCCAACCTCGAGTTGGCCACTCTCATGTTTTCTAGAAGTCATGTCCAAATTCATGTTTACAAACATAATCACAAGTCAATGTTCATGTCATATTTTAAAATCATGTTTCATGTCATTAATATTACCCAAACCCAACGCATTCCCCTCGCATGTACGTTTCGCATAACATAACATAGATAAATAGAGGGAACTTGGCAAAACATGACAAAAAGGGGATAAGGTAATAAGGTTGGCCACAAGTTAAACATGGTGGCATATGAGGCATAAATATGTTCATAAGCTTGCATATTACATCATAGGCCTCAAAACATGCATAATATCAACTTAAGCAAAATAGGTGAAACATGGTCATAAATGACATAGGATGGTAGCAAGTGATTCGCATATTACATCATATGCAAGATAACACAAGGTTTATGAGAGTTTCTATGTTGCTTTATGCAACATTTCAAATCAAAGCTCATTGCTTTCTATGCATAAGGCAAAGGTGATAGCTTTACAAACATGCATAGAATATATTTATACATAACATGATAGGATCAAAGCACATATCATACTTAGGCCCAAACTCAACTTGCAACATGTCATATTTAACTTCATAGTTAGAATCTAAGAGTAGTATAGAGCTTACAATGCTATGAAGACTAGAATAAATATAAAATAAGATTGAGACGAAGCCACACTAGCAAATTCGCAACCAAGGACAATAAACTCCACTTCAAGACTTGAGAACGAGATGGAATAACCCCAAAGACAAAGAAAGATGGCTCTTTTACTTAAGAAAGATGGCTCCTTTATGACATAGATTGATTTGAGACACTCATGCTCTCATGAAGAAGGTGGAGGCCATGATTAGTGAACATTTGCGCAACATTTAGTTGTGGGAATGATTAATGAAGGTTTAGGCTAGGTCTATGGGTCTTTTTATAGAGATTAGGGGTAGTTTAGACCATAGGATTAACCCTAAAACGAATCTGAACCATTTACTCTCGTTAGAAACCAACAAAAGAGGACCCAACGTGCCAAAATGGTGCACCAGAAAAATTGGTCCGACCGGGGGGGTCGACCCCTGGGTCGACATGGGTGTCGACCCATTGCGGGGGGGGGGGGGGGGTCGACACTGGTGTCGACACCTATGTCGACCCTGCCTGGGCGGGAAAATTCCCGCCCAGTCTGTTTTGGCTGAAATTCGATTCTGAATTCGAATTTGAACAGTTTTCGGGCTTAGAATTTTATGAAAACTTCATTGGGCCATAACTTGGTCATACGGACTCCGTTTTTCGAAAACTCGGACTCTATTTCGCATATTTTTCCGAGACGAACGCAATGGCACAGCCCGTTTCCCTTGATTCAGATTTTAGAATTTAATTCTGCATTAATTTACATTATAACATGTTATTAAAAATACGGGTTGGTACACAACTTATCTCCAGTTTCTAACCAACAAGCTGGAGAATTGCATGGCCTTCCATACAACGCCTTGTATGGTGCCATCCCAATACTCGACTGGTAGCTATTATTATATGCAAACTCAACTAGATGTAGATGGTCTTCCCATGATCCTCCGAAGTCTAACACACAAGCCCTCAGGAGACCTTCTAAAACTCGGTTGACTCTCTTGGTCTGACCATCAGTTCGGGGATGATATGTCGTACTTCCAAAGCTTCTTGCAAACTTTTCCAAAATCCACTCGTGAACAATGAATCCCAGTCACTTATATACTCTTTGGGACACCATGGAATTGAACTATCCATTTCACATAAAGCTCAGCCAATTTTGATGCTGTCCTAGTCGTCTTGATAGGAATGAACCTTGCACTTTTGGTCTAACGATCCACAATGACCGAAATCCCTTCATTCCATGTCCTAGTTCTATGTAGTCCATCGATAAAATCCATCGATATCTGCTCCCACTTCCATGTAGGAACCACTAATGGCTGAAGCAAACCACTCATATTTTCTGTTCAGCTTTCACCAACTGACAGTTCGTACACTTGGAAATGAACTTTCCAATATCTCTTTTCATCTCTTCCTAGTAGTAGGCTCGCTTCATGTCCTGATACATTTTATTACCACCGAGATGAATCGTTAGCTTTGAGTGATGACATTCTCTCAGAACCTCATCCCTCAATCAGTCGATATCAGGAACAGCTAATCGTCCTTGCTTTCGAAGCCAACCTTCTCGATCGACCTCGAACTCTTTATCCTCTGGTTCCAGTTTCTGAATGAACTCGACAAGCTTCGCATCTTTCTTTTGGCCCTCGCCAATCCTTTCGATAAGAGTAGGCCTTATCGACAAGCTTGCCAATATCTCAGGTTCCAACTCACACCTTGGCCTGAAATCGAACCTTGCCAAGTACTCGAGGCCCTTCCATTCCTAAAACATCGCTCCCAAACTTGCGTGTCTTCGACTCAATGCATCTGCAACTGCATTGCCTTTGCCAGGAGTATAGGCTATCCAAAATCATACGATGCCAGAAACTCTAACCATCGTTGCTGCCGAAGATTCAAATCCTTTTGGGAGAAAAGATACTTCAACGACTTGTGATCCGTAAACAACTCAAATCATACTCCCAACAGGTAGTGTCTCCACATCTTCATAGCAAACACAATCGCTGCCAACTCCAAATCATGAGTTGGATATTTTCTCTCATGCGGCTTTATCTGTCGACTTGCGTAAGCCACTACCTTATCCTTCTGCATTAGCATTGCTCCAAGTCCAGTACCACATGCATCAGTATGCACCACCATCTCTTCATTCCCACTTGGAATGGTCAACACAGGTGCACTCGTCAATCTCTCCTTCAAGATTTCAAACGCTTGTTCACACTTCGCATCCCATGCGAACACTTGGTTCTTCTTTGTCAATCCTGTTAATGGTGCAGCTATCTTGGAGAAATCCTTGATAAACCTTCGGTAATAACCAGCCAACCCAAGGAAACTCCGAACATCCGTCGCATTCTTAGGTCTATCCCAGTCCTGGATTGCTGCAACTTTATCGGGGTCAACCGCTATACCTTTTCCAGAAACAACATGACCTAAGAACCTCACTTCATCCTTCCAGAAGTGATACTTTGATAACTTGGCCTTAAGCTGATGCTTTCGCAAGATCTCTAACACAACTCTCAAGTGCGTCTTATGTTCTTCCATATTTTTGGAGTAAACCAGTATATCATCCACGATCACAAGCACGAACTTACTCAACTGATCTCTGAACACTCTATTCATAAGATCCACAAAATACGCTGGCGCGTTAGTCAACCCGAATGGCATCACCAACCACTCGAAAAACCCGGACGGTGTCCTAAAAGTATTCTTTGGCAAACTATCCTTAGCCACTCTCAACTGGTGAAATCCCGTTGCCAAATCCATCTGAGAAAACACTTTGGCTTCGTGAAGTTGATCAAATAAGTCATCAATCCTTGGCAACGGATACTTGTTCTTCTTAGTCACCTTGTTCAGCTCACGATAGTCCACACACAATCTTAACGAGCCATCTGCCTTAGTTGCAAACACGACTGGTGCACCCCACTCGGAAACACTCCTCCGAATGAATCCTTTTCCCAAAAGGTCACGAACTTGCACCTCTAACTCTCGTTGTTCCCTAGGCGCCATCCGCCTAAGGGGCATAACAATTGGTCCAGCACCTTCGACCAAATCGATCCTAAACTCGATCTCACGATGTGGCGGCAACCCTTTGACCTCGTCAAAGACATCTACATACTCATTAGCGATCAGCACTGATGATAGGTCTTCCTGTGGAATCCCAAGCGAATATAGATAACTCACGAAGACCCGTCTTCGCGCTTACATCTAATCAACACCTTTCGCCCTTCCACATCCCCGACCCTCACCTCTAGCTACTCACAATTCACCCTTGCCGCATATCTCTTGAGCCAATCCATGCCCAAGATGATCCCATACCCAGCGAAGTTAAGAACAAAGAAATCACACATAAAAGAGCAACCATGACTCGATAACAATAGACCACGGAAAATCATGCACAAACTGGACGAACCCCCAACTGGATTAGTCACGATCAATGGTCTATCACAAATCTCGGGTTCCAAACCCAAGCGACACACAAGCTCATTGTAGATGAATGAATGTGATGCTCTAGTATCAAACAAAACTGGAACTGAAACATCGTTAACAGAAAAAGTACCTTGCACCACGACACCTTTTCCCTTTTCCTCTGCAGTAGGAGCTCCTGAAGAAGATGGCACAGCTTCTAAAGCATATGCCTTCACAATCTGTTTGCCCTTAGCTGATTCTGGACAATCTTTCTTGTCATGCCTAGGCTTTCCACACTTGAAGCACTTTTTCTCAGCTTTGGGATTCTTGCACTCATTTGAATAATGAACCTTCTGTTGGCAGTTAAAGCAAACCACCTCACTCTTGGGTTTTTTTTGGCCATCCTTTCCTTTCTGTTGTTGCTGCTTCCTCTTTTTATTATTACCACCCTGCTTTGGTTTCTGAGCTTCCTTGGTTGCAGCGACAACATTTGCTTCCTTGGGAAACAAGCTCTCATGGCGAATAGCTTTTTCCACAATCTTTTCAAATGAATCATCAAGATGGTCCACAAGAGGTTTTCCAATATGAGCATCCAAACCCAAGACAAACTTCTCGTTCTTCTAATAGGGCGTATCAATGTATGAACGAGCATATATGGACAAAGCATCAAAATCAGAAATGTAGCCAGGAACTGTTCTGCCCTTCTGCTTCAACTCTACGAACTTCTTGAAGAGAACGGACTTCTGAGCAGTGGGGATAAACTTTGCTTCAAACTTAGCTTGGAATTGCTCCCATGAAATCTCCTCTTCCGGAGCCTCGAGTATGACAGAATTCCACCATTCCATAGCCCTGCTCTGCAGCTGCCTTGATGCAAGCTTTCTCTTCATTGCATCCTCAATACCCAAGTCTCCAATGATTCGAACACATGAATCCATCCACCTCTGAACCTCTTCAGCTGGTTCAGTTCCCTTGAATGGTTTCCCTCCTAGAGATGTAAAGTCCTTGCACATCTTTGCAAAATCTACTCTAGGAACTCGCACACCTACATCTACCGTGGCCACCACTGGAGCGGGACCCTTCGCATAATTGCTTCTGCAATGGCTTCAAACATGGCCGGGTAATCTGGTTCGTCACCATTTCCCCCTCCAGTATTAGCTCTCCTAGCAGCGTGTCTTGATGGTCGTCTACTCATTCTAAATCTGCAATCTAGAGTAATTAGCCACTTCCAAGAAAACTGCTAAAGAGATTCAACTACTAATACTATATATGTTAATATACATATAGTAAACATCCAACAGAAATCTACAAATACGTCTCTCCTACGTAATTACGTCTTTGAACTTTGGCCAAAATTGTTGACCAGAGCTCTGATACCAAATATGAAGACCGCCCATAACCCCCGCACTAAACAAGTGGAATAATGCGCTGAAAGGTGTGCCAGGCTGCTATGGACGATCATCAGAGTAGGTAAACACATCGAAACCTGTCGTAGAACTCACAGCGCAAGGATGAAATATAATAGAACATATACAACAGGTAATAGTAATGAGGTATCATATACCAAACTTTTGAAACTATCTCAACATCCAGAAAGGTTGTCCAACTGATATCAAAGTTTGTACATAAGGCCTCACTATAACTCTCAAGCAACTCAAACAGCGGAAACAAAAATACTAGATAGTAATAAAACTGGTACGCCAGCCTCCTGCTCGTCTTCGCTCAGCTTCCCTGTCTCACTAAGCTCCATTACCTGTAACCTGCTACTTAGTCTGCCCATCCACAACCGGATGAACAGCCCAAAGTAATAAGAGGAGACATAAAACCTTGAGTCAGACAATAGTCTTAGTGAGCGATAAAACAGCTAACAAACTTCAACATGAAAGTATATGAGAATGGGTAAATGAACAACTTATCTACCCACAACACAAGAGAGGAACTCAACCTTATCTTCCCCACATCAGATAGTGATAGCCTTTACACCAAGCATTTCAACCATTAATCCATAAAAACCTGAACAACCATTTGTTCATGGAAAACAGAAACAACCAACAATAGCAATCATGGCATCGAGATTATATATATCTCACGCAAATCATCCTAGTCGAATTCAACATCCCTCGAATACAAGCCCCAGAGGCTGAAACCAATATCTGACAAGCACTCAAGGAACATCTTCTTCGATGTTGGATAACCCACGTGAGATGGCACAAGCAAAACATCCAGCATACATGACAGACTCTGGCTATCACCGCCAATCCTGCTTCAAAACCATCATTATCGTATGACGGCCAACCTTGCCATATGTCAAGGGCTAATGGTAACCCCAGTTCTAGCATGAACTCCATATGTCCAACCTTGACAATATCCAAAATTGACACTAGGCCTTTTCCCAAGACCCAGGGTACTCGACCAGTAACCTCTGGTCTTTTGGGGGCCCCCATCGTACCCTTGGTTTGAGCCTGCTAGAACATACGACAACGATGACCTCTCGGCCTTCGCATCTCTAGTCGTCCAACCTTGACGATGTTTCATAGCTCATGCAACCTTCTCGAGCAGCCATTATCCATCAACTAACGACCTTTGAATTGTCACCGAACACATTCATCACTTCGGGACTTCCTACTTGAACCACCTCGAAGCTACACCATCACCGAGCCCTCTGGGAGGACCCCAAAACCGACCCCTCCTGGGAAGACCCAAAACCTGCTCTTCCTGGGAAGACCTAAAACCTGCTCTTCTTGGGAAGACCCAAAACCGACCCTTCCTTACGACCGAGCCACTAAGATCGACCCAAAAGCTTAGCCCAACCAACCCAGCTAAAACCGACCCACCGACTTGGTTCCCTTCTGGCTTCAGGATTCGACCCTACCACCAATCAGCTGACCCGACCGACCAGTTTTGCTACCATCTGACGGACCCAACCCTCTAAAACCGACCCGACCTGATCACCCCTTCCTGGAACATGACCTGCTTGCTCCAAATCAGAACTCCTGATTTGCTCGACCTAACCATTATGGACCGACCGATCAGACCGACCAGCTCCAAGACCGACCAGCCTTTCTCACCTGAGACCGACCGACCTGGAAGAACACCGACCCAAAACATGTCTTGCTCCCCAAGCCACGTCTTGACCGACAAGTCTAGGACCGACCCCTTTAGACCGACCCGATTCCTGCACAGCTCCATTTCGACTTTGATTTCGACCAATACTTCGCCAAACGACGAATCTGACGAAACCGGCTTATCCGATTCATCCAGACGCAACCACAAACATGTTATGCAACCAACAATATCATCAATCTATCAATTTCCATCAAAGCACATAAATTTCCCAAAACCTGATAAGTGAACATCTGAACATAAAAACGGATCTAATTTGCATAAACTTGAGAGAAATCACGAAATTAACCATTTAAATTATCTAGATCAGATCCTAAGGTGATTCATATGTAAAATGGACTTAGCATGGTGTAGATCTAAAGAAAATAACATGGAAATGATGAAATTAACATCCTATAACTCACATACTTTCATGAATCCGAATGAGAGATGTAAATCACTCACCGATTATCCAAACAAAGCTAAAACGATGAAAAAGCAATCCGGACAGCGAACACTTCGAATCAGACTCTTCAATCCGATGAATTCGCCCTTGAAATGATGTTGATCTAGCCTTGAATGGTATAGATCTTCGATTTCCCTCCTTGGATTTGGAATTTTAATGGTGGAAAGGTGTTAGAGGAAGAAGGAGATCAAAGCCTCCTCATAAGAGAATGGAAAATTCCAACCTTTCTCCATATCCCTTACCCCCTATCTATAGCCTCCACCAACCCCTTAATGGGGCTTCTCTAAATCAGCCCATTAGCCTTCCAAAACCTGAACAACCAACTGAAAATCCTTAAAACAGCGATTTCTCCAAAACCGCTAAACCAAATCCTTAATGTAACCACTCTACGGAAAGAGAATCATCAATTCCTTTCCAATGGCACATGTCTCACCCTCTGATTCGACTTGAGTCAAAAGTTATGCCCAGTACAAGACTGTTAGGGGCAAAATGGTCACAAACAAAATCGGTAAAAATTATGGACATGTCACACATCCCCATAAGAAACATATTAAAAGATGAGAATGATCCAACCCTCGGAGAATAAAATAAAATTATTTTACGATCTTCCGATACGTAAAATGCGGGCTGTTACATTTAACCCTGTAAAATTGAAGGTTGAGCCGTTGGTTTGACGGTCCGACCAGGGTTCATGCATGAATGAGGTCTGATTGAGTTCCGCGCCGTGATGGTCCAAGGTTCAGGGTTAACCGAGGTCGGACCGCGGCAGGGTCGGGTTATGAAAACACTGGCTCTGACTATTAGTGGAGTGTTGGAGAAGCATGCACATGACATGAAATTTGTCTTTTGTTTGGAGGAGTAGACAGAAGTTGGAGACTGAGATAATGAGTGAGGTGATAGTCACCAAGAAAGGAATAAGCATGGTTTTTGTTTTGTTTTGTTTGGATTTGTGTTTGGCAAGAATTTGGATGAAGTTAATGGCATCAAGTGCAGCTTTTATGTGGATATTAGTAGAAAAGAAGGTGATGCAGTGTAAAAATATTGCTTTGAAAATTGTGCAATTTGCAAGGTGCTCAAGAGATGCAGCTGCAGAATGAAGTTGAAACGACGAATGATAGCGAAGACGACGAAGAGTAGAACGTCGGTTATAGTCTTGGATATTTATGTAGAGCTCAAGAGGAATTTTTTGAAGATATGTCTATCAGAAGATAGACATGCCTACATGTGAAGTAGATTGAGTGGAGAAGACTTGTTTTTATGTCATTCATTCAACCAGTAAGGAAGAAGACCTGCGGTTCTCACTTGTTGGGGAGATGACATATATAAGGGAAGACCTGAATGAAGAGGTCAGTGAATCCCTAAGAGGAAACCAAGAGTGTTTTGCTGATGGTTAAAGTACAAATCAACATGAAACAGTTGAGTATGTCCAAGTTCATCTACGCAAGACGTTGATGAAATTGAGAAGCATGATTCATTGCTTTATAAATTAGATGTTAGCACATCTATTTTAAGGGATGGTGTTAAGAATAAGTCTTCTAATTTGTAGGAGTTAAGTTTGTCTATATTAGCATGTTTAGTACGTGGTGTTTGCCTTAATCTTCACGGATAGTTGTCCTGGTTTTGTGCACATTTAGTTCGTTTATTGCCTTGTAAAGGCTTCTGTTTTGCTAATAAAATAACAATCTATCGGCTTCCGGTTCAACATTTAGTTGGTTAAAATAGATTTCAAACAAGCTTAGTTTTATTAAAATTCAACATGCAAATTTGATGCTATTGTCATTAAGCCTCAGGAGTTTTGATAGATCCGTAGCACGAAGGATAAATCACCTTTGCATGAGAGTTTTAGGCACTATATCAGCAAAATAACATGTGATCATAACTGAAATTGTAATACATTTACATGGCTTGTTAAGAGATATTATAGAGGTCCAGTAGCAATTACCAATCATCCGTAATCTTGGTAAGGGGAAGCGGGAAGTATTTGATACAGAGTTACGACTTACAAGTAACCTCTAAGTTATAGTAGTCAAAGATCAAGCAATATAACCCAAAACATAATAATTCCGTTGAAATTTAAAAGAATAAAATGTTTGTTGTATTTATTAAATTATAGCGGTAATAACCGAAGGCATGATATCCAAAACAAAAGGAACAAATGTTATGTTCTTTGTGTGACTGATTGATAGACATATATGAAAACAATGTAGTTGACAATTTTTATAATAAAATTGATTAATTATAATACAAGTAACCAAAAAATGTGAAGGGGGTGTACCTCAATTGTGTGACCCTGATTTTCCCGGATATACAACTCCTTAGTTTCTTCCAAGAGACTAAAGCATTGCTTATCACTCTTCCAAACTGCCTGTATGAAACTGATCAGTCAGGCTACTACATATAAAAATATTTTGCGATAATTAAGTACCACATGCAACACAGCTGCGATGCGTCATAGGATAAACATTCATGTTGAACAGTTAAAGGAAATTTAAAGTTATTCAAGTATATAATGGCAGGGGCTGATGTGCTATAGAGCCAGACGAGGCCAAGGCCCCATCTCATTTTCTGCTATTCATTTATATATTACACTTTTCAAGCAATTTGTCTTATCTAAAACCAATCTTTTTCCCTACCAAAAATTGTTGCCATATCTGATATCATTTACCTGTCCAAGTTTAAATATTATAGTTGTTATAGCGCAAGAAGCAGTGGAACCAGGGCCGACTCTAAGTATTGTGGGCCTAATACGGACCCAAAATTTTAGATATATATTTTTTTAATAAATTTGAAGTTAAGTGAAAATGTGCTTTTTCTACTATGCATCGTTTTTGAGAAAATTGCGTGTTTCAGCAAATTCATAAAGTTTTTACCCACATTTTCAATCTGTTAACTAGAGGTCCACATAAGCCACATCTCCATTTTAATATATTGATTGATGTCAACAAAGCATACAATCATATCTACTTTTGCATAGATAAATTACTATCAAGTACACGCATCCTGACAAGAAAAGCAGCTCTAGTAATGGTAATACATTTTTTTTTGTTGGGGCCCCCTGACCTAATGGGCCATGTGCGATCGCACGGCTGGCACTAGGCTAGGGCCGCCCATGAGTGGAACTTCACTATATTACGCAAAAGCAAGCAATCTACAACCAGCATTCCAGAATAGTGATGGAATTTTGTTGCATTGTATCATATGCTTATAATAACATAGACAAAAGAAAGGGCCTATGAGAGTACATATTACACAAGAAATTAAAACAAGCTTGCCATGGGTAATTATAGGAGATTTTAATGTATTCTCGTACTACCAAAACAGAATATCACAAGGGGGTACATAGCTCACTTGCGGATACAAAGCTTCTTGATTTTATTGGGGCTACCAGTCATTTCGAGCCATAGGGAATGGGAAATTGTTGTACATGTTGTAGGATCCAAGTTTGTCAACTCCTAGCAAAATGTACAAAGTCTTTCCTAAATGAGAATGCTTTGCTAAATTCTTATGTTTTTGTATAAACTTTAGTAACCATTCCATGGGCGACTGTTGGAAAACAATGGCTGAGTCGCGGACTAGGTCGCTTTCTTGAAGACGATTCGGCGATCTGGTTAGAGGTGCAAACCAGTTCGTTCCTTTGCCGCCGCCTCTAGGATAAAACAGCCTCTAAAAAGGATAACCGATTTGCTTGCACAACAAATCAGTGCAGATTTGCCCTTTCGAAAATAATATTGCTCGATTTTTCTGAAAGAAAGATTTAATGGTGGAGGCTAGAAGAAAGTAGAATTCGATGTTCTTTTGTGTCTGAGGTAAAAAGAATATATAGAACGAGAATTAGGGTTTGGGAGAAAAATCGGATCTGCTAAAATTTCGGGGACAAAGTTTTTACCATTGCAAACTTTTTACCATTGCAGAAAAAATTATCGGTGCAGAAAATAATTTTCCATAAAAAACGGTTTGAAAACTGCAAAGTTTTATGGTCCAAAAATATAAGTGTCTACACCACAAAGCCCAAGCCCGAGCCCGAGCCCGAACCGGACCGGGTCGGGTTGGGTCAAGTCGAGTCGGTCGGTCGGTCGCGCGCGTGTGTGGTGTTCATGATGCTTGGTCTCCCTCCTCACAACAAAGCATGTATTGGGAGCCCAAGGCCCCAACATGATTTCTTAGAAACAAGTATAAATCCTTGCCTCTTCCATATAATCCCATGATGTGGGACTATTCACACATAGGAGCCATTCATACACTTATTCAACATTTTTAATAATTCACTTAATGTTTGTAAAACATTTCCAACAATCTCCCACTTGAATTTTTAAAAATATTTTCGAGCAATTTCTAAAACCATAAGATTGTGCATAAACAAAGGTGTCATCCGACTTGAACCTTTGCATAGTGAGTAAGATTCAGTTTTTACTAGAGTGACACGTAGTCTTGAACTCTATTCCTGACATCAAACCATACACAACCTTTTCTATAGTGCAATCAATTAAGCCCGTGCATTTATGGTTATGCACGTCTATCCTAGTTTAGTGAATGCTCTAGAAGTTTTGCCCAAAACTCCATAGGAAACGGCCATATTTCCACTTTCACAAAGGTGAGTCTATCAAGAGTACTCCTGAAGGTAGGTATCCACTCCAAATAGAGTATAGATCTCATTAAGATTTTCTATTAACTCATCCTCTAATCACTTCAGTAATACATGCTTCTTGGTTTATTAAATAGCATGCTCAACTCCTATCACTACACAACTTGTTTTTACCCATTGAACCAAGTTCTTGGGATCTCCAGTCATTTAGGTCGGGTTACCATTGTGCGTGACTCAACAATCTAAGGGCAATAGTCCCATTCTTTTAGAAGAATTGTGGACATTCTCTCTTGACAGTCCTTTCGTCAAAGGATCTGCCAAATTTTCTTCACTACGTACGTAATCCACTCCTACGATACCTGTCGAAAGCAGTTCTCTAACCGTGTTGTGCTTACGACGTATTTGTCGTCTCTTACCATTATAATAACGGTTCTGAACTTTTGCAATAGTTGCGGTACTATCGCAATGTATCAACACAGCCGGTATCGGTTTTTCCGATAAGGGAATCTCAGCTAGCAGGTTTCTCAAATACTCTGCCTCTTCACTAGTTGTGACTAGTGCTATCATCTTAGACTCCATAGTAGACAAAGCCAAAATAGTCTGTTTCTTGGATTTCCAAGAAACAGCTCCTCCAACGTTGCTAAATATATAGCCACTGGTCGCTTTAGAATCATTAGATAATGTATTCCAGTCTGCATCAGAATATCCTTCAAGTATAGCTGGAAACCTTTTATAATGTAATCCAAGGTTCATGGTTCGTTTAAGATATCTCATCACCCTTTCAATAGCATGCCAGTGCTCTATACTAGGTCTACTGGTAAACCTACACAATAATCCCATGACATAGGCAATGTCGGGTCTAGTACAATCAGTGGCATACCGAAGGCTGCCAATGATGCTCGCATTATCAGACTGTCTTACACATTCACCAGTGTTCTTAAATAACTTTACACTGTGACCATATGGTGTACTTGCAGGTTTACAGTCAAAGTAATTATATTTCTTTAGGATCTTCTCAATGTAATGAGATTGATCCAAAGAAATTCCCTTTTCTGACCTAGTAATTTTAATACCAAGGATTACACTCGCCTCATCTAGATCTTTCATGTCAAAATTGGCACTTAATAAGGATTTGACGGAGTTTATGGCATGAATGTTTGACCCAAAAATGAGTAGGTTATCTACATAAAGGCATATAATAGTGCAAATGTCATTCTCAGATTTGTAATAAATGCATTTGTCATTTTCATTAACTTTAAAACCGTTGAAATGATTAAGTTATCAAATTTTTCATGCCATTGTTTAGGTGCTTGTTTTAAACCATATAATGATTTATCTAATTTGCATACTTTACGTTCTTGACCATGTACCACAAATCCTTAAGGCTGGTCCATATATATTACTTTGTCTAATTCACCATTCAAAAATGCGGTTTTCACATCCATTTGGTGTATTAACAAATTATGAATAGAGGCAAGTGAGACTAATACCCGAATGGATGTGATTCTAGTAGGAGGTGAAAAAGTGTCGAAGAAATCTATGTTTTCTTTTTGTTTAAAACCTTTGGCTACTAGTCGTGCTATATATTTATCAATAGTGCCATCAGGTTTTAATTTCTTTTTAAGTACCCATTTACAGCCTATAGACTTACAACCAAGAGGTAAATCTATCAAATGCCAAGTCTTATTGGATTCTAAAGAATCCATCCCATCATTTATAGCCTCTTGCCAGAAATCAACATCTAAGGAAGGTAAGGCCTCTTAGAGGTTTATGGGATTCTCCTCAATAGTAAAAGCACAAAAATCTGAACCAAAATCTTTTATGGTTCTTGCTCTTTTACTTCTTCTTGGTTCTGCTTCAGAATTTTCATTAAGTTCTATTCTATTAGGCATACTTGAAGTTCCCCCACCATTCCTTAATTTAAAAGGAAATTTAGTTTCATAAAAATCGGCATCATTTGATTCAATTATATTATGTGCACTAAAGTCATAAAATCTGTGTGCTTTGCTATTAATTGCATAGCCTATAAACACACATTCATATGCTCTACTAGCCAATTTTATTCTCTTAGGGTCTGGAATGCGAACATATGCTAAGCAACCCCAAGTTCTAAAATATGATACATTGGGTTTATGATTCTTTAAAATTTCATAAGGCGAAAATTTATTCTTAGATTTGGGGATTCTATTCAGAACATAGCATACAGTCAATAAAATATCCCCCCACCAATGTTTTGCTGCACCAGAATTTAGTAATATGGCAACTACAAGTTCGGTAAAGGTCCTATTTTTCCTTTCAGTTTTATCGTTCATCTTAGGAGAATAGGGTGCAGTTCTTTCATGTACTATGACATGTTGTTTATAGAATTCCAGAATTGAAGCGGATTCATATTCTGTACCTTTATCACTATGAAGTCTCTTAATTTTCCTATTTGCTTGATTCTCAATCTCAGTTTTGAATGTTTTAAACGTGTCAAAAGCATCACTATTATTTTTCATAAGGTATACATATGTGAAATCAGAACAGTCATCGATAAAAGTATAAAATAACGATGTCCTTGTCTAGTCAAAGTACCATCAAGTTCACATATGTCAGAATGAATCAATTCTAAGGGTTCAGAAACTCTATCAACTGATATATGAGGTTTCTTTGTGATTTTTGCTTGTGTACAGAATTCACATTTCTCAAGTTCATATTCTGTCAATTTAGGAATCAAATCGAGGTGCTCATGTTGTGAATTATTCATTTATTAACATGACATAATCTAGAGTGCCAAATATTAAAGTCACACAACATATAAGAAGAAGTAGTCACTTTATTAGTTTCAACATTCAGTTTAAACATACTGTAACAACCCGTATTTTCAATAACCTATTATAACATAAATCGAGGCAGAATTTAATTCTAAAATCTGAATCAAGGGAAACGGGCTATGCCATTGCGTTCGTCTCGGAAAAATACGCGAAATAGAGTCCGAGTTTTCGAAAATCGGAGTCCGTATGACCCAGTTAAGGCCCATTGAAGTTTTCAGAAAATTCATAAGTAAAAACAGATTTGAATTTCAAGTTGAAAATTGGGAATTAGGGCAAACTGGCGCAGGCGGGAAAATTCCCGCCAGGACCCCCATGTCGACAGGCATGTCGACAGGGTCCCCAGGGTGTCGACAGCCCTGTCGACAGCCCCGTCGACACGGGGTGGCCGGGCAGTTTTGCCTGGCGCACCATTTTGATTTGGGCTTGGTTGTGTGGCTTGGTTCTGGAGAATTCCGAAATCTGATGGACCTAATTCAACCTGGGGTTAATCCTATGGTCTAAATCACTAGCCTAATCTATAAATAAGACCCTAACCTACCCTAAATCACTCATTATTCATTCTAGCAACTAAACTATGCCAAAATCAAAACTCTCATGGCCTCCACTCTCTTCATACAATTCCTAAACAAATCCCTAAGAGATTTCCATGCATACAAGTGTAATTAGGCTTGTATGATCCTCTTTAGCTTGCATTAAAGTCTTGTTTCTCCATTGTCATCATAAAGGAGGAGTCTTGATCAAGTTTGCTTGCATTTTGGGGTTTTATTTTGTTGCATAAGGGGTTTCTTACATTTGCTATACTAATTTGAGTCCGCATAAGCATTGTAAGCCCTCTTACCTTCATTTTAGAAACTCTAAAGTTAATATGTGATGAAAGTTGGGATTTATGCATGTTTAATATGTTATGCATGCTTATGCGAGTTCAATATGCCATGTTACACATGTTTGATAAGTTATGCATGTTTATGCAAGTTCACTATGCCATGATTTGCAAGTTTATTGAGTTATGCATGTTTATGCAAGTTCACTATGCCATGATTTGCAAGTTTATTGGGTTATGCATGTTTATGCAAGTTCACTAAGCCATGATTTGCAAGTTTAACAAGCTATGCATGTTTATGCAAGTTCACTATGCCATGATTTGCAAGTTTATTGGGTTATGCATGTTTATGCAAGTTCACTAAGCCATGATTTGCAAGTTTAACAAGCTATGCATGTTTATGCAAGTTCACTATGCCATGATTTGCAAGTTTATTGGGTTATGCATGTTTATGCAAGTTCACTATGACATGTTATGCATGTTTAATAAGTTATGCATGCTTATGCAAGTTCACAATGACATGTTATGCATGTTTGACAAGTTATGCATGTTTGACAAGTTATGCATGTTTATGCAAGTTCCCTATGCCATGTTAGGCAAGTTTAACATATTATGCATGTTTATAGTAATATGCAAGTTCACTATGCTAAGTTATGCAAGTCTAACATGTTATGCATGTTTGTTGTGATATGCAAGTTCATCATGTATGTTATGCCAAGTTCCCTCTTCCTATCCTTTATGCGTTATTACGAATATGTAAGCGATAGAATGACGTTGGGGGGTTCGGGTAAACTTAAAATACATGAAAATATAAGATTGGGAATTTACCTATTAAGTTAGGTCTACCCCTTGGGAATTTACCTATTAAGTTAGGTCTACCCAAGTATTTGTTGACTTGTAATTATGTTTTGAAATAAAGTGGACATGACCCTTAGAAAACATAAGTGTGGCCAACTCGAGGTTGGGTTGAGTTTGTAGCGTAATTCTACCCGGAACCGACCGGCTTAACTTGTGGCTACAAACAATAGGACCCAATGTGAGAAGTTGGTCATGTGGTGCCAAGACCCGAGGTTAGACCAAGTTGTGGTGTAAATCTACCCGGAACCCACCGGCTTAACTAGGTAACCACAACAAAGTCTAATGTGAGAGGTTAAGATGCATTAAATTAATTAATGCCTCATGATTAGGGTTAAGTCAGGGTCCACTAATACTTAACCAATTTGGGGATTCGAGGGATTGAAATGGGGTTAAGTTGTGAACTGTCGGTTACACTTAACCAATTTAATCCGTTTGGGGATTTGAGGGATTGAAATGGGGTTAAGTTGTACTTAACCTATTTAATCCATGATTAGTGAAGGGTTAAATCGCACTTAACCCTCTTAGGAAACCCTAGCAACGTGGTCTGTTCCGGCAGTAATCCCAGTTGGGTATCATCACAACCCTAGAGGCTAGGCTAGGGCGGGGCACGATTACTGGACTGATGTAAGCGACCAAAGCGACGGCTGAGTGGTACAGCGGTGCGGGTCCAGGCGGGCTACGGACGTGCACGTAATCCAGTATTGGACAAACTCGAGGCACGGGTACCAGTAGGTTTAGACTGTGCATTATTGCTTCAGTGTCTGGGGTTGACACCCGAGGGCTTGATACACCCGAAGGTGGACCCAGCACAGTCTGACTACATCCATATGTGGGCCGTATGGACACCAACACTTGACGTGTTAGGCTTATAGGGAGCCGATCGACTAGACCGTTTGGTTGGACCTTATATTAAGGTCACTTCATGTTATTGGGCCAAAGCTTGGGCCAAGGGATCAATACCTGTTATGTTGGTTTGCTAGTACACCGTGGTGCAAAACTTAACCTTGTTTATGCGATGACACCTCTATCTATCTTGTAGTTAATTTATCATGCCAGTATGTTGTTATCTATGATCATCTCAGTTTCCATCATCCTGTTAACTTTATTAGTCTATAGACTGATCGTAGCAGGGCTTACTCAGTCTTTTTGACTGACCTGTTTTCTTTCGCCTCTTTTCTTCCGTTTCCCCCCCCCCCCCAGGTTCTCAGGGAGGGAATACAGGAGCCTAGCTTGGATCTTAGCTGCTTTCTTGGATAGCTCATGTATGCTTTGGACTTGAGCTCGCTATGGTTTTTCCACTTTGGGGATAGCTACTTTTATGTTTTCCTTTTCAGTTTCAGATGATGTTATTTTATGTACTAGACTTGTTTATTTGGGAAATTGACATTATGATGTAGCAGACTTGTTTTTGAAATGGTTTAAAATCCTTCCGCTGTTGTATCTATCTACTTACTCTATTTATTTACATATATATATGTCATGTCCTGCCTTGTTATATCATTATGCATGTTTACCTTGTTTTAAAACGCCCCACCAAAGTCAGAGTTGCTTGCAAGAGCCACCCTGGCGGAGGTGGTGTGTTACATTTGGTATCAGAGCATATGGTTTACGAGAAGGGATAAAAAGGTTTTTAAAACTTTTGAAAAACTATTTTCAAAACCAAGTATAAAGTATTTTCCAAGGAAAAGTCTAGTTATTTTTAAAGGCTATTCCCCAAAAGCCATTAGCACTATCCTTTGACCCCTCGTTTGAACTCTTTTCTTTTCGTTTCCAGCATGTCAGATAATCTCATCTTGCCCGAAGGAGTAACAATACCCGATTGGTTTCATCGGTACTTGGAAGTCACGGCACTGGTCCAGGGTGTCTCTAATGTTGTCTTTCCAGTCAAGGCCGTTGTTCCTCCTCCTCCTTCCGTAGCTGATGTTCCTCTTCTCCCTCAGCCTCCACAAGCGGATTTTGCGGAAACTTGTAAGAACTTTAAGATGATGGGTGGCAAGAATTTTAGTGGAACAAAGACTATTGTAGAGGCAAGGAATTGGTTGAAAGAGACCGAAGACCTTTTAGCCACCTTTGATATAGGTGACCGCAGGAAGGTTTTATTTGCAGTATGGTTGCTAAAGGAAGAAGCTGCACGTTGGTGGGTAGTCACCACCGCTACTAGGCCAATTGAGACTTGGGATGATTTTAGAGGAAGGTTTGGACTGAGGTTCTTATCACTGAAGCAAGGGGACATGACTATTAGGGAATACATAGATAAGTTCAATCAACTGGCTCGGGTCAATTTAGACTTGGTTAATACAGCTCAGAAGAAGGCCCTACACTTTGCTCTAGGATTAAACGAGCCATTGCACGGTTTGGCCATGTCTCACATACCCTTGGGGGCGACTTTCGAGAGTTTGGTGAATATGGCCCTACTTCAAGAAGAAGATAACAATGACAAGAAAGAGGTCAAGGCGAATGAGTCTCAAGGCAAGAGGGTAAATTCCGGGAAACGAGGCAAGAATAACAACAACCGCAAGGACAAGCCAAGAGAGAATAGGAAATGTAACTTCTGTGGTAAAGTTGGACATATATCCAGGGAATGTAGGAAGAAGAAGAGAAAGTGGGGCGAATGATTTCATTGTGGTGAGTCTGGACATCTCAGCAAGGATTGCCCGAGGAAACAAGGGCAAGGTCAGACTCAGTGTGCAGGACTATCTAGAGGGCGAGTTCATCCCCTCAACACCGTTCTTCCAGCTCATGATAGAGGTAGTGTTTCTGTTGAAAGTCTGGTTTACATTTTCTGACTTTCCCTGTTCGTACTTTGTTTGATTCTGGCACATCGCGTAGTTTTATTTCATCTGATCTAGTTGAAAGTTTGCACCTAAGTACTGGCCTAGTTGATGATCCCATATGTGTTTCAAATCCAATTGGGGTTTCCGCCCAATTGTCTGTGGTCTGAGTGGATTTGAAAATTTCTATCTTGAGTACAGAATTCTCGAGGGATGTTTATATTCTCGGTTTCAGGGGATATGGGTTGGTTTTGGGCATGGAATGGTTGTCCTGTTTTGGAGCCATTCTTGGTTTTTGTATATAGGGTTGTGAGGCTCATGACTCGCCTCGGTAATACCCTAGAAATTTCTAGCAACCCAATGGGTCCCGTCATGTTATGTTATCTTGAATCCCTCGACTCGTCTATCGATAGTTTGCAATCTGTGAGGGTGGTCCGAGAATATCCTGATATCTTGGGTGAAGTGAAGGGGTTACCCCTGGACGTGGATAGATTTCCGCATTATCTGGTTGGTAATACCAAGCCAGTTTCGTGGCCGGTTAGGCACATGACCTCACGAGATGAGAGTTAAGAAAGCAAGTCAAGGAGTTGCTTGAGAAGAACTTCCTAAGACGAAGCATTTTCGAGTAGGGTGCTCCAGTAGTATTCGTTACTAACGTGGACAGTTTGCTTCGCTTATGTGTTGATTATCGTGAGAAGAATAGACAACCATTACTAAGGATCGATGATTTGTTTGATCAGCTTGTAGGAGCATCTGTTTTCTTTTGATCTGGCTACCGGATTCCATCAGCTTAGGATGGCTGAGGATGGAATTGACAAGACTGCGTTTAGGACTCTAGATGGATTTTTGGAATGGCTAGTCATGCTATTTGGTTTAACTAATGCACCCGCATATTACGTAAACTTGATGGGTAGGGTGTTTAGGGAGTCCTTGAACAAGTTTGTCGTGGTCGTCGTAGACGATATTTTGATCTCCTTAAAAGAACAAGGAAGAGCATGCTAGACATCTCAAGGAGGTGATGGATACGCTTAGAGCCACCAGGTGAAGGTCAAGTTCTCCAAATGTCACTTTGGAGGAAGGAAGTTGGATTTCTTGGGCACATAGTTCCTAAGTAAGGCTTAGCGGTGGATTCCGCTAAAGTGGTTGCGGTTTAAGACCGGAAAACCCTGAGGAGGGCAATTGAAGTAAGAAGCTTTCTCCGTTTGGCTAGTTAGTTAGCATTCCCTGAGCTTAGACTTACTCTTCAGGATCAAGAAGGGGGTTTCACAGGAAGAAGACCCGCCGTTAGTCAAGAACATGGACCAGTTGATTCGAGGCGAGATGTTAAGTCACCTCGCTAGATATATTATAGATGACAAGGGATGACTAAGGCGTGATGAGAGATTATGTGTTCCTCGAGTGAAAGACTTGGTAAAGAAGGTTCTTGAAGATGCGCATCACTCGAGGAGGTGGCCGAGTTGGTCTCAGGATGCATGTTGTGCCACCAGGTTAGGGCCAAGTCATAGAAGCCCGGCGGGCCATTACCTCCATTGGAGGTTCCGCAAGGGAAGTGTGAAAACATCTCGATAGATTATGTGGATAGATTACCTAGATCAAAGAAAGGGAATACGGGTATGGGGGTCATAATAGGTAGACTCACGAAGAGTGCTCATTTCAGTCCGGTGAAGAGCGAGAGGACTGCATCATGGTTAGCAACGGTTTACCCTCAAGAAGTTGGCCAGTTTTGAAATAGCCTACAGAAAGCCGTGGGTAGGCAACTGAATCTAGGTATGGCCTATCACTCATAGGCGGATGGTTCATTTCGATTAAGCATGAGTTATAGAAAATCACGTTTATAAGGGCAATTGGCAACATGGATTGGTATTCTCAAGAAAAGTTCTGCTGTGTGGAATACTTTATGGTAAGTAGACGAGATCCAGGATTCACTAGTGAATTTTGGAGAGCTTGCATGAAATCATGAGGTTACAGTTATGTTTAAGCCAGGTATACAGAAAGAAGAATAAGTGGAAAAGGAAGACGAGAGGCGATAATGGAATGAGTTCCAACTCGAATTTTGTAAATAGGAGTTAGGAAGCCAAGAAATCATGAAGTAAAAGATGGTCAAAGCACAGTGGAGTTAAGCTCTAGGAAACGTGACTAAGAAGAGTGAAGACTAGATACGCGCGTCATATCTCTTTTTAAGAGTGCTTCCTTGATCCTTGTTTTCCTGGGGAGCTTGCTTGCAAGTTATCTTTTGTATATATCCTCTCGGTCCCATTCTCGATCTTATTTCTGTTGTAAACTCCATAAGGGGGTTATGACTCATCGGTTAGTACTATATGTCAGAGTTTGAATGGATTTCTTGTAATCCAAAAAGGAGTTTATCTTGCTTATCTTCTAAGATCTCCTTTTTAGCATATCTCTCTGTCCATGTTTATCTAGTTTATCGTGTTTATCTTGTCATGAGAACCTTAGGTAGAAACCCTTTGGATGAAACATGTGTTTGAGACATGTTATGTTTGATGGTTGCAAGTGGTTGCAAGTGTTTGCAAGTGGTTACTCGTGGATGCATGATACACATTAGGCACTAGATCGGCTCACACACTCTTCATGTTGCATATGCATGAGTGCTTACACTTATTCGTGGTTGAAACTTGTTGTGCTACCACATGGATGTTGCATATGGATGAATGTTATGTGCACTCATATAGATACTATGAATTATGTTAGGAATTTGCATACATATGGATTCATTTCACTGACATACATATGCATTAAGGAGGTTTACTGTATCAGTAACCGCATGATTTTCACTGACATACATATGCATTAAGGAGGTTTACTGTATCAGTAACCGCCTAATTTCTGCATTAGGTAAGTACATATACACACACTTTTGCATATGTTCATACCACATTTAGAATCTTATAAGGACAATGATTGCTCATGGATGATGTTTTGAGTAGATGGATGTTGGATGGTAGGATATGTTCTTCCTAACTTGAAGATTTTGGGGACGAAATCCTTTAAGGAGGGGAGAATGTAACAACCCGTATTTTCAATAACCTGTTATAACATAAATCGAGGCAGAATTTAATTCTAAAGTTTGAATCAAGGGAAACGGGCTAGGCCATTGCGTTCGTCTCGGAAAAATACGCGAAATAGAGTCCGAGATTTCGAAAATCGGAGTCCGTATGACCCAGTTAAGGCCCATTGAAGTTTTCAGAAAATTCCTAAGTAAAAACAGATTTGAATTTCAAGTTGAAAATTGGGAATTAGGGCAAACTGGCGTAGGCGGGAAAATTCCCGCCAGGACCCCCATGTCGACAGGCATGTCGACAGGGTCCCCAGGGTGTCGACAGCCCTGTCGACACGGGGTGGCCGGGCAGTTTTGCCTGGCGCACCATTTTGATTTGGGCTTAGTTGTGTGGCTTGGTTCTGGAGAATTCCGAAATCTGATGGACCTGATTCAACCTAGGGTTAATCCTATGGTCTAAATCACTAGCCTAATCTATAAATAAGACCCTAACCTACCCTAAATCACTCATTATTCATTCTAGCAACTAAACTATGCCAAAATCAAAACTCTCATGGCCTCCACTCTCTTCATACAATTCCTAAACAAATCCCTAAGAGATTTCCATGCATACAAGTGTAATTAGGCTTGTATGATCCTCTTTAGCTTGCATTAAAGTCTTGTTTCTCCTTTGTCATCATAAAGGAGGAGTCTTGATCAAGTTTGCTTGCATTTTGGGGTTTTATTTTGTTGCATAAGGGGTTTCTTACATTTGCTATACTTATTTGAGTCCGCATAAGCATTGTAAGCCCTCTTACCTTCATTTTAGAAACTCTAAGGTTAATATGTGATGACAGTTGGGATTTATGCATGTTTAATATGTTATGCATGCTTATGCGAGTTCAATATGCCATGTTACACATGTTTGATAAGTTATGCATGTTTATGCAAGTTCACTATGCCATGATTTGCAAGTTTATTGAGTTATGCATGTTTATGCAAGTTCACTATGCCATGATTTGCAAGTTTATTGGGTTATGCATGTTTATGCAAGTTCACTAAGCCATGATTTGCAAGTTTAACAAGCTATGCATGTTTATGCAAGTTCACTATGCCATGATTTGCAAGTTTATTGGGTTATGCATGTTTATGCAAGTTCACTAAGCCATGATTTGCAAGTTTAACAGGCTATGCATGTTTATGCAAGTTCACTATGCCATGATTTGCAAGTTTATTGGGTTATGCATGTTTATGCAAGTTCACTATGACATGTTATGCATGTTTAATAAGTTATGCATGCTTATGCAAGTTCACAATGACATGTTATGCATGTTTGACAAGTTATGCATGTTTGACAAGTTATGCATGTTTGACAAGTTATGCATGTTTATGCAAGTTCCCTATGCCATGTTAGGCAAGTTTAACATATTATGCATGTTTATAGTAATATGCAAGTTCACTATGCTAAGTTATGCAAGTCTAACATGTTATGCATGTTTGTTGTGATATGCAAGTTCATCATGTATGTTATGCCAAGTTCCCTCTTCCTATCCTTTATGCGTTATTACGAATATGTAAGCGATAGAATGACGTTGGGGGGTTCGGGTAAACTTAAAATACATGAAAATATAAGATTGGGAATTTACCTATTAAGTTAGGTCTACCCCTTGGGAATTTACCTATTAAGTTAGGTCTACCCAAGTATTTGTTGACTTGTAATTATGTTTTGAAATAAAGTGGACATGACCCTTAGAAAACATAAGTGTGGCCAACTCGAGGTTGGGTTGAGTTTGTAGCGTAATTCTACCCGGAACCGACCGGCTTAACTAGTGGCTACAAACAATAGGACCCAATGTGAGAAGTTGGTCATGTGGTGCCAAGACCCGAGGTTAGACCAAGTTGTGGTGTAAATCTACCCGGAACCCACCGGCTTAACTAGGTAACCACAACAAAGTCTAATGTGAGAGGTTAAGGTGCATTAAATTAATTAATGCCTCATGATTAGGGTTAAGTCAGGGTCCACTAATACTTAACCAATTTGGGGATTCTAGGGATTGAAATGGGGTTAAGTTGTGAACTGTCGGTTACACTTAACCAATTTAATCCGTTTGGGGATTTGAGGGATTGAAATGGGGTTAAGTTGTACTTAACCAATTTAATCCATGATTAGTGAAGGGTTAAATCGCACTTAACCCTCTTAGGAAACCCTAGCAACGTGGTCTGTTCCGGCAGTAATCCCAGTTGGGTATCATCACAACCCTAGAGGCTAGGCTAGGGCGGGGCACGATTACTGGACTGATGTAAGCGACCAAAGCGACGGCTGAGTGGTACAGCAGTGCGGATCCAGGCGGGCTACGGACGTGCACGTAATCCGGTATTGGACAAACTCGAGGCACGGGTACCAGTAGGTTTAGACTGTGCATTATTTCTTCAGTGTCTGGGGTTGACACCCGAGGGCTTAATACACCCGAAGGTGGACCCAGCACAGTATGACTACATCCATATGTGGGCCGTATGGACACCAACACTTGACGTGTTAGGCTTATAGGGAGCCGATCGACTAGACCGTTTGGTTGGACCTTATATTAAGGTCACTTCATGTTATTGGGCCAAAGCTTGGGCCAAGGGATCAATACCTGTTATGTTGGTTTGCTAGTACACCGTGGTGCAAAACTTAACCTTGTTTATGCGATGACACCTCTATCTATCTTGTAGTTAATTTATCATGCCAGTATGTTGTTATCTATGATCATCTCAGTTTCCATCATACTGTTAACTTTATTAGTTTATAGACTGATCGTAGCAGGGCTTACTCAGTCTTTTTGACTGACCTGTTTTCTTTCGCCTCTTTTCTTCCGTTTCCCCCCCCCCCCCCCCCAGGTTCTCAGGGAGGGAATACAGGAGCCTAGCTTGGATCTTAGCTGCTTTCTTGGATAGCTCATGTATTCTTTGGACTTGAGCTCGCTATGGTTTTTCCACTTTGGGGATAGCTACTTTTATGTTTTCCTTTTCAGTTTCAGATGATGTTATTTTATGTACTAGACTTGTTTATTTGGGAAATTGACATTATGATGTAGCAGACTTGTTTTTGAAATGGTTTAAAATCCTTCCGCTGTTGTATCTATCTACTTACTCTGTTTATTTACATATATATATGTCATGTCCTGCCTTGTTATATCATTATGCATGTTTACCTTGTTTTAAAACGCCCCACCAAAGTCAGAGTTGCTTGCAAGAGCCACCCTGGCGGAGGTGGGGTGTTACACATACCCTCACAAGCGTAACCCTTTCCCACAAAAGTTCCCTTATAAGTTAGGGTATACAAATCAGCCCCTATAACTTGAGTAAACCCATCCTTATTAAGGAGAAAGCCAAACACTAGATTCTTTCTAATCTCTGGAGTATGCATAACATCTTTCAGAATTATAGTCTTTCCAGAGGTAAACTTAATTTCCACATTGCCAATCCCTACAACTTTAGTGGTGTGAGAATCTCCCGACAACACTTTCCGATTTTCAGCAGCCGTGTATTTAGAGAACAAGCCACGATCATAGCAAACATGGCGAGAGGAACCAGTGTCTACCCACCAACCCTCTGATCCACCAACAAGGTGAATCTCAATAATCATAGCCATAAGAGGCTCTTCAATCAGGTTAGCCTGCGGTGCAGAGCATGGCCTGTTCCGACACTTTCGTTCCATATGACCTGGTTTTCCACAGTTGTAGCAAAGAAACAACTGCCAGAATCATTCTTTTGGGCTGGTTTCTGCTGTCCTTTTCGGTTTCCTTGCGGATTCCCATTCTGTTTGTTGCGCCTGTTCTGATTCTTAAAAGATTTCTTATTCGGTTTCAGAACAGCGGGTGTGGTCTTTTTAGTGTTGTTGTTATTGACAATCAACAACTCTTCTTTCTAGTCCTGTTTGCGTGCCTCCTCCTCAATACGGAGGCACGTGATCAAGATTTCTAAGGAAAATTCCTTAGTCTTATGACGTAAAACATTTTTAAAATCTTTCCAGCCAGGGGGTAATTTGTCAATGATAACAGCAATTTGAAATTGTTCGTCCAGTGCCATACCTTCGCAGATGATCTCATGAGCTGATACTTTAGGTAGCGACTTACATCATATTTCTTTGTACCTGCCTCCTCTGTATCAGACTTCTTTTTCAGTGCTTCCTAGATTTCCTTTGCTGTCTTCTTATCCGAGTTATAGTAATCATACAGATCATCGCTCAGTCCATTCAGAATAAAGTTCTTGCATAGATAATCTTGTTCAGTCCGGGTCTGCAATTGCTTTGACTGTTCAGTCCATGATGCCATCTTCGCTGCGTCAGCCTCGTTAGGTTCATCTGGTAGCTGCGGTTTTTCAGCAGTCAGCATAGCCACAACCTTTCTGATCATGAGGAAGAACTCCATCTTCTGACGCCATCGCTTGAAATGCAAGCCTTCGAATTTGAATGGAGCAGCAGTCACGAGAGGGTTCTGGAAAGCAGAGGGTGGAGTAGCATCGTCTATAGTTGAGTTCGAAGCCTCTGTTTCAAATTCGTCTTCAATTTGTTGGAAAACAATAGCTGAGTCGCGGACTAGGTCACTTTCTTGAAGACGATTCGGCGATCTGTTCAGAGGTGCAAACCAGTTCGTTCCTTCGCCGCCATCTCTAGGATAAAACAATCTCTAAAAAGGATAACCGATTTGCTTACACAACAAATCAGTGCAGATTTGCACTTTCATAAATAATATTGCTCAATTTTTCTGAAAGAAAGATTTAATGGAGGAGGCTAGATGAAAGTAGAATTCGATGTTCTTTTGTGTCTGAGATAAAAAGAATATATACCACGAGAATTAGGGTTTGGGAGAAAAAATTGGATCTGCTAAAATTTCGGGGGACAAAGTTTTTACCATTGCAAACTTTTTACCATTGCAGAAAAATTATCAGTGCAGAAAATAATTTTTCATAAAAAAATGGTTCGAAAACTGCAAAGTTTTATGGTCCAAAAATATAAGTGTCTACACCACAAAGCCCAAGCCCGAGCCCGATCCCGAGCCTGAACCGGACCGGGCCGGGTCGGGTCGAGTCGAGTCAATCGGTCGGTCGCGTGCGTGTGTGGTGTTCATGATGCATGGTCTCCCTCCTCACAACAAAGCATGTATTGGGAGCCCAAGGCTCCAACTTGATTTCTTAGAAACAAGTATAAATCCTTGCCTCTTCCATATAATCCCATGATGTGGGACTATTCACACATAGGAGCCATTCATACACTTATTCAACATTTTTAATAATTCACTTAATGCTTGTAAAACATTTCCAACAGCGACCATTAATTATGCCAAGACATTCTCATGGCAAATAAAATCACATGTCCCCAAAATTCTCTGTCCCTCTATACCCAACCAATCAGCACCTCCTAAATTCCACCTTTTTGCAATTAAACCCTCTTTTATTCTTGGACTTAATTGCAAAAAGATAAAAATTGGGGGATTCTTATTGTTTGGGTACAAAGGGACAGAGAATAATTGTTATAGACGATTAGCTCTCTTCTCATGGTAGATGTTCTGATTTACATGGTTGAAACATCTGAACATTAATTATGCCATGCCATATATAAGTAAATGATAGTTTCATTCAAGTTATTGGTTAAATCAATAGATTGTTTTGCTATAAATGAATCTATACAAATGGACAGTAGCAACGTGAAGCATGTGATATGTTGACCATGAAAAGGAACTTAAATTAAACCCTCAGCCTTGTTCTCATCTCGTACATTGAAATTTATACAAGATTTATATAACTTTAAGCTCAGATTCATGAATTAAATCAAACCTTGAATTATCCAACTTGACCAGGTTCCATGTTAAGCTTGAAAAAATTAATATTGTTAAACCCACAAGACCGTGTAGCTAAAGCATAAATATGATCCCTTGAAGACATATTGGAACTGGAAAAGATATATAAGTTATAAAATAAGCGAAGTTGATGTTACGCTTATTAAATTAATTTTAGCATTTAATATTGAGATCAGTTTTAGAAAAGGCATTCAATTGTGCCATTTTAAACATTATACAAAAAAGGATTTTTGATAATACTAACAAAATTAAATAACATTTTAATTCCGAACACTACAAAAAAATATTTAATTAAAGACTGAAATTTATATTGTTTAACCAAGTAATTCAGTCTTTAAACTATACTTACAAACTGATCAAAGACTGAAATTTCAGTCTTTGAATTTCTAGTTGCAAAAGAATATTAAGACTGATGTTTCAGTCTCAAAATGTAAAGACTGATATTTCAGTCATAAATGCACTTGAAACTGAATTTTAAAGACAGAAATTCTGTTTTTTTTAATCAATCTTAAATTTATATAATTAACACATATAATATCCAAAATAGTAAAATATAAATCATCATAACAAATTTAATATATCAATATCACAATTTCATACAAACAAATGATAATGTAATCAATGTACAATAACACATACATTCAAGAAGATGTGTGTATATACAACACATCAACAAGAAAGTTAAGATAACAATTCGAAAACAGATCACATTAAACAAAAAAGAATTAAACATTTTCATTATAGACATGTTACTTCTAAAAGAAAAAAAGTTAGGTTGTTACTATGAAAGAAAGATGTTGACACACTTTTTGGTAAAAGCTGTCACACTGAATATCTGGATGGCATCGCGCTCGGATATAGAGAACAACATCAGAAGATAGGCAGCGATTTGGTCAAAGTCGCATCACGAACAAAGAAAGGCCCAAAACTCCTCTCAGATTACCTTTTTGGGCCCGAAAACAGCAATTACAAAGCTACGCTCTACAACTCTTGTAGATCTCTGAATTAGCTTCAGTTTGAGCTTTGGTTTGGCTCAATCGGACTTACGGTTTGAAAGTTACGCCCGTTTCCGTGAATGAGTGTAATCTGGCAATTTCCTAGATAAAGCGACGAAGCGTCACACGATCGGAGTACGACTCGTGCATCCTCTTTGGCTCGTGGTGCACCCTCGGTTTGCCCTTCATTGGATCGCCTCCCCTCGAATCGTGGCGCACCCTCAGACCACTACCCGTTCGTGGTACACCTCCTGATCACGACCCTCTCGTGACACACCAGCTTCACTATACAGCTCACGATTATACCTTAGTTCGTGGAGCCCATATCACGATCCGATCCCATGACCACGAACCGACCCCTGCACCTGCTGATACACGCACTGTTTTGACCTGTTCTCATGCCACATCTTACACGTACTTTTCCGAATTGGGTGCCACGTACCCCATCATGAACCGGTCTTCCCAGCAGCTCTCCTACAGCTATAAATACACCTCTTCATGGAATTTTAAGGGGATTCTCTCTGACATTTTGGCTGAGATTTTCTCCTACATCTAGACAGCCTCCTCCATTACCGATTGCAAGGACTTTGTACCTTTCTGCACATAAATTCTCCTCTTGTAATCTCAATTAACACACGAATTATGTGTCTGCATATAACTGATTCTTGTAATCTGTCAGTATAACAATAAGATTATAAAGTAGATGTAGGCTACATCTACAGCCGAACCAGTATAAAAACCTCGTGTGTCTCCTCTTTATTTACTGTTTTCTGCATTTTGTGATTTGTGATCTGCATTTGGGTGTTAGGCCTAGATTTTGGTCTAATATTTTAGCACGCCAGGGAGGGGGCACACGACAACTTCAACTTCTTCTTGGATAATTTGGCTATTGGATCAATGGCAATCAAAATGAAGAAGACTGGAACTTTCACTCATGCTGATGATGCTGACGCTGAAGACACAAGGAACAAGGCAAGCCAGGAAGCTTCCTCTCATGGAGATCCTTCTGCATACTTGACCAGAGACGAGATGGACGGAGTTCTCACTGAACTGAGAGATCAGATGGCACGGCATGATGATCTCCTCCAGAAACAACAGGAAAAGATCAACCAATTCTTTGCTCGGTTGGATGGAAGGCCGAGCAACGCTCAAGTAATTGGAAATGAAGCCACAGAAGCGGCTCACACATCACATGGACTCAGGGGCAACCCCCTCGTTATTAGAAATGCATAGCGACTGACTTCAACTCCAGATTGGATGGATACCGGAGCGCAAACTCTCACTCAACTGCAGCAGGGATCAGCTCGTGACAGGCCACCAGCAGCGGGTCGGATCGACCCTCCTAAGTTCGCTCCCCACAAACCATGATCCGGCCTTCACCAACCTGCCTCAGGAACCGACCCCATCGAACTGGATCGGGTCGCTACCCTCGATCCGCGATCCGCAAGCCGCGATCTCCACGCAACAACTCACCAGCAGCTTGCGTTCTCTCATGCACTCAATGTTGGGGGCACCAGCTCTGAACTTTGTAGTTTGCAACAGCTTTTTGAAGGCAATCGACTCACTGATCTGATTCAACGCCTCTCGAGAGGCCGCACTTATCAAAATGATGTGGATGACGTCAACTATAACCCGTTCACTCAGGAAATCAGGAATTCCAGCAATCTCCCGGATTTCAAACTCCCACAACTGGAGCCATACAATGGCAGGACGCATCCTAGGTGCACCTGATGCGCTACAAAAAGCATATGGAAGTTCATCGGCATCAGAAAACGTCATGGCAAAGTGCTTTCCTCTCTTTCTAACCGATATAGCTGCTATGTGGATTCGGCAGCTAGAAACTGAATTGATCAACAACTGGAACGTGTTGGTTGCGCGTTTCATTGAAAAAATTCGGGTTCACATTGCATGACCCAAGAACATCATGTCACTTACTACAATCAAGCAGAGGCCCAGAGAAACTCTGCGTTCTTTCCTGGAAAGATTCAACGTTGCAGCAGCATCAGTTGATTTCCCTGAACCATCTATGGTACTGATGGCAGCAGTATCCGACGTTCTAGATAACTCGGAGTTCAAAAAATCTTTGTACCGAGATCCACCACGAAATCTCTACCTTGAAGCAGATAGATTTCTGCGGGAAGAAGATGCAACTTCTGAGAAGAAAACCCTCAAAGTCAACATGCCCAAAGATGGATAACCATCTGATTCTGGAAAAGGCAAAGGAGCAGCCAATGCAAAGAATGATTGTAATGCTCCACCCCGGAGAGGGTCCAGATACGACAAATACACTGAACTGAATCACACCCTGATCAATATCTATGTAAATACAGGGGTGCTGTCTCATATCCAAGGCCTCCCAGGAGGGAATCAACACTAGCACAACGCAATTCTGGTAGACACTGCATATTTCATGACATGGATGGTCATAACACTAATGACTGCAGACATTTGCGAGACCTTAACGAGGATCGGGTCAAGCGAGGAGAACTACCCAAGTATGTCATTCAACCAACAACGCCTACATCTACCCCTGCGCTGCCACCACCGACTCCTCGGAGAGGGAATGATCCTGGATCGAGCAATCGCGGGATTATTATAAACTGATCCCACTCAGCGGTCCCTTTAGTTAGCCGGACTCCGGTTCGTAGTTCATATTTTTAGGTTTTTAGGCGACTTCTCGCCTCTCTTTGTTTTCAACGCATGTAATAAGCGTGGCAACATCGGCCCACACGCAGAGAACTAACTGTAGTCTTCAGTCGTGTTCGGGGTTAGAATAACTGCCGCTTAGCTTTCGTGAATCAATAATGATCACTCTTGAGCTCCGGCTCCTAACTGGATACATCTAGTATAAACATTGAGCTCCGGCTCCCAACTGGATCCGTCCAATACAAACATGAGCTCCGGCTCCCAACTGGATCCGTCCAGTATAAATAAATTCTCAAGTTCTTTTCCTTGGTCGTCTTACTCCGGTAAGGACGTCTTGGAACTTTCATAGCATTTCCTTGGTCGTCTTATTCCGGTAAGGTCGTCTTGGAAACCCTCTAACATCTCCTCGGATGGTTTACTCCGGTAAGGCCATCTTGGAAACCCTCTAACATCTCCTTAGATGGTTTACTCCGGTAAGGCCATCTAGGAAATATTCTTGCTTTATTTGTTTTATCTTCTTGCAGGTACAAACTCCTGGTCTTCTTGGATTTCTCTGGCCTTAGTACGATCCCGTGTGATCGTCGGTTTTCTGGCCTTAATACGATCCGGCATGATCGTCGCATTCTGGGTTCGGATTTCTTAGATTATCCAGAACACATCTTCCTTCAACCAGCAAGATATATTCTGGGTGGAAAACCTATTGACACACTTTTTGGTAAAAGCTGTCACACTGAATATCTGGATAGCATCGCGCTCGGATATGGAGAACAACACCAGAAGATAGGGAGCGATTTGATCAAAGTCGCATCACAAACAAAGAAAGGCCCGAAACTCCTATCAAACGACCTTTTTGGGCCCGAAAACAGCAATTGCAAAGCTAAGCTTTGAAATTCTTGTAGATCTCTGAATTAGCTTCAGTTTGAGCTTTGGTTTCGCTCAATCGGACTTACGGTTTGAATGTTACGCCCGTTTCCGTGAATGGGTGTAATCTAGAAATTTCCTGGATAAAGTGACAAAGCGTCACGATCGTAGTACAACTCGTGCATCCTCTTTGGCTCGTGGTGCACTCTCAGTTCGCCCTTTATCGGATTGCCTCCCCTCGGATCGTGGCGCACCCTCAGACCACGACCCATTCGTGGTACACCTCCTGATCATGACACGCTCGTGACACACCAGCTTCACCATACAGCTCACGATCAGACCTTGGTTCGTGGAGCCCATATCACGATCCGATCCCATGACCACGAACCGAACCCTGCATCTGCTGATACATGCACTGTTTTGACCTGTTCTCATGCCACATCTTGCTCCTACTTTTCCAAATCGGGTGCCATGTATCCCATCACGAACCGGTCTTCCCAGAAGCTCTCCTACAGCTATAAATACACCTCTTCATGGAATTTTAAGGGGATTCTCTCTGACTTTTTGGCTGATACTTTCTCCTACTTCTAGACAGCCTCTGCCATTACCGACTTCAAGGACTTTTCACATTTCTACACATAAATTATCCTCTTGTAATCTCAATTAACACACGGATTGTGTGTCTGCATATAACTGATTCTTGTAATCTGTCAGTATAACAATACGATTATAAAGTGGTCGTAGGCTACATCTACAGCCGAACCACTATAAAACCTCGTGTGTCTCCTCTTTATTTACTGTTTTCTACATTCTGATATTTGTGATTTGATTTGTGTGTTAGGCCCAGATTTTGGTCTAACAAAAGGCAAGAAAATCCACTAACATACATACATATATTGTTTCAGCAAGGAAACAAAGTAAATAAGTGAAGTCGAAAAGAAAATCAATCCATAATCTCATGATGTTGATGTTCCTCAACATTCCAAGGTGACTGATAAGACATCAAAGGTCCTGAAAACTGATGCATGTGTGAATATTGTTACACAAATGGTAGTTGTTGTCGCATTAGATCAAAAATTTTGTGTTTTGTTGTGCGGTCCCGAATGCATTAGAATGTAAAGGCGGTTGTTGTGATAGATGTACTCCTAACAATGTAGATTTGTTACCTGACACATAAAATACATACAGATGTTATTAAAGACGTGTGAAACCCAACATAAATCAGTCGTAGACAAATGAAAGACTTCTACTTTTCTGAACACTGAAATAACCTCACACTTTGTTATACAAGCCATGTTTTAACCGAAAATAGAGCTGAAAGTCCAAAATGAAAGATATACCAAGAGAAAAAATTGTTTGACAATGTTGCTTTAAAGCTTCTATTGATAACAATTTAAGCAGGTGGAAATTGGTGAAAGTTGTTTGTAAGCTTATAAAAGGATATATTACGAATAGCATAATTTTTCTTCTGAAAATTTGAAACTAAAATTTAGGTCATTCAAACCTAAGACCTGTTGATTATTATATATATTCAATTATTATTGGTGTTTTCACATTAATAAAAATGCTAGCCAATTTCTAGCAAATTGAATTTTAAAATTTCCAAGTCAATGCTCTAAAAGATTTATATTTGATAGTCCTGTATCCCTTAATCACTGACTCTAACATTCTTAATTCGCGATCGCTACAATAAATATATCAGGTTACATTGGTTCTCTTAGAAATCTGAGGCTCCATTCTCTTGTAGTCATAATCAATATAGGCATGGTGGCTTTGATTCCAATTTTTGCACCCAAATGACAAAGGAGTTGTGCATTGGTAACTACTTTCCAATACACTATTGCTCCCAACATGAGCCACTTTTTTTTCTAATTTATTGAACAATGGTTGCCCTAGGTGTAAGCTGTCGAGACTCAACCTCATGACCACTGATGTCACAGTCCAAACGATCAACCAAAAATTTTGGTGCAAACAACCTAATATTAAGGTATGAAATGTTGAAACAATGATTTAATGCATTATCGTTTGCTAGAATTAATCAGCTAAGGTTATTTAGCTAACAACCTACTTCTTAGAAACCTTTAATTAATTAATTGGAGTAGAGCATAACTGCACTACACGATTTATTGATATTTCATACATTAAGTACAATTTTAGAGACATAAATCCACAAAGGTTTTAGTATTCTAAAACAGTGTGATAGTGTACAGATTGAACGTTTATTGTTATTTAGCATGGTGTAAGTTTTTCTATTCTACTGAAAAGAGATCTGGCCTTATGGTAATCATGTTATTGACAAACTTATGACATTTAGTAAATCAGGTTATGCATGAGATGATAAATGATTTGCATCTTCCTAATATTCAATATGTCATTCAACTATCAGAATCACTATGCAGATAAAACTAGGTAAATAGAAGAAGCCTTTTGGATGGTTGCATAATCATTTCTTGGTATAAAAAATAGCGAAAGAAGTTTGTGGGATGGGTAAATATGAATTATGTTGAATGAGCACTTATTTTTATATGTAGTAGGAGCTAAAGTTGTGTTTTATAACATTTTAAACATTGAAAACGGTATTTCGAAGATGAGTTATTTTGTTCCCTTATTTTGTTTATAAGACTTTCCTGTTTCCATTGAATGGATAATGCTGCTTTTTGTTGTACTCACGATAGCTTATGTAATATTAACTGGTCAATCTCAACGAAGAAAACCATGTCGTATCTCTTGATACTTTACCTATACTATTAACTAAGTAGGATACAAACAGTCTCGACGTTGTTTTGAAAATTTGATAATTGGATATTCATTGGTGAAGTTCACGTCAAAATCTAAATAGTGTGTTTAGTTTGCGATTAAAATCCAAAACATTTAACGAATGAAGTGGTGGGTCAATACAGAAAATAATTCAGTCCAAACTAATATTCAAATCCTTTGTAAGTGGTCATAGAGTGATCTTGCACATTAGTTTTATTGCTGCTTGTGCACCAGGAACATGAACCAGTTCTTACAGGGCTTGTAAGATTAAATCCTCTAATAGTCAAATTTGTAGAAAATTCATGTTAACAAACTTTCATGTTTTGGAGAAACGCTCAAATATTATAAATGCAAACCAACATAAAAGTACTGGACATTGGATCTATACAAATGAACAAGTAACAATGAGAAAGCAATTACTATACAAAATAATTGAGGTCAGCATACCATAGAAGATGGAGACGATAGAACTGCTGGTTTCATGCTTCCAAATAGGATCAAGTACATTAGATTTTTAAAACTGCATAATCTGAAAATACAGAAAAGTGTGCAAAAGTTCATAGTTTGAATTTTGAAAAAATTGGTCATAGCGTAATCATTGATTCACAAAAGCATGAAATATGTCCTATATCTTAATGTAAAATAGCAATTGACATGAGAAGGATAAAATATGATATCATTGCTTGGGTGGTATTCGAGACCTCACAGACCATGCAATTAGAACGTTACTCATAGTACTCGTAGTTTTTAGACAATTTAAAAATCAACTCAACAAAATTATGGTACAAATTCCACTTTAATTTGTCAGTTGATTTTCAAACTATGACTTTCAAGGACTCTATTTTCTTCATAATTACTAGACAAGCTGAGAATTGTAAAGAGCACTGCGACAATTTGTGGTCTATTAGGGACTATATGTCGGTGTGGTTGCCTAAGTCAAATTTCACATTTCCTTTAGAAATGGCTAGTAAAGTTATTCCTTGGAATGCATAGACTTATATTTTTATTTATTCACTTAAGAAAAAGTACAAATATGAAGTGCATATAACAAAAGGAAGCCCCAAAAAAAAGACACTTGTACAGATGGAAGCATAAGAAGAACAAGAAGAAGTAAGCGCAACGGAAGAAGAAGAAGAGGATTAAGAAAATGAAGAAGACAAGGAAGAGGACCAGGGTGATGAAGGAGAAACTGAAGTAGAAGACAATGAAAATGATGATTACGACGACGATTTTATGGTTGCAAAGCATACATTGATGCACAGAATCGCCAAGGACCACAAAGTTATAATTTTTTTCGTGGATAGGTCCACCTTTGACAGAGAGTGGTGTGCAATACGCACTTGAAATAACCACAGATTCACAAATCTGATGCTAAAAGAATGAAATAAATTTTAATAATTTGAATTCAAAGAATTTACGTTACACGGACAAAAAACATGAGTACTTACAACTTAGATCTATATTCTTTGTCTCCAAATCTTAAATCAAAACCCTAAAACTAATATATTCTTATTTCTGAAGAATTCGGAGAAGAAAGAAAATGGAGAGCTCTGGCACCCTCTTAGAAAATATGAGTTGGAGGTCAGGCCCTACTATCTTATTTATAAGTACTCAGAAGAATCACGCTCGTCAAATTTGGGAAGATTAAAAAAGAGATGCTTCAGAAAACAAAACACGTCATCTTAGCCCGAAATGGGTCGACCCATGCTTTAAGTGGGTCAACCCCTGATTCAACCGATCTCTGAATTGTGTCGACCCCCGGGTCGACCCACTTCAGGCATGGGTCGACCCACGTATAAAAATTTAAATCGTATACTTTGGGGTTTGCTGGGTGACTTTTGGCTGTGATTTAAACGTTGTTATTAACTTATAGTTTCTTTAATGTTTTAAGTTTATTTTTCCCCATTTTCAGCCAATCTATTTCAAATTTCAAATGCCATTATTTTCTTGCATATTCTCATTCATTCCACGTTTGTTACCTTCCATTTTAAGTTTATGCTTTAGATTCAATTTTGAATATATGCATATATAATTACGCACAATCCCATAAACAAAAAACTATATAAGTTATAATTTTAACACGTAAAACTATAAATACAATATTTTTCAATTACGATGTGTAACGGATGAGTTACGTGCTAATTTTATAGTCTATGTTTCTTTCTTCTTTACACTGTACAACTACATCTCTTTCTATCCTACTTAAACCCTTCACTCTAATTCTCCATTTCTCTGGTTAGAAATATATGAAAGAATCATCATCATTAACTCTATTTTTATCTTTATCCCTTGCTCAATTTCTATCTTTTTTCAACATTCGTCCTACCAGTAAAAAAGATGATAAGGATGTTTGTTTTCTATTAAAAATTCAAAAAACTTCTTTAAACAATGTATAAGATCTAATGTCTTAATTAAATGTCGAAAAAACGTACGAAATTACTATTACTGAATCGAAATTTTTGTTTTCATTGTTACTTCATATGAAATAAGGAAATTGTTGGAGTTAGCAGTATGGTTATTGAGATAACCAGTGGTGGACATTAGTGGATGGTTACTTATTTCTAGGGAGGTTGGTTTAAGTTTGCTTAACTTAAATTATGAGGGGTAAGATGGGAATATGACAACACTTGTATATAATGAATGACTATGTCTTACACTATTTCATCCAACCTACAACATAGTTTAACTTTTGGATCAACTAGTAAGTGAATTAATGCACCCACAACTTCTCAAATTATAAATATAGATTAGATGTTTTTTAAATTGAGTTTTGGTCATATAAAAAAACATCTATTTGTGCTTGAAATTTTTTTACTAATTTGATATTTTATAGGAGTATGGATGAAACTTTTGATATTTTGAATCTAATAATAAATAAGCTTGTGGTAAAATTTGATGGAGAAGTTTTTTAAATTGAATTTTATTTATCAACTATCCAATCATTTTTATTATACATCAACTAACCTCAATAATGGTAGGTTAATTTTACAATCCGACTATTGATGCGACACATTAAACACGTAGGTTTTGACTAGTTAAGAAACTGTAATACATGATTGCTAGTATAATTATAGCAATTTTTATGCAGGAAGAGTAGAAGAAGAAGATAACTTGAACATGTATAGAAAGAGATTTTTAGAAAATATTTATGTAATCTTATTTTTATCCAATAGGTCGGAGCATCATCCTATTAATTAGCCATGTGATAACCAGCGTTAAATACAACTTGAATTCTTTTTTATAACTACAATTATATTAAATATATATTTTCATGCATAAAGTGAGTTGTTATATATATATATATATGTATATATATATATATATATATAAACTACAACAAGTTTTAACATCATTCACATGAATTACCAATGTTAATATTTAGATTTGCTTAAGATAACAACACTAAATGTTTAATTGCTTTAAGACTTCTTAGATACCGAAATAAATACTGGAGTTTGGTCTCTAACCAGTCTTAATAATTACAAACCGATTTGAGACTGAATCTCGGTCTTTAACATGAAATTTTAAAGACTACAATTTTCAATTTTTATTCAGTCTCTATTTGAAGACTGAGTAATTTCAGTCTTTAATTTTCAGTCTTTATGTGGATGTTTTTTAGTAGGAAATTAACTGATGTTTATGGATTTAAAACCGTCTTTAGTACTGAAGAGGTTGAAACTTCAAAATTATATTTATTACTGGAGATGACATTTATGACATGAAGATATATTTGTAAAGCTGAAGACTAATAATTCAGATCTACGAATTTAGCTTTATTTCTATCAATAATGGATATTTTTATGCTTTGTGCATTTAAAATATCATTATATATTTTGTTACCTGCTTAAGCTCTAAATACAAATTACAACATGTAAGATCTTTTGTACAATATATATAGCTTATTATATATAAGCAAAATAATATAACCTCGCTTTATAATTAAACATTAGTGAATGAATCTGACATATGAGAATGAAGACTATTATGATAGCAAAAAGTGCCTGCCCTTGGGCTGGGCAACCTGGGCGATAGCCCATGGCCTAGTTTCCAAGGGGGGCACATTTTATTTTATGATCCAGCATTTCGGCCCATCCAGAAAGAATCCCTATCCTTCCATTTCCACCCAGCCTCATTAAAACGACCCGAACTTCCCTGGTAAGGAAAGCACAGATTGTACTGAGGACAAGCCACATCAGAACGCAAACAGAAGAACATTTCATTGTTTATTACAACAATTCCATCAGAATACAAGAATATATAGAGTATGAATCAATATTACACATCATAAAATATCAGAGATTACAATACATTACATAGCAGCGGAAAATAATACAAAGCACAACTGAAGGAGATATACGGATACAGATGTTTCCGAATATCATTCTAGCTGTAGATCAGGATCCTGTGAATATAAATCTGCAAAACCAAAACTACTAGCTAACCGTGTCAAAATAAGGGCACCCAGAGTTTAGGTTAAAACAATAAACTCCAGGTCAATCATGTGACTGGTATGAGAACTAAAACAGTTATTAATCTTTATTTTAAAGTTCGGTAAATTAAGGGACCACGCCGTATAACACGGAACGGGTTTCCTTCCAAGAATACCAGTGCATAAACCAACAGCGCAATGCTAAAAAAAGAACAATGAAGCTATTATAAGACCCAGGTCCCATCACACAATGTAACGCAAGATGAAGGATAGAGTTTGTACCTTAAAATAGCCAAATAATGCTTGATACGCTAAATTCCATGTTTTATTATTACTATAAGTGTATAGTGTCAAAACATTTTCAATCATAAGTATCAATCATAGACGGCACAAGTGCCCCATACCACTATGTCTCCATATATATGTTTACAATCAAAACCGCAAAGCCACGTATTGGAAATTGGATTTCTATCTATGAACCAAGGCAAAAGATAATCCTTACCGAATTCGAGACTGTCTAGCCCAAATCTCAGGCAAGTACTCAGTCAAGCCTTTGGATCGTCAGGGCTGGTCCACCGATGTGGATTAAAATGCCTGAACACTTCGTTTCCCCACCCTTTGGGGCGTAAATGAGTCCTATGACTCCATCGGCTACACATAGTCACCGATCTATCCGAGGCGCCTGGAAACCCAACAACCACATAAGTCAAACTCGTCAGGATGTGTCAAACCACTGACGCCACTTCTAGCTAGAAGGAAATGCATGCCCTCCCTGAGGTCCTCTCCCGTTTCTGGTTCACAACCGGGGTGTGAGGCTCGCGAATCAACGCTACAAAAAGCTGTGCCACACGGGCTGTGCTTTGATCATCAACCACAAGACTTTTCTTTTTAACAGCAGCCTTGATCATTTGCCACTTAGGCATGCCACACAGGCAACTCACTCCATGCGATTGATATCCATCAATATATAACCCCTGAGCTCATACGTCTCAGAGAAGGGTGTTAAGCAAGAGAATAAATTCTCCGTCGCCAAACAGATATATATATATATATTTAATAGAAATCAATCACACATAATAAAATCCAATGTCAGACACACAGTCCATTTACAAGTTCGTTCTGGGTCTGAACGAAACCGGAGGCACCTTGTACCTCGCATATCCATCGATCTCAAAGTACGTCTGGACGATCACCAACTGATTCCCTCCTCTTGGGTGTACAGCAGAATTAAGATCATCAGTAATTATCCAAACGACGTGAAGACCTCTGGTCTTAAACCACCGCCTTTCCCCTTCGACTTATCGTCGTATCAGTTATTCAGAATGGGATAAACCCAGTCTTTCCGAATAACTCGCGTATAAAATAAAAAGTGTTACACAAACACAAAATACACCTCATTCCAATTCATCAGTTACTAACCGTAAATTAGTAAGGGAACAATTCCCCAAATATTAACCCCGAAGGCCGAAACCAACATCAGATCAATACCCAGGAAACCATTCATCTTAACTAATCTTCAGTTAGTTGCTAAATTTCACATTCTTAGGGAGAGGTTCCCATTAATTTTATCAAAGATAAATTACTTCACTTTATTCTTTAATCTTCTTTTGAATATCAATTCAAACCAAATTATGGTTTATCCAAACTAGCCGGGATTAAAGAACCGTACCGAAGTAATCATTTGTTTTAATTTCCCAATCCCAACCTATTCATCCCATGAAGTAAAACTGGTAATACTTCATATCTAACACCATAGTGTTTTCGGTAAGTTCAATTACCATTTCCTGTTCAAATCTAATTAAAGATTTAACTATCGCTTGGAGCAAAACTGGTGATACTCCATTCTCGATCATTTCAATCTAATTAAAGATTCATTAAAACTCCACTTGGTTTTAATCTTCCCAAAAATCAATTTTAATGATTATTTAACTCTGGAAAACATATCCTGCCTTTAACTAGGTTAAAGAACCAGTGTCATTTAAAACACGGTTCACGATAAACCCAAAATCACATTCTATTCCATCATCCGTTAACCGTAAATTAGCAAGTGAACAATTCCCTAAGTAATAACCCCGAAGGCCGAAACCAACATTAGATCAATACCCAGGAAACCATTAAACTTAACTAATCTTAATTTAGTTTCTGATTTTCTTAACTCCGTTGGGTCTAAGAATAGTATTATTAAAGATACTGTTCACGACAACCCAAAATCACATTCCATTTACAATAGAATCTTCATGGAAAACAAATCGAAATATATAATCGATATAAACTTCTATATCCAACTAATAATATAAATGGAATAACGGCAAAGCCTTTTAAATTCCATATATATTAACAGTCCTCATTCACAGAAATTCACTTCGATTATTACCAAATCGAATTCCCCTCCATTACAATTTATTTCATTAAATTGGAAAACTTTACTTTGGAAAATCTCCTTCAAATCTTAACAATAGATTTATAAATTCCAAATCACATTTCACCGTAAAATGGGTTAAAGAACGAATGTCATTAAAACATAGTTCACGATAAACTCAATTCCCATTTGATATTAAATACAAGGCTCTGAATAGAAAATATATCGGCTTATATTCGATATCAAATTCTACGACCAATAAATATCGTATTGGAAATAACGATATAAATCTATCTTTTAAATTTCCACAACAATATCTGTATAAACACAAAATCCAACATCAAAATATTCCAAAGACAATTTCGATTCAAATCCATTTCCACTTTATATATATATTGGAAATTCTGGTTATTTCAAAACCATTTCAAATCCACTTTATTTATTTTAAAAATAAATGGGATTATAATTCTAGTTCAAAACTAGTTCATTTCGATAAAAATCTATTTTTTTTCTTTTCAAATTAGGAATTTTTCATCCCAATTCTTCATAAATCATTTCTTATGATTTTACACAAATTATTGCTATTTTTAATAATTTTATCAAGGCCCGTACAGTCGATTTCCATCAAAGGCCATCGAACTGCACTTACAACGACCTTTTCCAAATTTGATTTGGACATAATTCCAAATCCAACCATTAGATTTCCAATCTCTAATATTCTTAGTAAGCTCTTTTCGATACGAACCCAACGGTTCCGATTTTAGGAGAATCCGACGGTCGGATCTCCCGTAATGTCCATTCGAAGTCAATGGTCGAAATTCGCGAACTGTCGCAGCGCGGCGCGTTCTATTCAGGCCATTATATATATACATACTTTGTCGATTTCCTTTTAAAACGTATTTTATAAATCGTTTTAAATTAGTTTTCAAAACGATTTCAACTTCCTATTCAATTTCTAATCAAAATTGAATATTCCATATCATCGATATATATAAATGATAATATTTTCAAAATGTTATATTTTGAAATCACTTCATTTCTTATATTCATTATAAAAACGAATATAATCGATATAAATATCGTTCACGTCAAAGTGGTGCATATCCTATCAACACGGCTTTATATTTTTCTATTTCAAATATTTCTTTTCAAAACTGGAATGAGGACCAATCAATTACCATAGATTTTATTTCTATGGATTTCCATACAACACATGTATATATCAATAGTAATAAACAATCATCCATCACCCAGAGTGAACTACTCAACTGCATAAGCATTGAATATAAATAATCAACGCTTACAACAGCTTGTCAACCAATCAATCAACATATAACTAAACAATTGGGATTAGTGTACATCAATATCATCCCAACACCCGTGTGGGGTTTCAGTCAATCAAACACATATTTTATTTGTGCAGTTGGGCGATGTGTAAAATGTATCGTCCCAATCAATATTAGTCAAATCGGTGTACATAAACAAATCGTTCGATTTGTAAATGAATATTTATTTTACTTCGACACATGAATATATATTTTATTTCAACACATGAATATATATTCTATTCAACACATGAATTTATATTCTATTCAACACATGAATGTTTACCTTCTATTCCACCTCACAATCAATTTTCACACAAACAAATCTACCCAAACGCAATCAAACAAACAAGTCGTCCATGGTCTGTGGACGACGGGGAAACAGTTCATATATGCAGTTATAAAATAAATAACTGAACACTGAAAATTGTAGTGAGGAGTTCTCAACGAGATGCTAAACCAAACGCCGCGATTCTTCATGTGTAGAAAATCTTTGCCGTGCTCGCCTTTTGTCACTTTCGTTGCCCGTACCCACTACATATATAAAAATCACATTTTTATATTCTCTAGTATATAAAAATCATATTTTTAAAATGCTATTGAATATATAAAAATCATATTTTTATAACACTAGACATATAATAAAAATCGTATTTTTATAACACTCCTCATATAATAAAAATCATATTTTTATTGTGCTATTCTTCTAAAAATCATATTTTCAAATCAATATAGTTCATATGAAAATCACTTCTTCATGTATACAAAAATCGTTCTTTTTATATTGCTACCGAATATATAAAAATCATATTTTTATTAATCGGTTTTCTCTACAAAAATCGTATTTTTAGTATAGTCCTTTCCATATAAAAATCAAACTTTTATTCATATGAACACCCTATAAAAATCGCATCTTTATACGCATTTAATGAACAAAAAACTTATCTTTACTTCAATAAAAATCTAATCTTTATTTCGTTATAAATATTATATTTTTATTGACGCCACTTCCTTATACCAATCATTTCAAAATCAACTCTTTATTCATTGTTGTTCTTATATGGAAGATCAAAACTTTTAAACAATAAAAATCAAAACTTTCCTCATTAAAGACCAAAACTTTACATAAGAAATTTTTTAACTTTATATATAATAAAAACCTTATCTTTCTTCATGATAAAAAATATAATCTTTACTATGATAATAAAAATCATTTCTATGTATTTATATAAATTAAAACTGAATTTAAACTAAGTATTTTATAAATTCAAACTAAATTAAAATAAACTAAAGAGGAAAAGCTCACTGTTTTCGGAGGAGGTGTTGCAGAAGTCGTCAGAGGGGAGTATGGCAACAGGAAGGCGGTCAGACGTGGTGGGGGTGCACTGGCGGCGGGAGCGTCAGGTTTGGGGGGCTAGGGTTTTGGGGGAGGCTCAAGCGGAGGCCAGAGAGATGGGGAAGAGGGAGAGGGGTGCGCCGGAGTGTGGTGGGGGCAGGCCGAGGGGGCGGCGATGGATCGAGGGGGGGACAAGAGGGATTTGTGCAGTTTTCTTCCTTTTTTAATTTCTGTGCTGAATGGTATGTGAAGAGAGAAGGGGGCCAAGGGTAGGTAAAGGTCTTATTAATTTTATTTATTTATTATTATTTTCCTAAAAAGCAACTTTTATTTTCGAACTCGAAATCTAACCCACCGACTGTCGTCCATAACTAATTACCCCCATTCTGAACACAATGGGATATGTATCGTAAGCCAGTTTGGCTGTTTCGATCGGTTTCCATCAAAATCAAAATCAAAATCTAAATCTATATATTGAATTTGAACGCACATTTCAATTTACCTAGGCCACACTCGGACTCTAAAAATTCCCATAAAATATTTTCTAGCTTCGTATTGACGATACGGTCCTCAAAACTAATTTCATCAAATTCTGAGATCGTTTAAAAATGGCCATTTTCTAGTCGATCGAAATTGACTGAAACTATTAAAACACGTTTTCCTTCGCCACACTCATATATTGATTCAGAAAATTACGAATTTTGGTATCTAGCAATAAATTGACATCCCGGATCCAACAAAAGTGCTTTCGTCGAAAACTGAGCTCGTTTGCAAAATTTCCATTTTTACGGGCCAGAATTTCACAGCAACTATTCTGAATTTTCAATTGGGCATAACTTTTTATTCCCGCTATGAAATTTCAATTTTTCGGATTCGTTGGAAAGATATTCTCAAATAGATTCTAATATTTTTGGTTTTTCTATAATCCGGTTTATTTTGAATCTTGTACATTCATTTGAACTTTGAAATCGAATTTTCGAACTACCGCGCTATTTTCAATTCCTTTTATATTTTAAAATAAAATATTTATATTCAAACGACGATCTATGTAAATATATACGTTCTATTTCTATTCAAAATAAATTTCTCGTCGTTATTATTTAAAATAATTCATTTTAAATATTCAAAATTCGCTAAAATTGCCAAAATAAAAAAATTTAAATTGGCTTAGATTTCCGGGTTATTACAATCTCCCCCACTTAAAACTTTTCGTCCCCGAATAGGAACGAAGCTGAAAGTTGTTTAACAATTCAACTCAACTTTCTGTATTTTCATTGTGGCTTAAGTTCTTCAACTTTTCAGTTTCTAAGAAATTTTTCAAAAATTTGGCTAATACCCTAGATTTCCGAAAAATTTCACCATAACCTCCACTGCGCCGGGAGCTTCGGGATATTTCAAATAGCCTCCCATGACCCTCATCGATCCAAAAAGAAAAAGAAACAGCCAAGCGGCTAGCCAATCGGCTCATAAAATCATCCAAACCCAATAAATTTGTAAACATGTTCCTATTTGTCGGGCAAACAATTTTATTACTCTGCTCTAGCCTCCTTGCTATGACCTTTTCAATGTAAGTACATGTATATGCATGCAAATGCGACTAATTTTCAATACAATTCACTATTTGGTTCAATTTGGCTAAAGGTTCAACATTTAATTAGTCAAACAATGATCAAACAACACAACCAGCAATCAATTAGTTGATTATCATTTCAAATTCATAACTTTGATATATAGTCCAAAGATCAGATTTTTGATGCCAAATCACAATAATAAGCCCTATCTAGTTTTGGTTCTTACACAAGTCAATTAGAAATATATAGAAATCCCACTTTCGAAACCTGAATACCAATTCTGATGATGTTCGAACTATCATCAGAATCATCTCCAGGCGACTTTAGTGTGATTCTATATCTATCCATTATATTAAAACATCGAATACCCGTGGATCAGATGTATATACAAAATCTTTATATATTGGATTGCCCAAATTCAATACAAATAAATATTCAAATACGTTGAATAAAGTTTAAATTTTCAAAACAAAATTCGTTCTCGTTTTAAAAATATACTCTTCACACTCGTTCTAGGATACTACTGATCCCATTTCTAACGAGTCATTCCTACTGGATATTACTAATCCAATCTCTGATTAATTTTTTCATATGGTTCTAATGTGTCTTGTTCTCCGAGCTCTGTAAACCAAACCTCTAATACCAACTAAAACGACCCGAACTTCCCCTGTAAGGAAAGCACGGATTGTACTGAGGACAAGCCACATCGAAATGCAAACAGAAGAACATTTCATTGTTTATTACAACAATTCCATCAGAATACAAGAATATACAGAGTATGAATCAATATTACACGTCATAAAATATCAGAGATTATAATATATTACATAGCAGCGGAAAATAATACAAAGCACAACTGAAGGAGATATACAGATACAGAGCTTTCCGGGTATCATTCCATATGTAGATCAGGATCCTGTGAATATAAATCTGCAAAACCAAAACTACAAGTTGCCCGTGTCAAAATAAGGGCACCCAAAGTTTAGGTTAAAACAATAAACTCCAGGTCAGTTATGTGACTGGTGTGAGAACTAAAACAGTTATTAATCTTTATTTTAAAGTTCGGTAAATCAAGGGACCACGCCGTATAACACGGAACGGGTTTCTTCCCAAGAATACCAGTGAATAAAACAACAGCGCAATGCTAAATAAAGAAGAATGAACCTATAATAAGACCCAGGTCCCATCACACAATGCAACGCAAGCCGGAGGATAGGATTTTTATCTTATAAAAGCCAAAGAATGCTTGATATGCTAAATTCCATGTTTTGTTATTACTATAAGTGTATAGCGACAAAACAATTTCAATCATAAGTATCAATCATAGACGGCATAAGTGCCCCATACCACTATGTCGCCATATATAGGTTTACAATCAAAACCGCAAAGTCACGTATTGGAAATTGGATTTCCGTCTGTGAACCGAGGCAAAAGATAGTCATTACCGAATTCAAGACTGTCTAGCCCGAGTCTCAGGCAAGTACTCAGTCAAGCCTTTGGATCGTCAGGGCCGGTCCACCGATGTGGATTAAAATTCCTGAACACTGCATTTCCCCACCATTTGGGGCGTAAATGAGTCCTATGACTCCATCGGCTCCACACATTCACCAATCTATCTTAGGCGCCTCGCAACCCAACAACCACATAAGTCAAACTCGTCAGGGCGTGTCAAACCACTAACGCCACTTCTAGCTAGAATGAAACGCATGCCCTCCCTGAGGTCCTCTCCAGTTTTTGGTTCACAACCGGGGTGTGAGGCTCGCGAATCAACGATACACAGAGCGTTGCCACACAGGCCGTGCTTTGATCATCAACCACAAGACTTTGATTTTCAACAGAAGCCTTGATCATTTGGCACTTAGGCATGCCACACAGGCAATTCACTCCATGCGATTGATATCCATCAATATATAACCCCTGAGCTCGGACATCTCAGAGAGGGGCGTTAAGCAAGAGAATAAATTATTCGCTGCCAAACAGATATATATTTAATAGAAATCAATCACATAGAATAAAATCCAATGTCAGACACACAGTCCATTTACAAGTTCGTTCTGGGTCTGAACGAAACCGGAGGCACCTTGTACCTCACATATCCATCGATCTCCAAGTACGTCTGGACGATCACCAACTGATTCTCTCCTCTTGGTTATATAGCCCAATAAAGATCATCAGTAATTATCCAAACGACGTGAAGACCTCCAGTCTTCAACCACCGTCTTCACCTTCGACTTATCGTCGTATCAGTTGTTCAGAATGGAATAAATCCGGTCCTTCTGAATAACTCACGTATATAATAAACAAGTGTTACACAAACACAACATACACCTCATTCCAATTCATCAGTCACTAACCGTAAATTAGTATGGGAAAAATTCCCCAAATATTAACCCCGAAGGCTGAAACCAACATCCGATCAATACCCAGGAAACCGTACATCTTAACTAATCTTTAGTTAGAGGCTAAATTTCACATTCTTAGGGAGAGGTTCCAATTAATTTTATCAAAGATAAATTCCTTAAATTTATTCTTTAATCTTCTTTTGAATATCAATTCAAACCAAATTATGGTTTATCCAAACTAGCCGGGATTAACGAACCTTACCGAAGTAATCATTTGTTTTAATTTCCCAATCCCAACCTATTCATCCCATGAAGGAAAACTGGTAATACTTCATATCTAACACCACGGCGTTATTGTTAAATTCAATTACCATTTCACGTTCAAATCTAATTAATGATTTAACTATCGCCTGGAGCAAAACTGGTGATACTCCATTCTCGATCATTTCAATCTAATTGAAGATTCATTAAAACTCCTCTTGGATTTAATCTTCCCAAAAATCATTTTTAATGATTATTTAACTCGGGAAAACTTATCCTGCCTTTAACTTGGTTAAAGAACCAGTGTCATTTAAAACACGGTTCACGATAAACCCAAAATCACATTATATTCCATCAGCCTTTAATCGTAAATTAGAAAGTGAACAATTCCCTAAGTAATAACTCCGAAGGCCGAAACCAACATCAGATCAATACCCAGGAAACCGTTCAACTTAACTAATCTTCAGTTAGTTTCTGATTTTCTTAACTCCGTTTGGTTCTAAGAACTGTATTATTAAAGATACCGTTCACGACAACCCAAAATCACATTCCATTAACAATGGAATCTTCATGGAAAACAAATCGATATATATATAATGGATATAAACTTCCATATCTGACTAATAATATAAACGGAATAACAGCAAAGCCTTTTAAATTCCTTATATATTAGCAGTCCTTATCCACAGAAATTCAATTCGATTATTACCAAATCGAATTCCACTCCATTCCAACTTATTTCATTAAATTGGAAAACTTTACTTTGGAAAATCTCCTTTAAATCTTAATAAAAGATTTACAAATTCCAAATCACATTTCACCTTAAACCGGGTTAAAGAACGAATATCATTAAAACACATTTCATGATAAACCCAATTCCCATTTGATATTAAATACAAGGCTCTGAATAGAAAATATATTGGCTTATATTCAATATCAAATTCTACGACCAACATATATCGTATTGGAAATAACGATATAAATCCATCTTTCAAATTTCCGCAACAATATCTGTATAATCACGAAATCCAACATCGAAATATTCCAAAGACAATTTTGATTCAAATCCATTTCCACTTTGGAAATTCTGGTTATTTTAGAATCATTTCTAATCCACTTTATTTATTTCAAATAAATGGGATTATAATTCTAGTTCAAAACTAGTTCATTTCGATAAAAATCTATTTTTATCTTTTCGAATTTGGAATTTTTCATCCCAATTCATCACAAATCATTTCTTATGATTTTACACAAATTATTGCTATTTTTAATAATTTTATCAAGGCCAGTACAGTCGATTTCCATAAACGGCCATCGAACTGCACTTAAAGCGACCTTTCCCAAATTTGATTTGGACATAATTCCAAATCCAACCGTTAGATTTACAATCTTTAATATTCGTTAGAAAGCTCTTTTCGATACAAACCCAAGGTTCCGGTTTTAGGAGAATCCGACGGTCGGATCTCCCGTAATGTCCATTCGAAGTCAATGGTCGAAATTTGCGAACTACCGCAGCGCGGCGCGTTCTATTCAGGCCATTATATATATATATATATATATATATATATATATATATATATTATATTTTTCATCGATTTCCTTTTAAAACGTATTTTATAAATCGTTTTAAATTCATTTTCAAAACGATTTCAACTTCCTATTCAATTTCTAATCAAAATTGAATATTCCATATCATCGATATATATATATATATATATATATATATATATATATATATATATATATATAAATGATAATATTTTCAAAACGTTATATTTTGAAATCACTTCATTTTCTATGTTCATTATTTAAACGAATATAATCGATATAAATATCGTTCACGTCAAAATGGCGCATATCCAATCAACACCGCTTTATATATTTCTATTTCAAATGTTTCTTTTCAAAACTGGAATGAGGCCCAATCAATTACCATAGATTTTATTTCTATGGATTTCCATACAACACATGTATATATCAATAGTAAGAAACAATCATTCATCATCCAGTGTGCACTACTCAACTACATAAGCATTGAATATAAATAATCAACGCTTATAACAACCTGTCAACCAATCGATCGACATACAACTAAACAATTGGGATTAGTGTACGTCAATATAAATTATATAATCCCAACACCCATGTGGGGTTTCAATCAATCAAACACATATTTTATTTGTGCAGTTGGGCGATGTGTAAAATTTATCGTCCCAATCAATATCAGTCAAATCGGTGTACATACACAAATCGTTTGATTTGTAAATGAATATTTATTTTACCTCAAAACATGAATATATATTTTATTTCAACACATGAATATATATTCTATTCAACACATGAATTATATTCTGTTCAACACATGAATTTTTACCTTCTATTCCACCTCACAATCAATTTTCACACAAAAAAATCTATCCAAATGCAATCAAACAAACAAGTCGTCCATGGTCTGTGGACGACGGGGAAACAGTTCATATATGCTGTTATAAAATAAATTATTGAACACTGAAAATTGAAGTGAGGAGTTCTCACCGAGAAGCTAAACCAAACGCCGCGATTCTTCATATGTGGAAAATCTTTGTCATGCTCGGCTTTTGTCACTTTCGTTGCACGTACCCACTACATATATAAAAGTCACATTTTTATATTCTCTAGTATATAAAAATCATATTTTTAAAACGCTATTGAATATATAAAAATCATATTTTTATAACACTAGACATATAATAAAAATCGTATTTTTATAACACTCCTCATATAATAAAAATCATATTTTTATTATGTTATTCTTCTAAAAATCATATTTTCAAATCAATATCGTTCATATGAAAATCACTTCTTCATGTATACAAAAATCATTCTTTTTATATTGCTACCGAATATATAAAAATCATATTTTTATAAATCGGTTTTCTCTACAAAAATCATATTTTTAATATAGTCCTTTCCATATAAAAATCAAACTTTTATTCATATGAACACCTTATAAAAATCGCATCTTTATACGCATTTCATGAACAAAAATCTTATCTTTACTTCAATAAAAATCTAATCTTTATTTCGATATAAAGATTATATTTTTATTGTCGCTACTTCCTTATACCAATCATTTCAAAATCAACTCTTTATTCATTGTTATTCATATATGAAAGATCAAAACTTTTAAACAATAAAAATCAAAACTTTCCTCATTAAAGACCTAAACTTTACATAATTTTTTTTAACTTTATATATAATAAAAACCTTATCTTTCTTCATGATAAAAAATATAATCTTTACTATGATAATAAAAATCATTTCTATGTATTTATATAAACTAAAACTGAATTTAAACTAAGTATTTTATAAATTAAAACTAAATTAAAACTAAACTAAAATAAACTAAAGAGGAAAAGCTCACTGTTTTCGGAGGAGGTAGTGTTGCAGAGGTCGTCAGAGGGGAGCATGGCAGCTGGAAGGCGGTCAGACGTGGTGGGGGTTCACTGGCGGCGGGAGCGTCGGGTTTGGGGGGGCTAGGGTTTTGGGGGAGGCTTGAGCGGATGCCGGAGAGAGAGGGGGAAGAGGGAGAGTGGTGTGTCGGAGTGTGGTGGGGGAAGGCGGAGGGGGCGGCGGTGGATCGATGGAGGGGGGCCCGACGAGAGGGATTTGTGCGGTTTTCTTTCTTTTTTTATTTCTGTACCGAACGGTATGTGAGGAGAGAAGGGGGCCAAGGGTAGGTAAGGGTCTTATTAATTTTATTTATTTATTATTATTATTTTTCCCAAAAAGCAACTTTTATTTTCGAACTCGAAATCGAACCCACCGACTGTCGTCCATAACTAATTACCCCCATTCCGAACACAATGGGATATGTATCGTAAGCCAGTTTGGCTGTTTCGATCGATTTCCGTCAAAATCAAAATATAAATCTATATATTGAATTTGAACGCACATTTCAATTTACCTAGGCCACACACGGACTCTAAAAATTCCCGAAAAATATTTTCTAGCTTCGTATTGATGATATAGTCCTAACAAAACTAATTTTGTCAAATTCCGAGATCGTTTGAAAAATGGCCATTTCAGGTCGATCGAAATTGACTAAAACTGTTAAAACACGTTTTCCTTCGCCATGCTTACATATTGATTCAGAAAATTACGAATTTTGTAATCTAGCAATAACTTGACATCCCGGATCCAACAAAAGTGGTTTCGTCGAAAACCGAGGTCGTTTGCAAAATTTCCATTTTTAAGGGCCAGAATTCCACAGCGACTATTTTGAATTTTCAACTGGGCATAACTTTTTATTCCCGCTGTGAAATTTCAATTTTTCGAATTCGTTGGAAAGAAATTCTCAAACAGATTCTAATATTTTTGGTTTCGCCCATATCCGGTTTATTTTGAATCCTGTACATTCATTTGAACTTTGAAATCGAATTTTCGAACTACCGCGCTATTTTCAATTCCTTTTATATTTTAAAATAAAATATTTATATTCAAATGACGATCTATATAAATATATATGTTCTATTTCTATTCAAAATAAATTTCTCGTCGTTATTATTTAAAATAATTCATTTTAAATATTCAAAATTCGCAAAAATTGCCAAAATAAAAATTTTAAATTGGCTAAGATTTCCGGGTTATTACACTCATTTTCAGAAGAGCTCCGAACAGAACTACAAAAGTCGAAACATCGATTTTTCCTCGTACACTAAAGTTCAGAATAGAAACCGAGGCATCCATTGCGACTTTTGATTTCAGATTTTCAATTTTTGAAAACAGCTTCTCGATAATCAATGAAAATAATGTTCCCCTCCATATCTCCTTTTGATCAAGGCTTTTTTACCCCTTCTAATTTCACCAATGTTACAATATATAAAGTTTTCACAACTTATCAGCGTCTCTAAATTCAAATCAAATTCGGATTTCTTTGGATTTCAGAATTCAAGCACAAGGTATGTTTAAAAACTTTGTATTGCTTGGATTTGCTGTTTATAGGAAATGGTGTCAAACGTTTAAACGTGAGTCTGTTAAAATTGCATTTTTTATCCTAATATACTGCGTTGATTGAGTGAAAAATTATTTGTATTTTCTTCTTCTTAACAAGATCACTTAAAAATGATGTGTTTTCTAAAATTAGTTTCTACGTTGATTGATTTGTTGTTTCCAGCAAAACTGCACCCCTACCCATTCTACAGCAGTACCTGAACCTTTCGACCAAGCTATTGCGGCAACCAAAACTCATCCTACTGCTTGAGTATCAGTTTTTGATGTTTCATTTTCAGATTCGCTTAACGTTTTAATTCAGTATTATTGTCTATTAATTTTTGTAACTGATGTTCATCCTTATTATTTAGTCAAAAAAAAAAAAAAAACATTTTAATATTCTTTGTTAACTGGAGTTTTTTGAGGTTAATAACCAGTTGCTAGCAATTCTCAGCATTGAAAAAGATATGTTGGAAAATATTGAGCAAGACAACATAATGAATGATTTTCCTTCAAAAAATGCATTACGAGCAATTTTTAAATGATGTTGTTAGACTTAACATTTTGTCTTTCGAATGATCAAGAAGTTTTAAGTTTGATGTTTTTGGAGATGTAACAAAAAAACTAACTAGCTTTAAGAAAATCATTGTTGCATTTCATTTATGTGTTTAGTATTACTTAAAAATGTTATTTATATTTTTATGAAAGGGCCCAAATTTGAGTTTTGCCTATGGTCCAAAATGACCTAGGAACGACCCACATAGCAAAGACCTAAAAACAGTAACGAGTAAGAAGGAAGCCACCCATGATGGTTCAAAAAGATATCCAGCTGTATAAGTGCCAGTAAGCATGCCAATTTTTGTTGCTTTTAGAACTTCTTCCACTTTGTTAGCCTTTGTACAAGCAAAGTATTCCATGCTTAGTGACACTTGACACTAAAATGCATTTGTTTATTATACTTATTATGATATTTATAATACATCGTTGTGTCTAAATGAAGGGTATAAAAAATATAATTATAAGCCCGGGAAACATGACTTACAACCATTTAAAAGAATAAGGTTGTTTTTCAATGTATTATGCAAAAATGCAAGTAGAACCCAAAAATTCGAGTTTATGAACATACTGCATCGAGGTTTCTAGAATCTGTATTAAAAGGCAACATCAAATAAAAATAAATAAAAAATCTATATATAACATAATTAAGCAACTAAATATCATTGCACACTTCTACTATAGAATATTCCTTTAATCATCCAGATGACGTGGTAAGCATAAAAGAATGGCCTTGATCGGTCATATGCAAGTATGAATATGCAAAACACTAGTAAAAACATGTTTTGTTGATGGTATCTTCAAATGTATTATTCTAGTTTATTGTCTTTACCCTTTTGAATGTTAAAAAGTATTATTTTTGTTAAGGTCATTGCATACATGCAAAGTCAATCAATTATTGTTCCCTTTGGCACTTAAATAAATCAATCACTGCTGGATAATGGTGCAAATTTACAACAAATACATACAAGCTATAACTAGAAAGAAACACCATCTATATTATGCTCTTTAATCAACAATGTGATTATGATGTGATTCAACCTAACATTCTATTTCACATGCAAATGAGCATAATACAAGTAGATTGAAAAATATTTCTATGCTGCAACATGAAAATGGCTTGCACAATGAATTACTTATCGGAAGATCATTGTCACGTTTTGACTAGTTTTTCTTTAAAACATATAGTTTGAAGTAAGAATGGAGAAGATTAGAGAATTACTACAACTTACATTGCCAGTGTTTCCATATAATTACTTACAAACTTAAATAGCAAGTTTAAAGAAAACATATAAATAATTTCCATTTTAACAATGCAATGTCAGATACATTTCAGACATAATATAGAAATGTTACTTAATGGAATGATACCAACAATTATGCGAAGACGTAGTAGTACTTTGTGACCGCTTTCCTAAAAGACTTCCCCGAGAAGGGTAATTATTATAGTTCCCAATCCTAGCATTTGTGCCATTAATTCATATTGTGCAAGTTATTTACATAAACTTAGAAAACAATAACCATTTTTCCTGCTATACAACCACGAAACCGTTTCCTGTAGTTTTAGCAAAACTACTATTTATCACCAATCAAACTAATTAACAAATGTAGTTATCGATGGTACTGCTAAAAAAATATTTTAATGTTTCTATCAATAAATTATTTAAAAACCATAAGAACTTTCAATATTACAATGGATCGGGATTGTTGGATCTAGATTAACCCTAGAGGGGGTGGGGGTGAATCAGGTTTATTATAGATTATCGAGATATTAAAAATTAAACGCAGCACAGATAATAGCAGAGTAAATTCGGAAAGTAAATAACACACAGAGATACCCAGCAAATCTTGCCTACTACTGCATTCGTAAGGTTTCTACTAGGTGTTAATAACAGATCCCGCTCACAGACACTGTAAACTCGCACTCCCTGCTCCTGTACTAATCCTATGCTCAAAGCCCTAGACTAATCTAATCCCCTAGAACAGATTTCCCCTGATTACAACCCGTAATCAGTAACCCTAGTTTTTACAGACTCTAGTAAACTGTCAGTTAACACCCTAACTGGATGCCCTAGTATTTTGCAGACACTAGATACTAATTGAATTGTTTTACAACAAAAATTAAAAAACTATACAAAATAAATAAGATAAAAAACCCTAGAAAATTAAAATATGGGTCATCCCCTTTATCACTCAAAGAATAGGCCGACCACTTTGAAATGGTTCCACCCCTTTATGTTATACCCGATCACTTTGCTTCTGAGGAAATAAAAATGGTAGCGGCAAAAAGAAAATTTGCTAGGGTTTCTTCTAATTTCCCAAATCGATTCGCTGCCTCATGAATTGGCTAATCTATGAAGCTCGAGTCTGACGTGTTCCTCTTTGTCTTCGATTGGGAATTCCCTGGCGATCGAAACCTGAAAAATTGTGAATTGTTCGAATTTTAGATCTTTGCTTGAAATTTATGATGCTTGGTTTTCGATAAGAATTTCCTGTGATGATGTGGTATGGATTATATAGGATAAATAAATCCTAAAAATCCTTCTCTGATTTCCCATATATGACTTGATCTTGATTTGCCCGTGCTTCCACTTTTGGTTGCGTGATTTCCAATCATTTTCCAATAAGATTTTCAAAAATAATGCACAAAAACAGTGATGGATGTGGACTATAATTATATATTCAATTTAGGTGACGCAATCATATAATCTCAAATCCTAATAGCTATCAATCAACAAATCATAATATTTCATAAGATTTTAACACATTTCACAAATTAGAAAATGGATTGATAGGCTAGCTTTTATACACCAAGGAGAATTTCAGATTGATTTCAATTTATAGCACATTATTTACTTTTCTTTTATTTTTTATTTAAGAGCACACTGACCGTGCATAAACAGAGCTTGGATTTTTAAATGAGGTCAATCGCAGCTTAAATTATAAGTGTCTCTTAACCATGCATGACCAGAGCTTGGATTTTTAAATGAGGTTAGAGACACACTTTTATATTAATTTTATATATTTATCATTTTGGCTTTAAAAAGAAAAACTCCTTGGTATACAAAACCAATATATGGATGATAGAAAATGGGGTAGGCACAGAAATGGACTGTGAAATAAATTTCTAAATTAATTATATTATGAAATATGCTCGACTGTAACGGGATCATTGAAAATATTCAATTATCACTGATTCTGAAAAATAATATAATCCCATTTCTATTACAAATTTCCACTGTTTACTCAAAATAATTTTACAAATTATTAAACTCCCCCCATTAATATAAAATTATCATGGATGGCAGAATGATGATAGATAAAGGAGATGGTCGTGAAATAATTGCTATTTCAAAGATATTATAATAAATGTTAAACCATCATGAAAAATCTAAATATGATCTCCTCTTGTTGTGAGATATACTGTAGTCACAATTCATCATAATTTCAAAATGTGTTAATAATTTTGATGAATTATTAGTACAGTTCAATTTGGATATAGATTTCAATTTCTGAATGAATAATCAATAAATAACTTTAAAATTGAAAATCAATTACAAGAGGGATATGAAAAAATATACAAGACATGAGAGATTAAAAATATGTATAGTAAAAACAAATTCAGCACTTCTAAACTGATACCACTTGATGTCTCTATTAATGAGTATTGTACCAAGACACTGGAGATAAACAAGGATATCACGAACAAAAGAAATTTAAGCCCAAAGCACAAAGCCCAAGCAGACAAAACAACAGGTTTGGCACATTTATCAAAGTAGCAAGCAAATCAAAACAAACAGTTTTCTAAGATCATTTTCAAAAGCAGTATCAGACTAGCACAGAAACCAATAGTATAGAAGACTTGTCAGTAGATGTTTCCGATGGTCAAAAAAAATATTCCATGATCCAAGATTATAAAATTTAGTTCATTTTAAATCATTTGAAGAAATGTGAAAATATCAGGATTTAATGAATCAATCACACCAGATTATGTTTCAGATTCAAGATGTGTGAGATTCAATAAATCAAAAATTTGAAATGATTTAAAAAAAATAAATATTCAAATCAAATCATCACGAAGTAACAGTGAGATTTATGATCAGATATTCAAAGAATTTTCAAAATTATCTCTGACAAGTATAAGAGAAATTTCAGATCATGTACATCAAATTTGAGAGGTATTCATGATCCAGAAAATTAAAAATAATTTATTTGAAATCACTTGAATTAATGCTAAGTCTGAGATATAATGAATCATTCACACAAGATGATAATTTCAGGATTAAGAGGTTTGTGATATTCAAAATATCAAGAATTTCAGATGATTTCAGACAAACAAATTTCAAGCATAATAGTCATGAATAAAGGTGAAATTCAAGATGTATCACTGATTCAATACAATTCAAAATATCCAAGCCAATCTGAAAAATAATGAAATTATCACAACTGATAAATATTGGTGTGCCGTAATGAGTATGTTATTTCGAGCTTTTCTGAAATGAATTAGTGAAAACTTAACACATCAATGGTGAGTGAAATTCCATTAAACTTTCAAATCTGCAAGATTTTAGAATTCAAATTAACAATGTTCAAGACATGACGTGAATACTTCAAAACTATTATGAATTCAGAAATCAAAAAATAAACTTCAAAAACAATTGCAGATATTTACAAATTTAAATTCAAGATTTGGAAAAGATTAAAACATTAGAGTTTTATTCAAATTGAAGAAAATTTCCAGAAAAATATGAATTCCGCAATTGGAAGTTAATGATGCCCAAAAAGAAACAAAAAACATATGGCAGTGACAAATTAAAAAAGAAAAAAGAAGAGGTGGAAGGAGAAATAAGCAAAAAAATATTTAAAAAGATGAGTTCAGAGATCATGCCTAAAATCAATATAAACCGGAATCTCTGACTCAACAGATTTGGCTAAGGAACTGTGGATGATCCAATGATATGAAGAAGTTTGAATTCTGTTTCTCTTTAGCAATGCGGTTCTTTAGCCTCCTTCGGTACCTAGAAATTTAGGGGATCGAGTGGTCTAACAAAGTTTATAAAATCACCCACAGATGTTGTAACAACCCGTATTTTTGAATAACATGTTATAACATAAATCAAGGCAGAATTAAACTGTAAAATCTAAATCAAGGGAAACGGGCTGGGCCATTGCGTTCGTCTCGGAAAAATACGCGAAATAGAGTCCGAGTTTTCGAAAAACGGAGTCCGTATGACCAAGTTATGGCCCAATGAAGTTTTCAGAAAATTCCAAGCCCGAAAACAGTTCAAATTCAAATTCAGATTCGAATTTCACCAAAAAAGGGTAGGCGGGAATTTTCCCGCCCCAGGTAGTGTCGACACAGGCGTCGACACCAGTGTCGACCCCCCCCAATGGGTCGGCACCCATGTCGACCCATGGGTCGACACCCATGTCGACCCAAGGGTCGATCGCCCTAGTCGGAACATTTTTTCTGGTGCACCATTTTGACAGGTTAGGTCTTGCTCTGGAAGTTTCTGATGGGATTTGACGGACCTGATGTGTTTTAGGGTTAATCCTATGGTCTAAATTAACCTAATCACCTATAAAAAGACCCCTAGACCTAGCCTAAACCCTCATTAATCATTCCTACAACTAAACTATGCCAAAATATTCACCAATCATGGCCTCCACATTCTTCATGAGAGCATGAGTGTCTCAAATCAATCTATGTCATAAAAGAGCCATCTTTCTTAAGTAAAAGAGCCTCCTTTCTTTGTCTTTGGGGTTATTACTTCTTGTTTCAAGGCGTTTAAGTGGAGCTTATTATTTTCTTTACGGATTTTGCTTGTGGCTTCGTCTCAATCTTTATATATATTGATCTAGATCGCATAACCGCTCAATGTAAGCCCTATACTACTCTTAGATTCTAACTATGAAGTTAAATGTGACATGTTGCAAGTTGAGTTTGGGCCTAAGTATGATATATGCTTTGATCTTATCATGTTATGCATGAATATATTCTATGCATGTTTGTAAACCTATGATCTTATCATGTTATGCATGAATATATTCTATGCATGTTTTTAAACCTATCACCTTGACCTTGTGGGCTAAAAGCTATAAGCTTTATGTTGAAATGTTGCATTATACAACATGAGAACCCTCATAACCTTTATGATAACTTGCATATAATGTTGTATGCGAACTTCTAGTCATCATCCTATGTCGTTCACGATCATGCTTCACCTATTTGCTTAAATTGATATTGTGCATGTTTTGAGGCCTATGATGTAATATGCAAGCCTATGAACATATTTATTCCTCATGTACCACCATGTTTAACTTGTGGCCAACCTTATTACCTTATGCCTTTTTTTTGTCATGCTTTTGCCAAGTTCCCCCTTTTGATCTATGTTATGTTATGCGAAACGTACATGCGATGGGAATGCGTTGGGTTTGGGTAATATTAATGACATGAAAACATGGTTTTAAAATATGACATGAACATTGACTTGTGATTATGTTTGTAAACATAATGGTGGACATGACACTTAGAAAATATGAATATGGCCAACTCGAGATTGGGTTGAGTTTGTAGCATAAATCTACCCGGAACCGACCGGCTTAACTAGTGGCTACAAGCAATAGGATCCAATGTGAGTAGTTGTTCATGTTCCACTAGAAACCCGAGGTTAGACCAAGTTGTGGTGTAAAGCTACCCAGACCCGCCCGGCTTAACTAGTAACCACAACAAAGTCTAATATGAGAGGTTGGGTGCATTAAAATAATTAATGCCACATGATAGGGTTAAGTCATGGATCACTTGAATACTTAACTAATTAAACATGATGGGTTGACGCGGTTAAGTCGTGAACCTAGGGTACACTTAACCAACTTGATACTTGATTGGGTAGGGTTAACCACATTTAACCCGCTAGAAACCCTAGTTACGTGGTCCTTTTCACCAGTAACCCTCTTAATTGTATCATGATACCCTAGGGACTAGGCTAGGGTGGGGCACGATTACTGGGTTGACATGTAAGAGACCAAGACGACGGCTGAGTAGGTGCGCCAGTGTAGGTTCAGGCGGACCATGGTCGTGCACATGGTCCGGAGATGAGAAAGCAGACACGGGCACCCGTAGGTTTAGACTGTGCGTGCTTGATCTGTGCCCGTGGTTGGCACCCTAGGGCTTGATACACCCTAGGGTGGACTTAGCATAGTTTGACTACACTTCGTGATTGGGCCGTATGACACCGACACTTGACGAGTTAGGCTTATAGGGAGCGGATCGACTAGGCCGTGTTGTTGGACCTTGATCTAGGTCATCTCGAGATATTGGGCCAAGATTGGGCCAAGGGATCATTTCTTGTTTATACTTGACATGGATTGGAATACTAGTACACTCCTGGTGCAACTTAACCTTGTATATGCGATGCCACACTTGATCTATCTTTTCACCATGCCAGTTATCACGCTACATCTCATCTCTGTTTTACGTGTTCAGTTGACTTTATTAGTTATTATACTAATAGTAGATAGGACTTACCAGTCTTTTTGACTGACCCGTTTTCTTTCACCTCTTTTCTTCCGTCCCCCCCCCCCCCCCCCCCCGCCTCCCCCCAGGTTTGCAGGGTGGGATCACTGTTACCTAGCTGGATCTTTTGCTGCTTTTCTGGATAGCTCACGTATGATTTGAGCATGCTATGGCCTTATGCTACTTTGGGGATAGTCACTTTATGTTTCTTTTTCAGTTTTTTTTAGTTTATGTTCTAGACTTCGTTTTATGGGAAAATAATGAACGAGTACTTTGATGTAACTTGACTATGGTTTTGAAATGCTAGTTTTATCCGCTGCTTTATTTACTCTGTTTTTACTTACATGTTCTGTCTTGTGATATCTGGATGCATGTTACCTTGTTTAACACCCCTCCAAAGCTAGTGTCCTTGCAAGAGTGGCATTGGCGGAGATGGGGTTTTACATTTGGTATCAGAGCATAAGGTTTACAAGATTTGAGCAAAAGGTTTTTGAAACTTACCTTTTGAAAAATCTATTTTTCAAAACCAATTAAATATTTTCCAAGAAAAGTCTAGTTATTTTAAAAGGCTATTCCCCAAAAGCCATTAGCACTATCCTTCGTTTCCTTGTTCTAAACCTATCTTTTTCTTTTTCAGTATGGCCGATCTTAACCTTCCCGAGGGAGTGACCCTTCCCGGATGGTTCCGGAGGTACTTGTAAGCTAGGGCCAACAATGTGGGCCCAGCAACCACCCCCACCGTAACTGAGGTTCCTCCTCCTCCTCCTCAGAATCCACAAGCAGATTTCGCTAAGATTTACAAAGAATTTAAGGCGATGGGTGGCAAGAATTTCATTGGGACGGTGACTTTTGTAGAGGCACGAAATTGGTTGAAAGAAACTGAGGATCTCTTCGCTATCTTTGATGTGGAAGACCATAGAAAGGTTTATTGGCAGCATGAATATTAAAAGAAGAAGCTGCTTATTGGTGGGAGGTCACCAATGCTACGAGGCCTATAGAGACTTGGGCCGACTTTAGGACAAGATTTGGGCTTAAGTTTCTATCATCAGCTGATGCGAATCTGCAATTGGAGAAGTTTATATCTTTGAAGCAAGGGGACATGACAGTGAGGGAATATGTGAATCAGTTTAACCAGCTTGCTCGATTCGGTTTGGACATGGTTAATACTCCCCAGAAGAAGGCTTTGCGCGAGGATTGAATGAGCCATTACAAGGTTTAGCCCTATCCCATATACCCATGAGGGCCCACTTTTGAAGGCCTAGTAGACATGGCATTGCTTCAAGGAGACGATAAGAATGGCAAGAAGGAAGTCAAGGCTAATGAGACTCAAGCCAAGAAGACAAACTCCAAGTGGGGAGGAAATCAGAGCAATCAAAACAACAAGAACAACAAGGGCAACAAGGCCAAGGGGAAGGACCCAAGAAAATGCAACTTCTGTGGGATTGTTGGGCACATAGCCAAGGAATGCAGAAAGAAGAAAAGGAAGCGGGGCGAATGCTTTCATTGTGGAGAGACTGGACATTTTAGCAAGGATTGCCCCAAGAAGCAAGGACAAGGGCAAGGGCAGAATCAGCATGCAGAACCTTCTGGAGGGCAAGTTCATGCTCTCAATGCTGCTCCAGTTCAGGACCGAGGTAGTATTTCTGTAGAATGTCTTGTTTATATTTCTGATTATCCTATTCGCACCTTATTTGATTCTGGCGCATCGCATAGTTTTATTTCTTCTGACATTGTTGAAAGTTTGCACCTAAGTACTAGTCTAGTTGAGGATCCCGTTTGTGTTTCAAATCCAATTGGGGGTTCCGCCCATCTATCTATGATTTGTGTGGATTTGAAGACTTCTATCTTGACCATAGAATTCACGTGTAATGCTTATGTTCTCGGGTTCACGGGATACGGGTTGATCTTGGGCATGGATTGGTTGTCCAGCTATGGAGCCATTCTCGATTGTGAACATAGGGTGGTGAGGCTCATGACTTGCCTCGGTAATACCCTAGAAATTTCTTGTAACCCAAGAGGCCCCGTCATGTTATGTTATCATTGAATCTCTTGACTCGTCCATCGATGATCTGCAATCTGTAAGGGTGGTCCGAGACTATCCTGATGTCTTTGAAGAAGTTAAGGGGTTACCCCCTAAACGAGAGAAAGATTTCCGCACTTATCTAGTCGATAATGCCAAGCCAGTATCATTGCCCGTTAGGCACATGGCCCTACGAGAAAGAAGAGAGCTCAGTAAGCAAATCAAGGAGCTGCTTGAGAAGAATTTTATTAGGTGAAGCATTTCTGAATGGGGTGCTCCTGTGGTATTCGCTACTATGGCGGATGGTTCGCTTCGTCTATGTGTTGATTATCGAGAATTGAACAAGCTGACAAAGAAGAATAGGCACCCGTTACCGAGGATTGATGACCTCTTTGACCAGCTTGTTGGTGCTTCTGTTTTCTCTCAGCTCGATCTAGCCACCGGATTCCATCAGCTTAGAGTGGCTGAGGATAGTATTAATAAAATTGCGTTTAGGACTCCAGATGGATTCTTTGAATGGCTTGTCATGCCGTTCGGTTCGACTAATGCACCCGCCTACTTCGTAGATTTGATTAGTAGTGTGTTCAGGGAGTTCCTTAACAAGTTTGTGGTTGTCTTCGTGGATGATATTCTAATCTTCTCAAAGGATGAGGAAGAACATGCCAGACATCTCAAGGAAGTGATGGATACGCTTAGAGCGCATCAGTTGAAAGCCAAGTTCTCCAAATGTCATTTTTGGAGAAGGGAAGTTCAGTTTCTTGGACATATAGTTTCTACGCAAGGCATAGCGGTGGATCCCGCGAAAGTGGTTGTAGTTCAAGAGTGGAAGACTCCTATGAATGCAACCGAAGTAAAAATCTTTCTCGGTCTGGCGGGCTACAATAGGAAGTTCATCAGGGACTTCGCTAAGATTTCGGCCCCTCTTACTAAGTTGACAAAGAAGAACTTAGTCTCTGCATGGGACTTGGAGTGTGAGCTTTCTTTTCAAAGGCTCAAGAGAGCCCTTACCACAGCTCCAGTTTTGGCATTACCCGATAGTGGTAAGATGTTTACCGTGTACACCGATGCATATGGTACGGGGTTAGGGGCTGTGCTAATGCAAGAGGGAAGAGTGATATGCTATGGGGGTAGGCAACTTAAAGTTCATGAGAAGAACTATCCCACTCATGATTTGGAGTTGGCGGCGATCGTCTTTGCACTCAAATCCTGGCGCCACTATCTTCTAGGCGAAAGGTTTGAGTTGTATACTGATCACAAGTCACTCAAATACCTCTTCTCGCAGAAAGATCTAAATCTAAGGCAGCAAAGGTGGATGGAATTCTTGGCATCATATGACTTCGAGATAGCTTATACCCCTGGCACGGGTAATGTTGTGGCAGATGCACTAAGCAGAAGGAGGTTGACTTTGAGTCCCTTGTTTATTGAGATGAAGAACTTAGAGTTCTTGGCAACCTTTGATTTCATGATGACTGTTGAGTCAATGACGGGTTCATTAGCATCCCTTGAGCTTAGACCCACACTTCTTGATCAAGTTGGGGCTTCGCAGAAGGAAGATCCGCAGATAGTCGAGGTCATGGATAAGTTGATTCGCGGTGAGACGTCTAGTCACCTTGCCAGATATACTATGGATGATAAAGGTTGGCTAAGGCATGATGGAAGGCTATGCGTTCCACAAGTAGGAGACTTGGTGCATAAAGTTCTTGAAGAAGCACATCACTCGAAGATGACTATACATCCGGGAGGAGACAAGATGTATAGAGATACGAAGCACATTTTCTTTTGGGCCGGAATGAAGAAAGATGTAGCAGAGTATGTTTCAAAGTGCATGATGTGCCAATGAGTGAAAGCCGAGTCAAAGAAACCAGGTGGGCTATTACATCCATTGGATGTCCCGCAATGGAAGTGGGAGAGTATTTCTATGGGTTTTGTGGATGGGTTGCCTAGGTCAAGGAAAGGGAACACGAGCATATAGGTCATAGTTGACAGACTTACGAAGAGTGCTCATTTCATTCCTATAAAGGGCAAGAGGACCGCATCGTGGCTAGCATCTATTTATCTCCGAAAGATAGTGCAGTTGCATGGAGTTCCTTCTAGCATAGTTAGCGATCGTGACCCAATTTTCACTAGCTAGTTCTGGAATAGTTTGCAAGAAGCGATGGGTACGCAATTGAATCTGAGTACAGCCTATCACCCCCAGACGGATAGCCAAACCGAAAGGGTGAATAGAGTGCTAGAAGATCTTTTGAGGCTTTGTGTTCTTGACTTTGGTGGTACTTGGGAAGACCACCTTCCTCTTGTAGAGTTTGCTTATAATAATAGCTATCAAGCCAGCATAGGGATGGCACCATTTGAAGCTTTGTATGGAAGACCGTGTAGGTCACCATCTTGTTGGTGGGAGACAACAGATAGGCTTATACTTGGGCCCGATATGATATGGGACACATCCGAGAAAGTTGAATTGGTGAGAAGATGGATGAAAGCGGCCCAAGATAGACAGAAATCCTATGCTGACAAGCGAAGGGCAGATTTGGAATTCGAGGTAGGAGACATGGTTTTCGTGAAGGTTTCTCCTTTGCGTAATGTGGTACGCTTTGGAGCAGTTGGGAAGCTGGCACCAAGGTTCGTAGGACCCTTCCCTATCAGAGAGAGAATTGGAAAGATGGCCTACAAGGTGGAATTGCCCGAGAAGCTAGCCGGAGTGCATAATGTCCTTCATGTCTCGCATCTCCGAAAGTGCCTTCATGAGTCCGCTGAAGCAGTTGAACCAAGCATTCTTGAAGATGTGGAAGTAGAGAAAGAAAGAAACCTTGAGGAGAGCTCCAATTCGTATTTTGGGGACAGAGATCAAGAAGTTAAGGAATCTAGAAGTCAAATTGGTGAAAGTTCAATGGAGTGAAACCGATGAATATGCAACTTGGGAAACCGAGGAGAAGATGCGTGGGCTTTATCCATTCCTTTTTGAGGGTACATTCTCAGTCTCCTTTCTTAATCAACATATCTTTCTTTTTGCTACCCATGTTTATCCTGTTTATCTTGTTATCTCGTTAACCTTGTCATGAGAACCTTAGGTAGAAACCCTTTGGATGAAACATGTATTTGAAACATGTTATGCTTGATGTTTGCAAGTGGTTGCAAGTGTTTGCAAGTGGATACTCGTGGATGCATGATACACATTAGGCACTAAGATCGGCTCACACACTTTCATGTTGCATATGCATGAGTGCTTATATTTATTCATGGATGAAACTTGTTGTGCTATCACATGGATGTTGCATATGAATGAATGTTATGTGCACTCATGTAGAAATTATAAATTAAGTTAGGAATTTGCATACATATGGACTCATTTCACTAACATACTTTGCATTAAGGAGGTTTACTGAATCAGTAACCGCCTGATTTTTGCATTAGATAAGTACACATACACACACCTTTGCATATGATCATACAGCATTTAGAATCCTTTAAGGACAATGACTGCACGTGGATGATGTTTTGAGTAGATGGATGATGGATGGTAGGATACGTTCTTCCTAACTTGGAGATTTCGGAGACGAAATCCTTTAATGAGGGGAGAATGCAACAGCCCGTATTTTTGAATAACATGTTATAACATAAATCAAGGCAGAATTAAACTGTAAAATCTGAATCAAGGGAAAAGGGCTGTGCCATTGCGTTCGTCTCAGAAAAATACGCGAAATAGAGTCCGAGTTTTCGAAAACGGAGTCCGTATGACCAAGTTATGGCCCAATGAAGTTTTCAGAAAATTCCAAGCCCGAAAACAGTTCAAATTCAAATTCAGATTCGAATTTCAGCCAAAACAGGGTAGGCGGGAATTTTCCCACCCCAGTGCCGACCCCCCCCAATGGGTCGACACCCATGTCGACCCAGGGGTCGATCCCCCTGGTCGGACCAGTTTTTCTGGTGCACCATTTTGACAGGTTAGGTCTTTCTCTGGAAGTTTCTGACGGGATTTGACGGACCTGATGTGTTTTAGGGTTAATCCTATGGTCTCACCTATAAAAAGACCCCTTGACCTAGCCTAAACCCTCATTAATCATTCCTACAACTAAACTATGCCAAAATATTCACCAATCATGGCCTCCACCTTCTTCATGAGAGCATGAGTGTCTCAAATCAATCTATGTCATAAAAGAGCCATCTTTCTTAAGTAAAAGAGCCTCCTTTCTTTGTCTTTGGGGTTATTACTTCTTGTTTCAAGGCGTTTAAGTGGAGCTTATTATTTTCTTTGCGGATTTTGCTTGTGGCTTCGTCTCAATCTTTATATATATTGATCAAGATCGCATAACCGCTCATTGTAAGCCCTATACTACTCTTAGATTCTAACTATGAAGTTAAATGTGACATGTTGCAAGTTGAGTTTGGGCCTAAGTATGATATAAGCTTTGATCTTATCATGTTATTCATGAATATATTCTATGCATGTTTGTAAACCTATGGTCTTATCATGTTATGCATGAATATATTCTATGCATGTTTTTAAACCTATCACCTTGACCTTGTGGGCTAAAAGCTATAAGCTTTATGTTGAAATGTTGCATTATACAACATGAGAACCCTCATAACCTTTATGATAACTTGCATATAATGTTGTATGCGAACTTCTAGTCATCATCCTATGTCGTTCATGATCATGCTTCACCTATTTGCTTAAATTGATATTATGCATGTTTTGAGGCCTATGATGTAATATGCAAGCCTATGAACATATTTATGCCTCATGTACCACAATGTTTAACTTGTGGCCAACCTTATTAGCTTATGCCTTTTTTTGTCATGCTTTTGCCAAGTTCCCCCTTTTGATCTATGTTATGTTATGCGAAACATACATGCGATGGGAATGCGTTGGGTTTGGGTAATATTAATGACATGAAAACATGGTTTTAAAATATGACATGAACATTGACTTGTGATTATGTTTGTAAACATAATGGTGGACATGACACTTAGAAAATATGAATATGGCCAACTCGAGGTTGGGTTAACTTTGTAGCATAAATCTACCCGGAACCGACCGGCTTAACTAGTGGCTACAAGCAATAAGATCCAATGTGAGTAGTTGGTCATGTTGCACTAGAAACCCGAGGTTAGACCAAGTTGTGGTGTAAAGCTACCCGGACCCGCCCGGCATAACTAGTAACCACAACAATGTCTAATGTGAGAGGTTGGGTGCATTAAAATAATTAATGCCACATGATAGGGTTAAGTCATGGGCCACTTGAATACTTAACTAATTAAACATGATGGGTTGACGCGGTTAAGTCATGAACCTTGGGTACACTTAACCAACTTGATACTTGATTGGGTAGGGTTAACCACATTTAACCCGCTAGAAACCCTAGTTACGTGGTCTTTTTCACCAGTAACCCTCTTGATTGTATCATGATACCCTAGGGACTAGGCTAGGGTGGGGCATGATTACTGGGTTGACATGTAAGCGACCAAAACGACGGCTGAGTAGGTGCGCCAGTGTAGGTTCAGGCGGACCATGGTCGTTTACATGGTCCGGAGTTGAAAAAGTAGACACGGGCACCCGTAGGTTTAGACTGTGCGTGCTTGATCTGTGTCCGTGGTTGGCACACTAGGGCTTGATGCACCGTAGGGTGGACCTAGCACAGTTTGACTACACTTCGTGATTGGGCCGTATGACACCGACACTTGACGAGTTAGGCTTATAGGGAGCCTATTGACTAGACCGTGTTGTTGGACCTTGATCTAGGTCATCTCGGGATATTGGGCCAAGATTGGGCCAAGGGATCATTTCTTGTTTATACTTGACATGGATTGGAATACTAGTACACTCCTGGTGCAACTTAACCTTGTATATGCGATGCCACACTTGATCTATCTTTTCACCATGCCAGTTATCACCCTACATCTCATCTCTGTTTTACATGTGCAGTTGACTTTATTAGTTATTATACTAATAGTAGATAGGACTTACCAGCCTTTTTGACTGACCCATTTTCTTTCACCTCTTTTCTTCCGTTTCCCCCCTCCCCCCCAGGTTTGCAGGGTGGGAACACTGTTACCTAGCTGGATCTTTTGCTGCTTTTCTGGATAGCTCACGAATGGTTTGAGCATGCTATGGCCTTATGCTACTTTGGGGATAGTCACTTTATGTTTCTTTTTCAGTTTTTTTTTCCAGTTTATGTTCTAGACTTTGTTTTATGGGAAAATAATGAACGGGTACTTTGATGTAACTTGACTATGGTTTTGAAATGCTAGTTTTATCAGCTGCTTTATTTACTCTGTTTTTACTTACATGTTCTGTCTTGTGATATCTGCATGCATGTTACCTTGTTTAACACCCCTCCAAAGCTAGTGTCCTTGCAAGAGTGGCATTGGCGGAGGTGGGGTTTTACAGATGTATTTATACATTTTGGTTCCCAAACCTATTTATATAACAATCTATCCAAATTTACCTTTGTACCCTTTGGAACCCAAATTCGTTTGAATTTAACGAAGTTTGTTTTACTTCTTTTTGGGGTCCAGGATTGGTTAGATGGATTATTATAAAACGATTTCACATCACGATTTTGATTCAAATATCCTTTGAAATTTTCAGAGTTTAAATTTTCAAATCGATTATTTGCAAAATAGTTTGGAGGATTTTTCAAATCATATGAATTCAAATATTCAGAAATATTTGATTTCCCATAACCAAGAACACGTTTATTTCCAGTAGAAAATTGTTTTTTCAACAACATATTCAAAGCTTTTCACCGGTTGAAAAACGTTTAAAACTCAATTCAAGATTGTTGATTTTGGATTTAAGATCATAACTTTCTTTTATCAGATTTGAAAAACGATTAATGCTGATCTTTCTCCTTTCAGTATCATTTTTTTTCAAAATCAAATTTTCATTTTCAAGCAGTTTGATTTTGGTTTTGGACTCAAGAATTTCGGATTCAAATTTAATTTGTTTCTCAAGATCAAATTTCTTTAGATTTTCAATCTCTTTTTCAAGCTTAGTCAAGATCAAATCTATTTTCAACAAACTATTATTTTCAGCAATTTCATGTTTGGAATTTTTGGTAGCCTTAAAATTTGTAAACTCCTTTTGTAAACAATTGGTTGTATCATTCAGATCAATCTCATTATCTTTTAAAATCATAATTTCTTCTTCAAGCCCTTAAACGTTATTATTGAGATGAACGAGATCAGTTTTTAATTTCAAACAATTTTCACAATCAGAATTTTCAAATTTCATGACATTTGGCAGTTTTGATTCTAAACAGTTAATTTTGCTGGTCAACTCATAATTCTTTGTTTTCAAAGATTTATTTTTAGATCTGAGTTTATCAACAAATTTAGTTAAATCAACACACATATAAACTAAATCGTCGTATGTGAAATTTTCTGTTTCAGCATCTGTTGATTCTCCATCATCTGATCCGTCTGAATTATTATCTGTAAGAACCGTTAAGCATAGATCTGAATCTGATTTGACATTCTGAGGTTTTTAGCAGTTTTTGTCAATTTGTCCATACTTCATATTGAGAGTTTTCCAAAATTCCTATGTAGTCAAACAATGGGGGATAAAAACAAATTGATTATTACTAAGATGAGAATAAATAATATGCAAAGCACGAGAATTAATATTCCTATATATTATATCACCTGCACTGTTAACAGCATCCCAATATTTAATATTAACAGTTTTCAAACAGGATATCATTTCTGATTTCCAATTAAAAAAAATCTATACCATCAAAAATGTTTGGGATGTGACTGGACTGAATTATATAATCTGACAACAAGGATGACCCATGACTCTAGAGTTAATGAAATAACCTCGCTCTGATACCAATTGTTGGATCTAGATTAACCCTAGAGGGGGTGAATAGGGTTTATTACAAAATATCGAGATATTAAAAATTAAACGCAACACAGATAATAAGCAGAGTAAATGCGGAAAGTAAATAACACACAGAGATACCCAGCTTCGGCAAATATTGCCTACTGCTACATTCCTAAGGTTTCTACTATGTATTAATAATAGATCCCGCTTACAGATATTTTAAACTCGCACTCCCTGCTCCCATACTAATCCTATGCTCAAAACCCTAGATTGGTCTAATCCCCAATATCAGATTTCCCCTGATTACAACCCCGTAACCAATAACCCTAGTTTTTACAGACTCTAGTGAAGTGCCAGTTAACACCCTAACTGGATAACCTAGTATTTTACAAACACTAGAAACTAATCGAATTGTTTTACAACAAAAATTAAGAAACAATACAAAATAACTAAAATAAAAATCCGTAGAAAATTAAAATAAGGCTCATCCCCTTTATCACTCAAAGAATAGGCCGACCACTTTGAAATGGTTCCACCCCTCCATGTTATTTCCGATCACTTTACTTCTGAGGAAATAAAAATGGTGGCGGCTAAAAGAAAATTTGCTAGGGTTTCTTTAATTTCCCAAATCGATTCGATGCTTGGTAAATTAGCTATTCTATGAAGCTCGAGTCTGATGTGTTCTGCTTTGTCTTCGACTGGGAATTCTCTAGTGATCGAAACCTAAAAAATTGTGAGTTGTTCGAATTTTAAATCTTTTCTTGGAATTTTTGATGCTTCGTTTTTGATAAGAATTGCCTATGATGATGTGGAGTGGATTATATAAGATAAATAAACCCAAAAAAATCCTTCTCTGATATCCCATATACGACTTGGTCTTGATTTGCATGTGTTTCCTCTTTTGTTTGCTTGAATTGAAAATGATTTCTTGGCTTGGTTGTCTTGCATGATTTTGTTGATGAACCCAGACTAATTTTCGAGCCTTAACGAATCTGGAAAATTATTCCCTAGCATATATTCTTCGACTGTTGCCTTGAATGAAATATTTTTTGGAAATAAAAAAATGAAACCTTGACTTGTTCTTGGCTGAAGTATTGCGTCGCTTTCCCTTTTTGACTTGCCTTGAATTTCTGGAATATGCCGAACTTATTTTCTTCCCTAAATTAATTGATAACTTCTGAAATTACTGGAAAAAACTTGCCATGTATTTGTTTGCTGATTTGCTTAGTTTATCCCATAATACACTCACTTGATTTCATGCTAAATATGATTCATGAATTTGTGGAAACAGTTAAATTTTGTTTGCCAAAAAGTGAGATTGATTTCTGAAAAGAATTCTTTCCAAATTCGATCCCATTCTTGATTAAAAAAAACTGGAAATGTATTTAATACTTCCCAAAAATGTTGTTCCCTGATTTGAGTTCTTTAGCAACATTAAATTGTCAAAAGAGACTTTCTTACACTGGAATACTTGCCAGTTCTGGACATATTTGAAACCTGAGTTGTTTTTTAAAACACGCATGCTCATTTTCATGAATTAAAAGATCCTTTTCCTTAAACACAATATATTGTTTTCCTGCATTCTTGACTGCATTGAGCATTAGTGTTTGCATATGAAAGTCTTGTGTTCTGTTCATCATTGTGTTGACCAGTTTAAACATGAAATGCATGCTGCACTATTTTACTTTCTTGAGGCTGATTTATGACTTGTGTCAAGCACATTCACTTGCCATGACTTATCTACATGATCACCTTGGCTTGAAAAACTGCTGCATCCTTTTTACACTATGCATTTTTTGGCATTGCTATATACATTTGTCTTTGTCACTTGAGTATGCTTGCCATCATGGACTTGAATAGCTTAAGAACTATGCATATTTTTCTTGTCATTTGCACTGAATTGTGCTCGGCCCTGTACTTGCTCACCATGTACACTTGATTTCCAAACTTACCATTGTTGTTGCATACACTTACATGATCATTTAACATTCTTGTAACCATTTGTTAGTGTTGTTCCAAGCTTTGTTTTCAACCTGAGCCCTTGTACCATGCACTAGTGCACCTGAGTTGCACCATTTGATTGAGCACAGAACTGATTTGCTACCCATGAACATTGCTGAGTTACTTTGACCTATGTGAATTTCTTCATTGTTGCTATATGCAAGCTTGACCATTTTGTTATGAAACTTAAAAACTGGCTTGAACTTCACTCATTTATGTTTGAGGAATTGATCACCATTAGCTTGTTGTATATTTGTAAATGATGTTCATGCTATTAGCTTTTGCCACTGCACCTTGTTCCTTCACTTGAAATAAGCTGTTGCCATTGTATTCATGTTTGTTGACTAAGCTCGACTATGCCACCTTGCGGATCATGCCATGCCATCACTTGATATGCAGTTATGAATGATTTCATGTTTTGATGTATTGAACTTTTGTACATGTGTGCTCGGCCCACTTGATTTGGTTCATGCTCTCGGTCATGTTTTGCCTTGTGCCTGACTTTGTACTTGAACCATGATTTGCTGTGTTGACTTTGTTGACCATGCTGCACTGAGTCGAGATGGTCCACGTGGCTACTACTCAGTTGCACACTAGACTGACGAGGTAGTGCACACGTGTGTATATATATACACATGTGTATATGCCGCCATTCAGAAAGTATTCTTGTCCCTGCACTGAAATATTTTGTATATACATTGACTGCCTTGTGGTATTTACAGTGTATCCACTATGAATATCACAAGCTATCTAGACACAGATAAATCATACAAATTCATGAAAAATGATGAGAAACACACCGAAATTCGGAGGAAAATAAAATTTTAAAATAAAAAAATATTTGCTATAATATGAAATTATTTCCATTCAAGAATATTGTATGTGTTTCTGTTTGTGACAAGTAAGCAGATGGCGACTCCACTAACTTTGAGTTGTGAAGACAGACGATGAAGTGTCACTGTAACTATATATTTGTCTGTATAAAAGGATGTATGAGTCACTAAGAGTTGTAGTGAGGAACTGTGAAAAGAAATTGTGAAATGTATTGTAATAGTGCGTGTTGTACAAATAGTGGAGTTGAATGATTGTATTGTTGAAATATAGAAATAAAATATTATATTTAATAAAATATTGTTTTAATATTTAAATTCTTGTCCGGTTGTATTTTATTTGTATATAAATAATATATTTTTGTTTGTGATGTATATATGCAACAGTGCAGTAACAAACACATTTATAATAATTCATATTTAGTTGTTATCATCAAACAAAAATCATATAATTGTGTATACAACAACATTATATACAACAGGGATTACCTATCCAACTGGCCTTCCAAAGAACAATTATGCAGAAAATATAATCTGTGAAATTTTCCTTGCCGAATTAACGCAAACCAATCAGGTAGCAAACTTTTTTCTTACATATATGAATATAACAGTTATTAATCATGCAAAATCATTGCTCATTACATCAGGTATAAAAGTGGATTCTAAATGGTATTAAGAATTTTGTGATGTGTAGTATTACAAAAATAGACGTATGTGACAGATTTTTCAACAGTGGATTGATACAATTTAGTGTGAAGTTTCCAAGAATTTTAGCTAATTTATTAGATAGCTTATTCATATTATGATATCTGACATTTTTAGTTGTGTTAGTGAGGCTTTTATATTGGATTTCTTTTTAACGGGTTGAAGGTGATACCTTGTATTATCTCAGATTGGTATCAGAGCGAGGCAATTTGTTTTAAATTATGCATCAATTATTTCTACAAAGCATGATAGATTCAGTGGTGATTATGCTATTACTATTTTGGGAGAAATGGAAGACTTTGGTGGTGGAGATTATGTTGAGAGTGAAGAGCGTTCCAATCTGGGAACTTTGACGTGATATGAAGTTTACTGTGTTGAAGGGGCTATTGGATTTGGGAAGTTCTAGCCATGTTTCTGACAGGGGTCATGTTGATGATGCTCGAGGGATCCAAGATGATCAGGAAAGGAGCTCAGGTCAAGTAATTGATGGGTGTCGAGACAAAGATCATTGTGGTTTAGACACGGGTCTTCACGTTGATGATGCTTGAGGGATCCGGGGTGATCAAGGAAGGAGCTCAGATCAAATGTTAGACGAATGTCAATGTTATTGCAAGCACTTTTAGACTGTTGATTTATGCGTGGTGCAGCTCGTGGTGGTAGATGCATCTTTTACAGGCGGTGGGTGGAGTTTGTAATAACTAAGTGGTTGGAGAGAGATATTTTTGTGCGTACAGAGATTTGGATTTTGGCTCTGTATTTGAATTGGTGATTGAGAGAATTACTTTTGGCCCTAGAAGTGTTGAGATTACTTTGGTATCTGCCTTCTTTTTTATTTTGGATATTTGCAACAATTTGTTGGCGGGTGGGGATGTAGTCTGAGCTCGTTAATATGGTGTGATGGGGGGTAGAGCTTTGCTGGAACCCAGTAGGCAAATATTCATTTTTGGTTTCTATCTCATTGTGAGATTTTGATTGAAGGTGGTGTTTTGTTGAAGAGTTTTATGATGTGAAGAGAATTTGATTTGAGAATGGGTGTTGCAGATATGCGATTTTGCATAAAGGTGGAGTGTTAAATTTGGTGATACAAAATCACAAATTGATTGGAACAAATTTTTAAACAATGGAAAGTAAATATTTTTATAATGGTAATGAATTGATTGCATTTGATGAGATGGTAGAGAAATAAATGAAGGGATTAATTTCTTTCATCTATGCAAAAGAAACATATTGATTTACTTTCTATCTTTGCACATTTGTTGCTATGGTAATTTTCCTCCATAATATTATTACCATATGTTGGTAATTTAATTGATGACTCACATAGATTTGCACCAGCTATATATTGAGCGGTAGACCTCTTTGTAAACTCTTCCTAGCATGGAGCCAGCGATCTCCAAATGGAGTGTCTCTACCTGTTAAGCCTATTTGAGGTTTGGATATGTAAACTCTTATTTTGTAATCTCTTGTAATTCTCTCATATGGAATAAAATTTCTTTTTTTTACTAGACGCACACTATCTCGATGATAGTGGAACTCGTATAAATATTGTGTGTTTCTTTGTTTCTCTGTTATAATTATCTACTATTTGTTTGATGTAATAGAAAAATTGCCCTTAGATTAGGTTGATGTTCGATTGCCAAATCTAGATTTTCTTATTGCGCTTTAGCATCTATCAAAGCAATTTTTTGCATAACAACTTTGACCGTACTGAATCGCAAAGTCCCATATAGTTCATATGTTTTGGTTGTAATATTTATTGTTAATGATGGTGCTACCTACTTTAAATATGCAACCATTAAATGTATATAACAGTGCAAGCTACTTTAGTTGGTTGGTTGGGTTGTTCTGAAAATATAACATGCAAAAAAATTAAGTTTTGGCTGACTATACTAAAGCAAGATTCTATATTTGATCATATAACCTTTTATTCACGTTAGCAGCGTGACCCTGGATCGTAGTAGGCATAACATCGTACATATCATGCCTGAAAAAAAATGTACATATAATCAATTTAAATGTTTTACAAACTATTGTTGCCACTGCTGCCTTTATACTATCATAATTTTTGACTGTTACATGTTCTATTTCTATACTTAACATCGTAAAATATAAGCATTATTTGTTGTTGAATTCATGGCTGTTATATGAAAACATATAACCATGGCAAAACTGTTGGAAAATTTCGACAATTGGGTCACATATGTAAAATAAAATGTGTTGTGCTATTTTGATGTAAAGCCTAATTAAAGTGATCTAATTTTGGATTAGAATTAATAGGCTTAAAGTTTAAGTTATCATGAGCCTAATATGTAGATACCGGGGCATTTTATAATTTGTTGAAGGGCCGAATTACAAAATGCCAACTCTATAAATAAAGGGTTATGGTCCCCGAATTACACAAGCCTTAGCAACTCTCTAACCTCTTCTACGGAGAGCTGAATCTAATGTAGGGCTTGTGTCAATTTGGAAGACCGAACCAAATTCTTCTTCTTCTACAACAGATAATCTTCTCCGTGGCAACCAATTATGGGATTCAGGTATAGCAATAATTAAATACAGATCCAGGTACGCTTCCGCTAATCAAGTTATCTATTTTCTGATTTGTTCTAGATTAAATCAATATGGTTACATTTCAGATCTAGGGTTTCACAATTGGGTATTGTTAAAGTATACTGAAATCCTAACAAGTGGTATCAGAGCCAACCATTATTGATTCTATTGGGAAATTTTTTTTTTTTTTTATATACATGTTTTGCCATTTCAGAACAAAGGTTGAATTGTGTTTTCAAGTCATACGGTTTATATGTTATGTTTTCATTTCACAACAGGTTGACTTTATTTACTGCGGCTAATAATATTAAAAAAAAAGTTTTTTTTTGTTTAAGTTTTAGATCTATATTGATTCAGATCTATTATCTCCTTCACGTTCTTTCATTGGTTCTATGGATCCAGCATGAATAATGTTAATATAATATAGTTTGTCAATATGTTAATTCAACGGGTTCTGGTTTTTTGTTTAAAAATATATCAAAAACATATGTTTATTACGTCTAGTTATAAGTTGCATTCTGCAGCCGCCGGTCTATTGTTATATACTTCTGGTGTCATATATTGTACTATATTATTTGTTTTGACCAAGTCTTGAACCCGTTTTATGCATAAAGTTTCGGAAGCTCTAATGAGCGAATCTCATGCTATCCTTACGGGCTTTAAAAAAAAAGTTTTTTTTTTATATACCATGTGCACTGTTTGGAACAATTATTACTTATTGTATGGATGTAGGACATGCCACATTAACTTATTTTTCATATAATGTTTCATGGCATGTGTATGATGTTTCGATAACCTGTTATGATGCTTTTATTTTATGCCTTTTGGGTTTGGTTTATAATATTTTGCATTTGTGTTGCTTAATCTAATTAGCTATCATGTTTGAATCTTTGACCAATTCGCCTATATTTTAGGATGATGATTAGTAGGTTACTTTATTATGGTCAAACTACAGTAACTTCTACAGTTTTAAAATTTTTTTTTTTTTTTTTTTCGGTTCGGTTGACAGTATAAAAAAAAACACATGTTATATTATGCTTCGGATATACATCATGGTTACTTCAGTCATTCAGGTTATTCAGTATGATATTTATTATGTCGTTTACACATAATTTTATGTGGTAATTGATCATGATAATCATCTATGATATCGTGATTTATTTATGATGTCTTATATCATATTTATTAAGGAAATGTCATGAATGTAACTGCATACCTAAAGCAACAGATTATGACAACTATGACTAAAATTCGTTATGCTATTATTATTTTGAGTTTTTCAGATGTCATATAGACCTAAAGCATTGAGAGTGTTTTATAACACTCAAAATTTATTAATACATATATTAAGGATAAATTCAAATATAATTTTGGCGTCTCTTTACAGTTGTAAATATTTTACATTAGTAGTGAATTAACTTTAAAATAATATGTCACCAAAGTGACCTCTATATTTTGGTGGTTCATGAAAATGTTTAATATTTGTGTATAGTTATTCATGCGAATATTAGTCGGCCCAAAGGAAGGCTAATGTTTGGCCGAATTACTTACACATGTGTGATGATAAATACGTGACAATTATAAGGTTTTTCGAGTGAATAATTAATCGGCCCAAAGGAAGGTTGTTATTTGACTTGAATTTATTGTCAGTATTTGATCATTACAACAAGAGTACCACTTACAGTTAATATTACTGTCCAAAGACTTGATATTAATGTGTACTAGGTATCTTGAGAAGAGACTTACCAAATATTTGAATTTACTATGGTTGATATTTGGCTATGAGCATATACGGTCAATCTTCATTTTATTTTTTGTTCATTTTCAGCTAATTTAACTGAATTATATGTCAATTTAAAGAATATTTCCATCTTGTTTTGGGATAAATATAAGGATTTGTATGAGATCATGTTATTTGTTCTTGACTTTATAGATTTAACTCTTGTAACTAAGAGGGTTACAAACAACCCTACTACGGTTAAATATTCTTATAATGTTATGAAGAATATTGAAAGGTGATAGAATTCAAAGGCAAGAGTTAAATGATCATTAAGTAAATACTTCAGAAGTTTTCAAGGATGTGCTATAGGTAACGATAACTAATTTTGTATAAGTTATCTACTGAGAATTGAAACGGTTTTTGTGAAAACAATAAGGGAAATCAAGCACTCTTTGTGGTGCTTGATTACATAAAGTCAAAGTCAAAGAAATATAAATGAGTACTATACGAAAAAAGATTCTGCTTCAAAAGCTAAAGACACTCAAGTTATTGTTATTTTTGGTGCTATCTTCGGTATATTCATTTAAAGATTAAAATTATTTTAAGAATAATATGTTATCTTATTGGGCTAATTTAGCGTTTTGGTAATTAAAATAGAGATTGAAGTTTTTATTATTGAAAAGTACTCATTTGATATACATTATAAATAAATGTATGAATAAGGATTAAGAAGTCGCTAAGAATCTCAAAGAAAAGAAAAACATACGGATTTTTTTTATATAGTTGTTTCTTTAACAAGATATACAGACATATAAAGTAAAATATACTTGATATTTTATAGTTATTATTGAAATTTAAGTCAATTTTTTATGGATTTATTTGATATATTTTTTATGTTGTCATTTAGACAGATTTCGGTTTTATATTTCTAACGTGGACATATTAGGTTATTATTGTTCATCAAGAAATAGTAATGTTAATTTATGAATAAATTCCAAATCTTATGTAATTGAAGCTCATACAAGTTATGGCTACTTATGCTAAATAACTTATGTAATGATATCTCAATTTTTGTTATGGTGACTAATATATTTTTTGTTTTAGTTTACTGAGGAATTATAGATTGAGGTATCATAAATATAGAAAATGCTTTATTGATATTCGAAGGGATTTAAAGTTTATATTTTTTTATGAACCCACACCACGGAAAAGTTTTAAAGCGGGAATTGCAAAAGTTATTTTGAGGATGTTGAGTTTGGGGGGAGAAATAAAGTAATATCATTGTCTTTAAAAAGAATCATTATCTTTGATTCAACTGCGGTTGCTTCTTCGTTTAAAGTTTAAGATTTGTTTTCTTTTATTAGGAAGAATTAAATTAAGAATCATAATAATACGATGTTGAAGATAATTTTTTCTACTGTTTCAAGTAAACAAACTCAACAACCTCAAAATGCAAAGATCACTATGGAAATCCACCTAAATAGGAAGAAATGCTATTTCAGATTATTGTGTAGTATTTCTTCATAAAGATAAATAATGGAATGATAAAGATGATGCTATGGACTTACATCAATCCATGTAAGGTACTAATTTAAAATGTGGATTTAAGAGATGAACATAGAGCATAAATCTATATGGATAATGAAGTTTGAAATCTCCCTCTAACTTAAGTAATAAGATCATCGGTTATGAATAACTATTCAAAGCCAAAAGGGATCAAGTGGGTAATATTGAATTTTATAAGGTACTTTTATTGAAATCGATATTATTAAAAGGAAATTTTATTTTCTTTAAAGAATGTTTCATTTTGGACTTAGTAAACGATTCTTTAGAATCGATCGCTTTGGAGCTTACTACAGTTTGTATTTTTGAGCATTATCTGATGGAGATTAAAGTTATGTTTTAATGGAGACATTGGTGAAACTACTTAAAAAACTCATTTATGGATTAGTCTTTTGTATTTGGGATTCAAATACACCATTATTTTTCATGGGGTGATATTTGGATTATTACAAAAGAATTAGGAAGATAAATGCTTAAAAGATTTGGTATGTAAACTGCGATTCAATTGATTTTCTTTTACCAAAACAGATAATTGTTGCCATCCTTGAAACTAAAGAAATGCAAAAGATTTTTCATGCATTTGCAGTTTGAATTCCAATGCATACTAATGTATATACACAGATGGATATGCGTGTATTATTTTATTTGACAGATACCTTACTGATATTAAAAGTGGATCACTGATTTAGTAGCCAAAATGGTTATGAGATATCTTTAAGGAATAAAATAAAAGATCATATGCTCATAGATAAAAGATCGGATCGGTTGGAGATCATAAAGAATTACGATCCAGATATTTTGGATGTCAGTATCGTAAAAGATCCACTTCTAGCAATGATAATATATTTTATGGGTGAAACTATATAAGGGAAAAATGTCACTTAGGCACTTATAGTTTTCACCACTTTGAAAATATCGTCTTTGGTTAATTATAAGACATCTAAATATGGAAAATAATAATGAAATTTTGACGCAAGACTCCAGTTATTGATAAAGAATTGAAAGACCAAGTAATATTGTGACAGTAAAGTATATATTATTTTCCAATAAGGGAAGAGTGCAAAATATATGGTAAATCATAGAGCATATTTAGACAAACTCCATTATGGCGGATCCGCTTACCAAATGGTTATCACCTAAGGTCTTTCATGAGCATGTAGCTCAATTGGTGTAACTTTATGTAAGGATATTTTGGTTCAGGGGGAGTTTGTATTTGGTATTGTTATATGACTCATTGCTCTATACTTCAGTTACAGATATATGCATATCAAGTTCTTTTTTCTGATCAGAAATAAAGTAATGAATTTTTCTTTGCACTCAGGTTGTTTAAATATTAAACACTTGATCTCACTAAAGAAGGACCAGCTGGAAATAGACATGTATAAATCACATTTCATGTAATTTCCATGCTACGCATCCATGATTGATCTATGTCGTTTGATTGTATTGATATATGTGACCATTGATGGGTATAGTTACGATAAATGTAACGAATGCCGCTTTGATCCTTTGTCAACCCAATTAATGGACGAGATTGTTTCAGATACACCATATGTTATAAATAGCAAATTTTGGAGCTCATAAAGTCAAACACATTTTAAGGTTATTTCATATGTGACCCAGGGGGAGATTGTTGGAATATTTCGACAATTGGTTCACATATGTAAAATAAAATGTGTTATGCTATTTTGATGTAAAGCCTAATTAAAGTGATCTAATTTTGGATTAGAATTAATAGGCTTAAAGTTTAAGTTATCATGGGCCTAATGTGTAGATACCGGGGCATTTTATAATTTGTTGAAGGGCCGAATTACAAAATGCCAACTCTATAAATAAAGGGTTATGGTCCCCGAATTACACAAGCCTTAGCAACTCTCTAACCTCTTCTACGGAGAGCTGAATCTAATGTAGGGTTTGTGTCAATTTGGAAGACCGAACCAAATTCTTCTTCTTCTACAACAGATAATCTTCTCCGTGGCAACCAATTATGGGATTCAGGTATAGCAATAATTAAATACAGATCCAGGTACACTTCCGCTAATCAATTTATCTATTTTCTGATTTGTTCTCGATTAAATCAATATGGTTACATTTCAGATCTAGGGTTTCACAATTGGGTATTGTTAAAGTATACTGAAATCCTAACAAAAACAATAGTATATACTTGTTACAAATGAAATAAACATTCTCACTAGCAGGATCAATAATGTGCATCATGCAATCTATTTTTATATTTTTTCCTTTCTGTGAGTTCATGCTATGATCGGGCTTACTCATTCTTTCCTCTTTTTACTATTGTCGGTTAGTTTTAGGCATATAAATGTCTGTTGGCTGAATCTGTCAAAGCTATACTTATGGTTTTTCATAACTGGGTTGTGTAATTGATATAACTTAAATACATTTTGAGGGTACTGATAATAGGAATAACCTGATCAAATATTATAGTTGAAGTTAAAAGTACTTTACTACTATAGATTATTAACCTAAATAATTTAATAAATTTCTCAGAACCAAAGTTAATACAAATGTAGAAAAAATGTCCGTGAGTTGAGACCACTGAACTGCAAATGGAAAAAGGAAAAATATATTTAAGTCAAGTTGTATCATATTAAGAGTTAACTATTTCAAAACAAAAATTAAATTATGGTTAACACTATTTCTTTGGAAGAAGAAAAAACTAAAATCACAAATATATACACGTATATTGTTGTAGACACACAAATTATGGTACATTACTTGCCCGGTTTATCAGTACTCACAGTAACTCTAGCGAAAACAATTGAGATACAGAAATTGATTTCTAGCCAAATGTAACATAAAAGAATAGGCACAACATAAGTATACACTGCTACCTTTTCATTTCACCTAGATATCCAGAGCTAGGTAAAGCAACTGAAGTGGAATTGCACCTGATTTGAGCAAAATTCAACCAATTTTAAAAGACATGGATGAATCAATGAGAGTCAATAAAACAACAACAAAAAAGTAAATGAAACAACAAAAGAAAACCACAAATGCACAATGAAAAGGAAAACTTAATTTAAATAGCTATGGCGAGTATATACAGCAAAACTGAGGTTGGAGGCGTACCTTCGGTTAGCGAAAGCTTAAGGCCTCAACCAATTTGTTTCATCGCGATTAAAGCTATCGTTTTTCCTGGAAAAAATAATAAGTACATCCGTTCGGAGCTTAGGATGAAGGAATAGGCAGATGCAAAAGTGAAGATGGAGCTAATGAACATATCAGCAGCAAACTAAAGGTCAATGGTAACAAGTGTGTCTCCCCATGAATGTCGCTAGCACAACCCCCGAGTTAGTTATCTACCATGATACGACATGCTGGATATTCCCCTGTTATAGGCTCCAACTTGCTCCTCTAAACAATAACTTATTTGCACCCCCATTCCAGTCTCCACGATTAAGCGTTTTCTATTGGTTTTTTATCTATCATGATTCATAATCTGCCACCAGTACGGATCTCCACTATTATCTATTAACCAGTTATATATAATGATTTGACATCTACGTCTAATATGTCGTTGGTACGGGCTCCTATCATTCATCCATTGGTCGGTTATTTACCAAAATTCCGCATCTAAGTTTCATTCCTCTTGGACCAATCCCAGTATTGAGCCCAACCCAACAACTCAGTCCTTGACTTGAGTCTGCGATGTTCTATATTTTTTTATCATTATAGGTTATATTCTTTTTTTAATCATGAGTTTCTAACATGTCAATACCATTCTCAATTATCATCATAAGCTGTTCATTATTCAAACTTATTTAATTGTAAAGCTTGTCAGAATTTACTGCAAATTTTTACCTAGTTCAGTCTGATTCACGTTTATTGTAGATCCACGGTTTATAAAAATGTTCCATGTAAAATTAGTATTCTTCTATTTATTCCAGGTTTGCAAAGTTTACAATTTTTACATAAATTTTCGTATGTAAAAGAGGATTATATTTGTGTCTCTAAACTAACATTTATAGATCAAAGCATTTTTAAGAACAAATGTAAATAATTGTAGGAAACGATAAATAACTAGAAAAAAAAATAAGGGAAAAGACCAAAAAACTGTCCTTGGGACACGCCTTTGTTTAAGTCGGAAAAGTCGACGCATGTCCTCCATATACCATTGGCTTTCTTGACCAAGACTGGATTGAAGACCCACTCGGGATGTTCGGCTTCGTGAATAAAGTTGTAGTTGAGTAGATGGTCTACCTCTTCCTCGAGGGATTTGGACCTTTCGGGTCCTATGAATCAACACTTTTGGTTGATTGGAGGCATTGTAGGGTCGATGCTTAGGCAGTGGCAAGCAACCGCCGGGTTGATGCCTCACATGTCGGAGTGGGTCCATGTGAACACGTCTAGGTTAACCATCAATAAATTCATAAGATCTTCTTTGATTGTGGGTTGGAGTTGCGATCCTATCTTTAGCACCCTTGATGGTTCGTCGGGAATGACTGGAACATCCTCCGTAGGTTCGCCTGGTATAGCCCTCTTGTATTCGGGCTCTTCGTCTTTCCATGGATTGAGGTCGTCGGAAAGACGACAGTGGCACCTGAGCCATTGCCCAGACGCTGCTGATTGCTATGCGTAGATAGTCTTGCCACAAGAAGACGCGGGTATGGTCTTACCCTTTGCCTTGTTGCGCGCATTCTTCCATTCGATTGCATAACATTATCAGGCGTTAGCTTGATCACCCCTAACTGTTCCAAACCCGTTTTCCGTTGGGAATTTCATTAGGAGGGACCATGGTGACATGCAAATCCAAAACTCTATGAGAAAAAGACATCTAAAGAAGACGTTGTATGGGGAATATATGGGGAATCAATGTCGATGACTACGAAAGTGAGGGTTCGAACCTGGCTCCGATCCTCCTCGCCGGGTTCTATAGAAAATCGATTACCCCCACTAGGCAGCTAGAAGCTCTGTTAAAGCCGTGGATCGTGGCGCAACAAGGTTTCAAGCCCAATGCTTCCAATTTCACTTGGCTGGAAGCAGCTTTGAAAATGATGTTGACCTAGCTTCCTGAATCAATCAATACTTTTCGGACTGAAGCGGCACCAATCTGCGTTATGATGACTAGTGGATCGGTGGTCGGGATCTCAGTCCCCATAGAGTCTCTTTTGCGGAAGACAATATCATCTCGCATAGATTTTAGAAGCTAGGCGAGGACGAATTCATTTAGAGCGGAGCATGCCTTATAAGTTGTATGCATTATGGAACTCACGCACTCTTCCATTTTCCGAAAGCTGTCATTGGTGGGAAACATTCCACCGCATATAGTGATGATTATGATTACCACCTTGTGTTAGACGGACCCTGGGCCGCCTTGGCGGGTGCCGCGGATGTTGGCGCCGAAGGGTTGGAATTGGTTTCGGGTGGGAAAGGCTCTTAAACGTAAATTTTTGATTGCATCCTTAAGCTGGTGACACTCGTTGGTATTATGTCTGTACACATCGTGGTAGCGACAATACCTACCAGTGTTTTTCTCGAAGTCAGTGGATTCTCTGGTGCACGGTTTCTTGTATGGAAATGTGTTGCACGTTTCCACGTAAACTGTTTCTAATTCATCATTCAATGGGGTATTGGTCTTGAAGGCGCGGTGAGGACCGGATTTACTTTGTTCTATCTGGACTTGAGTGTTGTTTCGGCCACCTTGCCTTCCGTTATTCGGTCTATGCCCATAGGAACCTTCCCGCTTGTTTTGATCGAAGGGCTCTCCGGGTTGCTTTCCTGTAATGCCAATAGGAACGACATCCGTCTACGGGTTGTCGAGGTGACTTGCATCGGATAGCCAGTTTCGTCTTGCTTCCTCTTGGCGTAGGTACTGCCCTACCTTTTCGTAGAAAGCGTCAAGGCTTTTAGGTTCTTTCCGGTTGATCCATACTCCGAACTCGGAAGTAGAAAGGACACCTTTTGCTAATTGAAAGAGCACGGTGCGAGGGTCCGGATCCTCGACATCTGCGAGAGCGATGTTGAACTGTGAGACGTAACTTTTGAGCAACTCGGCGTGTCCTTGGTATAGGTTGGACAGAGTGAGGGCATTCTTTGGAGTCGAGATACGCACCCTGAATTGCTTGACTAGTTCTTTCGCTAGTTGGCCGAAGTTGCGGATGGAATCAAGTGGGAGGCGAGAGAACCAGGTAAAGTGGTCGCGGATAAGAAGACTGGGAAACACTTGCATTTGACTGGGCCATTACGCCGACTCGAGTCCATTTGCCATTCATATCGATTTAGAAAGGTACAAGGAACGGTTAGGCCTTCATAGAGCGAAATTTGTTGCATGTTGAAGCATCGCAACCACTCGTCTTCGTTTAACCTTCTTTTGAAATGGTTACACCTAATGTGCACCTCCCATGAATCACGAACATTCCCTCACATCTCTCTCACGATCCTACGAACCATGTCTGGAAGATGAAACCATCTCTCTCACGATCCTACGAACCATGTCCGCGACATCTTTGGTCGGGTCCTGGTGCGGACGATGAGGCGGAGCGGGTTGAAGCGGATCATATTTGAGAGGCGCGCGGGAAGCTGGGATAGAGGGACCATCACCGCGATCGGCTATTGCGGGGTTTTTTCAAGGAAGGGTTGGTTGTTCAGACCTGGTCCACCATTGAGGATTAGGAGAGAGTGATCTCGGTATTGTACCCCCTCGATGTATGTGATTGTACATCAGTGACCGTTGTCGTTTCCATTGCCGTTGGCATAGCCATTGCCGTTGCCATTGTCGACCGCATTGGTACGGATGGCGACGTTGTTGATGAGACCAAACCTCCTTCTTTGATGTGGACCCCTCGACTCAGAGGAGGAAGTTTCCGAGACAGTTCATAGAGGTCGAGTGTTGTTTCGAGTTAGCTAAAGTCGAGCGACGATGCGCTGACTTTCTTGAAGTTGTCGCATAAGCTCGATGCTATTCCTCAATGCTTGATTGACCTAGATGGTTGTGTTCTCATATTTCTCACTAAGTGCGCTGACCTGTGCTTGTGTTGCAAGAGCTTCGGGGTCCACAGTAGGAGGTACATTTTCAGTAGTGGTCGGCATATCCGCCGGTGGAGCCTATTGGGATGTTCCGGCTTTGGCTGCGGCTGAAGAGCCGATCATTGCGTTCTTTGGTCGCTTTGCCATCGTAAGCGAACTCGGTGGCAGATTTAGCAAAGGAACCTAAAGCTCGTCGAAGTTGAGATGACAATTTGCGACAAAGGCGGAAATCCAAGTTTTCTCAATGAAAGCACCAAATGTTGACGGCAAAAAATGTTGTAAACACCAAAGATTCCAATTACTAGGAATCATAGTTTCGGTCGTGTAGACAAATATGAGAAAGCGGTAAATAATGCGAGGAATTTATAGTGGTTTGGCATCGAGAGAGGCCTACGTCGACTTTAAAGAGGTGTTGGAATATTATTTATCAACAAGGATTACAAAGTAGTGGCTAATTCATGATATCTCATTACGTTCACTTTCATGATCATCATATGCTAAATATTTGGGAAAAAGACAATTTAGTCCTTCTTCTTTTTTAAAGAGGAGATGCCATTAATGAGGCTCTTGAAGCTCTCTAGAGGTCCCAAGTGAAAGTGATAGAATTCCAACCCCTTTGAAGTGTAATGCCATGAGGTATTTATAGGAGAGTGGTTAGGTAGGAGTAGGTAGAAATGTGGGACTGCACCCAGAATTTCGCACCTGGACCTTGCTCACCCTCCTATTTCAAACCAGGCCATGGGGTGCGAATTTCGCACCTCAGGGGGTGCGAAATTTGTACCCCATAAGGGTGTGAAATTCGCACCCGTAGGACATGAATCTCGCACCCTTCCGGGTATGAAACTCGTACCCTTCAGTAGTACGAAATTCGTTCCCCTAGGCGTTCGAATATCGTACCTCGAAGGGTACGAATTTCGCACCTCCTGGGGTACAAATTTCGCATCCCAAAGTACGAATTTCGCACCCCTTAAGGGTACGAAATTCGCACCCCGAGGGGAACGAAGTTCACACTTCGAGAGGTGCGAAGGCCATATGCATAGGTGTTTGGGGCCTCGATGTTCGGGTTCGCGACTCCTAGGGATTTGAAGCCTTGGTTTGGAAATGTGTTATGTGTGCTGCAAGACTCTGGGCGGCGTAGTTCCGATTCAATCATGTTTCCTTTGCTCCTAAGCGTCCTTCTTATCCTTAGTTCGACATAAAGCATTGAGTCGTGCGTGTCTCACGTACTTTTGGAAACCGGCCCATAAAGCCGGTTAACAGAGATGTTAGTATATATTTTATAATCAATTAAAATTGGAATAAGGATGTTGTAATCAAAACTCCATTCTTCGACAATCTCCCCCTTTTTGAGGATGACAACCTTATTTTATAAAATATTCGTACCCATTGATGTTGATCCTTCTAATACTACCCCTCTCAATATGAATCCTATGTACTCTACTTAAACTAAGTCTATATTTTATAATTCCCCCCCCCCTTTGGCATTATCAAAAAGAAATCATACAAATACTCCCCCGAAATACTATATCTATCTAAATGTATCCTATAATTAAATTTATACTAAATTTCTAGGATATATGAATAACTCCCCCTAAATTTATGCCTATTTTCATACTATGTATATAAACAAGTCAATACAAATATCATAATTACATCTGTTTTAAGACATATGTACAAATCAATCCAAGGACACTAATCCAAGTAATATTTAGATATGTTTTAATATACAGGTTTTAATTAAAGTAATTCGATACACTCAACACATAAGTTCAAACAAATCTAAACAAATCAAATCAACCAAATCATACCAACAATCAAAGGTTTCTTGGGAGTTCTACCAATTCATCTTGCCAAGTGATTGGGTTCTTCTTGACGTCCTTAAGTCTTCTTCATTAGTGATTGGCGCTCCTTTGTTTTCATTTCTGAAATGAGAAGAGATTGACCAATAAATTATGTCAAAGTGTTTCTCTTGATATTTAACAATTCTCATCTGAATTAGTTCTAAATGACGCTGATTACGTAGTAATGTGGAAAGGATGTTCCTAAGGGAATTCAATGTTTCTTCAAAATTTTCAGTCAAGTTATAAATTGGATTTTCCATAGTTTTGATAAGAATTGAATAGAGAAGGAGGAATTATATAATGAATTTTTCCGTAAGAATTAGGCTTAAATAGGGTCTGGAATTCATTAGATTTCAAAGGACATGAGTTAGTTATTTAATTTTGAATTTTGAAAAAATGGAAATTATATGTCGACATAAGCACTTATGTATGTCGACATACTCTTTAAAATTTGTTGAAAATTTTCAAATTTTGAATCTTTTGTTACTATATTATATTATATTTAATTCTAAAGTTTTCACATTAACTTCAAGATGATTTGACATAGATAAAACTCCATTCATTACAAATTAAAAGGCAAATACATCCAACTAATTATGAGACACTAAATATTGAAAGCAAATACTAGAGATAACTTTAAATAGGTAGGCTTAAATTTCATCAGATGATTAGGAGGAAGATGAAATTCCAAGTTTCATTTTTATTTTGCCTGTGAACTTAATAATTTGGTAAGGGTTTTCTTTAGCTTCTTTTGATTCTTGACGATTTTAACTTGATTTTGAATAATCATCTCTTCGGAAAAAGTTCTAGTGTTGATTGGACACTCAACGCTTTCTAAAGAAGTTTCTTCTTCTTCTTTGATTTCAATAGGCCCTTGTTCTTGTTGCACTCGAGCATGTTTGTCTTCGAATGCCTCTTAAGGTGTGAAAGTGAGCGGAATTTGAATAAGGTGTATGTTTGTGGAGTCAAACAACTTTATTGATATAAATTCTTCGCCATGAAGATAAACTACAAAAAAACCTGAAAATATGAGTGAGATAAAATCCATAATAAAGAGTGTTTGCTCTTGTTGAAGTTACAATGGGCTTGAATTCTTTTAAGACCATGTCAACCCAATTGATGTTATATCCACTAGTAATAGCAAAGAATGCTTTTTGGACCTTGAGAGTTGGGTTGTTAAAATTTCCAGAACGTGGAGTTATGGTTTGTTGAAGGAGACGGTATACGATTCTTTTTTTGGATGGAAAAAGCGATTTTTAAATTCCACGAGAGCATCGCTTTCAAATATGTTGTGATAAGTTTCTAAATCGGTTTCATCAATTTTGAAATCCGATTAATCGGATCCCATGCTTCTACAATTTATGATATTGCCTATGATTTTGCAATCTAGAACAATTTGGGCCCCTTTTATGTAACTCCAAATTTGATCTTCATTTCCAACATAAAAATTGCAATTAAGATTTTCATAGAACATTTTGACAAGCGTACGGTAACACGCTTCATCATTATCCGAGCGTCAATCAAGCTCAATACTTCATTGTGATTGAAAAGAAAAGTAAATCATAAGATGAAAAGTTTCCAAAGATGGCGAAAGCACCTATATTGCCTTTTGTATTTGTTATATAGTCAACATAGGTTTTGATTGCCTCTTTATCATTATGGATATATCCTTTGATGGTTTTGGTTAATTTCAATTTCTGAGATATGCTTGAGGTAGCCATTGGAATGATTGTTTTGAAGAGTATAGATATAAAGAATGTTATTTGAATTTTGAATGAAAGGTAGAGGGAATAGATATATATAAATAGAGATTGAACAGATATGAATTAAATAGGCACAACTTTTCAGAAATCAATGACACATTTTTAGACCTTTGGAGTTGGTGAAAAGTTGGAGGGAAGTTTGAAAGTTTAAACCTTTAAAATTCAAAATTTGAATTTCATTTCAAACTGATATGTCGACATATGGACATATGTATGTCGACATACATGATTAATTTGAAAGGACATATGGTTTTTGTGACTTTTGATTTAAATTATCGATTTATATTTTAGGTTTGACTCTTTTTTGAAATAATACTAATCCTAGCAAACATCCAAAATTTATTTTATTATTTTATTAATTATCATTTTGAATTTCAAATTTAGAAATTCAAATTTAAATTTCAGGTTTGGAATTTTAAAGTTTAAATTTCAAAATCAAAACAAAGCAATCAATCAAAGCATTTATTCAACCAAAAAAATTAAAAATTATTCAAGGCATACCCGGTTTAAGATCCATTTCTTCGATATTTTCTTAATTCGGAATTGGTACGAAGAACATGTTTAAAAATTTCGGTTTCTAGCTCTTCATCAGTTGACGATGAACCTAAATCATCTAAAGTTGTTGTGTATGCTCTCGTTCTTTTCTTTGATGAATTGCAATTGTCCATTTGTTCAATTGATTTATCTGGATATGGACACATTCTCTTCATATTGCCTGGTTTATTGCAGTTATAACATCGACCATCATCTCTTCCTAAACTTCCTTGGTTTTTTCTTATAAAGTTATTTATCTTTTTGCATTTCAGAAATTTTCTGAACTGTCTTGTTATTAAGGTCGTTTCTTCATCGTCTTCACTACTTGAGTCCAAACCATTTGTTGTCGCTTTGAATGCAATATATTTATTTTCATTTGATTATTTTCTTTTCTGTAAGTTGACTTCAAATGACATAAAATTTCTGATTAACTCCTCAATCTTCATTTCATTGAAATTATTGGCTTTTTCAACTGCCAATATTTTCTGATCCCATTCTGGAGTAAATGAACTCAATATTGTTATGACATGACCTCCTTATGATTAGTTTTTTTGTTGTGCTATTAATGAATGCACTATCTCTTGTAATCTGTAATACATCTCGGAGATAGATTCATTGTCGTTCATTTTGAAAAACTCAAATTGATTAATCAACATTGATATCTTCATTTGTTTAACTTTACTAGTCTTCATGAGTAACTTGAAAAGATTTCCAAATCTCATAAGAAGTTTTACATAATGACACTCTATTAAATTCATTTCTGTCTAATGAATAGAACAACATATTCATGTGTTTAGAATAGCTTTGTGCAACAGCCTTTTGTTCACTAGTCCATTGTGCAAAATTAGTTGTCGGTTCAACAAACTCATTCATTGTACTATTCCATGGGTCTAATCCAACTATTTGAAAATATATTTTCATTCTAAATGCCCAATATGAATAATTACTACCATTAAACAGTGGTGGTCTAACAATGGACTGACCCTCTACAAAAGAAATATTATTACCAATGTTTGTTGTCATTTAATATTCTCAAAAATTTAATTATGAACTTGTTGAAAAGCCTTGCTCTGATACCAATTTCAGGGAATGCGGAATGCGGATCTTAAGTCAAAACTAACACTAGATTGGGGGTTAGTAGTGTTTTCAAGGAATTTAAGAAAATCTAAAACTTGTATGTTCTACTATATGAATCAAACACCACAGAGATGATCCCAGACATAGAATCAATCACAAACACAAAAATAACAAAAATAAAATGCAGAAAAGGAAAGAACACACCAGATTTTATATAGGTTCATCTTGCTCCTACATCTAGTCCCATGCAACCTGGATTGCGCAGGATTTTATTACTAGATCAAAATCTAAGTACAATCCCCTTGATTTCACGGCTACAAGGTTAACACTGATTCCACACCGTTAATTTCACGACTACAAGGTTCACACTGATTCCACACCGTTGATTTCACAACTGCAAGGTTTTGCACCATTTTCATTCCTTGATTTCACGGCTACAAGGAACACACTGTTTCCCAAACAACCTCAAATGATTACAACAGCCCTATAACTCTTCAATATCACTTCAATTTAGAGAGTAATGAGAAAGAGTTAGAAGAGAAGAAATTTTATGTATTTAAAATAGAAATAGGCAGAGTAGAAGTGTAGAAATCATAAAAATATGAGATAATAATGGGGGTTTGAAAAAGGGTGAAGATGGAGAAGAAGAATAGTTAAAAAATATGAAATCAATCCATATTTGTAGGATTTGAAAGATTGCAATGCTTCCAGAACATTACAAATATTGAAAAGACACTTCCTTTTAAATTCAAAATTGTAATAGTGATATGTCGACATCCCCTCGTTTGTATGTCAACATAAGTATTAAAATTATATATTTTTTAAACTATTTTGAAGTGTTTAATTATATATATCATTCTGAAAATTCTTGAATTAAAACATAATGATATAAATGAGTGTTATAAAGCAGAAAATCATTTGAAAACATAAATATAAATTATATAAAATATAAAATTATAAAGTTTAAAACAGTATAAATATAAAATTATACAAGTATATAATTATACAAATATATATAAACTTTAAAACTTAAATTTGAAATCAAAAATAATACAGAAAACTATTTAAACTTAGATTTTTAATTTGGGAAAACAAAATTTGTAATTTGAAAATCAGAATTTGAAAAATTGAATTTGAATTTGAACCTGGAGTGCTACTCAGAGTCTTACATATAAACTAGACTCTATTACTAGATTTATCTTGAACTCTTGAACTCTTATATCTTGATTACTCATGAGTCTTGAATCTTCTTTGAATTCTGAATCTCTAAAACTCTAAAATTGTACAGTCTTCATTATTAATCTTTGCATATAAATCCTGCATATATAAAAATATGTGTGTGCGTGTATATATATATATATATTCTACATAGAGATGTTAGTATATATTTTATAATTAATTAATATTGAAATAAGTTGTTATCAACAAAACTCCGTACTTCAACATTAATTTCATTAACTTTTTATTACCATTCATTACGTTCTTAATACCTTTACCTTCCCTTTAAAACTTGTTTCTAAGTCAAAACATGAATTTCATCTTCATTTGCCCTTTAGAAGATCTTAATCATTTTTACATATTCCTACATCATAATTTAATCTTAGTGGTAAGAGAATAACGTTACTTAAGATATTATTCGTAACAAATCCAAAACCAATTCATAACTTAATCTTAGTTTTTAAGACATCACTCGCAACGAACCCAAAATCAATTCATATTAAATATAAGATTTAAATAGAAAGTTTATCAACTTATATTCAATACAAATTTCGTAACCAACAAATGTTATAGTTGAATAATGATATTAATATCTTCAAAATTCCACAAATAGTACCCATCTAATAAATGAAATTCAATATCCAATATCCGAGGATTCTTCCCATCTTAATCCAATTTACTTAAATTGGGTAAAATTTACCTTAATCAAAAAGATTTATCCAACAAATCTTTTTCTTAAAATTCCAAGCCATACTCGATCTTAGGTTAAAGAATGATGTCATTCAAAACACCATTCACTGTAAACCTAATACCAATTAATTACCATTGATATTAGCTTATATTCAATACTCGTCCTCAAAACAATAAATATTATGAATGGAATAACAGTACGAAATACCTTCCATATTCCCCGAATAGTAAAATTTGAACTATGAGTTAAAAACATCGTTTATATACCTAACTCGAATTCGCATTTTGAATTTATTGTTCAAAGTCCAATTTGAATTAAAACAAGTAATTTTTAATTCAAATTTCTGTCAATCCCATCTAATCATTTCAAAAGTTATTTGAAATTATATCAATTCATTTTCAAATCGGTTTTGATTTAAAAATCCAATTTCTATTCTATCATCAAATTTAATTTTAATGAATATAAAATTTCATTATAATAAAATTCAATCAATTTTCAGATATCATATTCGTGATGTAAATTTTGCTTTAACCATACAAACACATCCATATAAACTACCATCCATCCACAAATAATTATAATATAAGTGTTTCTATCGACAACACTTATATTCATAGTTAAATAATATGAACAAAAATAACTTTAAATTTCATCCATCAACCATGAAGCAAACATTAAAATCACAGGTAATCAATACATATTTAAATATGATTTTAATAACATAACAAAACGGTTGAGTGAGAGAGTTCTCACTTTGATTGGCTCGAAATCGTTATAAAATGATTGTTTTAACTAAATTAAACTGAATATTTAATATAACAATTTTTTTTAGCTAGATCCAAATTCTTCCAAACTAGCTTCACTTCTAAGCTCTCGTCGTTACGGTTCAAACGTTTTCAATTTCAACGAATTCTGTTGTCGTATGAAAAAGTTATGACCAATTAAATTTTAATTTCATAAATAATTTACTTAACATAATTAAAATTTTAATTACGTTTATAAACCTTCCTTAATCCTTCATCTTCATTCATTCTTCTTTAGGCCACGTTCAAAACCATAACCCACACACGCATGCAAATTCTCCATCACGCACGCACCACATCACATTAGAGCACTATCAGTTGTCACCACGTTGTAGCCTCGAAACTCCTCCTTCACCGTCCCCCACCATGGTAAGTTCGAACCCTCCACCCATTCGAAAAATGAACCCAAATGCAACAACTTTGACTGCATAGCTCTCCCTCATCACAGCCTAGAATTCGATCTTAACCGTAAGGATTGAAAAAGCTTGGAAATCTCCATAAATTTTTTTGTAAAATCATGACCTAATTTGAATTATGTTGGGAGAGATTGAGTGACTAATTTCGGAGCATCAGGGCCATGGATTATGTAAGTGGCGGCAACTAGGAAGATGAAGTTAGGGTTTAGAGAAAAAGTGGGTTATTTATATATATTTATTATTTTTTAATTCCAATGTTACATCATTGTGATGTTTAACGCTCAAAACTACAAACGAATCCCAACAACTGACGTCCCTAGCCCAATACCTCATTCCGGACTCAATGTAATAGGTTATAGAAGCATTCGATCATTTTAATGCGTTTTTCTCAAAACTAAAATATAACTCAATATAATATTAAATATTGAATTTCAATGTGCGTTTTAATTTTCCACAATCACATGCTAACTCCAAAAATTATGAAAATTGAAATCTTGCTACATTTCACGAATAAGGTTCGAACGAGCCTGGTTTTGGCATTTTTTATAAACCATTTGAACAATATTCACCCAAATTTTCAATAGAAAACAGTGGATGAACATATGCATACATGTATGCCACTATTGGTAATAGTTTCATGCGTTAATGAAACTTTTTTCGAATGCTTCTGGGAATATTTCAGATTTTTTGAATTTTTTTTATATAATAGCACACAATTTCCTTCAGAAAACACTTAACTCAAAAAATGACTCTCTTTATATATGAAACTTACTGTGGATGTCGATTGTATTTTGAAAGTTTCCAGGGAAGTATGCCAAACGGACCCGTGAAAATTAGGCTCAGGTCCCAATTAAGTTTCAAAATTAGGCCCACATCCGGTCCTAAACTTATTGTAAATTGCATCCCTAATTTTCGAAAATTCATCAAAAAATATATAAAAATACCAAAAATTAATAATTAGATAAAACAATAAATCATCATCAAATTCACGTGTTAAAACCACCAAAAGACAACTCAAAAACCAAAATTACAAAAAATGCAGCGAAACAACAGGTTTATGCATCAAAAGAGGGACTTATTTGTACAGCTGCATATATTCATGCATATATTTCAGTGATCCATCAAACTGTAGTATAAATGCATATATGTATGCAGTTAAGCTACAATATATGTGTAACAACCCATATTTTTGAATAACATGTTATAACATAAATCAAGGCAGAATTAAATGTTATATTCTGAATCAAGGGAAACGGGCTGTGCCATTGCGTTCATCTCGGAAAAATACGCGAAATAGAGTCTGAGTTTTCGAAAATCGGAGTCCGTATAACCAAGTTATGGCCCGTCAAAGTTTTCAGAAAATTTCAAGTTAAAAAACAGTTCAAATTTGAATTCAGAATTCAAATTCAGCCAAAACAGACTGGGCGGGAAAATTCTCGCCCAGAAAGGTCGACAGGGGGGTCGACACTAGGGTCGACCTCCCCCCCAACCACGTCGACACTAGGGTCGACCTCCCTGGTCGGCCAGGTCGGCCTGGTGCACTTATTTTGGCTGTTTGGACCTGTTTTGTTGTCTAGTGACGTGATTTGATGGCTCAGATTTGAATTAGGGTTAATCCTATGGCTAAAACTAATCCTAAACTCTATAAAAAGACCCCTAAACCTGGCCTAAACTCACACAAACTAATCCTACAACTAAGTGCTGCCAAAATCCCTCTTGATCATGACCTCCATCCTCTGGTCATAATCTCCATCTTCATTCATATGAGAGTTTCTAAGCTTGTTTGAAAGTTTATAAGTTTGATTCTAGGCTAAGGTTCAATCTTTCTTCACCAAAGCAAGGATCTTCTTCTTATTTATCAAGGGTCTTATGCGGAGCTTGTCATTTGGGGGTCTTTAGTGTTGCTAGTGTGGCTTCGTCTCAATCTTGTTTTATTTTATAGTCTTCATAACATTGTAAGCCCTATTCTACTCTTAGATTTAAACTATGAAGTTAAATATGACATGTTGCAAATTTGAGTTTGGGCCTAAGTACGATTTGTGCTTTGAATCTATCATGTTATGCATAGATTTGTTCTATGTATATTTGTAAAGCTATCACCTTGACTTTGTGGATTGAAAGCTATGATCTTTGTTTGGTAATGTTGCATAATGCAACATAGAAACTCTCATAAACTTTATGTTAACTTGCATATGATGTTATATGCGAATCCCTAGTTATCATCCTATGCCATCTATGACCATGTATCACCTATTTGCTAAGTTTGATGTCATGCATATTTTGAGGCTTATAATGTGATATGCAAGTTCAATGAACATATTTTGTCTCATGTGCCACCATGCTTAACTTTTGGCCAAATCTTGTCATCTTATGCCCATTTTTGTCATGCTTCTAAGTTCCCTCTTTTAATCCATTTTGTGTTGTGACGAAACGTACATGCGATGGGAATGCGTATGGGTAGTTGGGTAACTTTAATGACATAAAAACATGGTTTTGAAATATGACATGTGATTATGCTTGAAAAACATGAACATGGACATGACATGTAGAAAACATGAAAGTGGCCAACTCGAGGTTGGGTTGAGTTTGTAGCATAAATCTACCCGGAACCGACCGGCCTAACTAGTAGCTACAAACAATAGGACCCAATGTGAGTAGTTGGTCATGTCGCGCTTAAAACCCGAGGTTAGACTAAGTTGTCGTGTAAAGCTACCCGGACCCGCCCGGCTTAACTAGTAACCACAACAAGGACTAATGTGAGAGGTTGGGTGCATTAAATTAATTAATGTCACATGATAGGGTTAAGTCATGGACCACTTGAATACTTAACCAATTAAACACAATGGGTTGATAGGGTTAAGTCATGAACCTTGGGTACACTTAACCAACTTGATACATGATGGGATAGGGTTAACCACACTTAACCCATTAGAAACCCTAGTTACGCGGTCCTTTTCAGCAGTAACCCTCTTGGATGTATCAATGATACCCTAGGGACTAGGCTAGGGTGGGGCACGATTACTGGGCTGATTATAAGCGACCAGAACGACGGCTGAGTTAGTGCGCCGGTGTAGGTTCAGGCGGACTATGGTCGTGCACATAGTCCGTAGTTGAAAAAGCAGGCACGGGCACCAGTAGGTTTAGACTGAGCGTGCTTGATTCGTGTCAGTGGTTGGCACCCTAGGACTTGATACACCCTAGGGTGGACCTAGCACAGTTTGACTACATTCCGTGATTGGGCCGTATGACACCGACACTTGACGAGTTAGGCTTATAGGGAGCCGATCGACTAGACCGAGTAGTTGGACCTTGATTTAGGTCATCTCATGATATTGGGCCAAGATTGGGCGAAGGGATCACTTCTTGTTTATACTTGACATGGATTGGAATACTAGTACACTTGGTGCAACACTTAACCTTGTATATGCGATGCCACACTGAATCTATCTTGTTAACTATTCACCATGCCAGTTTAGTTACATCCTTATGTTCACCTCGGTTTCTCATGTCCAGTTAACTTTATTAGTTTCTATACTAATAGTAGGTAGGACTTACCAGTCTTTTTGACTGACCCGTTTTCTTTCGCCCCTTTTCTTTCGTTCCCCCCCTCAGGTTCTCAGGGTGGGAACGCTAGCACCTAGCTTGGATCTTTAGCTGCTTTTCTGGATAGCTCATGTATGGTTTGGACTTGAGCTTGCTATGGCTTTACTACTTCTACCTTGGGGATAGTTACTTTATGTTATTTTCAGTTTTCAGTTTATGTTTCTAGACTTTGTTTGTTGGAAAATAATGACCAAGTACTTTGATGTAACTTGACTATGGTTTTGAAATGCTAGTTTTATCTGTTGCTTTACTTACTCGGCTTTACTTATATGTTCTGTGTTGTGATATCTACATGCATGATTACCTTGTCCAACACCCCTCCAAAGCCAATGTACTTGCCAGAGTGACCCTGACGAAGGTGGGGTGTTACATTTGGTATCAGAGCATAAGGTTTACAGGATTGGAGCAAAAGGTTTTTAAAACTTACCTTTTTGAAAAACTATTTTCAAAACCAACTAAGTATTTTCCAAGAAAAGTCTAGTTTATTTTAAAAGGCTATTCCCCAAAAGCCACTAGCACTATCCTTTGTTTCCTCATTCTAAATCTATCTTTTCCTTTTCAGCATGGCCGATCTTAACCTTCCCGAGGGAGTAACCATACCCGGATGGTTCCGGAGGTACTTGGAAGCTAGGGCCAACGATGCGGGCCGAGCAAACACTCCCACCGTAACTGAGGTTCCTCCTCCTCCCCCTCCTCAGCGCCCACAAGCGGATTTCGCAAAGATTTGCAAAGACTTTAAGGCGATGGGTGGCAAGAATTTTATTGGGACGGAGACTTTTGTTGAGGCAAGAAATTGGTTAAAAGAAACTGAAGACCTCTTTGCCATCTTTGATGTAGAAGACCGTAGAAAAGTTCTGTTGGCAGTATGGCTTTTGAAAGAAGAAGCTACTTATTGGTGGGAGGTCACCAACGCTATTAGGCCTATAGAGACTTGGGCCGACATTAGGATGAGGTTTGGGCTTAAGTTTCTATCATCTGCTGAGGAGAATCTAGAAATGGAAAAGTTCATATCTTTGAAGCAAGGGGACATGACAGTGAGGGAGTATGTGAATAAGTTCAACCAGCTCGCTCGATTCGGTTTGGACATGGTTAACACACCCCAGAAGAAGGCTCTACGCTTTGCACGAGGATTGAATGAGCCATTACAAGGTCTAGCCATGTCTCATATACCCATGGGGGCCACTTTTGAGAGCCTAGTAGATATGGCATTGCTTCAGGGAGACGATAAGAAAGACCAGAAAGAAGTCAAGCCTAATGAGACGCAAACCAAGAAGATGGACTCCAAGTGGGGAGGAAATCAGAGCATCCAGAACAACAAGAGCAACAAGAACAACAAGGGTAACAAGGCCAACAACAACAAGGCAAAGGACCCAAGAAAGTGCAACTTCTGTGGGATTGTTGGGCACATAGCCAAAGATTGTAGGAAGAAGAAGAGGAAGTTGGGAGAATGCTTTCATTGCGGAGAGACTGGACACTTCAGTAAGGATTGCCCAAAGAAGCAAGGGCAAGGGCAAGGACAGGCTTAGCGAGCAGGATCTTCTAGAGGGAAGATGCATGCTCTCAACACTGCTCCAGTTCAGGACCGGGGTAGTATTTCTGTAGAAAGTCTTGTTTATATTTCTGGTTTTCCTGTTCGAACTTTATTTGATTCTGGCGCGTCGCATACCTTTATTTCTTCCGACATTGTTGAAAGTTTGCACCTAAGTACTATTCTTGTTGAGGATCGTGTTAGTGTTTCAAATCCAATTGGGGGTTTCGCCCATTTATCTATGATTTGTATGGATTTGAGGATTTCTATCTTGACCGTAGAATTCACATGTAATGCTTATGTTCCCGGGTTCATGGGATACGGGTTGATTTTAGGCATGGATTGGTTGTCCAGTTATGGAGCCATTCTCGATTGTGAGCATAGGGTGGTGAGGCTCATGACTTGCCTCGGTAATACCCTAGAAATTTCTTGTAACCCTCTGGATCCCGTCATGTTATGTTATCTTGAATCTCTTGACTCGTCCATCGATGATCTTCAATCTGTGAGGGTTGTCCGAGAATATCCTGATGTTTTTGATGAGGTGAAGGGGTTACCACCTCAACGCGAGATAGACTTCCGTATTTATCTGGTTGATAATGCCAAGCCAGTTTCATTGCCTGTTAGGCACATGGCCCCGCGAGAAAGAAGAGAGCTTAGGAAGCAAATCAAGGAGTTGCTTGAGGAAAATTTCATTAGGAGAAGCATTTCAGAATGGGGTGTTGCGGTGGTATTCGCTACTAAGGCGGATGGTTCGCTTCGTCTATGTGTTGATTATCGTGAGTTGAACAAGCTGACAAAGAAGAATTGACACCCGTTACCGAGGATTGATGATCTCTTTGACCAGCTTGTTGGTGCTTCTGTTTTCTCTCAACTCGATCTAGCCACCGGATTCCACCAGCTTAGAGTGGCTGAGGATAGTATTGACAAGACTGCATTTAGGACTCCAGATGGATTCTTCGAATGGCTAGTCATGTCGTTCGGTTTGACTAATGCACCCGCATACTTTGTTGATTTGATGAGTAGGGTGTTCAGGGAGTTCCTTAACAAGTTTGTGGTTGTCTTCGTGGATGATATTCTGGTGTTCTCTAAGGACGAGGAAGAACATGCTACACACCTCAAGGAGGTCATGGATACGCTTAGAGCTCATCAGTTGAAAGCCAAGTTCTCTAAATGCCATTTCTGGAGAAGGGAAGTTTGGTTCTTTGGGCATATAGTCTCTAAGCAAGGCATAGCTTGGGATCCCGCTAAAGTGGTGGCGGTACAAGACTGGAAAGTTCCGAAGAATGCAACTGAAGTGAGGAGCTTTCTAGGTCTGGCAGGATATTATAGGAAGTTCATTAAGGACTTCGCTAGGATTTCAGCCCCTCTTACTAAGTTAACGAAGAAGAACTTAGTCTTTGCATGGGACTTAGAGTGTTAGCTTGCTTTTCAAAGGCTCAAGAAAGCCCTCACCACAGCTCCATTTCTAGCATTACCCGATGGAGGGAAATTGTTTACCGTGTACACCGATGCATGTGGCATGGGATTGGGCGCTGTCCTGATGCAAGAAGGGAGAGTGATATGCTTTGGGGGTAGGCAACTCAAAGTTCATGAGAAAAGCTACCCCACTCATGATTTGGAGTCGGCGGCAATCGTCTTTGCACTCAAATCCTGGCGCCACAATCTTCTAGGCGAAAGGTTTTAGTTATATATTGATCACAAGTCGCTCAAGTACCTATTCTCACAGAAGGATCTGAATCTAAGGCGGAAAAGGTGGATGGAATTCTTGGCATCATATGATTTCGAGATAGCTTATACCCCTGGCATGGGTAATGTGGTAGCTGATGCACTAAGCAGAAGAAGGTTGACTTTGAGTCCCTAATTTGTTGAGATGAAGAGCCTAGAGTTCTTGGCAACTTTTGATTTTGCACCTGCTGTTGGGTCAATGACTGGTTCGTTAGCATCCCTCGAGCTTAGACCTATACTCCTTGATCAAGTTGGGGCTTCACAGAGGGAGGACCCGCAGATAGTCGAGATCATGGACAAGTTGATTTAGGGTGAGACGTCAAGTCACCTCGCTAGATATGCTATTGATGACAAGGGATGGCTAAGGCGTGGTGGAAGACTATGTGTTCCCCGAGTAGGAGACTTAGTAAATAGAGTTCTTGAGGAGGCGCATCACTCGAGGATGACCATACACCCCGGAGGGGATAAGATGTACCGAGATATGAAGCGCATTTTCTTTTGGGATGGCATGAAAAAGGATGTGGCAGAGTTTGTTTCTAGATGCATTGTTTGCCAACAAGTGAAGGCCGAGTCGAAGAAGCCCGGTGGGCTATTACATCCATTGGAGGTCCCGCAATGGAAGTGGGAAAGTATCTCATTGGATTTCGTGGATGGATTGCCCAGGTCAAGGAAGGGAAATATGAGCATATGGGTCATAGTTGATAGACTTACGAAGAGTGCTCATTTCATTCCAGTAAAGAGCAAGAGGACCTCATCATGGCTAGCATCTCTTTATCTTCGAGAGATAGTGCGATTGCATGGAGTTCCTTCTAGCGTAGTTAGCGATCGTGACCCAATCTTCACTAGCCAGTTCTGGAGTAGTTTGCAAGAAGCTATGGGAACACAATTGAATCTCAGTACAGCCTATCACCCACAGACGGATGGGCAAACCGAAATGGTGAATAGAGTGCCAGAAAATCTTTTGAGGCTTTGTGTTCTTGACTTTGGTGGTACTTGGGAAGACCACATTCCTCTTGTAGAGTTTGCCTATAATAATAGCTATCAAGCTAGCATAGGGATGGCACCATTTGAAGCTTTGTATGGGAGGCCGTGTAAGTCACCATCTTGTTGGTGGGAGACAACAGATAAGCTTATACTTGGGCCCGATATGATACGGGACACATCCGAGAAAGTTGAATTTGTGAGAAGACGGATGAAGACGGCCCAAGACAGACAGAAATCCTATGCAGACAAGCGAAGGACGGACTTAGAGTTTGAAGTGGGAGATATGGTCTTTCCGAAGGTTTCTCCCTTGCGTCATGTAGTTCGATTCAGAGTAGTTGGGAAGTTGGCACCGAGGTTCGTAGGGCCCTTCCCTATCATTGAGAGAATTGGGCAAATGACCTATAGAGTGGAATTGCCCGAGAAGCTGGCCGGAGTGCATAACGTCTTTCATGTCTCGCATCTCCGGAAGTGTTTGCACAGATCCGCCGAAGTGGTTGAACCAAGTATTCTTCAAGACGTGGAAGTGGAAAGAGAAGCAACCCTGAGGCAAGCTCCAATTCGTATCATGGAAACGGAGACAAAGAAGCTAAGAAGCAAAGAAGTTAAGCTTGTTAAGGTGCAATGGAGTGAAGCAGAGGAAGACACAACTTGGGAAACCGAGGAGAAGATGCGTGGGCTTTATCCATTTCTTTTTGAGGGTACATTTTAAATCTCTTTTCCTAGTTGGCATATCTTTCTTTTGTTATCCACGTTTATCTAGTTTATCTTGTTTTGTAAATCTTTCATGAGAACCTTAGGTAGAAACCCTTGGTTGAAACATGTATTTGAAACATGTTATGCTTGATGTTTGCCAGTGGTTGCAAGTGTTTGCAAGTGGATACTCGTGGATGCATGATACACGTTAGGCACTAAGATCGGCTCACAAACTTTCATACCGTATATGCATGAGTGTTTATGCTTATTCATGGATGAAACTTGTATGCTATCACATGGATGTTGCATATGGATGGATGTTATGTGCACTTATGTGGAGACTATAAGTTATGTTAGGAATTTGCATACATATGGACGCATTGCACAAACATATTTTGCATCAAGGAGGTTTACTGGATCAGTAACCACCTGACCTTCGCATTAGATAGGTGCATATACACACACTTTTGCATATGTTCATACAGCATTAGAAATCTTTTAAGGACAATGATTACTTGTGGATGATGTTTTGAGTAGATAGATGATGGATGGTAGGATAGTTCTTCCTAACTTGAAGATTTCGGGGACGAAATCCTTTAAAGTGGGGAGGATGTAACAACCCGTATTTTTGAATAACATGTTATAACATAAATCAAGGCAGAATTAAATGTTATAATCTGAATCAAGGGAAACGGGCTGTGCCATTGCGTTCGTCTCGGAAAAATACGCGAAATAGAGTCCGAGTTTTCGAAAATCGGAGTCCGTATAACCAAGTTTTGGCCCGTCAAAGTTTTCAGACAATTACAAGTTCAAAAACAGTTCAAATTTGAATTCAGAATTCAAATTCAGCCAAAACAGACTGGGCGGGAAAATTCTCGCCCAGACAGGTCGACAGGGGTGTCGACACAAGGGTCGACCTCCGCCCCCAACCAGGTCGACACTAGGGTCGACCTGGGGGTCGACCTCCCTGGACGGCCAGGTGCACTTATTTTGGCTGTTTGGACCTGATTTGTTGGCTAGTGACGTGATTTGATGGCTCAGATCTGAATTAGGGTTAATCCTATGGCTAAAACTAATTCTAAACTCTATAAAAAGACCGCTAAACCAAGCCTAAACTCACACAAACTAATCCTACAACTAAGTGTTGCCAAAATCCCTCTTGATCATGGCCTCCATCCTCTTGTCATAATCTCCATCTTCATTCATATGAGAGTTTCTAAGCTTGTTTGAAAGTTTCTAAGTTTGATTCAAGGCTAAGGTTCAATCTTTCTTCACCAAAGCAAGGATCTTCTCTTATTTATCAAGGGTCTTATGCGGAGCTTGTCATTTGGGGGTCTTTAGTGTTGCTAGTGTGGCTTCGTCTCAATCTTGTTTTATTTTATAGTCTTCATAGCATTGTAAGCCCTATTCTACTCTTAGATTTAAACTATGAAGTTAAATATGACATGTTGCAAATTTGAGTTTGGGCCTAAGTATGATTTGTGCTTTGAATCTATCATGTTATGCATAGATTTGTTCTATGTATATTTGTAAAGCTATCACCTTGACTTTGTGGATTGAAAGCTACGAGCTTTATTTGGTAATGTTGCATAATGCAACATAGAAACTCTCATAACCTTTATGTTAAATTGCATATGACGTTATATGCGAATCACTAGTTATCATCCTATGCCATCTATGACCATGTATCACCTATTTGCTAAGTTTGATGTCATGCATATTTTGAGGCTTATAATGTGATATGCAAGTTCAATGAACACATTTTGTCTCATGTGCCACCATGCTTAACTTGTGGCCAAATCCTATCATCTTATGCCCATTTTTGTCATGCTTCTAAGTTCCCTCTTTTAATCCATTTTGTGTTGTGACGAAACGTACATGCGATGGGAATGCGTATGGGTAGTTGGGTAACTTTAATGACATAAAAACATGGTTTTGAAATATGACATGAGATTATGCTTGAAAAACATGAACATGGACATGACATGTAGAAAACATGAAAGTGGCTAACTCGAGGTTGGGTTAAGTTTGTAGCATAAATCTACCCGGAACCGACCGGCCTAACTAGTAGCTACAAACAATAGGACCCAATGTGAGTAGTTGGTCATGTCGCGCTTAAAACCCGAGGTTAGACTAAGTTGTGGTGTAAAGCTACCCGGACCCGCCCGGCTTAACTAGTAACCACAACAAGGTCTAATGTGAGAGGTTGGGTGCATTAAATTAATTAATGTCACATGATAGGGTTAAGTCATGGATCACTTGAATACTTAACCGATTAAACACGATGGGTTGATAGGGTTAAGTCATGAACCTTGGGTACACTTAACCAACTTGATACATGATGGGATAGGGTTAACCACACTTAACCCGTTAGAAACCGTAGTTACGCGGTCCTTTTCAGCAGTAACCCTCTTGGATGTATCAACGATACCCTAGGGACTAGGCTAGAGTGGGGCACGATTACTGGGCTGATTGTAAGCGACCAGAACGACGGCTGAGTTGGTGCGCCGGTGTTGGTTCAGGCGGACTATGGTCATGCACATAGTCCGGAGTTGAAAAAGCAGGCACGAGCACTAGTAGGTTTAGACTGTGCGTGCTTGATTCGTGTTAGTGGTTGGCACCCTAGGACTTGATACACCCTAGGGTGGACCTAGCACAGTTTGACTACATTCCGTGATTAGGCCGTATGACACCGACACTTGACGAGTTAGGCTTATAGGGAGCCGATCGACTAGACCGAGTAGTTGGACCTTTATTTAGGTCATCTCATGATATTGGGCCAAGATTGGGCCAAGGGATCACTTCTTGTTTATACTTGACATGGATTGGAATACTAGTACACTTGGTGCAACACTTAACCTTGTATATGCGATGCCACACTTGATCTATCTTGTTAACTATTCACCATGCCAGTTTAGTTACATCCTTATGTTCACCTCGGTTTCTCATGTCCAGTTAACTTTATTAGTTTTTATACTAATAGTAGGTAGGACTTACCAGTCTTTTTGACTAACCCGTTTTCTTTCGCCCCTTTTCTTTCGTTCCCCCCCCCCCCTCCCCCAGGTTCTCAGGGTGGGAATGCTATCACCTAGCCTGGATCTTTAGTTGCTTTTCTGGATAGCTCATGTACGGTTTGGACTTGAGCTTGCTATGCTTTACTACTTCTACCTTGGGGATAGTTACTTTATGTTATTTTCAGTTTTCAGTTTATGTTTCTAGACTTTGTTTGTTGGAAAATAATGACCAAGTACTTTGATGTAACTTGACTGTGGTTTTGAAATGCTAGTTTTATCCGCTGCTTTACTTACTCTGTTTTACTTATATGTTCTGTCTTGTGATATCTACATGCATGATTACCTTGTCCAAAGCCCCTCCAAAGCCAGTGTACTTGCCAGAGTGACCCTGGCGGAGGTGGGGTGTTACAATATGCATCCTTTTATGCATATATTCAATTCTGGCCTGTTTTTCAAGCATTCACGGTTTTCAGACCTTGCTGCATACATTCATACACTTATACAAAATAAATGCTTGCATTCGTGCACATCTTCATAAGACTAACTCCTTTTTATCTTTGTTGCGTACATGTATCCACTTATACGGAATAGTTGCATACATGTATGCAACCATTCTTAACCCATGCAGCTCAGTTCAATTTTGTACGCAGCTATTGGTAATAGATGCATGCAGGTATGCGCATATTCAACCAAATTTTCAATAGAAAATGCTGAATGAATGTATGCATAATATATGCTACTGTTGGTAATAGTTGCATACATGTATGCAACTTATTTTTCTAAATGTTTCTGGGGATATTTCTGTTTTTTTGAAAAAAAACTATATATAGTAGCACACAATTTCCTTCAGAAAACACGTAACTCAAAATATAAGTACCCACTATATGTATGAAACTTACTGTGGATGTCGTTTATATTTTGAAGGTTTCCAGGGATGTATGCAAAATTGACCCTTTATTGAATTCTAACTGAGTTTTCAACATGCGTTTATTTTTCGTATGCTCACATACGAAATCTAGTTGACTTGAAAAGTTAACACTAATTTGACGTTCCAAATCCGATAAAATTGGTTTTGTAAAAAACAGAGAATGTTTGAAAAATGACTATTTTTAAGGCTTAAATTAAACTAATAAAATATAAATAAATTCAGAAAAGGTTCAAATAAATAATAAATTAATATTATCAATTATATCCAAATAAAATAAAATAAAGCTTTAAAATAAACATACTGGGTTTTATGACTCAATATTTTCATAATTCTGGTTAAATCAAAATTCAATTTTATAATAAAACCCTTTTATTTTTTATAATAAATCGTTATAATTTATAAAAGATTTCATAGTGAATATTTGAAAATTAATTGGACATAAATCAAAACTTATAACATGAAATCCCAATTTTTCACTTTCATTAGGAAAAATATAACTCAGGAGATCCTAATTTTTCTTATTTTACCGAAATCCGACTTATATTGAATTCTGTACATTAATTTAAAGTTCAAAACGTAATATTATGAACTACCACGATGGTAGGAGCACGTTTTATAATTAATATTACTTATACATTCGAACTTCATTTTAAATAAATTCTAAATTGTTAATTCTCAAAATAAAACATTTTAAGTATTTAATTTCCATTAAATATTCCTTAATAAATTTGGGGTCGTTGCAAACATGATTTCATTAAACATGTGATTTTAAGTACCTCTTTAAAATCATCCTTGCTAACTACAGACAAAAACGCCATCTCGACAAGGGAATCAAATTTTCTTCCATTGGTATTTGTGTCAAAGAACATTCTTGGAGGGGCTAGTTCATTTTCTTTTATAGAAAACCTGAGAGGATTCTTGTGAGTTTTATTGACCCAATCAAGTCCAAACCTCGATAATTTTTTAAACTAATTGAAGTACTATTTTATAGAAAAACTCCCTTGTCCCAACTGAATTAAATTATCTAAAAGCAAACAATCCTGAATCTCTGTTGAAACCTATCCTGAAACATCACTCCCACCTCAGTCCTACCATTTCCAACCAGTAAAAAGCCTCCTTTTTTAATTGCCAGTAAGCCAACTGAACTCTCCTGCGGTCTCTCAATCGCATTAACCCAAATATTCGCTCCATATTCCTCAACCAATTAAGTGCCTCAACAAAAGCGTCCATGCCTGAAAATGATTTACCACTAAGATTACAGAATTCTCTACAAAGTCTAAGTATTCAGATACCATTGGTAGGTTAGTCGAGGCTCCACCATCAAGAGCTGTGTCTTGCACACTCTCCTATAGTTGGTCTGGTGGTCCAATGTCTGTAAGGTATTGATGGAATTACGTAGAAATTGTGACGCTCTCAGGAAGATTAGGGACATTCACCATACCGTGCAAGAAAAAAGATAGAGATTAAGATTCAAAGGAAGTAAATTAGTTTTTTACTAGACTTGGGGGGACAAAACTTTATTTTCAAATTTTCTTTTGGTTTTGAAAATCTATTTTCCTTTGAAAAATATTATACTTTCAAAATCATTTTTTAGGAATTCCATAACCTTAGGCTCTGATATAAAATTTAACACGTTATACTACTTAACATACTATAGAACAGTGTTAAGCAAAGAGACATGGAGCATTGTACGTATAAAGAAATGAATAAAAGAGACTAAGATGCACAATCATGAAAATAAATACAATGGAAACGTTGAAATAAAAACTTAACATCTTATTTCAAAAATCAACTTCCATTTCGAATTGAAATATCAAGTTACAAAACTGTGTCTCATGAAGAAAAAGCCAGTCTTATAGAAATCAGAGTACAAACATAATAATCCATGACATAAATGCCAATACATTCAAACCAACTGAAAAAGATGTAGAATATTAGAATATATCAAGAAGAAGTTAGAAACTCCTAGAGTGAACCTCCAAAATGTCTGATTCAACCAATCTTAGCCATGTTGGACCAATGGGGGAGAAAAAACAAAAAAGAAGAGTGGATTAGACATAAAGTATGGTGAGTGATGTAATTACTAGCATGATCAAGATAAAGGATAAAATAATTAGTAAAAGTTCTTATGTCATAAGGTAGTTTTTGCATGCATAACTAAGAATAGTTTCTAAGGAAATAAGGTTTTCTATATATTTCAAGCATAAATGACTATTATTATTTGCACTATTATACTACAGAAGTACTATTAGGATTTTCCCTACTTCTACCCTATTCGATCTAAACTCTCTAGCACTAGCATGGTAGTCAATGTCCCCTCACACAGAATCAACCCTACCGGATGTGAACTGGATCATGTCCTTAACATCACTGATTCGTGGATTCGCCTTCATACGAACATCCATCCACTGCTATCTAATGCAATTAGGCAGTGCTATGAGTCGTATCAAATTTTGCTGTATTTGTCAATTAGATAGGCTACGAGCCGTATCTAACTTTCGATTAGATATGGCCAAGAGTCATATCTATTTGAAAATTAGATATGACTCATGGCCATATCTAATTTGAAAAAAAAACAATAGCTATCAATTCTGAATGGAAAGGATGAATACACAAACATTTAACCAGTTCTACACAAAATTAAAGGAAATCAAACTTTTATTTAGAAAATAAATTTCAAAATATGAACTGATGCAACAAAATTCAATGTGTATATATATATATATATATATATATATATATATATATATATATATATATATATTCGTCGCTTTTGGCAGCAATGAACAATGTAATAACATTACAATAATTCATGTCTCTGTTTACATTCTTTTATCAAACAATTCTTATACTTCTTTACAATAATTATGATCATCAAAATTACATTTTGTAATCAATTCGTAATTAATAGCAAATGCATACATGGAAACCATCAGAGTGACACACCCGAATTTATGAATCTCAGACATGATATTCTGTAGTTGGGATGCTTTTATACATACAATGGCACCCATACCATTGCATTCCCCAAGTCAAAACACATTTTAATTAACCTTAACTAGTGAGAAATATAACCTCGCTTGAAACCAAATTAAGATGAAATAACAAATCTAACTTCAAAAAAGAAAAGGAAAAATGGCCTTCAAGGACTTGGGATAGTCCTCCCCAAATTTTTGCATGTATAACCTCAGATTAGAACAAGCTCTCGACCCAAAATCGGAGCATGTGTAAAGAAAGAAGCCCCAAATGTCGGAGACCATGCCATCATCTCCTATCCAAAGCACTATGTCATCTCCTCCATGTAATTTGGATTGTAGACGTACTTAAACCACCCACCTATTGGTACTTTGTAGGCCCCTCCACGCTCTTTCTTAAGTCGTAATAACGCCAAATCTGAGTGTATGTTCACCCACATGCCCCGTGCAAATCCACGGTAGAAACAAAATTTCAGAATGGATCACTAAGAAAATTACCAAATTGCCTAGGTTAATTCCTCCAAATAACCCCAAATACACTTCTTTTATAATTTGACTAAAATTCATTTTGTCTCCATAGCAAAATCCAAAAATTTGTCAACTAAAGTTATAAGATGGCCATAATTGGTCAAATATGACAAAACTTTTCTTGTTTCACGATACATACATGGAATTGTTTTCCTTTAATCGTTATGACCATAATTATTGATGATGTATTGGCACATTAAAAATAAATTGAAGGTTTAACAAATACATATTGTACTGTATGATACAATTAAAGGGCAAGGTAGAAACATGTAAATGCGTACTTCAAATGTGGTGAGGGTAATATATCATTAAACATGATAAGATGGATGAGGTTCAGGGTACAATTTCAATGCAGAAAAATTAGAACATTAGAAATGCGTAATACTATTTTCCAATTTTATTTAAAAGAAAATTGTTAACTGGCCTTTTGGTCTGGTTCCGAAAAGTATGCAAGACACGCTCGACTCAGCATATCTCGTGATTTAACATCCCAGAGGTGTTGCCAGTACCAGAAGACCAGAGTCTGGCCACAGTAGAATGCCGCATCCCTCGAGCGTGACCTCCATCACTATCCGTTTGCAGCCGAGCTGAAGGCGAGCCGTACTCTGAGCCGAAGGTGAGCCGTCCAACGGGTCCGGGTGCAGCGCCTCCAAACATTGTCAAACAAAGGCCTCTCATTCCGAACCATTCCCGAGCCGAGGCCTCAAATCCTAAAGGAATCACGACTCTCGAAGCGCCCGAACCTGCGGTCCACACGCGCCTCGAAAAGAGACCTTTGCATCTGGAGGTGCGAAATTTCGCACCCTGATGGTGCAAAATTTCGCACCCAGCTCCGAGTTCGAAATTTCGAACCCAATAGGTACGACATTTCGAACCCAGACCCGGGTTCGAAATTTCGAACCTAATTGGTGCGAAATTTCGGACACCGCCCCGGGTTCGAAATTTCTGCTAGTGCGAGTGGCGGATTTGAATTTTCTGCATGTGGTTCATATTTCTACCTAATCCTACCTACCCCCACTCCTATAAATAGACCCTGGCCACATACTTCAAAGGGGTTGGATTTTCTTCACTTGAGACCTTCCTAAAGCTTCATGAGCCTCATTAATGGCATCTCCCATTTGAGAAAGAAGGGGACTTAAATATTCTTTTTCCCAAATACATAGCATACGAGAATTTTGAAAGTGAATGTAATGAGCGTGTCTCTACCTTGTAATTCTTGAGTGATTAATAAAAGTTCAACATCCTTCCAAAGTGGACGTAGGCCTAATGCGCGGTCGAACCACTATAAATTATCATGTCATTTACCGCTTTCTCTTACTTAGTCTTGTGACAAAATTAAGTGTTCCTAGTAATATGAATCTTTGGTGTTTGTGACATTTTTTGTCGTCAACATTTGGTGCGTTCACTGAGATTTAAACACAAGATTAGCGTCTTTCTTCCACATTATCTTCTCGACTTCGACAAGCTTAGGGTTCCTTTAAAACTGCTGTCGAGTCCGCTTACGATGGTAAAGAAGTCAAAGAATGAAATGGTCGGCTCTTCAGCCACAGCCGAGGCCGATACATCCCAACAACCTCAACCGATGGATATCTTAGCCAGTTATGAAACCATCCCTCATATTGTGGACCCTGAAGTGCCCGTTACACAAGCTCAAATTCACACGCTTAATGAAAGATATGAGAACACCGCGGTCGAGCTCAACCAAGCATTATGGAATAACATCGACCTTATGCCGCAACTTCAAGAAAGTCAAAGCGTCGTCGCTCGACTTAAGCAAACTCGGAACAATGCTCGACCCCGACCAACTTCCTTGGAAACTTCCTCTTTTGAGTCAAGGGGCTCACACCAAAGGAGGATGTTCAGATTCATCAACAACGTCGCCACTCGTACCATTGCCCTCGATAATGGTAATGGTCATGCCAGTCGCAATGGGAACGACAACGACGACCGAACTGTAGTCACATATAGCGACGGGGAACGGTACCGAGACCGCACTAACTTGATTATCAATGACGGACCAGATCTTTCAAACCAACATCTTCCTCGACACAACCCGATGGTCGCTAATCAGGGTGAAGGGCCCGCTTTTCCAATGGCCCGCACTCCTCCAAAATAGGATCCACGTCACCTCGCTCCACCTCACCATCCACACCAAGACCCAATCCTAGATGTCGTGGACATAAAGGAAGATGATCCAGACATCCATCCTAGAAGACTCCCTCGCAACAAAATTCATGAACCTCACCAAAACCCATGGGACCCCATGGCGGATCCCCATCCAACCTACCTCCCCGACATGGTCCGAAGGATCATAAGGGAAACACGTGGAAACGTGCATGATTCGTGGGAAGCGCACGTTAGGCGCAACCCCTTCACAAGAAGGGTGAGCGAAGTGGAATGGCCGCGATGCTTCAGCATGCCACATATGTCGCTCTACGATGGCACCACTGACCCATGTGCCTTCCTAAATCGATACGAATGGAAAATGGACTTGAGCCGGGGAAATGATCCGGTCAAATGCAAGTGCTTTCCAGTCTTCTTATCAGGAACCGCTCTACTATGGTTCTCTTGCCTCCCACTCGGTTCCATTGACAACTTTGGCCAGTTTGCTACGCAGTTGGCCAAAAAATTCAGGATGCATAGTCCAACTCCTAAGAATTCCCTCGCCTTGTCCAATTTATACCAAGGACCCGCCAAGTCTCTCAAAAGCTATCTCTCCCGGTTCAATGTCGCCCTTGCTGAGTTCGAGGATCCAGGCCCTCGCATCATACTCTTCCAGTTAGCAAAGGGCATCCTCCCTACTTCCGAATTCAGGGAATGGATCGATTGGAGGCAGCCGAAAAGCCTCGGTGCTTTCTATTAAAAGGCTAGGCAATACTTATGCCAAGAAGAAGCAAGGCGAAACCGACTCCCTAAGGCCAGTCTTCCCAACAATCCACATGCGGGTACCATAAATGACAACGTCAAAGGGGAATAGATAGGAAAGCTTTTTGATAAGGACATGGGGGCAGGTCCCTCCAAACAAAGGCCAAATAAAAGCAGGCGACGCGGCCGCAACAATGGCAAAGTTCCTACAGAAACCAAGACGCATGGCCCTCACCAAGCGTACAAGGTTTACACCCCACTAAATGAAGACTTGGAAACAATCTACTTGAAAACATGTAACATGCTTCAATAAAAAAAAGATGTCCAACAGGGAATCCACTCATCACGAGAAGAATACCGGCAAGAACTGTCGATATCACGACATGTACGTGCATAATACCAACTATTCCCGTCAACTAAAAGACGTAATCGAAAATCTTATTCGCGAGAAGGACCCTGAACAGTACGTTCAAAACGCATCGTGGTTGTCACAGGCATCAAGAAGAATTCCGGCAAAACATAATGCTCACCCCATTGGCCGCAATTGACGCTGGTATCTCTCACCAGCCCCGAGCGGCAAGGGACCCACTACAAACAGATCTCCTTCCACTTGTGGTCCCCAAAGTTCTTGCCACTCAAGCACTGATTCGCATGCTTAATAAGAAATATGAGAATACAGCTCTCGCGCTAGGCATTAAAGATTAACATCAACCATATGCGCCAAATTCAAGAAAGTCAACACATCGTCATTCTACTTCGGCTTGCTCAGAACCGCTCCCGATCGCAGTACACCGCATTGGGAATTTCTTCTTTCAAAGCTAGTGGCCAGCGTCGAGGAAGAAGGTACAGCTTCAATAAAAACATCACCGTCCGCTCCAACATTTGTTCGGCGATAGAAACAACAACAAAAATAAGATGATGATTGAACCATCATCACTTGCCGCCAGGAAGCACAGTAACAAACCAGGTCCGAATGATCATAAAAGTTACACGAAGGAGCGCTGCCCGATCAAGAGAAACCCGCTTGAGTTGTAATCCCTCTACTAGGATCGTACACAAAGCTGAGTGGCCTCGAGACTTCAGCATACCACATGTGGCATTCTATGAAGGCACGACCGATCTCTAATCTTGGTGATGTCGGAATCACCATAAGAAAAGAGAAAGCGAATGCATCATCCTGGCCATCCTCCGCTCTGACGTTCAAGCCCCTGCTAAGCGGACTCAAGCTGCTATGAGTCCGAACTTCAATCGACTTCCACAGCATCGTGTAATCGGAGTTGGAGACCCATGAATTGCCAAAGACCTTCCATTAAGAAGGAACGCTAGGCTCCAAAGTCCTGGACTAGATGACGACCGCTATAATGAGGCCGGTGCCCAACCTCCAATTATCGCCGACACGATCCATGGAATCGTGAGGAAACCATGGGGGCATGCCCACGACGTCTACAAAATTAGTACGAGGCATAACCCATTCACTTCGGCTATCCATAATACAAAATGGCGATAACACATCGACATGCCAACACTTACCCCATATTAAAGAAGCCATGATTCTCGAAGCGTCACTAGCTGCTACAAATGGCACATGGGTTCAATACACATCACCAATGCAAGGAAGTCCATGTACTTCCCCATCCTTATCCAGGACGGCTCTATACGGATTCTCTCGACTTCCACCTTAAACTAACTCAACTTCTGAATAACTCGCCAAAAGATTGGTCGTGCAGTCCGGGATGCACGTCGTGAGGCCTAGAGACATCCCCTTAGTCTCGAACATTTACCAAGGCACCCATGAAACTCTAAAAGGCTATCTCGCAAGATCCCACACCGCCTTGGCCGAAGTCAAGAAACCTACTCCTCGAATCGCACTCGCCTAGCTTACGAATGGCATGCCACCTAATTCCAAACTTAGAGCATGGACCGATAAAAGACAATCAAGGATTCAGGAGATCTTTTGTATGAATGCCGACCACTTCCTATGCCGAAAGTTAGCACAAAGGACTCGAGCTTCTCACCTCAACATCCTGCCTCATTATGACCCTAGGGCTCTAACAACTCTAAATCAACCGCTCTGCGCAATCTTGCTCACACCGACAACGTCAAAGGTAGTTGCAACAATCAAGGGAAGCGTCTTCGACTTCCTTCTTCTCGCAGTCGTACTGCTTTCAAGGACACCCCCAGGATGATCTAACTCGCATCATGCGATCCCCGACCATGCAAAAGGCCAAGACCTAAAAGTACGACGATCATCCCTAAGGGACTCTACAGGATATTGTCGGTTCTACAACATCCGCAGATAAAACACAAACATGTTTCATCACTTGCAAAACGATAGCAAGGAACTCATCCGCATGGGAATTTCGAACTGCTCAACGCTCATCATAGATTCCCAATGCACGTGGTCTCCGAACCACTCCACGCCCATCAAACTTTCTCACTATGTGGGACCTTCGAGCCACTCGATGCTCATCGAGAATCCTCAGTGCGTGGGATCTCTGAGCTACTAGGCACTCATCAAATGTTTCCACTAGACACGACCTCGACCAACAACTAATCCCTCAAAATCATCCCCCCACCTCATCAAGACTATAACTTTCATGGCCCAGTTGACTTTAGGTTGTCATCGGAGATACCAATTTGCAACTCCTCTTTGTCTATGCTACCCTCATTGGAAGAGGAACAAAAACTAAAGGTGAACTATCTCCTGTGAAAGACACTTCATTTTCGTTGTTTTGTGTCCTTTTTGGTCCTTTATTCGATGCTCCTGGCCTCCACAAACCAACAGGGGGCATGTTGAGAAGCATTACCTTAGGAATGTTTGGAAGCAAGCCCGAGAATTCCAGTTCTCTGTCACCCCCAAGGCCGTCCTCTACGATAAAGCAATCCCCGAGGTTATCATTGGAGAAATCGGCCATCAACCCCTTAACACCATCAGCTCGCCCATAAAATATATACATATACATATACATACATACATACATACATACATACATACATATATATATATATATATATATATATATATATATATATATAGAGAGAGAGAGAGAGGAGATGAGAGAGATGATTCAATATCGTAAGGAAGGCATACACATCATCAGAAAATGGGACCTCGAGCACAATTGCCAATGGAAATGTCTGTTGGTAAAGGGTCGCAACCTTTCCAATAGTCATTACCATTACAATTTGAACTGAATCACCCATTCACGGATAGATGCCTCATTCAGGCCTATGTATATACAGGCCAGCAAAAAAATGATGAAATCAAAACGCAAAGCAAGGCCGCTTTTCCAAGACACACCTCCTCTTTGCTGTATCGTAACCATCCTCCTCCAACTGACACTTCTGTCACTTGGGGCACGTTTGGAAGCTCAGCCGAGAGCCCGTGCAGACGTACATCTGCGGCTTCACCTTTAAAACGGGCTTTTTCTCCACATGCAGGCCTCGCTCCTCGCTAGAAAGAGCCATACTCCTACAACGGAAGCTCATTGATGGAACTTTCAAACTCTCAACCATGGACGGAGCCGAACTCCCAAGGGCATGGAATAACGAACAAATCCACCTTTACCATACAAAACTTAGGGTGCAATTGAATCACGCCTTCCAATGATGTTTTCGTTTCCTGCAATTCAAAGCAATTCAAAGGCTACTACTAACCACATTATCCGTAGGAGTGATGTTCAGTTTCCTGTCTCCCCTCCATGTTTGCTCCATGCATGACGTTCACGACGTGTTTGATTAATCTTGACAAACAACTTGCGTGCAAACATTCGCTCGCCGCAACGGTGAGCATGGGAGTCGGTGCCACCATCCAAACCTCGATCCAACATCGAGGCCAAGCAACACTGGCTATGTCCGGCACCCCGAGCACGGAAGACGGCAACGCTACTCGAGTCGCCGGCCCGCAGCCCGTCCGTGTATAAATAACCACTCACTCGAACCTCGGCCGCGTTTCGAGACCGAGGATAAATCGTTCCGTGTCCAAGTCCAGGCGACTTGGCGCTGCCACCCAACAACCGACTAAAAGTGATGAAAGTCTCTCTTTGCCAGTTACGAGTGCCGGTCGAATCTTGGCACAACACCAAGACCGACCTTAAATCATTTCTCCCCGAAGCTCTCAAGGATTAGGTGCAGCTCATGGCCACGATCGGACCGCACGGGCTGATGATCGGAGCTTTTCTACGTCGGCGAATAAACGACGCTTGGCGGCTCGCCCCAACCGGATGAACAACATGAGAGCCACCCACCTAGCGTAACGCATAACGCGACGCCCCGTGCCTTCGCTATACTTGGGATTAACCCCGGTCTACACAAAACAGCAAGCGCAGAGCCTGGTTTTGTAAACTACGGGTTTCTTGAGTTGAGGGAAACTTAATGAAACCAGCACTCTATCTCACCCCTTCGGAATAATTGACCTAGAGCACTATACACAATCACACCTCTTTGGAATAATTTACCCAGAGCGCAGTACACAATCGCTTTCTCGTTAGGTGTAACGATAAGTATGCTTATGCAAGTACGGGATGTCTGAAAACTTAAGAAGAACATTCAAACATTTAACACCAATTGCGATCTTTACTAGTTCATATTTCATTTCTACACACACCCCGAATAGACTACATGTCTAACATTTCTTCTTTATGATGACAGGGTGTACATGAAAACCACACCATACCTTTAGGGACCAAAAGCGAGGGACACACTCGCATATACTATTGGTTTATCTAACCCAATGTATCTTTAATTCCTTTAACAATTACTAGTGCTACTCATCCTTCTCTTTTCTTTTCTTTTTTCTATACAAGTTTGACACTCGGCAGGTCACCACCAGAGATGGGACCAATACTTCTAGATCTGCTTCCTCCTCCTCTGCTCATCAAAGGAGAAATGGATTCATGAGACATTGATGCATGCCTCCCTCCATCATCCTCGCCCTCTTTTGATGGGCATCATCGACGGCTTTCCAGTTTCCTAGCCTACTCAAGGGCCCTCTCTTTCTCCGCCCCAATATCGGCCTACTTCTTTCCACCCTAGTGGTAGATTTCTCCTTGACATCCTGCTTACCATTTGCCCCTGCATCTTGTATGATAACCTCGTCCAATCAGTCTTCCCCTTTGGCTGCTCCAACTTTGCCACTAGCCAGGCTTCTGATCCAATACCGTAGCTTGCATTGTTTGCACACGTACATTAGCTATGCCTGCCGCATGAGCGCTTCGACTAACCCCAACTTCTCCCCCTCCAAGGAGGCTCATACAAATATGGGATCCCGAAGCCATGGGTTCTCCTACTTCCACAGAGTGTTCCCGCTGTAACTCCAACCGGGACGCGGACGCTTGAGGAAGCACGGGGGCAAAGCCTGGTGACACCTCCTCTCTAAGGGGGGAAGTCCAGCAAAAGAGGCAACTATTTGACTCCTGAAAGTTCATCGCTCACATCCTCTTTAATTTGCAAGTACTCGAGCTCGGGGGCAGTCCCCCACCTATCTCTGCACCAACTTACTCATCGCAGGACCTGAGGAGTATCCCCATCAGCTTCCACACTGGTATTTCCATCACCACAACCTTCAGGGCAACCATTCTAAAGAGGAACATGCACCTCGCCACAAGGATGATCCTGACCCTAAAGCTTGGGTCTCGGATACTTCTAAGCTCTGTCCAATACTATGTACATCGGGCATAGAAACACGAACAAAAGGACAAAGGGAGCAATGCAACCACCAGTTCCCTGGGGAACAGGCGAATTTGGACAAGTTCTCAGTACATGAAACAAAAAATTCATACCTCCATCCAAGTTCTCCAGTTTCCATGGTCAGTTCATTAGGTTCCCAAAGTCCCAACGTCTTGCTAGCGAGCTCATACTTAAACACAACGTGAAGCTGATTCACACCCCTCGATGCAACAGCTTCCTACATATAAGTGCATCAGAACATAGTGACGACACTTAGTTCTAATAGCTATGGCGGTGATTACTGATAACCATCAACACCATTCTCTGGTTGGAAAAGGGTTACAATATAATTGGGCTGGAACTAACGACTCAACCGCATGTTTACATCTTATGTGCATATCCGAGTAACCAGCCCGAATAAGTCCATCTCCATAATCGTTCACCAACCAGTTGTGTTACGTTCAACTTCAATTACAAACCAAACATGGAACTTTGAGCAACGATCCAAACTGGCTAGCTCATCCCTGATGTCGAGCAAAACTAGCAGATACCCGGGCTTGGGGGCATCCATCTACCGATTATCGCACCGGCCTAGCAATCTCAAGACCCGATCAGATCCCCTTTAGTCCCTGCGCGGGCGTCATCTTCACTGCATCCCTTTGAGGCACCATCTTGAGAGCGCCTTCGCCATACAACGAAGGCAACCCAAAGCCAAAGTCTAGGCCCTGGATGATTTTTTTGACTTCCCATAATTGCCTGGACTCCACAAAAAGCAGACACTCCGGAACATGGTGGCAACCTTTAGCCTCAACAACTAACGCCATGGCCTTCGCAAACCGCCAGCGCAACACCTGAGTCAAGATGCAACTGTGTCGTGGTAGGGTTACTGATCGGATCCCATGCCAAACTGTTCAATTGTGTGTCGACATCCTACATACGTTTTCGGGCCGATAATCCAAGCAAGTCCATTCCTCGAGGGCTACGTCGCAAAATCAAAACTCACGGACAATTGTCCGCTCAACGGGCACCATGCAAATGTTTAAAGTTACTAACCCAAGCTTGGAGCCAAGACTAAATCAACAAAGTGAGAAGTTATGCATTGTGCTCCCACCACTTGCTGGATTATCACGTCCCTCAAACCAGCTTCGACCTTTCGAAAAACCAGAAGGGTTTATTAAGTGTCTGGGATACGAAGCCCACTCACGTATTCACACATACATGGCGACCTTTATCCGAATTCCTAATTCTGTTTCCCATGATCCACCGCTCCACGTTCCTGAGTGCCAAATCTTAAAGCCCTGTTACTTTCCGTATCTCTTTTCCCTTCTCCCGAAACCTAAAAACACATCGAACATCCAATGTAAAAAAGAAGTATTTTGGCATCCTCCATGCTTACGATGATTCTCTGTCCGGAGAAGAGAAGAAAGGAAGTAACTACAGTTAGGGGATCTGTATGCCCTGAGCGAACATTTTGGGGTCGGAATTTGGGATCATACACCAAGATACGATCATATTCACTTAACTTCGAAGCTCCAACTACCAAGTCAATCAGGACTCAGCGACCACTTGTGTACTCACCAAGTGCTCAATCAACAAAGTGCACGCGCCCAACATTCGGGTCCGACCTCGCCTCAAAGGAAAATCCATATGAATACATGCTACAACATATGACAAGTATTGTCCAAACAATGGCTTTCGCATATATGAGTTTTCGAAACATTTATCGATGGGACTAGCTTGGAATGATGAACGACCTTGGGTTCACAAATCCAAGTGATTTAACGGGTACTCCAAATTATCAAGATCTATCCCAACAATGTTTCAACAACCACTTAGTGTGATCGCGCGACTAAGCCATGGCAATGGCCATGCATGCATGCTTTGGAAATCTCAAACGAGCAGACCGACTTGATCCAAATGCATGCGCACAAGCCTCAAGGGTTTAAATGTACACATCCAACAGTCGCCTCTCGATCCGAAAACTCCTCGAAATGCTAAAATGCGCGATTATAAGCCCATGGCATGCAATTCATTTTCATGTTACCTATTCCAACTCAGATCGCATCGCACAAAACCACGCACAAACTTGCGATTGCATACATGATTATAACCCAATAAAGAACCGTTTACACTTCGATGCAATCGAGAGTCGACAATTAACATTTATTTTCTTTAATCTGTGGAACTAAATGCCTTGGATAGGTTCCAAATCAAGCAAGTCAAAACTCTTAGCAATGTTGGAATCCTAAGCTCATACCAGCATATTCCGTCAAGGCATCCCAACCACTCTGAAGCAGTGCGCTCTCGGTATACAACTCAAGAGGAAGGTCATAACGAATCGCTGAGCACCGCATAGAGATGTTTGCGCCCATACTAGACTCATCTCACTTCAAAGCACACCCCGTTAACACGGAACATACTTTGAGGGGGCAAATGTTAACCTGCCTTTTGATCTGGTTCCAAAAAGTACGCAAGACACGCTCGATTCATCATATCGCGTGATTTTACAGCCCAAGGGCATTGCCAGTATCAGAAGACCTGAGTCTGGCCACCAGCAGAATGTCACATCCCTCGAACGCGAACTCCATTATTATTCGTTCGCAGACGACCAGAAGGCCAGCCGTACTCTGAGCCGAAGGCTGGTTCGGGCGCAGTGCCTCCAAACATTACCAAACATAGGCCTCGTAGTCCGAACCGTTCCTGAGCCGAGGCCTCAAATCCTAAAGGAATCACGACTTTCGAAGAGCCCGAACTTGCGGTCCGCACAAACCTAGAAAAGCGAACTTCGCACTCCGCTGGTGCGAAATTTCGCACCCAACAGGTGTGAAATTTCGCACGTAGCTATGGGTTCAAAATTTTGAACCTAGCTCCGAGTTTGAAATTTCGAACCCAGTGGGTAGAAATTTCAAACCCAGCACCAGGTTCGAAATTTCGAACCCAACCCCGGGTCCGAAATTTGGAACCCGGTGGGTGTGAAATTTCGAACACATCCTCGGGTTCGAAATTTCTGCTAGTGCGAGTGGCGGGTTCGAATTTTCTGCATGTGATCCCTATTTCTACCTACTCCTACCTAATCCTACCTACCCCCACTCCTATAAATAGCCTATGGCCTCACACTTCAAAGGGTTTGGATTTTCTTCACTTGGGACCTTCCTAGAGCTTCATGAGCCTCGCTAATGGCATCTCCTATTTGAAGAAGATGGAGAATTAAATATTCTTTTTCCCATATAACTAGCATATGGCAATTATGAAAGTGAATGTAATGAGCATGGCTCTACCTTGTAATTCTTGAGTGACTAATAAAAGTTCAACATCCTTCCAAAGTGGACGCAGGCCTAATCTGTGGTCGAACCACTATTAATTCTCGTGTCATTTACCGCTTTCTCTTACTTAGTCTTGTGACAAAATTAACTATTCCTAGTAATAGGAATCTTTGGTGTTTACGACATTTTTTGCTGTCAACAAAAATATTTTAACTGATTTAACCAATGCATTGGTAAATTGATTTTTCGTCTCTTTTGATAAAGGCACAGTGAGTATATTTTTGGTTACCGATCCGCTCATAAACTGGTACCAATAACTTACATCATTGTCATTTTCTAGGATACCACAAAAGTGATCCACCACTAACCGATGCTAAAATTACATTCCATTTAATTTATTAATTGTATTTGGGTATAATTAATGTTATAGTAGTATTTATGCAATCAAACCAACTTCATATCTGCTCTTATAACACATGTTAACAAAACCTTCACAAGTAATAACATACTCATGATTATTTTCTTGCAAGGTACTGAAATGATTCACCAAACGAGAAATACAGCCACTCTTGACAAATCTGCCATCAGCTCCGTTTGAGTTACCATGCCTAGTCTGACTTCTTACACTAGCCTTACCCCACACCGGTATTTCCATATTCACTATTATATTGTGTACATGATACATTGTATGAAAACTTTATACGTGAGAAAATTGGGCACTACACTTCTTTCCGTATATCTGCTAATTTCACAAAGATAAATCTGCATATGAAATACGACAGACAATACGACTTCTAGTTCCAGGAAGAAAAAACCTGGGAGACACCTTACACACACACATTCCCCCCACCCCCACAATAGATTTACAAAGGAAATTTAAACCTATATGTCCAAATACTTTTCCTTTTTAATATAATTTAGAACTACATGGAAGCCCATGAGTCCATCAATAGATAACCGAAATATTTGAAATCTATCTGCATGTGTCTTCGAAAAAAGGATAAATATCTAATATCCAAAAAAACATATTTGGATCCGCATTCGAGAATTATCCGTCTGTTTTCTATTAAGAATATAGTCAATATTTTTTTATTTTAGTATAAAGATAGACATGTGCTAATTTCTAAATTAAGCTAATATTTTACATTATATTAATTTAATGCATATTAACTACTCAAAACCATTATTTATTTATTTTTCACACCTTTATAATTAGTAGGATTGAAAGAAAAGTTAAAGCTAAGAAATATTTTATTTACATTTCTAAATTTATCGATTGTTAGCATATAAGAATCATTCACATCCACGCGTACCCGTGAATGCAGATATATAATATTTGAAAATAACTTCGGATGCGAATATGAATATGTTCCAATTTAAAACTTTTATTAAGTAGTATCAAAAAATATTGTTGCCAAACCTGTATTTTATTATTACATTCAATAAGTTTTTTGTTAATCCAAATTTTTGGAAGCATTAGACTTGTAATATCACATAAGACAAATAGAAGTGTACTTTCTATTATTTTAATGTTATATGTTTTGTACCAAAGTTAAACTTCGGCATGAAATATACAAAAATAATTAGCTACAACTTGTGAACGAATGCAGTTTTTGCATATCACTACATATAACGAAATCAAAATCATTCTTACAACCCAAGCAGTCTCTTTTTCTATCTTTTTCTATGCATCTGTGTACAACACAGGGACTCATATATCTGTTTCTAGTCCTATCTTACCATTATTTATAACCCAAAGACTCAACTAACTGTTACTAATACTATATTAATATATGTATACTACAAAGAAACTCATCAAGCACGTTCATATCATCCCGTATAGTATTTTTCAAATACCAAAACAACCAAATAGATCAGTCCAAATCAATTGAACAAAACACGTAACCAGAAACAGAAACATAACATGCTCCTCTTTCTCGAGCCTGCTTTCTTCACCTTCCTCGTCATAGACGTTTGAACCTGAACAAAAGCAAGCCCCAACAAAAAATAACATACATTATGAAACTCTAGATCACGAAATTCGTACATTCTTCCTTTATCGATGAGTCTATTTTCTGCTTCGACTCTACAATCTCTTCTTCTATGTCCTCCTTCTCCTGTGGCGGTGCCGATTTATCATCTTCGGACAGTGGCCGCTTCTGAGACGGCACTCTTCTTACACTAACAAAAATTTAGTATGATTTCAGTAACAATAAATAATAGGAGACCTGCATGATTTGGGGAAGCGGTTTTGGTTAAAACCAGAGCAATGAATTTTGAAAGCGTGATTTGAGGAAGCAGTTTTGATTTGGAGAAGAGAGGAGTAATGCCATTTTTTAGGTCTGGGAAGTTTTTTATTTTGGATTAAATGTAATTATGATAAGGGGGAACGAAAAATAAGAATGAGAAGGGAAAATATCATGCCGGTTTGATATGGCTCAAACCCTTATCATACGGACTAATCTAAATTTTGGACCCTCTACTGTTAGATTTTAGGGGTTGGGGAGTTATGGATTGGCTAAGCTATAGCAAATGAAATTTGAAATAGCTATGAGTTGTATCAAATTTGATATGGCTTTAAGCCGTATCAATTCATCGCATCCTGATGTGCTAATTTTTTTTTTTTTTTTTTTTGTATAGTGATCTAGAGCTAGGAAATGTTTTATCTGCTTGATTTGATGTACCGCACACTCAGCCATTGCTGGTACGCATTGACCTAAAATCCTACTTCTAATTTGCTAATTAGCTACAATATTTTGACAAGTGTGTCTCCCCACGAGAGACGCTGGCACAAGCCCCGAGTTAACTATCTATCATGATCCGACGTGCAGGATGTGCCACTATTATAGGTTCGTACATGCTCTGCTAAATAACAACTTATTTACGCCCTCATCCAAGTCTCCTCGAATGAGCGTTTTCTATTGGTATGTTATCTATCATGATTTTGAATCTGCCACTAGTAAGAATCTCCACTATTTTCTATTAACAAGTTTTATATAATGATTCGACAACTACATCTAATATGTCATTGGAACGGGCTCCCATCATTCATCTATTTGTCGGTTACTTACCAAATTCCGCATCAATCTGCCACTGGTACGGACCCTCAAAAATAATAACGCTCCTTATCTCGGTCCTCGAACTGGTTCTAATTTGTTAACTTAATCCAAGATCTAAGTGTCATTCCTTTAGACCAGTCCCAGAATTGAGCCCAACCTAAGTGCCCAGTCCTTGACTTGAGCCTATGATGTTCTATTTTTTAATCATAATAGGTTATATTCTTTTATTTTTATCATTATTTTTCTTACATATCAATACCATTCTCAATTATCATCATAAGTTGTTCATTATTCAAACTTCTTAAATTGTAACGCTTGTCAGAGTTTAATGCAAATTTTTACAATTTTTTCTAGTTCAGTCTGATTCACGTTTATTGTAGATCTATAGTCTATACAGATGTTCCATGTAAAATTAGTATTCTTTTATTTATTCTATGTTAGCAAAGTTTACAATTTATACCAATTCTCTCATGGCGAACTTCTATCTTTTTCTCTTGACGACTTAGATCTATCTCTTCCATACACCTCCACTCTAACCCACCTCTTATCTTGCCACCTTTCTTCCATCAACACAGATGACCAAGAACAAAAAAGCCTCTTCTCTAATCTTCGATGACAACCAGATCTAGAAGTCGCTCAAAATCGCTCCAGTCCTTGTCTGACTCTGATTTAGACCCTGAAATCGCTGCTCATGCGACTCCACCTTTGCCCATTTATACTCTGCCAGAATCACATCCCTTGAATGCATTGATAGCTGAAGCTAACGCTGCTGCCAATTCCATAAGCTTATCTTGCGTGGCGTGTGTCAGGCGAGAGTTCTACATTTGGTGGCAAAGTTACTCCGCATGTATTAGGGGAAGAAAATGCTAATTAGGGTATGAATTCGTTTATTTATGCTTGTGATTTGGGTATTGGTAGTAACAAACGAGGTGATGCGGTGCCTGAGGATGTTGCTTTACTTGGCAATCGATCCCCTTGCACCATGAACTGTGAAAACCAGCAACGCCTACCACCTGTTCGGAAAAAAATTCCTACCTATGTGTCATCAATGCCTTCAGTGCCTTCTTATGTAGCTGCTAATGCAAAGCCAGTGTGGACATCTCTGTTCGGTGCCATCCCCAAGATTACTGGAGATTACACACCACTCGACTTCTTAATTCCGATGATGATCATCATACGGTTCCACCTTCGAAAATACTCCGGGGAGGAACATCATTTTTGAAAGGACATCTTGTTGGCTTTTTCTTAGACTTTGAAGCTCCAGGTGTGGACATGATCACTAAGTGTCGTTCGACTTAGAGAGTACGAGGTGCTACGAGATTAACTTTGGTAGATGGCCTCTACTACTTTAAATTTTCGCTACATTAGGAAAAATTTCGTGTCTTAGAGTGGCCGCCGGTAATAATCGATGGAAAACCATTTATTATAACTATATGGAGAACTCCAGATAATAGGGTAAAAGAGAGTATTTTCAATTCCAATCTGGACCCAATTCACACACGTTCTCTCGGTTCTACAACCTTTTATTGGTCTGAACTTCCTAGCCTGTCATATTAGTAAATTGAAATGCTTTGATGCTAACACATAAGCTAGAAGGAACTTTGTGTACGTACGTGCCTTGATTGGGATCACCGCAGATAAGCCCTTACAATCTAAGATCAAAGTTAGGATAGAAGAATGTGAATATTCTGTTGATGTTAAATATAAATGGTTCATGACATGTAAAGCCTTTGGCCATATGGTGGATAAGTGTGGTTTCGCAGTAGGTTCCTTACCTTTGCCTAAAAACCCACTTCCTCGTCCTCTTATTAGGGTATGGGTTGCAAAGGCTAGGGCGGAAATTCCTGTTTCTAACCCGTCCTACGGATGGTATGAAGGATGTAACTTCGAATGTTGATACTCCTAATTCTATTTTACCTGATGTACCTCCTGATCCTAATATTTCTTGGGATGAGGGAGAGCGTGCTTGGGTACACGCTCCCTGTGGCATGCATTGTGATCTAGATCATTATTACTTCACATATGTTAAAAAAGTCGGAGATCATTGTCGCATCTTCTATAGGCTGTCGGTACGGATTTGAAAATGTGGGAAGTGAGTGAGAGTACTGCAAACTTTGATACTCTGCAGGACTTAGTATGGGATAGGAACCTAATTTTTCACCCTTGCATCATCATCAGTCTATATGGAAGATTTGGTACATCGCTTTTGGGTCTGCGAATGGAACATGACACCCTATATAGCAACGTTCGAGGAGGCCGATTCTAATAATGATGAGGTATAGCTTACCTTGTATTTTCCTTTCATTCGTAAACTATGTTGTAATCATGAATATTTTGTTATCTAAATAGTTACTAGTAGCTATAACCAGATTTTTAATCAGTGCATGTGCAGAGTAACAGTATTTATCATTTATAACAAAAAATGTTACAAATCACTTTAAAACCGGTCGGCCTTGCTAAAAAAAATTTGTAAACAAACTACAAATAAACCTATTTCTTAAAAATACCATTATACCAAAAAAAGGTTCTAACACCCAAATTATCCTTATTCGTAGCGAATTATAACTAAAAATGAATTGAAATGCAATAGACACGCAAGATTTATAGTTGTTCGGCGTTAACGAGCCTACGTCAGTTTACACGATTCTGATTATATAATTGAACGCATGTGCAATCATAATCTTCTCTCAATCTAACTTTTACAATGATGATTCACTTAGCAAATTAAAGATATCTCTGCTTAGAAATAGAAGAAGTATGATAATGGTAGAATATGAACTCTCAATTGCCAAAAAGATCCGAAAACATGCTAAGTTTTGGGCTATTTATAGGCAACTTCTACAGGCGGTTCGTGAAGACACGTGGCAATCATCCTGAAAATCTCGGAGTCGTTCGTGAGTGAGTGGAGAAGTGCTCAATATGACCGTTATTGACACGTGTCGCAAGATCCTTGGTTTTCGATTCGTGGCTTGATGGGAATTGACCAAGTCATGGCCATCTTTACTTGAGGCAGGGTTGGTTCGTGACCCATATGCACGACCCGGGTCGTCAGGTACAGGCACGAGTGGGTCACAAGAATGGACGGTGAGGGGTCACGATCTGAGTCACGAACCGGCATCCAAGAGGAGGTCACAAATCGAATTCTGAGCATCACGAGCCAGGGTGCATTTGTCTTGAACTTGGATGTGCAAGCCTTCGTCCATCTAATCGTGAATACTTGTACTCTGGTGGCTTGGTCAAAAAAATACCCAACATTTTGCCCCCTCAAAGTACGTTTCATCAAGGATGGAATGTGCTTTGAAATCCTCAAAGTGTTTGTTCCTGAACCGACGAGCACTGATAGTCGTGTCTGTTTGTAGCGTCACACTACTTCATGAAATCATTTTTTCCAATGTTTTGAGACGTGTTTAAATATTAGACTGGGTTTCCAATTATTCTGCAATATGCTTGCCGATCTCCGACTTTTAGATATATTGCTTACAATTCATTAGGTAAATCATCAAACTTTCCTTTGTTATTGATAGGAAATTATTTCATTGATTTTTACTGAGATGCTTTGACAGGCCTTTAACAATCTTTTTGGGTTCCTCATGCTTTCGCTGGAACCCTAGACACCAAGTTCGGGCTAAACAAGGGATCTCACGAATGGCAAGTGGACCCTGCTTCCGAGCAGACTTGTACGTGCCTAGGCCGAGTGCCTTTAGTTAAATAGACCGAGCCCAAGTATCACATCGGAGAGACGGGTCATAGTAGAAATTTCTTGCTCCCTAAACCGAAACCTTAGATTCCCCTTTCTTCTTTTAACTTGAATTGCAGCTCCCCAAATCCGATTAATAGGTATCCAACCCCTTATTTCTGATTTATGCCTTTTAATTCATGAATTGAGGTCGATTCTTACTCATACCTTCATGCTTTCCCCTTGAGAATCCCCAACATCACTATTCCTGGTGTTAGTGCCAGTGTAGATCGGTGGTGTCAGTCGTGCCTATGCAGTGGCCCCAGAGGCGCGAGTTAACTGATTCATGTGTGGATTCTTGAGGGAAGAGCAGTTCGTCGAGCGTTAAGAAAGTAATTTAGGGTGTATGATGGCCTTTATGTTTGTGACCATGCTATGTAGTAGGGGATTGTATGAGAGGATGTACTCAGTTGATGGCAGCTCGTGGTAGTGGTTTGAAAACACATTGGTCTTTATGGATTCGCTCGTGGAGAGGTCGATCGTGTCGTGAAAGCAGCATGTAAAGGCGGTCGTGTCAGGCCAAGCTCCAGCAATTTGTCTCATTATGGGGGTTTGGTTGAGGTGAGCGAGCCTAACCAGATTGCAACTGGGATGGGATATTCAATCGATGAAACGTGTCGTTGCTCATCACAAGAGGGTTGATCCATGCATACAACCTGATATCAACATGAACACAAACCGATTTTCCATGAACTAGTTTAATGTACATGAGCCGAGTTGTGCAGGCGAGCCGATTCTGCACTCACGGATCAGTTTCATATAGCAAGTCTTACTTACCCCTTGTAGCTATTGATGACCACGAGCTGAACTCCACTTGCAAAATGGAGTGTATTAGCGAATCAATCACGATATTGTGAAAGCTAGCCTATCCACGAGCCAACTTTACACTCATTTCGGTAGCATGAATTAATCAAACATGCTAACATATAACCTGAGTACATCGACGAACAGTTAGGTTAAAGCCGTTGAATGGATCGATCTAGGCTGGACAAGAACATAACTTATCAACACATAACAACAGGTTGCGCTCTTACTTGTTTTACTTTCTGCTATTTTTTTCCATACTGCACATATTAGCGCATACTAGCACTAGCACCCACGGGGGTCATGGGTATCTGTGCACTAATATTTTACATTTATTCATCGACACAGCAAATACGTCTGAGAGGCATTCAGCAATATTATCGGATAGAAGTACAACTTCAGAATCTTCAAGTTATCACAACCCTTATGTACTCCCGTCGGACCGAGATTGGGATATCTCTGGATCAGAGTATGAGATGAATATTCATGTAGAATCATCGTCCTCTGAAAGTACGTCATTCGAGGAAGAAGAAAGAGGTGTATTTGGAGATAATCATGCTCCCTATGAATTCGAGAGTGCCGTAGAATTATACAATCCGGGTGACTCCATATCCTCCACACTTGATGATATAAACCTTAAGAAAGTATGCTTAAAGCATGAGATTCCATGGGATTACGTTAAAGTTGCGGAGGAAAAGGATATGCCCCATTCTTCTCCGTAAGGGTATATGGCCATCAGCAAGGTCATGTGTTCAATAGGCGCTATTCCTCCATTTCCTCCGATCGTCATCGATCTCCTGAGACGACTGCGTATTTCTCCCATGCAGCTTCACCCCAATGCCTATGCTGCTCTGTATACCTTGTACATCACATATGCAGAAATTCCGGACACCGAGCTTTTTTATGAATATTTGAACTTCTATGTCCACTTTAACCATTGTTCCACGGGGACCTCGAATTTCATTTTCTTCGTGTCGATCCCTGCTAAGAAAGTACAAACTAATGGAAACAACAACTTAGGCGATGCTAAATCATAGTGGTTCTATATAAAGCACCAGACTGGGTGTGCGAGGATGTGGCTGAAGTCAAGTATGTTTTAGATCCTTCAGTGCCTTCTTTAACTGCATAAATCAATGTACTAATATTTCGTTTCTTTTTACAATTCCCAATCTCAAGAAGCAAGAGGGTAGAGTATACGAACATCGCTTGTCCAGCCTTATAAATAGCTAGTCCTATTTAATGCGAACCTCCTTAAACATCATATTCTCGATATAAGACGGGGACTTAGTCAAGGTGGTAATCCTTACAAGTATATGCCCCCAGCTCAAGCTCTTGGGACGTCTAGCAGCATGCCCTCGGTGAATGGACAGGTGACCGCAGAGATCAGACATCAACTAGTCTTACCATAAGTCCTTTGCCGATGAGTGTCCATGATGATGAGGATTTGAACGTGTATAATGGAGGTGAAGTTCAAGGCAATGAACCGAAGGGTGTTTCCATCCTCGAAAGGCAACCCTCTCCGAAAACACCGCCACTGACTAAGCCTCCACCTCATGATACCGAAGGGTGCTATGACGTCAACAGTTCATCTCATCATGCTGCTCGACCCCTCATTTTACATATGCATGATGCTCGCCCGGGATTTGAGATGTGCACGATCTCTTGATGACGTGATGCTCGACCGTGCTTTCTAGTTTGCTGTGCTCGAGGCATTTTTTATACGTGACCAAGTCGTATATTTTCCTTGAAGCCAACCCATGTGTATGTTAAATGACCAAATCCACTTTATAACTAAAGCTGATCCATATGTTCCAATTACTATGTTTCTCCACATGCACAGTCATTTTGCGTTTCATGTTATTATATATATATAACATGGTGTGTGTTCGACTTTTCAATGCACGAGCATGAACTTTGTGTGACTAAGATTACTCGACCCTAGCTCCGTTGATGTATTGATAGACTCAAATTAAACAATACTGTTGTGTCATATATTATCACATAAGGAAGAACTTGCCTGTTCTTTCATGTAATGTTGTGCTATGAATTGTTTATCATAGGTCAAAGTACTGCCATGTCATCTGGAACTCGTGACCAACCTCTTTCAAATGTGCGGGTACTTTTGCTTGGTCCAAATTATACTTAGCTTTTGCCATGTGTTCCATCTTAGGTTTGTATAATGGGAACATTATTTACATTACTGCCATTTATAAGCCATGCTTACTGCTAATGTGAGACGTGAACTCCACTTACTAGTGATTTTTGTGCACGAGATAGAATTGTTCTCATATAATGATATGTGCAAACGTGCTGCTCTGTTTGACCAGAGAATTGCAGGTGTTGACCGACCGACCACCGGTGGCAATTGTGAGCGACTGACCAATGCATAATGATGTGCAATCAGACTAGTGAGTGAGCCGAATATGGTGGCCGACTTGTTCATGACAGAGAGTTCTCAACCCGTCCAACCGCTCCATGCTCGACCCGGGCTAAATAGAAATGAACGAGCAAGCTTGGTTATGTGGATACGAGCGAGCTAACTGAGTGTGCAACCAGGGTATTAATGCATGACCACATATTTCATACATAATCCATAATTATATGTTCATATTTGTGGCTGCGTATCATGATTCGTAAACACTTCCTGATTCTAATTCGTGTTAATAAGGAAGTTAATATTTGCCTATCGAAGCCTGCTTTTTTGGCTTGTGAAAGATGCGTGCTACGAAATGAACATTACTCTTGACATATTTTGCATTAAGATCCTGTTACAACTTCTTGTTCGCTAAGGCAAACCATACTTTGAATTCAAATGCTTTATATCACCTGTTTTGTAATTAAAACAAGCAATTGCTCGATTTAGGACTTATACTCACCATCAACTGTCCATACCGATAGGGGATTAGTTAGCGAATTTTATTTTGAATTGAAGAAAGTGTTTGTACAGGACTGTTTTACTCAATGGTTCATAACCCATCGAATATTATCTGCACAAATACAAAATTCTAATTCGATTTCACATTAACGCTCAAAATCAACTAATCGACTAAAGTCGACTGTAGATTTCAAACGTTATCGTTTTAATAACTTCTATAATGGTATATGATATTTCATGTTTGGGAAATATGTGTCTGCAATTTATTTTCTACCTCCTCGTTGAGAAGCTTTAATATACATGCCCCTTGTTTAGGAAGTCATTATTAGTCTTCCCCACGGGAAGAATTCCTGTTACTGAATGTTTGTTTGCTTTGTCGATCACTGCTGACGTCGGAGGCTCCATTGGATACCCCGCATATCAGAGAAGCCATTATAATCCAATGTTCGTCTCCTCTTGTCAATCGAATAGAATTATGTAGTTCATCGGACGTTATTGATTTCTCTCGTGGATAAGTTGCTTTCTCTATGGAAAGAAATTCTAGTTGTTGCATCGTTTCGCAGTGCGAACTCCAGCGATGTTTGAGGGTTGCATTGCCCCATGCCACGAACTCCCATGCTTTGTTTCACTTATAGTGAACACCAACTCTTCATTTCGCGCAACAAATTCCTGCGACCTTGGAGGGTTGCATCGCTTTGCGCCATGAACTCCCATTCTTCGTTTCACTTATAGTGAAAACCAGTGCTTTGTTTCGTGCAGCGAATTCCCACGACCTTGGAGGGTTGCATCGCTTCGCGCCATGTACTCCCATTCTTCGTTTTACTTATAATGAACTCTAGCGCTTCTTTTTGCACAATGAATTCCCGTGACCTTGGAGGGTTGCATTGCTTCACGCCACGAACTCCCAGGCTTCGTTTCACTTATAGTGAATTCTAGCGCTTCATTTTGAGCAATGAGCTCCCACGCCCTTGGAGGGTTGCATCGCTTCGTGCCACAAACTTCTACGCTTTGTTTCACTTACAGTGAACTCCAGCGCTTTGTTTCGCGCAACGAATTCCCGCGACCTTGTGGGGTTGCATCGCTTCGCGCCACGAACTCCCACGTTTTGTTTCACTTATAGTGAACACAAGCGCTTCGTTTTGCGCAACGAATTCCCACGACCTTTGGGATTTCGAATCCGTGGTTGTCCTCTTCCCACTTTACCGTTTGACTCATTGAGACTTTTCCTATTCACTTTGCAAAGTGGTGCTTTTTATCCTTGCGTTATGCATATCGATGGTTATAACAATTGACAATCGATTTGACGTTATTAGGACTATCTCACATTGTTGGAATTTGAGGAAACAAACGCCCATGGAACAGCCTGCAATGAGAAATTTGTTTTTAGCAAATTTTTTACATTTTGCAAGTAAGATATTTATACAGGCGGATAAGATTTCATTCACAAAGATATTGTTCGGTACAATGCATGTAAATCATTACAAACTGTTTACAAGAAAGTTGAACAGAAAAAAGTAAAGTAAAGGAAAATGAGATTGCTTATTCTGAGCCATGGATATTAGACCATCATCAACGATCCTCAGTTGATTATCGACCTTGGATTAACTTGAGAATTAGCTCTGTTGCTTGGACTGCATTGGTTATTTGATGCCACATACCCCTGGGGAGTTGCATAAGGATTTGCCTCTTGTGATTTCTTTACATATTGTTGTAGGCGGATCTTCCTAATCAGCTTCTCAATTAATGATTTTAGATGCCTACACTCATTGGTATTGTGACCCAGATGATTATGAAACCCGCCGAACTTCCTAGATCTCGTTACATGGTCATTAATCTTCATTGGCCAATGTTCTGGGTAATCTTCTGCATCCTTTGTGGCAAGGTCGATGTTCTCCAAAGTGTCATTCAGAGGTGTTAATTCAGATGAGTTTAGAAGAAGAAACTTTTTATTAGCTTTGTTGTCATTCCCATCATTGGCTCGCTTTTGCCATTGAGTTTTCGGTTGATTACATTGAATAGAAGCACTTTTGGGAGCTTCGAGAAGCTGGTTACCACTAATGATCTGAAGAGGAACAGGATTATCATCCACACTCACGCACTCCTCCTCTTTTTTATAGAATTTGCCAAGCGTATTCGGTCCCTTCATTTTTATCAATCTCCTGAATTCGCTTGTTTTTTCTATAGCGTCGAGTAAAGCCATGAGAATTATACATAGCTCTGGATTCCTCACTTCTGATAAGGCAACACTGAATCGACTAAGAAAGGCTTTAACAGTTTCTCCTAGCTTCTTTTTCATGGCTGAGAGCGTTATAGCATCCTTGGCTTTGGTAGCATACAAGCGAAAGTGCTCCTTGAACATTTTGGTCAGATCAGAGAACTGGTCTATGGATTTAGGTGGCAGCTTTGTGAACCATAATAACGCAACACCTTCTAAGTAGAGAGGAAAGTATGTGCATCTCATCTAGTCAGTTACTTTAGCCGTACTCATATGCCATTCGTATTTGAACAAATAGTAGTTAAGATTGACAAGGTCGTTGTACGGTTGTAGAGTTAGAGGATTAAACTTCTTTGGATACTCTACTTCAGGGAGTCTTTAAGTGAATGGAGTCCTATCAGGAGAGAAGTCCCATTCTCTTTCATCACCATTGCCAACATGATTCTTTTTCATCATTTTTTCTGTCATGTCCGAGAAGTACTCTTTAGTGTTATGCCGCTTTGCAAAGCTGAGCTCTTTACCAAATGTTCATCTGCGCATGTGATCCTGGTTAGAAAGCTTAGGTCCTTAGCCTTCCCGATGAGGAGGTTCCCCCGTGACGGGACTGTTAACACTTCGAGCTTTCATCTCAGAATGATTCTTAGCTTTTAACTTCTAGTCTTCGATAATAGCTTCTTCCTTATCACTCAACTAATCATTATCATCTTCCATGTTGTCATTGCGGTTAGGATCAGAAGCGGACAAGTTGCCATTTTCTTTGAGATCAACATGGACTTTCGGAGGGGCTGAATTTGGTTGACATTAAGGATGGCATCAAGTTTCTCCATCATAGCTTTGGTAGAAGCATCCACTCTTTGGTTTATGTTGGCAACAGCGGCGTTAAACTCGTTTCTATCACATTGGCTCCACCCGCTAAGTTTTCACTAACTTCGAAATGATTATAAAGTGGCATAGTCTCATTAGCTACATTATTATTTACCCCAACGGTTTTGCTTGTAGCTTTCTTAGATTTAACCATGATTTCGACGATGGAGGTGGTTTAGAACTTCAATGCAAGTCTTTCAACCTTGAGAGAGTGTGAGAGAATGAAGGAGATGCGAACACGGCCCCATGGTGGGCACCAAATTTTTAAACAAAAAATGGTTCAAACGCCAAAGGTGTGTGAACCGTACTTCACCGTTATGGTTAAAAATTAAAGTAGCCACAATCACAAAAGAAGAAGGAAAAAAGTAAGCAAAACCACAAAGATTTGGTTCGATCTAGGATAGATGTACGTCCAATTTTTAAGTGATTTTCATTATCATGAAGAGATTTACAAAGTTCATCATCTCATACATCTCATTTTGGCTGATTCCCTCTTTTTACAATGATTTTCCTCTCTTTAATGGCTTGATTCACTCTAGATCATTATGGAAGTGGATGGATCCTATGAATACGGTGAATGTGAGAGTGTTTGTTCCATGATTTGAGTACTTAGTGGATCAACGATGAATCCATAGCGGTTGAGTTGTGAATCGAAGCTTGGTGGAGTATTAACAGTGATTAAATAGAAGTAGAATGGTGGATCTCGGCTTAGAGATGGCGGATATCCGCTTGGAGATGGTGGATCTCATCTTGAAGGGAATGAATGAAGATCGGAGAATTCTGAGTGAGCTTGAACGGATCTCAAATGGAGATTTCAGATGATGTGAATCGAGATAGAGCGGTTTTCCATGGAGCATGAAGGAGATTTGACCCATTTTATGTTAGAGGAAGATGGAGTGAGCTTAGGAAGCCATTAATGAATCTTCGATTGCTTGAGAATGGCGGAGAAGTTAATTGGGCCGCCCTTCAGGGTGCAAGAATCGGTCCCTTGAAGCGTGGCGAAATGGAGTATTTATAGGTGAAGTTTTGACAAGGTGACAATCCCGTAATTATGGTGAACTGGGTTTTGGTCGCACATATAAGTATTTACAAAACGGCCATCGGCCAGCTGGAGCCAGTTGGGGCCAGCTGTACACAGCTGTTAAGGTATGCACGAGCGATCTCCCCTTTTAGCACGTGCAACAACTTCAAAAATAAGCGCACGACCAACCTGGCATATTTTCATGAACGAGCTAACATCACTTTGGTCCAACCGACCCTCATTTTTGCAAGATGCCATGTGTATGCATGCCTATTGATTACCCAGATATGGTTGCTGTAACACCCCGTAATTTTAATGTTAATATTCATAAATTAAGTAATAACTAATCTCAGACATGAGAATTAAGGGAAACGGGTCCACCACTGCGTTCATCTCGGAATTGTGGTTGAGATAGAGTCTGGATTTGCGTGATTGGGACTTCAAATGAAGAAGTTATGGCCATCGGAAGTTTCAAAAAAATTTAAACAGATTTCGAAAATTCAAAATTTAGAGTCAGATGGGCTAGGCGGGAAAATTCCCGCCAGGGCCAAGTCGACCATAGGGTCGACCTGGGGGTCGACTTGGCCTAACCAGGTTGACCATAGGGTCGAACTAGGGGTCGAACTTCCCCCATCCCCCCTCCCCCCCGGGTATATTTGTTTAATGACCTGTTAATGACTAGATGCTGACTCATTAGGGTTCCTGAACTGCTCTGATTGGCTAGGATTAATTCTGGGTTGATCGGACAGCCTAAACTAATCCTAAATTCTATAAAAAGACATATAGACTCAAACCCTAAAATCAAAATAAAATTAGACTCATGGCCTCCATGTCGTCACCTAGCAACTCAGAATAGCCGCCACCAATTAGAGAGGAAGAAAGCAAATTAAAGACAACAATTCAATCCAAATCAAGCCTAAAACTACAACAATGAAGTTGTCTACAACAAGGGAATGCTAATCAATTACAGAATTCCGATCCTAGAACTCAAGTCCCCTTTTTCGGTGAGTTCTGGTCACTTTTAGGTGTAAATAGATAAAAGTGAATGGTGGTAGACTATGATTTGGGTATATGTAGTTTGTTGTTATGCAAGTTTATTGTCGTGAATCATGAAATGATGCAAGTTCATTATTTTTGTGAATCATGAAATTATGTAAGTTATTGTGTGATGAATTCATGAATCTATGCAAGTCGATATCATGAATCTATGCAAGTCGTTATCATGAATCTATTCAAGTTGTTATTATGAATCTATGCAAGTCGTTATTATGAATCTATGCAAGTTGTTGTCATGAATCTATGCAAATTGTTATGAGATCATGCAAGTTATTATTCAAAAAACTATGCATGTTGTTATGTTATGCAAGTGGTTAAACATGTTGTAAATCATGAATCTATGTGAGTTGTTAATTATGTTGTTAATTCATGAACCTATGCAAGTCACCTATGCAAGTTGTTATGTTGCAAAATCATGAATCTATGCAAGATGTTAATTATGTAGTGAATCATAATTATATGCAAAGTTATCATGTCATTTTGCCTAGTTGTCGTTCTTATGCCAAAATTGTATTGAAAACGATCATCTTGTCATTCCCTTTATTTTGTTGTTATGGCGAGGCTACCTTGTAGCCTCGATGACGCCAAAAACGCAAACGGTTACGCTAGTTAAGAAACGGGGAAAAAGGGGAATTTGTAATAGGCATAGTGATTATGTTAATTGGACACATAATTCTAGTAGCGAAACATATAAATAATTACCTATTATGGCATGGGTAAAAATGGGTAAAAATGGTATGATTTGAATATGACCATTTATGGATAGGAAATTCAAATTGTTAATAAGATAGGTATTGACACCTACAAAAAGGAAAGGATTAATTAACTTAATTAACCAAAAGAGGAATGTTTAAGAAATTGAAGTCTAAAGATTTAATTGGCTTAAATACCTTAAATGGCATAAAATAAATTGTGATGAAAATTGGTATGATTTTACATAACATAAATAGATGGACATAATTGAGTCAGTTATGGCCATAGTTAAATTTGCAATTGATTGATAATTTGAATGGGGAAAGTAATTCAAATTGGGGAATGATTAATTAGGAGTAATTAATCGTCTAAGACAGGAGGTTAGGCTCTTTTGTGGTGTAAGACTGCCCGGACCCGCCAGGCAAATCCAGCTGCCACAAATGCCAGTCTAATGTGAGAGGTCTGAAGCATAAATTAATTATGTAATAGTTGTAAAGACACGAGGTTATGCTCTTTTGTGGTGTAAGACTGCCCGGACCCACCCGACAAGTCCAGCTTCCACAAATGTCAATCTAATGTGAGAGGTCTTTATAAGGTTACGGTCTTAATGAATTAAGAAACACTTAACCATATAAACATGTAGTGGGGTTAAGTGGGTGCTTTGAATGGCATGTGGAATTAAGTGGTTGCCTTGGGTGGCATGTGAAATACGTTTAGGTGTCTCAATAATTAATTAATGCTGATTAAAGACTACTTAACCTAACATAATACATATGGACTGTATGATGATAGACATAAGTTATGGTTAAGTAAAACGAATTGGATTGTGGGTGGGTTAAGTACAACTGATGGGTAGGTGGGTAATATTAATATATATAAGCCAACAAACTTAACCATTAAATAAATAGGATCAAATCAGTAGGAGGGTTAAGTACAACTGAATGGGTAGGTGGGTAATATTAATACATATAGACCCAAAAACTTAACCGGATAAAAAGGGTTATGTAATTAAAGACACCTAATGGTATACATAACCGGGGCAGAATAGTACAGTTATGTATTAAAGACACCTTTAGGGGTACGCATAACTAATGGGAATAGATAGAGTTATGTATTAAAGACACCTATAGGTACGCATAACCAATAGGTAGAATAGGGGTTATGTATTAAAGACACCTATAGGTACGCATAACTGATTGAGGTCAATGTAATTAAAGACACCTTAGGGTATACATAGTCAGTAGAAAACCTAGGGGGGATACAAGACATAGGGGAGAGCTTGTATCATGTTGTGTGGGACCCATTTCAGTCAGTAAGCCGTAGGGGTATCAAAGTAAGAACTCCGTACTAGGCGGGGAAGGGGCATGCTTACTGATTGATTGTAAGAGATCCAAAACGAGACGGATGGTGTGGGCGGAGCAAACCGACCGGGGACATGTGCATGCATGGGCCAAGCAGAGGGGGACACGACGATTGTGACACCAGTAGGTATAACTGTGCACACCTTAGGTTGCCACTTTAGGGAAGTGATACCCCCTAGTTGTGGGACCAGCACAGGGTATCTACAGAGTAGGGAGCCGATCGATTAGGGTAGTGGTTAGGGTATACCAGGACGTATGCCCTAAGTCTACCAATTTATAGTAGGAGGGTAGTGGGTACGACTAGTTGAGATAGGAGCAGGCGGCACCTATGACAGCAGCTAGGAATACACAGAACCACAACCATCGTCATCACTAGCGGAAGGGATCATCCCATCTTGATTTGACTAGCAATAGTGCAGAGTAGTTAGTAGTGAAGCATGCATACACCTTACCTTATTTGTCCTCTCATACCTGTCATATGTACCATGAATCCTCTAATCCCCTTTGTATGCCTTTCATGTTTACCTTTATTTATTTACTGGCTAAAAGTTACTGGACTCACCAGACGTATGTCTGACCTAGTATGTTTCGCCTCTTTTCTTCCATCCCCTCCCCCTAGGTTCTCATGGAGAAAACACCCAGGTTTAGTTAGGATTTGGATATCGTCTTCTAGGAGCTACTTCTGAAGTATGGCTCGATTCTTTGTCCCTTATATGGCTTGCTCTTTAATATGGGAATGTTGTTTTTCTTTTAAATACCTATGTACTCTGATGATGTAAGACAGAAGTGTTTTTATGGTTTTATGACTCATGGTATTATGTAACAAAGTATTTTGGTGATTTAATAAAATTGTTTATTTTCCGCTGCAAAATTTTTATATCTGTCTTGTGATATTCCGTGTCTATTTACCAAAAACGCTCCATTGAAGTTAAGACATTCCCTCTGTGAGTGATCTTAATGGAGGTGGGGTGTTACACTTGGTATTAGAGCTAAAGGTTACGAGATTAAATAAAAGTTTTGAAAACATTTTTCAAAAGGTTTTAAAAGAAAGTATTTTCAAAAAGGAAAGCCTAATTTGAAAAATGTTCCCCGAAAATCCATATGTAGCATCTTTCGGTCCTTTTTCTAAAATCTCTCCCTTTTTCTTCTTAGCATGTCTGAGGATCTTAACCTTCCAGAGGGTGTACCGATACCGGGATGGTTTAGGAGGTATTTGGAAGCTAGGGCTACCGCTGCAAGTCTAGCAAATGTTCCTCCTCCCCCAGCTGCACCCGTTCCTCCTCCTCCCCCTCCTTGTGTTGATACTTTTGCAAAGATATGTAAGGACTTTCGGGCAATGGGCAGGAAACCTTTTCACGGGTCGGAGGCGTTTGTTGAAGCTCGAAATTGGTTAAAGGAGGTGGAAGAATTGTTTGGAATTTTTGAGGTAGAAGATGGAAGAAAGGTCCAGTTAGCCGCCTGGTTAATGAAGGATGAGGGCTCGTTTTGGTGGGAGGCCACTAATGGAGAGCGTCCAGTTGATACTTGGCCGGATTTCAGGCGTAAGTTTGACGCGAAATTTCTCTCACGAGCAGAAGAAAATCTATACATGGAATGGTTCTTGGCATTGAAGCAGGGGGATCTGTCAATAAAAGAATACGTCAACAAGTTCAATCAGTTGGCAAGGTTTGGCTTAGACTTGGTAAACACACCTGAGAAGAAGGCTCTGAGATTTGTTAAAGGCTTGAATGAGCCGATACATGGATTGGCTATGACCCACGTTCCCATGGGGGCCAATTTTGAAAAGCTGGTGGATATGGCCCTAATGCATGAAGAGGACAAGGGAGCAAAGAAAGAGGAAAAAGTTGAAGGGACATTGAAAAATGAGAAGGCAAGACCCAAGAAAGGACAGCAACAGCAACAGCAGAAGAAATGCAAGAAGGATGACAAGGGAAAGGATAAGAGGAAATGCCACTATTGTGGGAAAGAAGGTCACCTAGTCAAAGAATGTAAAAGGAGGAAGTTCAATTGCTTTAAGTGTGGAGAGGTATGACACTTCTCCAAGGAATGCTCGAAGGCGCAGGGATCGCAAGGGACTTCTGGAGGGCAGGCAAATGCTCTCGTGGAAAATGGATAGGATAGAGATAGGAAAAATTTATGTAAAAGGGTTTGAAATTACCTGTGATAGTTATCAAAAACTTGAATGTGACATTTGTGTGCTCAAGCTTATGGGCTATGGTTGGTTCTAAATGGACCATCTTTCTATGTAGAGGGCCGTTCTAGATTTTGAGAGGAGGGTCGTTAAGTTTCTAACTTGTCATGGGAAGACCCCCAAAGTTGTGACCCGCAAGGGTCTGTTATGCTTAGCTTTATGAGAATCATTCTGTAATCTGATCTGAAAGTATCTGAAAATTTCTGAGGGATAGGAGTTTCTACTCGAAGCATGAAGTAGATCTCCAGTTTTGACATTGATTAATGGGGGTAATTCTTTGGGTGTCAGTCTGATGTTGATTTCGGTCTTCAGGGCTGAGACTTAGGGAATTATTCTCTTAACCGATGTCAAATAGGAACAGAGCTTTTGTTTTCGTTATATCATTTGTTTATATCCCATCGACTGGATCTTCGACCTTCAGATAGGAAATCCATGGATGTAAACATGTGCTTGGGATATGTTATGTTTGATGGTTGCAAGTGGATGCAAGTGTTTGCCAGTGGTTGCTCGTGGATGCATTTACACACACATTTGGCACTAGATCGGCTCAAATCACTTTCATATTGCATATAAAAATGTGTGTCCATATTTAGGGTAATGGATGAACAATGGTTGTGTTATCATATGGATGCTGCATTTTGATGAATGGTTGAGCACACATGTAGAAATAATACATATCGATAGGATTCTTACGCATACATGTTGGACTCATAGCACTGACATAATTCGCATTAAGGAGGTCAACTGAATCAGCGGACCGCCTGATTTTGCATTAGATAAGGAACATTTACACACACTTTTTGCATATGTTTATACAACATTAGAAATCTTTTAAGGACAATGGATGCCTGTGTTTGATAGTTGAGTAGATGGATGATAGTATGGTAGGATGCACATTCTTCTTGACTTGAAGATTTCGGGGACGAAATCCTTTAAGGAGGGGAGAATGTAACACCCTGTAATTTTAATTTTAATATTCACAAATTAAAGAATAACTAATCTCAGACATGAGAATTAATGGAAACGGGTCGCGCCATTGCGTTCGTCTCGGAATTCTGATTGAGATAAAGTCTGAGTTTGCGTGAATTGGACTTCGTATGAAGAAGTTATGGCCATCGGAAGTTTCAGAAAAATTTAAACAGATTTCGAAAATTCAAAATTCAGAGTCAGATGGGCTAGGAGGGAAAATTCCCGCTAGGGCCAGGTCGACCATAGGTTTGACCTGGGGGTCGACCTTCCCTAACCAGGTCGACCATAGGGTCGACGTACCCCCCCCCCCCCCCGGGCAGATTTGTTTAATGACCTGTTAGTGACTATATGCTGACTCATTAGGGTTTCTGAACTGCTCTAATTGGCTGGGATTAATTCTGGGTTGATCGGACGGCCTAAACTAATTATAAACTCTATAAAAAGACATGTAGAATCAAACCCTAAAATCAAAATAAAATTAGACTCATGGCCTCCATGCCGTCACCTAGCAACTCAGAATAGCCGCCACCAATTAGAGAGGAAGAAAGCAAATTAAAGACAACAATTCAATTCAAATCAGGCCTAAAACTACAACAACGAAATTGTCTACAACAAGGGAACGCTAATCAATTACAGAATTCAGATCTCAGAACTCAAGTCCCCTTTTTCGGTGAGTTCTAGTCACTTTTAGGTTTAAATAGATAAAAGTGAATGGTGGTAGACTATGATTTGGGTATATGTTGTCTGTATTTATGCAAGTTTATTGTTGTGAATCATGAAATGATTCAAGTTCTTTATTATTGTGAATCATGAAATTATGTAAGTTATTGTGTGATGAATTCATGAATCTATGCAAGTCGTTATCATGAATCTATGCAAGTCGTTATCATGAATCTATGCAAGTTGTTATTATGAATCTATGCAAGTTGTTATTATGAATCAATGCAAGTTGTTATCATGAATCTATGCAAATTGTTATGAGATCATGTAAGTCATTATTCATAAAACTATGCAAGTTGTAATGTCATGCAAGTGGTTAAACATGTTGTAAATTATGAATCTACGTGAGTTGTTAATTATGTTGTTAATTCATGAACCTATGCAAGTTATTATGTTGCAAAATCATGAATCTATGCAAGTTGTTAATTATGTAGTGAATCATAATTATATGCAAAGTTATCATGTCATTTTCCCTATTTGTCATTCTTATGCCAAAATTGTACTGAAAACGATCATCTTGTCATTCCCTTTATTTTGTTGTTATGGCGAGGCTACCTTGTAGCCTCGATGACGCCAAAAACGCAAACGGTTACGCTAGTTAAGAAATGGGGAAAAGAGGGCATTTGTAATAGGCATAGTGATTATGAAAATTGGACACATGATTCTAGTAGGGAAACATATAAATAATTATCTATTATGACATGGGTAAAATTGGTTAAAAATGGTATAATTTGAATATGACCATTTATGGATAGGAAATTCAAATTGTTAATAAGATAGGTATTGACACCTATAAAAAGAAAAGGGTTAATTAATTAACTTAATTAATCAAAAGAAGAATGTTTAATAAATTGAAGTCAAAAGATTTAACTGGCATAAATACCTTAAATCACATAAAATAAATTGTGATGAAAATTGGTATGATTTTACATACCATAAATAGATGGACATTGTTGAGTCAATTATGGCCACAGTTAAATTTGGAATTAATTGATAATTTGAATGGGGAAAGTAATTCAAATTGGGGAACGATTAATTAGGAGTAATTAATCGTCTAAGACACGAGGTTAGGCTCTTTTGTGGTGTAAGACTGCCCGGACCCGCCCGGCAAATCCAGCTTCCACAAATGTCAATCTAATGTGAGAGGTCTTAGGCATAAACTAAATACGTAACAGTTGTAAAGACACAAGGTTAGGCTCTTTTGTGGTGTAAGACCGCCCGGACCCGCCCGGCAAATCCAGCTGCCACAAATGCCAGTCTAATGTGAGAGGTCTTTATAAGGTTACGGTCTTAATGAATTAAGAAACACTTAACTAGATAAACATGTAGTGGGGTTAAGTGGGTGCCTTGGATGGCATGTGGAATTAAGTGGGTGCCTTGGGTGGCATGTGAAATACGATTAGGTGTCTCAATAATTAATTAATGTTGATTAAAGACTACTTAACCTAACTTAATACATATGGATTGTATGATGATAGACATAAGTTAGGGTTAAGTAAAACGAATTGGATTGTGGGTGGGTTAAGTACAACTGATGGGTAGGTGGGTAATATTTATAAATAGGCCCACAAACTTAACCATTAAATAAATAGGATCAAATCAGTGGGAGGGTTAAGTACAACTGAAGGGGTAAGTGGGTAATATTAATACATATAGGCCCATAAACTTAACCGGATAAAAAGGGTTATGTAATTAAAGACACCTAATGGTATACACAACCGGGGCAGAATAGTAAAGTCATGTATTAAAGATACCTTTAGGGGTACGCATAACTAATGGGAATAGATAGAGTTATGTATTAAAGACACCCATAGGTATGCATAACTGATAGGTAGAATAGGGGTTATGTATTAAAGACACCCATAGGTACGCATAACTGATAGAGGGCTATGTAATTATAGACACCTTAGGGTATACATAGTCAGTAGAAAACCTAGTGGAGATTCAAGACATAGGGGAGAGCTTGTATCATGTTGTGTGGGACCCATTTCAGTCCGTAACCCGGAGGGGTGTCAAAGTCAGAACTCCGTACTAGGCGGGGAAGAGGCACGCTTACTGATTGATTGTAAGAGATACAAAACAAGACGGATGTTATGGGCGGCGCAAACCGACCGGGGACATGTGCATGCATGGGCCGGGCAGACTGGGACAAGACGACCGTGACACTCGTAGGTATAACTGTGCACACCTTAGGTTGCTACTTTAGGGAAGTGATACCCCCTAGTTGTGGGACCAGCACAGGGTATCTACAGAGTAGGGAGCCGATCGATTAGGGTAGTGGTTAGGGAATACCGGGACGTATGCCCTAAGTTTACCAATTTATAGTAGGAGGGTAGTGGGTACGACTAGTTGAGATAGGAGCAGGCGGCACCTTTGACAGCGGGTAGGAATACACGGAACTACCACCATCGTTATCATTAGCGGAAGCGATCATCCCATCTTGATTTGACTAGTAATAGTGCAGAGTAGTTAGTAGTGAAGCATGCATACACCTTACCTTATTTGTCCTGTCATACCTGTCATCTGTACCATGAATCCTCTTATCCACTTTGTATGTCTGTCATGTTTACCTTTATTTATTTACTGGCTAAAAATTACTGGACTCGCTAGACGTATGTCTGACCTAGTTTGTTTCGCCTCTTTTCTTCCTTTCCTTCCCTCTCTCTCTCTCTAGGTTCTCAGGGACGAAACACATAGGTTTAGTCAGGATTTGGATGTCGTCTTCTTGGAGCTACTTCTGAAGTATGGCTCGAGTCTCTGTCTCTTATATGGCTTGCTCTTAAATATGGGGAATGATGTTTTTCTTTTAAATACCTATTTATTCTGACGATGTAAGACAGAAGTGTTTTAATGGTTTTATGACTCATGGTGTTATGTAACAAAGTATTTTGGTGATTTAATAAAGTTGTTTATTTTCCGCTGTAAAATTTTTATATCTGTCTTGTGATATTCTGTGTCTGTTTACCAAAAACGCTCCACTGAAGTTAAGGAATTCCCTTTGTGAGTGACCATAATGGAGGTGGGGTGTTACAGTTGCGTTCAAAGGTCTGTTGTGTACACTTATGATCCCACGTCATCATTTTTGTTTATATTGGTCATGTCCCACACTTTTAATTCTGGAACAAGCATTATATGTATGTCTGATAATAACGTCCAAGAAGATGAGGTATGAACGACCATTATATTTTACACTTTGCCATTTTATTTTTTAGTGAAAGTGGGAACAACATTTACAGAAAATGCCACCGCTCTTCTATTTTGTAAATATGGGTCCAGAAATTACCATCATGCCATCACGTTAACAATTCTACTCATCATACTACTCGACCCCTCGTTTTACATATGCATGATGCTCGACCGAGATTTGTGAGGTGCACGACCTCTTAATGACGTGATTCTCGACCATGCTTTCTAGTTTGCTGTGCTCGAGCTATTTTTTATACGTGACCAAGATATGTATTTTCCTTGAAGCCAATCCACGTGTATCTTAAATGACCAAATCCACTTTATAACTATAATTGATCCATATGTTCCAATTACTTCTATGTTTCTCCACATGCATAGTCATTTTGCGTTTCATGTTATTATATAAAATGGTATGTGTTCGACTTATCAAAGCACGAGCATGAACTTTATGTGACTGAGATTGCTCGACCCCAGCTCCGTTGATGTATTGTTTGACTCAAATTAAATAATACTGTTGTGTCATATATTATCCCATAAGGAAGAACTTGCCTGTTCTTCCATGTAATATTGTGCTATGAGTTGTTTATCATGGGTCAAAGTACTACCACGTCATCTTGAACTCATGACTAAACTCTTCCCAATGTGCGGATACTTTTGCTTGGTCCAAATTATACATAACTTTTGCTCCATCTCATGCATGGTTTGTATAATGGGAACATTATTTACATTACTTTCATTTATAAGCCATGCTTGATGCTAATGTGAGACGTGAACTCCACTTACTAGTCATTTTGTGAACGAGATAGAATTGTTCTGATATAATGATACGTGCGAACGAGCTGCTGTGTTTGACCATAGGAATGCAGGTGATGATCGACCGACCACTGGTGGCAATTATGAGCATCTGACCACTGCGTAATGATGTGCGATAAGACTAGTGAGCGATCCAAAAAAGGTGGTCGACCTGTTCATGACACAGAGTGCTCGACCCGTCCAACCACTCCTTACTCGACCTGAGCTAAACGGAAATGAGTGAGCGAGTTAGGTTTTGTGGATACGAGCGAGCTGACTGAGCGTGCAACCAGGGTATTAATATATGACCACATATTTAATATATAATCCATGCTTATACGTTCATATTTATGGCAGCGTGTCATCGTTTGTAAACACTTCCCGATTCTGAACCGCGTTAATAACGGGGTTAACAATTATGTGTTGTATTGTCCCATGCTTCTTATACTTGTTTGTCATTTTTGCATGACAAATGACTCGTCGTTGCTATTCTCATCGGGATCTTCGTGAATACACGTCCGGATTCAATCCTGTCACCGAGCATGACCGCGGTGACAGACGCGGGAGAGATAGCAGGAAGCACTATGATTTCCACCAACCTCATTCTTCACGCTCTCAGTCTCCCCCAAAGCTCAATATTGAGAAGCACTATAATCGTCAAACTCAGCATGAGGGAGGTAAGCAGCCACCCAAAGCTTCGATCCCTCCGAAGAGTGTCTACCCTTAGGAGAAATCTGCCAAAAAGCAGGCCAAGGAAAAGTGTAAGGATCCAAGCAAAGAGTTGGAAAAGGGGAAGAAAGCTCTTGTCCCTTCCAAGAAATCGATATTACCACTACGCAGTCGGTAGCTCTCATTACTGAAAATCAGCAAAATTTGAAATGTTTGCGTGAGCAGTTCCCTGATCTCTACATCCGAAGTATGCACTTTATCCCTGATCTTGAACTGATTCTTGATAATCGGGAAACAGAGGTGATGGATCGGGTAGGCTTCGTGGCTAAATAGCACAAAAGAATAAAGAAGCATGCCAAGAAGCTCTCCGAGATCATCTGTCGTCTTGAACTTGATGTAAAGGATGGACGTGAAAGGGCATAATATGATGTTAAGTCCAGAGATGAGGCTGAGAGGAAATTAGAAGAAGCACAGTTCTAACTTGCCCTTGCCCAGCGGGCAGCAGAGAATTACAAGAAGCAATACGAGGAGATGGAAAAGCGTTTCCACACTGAACTCGATTCAAATAGCAAGGAGTGGACGACCATGAGGAAGAGATAGAGGACCTCAGATCTGCCAACACCGAGTTAAAACTGTCGCATGATCGCCTTGCTGAGGAGAAAGCTACTTTGGAGAAGGAAATGACAAGTTTGAAGGACAAGCTAGCTTATGCTAAGGATTGAGCTGTTCTCGCTGAAGGACATGCTAATCAAGCCCTCGAGTCTGCTTCCAGTGCTACCATTAAACTTGCCACGACTGAACAGGAGATAGAAGAATTTGATGAGTTACTGATATTCTTCTCTGCTCAGGTCATTCGAACCCAGACATTTCCTGGATCAAGAACTATCCTACCACTCTAGTTGACATGTGGGACCAAATTGTTGAAGGTGAAAAGCAACGTTTACAGGTTGAGGCTATTGATTTGGGCCAGCTCATGAAAGCTTATTGTAGGGGTGAGGAATCCGAGCGTGTAGCAGAAGGGAGGCATTTAATTAAAGAATCTATGGAAGAGGAGAGGCGCAATCGTAAAGGTAAGAATCAGTTTGAGGAACGTTCTAGCATGTTGTTGAACTCAAAGCTGCTGAGGTCGAGGAGTACAATTCTGATGATTCGCTGATTCCTGAAGTTGCTATTCCTCCCCTTGCAGAGGTTTCTACTACAGCTCCAGGCGAGCAATCAGCGGAAGGTATCTCTACATTTTCCCCACAATTTGTCAAGGCTATTATAGCTTTTCGTTGCATTATGGAGCAAAAGGCTGAGAGGACTACATTCTCTCCTAAACTAATAATTGTTGCTTCTCGTGATTCAGATGTTAGGCCCACTGAAGGAATCAGAAATAAACAAGCAGAAGTTGAGGCGGCCAAGAAAGCCAATGTACCATCAAGCATAGAGACTTCTGAAGACGCCGAGATAATTGATGCGCTGAAGGAAACTGATGGTGACAACGGAGATGAGTAGGAAGATGTTTTCATTACGGGGGGTACAGAGAAGGACGATGGCATGACCTTAGCCGAGAGGATGGCTAAGAATGATGAGCTTCTAGAGGTTAAATTGGAGGAAGAGCCTTTAAATGTACCACCTCTCGCTGCGGCTACTACCGGTTCTGGGTTGATTATAAAATTGTCTAAATCAATTCCTACACAGCTCGCATCCTAGTCCTATGGCGCTCCACAAGACCCTCCTTCGAAGAAGTAAAAAAGGAAAAAGCATGAAATATCTGATGCTAGCAAGGAGGAGCCAGAGAAACAGCAGCGGGAGAAGAAGCCAAAGTCTTCCCCATAGCCCAAATAGAGCTCGTTTCTTTATGTTTTGTCTTTAGATTTCCACTAGCCCCTTGTTGCAGTCGCGAGTGTGGCCCTCGCGTTTTATCAAGTTTCGCTTTATAGTCTTGCAGTTAATAAATAAAAGTTATGTTTCTTTTGCATTGTTGTGTACCCGCAAATTTGTAATACTTGGTCATGTACATAAATGTTCAAGTTATAACTAAGTTGAAACCACATCATACATTGTCCCTGTGGTAAAAATTTATGATTCCCGCATTCATCTAGATGTGTATGTATATGTGTATGCCCCCAATCAATCGAAAACATGGTGCCTAGCCAGGGCTTGTTGAGGATTGATTACGATTGATTAAGATTAACTATGTACTTCCCTCCATGTCCGGAAATGAAGGGTTCGGGGTCAGCTTTAATTCTTGCCCCCAGTTCTGCAGCGGGGTAGGAGCCCTTTCGTGGCATTTAATCGGAACACCTTTATACTCTCCTATCGTATGCCCAGGATAGAGTTTGAAATAAGCTTTTAGTATGGTCCCCAATCCTTCAATGGGATAGGAGTTTATGTATGAAGCCCAGCCCTTGGTGCCTTCATACTCTCTTATTGGACGCCAAGGGAAGAGTACGGTTAAGGCGGTCTTCCGATTGTGGTGCACCTTCACGCCTTATGGGTGTTTTAATTTCTCGTCCTTTTAGGTATCGTTTTATTTGCTCGTTCTTCATAATCTTTCTCGAATCGTGAGAGTTAAAGCGCCGATAGTCATGTCATTTACTGTGACGGCCGGCAATTCCGCTCGATCCGAATCAGTCGTTAAACCGATCTAAACCGTTCGAAACCCCTGATCGTTTTGAGAACAGGACAAAATAGAACGTAGATGGAAGAACATTTTATTGCTATTACAGCAATTCCATCAGATACAAGAATATACAGAGTATAAATGAATAAATTACATTCGATAAGTATCAGAGATTACAATAAATTACATAGCAGCGGAAAATAATACAAAGCACAACTGAAGGTGATATACGGATACAGAGCTTTACGGATATCATTCCAGCTGTAAACCAGGATCCTGTGAATATAAATCTGCAAAACCAAAACTACTAGCTGCCCGTGTGGAAAATAGGGGCACCCGGAGTTTAGGTTAAAACAATAAACTCCAGGTCAGTCATGTGACTGGTGTGAGAAATAAAACAGTTATTAATATTGGTTTTAAAGTTAGCTAAATCAAGGGACCACGCCGTATAACACGGAACGGGTTTCCTCCCAAGAATACCAGTGCATAGAACAAACAGCGCAATGCTAAATAAAGAAAAATGAAACTGTTATAAGACCCAGGTCCCATCACACAATGCAACGCAAGCCGGAGGATAGGGTTTTCCCTTATAACAGCCAAAGCATGCTTGATACGTTTAAAACAATTCATTTGATACTATAATAAGTGTATAGTGTCAGAACAATTTCAATCATAAATATAAATCATAGACGGCATGGGTACCATATATCATGTCGTCATACTAGTTCTACAATTAAAACCGCAATACACGTATTGGAAATTGGATTTCCGTCATGAGTCGAGGCAAGGGGCAAGCTCCTCTCCGCTTCGAGACACTCTAGCAAATGTATCAGGACTACACACTCTGGGCAACCCTGGGATCCTCCAAGGCCGGTCCTCACTTACGTTAGAGGATTAATTATGCCTGAACACGCGTTTCCCGGCCCTATAGGACCTATAATCGAGACGCCTCGCATCTAAACCACAAAGGTGAAAAGTATATAAATGTCAGGGCTGGTAGGTCACTGACACCACCCATAGCTAGAAAGAAACGCCGTGCTCTCCTTGGGTCCTCATCCCATTTTTGACTCATACCGAGGTGTGAGGCTCGCGAATTCACATTATACACAAAGCTACCACGTAGGCCTTGCTTTGATCATCAACCACAAGACTCTGCTTTTCAACAAAAGCCTTGATCCATGCAACTCAGCGTGCCACACAAGCAGTTCATGCCATTTGATTGATGTCTATCAATATATAACCTCTAAGCTCGTACGTTTCAGAGAAGGGCGTTAAGCAAAAAAATAAATTCTCCGCCGCCAAACAGATATATATTTAACAGAAATCAATCAACACAGAATAAAATCCAATGTCAGACACACAATCCATTTACAAGTTCGTTCTAGGTCTGAACGAAACCGGAGGCACTTTCCTCGCATATCCATCGATCTCCAAGTACGTCTGGACGACCACCAACAGATTCCCTCATCTTGGGTGTACAACCCAATCAAGATCATCAGTAATCACCCAAACGATGCGAAGACTTCCAGTCTTCAACCACCGTCTTCATCTTCGACATATCGTCGAATCGGTTATTCAGAATGGGTATAAACCCGGACTTTCCGAACAACCCGCGTATATTTAAAACAAATGTTACACAAACACAACATACGCCTCATTCCAATGCAGAATATTCTTTTATTCACAAAATCATATTCTTAGGGAAGGGTTCCCATTAATTTTATCCAAGATAAATTCTTTAAAATTTATCCTATAATCTTCCTTTGGATGTCATTTCAAACCAAATTATGGTCTTACAAACTAGTCGAGATTAGCGAACCGTGCCGAAGTAATTATTTATTTTATTTCCCAATCCCAACCTATTCATCCCATGAAGCAAAGCTGGTAATACTCTATATCTAACACCATGGTGTTATCGGTAAAATTAATTACCATTTCACGTTCAAATCTAATTAAAGATTTAACTATCGCTTTGGAGCAAAACTGGTGATACTCCATTCTCGATCATTTTCTAAATTTGATAATTTAAATTATCAATTCACATTTCATTCTAATTGCAGATTCATTGAACTCCTTTTTCTGGGTTAAAGAACTAGTGTCATTTAAAACACAGTTCACGACAAACCCAAATCACATTTTATTTATTATCGGGTTAAAGAACAAGTGTTATTTAAAAACACCGTTCACGATAAACCCACAAATCAATTCTATTTAAAACCTGTTTCAAATCCAATTTATTTATTTAAAAATAAATGGGTTTTAATCTCAGTTCAAAACTAGTTCATTTCGATAAAAATCTATTTTTATCTTTTCAAATATGGAGTTTTTCATCCCAATTTTTCCCAAATCATTTCTTATGATTTTAGACAAATTATTACCATTTTTAATAATTTTGTCAAGGCCAGTACAGTCGATTTCCATCAATGGCCATCGAACTGCACTTACAGCGACCTTTTTCAAATTTGATTTGGATGTATCTCCAAATCCAACCGTTAGATTTCAAATTTCTAATATTCGTTAGAAAGCTCTTTTCGATACGAACCCAACGGTTCCGATTTTAGGAGAATCCGACGGTCGGATCTCCCGTAATGTCCGTTTAAAGTAAATGGTCGAAATTCACGAACTGCCGCGGCGCGGCGCGTTCTATTCAGGCCATTATATTATATATATAATATATACAATATATATTTTGTCGATTACTATTCAAAACGAATTTTATAAATAGTTTTGAATTCGTTTCAAAAACAATTTCAACTTCCATTTCAATCCAAAGCAAAATTGAATTCTTCTTTATAAATTCGTTTTAAAATTCATTTCTATTCAATTCAAATTTCAATTCAATTTGAATTCATTTCAATTCGCTTTCAATTCAATTTGAATTCGTTTTCAATTCAATTTGAATTCGTTTTCAATTCAATTCAATTTCAAAGTCGTTTTCTATTCGATTCAATTCAAATTGGTTTTCTATTCGACTTAAATCAAATTCGTTTTCTAATCAATTTAAATCAAATTCGTTTTCTATTTCATTTGAATTCAATTTGTTTTCTATTCAATTTAATTCAGAATCGTTTTATATTCAATTCATTTCGAAATCATTTTATATTCAATTCATTACAAAATCATTTTTATATTCCATTCATTTCCGTTTTCTATTAGAATCAAATTCATTATATATTCAATTGAAATCAAATTCGTTTTATATACAATTCGAATTCAATTCGTTATATATTCAATTTGAATTCGTTTTCTATTCAATTTGATTCAAATTTTATTTCAAAATATGCGATTTCGAAATCACTTTTCAATATTCATTTTAAAATGAATAAAATCGATATAAATATCGTTCACGTCAAAATGGCGTCAATCTAACCAACACGGCTTCATATATTTCTATTTTCAAATGTTCTATTCAACAAATGAATATTTATTTTTGTCAACACACGACTAATCTCAACGAATGAGTACTGTCCACGTGTGACTATTTTTGTTATTTAATATATTTTATAAAAATTCAGGTATCTATCGTTTGATATTGAATCAGACTCCAACCGTAATTTAGTAAGAGAAAGATTCCCTGAATATTAACCCCGAAGGCCGAAACCAACATCAGATTAATATCCAGGAGACCACTCATCTCATATATTTTCCAGTTGATTTCAAATTCTATATATGATAAAGATGTAAATTTTATTGTTAAAATATTTCGTTCAACACATGACTAATCTCAACGGATGAGTACAGTCAACACATGAACCTTTATTTTATAATATTCTTTATCTTCTAAATTGGAATGAGGCCCAATCAATCACCATATAATGTTAATTATATGGATTTTCATACATCACACGTATATAATAGCATTGAAAAATAATCAACCATCAACCAAAGTGCACTACACTGTATAAGCATCAAATATAGATATCTAACGCTTATAACAGCCTATCAATCAATCGATCGACATATTTAATCAATCAGGATGAGTGAACTTCAAATTTCATCCCAACACCCGTGTGGGGTTTCAAGCAATCAAACACAGATTTTATTTGTGCAGTTGGGCAATGTGTAAAATTTATCGACCCAATCAATGTCCTTCAAATAGGTGTACATAAACAAACCGTCTGGTTTTAAATGAATATTTATTTATACACATTCACGTTAAAAATTATATTTTTAACGATAGAACATTTTAATTTAACATATGAATTTCTATTCAGTTCATTTACAAAATAAAAATGATATTTTTCTAACTTATTTTAGAAAATTTCGGCGGCATAACGACACGATACTAGAAACGGGACAAGGCCTAGCCTTATCCCCGGTCTAGTGAAGGCCCACGCCATTCACACATCAATCAAATCAATTTCATTTCACCAAACAATTCAATCCAAACCAAATAATCTAACTAATTTTTGCAATCAAACAAACAAGTCCATGGTCTGTGGACGATTGTATCGAGTGCTACTAAGCACCGTCTGCATCCTAGTATATATATAATTAGAAAAGAAATTGAAGAGCGAGAAATTCTCACCGATAGCTATCCAACTTCACGACACTTCATTTATAGAAATCTTCGCCATTCCCGCCTTTTGTCGCTTTCGTTGCCCATAGCCACTACATATATAAAAATCGAATTTTTACTTCGCTTTTCAATATATAAAAATCGAATTTTTACTATTCTATTCAATATATAAAAATCGAATTTTTACTATGCTATTCAATATATAAAAATCAATTTTTTACTATTCTATTCAATATATAAAAATCGAATTTTTACTATTCTGTTTAATATATAAAAATCTAATTTTTATACCGCTACCATATAAATATAAATTCTATTTTTACAACGCTATTCTCTATTTAAAGACTCCGCCCTTTCAACTATGTCATTATAAAAATCACATCTTTATTTTGCTACACTTATAAAGATGCTATTTTTAATATTCCTATCATGTAAAAATTATATTTTAATTCTCTACATAAACAAAAATCAAATTTTTACACCTTCTATATAGTAAAGATTATATTTTTAATACTTTAAATATATAAAAATCAAATTTTTAATTCTTTAAATATATAAAAACCATATTTCATATTTTTCAAAAGCAAAGCATATTAGGCTATTTTATTTTTAAAAACCCGTTTTTAATCTATGCTATGTATATATTTTCAGTTTTTTTTCCATGCTAATTATACATAAAACAGCATTTTTATTTTGCTAAAATATAAAAGAAAATAGAAAAAAAAACTGATTTTTATATAAAAATAAATAAATAAATCACTTACAGTAAATCGAAGGAGGAAGAGGGGGGTTTACTGCTGTTCTGAGGGGGGCATCGGCGCTGGGCGAGGTCGGCGTGGCCAGAGGCGATGGGGGGGCCCACGACGGCTGGCGGTTCGGGTTCCAGGGTGCTAGGGCTTGGGGTTTCGTGCGCGTCGAGGTTTCGAGGTGGAGAAGGGAGCGGGGCCAAGGAGAAGGAGGGGGACGGTCGGAGGTGAGCCGCGCCTGTGAGCGGCGGCGGCGGTGGCGTGCTCCGGTAGGGGGAGCGACGAGCTCCTCCTTTTTCTTTTTTTCTTTTTTTTTCTGCTCGAATGATTTTGAACGTGGGGGGGGGGGGGGGGCAATGTGATTTAAGGAGGAGGGAGAGAGAAAGTTTATTTTATTATTTTATTTTAATTATTTATGAAAAAGTTGACTTTTACAAACGAACTCGAAACGAGGCCCACCGCCTGTCGTTCATAGCATTTTACCCCCTTTCCGATCACAATGGGATATGTATCGTAAGCTGATTCGATCGTTTGAATCAGTTTCCGTCAAAATCTACATATAACTCTATATATTGAATTTGAACGCGCATTTCAATTTACCGGGGTCACATACTAACTTGAAAAATTCCAGAAAAATATTTTCTAGCTTCATATTGACAATACGGTCCTAACAAAACTAGTTTCGTCGAATTCGAGACCGTTGGAAAAATGGCCATTTTCCAGTCGATTAAAATCAACTAGAACTGGTCAAACGCGTTTTCCTTTGCCACGCTCACATATTGATTCGAAAAATTATGAAATTTGGAATCTAGCAATAACTTGACATCACGGATCCAACAAAAGTGGTTTCGTCGAAATCCGAGGTCGTTTGCAAAATTTCCATTTTTAAGGGCCTGAATTCCATAGCGACTATTCAGAATTTTCAACTGGACATATCTTTCGATTCCCGCTATGAAATTTTGATTTTTCGGATTCGTTGCAAAGATATCATCAATTAGATCCTAATTTTTTTGGTTTCACTAAAATCCGGATTGTTTTGCACCCGGTACATTCAATTGAAGTTTGAAATCGAATTATCGAACTACCGCGCCATTTTCAATTCTATTTATAATTATATATAATTATTTATATTCTAACGACGACGCGTATAAATATATATGTTCGAATTATATTCAAAATAAATTCCTCGTCGACATTATTTAAAATAATCTATTTTAAATATTCTAAATTCATTAAAATTGCCAAAATAAAAATTTTAAACTGGTTCAGAATTTCCGGGTTATTACAATCTCCCCCACTTAAAAATTTTCGTCCCTGAAAAGGAACAAAGTCGAAAGTGGTTTGATTTATCAACTCTACGTTCAATCTGGCTTCCATTCTCCAACTTTTCAGTTTTTGAGAATTTTCAAATTTTCAAAAATTTGCCTAACACCCTAAATTTTCGAAAAAATTCGCCATAACCTCCCCTGCACCATGAGCCACGGGAAAATCCCGAAATTGCCATACAGGACTTCTGATCTCAAAAAGAAAAAGAAAAAGCAAAGCGGCTAACCGATAGGCTCATAAAATCATCATCACCCAAACAAAACAGTAAATTATGTAGTAAACGTGTACCTATTTGTCGGGCAAACAAATTTTATTCTTCGGCTCTAGCCTCCTTTCTATGACCTGTTTAATGTAAGTACATGTATCTGAAAGCAAATGCGACAAATTTTCAATACAATTTAATATTTGATGTAATTAGGCTTAATGGTTCAAAATTATCAAACAAATAAACAAACAACACAAACATCAATCAATTAGTGAATTAACGTTTCAAATTCATAATTTTACTACATATAAAGAAAATCTTGTTTTTGATGCCAATTCACAACAATGTATTCTAGCTATATTTTGGTTCTCACACCAGTCTAATGGAAATATATAGAAATCACACCTTCGAGACACGAACATAAATTTTGGTGATGGAGCTCCATCATCAAAATCATCTCCGAGCGACTAGAGTGTAATCCTATATCTATCCAGTATATTAAAACTTCGAATATACGTTCATGACGCCTATATAAAAAACCTTTATATATTGGATTGTCCATACTCAATATAAATAAATAATCAAATACATACAAAGTGATTTAAATTTTCAAAACAAAATTGTTTTCATTTGAAAAATATACTCTTCACACCCGTTCTAGGATACTACTGATCCCATCTCTAACGAGTCATTCTAATTGGATATTACAAATCCAATATCTGATGAATTCTTTCGTATGGTTCTAATGTGTCTTGTTCTCGAGCTCTGTAAACCAAAGCTCTGATACCAAATGTGACGGCCGGGAATTTCGCTCGATCCGAATCAGTCGTTAAACCAATCTAAACCATTCGAAACCCCTGATCGTTTTGAGAATAGGACAAAATAGAATGTAGACGGAAGAACATTTTATTGCTATTACAACAATTCCATCAGATACAAGAATATACAGAGTATAAATGAATAAATTACATTCGATAAATATCAGAGATTACAATAAATTACATAGCAGCGGAAAATAATACAAAGCACAACTGAAGGTGATATACGGATACAGAGCTTTTCGGATATCGTTCCAGTTGTAAACCAGGATCCTGTGAATATAAATCTGCAAAACCAAAACTACTAGCTGCCCGTGTGGAAAATAGGGGCACCCAGAGTTTAGGTTAAAACAATAAACTCCAGGTCAGTCATGTGACTGGTGTGAGAACTAAAACAGTTATTAATATTGGTTTTAAAGTTAGGTAAATCAAGGGACCACGCCGTATAACACGGAACGGGTTTCCTCCCAAGAATACCAGTGCATAGAACAAACAGCGCAATGCTAAATAAAGAATAATGAAGCTGTTATAACACCTTGGTCCCATCACACAATGCAACGCAAGCCGGAGGATATTGTTTTCCCTTATAACAGCCAAAGCATGCTTGATACGTTTAAAACAAATCATTTGATACTATAATAAGTGTATAGTGTCAGAACAATTTCAATCATAAATATAAATCATAGACGGCATGGATACCATATATCATGTCGCCATACTAGTTCTACAATTAAAACCGCAATACACGTATTGGAAATTGGATTTCCGTCATGAGTCGAGGCAAGGGGCAAGCTCCTCTCCACTTCGAGACACTCTAGCAAATGTCTCAGGACAACACACTCTGGGCATCCCTGGGATCCTCCAAGGCCGGTCCTCACTTACGTTAGAGGATTAATTATGCCTGAACCCACGTTTCCCGGCCCTATAGGACCTATAATCGAGGCGCCTTGCATCCAAACGACAAAGGTGAAAAGTATATAAATGTCAGGGCTGGTAGGTCACTGACACCACCCATAGCTAGAAAGAAACGTCGTGCTCTCCTTGGGTCCTCATCCCGTTTTTGACTCATACCGAGGTGTGAGGCTCGCGAATTCACATTATACACAAAGTTGCCACGTAGGTCGTGCTTTGATCATCAACCACAAGACTCTGCTTTTCAACAAAAGCCTTGATCCATGCTACTCAGCATGCCACACAGGAAGTTCATGTCATGCGAATGATGTCTATCGATATATAACCTCTAAGCTCGTACGTCTCAAAGAAGGGCGTTAAGCAAAAGAATAAATTCTCCGCCGCCAAACAGATATATATTTAACAGAAATCAATCAACACAGAATAAAATCCAATGTCAGGCACACAATCCATTTACAAGTTCGTTCTGGGTCTGAACGAAACCGGAGGCACTTTCCTCGCATATCCATCGATCTCCAAGTACGTCTGGACGACCACCAACAGATTCCCTCATCTTAGGTGTACAACCCAATCAAGATCATCAGTAATCACCCAAACGATGCGAAGACTTCCGGTCTTCAACCACCGTCTTCATCTTCGACATATCGTCGAATCGGTTATTAAGAATGGGTATAAACCCGGACTTTCCGAACAACCCGCGTATATTTAAAACAAATGTTACACAAACACAACATACGCCTCATTCCAATGCAGAATATTCTTTTATTCACAAAATCACATTCTTAGGGAAGGGTTCCCATTAATTTTATCCAAGATAAATTCTTTAAAATTTATCCTATAATCTTCCTTTGGATGTCATTTCAAACCAAATTATGGTCTTACAAACTAGTCGAGATTAGCGAACCGTGCCGAAGTAATTATTTATTTTATTTCCCAATCCCAACCTATTCATCCCATGAAGCAAAACTGGTAATACTCCATATCTAACACCATGGTGTTATCGGTAAAATTAATTACCATTTCACGTTCAAATCTAATTAAAGATTTAACTATCGCTTTGGAGCAAAACTGGTGATACTCCATTCTCGATCATTTTCTAAATTTGATAATTTAAATTATCAATTCACATTTCATTCTAATTGCAGATTCATTGAACTCCTTTTTCTGGGTTAAAGAACTAGTGTCATTTAAAACACAGTTCACGACAAACCCAAATCACATTTTATTTATTATTGGGTTAAAGAACAAGTGTGTTTTAAAAACACCGTTCACGATAAACCCACAAATCAATTCTATTTAAAACTCGTTTCAAATCCAATTTATTTATTTAAAAATAAATGGGTTTCAATCTCAGTTCAAAACTAGTTCATTTCGATAAAAATCTATTTTTATCTTTTCAAATATGGAGTTTTTCATCCTAATTTTTCCCAAATGATTTCTTATGATTTTACACAAATTATTACCATTTTTAATAATTTTGTCAAGGCCCGTACAGTCGATTTCGATCAATGGCCATCGAACTGCACTTACAACGACCTTTTTCAAATTTGATTTGGATGTATCTCCAAATCCAACCGTTAGATTTCAAATTTATAATATTCGTTAGAAAGCTCTTTTCGATACGAACCCAACGGTTCCGGTTTTACGAGAATCCGACGGTCGGATCTCCCGTAATGTCCGCTTGAAGTAAATGGTCGAAATTCACGAACTGCCGCGGCGCGGCGCGTTCTATTCAGGCCATTATATTATATATATATATAATATATTTTGTCGATTACTATTCAAAACGAATTTTATAAATAGTTTTGAATTCGTTTCAAAAACAATTTCAACTTCCATTTCAATCCAAAGCAAAATTGAATTCTTCTTTATAAATTCGTTTTAAAATTCATTTCTATTCAATTCAAATTTCAATTCAATTTGAATTCATTTCAATTCGCTTTCAATTCAATTTGAATTCGTTTTCAATTCAACTTGAATTCGTTTTCAATTCAATTCAATTTCAAAGTCGTTTTCTATTCGATTCAATTCAAATTGGTTTTCTATTCGACTTAAATCAAATTCGTTTTCTAATCAATTTAAATCAAATTCGTTTTCTGTTTCATTTGAATTCAATTTGTTTTCTATTCAATTTAATTTGGAATTGTTTTATATTCAATTCATTTCGAAATCGTTTTATATTCAATTCATTTCGAAATCATTTTTATATTCCATTCATTTCCGTTTTCTATTTGAATCAAATTCATTATATATTCAATTGAAATCAAATTCGTTTTATATTCAATTCGAGTTCAATTTGTTATATTTTCAATTTGAATTCGTTTTCTATTCAATTTGATTCAAATTTTGTTTCAAAATATGCGATTTCGAAATCACTTTTCAATATTCATTTAAAATGATTAAAATCGATATAAATTTCGTTCACGTCAAAATGGCGTCAATCTAACCAACACGGCTTCATATATTTCTATTTTCAAATATTCTATTCAACAAATGAATATTTATTTTTGTCAACACACAACTAGTCTCAACGAATGAGTACTGTCCACGTGTGACTCTTTTTGTTATTTAATATATTTTTTAAAAATTCAGGTATCTATCGTTTGATATTGAATCAGACTCTAACCGTAATTTAGTAAGAGAACGATTCCCTGAATATTAACCCCGCAGGCCGAAACCAACATCAGATTAATATCCAGGAGACCACTCATCTCATCTATTTTCCAGTTGATTTCTAATTCTATATATGATAAAGATGTAAATTTTATTGTTAAAATATTTCGTTCAACACATGACTAATCTCAACGGATGAGTACAGTCAGCACATGAACCTTTATTTTATAATATTCTTTATCTTCTAAATTGGAATGAGGCCCAATCAATCACCATATAATGTTAATTATATGGATTTTCATACATCACACGTATATAATAGCAATGAAAAATAATCAACCATCAACCAAAGTGCACTACACTGTATAAGCATCAAATATGGATATCTAACGCTTATAACAGCCTGTCAATCAATCGATCGACATATTTAATCAATCAGGATGAGTGAACTTCAAATTTCATCCCAACACCCGTGTGGGGTTTCAAGCAATCAAACACAGATTTTATTTGTGCAGTTGAGCGATGTGTAAAATTTATCGACCCAATCAATGTCCTTCAAATAGGTGTACATAAACAAACCGTCTAGTTTGTAAATGAATATTTATTTATACACATTCACGTTAAAAATTATAATTTTAACGATAAAATATTTTATTGTAACATATGAATTTCTATTCAGTTCATTTACAAAATAAAAATGATATTTTTCTAACTTATTTTAGAAAATTTCGGCGGCATAACGACACGATACTTGAAACGGGACAAGGCCTAGCCTTATCCCCGGTCTAGTGAAGGCCCACGCCATTCACACGTCAATCAAATCAATTTCATTTCACCAAACAATTCAATTCAAACCAAATAATCTAACTAATTTTTGCAATCAAACAAACAAGTCCATGGTCTGTGGACGATTGTGTCGGGTGCTACTAAGCACCGTCTGCAACCTAGTATATATATATAATTAGAAAAGAAATTGAAGAGTGAGAAATTCTCACCGATAGCTATCCAATTTCACGACACTTCATTTATAAAAATCTTCGCCATTTCCGCCTTTTGTCGCTTTCGTTGCCCATAGCCACTACATATATAAAAATCGAATTTTTACTTCGATTTTCAATATATAAAATTCGAATTTTTACTATTCTATTAAATATATAAAAATCGACTTTTTACTATGCTATTCAATATATAAAAATCGAATTTTTACTATGCTATTCAATATATAAAAATCGAATTTTTACTATTCTTTTCAATATATAAAAATCGAATTTTTACTATTCTATTCAATATATAAAAATCTAATTTTTATACCGTTACCATATAGATAAAAATTCTATTTTTACAACGCTATTCTCTATATAAAGACTCCGCCCTTTCAACTATATCATTATAAAAATCACATCTTTATTTTGCTACACATATAAAGATGCTATTTTTAATATTCCTATCATGTAAAAAATATATTTTTAATTCTCTACATAAACAAAAATCATATTTTTACACCTTCTATATAGTAAAGATTATATTTTTAATACTTTAAAAATATAAAAATCAAATTTTTAATTCTTTAAAAATATAAAAACCATATTTCATATTTTTCAAAAGCAAAGCATATTAGGCTATTTTATTTTTAAAAAACCCATTTTTAATCTATGCTATATATATATATATATATATATATTTTTTCAGTTTTTTTTCCATGCTAATTATACATAAAACAACATTTTTATTTTGCTAAAATATAAAAGAAAATAGAAAAAACTGATTTTTATATAAAAATAAATAAATAAATCACTTACAGTAAATCGAAGGAGGAAGAGGGGGGTTTACTGCTGTTCTGAGGGGGGCATCGGCGCTGGGCGAGGTCGGCGTGGCCAGAGGCGATGGGGGGCCCACGACGGCTGGCGGTTCGGGTTCCAGGGTGCTAGGGCTTGGGGTTTCGTCCGCGTCGAGGTTTCGAGGTGGAGAAGGGAGAGGGGCCAAGGAGAAGGAGGTAGACGGTCGGAGGTGAGCCGCGCCTGTGAGCGGCGGCGGCGGTGGCGCGCTCCGGTAGGGGGAGCGACGAGCTCCTCCTTTTTCTTTTTTTCTTTTTTTTCTGCTCGAATGATTTTGAACGTGGGGGGGGGGGGGCAACGTGATTTAAGGAGGAGGGAGAGAGAAAGTTTATTTTATTATTTTATTTTAATTATTTATGAAAAAGTTGACTTTTACAAACGAACTCGAAACGAGGCCCACCACCTGTCGTTCACAGCGTTTTACCCCCTTCCCGATCACAATGGGATATGTATCGTAAGCTGATTCGATCGTTTGAATCAGTTTCCATCAAAATCTACATATAACTCTATATATTGAATTTGAACGCGCATTTCAATTTACCGGGGTCACATACTAACTTTAAAAATTCCAGAAAAATATTTTCTAGCTTCGTATTGACGATACGGTCCTAACAAAACTAGTTTCGTCGAATTCCGAGACCGTTGGAAAAATGTCCATTTTCCAGTCGATTAAAATCAACTAAAACTAGTCAAATGCGTTTTCCTTTGCCATGCTCACATATTGATTCGAAAAATTATGAAATTTGGAATCTAGCAATAACTTGACATCACGGATCAAACAAAAGTGGTTTCGTCGAAATCCGTGGTCGTTTGCAAAATTTCCATTTTTAAGGGCCTGAATTCCATAGCGACTATTCAGAATTTTCAACTGGACATAACTTTTGATTCCCGCTATGAAATTTTGATTTTTCGGATTCGTTGGAAAGATATCATCAATTAGATCCTATTGTTTTTGGTTTCACTAAAATCCGGATTGTTTTGCACCTATTACATTCAATTGAAGTTTGAAATCGAATTATCGAACTACCGCGCCATTTTTCAATTCTATTTATAATTATATATAATTATTTATATTCTAACGACGACGCGTATAAATATATACATTCGAATTATATTCAAAATAAATTCCTCGCTGATATTATTTAAAATAATCTATTTTAAATATTATAAATTCATTAAAATTGCCAAAATAAAAATTTTAAACTGGTTCTGAATTTTCGGGTTATTACATTTACTTCATTGCCCCCTAAGCAATCTGTTATTAAGAGTTGCAGGGCCTGTAATGAGAATTACAACCATAATAGTATACCCCGGTAGAAGCAAAAGAATAAGCATAAAACAGGGCAGTAAAGGTAAATGACACACGATATTTTTATAGTGGTTCGGTCGAATCATGACCTACGCCCACTTCATAATCTTTTACTTATGCAACCAAACTATTCTAGGCAAGTCGTGCCTTTTTACATGGTCCTAAAAACAAAAGAATAAAAATGATTCAAGTCAAGTAATGCCGCAAATGTTGGGCGTTCCACACTATGGGGATTTCACTACCATCAGCGGTCGCTAGCTTGAACGATCCAATATCAAGTTTCTATAGGATGGTAAACTGTCAATCCCATTTCGGACCCAAGAAGATGGGATTTGGGAAGACACGTTTTAGAACCAGGTCACCAGGTTCGAAAGTTCAAGCCTGAACTTTCCTGTTATAATATCGGGCAACCTATTTCTTGTGCCCTGAGGCACGTAGATCCGCTTCATCGCTCTTTTCCTAAATCATTTCCAAAGATTCAAGGAGTATCTCGTTGTTAGTCATCGGGTCATAATAAGAATTTTGTGAGACGGTGTTTACAATTCAACCGAAATCACCACCTCTGATTCGATTGCGAGGAAGAAGGGGGTGTGACCCATCGCCAACTTATAGAATGTCCTATAGGCCTACAATGCTAAGGGTAACTCATCGACTCACATGGCCAAGGCTTGCTTCAATTGCTTCTTCAGAATGGACTTAATTATTTTGTTTAACGCTTCAACTTGTCCATTTGATTGCAGATATGCTACGACGGTGTATATTTTCTCTATACGATAATTCTGATAGAAGTCTCCAAATTTTGAGCCATCGCATTGGATCTAATTCTCAGTTATAATGATTTTCGGGATCCCAAATCGACATATGAAACGATGAAGTTTATCACTTGCTGTGCTGTGATCGTGGTCAACGGTTCTACTTCGGCCCATTTCGTAAAGTAATCCATGACCACAATTGCAAATTTCGCTCCGTGTTTGGTGATTGGTAGGCTTCCAATGATGTCAATTCCCCAAACAGAGAACGACCATGGGCTCACTATTGTCTTCAGTCGGCTTGGGGATGCTCTGGGAATCTTGGCAAATTTCTGGCACCTATCGCAACACCGTGCATATTTAGCCGCATATTTATTCACAATAGGCTAGAAATAACCGTATTGTAATATTTTCTTAGCCAGTGTTTTGCCTTCGGTATGATCGCCACGTTCACCTTCGTGTACCTCCCTTAGAACCTGCTCGATGTCGTCATGGGCTATATACGGAGGAGTGGCATCGAGAATCCTTGCCGGTAAAGAACTTCGTATTGAATAATATATCTAGAGGCTTTAGAAATAATGGCATGCCTTTTTCTTTTTTTGCTTGGAAACGTTCCATTTATCAGGAAGTTCTTTATGGGCATCATCCACAACTCCTTCTCTAATTTAGCCTCCAATATCTGATCAATTTCCGTCTGATCAACACTTGGTGTTTCCAATGTTTCGATCTGGACCATTTCTATGTCTTTAGGATTGGCAGGGCTAGCCATTTTGGCTAACTTATTTGCCTTTTGATTATTTATCGAGGGATATGGGAGATATTGTAGTTCAAAACCACCCAGCAGCTTTCCTACCTCTTTTAAATATGATATGAGTCTTTTCCCTTTGTATTTAAATTCCTTTCGAACTTGGTTTACGACTATCTTAGAATCACAGGAAATGTCTAACTTTTTTATTCCTATGTCCTTTGATAGTTTTATCCCGGAAGTCAGGGCCTTGTACTCGGAGTCGTTGTTAGTGGCATGGAATTATAATCTTAGAGAATAGTAGATCGACCATCCTTTAGGAGTAACCGATACAACTCCAGCACCGGACCATCTTTCATTCTTAGCACCATCGGCGTATAGCTTCCAGGTGCTGGATTCAAACTATTGTTCTGAACGGCTGACTTCCTCGTTCGATACATCCACTTCAAGGATAGTGAATTCGGCTATGAAGTAAGCCAAATCTTGCCCCCTTATTGATCTTCGGGGTTGGAAGTTCAAATCAAATTGACTTAACTCGATATTGCACATGAGTAGCCTTGCGGATGCTTTTGGTCTCTGCAAGACCTATATGAGTCGGTGATCAGTGTATATGGTGATAGGATGTGCCTGGAAATAGTAATGAAGTTTTCTAGATGTGACCAACAGGCTATATGCCAGTTTTTATATCATAGGGTAATTTCGTTCTTCCGCCGCTAACTTCTTACTCACGTAATACACCGGCCTTTGAACTTTATCTTCCTCACTTATTAAAGCTGAATTTATTGTGTGAGATGATACTGCCAAGTATATGAATAAATCCTCAAGATCGACCGGCTTCGACAATATCGGAGGTCTCTCCAAATGATTAAGAAGGCTCTAGAAATCCTCAACACAACTGAAGTCCACTAGAAATTGCGCTTACACCGCTTTATTAAGTCGAAGAATGGAATGCACTTATTCGTGGCTTTATATATGAATCTACTTAATGCAGCAACTTTTCCAACAAAGCACTTCATGTCTTTGATTTGTCTTGGTTGTTTGATATTCCTGATGTCGAAATCTGATCTGGATTAATTTACATTTCATGTGAGCTAACAATAAAACCAAGGAATTTTTCTGAAGTAACTCCAAATGAGCACTTCATGGTGTTGAGCTTCATTCCATATCATTGAAGAATATCGAACATTTCAACCAAGTCAATGGTATGGTCGGATGATTGCCTGGAATTCACAAGAATATTATCAACATATACTTCCATTGTTTCCCCAATATGATTGTAGAACATCCGATTCACTAGGCGTTGGTACTTTGCTCCGGCATTCTTTAGGCCGAAGGGCATCACTACATAGCAGTATAGTCCCAAATCTGTGATGAAACTAGTATGCTCCTAATTCGGAATATGCATGGGGCTCTGGTTGTACCCTGAGTATGCATCCGTGAAGGATAGAATTTCGTGAACCACTGTTGAGTCCGTCAGTTGTTCAATTCTAGGGTATGGAAAGTTGTCCTTTGGGCAAGCTTTATTCAGATCCAAGAAATCAATGCATGTGTGCCACTTCCCATTAACCTTTTTGACCAGGACGGGGTTGGAAATCCATTCTGGATAAGTGGAATCTCTAATGGATTTGTTGCTTCTTAACTTCTCAACTTCCTCTTTCAAGGCAGTCGACCTCTATGAGCCAAGCATTCACCTTTTCTGCTTAACATGTGAATGCTTTGGTTGATGCTTAGTTAATGGCTCATGATTAAGGGAGATATCCCACACATATCGGCGTGGGTCCAAGCAAACACGTCTAGGTTTGCCTTCAAAAAGTCTGTTAGTTCCATCACTCGGAGAGGGTCCAACTGAGATCCTATCTTTAAGGCCATCATTGGGTCGTCATCATCGATCGGAATATCCACAGTCATTTCATTAGGTGTCGCAGTTCTTCCCTCAAGATCGTCATCCTCTCTAGGATCTATATCCTCGGATAATTCTCTGGGCGACTCCTTTGGGATTGTTCCCATTAAATGCTCTTCTGAATCCTCCTTTGCGGGGGAGGAAACACCCTAAGTCTCTATTTCCTTTCCTTCGCGTGGCATTGTTAACTCTACCATATGATAGGCTCGTCCGGTCACTTGATCTCCCCTAATCACTCCCGCTCTGGTTGGTAATTTCAATAGCTATCACCAAGGTGCAATACAATTCCTGAACTCTGCAAGGGTTGGTCGGCCTAAAAAGGAATTATAGGGTGAATCAATATCCATAACTACGAATAAGGGAATTCTCACTCTCCAGAAAACTCCCTCTCCCAAAGCGACTGGCAATTCTACAAATCCCATCGGAGTTGTTGGGGCTCCGTTGAAGCCACGTATCCATCCTTCATAGGGCTTCAAGTCCTTCGCTTCGAGCTTCATCTGGTTGAATGCTTTCTTAAATAGAATGTTAACATAACTCTGATTATCTACCAGGACCTTGTGAACTAAGGAAGGACCGATTGTGGTAGTGATCACCAAGGGGTCTTCGGTAAGGTCTTGAACTCCGATACTTTCTCTATCATGAATATGACATCATCTGACATCGTTTTCCCCTGTTTTACCGGGGAAGTATCTTCAAGATTGCCGTGCTCTCCAATTTCAGGGTGTTTGGCTACATTAACATACTGATCCATCGCCCAATTACTATGTCCAACTGGAAGGGGTCCTCCAACTATAGTATTGATGACGATTGCCTTTACCCTTTTCTTGAGCGGTAGCCCTCTGAGGTTGCTACCCTTTATTTTGCTCTAGGCTAACATGCCCCTAGTTTCTTGAGGTTGCCTTATATTCATCCAGTTTTCCTTCAATAAGAAATTTCTCTACAATATCTCTTTGATGTCAGCACTCATTCATCGAATCCGCATAGGTTCAGTGAAAAAGGCAAAAATTTCCTATTATATACTCCTTTTCTGTTGAGTCCCTTGGCGGAGGTTTCTTGTATTGGAGAACGTTTTAAGTGTCCAGGTAGATATTCTCCAGCTTGTCGTTCAATGGTGTGAGGTTTTCAAAAGTTCTGAATCGAGGCCTCTTTTGTGAGTCATTTCCCTGATTCTTTTTCTTGTTGCAGTTCGAAGTTTGGCGGCCATTGCCCTAGTTCTTATTTCCAACATTGACCTCTACCATTCTAGATGTAACACCCCGTAATTCTGTAACATTAAGTTTCACAAATTAAATTACAAATAATTTTTAGAAGAAGAAATAAGGTAAATGAGTTAAAGCATTCCGTTCGTCTCGAAATTATGCTTGAGATAGAGTCCGAGTTTGCGTAAATCGGACTCTGTATGAAGAAGTTATGGCCTTCAGAAGTTTCAAGAATTTAAATAAATAAAAACAGATTCAAAATTCGAATTCAAAACACACACCCGGGCTGGGCGGGAAATTTCCCGCCCAAGACCTAGGTCGACCAGGGGGTCGACCTGGGTGTCGACCTATGTACATAGGTCGACCAGGGAGTCGACCTCCCCCCTATAGGTCGACAAGGGGGTCGACCTAGGGGTCGACCTGCCCTGTTTTTCCAGATCTGGACTGCAACGATTTTGACCTATTCTGGACGGACTGGATGGCTTCTAGGGCGATCTAATGGCTCTAAAACACTCTCCACACCTATAAAAGAATGCCTAAAGCTAAGGTTTCTCCACACAAATTCTTTGAGGCGTCTACATGCTGTTTCTCTTTATTCTAGCCTCCACCATTAAAATAAATCTTATTCTCCATTAAAGCAAGTTATAGTTCTTCTTCAAATTGGAGATTCAAATCAAGTTAAAGCTTCAAGTTGGAACATAGGAATTCCGCTTCAAGCAACGTCACTTGAATCATATCAAATCGCCTTTTCTAAACCGATCACTACAAGTTCGGTTATTCCTTAGATTTGAACGTGTAATTGGAATTGTGAATGTAATGAATCAAAATATAGAACTACACCAATTTGCAAGTAAATTATCTTTGATTCATGCTTATGTCAAATCTAACGTTATCTATGCCTTTGGATCTAATTCTCGACTGTGGCCTAGAACTTATTGTGGCTAATTGCCATTGACTATGATTATGGGACTTTTGCCTAAGACTATGACTATGAAACTGTTGCCTGTGAAACTATCGCCTATGACTATGATTCATGACAAAGAGACTATTATATACGGCGGTGACTATAAGACTATTGCCTATGACTATGACTATGATTCATAATTCTGAGACTATTGCATATGATTCATGACAATGAGACGACTACCAAGATACATAACTCTGAGACTATTGCTTATGACATTGATTAAGAAACTATTGTGATTAGTCGCCCATGACTATTGTGGTTAATTGCCTATAACTATTGGTCAGTGACTTATGCCTATTCCCATTAACCTATTAGGTTGTACTTCGAACTGGCATTATGTTGGTCCAAATCACCTATGCCTACTCCCTTAATTATGTTGGATCTCAATTTTTGGGGTGTAACTTGTCTAGTTTATTCCTATTCACTGTTATGTACATCAAACCCATTGGAACCATTATTTTTGTATTTGGTTCATTCTTGCATGGCTAATCTTTTATATCAATTCTTGTGCTTATCCCCTGTAACTTTTGATTAGTGTCATTTCATGAGTACATAGAAAACTTGTGAAATCATGTTATACTTACGATTATGATGCGGGGATTGGGCGTAGCTTGATTAAGTTAATTTGGCATAATAAATATATTGGCATAATCTAAATTTGCTATAATAGTGAATGATTTACATACATATTAGACTTGGGCATAAATTGAAAATTTTAATTGGCCGCAAAGTGTGTAATTGGCGTGTAAACCAAGTTTTGGACATAACGGTAAACTAGAATATTAAATCTAGTTTTGACATGCACCGTAAATTGGAATATTAATCTAGATTGGGCATGAATTGCAAAAGGGGAGTATTAAATCTAAATTGGTATAAACTGCAAGTTGGGTTAATTGATTGGTAAATCAAGTTTTGGGCATAAAATATAAGTATGTAAATTTGCATGACAGTTGGAAATGATCTAGGCTGAATTGATTTACGGAAAATTTACATAAATAGTAAATATCAAAATTTGGTAAATGACGAATATGCCTAACTCGAGGTTAGACTAAGTTGTGGTATAAAACTTCCTGGAACAAACCGGCACATCCAGTGACCTCAACAATACCTGTCTAATGTGGGTGGTTAGTGCATCAAGCCCAAAAAGACCCGAGGTTAGACTGAGTTGTGGTCCAAACCTGCCCGGAACCGACCGACACATCCAGTAACCACAACAATATCTGTCCAATGTGGGTGGTTGGTGCTTTAATTACTTAATTAATTAAGGCTCATGAATAATTCAAGCTAGAAATGGTGAGGTTAAGTAACTAGGGAAACACTTAACCGTAATAACATGTTAACAAAGACAAGAAGGGTGGGGTTAAGTAAAAGAGAAAACACTTAGCCAATTCAACATGTTACCTATACGAGATTGATAGGGGTCAAGTTAATTTGGACACTTAACCAACTTAACATGTTAACAAGGCAAGATTTGTGGGGGGGATAAGTAACTAAGGGAACACTTAACCACAATAACATGTTAACTAGACAAGTGGGTAGCGTTAAGTGTTTAACATGCTAACTATACTAGATGGTGAGGTTATGTAAATTTAGAACACTTAACCGTCCTAAAATGTTAACTAGGAAAGTTGGTGAGGTTAAGTAAAATGAGAACACTTAACCGTCATAACATGTTAATTAGACAAGTGGGTGAGGTTAAGTTAATAGGACACGCTTAACCAATATATATATATATATATATATACACACACACACACACACACACACACACACACACAACATGATGTGTGAGAGGGTTAAGTAACACAAGAGGAACACTTAACCAAAATGTATATACATATAACATGATATGTGATAGGGGTTAAGTAACACAAGGGGAACACTTAACCAATATATATATGTATATGTATATGTATATGTATATATATAACATGATGTGTGGGCAGGTTAAGTTAACTTGAATGAATGGATAACACTTAACCAAGAATATACATCAACTTGAACCAGTGGGAGGGGTAAGTACATATTCGGTTGGTGGTTAATATTAGTACATATAGGCCCACAAACTTAACCATTAAATAGACATGCTTGAATCGGTGGGAGGGTTAAGTACATCACGTTTAGGCGGGTAATATCGTATATGTATAGGCCCACAAACTTAACCAGTAGGAAACCCTAGTAACGGGGACCCATTTCAGCAGTAAACCACATAGATGTATCACGGTACCCTGAGCTAGGCAGGGTAGGGCAAGATTACTTGGCTGATTATAAGCGGTCAAAAAAATAGCGGTAGGGGGTACGTCAGTGTAGGTTCTGACGGTTTACGGGCATGCACGTACTCCGAAGTGGAAAAAGCAGGCACTAGGTACCTGTAGTTATACACTGTGCATCTTGAATCATGTCGGGTCGCTATCATAAGGCTTGATACACCTTATGGTGGGGCCAGCACAGAGTTTCTACACGCAAGAGAGGGTCGACTGACACAGACACTTGGAAAATTCATACAAAGTAGGTAGCATAATCCCTAGTTGGACCTAGGTCGCGTAAACCCTGAATCCGAGAAGTGTTCAATAGGTAGCATAAACCCCAGTGGCCCTGGGTAGCGTAAACCCTAGTTGAATCTAGGAAGCGCTCGATAGTAAACCCTAGATTAGATCTAGGTAATAAATGGAATCCCCATAATAGATGTACTCCTGAAGGCAACCGTAAATACGGGGATTGGGATCATGTTATCATATGATCATAGATTACTAGTTTGGACACCAGTAGGTAGTGCAGAGATATAGAAATCAGTATAACATGGTAGTTGCGAAGCAGAGAAGGAGTAGAAGTGCATTCAGTTTAACGGTACATTCAGTTTATCTTGCCATATCCCATGCTTACCGCCATGTTATCTTGTTACTATGGTTTAGTCTTATATTTAGTTTATTCATGTCATGACCCTTTTCCTCGTTTAAATACTAAGAATCACTGGAGTTACCAGACTTTATGTTTGACCTAGTCTGCTTTTGCCTCTTTTCTTCTATTCCCCCTCCCCCCCCCCTCGGTATTAGGGAGGGAAAATCTCAGCTCATTTTGGGGCCGTTACTCTTTCCGAGCTTGAATAATCTTTAGCGCATTGCTTTGAACTCCATTTTCTACTGCTATGGTTGGCTCATGCTTTATTGGGGAATATCATTGTAATTTGTGCTTCTTATATATTAAACAAGAAGGATGCTTTCTTGTAATAAGTATTGGTGTTGTAAAACAATATTTGTACAACTGTTTTAATCAATAAAGGTTATTTATTTTTCGCTGCTTTGTTTGTCTATCTTGTAATTTTTCTGCATCTTGTACTAAAAAAATGTTCCACCGAAGTTAAGGCATTCCCTTTGTAAGTGACCTTAACGGAGGTGGGGTGTTTCACTTGGTATCAGAGCTGAAGGTTACCGGATCAGATAAAAAGATTTGAATTTTTTTTTCAAACGGTTTTAAAAGAAGCATTTTCAAAAGATAAGTTTTGTTTTAAAGGCATATTCCCCAAAGCCGTATGCACAATCTTTTGATCCTCCATTTGAATCCTTGTTTCCATCTTTCCTGTGTCTCTGCTGCTCCTAGATTCCTGGTAGGTAACCTCATGGCGGCATGGTTCCGTAGGCTTGATGAGACTACGACACTTGTCAAAGGGCAAATAAGTACCCAACTTCCATTATAGCCACAGTAGTATCACCTGCAGCTAATTTTCTTTCGAGCTTTGTAGGATACCCCGTGCGATGGAGGCATCTTTTGAGAGACATGTCAATAAGTTACACAAGGATGGCAAAGTTGGGAATGAATGGGTTTGGCTAAGGAGCACAACACAAGGATGAAGAACCCATGGATATGGACTTGGTTCACAAAGGAGGGGAGGAAAGAATAGTAAAACCTAAAACAAGAGGAAGTGTCCTTATTTTGGTATAACGGTTCGTATAATTAAGGGAAAGGGCAAAGAACAAGGGACAGGATTTTCCGGAAGGCAAGTGCATGCTCTCACCGCCAGCATACCTGAGAGAGAGGCAGTAATATATCGATTGAAAGAGTTTTTCCTTTTTGATTATCTTGTTAGTGCTCCTTCCGATTTTAGCGCTTCACATCCGTATATATCTGCTTCCATAGTTGAGTCTCTGCACCCTAGATATTGTGTAGTAGAGGATCCCATTATAGTCTCAAATCCAATTGCTGGATCGGCCCATTTATCTTTGACTTGTGAGGATTTGAGAATAGCTATATTTATTCTTATGTTTTTGGGCTATGGGTTGATTCTGGGCATTGATTGGTCAGCTAGTAATTATGAAACAAGGGTAGTTAGACTTTCGACATTCCTCGAGAATAACCTTGAAGATTTCGTACGATCCCAAGGGATCAGTATGTCTTAGCTACCTAGAATCACTTAACTTATCTATCGAAGATTTTCGATCTGTTGGGGTAATCCGTGAGTACGCAAGATGTTTTGATTAGGGTAGGGGTTTTCCCCCTAAAACTCGAGACAGACTTCCGCAGATATCTAGATGACACTGCAATGCCAGTTATGCGATCAACGAAAATTCTGGAGCAAGATTGGCGAGGATAGCCAGAGTCAGTAAAATGCTCAATTGTTTGGTTGTATTGTTAGTATCATCTCACATAGATCATCCAAATTCGAAGTAGGTATTCCTTGTGTGCTTGTCGGATAATTGTTTAGGCCTTTGGGGCTTGTACTTGAGGAACGTCGAGTTTGACTAGGATGGTTTGCATGAGAAATAAATGGTTGTGGCAGATGCCCTAAGTAGAAAAAAAAGACTGACCTTAAGAGAGGTAATAAGCACATAGTAACCATTAGCTTTAGACCCACAGACTTGCAGCATGATGGATAAGCTAAGTAGAGGAGAGTCCTCTAATCATCCCAGGATATACACTTGATATCATGGTTAATATCTGTTTATCTTGGAAAGATAGTTTGACTACATTGGATACCCTCTAGCATGGTAAGTGATCGAGGGCCTATCTTTACTAGTGGATATTTGAAATGGAGGTAAAGAAGCTTCGCAACCATGAAGTTAAATTAGATAAGGTACAGTGGAGTGGAGCTCAAGAAGATGCGACTTAGAAGACGGAAGACTAGACATGTGCATCATACCTCTTTCTTGAGGTTATATCCTTGATCTCTTTAGCTAGGAATTTTAGACATTCTTGTTTCCATCTTCTTAAGTATATCCTCTAGGTCCTATCTTCGTGATCCTTAGGTAGAAACCAATGGATATAAACATGTATTTGAAACATGTTTTGATTGATGGTTCCAAGTGATTGCTAGTGGTTGCTCGTGGATGCATATACAAACAGTAGGCACTAGATCGACTCAGTCACTTTCATATTGCATTTGCATATATGTATTTGTTTATGGATTGAACTTGATGTGTTCCATTTGAGTGAATGGTTGTGCACTCATATAGAAATGATATGTATCGTTAGGATTGCATACACATTGGACGCATGGCACTGACATAATTCGCATTAAGAAGGTCAACTGAATCAGTAGACCGCCTGATTTTGCATTAGATAAGGACATATACACACACTATGCATATAAACATGAAAGCATTAGAAATCTTTTTAAGGACAATGAATGCCTATGATTGAATGGTTGAGTAGATGGATGACTGAATGGTAGGACACATTCCTCCTAACTTGAAGATTTCGGGGACGAAATCCTTTAAGGGGGGAGACTGTAAACCCCATGATTCTGTAACATTAAGTTTCACAAATTAAAGTATAAATAATTTTTAGAAGAATAATTAAGGGAAAAGGGTTACGCCATTGCGTTCGTATCGAAATTCTGCTTGAGATAGAGTCCGAGTTTGCGTAAATCGGACTCCGTATGAAGAAGTTATGGCCTTTAGAAGTTTCAAGAATTTAAATAAATAAAAACAGATTCAAAATTCGAATTCAAAACACACACCTGGGCTGGGCGGGAAATTTCCCGCCCAGCACCTAGGTTGACAAGGGGGTCGACCTAGGGGTCGATCTGTGTACATAGGTGAGACCAGGGGGTCGAACTCCCCCCTATTGGTCGACCAGGGTGTCGACCTGGGGGTCGACCTGCCCTGTTTTTCCAGATCTGGACTGCAACGATTTTGACCTATTCTGGACGGACCGGATGGCTTCTACGGCGATCTAATGGCTCTAAAACGCTCTCTACACCTATAAAAGAATGCCTAGACCTAAGGTTTCTCCACACAAATTCTTTGAGGCGTCTACATGTTGTTTCTCTCTATTCTAGCCTCCACCATTAAAATAAATCTTATTCTCCATTAAAACAAGTTATATTTCTTCTTCAAAATGGAGATTCAAATCAAGTTAAAGCTTCAAGTTGGACCACAGGCATTCCGCTTCAAGCAACGTCACTCAAATCATAGCAAATCGCCTTTTCTAAATTGATCACTGTAAGTTCTGTTATTCCTTAGATTTAAAAGTGTAATTGGAATTGTGAATGTAATCAATCAAAATATAGAACTATACCAATTTACAAGTAAATTATCTTTGATTCATGCTTATGTCAAATCTAACGTTATGTATGCCTTTGGATCTGATTCTCGATTGTGGCCTAGAACTTATTGTGGCTAATTGCCAATGACTATGATTATGGGACTTTTGCTTAAGACTATGACTATGAAACTGTTGCCCATGAAACTATCGCTTATGACTATGATTCATGACAAAGAGACTATTACATATGATTGTGACTATAGGACTGTTGCCTATGACTATGGCTATGACTATGATTCATAATTTTGAGACTATTGCATATGATTCATGACTATGAGACTATTACCAAGATTCATGACTATGAGACTATTGCCTATGACATTGATTAAGAAACTATTGTGATTAGTCGCCCATGACTATTGTGGTTAATTTCCTATAACTATTGTAGTCAGTGACTTATGCCTATTTCCATTAACCTATTAGGTTGTACTTCGAACTGGCATTATGTTGGACCAAATCACGTATGCCTATTCCCTTAATTATGTTGGATCTCATTTTTTATGGTGTAACTTGTCTAGTTTATTCCTACTCACTGTTATGTACATCAAACCCATTGGGACCATTATTTTTGTATTTGGTTCATTCTTGCATGGCTATTCTTTTATATCTATTCTTGTGCATATCCCCTATAACTTTTGATTAGTGCAATTTCATGAGTACAAACAAAACTTGTGAAATCATGTAATACATACGATTATGATGCGGGGATTGGGCATAGCTTAATTTAGTTAATTTGGCATAATAAATATGTATATGTTGGCATAATCTAAATTTGCTATAATAGTGAATGATTTACATGCATATTGGACTTGGGCATAAATTGATAAAATTAATTGGCCGCAAAGTGTGTAATTGGCGTGTAAACCAAGTTTTGGACATAACGGTAAACTAGAATATTAAATCTAGCTTTGACATGAACCGTAAATTGGAATATTAATCTAGATTGGGCATGAATTGTAAAAGGGGAATATTAAATCTAAATTGGTATAAACTGCAAGTTACGTTAATTGATTGGTAAATCAACTTTTCGGCATAGAATACAAGTATGTTAATTTGCATGATAGTCGAATATGATCTAGGCTAAATTGATTTACGGAAAATTTACATAAATAGTAAATATGAAAATTTAGTAAAAGACGAATATGCCTAACCCGAGGTTAGACTGAGTTGTGGTGTAAAACTGCCCGGAACCGACTGACACATCCAGTGACCATAACAATACCTGTCTAATGTGGGTGGATAGTGCATTAAGCCCAGAAAGACCCGAGGTTAGACTGAGTTGTGGAGTAAACCTATCCGGAACCGACCGACACATCCAGTAACCACAATAATATCTGTCTAATGTGAGTGGTTGGTAGTTTAATTAATTAATTAAGGCTCATAAATAAATCAAGCTAGAAATGGTGAGGTTAAGTAACACGGGAACACTTAACCATAATAACATGTTAACAAAGACAAGAAGGGTAGGGTTAAGTAATCGAGAAAACACTTAGCCAGTTCAACATGTTAACCAGACAAGATTGATAGGGGTCAAGTTAATTTGGACACTTAACCAACTTAACATGTTAACAAGGCAAGATTTGTGGGTGGTTAAGTAACTAAGGGAACGCTTAACCATAATAACATGTTAACTAGACATGTGGGTAGGGTTAAGTAAGTGTTTAACATGCTAACTAGACTAGATGGTGAGGTTAAGTAAATTTAGAACACTTAACCGTCACAAGATGTTAACTAGGCAAGTGGGTGAGGTTAAGTAAAATTAGAACACTTAACCATCATAACATGTTAATTAGACAAGTGGGTGAGGTTAAGTTAATAGGACACGCTTAACCAATATATATATATATATATATATATATATATATATATATATATATATATATAACATGATATGTGATAGGGGTTAAGTAACACATGGGGAACACTTAACCAATATATATATATATATATATATATATATATATATATATATATATAACATTATGTGTGGGCAGGTTAAGTTAACTTGAATGAATGGATAACACTTAACCAAGAATGTATATCAACTTGAATTAGTGGGAGGCTTAAGTACATATCGGGTTAGTGGGTAATATTAGTACATATAGACCCACAAACTTAACTATTAAATAGACATGCTTGAATCGGTGGGAGGGTTAAGTACATCACGTGTAGGTGGGTAATATTGTATGTATATATGGGCCCACAAACTTAACCAGTAGGAAACCCTAGTAACGGGGACCCATTTCAGCAGTAACCCACATAGATGTATCACGGTACCCTGAGCTAGGCAGGGTGGGGCACGATTACCGGGCTGATTATAAGCGGTCAAAAAAAATAGCGGCATGGGGTACGTCAGTGTAGGTTCCGATGGTTTGCAGGTGTGCACGTACTCTGAAGTGGAAAAAGAAGGCACTGGGTACCAGTAGTTATACACAGTGCATCTTGAATCGTGTCGGGTCGATATCATAAGGCTTGATACGCCTTATAGTGGGGCCAGCACAGAGTATCTACACGCAAGAGACGACCGACTGACATAGACACATGGAAAATTAATACAAAGTAGGTAGCATAATCCCTAGTTGGACCTAGGTCGCGTAAACCCTGAATCCGAGAAGTGTTCAATAGGTAGCATAAACCCCAGTGGCCCTGGGTAGCGTAAACCTTGGTTGAATCTAGGAAGCGCTCGATAGTAAACCCTAGATTAGATCTAGGTAATAAATGGAATCCCCATAATAGATGTACGCCAGAAGGCAACCACAAATACGGGGATTGGGATCACGTTATCATATGATCATAGATTACTAGTTTGGACACCAGTAGGTAGTGCAGAGATATAGAAATCAGTATAACAGGGTAGTTGCGAAGCAGAGAAGGAGTAGAAGTGCATTCAGTTTAACGGTACATTCAGTTTATCTTGCCATATCCCATGCTTACCCCCATGTTATCTTGTTACTATGGTTTAGTCTTATATTTAGTTTATTCATATCATGAAACTTTTCCTCGTTTAAATACTAAGAATCACTGGACTTACCAGACTTTATGTCTGACCTCGTTTGCTTTCGCCTCTTTTCTTCTATTCCCCCCCCCCCCCCCTCCTCAGGTAGTCTGGGAGGGAAAAGCTCAGCTCATATTGGGGTCGTTACTCTTTCTAAGCTTGAAGATTCTTTGGCGCATTGCTTTGAACTCCATTTTCTACTGCTATGGCTGGCTCATGCTTTATTGGGGAATATCAATGTCAGTTTGTGCTTCTTATATATTAAACAGGACAGATGCTTTCTTGTAATAAGTACTGGTGTTGTAAAACAATCTTTGTACAAGCTGTTTTAATCAATAAAGGTTATTTATTTTTCGCTGCTTTATTTGTCTGTCTTGTAATTTTTCTGCATCTTGTACTAAAAAAATGCTCCACCGAAGTTAAGGCATTCCCTTTGTGAGTGACCTTAATGGAGGTGGGGTGTTTCACCAGAGCTTTCGCCGGACTGTTTAATGGCCGCGTTACGCTATATATCTTCCTTATCACCAACTTTTCTCTTTCGATTAGCATATATCTCTTCCTGACGTGGGCAGATATTGGCTTTCTCATAGAATATCTCCCTGGTCAGTGGCGGTTTTCCAGCTAAGTTTTTACCAAGCTCAGTACCATTATCTACTACGTCAATTAGTGCCATTAAGACATACTACTCATGAAGGTCTCTTACCTCCGTGACTGTTAAATAAAAGCGTTCGAGGTATGACCTCAAAGTTTCATCAGGGCGTTGCTTAATGAAGGACAATTCAATGACGTTCTTGGACCTCTGAGCACAGAGTTAGAATTTATTTATAAACCTTTCGCTCAATTCTCTGATGCTGGAAATCGATCACGGCGGTAGCAAGTAAACCATATTAACACTACATCCTCTAGGAAGATCAGGAATGCTTTGCATTTTACCGCGTCTGGAACAGCGGCGGCATTCATATACCACGAATATCTCATCAAGTGCTGAACATGATCGATCCTGCCTACATAACAGTTCATAATCAACATATTAAATTGTCTCGAGAATCATAAGTCTAATATATCATCAGTGAAAGGAGTATGACTGCGGTCTACACCCCAATCCTCATTTCTTTGTCCTCGGCTGTCTTCCATAATCTGCTTCACCATCGCCTCAACGTCAGCATTAGTCAAAGTGGACTAAGGGTCAACGCTTCATGCTCTACGGGAGCCTCCAATATCTCTTCAGTCCATTGCCACTCAGTCCTGGACCTAAGCAGTGCTTCCTTGCCCCTATGGCCATGGTCAGTCGTGCGGCGAGGAATTGTAGTGGTTGATTCTAAGTAGGATTAACAGTGCTTTGACCCCTGGGTAACATTCGAGATCCCACCATTGGTAACAAAGTGGGATTATTTAGATTACGATTGCCCGGTCCCAGATTAAGTATCGTTTCTTTTCGAGAAGGGAGTGACCAAATCGAATCTTTTCAACGTTTTCAGGCCTTTCCAATGGTCGGCGTTGGGGCCTGGGAGGTTCCTCTGATGCAGATGAATAATCTTGAGTAAAGCGATGAGCTGGTGAAGATGATCTCTGCCTTTGAAGTTCATTTATTTACCCACTCGTTGCAATTATATTCTCCTTCATTAAGGAACTCTCGTGTCTTTGAGCCTCCAAAGCATCATTTGTCATTTCCAACATGTCAAGTAAACGAGAAATTTCCCTTTCTGCTACTGGGGTAGAGGTAGGCAATTGGTCATTAACATTCACAGCTGGATTTAAAGGACTTGAGCCAGGCCAAGCAGAAGCATCAGAATAAGTGGAGCGGGTCACAATTTCCTTTCTGGGCTGGGGCCTGGTCACTTGTTGGAACCGGTTCGTGACCCCTTCTTGCGACCAGTTCGTGATCCCATCCTAGGACTGGGTCATGACACCCTCTTAGGGTCGGGTCGCCCCCTGAGAGCCGTGAGCTGAGGAGACCACATATGCCCGCTTCTGGACATTCTCTTCGTTAGATTCATTGGCTCGAGAGGCTCGTGAATCCTTGGATTTCTTTGCAGCCATAGTGTTTTGACTTTACTGAAGTCTTTAAAAACAAAACAGTTGGAATGCGGACTATATTCTTCGGACTTGAAAATCCAAACACTAGAATAACAATATGATGTTGAGAATTCGTTTCTCAGTGAAAGCACCAAAATGTTAGACCAAAAAGTGGTTCTAACACCCAAATTATTTTGATTTCTAGAGAATTAAAACTATAAATGAAATAAAATGCAACAAACACGCATGATTTATTGTGGTTCAGCGTTAACGAGCCTACATCCACTTTATATGATTCTGATAATACAATTGAATGCAAGTACAATCACAATCTTTTCTCAATCTCACTTTTACAACAATGATTCACTTAGCAAATTAAAGATATCACTGGTTAGAAATAGAAGAAGTATGATAATGGTAGAGTAAGAACTCTCAATTGCTAAATAGATCCCAAAAAAGCTAAGTGTTGGGCTATTTATAGGCAATTTCCGTAGGTCGTTCGTGAAGACACGTGGTATTCATCCCGAAAATCTCGCAGTCGTTCGTGAGTGAGTGGAGAAATAGTCAATATGGTCGTTACTGACACATGTCACTAGATCCTTGGTTTTCGGTTCGTGGCTTGATGGGAATTGACCAAGTCATGGCCATCTTTACTTGAGGCAGGGTCGGTTCGTGACTCATATGCACGACCCGGGTCATGGGGTATGGGCATGAGTGGGTCACGAGCTGAGTCACGAACCGTGATCCAAGAGGAGGTCACGAACCGAATTCTGAGCATCACGAGCCAGTGTGCATTTGTCTTGAGCTTGGATGTGTAACCCTTCGTCCGTCTAATCGTGAATACTTGTATTCTTGGTGGCTTGGTCAAAAAGCTAGCCAATAAATACATAAAAGTCTAAATAATTACAACACTCATCAATGGTCTTTAGCTCTAATTTATGGCCTTCTCAGATCCTGTCCTTTGGTTGATTATACAATTTTATTTTTGAAAATATCTTTTCAGTAATATTTAATTTAGGGCTCTACCTCGAGCAAAAGGAACACAGAGGGTAAATATTTGAGCATGAGAGAATAACTAGCTTTAGAGTGTCAATTATAGTGGAGCTTAGGTATTTCAGGCCATAAGATTAGCAGATTTAATATTGTTGAGCCAGGTCTTAGACCAAATATAAACCACCTGACTAAACAAATGAATGTCTCAAATTTCACAAAATATAGTTTTTAAGATTATCAGCTCGTACGTGGAAGAAATATCATCCAAGGTACTTTACGGGTCGACTTGACCCGTTTGCTGGTCATCCTATTGGTAGACCTAGGGTAGGTATGGTCGACGTTGGCCGATCTACGTTTTTTTTAGTTCTCAATATTGATGAATTCTTATTCTTTCTATAACTCTCTTATACGAACCCTGATTTTTGACAAGTTATATTCGTAGATTGCTCAAAAAATTGCCACGAACCCAATGGTCCAACTCCAGTAGTTAAAATCTAACATTTCACAAACATATTTTATTACTTAATTAATTCTTTAATTAACTACCAATACTTAAATTTTTGGTACTTGCATACATCATTATTATGTTTCTTTATGTTTTCTTTAATTTATTTACTAACATCAAATCACCTTTTTAAATTGTAAATTATAAAATTATATATATGTATATGTATATATATATATGTATATGTATATATATGTGTATATATATATATATATATATATATATATATATATATATATATACACACACACATGCACAATTGCATTTTTCTTTAAAATATTATCAATATATAAAATTTAGAAACCTTAATTTGCACATTTATAAATATGCTTATTTATAACAAAATTCAAGATTGCCTTCCTTGCCAAAAAATAAGAATGAAATTCAGTGATTAAACCTCTAAATGAATATATAAAATAAATTAAATATTCACAGAACAAACTGATAAAATTCATTATTGTTACATGCCTTGCTTCGATTAATTCTCGACTAATCTCCGTCTAGGTGATTAATCCCTAATCTATGCTACCAAGTACCCGTCTAGCGATTTTTATAACTTTGATATTAAGTAAACTCATGATTGAATAGCATAATAAATGACCTGACCTTGGTCCGACCATGGTTAAACTTGAAACTATACGGTTTCAAAACCAAATAATCTTGCATGTGCCTGAACCCAATGATCAACCATATAACCTTGAATAACCCCTTTAAACCCAAGCCTAAAAAACCGTACTTTCAAAAGAGTGATTAATACTCAATAAGTTCTTACGCTTCTTATCCTCATTATTTTATTATCTGATTGTATTTGTAAATAATATGGTTGATACTGTTATGGTTAGTGTTACTAATACTACTCTTTTGTTTTTTTTTCATAAATAATATCATGTTATAATTACTCTTTTTATTTTATTTTTACATTTCTTAATAATGTTGTTTAATTATAAACAATATCATGTTAATAATACACTACTACCACCGTATATTTGAGAATTAAATTCAGAACATTTGCGCATAATTTGTCTAAATCCAGAACATCGTCAGTGTAGGAGTTGGGAAATTCTATCCTAATCCGTATGTGTTCGAATTAGAGACAAACTGTACACATGCATTAACCTAGAGTAGTGCGTACTGACTCGGGCTATGCTTTCCCACTGCATTACCATTCCTAATTCAATGCATATTCCATACAAACTTTCTCGTTATTTACCTTTTAAGTTTCAAATGCTCCCTACATCTTCAGCTTCAACGAGAACTCACCTAATAGCTAAGTAAATAATTAAGAAGCACAGAGAAAACTATAATAGCACCCTTTTACAAGCTTGATTCAGACAGAATTTATAAATGTGTTTATTCCAAACTATATATCAATGTGTGTGTATATATATAAGCTACCTATCGCTTTATGGATAAAATTTATCCAAAATGACCACCATTGACATTCCCAATTCTTTGTTTGCCTTATATTCTATAAAAATTAAGTCAAAAACATTGCCATTTTCAGGATCTGGTTGATGAATCTGGTAAAATAGCTTCTCCTTCTTACTACGGTACTGGTGTAGTATTATGTTACACTGCTTTTGCCACCATGTGAAAGTACCTGTGATTTCATATATGCCAGCATTTTTATGTTTGGAACGTGGTTTCAGTTCAACATGAACGGCTTGAGGTCTATGATCCAATCTTTTACATGTGTACCAAGGATCTTCTGTATCTTGCCTTTGAAAAATATTCCACGTTTTGCTTATTCCTAGATGCTAACAAAATGAAACACGTCAAATGTTACAATTATCATCATCACCCTAAAAGATTTGTTCTAATACAGTGAAAGCATGGTAATCCTTATATTTTCCAAAACAGTTGACGCTTACCTGTTGTCTAATAGTTATTACTATTACTCCAACAGCATTTCTGACATAAACTTCATCGTCTGATGCTTCTTCAACATAGAACAGTACATTGCCTTTATAATATGCTTTGTATGTATTATTGACTGCTGGATGCCGATGCACATTGATAGTATATCCATTCGTTTCTGCGGTTACATGTTACGAAGATATAAGATACTAGCAGGTGTTTTTTTTCCTTAATATATTTTTGTGCAATGAAGAAAAATATACGTATTAAGAAATAATTTTATTTGCAGGTGTAGCTTACTGAAGGAAAAAAATGTGCCATTTGGGGCATGTAACCGGATCAAACTCAAATCCACTATCATTTTGTTTTCCTTTTCTACACTTAGTTTATTTTAGTTTAATGGGGTTTTAAGCATCTCTATGATTAAAAAAATTACAATTTTCCTTTATTTGAGAGTTATTAACACTAAGTTTATGTGAATGAGGAATCACGTAACAGTTTGAATCATAAAGTTACACATTTGGAAGGTAATAGGGTGAAAGAGAAAATGCATACCACGAAGAGTAAGTAAGGCTAATTGAAGTCCAATGAAAAGTATCATCGTAAAAGCCATTTTATATCTGCTAGCTAGGATTGTTTTAGCGATTTTTATTTATGTTTGATCCGACGCAACTGAGACTAATATAGAACCAAAAAGATTTATTTTTCTATTTTTCTTTTCTTTATTAATCTCATCGTGTGTGCAGCTGCTATACAAATAATGTACTCATTAAACACTACCATGCATTTGAATAAGTTTTTTAGATCTGGTTAAAAATCTTATCCGTTCTATTGAAAATCCATGATACAATATGTATCTTAGATGTCTTTCTCTGCGATTAATTGACATACTACAGCTATTTATTTCCAGCGTTCGCAAGACAACAGTTGTAATACAGGGTTTTAACAAATGGTTTTCCTTTGTTTATGCCGGTTGTAACGGACATTTAAAACAGCTTACTTGTTTTGACTGTTCTATATTTATTTACAACAACTTATTAGCATAAATTTTTTGAATATGTTCACATTTTTTTAATACACAATAACTGATAACTAGTAGTTATATAAAATAAATAATTCTTAATGGTTAATCACTTTGGACTTTGCAACAGACTTTGCACGGATGTGTGTGCGAAAGTTAATCTTGTGATTGTTATTTGGGGGTAACTATATTTGCACATTAGATGATTTCCGCGAGTCCGAGTTTGTACACATCTTTTTCACAGATGCGTGCAAAACACTGCATCCTATTGGTGTAAATCAGAGGGGCTCATATGCGTCCCCTTGGTTTCCACCAATTGGGTGAAGTGTTTTGATCACCTCACTTAAAAGTGAGGTGAACAAACAACTACACGATTTCCGCACCATTCGGTCTTCTCTTTCTTCGGGCCCTGCAGCAATTTCAGATCATTTATGAATGATAATTTATAGTTAATAATCTATAAATTCTGACTTATATGGCTAATAGTTTATAATCTACAATAATTAATGATTATAGATAAATAATTTATAACCTTCAATTATTTTAACGATTAATATTAGTACAATTGATTATTAAAAAGATAAAAAGATTAATATTTTATAACAATTACATATAAATAATAATATATCATTGTTTAATAGTTTTTGTACTTGATAATGTATTATGATTGCTAATTCAATAGTTACAATTATTTTCAATAGTTAAATGTATAAATAATGATATTAACGACTATTTGTAAATAGTTACAAACAATAATTTCAAATTTATATTTATTTTTTTATAATCACTACTAGAATGGCTTGAAATAGAGACATACAATAGTTATGGCTAGTAATGGTAAAAAATAACGGCTATCGCTAGCCATCAACAACTTCAATAAACCCGTGAACTCAAGGCAGAATTTTCACCATCCCACTTGGCCCTTTACCTTTCCCGCCAACGTTTTTTTTTTTTTAAAAAAAAAAAGGAAAAAAAAGAAACCAAACCAAGAACCGAAACCGCCGCACTCCAGTGGCAGGTCTGCCATCGCTGCTTCCGACAGTCACTGCCTTATTACTCTCTGATCGGTTACTTCTTCTCCTCTCCTAGGTTTAGGTATAATTTTATACAAATTTGTTACATTGGTTAGTTCGAGTTTTAGGTATAATTATTTTTATATATAAAAGATTATACTGTTCAAGTTTTTTAAACACGACTAATGATTAATAATCTAGAATTAGTTATTTATTTTAATTAGTAGTTAATAATTTATCATGTGAAAATACTAAATTATTGTTGATAATTTTTAAAACAGAAAAATAGTGTGAAGGAAAAAATTAACAAAAAAGTTTATCCACAAGGACAAGGGCAGAAAATTTAATCACAAGGACTAACTTTAGTGTAAATTAGGGAATGATAGTGTGTCCTTGAATTTCTTCCTTTAGACTAAAAAATGTGCTTATGGTTAAAATTTTAAATTTTTGTTCTTATGGATAATTTTTTTGTTAAGTTTGTTCTTATGCCTAAAATCCCTTTTTAAAACTATATATAAACAACAATCGATAAGTAAAAATGCATATGGTGCTAAAGCTTAAATTTTAGAGCATGTCATGCAAATTTTAGTCATTGCTAAAACTTTATTTTATATAAAACCTAAATTTTCCAAAGCACTGATTTATTTCATAGATCTGGAGGTCATCGATTCATCATTCTTTCTTCTCACAACCCAACCAATACATCAATCCCTCATTTATGCAATGTCAGTACTTCTTTAAGGACAAGGAAGCTCCAATTGCTCATCATCCCTTATATAACTGTAAATTTTGTACGAATGCCCGATGTTCGCTCGTGTCCATGACCGAAATATGTCCGTCCTAGTTTGTCCGATCTTCATTTAGGATAGGAGTTAGGACAACAAAATTTATACAAGAAAATCATATTTTGTCCATGTTCGTTCCCATTCATCCGAATTGTTCTGAGTTCCACTTAATTTGGTATATAGTTGAGAGAAACTGTAGTATAAAATTTAAAATTTGATATAAATAGTCATGTCCGACCAGGTTCGTATTCGTGTCTGACCGATTTTATTTAGGGCATGAGTTATAATAACAAAAATTGTACGAGATTCATGTCCGGTCTGATTTTATTTAAGATTGAAACTGAACACACCTCCATCTCGTTCTGTCCGACCAATTTACACCTCTAATCGCATATCACAAACCAACCAAGGCCTGGACATCCCCTACATTGCAGTCTAACCAACCAAGATTGCATAATGAAGCTTGTAAACTTGATCAACTAAGGGTTTTGTAATGATCATGAATTGGGTACAATGGTCTTGGAGGAGGAAAGCCATCGTTCTTGCATGTAGAAATTCAAGTGTGAATGTCATTTTAGATTGACTAAACCAGAAAAAGGATAGGGATCATTAAAGATGATGCTAGTAGGTGTCAGGGATGTGCAAAAGATGAAAACTGTAAAACTTGGCTCGTTAAGGGGCTCAATTGTACTGTCCTGAATCCCCATGTGCCCGGGTATCCCCTCCAATCAAATCCCCTAATTTCCGTTGTTTTGCACTTAAACCCCTGAATTGTTTGGCGACTTAAATGGGAAAAGTGTAAATCAGTGGATCTGATTGGAGAGACATGAGGGCATATAGAGACTGAGGACAGAAGAATTGAATCGTGAAGCGGTATGTCTGCGCATATCTGTGTGTGCTAGTTGGTGTCAGTATGCGCATGCCCCATAAATAATACTCCCTCCGGTTCATAATACAAAACGTTTTAGAATGTGGCACAGGAATTATGGAAAAACTCAATCGACACTTTGATCCATACTTAAATTAAGTAGGTCCCACAAATTAAGTTCTCATTTTATGTACAATCAACTTACCAATCCCATTTTCATGCATATGAAATCGTGAAGCAACCATTTAATCTCAATCATTTATTGTAAATCAAGGGCATAATTGGAATAACAAGCTAAAACGTCTTATATTTTGAATTAAATCAAATAACCTAAAACGTCATATATGTTGAACTGGAGGGAGTAAAGGATTCTGATTAATTACTGATAAGATTATTAAAGTATGTATTTCTGTATATGGATATGGGCTTGCGAATTCTCAGAGCTTGATATTTAGTCACATACATCATCATGAATTGAGTTGGTCAAATTTGGTAGGGTCGAGTCCTGCCAAAAGGTACCAGTAATACATGTCTATATATAGTTCAGAATAGTTCAGTTGATTAGAGTGAAATGAATACAATATTGTCTTCATCTTCATTTTCAGTTATCACTTGTTAGGCATAGTTTTTCAATTTATTTTTACTAGTTCTTGTTCTTTTCATTCAAATATATATCAAGTTCAAATATATATCAAGTTCTTGGCAATTTTCGTATCTACATCCAATTTCTCATGTTGAAACCCATGTTGAAACCTAAAAATACATTTGATCATTCAAATATATATCAAGTTCTCATCTGCACTCTTCGTATCTACATCCAATTTCTTGCTCATTCTTTAACTAGTTATTCATCAACTAGCCATCACCTTCTTCAGAAAATCCATAAATCACTAAGATTAGAGAAGCTTACCCCCCGACGTCCTTCCATTTTGTATCAATGTGGTTGTTGACATGCTTTTTGACAAAGCATTCACACTTATGATAAGAAACGCACTTGATTTTCAAGAAAATTCGTTCGAAAATACAAAGCGATTTGGTCGAAGTCGCAGCATGTTCGAAAAAAGATGAAAATATCGTCGATTCTTGGATCATCATTAACGGATTGAAAAAGACGTTAAAAACATCGAAAATCTTTCATGGTGAAAATACCCGATCGACGCAATCTAATCAGATCAAAATCTTTCAGTACCTAGGACAGATCACATGGAAAAACTCATCAAGACAAATTATAATGGGTTTCAGAAACTTGGCGTGATCACTCAAAATTTCGTGATCATCATGGCACGATCAAGCAAAACCGCTTGCATAGCCTCAGTCGGCAAGGATCTGCTACTTAGAAAAACCCGTGTTCATCATCTCAAAACCACATGATCGACATGGTGTGATCACATATTTTCTCTTACGTGCATCGGTCTTGGAAGTCTGCGAGAATTGGCACGGCTTTAGGGATACAAATATATGGTTTTGTATCCCATACCTGATACGAAAACCATATTTCATATTTCCCAAGGATATGAGCCCTGGGATACGATTTCATATTCTTTCAGGGGATGCGATGCTTCATTGTTTTCAACAGGCTCGAATCATCTTAGCGCATCAGCATGGTCACCACATTTCTTTGGTTTCACACGGGGGTTCAGAAAAGTGCATTTGACAAACTGGGATGTGAAATCCATGGATACGTTCTTGGCAATTCGAAATCATCCAGAGAGCATCAGGTTGATCAGCCTTTTTCCTTGAATGCACCGCATCCTGGGATGCAAAATCCAACTTGGTAAGGCGGATGCAAAGTGGCTTGGTAGAGTGGCAAAGTTATCAGGGCATGTTGATCACTCCTTTTTAGGTTATCAATACGTGGCGATCACCGATTTCCAGCATTTTCACCTAAATTCGAAATTTTCCCCCATGACTTGATTTTTTGGATGACAACCAGGGATACAAATTTCGTATCCCATTGGGATATGAAATTCGAGCTAATGCATGGAAATTTCATCTGTAAATACCCCTTTCTTGGCATTCAAAGGGGTTGGCTTGTCTTAGTATTTTTGGATCTTACGCGTATAGGAGAGCTTTCTTTGGAGCTCATTAATGGCTTCCATGGTCATTCACATGGCTTTTGGACATCTATCTTGGACATGTAAACTTCATATAGAAGTTTGCCTACAACATTTTGGCATTCACTTGGACTTCTGGCTTGCTCTTGGACATCCTTGGACATTCATGGATACTGAATCTTTTCGTTGAACATTAGTGTTCAGTCTAACCAACTTTGGCCTATATTAGTGTTCACTCTAACTCACTTTGGCCCACGTTAGTGTTCACTCTTAATCACTTTAGCCAAAGGAAGAAGAAGAAGAAGAAGTGCATTTTAGTCAAAGTTTAGAATTAACAAGACATTTGTTATTCAATTGTACAACTTTGTATATTCAAAGTGTCCGAACTAGGATGAACATTGCAATCGACAAAATGATGATGAATGATTAGTATAAAGTGGACATAACTGTTAGTTTCAAAACACTATTAAAAGTTGTGCACCCCTTTACATCTCATTGCATTTGGTTATTTGGATATTGGGTTTCTTCTAAACCCACTTTTGGAGGTTAGCATGCCCCAATAAACAATTTTATGCATCAATACTTTGGCATGCCACCAAAGGGGTGCAACAACTTCAGCTTTATTTTTAATTCTCGGATTTTCTCAGATTCACTTGGATTTCTCTCGGATTTTTCTATAGTTAAAAGGAAATAGAAAAATCATAACTTGCTATTGAGTTTGCACGAAGGAAAGTAAGGAAATTTCCTCGATCAGACATCTGTCAAACTACGTTACTCGAGAAAACATTGATGGAGTCGTCAAGGAATTAACAAAGGATTTCACTTCTTTCTTGGAACAATAAGAAAAACATTTTCTTCAATAGGAAGCTATTGTGAACACTTTTCTCTCTCGACTTGAAGGAATCCCGAGGCTGACAGGCCAAGGTAACAAGGTCGATACAAGTGCTAGTGTTCCAAAAATATTAGCTTAGGGCTTGGGGGGTAATTCTTGAAGAACAACGCTGTGTCAACACCAATCCGTAGATAGCAATCAGATTGCCAAGGCTCGGAGGCGCCATTCCCAATCTGGTTTCAGGTTCAGCTCAAGTTTTGGTTAATCAGGTTTCTGGTTTTGGTGTTAGTAATATCTCTTAGACGTCGATGCGTGCAGCTTTGGATGTAGGATCTCCCATCATACTAAATGTTGGATTTGTTCTAGTCAAGGCACATCAGGTCTTGATTAAGTCAGATATTTCGGCTATGACTCAACAATTCCCTAATGTTGGACTTGGCGCCTGGGGCACCAATTCCGGGTTAAATGATTGAAGCCAGTTTTTCTATATAGGAAATAAAACTCAAGTCGCTAACGTTATTCGACATTTCAACCGACGCGGGGAATCTTACATAAGTTTATATTGTGCTACTCGTAGCCATTTTTCTCAAGACATCTAGAATTCTCAAAACCCACCAGACATCAAATTGCTGGTGCTCGAAGCTTTCAATAGTAGGAAGGATCCTACGGTTCATCTAATGTGCTACATGCGCCATATGGAAGCTCTTTCGGCTTCGGACATTGTTATGTAAAAATGGTTCCTGGTGTGTCTCACAGAATCGCTGCCTTGTGGTTCGGGCAGTTGGAACCCAATTCTGTTAATAGTTGGAACACCTTGTTTGGAAGGTTTGTCTAGCCTAAGAATGTTATGACTCTAACAACAGTTTAGAAAAGAATATATAAGAATTTGCGTAAATTCCTTTAAAGGCTCAATGCGGTGGTGACCTCCTTCGATAGACCAGATCCGTCCATGGTTCTATAGGTCGCCGTCTCCGGCATTCTTGACAAAACTGATTTTAAAATTCATTGTGATAAGACCAGCCGAGGGACCTCGTCAAATTCTACTTCGAAGCTGAAAGATTTCTAATTGAGGAGGAGTCTTGAGATGAAAAACGGATTTATCAGATCAACTCGATAGCAGACGGGGGACCAACTGTCCCCAAAAGAGGAAAGGGTAAATCTTGGGATGATCGGAACATACATGCCTCGCATTGAGACAAAGTTCCTTCATGCACTGAGCCCACCATAGCTTGGAAAGGATCTATCTCGATGTTCATGACACTTCTCCCTTCCAAATGCCTCCTAAGAGGGACCCTACAAAAAGGAAAATTAATTCTTGTAGGTATTGTGTGTTCTGTATGTTGCTGGAAGCTTCACGATTAAGTCAAAGAACGCATCTGGAGGAGAGAGCTGCCACAATAGTCAGGACTCCGGCAACTGCGGCAACGCAAGCTCAACCACCTACAACATCTAATGATACAGGCAGGTTAGGACACGACCGCAGTGGCATCATAATCAACTGATCCTTCCCTAAGTTTCTTTTTGGCTTTCCGGACTTGGTCCGATTACTAATTTTTTTCTTTTAATTTGTGACCTTTTACTTTCTAGATTGTCCAACCTATAACCGAAGCTGCTACGCCAACTCATGCACAGGTGGGGCTGAATGTTGGTTCCTAGATATGCCCTAGCTGAGGCTATTGACCGTTGTACCTCTTTCTCGTTATTAAAAGACTACATTCCGTCTCCCCTAAATCTGATAGTGATAGCCTTTATAACAAGCATGATAGAAAACATAGCTGACTTTGCAACTAGTTATCCAACGTAGACCATCTTAATTGAGATCAACACCCCTAAGCACAAGCCTCGAAGGCCTAAACTAACATCAGACAAGCACCCAAGGGATGTCTACTTTGACGTCGAACAATCTACACAAAATGATATAAGCAAAACAAACAACATCCATAACTCTGACTATCACCACCTATCTTGCTTTGAAACCATCATTAACCATATGACTGGCTAACCTTAGCATCCGTCAAGGGCTAATGGTAACTTCGGTTCTAGCAAAACTCCATATGCCATCATGACTCGTATCTAGGCTTTCAACGATACCCAGTGTACTCGACCAGCTACTTCTAGTCTTTTGGGCATCCCCATTCTACCCCTGCTTGGAGTCCGCTATAACCTCCGAATATCGATAATCCATAAGCATTTAATATTTTTGGTCATCCAACTTGATGTCTATTCATATGCTCAAGCGACTTCTCGAGAAACCATTATCATGAACTCATGACTTTGAGTCATCTGCACATTCGTTGCATTAGGACGATCAACGCACACTTCATAACACTACGAGCATTCATTCGTGAACTTATGTCGAAGCCACGACCTTCATCGAGCCAAAAATATACTTCATTTGGACGATATTCGACTCTAATCGTTTCATCCTTTCGTTATAAATAACTTACACATCGTTTTATTCCCCCGTTCACATCGTTTCCAAAACGTTGCTGATCAATTTATACACGCTCAACACACCATGGATCGTCCTAGATCCACCACGTTTCCTTTTGCTTTCCATAGCATTTACAAAATGCTTCCATTCCCTTGCCGAACCATTATGGATCGATCATCCGATCCATGGATTTGGACCATGGTCGATCCATCTAAAATTCAGGTCTGATCCATCATTGATGCAGTTCCCGATCCATCTTCAAACCAGACCTACCCTTCCCCTTTTTACAGTGTTTCTGAAAAGCTGTCAAGCCACCACATGCCAAGTCACAAAATCTATGCCAATTTGCCAAGCCCGATCCACTGTGTAGCCCCGTTCCCGATCCAACGTTTTCCAGTGTGCCCGATCCACCAAGAAAACGTGCTTAATCCATCACTTTTTGCAGCATTGTAAACGCTGTCGATCCAAGAACTTCCGAACCATTCCATTATTGCCCGTTCCATTAAAAACTATGGATCCATCATCATTTTCACGTCCGATCCACTCCATTTCTTAGAATACAAGTTAACCGATCCACGCTCAAAATCCCCGATTCAATCCATGCTCAAAATCCCTGATCCCATCCGTGGAATTTCTTCCCGATTCGATCCAAAACCGTGCAAAGCATTCAATTTCACCAATCAATCAAACCAAACCATCAACAGTTAATAATTCAATGATTATTCATCATTCAAACATAAGAAATTCACCAAATTCATGATAAAAAATAAATGAATTAAACAAATTGATCTAACGTGTAATAATATATGAAATAACATAAAAATTTACTGATTTAAGTCGCTAGATTAGATCCTATGGTGATTCGAATGCATACCATGATGTACATCTAGGTGAAAACAATTTGAAATTTTGAAAAGAAGACCAAACAACTCATATACTATCTTCGAATTATCTTGAAAATGATGACCTACAAATACGGACAGCAAAGAATGATCTTCAAATCACCCAATTAGATGTGATCTACTCTCTCTTGATGTTGATCTAGCCTTCCTTGTTGTAGATCTTCAATCTTTTTATGTAGATTTATGATTTTAATGGAGTGGAGATTTATTTGACTGGAATAGGGAGAGTCTCAAACCCCAACAAAATAAGAAATGAAGAAAGAAAATCATTCTCCTTATCGCTACCCCATATTACAACCATCTAACCAGCCCACTACCAGGCCACCCCAAATCAGCCCACTAATGACTAGTTAACCGGTCCAGAAATTGTGTAGCACTAAAACAACAATTCCTCCCAAACCGCTGAACCAAATGTTTAATGTGACCACTCTAGGGAATTGGCAACACCATTTTGTTTCCAATGAAATCAATCTCGGCACCTAATTCGATATCACTCTAAAGTTATTCCTTGTACAAAACTAGCAAGGGAAAAATGTCATAAATAAAATTGATAAAAATTATGGACATGTCTCACATCCCCATAACCAACATATCAAAATATGAGAATGATCTGACCCTCATTGAATTAAATAAACGTATTTTATGATCCTACGATACGTAAAATGTGGGCCGTTACATCCTCCTCCTCATCCCTACCCCCCACCACTTTAGGAATTTCGCCCTTGAAATTCCAAGCAAAAACAAACAACCAAAACAATTATATATGCATACCATCCAGAAACAACCAATTTATCATCCAAACTAGCATCCATCAAGCCACGCATCCATAGCCTTAACCTAGCATGCAGAATTCTAGCGAATAGAAAATTCTGCAATACGACACGACATTTGAAGGCCATACCATTGAAGAGTTCTGGATGTATCGTCTTCATAATCTTTTCCGTTTCCTATGTACAATCGTCATCATCCTCACTCCACTGCACTTTGACTAGCTTTACCGTCTTCCTCCTAAGCTGTTTCGTGTCATTCCCCATAATGAGAAGCGACTTAAGAGGTTTCGTAACTGTAGACTTGACTTCTAGGTCTTCATGCTGTTACGGAGATACCACCACATTCGAAATCATGGACAGACTTCCATAGAAAAGACACTTGGAAAACTTTGTGCACACTCAACATCTTCTCGGGTAAATCAAATATATACGCAAGCTTCTCAGTTTGCTCAACAGTCAGAAACTGTTCGACGAATCTTGCAGCTAACTTTCCTTTACTTCTGAACCAAATAACTTGCTTCAACGACGAAATCTTCACAAAAACCATGTCACCAATGTTGAATTCCAAATCTTTTAGGCGTTTATTGGCACAACTCTTCTGACGGTCTTAGGTTGCCTTCATTCATTACCAAACGCTCTCGATTCAATCCGATGTCTCTCTGATCATCTCAGTCCCAAGTATCAACTTATATCAAGTCTCTAACCAATATGCTAAAGAATTACATGGTCTACCATAATATGCCTTGTATGGTGCCATCGCGATGCTCTACTGATAGCTATTGTTATACGCAAACTCAAATTAATGTAGATGGTTTTCCTATGATCACCCCAAGTCCAATACATAAGGTCTTAGGAGATCTTCCAAAACTTGGTTAACCCTCTCGGTTTGACCATCAGTCTGGGGATGATAAGTCGTACTTATACACAGCTAGGTTCACAAAGTCTATTGCAAACTCTTCCAAAATCCACTTCGTGAACAATGGATCTTGATCACTTACTATGCTCTTGGGTATACCTTGGAATTGAACTATCCATTTAATATAAAGCTCAGTGTTCGACGACGAATATTCGGTCGACTAGAAATCCGTCGCGAAGTGTAATAGACCGCAAGCGCATGGCACACACTTGTAGTAAGCTAACGAGTATGAGTCGATCCACCGGGAAAGAAGTACTTTTAGATTCTACTCAATCAAATTAAACCTATGATAAGAGAAATGTTAACCAACTACAACGAAACTAGCAAACTAAGAATGATAAAAACAATGAGATTAAATGACAACTTAGAAATAATTCCACTCTCTAGTTCGCATGAATCAACATAAAATGAAGCCATGATCTCATTTTTTTTTCTTCATTCGCAAATTTAGTTGATATGATTATTACAAGTATAGCATATTCATGCTATTAATTAGCACAAAATAAATTATCAAACTAAACATACCTACTAAATCAGCTTACTAGTTCTAGTGCAAAATGGCAACAAGATGAAAGTGAAATATACTTTAAGCATGACATATGAACTATTAATTAGAATTATAGACCAACAAATTTTTATTTCAACCTCCACTTAATCACCATCATCGTATGTAGATGAAGAGGTAATTAGTGAACATATGACTAAGCATTGCTTATTTGTGTAAAAAACATTGGCTATCGAACTCAATAATGAACATATAAAACCAATAACATCAGTACGACATGAAGCACAAAAAGAGAGCATGAACAAATAAATTATGTTGCAACTATATATTTAAGAGATCTTCATTACCCCTAAGTTGGAAGGGATTTGCCTCTAATATATGTAATCATGACGACAAAAATAGAATGCAACATTAAAAACAAAGGAAAAAGAGAACAAAATTAAAGATAATATATTCTACTTGCATGAAATGAAAGAGAACTACACTTTCATAAAATACATAACAAGAATTAAATTAAGAAGAAATTAAATTGCATTAAAATGAAACTTACATAAGAGGGTAATGACTAAGAAGCCATGAAAGAAAAAGAGAGCTTTCATCCTCTAAACGAAAGTAACAAAAAAGAGGATAAAAAAGAGGATAAAAGAGAGGATATTTACATGAACATATGTGAGGTATTTATATGTAATAACCCGAATTCTAACCAACCAAATTTTTTTCTTTAAAATTCTAATCCATCGAAATTCATGTTGGCTGCTCCGGTATCTTGCAGAAAAGACAGAGATATAAAATATATCAGAGCTTAGAAAATATCTCACAGCGGAATGGATAAAGTATGATATAATTAAAATATACACTTACCGTATTAATAATACTACCTAATCAGTACCCAAAGCTATCATATCTCTGCCACAAATTTAACTTGTGAGTATGTTATGAGGAGGAGGTCAAAACCCAAGTTCTGATGAGTGGACTTAATCTATACATTTTGGATAATCGTACATATACCGTTCAATTACATTTTCTTGTTTATTAGGTTACTCGGGTTATCAACATTCAAGGCTTACACACATGTACCCATCTACTTCCCAGTTGATTAACCTAATACAGTGTATATGTAGCTACCCCCAATATTGAGGTACACCCTATGGTACCGCACTCACACGGTCGTCGCCGTAATGCCACAGAAATGAATGTAGTCCCTCATCCTTCACCGGAGTAACGTACGGATCTCTATATAATAATGTTATGTTCCGCATATATCTATCATTACTATGTTATGTAAGCGTACGGACTGCCATCTTCTATCAAATCAGATTCCATCACATATTAATGCCCTCAAGTCTATGATGCACCACCCAAAGCAGATATCCATGTATCTAGAATTTCCCACGTACGTATCGTCAATCGTATTCGATGCCTTAACCGCACAAAACCAATAATGTGCACTGAGTTCCATGGCAGGGCTATACAAGAAACATGGAACTCGGTTGAGAGCTTTTCCGTATTTGTAGTCCTGCCTATAAGAGCCTCGAAATACAGATATCCTTTAGGTCTGTTTTTCATGGTGGCTGTGACCCCACCTCGGCCCCTCCCTCAACTAGTAAAGACAACAAGAGCTAAGTGACTTGCCCCTAACAAATAATCTAAACATCCAATTGGTGTTTCTCCTCAACCACTGTGCCTTGATAGTGAAAGGTGGATGCCGCCTTGGGTTTAGATCTAGTATTTTCGCATCCCACAGGCTGCCGATGATGGGTACCTGACAATCTAATATCCTTGTTGGTCATGATCCCTGCCTCCTTGGTGAAGCGACTGCCGAGTCGCCCTAGTGTCACCTTGTCACAGCTTTCTGACTGCAAAGCTACTTTTGCAGTCAAGGCTACTCACCAGGTAATTACACGCAGACCCAACCACTGCGAGCATTGTCCAAACACTGCACCACCATATTGGACTACCAGGGGCACCTTCCACGTCACAGGAAGCCGAGTGTTTCCCTTTGTAGCCCTTAGGAGCTAACAGAATAATCGGATGGATGTGCGCTCCCCTCGAGCCTCATGACACCGCGATGATTTGCCCCCTTGGGTTATTCACTTTAAACATGCGGACTTGTGCAAGTGTCTTATTTTAATATGTTATTAGACCCTATGTCCAAATATTCTATCGGGTTTCCATTTAACTTGGCTATTCCCTTCCACGTTGAGTTCTTATTCAAGCCACCAAGTTCCTCTTGCTTATTAATTTCAGTAACATAACTTAACTCATTTAAGTTTATTAATAAGCCAACAACATGTTTTTTTCTAAATTGTGAACCAAGGTCTGTAACCCACAATCCCTTTATATTATTATTTGATTTCATGGTTACAATAACATGTTCTACTTAATATGTAATTAAATATATCTCAGTTCACATGTTTTCTGTTTAACATGTCACTCATTAGTTATAATTAAATATAACTTATTTCATTTCATATGTTTGCCTTTTTTCTATCTTATTTAATCATAATTCCATCACTACCACTTATCGTTGTTTACTTATTAACTTAGTTCTCTTAACTAAGGTTTACTAATAAGTTTCCTTTCCATGAATATAACTTATGTTACAATTTTCACTTGTCCCCAGGACAAGCCTTAACATGTTATTCTTATCAGCAGATTTCAAATTTCCAAGTTTACAGATTACTAAATTTATAATTACGTACAACTTCTTGCATTTCATTAATTTTCCCCCTTTTCTCTACTTATCACAATCAACTGGTTTTAGGTTTCCCCATTTACTGATTACTTAATTTACAATTAAGTACTACTTATCTCATTACATAAGTTATCTCATTTTCTTAATCGTTTATTATAACGTAAGTTATAATATCCACTTGTTCCTAGGACAAATCTACCTATTATTTAACATTCTCATTAATGTAATTAATTATAATAGGTTATTATCATTCCCCATTCATTCACTTTCTTTTACCGTTGTAACTTCCATTCATTTTCTTTTTCATTTCCATTAATCATAATTAGTGCTATTTTATCGATCCTGCTATATGTATACACACACACACACACACACACACATATATATGTTTATGCACTAGATCTCTGACATTAATCCTTGTAACGACCCATAATTTTAGCCATTGTAATTTGGATATTTAATTTTGTTTTAGTTGGGATATTTATGGATTTTCTTCTTATTAGCACTGGGGCCGATAAAGGTTTCTTCATCGGTAGGAGAATATTCCCTCTGTCGCTTAACAGAATCCCTTTTGGGTACTTGCGTAGGAACACCATGCTCTATTGACGCTTATGGAATGGGCATACTTAACATGGCTCCTGTCATCATGGCTGCCCCAAATATAACTAGATATTCCGGTGCAACATGTAATGCTTCCAATCGGCTCCTTACATCTCCTACTCTTCCAATCTCAGGCTCACTCCTAGAGGTTTGATGACTCATTCTAAATCTAAAATAGAATGATTAGTCCACTTACAAGATATACTGCGAAAGGAAAACAACCGCTACTACTATATATATATATATATATATATATATATATGCTAGTATATATAGTAAGCATCCAATTAAAATCTACAAATACGTCTCTCATAATTGTTGACCAGAGCTCTGATACTAAATGTGACGACGCCCATAACGCCTGCACAAAACAAGAGGAATAATGCGCTGTAGGGTGTGCCGGGCAGCTATGGACGATCATCAGAGTAGGTAAACAACATCGAAACCTATCGTAAACTCACAATGCAAGGATAAAATATTATAAAATATATATACAACAGGTAGTGATAGTGAAGCATAAAACACTAAATTTCATGACAACTTGAAAGTATTTCCCTTACACGTGGATAACAACAGTAGTGTTTGAACAATTTGCCTCACTACAACACTCATAGAAATAGCACACATCGGAAACAAATACTAGATAGGAGTAAAGATAATACGCCAGCCTCCTGCTCGCCTCCGAACAGCAACACCGTCCTCACTTAAGCTATCACTTGTCACCTGCAACTTGGTCTTCCCATCCAAAAATCAGATAAACAACCCAAGGTAATAAGAAGAAACATAAAACCTTGAGTCAGACAGCAGTCTTATTAAGCGAAAAAACAACTAACAAACTTCATCAATAAAGCATGTGAGAAGGGATAGATAAACATACCAATCTACCCACAACATCGGAGAAGAACTCAACCTATCTTCCCCACATTGGATAGTGATAGCCTTTACTTTAAACCATTCAACAATTCCTTCATGGAAACCATAATAGCCATTCAATCATGGCAAAGCACTCATAACATCCAAAATTATAAGTATCTCATGTAAACCATCCTAATTGAGTTTAGTTTCCCCCAAGCACAAGCCCCAAAGGCCAAAATCAATATCAGACAAGCACCCAAGGAACATCTCTTTCGATGTAGGACAACCTACATAAGACGGTACAAACAAAACAACCAATCGTCCATGACTGACTCTGGCTATCACCGCCAATCCTGCTTTGAAACCATCGTTAATCGTATGGTAGCCAACCTTGGCACATGCCAAGGGCTAATGGTAACCCCCGTTCTACCGTAAACTCTATATGTCCAACCTTGACAACGAGGCCTTTCAACGATACCGAAGGTACTCAACTAACAACCTTTCGGTCCTTCGGGTCCCCCCATTGTACCCCTGCTTTGAGCCTACTAGGACTTACGACAACGATGACTTCTCGGCACTCGTATCTCTAGTCATCCAACTTCGATGACGTTTCATAGCTCAAGAAACCTTCTCGAGCAACCATTATCCACTAACTCATGACCTTTGAGTTGGCACCTCATTCGTTGTTCTATACCGATCAACGAACACCTTCCAACACTTCAAAAATTCCCACTTGAATTCTACTTGATGTTACACCATCACCAATCCAATTACATCACTACGCGACAGCTAAGGATCGAGGGGGTTGCCCCCGAAAAACATTTTTTCCAAGCTCTTTTTTTCAAATATAATTCGCACATAAAAACGTGCTTTTTTAGAAAATGACCCTCTTGGAAATGAACCATAGCATCATCACTATCAACCACAGCATTTATAAGTGCTTTTGAAAACTCAACCAAAATCATCAAACACAATCATGAACATGTCATAACATTACTAACAAAATGAGTATAATGATTACCACAAAAATGATGTAAATATCACCTAAAACCATTAAATTGAACATATAATCAAAATAAGAGATCTAACTAACATAAACATGTGAAATGACACGAAATTAATGGATAAAACTTCCTAAATTAGATCATAGGGTGACGCATATGAAAATGGACATATAATGGTGTAAATATATGGTGAAACACTTGAATTTGATGAGAAACATCTAGAAACACTCATATACTTCATTGCATTCATGTGAGAGATGTAAATCACTCACCGATTTGCTGAAATAATCTAAAATCAATGAAAAAGGAATTCGGACAGCAAGCACCTCGCACCAAACACCTTGATCTGATGAATCCTTACTCCAATTGTCGTAGAGCTAGCCTCCAATGTTGTAGATCTATGATTTCCCTCATTAGATTTTTATTATTAATTGCGGAAAGGTGTTAGAGGAAGGAGGAGCACAAAGCAACCCAACAAAGAAATGAAAAACTAAACCATTTCTGTAAAGACCCGTAACTCCCCCGTAAAGGAAAGCGTCGGATAGTTCGAGAACAAACCACAATAGAACGTATACAGAAGAACGTTTCATTGTATATTACAACAATGCATCAGATTACAAGAATATACAGAGTATGAATAAATATTACACAGAAATATCAGAGATTTAAATTACATTTAAATACATAGCAGCGGAAAATAATACAATACACAACTAGAAGTAGATATACGGATACAAAGCTTTCCGGATATCGTTCCAGCTGTAAACCAGGATCCTATGAATATAAATCTGCAAAACCGAAACTACTAGCTGCCCATGTCAAAATAAGGGCACCCAGAGTTTAGGTTAAAACAATAAACTCCAGGTCAGTCATGTGACTGGTGTGAGAACTAAAACAGTTATTATTCTTTATTTTAAATCTAGGTAAATCAAGGGACCACGCCGTATAACACGGAACGGCTTTCCTCCCAAGAATACCAGTGCATAAAACAAACAGCGCAATGCTAAATAAAGAAAAATGAAGCTGTTATAAGACCCAGGTCCCATCACACAATGCAACGCAGCCGAGGATAGGGTTTTCCCTTATAACAGCCAAAGAATGCTTGATACGGTTAAAAGAAATCGTTTGATACTATTATAAGTGCATAGTGTATAAAACAACTTCAAATCATAAGTATCAATCATAGGCGGCATGAGCGCCCCATCCCACTATGTCGCCATACTAGGCTCTACAAATAAAACCGCAAATGTCACGTATTTGGAAATTGGATTTCCGTCTATGAACCGAGGCAAAAGATAGTCCTCTACCGATTCGTGACTCTTTAGCCCGAGCCACAGGCAAGTACTCAGTCAAGCCTTGGAGCGACAGGGCCGGTCCACCGATGTGGATTAAAATGCCTGAACACTACGTTTTCCCACCCTATGGGGTGTAAGTCTGGTCCGTCAGCCGACCAGAAGCATCGGCCGAAACCGATATAACCGAGGCGCCTCGCAACAGCAACAACCACATAAGTCAAACTCGTCAGGGCGTGTAAAACCACTGACGCCACTTCTAGCTAGAAAGAAACGCAAGTCCTCCCTGAGGTCGGTCTCCCGTTTTTGGTTCATACCGGGTGTGAAACTCGCGAAGCAAACGTTACACAAAGCTACGCCACAAAGGCCGTGCTTTGATCATCACCACAAGACTTTGCTTTTCAACAGAAGCCTCGATCAATTGCCACTTAGGCATGCCACACAGGCAATTCACTCCATGCGTTTGATATCCATCAATATATAACCCCTGAGCTCGTATGTCTCAGAGAAGGGCGTTAAGCAAGAGAATAAATTCTCCGCCGCCAAACAGATATATATTTAATAGAGATCAATCACACGGACTAAAATCCAATGTCAGACACACAGTCCATTTACAAGTCCGTTCTGGGTCTGAACGAAACCGGAGGCACCTAGTACCCCGCATATCCATCGATCTCCAAGTACGTCTGGACGATCACCAACTGTTTCCATCTTCTTGGGTGTACAGCCCAATCAAGATCATCAGTTATCACCCAAACGACGTGAAGACCTCCGGTCTTCGACCATCGTCTTCATCTTCGACTTATCGTCGTATCAGTTATTCAGAATGGGATAAACCCGGTCTTTCCGAATAACTCGCGTATATTTTAAATAAGTGTTACACAAACACAACATACGCCTCATTCCAATTCATTAGTCACTAACCGTAAATTAATCAAGAGAATAATTCCCCAAATATTAACCCCGAAGGCCGAAACCAACATCAGATCAATATTCAGAAAACCATTCTGTTTGGCCAACCGACAGTTAGTTTCTAAATTTCACTTTCATAGGGAAAGATTCCCATTAACTTTATCAAAGATAAATTCCTTGAATTTATTCTTTAATCTACTTTTGAATATCAATTCAAAACTAGTCGGGATTAACGAACCTTACCGAAGTAATCATTTGTTTTAATTTCCCAATCCCAACCTATTCATCCCATGAAGTAAAACTGGTCATACTTCATATCTAACACCACGGTGTTATCGGTAAATTCAATTACCATTTCTCGTTCAAATCTATTTAAAGATTTAACTATCGCCTGGAGCAAAACTGGTGATACTCCATTTTCGATCATTTCAATCTAATTAAAGATTCATTAAAACTCCACTTAGTTTTAATCGTTAACTGGGTTAAAGAATCAGTGTCATTTAAAACACGGTTCACGATAAACCCAAAATCACATTCATTAATTATCGGGTTAAAGAACGAGTGTTATTTAAAACAATGTTCACGATAAACCCAAAAAAAAAATCAATATCAATTCAATTCCAATTAAATATTATTTAATTGGTACACTTCATTAAATCTAAATAAAAAGATTTAATCTTTTCTCAACTGGGTTCAAGAACAGTGTTAGTGAAGACACCATTCACGACAAACCCAAATCACATTTGATATTCAATATAAGGCTCTGAATAGAAAATATATCGGCTTATATTCAATATCAAATTCTACGACTAACAAATGTCGTATTGGAAATAACGATATAAATATATATATCTTTCAAATTTCCATAACAACATCTGTATAATCACGAATTCCAACATCGAAATATTCCGAAGACAATTTCGATTCAAATCCACTCCAATGCAATCATTGGAAATTTTGGTTATTTTCAAAACCCTCTTCAAATTCAATTTATTTATTTAAAAATAAATAGAATTATAATTCTAGTTCAAAACTAGTTCATTTCGATGAAAATCTATTTTTATCTTTTCAAATATGGAGTTTTTCATCCCAAACTTTCACAAATCATTTCTTATGATTTTACACAAATTATTACTATTTTTAATAATTTTATCAAGGCCCGTACAGTCGATTTCCATTAACGGCCATCGAGCTACACTTACAGCGACCTTTTTCGAATTTGATTTGGACGTATCTCCAAATCCAACCGTTAGATTTCAAATTTCTAACATTCATTAGAAAGCTCTTTTCGATACGAACCCAACGGTTCCGGTTTTAGGAGAATCCGACGGTCGGATCTCCCGCAATGTCCGTTTGAAATAAATGGTCGAAATTCACGAACTGCCGCGGCGCAGCGCGTTCTATTCAGGCCATTATATTATACATATAATATATATAATATATACTTCGTCGATTTCTATTTAAAACGAATTATATAAATAGTTTTAAATTCGTTTCAAAAGCAATTTCAACTTCCTTTTCAATTCAAATCAAAATTGAATTCTTCTTTATAAATTCGTTTCAAAATTCATTTCTATTCAATTCAAATTTCAATTCAATTTGAATTCATTTCAATTCGTTTTCAATTCAATTCATTTCGAAATCGTTTTCTATTCAATTCATTTCGAAATCGTTTTCAATTCAATTCATTTCGAAATCGTTTTCAATTCAATTCATTTCGAAATCGTTTTCAATTCAATTCATTTCGAAATTGTTTTCAATTCAATTCATTTCGAAATCGTTTTCAATTCAATTCATTTCGAAATCGTTTTCAATTCAATTCAATTCGAAATCGTTTTCAATTCAATTCATTTCGAAATTGTTTTCAATTCAATATATTCGATTTCGAAATCACTTTTCAATATTCATTTTTAAGATGAATAAAATCGATATAAATATCGTTCACGTCAAAATGGCGTCAATCTAATCAACACGGCTTCATAAATTTCTATTTTCAAATATTCTATTTCAAAATATTTCTTTTTCAAAATAGTTGTTATTATCAAAATATTTCGTTCAACACATGACCAATCTCAATGAATGAGTACTGTCAACACATGAACTTTTATTTTATAATATTCTTTATTTTTCAAATTGGAATGAGGCCCAATCAATCACCATATAAAGTTAATTATATGGATTTTCATACAACACATGTATATAATAACATTGAAAATAATCAACCATCAACCAAAGTGCACTACACTGTAAAAGCATCAAATATAGATATTCAACGCTTATAACAGCCTGTCAATCAATCGATCGACATATTTAATCAATCAGGATGAGTGAACTGCAAATTTCATCCCAACACCCGTGTGGGGTTTCAAACAATCAAACAAATATTTTATTCGTGCAGTTGGGCGATGTGTAAAATTTATCGTCCCAATCAATGTCATTCAAATAGGTGTACATAAACAAACCGTCTGGTTTGTAAATGAATATTCTATTTTATTCACTTCACGTTAAAAAATTATATTTTTAACGATAAAACATTTTATTCCAACATATGAATTTCTATTCAGTTCATTCTTTAAATAAAATGATATTTTTATTTTTCTAACACATTTTAGAAAATTTCGGCGACATAACGGCACGATACTAGAAACGGGACGAGGCCTAGCCTTATCCCCGGTCTAGTGAAGGCCCACGCCATTCACACATCAATCAAATCAATTTTTATTTCACCAAACGATTTAGTTCAAACCAAATAATCTAACCAACTACACAACCAAACAAACAAGTCCATGGTCTGTGGACGGGTGTCGGGTGCTTCTAATAAGCACCGTCTACATCCTAGTATATATATATATATATAACTAGAAAAAGAAGTTTAGAGTGAGAAGTTCTCACATATAGCTATCCTAGCTCCACGGCTCTTCATTTGCAGAAGTCTTCGTCGCTATCGCATCTCCATTGCTGTAGCCACTACATATGTAAAAATCGAATTTTTACTTCGCTATTCAATATATAAAAATCGAATTTTTAGTATGCTATTCAATATATAAAAATCATATTTTTCTTTCGAAGTTCAATATATAAAAATCCTATTTTTCTATCGAAGTTCCATATATAAAAATGCTATTTTTCTATCGAAGTTCCATATATAAAAATGGAATTTTTATTTCAAAGTTCAATATATAAAAATCGAATTTTTATTTCAAAGTTCAATATATAAAAATCGAATTTTTATTTCAAAGTTCAATATATAAAAATCGAATTTTTATTTCAAAGTTCAATATATAAAAATCGAATTTTTATTTCAAAGTTCAATATATAAAAATCGAATTTTTAGTATGCTATTCAATATATAAAAATCATATTTTTCTATCGAAGTTCAATATATAAAAATTCTATTTTTCTATCAAAGTTCAATATATAAAAATGCTATTTTTCTATCGAAGTTCCATATATAAAAATGCTATTTTTCTATCGAAGTTCCATATATAAAAATGGAATTTTTCTATCGAAGTTCCATATATAAAAATGGAATTTTTATTCGAAGTTCCATATATAAAAATGGAATTTTTATTTCAAAGTTCAATATATAAAAATCGAATTTTTATTTCAAAGTTCAATATATAAAAATCGAATTTTTATTTCAAAGTTTAAATCTATCCTTTTACTTCTCAAAATTCAAACTTTTTAAATCCTTTAAAAATCAAACTTTTTAAATCCTTTAAAAATCAAACTTTTTAAATCCTTTAAAAATCAGTTTAAACTAAATAAAAAAAATAATAAAAAAACAGTTTAAAGTAAAAAAAAAAAAAAAACAGTAGGGAACTTACAGTGTTTTTTTTTTTTTAAAGAGGGAGGGGTGCGGCTACCCAGGAGGAGGCGGCGCAGGCGAGCTTCGGGTGGGCGGCGTCGAGCTGAGCGACGGAGGGAAGAGCGGACTTCGATCCGCGGTGGCCTGGAGGTGCAGCTTCGACAGAGGGATGGTGCGCGTCGGTCTCGTGGCAGAAGGGAAGAGGATCGATGCGGAAAGGAGAAGAGGAGGAGGGAGATCGGATCGAGGCGGAGGGCGTTGACCGACGATGGGAGGAGCGGATTCGATGGCCGCCATTTATTTGGGTTTTTTTTTTTCTGAAATGATATTAGGGTTTTCCCATTGGCCTAGAGAATATATATTTATATTTTATTTTATTTAAATTCAGTAATTACTGGTTTATCATAATGAACTCAAAATTGAACCCAACGAATGTCGCCCTTAGCTAAATGCCCCCATTCTGAACGCAATGGGATATGTTCCGCAAGCTGATTTGATTGTTTGAATCAGTTTCCGTTGAATTTACATTTAATTCATTATATTGAATTTTAAACGTACATTTCAATTACCGGGGTCACATACTAACTAGAAAAATTCCAAAAAAATATTTTCTAGCTTCGTATGGACGATACGGTCCTAACAAAACTAGTTTCGTCGAATTCTGAGACCGTTTGAAAAATGGCCAATTTCCAGTCGATTAAAATCAACTTAAACTGGTCGAACGCGTTTTCCTTTACCACGCTCACATATTGATTCGAAAAATTATGAAATTTGAAACCTAGCAATAACTTTACATCACGGACCCAACAAAACTGGTTTCGTCGAAATCCGAGGTCATTTGCAAAATGTCCATTTTTAAGGGCCTGAATTCCATAGCGACTATTCAGAATTTTCAACTGGACATATCTTTTGATTCCCGCTACGAACTTTTGATTATTCGGATTCGTTGGAAAGATATTCACGAATAGATCCTAATGTTTTTGGTTTCACTAAAATCCGGATTGTTTTGCACCCGGTACATTCAATTGAAGTTTGAAATCGAATTATCGAACTACCGCGCCATTTTCAATTCTATTTATAATTATATATATAATTATTATATTCTAACGACGACGCGTATAATATATACGTTCTAATTATATTCAAAATAAATTTCACGTCGATATTATTTAAAATAATCTATTTTAAATATCAAAATTCGCTAAAATTGCCAAATTAAAAATTTTAAACTGGCCCAGATTTTACGGGTTGTTACAATCTCCCCCACTTAAAACTTTTCGTCCCCGAAAAGGAACAAAGTCGAAAGTGATTTGATTAATCAACACTACGTTCGATCTGGCTTTCATTCTCCAACTCTTTAGTTTCTGAGAATTTTCAAAATTTCAAAAATTTGGCTAACACCCTAAATTTTTGAAAAATTTCGCCATAACCTCCCCTGCACCGGGAGCATCGGGGAATTTCAAATAGCTTCCCCGGTCCTTCAGATCTCAAAAAGAAAAAGAAAAAGCCAAGCGGCTAGCCAATAGGCTCACAAAATCATCATCACCCAAACAAAACAGGAAATTATGTAGTAAACATGTACCTATTTGTCGGGCAAACAAATTTTATTCTCTGCTCTAGCCTCCTTGCTATGACCTGTTCAATGATATACATGTATATGCAAGCAAATACGACCAAATTTCAATACAATTCAATATTTGGTTCAATTAGGCTAAATGGCTAAAAATTAGCAAACAAATAAACCAACAACACAAACATCAATCAATTAGTGAATCATCTTTTGAAATTCATAACTTTTGGTACATATACTAAAAATCATGTTTTGATGCCAATTCACAACAATGTGTTCTATCTATATAATCTTTGGTTCTCACACCAGTCTAATGGAAATATATAGATATCACACCTTCGAAACACGAATATAAATACTGATGATGTGGCCACATCATCAGAATTATCCCCGGGTGTCTAGAGTGTAATTCTATATCTATCCAGTATATTAAAATTTCAGATACACGTGGATCAGACGTATACGCAAAATCTTTATATACTGGACTGTCCACATCAATATAAATAAATAATCAAATATGAATAATTGATTTAAATTTTCAAAACAAAATTTGTTTTCACTTTTTTTAAAATTATACTCTTCACACTCGTTCTAGGATACTACTGATCCCATCTCTAACGAGTCATCCCATGGGATATTACTAATCCAATATCTGATGAATTCTTTCGTATGGTTCTAATGTGTCTTGTTCTCTAGCTTTGTAAACCAAAGCTCTGATACCACGTGTAAAGACCCGTAACTCCCCCGTAAAGGAAAGCGTCGGATAGTTCGAGAACAAACCACAATAGAACGCATACAGAAGAACGTTTCATTGTATATTACAACAATGCATCAGATTACAAGAATATACAGAGTATGAATAAATATTACACAGAAATATCAGAGATTTAAATTACATTTAAATACATAGCAGCGGAAAATAATACAATACACAACTAGAAGTAGATATACGGATACAAAGCTTTCCGGATATCGTTCCAGCTGTAAACCAGGATCCTGTGAATATAAATCTGCAAAACCGAAACTACTAGCTGCCCATGTCAAAATAAGGGCACCCAGAGTTTAGGTTAAAACAATAAACTCCAGGTCAGTCATGTGACTGGTGTGAGAACTAAAACAGTTATTATTCTTTATTTTAAATCTAGGTAAATCAAGGGACCACGCCGTATAACACGGAACGGGTTTCCTCCCAAGAATACCAGTGCATAAAACAAACAGCGCAATGCTAAATAAAGAAAAATGAAGCTGTTATAAGACCCAGGTCCCATCACACAATGCAACGCAGCCGAGGATAGGGTTTTCCCTTATAACAGCCAAAGAATGCTTGATACGGTTAAAACAAATCGTTTGATACTATTATAAGTGCATAGTGTATAAAACAACTTCAAATCATAAGTATCAATCATAGGCGGCATGAGCGCCCCATCCCACTATGTCGCCATACTAGGCTCTACAAATAAAACCGCAAATGTCACGTATTTGGAAATTGGATTTCCGTCTATGAACCGAGGCAAAATATAGTCCTCTACCGATTCGTGACTCTCTAGCCCGAGCCACAGGCAAGTACTCAGTCAAGCCTTGGAGCGACAGGGCCGGTCCACCGATGTGGATTAAAATGCCTGAACACTACGTTTCCCCACCCTATGGGGTGTAAGTCTGGTCCGTCAGCCGACCAGAAGCATCGGCCGAAACCGATATAACCGAGGCGCCTCGCAACAGCAACAACCACATAAGTCAAACTCGTTAGGGCGTGTAAAACCACTGACGCCACTTCTAGCTAGAAAGAAACGCAAGTCCTCCCTGAGGTCCGTCTCCCGTTTTTGGTTCATACCGGGTGTGAAACTCGCGAAGCAAACGTTACACAAAGCTACGCCACAAAGGCCGTGCTTTGATCATCACCACAAGACTTTGCTTTTCAACAGAAGCCTCGATCAATTGCCACTTAGGCATGCCACACAGGCAATTCACTCCATGCGTTTGATATCCATCAATATATAACCCCTGAGCTCGTATGTCTCAGAGAAGGGCGTTAAGCAAGAGAATAAATTCTCCGCCGCCAAACAGATATATATTTAATAGAGATCAATCACACGAACTAAAATCCAATGTCAGACACACAGTCCATTTACAAGTCCGTTCTGGGTCTGAACGAAACCGGAGGCACCTAGTACCCCGCATATCCATCGATCTCCAAGTACGTCTGGACGATCACCAACTGTTTCCATCTTCTTGGGTGTACAGCCCAATCAAGATCATCAGTTATCACCCAAACGACGTGAAGACCTCCGGTCTTCGACCATCGTCTTCATCTTCGACTTATCGTCGTATCAGTTATTCAGAATGGGATAAACCCGGTCTTTCTGAATAACTCGCGTATATTTTAAATAAGTGTTACACAAACACAACATACGCCTCATTCCAATTCATTAGTCACTAACCGTAAATTAATCAAGAGAATAATTCCCCAAATATTAACCCCGAAGGCAGAAACCAACATCAGATCAATATTAAGAAAACCATTCTGTTTGGCCAACCGACATTTAGTTTCTAAATTTCACTTTCATAGGGAAAGATTCCCATTAACTTTATCAAAGTTAAATTCCTTGAATTTATTCTTTAATCTACTTTTGAATATCAATTCAAAACTAGTCGGGATTAACGAACCTTACCGAAGTAATCATTTGTTTTAATTTCCCAATCCCAACCCATTCATCCCATGAAGTAAAACTGGTCATACTTCATATCTAACACCACGGTGTTATCGGTAAATTCAATTACCATTTCTCGTTCAAATCTAATTAAAGATTTAACTATCGCCTGGAGCAAAACTGGTGATACTCCATTTTCGATCATTTCAATCTAATTAAAGATTCATTAAAACTCCACTTAGTTTTAATCGTTAACTGGGTTAAAGAATCAGTGTCATTTAAAACACGGTTCACGATAAACCCAAAATCACATTCATTAATTATCAGGTTAAAGAACGAGTGTTATTTAAAACACTGTTCACGATAAACCCAAAAAAAAAATCAATATCAATTCAATTCCAATTAAATATTATTTAATTGGTACACTTCATTAAATCTAAATAAAAAGATTTAATCTTTTCTCAACTGGGTTCAAGAACAGTGTTAGTGAAGACACCATTCACGACAAACCCAAATCACATTTGATATTCAATATAAGGCTCTGAATAGAAAATATATCGGCTTATATTCAATATCAAATTCTACGACTAACAAATGTCGTATTGGAAATAACGATATAAATATATATATCTTTCAAATTTCCATAACAACATCTGTATAATCACGAATTCCAACATCGAAATATTCCGAAGACAATTTCGATTCAAATCCACTCCAATGCAATCATTGGAAATTTTGGTTATTTTCAAAACCCTCTTCAAATTCAATTTATTTATTTAAAAATAAATAGAATTATAATTCTAGTTCAAAACTAGTTCATTTCGATAAAAATCTATTTTTATCTTTTCAAATATGGAGTTTTTCATCCCAAACTTTCACAAATCATTTCTTATGATTTTACACAAATTATTACTATTTTTAATAATTTTATCAAGGCCCGTACAGTCGATTTCCATTAACGGCTATCCAACTGCACTTACAGCGACCTTTTTCAAATTTGATTTGGACATATCTCCAAATCCAACCGTTAGATTTCAAATTTCTAACATTCATTAGAAAGCTCTTTTCGATACGAACCCAACGGTTCCGGTTTTAGGAGAATCCGACGGTCGGATCTCCCGCAATGTCCGTTTGAAATAAATGGTCGAAATTCACGAACTGCCGCGGCGCAGCGCGTTCTATTCAGGCCATTATATTATATATATAATATATATAATATATACTTCGTCGATTTCTATTTAAAACGAATTATATAAATAGTTTTAAATTCGTTTCAAAAGCAATTTCAACTTCCTTTTCAATTCAAATCAAAATTGAATTCTTCTTTATAAATTCGTTTCAAAATTCATTTCTATTCAATTCAAATTTCAATTCAATTTGAATTCATTTCAATTCGTTTTCAATTCAATTCATTTCGAAATCGTTTTCAATTCAATTCATTTCGAAATCGTTTTCAATTCAATTCATTTCGAAATCGTTTTCAATTCAATTCATTTCGAAATCGTTTTCAATTCAATTCATTTCGAAATCGTTTTCAATTCAATTCATTTCGAAATCGTTTTCAATTCAATTCAATTCGAAATCGTTTTCAATTCAATTCATTTCGAAATTGTTTTCAATTCAATATATTCGATTTCGAAATCACTTTTCAATATTCATTTTTAAGATGAATAAAATCGATATAAATATCGTTCACGTCAAAATGGCGTCAATCTAATCAACACGGCTTCATAAATTTCTATTTTCAAATATTCTATTTCAAATATTTCTTTTTCAAAATAGTTGTTATTATCAAAATATTTCGTTCAACACATGACCAATCTCAATGAATGAGTACTGTCAACACATGAACTTTTATTTTATAATATTCTTTATTTTTCAAATTGGAATGAGGCCCAATCAATCACCATATAAAGTTAATTATATGGATTTTCATACAACACATGTATATAATAACATTGAAAATAATCAACCATCAACCAAAGTGCACTACACTGTAAAAGCATCAAATATAGATATTCAACGCTTATAACAGCCTGTCAATCAATCGATCGACATATTTAATCAATCAGGATGAGTGAACTGCAAATTTCATCCCAACACCCGTGTGGGGTTTCAAACAATCAAACAAATATTTTATTCGTGCAGTTGGGCGATGTGTAAAATTTATCGTCCCAATCAATGTCATTCAAATAGGTGTACATAAACAAACCGTCTGGTTTGTAAATGAATATTCTATTTTATTCACTTCACGTTAAAAAATTATATTTTTAACGATAAAACATTTTATTCCAACATATGAATTTCTATTCAGTTCATTCTTTAAATAAAATGATATTTTTATTTTTCTAACACATTTTAGAAAATTTCGGCGACATAACGGCACGATACTAGAAACGGGACGAGGCCTAGCCTTATCCCCGGTCTAGTGAAGGCCCACGCCATTCACACATCAATCAAATCAATTTTTATTTCACCAAACGATTTAGTTCAAACCAAATAATCTAACCAACTACACAACCAAACAAACAAGTCCATGGTCTGTGGACGGGTGTCGGGTGCTTCTAATAAGCACCGTCTACATCCTAGTATATATATATAACTAGAAAAAGAAGTTTAGAGTGAGAAGTTCTCACATATAGCTATCCTAGCTCCACGGCTCTTCATTTGCAGAAGTCTTCGTCGCTATCGCATCTCCATTGCTGTAGCCACTACATATGTAAAAATCGAATTTTTACTTCGCTATTCAATATATAAAAATCGAATTTTTAGTATGCTATTCAATATATAAAAATCATATTTTTCTTTCGAAGTTCAATATATAAAAATCCTATTTTTCTATCGATGTTCCATATATAAAAATGCTATTTTTCTATCGAAGTTCCATATATAAAAATGGAATTTTTATTTCAAAGTTCAATATATAAAAATCGAATTTTTATTTCAAAGTTCAATATATAAAAATCGAATTTTTATTTCAAAGTTCAATATATAAAAATCGAATTTTTATTTCAAAGTTCAATATATAAAAATCGAATTTTTATTTCAAAGTTCAATATATAAAAATCGAATTTTTATTTCAAAGTTCAATATATAAAAATCGAATTTTTAGTATGCTATTCAATATATAAAAATCATATTTTTCTATCGAAGTTCAATATATAAAAATTCTATTTTTCTATCGAAGTTCAATATATAAAAATGCTATTTTTCTATCGAAGTTCCATATATAAAAATGCTATTTTTCTATCGAAGTTCCATATATAAAAATGGAATTTTTCTATCGAAGTTCCATATATAAAAATGGAATTTTTATTCGAAGTTCCATATATAAAAATGGAATTTTTATTTCAAAGTTCAATATATAAAAATCGAATTTTTATTTCAAAGTTCAATATATAAAAATCGAATTTTTATTTCAAAGTTTAAATCTATCCTTTTACTTCTCAAAATTCAAACTTTCTAAATCCTTTAAAAATCAAATTTTTTAAATCCTTTCAAAATCAAACTTTTTAAATCCTTTAAAAATCAAACTTTTTAAATCCTTTAAAAATCAGTTTAAACTAAATAAAAAAAATAATAAAAAAACAGTTTAAAGTAAAAAAAAAAAAAAAAAACAGTAGGGAACTTACAGTGTTTTTTTTTTTTAAAGAGGGAGGGGTGCGGCTACCCAGGAGGAGGCGGCGCAGGCGAGCTTCGGCTGGGCGGCGTCGAGCTGAGCGACGGAGGGAAGAGCGGACTTCGATCCGCGGTGGCCTGGAGGTGCAGCTTCGACAGAGGGATGGCGCGCGTCGGTCTCGTGGCAGAAGGGAAGAGGATCGATGCGGAAAGGAGAAGAGGAGGAGGGAGATCAGATTGAGGCGGAGGGCGTTGACCGACGATGGGAGGAGCGGATTCGATGGCCGCCATTTATTTGGGTTTTTTTTTTTTTCTGAAATGATATTAGGGTTTTCCCATTGGCCTAGAGAATATATATTTATATTTTATTTTATTTAAATTCAGTAATTACTGGTTTATCGTAATGAACTCAAAATTGAACCCAACGAATGTCGCCCCTAGCTAAATGCCCCCATTCTGAACGCAATGGGATATGTTCCGCAAGCTGATTTGATTGTTTGAATCAGTTTCCGTTGAATTTACATTTAATTCATTATATTGAATTTTAAACGTACATTTCAAATTACCGGGGTCACATACTAACTAGAAAAATTCCAGAAAAATATTTTCTAGCTTCGTATGGACGATACGGTCCTAACAAAACTAGTTTCGTCGAATTCTGAGACCGTTTGAAAAATGGCCAATTTCCAGTCGATTAAAATCAACTGAAACTGGTCGAACGCGTTTTCCTTTACCACGCTCACATATTGATTCGAAAAATTATGAAATTTGAAACCTAGCAATAACTTTACATCACGGACCCAAGAAAACTGGTTTCGTCGAAATCCGAGGTCATTTGCAAAATGTCCATTTTTAAGGGCCTGAATTCCATAGCGATTATTCAGAATTTTCAACTGGACATATCTTTTGATTCCCGCTACGAACTTTTGATTATTCGGATTCGTTGGAAAGATATTCACGAATAGATCCTAATGTTTTTGGTTTCACTAAAATCCGGATTGTTTTGCACCCGGTACATTCAATTGAAGTTTGAAATCGAATTATCGAACTACCGCTCCATTTTCAATTCTATTTATAATTATATTCAAAATAAATTTCACGTCGATATTATTTAAAATAATCTATTTTAAATATCAAAATTCGCTAAAATTGCCAAAATAAAAATTTTAAACTGGCCCAGATTTTACGGGTTGTTACAATTTCCCACATCTCTCACCCCCTATTTAGACCCTCCCATCAGCCCACTAACGGGCCTCTCTAATTCATCCCATTATGGCTTACCAGATCTGGATAGCCAACTGAAAAACCTTAAAACAACGATTTCTCCCAAACCGCTGAACCAAATCTTTAATGTAACCACTCTATGGAAAGACAATCATCAATTCCTTTCCAATGGCACACGTTTTACCCACTGATTTGACCTGAGTCAAAAGTTATGCCCTATACAAGAATAACAGGGGTAAAATGGTCACAAAAAAAATCGGTAAAAATTATGGACATGTCTCACAACCCCGTAAGCAACATATTAAACGATGAGAATGATCCAACCCTTAGGGAATAAAACAAAAATATTTTACGATCTTCTGATACGTAAAAATGCGGGCTGTTACATTCTTCCTCCTTAAGAATCTCACCCCTGAAATTCCAAGCAAACACAAACAACCACAGCAATTCTGCATGCCTATCATCCATGAGAAGCCAATTCTGTCATCGAACTAGCAACCATCAAGCCATTCATCCATAGCCTTATCCTAGCATGCAGAATTCTATCAAATAAAAACAAGATACAATGACATAACGATGATACGATTAAAGGGTCCTTCCGACGAAGAGTTTTGGATGAGTCACCTTCTTACTCTCTTCCGTCTCCCGTGTACAATCGTCACCATCTTCACTCAATTGTACCTTGACGAGTTTAACCATCTTCCTCCTAAGCTGTTTCTTGTCATTTCCCACAACACGAAGCGGCTTAAGAGGTATCGCAACTGCGGTCTCTACTTCTAGTTCTTCGCACTGCTCTGATGATACCGCCACATTTGAATCATGCATGAACTTACGTTGAAACGACACATGGAACAAATTATACACACTTGACATCTTCTCGGGTAACTCTAATCTATATGCGAGTTTTCCAATTCGCTCAACTATCGGAAATTGTCCAACGAATCTAGGAACCAACTTTCCTTTACATCCGAATCGAACCACATGCTTCAACGATGAAACCTTCACGAAAATCAGATCGCCACGTCGAATTCCAAATCTTTTTGACGCTTATCAGCATACCATTTCTGATGATTTTGGTCCGCTTTCATTCGTTATCGAACGATCTCGACGCAATCTGAGGTCTTTCTAATCATCTCTGGCCCAAGTACCAACTTTTCTCCAGTTTCGGACCAACATGCTGGAGAATTGCATGGTCTCCCATAAAATTCCTCGTATGGTGCCATGCCAATGCTAGACTGGTAGGTATTATTATACGCAAACTCAACTAGATGTAGATGGTCTTCCCACGATACTCCAAAATCCAACACACAAGCTCTTTGGAGATCTTCAAAAACTCGATTGACCCTCTCAGTTTGACCATTAGTTTGGGGATGATAAGCCGTATTTAAGCACAACTCAGTTCCCAAAGCTTCTTGCAAAATTTTCCAAAATCCACTCGTAAATAATGGATCTCGGTCACTATCTATACTCTTTGGGACAACATGGAATCGAACTATCCATTTTACATAAAGTTCAGCCAATTCCGACGCTGTCCTAGTCGATTTGAAAGGAATAAACCTTGCACTTTTGGTCAAATTATCGACAATGACCCAAATTCCTTCATTCCCTGCCCTGGATAAACTCGACAAGCTTAACATCTTGCTTTTGGCTTTTTCCAATTCTTTCGATAAGTGTAGGTCTTACCGACAAACTTGCCAACATTTCAAGTTCCAACTTACACCTTGGCCTAAAATCAAAACTTGCCAAATACTCAAGGCTCTTCCATTTTGAAAACATCGCTCCCAAACTTGGATGCCTTTGGCTCAACGCATCTGCAACTGCTTTACCTTGGCCAGGAATATAGGATATATCCAAATCATATAATGCCAGAAACTCTAACCATCGTTGTTGCCGAAGATTCAAATCCTTTTAGGAGAAAAGATACTTCAACGACTTGTGGTCCGTAAACAACTCGAACCGAACCCCCAATAGTTAATGTTTCCACATCTTTAGAGCAAAGACAATTGCTGCCAACTCTAAGTCATGAGTTGGGTAATTTTTCTCATGCGGCTTCAGCTTTCGACTCGCGTAGGCCACAACCTTATCCTTCTGCATTAGCACTGCTCCAAGTTCATTACCACATGCATCGGTATAGACCACTATCTCTTCATTCCTACTTGGAATGGTCAACACATGAGCACTCGTCAATCTCTCCTTAAGGATTTCGAACGCTTGTTCACACTTCGCACCCCATGTGAACACTTGGCTCTTCTTTGTTAATCCTTTCAACGGTGCAGCTACCTTGGAGAAATCCTTGATAAACCTTTGGTAATAATCGGCCAACCCAAGGAAACTTCAAACATTCGTCACATTCTTATGTCTATCCCAGTCTTGGATTGCTGCTACTTTAGCGAGGTCAACAACTATCGTATTTCTAGAAACAACATGGCCTAAGAACCTAACTTCAATCTTCTAGAAGTGACATTTGAAAAACTTAGCCTTCAGCTGATGCTTTCGCAAGATCTCCAACACAACTCTCAAATGTGTCTTATGTTCTTCCTCATTTTGAGAGTAAACTAAAATATCGTCTGCGAACACAAGCACGAACTTGTTCAACTAATCTTTGAAACACTCTATTCATAAGATCCACGAATTACGCTGGCGCATTAGTCAAACCGAACGACATCACCAACCATTCGAAGAATCAGGATGGTATCCTAAAAGCAGTCTTCTGTACGCTATCCTTAGCCACCCTCAACTAGTGACATCCCGTTGCCAAATCCATTTGAGAAAACACTTTGGCTTCATGAAGCTGATCGAACAAGTCATCAATCCTTGGCAATGGATACTTGTTCTTCTTTGTCACCTTGTTCAACTCACGATAGTCGACACATAATCTTAATGAGCCGTCTTCCTTGGTTGTAAGCACCACCTATGCACCCCATTCGGAAATGCTTCTCTGAATGAATCTTTTTCCTAAAAGATCACAAACCTGCACCTCTAACTCTTGTTGTTCCTTAGGCGCCATCCGCCTAAGAGGCATAACCATTGGTCTAACACCCTCGACCAAATCGATTCTAAACTCGTTCTCACGATGCGGCGGCAACCCTTTGACTCGTCAAAGGCATCCACATACTCATTAGCAATAAGCATAGATGACAAGTCTTCTTGTGGAGTAACAAGTGAATATAACAACTTATAAGAACACCGTCTTCGGGTTACCCCGAATCAACACCTTCTACCCTTCCGCATCCTCGACTGTCATCTCTAGCTTTTAGCAAATCACTTTTGCCGCACATCTCTTGGGCCAATCCTTGCCCAGGATGATTTCAAACCCAACGAAAGTTACAACTAAGCAACAACTCATAAATGAGCATTCATGATCAACAGTACTAGATCCACAAAGCTTGCATGGAGAAGATGAACCCATACTAGATCAATTACAACTAAAGGTCTATTACAACTTCAAGTTCCGAACCCATTCAACATACAATCTTATTATAGGTAAAAGAAGACGATTCTCTGGTACCAAATAGAATTCAAACAACTTCACTAGCAAGAAGCATATCTAGACAACAACTTCTCATAGTTCTCATCAAGAACACAATAGGAAATTGGAATAGCTTCCACAACACATGCTTCCTCCGGTTGCCTATTCTTTGGAAGGTCCCGAAAGTCTTTCTTCTTATGTCCAGGCTTGCCGGATTCAAAGCACTTCCTTTCGGTTTTCGGCTTCTCACAATCGTTAGCATAATGACCCTCCGATTTACAATTAAAGAAAATGGCATTCTCCATAAATCTCTTTTCTTGGTTTTCTTCTTATTAGAACTGGGACCAATAAAGGTTTCTTCATCTGTAGGAGAATATTCCCTCTATCGCTTAACAGAACCCCTTTTGGGTGTTTGCGCAGGAACACCACACTCTACTAACACTTCTGGAATGGGCATCCTTAACATGGCTACTGCGATCATGTCCGCCCCAAACATAACTAAATTTTCTGGTGCAACAACTAATGCTTCCAATCGGCTCCTTCCATCTCTTACTCTTTCAATCTCAGGCTCACTCCTAGAGGTTTGATGACTCATTCTAAATCTAAAATAGAATGATTAGTCCACTTACAAGATAAACCGCTAAAGGAATACAACCGCTACTACTATATGTGCTAATATACATAGTAAGCATCCAATTGAAACCTACAAATACGTCTCTCATACATAATTATGTCTTAGAACTTTGATCACAATCATTGACTAGAGCTCTGATACCAAATGTGATGACCGCCCATTACCCATGCACTAAACAAGAGGAATAATGCGCTGAAGGGTGTGCCGGGCAACTATGGATGACCATCGGAGTTGGTAAACAACATCGAAACCTGTCATAAACTCACAGCGCAAGGATAAAATACAGTGGAATAAATATAACAGGTAGTGATAGTGAAGCAGAAAACACTTAACTTTCATGACAACTAGAAAGTATTTCCCTTGCACGTGGATAACAATAGTAGTGTTTGAACAATTTGCCTCACTACAACACTCATAGCTATAGCACACAGTGGAAACAAATACTTGATAGTAGTAAAGATAGTACGCCAGCCTCCTGCTCGCCTCCGAACTGCTACACCGTCCTCACTTAAGCTGTCCACTATCACCTTCTACTTAGTGTGCCCATCCAACAATTGGATGAACAACCCAAGGTAATAAGAGGAAACATAAAACCTTGAGTCAGACAACAGTCTTAGTGAGCAATAAAACAGCTAATAAACTTCATCAATAAAGTATGTGAGAAGGGATAGATAAACATGCTAATCTACCCACAACATCATAGAAGAACTCAACCCTATCTTCCCCACATTGGAATGTGATAGCCTTTTCTTTAAACCATTCAACCATTCATCCATGGAAACCATAACATCCATTCAATCATGACAAAGCACTCATAACATCCAAATTATAAGTATCTCATGTAAACCATCCTAATCGAATTTAATATCCCCCAAGCACAAGCCCAAAAGGCCTAAACCAATACCAGACAAGCACCCAAGGAATATCTCCTTCGACGTAGGACAACCCACTTGAGACGGTACAAACAAAACAACCAATCATCCATGACTGACTCTGGTTATCATAGCCAATCCTGCTTTGAAACCATTGTTAATGGTATGACAGCCAACCTTGCTACATGTCAAGGAAAAATTGTAACCCCAGTTCTAGCACAAACTCTATATGTCCAACCTTTACAACTAGGCCTTTCAACGATATTCAAAGGTACTCGACCAGCAACCTTACGGTCCTTTAGGGGCCCCACTGTACCCCTGCTTGGAGCCTACTAGAACTTACGACAACGATGAATTTTCGGCCTCTGCATCTTTAGTCTTCCAACCTTGACGATGTTTCAAAGCTCAAGCAACCTTCTCGAGCAACCATTATCCCCCAACTCATGACCTTTGAGATGTCACCTCATTCGTTGTTTTATATCGATCAATAAACACCTTCCAACACTTCGAATATTGCCACTTGAATTCCTCTCGAAGTTACACCATCACCGAGCCAATTACCTCACTGCGCGGCAGCTAGGGTTCAGGGCGGTTGCCCCCAAAATATTTTTTCAACCGCTTTTCTTTAAATATAATTTGTACCCGAAAAACGTACTTTTTCAGAAATGATCCGATTGGAAAGAAACCATAACATCAAAACTATCAACCGCAGCGTTTTGAAGCGCTGTTGCAAACAGAACTGATCAGGATATAGGTCGACTCGATTAGTTCGGCTAGACCCAACCCAATTGCACCCCACGACCGACCCAATCCAGCTCACCCCTCCCTGGGACATGGCCGACTCGATCCGATCACCAATATGACTAACCCGATCCAATAGCTAATATGACTAACCCGATCCGATCACCAACACGACTAACCCGATCCGGTTGCACAACGTAACTGACCCGACTCGGCATTTCAACACCTCAACTTCTGGACCGACCCGACCCATCTTGAATGGACTGACCTGACCAGTCCTTCAATCCGACCGACCCGTTCTGTGTTATTCTCCAAGAAAATATTTACGACCAACACGATCCATTTCCTGCACATCTCCAATTCCACTCCGATTTCGACCAAAACTTCGCCAAACGACGAAACTGAATAAACCAAAATCATCAAACACAATCATAAACATGTCATAACATTATTAACAAAATGAATATAACGATTACCACAAAGAAGATGTAAATATCACCTAAAACCATTAAATTGAACATATGATAAAAATGAGAGATCTTAGTAAAATAAACATGTGAAATGACATGAAATTAACAGATAAAATTTCCTAAATTAGATCATAGAGTGAAGCATATGAAAATAGACATATAATGGTGTATATCTATGGTGAAACACTTGAATTTGATGAGAAACATGCACAAACACTCATATACTTCATTGCATTCATGTGGAAGATGTAAACCACTCACCGATTTGCCGAAACAATCTAAAATCAATGAAAAAGGAATCCGGAAAGCAAGCACCTTACACCAAACACCTTGATCTGATGAATCCTTGCTCCAATTATCGTATAGCTAACCTCCAATGGCAAAGATATATGATTTCCCTCCTTAGATTTCGATTTTTAATGCTGAAAAGGTGTTAGAGGAAGGAGGAGCACAAGGCCACCCAATGAGGAAATGAAAAACTAAACTATTTCCCATATCCTTTACCCCCATTTATACCCTCTCATCAGCCCACTAATGGACCTCTCCAATTCAGCCCATTATGGCTTACCAAATATGGACAGCCAACTGAAAAACCTTAAAACAATGATTTCTCCCAAACCGCTGAACCAAATCTATAATGTAACCACAATACGGAAAGACAATCATCAATTCCTTTCCAATGGCAAAGGTCTCACCCTCTGATTCAACCTGAGTCAAAAGTTGTTCCATGTACCAGACTGACAGGGGAAAATGTTCAAAAACAAAATCGGTAAAAAATATGGACATGTCTCACATCCCCATAAGCAACATTTTAAACGATGAGAATGATCAAACCCTCAGGGAATAAAATAAAAATACTTTACGATCTTCTAATATGTAAAAATGCGGGTTGTTACATTCCTCCCCCTTAAGAATTTTGCCTCCGATATTCCAAGCAAACACAAGCAACCACAACAATTTCGCATGCCTATCATCGATGAGAAGCCAATTCTATCATCAAACTAAAAAACATTAAGCCATGCATCCATATCCTTATCCTAAAATGTGGAATTCTATCAAACAACGACAAGATACAACGACATAACGATGATACGATCAAAGGGTCCTACCGACTAAGAGTTCTGGATGAGTCACCTTCATACTCGCTTCCGCCTCCCATGAACGATCATCACCATCTTCACTCCATTGTACCTTGACAAGTTTAACCATCTTCCTCCTAAGTTGTTTCGTGTCATTTCCTACAACTCGAAGCAACTTACGAGGTATCGCAACTACGATCTGTACATCTAGGTCTTCGTACTGCTCTAGAGATACCACCACATTCGAATTATGCACGAACTTCCATAGAAACGATACATGGAAAACATTATGCACATTCGACATCTTCTTCGGAAACTCCAATCTATATGTGAGTTTTCCAATTCGCTCGACTATTGGAAATGTTCCAACAAATCTAGGAGCCAACTTTTCTATACTTCTGAATCGAACCACATGCTTCAACAACGAAATCTTCATGAAAACCATTTTGCCTACGACGACTTCCATATCTTTTCGATGCTTATCAGCATAACTCTTCTGACGATCTTGGTCTGCTTTCATTCCTTGTCGAACGATCTCAAAAGCAATCCGAGTCTTTCTAATCATCTCTGGCCCAATTACCAACTATCTCCAATTTCTAGACAACATGCTGGAGAATTCATAAGACCCCGTATTTTTAAGATAATAAAATAAGAATAACTTAATTAAATAACGAGAATAAAGTAAAACGGACTGCGCCATTGCGTCCGGCTCGGAATTCTTGTCAAGATAGACATCTAGTTTGCGTAAAATGTGCATCATATGAAGAAGTTATTAAGCCTAGAAGTTTGTATATGCGCAAGTGAAATATATATATATATATACACACACACACACACACAAGCATACAAACAAATTGAAATATAAAATAATGAATAAAATAAGGATTGCATGTAATAAATACATGCTCTGAAAAAATGAAATGCATGCATTGAAAGAAAGAAAGGATTGGTTGCATGCAATGTAAATATGTTACATGCACTGATTTGCAAACATAATGCATTAACATTAAAAGAAAAAGATTCATGCAGTGGTTTAATTTTAGTATTGTAACTAACATTAAAAAATTGAAGTAAGGAGAGAACAATAATTATCATTGTTGTAAGACTGTTTAACAAAAGACTTCATAGATCAGTTGGTTAAGGCATCAGGGGTTCGAACCCTGATGGTGGCATAATTTTTATCTTTGTTTTAGAGAGGGCCAACTGAACATGCAAATATATGTACGTATAAAAATTCAAAATTTAAAAGGATAAGAATGTACAAACAAGGAAATAAAGAAAATATATGTATGTATATGAGAATATATATATATATATATATATATATATATATATGCATAAATATATGTATACAAAGGATAAAATTCAAGATAAGGCTAAAGTTAATGAAATATGGCAAGAATCAAATAACGGCACAACATCGTTTGAATTTTGAAAATAAACGAAAATTGTGTGTATATATATACGCGTAAAATGATCGGTAGAGGAATTGTATACATATAAGAATATTTCGTGTGAATAAAATGGTTAAATAAATTCCAGAAATTCAAAAGTTCGAAAATCAAATTTCTACGCCAAAACAATTCAAACATTCAAAATTCAAATTTCTACGCCAGAACAGCTTGCGGGACCCAGTTCTGACTCAACACTGCGTGTACGATAAGATTTGGTTAGATTCATTTGCGAACGTGGACTATTTTCTTAACTGGGTTTAATGCTGACTTGGCGCTGCGTGTACGATAAGGTCTTGAGCACAAATAAATAAGACCCTAAACATCATAATTCACCGGCTGCGCTGGAGCTCTGCCATGGCTCCCTCTCTCTCTTCTCAATTCTATTCTGAAATTAAAATGTTAGCCTAGGAGGATTATGAATTCAGATCTGGAAGAGGGAATCAATGTTAATAAAAAAATTATTGAATCATAAAAGCAAGGTAAAACTATAAGTACTAGTCTATTTAAATTATTTCTCTTTCCCTTCTCTTTTCATGAAATAATAAGACCATGGTCGTTAGGTTATGAATCAAATTAAAAACCACGGATGATTGAATGGATCAGATCCAAAATTTGGGGAAAGCTTAAAGGTGGGTGGGCATAAGCTAAAGCCTTTAGATAATGTTATGACTACATTCCCCTTTTTAATTAATTGTGAAATGGCCAGCTTAATTATAAATTTATGTTGTAATGAATTGAAATGTTGATATGAATATGTCAGGAAATTCCTATGTTGAATTGGCTAAGCCACTGAATGTTTTCATTTTGGAGAAAATAAACATGTTAGGATATGAATAGCCAATTCAGTGATTATAAGTACATGTTTTACTTGGAACATATGATTTATTGATCGACATGTTGAAATAATTACCAGATTGAATGTTCACATGTCCCAGTAGAATTAAACATATGTTGAAAATGACATGCGGCAAAATATAGGCAAAAATTGGACGACCTGTAGATTAGATTACCGCAAACTATATTATAGTAAAAAGGATAATATGTCTAAAATTTTCATGTAATGTGTTGAGACAAGATTTTGATCAATGCCAACATATAGAGGTGCAATAAAGATCATTTCATAGAGCTAAGGTTTTTTTTTACTTTGAGTCGTGTTAGAAATTGTTAAAATTTGTCCTCAAAGTATAACACGAATGCATAAAACTTCGTTGCTGAAATCTGTATATTTGTGGAATTGAAAAGTCATAAAAAAAGCCCAAACGGTCCAGGATCCGACCGGGAAAGAGTGTAGAGTGATACAGACTATGGACCGCGGCTCTCCGGTCCATAGCCAGAAAACGGTCGACTGCCCAAAAAGGACCGGTCGACCGGTTTTACTGTGTTTGCACATAACGGCTATTTTTTGATTCTTTTAATTTCCAGAGAGTTGACCAGTCGACTTGTGATTTTCAACCAGTCGACCGGTCCTGAACAGCAAGCCTTTTTTATGAAGGGTTGCTTCCATTTATCAAGAGTTTTCTCTTCAATTTTCAATGAAAACGGATACAATCTTTTGTAGAAACTCTTCATGAATGAATGCAACTATTCTATACTATAAATAGACTTGAAATCATACTTTCAAATCACCGATTCTTTCTCTAGTTTCTGATCTTACTTTCTAAATACTCTTGCATTCTAAAAGCTCTCCAAATTCAAATACTTGTTGAATCCTTGAATCAATTTAATATCATTTGATTCAACAAGCATACTACTTCCTTAAATCTACGCATTCAAAGTATATACTCGAGGATAAGATTATAGGAAGGGTGTACTACAAGTGACTAATCCGTGTATTGAAGACACAATATATAGTAAACCATTAACTACTTTGTATTGAAATTCCGGGAAGCCTGTAGCCGTTCAAATCAGGTGGGTAAGCTTGTGGCCCGTGAAATCAAGTGGGTAAGCTTGTGGCCCGTGAAATCATGTGGGTAAGCTTGTGGCCTGTGAAATCAAGTGGGTAAGCTTGTCGCCCGTGAAATCAAGTGGTGTGTTGCGAACCTGTTCCTCCGGGTGAAGCGAGGTTGTTGATTAGTGAAATTCCAGAGAGAGGTATGGGACTGGACGTAGGACGATGCTCCGAACCAGTATAAAAAGCCCTGGTGTGATTTTTCTATTACTGCATTTACTTATATGTGATATTGCTACTGTGAGATCTTTCTTAGTATATATCATATATTCCGCATATCCATATTACTGATCCTGCCTAAAGTCGTCTATCGACACGTTCATAATGAACATAACATATATTATGTCTTGAGATTTTAATTTAGAAGCGCAATTTGATATGAACATAAGTGATTGAATGAAAATGAATATGCATAGGATTACAATTAGAAATTGTAATTACATGAATGAATGCACAAAGTATAACATGAATGCACAAAACTTCGTTGCTGAAATCTGTATATTTGAGGAATTGAAAAGTCATAGAAAAAGCCCAAACGGTCCAGGATCCGACCGGGAAAGAGTGCAGAGTGATATAGACTATAGGCCTGGACCGAGGTCCTCCGGTCCATAGCCAGAAAACGGTCGACCGGTTTTACTGTGTATGCACATAACGGCTATTTTTTTGATTCTTTCAATTTCCAGAGAGTTGACGAGTCGACTGGTGATTTTCAACCAGTCGACCGGTCACGAACAGCAAGCCTTTTTTATGAAGGGTTGCTTCCATTCATCAAGAGTTTTCTCTTCAATTTTCAATGGACACGGATGCAATCTTTTGTAGAAACTCTTCATGAAGGAATGCAACTATTCTATACTATAAATAGACTTGAAATCATACTTTCAAATCACCGATTCTTTCTCTAGTTTCTGATCTTACTTTCTAAATACTCTTGCATTCTAAAAGCTCTCCAAATTCAAATACTTGTTGAATCCTTGAATCAATTTAATATCATTTGATTCAACAAGCAATCTACTTCCTTAAATCTACGCATTCAAAGTATATACTCGAGGATAAGATTATAGGAAGGGTGTACTACAAGTGAGTAGTCCGTGTATTGAAGACACAATATATAGTCAACCATCAACTACTTTGTATTGAAATTCCGGTAAGCCTGTAGAAGTTCAAATCAGGCGGGTAAGCTTGTGTCCCGTGAAATCTAGTGGGTAAGCTTGTGGCCCGTGAAATCAAGTGGGTAAGCTTGTGGCCCGTGAAATCAAGTGGGTAAGCTTATGGCCCGTGAAATCAAGTGGGTAAGCTTGTCGCCGTGAAATCAAGTGGTGTGTTGTGAACATGTTCCTCCGGGTGAAGCAAGGTTGTTGATTAGTGAAATTCCAGAGAGAGGTCTGGGACTGGACGTAGGACGGTGCTTCGAACCAGTATAAAAAGCCCTGGTGTGATTTTTCTGTTACTGCATTTACTTATCTGTGATATTGCTACTGTGAGTTCTTTCTTAGTATATATCATATATTCCGCATATCCATATTACTGATCCTGCCTAAAGTCGTCTATCTACACTTTCAATTGGTATCAGAGCCTGGTGTTCTAGAGATCGTAACAACATCCTAGAACAAATGGCAATAAAGATGTCTAGTCAAGGGATTAGAAAATGGAAAAGCAACAAAGCAGAATCAGGAGAACAAGGAAACAAGTGTCTCATGGCTAAAGTCTGATCACAATAGGTATGTACAGATTCATTGTTTAAAGATCTTTTGTTAGACCATGAAAAATTATTGAAACTCAATACAGTCATTTTAGCTATGTCAAAAAATTACAAGCAAGAAAATTCCAAATTAAAAGAAGAAAACACTCGTTTGGTAAAACAAGCCAAATGTTTTGAAAATACCTTAGAAGAGCTTGTTTCTCAAAAAGATTTCCTTCAAAAAGAAAATGAGCGACTAGAAGATAAAAACAATGTTCTTTTAAAGGAAATAGATCTTTTGCAAAATAGAAATATATCATTAGAAGATTCTTTAAATAATTCTATTTCTTTAATTTCGTCTCTTGAAAAAGAGAATGGAGCTTTAACTGAAAAGAATTTAGAATTATCTAAAGAATATGAGATTTTAAAGGTGAATAATAATATTTTGCAAAATAAAATTTTTGACACAAAAGAAAATTTTGAAAAGTTACAATCTCCTTTTAATTCAGAATCTCAAAATTTTGGTCTCAAAACTGAGAACGGTACTTTAAAAGAAAAAATTTATGAATTAAATAAGGAAATTGTTAATAACAAAATTTCCTTTGAAAATGTCACTCACGACTTTGGAATCGAATTTGAAAAATGTACAAATAAGTTCGCGAAATTTAATAAAGGTCAAAATGATTTAAATGATATTTTATCCTGCTCTAGACCTTTACACGATAAAAGTGGTATAGGATATAACAAAACCAATCATAGAAATAGTACTAGATATGCTTTTATGTGCAATAAGAATATCACTACTAGTACTAATGCACATCCAAGACCCAATTATTATAGAAATTCGAATACTTCTATAACTAGCGGTATTTATAATAAATATAGAGGTATGAAAAGGAATATCACTAGAGATTACTTAAGTATTTGGGTTCCTGTAAGTTGGAAAAACATAGAAAAATATATCGATGATTATTTTGATTTAGTGGTTAATAATGAAAATTTTATCTTTAAAGGTTCCATTAAACCCTCTTGGGTATGGTTACCTTCCATCTAACCCATGGACCCAAACAAAGCAAGTGGGTACCAAAACTATATATGTCATATTTTTTGCAGGTACACCACAACAAAGAGAAGGTTATTCTGTATCTCCTAAAGGTGCTATAATTATTTGTATTCTCTACTACTCTCGATTTCTGTGCTTATTATGGTATTTATTCTTTTTAATCGATGACATAAGGGGAGAAATATTTTCTCTTATGATTAGTCATATTATTTGAGGTACATATACTATCATTTAAAATTATGTGCTTAACTTGGTAATAGTATATGTGTGCAAACATTTGTTAATGCAGGAATCAAAAGGTAAGATCACTTATATTATGGACTAACAAATGTTGCAGACATTTAGGGGGAGCATTATATTCAGAGAGAGAATATCTAAGGTGTTGTCATCAATCAAAAAGGGGGAGAACATTGAGACAAGATTTTGATCGATGCCAACATATAAAGGTGCAATGAAGATCATTTCATAGAGCTAAGGTTTTTTTTACTTTGAGTCGTGTTAGAAATATGTTAAAATCTATCCTCAAAGTATAACATGAATGCACAAAACTTCGTTGCTGAAATTTGTATATTTGACGAATTGAAACATCATAAAAAAAGCCCAAACGGTCCAGGATCCGACCGGGAAAGAGTGCAGAGTGATATAGACTATAGACTTGGACCGAGGTCCTCCGGTCAATAGCCAGAAAACGGTCGACCGGTTTTACTGTGTATGCACATAACGGCTATTTTTTTGATTCTATCTGTTTCCAGAGAGTTGACCAGTCGACTGGTAATTTTCAACTAGTCGACCGGTCCCGAACAGCAAGCCTTTTTTATGAAGGGTTGCTTCCATTCATCAAGTGTTTTCTCTTCAATTTTCAATGGAAACAGATGCAATCTTTTGTAGAAACTCTTCATGAATGAATGCAACTATTCTATACTATAAATAGACTTGAAATCATACTTTCAAATCACCGATTCTTTCTCTAGTTTCTGATCTTACTTTCTAAATACTCTTGCATTCTAAAAGCTCTCCAAATTCAAATACTTGTTGAATCCTTGAATCAATTTAATATCATTTGATTCAACAAGCATTCTACTTCCTTAAATCTATGCATTCAAAGTATATACTCGAGGATAAGATTATAGGAAGGGTGTACGACAAGTGACTAGTCCGTGTATTGAAGACACAATATATAGTAAACCATTAACTACTTTGTATTGAAATTCCGGGAAGCCTGTAGCCGTTCAAATCAGGTGGGTAAGCTTGTGGCCCGTGAAATCAAGTGGGTAAGCTTGTGGCCCGTGAAATCAAGTGGGTAAGCTTGTGGCCCGTGAAATCAAGAAGGTAAGCTTGTGGCCCGTGAAATCAAGTGGGTAAGCTTATGGCCCGTGAAATCAAGTGGGTAAGCTTGTCGCCCGTGACATCAAGTGGTGTGTTGTGAACCTGTTCCTCCGGGTGAAGCGAGGTTGTTGATTAGTGAAATTCCAGAGAGAGGTCTGGGACTGGACATAGGACGATGCTCCGAACCAGTATAAAAATCCCTGGTGTGATTTTTCTATTACTGCATTTACTTATATGTGATATTTCTACTGTGAGATCTTTCTTAGTATATATCATATATTCCGCATATCCATATTACTGATCCTGCCTAAAGTCGTCTATCGACACTTTCATAATGAACATAACATATGTTATGTCTTGAGATTTTAATTTAGAAGCGCAATTTGATATGAACATAAGTGATTGAATGAAAATAATATGCCTAGGATTACAATTAGAAATTGTAAATACACTTATGACACAAGGATAGGTCGCATTAGTGGCGAAAGTCTACACGGACCCGACCGACATATCCAGTAGCCACTAATGTTGACCTAATGTGAGAGGCCTAAGTGCAAGAATTAACAACATGTGCTAAGACATGAGGTTAAGTCAGCTTATGGTAGAAGTCTTCCTGGACCGGCCCGACAAATCCAACCATAAGTGTAGGCTTAATGTGAGAGGGCTAGTGCTTATATATATGTACAAATATAAATATATGTACATAACAAGATATGAATAAATGGCAAAGATGGTAATTAAATGTCTAACTCAGAAAATAAGAAAGGAAGGGATGTAAAGAAATGAGTTAGTGTGATAAGAGGGAAAAGTGATGTATTTCCCTAAATGACTTATTTCTGAAAACGTTATTGCAAGTAAGCTACAATAAATATAGAAAAGTAAAGAAATTACTTGCTACCACAGATTTAGATGGGAAAACATTATGAAAATAAATCATTGATTCCATCTATCAAACTGATAAGGTGCATGAAGTGTTTTCCTTAATCTAATAAGGGACATATATTACAGAAAATGAAGAATAATGGTTTACAACAGTAAATGCATTAAAAGGGAAATGATAATAACCTATTATAAATAAATAACATTAATGAAAATGTTGTATAATAGGAGGACTTGTCCTAGGGACAAGTGAATATTATAACTTTGGTTATAATAAACTAGTAAGGGAATGGGATAACTAGTGAATTAAGTTAAGTGACACTTAATTGTGAATTAAGTAATTAGAAAAGGGGGAAAACCTAAAACTATTTAAGAAACAGGGGGAAAACATATTGTACTTAATTATAAGTTAAGTAGACTAGGAGTCTGAAACCCGTTGGTAGGAATAAAATTTTTAGACTTGTCTTAGGGACAAGGGGAAATTATAACATTGGTTATAATAAATGGGTAGAGAAACATGTTAATGGGCCTTAGTTAATAGAACTAAGTTAATAAGAAAAAAAACTATAAGTCGTATTGGCGACGTAAAGTGGAATTATGATTAAATGAGAGAGGATGAGCAGAACATATGAAATGAAATAAGTTATATATAATCATAAAAGGTAAGTGACACGTTAATTGGAAACTTGTGAATTAGATATACTTAATTACATATTAATTAAAACATGTTATTGAAATCAAGCAAGAATACAAAAGGGATTGTGGATCACAGACCTTGGGCCACCATCAAGAGAATAACATGTTGTAAGATTATTAACAAACTTGAATGAATTAAGTTTTATGACTGAAATTAATAAGCAAGAGAAACTTTTTAATTTGAATAAGCATTCAATATTAATTGCAATAACCAAGTTAACTGGAAACCTGGTGAGGTGAGACAAGCGCGTAAAAGATTATTTAGACATAAGGTCTAACAACATGCTAAAGTAAGGCGCTTAGACCAGTCCGTACGATTGAGGGTGAATAACCTAATAGGGTAGATCATTGAGGTGTTATAAGGCATGAGGGGAGCGCACATTCATTTGATTGTTTGACGGCTCCAAAGGACTAGAAGGGGAAGCACGTGGCTTCCGGGGACGTAGGGTACTCTTGATATTCCTCTGTGACTGGCATATGATCCACCTGTACTCACAGAGGTTAGATCTGCTTAGGTGAACTAATGAGTATGCCTTGATTGCAATAATAAGGGGCAATCAAAACACTAAGATGGACCAGCATGATTCGACGAGACCAGTTAGTACCCTGTGATAGCAACTCATCGTCTACCTACCATTTTCAGTCAGTACGTAAAGCGGAAAGGCGGAAAACTCCAAAAGACCATATACTTTGCTATCTAATTATGGGTGAGGTTGGCCAAAAGGTTTGAAGGGAAAAGGGGGCCGGGTTAAATTCTCATTCTTGGTATTCTTGGGTGCCTTTCATTAGTTGAGGGAGGGGTATAGTGGGACCATAACCACCGTAAAAGCAGACCTTAGCATCTGCAATCGGAAGATATCTGAAAGCTCCCGATCGAGTTCGGTGTTTTTTTATTAGCCCTGCTACGGGACTCGGGAGCACATATAGAGAACATGTTCAATAGACATCAAGAACGATTGACGATACGTATGTGGAAAAGTCTAGGTAAACTCATGTCGCTCTGGGTGGTGTATCATATGACTAGAGGGCATTATTCGAGGATGGAACCTAATTCAATCGAATGGTTCAAATATGGCAGTCCAAACGCTTACGTAATATAGAAGTAGTGGTTCTTTGCAGACGTAGCATTGACATATATACATAAATCCATATGACATTCGAGCATAGGATTAGGGACTGCTATATTTCTGCGATGATACAGTGGAGACCGTGTGAGTAGGGTACCATGGGGTGTATCTCAATATTGAGAGATGGCTACATATATTGTATTAGTTTAATTCACTGGGAAGTAAATGGGTACAACGTGTGTGTAAGCCTTGAGTGTTGTTAACCCAAGTAACCTAATATATAAGGAAATATGATTGAATGGTATATGTAAGATTATTCAAAGTGTATAGTTTATATCCAGTCACCAGAATTTGTGTTCTGACCCCCTCCTCATAACACACTCGCAGATTAGATTGTGGTAGAGACATGATAGCTTGGGATACAGGTTAGGCAGTATTAATAATATGATAAGGCTATGTTTTTATTATACTATATTTTATCCTCTCCGCTGTAAGATATTTGTCTGAGCTCTGACATGTTTTATGTCTTTGTCTTTTCTGCAGGATATCAGAGCAAAGCAATCCGAGTTTCGATATATTGGAATTTTGAAAAAAAATCAGTCTTTCGAAATTGAGGTTGTCACATCTAATATCAGGGCTTAGGTTTAGAATTCCAATATAATAATGAGTGAACGTATTTGTATTTTTAAAAATATAAATATATTATATATATATATATACCTAGATCCGTAGAGGAACCCACTAAATAAAAAGAGTATAATATGGTATGAAATGGGATATTTGTTTTGCATACTAAAGGAATGAATAAGGAAATTTGAGACCCTTAGGAAGTTTGGTTGGGAAGTATATAATGTACTTTGTACGGAAATAAAATAAATCCTATATGATTAGTATTCTCGAAAAAGATGAATAGAGAAAAATGGTTTAGGAATATATATAGTTGAGAGAATTGACCTTGGGGAGTGTCTAGGAGAGCCTAGAAAAATTGGTAACCCGCTTTGAGTCTATCCCCATTATTAACTTTTAAGAACTTGAGATTATAAAAGTTTGGGAAAAAAATGGTTTATGGTGTTTTCAAGTTTTAATCTTAAAAGTTATAGTTTTAAAATATGTAAAGAAGTACATATTGAGTTTTAAAGTAAAATTCTCTTCGTAAAAGATGCATATTATAGAGCGTGTATAGCTCGCTATTTTTTCTAGTTATATTTCATACAAGAATTTTTAATCTAGAAAGTTTTAAAGTCTCTATTCTTTTAACAATTATTTTTTATAAATTGTTTAAAAGAGAATTTTGTTGGGTGGACAAAATAAGTTGTAGAAAATGAGAATAGAGTGGATGTTGGCACCTTGTAGTAGGAGATTGAACTGACTGACCTTATAGGTAAGAACAAGTCATAAACCCTGTAACACCCCGAATTTTAGTAATACTAGAATTCACTAATTATAGGATAAATAATCTCAGATGTGGGAATTGGGGGTAACGGGCTACGTCATTGCGTTCGTCTCGGAAAAATACGCGAAATAGAGTCCGAGTTTTCGAAAATCGGAGTCCGTATGGCCCAGTTAAGGCCCAATGAAGTTTGCAGAAAATTTAAAGATAAAAACAGATTTAATAATTTAAAACCAGATTTTAAAATAGAGTAAGCGGGGCCAGGTGGGAAGATTCCCGCCCTACCCATGTCGACAGGGATGTCGACAGGCCTGTCGACAAGGGGGTCGACTTGCCTGTCGACTTGCCTGTCGACAGGGGGGCCGACGCCCAGTAAAACTGGGTGCACCAGTTTAGGTTCTTGGGCTGGCTTGGAGGGCTGGTTCTGGAAGCTTCTTGGATCTGACGGGTCTAAACCAATCTAGGGTTAATCTAAGGGTCTAAAATGCAACCTAATCCTATAAATAAGACCCTAACCCTATCCTAATTCATTCATAATTAGATCTTGTAACTAAACTATGGCAAAATGAAACTTGAGCATGGCCACCACAAATCAATGAAGAGGAAAGCAAGCTAATCAACCTCTCTAATCAACCTCTAATCCATTCGAAGCATCTTAATCTTCTTCATTTGGAGTGCAAATTGCTAGTAGTGAGTTTCTATCACTTTAACATCAATTGTTAAAGCAAGTAGATTAGGTGTAATGAGACTTATGGTCTTGAATGCGGATTAGTGAGTTTGAATCATTTGTAATGATAAGTTACTCTATGTTTTTCTATGTTTATGCATATTGAATAAGTTGGTTTATGCATATTGAATAAGTTGGTTTATGCATACTTGATAAGTGGATTTATGCATGATTAATAAGTTGGTTTATGCATGTTTAACAAGTGGGTTTATGCATGTTGAGTATGTAAGTTTATGCAAGTTTAGTATGATGTATGTTATGTTTACATGATGCTAAATATGCAAGTTGTGGACTATGTGATCATATACATGTTATGCAAGTTCATGAAGATATGCTATGCAAGTTACATGTTTGTTAATATGCAAGGTATGCTATGCAAGTTACATGTATGTTAATATGCAAAATATGCTATGAAGGTTACATGTATGTTAATATGCAAGATATGTTATGTAAGTTACATGTATGTTAATATGCAAAATATGCTATGAAAGTTACATGTATGTTAATATGCAAGATATGCTATGCAAGTTACATGTTTGTTAATATGCAAGTTCATGATGACACATTAAGCAAGTTTAAGAGTTAATATGCAAGTATGTGAATGCTTATGCAAGAATGTGAATGCTTATGCAAGAATATGAATGCTTATGCAAGTTATGTGTATGCTTAAATGCATGTTTAACATATTATGCAAGTTGTGAGGATGCTTATATGCAATATGTTATGCAAGTCATGTGAATGCTTATATGCAAGATCAACATGTTATGCAAGATATGTGTATGATAATATGCAAGTTTGGGTTATATGTAGTTGGGTTAATATATGCTCATATATGCAAGTTGACATCCTCTTAACCCATGACAAAGTTGTATGCTAAACCCATGATATTTGTGATGATCTTCCCCTTATTTATGTCATGAAATGAGAACGATTTACGTGGGGAACGATGGGGTTGGTAAATATGTTAATAAAAATATGATTGGGTATGATTAAGCATACCATAAAAAAATAAATTACCATAAGTGGGAATTTACCTATTGAGTTAGGTCTACCCCATGGGAATTTACCTATTGAGTTAGGTCTACCCATGTTATGGAAAATTTGATATTAATTAGGGATAATTAATATGGGGGTGATTAATTAGGTGTAATTAATCAACTAAGACACGAGGTTGGACCCTTTTGTAGCGGAAGTCTGCCCGGAACCGACCGGCCATCCAGCGGCTACAAATGATAGGCCCAATGTGAGAGGTCTTAGTCATAAATTAAATACATGATTAAAGTAAAGACACGAGGTTAGACCCTTTTGATGACAGAAGTCTGCCCGGAACCAACCAGCATATCCAGCAGTCATAAAAGACGGTCTAATGTGAGAGGTCTTTATGAGGTCATGATCTTAATTAATGAATTAAGAAACACTTAACCATATTAGCATGTAGTGGGACATGAGGGGTTAAGTGGGTGCCTTGGGGTGGCATGATGAGACTAGTGGGTTGCCTTGGGTGGCAATAGAAAAATACGATTGGAATACTTAACCAAAGTAGAACATGAAATTAAACATGATTAAAGGGTTAAGTAAGTGCCATGGGTGGCATGGGAGAATACGATTAGAATACTTAACCAAGGTGGAACATGTAATTAAACATGATTAAAGGGTCAAGTAAGTGCCATGGGTGGCATGTGAAAATATAGTGAGTACCTTTTATGACAATTAGGATATTATTAAAGGACTTAACCGAAATTTATAACATGTAAGGGGACATGGTTAAAGGGTTAAGTGGGATTCACTAGAAATAGCAAGCTTAGGTGGTAGCTTGTGAGGGCCCATTTCAACCAATATCCCAAACGTATCTTTGTGGGCTCGACTCTAGTCGGGTGACGGGACACGCATATTGGGCTTGATTATAAGAGGCCAAAACGGGTTAGCGGTGGCAACGCGGGACCAACGGGTTTCATATGCGTGTGTGGATCCGGGCTGGTTGGTGAGTCGTTGTTGCATCGTGTAGATATAAAGCCGTGCACTGTTGATATTAACTGGTAGCCACTTTAGGGGAATGATACACCCCAATCGTGGGACCAGCACGGGTATCTACGGTAGGGAGCCGATCGTTGGGAAGTAGTGGGTACACCTAATAAAGATAGGGGCAGACGGCACCTATGTAGGGGTACACGGAACTACTGGGTATAATTGCTAGGTACACCTAGTGGAGATAGGGGCAGACGGCACCTATGTAGTGGGCTAGGAGTACACGAAACTACTGGGGAAAATTTTCTAAGTCCTTGGAAGGGATCAACCTTTAAGTAGGAATGACTGGTGTGGTGCAGTTAGTAATTATCCTTGGGTGGGTAGATGCGTCCTGACGGTTATCTTAGTTTATCCTAAGTCTACCAAGCTGCTTAGTGTAGCCATTCATCCCCAGATATTACCGTAGGTCAAGTTTATGTCTTCTCTGGTTACTTTAATGAATGTATTGTTAAAGTTATAGGACTCACTCAGACTTATGTCTGACCCCGTTGTTTTTATCTTTTTCCCAACCCTCAGGTCCTACGGTGGATCCTAGCGGTAGTAGAGCTTGATCGGATTGCTGTTCCAGTCTTTAGGAGCTTGGGTAGATGTAAAGCTCCAGTTATCCAGTTATCTTTTCTTTTATTCTGGCTATTGTATGAGAGAGTGGGATTATGTACTTCTTTATTTTGATGGATATTGTACTTGACTTTTATCGTGGTTTTATGATGTAACCAGACATGTTTATTTCCGCTGTTGTAAGATGATATTTTTAAAATTTCAAGTACAAATTATATCTGTCTTGTTGTAATTTTTCTGTTCTATATTCACTAAAATACTCCACCGATGCTATGGCATTCCCTTAGTGAGTGACCATAGCGGGCGTGGGTGTTACACGTGGTATCAGAGCAAAGGTTACCAGAACAGATAAAAGTTTTAGTAAACTATTTTTCTAAAAACGTTTTTGGAAGAAATATTTTCAAAAACATGTCTTTAAAGAGAAAAGTTTTTGAAAGAAAAGCATAATCCCCGATAGCCATATCTTTATCTTCCGAATTCTCCGTTTTGAATCTTTCCCTTTTTCGTCTCAGCATGGCTGAAGATCTTTATCTTCCGGATAGTGTAGCGGTACCATTATGGTATAGGAGGTTGTTAGAGGCTAGGGCCGCCGCTGCAGGTCCAGCAAATGTTCCTCCTCCACCCGTTGCACTCGTTCCTCCTCGCGCGGATACTTTTGCTATGACTTGTAGGAAGTGTAAGGCTATGGGAGGAAAACCTTTTGTGGGAGCTAGGGATTGGCTTAATGAGATGGAAGAATTAATGGAAATCTTGGAAGTAGAAGAGGGAAAGAAAGTCAGGTTGGCCGCTTGGTTAATGAAGGGAGAGGCCTCATTCTGGTGGGAGGTCACTAATGGAGAACGCCCCGTTGACTCTTGGGCGGATTTTAGGCAAAGATTTGTGGCAAAGTTTCTCTCAAGGGCGGAGGAAAACTTGTATATGGAAAGATTCTTGACTCTAAAGCAAGGAAATCTCTCGGTGAAGGAATATGTCAACAAGTTTAATCAATTGGCAAGGTTTGGCCTAGATATGGTGAATACACCAGAGAAGAAGGCTTTGAGGTTCGTGAAAGGCTTGAATGAACCGATGCATGGGTTGGCTATGACTCATATCCCTATGGGGGCCACCTTTGAGAAGCTAGTTGACATGGCACTCATGTATGAGGAAGAGAAGGGTCCTAATGCTAATAAGGCACCCGAGAAGAAGGGAGATCAAAAGAGACCTCAGCAACAACAACAAAGCAAAGGTGGGAAAGGCAACGGTGGCAAGGGAAAGAAGAAGTGCTTCAGTTGTGGAACACTAGGCCACCTAAGCAAGGATTGTCGCAAGAAGAAGAAGACTGGCTGCTTCCACTGTGACGAAGCAGGGCATCTAGTGAAAGACTGTCCTAAGAAAGGGCAAAGGACGGGGTCTACCTCAGGAGGACGGGTGCAAGCTCGTGTGGCACCAGCTCAGGCAAGTGGGCAAGTTCAGGCTCTCGCAGCTCCACCGATTCGAGAAAGAGGTAGAACTATTTCCGTTGAAAGTCTAGTTTTTCTGTTTGACTATCCTGTCCGTACTTTATTTGATTCTGATGCATTGAGTTCGTTTATCTCATCGTTAGTTGAGTCACTGCACATAAACACCAGTTTGGTTGATGATCCCTTAGTTGTTTCAAACCCAATTGGGGCTCCACGATGTGTTTGGGTTTGAAAGTTGCTATACTTAGCATTGAGTTTAGATGTGATGCTTGTTGGGCTTCACGGGCTATGGGTTAGTTTTGGGCACGGACTGGTTATCCAGTAGGGGTACCGTTCTTAATTTTGATGGGAGAGTTGTAAGCTTATGACCCGCTTGGGTAACACTCTCGAGATCTCTTGTAATCCCATAGAATCTGTTATGCTAAGTTATCTAGAGTCGCTTAACACGTCGGTCGAGAGTTTGCAATTTATAGAGTGGTCCGGGAATACTCGGATGTGTATGAGGAGGTGAAGGGCTTACCTCCGAAGCGGGAGATTGACTTCCGAGTATATCTGGTGGGTAAGGCTAAACCAGTATCTTGGCCAGTGTGCCACATGGCTCCTCGTGAGAGGAGGGAACTCCATAAGTAAGTAGGCGATTTGCTTGAGAAGGGATGCATAAGACGAAGTATATCGGAGTGGGGCACTCCAGTAGTTTTTGTTACGAAGGCGGATGGGTCCCTCAGACTTTGTGTAGGCTAAAGAGGACTGAATAAACTCACAAAGAAGAATAGATACCCATTGCCGAGGATTGATGATCTGTTTGATCAGTTAGCTGGCGCCTCAGTATTTTTATAGTGGGACTCGACCACGGGATTTCATCAGTTAAGAGTGGCTGAGGATAGTACAGAGAAGACTGCCTTTAGGACTCCGGATGATTTTTTTTTATATATAAGTGGCTGGTGATGCCATTTGGTTTGACGAACGGCCCCGCATGTGATGAGAAGGGTGTTCAGGGAGTACCTAAATAAGTTGTGATGGTCTTTGTGGATGACATCTTGGTCTCTTCTAGGCGCAAAGCCGGTTAGGGAAAAACGGTGGTTTTGGAGTAAGACTGGCGAGGACATCCAGGGTTGGACAAGGGGCTTAATTATTTAGCCGTTTTTACTAGTATCATCTCACGTAGGTCGTTTGAATTCGAAGGAGGTATCCCTTGGGTGTTTGTCTGATATTGGTTTAGGCCTTTGGGGCTTGCATTTGGGGGAATGCCGAGTTCGACTAGGGTGGTCTGCGTGAGGGATGGATAGTTGTGATGATTTTGGAGGATATCCTGGTGGAGAAGAGCATGCCCTACATCCTAGGGAAGTGTTGGAGGCTCTTCGAGCGCATAATCTTAGGACAGTAAAAGTGGATGGGATTCTTAGCATCCTATGGGTTTGAGATAGCGTATACCCCTGGCAAGGGTAACATGGTAGCGGACACCTTAAGTAGAAAAAGGGTAGTCCTCGAGTTTGTGGTTCGTTGAACGACGGAGCCTAGAGTTTATTTCTATGTTGGATTTCAGACCTTCCGTTGATTATGTACCCGGTTTGCTAGCTTCTTTGGAAGTTAGACCTACTCTTTTGGGGCGGATTGGAGAAGCACAGAGGGGCGACCCACAGTTGGTTGAGTTAGTAGAGAAACTCATAATGGGGGAGTCGTCCAGCCATTTGTGTAGGTACACCCTAGACGGTAAGGGGTACTTGCGTAGAGACGGTAGACTTTGTGTACCGCAAGACGAGGGTTTGAGGAAGGCTATTCTTGATGACGCACACCGTTCTAGGATGACCATTCATCCCGGTGGGGACAAGATGTACCAAGACGTGAAGAGGGTTTTCTTCTGGGCCGGTATGAAGAAAGATGTGGCCGAGTAAGTCGCTCGATGCTTGGTGTGCCAACAAGTGAAGGCGGAGCAAATGAAACCAGGTGGGTTGCTTCACCCATTGGAAGTTCCGCAATGGAAGTGGGATAGCATCTCGAAGGATTTTATTAACAGGTTACCAAGATCAAGGAAGGGTAACACGGGAATTTGGTTGGTAGTAGACAAGCTTACTAAGAGCGCCCATTGCGTACCTGTGAAGAGTAAAGGAACTGCTCCATGGCTAGCTTCAGTTTATATTCGAGAGATTATTAGATTGCATGGTGTACCCTCCAGTATGGTGGGCGATCGAGATCCTATCTTCACTAGAGAGTTTTGGAAGAGTTTGCAAGAGGCGGTAGGGACTCAGTTGTGTTTGAGTACCGCATATCATCCTAAGACGGACGGCCAGACCGAGAGGGTGAATCTTGTTTTAGAAGACCTTTTGAGACTATGTATCTTGGAGGAGCATATTCCATTGGTGGAGTTGCCCGACAGACTTAGTGATGTACATGATGTATTCCATAGGAGGAAGTGCCTACATGAGACCGCAGAGGTGGTAGAGCCGAGTTTGTTTAGAGAAGTGGAAATAGAGTGTGATGCGAAGATTCGACGAGCTCCTACTTGCATCCTTGGGTCAAAGATTTGGAAGCTGAGAAAACAGAGAGGTTCAACTAGTCAAAGTACAAAAAGGGAGATAAAGAGGGCGATGCTACCTGGGAGACGGAAGCGAAGATGCATTCGAGGTACCCTTTTTCTTTCGGAGGGTATGTCCTTTTGCTTCTCCTTCATCACATATCTTGTGCTTACCTTATCCTTAGTATGTCCTCTCGTTAGTACTTTTGACCTTTAGATAGGGTAAACTTATGGTTGAAACATGTGTTTGAGACATGTTATGATTGATGGATGCATGTGGATGCAAGTGTTTGCTAGTGGTTGCTCGTGGATGCATATATACACACTCTAGGCACTAGATCGGCTCAATCACTTCATATTGCATATTGCATAAAATTGTGTGTAGGAAGTTATCTTTATGGATGTTTAATGATTGTGTTATCATATGGATGATGCATTTTGGTGAATGATTGTGCACTCATATAGATATTGTATGGGTCTATAGGGTTCTCTCGCATACATAATGGATGCATGGCACTATCATGGTTTGTATATGTTCATACCTTAGATAGGGAACATATACACACACTTTTTGCATATACGCATACATCATTAGAATTTTTTTTAAGGACAATGGATGCCCGTGTTTGATGGATTGAGTAGATGGTTGTTTGGATGGTAGGATATGCATTCTCCTTAGCTTAGAGATTTCGGGGACGAACTCCTTTAAGGAGGGGAGAATGTAACACCCCGAATTTTAGTAATACTAGAATTCACTAATTATAGGATAAATAATCTCAGACGTGGGAATTGGGGGTAACGGGCTGCATCATTGCGTTCGTCTCGGAAAAATACGCGAAATAGAGTCCGAGTTTTCGAAAATCGGAGTCCGTATAGCCCAGTTAAGGCCCAATGAAGTTTGCAGAAAATTTAAAGATAAAAACAGATTTAATAATTTAAAACCAGATTTTAAAATAGAGTAAGCGGGGCCAGGCGGGAAGATTCCCGCCCTACCCATGTCGACAGGGCTGTTGACAGGCCTGTCGATAGGGTGGTCGACTTGCCTGTCGACAGGGGGGCCGACGCCCAGTAAAACTGGGTGCACCAGTTTAGGTTCTTGGGCTGGCTTGGAGGGCTGGTTCTGGAAGCTTCTTGGATCTGACGGGTCTAAACCAATCTAGGGTTAATCTAAGGGTCTAAAATGCAACCTATTCCTATAAATAAGACCCTAACCCTATCCTAATTCATTCATAATTAGATCTTGTAACTAAACTATGGCAAAATGAAACTTGAGCATGGCCACCACAAATCAATGAAGAGGAAAGCAAGCTAATCAACCTCTCTAATCAACCTCTAATCCATTCTAAGCATCTTAATCTTCTTCATTTGGAGTGCAAATTTCTAGTAGTGAGTTTCTATCACTTTAACATCAATTGTTAAAGCAAGTAGATTAGGTGTAATGAGACTTACGGTCTTGAATGCGGATTAGTGAGTTTGAATCATTTGTAATGATATGTTACTCTATGTTTTTCTATGTTTATGCATATTGAATAAGTTGGTTTATGCATATTTAATAAGTTGGTTTATGCATACTTGATAAGTGGATTTATGCATGATTAATAAGTTGGTTTATGCATGTTTAACAAGTGGGTTTATGCATGTTGAGTATGTAAGTTTATGCAAGTTTAGTATGATGTATGTTATGTTTAAATGATGCTAAATATGCAAGTTGTGGACTATGTGATCATATACATGTTATGCAAGTTCATGAAGATATGCTATGCAAGTTACATGTTTGTTAATATGCAAGGTATGCTATGCAAGTTACATGTATGTTAATATGCAAAATATGCTATGAAGGTTACATGTATGTTAATATGCAAGATATGATATGCAAGTTACATGTATGTTAATATGCAAAATATGCTATGAAAGTTACATGTATGTTAATATGCAAGATATGCTATGCAAGTTACATGTTTGTTAATATGCAAGTTCATGATGACACATTAAGCAAGTTTAAGAGTTAATATGCAAGTATGTGAATGCTTATGCAAGAATGTGAATGCTTATGCAGGTATATGAATGCTTATGCAAGTTATGTGTATGCTTAAATGCATGTTTAACATATTATGCAAGTTGTGAGGATGCTTATATGCAATATGTTATGCAAGTCATGTGAATGCTTATATGCAAGATCAACATGTTATGCAAGATATGTGTATGATAATATGCAAGTTTGGGTTATATGTAGTTGGGTTAATATATGCTCATATATGCAAGTTGACATCCTCTTAACCCATGACAAAGTTGTATGCTAAACCCATGATATTTGTGATGATCTTCCCCTTATTTATGTCATGAAATGAGAACGATTTACGTGGGGAACGATGGGGTTGGTAAATATGTTAATAAAAATATGATTGGGTATGATTAAGCATACCATAAAAAAATAAATTACCATAAGTGGGAATTTACCTATTGAGTTAGGTCTACCCCATGGGAATTTACCTATTGAGTTAGGTCTACCCATGTTATGGAAAATTTGATATTAATTAGGGATAATTAATATGGGGGTGATTAATTAGGTGTAATTAATCAACTAAGACACGAGGTTGGACCCTTTTGTAGCGGAAGTCTGCCCGGAACCGACCGGCCATCCAGCGGCTACAAATGATAGGCCCAATGTGAGAGGTCTTAGTCATAAATTAAATACATGATTAAAGTAAAGACACGAGGTTAGACCCTTTTGATGATAGAAGTCTGCCCGGAACCAACCGGCATATCCAGCAGTCATAAAAGACGGTCTAATGTGAGAGGTCTTTATGAGGTCATGATCTTAATTAATGAATTAAGAAACACTTAACCATATTAGCATGTAGTGGGACATGAGGGGTTAAGTGGGTGCCTTCGGGTGGCATGATGAGACTAGTGGGTTGCCTTGGGTGGCAATAGAAAAATACGATTGGAATACTTAACCAAAGTAGAACATGAAATTAAACATGATTAAAGGGTTAAGTAAGTGCCATGGGTGGCATGGGAGAATACGATTAGAATACTTAACCAAGGTGGAACATGTAATTAAACATGATTAAAGGGTTAAGTAAGTGCCATGGGTGGCATGTGAAAATCTAGTGAGTACCTTGTATGACAATTAGGATATTATTAAAGGACTTAACCGAAATTTATAACATGTAAGGGGACATGGTTAAAGGGTTAAGTGGGATTCACTAGAAATAGCAAGCTTAGGTGGTAGCTTGTGAGGGCCCATTTCAACCAATATCCCAAACGTATCTTTGTGGGCTCGACTCTAGTCGGGTGACGGGACACGCATATTGGGCTTGATTATAAGAGGCCAAAACGGGTTAGCGGTGGCAACGCGGGACCAACGGGTTTCATATGCGTGTGTGGATCCGGGCTGGTTGGTAAGTCGTTGTTGCATCGTGTAGATATAAAGCCGTGCACTGTTGATATTAACTGGTAGCCACTTTAGGGGAATGATACACCCCAATCGTGGGACCAGCACGGGTATCTACGGTAGGGAGCCGATCGTTGGGAAGTAGTGGGTACACCTAATAAAGATAGGGGCAGACGGCACCTATGTAGGGGTACACGGAACTACTGGGTATAATTGCTAGGTACACCTAGTGGAGATAGGGGCAGACGGCACCTATGTAGTGGGCTAGGAGTACACGAAACTACTGGGGAAAATTTTCTAAGTCCTTGGAAGGGATCAACCTTTAAGTAGGAATGACTGGTGTGGTGCAGTTAGTAATTATCCTTGGGTGGGTAGATGCGTCCTGACGGTTATCTTAGTTTATCCTAAGTCTACCAAGCTGCTTAGTGTAGCCATTCATCCCCAGATATTACCGTAGGTCAAGTTTATGTGTTCTCTGGTTACTTTAATGATTGTATTGTTAAAGTTACAGGACTCACTCAGACTTATGTCTGACCCCGTTGTTTTTATCTTTTTCCCAACCCTCAGGTCCTACGGTGGATCCTAGCGATAGTAGAGCTTGATCGGATTGCTGTTCCAGTCTTTAGGAGCTTGGGTAGATGTAAAGCTCCAGTTATCTAGTTATCTTTTCTTTTATTCTGGCTATTGTATGAGAGAGTGGGATTATGTACTTCTTTATTTTGATGGATATTGTACTTGACTTTTATCGTGGTTTTATGATGTAACCAGGCATGTTTATTTCCGCTGTTGTAAGATGATATTTTTAAAATTTCAAGTACTAATTATATCTGTCTTGTTGTAATTTTTCTGTTCTATATTCACTAAAATACTCCACCGATGCTATGGCATTCCCTTAGTGAGTGACCATAGCGGGCGTGGGTGTTACAAACCCGATTAAGGAAAATAGTTGTCCGTATCTACTCAATTTTTGGGATTTGAAAATTTTCTTGCAAGATAAGACGAATAAGAAAAGCCACAACAAAGAAAATTTTCTTACGTGGGATGTGCATGGATAGGAAAATAGGAAATCTTTATACATTGTTTCATAAAATCCAAGTACGGTTGGAAAAAGGCATATAAAAGAAAAACAGAAGGTGTGAAATTTTCCATTTTCCACCTTTTCGTAAAATAAGAAATCGAATTTAGAAAATTGGATTTTTTTGAAATTCAAAAAATAAAGTTGGTTGTTAGGATTATGGATGCAACAATTGGATGAACTATGCTCTTACTCAGTAAGAGTGTGGGAAAAATTGGATGAAAAAGCATTTTGATTTTCAAAATATTGCACTCATGTAGAACTTCCATTATATCTAGGATGTGAGCATTATATTTTAAAAAGGATTTTTGAGAAATTGCCATACGCAGAGGAGGTACCGCTTAGGCATACATGCATTTTTATGTTATATTTTACTTTGCACAAGTGCACAATGTTTGCTAAAATTGGATGCACACATGATGGGTGTATATTATGCGAGGGGTTAAATGATTTTACCCTTACTAAATTTCGGGGAGGAAATTTCCTAAGGGCGGGAGAATGCAGCACCCCGTATTTTTAAGATAATAAAATAAGAATAACTTAATTAAATAATGATAATTAAGAAAAACAGACAGTGCCATTGCGTCCGTCTTGGAATTCTGGTCAAGATAGACACCTAGTTTGCGTAAAACAGACATCATATGAAGAAGTTATTAAGCCTAGAAGTTTGTATGCATACAAGTGAAATATATATATATATATATACAAACAAATTAAAATACAAAATAAAGAATAAAATAAGGATTGTATGTAATAAATAGATGCACTGAAAAAAAATGTAATGCATCCATTGAAAGAAAGAAAGGATTGGTTTCATGCAATGTAAAAATGTTGCATGCACTGATTTGCAAACATAATGCACTAACATTAAAAGAAAAAGATTCATGCAATGGTTTAATTTTAGTATTGTAACTAACATTAAAAAATAGAAGTAAGGAGAGAACAATAATTATCATTGTTCTAAGACTTATTAACAAAAGACTTCATAGATCAGTTGGTTTAGGCATCGGGGGTTCGAACCCCGACGATGGCATAATTTTTATCTTTGTTTTAGAGAGGGCCAACTGAACAAGCAAATATATATACGTATACAAACTCAAAATTTGAAAGGATAAGAACGCACAAACAAAGAAATAAAGAAAATATATGTATATATATATATATGAGAATATATATATATATATATGCATAAATATATGTATACAAAAGATAAAATTCAAGATAAGGCTGAAGTTAATGAAATATGGCAAGAATCAAATAACGATGCAACATTATTTGAATTTTGAAAATAAAAGAAAATTGTGCATATATATATATATATATATATATATATATATATATATATATATACGCGTAAAATGATCGGTAGAGGAATTATATACATATAAGAATATTTCATGTGAATAAAATGGTTAGATAAATTCCAGAAATTCAAAAGTTCGAAAATCAAATTTCTAATGTGTGTACGATAAGATTTGGCTAGATTCATTTGTGAACGTGGACTAGTTTCTTAATTGGGTTTAATGCTGACTTGGCGCTGCGTGTATAATAAGGTCCTGAGCACCTATAAATAAGACCCTAGACCTAACCCTAAACATCATAATTCGGCGGTTGCGCTAGAGCTCTGCCATGAATCCCTCTCTCTCTCTCTCTCTCTCTCTCTCTCTCTTCTCAAATCTATTCTGAAATTAAAATGTTAGCCTAGGAGGTTTATGAAATTAGATCTGGAAGAGGAAATCAACGTTAATAAAAAGATTATTGAATCATAAAAGCAAGGTAAACCTCTAAGTACTAGTCTATTTAAATTATTTCTCTTTCCCTCCTCTTTTCATGAAATAATTAATCCATGGTCGCTAGGTCGTGAATCAAATTATAGGGAAAAGGAAAACCATGGATGATAGAACAGATCAGATCCAAAATTTGAGGAAAGCTTAAAGGTGAGTGGGTTTAAGATTTGGCCTTTAGATAATGTTGTGACTATCATTTATCATTCCCCTTTTTAATAATTTGTGAAATGGCCAGTTTAATCATAAATTGATGTTGTAACGAATTGAAATGTTGATATGAATATGTCAGGAAATTTCTATGTTGAATTGGCTAAGTTATTGAATGTTTACATGTTGGAGAAAATAAATTTGTTAGGATATGAATAGCCAATTCAGTGATTGTAATTACGTGCCTTACGTGGAACATATTATTGATTGAACGAAATGTTAAAATAATTACCCGATTTAATGTTTACATGTCCTATTAGAATTAAACATATGTTGAAAATGACATGCGAAAAAATATAGGCAAAAATTGGATGACACGTAAATTAGATTACTGTAAACTATACTACAGTAAAAAGGATAATATGTCTAAAATTTTCATGTAATGAACATAACATGTATTATGTTTGGAGATTTTAATTTGGAAGCGCAATTTGATATGAACATAAGTGATCGAATGAAAATGAATATGCCTAGGATTACAATTAGAAATTGTAAATATACTTATGGCACGAGGTTCGGTTGCGTTAGTGGCGGAAGTCTGTCCGGACCCGACCGGCATATCTAGCAGCCACTAATGTTGACCTAATGTGAGAGGCCTAAGTGCAAGAATTAACAACATGTGCTAAGACACGAGGTTAAGTCAGCTTGTGGTAGAAGTCTGCCCGGACCCGCCCGGCAAATCCAGCGTCCACAAGTGTAGGCGTAATGTGAGAGGTCTAGTGCTTATATATATAAATAAATATATGTATATAACAAGATATGAATAAATGGAAATGATGGTATTTAAATGTCCGACTTAGAAAATAAGAAAGGAAGGGATGCAATGAAATGAGTTAGTGTAATAAGAGGGAAAAGTGATGTATTTCCCTAAATGACTTATTTCTGAAAACGTTGTTGCAAGTAAGCCACAATAAATATAGAAAAGTGAAGAAATTACTTGCAACCAAGGATTTAGATGGGAAAACATTATGAAAATAAATCATTGGTTCCTACTATCAAACTGATATGGTGCATGAAGTGTTTTCCTTAATATAATAAGGAACATATATTACAGAAAATGAAGTATAATGGTTTATAACAGTAAATGGTTTAAAATGGGAATGATAATAGCCTGTTATAAATAAATAACATTAATGAAAACGTTGTATAATAGAAAGACTTGTCCTAGGGACAAGTATATATTACAACTTAGGTTATAATAAACTAGTAAGGGAATGGGATAACTGGTGAATTATGTTAAGTGACACTTAGTTATAAATTAAGTAATCAGAAAAGGGGAAAACCTAAAACCAGTTAAGAAAAGGGGGGAAATATATTGTACTTAATTATAAATTAAGTAGTCTGAGAGTCTGAAACCCGTTGGTAAGAATAACATGTTTAGACTTGTCCTAGGGACAAGGGGAAATTATAACATAGGATATAATAAACGGGTAGAGAAACTTGTTAATGGGCCTTAGTTAATAGAACTAAGTTAATAAGTAAACAACGATAAGCCGTATTGACGACGTAAAGTGGAATTATTATTAAATGAGAGAGGATGAGGAAAACTTATGAAATGAAATAAGTTATATATAACCATAAATGGTAAGTGACATGTTAATTGGAAACATGTGAATTAGATATACTTAATTACATATTAAGTAAAACATGTTATTGAAATCAAACAAGAATAAAAACGGAATTGTGGGTCACAAGCCTTGTGCCACAAATCTTGAGAATAACATGTTGTAAGCTTATTAATAAACTTAAATGAATTTAGTTGTACGACTGAAATTAATAAGCAAGAGAAACTTGGTAATTTGAATAAAAATTCAATATGAATTGGAATAACCAAGTTAACTGGAAACCTGGTGAGGTGAGACAAGTGTGCAAAAGAATGTTTAGATATAGGGTCTAACAACATGCTAAAGTAAAGCGCTTAGACCAGTCCATTTGGTTGAGGGTGCATAACCCAACGGGGTTGATCATTGAGGTTTTATAAGGCACGAGAGGAGCGCATATTCATCTGATTGTTTGACAGCTCCAAAGGACTGGAAGGGGAAGCATGCGGCTTCCGGGTATGTAGGGTACTCTTAGTATTCCTCTATGACTGGCAGATGATCCGCCTGTACTCACAGAGGTTAGACCTGCATAGGTGAACCAATGAATATGCCTTGATTGCAATAATAAGGGGCAATCAAAAGAATAAGACGGACCAGCGTGATTCGGCGAGACCAGTTAGTGTCCTGTGATAGCAACTCGTCGTCTACCTACCATCTTCAGTCAGTATGTAAAGCGGAAAGGAGGAGAACTCCAAAAGACCATATACTTTGCTATCTAGTTATGGGTGAGGTTGGCCAACAGGTTTGAAGGGCACAGGGGTCGGGGTTAATTTCACATTCTTGATATTCTTGGGTGCCTTTCATTAGTTGAGGGAGGGGTCTAGTGGGACCATAGCCACTGTAAAAGCAGACCTTAGCATCTGCAATCGACAGATATCTGAAAGCTCCCGACCGAGTTTTGTGTTTCTTGATTAGCCCTGCCACGGGACTAAGGCGCATATATAGAGAACATGTTTAATAGACATCGAGAATGATTGACGATGCGTACATGGAGAAGTCTAGGTACACTCATGTCGCTCTGGGTGGTGTATCATAAGACTAGAGGGAATTATTCGAGGATGGAACCTAATTCGATCGAATGTTCAAAGATGGCAGTCCGAACGCTTATGGAATATAGAAGTAGTGGTTCTTAGCAGACGTAGCGTTGACATATATACATAAATCCATACGACATTTAGGCGTAAGATTAGCGACTGCTATATTCCTGCGATGATAAGGTGGGGGCCGTGCGAGTGGGGTACCGTGGGGTGTATCTCAATATTGAAAGATGGCTACATATACTGTATTAGGTTAATTCAATGGGAAGTAAATGGGTACGACGTGTGTGTAAGCCTTGAGTGATGTTAACCCAAGTAACCTAATAAATAAGAAAATATGATTGAACGGTATATGTAAGATTACCCAAAGTGTACAGTTTAAATTAAGTCACCAGAATTTGTGTTCTAACCCCCTCGTCATAAAACACTCGCAGGTTAGATTGTGGTTGAGATATGATAGCTTTCGATACTGGTTAGACAGTATTAATAATACGGTGAGGCTATGTTTTGATTATACTATATTTTATCCTTTCCGCTGTGAGATATTTTTCTGAGCTCCGACATGTTTTATTTCTCTATCATTTCTGCAGGATACCACAGCAAAATAATCTGAGTTTCGATGTATTGGAATTTTGAAAAAAATTTGATCTGTCGAAATTTGGGTTGTCACAGAATTGCACGGTCTCCCATAGAACGCCTCGTATGGTGCCATCCCAGTACTAGACTGGTAGCTATTATTATACCCAAACTCAACTTGATGTAGATAATCTTCCCACGATCCTCCAAAATCCAACACACAAGATCTTAGGAGATCTTCCAAAACTCGATTGACCCTCTCAGTTTGTCCATCAGTTTGGGGATTATAAGCTGTACTTAAGCACAACTCGGTCCCAATGCTTCTTGCAAAATTTTCCAAAATCCACTCGTAAATAATGGATCTCGGTCACTCGCTATACTCTTTGGGACACAATGTAATCGAACTATCCATTTTACATAATGTTTAACCAATTTCAAAGTTGTCCTAGTTGATTTGACAGGAATGAACCTTGCACTTTTGGTCAAGCGATATACAATGACACAAATCCCTTCATTCCCTTCCCTAGATAAACACGACAAGCTTAACATCTTGCTTTTGGCTTTCGCCAGTTCTTTCGATAGGTGTATGTCTTATCGACAAGCTTGCCAACATTTCAGGTTCCAACTCACACCTTAGCCTGAAATCGAACCTTGCCAAATACTCATGGCTCTTCTATTCTAAAAACATCGCTCCCAAACTTGTATGTCTTCGGCTCAACGCATCTACAACTGTGTTATCTTTGCCAGGAATATAGGCAATATTAAAAACATTCGACGCCAAAAACTCTAACCATTGTTGCTGTCGAAGATTCAAATCATTTTAGGAGAAAAGATACTTCAACGACTTGTGGTCTGTAAACAACTCGAACCGAACTCCCAATAGGTAAGTCTCTGCATCTTCAGAGTAAAGACAATCGCTACCAACTCTAACTCATGAGTTGGGTAATTTTTCTCATGCGGCTTCAGCTGTCGACTCGCGTAGGCCACAACCTTATCCTTCTGCATTAGCACTGCTCCAAGTCCGGTAACACATGCATCGGTATACACTACCATCTCTTCATTCCTGCTTGGAATGGTCAACACAGGAGCACTCGTCAATCTCTCCTTCAGGATTTTGAATGTTTGTTCACATTTCGCAACGCACGTGAACACTTGGCTCTTCTTCATTAATCCTGTCAATGGTGCAGCTATTTTGGAGAAATCCTTGATAAATCATCGGTAATAACCGGTCAACCCAATGAAACTTCGAACATCTGTCACATTATTAGGTCTATCCTAGTCCTTGATTGCAGCTACTTAAGCAGGGTCAACCGCTATCCCATTTCCAGAAACAACATGGCCTAGGAAACTCACTTCACTCATCCAGAAGTGACACGTTGAAAACTTAGCCTTTAGCTGATGCTTTCGCAAGATCTCTAACACAACTCTCAAATGTTTCTTATGTTCTTCCTTATTTCGAGAGTAGACCAGAATATCATCCATGAACACAAGCACGAACTTGTTCAACTGATCTCTGAACATGCTATTCATAAGATCCACGAAATATGCTGGCGCGTTAGTCAACCCGAATGGAATCATCAACCATTCGAAGAATCTGGATGGTGTCCCAAAAACAGTCTTCGGTACACTATCCTTAGCCACCCTCAACTACTGAAATCCCATTGCCAAATCCATTTAAGAAAACACTTTGGCTTGAGACAACCTGGCGAACTGAAACATCTTAGTAGCCAGAGGAAAAGAAAGAAAAAGCGTGGCATTAATTTGAGCTGCAGATCCCACTCTGGAAACAAAAATGCCTACATTAATAGCAGGTCGGATTCCCGCATTGAATAAATCGACGGATAAGAATATTTGTCCATCTGTAATGGAAATTGCATTCTTCCACTCTGCCCCGAAGAGTAACTAAGATCAATTCATTCACATTTTCATGTTCCAGTTGAAAACTTTCCATTTAGGATCAAAGAAGAAGATTCGTGAAGCTGATCGAACAAGTCATCAATCCTTGGCAATGGATACTTCTTCTTCTTAGTCACCTTGTTCAGCTCACGATAGTCCACACACAATCTTAATGAGCCATCTTCCTTGGTTGTAAAAACCATTGGTGCACCCCACTCGAAAACGCTTCTCCGAGTGAATCCTTTTCCCAAAAGGTCACGAACCGGCACCTCTAACTCTTGATGTTCCTTAGGCGCCATCCTCCTAAGAGGCATAACGATTGGTCTAACACCCTCGACCAAATCGAGTCTAAACTCGAGCTCACGATGCGGCGGCAACCCTTTGACCTCGTCAAAGACATCCTCATACTCATTAGCGATCATCACAGATGATAAGTCTTCTTGTGGAGTCGCAAGCGAATATAACAACTTATAAGAACACCGTCTTCGATTTACCTCGAATAAACACCTTCCACCCTTCCACATCCCTGACTGTCATCTCTAGCTTTTCGCAACTCACTTTTGCCGCACTACTCTAGGGCCAATCCATGCCCATAATGATTTCAAACCCAGTGAAAGTTACAACTAAGCAACCACTCAAAAATGAGCATTCATGTTCAACAATACTAGATCCATAAAGCTTGCATAGGGCAGATGAACTGATACTAGATCAATTACAACTAAAGGTCTATTACAATTTCAAGTTCCGAAACCAGTCAAAATACAATCTAATTATAGGTAAAAGAAGACGACTTTCTAGTACCAAATAGAACTCAAACAACTTCACTGGCTAGAAGCATCCCCAGAAAACAACTTCTCCTGGTTCTCATCAGGAACACAATAGGAAATTGGAATAGCTTCCACAACACATGCTTCCTTCGGTTGCCTATTCTTTGGAAGGTCCGGACAGTCTTTCTTCTTATGTCCAGGCTTGCCGCATTCAAAGCACTTCCTTTAGGTTTTCGGCTTCTCACAATCGTTGGCATACTGACCCTCCAATTGGCAATTAAAGCAAGTGGCATTCTTCTTAAATCTCTTCATCTTATTAGCACCGGGGCCAATAAAGGTTTCTTTATCTATAGGAGAATATTCCCTCTGTCACTTAACACAATCCCATTTTGGTGCTTGCGCAGGAATACCACGCTCTATAGACGATTCTGGAACGGGCATCCTTAACATGGCTAATGCCATCATGGCCGCCACAAACATAACTATATATTCATGTGCAATAGCTAATGCTTCCAATCGGCTCCTTCCATCTCCTACTCTTCCATTCTCGGGCTCACTCCTAGAGGTTTGTCGACTCATTCTACATCTAAAATAAAATGACTATTCCACTTACAAGATAAACTACTAAAGGAAAACAACCACTACAACTATATATGCTAATATATATAGTAAGCATCCAATTGAAATCTACAAATAAGTCACTCATTGTTTACACCAAAATTGGTCTAAACACTCAAGGTACTAAAGCTGTACTTCACCAATGTGGTAAGGAAAAAAACGGAGCCGTTTTTAACAACAATTGAAAATGAAAATGCGAGGAATTTAAAACAAAGACGAGATTTTGGGTGGTTCAGCTGTAAACTAGGCCTACGTCCACTATGAAGATTGTTTGCATTTTTATAATAAGGATTACAAAATACATCAACTCTCTATTTTCATACATCTTTATGTCCAACCAACATACTCTCATTCACACGTTTCAATCTTAGAGTTTTGCAAGAGAATGATAGAATATGCAGAGGAGAAGGATGGGTGAGTGATTGAGAATGTAGATGTTTTCGTTTCCCCTGATTATAAGATTGTGCTTGACACCATGGCCGGACGAGTGATGGAACTTCGAGGCACGGAAATGATGATTTCTTTTCAGAATGTTTAAGGATTCATTGAGGATAGAATTTAGCAGCGCTTTGTGGTTTCAAAGATTGGGGATCCCCTCTATGTTGGCAGCTATGACGTATTTATAGGTGAGCTCTCCTCAGGAAATGATCTGAAATCTTTATATGTAGGATGTGAGTTTCTCATCCCATTAACTGCAATCATACCCTTGCCTATCTGTAGCCAGTTGTCCGTAGCTATATCCAATTGTCGTGTGTGAGCGATTCCACAGGAGCGAGTGCTTCGGATAGCTGAGAGGACGACTTTATAGGAGCGAACACTTTAGGTAGCTTTATAAGAGTAGAATGTGGGACTGGAATCAATTCTCTTTTGTACCCAGCGCGACCAACCTTCTTGGCTCGAGAGCGTTCATCCGTTTGCCGCCTTTTTATGGCGCCATTCACCCTTATGGTTGCATTGTGAAATCGCTCATGCCTATGTTAAATGGGAGACTTGCTTTATTTTGGTATTTGAGCGACTTTGTTCCAGTATGAGCGACCAACATTTGCCTTCGTGCCTGAATCACGATTTGCGTCCAACTTTGGTTAAAAACATGGTCATTTAAGATGTCGCGGGTGCTTGTTTTGCAGTTCTATCACAGGCTCGGTCTTTTGACAGATAAACTCGGAGTAAGCGGGTGACGATCCTTTTAGCTTGGAGGTGGCTGACTAAGGCTTGCATTTTTAGATGTAAGCATGCTCTTTCTAATAACTGACGTATGACCGAGCGGTAGATGGTATCTGACCAAAGTGTTGGTGTTCGATTAGTAAGGACACACGAGAGATAGGAGTTGTCACCCATGCATTGTTTATCAAATATACGCGCGATCTTAACTTCCAGCTTTGATACGTACGGCCAAACTTTCACATCAAGCCAAGTGTCTTCCTCGTTGTGGGCGGCCTATATATGATATACGGCCTTTATCTTTATTGAGCCGCACTACTCATAATATGTCGTGCCGTTATTCTCGCTCGTATTTGATGTTTGGATCTCGCTCTACACGGTTGCGTCCTATCCATTGTGAGTCGTTTAAGTGCCTCGGATAACATTGTGCAGGACCGACCCTGATGATGTCTATTTCGTATCCGTTGCCCGGTCTTTGTAACTAAATGTGCATATGGATTTTTGTGGGAATAACACTTGCTCCTCGAAGTGCGTAATTTCCTTTTATCAAGGAATCACTGGCTTCAACATGGTTGATTGCAATGTGGCTTGGTAGGTTTCCCTTGGTTTGTCGAAGGGTTATTTTTTCGAAACTTTGGATTGTTCCGTTGTGGTGGACTGTTATTGTCCCTTTCTAATAGCAAGAGGTTTAATGTATCTTTTCTTTATTGTACGCATAGTTGAATTACGGGATGCCGGCTGGAACTTGATGGGACACCTTTTTGTGCGATCGAGCACTAAGCTGACGTGGTGAGAATGCTCTGGATATACAGCTTTTAATCTTCCTTCTTATTCACTTTTAACCTTCTTTATTCTAATTTATCTTCTTCCAGAAATTTTTCGATCGTAGCCGTGCTTCCTTAAAGGTTTTGCCAGGTAATCCTTGTTTGCTGTTTTTGCCTTGACTTTTCTTCAGAAGATTTTGGCTTCCCTATCTCATTATTTGCCTAGTGTTTGTAGTAACACCTGTTTATCTTGTGCAACATCCTTTTGGCTCTGGGACGCCATGATCTTTTTGGGTGACTTTTCCCTTTGTTTTGGCTTATTTTGTATGAGTATACGTACATTTCCAAGCTAGGATGTTCTAAGTGTGGCCTGACTGAGTTAGATGTAAATTTGGGATTTTGGCAAGGATATAGTTTCTATAATTATCTAGAGGAACCCGAACCATCTGATGGTTTTTTGAAATCTTGATACCGATATTACTCACAAGTTGTTTGATGAAATGCCCCAGGATTCTCTGGTTGAAATGCTTCCATTTGTATCTAAGTCTAGCCGGGCCATGATAAGTTTTTATGGTTGTTGTTTGAGCCCATATTGATCTTTCTTGGATATAGGTCGTCCGAGGATGGAATTCTTATGTCCAGGGGGCTTAAGAAGAAGTTGATGGGGATGGCTGGTAGAAAAAATTGCTTTAAGGTAAAAAGATCCATGGTGCAACTGATACTAAAAGTCATCGTTCATTGAATTAACTTCCTGTCCCAGATGTTCAAATTGCTCTTGGTCGTCCACCTGTGGCTTTTTCGTCTATCACTCTAAATCCTGCAACCATTAGAGACCTCTTTGTGTTCCCAACCCTTGCCACCTTGAACTTCTTGAGAAATTTGAGGGTTGGTGCCCAGCTAGCACGCGTTCTGATGTGTACATAGACCCATTTGATAGATGCATTATTGTTGGCAAAATGGATGCCATGAAGGATTGCATATTGGTTGAGCTCAATCAGTTGGAGGCACGTCCGAGTCTGGTCAAAGACCTTATCATAAATGTCAGAGATTATGTTGTAAAGTAATTAGCTGTCTGGAATGATCATGTTGAAGATCTTCAGAAGGCAAATAAAGAAAATGTTGATCGACTTCATGCTTTAGAAAAGGACAGGCTCGAACTTGTCAAGGCTCTTGAATCCAGGGAGAAGATCATTGCTTACCTCATCTGAATGTTGTGGCTTGTTGATGTTTTACCCTTTTGTTATTTTTGGTTTTGATTTAGGATGATACATTTAGCCTGGCTTGTGTATGCAGTAGCCAGCCTCGCTCATTATCATACGCTTACGTTTGTGACTTTTTATGGCCTGCTTTGGACCTTAATGTACCGCGGTTTTTTTTTATGTGACTCAGTTATCTTTGCGTTAGTGCGTCGCATGCTACACCTTTATTTTTCGATTTATATATTTGGTCGAATGCTTTGTTAATCGCATTGCTACGCCTGATTTTTTTTAGGTTTAGATTTACTCAAGCCTTGAAGATTGTTATTTATCAAAGGTTGTTACGCGTCTGTAATATTATAAGCGTGTTTGATATCTTTTATTAAGTTGTATTCAACCCCGTGCCTGACTGACCTGGTAATCCAAGCCCTTCAGAGACTGGTTTTGAATACATGTCCCCTGGGGAGGTCTTAAGTTATAATTTTTTGATCCATTCTAGGCCCTGTTTGATAGGATTGTTTTAATTATTCAAAAAGATTCTAGAATGGATACCCCCTTTCAGCTAGGATTTCTTTTACCCCCTTGTGGCTAGGATTTCTGTTACCCTTTGCAGCTAGGATTTCTGTTTGTGCTGGTCTTTCCAACATGTTTATGGGACCTTCCGATAATAGGACTGGTGTTTTCCAGCCTAGGTGTTTTTATATTGTATTCACCTTAGGACGTGGACACTAATCCTTGTCACCGAATTTAGTTTCAGTTTTAAGGAATTCATGTCCCACACCTAACAACGTGCCTCTTTGGGACTAATAATTTTTATCCGAAGGACAGATTTGGTAAAAATCTTGTATTTTCGATGAAGCCCAACGCCAATCCCTTGAATGGGTGTTTGCTAAGAATTCAGCATATTCCATAATGAGAGGTGCAGCCTTTCGACTTGTCGTTCGCCTTAGAATAGCTTGTTCTTTTGAGGTGATGTGTCTATTCATTCCTGTTTGATCTTGCCTGACGTTTGTGATTCCCAGGCTGCTGTGTTTAAGGTGTGTCCTAGGACTTTTTATCACAGTTCTGTTGTGTATGATGGATTGCTTTCACCATGCCTACATTCCAAGAGACCGTTTGTTTAGTATGGACCCATAAGCATGCTACTCAGGTAGACACATAATGGATTTCTGACGCTCAAAGTTTTTGCAAGTAAACCATTGCTTAACATGAACATAGTGAATAACAAAGCAGGATAAAACAATTTTAGTAACAAGATAAAACCAGGGTAGTAAAGCAAGGTAATGGGAATTTTAGTTTAGTGCTCCATTATCAAGACATCGGTGGTCGTTGTTTAAGGCGAGTGTCCGCTTTGGATCGGTTTAGCCCTTTTCTTCAAGGCATGTTGCCCCTTGTTTGCGGAGAGCCGAAATAACATTCACGATCTTGTACATATTGTTGAAAATGGTTCTTTCTGATTAATCCCTCAATTACTGACTTTAAGTGCATGTAGTCGTTGGTATTATGTCCTGGCTGTTTGTGGAATTGACAGAATCTTCCAGACTTGTTAGCGACATCTTTGACTTGCCTTTGTTTCAGGACCAGATATCTCTTGGTGTTCTTAGTTGCCATAAAGATATTTCCAATGGTATCATTAAGGGGAGTGAAATTAGAATTCTTAAAAAAGCATAGTTTCTTTTTTTCTCGACTGCCTTTTCCTTCATTGCTCCTTTTTTGAATATTAGAGCTGCTTTGCGCATTTCCTTTCTTCTCTATCTGCCCATATTTCGATTTTTCTTCAATGCTTGCATATTTTCCAGCTTTGTTGAGTAGTTGTTCGAGTGTACTTGGTTTCTTCTTCTTGATTCACCACCCCAATTCGGTCAGTTTACATATGCCCCCCTTTAGAGCCATTAAGACTAGGCGGGGTTCAAAATTCTGGACTTCAGCTACTGCCGTATCAAAGCGAGTGAGAAAGTCTTTGATGGACTCTCCTGGTCTTTGTTGAAGTTCACTTAGCTCCATAACATCCCGAGTTCTGAGCGCCTTGGATTTGAACTACTTATTAAATTGTTTAGCGAGGGTCGCGAAATTGTCCATAGAATGTGGTGGCAGCTTTTTGAACCATAGATAAGCCACCTCTTCTAGATCAGTTGGGAAATATAAGCACTTAATTTCATTAGTAGCGCATGCCCCATTCATATACTGGTCATACTTACACAAGAATATATTAGGGTCACTTATCCCATTATAGGAATGTAATGTTAGAGGTTCGAATTTTTTTCGATATATAGTCTTCTTAACCCTTTCAGTAAGTGCGGTTTTTGTCGGGAAGGACTCCCATTCTTTTTTATCATCCTTTTTCTTTAGGCTTTCCTTCACGATTACTCGTTCCATTCCTAAGATGTATTTTCGCTCCTTGCTCTGTTCCACGGAATGAGAACCTTCTTCATTACCAAATTTTGATCTAGATGTGTCCTCGTGAACTGGAGTCAAGGAATTTAGGCATTCTTTTGGAAGGGACACCCTTATGACAGAGGGACTATCTTTCCGTTTCGCGATTGCGTCATAATAGTGAATGTGCACAGGTGCTTTGTCCACTTCATAATTCATATTGGTGTGACATGCCACTCTCTGAATGAAATCCTGATATCTTGAGCTTGAAGTAGAGAATTCTGCTTCTAGCTCACAGTTCGTTCGGGCTAGTGAGGAAAAATTGGCACTCGTCATGGCTTTTGCGGTGGCAGCTTAAATGGCGAGTATTGACTCGAGTTTCTTCATCATCGCATTTTTTGCAATAGTTATTCGACTCATCAATCCTATCATCACTTCTTCCAATTCCTTCCTGGTTATAGTTTCTTCAATTTCAGGCAGCCCTCCTCCCACGGAGTGGGTGGTTAATACCGTTGTCAAGGCCGTTGACTTCGTCGGTGACTTCCTTGAGTATGTTCATGATTCCGAACACAGTTTTTCTCAGAAAATCTTGTCGGATTCGAATGGGGAAAGAACAAATGCAGCCCCACGGTGGGCGCCAAAATGTTTACACCAAAATTGGCCTAAACACCCAAGGTGCTAGAGTTATAACTCACCAATGTGGTAAGGAAAACAAATGGAGTGGTGTTTAATAACAATTGAAAATGAAAATGCGAGGAAGTTAAAACAGAGGCGAGATTTAGAGTGGTTCAGCCATAAACTAGGCCTACATCCACTATGAAGATAGTTTGCATTCTTATAATGCGGATTACAAAATACATGATCTCTCTCTTTTCATACGTCTTTATGTCCAACCAACATACGCTCATTCACACATTTCAACCTTAGAGTTTTGTAAGAGAATGATAGAATCTGCAGAGGAGAAGGATGGGTCAGTGATTGAGAATGCAGGTGTTTTCGTTTCCCCTGATTATAAGATTGTGGTTGACGCCGTGGCCAGATGAGTGATGGAACTTCGAGGCATGGAAATGATGATTTCCTTTTAGAATGTTTAAGGAGTCATTGAGGACAGAATTTAGCAGCAATTTGTGGTTTCAAAGATTGGGGATCCCCTCTATGTTGGCAGCTATGACGTATTTATAGGTGATCTCCCCTCAGGAAATGATCTAAAATCTGTATATGCAGGCTGCAGGTTGCTCATCCCATTAACTGCAATCATACCCCTTCCTATCTGTAGCCAGCTGTCCTACCTATATCCAGTTATCGTATGCGAGCGGTTCCATAGGAGCGAGTGCTTCGTATAGCTGAGCGGGCGACTTTATAGGAGTGAACACTTTGGGTAGCTTTATAAGAGCAGAATGCGGGACTGGAATCAATTCTCTTTTGTACCCTGTGCGGCCGACCTTCTTGGCTCGAGAGCGTTCGTCCTTTTGCCGCTTTTGTATGGCGTCGTTCACCCTTACGGCTGCGTTGTGAGGTCGCTCCCGCCTATGTTGAATGGGCGACTTGCTTTATTTTGGTATTTGAGCGGCTTTGTTCCAGTATGAATGACCGACCTTTGCCTCCGCGCCTGAATCACGATTTGCGTCCAACTTTGTTTGAAGACATGGTCATTTAAGAAGTCGCGGTGCCTGTTTTGCAGTTCTATCATAGGCTCAGTTTTTTAATAATAAACACAGAGTAAGCAGACGACGATCCTTTTAGCTTAGAGGTGACTGACTAAGGCTTGCATTTTTAGATGTAAGCTTGCACTTTCTAATGACTGGGGTATGACCGAGCGGTGGGTGGTACCTAGCCGATGTGTTGGTGCTCGATTGGTAAGGACACACGAGCGATAGGTGTTGTCACCCATGCATGGTATGTCAAATATACGCGCGATCTTGACTTCCCGCTTCGATACGTATGGCCGAACTTTGACATCAAGCCAAGTATCTTCCGCCTTGTGGGCGGCCTTTATATAATATACGACCTTTATCTTTATTGAGCCGCACTACTCGTAAGATGTCGTGCCATTATTCTCGGTCGTACCGGACGATTGATTTGTCCTGGGTTTGATGTTTGGATCTCGTTCTGCACAGTTGCGTCCTACCAATTGTGAGTCATTTAAGTTCCTCGAATAACATTGTGCACGACCGACCCTTATGATGTATGTTTCGCATCCTTTGCCCGGTCTTTGTAACTCAATGTGCGTATAGATTTTTTGGGAATTAACACTCATACGTAATTACGTCTTAGAACATTGGCCACAATCGTTGACCATAGCTCGGATACCAAATGTAACGAACGCCCATAACCCCTGCACTAAACAAGATAAATAATGCATTGAAGGGTGTGCCGAGCAGCTATGGACGATCATCAGAGTAGGTAAAAAAACATTGAAACCTGTCGTAAACTCACAACACAAGAATAAAATATAATAGAATATATAAAACAGGTAGTGATAGTGAAGTAGAAAACACTAAACATTCATGACAACAAGAAAGTATTTCCCTTACACGTGGATAACAACGGTAGTGTTTGAACAATTTGCCTCACTACAACACGCATAGAAATAGCACACAGCGGAAACAAATAATAGATAGTAGTAAAGATAGTATGCCAGCCGTCTGCTCTCCTCCGAACATCAACACCATCCTCACTTAAGCTATCACCCGTCAACCGGTACTTAGTCTGCCCATCCAACAATAGGATGAATAGCCCAAGGTAATAAGAGGAAACGTAAAACCTGGATTGAGGAAGTAGTCTTAGTGAGCGATAAAATAGCTAACAAACTTCATCAATAATGTATGTGAGAAGGGATAGATAAACATACTAATCTACCCACAACATCAGAGAAGAACTCAACACTATCGTCCCCACATTGGACAATGATAGCCTTTGCTTTAAACCATTCAACCATTCATCCATGGAAACTATAAAACCCATTCAATCATGGCAAAACACTCATAACATCCAAATTATAACTATCTCATGTAAACCATCCTAATCGAATTTAATATCCCCCAAGCACAAGCCCAAAAGGCCTAAACCTATATCAGAGAAGCAACCGAGGAACATCACCTTCGACGTAGGACAACCTACATGAGACGGTACAAAAAAAACAAACAATCGTACATGACTCACTCTGGCTATCATCGCCAATTCTGCTTTGAAACCACCGTTAATCGTATGATGGCAAACCTTGCCACATGTCAAGGGCTAATGGTAATCCCAGTTCTAGCATAAACTTTATATGTCCAACCTTGACAACTGGGCCTTTCAACGATACCCAAGGTACTCGACCAGCAACCTTCCGGTCCTTCGGGTGCTTCCATTGTACCCCTGCTTTGAGCCTGCTAGAACTTATGACAATGATGAATTCTCGGCCTTCGCATCTCTAGTCATCCAACCTTGACGATGTTTCATAGCTCAAGCAACCTTCTCAAGAAACCATTATCTACCAACTCATAACCTTTGAGTTGTCACCTCATTCGCTGTTGTATATCGATTAATGAACACCTTCCAACACTTCAAAAATTTCCACTTGAATTCTTCTCAAAGTAACACCATCAACAAGCTAATTACATCACTGCGCAGCGGCTACGGTTCAGGGGGGTGGGTAGCTACCCGAAAAAAATTCAAGCTCTTTTCTTCAAACATAAGTCGTACCCGAAAAACATACTTTTCAGAAAATGACCCTATTGGAAATGAACCATAGCGTCATCACTATCAACCACAACGTATAGAAGCGTTGTTGAAAACATAACCGATCAGGATATACGCCGACCAGATTAGTTCAGCTCGACCCAACCCAATTGCAACCCGCGACCGACCCGATCTAATAACCTCTCCCTAGGACATGACCGACCCGTTCCAACTCACCTTTCCGTGGGACACGACCGACCCGATCCTATTACCAATATGACTAACCTGATCCGATCACCAATACGACTAACACGATCCGATCACCAACACGACCGACCTGATCCGGTTGCATAACATAACCGACCCAACCCGGCTTTTCATCATCTCAACTTCTGGGCCGACCTAACCCATGTTGATTGGATCGACCCGAGTGGACATAGCCCGACCCGACCAGTTCTTCATTCCGACCAACTCATTCTGACTTATTCTCCAAGACAAGATTTCTGACCTACCTGACCCACTTATAGCCGACCCGACCCACTTCCTCCACATCTCCAATTATTCTCTAATTTCGACCAAAACTTCGACAAACGATGAAAATGACTCATACAAAATCATCAAACACAATCATAAACATGTCATAACATTACTAACAACATGAATATGACGATTACCAAAAAATGATGTAAATATCACCTAAAACCATTAAATTAAACATATGATCAAAATGTGAGATCTAACTAACATAAACATGTGAAATGACATGAAATTAACAGGTAAAACTTCCTAAATTAGATCATAAGGTGATGCATTTGAAAATAGACATATAATGGTGTAAATCTATAATGAAACACTTGAATTTGATGACAAACATGCACAAACACTTTTATACTTCATTGCATTCATGTGAGAGATGTAAATCAATCACCGATTTGCCGAAATAATCTGAAATCAATGAAAAAGGAATTTGGGCAGCAATACCTCGCACCAAACACTTTGATCCGATGAATCCTTGCTCCAATTATCATAGAGCTAGCCTCCAATGGTGTAGATACAAGATTTCCCTCCTTAGATTTGGATTTTTAATGGTGGAAAGGTGTTAGAGGAAGGAGGAGCACAAGGCCACCCAATGAGGAAATGAAAAAAACCTAAACCATTTCCCATATCCCTCATCCCCTATTTATAAACTCCCATCAACCCGCTAATGGGCCTCTCCAATTTAGCCCATTATGGCTTACCAAATCTGGACAACCAACAGAAAAACGTTAAAACAACGATTTCTCTCAAAACACTGAACCAAATCTTTAACGTAACCACTCTACGAAAAGACATTCATCAATTCCTTTCTAATGGCACAGGTCTCACCCTCTGATTTGACTTGACTCAAAAGTTATTGTAATGACCCGTATTCTACACATAATAGGATCGTAGAATATTTATTTCTTTCTTATATGAAGTCGTATGGTCATGTAACTTTGGGAAACATCTATTAGAGTCATTTCCCATGCTTGTGATTTTTGTCGATTGCTAAATGACCATTTTGCCCCTAGTTGGTACTGTTTTGGCCATAAGTTTTGATTGGAAAGGAATTTTGACCTGAAACCACTTCCATTAGATTCGTTTGATGGTTTACCTTTCCGTAGAGTGGTCATATTAGCCAAACGGACTTACCGTTTGGGAGATATGGCTGAAACAAGGTTTGGAGGGTGAAAAACTGCTTAACTAGGCCAAACCGGGTGATTAGTGAGTAGGCGCATAACCCATTTCGGGATTAGGGTTATGGGGAGGCTGAAATGAGATAGAGGATCATTCCATTTCAGTTTTCTAGCCTCCACTTATCACCAAGGATCCCTGAAAATGGCCTCTAACCTCTAAATCACCTCCAAATCATCTTTTGGTCAAGGATCAAGCTTAGCAACCCCTAATCAAGGAAGATCTTCACCAAAGCAACCTAGGAGCTGCTGTTTGGCATTGAGATTCACATCAAATCAGAGAATTATTTCAGATCTTAGTTTATTTGTGGCTAAGGTAAGTGATTTGCTTAGTTTTACACTAATTATGGCTGGTTAAGGGTAATTAGTGTTAATTAGCGAATTTGAGCATGATAAAATTCAGGAAAAATGTTCATAAATTCCTAAATGATGTTTTAGACCTCTGATATGAATTTGGGTTAATTTGGTTAAGTTTTACTAATCCTATCATTAGTTTCACCTAAACATGCTTAAGGGGAAATATGGGATTTTGGGTATGTTTGATCCATTTTAACCTATCATGTTGATGTTTTGATGTTTTTGGTTGATTATGCATGTTGGTATGACTGTATGAAATGCTTTATGATTGATTTCAATAGTTATAATGGTCGAAAACGTCGTCGAATGGCGTAAACACTTGCTGGAACAGTTTCAGAAAACAGTGCAGGGTTCGGATCGGATCAGATAAGGGGGCTCGGATCGGATATGTTGAACTGAGCAAAGAATCCGATCGGATCGGAACCCAACACTTGGGAAAAAGTGGCAAGAAGGAAGGCCACGCTAGCTGAACTGGGATCGGATCGGATCGAGGGAGACGGATCGGATCGAGGAGGACGGATCGGAGCGGAGGCATGAGGATGGATCGGATAGGAGCATGTGAAGGACGAGGACACGGATCGGAACGGAGGCACAAGCTGGAGGGGAGATGACACCCGACCCGACCCGAGGTGAAGTACCCAACCCGACCCGAGGTGAAGTACCCGACCCGACCCGAAGGGAAGCGCCCGACTCGAACCCAGAAGGGACGCCCGACTCGAACCGCACCAGAAGGCGACCCGACCCGAACCGATGGAGGACACCCGACCCGAACCGATGGCTTGAGGAGGAACCCGACCCGACCCAGTATTGACCAATAACCCGAGATGCAAAGGTAGTCCAATATGGGAAGTTAGAGCTCAAGAACCAGTTGGGAACCGATGAGTTCACTTCATGGTTGGACTTTGCTGCGGGACGTGTGCTAAGGAGTTGTCGACGTTCATAACTTCGATTCACCACTAAAAAGGAATGATGGGCTATTTATCAGTGCAGTAGGGTCATTATGACCTGAGGGGCAAGGTGATGGTAGCAAGACTACGTTATCAGTGCAGTAGGGTCATTATGACCTGAGGGGCAAGGTGATGCGTAGTACGACTATGAGCCAGCGCAGATGGGGTGAATAACTCCATGGGGCAAGTGGACATAGTAAGGATTGGTAAGGCTATGAGCCAGCGCAGATGGGGTGAATAACTCCATGGGGCAAGTGGACATAGCGAGGAATTAGTGGCTACGTTATCAGTGCAGTGAACCCATTTATGACTTCATGGGGCAAAGTGATCGTAACAAGGTTTGTTGGGTGATCGAAGTGGTGAATATCGTATACTTTACGCACTGAGTGAGAGATGTGAGGATGGATGCTATGCTTGATTGTTTGCCATCATTATGACATGCACACCTTCCCCACCTCCGTATCTTTACACTGTTTGATATGGTACCTTAGAGTGTTGTACAGTATGTAGTGCTAACTCTTTGGTTGCAGGTCCAGCTTCAGGTATGTTTTCGTCTACCTGTTATTGTTCACTTTAGATGCTTATCGCTCATACCAGGCTTTATGTCTGACCCAGAGTTTTATGTTTCCTCTTATTACTCTAGGTGCTCACACGAGCATACTAGAGACAGGTTAGCTGGTGATGCGCGAGTAGCTGATTCGGAGGCGGGCAAGAGGCTTCCACGTATGATATATATATACACATTCTCCCTGTGTCGTTGGTGGTCGCTACTTGGGCATTAGTAGTGTACCTCATTTATCTTACTTTTGCTTTGAGATAGTTTGAAATTTGTAATAAGCTGTATTCTGAATTTCCGCTGCTATGATGTTTTGTTCTGATTTTCAGCTTTTGCACTGTCTCTCCTGTTTTATGTCCAGTATGTTATTATTATATTTTGTTCGATGCGCTGTGAGACATTCTACAGGTTCTTTGTATGTTCACTTCCTTCTTCCTTTTCCTTCTGATGACCCGTTCCGTGCTAACTGGACATGTGTACAACGCACTTTTGGAGTAAATGTCGGTTGGTGCGGGGTGGGCCGTCACACTTGGTATCAGAGCTCTAGGTTGTGTAGTTAACCTAGGGAGAGATAGTACGCATATGAGAGCGCGTATTTGTGATTACTTTGGTTTTCAAAATCTATGTATGTATATACTATTAGTAATATAAGAATGAAGTCGCACTGCACTAGCACCACTATGGGGTCGTTAATCGTTTCCCTTTTTCAGACTGACGATGAGCCTAGACACGAGGGGTGCTGGTAGAGGGACCAACCAAGGGAATGCCGCTGACATGAGGGCGATGTTTACTAACCTCATGAGAGACATGCTTAGAGAAGTGCAAGGGGCAGTTCCCAATCCCGGAGTTGGTGTTGGCCCAGTAGTGCTGGCGCCTAGGGTCGATTTCGCCAAGTTGTGCAAAGATTACACTAATCTTGGTGGGAAGCCGTTCAATGGAACGGAGTCGGCCACGGATGTTCAGGACTAGATGGATAGCTGTGACCGTATCTTCGATGACTTGGGTCTTGAGGATGCGATGAAGAGAAGGCTAGCGTCTCGTCAGCTGCAAGGGCGAGCGATGAATTGGTGGAATGCTATTAGAATAGCTACTCCAGAGGATCAGGTTACTTGGGATCAGTTCAAGGCTCTCTTTAGCGAGAAGTTCATTCCAGCTGCCCAGAAGTCAGTGTTGTTCAAGAGGTTCTTGGAACTCAAGCAGAACGGAAGGGCAGTTTCTGATTATACTGCTGAGTTCGACACGTTGTCGAAATATGGACTGTCTCTCACCGACACTCCTGAAAAGAAGAATGAGAAGTTCATTACTGGTTTGGATGGATACTTGGGGGAAAGGCTTATCAACCACATCGATGAGACTTTTGATTCGATTGTGGGAAAAGCTTTGAGATCAGAAAATCTTTACCCTAAGTCAAAGACTGAGGCTGCATCTGCAGAAGGGCCAAAGCCCCAAGCAGGCGGTGGAGGCAATAATAAATCTCAGAATAAGAGGAAGCAGGACCAATCAAAAGGTGGCCAGAAAAAGAGCAAGAAGGATGTTGAGTGCTTCAGCTGTGGTAAGAAGGGCCATTATGCTAAAGAATGTCGGGCCAAGCCAACGGAAAGGAAGTGCTACAACTATGGTCAAGTGGGACATCATAAGGATAAGTGTCTACAACCTCTTAAGGAGAAGCAGTTCGTGAAAGCATATGCTGTTGATGTTGTTCCTTCTTCGTTGAATGCCCCAACTGCGGCGGAGAAAGGAAAGCATGTTGTTATTCAAGGTATGCTTTCTATTTATGATATACCAGTTTGAGTTTTGTTTGATAATGGGGCTTCCCGTTCCTTCATATCTAGTAACCTGATAGATAGGTTGGGATTGGAACCCGAGATAGTCGATAGACCATTGGTTATGACGAACCCGATTGGTGGTTCGACTAGCCTTAGTATGATTTGCAGGAATTTGGTCTTATCGAGTCATGGATGTATGTTTGTATGTGATTTCTTTGTTTTGGGCTTTACTGGGTATGGCATTATATTGGGAGTCGATTGGCTCCAAAGATACGGGGTGGTTGTAGACTGTGAGGGCTTTTTGGTGACAGTGAGGGCGGATGATGGATGGAGGGTAGTGTTTGGTAGTCTACCTAGTGATGGGGTTATGGCTAGTTTTGTAAATTCCCTAGACATCCCGCAGGATGAGTTGTCAGATGTGCCCATGGTTGGCCAGTATCCGAACGTCTTCGAGGAGGTGACTGGGCTTCAACCACACCGAGAGATTGAGTTCCGTATTGATTTAGTGAAAGATGCCAGACCTATAGTGATGCCACTTCATCGTATGGCACCAAGGGAGCAGCGAGAGCGCGGGGTGCAAGTCAGCAATCTTTTGAAGAAGGGATTTATTAGAAGGAGTGTCTACGAGTGGGGAGCACCAGTTGTGTTTGCCACTAAGGCAGATGGTTCCCTTCGTTTGTGTGTGGACTATCGCGAGTTGAATAAGGTAACGAGGAAGAATAAGTATCCTCTACCGCGGATAGATGATTTGTTTGATCAACTGGAAGGAGCTAGAGTGTTCTCCCAGTTGGACCGCGCGATAGGATTTCATCAGCTACGAGTAGCGGATAAGAGTGTTCCGAAAACGACATTTAGGACGCCGTCTGGATTTTATGAGTGGTTGGTCATGCCATTTGGTTTGACCAATGTACCAGCCTATTTTGTGGATCTTATGAATCGAGTATTCAGAGATCAGTTGAATAAGTTTGTTCTTGTGTTCGTGGATGATATCCTTGTTTAGTCAAGGACAGAGGAGGAACACAAGGGACACTTGAGGATAGTGATGGAGGTGTTGAGGAAACACCAATTGAAAGCGAAATTCTCTAAGTGTCATTTTTGGAGAAGGGAAGTGAGATTCTTGGGTCATGTTGTTTCAGAGAGTGGTATTGCCGTGGACCCTACGAAGGTGGCCACAGTACGTGATTGGCCTACACCCAAGAATGCTACAGATGTAAGAAGTTTCTTGGGATTAGCTGGATATTATCGTAAGTTTATCCAGGACTTCTCTAAGATTGTAGCACCGTTGACTCAGTTGACTAAGAAGAATCAGTCCTTCGTCTGGGATGGAGTGTGTGAGGATGCCTTCAAGAGTCTAAAAGAGAGGTTGACGTGTGCGCCAGTGTTAGTCATTCCTAAAGGGAATGAAGAGATGACGGTATACACGGATGCTTGTGGTACCGGACTGGGTGTAGTATTGATGCAAGGAGGTAGGGTTGTAGCTTATGCTAGTGGACAGCTAAAGCCGCATGAGAAGAAGTATCCTACCCATGATTTGGAATTAGCAGTGATCGTGTTTGCGCTGAAGATGTGGAGACATCATCTCTTGGGAGAAAGATTTGAGTTGTTTACTGATCATAAATCGTTAAAGTATCTCTTATCCCAGAAAGATCTGAATCTTCGTCAACAGAGGTGGTTAGAGTTCTTGGCTTCGTATGATTTTGATATCGCATATACCCCTGGGAAAGGTAACGCGGTAGCCGATGCCTTGAGTAGGAGACATGCCAGTTTGGGGGCAATGTTTCTTGAATGGAAGCAACTGGAGTTTATCGTGGGGTTTGATTTCAGACCAAAGTGCGAATTGGATCCAGTTATGCTAGCTAGTTTGACGATCAGACCCACTTTCATAGAGCAGATTGGTTCCAGTCAGAGGGACGATCCTAATCTATTAGAAATCATCTCCAAGTTAGAAATGGACATCGACGGTGAGGAGATGAATGTGTATGGGCTTGATAGAGATTGATGGCTTCGAAAGAATGGAAGACTAGTTGTGCCCAACGTAAATGGTTTGAGGGATGAAGTGCTTAGAGAATGTCATCACTCAAAACTGACTATACATCCCGGTGGTAATAAGATGTATCAAGCCATGAGACAGACTTACTACTGGGAAGGGATGAAAAGAGACCTTGGGAAGTTTATATCCAAATGCATGAATTGCCAGCTAGTTAAAGCCGAGCAAAAGAAGCCTAGTGGGTTGTTGCAACCATTAGAAATTCCTGAATGGAAATGGGAGCAAGTCTCGATGGATTTCATCGATGGTTTACCAAGGACTAGATCGAGATATGATAGCATTTGGGTAATTGTGGATCGATTGACTAAGAGTGCAAGATTTATACCAGTCAAATCGACCAGAACGGCAGCCAAGTTGGCCGAATTGTATATGAAGTGGGTAGTGAGATTTCATGGAGTACCCAAAAGCATTGTGAGTGACCGAGACCCGTTGTTCACTAGTGGGTTTCGGAAACGCTTACAAGAGGATCTAGGGTCAAGATTACATCTCAGTACCGCTTATCATCCTCAGACCGAAGGCCAGACGGAGAGGGTGAATCGTATATTGGAAGATCTCTTGAGAGCTTGTATATTGGATTTTGGTGGATCATGGGATGACCATTTGCATCTAGTTGAGTTTGCATATAATAATAGCTACCAATCCAGTATCGGCATGGCTCCATATGAAGCTCTATACAGAAGACCGTGCAACTCACCATCATGTTGGATAGAGACTGGCGAGAAGTATGTGCTTGGACCAGATGTGGTGAGGGAAACATCAGATAAGATTAAGGTCATTCAACAACGAATGAAAGCTGCCCAAGATAGGCAGAAGAGTTATGCCGATAAGAGGAGAAGAGACTTGAAATTCTCCGTTGGTGACTTGGTGTTTGTCAAGATCTCTCCGTTAAAGAGCGTGATTCGATTTGGCAGGAGAGGTAAGTTGGCACCAAGATTTGTTGGCCCATTCCCTGTTCTTGAACTAGTCGGGAATTTGGCATATAGAGTTGGATTACCAGAGAAAATGGCGGGAGTTCACAATGTATTTCATGTTTCCCAACTAAGGAAGTTCGTTCACGACTCAGATGTGACTATTTCACCTGATCAGTTAGAGGACTTCGAAGTAGAACCTGAGGTGGTTGGGAACCGCAAGCCGATTCGTATTGTGGGGCATGATACGAAGCAACTTCGAAGGAAGGCGGTGAAGCTAGTCAAGGTTCAGTGGGGCGAGAACGAGAATGATTGTACTTGGGAGATAGAGGAGAGCATTAGGAAGGCACATCTAGAACTCTTTGCCTGGTAAGACTTACTTCGTAATTTAGTTTTTCGCATGCTAGGGTAGATTTGTTTTGCTTGTTTTGCATGTTTGACTGTTGTTTTATGATTGATAGGCATGCGGGACCTTTGCGTATGTTTTGATTAGGGAATTTCGAGGGCGAAATTTCTTAAGGGGGGGAGAGTGTAATGACCCGTATTCTACACATCATAGCATCGTAAAATATTTATTTCTTTCTTATATGAAGACGTTTGGTCATGTAACTTTGGGAAACATCTATTAGAGTCATTTCCCATGCTTATGATTTTTGTCGATTGCTGAGTGACCATTTTGCCCCTAGTTGGTACTGTTTTGGCCATAAGTTTTGATTGGAAAGGAATTTTGACCTGAAACCACTTCCATTAGATTTGTTTGATGGTTTACCTTTCCGTAGAGTGGTCATAATAGCCAAACGGACTTACCGTTTGGGAGATATGGCTGAAACAAGGTTTGGAGGGAGAAAAACTGCTTAACCGGGCCAAACCGGGTGATTAGTGAGTAGGCCCATAAACCATTTCGAGATTAGGGTTATGGGAGGCTGAAATGAGATAGGGGATCATTCCATTTCAGTTTTCTAGCCTCCACTTATCACCAAGGATCCCTAAAAATGGCCTCTAACCTCTAAATCACATCCAAATCATCTTTTGGTCAAGGATTAAGCTTAGCAACCCCTAATCAAGGAAGATCTTCAACAAAGCAACCTAGGAGCTGCTGTTTGGCATTGAGATTCACATCAAATCAGAGAATTATTTCAGATCTTAGTTTATTTGTGGCTAAGGTGAGTGATTTGCTTAGTTTTACACTAATTATGGCTAGTTAAGGGTAATTAGTGTTAATTAGTGAATTTAAGCATGATAAAATTCGGGAAAAATGTTCATAAATTCCTAAATGATGTTTTAGACCTCTGATATGAATTTGGGTTAATTTGGTTAAGTTTTACTAATCCAATCATTAGTTTCACCTAAACATGCTTAAGGGGAAATATGGGATTTTGGGTATGTTTGATCCATTTTAACCTATCATGTTGATGTTTTGATGTTTGTGGTTGATTATGCATGTTGCTATGACTATATGAAATGCTTCGTGATTGATTTCAATAGTTAGAATGGTCGAAAACGTCGTCGAATGGCGTAAATACTTGCTAGAACAGTTTCAGAAAACAGTGCAGGGTTCGGATCGGATCGGATAAGAGGGCTCGGATCGGATATGTTGAACTGAGCAAATAATTTGATCGGATCGGAACCCAACACTTGGGAAAAAGTGGCAAGAAGGAAGGCCATGATAGCTGAACTGGGATCGGATCGGATCGAGGGAGACGGATCGGATCGAGGAGGACGGATCGGAGCGGAGGCATGAGGATTGATCAGATAGGAGCATGTGAAGGACGAGGATACGGATCGGAACAGAGGCACAAGCTGGAGGGGAGATGACACCCGACCCGACCCGAGGTGAAGTACCCGACCCAACCCGAGGTGAAGTACCCGACCCGACCTAAAGGGAAGCGCCCGACTCGAACCCAGAAGGGACGCCCGACCCGAACCGCACCAGAAGGAGACCCGACCCGAACCGTTGGAGGACACCCGATCCGAACCGATGGCTTGAGGAGGAACCCGACCCGACCCAGTATTGACCAATAACCCGAGATGCAAAGGTAGTCCAATATGGGAAGTTAGAGCTCAGGATCTAGTTGGGAGCCAATGAGTTCACTTCATGGTTGGACTTTGCTGAGGGTCGTGTGCTAAGGAGTTGTCGACGTTCATAACTTCGATTCACCACTAAAAAGGAATGATGGGCTACTTATCAGTGCAGTAGGGTCATTATGACCTGAGGGGCAAGGTGATGGTAGCAAGTCTACGTTATCAGTGCAGTAGGGTAATTATGACCTGAGGGGCAAGGTGATGCGTAGTAAGACTATGAGCCAGCGCAGATGGTGTGAATAACTCCATGGGGCAAGTGGGCATAGTAAGGATTGGTAAGGTTATGAGCTAGCGTAGATGCGGTGAATAACTCCATGGGTCAAGTGGACATAGCGAGGAATTAGTGGCTACGTTATCAGTGTAGTGAAGCCATTTATGACTTCTTGGGGCAAAGTGATCGTAGCAAGGTATGTTGGGTGATCGAAGTGGTGAATATCGTATACTTTACGCACTGAGTGAGAGATGTGAGGATGGATGCTATGCTTGATTGTTTGCCATCATTACGACATGCACACCTCCCCCACCTCCGTATCTTTACACTGTTTGATATGGTACCTTAGAGTGTTGTACAGTATGTAGTGCTAACTCTTTGGTTGCAGGTCCAGGTTCAGGTATGTTTTAGTCTACCTGTTATTGTTCACTTTAGATGCTTATCGCTCATACCAGGCTTTATGTCTGACCAAGAGTTTTATGTCTCCTCTTATTACTATGGAGCTCACACGAGCAGACTAGAGACAGGTTAGCTGGTGATGCGCGAGTAACTGATTCGGAGGCGGGCAGGAGGCTTCCACGTATGATATATATATACACATTCTCCCTGTGTCGTTGGTGGTCGCTACTTGGGCATTAGTAGTGTACCTCATTTATCTTACTTTTGCTTTGATTTTTCTCATTCTGAATTTCCACTGCTATGATGTTTAGTTCTGATTTTCAGCTTATGCACTGTCTCTCCTGTTTTATGTCAAGTATGTTATTATTATATTTTGTTCGATGCGCTGTGAGACATTCTACAGGTTCTTTGTATGTTCACTTCCTTCTTCCTTTTCCCTCCGACGACCCATTCCGTGCTAACTGGACATGTGTACAGCGCACTTTTGGAGTAAATGTCGGTCGGTGCGGGGCGGGCCGTCACAGTTATGCCCTATACAAGACTGATTGGGTTAAAATTGTCACAAACAAAATCAGTAAAAATTATGGACATGTCCCACATCCCCATAAGCAGCATATTAAACAATGAGAATGATCCAACCCTCAGCGGATAAAATAAAAATATTTTACAATCTTCCGGTACGTAAAAATGCGGCTATTACATTATAATTTATATTTAATTATAAACGAGCTCGTAAAGGTATGGTAGTTCGTAATATTCAGTTTTGAACTTCAATGGAATATACAGGATCCGATAGAAGTCGGATTTCTGTGAAACGAGAAATGTTTGAGTTTGTTTGTTGTAATTTTCTAATGAATGAGAAAAATCAGGATTTCAGTTTATAAATTGGTAGTTATGTCAATTTCAAATTTTAAATTAGTCGCTATGGAAATCGCTATAAACAATGTCGTTTAATTAATATATTTAGTAACGTTTTCAATATATTTTAGATTTTGGTTAACTTGTAATATTTGATACTGAGTTATAATGCGGTATTGACTAAATCTGAAGTGTTATACTATTCCATTTGGGAATAATTGTTGACAATAATTTATTTATTTATTTTGAATTTAATAGTTTTGGGATTTGTTTAAGTACATATCGATAATATTTATAAACTATTTATATATTCACAGACCTTGCTTGTATGTATATACGCAAATATGTAACGACTGGACTTCGTATATAAAAGTAGATGGTATAACATACAAAGTGGCACATAATTGTTTTACGGTGAGTGTTATATCCCTAATTGTGCGCATAACAAATCAACGGACAAAGAACATGTGAAATATATAAGATACTGATCATGATAACCAAGAGTGTAGTATTTTTCATTGAAACGGTATATATTTACAACAACAAACAGAAATTCCTAACCAAGTATATTCAATGAACTGTTTACAAAATCTTTTGCAATGATACATTTACAATTTTTTTTGTTTGAATAGAAAAAAAAAGGCAGCCCATATATGATCCAAATGTTTCGGAAGTTCCCTTCAATGCATAAAGCTCGGAAAACCGAATGCACAATATAATCAACATCAACAATGCCTTTTTTCTATGCGTACAACTTAACAAGGTCTTGATTATATTTGCAATCTGATTTACATTTACAAAATCTAATACAGGTGTGAACTCATCCCACCAAATCTTATTCAATACAAAGCAACGTATCAAATCACATACAGTAGAAAAAAGAAAACATATATAAAAGTACCAACTACATAAAGAAGCAAAAGGAAAAAAACATAACATAGGAGATTGACCTCCTCACGTTCATGGACTAGATCCTTTTTGTCAAGCCTAATTAATAAACTTACATACTAACGTGAACATTACAAAGCAGTACTAAATCAAATAGAAAAGTAAAAGAGAAGAATATACAGTAAGATAAGAACAATTTTTTCCACGATCATGTGCCTGCACCAAATCGTCTGCCAAGCCAAATTTCAACTTTAATACTGACATGAACTATTCCAAAACAACAATCAAACAAATGTACTCCTATGAATTCCTGCAACAATATTCAATGACAACATGCTGAGCAACAAAAAGGACTACTCAGACAACTCATACCTAGCCTATTCCTCCTAGGTGTTGCATTCATACCCTATGTGAGAAGACAATACATGATGAAGACTCAACCCATCAACCTGTACATTGATTTTACTTCAAACCACCTCACATCCCCAGACCAATGCACATCAGCTACGGGAATACGAAACACATAGCCACAGACCTACTGACCATACATCGCCATTATCTTCAATCCACATTCACCTATAAATACCACTAGAATACCAATATTTCCAAACAAGACACTTTACACTTCACAACTCCTTCAGTTTGTGACACATAAATGCGCCAACAAATTCATGCATTAAGAAATGGACGGCAATAAGCCATTCGATCCTTTCTCCCCATAAAACTCTAGATCTATTCACAGATTCACTAATTACAGAATAGCAAATAACTAAAGGACATGAGATCTGCGCGCTAACCTAATTTGGTGGATTTTGCAGTGAAGTTAGTGGTTGAATCTCGACTGAACGGCGTGAACTTTGCAAATGATTTGCGAACATGTGGAAGGGCCAGAGAGGATGAAGTTCAAGCTGTGGGAGGAGCTGACAAGGCAGCGCGGCTTGGAAGTCACCGATGTAACTTCGATCAACGGAGGAGAGGGGCGTTGTGATTTATTTTGGCAAAAAGGGTTTTTGTTTTTTATGAACGAGAGGAAAATGAAGAGAATGGGTCTGAGAGAAGCGAATCCATTGTTTTATGTTGGAGAGGTTTCATATGGACCAGGTTTGGCTTGTCACGTGTAGGTTGATAGGCTTTAAGATGAAAGCGATGACCTGCTATGGTTTGTAACCTTTGCACTAGGGTCTGGAATTTGCGCTCACAACTTTGGACAAGAAGGTTCATACAAAGTGGTGAATAAAGGAGCCGACCCGAAGTATTTAAAACAAGTAATTAGTTCGTTAATTTAAATTAATTGTAAGACTAAAAAGTGGTTCTAACACCCAAATTAACTGAAATTACAATAAAATGAGATCAAAAACAGAAAAGAGACACTGGATTTATAGTGGTTCGGTGTTAAAGAGCCTACGTCCACTTTATTTCACTTTGCTTGATGATGTAGATGAAAATACAATAAGATATTCACTCAATATCACTTACTTTTCATATACATTCTCTCAATTATCTCAAAATATACTTTGAATGATGATTTGGATTGTTTGGGAATGTTGGAATTTAGTTCTCAAAGATGTTTGAACTCTCAGAGTGCCAAAAGATCCTTTCAAATGACCCTTGGGGGTTTATTTATAGGTGGAAACTTCTCCAGAATTCGGTTCGGATTGGGTACACGTGTCCTCCATTCCATGACTTTCAGGATCAGATGAGTTCTGGTGTTGCCAGCACATCAAGTTAGTGGCCATCGTGGGTAGAAAGTGGGTGTAACTGCCCCGAATATTCAGGAGATCGTGGTGCGGAGTAGCAGGGTGCACTGGGTTCGAATCGGATGGGCTAGCAGATGGGGTTCGGATCGGCCCTGCTACATCCAATCCGAATACTTTCCTTCCTCCTTTGTCTTGCTTTTGTTCCTACCCCTGTAATTCCGATCCAAACCGGATGCACAACAGAGTGTCTTTTGTCTACTTGATCTTCAGACTTCTTGACTTTGTATAGCCTAGTTTACAAAGTAGGCTAACATTTTCCCCCTCAAAGGTTGCTTCTGTTGAAGACAGAGCGTGTTTTGACATCGTTTGTATACCAGCTCTTGAACTTTAAGTGTTAAAAAGTCGTTTCTATTCATTTGCGAAGTCGCGTTGCTTCAAGAAGTCGCGTCTTTCGTCGCTTATATATATGTCATAGAATACACGATTTCTTTTCTTCATTTTTAAACAATCCTAGGAACTCTCTTCGATGTCTAGTAATTCTTCCAGGTAGTTTTCTTTATTTTATCTTAAATTTAATTTATGCTCCGAGTTGCTATGCTCAACCTATTCGGTTCGGATCCGACCCGAATGGGTTCTCTACTCAAACTACTCGATTATTGAACTTAACAGTCCAAATTTATGCTCATGGGCCTATATTCCGCTCCGAACGGAATGAAATACGGGGAATAGTAAGAGTCATCTCAAGTCCATATATAAATCCATAGCTCCATTTCCTCCTTCTCTTTTTCCTTTTGTTTCCATCACTTTTCCATAAATTGCTCCAACGAGAAAAAGAAAACCTTAACGCCCAAAACCCCAAGACCTTCGCTCCAATTTCTAAATTAAGCATATAGGTAGTTGTATAATCTTAAGTCATCTCAATATAACCGATTTACAGTTTGGATTTGTACTTAAATCAGACGATTTGGGTTTGAGTACTATTTGGCTTCGACGTAATGGCCATCTCCTCCCTAGTCGTCGTCGCTGGTGGCTCCGTCACCACCTCGAGATGCTAGGAGGTTGGAGATGGTGTGCGTCTCTTCCTAACTGGAGCTTCGGAAACATGATTGGGTTTGGTTGTGATTGAGCGGGAAAAGGAAGACGAAGGGTATAAGGAATCGGTTCGGGCGAGGAAGCATAGGAGATGGAGGAGAAGAAAAGAGTGAGGGGTTCACAAGACCGGATCGGGTCGGAAAAGAGGGAAGGCGAAGCTTACTCTATCAGGTCGGAGAAAAAAGCAAAAAAGGGAAACGAGGCTTATTTAACCGGATCGGGTCGGAGGGAAGAACAAAGGAGAAGGGGTGTTGATATTAAAGCCCACCCGGTCCGCTCCAAAAGCCTGCTCCCGAACCGATCCAGTTGGACGTCAACTTCTGACCGAAGCACGACTTTGCCTCCGATCCGATCCCATCATGTATACTCGAACCGAACCGAGGCCACCCAACTTAAAGCACAATACTTCGTCCAATAGGCTAAAATCAACATTTGACATAACTTCCACCTTCATGAACAATTAGGATAGTGCCCTGCGAACATACACGAACATCAAGAACTGGTCTGAACATCATTGCTTTGCCAATATTTTGCATTACACCTTCAAGTGTTAACTTTACATCTTCTGCACACACCGTACACACTTTAGTTCACACACATGCACAGGGGGACACGGGCTAATTTACTCTAGCTTCTGTTATTACTTCTTCGATATTTTAGCGATCATGGCCAAAAGACATTCTTCTAAACTGGCCGAAAAGAAAGAGATCCCAGAGACATCCACTAAAGTCACTCTTGATGATATATCTTCTTCCTCAGACTTTGAATGGGACGACGAGGGATCAGATTATGAAGTAGAGGCGCGTAACAACGAAACGCCTTCTGACAATGAAGTTTCTTTAGGCTATGAAGAGGAAGGAGGGGTTGGAGATACTCAAGCTCCTGACGAATTTGAATCTGCCATCATATTGGAATCACCTCAAGATTCTGTTGAATCGACGATAGACTACGACAGACTTACTCGAATACGCTTAAAACACAGGGTACTGAAAAAGGATACCCCGGTGCCGTCGAAACTGACCGTCCTCATAATCCTCCAGAGGGGTTTATGGCAATTACCCGATAAATGTGCATGGTTGGGGCTATCCCTCCATTTTCTCCTTTCGTCATCGATTTTCTAAGACAAATGTCGATTGCCCCCATGCAGCTGCATCCCAACTCCTATGCTTACATTTATACCTTATATGTAGCATATCGCGAGATCTTAGGCCTTGAGCTCACTTTTGATGACGTTCATTTCTTTTATAACTTCAAGCATCGAACTCGAGAAACTCCTTCTTTGTCTTACTTCGAGTTTGTCCCAAAAAGAAAGATAATTTCAGCGCCATTCAGTAGCAAGGCTAGCGACTCCAAGCTAGAATGGTTTTATATAAGGCAACAACCAGGGTGTGCTAGGAGACGGACAAAATCGAGTAAGGCACTGGTTTTCTAAACCTCGACTCTGAATGTCCACGCCACTACATTAATCCGTTTTCTTTTTTGTTTGCAGTTGATAATCCAAAGCAAATATCAGGTCAAGTGTATTTTGATCGGATGCATCAGCTCCTCAATGGTGACCAAAAATTTCTAACTATCGACGAGGTCCTCAAGGATGAATATCTCCATCACCATGGGCTACTGTCCGTTGCCCGTAGCATAGGTCACGGGTTAGGTCCATACGTATACATCCCTCCGGTGGATGTAATTCCAGAAATGGGCAAGAGCTCGAAAGGCCCCACCATGCCGCTTCGAACTTCACCTTCTCCAAGTTCAACTCAAGACGATGAGTTGGCCAACATACCTGAAAAGCACCGAGAAGGGTACATCACTCTTGGGAAGGTTATTTCTCCTGAGAAATCACCATCTCCTAAAGAACATCCCACAGGCGCTTCCCAAAGAGATGCCCCTACCGTTGATGATCCTATATTTCAGAGCTTGGGAGATCTCCCCCTTCCTGATACTATTTACACTTCAGAGGATTTTGGCACCAATCCTTTAGTTTTTACTTCCTCGGAGGAGGCCACTCCTGTTAAGGCCAAAGATCCCTCTCGCACTAGCTCGGCTTCAGACTCTGGTTTATCGGGGGGGACACCATTTAGTATGCACTTAACACAAAAGCACCCCACTTCACAGCACTTACTTGTTACGGAAATAATGATTTTGAATTCCACTTATATTGTTGTGCAGGTACAATGTCTCGTGCTCACTATGACATCAGGAAACTACACCGTAGCATGACCAGACCCCCTAATGATGTTGTGCATGATCGTCGCGAAAGCCGCGGTAGGGAGGATAGAAGGCCCTATGATTCTTATCAGTCGCGGTCCTCGCGCTCTCGCTCTCCCGTTCGGTCAGATCCAGAGCGATATAAGGGCTACCAAGGTCGTCGAGAAGATGACAGGCCGCAGTCAAAAGACCCGATTTCTTCTCAAGAAAAGCGCAGTAGGGAAAGGAGCCCGCCGAGAGATACCGACTCGCAAAGCAAGCGCAAGGTTCCTGCTAAACGACCCAGAAAGGTTGAGGAGGCCATTAAGCCCTCCACACATAAGAATACCGAGCTGACATTCCCTGCACCTCCATAGTTGGATGTTGAAACTATAGTTAAGCGGGCATATCTGGAGGAGCAATTTCCCGAACACTACTTTGAAAACTTGACTTTCTTACCTGCTCTTGAGCCTATTTCCTCGAGGTCGGCAGATGACGCGGTCAAGAAACAATATTCAGAGATGTTCAATTATTCGCGTAACCTTTCCAGAATCATCCGAAATCTAATCACGAATACTAACCCTATGCAGAAGAACATAGAAGATGACGCAAACGCTTTGAAAAATTTAGCGAAAGACCTTGAAGATACACAAGCCCAACTTGCTATCTCTCAACGGGATGCTGCTAGCTTCAAGCAACAATTTCAAGATCTACAAAAACGTTATCATGACTTGCTTGAATCCCATACTCAAGAGCGTTCGGAGCTGAAAAGGCAAGTAGAAGACGCCAAGTCAGATACTGCCAAAATGCAACTTGCTTACGCTGACCTTGAGCGAGAGAAGGACGAGTTAGCGAAGAAGAATGCCGAATTGGAGAAGAAAAATGCTGACTTGGCTTCCAAGTTGATGGAGGTCGAGAACAGGGCTGGCCTGGCGGAGGGTAATATTGAAAGTGCCATCAAATCGGCCGAAGAGTCCCGCAAGCAGCTAGCAGAGGCCCAGGAGGATGTGCAGGGCTATGGTGAATTAGTAATCGAATTTTTTGCACATATAATCCGCCACCGAAACATCTCTTGGATCGATGATTATCCGACTTCCTTGGCTCATGTATGGAGCCAAATTGTTGAATGGGATAAAGAAGAAATCAAGGTAGATTCCATCGACGAGGACAAACTTGTGGAAAAATATTTAAGAGATGACGAGCCGGTGAGCCTAGCTGAGGGGCGTCGCCTGATTGCTGCTGCCGTGGACGAAGAAAGACGGAAGGTTAAACAAAAGGACATCTTGGAGGCTGGTTCTTCTTCCACTGCCGCTGAAACTTCTGAAGTAGAGGGATATGACCCCGAAAACCCGGCGATCCCTCAGGCTTCTCTTTTATCTCTTATTCCGGAATTGGCTTCAGAGGCGGCAGCTACTCCAGTTGAGAAATCATCGGAAGGTATTTCTACCTTTTCACCCCAATTTGTCAAAGCTGTCTCCACTTTCCATCACATAGTCGGGCAATTGGTGAAGGACCCTTTATTTTCTCCCAAGTTGATAACTGTTGCTTCTCATTCCGCAGGTGCTGAACCGTCTGAGAAGGCAGACGTGTGTCAGGGAACCACAGCCGAAGCAAAATCGGCGGAGAAGGCTGAAGGAGACAAGGATGAGGCTGACGTTTCTCACGATGGCGAGATGATAGACGCCTTGAAGGATGACAGTGGCAATGAGGGACATGAGGAAGAACTTGAGTTGACTATAGTTGGGGAGTCAAAAAACGCTGATGACATCACTTTACATGCCTTGAAAGCCAAACATGACAAATGTATGCTGCATAAAGTTGAAGACTTAGACCCCGAAAGCCTTAAGCCTCTCGCAGTAGTGGATGCCGAATCAAGGTTTGTTGTTAAGCTTTCGACTAGATCTATTACGGAAGAACTTGCAAAAAAGTCATCTCTTGATTCCAGCATTCCGACTCCTAGGAAAAAATCAACCAGTTCCAGCACTTCAGTCTTAGGGAGGAAAAAACCAAGGCGCGTTTTAACTGATGCTGAAAGAGAGGCGAAGGATGCTCAGAAGGCTGCTAAAAAATCCAAGTCCACTTCTACGTCTAAGTGATGAAGTGTTTTGCTTTATCTTTGTATTTAATTAGCCCATGATTGTTGTAACAAGTGTGGCCCACGCATCTTCTTTTTGCCCGTTTTCCTGTACAAATTCAAACATTTGTAAATGAATAAAAATAATTCATTTCCTATAATGCCTCTTAGTCGTCAGTTCAATACTTATTTAAAAATGCAAATGCATGTCCTACTAAAGTTGTATAATGGAGTCACAATGGGGCGAATATGTGTGTACATAAGTGCCCCCAGTCAATCTTGAAAAACTGTTCAGGATTAAATTAAAAAGTCCGAATGTCCCCGATTCTCTGACAGGGGTCACATTCCTTTTGTCATTGATGCATGTTCTTTTCTGGCATCCTTTATACTCTCCTGCCTTATATTCAGGTTAGAGTTCTTGCTGAGGTGGTCTCTCATCTGGGTGCACCTTCACGCCTCAGAGGACATCGTCTTCCCGTCCTTTATACTCTCTCTCAATTCTTGAGAGTTAGAGTTAAGAATGTCGTCTTCCCATTCTTTTATGTCTTATTGTACAAACAGTCGTCGCGTTCGTTCCTGCATATAAGCCATCTCCAACTTTCCAGATTTTAATTTAACATCTCGTATTCCATAGTCACAATAGAATAATAGTTGAAGATATAAATAATGCAGGAAAGTAAATGGCACACGATATTTTTATAGTGGTTCGGCTAAGTCGTAGCCTACATCCACTTTATAGTCCTTTGTTCGTATTAACAGACTTTTCTAAGGCAAGTCGTGCCTTTTTACAGGGTTCATAAGAAAAACAAAAGAAAATACAACATCCCTAATTCAAATATCGCATCAAGTGTTGGGCATTCCAAGCCTTAGGCACTTCTTCGCCATCTACGGTCGTTAACTTGAAGGCTCCTATCTCAAGTTTCCGTTGGATGACGAATGGTCCATCCCACTTTAGACCGAGGTGAGGAAGGGATGGAAAAACTCGCTTTAGCAACAAATCTCCTAGTCCAAAGGTTCTAAAATGAACTTTCTTGTCATAATAGCGTGTCATCTGACGTCGATGTCTTGACGCACGCAAGTCTGCCTCGACCCTTTTCTCTTTGATTTCATCAAGGGACTCCAGGAGAAGTGCCCGATTCGTCATCGGGTCACAATACGTCACCCTGTGAGAGGGAACTTCAAGCTTTACCGGGATTACTGCTTCTGAGCCAAATGAGAGAGAGAAAGGATTATGAACAGTAGCTGTCTTAAACGTTGTCTGATATGCCCACAAAGCCAAGGGCAATTCATCCACCCATTTTGCTTTTGCACGTTCCAACCGCTTCTTGAGGATGTACTTTATGACTTTATTTATTGCTTCTACTTGCCCATTTGACTGTGGATGGGCGACTGTAGTGTACCGCTTGTCGATCTTGTATTTCTGGCAGAAATTTATGAATTCGGCACCATCGAACTGGGTTCCATTATCGGTTATAATGGTCCTTGGAATCCCAAAACGGCATATGATATTCGTAACCACGAAACTTATCACCTTTCTCGTTGTAATTTTGGTTAAGGGCTCAGCCTCCACCCACTTCGTAAAATATTCCACGGCGACTATTGCATACTTTGCTCCTCCTTTGGCAATTGGTAGAACTCCGATGATGTCAATTCCCCACATGGCAAACAGCCACAGAATCACCATCGACTTGAGCTGGGTTGGTGGTGCTCTGGGGATCTTGGCGAACCTTTAGCATTTGTCGCAGCGTCATGAGTAATCAGCTGCATCTTTATTAATTGTGGGCCAGAAATACCCATACTGCAATACCTTTTTTGCTAAAGTCTGACCCCCTGTATTATCTCCACACTCACCTTCGTGTACTTCCCTTAGTACACGCTTGATGTCGTCGTGTGCTATACATCGTAACAGGGGCATAGAAAATCCTTGCCTATAAAGGGTACCATCTTGAAGGATATATCTGGTAGCTTTACGAACTATGGCTTGCCTCTCACTCTACTTTGGCGGGAATACTCCATTTCTAAGGAAATTCTTAATTGGGGTCATCCACGACTCCCTCTTTGGTTCTGCTTCGAAAGCTAATTCAATTTCCACTGACTCAAAGCTTGGCGATCCCAACGTCTCAATTGGAACCATTTCGGCTTCCCCTAGATTGTCGGAACTAGCTAGCTTTGCTAGCCGGTCTGCCTTCTGGTTTTCAACTCTTGGGATATGCGTTATGTTATACTGTTCCAAGTTGCTCAACAGCTCCTCCACTTTTCCGAGATAGGTAATAAGTCGAGGTCCCCGGGCCACAAACTCCTTTCGCACTTGGCAGACGACTATTTTGGAATCGTAGAATATGTCCAATGCCTTTATTCCGAATTCCTTAGCAAGTTTCAGCCCGGCAATCAGGGCTTAATATTCAGAGTCATTATTCGTCACTGAAAATTCTAGTCGCAGAGTATAATATAACGATCGTCCTTCAGAAGTAACTAAGACGACTCCAGCTCCGGACATTCGGTCGTTCTTGGCTCCGTCTGTGTACAACTTCCAAGGATCTAATTTTAATTCCTCCTCTGACTTGACCACCTTGTCGTTGATCATCTCTTCCTCCGGAATTGTGAACTCTACTATAAAGTCAGCCATAGCTTGCCCCCTGATCGATCTCCGCGACTGAAAATTTAAATCAAACTGACTTAATTCAATATTCCACTTGATCAACTGTCCCGATGCTTCGGGTCTTTGCAACACCTATCTCAGAGGCTGATCAGTGTATATGGTTATTGGGTGAGCTTGAAAATAATGGCGAAGTTTTCGGGAGGCGATCAGAAGGCCGTAAGCAAGCTTCTCGATCCTTGGGTAGTTACGTTCTTCAGCTACCAATTTCTTACTTACGTAATATACCGGCCTTTGCACCATGTCTTCTTCCCAGACCAAGGCGGTGCTAACAGCGTGAGCCGATACTCCTAGATAAACAAACAGCTCTTCATGATCCACTGGCTTCGACAAAATCGGTGGTCTCTCTTGCAAGTCCAATAGGTTTCGAAAGTCCTCAACACAGTCCGGAGTCCATTCGAAATTTTTCTTTCCCCTTTTTATCAAGTCAAAAAAGGGGACGCATTTGTCTGTTGCTTTGGAGATAAATCTACTCAACACAGCTACTTTCCCCGCAAGACTTTGGACATCTTTGTTTCTCCTTGGTTCCTCAATGTTCCTTATCTCTGCTATTTGACTGGGATTGATTTAAATCCCTCAAGAGCTCACAATGAAACCTAGAAACTTTCCAGATGCCACCCCAAACGAGCACTTCAAAGGATTTAACTTCATCTGATACTTTCGTAGGATACCGAACATCTCTGCCAAGTCTTGCGTGTGGGTGGAGGACTGTCTTGACTTGACGAGCATATCGTCCACATAAACCTCCATAGTCTTCCCTATTTGGTTATAAAACATCATGTTCACCAAGCATTGGTAGGTAGTCCAGCATTTTTTAATCCGAACGGCATGACCACATAGCAATACAACCCCAAATTTGTAATGAAGCTCGTGTGCTCTTGATCGGGCACATGCATGGGAATCTGGTTGTATCTGGAATATGCGTCCATGAAAGAAAGAAGTTCATGTCCCGCCGTCGAATCCACAAGCTGGTCTATTCTGGGGAGTGGGAAGCTATCTTTAGGCCAGGCTTTATTCAAGTCCGAAAAATCAATGCATGTCCGCCACTCTGCGTTTGACTTCTTTACCAAAACAGGATTCGATATCCAGTCGGGATAAGTCGAATCTCTAATAAATCCCTTCTCTTTCAGCTTCTCCACTTCTTCTTTTAGAGTTGCCGACCTCTCTGGGACCAACACACGTCTCTTTTGCTTTACAAGCGGGTGTTTTGGGTTTATACTCAGCGAATGACTCATGATGGATGGTAATATCCCACACATGTCTGCGTGGGTCCAGGCAAACACATCCAGGTTTGCCTTCAGAAAGTTAGCCAGTTCTTTGGCTCGGTGCGGATCCAACTGGGATCCAATCTTCAAAACTTTTGCTGGATCAGCTTCATCAATGGGTATATCCACTGTCATTTCGTTAGGAGTTGCCTTTCTATCCTCAGGTTCCTCATCTTCTCTGGGATCCAGGTCTTTGGGCATTCCCTTGGGCAACTCCTTCGGGGCCGATCCCTCTAATTGCTACGCCAAACCCTCCTTTGGAGGAGGTGAAGTACTTTTATTCTCGATGTTGAGACCCTTCATCAGCATCTTTAATTCAGCAATATATCAAGCTCGTCCGGAGACTTGAACTCCTCTCATTACTCCTGTTCCGGCTTCAGTTGGGAACTTTTGCAATAAGCACCACGGTGCAATACAAGCCCTGAACTCCGCAAGGGCAGACCTTCCTAAAAATGCGTTGTAGGGCGAATCTATATCTAGCACTACGAACTGAAGCATTCGTACTCTTCGATGATCCCTTTGTCCCAATGTTACAGATAATTCTATATATCCCATTGGAGTTGTCAATGCCCCATTGAAGCCTCAGATCCAGCCTTCACAGGGCTTCAAATCTCCAGACTCGAGTCTCATCTGATCGAATGACTTTTTAAATAGAATGTTGACAGAGCTTCCGTTGTCCAATAGTACCTTATGAACCAGTGCCGGCCCAATGGTAGTGGTAATAACCAACGGATCTTCGATAGGTGTTTGGATTCCGGTGTTGTCTCAGCTACAGAACACTACATCATCGAACATTGTCTTCTGCTGTTTCACAGGGGTGATATCTTCTAAATCATCGCACTCGTCTACATCTATGTGCTTAACTGCATTAACGTATTGGTCCATTGCTCTGAAACTGTGGATAGCCAGATGGAGTCCACCTACTATGGTGTTAATGACAATCCCTTTGCCTTTTTGTTGCGTTGTAGGCTTGGGAGCAGACTGATTCTGGTTTGGGGCATGTCCTCTTTGCCCCCTGTCCCTTGGGGCAGCCTTATACTCATCCAACTTACCTTCACGCAACAACTTCTCAACTACGTCTCTCAAGTGTCGACATTCGTTCGTTGAATGTCCATGAATTCCATGAAATAAACAAAAATTTCTGGTAGCAATTTCTTTCTCTGTCGAATCTCATGGCGGCTGTTTTTTATACTACAAAACATTATACGTGTCCAAATAAATGTTCTCTAACGCGTCATTCAACGGTGAATAATTTTCAAATGTCCAGAACCGGGGTCTTTTGTCAGAATTACTTCCTCAGTTCCTATTTCTCCTATTTCCATTCCCATTACGGTTGTTGTTGCCCCCGTTTCCATTATTATTGTTTCCAACATTCACTTCGACTTTCCCAGAGCTTTCTCCAGACTGGTTTATGAAAACATTACTCTGAACAGCTTCTTTTGAGGTCGCTCCGGACTTCCTCTTTCTGTTTGCCCTTGCTTCCTCCCGTCTTAACTGAATATTGGCCTTCTCATAAAAAAACTCCCTTGTGGGAGGCGACTTCCCAGAAAGATAATCTCCAAACTCTGAATCAGGATCAACTCCTTCCATTAAGGCCAGCAAGATGGTAGCCTCATACGGGTCGCTAGCTTCTGTCGCAGCTAAATTGAAACGGTCTAGATACGACTTCAAGGACTTACCCGGCGCTTTCTTAATTCTCGATAATTCGATAACATTCTTAGACTTTCGGGCGTGAAGTCGGAACTGATTCATAAAACATTTACTTAGTTCTTTGAAATTCGATATCGATCGAGGAGGAAGTCTGGTAAACCATAGTAATGCTACGTCTTCTAAGTAAATCGGGAAAGCCTTACACTTCACAGCGTCAAGGGCAGTGGCAGCATTCATAAGCCATGCGTATCGCATAAAATGTTGTCTCGGGTCAGTTCTCCCGTTATATCTGTCCATCTGCAGCAAATTAAAACGTCGGGGGAACTGAAAATCAAGAATGTCATCAGTAAAGGGAGTATGGCTTCGCTCAATACCATAATCTTCATTGGTGTAGTTTTGACTATCAGACATGATCTGGCGTACCATAGTCCATACATCAGCATTGGTCAAAGGTCGTTCAGGCTCCCTGGCTCTGATGTTTGGGTTTCCTCTGGGCTCCTGATCAGGGGACTCCCTCCTTCTTCTAGCGGCTTCGGCTCTGCTTTGCTCCCTACGTTCCCGGTCGATCTCGGGAGGAAGGGGCTGAAGCATTTGTCCCTAAGTGGGGTTGGTAAGGTTAGGGTCTCTAGGCAAAACATGGGATCCTCGCATTGGTAATAGCATAGGCTCTCTCAAGCTCGGGTCATCAGATCCTAGCACACGAGCAGCGTCCTCGCGGGATCCCAGAGATCCGAAAGTCATTTGTTCCAAATTATGAGGTCGTTCGAGCGGCCTTCTTTCACGAGGCCGTTCTTCCTCAGAAGAAGAAGAAGACTGATCCATTGCAGTGTGGTGAACTGGGGAAGGGGTTCTCTGCCTGCGGAGCTCGCCAATTTCCCTACTCATGATTCTCATATTCTCTTGCATCATATGATTGGTGCGCTTGTGGATTCACATAGCCTCCCTAGTGCTCTCAAGCATGTCGAGAAGGCGCGAAAAATCTCCTTGGTGACAGGCGCAGATGGATTGATCTGGTCATTGATCCTGGTGGCTGGAGTCGGAGCATTTGGAGGGGCTCGAGTAGAGGTTCCAGCATCACCTAGTGTCGGATCGGAACGGAGCAAAGTAACCTGGCCGGATCGGTTCGGGTTGGGGAGTTGCACCTCTTCAACGTCTTCTACTCGGTTCGGATCGGAGCTCTCCCTATGCGATCGGTTCGGATTTCCTGAGCCAGTCCGATCCGCTCCTGAGCTTTGCCCACGAGACCTCGTCACCACCGAGTTTTGGTGATCTTCACCAACTTCGTTCCCTCGACTGGTTTGAACTTCCTTTCCTTTTCCTTTGGCCATAATTCTTCAACAATCAACCAACAAGTATTTAAAAGCGTCGAAAATTGGGGATTAACTTCTTGGAACTCAACGGTCCAAAAAGTAGAACGATAATCCAGAAAAACAGAGAATTCAAATTGTTCTCAGTGAAAGCACCAAAATGTTAGACCAAAAAGTGGTTCTAACACCCAAATTGACTGAAATTACAATAAAATGAGATCAAAACAGAAAAGAGACAAAGGATTTATAGTGGTTCGGCGTTAAAAGCCTACGTCCACTTTATATCACTTTGCTTGATGATGTAGATGAAAATACAATAAGATATTCACTCAATTTCACTTACTTTCATATACATTCACTCTATTATCTCAAAATATACTTTGAATGATGAATTGGATTGTTTGGGAATGCTGGAATTCAGTTCTCAAAGATGTTTGAACTCTCAGAGTGCCAAAAGATCCTTTCAAATGACCCTTGGGGGTCTATTATAGGTGGAAACTTCTCCAGAATTCGGTTCGGATCGGGTACACGTGTCCTCCATTCCATGACTTTCGGGATCGGATGAGTTCTGGTGTTGCCAGCATATCAAGTTAGTAGCCATCGTAGGTAGAAAGTGGGTTTAACTGCCCCGAATATTCAGGAGATCGTGGTGCGGAGTAGCAGGGTGCACTGGGTTTAGATCGGATGGGCTAGCAGATGGGGTTCGGATCGGCCCTGCTACATCTGATCTGATCCGAATACTTTCCTTCCTCCTTTGTCTTTCTCTTGTTCCTACCCTTGTAATTCCGATCCGAACCGGATGCATAACAGAGTGTCTTTTGTCTACTTGATCTTCCGACTTCTTGACTTTGTATAGCCTAGTTTACAAAGTAGGCTAACATTAATTAAGTTATTAAAATAAAATAAAATTTTAAATATTAACAACATGTTTATATTTTATCAGAATTGGCCGATTCCAAATAGACTGGAACCGTATTTATGAGAAGGATGGTACAGAATGGGATTGAATTGGACCGGGTTGGAATTAACTAGAACGAGCTATGTATATAACGCAGATCAAGGTGAGTTAAACCCACTCATTTCTCCCACTCATAATTATTATAAGTCGGGTTTATTACTTGTACGCTATGGCTGCTAATTATTGGTTGTTTTATGATTGTTTGGATGCGTGTTAAATATTTTTATATCGATTATGTAAATTAAACACCTGTTTAATTTAAATGACATTGTTATTTTTAACGATGATTTTCAAACAAGGTATCTTACCTTGTTGGCTACGTTTATATAATTTAAACGTATTTAAATTAAACTGGATGCTTGAATTATTATTATTGGTTGACCGCTATCAGTAGAATTGATTATTTATCTGTATATGATCATTATATTAACTGCTGAGCCCATATGATTGGATTATTGAATTGACTATTGATAGACATTTGTTTGGTTATTAACAATTGGGTGATATTGGTTAAGAAATTTATAGCAGATGGCCAAAATACAGACGGTTTTATAAAGATTGATTTACCATCAGGTGAAACAATAGAAATGAATTTATGAAATTTATTTTTTTGTAACTGAATATAGATTTTTAAACATATTTTTAAATGAAGTTTTTAAAAAGGAAATAAACCAACCATATATATTGTTTGTTTTAACCATGAATCACAATGTTTGTACCAAAATCTACCGTGTATGAAGCACGTGCGCCATCTTAATTTCTAAATAATTTTATAAAACTTATTCTGATATTAATAAGATTAACAAGCAAGTAGGTAGGAATTAATGGGACGATTAATAACCGGGATTTATTGTTTTTAAGAAACAATTAAAAGGAGATTATTGTTTATATTAATAATTGAAGTAAACGAGATTATTTGAACTAATAATGTTATTTATTAATTTAAAGACGAGTTCGAGTTGATCAACGGGTTAATCATGTTTTAAGATTGACCAAGCCAACTGATTTAACGAAATTGATTATTAAAATAAATAAGTTTTTGTCGATTAATCTAATGAAATAATTTAGCGAATAATTGTTTAACTTAATGAGATTTTAAAAAGGAAATTTAATTCCAGTTAATGATGAAGAAAATTATAATTTATATTTATATTTAAGTAATTATTTCTTAAATGAAGTTCATTTATGAAATTAATTGAAGTCTGAAATAAAATATAATTGAGTTTCAAAGGAAGTATACGAACGGTTTTATATTTAAACCGAATTTGGATAACGAAGTTATAGTGTTTTTAAGCGAATGCGATAAGCTTAAAATAAAGGTTACTTAATATTTTAAGTAAAGGAAATCGAGGTAGAAAAGGGATTTATATAAAACCAGAGACGTGTAAACGAGTTGTATATAAGGGGATGGGGAGTTAAAGCGTTAAATTGTAAATTAGCGTTGCCTAATAATGGCATTAGTGTAATGAATGAGGTTGAAGTAAGATTTCCTCAGGAAAAACGATTTAAAGAATTAGAAAAGGGATTTCTATAATTGAATTTGGTAAAATGTTTAGTAATAGGATTTGAAATAAAAATCCAGATAATGGGATAAATAGTTTTAAGGGAGTTAAAGTTTAAAAGTTAATGTTGATTAATAATTTACTAAATCAATGAATTTAGTAATAACCATATATTTAAAAAGGAGATTTCAAAAACAGTAGGTTTTATAAAACCGTATTTTAATACGATTGCGAAGTGGTATTAAAATGAATATGGGTTTTTGAATTACAAGACATTTTTATCTTAAGATAAGAACGTTGTTGATCAAGGTCTGAGAGGTATTGAAAAATCCCAACTTGAAAGATTTTAGGATTTGCAAAGGATGATATTAGTCGTAATTGTGGGGATGTTAAATTATATTATTTTGGGGAAGTATTAGTGTAATGTTTTCTAAAGGAATTGGATATATATATATATGATGGGATTTTGAAATAAAAGGAAACAAAGAGGGGCGTGAGAATATGAAATGATATTTACATAATGACGAAATGAAAGGGGATTTTGTAACGATTGTTTTACGATGGTAAGTGAATTGATCTCATAATTTTAGATGATATGCAATGTGATGGAAAATATTTTGAAGGATAGTAACGCGAAATTGGATAGGACTTTAAGATTCTTCTTTTAAGTATTTTAAGTAAAATGATTTGGGGATTCTCATATATTAAAACTAATATATTAGCTTTGGTATTACACTGATATATTATTTTAATAGCCAAGTGATGTTGTGTAATAAACCAATGGATTTATTTTATTTTTATGTGTGGTCGTCGAGGTGGAGCGGGGTGATGTGGATCCCGTTCTACAGGAGCGTGGGTCGTTCTGATAGGGGGGCCTTCACCTTGATTAGCGACTGTTGGGTTGTGTCGAGGAAGAGGTTGGTTTGTAGGATCAGGTCCGTCATTGATAATCAAGTGAGAGCGGTCTCGTTACTATGCCCCCTCGTTGTATGTGACTATAGTTCGGTTGTCGTTGCCGTTTCCGTTCCCGTTGGCATGACCGTTTCCGTTATTGAGGGCACTGGTGCGAGTGGCCACATGTTTGGTAAGGGTGAACCTTCTCCTTTGGAGTGGGCCCCTTGACTCGGAAGAGGAAGTTTCCGATGCGGTTGGTCGGGGTCGAGCATTGTTCCGAGCCAATTGAAGTCAGGCAACGACGCGCTGACTTTCTTGAAGTTGGTGCATAAAGTCAATGTTATTCCTTAAAGCTTAGTTGAGCACAAACATGGTGTTTTCATATCTTACATTAAGCGCACGAATTTGAGCTTGGGTAACGGGTGCTTCGTGGTCTACAACAAGAGGGATGGTTTCGTTAGGGGCCGGGACATCTACTAGTTGATGTTGTTGGGAGGTACCGGCCTCGGTTGCAGCATAAGAGCCGACTATTGCGTTCTTTGACTTCTTTACCATCATAAGCGGACTCGACAACAGGTTAGGCAAGGAACTTCATGCTTGTCGAAGTCGAGATGGTAACGTGGAAGAAAGAAGGAAATCCTGAATTCAATTTCTCAGTGAAAGAACGAAATGTTGACGACAAAAAATGTCGTAAACACCAAAGATTCCTATTACTAGGAATTGTTAATTTGGTCGCAAGACTAAGTAAGAGAAAGCGGTAAATGAAACAAGTATTTATAGTGGTTCGGCCACAGATTAGGCCTACGTCCAATTTGGAAGGATGTTGAACTTTTATTAATCACTCAAGAATTACAAGGCAGAGCCATGCTCATTACATTCACTTTCATAATTGAAATATGCTAGGTGTTTGGGAAAGAGGATATTTAATTCTCCTTCTTCCTCAAATAGGAGATGCCATTAATGGAGTCCATGAAGCTCTAGGGAGGTCTCAAGTGAAGAAAATCCAACCCCTTTGAAATGTGAGGCCATGGGCTATTTATACGAGTAGGAGTAGGTAGGATTAGGTAAAAGTAGGGTCCACATGTAGGAAACTCGAGCTAGCCACCCGCACGCCTCGAAATTTCGGACCCGGCCGTGGGTTCGGAATTTTGAACCCAGGTGCGGGTGCGAAATCTCGGTCCGCTGGGTTCGGAATTTTGAATCCAGTTGTGGGCACAAGATCTCGTGCCTGTTGGGCTCGTGATCTCGAGCCCGGCTATGGGTGCGAGATTTCGCACCCGCTGGACTCAAGACCTCGAACCCGGGCATGGGCGCGAGATTTCGCACTCGGTTGGGTGCAAATACCGCATCATGCCTAGGTAAGGTCCTTCCGAGGGGTGCGATGGTCCATGGACCAGGTGGTCGCGGCTCGTAACTCCTTCGGGGTCCGAGGCCTTGGTTTGCGTATGTCTTATGAATGCGGTGAGGCTACAAACAGTGCAATCCCTTCTTGATCCTGTTTCCTTCACTCCTGTGTATTCCTTTTCGGCCTTAGATTCGCGAGGTATGTTGAGTTGAGCGTGTCTGATGCTCTCCTGGGAACCGTACCAAAAAGCAGGTTAACATTGAGATATTGGAGTTTGATTAATTTACTTGGTTAGAATTCAAATGGAAATTTAAATTTGAATGGTTAATAATACCAAAATTTCATATATATAGTTGTGAATGAGAATTTTAGTATGAAATTGAAATCATAATTTAAGATAAGTTAAAACGAAATTGATTAGAGTGATGGTGTTTGAATTAAAAATCATAATTGGGGTTATAAGATGAAATGTTTGAAAAATCAGTTTGGTAATTGGATGTGAAACGAGACTTAAATTGGTGAAGTAAATTTTAATGTTGAATGTTAATGGAATTTATGTAAATTGAATGATTGGTTGAATTGTTTGTGTATTGGGTGTTATTTGGGTATTAGATTGGTTGAAATAAACTCATCAATAGCTCAATGAAAAAGGTTGAACAGAGTGAAAAATAAGTTGCAACATAATAAGATTTGAATGGAACTGCTTATGAGTAAATACTGGGTGATTTAAGCCTGATTTGCATATACCTTTCTAGAAGATGGCTTGATAATTGGTGGAATTATACTACTTAACCAATGAAGTATTATTAAAAATTACATGTAATGGTCACTTACATGTTGAATTGATTTGAATTGAGGTGCCATAAGGCAGTAAGGTTTAATATTGGTTAAGTAGATCACAATAAGTTGAGCAAATATACTCAATAACGCTCGCATAAGGTACACCTACGCAGAAATATAATTTTTGAGTTTTGTATTTTGCTTTCCAACCATATGAGTCGATATATATATATTATTTGTTCCTGCGATATCGCAGAAGTCACTCCGTACAGGGGACTGAATTTTTCAAGGAATTTAAAGTGTTAGAATTTTTTAATATTTTTAGAGATTTTTTTTACGATATTAAACTCACTTTTGATTTTAAATAAATTGGATTTAGAAAATATATTGCGTTGTGACGTTTTTATTACTTTAGTAATTTCGAGAACGAAATTCTTTTAAGGAGGGAAGAATGTAACGACCCAGATTTTTGGCCATTGGAATTTGTATATTTAATTTTGTTTTAAATGTTTTAATTGGGATATTTATGGATTTTATTATTTAATTCGTTTATTAAAACAAAGTTTAAACATTATAATTTATATTTAATTATAAACGGGCTTGTAATGGCGCGTTAGTTCGTAATATTCAGTTTTGAACTTCAATTGAATATACATGATCCGCTAGAAGTTGGATTTCTGTGAAATGAGAAATGTTTGAATTTGTTTGATTACAATTTTGTAATGAAATAGAAAAATCAGGATTTCAATTTATAAATTGTTAGTTATATCCAATTCAAAATTTAAAATAGTCGCTACGGAAATCGTCATAAACAATATCGTTTATTTAATATATTTAATAACATTTTCTATATATTTTAGATTTCGGTTAACTTGGAATTTTTGAAACTGAGTTATAATGCGGTATTGACTAAATCATAAGTGTTATACTATTCCATTTGGGAATAATTGTTGATAATAATTTATTTATTTATTTTGAATTTAATAGTTTCGGGATCTATTTAAATATTTATAGAAAATATTTTATAAACTATTTATATATTCTCAGACCTTGCTTGTACGTACATACGCATATATGTAACACTTGGACTTATATAAAAGTAGATGGTACACCATACAAAAGCGGTACATAATTGTTTTACGATGAGTGTTATATCCCCAAGTGTACGCGTAACAAATCAATGGACAAAGCACATGTGAAATATATAAGTGACTGATCATGATAATCAAGCATGAACGATTTTTCATTGAAACAGTATATATTTACAACAACAAATAGAAATACCCAACTAAATATATTCAATGAACTGTTTACAAAATCTTTTGCAAGGACACATTTACAAAACAAAATTGTTTAAATTAAAAAAAAAAAATAGGCAGCCCATATATGATCCAAATGTTTTGGAAGTTGCCCTTCGGTGCATAAAGCTCTGAAAACCGAATGCACAATATCATCAACATCAACAATGCCTTTTTCTGTGCGTACAACTTAACAAGGTCATGAATATATTTACAGTCTGATTTACATTTACAAACTCTAATACTGATGTGAACTCATCCCAACAAATCTTATTTAATACAAAGTAAAGAATCGAATCAAATACAGTTGAAAAAAGAAAACACAGATGATGCAAAGTACCAACTAAATAAAGAAGAAAAAGAAAAAAAAACATAACATAATAGATCGACCTCCTCACGTGCATGTACAAGATCCTTTTTTTCAAGCCTAATTAATAAACTTACATACTAACGTGAACATTGCAAAGTAGTACCAAATCAATTAGAAAAGTAAAAGAGAAAAATATACAGTAAGATAAGAATAGTTTTTTCCACGATCACATGCCCTGTACCAAACTGTTTGCCAAGCCAAATTTCAACTTTAATACTGACATGAACTATTCCAAAACCACAATAAAATATATACAGTCCTATGAATTCCTGCAACAATATTGAATGACAACATGCTGAGCAACAAAGAGGACTACTCAGACAACTGATACCTAGCTTAGTCCTCCTAGCTGTTGCACACACACTCTATGTCAGAAGACAATACCGTTGGATCTAGATTAACCCTAGAGTGGGGTGAATAGGGTTTACCACAGTTTTTTGATGAATTAAAAATTTGATGAGATATTATATAATAAACAGATCACAGAATACAGCATAAATTAAAAGTAGAAAGGTAATAACACACAGAGATACCCAGCTTTCTGCAAAACCTTGCCTATCGCTGCATTCCTAAGGTTTCTACTAGGTGTTATAAACAGATTCCGCTTACAATCCCATATAAACTCGCAGTGTCTGCTCTTGTCCTAACCCTATGTTCAAAATCCTAGACTGATCTATATCCACTAGACCAGATTTTCCACTAGCTTTACAGACACTAGTAAACTATCAATTAACTCCTAATTGAATCCCCCTAGATTTTACAGATTCTAGGACTGTTTTGATTGGTTTACAAAACAAATTAAAAACAGTAAAAAAATCAAAAACAAAACCTTAGAATTAAAAAAGGAATTTATATTCTCCCTTTAGACTAAAGAATAGGTCGGCCACTTGTATAATGCGTTGCACCCTTATTTCTTTTTCCCGTTTACTTTGTGGAATAGAAAATGGCGGCGGTGACAATGGAGAATTTCTAGGGTTTAAGAAATTTTCCACAAATTGATTCGATGGCTCTTGGAATGATGTCGTGGTTCTCTGATTGCTTCAAAGTCGATTTGTGATGCTCCCTACTTCACTGATTTTGGGGAAATTCTTCTGATCGAAACCTTGTGTGTAATTTGGGAAATTTTAATCTCCGCTCTTTAGATTTTTTATGTTTTTTTATTTTCCTTGCATGCCTATGATGATGTGGTGCAGACTATATAGGGTAAATAGAAACCTAAAATAACTCTCTGATTTTGATTGCATTGGCTTCCTCTGATTTGCTTGTTCCTCTTTGGTTGGCTGTTTTGATAGCATGAATTTCTCAGTAAATTTCCTTAAGGTCTTGTCTATCTGAAATTTTTTCCAAGCTTGAATTTATTTTAAATCTGCCTTGAATGACTGAGAAATGCTGAAGAGAAATTATGCCCCGAATTTATTGCTTGTATTTTGACATTCCAAATATGTTAGTGAATCTCTTGCCATAAAATTGGAATTACTGATGATTTCAAGACCATGAACACTGTTGCAATATATTTATTTGCATACCTTCTTGATTAGATATTTGATTCAAACTGGAAACCATTGGAAATTGAAAAATGAATTCTTGCAACCAATTAAACATTTGCCAAAAATGATATTGGAATTTCTTTTATTCTCTGGAAATTAAATGATTTACTGTATATAATTGATTCATGAATTCTTGCCAAACATTTTCTTGCCAAATAGATTTGCAGAAAAACTTATGTTTATTTACTTTGCATGTTACAATCCCATGCATAAACTGCTATGCTTGATCCCTTGATACTTATCCACTTGTTTGATGTGAACTTGAAATTGGCGGACCTGATTCACCATGTTCTTTTTTATTTGGCACGTCCATTAAGTATGTTGCATTCATTACCACTGCCCCTCTGTCATGTGTGCCCAACTTGATGACAAGCCATCACATTGTACTTGTGTTGAGTGGATACTTGCATCAATCACTCGAGCCTTGTATGTGCACTGGTTCATATTGATTAAAATTGTGGATTTGAAACTTTACAAAATTAGCTCGTCCAACGCTATGCGTTAGCCATTGAATTATGTCTCATTCACCATGAACGCTGAAACTGTGTTTGCACAATGTTGGCTTCACTAACATGTTTACATGCCTGAACTTTGTATCCATACTATCATGTTGCATGTTTGTGCATCAACACTATATATATTTGTGCACCATCCTGTGCATGTTGTCCATTCATGAGTGCTGCACTTTGTAGTAGCTTGTAATGCACCCTGGCCTGATCATTTTAGATACACTTAAACTACACATATATGATGCTGCACTCATTTATGTTGCCTTGAATGGTTTTGATGTGTCCATCTCTACCATATGTTGGTCGGCCATCTGAGTTAAACATGTTTGTGATGTTACACCATGAATATTGCTGACTTGTCTTGCTTCACTATTGTGAGTTGATTATTGCATACATGATGTTCTTTATCATTGGTCGCTTCTCTGTTTATATGTGTTTGACGCTGAGTGTCACCTTGTCACATGTACTTGCATTGCTTGATCCATTTGTGTAGATCATCTAAGCCTGTATCATTGTTGTGATGTTCTCTAGTCATGCTGCACACTGACTTGCTTCATTTATACTTGGTTTCTCTTAAATGTTAAATTTCACTGAATTGTTTTGACCCATTTGCATTTTGATTGCTTGTACTCGACCACTCTGGGTTTGCTAGCACTCGACCAGACTGCTTTGTATATGCTGGTTTGAGCTCGACATAGTGTTGAGTTGTGCACTGAGTTGAGATGGTCCACATGGCTACTCCATAGCTACACGCTGATTGGTGAGCCAGTGCACACGTGTATTTCTATACATGTGTGTATATGTCGCCATTAAACGAGATTTCCTGTCCCTGTACTATACATACACAAACTGACTAGACACAGATCAGACCAAGTTATGAAAAATGATGAGAAACACACCAGAAATCAGAGGCAAATAAAATTTTAAAAGTAATATTTATATTCACATGTATTTTGAAAATTATTTCTGTTCCATATACTATGTGTGTGTTTCTATATATGACAGGAATGAAGATGACTGGACTGACAGTGAAGTGCTGTGAAGACTGATGACTGAAGACGGAAGTTGATAGTGAAAAATATAGAAAAGCAACTGTATATGAGTGTAACTAAATATATACATCAAATTGAATATATGATTTGTATTGACAGAGTGACTGTATGAGTGTTGTAGAGAGAATTGTACTGATATTTGTAATAAGCAAATTTTGTCTGAAATAAAATATCATTTTAATGCGTTCAAACGAATTTTTCTATCACATTCAGTTTATTTACAAGTACATTGAATGTAGAAAAATGGAGTGTATATGAAAGTGGATATGAAATGAAATGTATATCAGTGATGAATTCAAATAGTGGAGTTATAAATAGTTCCATTGTTTGAATATTTGAAGTAGAATATTGAATTTAAATAAAATACTGTATGAATATATGAATGTCTGTACAGTTGTATTCTATTTAAATATAAATATTATATTCTTGTCTGTGATCTATATATAGAACAGTACAGTAACAAACACATTTAAAATAACATTTATTCGGTTGTTATCATCAAACAAAAATCATATAATTGTGTATACAACTACGTTGTATACAGCAATCTCCCCCTTTTGATGATGACAAACAAATAAAAGATTTTGAGCACAATAAATGTGTTTGACAGTTAATTTTGAACTCCCCTTATTTATTAGCTCCCCCTACAATAAAAAACTCCCCCTATAACGGTGCATGAGTAAACTGAACCGAATAATAATGAATATTCAAAAGTAAAAATATTTATAAAATATTCACTCATTAATCAAAATCTCAACCCATTCTCCACCGTTTGTTATCATCAAAAGGATAAAGAAATCAAAATATAGATGAAAAGTGACTAAAATAATATAATATCAGCATAAAAGGAAGAACAGTCATCATAAATCTCAATTAGTCAAACAAAAATCATAATATTTTGAGAACAGGTGGCAGATTTCACATTTTAGAAAATGACGGATTTACGATGAATTTTATATAAAATGGAGAGTGTTACAAAAATATGATTTCCAAGAATTTTCAAAAGATTTTTTTTAAATGAAGTATAAAAACAGTGGTGGATTTGGACTATAATTAATAATTCAATTTAATTGACAAAATCATATAATCTCAAATCCCAATAGCTATCAATCAACAAATCATAATACTTCACAAGATTTCAACACGTTTCACAGATTAGAAAGATGGATTGATAGGCTGGTTTTCATCCACTAAGGATAATTTCAGATTAATTCCAATTTATAGCACAATATGTCCTTTATCTTTTTATTTTATTTAAGAGCACACTGACCGCTTATAACCAGAGCTTGGATTTTTAAACGAGGTCAGTCGTAGCTTAAATTATAAGTTGTATCATAACCATGAATGACCAGACCTTGGATTTTTAAATGAGGTTAGAGACACACTTATGTATTATATATTTATCATTTTAACTTTAAAAGGAAAAACTCCCCAATATACAAAACCAATATGAATGATAGAAATGTGATAGGTACAGAAATGGACTGTAAAATAAATTCCTAAATTGATTATATTATGAAATATGCTCGATTGTACTAGGATCATTGAAAATTTTCAATTGTCACTAATTCTGAAAAATAACATAGTCACATATCTATCACAAATATTTCCACTGTTTATTCAAAACGATTTTAAAACATATTAACTCTCCACATTAATATAAAATTATCATGGATGGCGGAATGATGATAGATAAAGGAGATGGTCATGAAATAATTTTCAATTCAAAGATATTTTAATAAATGTTCAACCATCATGATTTTTTTTAATAAAATCTCCTCTTGTTGTGAAATATACTGCAGTCACAATTCGTCACAATTTCAAAATCTGATAATAATTTTGATGAGTTACAAATACAATTCAATTTGGATATTGATTTCAATTTCTGAATGAATAGTTAATAAATAATTTTAAAATTGAAATTCAATTACAAGAGGGACATGAAGATCTATACAAGACATATGGGATTAAAAATATATATACAAAAAAAATCATCACATCTAAACTGATACCACTTGATGTCTCTATTTACGATGATTTTAAGACAACACTGGAGATGTACGAGGACATTACAGACAACAGAATTTTAATCACAAAGCCCAAGCAGACACGGTTAACAAATCAAGCAAATTAATTTCATCAATCAGAGCATGGTATATATTTGATACCAAAACAAGCAATCACCAAAAAATATTTTCAAGAACTATATTTTAGCAGCACAAAAATCATTTTCAAAGCAAACTTGTCAAGGAAATGTTTTAAAGAAATTTCAGACAGTCATAGATGGTTCATGATCCAAGATTAAATATATGGTTTATTTTAAATCATTTGAAGGGATATGAAAAGATCGAGATTTAGTGAATTAGTCTCACCAGATTATAAATTTTAAATTCACAATGTGTGTGAGATTCAAGAAATCAATCATTTCAAATGATTTTAAATAAATAAATATTCAAATCAAAAAACCATGAAATAACAGTGAGTTTCAAGAACAGATTTTCAAACAATTTTCCCAAATTATTTCTGACAAGCCCGAAGAATTTTTCAAAATATTTACATCAAGTTTGAAGACATATTGATGATCCAAAAATAATGGTTTATTCAAAATCACTTAAACAAATGTAAAACATGAGATACAGTGAATCAATCACACAAGATTAATAATTTCGGATCTGAGAGGTGAGTGAAATTCGAAATATCAGAAATTTCAAATGATCTCAAAAAAAAAAATCTAAACCAGATGATCATGAATAATAGTGGATTTCAAGATGTAAGCAATGATTCAAGATACTTCAAAATGTACAAGTCAATCTGAAAAATAATTATATTATCACAACCGATAAATATTGGTGTGCTGTACTGAGTATATTATTTCAAGCTTTTCTAAAATGAATTAGTGAAACCTCAAAACAGCAGAGGTGTGTGAAACTTCATCGAATTTTTAGATCCTCAAGATTTTAGAGTTCTAATTAATAATGTTCAAGATATAACAAGAATACATCAACACTGTTATGAATTCAGAAATCAGAAAGTTAAACTTCAAAAACAATTGCAGATATTTACAAGATTAAATTCAAGATCTGGAAATAATTAAAACATCAATGTTCTATTCAACTAAAGCATATTTCCTGAAGACCATGGGTACTGCAATTGGAAGTTAAGAAAGCCCAAAATGAAACAAAAAATATAGCAGTGACAAATTAAAAGAATAAAAGGAGGTAGAAGGAGAAAAAAAATAAGAAAATAATATATTTACAAAGATGAGTTTAGAGATCATACCTGAGATCAGTGTTAACAAGAACCTATGACTCATCGTCTTGACAAAGGAACTGTAAAGGATTCAGTAATATAGACCAGCTTGATTTCAAAACTCTTTTTGCAAAGCAGTTCCTTAGTCTCCTCTGGTACATAACTGTTTTGATGATTGATTCGTCTAACAAAGGCAGTAAAACCACTCATAGTTGTGTTTGTTCGTTTTGGTACCCAAACCAGTTTATATATCAAACCATTTAGGTATATCTTTGTGCCCTTAGGAACCCAGATCTATTTGAATTTAACCGAATTCATTTTACTTCCTTTTGGATTCCAAAAATGTTTAAATGGTTTATTATAAAACATGTTCACATCTTGTTTACGATTCAAAAATCCTTTGAAATTTTCAGAGTTTAAATTTTCAAATCAATTCTTTCCAAAACAGTTTGGAGGATTTTTCAAGTTATATGAATTCAAATTTTCAGAAACATTTGATTTCCCAAAACCAAGGCCACGTTTATTTCCAGTAGAAAGTTGATTTTTCAACAACATATTCAAAGATTTTTCACCAGTTTCAAAATGTTTCAAACTCAATTCAAGATTGTTGATTTTGGATTTAAGATCATAATTTTGTTTTGTAAGATTTGAACAACGATTAATCCTGATCTTTCTCCTTTCCGTATCATTTTGTTTCAAAATCAATTTTTCATTCTCAAGCAGTTTGATTTTGGTTTTGGACTCAAGAATTTTGGATTCAAATTTAAATTGTTTCTCAAGATCAAATTTCTTTAGATTTTCAACCTCTTTTTCAAGCTCACTCAAGATCAAATATGTTTTCAAGAAACTATTATTTTCAGTAATTTCACGTTTGGAATTTTTTGTAGCCTTAAAATTTATAAATTCCTTTTGTAAACAATTGTTTACATCTTTCAGCTCAATCTCGTTATCTTTTAAAATCAGAATTTCTTCTTCAAGTCTTTGAAAGTTATTATTGAGATGAACGAGATCGGTTTTTAATTTCACACAATTTTCACAATCAGAATTTTCAAATTTCATAACATTTGGCAGTTTTGATTCCATATAGTCAATTTTGTTGTTCAACTCGTGATTTTTAGATTTTAAAGATTTGTTTTTACAATAAAGATTGTAAATGACTTTTGAAAAATCATTACACATATAAACTAAATCTTCATATGAGAAGCTTTCAGTTTCATTGCCTGTTGAATCTCCATCGTTTGATCTATTTGAATTTTCATTAGTTTCTTCTTCCGAGCATAGATCTGAACCTGAGTTGACTATTTTGGGTTTTGAGCTGCTGTTGTCAATCTTTCCATACTTCGTATCGAGAGTATTCCATATTTCCTGCGCAGTCAAGCAATTAGAGATAATGTTATATTGGACCTCATCAACATAAAATAAAAAATGTGAATAGCACTAGAATTAATTCCAATATAAATCCTACTGACCATATCATAACCATTAATAACAGTATCCTAACATTTAATATCAACAGATTTTAAATATAATTCCATTTCTAATTTCCAAATCAGAAAATTTGTACCATTAAAAATAAATGGAATACGACTGGATTGACTCTCAGAGGACTGACAACTAGGATGACCCATTACTCTGGAGTTAATGAAATACCACGCTCTGATACCACTTGTTAGATCTACATTAACCGTAGAGGGGGGTGAATAGGGTTTATCATAGTTTTTTGATGAATTAAAAATATGACGAGACATTAAATAATAAATAGATCACAGAATGCAGTAGAAATTAAAAGCAAAAAAGAAATAACACACAGAGATGTCCAACTTTGGCAAAACCCTGCCTACTACTGCATTCCTAAGGTTTCTACTAGGTGTTATAAACAGATCCCTCTTACAATCCCATGTAAACTCTCAGTGCCCACTCCTGTCCAAATCCTACGCTAAAAATCCTAGACTGATCTATATCCACTAGACCAGATTTTCCCCTAAGTTTACAGACACTAGTAAACTGTCAGTTAACTCCTTACCGAATCCCCCTAGATTTTACGGATTCTAGAACTGTTTTGATCGATTTACAAAACAAATTAAAAACAATAAAAAAATCAAAAACAAAACCCTAGAATTAAAAAAGGAATTAAAATTCTCCCTTTAGACTAAAGAATAGGCCGACCACTTGTATAATGTGTTGCACACTTATTTCTTTCCTCCGTTTACTTTATGGAATAGAAAATGGTGGCGGTAGCAATGGAAAATTTCTAGGTTTTAAGAAATTTTCCCCAAATTGATTCGCTGGCTCTGGGAATGATGTCGTGATTCTCTGATTGTTCAAAGTCGATTTGTGATGCTCCGTACTTCACTGATTTTGGGGAAATTCTTCTGATCGAAACCTTGTGAGTAATTTGGGTAATTTTGATTTCTGCTCTTGAGTTTTTTTTTGTGTTTTTTATTTTCTTTGCATGCCTGTGATGATGTGGTGTAGATTATATAGGGTAAATAGAACCCTAAAATAACTCTCTGATTTCGATTGAACTGGCTTCCTCTGATTTGCATGTTCCTCTTTTGGTTGGCTATTTTGATTGCATGAATTTCTCTGTAAATTGCCTTGTGGTCTCATCTATCCGAAACTTTTGCCAAGCTTGAATCGATTTTAAACCTACCTTGAATGACTGAGAAATGCTGAATAGAAATTATGCCTCAAATTTATTGCTTGTATTTTGACATTCCAAATATATTGGTGAATCTTTTGCCATAAAATTGGAATTGCTGAAATGATTTCAGGACCATGAACATTGTTGCCATATATTTATTTGCACACCTTCTTGAATTGATATTTGATTCAAAACTGGAAACCATTGGAAATTGAGAACTGAAATCTTGCAACCAATTTAACACTTGCCAAAAATGATATTGGAATTTCTTGTATTCTCTGGAAATTAAATGATTTACTGTATATAATTGATTCATTCTCCCTTAACAAAACTACCGAGAATTTTAGAGAAAGCCATGCCAAAGCCGGAAATAATTTGAGTTCTTGCCGAACATTTTCTCTCCAAATATATTTGCAGAAAAACTTATGTTTTTTTCCTTTGCATGTTACCATCCCATGCATAAACTGCTATGCTTGATCGCTTGATACTTACCCACTTGATTATTGTTTTATATGAACTTGAACATGGCAGACCTGATTCACCCTGTTCTTTGTTATTTGGAACGTCCATTAAGTATGTTGCATTCATTACCACTGCCCCTCCGTTATGTTTGCTCGACTTGATGACATGCCATCACCATGTACCTGTGTTGAGTGCAAACTTGCATTATGCACTCGAGCCCTGTATTTTGCACTGGTTCATATTAATTAAAATTATTGGTATGAAACTTTACAAAATTAGCTCGTCCAATGCTCTGCGTTAGCCATTGAATTATGTCTCATTCACCATGAATGCTGAAACTGTGTTTGCATAATGTTGGCTGCATTAACATAATTACATGCCTGAACTTTATATCCATACTGTCATGTTGCATGTTTGTGCATCAACACTATATATATTTGTGCACCATCCTGTGCATGTTGTCCATTCATGATTGCTGCACTTTGTTGCTGCTTGTAATGCACCCTGGCTTGACCATTTTAGATACACTTGAACGACACAAATATGTTGCTGCACTCATTTATGTTGCCTTGAATGGTTTTGTTGTGTCCCTCTCTACCATATACTGCTCGGCCATTTGAGTTGAACATGTTTGTGCTATTATACCATGAATATTGCTGACTTGTCTTGCTTCATTGTTGCGAGTTGATCATTGCATACATGATGTTCTTTATCATTGATCGCTTCTCTATTTATATGTGTTTGAGGCTGAGTCTCACCTTGTCACGGGTACTTGCATTGCTTGATCCATTTGTGTAGATCATCTAAGCCTGTATCATTGCTGTGATGTACTCTAGTCATGCTGCACACTGACTTGCTTCATGTATTCTTAGTTTCTGTTAAATGCTAAATTTCATTGAACTGTTTTAACCCATTTGCATTTTGATTGCTTGTACTTGACAACTCTGGGTTGCTAGTACTCGACCAGACTGCCCTGTATATGTTGATTTGAGCTCGACACTGTGTTGAGTTATGCACTAAGTTGAGATGGCCCACGTGTCTACTCCTCAGTTGCACGCTGATTGGCGAGGCAGTGCACACATATATATTTATACACGTGTCTATATGCAGTCATCAGACAAGATTTCATGTCCCTGTACTATACATACACAAACTGACTAGACACAAATCATATCAAGTCGTGAAAAATGATGAGAAACACACCAGAAATCTGAGGCAAATAAAATTTTAAAAATAAAATTTATATTCACATGTATTTTGAAAATTATTTCTGTTCCATGTACTGTGTGTGTTTCTATATATGACAAGCATGAAGATGACTGGACTGACAGTGAAGTGCTGTGTAGACTGAAGACTGAAGACAAAAGTTGACAGTGAAAAATATACATAAGCATCTGTATATAAGTGTAACTGAATGTATACATAAAATTGTATATATGATTTGTATAGATAGGGTGACTGTATGAGTGTTGTAGAGAGAATTGTAATGATATTTGTAATAAACAAATTTTGTTTGAAATAAAAAATATTTTAATGTGTTCAAACTAATTTATCTATCATATTAAGTTTATTTACAAGTACAACGAATGTAGAAAAATGTAGTGTATATGAAATTGGATATGAAATGAAATGTTTATCAATGATGAATTCAAATAGTGTAGTTATAAATAGTTGTACTATTTGAATATTTGAAATATAATATTCAATTTAAATAAAATACTGTATGAATATATGAATGTCTGTACAGTTGTATTCTATTTAAATATAAATATAATATTCCTTTCTGTGATGTATATGTAGAATAGTACAATAACAGGCACATTTAAAATAATATTTATTTGTTTGTTATCATCAAACAAAAATCATATAATTTTGTATACGACTACGTTATATACAAAAAATTAATGCTGAAGCCTCAACCCATCAACATGTACATTTCTTTTACTTCAAACCTCCTCACGTCAGCAGACCAGCAGCTACAGGAATAGGAAACACATAGCCGCAGACCTACTGACCAGACATCGCCCTTATCTTCAATCCCCATTCGCCTATAAATACCACTGCAATACCAATATTTCCAAGCCAGGCACTTTACGCTTCACAACTCCTTCGATTCGTGACACACAAATACACCGACAAAGTCATGTGTTAAGAAATGGACGACAATATGCCATTCGATCCTTTCTCCTATAAAACTCTAGATCTATTCACTGATCCACCAATTATTAAACAGCAAATAATTAAAGGACATGAGATATGCACATTAAACTGATTTGGTGGAATTCGAAGTGGCGATGGGGATTGGATCTCGACTGAACGGCGTGAACTTTGTAAATGATCTACGGACTAATGGAAGGGCCAGGGAGGAAGAAGTTCAAGTTGTGGGATGAACTGATAAGGCGATGCAGCTTGGAAGTCAACGATGTAAATTCGATCAATGGAGAAGAGGGGCGCCGTGATTTATATTGGCAGAAGGGGTTTTTCTTTTTTGTGAACGCGAGCAAAATAAAGAGAATGGGTCTAAGAGAAGCGGACCCATTGTTTTATGTGGAAGAGGTTTCACGTGGACCAGGATTGGCTTGTCACGTATAAGTTGATGGGCTTTAAGGTGAAAGTGAAGGCCTGCTAAGGTTTTTAACAAATATTTAGTTCGAACTATAAAGAATTAAAAGTTATTTAATTTATATTGCAAATTGTTAATGAACATATTAGAGTTTAAATCAAGACAGGGTTTGTAACCATTGCGCTAGGGTCTGGAATTTGTGGTCACAACTTGGTACAAGGAGGGGACAGACAAAGTGGTGAATAAAGGAAACGGCCCGAAGTATTTAAAACAAGTAATTAGTTCGTTAATTTATATTAACTTAAATTAATTAATTTTTTAAAATAAAATTTTAAATATTAACAACGCAATTATATTTTATCAGAATTGGCTGATTCAAAATAGCCTGGAACCGTATTTATGAGGAGGACGATACAAAATGGGACTGAATTGGACAGGGTTGGAATTAACCGGAACGAGCCGTGTATATAATGCAGATCAAGATGGGCTAAACTCACACAGTTCCGCCACTTATAATTATTATAAGTCGGGTTTATTATTTGTATGTTAAGGCTGCTAATTATTGGTTGTTTGATGATTGTATGGATGCATGATAAATATTTTTATATCTATCATTTATATTAAACGGTTATTTAATCTAATGACATCGTTATTTTTAACGATGATTTCCAAACAAGGTAACTTACCTTGTTGGTTACGTTTATATAATATAAACATATTTAAATTAAATTGGATTCTTGAACTATTATTATTGGTTGATTACTACTAGTAGAATTGATTATTTATCTGTATATGATCATTATATAAATTGTTGAACCCATATGATTGGATTATTGAATTGATTATTGATTGTTAATCCCAAGTTTGACATTTGTTGGGTTATTAACCAATGGGTGATACTGGTTGAGCAATTTATAGCAGATGGCCAAAATATAGACTGTTTTATAATGATTAATTTACCGTTAGGTGAATTGATAGAAATGAATTTATGAAATTTATTATTTATGACTGAATATAGGTTTTAAAATATATTTTTAAATGATGTTTTTAAAAAGGAAATAAACCAACCATATATATTGTTTGTTTTAACCACGAATCACCATGTTTGTACCAAAATCTAACATGTGCAAAGCACGCGCTCCATCTTAATTTCTAAATAATTTTAGAAAATTGATTATGATATTAATAAGATTGATAAGCAAGTGGGTGGGAATTAATGTAACGGTTGATAACCGGGATTTATTGTTTTAAAGAAACAATTAAAAGGAGATTATTTAAAATAGAATATTGTTTAATTTAATAATTGAAGTAAATGAGATTATTTGAATTAATAATGTTATTTATTAATTTAAAGACGAGTTTGAGTTGATCAACGGGTTAATCTTGTTTTAAGATTGACCAAGCCAACTGATTTAAAGAAAATTGATTATTAAATTTAATTAGTTTATGCTGATTAATCTAGTGAAATAATTTAGCGAATAATTGTTTAAATTAATGAGATTTTAAAAAGGAAATTTAATTCTTGTTTATGATGAAGTAAATTATAATTTTTATTTAATTTAATGAATTATTTCTTAAATGAAGTTCATTTAAGTAAGTAATTGAAGTTAGAAATAAAATATAATTGAGTTTCAAAGGAAGTATATGAACGGGCTTATATTTAAACCAAAGTTGGATAATGAAGTTATAACGTGATTTTAAGCGAATACGGTGAGCTTAAAATAAAGGTTAATTAATATTTTATGTAAAGGAAATCGAGATAGAAAAGGGCTTTATATAAAACCAGAGATGTGTAAACGAGTTGTGAACAAGGAGATGGGGAGTTAAAGCGTTAAATTGTAAATTAACGTTACCTAATAATGGCATTAAGTATATTCAATGAGATTGAAGTAAGATTTCCCAAGGGAAATGACTTAAAGAATTACAAAAGAGATTTCTATAATTGAATTTGGTAAAATGTTTGGTAATAGGACCCGCCCGGCAAATCCAGCTGCCACAAATGCCAGTCTAATGTGGGAGGTCTTAGGCATAAATTAAATACGTAACAATTGTAAAGACATGAGGTTAGGCTCTTTTGTGGTGTAAGACTGCCCGAACACGCCCGGAAAATCCAGCTGCCACAAATGCCAGTCTAATGTGAGAGGTTTTTATGAGGTTACGGTCTTAATGAATTAAGAAGCACTTAACCGGATAAATATGTAGTGGGACATGAGGGGATTAAGTGGGTGCCTTGGGTGGCATGTGGAATCTAGTGGGTGCCTTGGGTGGCATTTGAAATACGATTAGAAATACTTAACCAAAATTGAAACATGTAATTGAAACATGAATAAGAATTGGGTTAAGTGGGAAATACTAGAGGGGACAAAGCTTAGGAAGATAGCTTGTGTCAAGTCATGGGGCCCATTTCAACCAGTAACCCGTACGTATCTTTGTGGGCTCGACCCAAGTCGAGGATGGGACACGCATACTGGGCTTGATTGTAAGAGGCCAAACCGGGTTAGCGGTGGCAACGCAATTCCAATGGGTTCATATGTGTGTGTGGACCTGGGTGGTAGGTAAGACGTTGTTGCATCGTGTAGGTATAAGCCGTGCATCTCTGGTAGTATTGGGTTGCCACTTTGGGGAATGATACACCCCACTGTGGGACCAGCACGGGTATCTATGAGTTAGGGAGTCGATCGAATGGGGAAGGTAGTGGGTACGACTAGTGGAGATAGGAGCAGGCGACACCTATGACAGCAGCTAGGAGTACAGCTACCATATTATGAATATTGTAATTAGAATGGGGAGGGTAGTGGGTACCTCTAGTGGAGATAGGAGCGGGCGAAACCTATGACAGCTGCTAGGGGTACACGAAACTACCATTATTATTATCACTTATGTTTAGTAGGAAGGATCAACATTAGGGTGACTAGTGGTGGTGCAGTATGCTAGTGGTGGTGCAGTATAGCAATTATCTCGTAGTGTTGGTGCAGTTTAGTAATTATCTTACAGTGGGTTAGGTGCGCTTTAACGATATCGTTGTTCATCCGGTTACCTTATTTACTCTGCCATACTCAAGGGTTCAGGGTCATTTCCTGATTTTCCAACTTATGCCTTAGCCTAGTTACTTTGGTGATTATATTGTTAAAGTTATCGCACTCGCCAGACTTTATGTCTGATCCCCTTTGTTTCCTCCTCTTTTCTTTCTCCCCCCCCCCCCCCCCAGGTGCTCAGGATGGAACTAGCACCAGTGGAGCTTGATTTTGGACAGCTGTGCTTCTTGCTTTTAGAAGATGGCTTGGATCGCTGAAGTAAAGTTCAGCCTCTCTTTTATTTATGGCTATTTTGTATTGGGGATTATGTATTTCAATTTATATACTTTGATTTAGTCAAGATGGATATTATGTACTTGGCTCTGGCTTTGATGATGTAATCAAACATATGTATTTTCCGCTGGAATGAAATAAAGTTTTTAATTTTTCAAGTACTGTTTATATTTGTCTTGTTGTTAAGTTTCTGTTCTATATTCACTTAAACGCTCCATAGAAGTTAATGCATTCCCTTTGTGAGTGACATTAATGGACATGGGGTGTTACATTATAGAATGCTATGAAGTCCAAAGATGTGTTGGAGAAGTTCAGCCATATGATATTATTTAGTATTTTTTCCCCTGTGCTTTGTATATGAGAATATATTATTATAACTGTTCAGATGTGTGATGTGCTCTAATTATTGTAAGTATGTTTTCAAGCTCTCAATAAAGATTTATTTTTATATTATATTTTGTTCCACTGTGATGTGAGACTCGGACTCTTTGTTGAATCTTCTTTTTCTTCTATTCTAATATTTCTTTTCTTATCTCACCCTCTAAATTCTTTCTAATCACTATACGGTGTTTTCGATATGTGAGTTCTGGCAGGTAGTGCAGGGTTTATGTATTATTGTCAGAATTCAGGCGTCGAATCCCTACCGGGTCATTATAAGCCTACATTTGTGGATGTTGGATCTACCAGGCGGTTCCAGGCAGACTTCTAGCACAAGTTGACTTAACCTCAATTCTTAGCACCGTTAGACGTATATTTACGCACTGGACCTCTCAGATTAAATTAACAACTTATAGATGTTGGATTTGTCGGGCAGTTCTGAGCAGACTTCTACCACAAGTTGAATTTAACCTCGTATCTAAGTGCAGTTACAGTTTTCTATTTACTATAAATTTTCTGTAAAATTTAGGTGTGTCCATTCTTTCAAATTTTTACTATAATCTATATTTTACATGTCAAAATATTAAGCCCATTTTACGTTGCATGTTCTTCCTAACATGTAATTAATTTCATCTCAAAATAATATGTGATCGTCAGATCATGTAATTATTCTGATTTAACATGTATTTATTCCAATTTCTACAATTAAGGGTTCAAGTACATAAATTTCACAAGTTAACATGAAATTAGAACAATAGTAATCGCTACACATATTTTAACAAGTTTACATTTTAGCATGTGAACATTTCAGCACATTAGACGTTTCAACATATGAATTTCCATCATATTAGTATTTTAACATATTAATATCCTAACATGTCATATTAGCATTTCAACACTTTTAATCATTCTAGCAGACTTACATTACAGAATAATGTGGAATGTCAAATGATAAGATATCATTATCAAAATTGATATAACTTAAATCCACTCACCTAATTGCTTCCCGATTCCTGAACCTGGTACAGATCTAGCATTTCATGGTTCCTCTAACTGGACTTAGCACCTAGCAACCATGGATCCACGATTCTTACTAAAAGAAAAAGGGAAGAAAAAGGAGAAAACTGAATAGATCAGATCTAAGAATTTACCTTACTTCCCATATGATTCTGAACACCTCCTCTATTAATATTCATTCTTTTACTCCAGATCTTGAATCAGAATTTTCCTGAACTTATTATTCTATTTTTCTGAAAAGATTTGAGGAGGAAGAAGAATGGCAGAGTATAGGCGTCGTCTCAGAAATATGACATTTTGGCTAGGCTCCGGTAGGCAATTTATAGGTGTTCATGCACACGCAATGCTGAGTTAGCATGAATATGGTTTAGAAAGCAGTCCAGATTCATCAAATAATCTGCCCAGATCTTACGAGGGTCGAGCCCTAGGTCGAAGCCCCCTTATGGGGTCGCCCATGGGTCGACACCCCCTTGAAGGGGTCAACCACTGTGGGTCCGGATGCCAAAAATTAACACGAGCGCACTCCGCAAAGGCTTCAGTGCAAAAATACCTTCGCGCACTTGCGCCAGTTGTTCTGATCTTCTTCCTGCTTTTTTCGTCAAACTTATATCCTTCATAATTTCTTCATATGTTATCTGTTTTACGCAAACTTGGAGTCTATCTGAATAAGAGTTCTGAGACAATAACAACAGTACAATCCATTTTACTTAATTATGAATATTTAATTAAGTCATTCTCAATTTATTATAAATGTATAATATTTGTAAATCAGTGCATACAACATATTTGTTATGCATGCAACCAATCCCTTCTTTCTTTTAATGCATTAATCTTTTATTCTTTTTAATGCGTGTATTTATCACATGCAATCACAATCTATATTTTATTCTTCATATATATATATATATATGCATATATATAAATATGCATTATTTAATTATTAAATTGTCATAAAATGCGGGGTGTTACATTCTCCCACCCTTAGGAAATTTCATGCCCGAAATTTGATAAGCGTAAAATAGATAATCCCTCACATAATATCCATCCATCATGTATACATTCAATTTTTGCAAACATTCTGCACTAGTGCAAAGTGAAATACAACATAATAATACGTGCACGCCAAAATGGTACCTCCAATGTGTATGCAATTTTTTTAAAAATCCTTTAAAAACATGATGCTCACATCCTAAATGTACTGGCAGTTCTACATGAATGCAATATTTTGATAATCAAAAATACATTTTCTTCCAAATTTTCCCACACTCTTACTAAGTAAGAGCGTAGTTCATCCATTTTTGTATCTAAAATCCTACCGACCAACTTTACATTTCGAATTTCAGAAAAAAATAATATTCTAAATTTGATTTCTTATGTTACAAAAAGATGGAAAAACGGAAAACTTAACATCTTCCATTTTTCTTTTATGTACCTTTTCTGTTTGTACTTGGATTTTATTAAATTATTCTATAAAGATTCCCTATTTTCATATCCAAGCACACCCACATACGAAAAATTTCTCTATTCTAGGTTTTCTTTTTCATCTTATCTGGGAAACTTTTACTCTTATTCATCTTTTCTCACAATTTGTCAAGTTTGTCGCATTACTAAATTTGTTGTTTCCTTTTTAGTTGTACCATTTCTCGTTTCTTAGCTTATTTAATCATTGATCTAAGGTAATTTCAAATAAGCCTTCAACAAAAGTAGGGAAATAGACACTCTACACGGCTACTACTAAGGGCCAAGAATCACAGGACTATGTCCCCCTCAGATATAAATGTTCAAACTATGGGATCCACGACAGGTTTAGATGTTACCGTAAGTCCACAATAGGAATAAAATAATAGAACGATCCCAACAACAATATATTAATGGGTTGTACCCCTAACATGAAAATTTGCAATAGGATCTAAATACTTACTTGCCCTTTACTATCTAGTAGTCACCACTAGTCCTAGCTGTGTACCAACAATTATTTCAAGCAACACCCTAGGCCTTTCAATGCTAGATCATTCTACGGGAACTTACCATTAATCCAAGATAATTCTCTCTATTTACTTCATAGACTCAAAACTTTTTCCGTCTTCCCTAGGCACTAATCTTTACCTACATCATACTTTTAAAACAAGGTTTGGCCTTTTCGTTTAAATTTTCATCCAAAAATTAAAGGTGTCAAAATTTTATTTTTCAAATGAAAATTTACTTTTTCCAAACCATAAAACATGTAATTTTATATATATTTGATCCAAAAATGGCTCTAACACCCAAACTAGTAATAATTCTAATAAAATGCAATCAAAAAGCAAAGGAAAACACACGATTTATAGTGGTTTGGTGTTAAAGAGCCTACGTCCACTTTCTACTTTTTGAGTTGATGATGTAGATATAAATACACTAGTGATTCTCACTCAAATTCACTCATACAACACATAGATCCACACAATTCTCTCAAATATGTAGTTTGAAAGATGATTATGATCTAAATATGATGATGAAACTCGATTGACAAGAGGGTTTGAATTTTGAATATGTAAAAAGATGCCTTCAAATGACCATCGGAGGTGTATTTATAGGTGAAAAGTCTCCCAGGAGTTGCTCTAGTTCGAGGACACGTGGCAGGCATCCCGCTCTGTTCGGAGTTGAGGGCTTGGAGATGTTGCCAGCTCATAGCAGTTGTGGGTAATCATGGAGAACATTGGTGTAACCGCTCCGCACTTCAAGAGATCGGGGGTGATAACCGCTCCAGCATCTAACTCGGGTCGGATCTGTTCATTGAAAAGAAAGACAGATCGGGCTCCATCGACCTAACCTGTATTTGTCCCAGCTTCCTTAACTTATGCTCCGCTTGCTTTTATTTCAGCTTGAGATCCTCGATCCGATCCGAGCTTCCGGTGCACACTTTTCTGGCCAATGTTCTTTACCTATTCCCTTTTTAACTTTGTGTGGCCTAGTTCACAAAGTAGGCTAACATTTTGCCCCCTCGAAGTGCATTTCTATTGAAGATAGAGTGTGCTCCGAAATTGTCTGTATATTGGTTTCTGAAACAAAGGCCATTGAATAACTCCTTCTGAGTTAGCACAATTGAATAGTTGTTTCCTTTCACTTGTAAGGTCGTGTTGCTTTGCTAAGTCACATCTCTTGTTGCCTATAAATACATTCTGAAACACCCAAAATTGCTTCTGTTGTTCTAAAGTTACTTCGAAAATCCTTTTTAATATTCAAGTATCTCCTTCAGGTAAGCCTTTACATGTTTCTTTCTAGATTCATTTCATGTGTTGAATTAATGTCTGTGATTCTGCTTTTATTCGGATCCGATCCGTATGGCCTTATCTGCACTCCAGTGCCATTGGGCTAATAGGCTACATGACCGTGGTCCATCTTTCCAATCTGACCGGAGTAGGATGCCACGTCGGTAGGAATACAAAGGGCCGCTCCATACCCATATAAATTTACTACTTCTCCATATCTTTCTTCTTCCTTTCATTTCTCTCGCTTTCCAAGTTCTGTACATACGAAAAATGCCTAATTCCTGGAACTTCAAAATCCCCCTTTAATCCTCAAATCGATCACATAGGTGGGTCAATAACTTCGACTAACTCCGTTTTACTTGATTTCAATTCGAATTCATGATTAATTTGAGTGATTTCAGCATGATGTTTCGTTGGCTTTAACGTCGCGCCTTCCACCTCGTTGCTATCGTCGTTTATGGCCTCGTCGCCATCTCGATGCAGTAGTGGAGGGGACTTAAGGCAGATGTTGGTCATACCAATTTATAAATACTTTACTTAGTAATAACTAGGCCATTGGCAAAGGGCAATATTATGTCAACGGAGCGGAGTGGAAATAGGAAGGAGAAGAAGGGTTGGTTCAGGTCGAATGCTTCACGAAGATAAGGAGTTGTCATTAAGGACAGTGGGTTGGGCTGGTTCGAGTTGGAGGAAAGAATTAATGTTGTGGTGGGAGGTTGAGGTGAGTGGACAGGTCTCGTGGTGCTAACATGGTTCGGGTCGACGTCAACCGACCCGGCCATATTTGTCTTTCTCTTTAACTCCTCTTATCCGATCCCATTGCTTTCCTCGTTCCGAACCGGTTCGCCAAAGTGAAGCATCCGTACCGATCTGATCATGACATGGACATCGAACTGATCTGACTATGACTTGGACATCGAACCGATTTGATTATGATGCTAAGAAAGGGGAATTAAACCGAATCGATATACACACCCGAACCGATCTGGAGATAGTCAACTTAACGTGCAAGTACTGTTCAACTAATTCAATTAATATTGACTTTGGTTTGTGACTTTGCGGACATTTAGGATAGAGACTTTTTAGCTAGACTTTGTAGATTTGGCTAACTTGCAACTTTACTTCCTATTGCTTTTAATTGATGTTGACTTCTTATTTTTTCGCTTTAGCATTGCATTCATATCAGCACAGTTTAGTTCACAAAAATACACAGAGGGACACAGGCAACTTTACTCTAATACTTACTATTGTTTATTCAATAGTACATCAGATATGACCGAGAGACGCTCATCTAGATTAGCAGAGAGAAGAGAAGTTATGGGGACATCCGAGAATCCTGTAATTGAGGATGTATCTTCTACCTCTAATCCAGACTAGGATAGTGAAGGCTCAGATTATGAAATGGGGACTCATGATAGTGAAGCATTGTCCGGGGTAATGTTTCCCAAGGCAACGAAGAAGGAGGGGTAGAGATAGCCATGCCCCTGACGAATTTAGGGATGCAATTATCTTGGAATCGCCTGAAGACTCAGTCGAATCAACGATTGATAATGACAGACTTGCACGGATATGTCTAAAACTCAGGATTCTTCGAAGAGATACTGAGGTTCCATCAAAAATAGATCGTCCTCATAATCCACTAGAAGGGTATATAGCCATTACCAGACTAATGTGTCTTGTTGGAGCAATACCTATGTTCCCACCATTTATCGTCGATTTTATGAGACAATTAAGGATTGCCTCCTTGCAGCTTTTTCCCAACTCTTACGCCTATTTGTATACTTTGTACATATCCTATAAAGAAATTCTTGGTGAAGAGTAGACTTTTGAAGATGTTCACTTCTTTTACAACTTCAAACATCGAACCAATGACACCCCATCATTCGTATATTTTGAATCGGTGCCGAAAAGGAAAATTATCACCGTTCGTTTAGTAGTAATGCTAGGGATCCAAAACCCGAATGGTTTTATATAAAGCAACAGCCCGGGTGTGCTAGAAGATGGATCAAATCAAGTAGGGACTTGGAGTTTTTCGAGTTTTAGTTTTAGCCTTTATCTTACATTTATTAAGCATTGGTTGTTATCTTTTTACAGTTCCTAATCCTCCACAAGAGAAGCTTCCAATACAATTTGATCATTTGAAACAATTACTTAATGGTGACCAAAAGTTCTTGACCATCAAGGATTGTTTGGTGGATGAATATCTGCATCGGCACCGTCTACTTGCCATAACCTATAGCATAGGACATGGAGAAGGCCCTAATGTGTACATACCCCTGGTCGATATTATTCCTGAGATGGGAGATAGCTCGAAAATTCAGACAGTGCACCTTAGGGACCCTCCTTCTCCATCTTCGACTCAGGATGAAGAACTAGCTAACATAGCTGAGAAGGACAGGGATAAATATATGTCTCCTAAAGACGTGGCTACCCCTGAGAGGCCAATTTCGCGAAAAGAGTTGTCGTCAATCACTCCTTTTTGAGAAAAGACTATAGTTGATGACTCTATATATTGGGATTTAGGAGTTGTTCCCTTGCCCGACACCTTTTATAATGCAGATGATTTTGTGACCAACCCTCTTGCTCTCACTTCTGAGGAAGAAGTTACTCCTGTAAAGTCCAGGGAGACTACACATACCGGCCTCAGTCCAGGCTCTGGTCTGTTTGGGGGAATCACCACTCTAGGAAACACATTGCACTGTAGTACTGCACGTCACAGCACTTGAGTTATATGTTAATGTTAACTATAATATTCTTTTATTTCTTCTTATAGGACAAATGGTGAGGCAACATTACTATATGAGAGATGTTCATTCGAGCATGCCCCCAATGGGTCCCGATGAGAGGCATGACCAGCGTGAAAGTAGGGGCAGAGATGACAAGGGGATCAAATTCCTAGGCCCTATTGGTCTTCCCGTTCTCGATCCCCACACCACTAATATTTAGACAAACGCTAGAGTTGGCCTTCACATCATGAGAAGGATAAGTATAGCGCTAAGCCTCCTGCTCCATCTAAGGGCAAGACTCCTCAAGACAATACTTCAAAAAGGGTTCCTGATCAAAAAGAGAAACAACTGGAATCGGGGAAAGATGCATGAAAGAACCGACCAATCACAAAACTATCTCGTCGCACTATTGATATAACTACCACAAGGCCGGTTATTCTCAATGACGAGAGCCAGGCCAGACTAGAAGTTCTAAGGTAGTAATTTCCTGATCACCATTTCGGGCACATGCACTTTGTCCCAAAACTCAAACAGGTAAAACCTGATTGGGCCAACGATGTCAAGGCTACTATAGATTTCATGGATGAACAATATAGGAAAATGAAGAAGTATGCAAAGACTCTTTCCAAAATCATTAGCGACCTGATGGAAGATGTAAAAACCATGGCCCATGTTGCTGAGTAAGATAAGAGGGCTATCGAAAACTCTGAAAAATATCTGGAGGATTCCCAAGCTAATCTCGCTCTTGCACAATGCGACGTAGGTATTTATAAGAAGCAACTTGAAGAATTACAAAAGCGCTATCATTCCAAGCTTGAATCCCACAGTCAGGTGTGAATAGATTTAAAAAAAGCAGACGGAAGATGCTACGTTTGAGAGCACTCGTCTCGCCCAAGAGACGGCAGACATAGCCAAATAGAACATAGAGGCTGAGGAGTGGCTGAAACAAGAGCAGTTCTTACCAAAGGAAATGCAAATATGGCTTTGCAGCAAGTTGAGGAAGTCAATGAACAGCTTAAAGACGCTCAAAGTGAGCTAGACAAGAGTGGTAAACTATGGTTGGATTTTTTTGCTCAGGTGATTCATCGCTGAAATCTTACTTGGCTTAAGGACTATCCTCTTCCCCTCATTTATGCATAGGACCAATTGGTCGAGGGGAAAAAAGCAGAACTTGGGGTTGACTCTGTCGATGAGGACAAGATGATGGAGAAGTACTTGAGAGGTGTAGAGACAGCCCGCTCAGCTGAAGGGCGAAAACTTATTGTTGCCGCTATGGAGGAGGAAATGCATCAAGCCAAGGGAAAGGATGCCATTGAAATTGGTTCTTCTGCCATAACTGAGACTTTTGTAGTGGAAGGGTATGATCCAGAAAGGCCAGGGATCCCCGGAGCTTCTTCCTTACATTTTACTGCCAGATTGTCTCCCGAAGTTCCTACGACACAAGTTGGAAATATGCTGAGGGTATTTCTACTTTTTCACCTCAATTTTCGAACGTTATTTCAACTTTCGTCACATTATCGGACAAACACTTGAAAATCAGTGTTTTCTCCTGAGTTGATAACGGTTACTTCTCGTCCTGCAGGTACCCAGTCAACTGATAAAATTGATGACTCACGGAAGAAAACTCCCGGTGAAAGGTCTACTAGAGAAACTCGGGAGAAACGGGATGAAGTCACTGTCCCCAAATTTGAAGGAGGAGCCGAGGATAAGAAAGAGGAGGCTACTGACAAAGCTTCTGTGCCACCCCTCACCGAAACTTATCACTATGGGGAGATGATAGATGCCTTGATAGAAGATGATGGTGACGAGGAACATGAAGATGAGGATGATGTTTTTGTAACTAGAGATTCAGGGAACGTCGATGACATGACTTTGGCCGAGATAAACGCAAACAAGACAAGCGCATGCAGCTAAAAATTGAGGAAACAAACGCCGAAAGTCTTAAGCCTCTTGTCAAACTTTCAACTCGGTCAATTACAGAGGAGCTTGCTAAAAAATATTCTATTGATCCCAATGCTCCAATTCCTGGGAAGAAATCCGTGGACTCGAGCACTCCAATTCCGGAGAAGAAGAAACAAAAGTGTGTCATTAGTGAAGCTGATAAAGAGGAGGAAGAAAAGCTTAAGGCTGCCAAGAAGTCAAAGTCTACTCTGAAGTCCAAAGGAAGAGTGCCTTTGTCCTTTGCTTTATTTTATCTCCTGGTCCGCCGTTGTTGAAGCGAGCGCGGCCCTCGCATCTTTTTTTTAATTCTCTTATGTAAATCCACGTATTTGTAAATAAAATAGTTTATTTCCTGCAATGTCAAATGTTTATAAATTGATTACTTAAGCAAGAATGTAAATAGACAACAGAACATATTTAAAATCACTGCTATTTAGATGATACACAATATATGCGGGGGATGTGCATGTGTATGCCCCTATCAATCTTGAATAACTAGCCTGTCTAAAGCTTTGTTCAAGATTGATTAGTTTTGATACTTAGTCGCCCCCAACTCTCTGGTGGGGTCAAGTTCCCTTTACCGGGGATGCTTATTCTTTTGAGCATCTTTGTACTCTCTTGTCTTGTGATCTGGTTAGAGTATCATCGGGGCGGTTTCTTTCCGTGTCCACCATCACGCCTCGGGGGACGTTGTCTTCCTGTACTTTATACTCTCTCTCATTTCATGAGAGTTAGAGATAGGAATGTGGTCTTCTCATTCCTTCGATCCTGTTATGCAAATGGTAGTTTCGTTTGCTCCTGCACGTGAACTGTTCTTAATCTTTTAAGCTTTATTTCATGTTTAGTATCTCATAATCAGGATAGAACAGCCACAGAACATAAGAATAGTGTAGGAAAATAAATGACACACGATGTTTTTATAGTGGTTCAGCTAAGTCGTAGCCTACATCCACTTTATAATCCTTTGTTCATATAAACAGACTTTTCAAGGTGAGTCGTGCCTCTTTACGTAGTTCATAAAAAACAAAAGAAAGTAGTACATGTCTAACTCAAATTTCGCCGCAAATGCTGAGCATTCCAAGCTCTGGAAATCTCTACACCATCCTTGGTCGTTGGCTTGAAGGCTCCTATATCAAACTTCCATTGGATGGCATATGGCCCTTCCCACTTTGGACCCAATTGGGTTGGAGGTGGGAAAACTCGTTTCAACACTAAGTCCCCTGGTTCGAAGGTCCTAGTGCGAACCTTTCTGTCATAATAATGTGCTACTTGGTGTCGATTCCTTGAAGCACGCAAGTCTGCATCATCTCTTTTTTCTTCAACCATATCGAGGGAGTCTAGGAGAAGTGCTCTATTCGTCATTGGGTCATAGTATGTCAGCCTATGAGAGGGGGCTTCGAGCTTCACTGAGATCAGTGCCTCCGATCCGAGTGATAGTGAAAATTGTAACACCCCACATCTGTTAAGGTCACTCACAAAGGGAATGCCTTAACTTCAATGGAGTATTATAGGTACTGGAACAGAAATATTACAAGACAGACATATACAAAACAACGGAAAATAAAGTGGAAGTACTTCAAATCATTTATTAAATATAAATGTTTAAAAGAAAAGCCTATGTTTACAAGAAAAGCCCATCAACTTCCAATACCCAATTTCATAGTTAAAATATATGTCTTGCTCAAAAACAAAGAAGCATAAAATCAAACTGCAGTATTCCCCAATAAAGCAAAGCAAGCCATAGCCAGAGAAATCCAAGCCATTCATGAAAGAGCCTTGGAGCTTGGTAAGATCCGAACTAAGCTGTATTCCCACCCTGTGAACCTGGGGGGGAAATGGAAGAAAAAGAGGCGAAACAAAACGGGTCAGTCATAAAGACTGAGTAAGTCCTAGTGACTTTCAGCATAAAAATGAGTAAAGATAACATGGCATGAATAAACCGAAAGTAAACATAAGCATGATGAGAAGGTAGGCAAGATAAACTAAGATAACAAGATAAACTATGGTAACAAGATAAACTAAGGTAACAAGATAAACTTCGGGCATGATGAAACAAGTATAACATCCCATAATTCCTATCAAGTATCCCACCGCATGGTTTCTATCAAGAGTAACATCGCAAGGTTTCTAAGCTTTACGACTAAAACGATATCTATTTGCTCTGCACCACCTAACTAGCATCCTCATAAGTGTCTTACATGGAATGATCTGTACTCCTACTAGTATCCCAACTGGTGTCCTGTGCAACAAGGATCTGTACCACCACTAGTGTCCCAACTAGTAGCCCGTCTTATATAATAATTACAACATGATCCCAATCCCCGCAATTATGGTAGCCTTCAGGTGTACATCGATTTTGAGGATTCCACCTCGATCACCCTAATGGCCATGTATATATTCGATGCACCCTTACTACCTTATCGATCGGCTCCCTACTTGACCTAGTTCTCGTTTGTGTCACGCGGCCCCCTACTTGTAGATACCTGTGCTGGTCCCACCATGGGGTGTATCAAGTCCCATGGTGGCAACCCTGACACAATCAAGATGCACAGCTTTATACCTACTAATGCCCAGTGGCTAAATTTTCTGCGCCGAAGTGTGTGCACGCCCACACTCCGTTAGAACCTGCACTGCTGCACCAATCGCCGCTACTTTGACCTCTTATAATCAGCCCAGTAATCGTGCCCCACCCTGCTTAGCTCAGGGTTCCATTGATACCTAATGTGGGTTACTGCTGAAATGGGTCCCCATTACTAGGTTTTTCTAATGGTTAAGTCTGTGGGCCTATACTCTCTAATATTACCCACCAACCCTGATGTGTACTTAACCCCGCTACTGATTCAAGCATGTGTATTTAAAGGTTAAGTGTATGTGGGCCTATATTTACAAATATTACCCACCAACCCGATATGTACTTAACCCTTCTACTCATTATGTTACCATGGTTAAGAGTTTATCTTAGTTAACTTAACCTTTCTCGCTTATTATGTTTGATTGGTTAAGTGTGGTTTATTAACTTAACCCCGTTCGTCTATCTGGTTACATTGGTTAAGAATTTTCTTGTTAACTTAACCCCATGTGTTACTTAACCCTACTACGCATCACATCAGATTGGTTAAGTGCATGTTAACTTAACCCCATCCACTAGTCATATTATAATGGTTAAGTGTTATCAACTTATTCAAGTTAACTTAACCCACCCGCTTGTCCTGTTATGTTGGTTGAGTGTTACTACTTAACCGCAACCACTTGTCTAATTAACCCATTGTATTAGTTAAGTGTTCTCATTAACTTAACCTCACTCTCTAGTCCAGTTTAATCATGTTATAATGGTTAAACATTTGCTTAACCTTACCCACTCCCGTAGTCAACATATTAAATTGGTTAAGTGTCCAGATTAACCTAATCATATTACTTAACCCACCCATTTATATCATATTGGTTAAGTGTTCTTATTTACTTAACCCTACCCACTGGTCTAATTACCATGTTACATTGGTTAAGTATTACTATTCGTATTTCCACATGTCACCCACTTAACCCCCATGTCCCACCACATGTTTATCTGGTTAAGTATTTCTTAATTCATTAAGGCCGTAACCTTATAAAGACCTCTCACATTAGACTGACATTTACGGCAGCTGGATTTGTCGGGCGGGTCCGGGCAGTCTTACACCATAAAAGAGTCTAACCTCCTGTCTTTACAACTGTTATGCTTTTAATTTGGGCCTAGGACCTCTTACATTGGGCTACCATTTGTGACTACTGGATTTGCCGGGCGGTTCCGGGCAGGTTTACGTCACAAATGTGTCCAACCTCGTGTCCTAAGCATTGATTATCACTTATAATCTTTTACCCCAATTTGAATTTATTTCCCTATTCAAATTATCAATTAATTCCTAATTTAATGACGTCAATAATTGACTCAATTATGTCCATCAATTAATGGTATGCAAAATCATATCAATTTTACCACAATTTATCTTATGCCGTTAAAGGCAACTTATCTCAATTTATATTTATCCCTCTTTTAAGGCTATTACATTCCAACTACCCAAAACCCACTTAGGCGTGTTCATATTAGCTCTTTACCTAGTCATAAATTATCATATGTGTTTCAACTACAAATCTCACATAATTAACATATGCTCAAGTTCTAGATTACATATCAGTTTTACATATGTCCAGTTCATACCAAATTTACATATGTTCAATTCATGCCCGTTTACATGTATGCCAAATTTATATATGCTTAATCTTAGACAATTTACATATATACCAAGTTTCATGCCTTTTTATGCATATATCAAGATTCATAGTTTACATGTTTACAAAGCTATGCCCAATTCACATAGATCAATTTTTAGCCAAATATATGTATCAATATTCTTGCCATATTTTACATAGGTCAAGTTTCATACCAACTACATGTATTCCATGTTTACCCCAATTTACCCAAGCCAGCAAAACTTTAATTATAATGATAATACCCAAATTCAAATTTCGTGTTAATGGCAATAATACCCAAGTATCCAGTTTTCATATTATGCCTTCGATTCTACCAAACACATATATCCAACAAGGCAATATCCCAATATTTCCCCCGTATTCAATCGCACGCAAATCGCAGTTTTGGCCTAGGTTCGAAATTGACCAAGGTTCATCAAAAGAAAACAAATAGGGGAAAGGTAGAATTTTGCACCAAAATAAGATCGGAGAGAAAACATCATCACAGGCATATTAAGATTACAACAGGCTTAATAGATCATGAACTAGACATGAGAGTGAAAATAGAAAAGTTTCCAAGATCCAAGAAGAAACAAGAATAGTTCTGGATCGATAAACATACTTAATCCAATTCCACTTTAATTCATGGCCATATTAAAATTAAATATTTAGATCTGAAAATAACTAGCACTTACAGAGAACGGCTAATGAATTAAGAAGTGAATTTTTCTTAGAAAGTTGCAGTGTCATTGATCTATCCCCTTGAATTTGTTGTAGAAGCATTGATCTTTGATTTGATTTGAGTTTGGACGCTTAAGCTTTAATTTGGAGACGGCGGCCATGGCTCAAGAGAGATTTTAGCAGCATTTTGTTGTCATATGAATTTGTGTAAGTTAGGCTAGGTCTAGGTGTTATTTTATAGGTGTAGCAATTCATTTCAGCCATCGGATTAACCCTAAAACCCATCCGGACCATCAAAACTCGTCCCGAGCCTCAAAAATGGGTTCTGGGCCACCCCAGGCCGACCAGGTCGACCTGTACAGAGGGGGGGTCGACACTTCAGTCGACCTGGGGGGGGGAGGTCGACTATAGTGTCGACACTATGGTCGACCTGGGTCAGTCTGCCAGGAAGTCTGCTGAAATCTTGTTTTGGCCATATATTGGTCATACGGACTCCGATTTTCAAAAACTCGGACTCTATTTCGCGTATTTTTCTAAGAGGAATGCAATGGTTATGTCCATTTTACCTAATTCCTGATTCTTGAATTAGTTATCCTTATTTTACTATCTTTTCCGTTACATACATCGTTATCGAACTAATTTTTCTTCTCTTCCATGTATTAATTAATTCTTCTTATGCATCACCAATATTTACCCATCATAAGCATATTTTTATATATTTTATTTTATTTTTAATAATATTAAAAATACGGGGTGTTACATTCTCCCTTCCTTAAAGGATTTCGTCCCCGAAATCTTCAAGTTAAGAAGAATGTGTCCTACCATCCATCTTCCATCTACTCAATCATCAATCACAGGCATTCATTGTCCTTAAGAGATTTCTAATGTTGTATGAACATATGCAGGAAGTGTGTGTATATGTTCCTTGTCTAATGCAAATGATCAGGCCTGATTGATCTTCTAAATGCAAAATATGTTTAGTGCCATGAGTCCAACATGTATGCAAAGAGTCCTAGTCACATAAACACTATACGTGTGCACAAACATCCATCCATATGCAACATTCACATGATAACACATTCAATTTCATCCACAAACAAGTGTAAACACTCATGCATATGCAATATGAAAGGTGACTGAGCCGATCTAGTGCCTAATGTGTGTAAATGCGTCCACGAGCAACAACTAGCAACCACTTGCAGCCACTTGCAACCATCAATTATAACATGTCTCAAACACATGTTTACACCCAAATGTTCCTATCTAAAGATAAAGTCGAATGACAGAAGCAAGTAAAAATTTTGTGCCCATTAGGCAATGTCAAAACTGGAAGTCTACGCCATATATATTCTGATTAGGAGAAGAACTCCCTAAGCATCAGCCCCGAAGACCGAAATCAACATCAGACTGACACCCAAAGAATTACTCAACCCAACCAATATATATATGTTTCTAGGAAACTAAGCATGACAGACTCCTTTTAGGTCACAAGAAATCCCTTCTTAAAACTAACCCAAAAAGTTTAGTCAACCCAACGAACACCCTCAAGCCCCAACATGTGTTACTAACAGATGATTCATACTCCCTATGGGGTTTGCAACAGAAATTGGATTGAGGATAGGACCGAGAGGATATACACAAAAGATAGCATGTGAGTAAGCTCTACAAGAAAAGAGGAATCAAGGATATACTCTTAAAAAGAGATATGATGCGCGAATCTAGTCTTCAATCTTCTAAGTCGCATTTCCTTGAGCTTAACTCCATTGTGCTTTGACCATTTTTAACTTCACAATTTCGTAGCGTCTTAATTCTTGTTTCCGAAATATGAGTTGGAACTCATTTCACTGTTGCCTCTCGTTCCGCTTTCACTTATTCTCCTTCTAGTATACTCGGCTCAAACATAACTGCGTACTCATGGTTTCATGCAAGGTTTACAAAATTCATTAGTGAATCTTGGATCTCGTTCACTTACTATCAGGTATTCCACGCAGAAGAACTATCTCTTGGAAATAAACAAATGTCAACCATGTTGCCAAATGTAACACATGGCAACTTTCTACGAATAAAATAAACAGGTGGAAATAAACAGATGTTAACCCATTTCTTATTAACCATCCGCCTTAGTGGCGAACACTACTCGAGCGGATCAATAAATGTATCAAGAGATTCTAGGTAACAAATCATGATAGAACCCTAAAGGTTACATGCGACTTCGAGGGTATTACCGAGGCATGTCAAGAGTCTAACTACCCCATTTTTCAAAACCGAGAAGGTCACCCTTACTGGATAACCACTCCATCGCTAGAATCAACCCATACTGCTGAAATGGGTCCCCGTTACTAGGTTTTTCTGATGGTTAAGTCTGTGGGCCTATACTCTCTGATATTACCCACAAACCCTGATGTGTACTTAACCCCGCTACTGATTCAAGCATGTGTATTTAATGGTTAACTGTATATGGGCCTATATTTACTAATATTACCCACCAACCCGATATGCACTTAACCCTTTTACTCATTATGTTACCATGGTTAAGAGTTTATCTTAGTTAACTTAACCTTTCTCACTTATTATGTTTGATTGGTTAAGTGTGGTTTATTAACTTAACCCCGTTCGTCTATCTGGTTACATTGGTTAAGAATTTTCTTATTAACTTAACCCCATGTGCTACTTAACCCTACTACGCATCACATCAGATTGGTTAAGTGCATGTTAACTTAACCCCATCCACTAGTCATATTATAATGGTTAAGTGTTATCAACTTATTCAAGTTAACTTAACCCACCCGCTTGTCCTGTTATGTTGGTTGAGTGTTACTACTTAACCGCAACCACTTGTCCAATTAACCCATTGTATTAGTTAAGTGTTCTCATTAACTTAACCTCACTCTCTAGTCCAGTTTAATCAAGTTATAATGGTTAAACATTTGCTTAACCTTACCCACTCCCGTAGTCAACATATTAAATTGGTTAAGTGTCCAGATTAACCTAATCATATTACTTAACCCACCCATTTATATCATATTGGTTAAGTGTTCTTATTTACTTAACCCTACCCACTGGTCTAATTACCATGTTACGTTGGTTAAGTATTACTATTCGTATTTCCACATGTCACCCACATGTCACCCATTTAACCCCCATGTCCCACCACATGTTTATCTAGTTAAGTATTTCTTAACTCATTAAGGCCGTAACCTTATAAAGACCTCTCGCATTAGACTGACATTTATGACAGCTGGATTTGTCGGGCGGGTCCGGGCAGTCTTACACCATAAAAGAGTCTAACCTCGTGTCTTTACAACTGTTACACTTTTAATTTGGGCCTTGGACCTCTCACATTGGGCTACCATTTGTGACTACTGGATTTGCCGGGCGGTTCCGGGCAGGTTTACGTCACAAATGTGTCCAACCTCGTGTCCTAAACATTGATTATCACTTATAATGTTTTACCCCAATTTGAATTTATTTCCTTATTCAAATTATCAATTAATTCCTAATTTAACGACGTCCATAATTGACTCAATTATGTCCATCAATTAATGGTATGCAAAATCCTATCAATTTTACCACAATTTATCTTATGCCATTAAAGGCAACTTATCTCAATTTATATTTATCCCTCTTTTAAGGCTACTACATGCCAACTACCCAAAACCCACTTAGGCGTGTTCATATTAGCTCTTTACCAAGTCATAAATTATTATATGTGTTTCAACTACAAATCTCACATAATTAACATATGCCCAAGTTCTAGATTACATATCAGTTTTACATATGTCCAGTTCATACCAAATTTACATATGTTCAATTCTTGCCTGTTTACATGTATGCCAAATTTATATATGCTTAATCTTAGACAATTTACATATATACCAAGTTTCATGCCTTTTTATGCATATATCAAGATTCATAGTTTACATGTTTACAAAGCTATGCCCAATTCACATAGATCAATTTTTAGCCAAATATATGTATCAATATTCTTGCCATATTTTACATAGGTCGAGTTTCATAGCAACTACATGTATTCCATGTTTACCCCAATTTACCCAAGCCAGCAAAACTTTAATTATAATGATAATACCCAAGTCCAAATTTCGTGTTAATGGCAATAATATCCAAGTATCCAATTTTCATTGTAACACCCCGCCTCCGCTAGGGTCACTCGCAAAGGAATGCACTAGCTTTAGAGGGGCATTATTGGTAAACGTGCACAGAAATATCACAAGACAGAAATATAAAATAGCGGAAGTAAAATCGAACTTTCATAAACATGAATACATAAGGTCTAAAGCCTTTTACATCAGAGTACATCAAAACCTGTCTTGCAACAGTAAAGAAGCATAAAGACTTTTTCATAAATTATTCCCCAAAAACGGGTCAGTCAAAAAGACTGAGTAAGCCCTATCTACTATTAGTATAAAAACTAGTAAAGTTAACTTACATGAGAAACTGAGATGAACATAAGCGTGATAACAAGATAGATAAGCTAAATCAAAATAACAGGATGAACTACTGAACTCAGATAAACTAGGGTGTCGTGATTAACTACGGTGTCAAGATAAAACAAGGTATCACATTGTCAGGTTTCTATCAAGTATAATATCCCAAGATATCTATCGCGTATAACGTCCCATGGCATCTATCCTGTATATCTGCTCTGCACCTACCGTACTAGTACCCCAACTGTATTACGTGTTATCCGTGAATGACCCTTACTCAAAAGTCGTGTAATGGTCCATGTCAACCTAATATGCCACATATATAGGTTACTCAACTCATATGTTTCTTTCCATGTATAAGTTCAGTCCTTTGCCGTAGGCTGTACGGGCTTTCCCATGTAAACGGTTTATCCTTGAAGTTGTTTTGAACTGCAACCCTTGATCTAGTTGTGTTTCCTTACCATGAACTATCGCGCGTCCACTTAGGATTTATGCCACCTAGGACCGCTAGGGATTATGCTACCTAATGAACATTTCCGTGTCTCGGTTTGGGTTTTGGCCACCTAGGACCACTAGGGATTACGCCACCCGTCAACCGCGCCCTTGATCCCACGTATGTATCGTGAATCGTTTTCCATGTCTAGATGCACATGTTCCCCAATGTGCCATCCGAGTTCCGTGCCAGGGCAAATCAAGAAATACGGAACTCGGTCGGGAGCTTTAAATCGTCTGCCGATGCAGATATCAAGGTCTGTTTTTGTACCCGTGGCTATGGTCCCACATGACCCCTCCCTCAACTACTGAAAGGCAATCCAAGAAAAATCATGTATAAGAACCACTCCACGGCCCCACTATAGCCCACTTTCCTACGGGCCAACCTCACCCATGACTCGATAGCAAGCACATGGTCTGTTGGGGGTTCCCTGCCTTTCCGCACGTACACGATTGACTAAAGATGGTAGGTAGTCGGCGATGCGCTATCCAGGGCAAAAACAAGAATCGTCGACTCCACGCTAATCCATCCCAGTCTTTAGGTTGCTCGCATAGCAACCAAGGCATACTCTTGGTCCTTCTAACGCAGACCTTAACCTCTCATGGGCCTAGTATAATTACCTGGCAGCCCACAGAGGGATCCCAAGAATATCCTCACGTCCCCCGAAGCTTCCACTTCGGCACCCAGTGCGCTGGAGCTTTTATCCAAGTCAGATACCTTGCTCCCCCTCGTATACTAAGTGATGACCTACCGTATCAGGTTACTCATCGTTTTGAGAATTAGTCCTATGTCCTTAGCTAAGAATTATTACTTAGTTACCCTTAACTAAGGTTTACCACTTAGCTTCCTTTCCCGTTATCCTTGATTAACCACGGTTTTCTACCTAGTTCTTCTAGCTAGGGTTTGTCTATTGGGTTAAGTGTTATCATTCAAGTCCATGACTTAACCCGCCCACGAATCACGTCAAAGATTGGCTAAGTATTTAAGTTCAAGACTTAGTCCCACAAGTTGGTTAAGTGTACCCAGAGGCTCATGACTTAACCCTATCAAGTCAAATTGGTCAAGTACTAGCTTACCTTAATCCTATCGGATTATCTTGCTAGATCGATTAAGCATAGATTATCTTAATCCCATCAAATTATCGAGTCGGATTGGTTAAGTATAGGTTGACTTAAACCCATCCTCTAATCGTACTACAATGGTTAAGTATATTCTAAAAAGGTCTTGTGACTTAACCTTATCAGGACCGCGTATTAGATTGGTTAAGTGTAAGTTACTTAACCCCATCAAATCATCATGTATAATTGGTTAAGTATAAGTTGCTTAACCCCATTAAATTATCACGTTAAGTTGGTTAAGTATTGGTTACTTAACCTCATTGAATTACCGAGTTTAAATTGGTTAAGTGTTTAACTTAACCCCATCGAATTACCGTGTTTAGATTAGTTAAGTGTGGATTACTTAACCCCATCTAATTACCGTGTCGGATTAGTTAGGTGCAAATTACTTAACCCCATCCCCTAATCATCTTGTATGGTTAAGTGTCATTAAGAAAACTTACTTAACCTTGCCAAATTATCATGTTGGATTGATTAAGTGTTGGTTAACTTAATCCCCGTCCACTAGTCGTATAAAAATGGTTAAGCGTCATTAGGCAAATCAAATCACTTAATCTACCCAACCTTGTCATGTTTTGTTAAGTATCATTAGCCTAACCTATTTACTTAACCCATTTAACCATGTCATATTTGGTTAAAAGTCATTAATCAAATTAACTTAACCCTATCATGTGGCATTAATTACTTAATGCACCCCAACCTCTCACATTAGACTTTGTTGTGGTTACTAGTTAAGCCGGTCGGTTCCGGGTAGCTTTACACCACAACTTGGTCTAACCTCGGGTTCAAGCACAACATGACCAACTTCTCACATTGGGTCCTATTGTTTGCAACTACTAGTTAGGCCGGTCGGTTCCGGGTAGTTTTACGTTGCAAACTCAACCCAACCTCGAGTTGGCCACTTTCATGTTTAGTCTAGTGTCATGTTCATAGTCAAGTTTTCAAGCAATTGGGTAGACCTAACTTAATAGGTAAATTCCCAATGGGTAGACCTAACTTAATAGGTAAATTTCCAAGCTTATGTTTTTATGCATACTTACATGTCAACTTCCATGTTATACTTCAAGTCATGTTTTCAAGTATAAACACATGTCATATTTAACGTTACATGTTGTCATGTTTATACCCATTTACCCAAGTCATATTCATGTCATTATGTTTCCCCATAATGTGACTCCAACGCTTTTTAAACTAGCATATACGTTCGCAACAACGTGATGGATTAAAAGAAGAGACTTGGTAAAGGAATGACAAAAATGGGTATTAAGCCACAAGTTAATCATGGTGGCAAATGAGGCACAAATGTGTTCATTAGCTTGCATGTTACATTCTTAAGCCTCAAAAACATGCATCAACCCAAACTTGGTACATAAGCGAATCATGGTGACAAAAGACATGGAATGATGGCTAGAAACTCGCATATATCATCATATAAGGATTATGACTTCATATGCAAGTTGACATAATGATTATGAAGATTTTCATGTTGCATAATGCAACATTTCAACATAAAGGTTGTGGCTTTTAGTTCATAAGATCAAGATAATGACTTCATAAACTTGCATAACATGATAGCATGCATCATTCTAATTAATCAAACCCAAACTTTCAACATGAACATTTAACTTCATAGTTAATATCTAAGAGTAGGGAAGGGCTTACATAGCTATGAAGGCACAAATCGAAATGCAAAACAAAGATTGTGATGAAGCCTATGCATGCCATCACCCAAAAACCCAAAGATGAACACTCCAAATCAACAAAAATACCATCTTTATGAACAAATATCAAAGCTTTTGCCTTGAAATCAACTTGAGAAGCTCTCATACTAACATAGGGACTCTCTAATACTCTCATGATCATGAAACCTCTCATAGAAATGAAGTGGAGGCTAGGATAGTTGAGTGGAGGCCATGAGAGTAGCAATTTTGCCATAGTTTAGTTGCATGAATGAATAATGAGGATTTAGGGGTAGGTTAGGGGCTTATTTATAGATTAGGCAAGTGTTTTAGGCCATAGGATTAAACCTAGATTCAATCCAAGCCACCAAAGTATGTCTTGGGGAAGAAGTCAAGTGTAGGAACCATCTAGGGCCTTTAGATTAAAGATGAACCATGAGAACCATCCAAATGCAAAATCTGCATTTGAGCGAATCTGCCCACGGGTTGACAGCCAAACACCCTGGATTAACCCCTAGTCGACCCAGCGGGCTTGGGTCGACCTCAAAAATCGGCCGGTTCGGTTATTCCCCTCTCCCAATTCGCTGTTTTGAACATTTTTGCATATTTATTTATTTAATTTTCAATTATATATATATATATACATATATCAATATATATATATTTCTCTGCGCAACCCATTTCACTTAATTAAGTATCCTTTAATTTGGGAATTTTTCGTGAAACTTCGCGAGGCCATATCTTGGTCATACGGACTCCGATTTTCGAAAACTCGGACTCTATTTCGCGTATTTTTCCGAGACGAACGCAATGGCATAGCCCATTTCACCTGATTCAGAATTTAAAATTAAATTCTGCCTTGATTCTCGTCTTAATCATGTTATCGAAATACGGGTTGTTACATTCTCCCCACCTTTTAGGATTTCGTCCCCGAAATCTCCAAGTTAGGAAGAACATATCCTACAGTCCATCATCCATATACTCAAAACATCATCCACAAGCAACCATTGTCCTTAGATGATTTCTAATGCTGTATGAATATATGCAAGACGTGTGTGTACATGTTCCTTAGCTAATGCTAATGATCAGGCCTGAATAATCTTTCTAATGCAAAAATATGTATAGTGCCATGTATCCAACGTGTATGCAAATAGTCCTAGTCATATAGATACTATATGCGTGCACAATCATTCATTCATATGCAACAACCGCATGATAATACACTCGATTTCATCCATAAACAAGTATAAATACTCGTGCATATGCAATATGAAATGTGACCGAGTCGAGCTAGTATCTAATGTGTATTCGCGCATCCACGAGCAACCACTTGCAACCACTTGCAACCATATCAATCATAACATGTTTCAAATACATGTTTACATCCATAGGGTTCTACCTAGGATTCCCTGAAACAGGGTCGAGAAGATAAACAAGACAAACTCCTTACGGGGTTTGTAACAGAAAATAGGACCGAGAGGATGTCCACAAAAGATAGCCTACAAGTAAGCTCTACCGAAAAAAGGGATCAAGAATATACTCCCAAAAAGAGATATCATGCGCGTATCTAGTCTTTGACCATCAAAGTCGTCTTTCCTGAGCTTAATTCCATCGTGCCTTGACCGTCTTTTAACTTCACGATTTCACAGCTTCTTATTTCCTGTTTCCATAACATGAGCTAGAACTCATTTCTTTGTCGCCTCTCGTTCCACTTGCACTTATCCTTTTCCTAGAATACTTGACGCAAACATGACTGCGTACTCATGATCTCATGCAAGCTTTCCAAAATTCACTAGTGAATCTCGGACCTCGTACCACAAGGTATTCCACGTAGAAGAACTTTCTCTTGAAAGTAAACAGATGCCAACCAGGTTATCTAGCGCACTTACTTGGGTGATTTCCATAACCCGTGCATAAGTGAAATAAACCATCCGTCTTATCGGCGAACACCACTCGATCGGGCTTCAAATTTCCAATAAAGGCATCAAGGGATTCTAAGTAATTAATCATGACCGAACCCAAAAAGGTTTCACGAGACTTCGAGGGTATTACCAAGGCTAGTCAAAGAGTCTAACTACCCTCCTATCAAAACCGAGAGTGGCACCCCTTACTGGATAACCACTTCATCCATAACCGAGGCATGTTATTCTCAAATCCAAAACAAGTCATGTATAAATGGACCGGTTCTCCACAGGACTTGAGACAAAAATGGGATTCTCTATTACGCTAGTACTTAAGGTGCAGAGACTCAACTATCGAAGCAGATTTAAATGATACGAACAACGAAGTCCTAACGGGATGATATAGAAGAAAAGCTAAACCTTTAACAAGACCGTTACCCTCCTTCCGAGGTACTCTAGAAATGAGAGCATACTGCTGCCCTCCCGATGATCTTGTCCTTGTCCCATAATACTTAACTATCCGCCCCGTTTTACCATGCCAAAGGAACTCTCTCGTCATGGGTTTCATTGTTCATCTTTCTCCCTCCTTTGATGACTAAGCCATACCAACCAGTTGCTCATCCTTAAGCTCGTATCCTTTATCCTCTTTCTCACTATCCTTTCTTATAACGCGGCCACTGGTCTCTCGAGAACCACCTCCATCGCATGGAAAGCACTTTCGTAGATAGAAAAGACTAGTCGCAGTTAAAACCACTGTGACTACAGATGGAGGAAAGAAAGGAAAAGAGATTCAATTAAGGAAACAAGGATAGTGCTAATGGCCTTTGGGGAATAGCCTTTTTCTTTTAAAAGAAAATTTTCTTGAAAAATGCTTGTTTATAAACGATTTTCAAATAGTTTTCAAAAGGTCTTTAAAAACTTTTGCCCAGTCTGGTAACCTTCTGCTCTGATACCAAATGTAACACCCCGCCTCCGCTAGGGTCACTCGCAAAGGAATGCACTAACTTTAGAGGGGCATTATTGGTAAACATGCACAGAAATATCACAAGACAGAACATATAAAATAGCGGAAGTAAAATCGAACTTTCATAAACATGAATACATAAGGTCTAAAGCCTTTTACATCAGAGTACATCAAAACCTGTCTTGCAATAGTAAAGAAGCATAAAGACTTTTTCATAAATTATTTCCCAAGTAAAAACAGTAAAGTAGCCATAGCCAGGAAAAGTCCAAGCCATCCATGATGACCTTCAAGCAGAAGAAGTCCGAACTAAACAGCAGTGTTTCCTCCCTGTAACCTAGGGGGGAACGGAAGAAAAGAGGCGAAACAAAACGGGTCAGTCAAAAAGACTGAGTAAGCCCTATCTACTATTAGTATAAAAACTAGTAAAGTTAACTGACATGAGAAACTGAGATGAACATAAGCATGATAACAAGATAGATAAGCTAAATCAAAATAACAGGATGAACTACTGAACTCAGATAAACTAGGGTGTCGTGATAAACTACGGTGTCCAGATAAAACAAGGTATCACATTGTCAGGTTTCTATCAAGTATAATATCCCAAGATATCTATCGCGTATAACGTCCCATGGCATCTATCCTGTATATCTGCTCTGCACCTACCGTACTAGTACCCCAACTGTATTACGTGTTATCCGTGAATGACCCTTACTCAAAAGTCGTGTAATGGTCCATGTCAACCTAATATGCCGCATATATAGGTTACTCAACTCATATGTTTCTTTCCATGTATAAGTTCAGTCCTTTGCCGTAGGCTGTACGGGCTTTCCCATGTAAACGGTTTATCCTTGAAGTTGTTTTGGACTGCAACCCTTGATCTAGTTGTGTTTCCTTACCATGAACTATCGCGCGTCCACTTCGGATTTATGCCACCTAGGACCGCTAGGGATTATGCTACCTAATGAACGTTTCCGTGTCTCGGTTTGGGTTTTGTCCACCTAGGACCACTAGGGATTACGCCACCCGTCAACCGCGCCCTTTATCCCACGTATGTATCGTGAATCGTTTTCCATGTCTAGATGCACATGTTCCCCAATGTGCCATCCGAGTTCCGTGCCAGGGCAAATCAAGAAATACGGAACTCGGTCGGGAGCTTTAAATCGTCTGCCGATGCAGATATCAAGGTCTGTTTTTGTACCCGTGGCTATGGTCCCACGTGACCCCTCCCTCAACTACTGAAAGGCAATCCAAGAAAAATCATGTATAAGAACCACTCCACGGCCCCACTATAGCCCAATTTCCTACGGGCCAACCTCACCCATGACTCGATAGCAAGCACATGGTCTGTTGGGGGTTCCCTGCCTTTCCGCACGTACACGATTGACTAAAGATGGTAGGTAGTCGGCGATGCGCTATCCAGGGCAAAAACAAGAATCGTCGACTCCACGCTAATCCATCCCAGTCTTTAGGTTGCTCGCATAGCAACCAAGGCATACTCTTGGTCCTTCTAACGCAGACCTTAACCTCTCATGGGCCTAGTATAATTACCTGGCAGCCCACAGAGGGATCCCAAGAATATCCTCACGTCCCCCGAAGCTTCCACTTCGGCACCCAGTGCGCTGGAGCTTTTATCCAAGTCAGATAACTTTCTCCCCCTCGTATACTAAGTGATGACCTACCATATCAGGTTACTCATCGTTTTGAGAATTAGTCCTTTGTCCTTAGCTAAGAATTATTACTTAGTTACCCTTAACTAAGGTTTATCACATAGCTTCCTTTCCCGTTATCCTTGATTAACCACGGTTTTCTACCTAGTTCTTCTAGCTAGGGTTTGTCTATTGGGTTAAGTGTTATCATTCAAGTCCATGACTTAACCCGCCCACGAATCACGTCAAAGATTGGCTAAGTATTTAAGTTCAAGACTTAGTCCCACAAGTTGGTTAAGTGTAGCCAGAGGCTCATGACTTAACCCTATCAAGTCAAATTGGTCAAGTACTAGCTTACCTTAATCCTATCGGATTATCTTGCTAGATCGATTAAGCATAGATTATCTTAATCCCATCAAATTATCGAGTCGGATTGGTTAAGTATAGGTTGACTTAACCCCATCCTCTAATCGTACTACAATGGTTAAGTATATTCTAAAAAGGTCTTGTGACTTAACCTTATCAGGACCGCGTATTAGATTGGTTAAGTGTAAGTTACTTAACCCCATCAAATCATCATGTATAATTGGTTAAGTATAAGTTGCTTAACCCCATTAAATTATCACGTTAAGTTGGTTAAGTATTGGTTACTTAACCTCATTGAATTACCGAGTTTAAATTGGTTAAGTGTTTAACTTAACCCCATCGAATTACCGTGTTTAGATTAGTTAAGTGTGGATTACTTAACCCCATCTAATTACCGTGTCGGATTAGTTAGGTGCAAATTACTTAACCCCATCCCCAAATCATCTTGTATGGTTAAGTGTCATTAAGAAAACTTACTTAACCTTGCCAAATTATCATGTTGGATTGATTAAGTGTTGGTTAACTTAATCCCCGTCCACTAGTCGTATAAAAATGGTTAAGCGTCATTAGGCAAATCAAATCACTTAACCTACCCAACCTTGTCATGTTTTGTTAAGTATCATTAGCCTAACCTATTTACTTAACCCATTTACCCATGTCATATTTGGTTAAGAGTCATTAATCAAATTAACTTAACCCTATCATGTGGCATTAATTACTTAATGCACCCCAACCTCTCACATTAGACTTTGTTGTGGTTACTAGTTAAGCCGGTCGGTTCCGGGTAGCTTTACACCACAACTTGGTCTAACCTCGGGTTCAAGCACAACATGACCAACTTCTCACATTGGGTCCTATTGTTTGCAACTACTAGTTAGGCCGGTCGGTTCCGAGTAGTTTTACGTTGCAAACTCAACCCAACCTCGAGTTGGCCACTTTCATGTTTAGTCTAGTGTCATGTTCATAGTCAAGTTTTCAAGCAATTGGGTAGACCTAACTTAATAGGTAAATTCCCAATGGGTAGACCTAACTTAATAGGTAAATTCCCAAGCTTATGTTTTTATGCATACTTACATGTCAACTTCCATGTTATACTTCAAGTCATGTTTTCAAGTATAAACACATGTCATATTTAACGTTACATGTTGTCATGTTTATACACATTTACCCAAGTCATATTCATGTCATTATGTTTCCCCATAATGTGACCCCAACGCTTTTTAAACTAGCATATACGTTCGCAACAACGTGATGGATTAAAAGAAGAGACTTGGCAAAGGAATGACAAAAATGGGTATTAAGCCACAAGTTAATCATGGTGGCAAATGAGGCACAAATGTGTTCATTAGCTTGCATGTTACATTCTTAAGCCTCAAAAACATGCATCAACCCAAACTTGGTACATAAGCGAATCATGGTGACAAAAGACATGGAATGATGGCTAGAAACTCGCATATATCATCATATAAGGATTATGACTTCATATGCAAGTTGACATAATGATTATGAAGATTCTCATGTTGCATAATGCAACATTTCAACATAAAGGTTGTGGCTTTTAGTTCATAAGATCAAGATAATGACTTCATAAACTTGCATAACATGATAGCATGCATCATTCTAATTAATCAAACCCAAACTTTCAACATGAACATTTAACTTCATAGTTAATATCTAAGAGTAGGGAAGGGCTTACATAGCTATGAAGGCACAAATCGAAATGCAAAACAAAGATTGTGATGAAGCCTATCCATGCCATCACCCAAAAACCCAAAGATGAACACTCCAAATCAACAAAAATACCATCTTTATGAACAAAGATCAAAGCTTTTGCCTTGAAATCAACTTGAGAAGCTCTCATACTAACATAGGGACTCTCTAATACTCTCATGATCATGAAACCTCTCATAGAAATGAAGTGGAGGCTAGGATAGTTGAGTGGAGGCCATGAGAGTAGCAATTTTGCCATAGTTTAGTTGCATGAATGAATAATGAGGGTTTAGGGGTAGGTTAGGGGCTTATTTATAGATTAGGCAAGTGTTTTAGGCCATAGGATTAAACCTAGATTCAATCCAAGCCACCAAAGTATGTCTTGGGGAAGAAGTCAAGTGTAGGAACCATCTAGGGCCTTCAGATTAAAGATGAACCATGAGAACCATCCAAATGCAAAATCTGCATTTGAGCGAATCGGCCCATGGGTTGACAGCCAAACACCCTGGATTAACCACTAGTCGACCCAGCGAGCTCGGGTCGACCTCAAAAATCGGCCGGTTCGGTTATTCCCCTCTCCCAATTCGCTGTTTTGAACATTTTTGCATATTTATTTATTTAATTTTCAATTATATATATATATATATACATATATCAATATATATATATTTCTCTGCGCAACCCATTTCACTTAATTAAGTATCCTTTAATTTGGGAATTTTTCGTGAAACTTCGCGAGGCCATATCTTGGTCATACGGACTCCGATTTTCGAAAACTCGGACTCTATTTCGCGTATTTTTCCGAGACGAACACACTGGCATAGCCCGTTTCACCTGATTCAGAATTTAAAATTAAATTCTGCCTTGATTCTCGTCTTAATCATGTTATCGAAATACGGGTTGTTACATTCATATTATGCCTTCGATTCTACCAAACATATATATCCAATAAGGCAATATCCCAATATTTCTCCCGTATTCAATCGCACGCAAATCGTAGTTTAGGCCTAAGTCCGAAATTGACCAAGGTTCATCAAAAGAAAACAAATAGGGGAAAGGTAGAATTTTGCACCAAAATAAGATCGGAGAGAAAACATCATCACAGATATATTAAGATTACAACAGGCTTAATAGATCATGAACTAGACATGAGAGTGAAAATAGAAAAGTTTCCAAGATCCAAGAAGAAACAAGAATAGTTCTGGATCGATAAACATACTTAATCCAATTCCAATTTAATTCATGGCCATATTAAAATTAAATATTTAGATCTGAAAATAACTAGCACTTACAGAGAACAGCTAATGAATTAAGAAGTGAATTTTAATGCACCTTAACCTCTCACATTAGACCTTGTTGTGGTTACTAGTTAGGCCGGGCGGGTCCGGGTAGCTTTACACCACAACTTGGTCTAACCTCGGGTCTTGGCACCACATGACCAACTTCTCACATTGGGTCCTATTGTTTGTAGCCACTAGTTAAGCCGGTCGGTTCCGGGTAGAATTACGCTACAAACTCAACCCAACCTCGAGTTGGCCACACTTATGTTTCCTAAGTGTCATGTCCACTTTATTTCAAACCATAGTTACAAGTCAACAAATACTTGGGTAGACCTAACTTAATAGGTGAATTCCCAAGGGGTAGACCTAACTTAATAGGTAAATTCCCAATCTTATATTTTCATGTATTTTAAGTTTACCCAACCCCCCCCCCCCCCCAACGTCATTCTATCGCTTACATATTCGTAATAACGCATAAAGGATAGGAAGAGGGAACTTGGCATCACATACATGATGAACTTGCATATTGCAACAACATGCATAACATGTTAGACTTGCATAACTTAGCATAGTGAACTTGCATATTACCATAAACATGCATAACATGGCATAGTGAATTTGCATAAATATGCATAACCCAATAAACTTGTACATCATGGCATCATAAGCATGCATAACTTGTTAAACTTGCAAATCATGGCTTAGTGAACTTGCATAACATGCATAACTTGTTAAACTTGCAATTCATGGCTTAGTGAACTTGCATAAGCATGCATAACTTGTTAAACTTGCAAATCATGGCTTAGTGAACTTGCACAAGCATGCATAACTTGTTAAACTTGCAAATCATGGCTTAGTGAGCTCGCATAAACATGCATAACTTATCAAACATGTGTAACATAGCATAGTGAACTCACATAAGCATGCATAACTCATTAAACATGCATCACATAGCATAGTGAACTCGCATAAGCATGCATAACTTGTTAAACTTGCATAAATCCCAACTTTCATCACATATTAACTTTAGAGTTTCTAAAATGAAGGTAATAGGGCTTACAAATATTATGAAGACCCAAATCTACTAATAAAGATTGAGAAGCCCTTTTTATGCAAGCATATAAAAACCGAATCAAAGCTCCAATTATCAAAAATCCCAAAACTCTAGCTTTAGCAATTAAAGCTTGCAACTTGATGATGTATGCAAGCTAATGATCATTCATACAACTTAGAAATGCTTGTATGAACATCAAAACCTTCATAGAAATGAGTCAAGAAGAGGGTGGAGGCTAGGGTTCTTAGGTGGAGGCCATTTGAGAATTCAATTTGACATAGTTTGGTTGCTAGAATGAATAATGGGGTTTTAGGGTAGGATTAGGGGCTTATTTATAGAAGATTAGAGTGTTTTTAGCCCTAGGATTAACCCTAGGTTAGTCTAGGTCCGTCAGATTTTGGAACTCTCTAGAACCAAGCCACAAGACCAAGCCCAAATCAAAATGGTGCGCCAGGCAAAACTGCCTGGCCACCCCCTGTCGACAGGGCTGTCGACAGGGCAGTCGACACCCTGGGGACCCTGTCGAAAGGCCTGTCGACATGCGGGTCCTGGCGGGAATTTTCCCGCCTGCGCCGGTTTGCCCTAACCCTTGTTTTTAATTTCAAACTTAAATTTGTTTTTACTTAGGAATTTTCTGAGAACCTCAATGGGCCTTAACTGGGTCATACGGACTCCGATTTTCGAAAACTCGGACTCTATTTCGCGTATTTTTCCGAGACGAACGCAATGGTATAGCCCGTTTCCCTTGATTACCATTTTATAATTTAATTCTGCCTCGATTTATGTTATAACAGGTTATTAAAAATACGGGTTGTTACATTCTCCCCTCCTTAAAGGATTTCGTCCCCGAAATCTTCAAGTTAGGAAGAACGTATCCTACCATCCAATCATCCATCTACTCAAAGCATCATCCACGAGCAATCATTGTCCTTAAAAGATTCTAAATGCTGTATGAACATATGCAAAAGTGTGTGTATATGTACTTATCTAGTGCAAAGATCAGGCGGTTACTGATACAGTAAACCTCCTTAATGCACACGTATGTCTTATCTAATGCAAAGATCAGGCGGTTACTGATACAGTAAACCTCCTTAATGCATATGTATGTCAGTGAAATGAATCCATATGTATGCAAATTCCTAACATAATTCATAGTATCTATATGAGTGCACATAACATTCATCCATATGCAACATCCATGTGGTCGCACAACAAGTTCCAACCATGAATAAGTGTAAGCACTCATGCATATGCAATATGAGGAGTGTGCGAGCCGATCTAGTGCCTAATTGTGTATAATGCATCCACGAGCAACCACTTGCAAACACTTGCAACCACTTGCAACCATCAAGCATAACATGTTTCAAATACATGTTTCGTCCAAAGGGTTTCTACCTAAGGTCCTCATGACAAGATAAACACGATAAACTAGATAAACATGGACAGAGAGATATGCATCCATTCAAACTCTGACATATAGTACTAACCGATGAGTCATAACCCCCTTATGGAGTTTACAACAGAAATAAGATCGAGAATGGGACCGAGAGGATATATATATATACAAAAGATAATTTGCAAGCAAGCTCCACAGGAGAACAAGGATCAAGGATGCACTCTTACAAAGAGATATGATGCGTGTATCTAGTCTTCACTCTTCTTAGTCACGTTTCCTTGAGCTTAACTCCACTGTGCTTTGACCGTCTTTTACTTCACGATTTCTTGGCTTCCTAACTCTTATTTCCCAAATTCGAGTTGGAACTCATTTCATTATCGCCTCTCGTCTTTCTTTTCCACTTATTCTTCTTTCTGTATACTTGGCTTAAACATAACTGTAACCTCATGATTTCCTGCAAGCTCTCCAAAATTCACTAGTGAATCCTGGATCTCGTCTACTTACTATAAAGTATTCCACGCAGCAGGACTTTTCTTGAAAATACCAATCCACGTTGCCCATTTACCCTTATAAACGTGATTTTCTATGACTCATGCTTAATCGAAATGAACCATCCGTCTATGAGTGATAGGCCATACCTAGATTCAGTTACCTACCCATGGCTTCCTGTAGGCTATTTCAAGACTGGCCAACTTCTTGAGGGTAAACCGTTGCTAACCATGATGCAGTCCTTTCGCTCTTCACCGGACTGAGATGAGCACTCTTCGTGAGTCTACCTATTCGGACCCACCTACCCGTATTCCCTTTCTTTGATCTAGGTAATCTATCCACATAATCTATCGAGATGTTTTCACACTTCCCTTGCGGAACCTTCAATGGAGGTAATGCCCCACTGGGCTTCTATGACTCGGCCTTAACCTGGTGGCACAACATGCATCCTGAAACCAACTCGGCCACCTCCTCGAGTGATGCGCATCTTCAAGAACCTTCTTTACCAAGCCTTTCACCCGAGGAACACATAATCTCTCATCGCGCCTTAGTCATCCCTTGTCACCTATAATATATCTAGCGAGGTGATTTAACATCTTGCCTCAAATCGGCTGGTCCATGTTCTTGACCAACTGCGGGTCTTCTTCCTGTGAAACCCCCTTCTTGATCCAGAAGAGTAAGTCCAAGCTCAGGGAATGCTAACTAACTAGCCAAACGGAGAAAGCTTCTTACTTCAATTGCCCTCCTCAGAGTTTTCCGGTCTTAAACCGCAACCACTTTAGCGGAATCCACCGCTAAGCCTTACTTAGGAACTATGTGCCCAAGAATTCCAACTTCTTTCCTCCAAAGTGACATTTGGAGAACTTGACCTTCAACTGGTGGCTCTAAGCGTATCCATCATCTCCTTGAGATGTCTAGCATGCCCTTCCTCATTCTTTTAAGGAGATCAAAATATCGTCTACGACGACCACGACAAACTTGTTCAAGGACTCCTTAAACACCCTACCCATCAAGTTTGCATTAGTCAAACCAAATAGCATGACTAGCCATTCCAAAAATCCATCTAGAGTCCTAAACTCAGTCTTGTCAATTCCATCCTCAGCCATCCTAAGCTGCTGGAATCCGGTAGCTGGATCAAAAGAAAACAGATGCTCCTACAAGCTGATCAAACAAATCATCGATCCTTGGTAACGGTTGTCTATCGTTCTCACGATAATCAACATATAAGCGAAGCAAACTGTCCACATTAGTAACGAATACTACTGGAGTACCTTACTCGAAAATGCTTCGTCTCAGGAAGTTCTTCTCAAGCAACTCCTTGACTTGCTTTCTTAACTTTCATCTCGTGAGGTTATGTGCCTAACCGGCCACGAAACTGGCTTGGTATTACCAACCAGATAATGCGGAAATCTATTCCACGTCTAGGGGTAACCCCTTTACTTCCCCCAAGATATCAGGATATTCTCGGACCACCCTCACAGATTGCAAACTATCGATAGACGAGTCGAGGGATTTCAAGATGACATAACATGACGGGGTCCATAGGGTTACTAGAAATTTCTAGGGTATCACCGAGGCGGATCATGAGCCTCACAACCCTATGCACAAAAACCAAGAATGGCTCCAAAATAGGACAACCATTCCATGCCCAAAACCAACCCATATCCCCTGAAACCGAGAATATAAATATCCCACGAAAATTCTATACCCAAGATAGAAATTTTCAAATCCACCCAGACCACAGACAAACGGGCAGAACCCCCAATTGGATTTGAAACACATACGGGATCATCAACTAAGCTAGTACTAAGGTGCAAACTATCAACAAGATCAGGTGAAATAAAACTATGCGATGTGCCAGAATCAAACAAAGTACGAACAGGGAAAGTCATAAAATGTAAACAAGACTTCCACAGAAACGCTACCTCTATCATGAGCTGGAAGAACGGTGTTGAGGGGATGAACTCGCCCTCCAGGTAGTCCTGCATACTGAGTCTGACCTTGCCCTTGTTTCCTCGGGCAATCCTTGCTGAGATGTCCAGACTCGCCACAATGGAAGCATTCGCCCCGCTTTCTCTTCTTCTTCCTACATTCCCTGGATATATGTCCAACTTTACCACAGAAGTTGCATTTCCTATTCTCTCTTGGCTTGTCCTTGCGGTTGTTGTTATTCTTGCCTTGAGACTCATCCGCCCTGACCTCTTTCTTGTCATTCTTATCTTCTTCTTGAAGTAGGGCAATATTCACCGAACTCTCGAAAGTCGCCCCCAAGGGTATGTGAGACATGGCCAAACCGTGCAATGGCTCGTTTAATCCTAGAGCAAAGTGTAGGGCCTTCTTCTGGGCTGTACTACCCAAGTCTAAATCGACCCGAGCCAGTTGATTAAACTTATCTATGTATTGCCTAATAGTCATGTCCCCTTGCTTCAGTGATAAGAACCTCAGTCCAAACCTTCCTCTAAAATTATCCCAAGTCTCAGTTGGCCTAGTAGTGGTGGTGACTACCCACCAACGTGCAGCTTCTTCCTTTAGCAACCATACTACCAATAAAACCTTCCTGCGGTCACCTATATCAAAGGTGGCTAAAAGATCTTCGGTCTCTTTCAACCAATTCCTTGCCTCTACAATAGTCTCTATTCCACTAAAATTTTTGCCACCCATCATCTTAAAGTTCTTACAAGTTTCCGCAAAATCCGTTTGTGGAGGCTGAGGGGGAAGAGGAACATCAGCTACGGGAGGAGGAGGAGGAACAGCGGCCTCGACTGGAAAGACAACATTAGAGGCACCCGGGACCGGTGCCGTGACTTCCAAGTACCGACGAAACCAATCGGGTATTGTTACTCCTTCGGGCAAGATGAGATTATCAGACATGCTGGAAACGAAAAGAAAAGAGTTCAAACGAGGGGTCAAAGGATAGTGCTAGTGGCTTTTGGGGAATAGCCTTTAAAAATAACTAGACTTTTCTTTGGAAAATACTTTATACTTGGTTTTGAAAATAGTTTTTCAAAAGTTTTAAAAACCTTTTTATCCCTTTTCGTAAACCTTATGCTCTGATACCAAATGTAACACCCCACCTCCGCCAGGGTGGCTCTTTCAAGCGACTCTGACTTTAGTGGGGCGTTTTAAAACAAGGTAAACATGCATAATGATATAGCAAGGCAGGACATGATATATATATATATAGAGAGAACAGAGTAAGTAGATAAAACAGCGGAAGATTCTTAAACCATTTCAAAACACAAGTTTGGTACATCAAAATGTCAATTTTTACCAAATAAACAAGTCTAGTACATGAAATAACATCATCTGAAACTGAAAAGGAAAACATAAAAGTAGCTATCCCAAAAATGGAAAAACCATAGCGAGCTCAAGTCCCAAGCATACATGAGCTATCAAAGAAAGCAGCTAAGATCCAAGCTAGGCTCCTGTATTCCCTCCCTGAGAACCTGGGGGGGGGGGAACGGAAGAAAAGAGGCGAAAGAAAACAGGTCAGTCAAAAAGACTGAGTAAGCCCTGCTACGATCAGTCTATAAACTAATAAAGTTAACAACATGATGGAAACTGAGATGATCATAGATAACATCATACTGGCATGATAAATTAACTACAAGATAGATATAGGTGTCATCGCGTAAACATGGTTAAGTTTTGCACCACGATGTACTAGCAAACCAACATAACAGGTATTGATCCCTCGGCCCAAGCTTTGACCCAATAACATGAAGTGACCTTAATATCAGGTCCAACCAAACGGTCTAGTCGATCGGCTCCCTATAAGCCTAACACGTCAAGTGTTGATGTCCATACGGCCCACATATGGATGTAGTCAGACTGTGCTGGGTCCACCTTCGGGTGTATCAAGCCCTCGGGTGTCAACCCCAGACACTTAAGCAATAATGCACAGTCTAAACCTACTGGTACCCGTGCCTCGAGTTCGTCCAATATCGGATTACGTGCACGTCCGTAGCCCGCCTGGACCCGCATCGCTGTACCACTCGGCCATCGCTTTGGTCGCTTACATCAGTTCAGTAATCGTGCCCCGCCCTAGCCTAGCCTCTAGGGTTGTGATGATACCAAACTGGGATTACTGCTGGAACAGACCACGTTGCTATGGTTTCCTAAGAGGGTTAAGTGCGTTTTAACCCTTCACTAATCATGGATTAAATTGGTTAAGTGTAACCGACAGTTCACCACTTAACCCCATTTCAATCCCTCAAATCCCCCAAATGGATTAAATTGGTTAAGTGTAACCGACAGTTCACACTTAACCCCATTTCAATCCCTCGAACCCCCAAATGGATTAAATTGATTAAGTGTAACCAACAGTTCACACTTAACCCCATTTCAATCCTTCGAACCCCCACATGGATTAAATTGGTTAAGTGTAACCGACAGTTCACACTTATCCCCATTTCAATCCCTCGAATCCCCAAATTGGTTAAGTATTAGTGGACCCTGACTTAACCCTAATCATGAGGCATTAATTAATTTAATGCACCTTAACCTCTCACATTAGACCTTGTTGTGGTTACTAGTTAGGCCGGGCGGGTCCGGGTAGCTTTACACCACAACTTGGTCTAACCTCGGGTCTTGGCACCACATGACCAACTTCTCACATTGGGTCCTATTGTTTGTAGCCACTAGTTAAGCCGGTCGGTTCCGGGTAGAATTACGCTACAAACTCAACCCAACCTCGAGTTGGCCACACTTATGTTTCCTAAGTGTCATGTCCACTTTATTTCAAACCATAGTTACAAGTCAACAAATACTTGGGTAGACCTAACTTAATAGGTAAATTCCCAAGGGGTAGACCTAACTTAATAGGTAAATTCCCAATCTTATATTTTCATGTATTTTAAGTTTACCCAACCCCCCCCCCCCCCCCCAACGTCATTCTATCGCTTACATATTTGTAATAACGAATAAAGGATAGGAAGAGGGAACTTGGCATCACATACATGATGAACTTGCATATCGCAACAACATGCATAACATGTTAGACTTGCATAACTTAGCATAGTGAACTTGCATATTACCATAAACATGCATAACATGGCATAGTGAATTTGCATAAATATGCATAACCCAATAAACTTGCAAATCATGGCATCATAAACATGCATAACTTGTTAAACTTGCAAATCATGGCTTAGTGAACTTGCATAACATGCATAACTTGTTAAACTTGCAAATCATGGCTTAGTGAACTTGCATAAGCATGCATAACTTGTTAAACTTGCAAATCATGGCTTAGTGAGCTCGCATAAACATGCATAACTTATCAAACATGTGTAACATAGCATAGTGAACTCACATAAGCATGCATAACTCATTAAACATGCATAACATAGCATAGTGAACTCGCATAAGCATGCATAACTTGTTAAACTTGCATAAATCCCAACTTTCATCACATATTAACTTTAGAGTTTCTAAAATGAAGGTAAGAGGGCTTACAAATATTATGAAGACCAAATCTACTAATAAAGATTGAGAAGCCCTTTTTATGCAAGCATATAAAAACCCAATCAAAGCTCCAATTATCAAAAATCCCAAAACTCTAGCTTTAGCAATTAAAGCTTGCAACTTGATGATGTATGCAAGCTAATGATCATTCATACAACTTAGAAATGCTTGTATGAACATCAAAACCTTCATAGAAATGATTCAAGAAGAGGGTGGAGGCTAGGGTTCTTAGGTGGAGGCCATTTGAGAATTCAATTTGACATAGTTTGGTTGCTAGAATGAATAATGGGGTTTTAGGGTAGGATTAGGGGCTTATTTATAGAAGATTAGAGTGTTTTTAGCCCTAGGATTAACCCTAGGTTAGTCTAGGTCCGTCAGATTTCGGAACTCTCTAGAACCAAGCCACAAGACCAAGCCCAAATCAAAATGGTGCGCCAGGCAAAACTGCCTGGCCACCCCCTGTCGACAGGGCAGTTGACACCCTGGGGACCCTGTCGACAGGCCTGTCGACATGCGGGTCCTGGCGGGAATTTTCCCGCCTGCGCCGGTTTGCCCTAACCCTTGTTTTTAATTTCAAACTTAAATCTGTTTTTACTTAGGAATTTTCTGAGAACTTCAATGGGCCTTAACTGGGTCATACGGACTCCGATTTTCGAAAACTCGAACTCTATTTCGCGTATTTTTCCAAGACGAACACAATGGTATAGCCCGTTTCCCTTGATTCCCATTTTATAATTTAATTCTGCCTCGATTTATGTTATAACAGGTTATTAAAAATACGGGTTGTTACACTATACAGATATGAGTAGCACATGAATGTGGCTAAAGCGACGGATGAGATTAAGTGCTTGTGCTTCCCGCTCAATCTAGAAAGCTTCGCATCGCTATGGTTTACAAGGCTCCCGCCCAAATCCATCGATCGCTTTGATGATTTGACTCATAAGTTCAAACAGCATTTCAGGTTGCAGGCCACAAAAGCTAAGGATGTCATCTCCCTCACATCAATGAAGCAGAATCCTGGAGAGTCAGTTTGTAAGGACCCGTAACTTCCCCGTGAAGGAAAGCGCGGATACTTTGAGAACAACACACAAACGAACGCAGACGGAAGAACATTACATTGTATATTACAACAATTCCATCAGATACAAGAATATACAGAGTAAAATTGAATAAATTACATTCGATAAATATCAGAGATTACAATAAATTACATAGCAGCGGAAAATAATACAAGGCACAACTGAAGGTGATATACGGATACAGAGCTTTCCGGATATCAATCCAGCTGTAGATCAGGATCCTGTGAATATAAATCTGCAAAACCAAAACTACTAGCTGCCCGTGTCGAAAATAAGGGCACCCAGAGTTTAGGTTAAAACAATAAACTCTAGGTCAGTCATGTGACTGGTGTGAGGACTAAAACAGTTATTAATATTGGTTTTTAAGTTAGGTAAATCAAGGGACCACGCCGTATAACACGGAACGGGTTTCCTCCCAAGAATACCAGTGCATAGAATAAACAACGCAATGCTTTTTCGAAAAATGAAGCTATTATAAGACCCAGGTCCCATCACACAATGCAACGCAAGCCGGAGGATAGGGTTTTACCTTATAACAGCCAAACATGTTTGGTACGTTTAAAACAAATCATTTGATACTATAATAAGTGTATAGTGTCAAAACAATTTCAATCATAAATATAAATCATAGACGGCATGAGTGCCCCATCCCACTATGTCGCCATACTAGGCTCTACAAATAAAACCGAAATACACGTATTGGAAATTGGATTTCCGTCATGAGTCGAGGCAAGGGGAAAGCTCCTCTCCACGTTCGAGACACTCTAGCAAATGTCCCAGGGCTACGCACTCTGGGCAACCCCTGGATGCTTCAGGGCCGGTCCTCACTTACGTTAGAGGACTAATTATGCCTGAACACACGTTTCCCGGTCCTTACAGACCTATAATCGAGGCGCCTCATCCAACAACCACATAGGTGAAAAGTATATCAATGTCAGGGCTGGTAAGTCACTGACACCACCAAAGCTAGAAAGAAACGTCGTGCTCTCCCTGCAGTCCGTATCCCGTTTTTGACTCATACCGAGGTGTGAGGCTCGCGAATTCTCGTTATACACAAAGCTATGCCACAAAGGCCGTGCTTTGATCGTCAACCACAAGACTCTGCTTTTCAACAAAAGCCTTGATCATTACATCTTAGCGTGCCACACAGGCAATTCATGCCATGCGACTGATGTCCATCGATATACAACCTCTGAGCTCGTACGTCTCAGAGAAGGGCGTTAAGAAAAAGAATAAATTCTCCGCCGCCAAACAGATGTATATTTAATAGAAATCAATCAACACAGAATAAAATCCAATGTCAGACACACAATCCATTTACAAGTCCGTTCTGGGTCTGAACGAAACCGGAGGCACTTTCCTCGCATATCCATCCATCTCCAAGTACGTTTGGACGACCACCAACTATTTCCATCTTCTTGGGTGTACAGCCCAATCAGGATCGTTAGTAATTACCCAAACGATGTGAAAACTTCCGGTCTTCGACCACCGTCTTCATCTTCGACTTCTCGTCGAATCGGTTATTCAGAATGGGTATAAACCCGGCCTTTCCGAACAACCCACGTATATTTAAAAAAAAAATGTTACACAAACTCAACATACGCCTCATTCCAATTCAGAATATTCTTTTATTCATAAAATCACATTCTTAGGGAAAGGTTCCCATTAATTTTATCCAAGATAAATTCTTTAAAATTTATCCTTTAATCTTCCTTTGGATGTCATTTCAAACCAGATTATGGTTTTCTAAACTAGTCGAGATTAGCGAACCACAACGAAGTAATTATTTATTTTATTTCCCAATCCCAAACTATTCATCCCATGAAGCAAAACTGGTAATACTCTATATCTAATACTATGGTGTTATCGGTAAAATTAATTACCATTTCACATTCAAATCTAATTAAAGATTTAACTATCGCTTTGGAGCAAAACTGGCGATACTCCATTCTCGCTCGTTTCTAAATTTGATAATTTAGATTATAGATTCACATTTCAACCTAATTGCAGATTCGTTAAAACTCCTTTTACTGGGTTAAAGAACTAGGTGTTATTTAAAACACAGTTCACGACAAACCCAAATCACATTCTATTTGTTATCGGGTTAAAGAACTAGGTGTTATTTAAAACACAGTTCACGATAAACCCATTTCGAATCCAATCAATTATATTAGCAATTCCGATTATTTAAAACCCCCTTTTAAATCTAATTTATTTATTTAAAAATAATTGGGTTTTAAATTTAGTTCAAAACTAGCTCATTTCGATAAAAATCCATTTTTATCTTTTCAAATATGGAGTTTTTCACCCCAATTTTCCTCAAATCATTTCTTATGATTTTACACAAATTATTGATATTTTTAATAATTTTATTAAGGCCCGTACAATCGATTTCCATCAACGGCCATCGAACTGCACTTATAGCGACCTTTTTCAAATTTGATTTGGACGTATCTCCAAATCCAACCGTTAGATTTCAGATTTCTAATATTCGTTAGAAAGCTCTTTTCGATACGAACCCAACGGTTCCAGTTTTAGGAGAATCCGATGGTCGGATCACCCGTAATGTCCGTTTGAAATAAATGGTCGAAATTCACGAACTGCCGCAGCGCGGTGCATCCTTTTCAGGCCATTTTATTTTATATATAATATATATAATATATATTTCGTCGATTTCTATTTAAACGAATTTTATAAATAGTTTTGAATTCGTTTCAAAAACAATTTCAACATTTACTTCAAATTCAAATCAAAATTGAATTTTCTATTTTAAATCCTTTTTACTTTCATCCCTATTTGATTTCAATTCAAATCGATTTTAATTCGATTCGAATTCATTTCGTTTTCTATTCAATTTAAACTCAATTCGTTTTCTATTCAATTCGAATTCAAATTGGTTTTCTATTCAATTCAATTCAATTCGAAATCGGTTTATATTCAATTCATTTCGAAATCGTTTTATATTCAATTCATTTCGAAATCGCTTTATATTCAATTCATTTCGAAATCACTTTATATTCAATTCATTTCGAAATCACTTTATATTCAATTCATTTCGAAATCGCTTTATATTCAATTCATTTCGAAATCGTTATTTATTCACTTCCACGTTAAAAATTATATTTTTAACGACCAAAATATTTTATTCAAACTATGAATATTCTATTCGGTTCATTTATTCAATAAAATGATATCTTTATTTCTCTAACATATTTTAGAAAATTTCGGCGGCATAATGGCACGATACTAGAAACGGGACAAGTCCTAGCCTTATCCCCGGTCTAGTGAAGGCCCACGCCATTCACACATCAATCAAATCCATTCATTTCACCAAACAATTCGATTTCAAATCAAATCATCTAACTAATCTATGCAACCAAACAAACAAGTCCATGGTCTGTGGACGATTGTGTCGGGTGCTACTAAACACCGTCTGCATCCTAGTATATTTATATAACTAGAAAAGAAATTGAAGAGTGAGAAATTCTCACCAATAGCTATCCAATCATCTTGACTTTTCTTTTATAGAAATCTTCATCGTTCTCGCCTTTCGTCACTTTCGTCGCCCGTATTCAGTACATATGTAAAATCGAATTTTTACTTCGCTATTCAATATATAAAAATCGAATTTTTACTTTGCTATTCAATATATAAAAATCAAATTTTTACTTTGCTATTCAATATATAAAAATCTAATTTTTACTTTGCTATTCAATATATAAAAATCGAATTTTTACTTTGCTATTCAATATATAAAAATCGAATTTTCACTACGATGTCATATAGATAAAAATTCCATTTTTATCCCACTATTATTCATATAAAGATTTCGCCTTTTAAAAAATATAGATTTCATCATTATAAAAATCACCACTTTATTTCAACGTATATAAAATAAAAATCAGATTTTTATTTTTCTACATACACAAAGATGATATTTCTAATATTCCTATCATGTAAAAATTATATTTTTACTTCTCTACATAAACAAAAATCATATTTTTATATCATCAATATAGTAAAGACTATATTTTTAATACTTTAAAAATATAAAAATCATATTTTTAATTGAATAAAAATCTTTGGCTAATTAAAAATCTCATTTAAAATATAAACTTTTTCGGTTTTAAAAATAAATAATAATAATAATAATAATAATAATAAAATCAGTTTTAATCACCCTATACTTCCAAATTTAAAAGAATGCATTTTCAGATTTAAAGCGATATATTTTCAGATTTAAAGCGATATATTTTCAGATTTATTTTCATATTTAAAACAATGTATTGTTAGAAAAACTTATCTATAAACAATGTATTTACGTTTATAAAATTACCCAGCGTCTTCTTCACGAACAGTGCGAACTGTAGTCGCACAAAGCTCCACCAGTAGGTCTGGAAATTGCAGACCAAATCACCGCTGCTGCTCTTGACCGGAGGAGGATCCCAACGGCGGCGCTAGGTGGTAGGGTGGCGCGGTGGGGTGTCGTCAGGTGGCGGCTTGGATCGGCTAGGGTTTCAGGTGGATTTGGGCTTCGATTTGGGGCAATGGGGTTTCGGGTACCTCGACTTGACAGGAGAAGGAGGGGGGAGGTTTCTGGGGTCGGTGCCGGAGCTGAGGCAGTGGCGGGTGGTGGCGAGAACGGACGGCGACGAGATCGAGAGGTTTTTTTTTCATTTTTTTCTTTTCTGCTGAATCGAAGAGTAAAGGAAGGGGCCAGAGAGAAGATAAGGAGAGGAGAGAGGGAGAGTTTAATTTATTTAATTATTTTATAAGCAAAAATTTGACTTTTACATATGACCTCTAAACGAGGCCCCCTGCCTGTCGTTCTTAGCGTTTTACCCCTATTCTGAACACAATGGGATATGTATCGTAGGCTGATTCGATCAGTTTCCGTCAAAATCAACATATAACTCTATATATTGAATTTGAATGCGCATTTCAATTTACCGGGGTCACATACTAACTCTAAAAATTCCAGAAAAATATTTTCTAACTTCGTATTGACGATACGGTCCTAACAAAACTAATTTCGTCGAATTCTGAGACCGTTGGAAAAATGGCCATTTTCCAGTCGATTAAAATCAACTGAAACTGGTCAAACGCGTTTTCCTTTACCACGCTCACATATTGAATCGAAAAATTATGAAATTTGGAATCTAGCAATAATTTGACATCACGGATCCAACAAAAGTGGTTTCGTCGAAATCCGAGGTCGTTTGCAAAATTCTCATTTTTAAGGGCCTGAATTCCATAGCGACTATTCAGAATTTTCAACTGGACATATCTTTTGATTCCCGCTATGAAATATTGATTTTTCGGATTCGTTGGAAAGATATTATCAATTAGATCCTATTATTTTTGGTTTCTCTAAAATCCGGTTTGTTTTGCACCTGGTACATTCAATTGAAGTTTGAAATCAAATTATCGAACTACCGCGCCATTTTCAATTCTATTTATAATTATATATAAAATTATATTCTAACGACGACGTATATAATATACACGTTCTATTATATTCAAAATAAATTTTCTCGTCGATATTATTTAAAATTATCTATTTTCAATATTCAAAATTTTACTAAAATTGCCAAAATAAAAATTTTAAACTGGCTCAGAATTTCCGGGTTGTTACAATCTCCCCCACTTAAAACTTTTCGTCCCCGAAAAGGAACGAAGTCGAAAGTGGTTTGATTAATCAACTCTATGTTCGATTTGGCTTCCATTCTCCAACTTTTCGGTTTCTGAGAATTTTCAAAAATTTGCCTAACACCCTAAATTTTCGAAAAATTTCGCCATAACCTCCCCTGCACCGGGAGCCACGGGAAAATCCCGAAATTGCCATATAGGCCTTCTGATCTCAAAAAGAAAAAGAAAAAGCCAAGCGGCTAGCCAATCGGCTCATAAAATCATCATCACCCAAACAAAACAGTAAATTATGTAGTAAACATGTACCTATTTGTCGGGCAAACAAATTTTATTCTTCGGCTCTAGCCTCCTTGCTATGACCTGTTCAATGTAAGTATATGTATATGCAAGCAAATGCGACCAATTCTCAATACAGTTCAATATTTGGTTCAATTAGGCATAATGGTTCAATATTATCAAACAAATAAACAAACAACACAAACATCAATCCATTAGTGAATTAGAGTTTCAAATTCATAAATTTTGATACATATACAAAAAATCATGTTTTTGATGCCAAATCACAACAAATAAATTTATCTATATTAGTTTTGGTTCTCACACCAGTCTAATGGAAATATATATATATCACACCTTCGAAACACGAAAATAAATGCTGATGATGTTTCGAACCACCATCAGAACATTGTCGGGCTACTAGAATGCGGTTCTATATCTACCCGGTATATTAAAACTTCAAATATACGTTCATGACGCGTATATGCAAAATCTTTATATATCGGATTGTCCATATTCAAAATAAATAAATAATCAAATATGTATAAAACGATTTAAATTTCCAAAACAAAATTGTTTTCATTTGAAAAATATACTCTTCACACTCGTTCTAGGATGCTACTGATCCAATCTCTAACGAGTCATTCTAATTGGATATTACTAATCCAATATCCGATGAATTCTTTCGTATGGTTCTAATGTGTCTTGTTCTCGAGCTCTGTAAACCAAAGCTCTGATACCACTTTAAGGACCCGTAACTTCCCCATGAAGGAAAGCGCGGATACTTCGAGAACAACACACAAACGAACGCAGACGGAAGAACATTTCATTGTATATTACAACAATTCCATCAGATACAAGAATATACAGAGTAAAATTGAATAAATTACATTCGATAAATATCAGAGATTACAATAAATTACATAGTAGCGGAAAATAATACAAGGCACAACTGAAGGTGATATACGGATACAGAGCTTTCCGGATATCATTCCAGCTGTAGATCAGGATCCTGTGAATATAAATCTGCAAAACCAAAACTACTAGCTGCCCGTGTCGAAAATAAGGGCACCCAGAGTTTAGGTTAAAACAATAAACTCCAGGTCAGTCATGTGACTGGTGTGAGGACTAAAACAGTTATTAATATTGGTTTTAAAGTTAGGTAAATCAAGGGACCACGCCGTATAACACGGAACGGGTTTCCTCCCAAGAATACCAGTGCATAGAATAAACAACGCAATGCTTTTTCGAAAAATGAAGCTATTATAAGACCCAGGTCCCATCACACAATGCAACGCAAGCCGGAGGATAGGGTTTGACCTTATAACAGCCAAACATGTTTGGTACGTTTAAAACAAATCATTTGATACTATAATAAGTGTATAGTGTCAAAACAATTTCAATCATAAATATAAATCATAGACGGCATGAGTGCCCCATCCCACTATGTCGCCATACTAGGCTCTACAAATAAAACCGAAATACACGTATTGGAAATTGGATTTCCGTCATGAGTCGAGGCAAGGGGCAAGCTCCTCTTCGCGTTCGAGACAATCTAGCAAATGTCCCAGGGCTACGCACTCTGGGCAACCCCTGGATGCTTCAGGGCCGGTCCTCACTTACGTTAGAGGATTAATTATGCCTGAACGCACGTTTCCCGGTCCTTACAGACTTATAATCGAGGCGCCTCATCCAACAACCACATAGAGAAAAGTATATCAATGTCAGGGCTGGTAAGTCACTGACACCACCAAAGCTAGAAAGAAACGTCGTGCTCTCCCTGCAGTCCGATCCCGTTTTTGACTCATACCGAGGTGTGAGGCTCGCGAATTCACGTTATACACAAAGCTACGCCACAAAGGCCGTGCTTTGATCGTCAACCACAAGACTCTGCTTTTCAACAAAAGCCTTGATCATTACATCTTAGCGTGCCACACAGGCAATTCATGACATACGACTGATGTCCATCGATATACAACCTCTGAACTCGTACGTCTCAGAGAAGGGCGTTAAGAAAAAGAATAAATTCTCCGCCGCCAAACAGATGTATATTTAATAGAAATCAATCAACACAGAATAAAATCCAATGTCAGACACACAATCCATTTACAAGTCCGTTCTTGGTCTGAACGAAACCGGAGGCACTTTCCTCGCATATCCATCCATCTCCAAGTACGTCTGGACGACCACCAACTATTTCCATCCTCTTGGGTGTACAGCCCAATCAGGATCGTTAGTAATTACCCAAACGATGTGAAAACTTCCGGTCTTCGACCACCGTCTTCATCTTCGACTTCTCGTCGAATCGGTTATTCAGAATGGGTATAAACCCGGCCTTTCCGAACAACCCGCGTATATTTGAAAATAAATGTTACACAAACTCAACATACGCCTCATTCCAATTCAGAATATTCTTTTATTCATAAAATCACATTCTTAGGGAAAGGTTCCCATTAATTTTATCCAAGATAAATTCTTTAAAATTTATCCTTTAATCTTCCTTTGGATGTCATTTCAAACCAGATTATGGTTTTCTAAACTAGTCGAGATTAGCGAACAACAACGAAGTAATTATTTATTTTTTTTCCCAATCCAAAACTATTCATCCCATGAAGCAAAACTGGTAATAATCTATATCTAATACTATGGTGTTATCGGTAAAATTAATTACCATTTCACGTTCAAATCTAATTAAAGATTTAACTATCGCTTTGGAGCAAAACTGGCGATACTCCATTCTCGCTCATTTCTAAATTTGATAATTTAGATTATAGATTCACATTTCAACCTAATTGCAGATTCGTTAAAACTCCTTTTACTGGGTTAAAGAACTAGGTGTTATTTAAAACATAGTTCACGACAAACCCAAATCACATTCTATTTGTTATCGGGTTAAAGAACTAGGTGTTATTTAAAACACAGTTCACGATAAACCCATTTCGAATCCAATCAATTATATTAGCAATTCCGATTATTTAAAACCCCCTTTTAAATCTAATTTATTTATTTAAAAATAATTGGGTTTTAAATTTAGTTCAAAACTAGCTCATTTCGATAAAAATCCATTTTTATCTTTTCAAATATGGAGTTTTTCACCCCAATTTTCCTCAAATCATTTCTTATGATTTAACACAAATTATTGATATTTTTAATAATTTTATTAAGGCCCGTACAATCGATTTCCATCAACGGCCATCGAACTGCACTTATAGTGACCTTTTTCAAATTTCATTTAGACGTATCTCCAAATCCAACCGTTAGATTTCAAATTTCTAATATTCGTTAGAAAGCTCTTTTCGATACGAACCCAACGGTTCCGGTTTTAGGAGAATCCGACGGTCGGATCTCCCGTAATGTCCGTTTGAAATAAATGGTCGAAATTCACGAACTGCCGCAGCGCGGCGCGTTCTTTTCAGGCTATATATAATATATATTTCATCGATTTCTATTTAAACGAATTTTATAAATAGTTTTGAATTCGTTTCAAAAACAATTTCAACATTTACTTCAAATTCAAATCAAAATTGAATTTTCTATTTTAAATCCTTTTTACTTTCATCTCTATTTGATTTCAATTCAAATCGATTTTAATTCGATTCGAATTAATTTCGTTTTCTATTCAATTTAAACTCAATTCGTTTTCTATTCAATTCGAATTCAAATTGGTTTTCTATTCAATTCAATTCGAAATCGGTTTATATTCAATTCATTTCGAAATCGTTTTACATTCAATTCATTTCGAAATCGCTTTATATTCAATTCATTTCGAAATCACTTTATATTCAATTCATTTCGAAATCATTTCATATTCAATTCATTTCGAAATCACTTTATATTCAATTCATTTCGAAATCGTTATTTATTCACTTTCATGTTAAAAATTATATTTTTAATGACCAAAATATTTTATTCAAACTATGAATATTCTATTCGGTTCATTTATTCAATAAAATGATATTTTTATTTCTCTAATATATTTTAGAAATTTCGGCGGCATAACGGCACGATACTAGAAACGGGACAAGGCCTAGCCTTATCCCCGGTCTAGTGAAGGCCCACGCCATTCACACATCAATCAAATCCATTCATTTCACCAAACAATTCGATTTCAAATCAAATCATCTAACTAATCTATGCAACCAAACAAACAAGTCCATGGTTTGTGGACGATTGTGTCGGGTGCTACTAAACACCGTCTGCATCCTAGTATATATATATAACTAGAAAAGAAATTGAAGAGTGAGAAATTATCACCAATAGCTATCCAATCATCTTGACTTTTCTTTTATAGAAATCTTCATCGTTCTCGCCTCTCGTCACTTTCGTCGCCCGTATTCACTACATATGTAAAATCGATTTTTTACTTCGCTATTCAATATATAAAAATCGAATTTTTACTTTGCTATTCAATATATAAAAATCAAATTTTTACTTTGCTATTCAATATATAAAAATCGAATTTTTACTTTGCTATTCAATATATAAAAATCGAATTTTTACTTTGCTATTCAATATATAAAAATCGAATTTTCACTACGATGTCATATAGATAAAAATTCCATTTCTATCCCGCTATTATTCATATAAAGATTTCGCCTTTTCAAAAATATATATTTCATCATTATAAAAATCACCACTTTATTTCAACGTATATAAAATAAAAATCAGATTTTTATTTTTCTACATACACAAAGATGATATTTCTAATATTCCTATCATGTAAAAATTATATTTTTACTTCTCTACATAAACAAAAATCATATTTTTATATCATCAATATAGTAAAGACTATATTTTAATACTTTAAAAATATAAAAATCATATTTTTAATTGAATAAAAATCTTTGGCTAATTAAAAATCTCATTTAAAATATAATCTTTTTCGGTTTTAAAATAATAATAATAATAATAATAATAAAATCAGTTTTAATCACCCTATACTTCCAAATTTAAAAGAATGCATTTTCAGATTTAAAGCGATATATTTTCAGATTTAAAGCGATATATTTTCAGATTTATTTTCATATTTAAAACATTGTATTGTTAGAAAAACTGATCTATAAACAATGTATTTACGTTTATAAAATTACCCAGCGTCTTCTTCATGAACAGTGCGAACTGTAGTCGCACAAAGCTCCACCAGTAGGTCTGGAAATTGCAGACCAAATCACCGCTGCTGCTCTTGACCGGAGGAGGATCCCAACGGCGGCGCTAGGTGGTAGGGTGGCGCGGTGGGGTGTCGTCAGGTGGCGGCTTGGATCGGCTAGGGTTTCAGGTGGATTTGGGCTTCGATTTGGGGCAATGGGGTTTCGGGTACCTCGACTTGACAGGAGAAGGAGGGGGGAGGTTTCTGGGGTCGGAGCCGGAGCTGAGGCAGTGGCGGGTGGTGGCGAGAACGGACGGCGACGAGATCGAGAGGTTTTTTTTCCCTTTTTTTTTCTTTTCTGCTGAATCGAAGAGTAAAGGGAGGGGCCGGAGAGAAGATAAGGAGAGGAGAGAGGGAGAGTTTAATTTATTTAATTATTTTATTTGCAAAAAGTTGACTTTTACATACGACCTCTAAACGAGGCCCCCCGCCTGTCGTCCTTAGCGTTTTACCCCTATTCCGAACACAATGGGATATGTATCGTAGGCTGATTCGATCAGTTTCCGTCAAAATCAACATATAACTCTATATATTGAATTTGAACGCGCATTTCAATTTACCGGGGTCACATACTAACTCTAAAAATTCCAGAAAAATATTTTCTAACTTCGTATTGACGATACGGTCCTAACAAAACTAAGTTCATCAAATTCTGAGACCGTTGGAAAAATAGCCATTTTCCAGTCGATTAAAATCAACTGAAACTGGTCAAACGCGTTTTCCTTTACCACGCTCACATATTGAATCGAAAAATTATGAAATTTGGAATCTAGCAATAATTTGACATCACGGATCCAACAAAAGTGGTTTCGTCGAAATCCGAGGTCGTTTGCAAAATTCTCATTTTTAAGGGCCTGAATTCCAAAGCGACTATTCAGAATTTTCAACTGGACATATCTTTTGATTCCCGCTATGAAATCTTGATTTTTCGGATTCGTTGGAAAGATATTATCAATTAGATCCTATTATTTTTGGTTTCTCTAAAATCCGGTTTGTTTCGCACCCGGTACATTCAATTGAAGTTTGAAATCGAATTATCGAACTACCGCGCCATTTTCAATTCTATTTATAATTATATATAAAATTATATTCTAACGACGACGTATATAATATATACGTTCTATTATATTCAAAATAAATTTTCTCGTCGATATTATTTAAAATTATCTATTTTAAATATTCAAAATTTGCTAAAATTGCCAAAATAAAAATTTTAAACTGGCTCAGAATTTCCGGGTTGTTACACAGTTAAAGCTTTCCTCAACAGGTTCAATACCGCTTTAACTGAAGTAGGGAATCCTGACCCCCGCATGATCTTAGCATCTCTAATCGGCGCTATAGACAAGAATAGCGAATTCGGTCGATGGATCAAAATGAAGGAGCCGAACACGCTGGAAAAGTTCCAGAAGAAAGCCGAGGAGTATATGAGAGTGGGAGATCATCCTGTGCTTCATCAGACTGTTGATCCTCCCAAAAGCGCTGACATCCAGCTTAATCAGCACGATATCCAGGGGCAGAAACGAGCCAATGATGGGAAAAACAGCAAGGCAAACAAGAAGTTTCGCTTCTACAACCCATCAGAACTCACTCCTCTGAATGATACCATAGAAAACATTTTCCTTGCCACCAAGGATACCGAGCACTATCCGGAGCCACCAAAGTTCAAGGTTACACAGAAAACTCTGGACTCTGGAAAGTACTGTCGACTCCACAAGCCGCCGGGTCATGATACAAATGAATGCAGAATTCTCCAAAGCATAATTGAGGAAATGGTTCAGAATGGCAAACTACAACAGTACATCAAGAATCTACAATCCTCAAACGCCGCTCAGACTCCTCAGGGGCAAGGCTCTCTCTTGGTTCAACCCAATAACAGGCCAATCATCAACTGAGGGCTGATGGGAATCTCATTTCAACAACTCGAAATAAGCGATCATCATCGCCTTTCCTTACTTACTGCTTTGTTACTTGCTTTACTTTACATCTTGCTTTCTGTTACATTCAGAACTTCTTGTAAAAAACTTGTAATATTGCATAAGGATTGTACTAAACAATATCTCTATGGATAAAGTCCTGCATACTTGTGTGAATCTCTTACTTACAAGATCTTCGTTAATTCAAGACTTGCTAAAAGACGATTCTCTATTACAGGTTATAGGACGAATGCTCGCTTCCTCGAAACCCAATGCACTATGGCGAACTCCACAACACTTATTCAAGCATGGGATGCACAAAGTGTCAACACATCTAAGTGCGATCATAAAAACACCATCTTGAAGGGTGGTTAGAAGGGATGGCCAAAGATGAGACGGTGGAGAGGTCAACAAGCATATCTAAAATCAACGCCGCAAGTTGTAAGTTCTAAGGGGCAACTTGCGCTCAATTATGAACACTTGCCATGATCAAGTGCTTCCAGTACAAGGCCAATGTTCGCTCCACAGAATGACGCAAACCCCGCAAATCCCAAAAGAGCACGACTTCTCAATCCGGTTGCAATTGCTTATCACAACTAAGCACATCCAACGCGACTGTTAAAGTCTACCTCATGGGTTCCAAGTTTCACAAAAAAGGGTAGATCCCTGACAGCTTGATTAAGTCCCTATCTCCTGATGTGGTGCAATTCACAAGCATGGATCACCCGATATATCAAGAGGGCTCACCAGGTCGAGGACCCATAGCGGAACAGCCGACTTCATAAGTCGCAGCTTCCTTAGCGAGGTCCCGCAAGAATTGACCACACGATTCATCGAGGTGACTCACTAAGTTGAACAACCCATGAAGGAACAAGCGACTACTTATGGCCCAGATTCCTAAATCGAGATCGTTTGCCATGCCAAAGCATCCATTAAAGGAACTGGCGTCTGTCCCACGGATTCATATATAAGACCTCCCATGCGGGGGCACAAAAAAGTCTAGCCTCTCTTTGTGAGAGCAACGGCGAAAGACCTCCCCATGCGGGGGCATAAAAAAAGTCTAGCCCCTCTTCGTGAGAGCAACGTCGAAAGACCTCCCCATGCGGGGGCATAAAAAAGTCTAGCCCCTCTTCGTGAGAGCAACGGCGAAAGACCTCCCCATGCGGGGGCATAAAAAAGTCTAGCCCCTCTTCGTGAGAGCAACGGCGAAAGACCTCCCCATGCGGGGGCATAAAAAAGTCTAGCCCCTCTTCGTGAGAGCAATGGCGAAAGACCTCCCCATGCGGGGGCATAAAAAAGTCTAGCCCCTCTTCGTGAGAGCAACGGCGAAAGATCTCCCCATGCGTGGGCATAAAAAAGTCTAGCCCCTCTTCGTGAGAGCAACGACGAAAGTCCTACCCATGCGGGGGCATTAAATCCCAAGTCCTTCCTTTAGCGGGGGCATCCAACATAAAGTCCTCCCCTAGCGGAGGCATCAAATCCCAAGTCCTCCCCTAGCGGGGGCATCCAACATGAAGTCCTCCCCTAGCGGGGGCATCAAATCCCAAGTCCTCCCCTAGCGGGGGCATCCAACATAAAGTCCTCCCCTAACGGGGGCATCAAATCCCAAGTCCTCCCTTAGCGGGGGCATCAAACCTAAAGTCCTCCCCTAGCGGGGGCACCGTACATAAGACCTTTTCAAGCAAAGGCAGAAAGATACAATGACTTCTCCACGTAGAAGTCCAAATTAATCAGTTAAATACAAAATTCTGATCCATCCAACGGCCACAATCGCCTTGGCATCAGAAGCACAAAGAAAAGTATTGATCCGATCAAGTACACGTTTCATAAAACGTAAACCGTCATATGAGATCACGTAATTCATTGCAAAGGTGTAACTTGAAATCTGCAATTCAGAACTCAAGCGCCATTGTGAATTCAAACTCGAATACCATGTCTATGCAAACAGCGTTTGACAAATCATAACTGTTAAATAAAGCAGTTCTGCATAGATATGACATTCAATTTATTATACATCATTCATTAATGATTAACTAACCTGTTATTGATGTGGACGATCAATAACAACGTATAAGTCCAAACTCGTGCAAGTTCTTGTCTTCATTACAGAACAGGTGTTATGAAGCACAAAATCCAGTCAACAAGTCCAAACTTGTATCGTCTGGAATCAGCGAGTCAAAGTAGGATTTGCCACAGCAAACAAAATGCTACGACTGAATCTCAACATAAAACCTGTTCATTTCGAAGCCCGCATTTCTCACAAGTGAATAACACAAGCTTCGAGGGGATCAAACATTAGGTATCCCTGATTTTTAAATTATGTTTTAAATTTGTGCCTCTCTTGTCTTTTCAATCAATCCGAGTTTTCGGATTTTTCATTATACCTATTTCTTAAACTTCAGAAGTTGTATCTTAGTGTTTCCACTAAATTGAAATGTAAATTGATAGCTTGGTGTTGATCATATTGGTATTCAGCTTGAGATTTGTGAAATTGCATATTAAAAATTATGTTTTCTACTTGATATTTGTGAAATTTATGTTGCTAGCATGGAAAAATATGGGGTATTTAGCATGTATATTTTCCGTTGTTGGACATCTTGATGTGTTATCAATTTACAAACTAAGTTTAGGATAGTGATGTGTTCTTACTGATCGTATTTTCATGTACTAATAACAAGTTATTATACGAGTAGCATTGTTTAATTTCCAAATAAGAACAAAATTCACAATGGACCTTTAGTGGAAAATGTGTTCACCGAATTTCACTTTTTTCTTTATATATATACTAAATGTAGACTGAATAATGTTGCTTCAAAGTCACCGAATATAGATAAATGTAGAAAATAGATCTATAATGCTTTTTGTTAGCCTTATAAACAGAATGAGTTCTTTTTGTTATCAACTTTAAAAGCAAATGTTAGATATGGGAATCCAACCAAAAACTTAAATAAAAGAAGACTGGGAATATACTTCAAAACAAACCAGTTTTACCATCCATCAAAATATACCCAAATTTAGACTAACCAAGAAAACTTATAACCATTTCCTAATATCAAAATATTATGATCTGTTTCTTATAGAGCTTCATATCTGCATAATTTATATATCTTACTAGACTTGTATAACGTTTTCATGATTCAAAGGGCTAGGATGATGCACAAATGTGCAGACAGTTATTCATTAAACTAGCACCAAATTAACCTATCATCATATGGTAATCATTAGTTTACATGTTGTGCTGTAATTATATAGTCTTTCCTTACTTTTGTTAGTATGACTCATTAACTATATGCTGCAATCATAATATATTTATTATATGTTCTAAGATGAATTTAGGTTGAGTTGTCCCTTTACAATCAAACGTCCTTTTTTTTTGGTGTGCTTACAAGACTTATTATATAAAACTATCCTCAAAAGGCAGTGCTGCATTTCTAAAACAAGTCTGATGCACTTCATTTCACTTTTTAAACATAAGTCTACTATTCAAATTGGGCGAATTATTTAATAAATCGTACTGGGCATTATAAGTCCCAAGACCGGCTCTGCACTGCATAATTATTTGTAATAACCTTTCGCTTCAAAAAAAAAAATCATAAATTGAAGTACATAAAATTCATCAATTCAAACGATAATGTTGTATATATGATATTATATTCATTTTCCATAAACGATAATGTTGTATATATGATATTATATTCATTTTACATATAGCATTCGAACAATGGTATAACAACGCTCACACTATATGATCACAACCACCATCGGAAAAAAAAGGAGAGAACCCCTCATAAATGTATGTCAGGTTCGCTTCTACAACCCATCAGAACTCACTCCTCTGAATGATACCATAGAAAACATTTTCCTTGCCACCAAGGATATCGAGCACTATCCGGAGCCACCAAAGTTCAAGGTTACACAGAAAACTCTGGACTCTGGAAAGTACTGTCGACTCCACAAGCTACCGGGTCATGATACAAATGAATGCAGAATTCTCCAAAGCATAATTGAGGAAATGATTCAGAATGGAAAACTACAATAGTACATCAAGAATCTACAATCCTCAAACGCCGCTCAGACTCCTCAGGGGCAAGGCTCTCTCTTGGTTCAACCCAATAACAGGCCAATCATCAACTGAGGGCTGATGGGAATCTCATTTCAACAAATCGAAATAAGCGATCATTATCGCCTTTCCTTACTTACTGCTTTATTACTTGCTTCACTTTACATCTTGCTTTCTGTTACATTCAGAACTTCTTGTAAAAAATTTGTAATATTGCATAAGGATTGTACTGAACAATATCTCTATGGATAAAGTCCTGCATACTTGTGTGAATCTCTTACTTACAAGATCTTCGTTAATTCAAGACTTGCTAAAAGACGATTCTCTATTACAGGTTGTAGGACAAATGCTCGCTTCCTCGAAACCCGATGCACTACGGCGAACTCCACAACACTTATTCAAGCATGGGATGCACAAAGTGTCAACACATCTAATGCGATCATAAAAACACCATCTTGAAGGGTGGTTAGAAGGGATGGCCAAAGATGAGACGGTGGAGAGGTCAACAAGCATATCTAAAATCAACGCCGCAGGTTGTAAGTTCCAAGGGGCAACTTGCGCTCCATCATGAACACTTGCCATGATCAAGTGCTTCCAGTACAAGGCCAATGTTCGCTCCACGGAATGATGCAAACCCCGCAAATCCCAAAAGAGCACGACTTCTCAATCCGGTTGCAATTGCTTATCACAACTAAGCACATCCAACGCGACTGTTAAAATCTACCTCATGGGTTCCAAGCTTCACAAAAAAGGGCAGATCCCTGACAGCTTGATTAAGTCCCTGTCTCCTGATGTGGTGCAATTCACAAGCATGGATCACCCGATATATCAAGAGGGCTCACCAGGTCGAGGACCCATAGCGAAACAGCCGACTTCATAAGTCGCAGCTTCCTTAGCGAGGTCCCGCAAGCGTTGACCACACGATACATCGAGGTGACTCACTAAGTTGAACAACCCATGAAGGAACAAGCGACTACCTATGGTCCAGTATCCTAAATCGAGATCGTTTGCCATGCCAAAGCATCCAGTAAAGGAACTTGCGTCTGTCCCACAGATTCAAATATAAGACCTCCCATGCGGGGGCACAAAAAAGTCCAGCCTCTCTTCGTGAGAGCAACGGCGAAAGACCTCCCCATGCGGGGGCATAAAAAAGTCTAGCCCCTCTTCGTGAGAGCAACGGCGAAAGACCTCCCCATGCGGGGGCATAAAAAAGTCTAGACCCTCTTCGTGAGAGCAACGACGAAAGTCCTCCCCATGCGGGGGCATTAAATCCCAAGTCCTCCTCTAGCGGGGGCATCCAACATAAAGTACTCCCTTAGCGGAGGCATCAAATCCCAAGTCCTCCCCTAGCGGGGGCATCCAACATAAAGCCCTCCCCTAGCAGGGGCATCAATCCCAAAGTCCTCCCCTAGCGGGGGCACCATACATAAGACCTTTTCAAGCAAAGGCAGAAAGATACAATGAATTCTCCACGTAGAAGTCCAAATTAATCAGTTAAATACAAAATTCTGATCCATCCAACGGCCACAATCGCCTTGGCATCAGAAGCACAAAGCCAAGTATTGATCCGATCAGGTATACGTTTCATAAAACGTAAACCGTCATATGAGATCACGTAATTCATTGCAAAGGTGTAACTTGAAACATGCAATTCATAACTCAAGCGCCATTATGAATTCAAGCTAGAATACCATGTCTATGCAAACAGCGTTTGACAAATCATAAATGTTAAATAAAGCAGTTCTGCATAGATATGACATTCAATTTATTATACATCATTCATTAATGATTTACTAACCTGTTATTGATGTGGACGATCAATAACAACGTATAAGTCCAAACTCGTGCAAGTTCTTGTCTTCATTACAGAACAGGTGTTACGAAGCACAAAGTCCAGTCAAAAAGTTCAAACTTGGATCGTCTGGAATCAGCGAGTCAAAGCAAGATTTGCTATAGCAAACAAAATGCTACGACCGAATTCCAACGCAGACCATGATAGCAACGCTCTTTTCGAAGCCCGCATTTCTCGCAAGCAAAAAATACAAGCTTCGAGGGGCAAATGTTAACTACTGTTAACTACCAAAAAACTCACTTGAGCATTTTGTCGAACAGTACAAGTACACCATACCAACCTGGATCAAGCCTCCACCAAGTTGGACGAGCGGCAGCCTCCTTCTGGTCGAGCGGAGCATCTGCCACGCAGACCAAGCAGTGCTGGTCGTACGACACCGTTCTGGTCGAGCAGGGTCCATCCGAAGGCTTAGGGCTGGTCAGTTTAAGCTTCCAGAGCTGGTCGGTCTAAGCTCCAGTCGCTGGTCGGTCTAGGCTCCTGTCGCTGGTCGTCCAAGTTCCAGTGCTGGTCGGTTCCAAGAGTAAAAGGCGGAGACACCGTGACATTAAAACACCTGGTCGGTCACGATAGAAGGGCCGCCTGGTCGGTCTTGATGTTTGTTGGTCGCTTGTAGATGCAAGACTGAGAGGTCGAGCAGAGCATCAACCGGTCATCCGTACAATTCTGGTCGAGCGCTTGGAAGTAATAGGGTTGGTCACTAAAGCTTCTTAGCTCAATCATGCAAAAAGCAACCTACAGGGAGACCATGCATTGTGTAATATTAAAGCACTTTGTATGGGCACGTGGCTTGGAAAGTAAAGGACCACATGTGATCGGTCATGTGCAAACAAGTAGCTTGGTCAGTATTTTATACAAAGCTAGTCGGTTGAAGTTGTAATGCTGGTCGGTCTTCAGCATAAAGCCGATCGTTATTGCTGTCCAACTCGTCGCCAACTCACCGCCAACCTAGCGCCAACTATACACTTCAAATTACAAGTGTGCCACTACCCCTCAACTACAACTATAAATACCCCCCTTTCTCTACACTCAAGGGGGGAGGAGGATTGGATCACCCCGAAGGGCTGCTAAAATCATTTCTCCAAGGCATTCTCATGCTTCATCCATGGAAATCCATTCAAGCTCCACTTAAGCAACACAAGTCTCCATTGAATTCTCTCTAGAAACTTGGATCTACTATCAAAATGCTATGGAATCGAAGAGATCTACCTCTAAAGTGAAGCATTGAAGGCTTTTCATCCATTTCAATCAATACTTGGGGAGATCTAATCGATCCACTAGCTAATTCAAGTGTGATTCACATCAAAGAGGGAGAAATGAGGGATTCATTGTAAATTGAGGGAGATTTGTATGGCATTGTACTTGGAATCATGAAAGTGATAATGGAAAATGTTTGCATAGTGGATGTAGGTCACGTTTGACCGAACCACTCTAAAAATTGTGTGTTCCTCTCTCTTATTGCTTTTTTTTGCGAATTGCGGTCTCACATTTCTTCATTCATGCTTTTTATAGTGTCTCTCCCCTAATTTGGAAACGTGCTTTCTTAGCACCTTGCCACTGAACGGGCGACTCACTCTTTAGAGCATCGTATTTGGTGTTTGATCATTTTTTGATTAAAACACACGGTTAGAAGAATACTCCGAATCCAATTATTTAAAATAAATATTTTTGAATTATCATCAAAACAAGTGTAATCTCTACAAAAGTGTCAAAAATTTCGCCAGCATCTCCTCTGCATGGTTCGATTGGTACAGCCACAACTACCACTCCGGCCTCAACTTCCCTAAAAAGAAAACTAAAAGCCAAATTGCCATCCCACTCATTGTATAAAATCAATCATCCAGATCAATATATTAAGGTTTACCTATTTTTTGGAAATTCAATTCCAATTCGGGAGTAAACCAGCTAACTGCTCTTCGTCTTTCAATTTGTACTCCCATTCTGTGTAACCAAATCAACTCCATTGCCTTCTCAAATCTGTACTTAACTCCACTTATAATGCTAATAACAATCCAAGGTTTAATATTTCAATTTCATTTCGTAACCAATTTTATTTCCAACTTATTATACTGGGATTTATATCCTTGCTTCCAATTCATTCCATATTATTCATTCCAAACACATTTTACATATACCCTTCAATTCATATTCATAACTATTTATTAGCAATCCATTTAGATATGTCAACCAATTCCTTATATTCCGTTCCGAATCATTTACCTGAATCAATTCCATTTCATTCAGGTTTGTTCAAACCAAGTCTATACAATCAATTCTAATCACGCAATTCAACTTATTTCCTTATATTTCATTTGGTATTTATTCACTTTCATTTCTTTCCCAACACAAGTCAAATTCTTGTTGACTTGTCTTAATTCCAATTCGCAAGATTCATTCCAACTCATACAAGTTATATTTAATTCCTATTTCATATTTGAAATGTTTCCAATGTCATACAAACTTGAAATTTTATTCAAACCAAACAATAATTTGATAAAATTATAAATTCCACTTTCTTATATAAAATATATTGAGTCAAACAATATAAAAATAATTCTATGTTCAAATTACAAATGCACGCTCTCGTATATATATTCAAATTCAATCTAGGGTATTACTGACCTTATCTTTGCTGAGTTACGCCACAGAGCCAAGGTTACTACTTAACCAATAGCTCTAATACCAACTATAGCGACCCTAGAATTTCGACACTCGAATTCAGACACTAATACACCTCGTGTCCAAACTTAAATATCGAAAACCCCAGAAAGTTAATAGAAAGAAGTTAGAGGATGAGAAAAAAAGAAAGAAATATTAGAATAGAAGAATAAGAAGATCAGAGTCTCACAACGGAATGGAAAAAATCTAATAATCAATAATACTTTATACAAAAGAACTGTATTTATATGATTACAACATCAGAGTGTACATTCCGATCAATACAACACACAGCAGAAAATAAACTAGTACTAGTAAATATATGGAATACGTCTCGACTTCAACTCCTTTTCTTGAACACAAAGCGAAATCTAACCTATAAATATACTCGGTCTGACCCGAGCATATTTGAAGCAAAGAAAAATTTACCCAGATCAGTCTAGAATACTTTCAGTGATAAATTCATAAAGCAAACAACTTGCTTAACTTTGAGAAATCGTTTTGAAAGAAAAGGATAATAGTAATACCAGTCCACACATAAACAGGACGGTTTTTACCTTACTATATCCAAAACATTTTGAAATCAATATTTTATTCTGATATTATAATAGTGTCTAAATACAAATAAATAACAATCTAGCGAAACAATTGAATCTCACGCTCTACATATATAGTGTAGAATCAAAACCGCAGCCGCTTATTGGAGACTGGATTCCGACTATGATAAGGTATGGATCCACCTGCCGATAATGTATCTCTAGAGAAGAATGCACTGGGTTCAACAAAAACGTCTTGCAACCCGGCCATACATAACCGACCACTTATTTCTCTTGAGTGTATCGAATATATTGTCACCAACGGTTGCTAGCAACATAACAATTCCCGGGAGATACAGAAATGAAAAGAAGTAACAAATATGAATATTCTCTAGATGGTGACAATACACCCTAATGGGTGCGACCCACGTAGCCATGCTGCCTGCCCGATTTTTGTCATTTCCCGGTTGATGAGGGTGGAGGTTAAAATCGACTTTCGGAACATCTGGCCAACACTCACATCGTCCATACAAGTCATCCAGGAACATGATGAACCGAAGGCACCCTCCTACCACATCCTAGGCATCAACCTATAGATCAGTAGCGAGCAGTCCTTGCAATTTATAGATTTCAATCATGACAGAATCACAGTTGAGATATTTCTAGGGATCTGCTAGAGAAATTCAACAGTAGTTCCCCCGCTCATGAAGATTCACGGTCTTAAATTGCTCCATCTCGATCAGCATCTACCACGTTTCGTTTTCACTGGTCTGAATGGTTTTCGAATATAAATTCGATCCCGATCTTTCCGTACCAATCACGTTGGCCAGATTTTGATAGTCGGTTATTTAACTATCAAAATAAACAACCATAAAAATAGATTGATTCCATTGGTTTATTAACCAACATCACTTGGCCATTGTAAATTTACATTCGTTAATCAAATCCCTTGAATCTTTTTAAAACATCATATACAAACGCCTTTATTTAACTTATCAATTTCCCTAAATTTATTTATAATACTTTACTTTATCTTTGGAAATCTTATACATTTACTTAAATTAAATATTAAGTAAAATGTTATTTAAAACCTTATTATATTAACCTTACTTATCCTTTTTAAAACATTATACATGAGCCTTGATTTTATTGCAAATAGAATCCCCTTTTCATAAACTTCTGTTAAGTTTATTTCAAACCCAATTTACTTACATCTTGATAAAACCTAATTACCCCCTTAATCTACCGAATATAAATCTCATCTTTATCACTTAACTCCCATAACCATTTTTATTTAAATCTGGGTTTCCGTTTCACTCCTATTTCATATCTTCGTTAGTCCCTAACCGTAAATCAGCAAGAAAATAATTTCCTGAATATCAACGCCGAAGGTCGAAACCAACATCAGATCAATATTCAAAAAATTGTTCAAAACAACCGATCTCCAGTTAAGTTCCGATTCCTTAATTCCAAATCTTGGCTTTTACTTTATTCAAATGTCATTTTCAATAACCCGTTTCAATAATATATTCAATAGAAATTCGGGTTTTATAACTACATAAAAAATTGGATTTCGTATAATCCAATTAAATAAAATCCAAAAATAATTAATAAAACTCTGGTTTAATGATAACTTATATTATTATTCCTCAAATCGCTTAAGTATTCATTTACAATAGCATGGCTTTTAAACTTCACTCACTTCCATTTCTAAATTTGGATTCCCAAAGTATCCCTTCAATTATTATTAAATAAACAAAAATCAAGTTTCAACATCAATTAAAATAAACATTGTTTACTTCACCATTAACTATTCCCATTGATTTAATAAACTAATTAAATAAAACAACCTCAGTTAACGTAGCCTCTCAACATTATGTATTCGTTAATCAATTCCACTTAGCACTTTCCATTAATTAATAATATATTTCACTTTGATTATTATTAAATAAATAATAATCAATATTAATATAAACCCATTATAATTGTTACGTTGATTCTGGTTACTTGAATTAGCTTAATAAAATCGTTCAATACTCACTTAATAAACACGTGCTTCGCACACGGTATGTTCTGGTATAAAAATGGTGATTGGTGGTTAAAACAAACAGTATATATGTGGTTGGTTTATTTCATTTTTATAAACTTTATTTAAAATAATATATTTAAAATTCATTTTTAGTTATAAAATAAATTTATAACTTCAAATCTATCGATTTACCTGACTGTAAATCAATCTTTATAAAATAGGGTATATTTAGGCCATCTGCTATAAATTTCTCAACCAATACTATATATTGATTCAAACTCAACAACATTCAACAACCAACATGTTTTAAAGTTAACAGGGTTTAATTGGTTCATATATAATATGAAATAAACAACATAATAAATATTTGAGGAATCTGGTTTGATTCCTCCTACTTGTTATTCCCTGCATCACAAATCATTATAATACTTCATAACAACATATAATTAACGTTGACCATACAATCAACACAAGGCATCCAAAGCCTCCAATCCGCCAATATATATCAATGATAAATTTTAATTATATGAATTTAGCACATTATAGCATTTCAGAAAAGTGTAAGAGTTAGCACATCTTATTTTCGATTATCGATTTCTGCTTTGTTTCATTTAATTTTAAACGTACGTTTAAAATTAAACGAAATCCCGGTAGCGTCCGATCCCTTCCAAATTAGTTCAGCCACATAGCCTCCGTCGATGCCAATCTTGTCGCTTCTTGTTTTGATGAAATTCTGATATTGTACGATTGTTACGTAAATTCAATAACTAATACTAATGGCCCTTAATTAACAAATTAAAATATAATTACTCTTTAATTTTACCTTAATTGTTGTGTCCACGTAATCGCGTTCTCCTTATTCCTTAATTTCTTGTTCATCGGAAACCCTCCTCTCATCACGGTGAACTTCCAGGTTTCACCACTTTTTATCACTTTGAACACGGCGAACATCGGTCTGAACTGAAGCATCCGTTCATATTTCAGATATTTTTTGAAGCAAAACGCCACGCAGCAAAACCAGTAGCGCTCCATTCTCCATGTAAACGTGAATGGCCATTTGGTTACAGTAACTCTAACAGGCCAGTCCCCTACCATTCACCGTTCACATTCCCCCTATCACTATTCCTCTGCTCACGTTAATACGAAACTGATTTTTTCCTTTGTTTTATTTTTATTCTTACGTTCGGCCGTGGCCCAGAAGTTCACGGACCAAGTATTCACCGCTACCTCTCTATTCTTCTTCCCAATGTCCAGCTTCTTCTTTACGCTCAGTTTATTTCCTCCAGCAGAAATACAAACCGCAAACATTTATATATATATATATATATATATATATATATATATATATATATATATATATTTCCCTACAGTCTTCGAGCAACACACCACATGTGCATCCGACCTTCCAACCATCATGCTGATCAGTCCTCTGCTCACCATAAAGTTCAGCTCGCTGGTGCGATTCGAAACTCGACCTTGACGTTTTACTGTGGTGAACAACACAGTAGTGCAACCATTTCCATGCAATTAGCAGGCTTGTAGCCGCATGTTGCCACCTCCTTATCAACTACTCACTGCTCTAGTACTCATTTCCCCATTTCACAAGACCAGTAGTTTTGTACCCATTTCCCTTGTTCTTCGTGTCCCTCAACTCAAATCTTCCCATTTTGGTTTTTTTGTATTTAAGTCCCCAAATAATTGAGGGATATAATTGCAAAATGTGGAAATCAGGAGGCTGTGATTGAATGAGACACGGAGGAACATTGGAAATGGAGACCAAATCCTCTGTCCCCAAATTTCCCTATACCCCTGTCCCCATCCAATCAAAGCCTGTGGTTTTCACAATTTTGCAACTAAGTCGAAGATAGGAAAAAGGGCTTAACTGTAAAAGGTGGAAATTAAGGGGTGTTCATTGGTTGGATACAGGGGGACAGAGGGTTTTGGGTACAAGGGATTATTTTTGGGGAAATGGGTACATAACAATTGGTGCACATTTTCACCGTGTTTGTATAGTTGGAACCCATCCCGTGCACATGTATGTGCACACGCTTTCCAATCCTCCATTAACAATTTCTGACCCCACTCGCAAATACATCCATGTTGTACCACTTTAACACAAGAACCACATCTTTTGTTCGTGTTTCTTTTGCCTTGTTCAAAGCATTAACCCACACCCACGATGCTTCATACACGCTAAAACCCCATACCCATGTTGCTATAGTTTTCTTCTACCTCTATATATATATATATATATATATATATATATATATATATATATATATATATATATTTCTTTTATACCTCCTGAAGATCTTCTATGCAAAACCATGCACAGTAAAACATTGACATCTCCCAAAACGTCACGCATGCACTTCCAAAGTAATTGCACCAGTCAGTTCCTCTTGTCGAAGCTCGCCTTGCCACCTCAAATTCAGCACACGCCTCTGCAGAAGTCGAACTACCTCCCAGCTTCTTACAAACACGCCTTCATCTTCAATATCCACGAAACCACTTCTACCCGTATACAGTGATGTATAATGCTGCTCTAAATAAAATGAGCCTATCCCTTATGCATGAAAGCTGCTACCTTCTTGTTTGTCAAATCCTCTTCCACGAACTACCACAGACCCAACGCCATGATCTCATGTCGGACTGCACCCCACTTTAATCTCCCTTTCTTCTTTTTGAAACATGCAAAGTCACCATTCCCATCAGCACGCGCCTTCTCCGGCTACAGGACACTGTCACCTTAATCCTTTCTGCCATCTCCAACTGCCCCGCATCCGACAGTGATGGGTACAGCTCCATCATCAACGGTCCACCCCACACGCAGTTTCCATGAGATACTCTTGTCCGCTCTCTCCATGCGTTTTCTCCTTCTCATGGATTAAAATATAAATTGTGATTTAAAAGTTTTTGTTGAACTTATTATTGACGAGAGAGCACTCAGATTTTTTGTGATCTACTCCATTTTTGTTTGTGTTGGAAAATGAATGAGCAAAGAAAGAAGAAGAGACAGGGAAGAAGAAGGGATAACAACATTTAAAGTCTCACGTCATAGAAATATTAGCACAACCTCTCCATATATATTAGAAGCCAAATAGGCTTGTGTAAAATAAAAAAGAGAGTGATGATAAAAGGATGTGGACTTGGCCATATTAAATACATTAAAAATTCTAATATAAGGGCCAAGGGCCTTGGGCCTTGGAGCTCTTGGAGTGTGTGTCTGTTCAGTCCAGAATTTGAAAGGAATGTCTGTTAACTGAACGAGTACAACCATTTGAATTCTCAGTGTATGCATATTAATAACCGAGCAGTTAAAGAGTCGCAACCTTTCCTATTCTGACGGTTACCGATGCATGCGAACAGGCACTCCACCTTGCCTATATATATATATATATATATATATATATATATATATACACTGCCCAAAATAAGACAGAATTCACTTTTTTGCTTGCATTGCTTCTTCTTCTTCAAAGTAATTCACTGATCTAGTTTTTGTAATCAACTTCAGTTCGTCAGAGCTCCGTTTGCTGGTACTACGCAACGGAGTTGGTCCGTTTTATCTTGGGAAACAAATTGCAACTACGTCGATTGGTGCATACGACGACAATATTGTTTCAAGGAAACAGAAAATATTTGGACTCGGACATTACTGAAACAGAATACTTTCTGTTTATCTTTTATCTTGCGCACAAATCGGTTACGCTTTCTGTGATTATTGTAAATACAGTTTGACGTGACAATTATGGCATAATTGATCAACGTTGATTTTTGTTGCTGTCTGTTTGTAATACAATTGTGTGATTACAAAAGTTCTAACATCTTGAAACAATATTTTGCTGCAGATGACGAAAAAAAGCAACACTGATTCTGCACCGATTCAGACGGTGAAAACTACTCAGCCAGCGCCAGTGCTTCCAACAATGGCTCTGTCTCATGGCGAAACACCAGAGAAGTTCAATGGTATCACTTTCAAGTGCTGGCAACAGAAAATGTTGTTTTATTTAACAACATTAAGCCTTGCAAAGTTTCTGACTGAAGAGGCTCCTGTGGTAGACGAACTCGAACCTGACGCTACTAAAGTAGAGGCACTTAATATCTGGACAAATTCAGATTTCATGTGCAAAAACTATATTCTGAATGGTCTGGATGATAGCCTCTACTATGTCTATTGTACTTTTGCAACGTCCAAACAACTCTGTTTGGCTCTGGAAAAGAAGTACAAAACTGAAGATGCAGGCATGAAGAAATTCATTGCTGGAAAATTTCTAGACTTCAAAATGGTTGACTCAAAGACGGTGATAAGTCAAGCTAAAGAACTGCAACTTATCATCCGTCAATTAGAAGATGAAAAGATGACTCTTAGCGAGGCTTTTCAAGTTGTTGCAACTATTGAGAAATTGCCTCCTTCTTGGAAGGACTTTAAAAATTACCTTAAGCACAAGCGTAAGGAAATCACAATGGAAGATCTCATAGTTCGGCTACGCATTGAGGAAGATAACAGAAATTTTAAGAAAAAGATTTCTCAGAATATTGTTGCCAAAGAAAATGTTGATGAGTCCGACAAAACTAACAAAAGAAAAAGGGAGAATGCTCCTAAGAAGTCAAAGAAATTTCTGGGTTCTTGCCACAACTGTGGAAAGAAGGGGCACAAAGCAGCCGAATGTCGTGCGCCTAAAAAGAAGAAGTTGGAAGCAAATACGGCTGATGTTTCGAAAGACATTTATGATCTTGATTTATGTGCAGTAATATCAGAATGCAACCTTATTGCTAACTCAAAGGAATGGTTTGTAGACACTGGAGCCACTCGACACATATGTGCTAACAAGTGGATGTTTACAACCCATAAAACTGTAACTGATGCTGAACAACTTTTTATGGGCAATTCTTCCACTTCAAAGGTCGAAGGCAAAGGAAAAGTTGTGCTGAAACTGACTTCTGAAAAGGAACTGACTTTAAATGATGTTCTCCATGTTCCAGAAATTCTCAAGAACCTGATTTCAGCATCGTTGCTGAGCAAGCATGGCTTCAAATTGATCTTCGAAGCTGACAAATTTGTTCTTTCCAAGAATGGGGTGTATGTTGGAAGAGGATATGTGTATGATGGTTTATTTAAAGCAAATGTAACCACTATTGTACCATGCACTGAAATGAATGAAAGTGAATCTTCTGCTTATATTGTTGTATCTTCTAACATATGGCATTCTAGATTAGGGCATGTAAACTTTGATACATTGCGAAAATTGATTAATCTAGAATTTATACCAAAATGCAATATAGATTCCAACTATAAATGTCAAGTTTGTGCAGAAGCAAAATTGACAAGAACCTCGTTTCCTCATGTCGAACGAGTGACAGAACCTCTAGACTTAATACATACTGATGTATGCGATTTGAAAATGTGTCAAACGAGAGGTGGAAAAAGGTACTTTATTACATTCATTGATGATTGTACCAGATACTGTCATGTATATCTCTTTAGAAGTAAGGAAGAAGCATTCGAAATGTTTAAGCAGTATAAGGCTGAAGTTGAGAATCAACTCAACAAGAAAATAAAATCTTTAAGAGGTGATAGAGGAGGAGAATACGAGTCTCCATTTGAGGAATTCTGTGCTAAACATGGAATTATACATCAAACTACAGCCCCGTATTCACCTCAATCCAACGGTATAGCCGAACGGAAAAATAGAACTCTTAAAGAAATGATGAATGCCTTACTAATTAGCTCTGGCTTGCCAGATAACTATTGGGGAGAAGCTATTCTTTCAGCAAATAATATTTTAAATAAAATACCCCGAAAGAAAATATCTAAATCTCCTCATGAACTTTGGAAAAACAGACCACCATCCTACAAATACCTAAAAGTGTGGTGGTGTCTTGCCAAAGTAGAGGTACCAAAACCAAAGAAGGTCAAAATTAGACCAAAAACAATTGATTGTGTATTCATTGGATATGCACAAAACAGTGTTGCATATCGATTTTTGGTACACAATTCTGAAATTGATGATATTCATGAAAATACCATCAATGTGTCGAGGAATGCTAGATTTTTCGAACATGTATTTCCCTTGAAACATGGTACTGAAAATCATGCACCTAAGAGACCAAGGTAAAATGAAGTTCCTTATTCTATTGAGGATGCTGAATAAAATAACACTCAGCAAAGTAGTGTTGAGCAACAAATGGAGGAACCAAGAAAAAGTAAAAGGTCAAGTACTTTGAAAACCTTTGGACCGGACTTCTATACATTTATGTTAGAAGATGATCCATTGACATACAAACAAGCTATGTCTTCCAGCGATGCCCCTTATTGGAAGGAGGCAATTAACAATGAAATTGAATCCATTATGTCGTATCATACATGGGAATTGGCTGATTTACCTCAAGGATGTAAGGCCTTAGGTAATAAATGGATATTTAGAAAGAAATTGAAACCTGATGGATCAAAAGACAAGTACAAAGCTCGTCTGGTAGGCCAAGGATTCAGACAAAAGGAAGACTTGGACTATTTCGATACATATTCACCTGTAACGAGGATAACGTCAATTAGAATGCTCATTGCAATTGCAACCGTACATGACTTGGAAATACATCAAATGGATGTTAAAACTGCATTCTTGAATGGTGAACTAGAGGAGGAAATCTATATGAAACAACATGAAGGATTTCTAAGCTCAGAAAATGAGCATAAAGTTTGTAAACTGGTAAAATCACTTTATGGCCTTACGCAAGCTCCAAAACAGTGGCATGAGAAGTTTGATAATAGTATGTTATCAAATGGATTCACGATAAATGAATCAGATAAATGTGTGTACATAAAACATACACACATTGGATATGTCATTGTTTGTCTTTATGTTGATGACCTATTGATCCTAGGCAACAACAAGGACATAATAACATCTACAAAGGATATGTTATCCTCTAGATTCGATATGAAAGACCTAGGACTGGCTGATGTGATATTGGGTGTAAAAATTCTGAGAACACCACAGGGATATGCATTATCCCAATCGCATTATATCACCAAAATACTTGAGAAATTCAAGCAATATAATGTAACTATTGCAAAATCACCAGTAGATATGAACCAAAATAGGGTAAAAAACACTAGTGATGGTATTTACCAATTGGAATACTCTCGTATACTAGGAAGTATCAAGTATTTTATGAACTGTACTAGGCCTGATATCGCATATGCTGTAAGCAAACTAAGTAGATTTACCGGCAATCCTGGTAAACATCATTGGAAAGCGATAATCAGAGTTCTAGGATATCTAAAGTATACACAAAGTTATGGTCTATACTATACAAATTATCCTTCAATAGTGGAAGGGTACAGTGATGCTAATTGGATCACTGGATCAAATGATACAAAGTCTACAAGTGGATACGTGTTCACATTAAGAAATGGAGCTATTTCATGGAAATCCTCTAAGCAGACTTGTATCTCTAGATCTACGATGGAATCAGAGTTTATTGCACTAGATAAGACTGTAGAAGAGGCAGAATGGATTCGAAGCTTCGTGGAAGACATTCCTAATTAGAGCAAACCTATGCCTCCAATATGTATACATTGTGATAGTCAATCAGCTATTGGAAGAGCTAATAGTACATTATACAATGGTAAATCTAGGCATATTCGTCGTAGACATAAAACGATAACACAACTTCTCTCTAATGGGGTTATCACAATAGATTACATTCGCTCTAAAGATAACTTAGCGGATCCACTTACAAAAGTCTTGCCAAGAGAGAAAGTTCAAAACTTATCGAAGGGAATGGGGCTAAGGCCTATAGACTAAAGGTTCTTCTAAAATGGAAACCCCTCCTAGTTGATTGGAGATCCCAAGATCTAGGTTCAAAGGGGCAATGAAGTTTTAGAGAAACTTGATGGCACTGTTATACACAAACCATTCCTATGATAAGTCAGTGCATTATATGTTGAATAAGGATAAGTATTAGTACTTTTAATGATGTCTGTATTTGAGGAATTAGAGAATACCCTTTACAGAATCACCTACGTAAGTGCAAACGCGCCGCTTCAAAGAGAATTATGAGGCCAAATTCTCTAAGCACTTATGAGACCAGGCAGGTGTTCAAGGAAAAAAAGAACACATACAGAGAACGATGGGTTATAAGAAACATTTATCGTGTGTTATCTACTTCGGAATTACACAAAAGGCTTACAGTTCAAGGACAGTCTATGTCTACTGATTCGCCTGTGATACAAATAGGTAATCACTAGGAAAGTTCAAAGCCCTTGTGCTACTTTAACCGATGCGATAAATGGTTCGTGAAACTTAGATCGATTGCTTATTCATGTGGGGGGTTGTTGGAAAATTAATGAGCAAAGAAACAAGAAGAGATGGGGAAGAAGAAGGGATAGAAACATTTAAAGTACCACATCATAGAAATATTAGCACAATCTCTCCTGATATATTAGAAGGCAAATAGGCTTATGTAAAATAAAAAAGAGAGGGAAGATAAAAGGATGTGGACTTGGCCATATTAAATACATTAAAAAGTCAAAGATAAGGGCCTTGCGCCTTAGAGCTCTTGGGGTCTCCTAATTGGATATGGACGACGTTGCTGATTGGGCTAGTGCACTGACATGAGAATATTTTTTCTCGGAATTTAAAAGGTGTGTCTGTTCAGTCAAGAATTCGAAAGAAATGTTTGTTAACTGAACGAGTACAACCATTTGAATTCTCAGCGTATGCATATTAATAACCGAGCGGTTAAAGGGTCGCAACCTTTCCTATTCTGACGGTTACTGATGCATGCGAACAAACACTTCTCCTTGCCTATATATACACTGCCCAAAACAAGACAGAATTCACTTTTCTGCTTGCATTGCTTCTTCTTCTTCAAAGTAATTCTCTGATCTAGTTTCTGTAATCAACTTCAGTTCATCAGAGCTCCGTTTGCTGGCACTACGCAACAGAGTTGGTCCTTTTTATCCTGGGAAACAAATTGCAACTACGTCGATTGGTGCATACGACGGCAATATTGTTTCAAGGAAACAGAAAATATCTGGACTCGGATATTACTGAAACAGAATACTTTCTGTTTATCTTCTATCTTGCACACAAATCGGTTACGCTTTCTGTGATTATTGTAAACACAGTTTGACGTGACAATTGTGGCATAATTGATTAACGTTGATTTTTTTTGCTGTCTGTTTGTAATACAATTGTGTAATTACAAAAGTTCCGACATCTTGAAACAATATTTTGCTGTAGATGACAAAAAGCAGCAACACTGATTCTGCACCGATTCAGACGGTGAAAACTGCTCATCCAGCGCCATTGCTTCCAACAATGGCTCTGTCTCATGGGGAAAGGCCAGAGAAGTTCAATGGAATTAATTTCGAGCGCTGTCAACAGAAAATGTTGTTTTATTTAACAACATTAAGCCTTGCAAAGTTTTTGACTGAAGAGGCTCCTGTGGTAGACGAACTCGAACCTCACGCTACTAAAGTAGAGGCACTTAATATCTGGACAAACTCAGATTTCATATGCAAAAACTATATTCTGAATGGTCTGGATGATAGCCTCTACAATGTCTATTGTACTTTTGCAACGTCCAAACAACTCTGGTTGGCTCTGGAAAAGAAGTACAAAATTAAAGATGCAGACATGAAGAAATTCATTGCTGGAAAATTTCTAGACTTCAAAATGGTTGACTCAAAGACGGTGATAAGTCAAGCTCAAGAACTGCAACTTATCATCCGTCAATTAGAAGATGAAAAGATGACTCTTAGCAAGACTTTTCAAGTTGCTGCAACTATTGAGAAATTGCCTCCTTCTTGGAAGGACTTTAAAAATTACCTTAAGCACAAGCGTAAGGAAATGACAACGGAAGATCTCATAGTTCGGCTACGCATTCAGGAAGATAACAGAAATTTTGAGAAAAAGATTTCTCAGAATATTGCTGCCAAAGCAAATGTTGTTGAGTCAGACAAAACTAACAAAATAAAAAGGGAGATTGCTCCTAAGAAGTCAGAAATTTCTGGGATCTTGCCACAACTGTGGAAAGAAGGGGCACAAAGCAGCCGAATGTCGTTCGACTAAAAAGAAGAAGTTGGAAGCAAATATGGCTGATGTTTCGAAAGGCATTTCTGATCTTGATTTATGTGCAGTAATATCAGAATGCAACCTTATTGGTAACTCAAAGGAATGGTTTGTAGACACTGGAGCCACTCGACACATATGTGCTAACAAGTGGATGTTTACAACCTATAAAACTGCAACTGATGTTGAACAACTTTTTATGGGCAATTCTTCCACTTCAAAGGTCGAAGGCAAAGTAAAAGTTGTGTTGAAACTGACTTCTGGAAAGGAACTGACTTTAAATGATGTTCTCCATGTTCCAGAAATTCGCAAGAACCTGATTTCAGGATCGTTGCTGAGCAATCATGGCTTCAAATTGATCTTCGAAGCTGACAAATTTGTTCTTTCCAAGAATGGGGTGTATGTTGGAAGAGGATATGTGTATGACGGTTTATTTAAAGCAAATGTAACCACTATTGTACCACGCACTGAAATGAATGAAAGTGAATCTTCTACTTTTATTGCTGAATCTTCTAACATATGGCATTCTAGATTAGGGCATGTAAACTTTGATACATTGCAAAAATTGATTAATCTAGAATTTATACCAAAATGCAATATAGATTCCAACTATAAATGTCAAGTTTGTGCAAAAGCAAAATTGACAAGAACCTCGTTTCATCAAGTCGAACGAGTGACAGAAGCTCTAGACTTAATACATACTGATGTATGCGATTAGAAAATGTGTTAAACTAGAGGTGGAAAAAGGTACTTTATTACATTCATTGATGATTGTACATGATACTGTCATGTATATCTCCTTAGAAGTAAGGACAAAGCATTCGAAATGTTTAAACAGTATAAGGCAGAAGTTGAGAATCAACTCAATAAGAAAATAAAATCTTTAAGAAGTGATAGAGGAGGAGAATACGAGTCTCCATTTGAGGAATTCTGTACTGAACATGGAATTATACATCAAACTACAGCCCCGTATTCACCTCAATCCAACGGTGTAGCCGAACGGAAAAATAGAACTCTTAAAGAAATGATGAATGCCTTCCTAATTAGCTCTGGCTTGCCAGATAACTATTGGGGAGAAGCTATTCTTTCGGCAAATCATATTTTAAATAAAATACCCCAAAAGAAAATATCTAAATCTCCTCATGAACTTTGGAAACAGACCAACAACCTGCAAATACCTAAAAGTGTGGGGTGTCTTGCCAAAGTAGAGGTACCAAAACCAAAGAAGGTCAAAATTGGACCAAAAACAATTGATTGTGTATTCATTGGATATGCACAAAACAGTGCTGCATATCGATTGTTGGTAAACAAATCTGAAATTGATGATATTCATGAAAATACCATCATCGAGTCGAGAAATGCTAGATTTTTCGAACATGTATTTCCCTTGAAACATGGTACTGAAAATAATGCACCTAAGAGACCAAGGGAAAATGAAGTTCCTTACTCTATTGAGGATGCTGAACAAAATAACACTCAGCAAAGTAGTGTTGAGCAGCAAGTGGAGGAACCAAGAAAAAGTAAACGGTCAAGGACTTTGAAAACCTTTGGACCGGACTTCTATACATTTATGTTAGAAGATGATCCATTGACATACAAACAAGCTCTGTCTTCCAGCGATGCCCCTTATTGGAAGGAGCCAATTAACAATGAAATTTAATCCATTATGTCGAATCATACATGGGAATTGGTTGATTTACCTCAAGGATGTAAGGCCTTAGGTAATAAATGGATATTTAAAAAGGAATTGAAACCTGATGGTTCAATAGTCAAGTACAAAGCTCGTCTGGTAGTCCAAGGATTCAGACGAAAGCAAGACTTGGACTATTTCGATACATATTCACCTGTAACGAGGATAACGTCAATTAGAATGCTCATTGCATTTGCATCCGTACGTGACTTAGAAATACATCAAATGGATTTTAAAACTGCATTCTTGAATGGTGAACTAGAGGCGGAAATCTATATGAAACAACCTGAAGGATTTCTAAGCTCAGAAAATGAGCATAAAGTTTGCAAACTGATAAAATCACTTTATGGCCTTAAGCAAGCTCCAAAACAGTGGCATGAGAAGTTTGATAATACTATGTTATCAAATGGATTCACGATAAATGAATCAGATAAATGTGTGTACATAAAACATACACACATTGGATATGTCATTGTTTGTCTTTATGTTGATGAACTATTGATCCTAGGCAACAACAAGGCCATAATAACATCTACAAAGGATATGTTATCCTCTAGATTCGATATGAAAGACCTAGGACTTGCTGATGTGATATTGGGTGTAAAAATTCTGAGAACACCACAGGGATATGCATTATCCCAATCGCATTACATCACCAAAATACTTGAGAAATTCAAGCAATATAATGTAACTATTGCAAAATCACCAGTAGATATGAACCAAAATTGGGTAAAAAACACTGGTGATGGTATTTACCAATTGGAATACTCTCGTATACTAGGAAGTATCATGTATGTTATGAACTGTACTCGGTCTGATATCGCATATGCTGTAAGCAAACTAAGTAGATTTACCAGCAATCCTGGTAAACATCATTGGAAAGCGATAATGAGAGTTCTAGGATATCTAAAGTATACACAGAGTTATGGTCTATACTATACAAACTATCCTTCAATAGTGGATGGATACAGTGATGCTAATTGGATCACTGGATCAAATGATACAAAATCTACAAGTGGATACGTGTTCACATTAGGAAATGGAGCTATTTCATGGAAATCATCCAAACAGACTTGTATCGCTAGATCTACGATGGAATCAGAGTTTGTTGCACTAGATAAGACTGCAGAAGAAGCAGAATGGATTCGAAGCTTCTTGGAAGACATTCCTAATTGGAGCAAACCTATGCCTCCAATATGTATACATTGTGATAGTCAATCATCTATTGGAAGAGCTAATAGTACACTATATAATGGTAAATCTAGGCATATTCGTCGTAGACATAAAATGATAAGAGAACTTCTCTCTAATGGGGTTATCACAATAGATTACATTCGATCTAAAAATAACTTAGCGGATCCACTTACAAAAGGCTTGCCAAGAGAGAAAGTTCAAACCTTATCGAAGGGAATAGGGCTAAGGCCTATAGATTAAAGGTTTTTCTAAAATCGAAACCCCACCTAGTTGACTGGAGATCCCAAGATCTAGGTTCAAAGGGACAACGAAGTTTTAGAGAAACTTGATGGCACTGTTATACACAAACCATTCCTATGATAAGTCAGTGCATTATATGTTGAATAAGGATAAGTATTAGTACTTTTAAAGATGTCTGTATTTGAGGAATTAGAGAATACCCTTTACAGAATCACCTACGTAAGTGCGAATGCGCTGCTTCAAAGAGTATTATGAGGCCAAATTCTCTATGCACTTATGAGACCAGGCAGGTGTTCAAGGAAAAAACGAACACATATAGAGAACGAAGGGTTATAAGAAACATTTATCATGTGTTATCTACTTTGGAATTACACAAAAGGCTTACAGTTCAAGGACAGTCTATGTCTACTGATTCGCCTGTGATACAAATAGGTAATCACTAGGAAAGTTCAAAGCCCTTGTGCTACATTAACCGATGCGATAAATGGTTCGTGAAACAAAGATCGATTGCTCATTCATGTGGGGGATTGTTGGAAAACGAGTAAGCAAAGAAAGAAGAAGAGATAGGGAAGAAGAAGGGATAGCAACATTTAAAGTCCCACATCATAGAAATATTAGCACAATTTCTCCTTATATATTAGAAGCCAAATAGGCTTATGTAAAATAAAAAAGAGAGGGATGATAAAAGGATGTGGACTTGACCATATTAAATACATTAAAAAGTTAAAGATAAGGGCCTTGGGCCTTGGGGCTCTTGGGGTCTCCTGGTTGGATATGGCCGACATTGCTGATTGGGCTAGTGCACTGACATGAGAATATTTTTTCTTAGAATTTTAAAACGTGTGTCTGTTCAGTTCAGAATTCGAAAGGAATGTCTATTAACTGAACGAGTACAGCCATTTGAATTCTCAGCGTATGCATATTAATAACCGAGCGGTTAAAGGGTCGCAACCTTTCCTATTCTGACGGTTACTGATGCATGCGAACATGCACTCCTCCTTGCCTATATATACACTACCCAAAACAAGACAGAATTCACTTTTCTTCTTACATTGCTTCTTCTTCTTCAAAGTAATTCTCTAATCTGGTTTCTGTAATCAACTTCAGTTCATCAGAGCTCCGTTTGCTGGCACTACGCAACGGAGTTGGTCCGTTTTATCCTGGGAAACAACTTGCAACAACGTCGATTGGTGCATACGACGGCAATATTGTTTCAAGGAAATAGAAAATATCTGGACTCGGACATTACTGAAACAGAATACTTTCTGTTTATCTTCTATCTTGCGCACAAATCGGTTATGCTTTCTGTGATTATTGTAAACACAGTTTGACGTGACAATTGTGGCATAATTGATTAACGTTGATTTTTGTTACTGTCTGTTTGTAATACAATTGTGTAATTACAAAAGTTCTAACATTTTGCAGAGAAAGGAAGAAGAGCATGTGTATTTATAGGATACACGAGAGGATGGGATAGGAACAAAGTCTTTCAGCAAGGGTATAGGCATCTACTTAGACTGAAAGAAAAAGCTGTATGATTTTACATTTCACTTAGGGTAGGCTATAGTTTATAAGTGGATTTTTTTTTATTTGGCCACCCTTTATAAACTTATAACACTTTTAGCCTAGTTTCAAAACTTATTACGGCCGTAGCCTGGTTTATGTCACATCAGCTCAAAACAGTTGTTAACACAAGCGGCATTTAAGATGACGCTAACTGCGGCATCTTAAATGAAGCCCAGATGTGAGTTCTATGTGTCATCCCAAATAACGGTCCACGCGTCATCTCAAATGCCGCTTGTGTTGATAACGGTTTTGAGCTGATGTGACATAAGCCGGGGTATGTCCGTAATAAGTTTTGAAACTAGGCTAAAAGTGTTATAAGCTTATAAAAGGTGGCCAAATCGAAAAAAAAACATTATAAGCCAGTGTGTGAGTCTTTGCCGAGAAGGTTATGAATATTAACGTTACATGCTATATATAGGTTAGGCCATACTTAAATTAGCATGCGTTGGGCTTGCGCAGAATATTGGACTTTGCATGCACGTGCTTTAAATTTAAATAGAAACGATTGGGTGACCTTGTTTGTAGGCTAGAGTAGCAGGAGATTTTTGCATCGGCACGCAACTGGTGTTTGGGGTAGTTGATATCTAATTACCAGGAAGTGAAGTTCTGCATATATTTTATTTGTTCTAGGGAGTTCATATATATATGGTTTCTAAATTCCAACGCTTTTTAACATAAATTTATAAATATACGCCCCGCTGTACGCATACTCCAAACACCACGAAAACACACACCACTACATCTTGATGTTCCGGATTCTATGAAACCAATTTCATCGAAAACAGACTCTGTTTGCACAGCAGTGATATTTTAATTTATCGGTTCACCGATAAATATCGTCCCCTGATAATCCAACTCCGATTGGCCCCAAACTAGAAATCTAGCAATAATTAATTTTACGTATTCCAATAAAGCTTGTTCCGTTGAAAACAGAGGCAGTTTGGAAAAAAATCATTCCTGAGGCTTATATATAGTCGAAAAATTATAATTAAATCCAAAACAATTCAGTTTAAATAATAATAAATTATTATCATCAGATTTCTCCAACTTAAATAATATATCATTTCAGTATGAGCATATATGGATTCTAAAACTCAACATTGACATTTCTGAATTTAATGATATCCAAATTATATTAAAAATCATATTTAAATTATTAAACGTTATCGCTTATTAATGAATTCCATAGTGACTATTTTAAAATTTGAATTGGACATATCTTACAATCTATACGATGAAATCCCGATTTTTTCTTTCTCATTAGAAAATTATTGTCCAGCAAATTCAAATGTTTATTATTTCACAGAATTCCGACTTATATTGGATCCTGTATATTCAATTAAAGTTCAAATCGTAAATTTTAGAACTATCGCGTCATTCCGAGCTCGTTTTAATTATATTTTAAATTTATATATATTTGAACTCCATTTTATAAAATAAATTCGATATAAAATCCATTATATCTCTATTATAATATATAAAACAAATTTAAATATTCCAATTTAAATGGCAGAAAAATCTGGGACGTTACATTCTTCCCCCTTAAAAGAATTTCGTCCCCGAAATTACACGATTAGAAGAATACTCCGAATCCAATTATTTAAAATAAATATTTTTGAATAATCATCAAAACAAATGTAATCTCTATAAAAGTTTCAAAAATTTCGCTAGCATCTCCTCTTCATGGTTCGATCGGTACAACCATAACTACCACTCCGGGCTCAACTTCCCCAAAAAGAAAACTAAAACCAAATTGCCATCCCACGCATTGTATAAAATCAATCATCCAGATCAATATATTAAGGTTTAACTATTTGTCGGCAATTCAATTCCAATTTCGGAGTAAACCAGCTAACTGCTCTTCGTCTTTCAATTTGTACTCCCATTCTGTGTAACCAAATCAACTCCATTGCCTTCTCAAATTTGTACTTAACTCAACTTATAATGCTAATAACAATCCAAGGTTTAATATTTTAATTTCATTTCGTAACCGATTTTATTTCCAACTCATTTTACTGGGATTTATATCCTTGCTTACAATTCATTCCATATTATTCATTCCAAACACATTTTACATATACCCTTCAATTCTTATTCGTAACTATTTTTTAGCGATCCATTTAGATATGTCAACCAAATCCTTATATTCCATTCCGATTCATTTACCTGAATCAATTCCATTTCATTCAGGTTTGTTCAAACCAAGTCTATACAATCAATTCTAATCATGCAATTCAACTTATTTCCAAATATTTCATTTGGGATTTATTCACTTTCATTTCTTTCCCAACACAAGTCAAATTCTTGTTGACTTGTCTTAATTCCAATTCATAAGATTCAATCCAACTCATACAAGTTATATTTAATTCCTATTTCGTATTTGAAATGTTTCCAATGTCATACAAATTTGGAATTTTATTCAAACCAAACAATAATTTGATAAAATTATAAATTCCACTTTCTTATATAAAATATATTGAGTCAAACAGTATAAAAATAATTTTATGTTCAAATTACAAATGCACGCTCTCGTATATATATTCAAATTCAATCTAGGGTATTACTGAACCTATCTTTGCTGAGTTACGCCACAGAGCCAAGGTTACTGCTTAACCAATAGCTCTAATACCAACTGTAGCGACCCTACAATTTTGACACTCGAATTCCGACACTAATACACCTCGTGTCCAAACTTAAATATCGAAAACCCCAGAAAGCTAATAGAAAGAAGTTAGAGGATGATAAAAGAAGGAAAGAAATATTAGAATAGAAGAATAAGAAGATTAGAGTCTCACAGCGGAATATACAAAATGTAATAATCAATAATACTTTATACAAAAGAACTGTATTTATATGATTACAACATCAGAGTATACATTCCGATCAATACAACACATAGTAGAAAATAAACTAGTACAAGTAAATATATGGAATACGTCTCGACTTCAACTCCTTTTCTGGAACACAAAGCGAAATCTAACCTATAAATATACTCGGTCTGACCCGAGCACATTTGAAGCAAAGAAAAATTCACCCAGATCAGTCTAGAATACTTTTAGTGATAAATTCATAAAGCAACCAACTTTCTTAACTTTGAGAAATCATTTTGAAAGAAAAAGATAATAGTAATACCCGTCCACACATAAAATGACGGTTTTTACCTTACTATATCCAAAACATTTTGAAATCAATATTTTATTCTGATATTATAATAGTGTCTAAATACAAATAAATAACAATCTAGCGGAACAATTGCATCTCACGCTCCACATATATGGTGTACAATCAAAACCGCGGCCGCTTATTGGAGACTGGATTCCGACTATAATAAGGTATGGATCCACCTACCGATAGTGTATCTCTAGAGTGGAATACACTAGGTTCAACAAGAACGTCTTTCAACCCGACCACACATGTCCGACCACTTATTTCTCTTGAGTGTATCGAATATATTGTCACCTATGGTTGCTAGCAACATAACAATTCCCGGGAGATACAAAAATGAAAAGAAGTAACAAATATGAATATTCTCTAGATGGTGACAATACATCCTAATGGGTGCGACCCACGTAGCCATGCTGCCTGCCCGATTTTTGTCATTTCCCGGTTGATGAGGCTTGAGGTTAAAATCGACTTTTGGAACACCTGGCCAACACTCACATCGTCCATTCAAGTCATCCAAGAATAGGATGAATAGAAGGCACCCACCTACCACATCCTAGGCATCACCCTATAGATCAGTAGGGAACAGTCCTTGCAATCTATAGATTTCAATCATGATAGAATCACAGTCAAGATATTACTAGGGTTCAGCTAGAGAAATTCAACAGTAGTTCCCCCGCTCATGAATATTCACGGTCTTAAATTGCTCCATCTCGATCAGCATCTACCACGTTTCATTTTCACTGGTCTGAATGGTTTTCGAATATAAATTCGAACCCGATCTTTCCGTACCAATCACGTTGGCTAGATTTTGATAGTCGATTATTTAATTATCACTACACCATAATGGGAATTTCACAACCCCCTAATGCGGCTGCTTAGCAACGACTTTGAGCCATTGCTAATTGGCAATGACTTAAAGCCGTTGCAAAGCTCTTTAGAGATATTGGTCCCCAGTGTTTTATAGTTTGCAATGGCTTTAGGCCGTTCTAACTGGGAATTGTACTTCCCTACCCCCCGGTCAAACCAGTACGCTCCCCTTTTCTCCAAAATACACCGTATCCAAAACAATACGCTCTCTTTCCCAGAACATTCCAGTAAAAAATAAAAAATGAAACGAGACCAAAACCCTAAGATCATCTGTCGATCCCAAATCTAAGCTGATTTAGTGTCTGATTCCAAAGTGAAGGTTTCGATTTCAAAAAAGTCAAGGTATGTAATCTCGATTAACGCAGTATTTCGATTTGTTTTCTAACAATCTCGATTAACGCAATATTTCGTTTTGTTTTCTACTGATCTAAAGGGGAATCTGAAGATCAGTTGATTTTTCTCCAAAAGATTGCGCCCGTTGCTTCTATATTTGGTAAATATGTCGTTTATCTGTATATTTTTGAATGAACAAAGTGAGTGTAAAAATACAAATTTTGTTTAATTCAATTTTTGATTATGAAAGTTAGGTTACTACAAATGGCGAGTTTCTGATCAATTTCCAAATATAACATGCTGAAATAGAGCTTGTTCGTAAAAGTTATGAGCATTTAAAATTTCTAGGTATAAATTAATTTTAAATTCAAACCCAGATTCAAATTCAATCTAGATGTTTATAGTAACCATTTGCAAGCATATGTTGTAGTTTGGAAACAGTTTATGTAAATCAAGTTTTTAAAATACTGTTTTTTACTTGGAACACAATTTGAACCTAATTGTACTTGTTCAAGTTTAATCCCATTCGATATTTTCAAAGATGGTTCAAATGTAGTACAAATAATCCATCTATCCTTGTTCATTTGATTTAACAGGACAGGGCTACCGTTGTTTTTAAATTGATACCCCAGCAAATTTAAGAAAACTCTGTCGGAGGGGTCTAGACCTCGTATTTAATCCATACCTACTCTTTAGAGCTCCTATTTAATTAATACCTTCTCTTTCTTTCTTTAATGTTTTGGTATCAATTTTTATTCACTCTATTATATTTTTAAAATGTTACTTGTTAGGTTATATTTGCAAAGGACGATAAAAGAAATATGAATATGTTTAATTGATTTATACATTGTTAATGAATGACCAATCTTTTGCTATAAATGTCGCATGTGGCGAGTTGATTAAACATAAAGCAGAAGTTATAGTATTATATGATGTCGTTCTAGATGTGAAGATATGTTATTAATTATAGTAACTATCTATTAATCATTACCACACAATCTGTTATCATATTCGTGTATCATGGATGTTCATATAATATGTTGTAAATAAAAACAAAAGGATAATTAACTTTTATTAAGTAGCCCAGGTAAAACGAAGTTAAATACGTGATCTTTAATCGTTGATATCTCTTATTAAATGGCATGATATAATGTACAATAAAACATGGTGAATATATGCTGAATTGTTGACTTTCTACGTAAATGATAATTTATAGAAATGTTTCGTATGAAGTTTAGATATATTTTTACGACTTTGTTCATTTTTGTTTTGTTTGTTATTTGTTGGTTCTTACAAAGGTACAAGGATGAGGCACAATGCATATATTCTTGACGTTCTTCCTTGAAATGTAATTGGAGAATCATTTATTGCTTTGGCCAAATAAAAAGGTATTGTGGCTGCATATGTTAATGCCTTAAAGTCTGGAATAATCTGGAAAAGAATCCGCAATCTTCTCAAGTTAAATCTATTAAAGTAAAACTATTTCAAAATTATTGCAATATTTCTTTATATCGTTTAAATGACATATTAAGTAGTTGACGTGTAAACTGGTTCAAAATTATTGCAATATTTCTTTAAATAAAACTTCAACTTAAATTCCAAAAACAAATAAAACAAGTTCTGGTCAGACCAAAGACAGTTTCCTTTGGTAATAATTTCAGTAAGAAGGCAACTTAAGAAGATGATCTGCAATTTCAAGATAAAACCATTCTATTATTGACATCAAATTATACCTTTTTGTATAGTATTTCAGAAGATTGATGATATATTAATTTTCCCATAAAATTTTATCGTTTTTTTAAATGTAACGACGCATTTTGAAAGCATTATAATTTTTTTCAAAGAGTAAGATGACACTGACGTCTTGTTCTAAGAGTAAGATGTTGTGCGTGTATAAACTTACATACATATGCATACACACACGTGTGTGTATACGTGTCTGGAGTTTGGGGAGAAAATAGCCACCTGGCCCACCCCCATTTGATGTTTGTATGAGTTTTTAACTTTTTATTTATGCATAATTTAATAATCTTATATGAGTTTGTTAAACCTATTGCATCATGACCCTTAATAGTAGCATAATAGGTGGTTTTTCAATGGTTAATTAATCTCCTGAGTTCAAAAGCCATGTAATTTAAAGAATTTTGTAATGACCCGTATTTTAGCGAGATAATAATTAATTTATTTAATTATTTAAAAGGTTATTAAAAGGATTTCATGGTCGTTTAATTAAATAATGGTGAATATTTAATTTAAATAATAATTAAATAATATATTTAATTCAGAATTAGTCAGAATAGTGGAATTCGCAATATGGTGTGAACTGGATCATCTGTGATATTTAATTCAGTTTAGAATTGAATTAGAATAACGAATATATTTAAATAATGACAGTTTGAACGTATAATTATATTATAATTAAAAACGAGCTTGAAATGGTGCTGTAGTTCGTAAATTGGCGATTCAAACTTCAACTGAATGTACAGGATTCGTTTTAAGCCAGATTTCTATGAAACAAGAAATGTGTGGAGCTGGTGGAGTATATCTTTCTAGTGGAAGAGAAAAATCGAGATTTCGTCGTGTAGATTTTGATTTATGTCCAAATAAAATTTTAAAAAAGTTGCTGTGGAATTCCTTTATAATTTATAAAGGAATTATTTATATTTTAAAAAGGAGTTTCAATATAAATCGAATATCGGGTTGACCCAGATTTGAAATATCGAGTTAGAAATCCATACAGGATTATTCTGAAGCTGTATGGTATTCCACTGTGAATATATACGATAATATAAATTTATTTATATTTAATTTAATTATATTTAAATATATTTATATATTTAAATGGGTCATCTAGAGCTTTAAAAATAAGTCACTTTTGCAAACAAAGTCAGAATTCGACGAAACTAATTTTGTTGGATCCGCAATATTAAATTATTGCTAGAAGTCAAGTTTCGTGATTTTTAGAGTCACTGTGTAGCCGTACGGATTTTTAAAGTGAAAAACAGTCAGTATTTTTACAGTTAAAAATACGATGTCTGAGCATACGGAGTCATAATTCGACGAAACTAGTTTCGTTGGGACCGTAATGTCGAACTATAGCTGCATGCCAATTTTCATGATTTTTGGGCGTCGTATGTAATCACGAGAATTTTTAGAAAGCGAAACGTGTATAGAAATGAGAATATACTAGGAATATTTCATCCTATAAAATATCTAAAATTCCTATAAATACCCCTTAAACTTTCCTTAACCTAATTAAACTCTCTCGTTGGTCAATCTCAGTAGCTGCCACTTATTTTTCAAAGAAAACCCAAAACGCAACTTTCTCAAGTCAATGTAAAATGGAAATAAAATTACATAGATGGTAAAGAACATATATTTAGGATCGTCGAGTGCTTCTCTTCATTTTGGAATATGTAGTGTGGGGTTCGATCATCACGTGGGGGTGCTGGATTGCAACGGCGGAAGCTAGGGTTCAGATTCTTGGATTTTGTGGTGGTCGATGGGTCGAATGGATGGTGGCATTGGATTCAGGAAGCGTTTCCGCACCTATGTGCAGATTCAGGTGGTATTTGATCGAAATAAGTGTCGATCGTTCCCTGGTTCTACTGTTCGACGGAAAAGGCAAATGGGTCTCGAGTGTGGCACGATCTATACGAGGTTAAAGAGGATGTGAGCGAGAGTTGAATGGTGTTATTGGATTTCAAAATCATTGATGGCGGAGGGAGATGTTTGGGATAGACGGAGCGGTCATGGCACTATCATCGGGTTCGATGTCTGCTGAGTGGAAGAAGGAGAAAGGTAATTAAGGGTCGGGGGGTTTTAATGATTTGCAGTGGGCCTTATTTGAATTGGTGAGCCCATTTAGGAAATTAAAACCCAAGTTTTTATTTTAAATATTTGTATGACGTGTAAACTCAATAACTTGTCCGTCCGGAATCAGAATTCAGCGAAACAAGATCCCTTAGGATCGTATGGATGGACACTACGCAATGAAGCTGACTGGAAGTGGATTGAGACTCGTTTGAAATTATGGCGAGATAAACTGTTTGATTCAGATCAAACAACAGTTTATCGTTCTTTAACGATGAACTACCAAAGTGAGTAAATATCACTAATTCTGAACAGTTTATATTTTTGTAACATATATTTAGAACTGTTAAAAATTATCTGCTTGACTATGTGTTGACTGTTTGATTGAACTACTAGACAGTTAGTTGAATTTCTATATTGATTTTGTTTATCAGAATAGTTCAAATCAAACTGAAAGTGATAATAATCATATTGTGTAACATCTGTGGATGCAGGGAAAAAGGTTTGGGGAATCCGATCGGATTCCTCAACAGTTATTTTATTGTTTTCATATACTGAAATATATGATGTGATATACAACCTGTTGTCGATTATATGTGTTTGGACGATATTGATCATCGTGATTTGATATGTTGAATACCATAACATACCAGAGTGTTGATAAGGGAATTTTCAAAGTGATATTGAAAATAAAATATTTATAAATTAGAATATTTATAAATAAGAAATATTTAGAAAGCGAATAATTATAAAATCAAAGAATTTTATAAAACGATTTTTTACTTAGCAAGTAAATAGAAGTGTAAAACGATATTTATTTAAGAAGTAAATAGAAGTATAAAGAAAGATATTTACGTAGAAAGTAAATAAATAGAATAAAGGAATATTTATTTGATAAATAAATAGAATAAAGGAATATTTATTGGGAAAATAAATAGGATTATAAAAGGAAATTTACAAGATAGAAAAGAGTTAGTCGATTAGAGTTATCAAATAAAGTCATCAAAAAGGAGTCAATTGAACATAGTTATTCAAAAGAAGTTAATCGAACATAGTTAAAAGAAATAGAGTTAATCAAGATTAGAAACTGGCTAGAGATTAGTTAAGTCGAATAGTTTTCTGAGTATCGATCTGATGCTGGTTTCGGCCTTCAGGTTTTATACTTAGAGAATTGTTCTCCTACTAGTTTACAGTTCGAGACTGATAGTTGTGAAATGATAGTGGCATGTAAATAACAATGTAAATGTTTTCCAGTGTTAATAACGTATATTTTCTAAACATATAAAATAAGGAAATATGAATATATATATGATTGATGATTGATTGATAGAATTTCCATCTGGAAATAATATCATTGTTTGCACACGTGTTTTTCTTTGATAGTTAACTCACCGACTATCGAAGTTTTTGGCCATTTTAACGTTGTTAATATGGAGAGACCGGTTGGATTATTATCGAAAGAACCACTCTGTATTGGCACAAGCGCTGCGAATCGTATATGCCCAAGATAATTGAAGACAGAGTAAAGTGCATGGGCTGTTGTATAAATCTTAGATAACAGTGCCTAAGATGGATATACTGAATAGTACCTTCGGTTCATCATATTCCTGGATGACTTGTATGGATGAATGTCTGACAGAGTATTTCCAAAAAGGTCACATACATTGATTTCTTCAAACGTACCAAGAGTGGAAGCGGAGACGGAAACTTCTTTTAGCTGACACGTAATGTATGGTTGTAGACGTCAAATTAGTGATTTTTGAGGGATCTGACAACGTGGCATTCGAAGTGAATCTGATGTGATGATAAAGCGTAACCTCAAGCCTCATCAACCGTTAAAGGACAGAAATCGTGCAGGCAGCATGGCTATGTTGGTCGCACCTATTAGGGTGTATAATCACCTGATCTAGAGTTTCATTTACTTCTAAAAATCTATTATTGATGTTGTCCCATTCGGGAAACGGTTGCTGATTCCAACCGTTGGTGATATACATTCGATACACTCAAGTGAAATGAGTGGTCAGTCATGTGTGGCCGGGTTGCAAGATGTTCTTGTTGAACCCAGTGTATTCATTTCTAGAGGTACACTAGCGAAAGGTGGTTCCATACCTTGTCATAGTTGGAAATCCATTACCCAATACGTGCTTGCCGCTTTGATTGTATACTATATATGTAGAACGTGAGATGAAAGCGTTTCTGCTAAATGATTATTATATTGTGGTTGATAGACATTATTATAATATAAAAAGGTTTTTGATATAAAGATATTTTGGATGCTCATAAGGGAAAAACCCGTTCCGTTATACGGCGTTGTCTTATGAGATATCGTTTAATGGCTCAAACTGTTTTAAACTGTTTTACTCATACCAGTCCCATGACTGACCCGGAGTTTTATTTTTCTTTATTTCCCTAAACTCTTGGGTGCCCAATTTTGTACGGGCAGTCAAGGAGTCGGGATTTACAGATACTTGAAGAGCCGGAGCAGGAGGCTGCAGGATCATATAGCTATTGTTTATTTTCCGCTGTGTTGTAAGTGATGTACTTGATAATGATATGTATATTCAAGTAAAACCTTTATTTCAAGGATATGTTATCTATTATATGTTATTCGTTCCGCTGTGAGGTTTGTGTTACTCTGATGTTGTGTTCTTCTTCTTCTTCTTCTATTCTAAGTTTCTATCTTACCTATTCTCACCCTCTAATTTCTTTCATTGACTTTCTGGTATTTTTTGATGTTTGGTTAGTCATCATTGAGTTTATGGCGATAATCAAAGTCGACAAAATCCGGGTCGTTACAGTTGGTATCAGAGCATAAGGTTAAGCGATTTACCTTGGCTCTGTGGTGTGACTCAGTAGAGATGGGGTTAGTAATACCCTAGATTGAGTTTGAGTGTATATATACGAGTGCGTATTTGTAATTTGATATAAAGTGGTTTTATATTGTGGAGATTCATTGGTTGAGTTGTTTATGGGTTCTGGTCGATTAGTTTGATCCACTGTATCAGTAGGAGGTTATAAACACTCGAATACGATGAACCATCGTGGTTTGTTTTGAAAAGTGGGTAAATGAAATAATTTTACCCAAATTAGATTTTTGATATAAAGGATTTATATTGAAATGATTATCATATATTAGATGTGGGTCACTATTATAATCGAGTAAGATTATAAATTAAATGGTTATGTAAATTACCAATCAGAATTCATATAAGTGACATACGTGAAATCAGATGAGTTAAAACAGAAATTTAGACCAGAAATTGAATTAAAATTATGGAAAATTGGATTAAGTGTTTGTAAATGGATTTGGATTAAAAATAAGGAAAATTTAAGATCCTGGGAGATTTTAAATTGTTTTACAAGCAGTGTGAATTATATTTTGAAATGAATTTCAAAGTGGAAATGTTTAGAAATTGTTTTATAGTATTGAACTCACTTCGATCGCTGGAAAATGGATTCTGATTATGACAGCTGCACCATCAGTTTTTATTTTCGAGTTGTAAGTGACGAATTACTACCAGAGATACTGTTTTGAATTTGTTTTGGGAAAAACAAGTTGTGTTGAATTTCAAAAAAGAAAATTTGGGTTTTTGAAAAGAGTAAACTTTTTAAAAACTCCCAGGAAAGACTGTTGAATTAAAACCAAATTTAACAGAAATTTGTGAAAGCAAATTAAAATTTAAAATAAAGCCAGTAAAGTGGTAACTGAGATTGAATTAGAATGATATCAAGACAAATTGGATTGTGAGATGTAAATTTGAAGTGTGATGTGATAATCAAGTTAAGAGTTAGGAATCGAGAAGAAACTTGAGTTGAAATGATATTTGGCTCAGATATAAGCGAATGGTTGTGTTGTGGATAAAAGCAGATTGGAATTTTATTGGGATGACCCTTGTATCCGCTGAATTTATAATTGGTAGAAAGGATATAATGATATGCCGACAAAAAGGTACAAGTTTATATTTCTATTGGATATAAGATTTATGAGCCGAATTGGCAAGCCGTTTGGATGTTTGATTTTCTTTTGGGTTGGAGATGGCCTAGAGAGGCGAGTAGGAGTTTGACCTATTGACCAGTACAAAGGAGGTGCTGGCGAAATTTTTCGAAAAGTTAAGGCATTAGAAAATTTTCTGGATTTTTGCAAATTTTCGTTGATAAGGATTAATTAATAATTTAACTGAAATTAAATTGGTTCAGCTGAAACTGAAGTTAAGAAGTGAACAACTAAGTTCTAACCGGTCGATAGGGTTTGTGTCCTACCTTAGCAATTTTGAGGACGAAATTATTTTAAGTGAGGAAGAATGTAATGACCCGTATTTTAGCGAGATAATAATTAATTAATTTAATTATTTAAAAGGTGATTAAAAGGATTTCATGGTCGTTTAATTAAATAATGGTGAATATTTAATTTAAATAATAATTAAATAATATATTTAATTCAGAATTAGTCAGAAATAGTGGAATTCACAATATGGTGTGAACTGGATCATCTGTGATATTTAATTCAGTTTAGAATTGAATTAGAATAACGCATATATTTAAATAACGACAGTTTGAACGTATAATTATATTATAATTAAAAACGAGCTTGAAATGGCGCTGCAGTTCGTAAATTGGTGATTCGAACTTCAACTGAATGTACAACATTTGTTTTAAGCCGGATTTCTGTGAAACAAGAAACGTGTGGAGCTGGTGGAGTATATCTTGTTGGATCTAGAATAACCCTAGAGGGGGGTGAATAGGGTTTATTACAATTTTTTGTAGAGTTATAATCTGACGGGATAATGAACTAACAATCAGATCACAGAATGCAGCAGATATAAAAATACAGAAAGTAAATGACACACAGAGATACCCAGCTTCGGCAAAATCTGGCCTACTGCTGCATTCCTAAGGTTTCTACTAGGTGATATAACAGATCCCGCATACAAGACCAAGTACACTCGCAAACCCTGCTCCTATTCTAACCCTACGCTCAAAACCCTAGACTAGTCGATATCCCCTCGATCAGATTTTCCCGAATTACAACCCCGTAATCCGTAACCCAGATTTTACAGACTTTGTGAACTGTCAGTCAACACCCTGATTGAGACCCCTAGAATTTTGCAGAACTCTAGAAACTGATTAAGACGATTTACAAAACAAATTAAAAAGTACAAAACAAAGTAGAAAATAAAAAACCCTAGGAGATAAAAGTAAATAAAGGGTCATCCCCTTTTTCTTTGAAAACATGGCCGGTCATCTTTGTTAATTGGTTGCACCCATTAAAACAAATGTCCCGATTCCTTTTAATTCTCCAGTTAGAAATGGCGGCCGATCTAAAGAAAACAACTAGGGTTTTCTACAAATCCTTCAGATCGAAACTCGATTGCTTGATTGATGAAATCCGATTCTCTAAAGCTTGAATCTCTGTGGCTTGATGCTTCGATTTGTGAGTTGCTTTCTGGCGATCAAAACCCTAAACGTATGTGAGTATTTTTCTCTTGAATTCTTTTAATTAGATGTGTGGATTCTCGATCAAATTGTTTTTGGTTTTGATGCTTGCTGCCCATGATGAATTGGTGTCACTATATAGGGTAATTCGAAACCCTAGACTCTCTTGTTTCAACACATGGCTTGAACTGATTTGCGTGAGATGCTTGATTTCCCCTTTTGATTGAACCATCTTTTATGTCGATGTGTAATTTCTGGAAAAATAGTTTCCCCCTTTGTGTAGCTTGATTGACTGCCGTGGATTTATGCGATTTTGATAACTTTCCAAGAACAATTTTGATGCACCAAATGTGTTTCTCTGACTTCTGGAAATAATTGATTACTTGCCAAAAATGTATTCCCGAAAACACCTTGATTAAAACCTGAATCATTTTAGTTCTGTGATTTGAATTTCTTGCCATATTTTTACATGATTAACTTGGAGATTTTACTGATTGCTTTGCCAATAATTCGACCATGAATTTTTGAAATTTCTTTGCAAAAAACAATTTCTAATCTCTGGAACTCTTTTAGCCATGTATGAATACATTTCTGAAAACATATTAAATTACTCTTTGCCAAATATTCATTCATTTCTAGAAATAATTTCTTGTCATGGAAAAATTGTTTCCCTGATTAAAAAAAAAATTGTTTCCCTTCAAATATGCGAGTTTGTCTTGATTCATGTATATGGCTATACTCCTGTAGCTTTGTTTCTCTTGTATGCTATTTGTTTCACAATTCATCCATGCCTGCTGAAGCATTTGCATTCATGTTTGTTCATGTCTTGTTTACACAACCCTTGTGTATACTGTCTTGCTCATGTACAATGCTTCTATATGAAATTGTGCACACATATGTTATGAGCAATATGAACCTGAAACTTGTACCTCTGTTACATTGCTTGCTGCACTTCATTTCTTACTTCACTTTACTATTAGACATGCACTGGTGTTCTCCTTTGTCTATAGGCAGTTGTGCTTCCTTGTTTGTGTTGTGTTGCCATGTTGAAAACTTGAACTGTTTGACCCAGTCAAGAGCTGACCTGAACTTGGTATGTTTTGAACTTGTTGCACCATAACCATGTCTTGAAAAAAGAGCCATATATGTTGCATTAACTTGCCATTTGCACACCGTCTTGTTTTGTACATGCTGTGTTTAATGCATGGTTGATCTTGCCATTCATGTTGCTGGACCACCCCTGCTTGTTGTTGTGCCATCCATGTTGAGCTGCTTGATTATAAACATGCACCACTTAAATTTGCTATTCATGTATCATTTTGACCATGCTTGAGCTGATGCTTCAAGTCCCAGAAATTAACTGCTCGACCATTTATTTTTGTCTCCTTGTTTCACACATGCTCCAGACTTGTTTATGTTGATCCTATGTATAATCTTGTTGTACGATTCATACACTGTGTATCACTCACATGTATTGCTGTATTTACTGAGTGATCTTCCATTGATCACATGAATTTTTTTATATGAACTTGATCACTTGAATTTCATTCTAATGATTTGTCCATGCCACTATGCCTTTGCTGTTTGATTCGACATGTGTTCATATAGATCTGAACTGAAATATTTTGTACTCTTAGTTTTGTCTTGACTTGTTGACATGCTTATGCTCCATGCTGTTTTGAAAGTTTCTTCTGACTTTTTTGCTCGACCCTTGAACTTGCTGTTGACTTTACATTGAGTTGTTTTCATGTGTGCACTGAGTCGAGACGGTCCATGTGGCTACTTCTCAGTTTCTCGCTGAATTGGCGTGGCGGTGCACACGTGTATATATATACACGTGTGTATATGCAGCCATTCAGAAAATTTCCTGTCCCTGTATATATACAAACCGTCTGCCTAGACACAGATAAATCAGATCAAGTCATGAAAAATGATGAGAAACACACCAGAAAACTGAGGTAAATAAAATTTTAAAATTAAAATAATATTTGCTAGAGTATGAAATTATTTCTGTTCAAGATTACTATGTGTGTGTTTCTGTAAATGACAGGTATGAAGACTGGACTCATAATGAAGTGCTGTGAAGACTGAAGACCGAAGTTGACAGTGAAAGAGAGTGCCAGTGTGTCAGTATGTATATATGAGTCTGTGTAAATGAATGTATATGTGACTGTATAAAGAGTTGAGTGTCTGTATATGAATCAATGTGAATGTATATTGACGTGGTTGTAGTGAAGAGCTGTGTATGAATGAAAAATACTAGTGAAGTGTACAAATAGTGGGGTTGTAATTCTGTACTGTTTGATATTGAAATAAAATATTATATTTAAATAAAATACTATGTGAATATTTAAATTTATGTACAGTAGTATTCTATTTAAATATAAATATTATATTCCTTTCTGTGATTTAAATATAGAACAGTAACAAACACATTAAAATAATATATATTTGGTTGTTATCATCAAACAAAAATCATATAATTGTGTATACAATACCGTTATATACAATATATCTTTCTAGTTGAAGAGAAAAATCGAGATTTCGTCGTGCATATTTTGATTTATGTCCAAATCAAATTTTAGAAAAGTCGTTGTGGAATTCCTTTATAATCTATAAAGGAATTATTTATATTTTAAAAAGGAATTTCAATATAAATCGAATATCGGGTTGACCCAGATTTGAAATATCGAGTTAGAAATCCATACAGGATTATTCTGAAGATGTATGGTATTCCACTATGAATATATACGATAATATAAATTTGTTTATATTTAATTATATTTAAATATATCTATATATTTAAATTGGTCATCTAGAGCTTTAAAAATAAGCCACTTTTGCAAACGAAGTCGGAATTCGATGAAACTAATTTTGTTGGATCCGCAATATTAAATTATTGCTAGATGTCAAGTTTCGTGATTTTTAGAGTCACTGTGTGACCGTACGTATTTTTAGAGTGAAAAACAGTCAGTATTTTGACAGTTAAAAATACGTTGTGTGAGCATACGGAGTCGAAATTCGACGAAACCAGTTTCGTTGGGACCATAATGTCGAACTGTAGATGCATGCCAATTTTCATGATTTTTGGGCGTCGTATGTAATCACGAGAATTTTTAGAAAGCAAAACGAATATAGAAATGAGAATATACCGGGACTATTCCATCCTATAAAATATCTAAAAATATCTAAAATTCCTATAAATACCCCTTAAACTTTCCTTAACCTAATTAAACTCTCTCGTTGGTCGATCTCAGTAGCCTCCACTTATTCTTCAAAGAAAACCCAAAACGCAACTTTCTAAAGTCAATGTAAAATAGAAATAAAATTCAATAAATGGTAAAACACATATATTTAGGATCGTCGAGTGCTTCTCTTCATTTTGGTATATGTAGTGAGGGGTTCGATCATCATGTGGGGGTGCTGCATTGCAACGGCGGAAGCTAGGGTTCGGATTCTTGGATTTTGTGGTGGTCGATGGGTCGAATGCATGGTGGCATTGGATTCAGGAAGTGTTTCCGCACCAGTGTGCAGATTCTGCTGGTATTCTGTCGAAATAAGTGTCGATCGTTCCCTGGTTCTACTGTTTGACAGAAACGACAAATGGGTCTCGAGCATGGCACGATCTATACGAGGTTAAAGAGGATGTGAGTGAGAGTTGAATGGTGTTATTGGATTTCAAAATCATTGATGGCGGAGGGAGATGTTTGGGATGGATGGAGCGGTCATGGCACTATCATCGGGTTCGATGTCTGCTGAGTGGAAGAAAGAGAAAGGGAATTAAGGGTCGGTGGGTTTTAAGGATTTGCAGTGGGCCTTATTTGAATTGGTGAGCCCATTTAGGAAATTAAAACCCAAGTTTTTATTTTAAATATTTGTATGATGTGTAAACTCAATAACTTGTCCGTCCGGAATCATAATTCAGCGAAACAAGATCCCTTAGGATCGTATGGACGGACACTACCCAATGAAGCTGACTGGAAGTGGATTGAGACTCGTTTGAAATTATGGCGAGATAAACTGTTTGATTTAGATCAAACAACAGTTTATCGTTCTTTAACGATGAACTGCCAAAGTGAGTAAATCTCACTAATTCTGAACAGTTTATATTTTTGTAACATATATTTAAAACTGTTAAAAATTGTCTGTTTGACTGTGTGTTGACTATTTGATTGAACTGCTAGTCAGTTACTTGAATTTCTATATTGATTCTGTTTATCAGAATAGTTCAAATCGAACTGAAAGTGATAATAATCATATTGTGTAACATCTGTGGATGCAGGGAAACAGGTTGGGGGAACCCGACTGGATTCCTCAACAGTTATTTTACTGTTTTCATATACTGAAATAATTGACGTGATATACAACCTATTGTCGATTATATGTGTTTGGACGATATTGATCATCGTGATTTGATATGTTGAATACCATAACATACCGGAATGTTGATAAGGGAATTTTCAAAGTGATATTGAAATAAAATATTTATAAGTTGGAATATTTATAAATAGGAGATATTTAGAAAGGGAATAATTATAAAATCAAAGAATTTTATAAAACGATATTTAACTTAGCAAGTAAATAGAAGTGTAAAACGATATTTATTTAAGAAGTAAATAGAAGTATAAAGAAAGATATTTACGTAGAAAGTAAATAAATAGAATAAAGGAATATTTATTTGATAAATAAATAGAATAAAGGAATATTTGTTGGGAAAATAAATAGGATTATAAAAGGAAATTTACAAGATAGAAAAGAGTTAGTCGATTAGAGTTATCAAATAGAGTCATCAAAAAGGAGTCAATTGAACATAGTTATTCAAAAGAAGTTAATCGAACATAGTTAAAAGAAATACAGTTAAACAAGATTAGAAACTAACTAGAGATTAGTTAAGTTGAATAGTTTTATGAGTATCGATCTGATGTTAGTTTCGGCCTTCGGGGTTTATACTTAGAGAATTGTTCTCCTACTAGTTTACAGTCAGGGACTGATAGTTGTGAAATGATAGTGATATGTAAATAACAATGGAAATGTTTTCCAGTGTTAATAACGTATATTTTCTAAACATAGAAAATAAGAAAATATGAATATATATATATATATGATTGATGATTGATTGATAGAATTTCCATCTGGAAATAATATCGTTGTTTGCACACGTGTTTTTCTTTGATAGTTAACTCACCGACTATCGAAGTTTTTGACCTTTTTAACGTTGTTAATATGGAGAGACCGGTTGGATTATTATCCAAAGAACCACTCTGTATTGGCATAAGCATTGCGAATCATATATGCCCAAGATAATTGAAGACAGAGTAAAGTGCAAGGGTTGTTGTATAAATCTTATATAACAGTGCCTAAGATGGATATACTGAATAGTACCTTCGGTTCATCCTATTCCTGGATGACTTGTATGGATGAATGTCTGTTAGAGTATTTCCAGAAAGGTCACGTACATTGATTTCTTAACCGTACCAAGAGTGGAAGCGGAGAAGGAAACTTCTTTTAGCTAGCACGTAATGTATGGTTGTAGACGTCAAATTAGTGATTTTTGATGGATCTGACAATGTGGCATTCGAAGTGAATCTGATGTGATGATAAAGCGTAACCTCAAGCCTCATCAACCAATAAAGGACAGAAATCGGGCAGGCAGCATGGCTATGTTGGTCGGACCTATTAGGGTGTATAATCACCTGATCTAAAGTTTCATTTACTTCTAAAAATCTATTACTGATGCTGTCCCATTCGGGAAACGGTTGCTGATCCCAACCGTTGGTGATATACATTCGATACACTCAAGCGAAATGAGTGGTCGGTCATGTGTGGCCGGGTTGCAAGATGTTCTTGTTGAACCCAGTGTATTCCTTTCTAGAGGTACACTAGCGAAAGGTGGTTCCATACCTTGTCATAGTTGGAAATCCATTACCCAATACGTGCTTGCGGTATTGATTGTATACTATATATGTAGAACGTGAGATGAAAGCGTTTCTGCTAGATGATTATTATATTGTGGTCGATAGACATTATTATAATATCAAAAGGTTTTTGATATAAAGATATTTTGGATGCTCATAAGGGAAAAACCCGTTCCGTTATACGGCGTGGTCTTATGAGATACCGTTTAATGGCTCAAACTATTTTAAACTGTTTTACTCATACCAGTCCCATGACTGACCCAGAGTTTTATTTTGTTTTGTTTTCCCTAAACATTTGGGTGCCCAATTTTGTACGGGCAGTCAAGTAGTCAGGATTTACAGATAGTTGAAGAGGTGGAGCAGGAGGCTTCAGGATCATATAGCTATTGTTTATTTTCCGCTGTGTTGTAAGTGATGTACTTGATAATGATATGTATATTCAAGTAAAACCTTTATTTCAAGGATATGTTATCTATTATATGTTATTCATTCCGTTGTGAGGTTCGTGTTACTCTGATGTTGTGTTCTTCTTCTTCTATTCTAAGTTTCTATCTTATCTATTCTCACCCTCTAATTTCTTTTATTGACTTTCTGGTATTTTTCGATGTTTGGTTAGTCATCATTGAGTTTATGGCGATGACCAATGTCGACAAAATCCGGGTCGTTACAAATTTGTTTAGCTTTTCATGCTCTAAAAAGACATTCATACTACTATTATTTGACATAGACATGAGTAGCTTTTTTCTCTGTTCATGGTTGCTCACTTGAAAGTTAAATAAAGTAAGGTAGTGCAACTTAAGTGACCGTTGCGCTAAGTTAGAGGAAGACTGATCGAGGCAAGTGTAGTTTAGCACTAATTTTGGACTAATTTTAATGCAAAATGAAGTAGTTTGCTCTCTTTTAAAAAGTTTTTGGTACAACCAGTTGATAATCAGGATTTGTTCGTAAAACCATAGTTTTGAAGATTGAATTGTGAGTTGAACTTTGTTGGTGCACAAGGTTAAGTTATAGTGATTGAACTGGCCAGACCGTGGAAATCCCCTTTTTCTAATTTAAATATAAAATTATTTCAATTAATTTTAAATTTTATCTAATTATAAGTAATATATTGAACTTTTAGACAACTATTCTAGAACGTTTCATAACAAATATTTGTTGGACTGGTTTTATAACTAATCCAAAGACAAACTACAGTTTTTTTTATACATTTCAATAATATTTCATAAATTGTACACTAATATTGTACAATGGTTATTTATTAAATTAATTATGTGAAAAAAGAAGAGTAAAATGATAATTAAGAACCGTATGATCCAAAGGGTTCGGTTTAAAGGTTTGTTTTTTTCTTTAAAGTTTTGTGATTAGGTCACTAGTACATGCTCATGTAAGTTTATTTTACTTTTAAAATCGTAGAGCTTCAAAATTGAATGTTAACCGCGGTTGGACCGATACTATCAAGCATCCAGTCTATGACATCCTCACTAAACAGGGGTTAATTATCTTTTAGAATTAAAAATAAATTATATTATGATTTTGTTTGCAAAAAATTTCATTTTTTCCACAAGTATCCTTCATTATTGGATTGGAGATGACTCTTGGTGTTCCTACTTCAAAAAAGAGGTGCTATTGATTACACATTATTGCCCCTATAAGAAAATTAAAATAAAGTAGGGTTTATAAATATTAGATTACTTATTCATTTACATGCATACAAATTTGTAAACTTATGGTCTTATAAAGCAACAAAGTTTCCAATTACTAATATGGAACTTAAATTTCATAATCTTAGTTAATTCGATACTCTAAACAAAGATATTAATGTAATAAACTGAGATTGATCAATAAATAAAAATATTCACATCCACACACGCGCAAACGCAAATATATGTGTGCATATATAAGAAATTAAGAATTATTTTTGTTTATATATTTTGGTTGAAAGTGTATACATATACGCGGAAAGCCATGTCATATTACCAAAAATACATGAACTAAGTAGCCACAAATTAGATTTTTAATTTATTAAATATTAGCTTTAAAGATTTAATCAAAGAGGGAAGGCTAACATAAAGTAGCAAACTAGTTCTACTTAATTGCTTGGTCGAAGAAAAATAATTCATGACCTGTTATGTTTGATACATAGGTCGGTATGTTTCTAGCATTGACAAACAATGGATGAAAGAATCCAATCGTAGAACTCCACGATATTTGGAAGGAGTGAAGGAGTTTGTTAATTTCGTTGAAATAAATGGTGGTAATAAGGAAATATATTCTTGTCCTTGCGCTAAATGTCAGAATATGACGAAAAAGATTAAATTAGAGGATATTCATTTTCATTTGCTTAGATGGGGAATTGATCAAACATATACCATTTGACATTTTCATGGAGAAGAACTGACGGAAAAGGAAAAACAACCCATCTGTCAAGCCATGCATGTCGATAATGGCGAATATCCCAGAATGGAAGATCTAATCAATGATGCCTATAGATTTCATAATTTTCAATTGACAAGTCAATTCCACGATAATGTTGACGAACCGCCTATCGTTGATGTTGACTGGCAGACTGATCAAAGTAAGAAGTATAAATCACTTTTTGATAGTGCAAAAGGGCAATTTTACCCTTCTTGTCCAAAAGGGATAACAAAATTATACGCCATTGTGAAGCTGAATGGTTTGAAAACGCAATACGGTTTGTCCGACAATGATGTGACCCGCTCCTCGAATTTATAAACGAGTTAATTCCCGAAGGTAACAAACTACCAACAAAATATTCGAACATGAAAATGATAATTAAACTAGTTGGGATGGATTATAAATCTTATGATGCATGTATTAATGACTGCATGCTATATTGGAAAGATGATGCAAACAGAGTTTCTTGTAGAATTTGCAACAAACCAAGATATAAGACAACATTTAGCGAAGAAAAAAAGGCCACCAAGGTAGCACAAAAGATTTTGAGACATTTACCTTTAATTCCCAGATTGAGGAAACTTTGTACAATACCTTGGATAACATAAGCTATGACTTGGCATAGTCGTGCAAAATCAGATCCAGTTGTAATGCGTCACCCATGCGACACTTGGCAGTGGCGAACTATAGATTCTTTTGATAAAACATTTGCCGTTGAACCACGAAATGTTACGCTGGGAATCTCAACGGATGGTTTCAGTCCACATGCATCTTTAGGTACCCGCTATAGTTGTTGGCCAGTAATTGTAGTACCATATAATCTTCCTCCATCAATGTGCATGAAAAGAGAGTTTTCAATGTTATCATTTTGATCGCTGGACCAAAACAACCAGGGAAGGATATTGATGTTTATCTGCAACCATTGATAGACGAGTAAAAGCAGCTATGGGAAGGAGTAATGGCTTTTGATTCGTTTAACAAAAATGATTTCACAATGAGAGCTAGGGGGTTGTGGGCAATTCACGATCATCCTGCATTTGGGACATTATCGGGGTGTACAACTCATGGCTATTTTGCATGTCCTACGTGCGGAGAAGAAACATGTTCTTATTATCTTTCTGCTAGTAAGAAGATGTGTTACATGGGTCATCGAAGGTTCCTTCCTTCCAAACACAAGTTTCATGATGAAAAATCAAATTTTAATAATAAACTTGAGCATCGTCGTCCTCCAAGGGCACTGAATGGTTATCAAGTTGAAAAGAAGACAGCAAATATCAAGGTGAAAGTTGGTAAAGATAAACCTGAAATTGGTCGAAAACGAAAAAAGGAAGTCGAAGAAGAAGAATATGAAAATGTTCCTGCATGGTACCGGAGGCCCGTCCTCTTTGATTTGCCGTATTGGAAAGAAAATTTGGTCCGACATAATATTGATGTTATGCATACAGAAAAGAATGTCACTGAACATCTCATTAGCACAATTTTAGGTCATAAAGACAAATCAAAAGATGGCATCAATGCACGGAAGTATTTGAAAAACATGGGTATAAAACAGAAATTGTGGGTGATGGAAGATCCTGAAACAAATAGAACAACTATGCCAAAAGCTACTTTCACCTTAAACATTGAAGAAAAATTACGATCTGAGGGTAGTATTATTCACACTAGGATTTATATTTAATCTGTGATATTTGATATGTATCTCTTCATCTCTACACGGCATCTTATTGGGGAAATATCAACCCAAGAATTGGAATGAATGTTTGATAATTAATCCATAAGTGTTTGAAATGGAAGTTATGTGTATATGTATGTACAGATAAAATGGTAGGAGGAGCAGACCCTATTTATGTATGTACATAGTAATAATTAATCCACAAGTGTTTGAAATGAGTGTTGGTTTGCATGGTTGGATTTTGGGTAACGGTGTTTTCATTTGTTGTTGTTTCACTGAGTTTTTGGAGCAGTTGTTTCTCATTTCACCATTCGGTTTATCCTGCTACCATTTCAACTTGGCCATTCCTACTTTTAATATATCAGAGAAGGGAGACACCATTTTGAACATGTTTGGTTGCTGAATTGTCATAATCTTGTCCTATGCTGTCATTTTGTGCATTTCTCAGTTGCGCAACCATGTTGCTGCAGTCTTTCAATTGATTTGATCATTGATAAATCAAGAAATCAGTAAAATTCGTATATCTGTGCCACTGTTTTCATTTTTACCATTACTCGGTTGTATATCATAACTAAAATAAATAAAAAAGAGTTACTTTTACCTCTTCTAATTCTGATGCTTGATGATATTCGTCCTCCAATTCCATGAGTTGGAAGACGATTATATTTTGTTTTACCTTTTTGGTGATGGTTTATCCATATTATCAGTGTAATGGAAATTGTTAGATGTTTAGTTTGCTAACTATGTATTCATATTATACTGAACTCACTTTAATCATTGGATCAGTATGAGTTTTTGTAGTCAAACACACACTGATAATTCTGAACTTAACAGTTAGACGATTTCGATGAGTTTTTGTATGGAATAGAATCTTAGCTTATGTACATCACCAAACAAAATTATACTTTAGTTTCGGTGAGGGACAGAAATTTCGAGCCCCGCAGCTTGATACTGTCTTATTCCACCATGACTCTTCACTGATTCAACTTAATTTTCTTCTTAACTGTTCATTAATTAAACAGCTTACACTTTCACACTTAATTTTCTTGCCTTCGCATGCCTTAATAGTGGGTACAGCTTCATCAAATTTGTATAAGCCATGAATGATGAAACATAATAATGCATAATGGTAACTATAATATAGTTATATATGTTATAAATGCAACATTTAATAAGAGACATATGCTATACTTCCTAACATGGTAGGTAAGGATAGAGGAAGAATGCCTAAGTTAACAATCAAATTTCACTCCATTCCTATGGATATATAAACAATAATTAAGACTGCCTGTGTATTTTGACTTGATATAATTATAGATCGGCAAAATATTCTTCAGTGTTCATGACTGGGAGTGAAAATAATGAATGATTATTCAATGAGTGAGCATGAAATTTCAAGTCCGAAAAGAATCTGAGTTGCATGATTTTGTTGATACGATCATCAATCGTAATGATCAATGAAAGGGAAATGTTTCTTGATTTGTCAATATAGAGCATATTAATCATAACATGCTTTTCTTGGCAGGTTCATGGTATGAAGGGAGATGCAGTCAAAATTTCTTAGGCACCCAGGTCAACTATGGTTCATGGTATGAAGGGATATGCTTATCTTGGCTTGTAGTATGGTATTTTAATTATGACAATGGTTTGAAACTGTCAACTATGGTTTATGCTTGTAGTCTTAGAACTTAATGATGGTATGTGTGTAGTATTAGTACTTTATGATGGTATGTGCGTAGTATTAGTACTTTATGATTGTATGTGTGGTGTAATATTGTTTTGGTGAACTCATAATGTACGATCGGAATGGTATTTGTAATTTATGAAGCAACATGTATTGAAATTATCGTTATATTATGACCAGTTGTGGTATTTATATCAAATATTAATAGATTTATGTGGAATACGAATTGCAGGGAAAGGAAAATTTTAAAAACAAAATTTTGGAAATTTTTTGACATAGCAACGGCCCAAAACCGTTGCTAAATAAATTTGGGAACGGGCAATAGCCGTTGCTAAACATGTATTATTGATTGTATTATAACATGTAGCAACGGCTTAAAACCGTTTCTGGATAAGATTCTGCAACGGCTTGAAACCGTTGCCGAATTTAATTTAGCAACGGCTTAAAGCCGTTGCTAAAAACATATTTAGCAACGGCTTCGAGCCGTTGCTAAATGATTGCAACCCAGGTCGTCGCAACTGCTTAAAACCGTTGCTAAATAAATTGGCAACGGCTTAAAACCGTTGCAATATGATGAATTTGGTGTAGTGTATAAAAATAAACAACCATAAAAATAGATTGATTCCATTGGTTTATTACACTACATCACTTGGCCATTGTAAATTTCCATTTGTTAATCAAATCCCTTGAATCTTTTTAAAACATCATATACAAACGCCTTTATTTAACTTATCAATTTCCCTAAATTTATTTATACTACTTTACTTTCTCTTTGGAAATTTTATACGTTTACTAAAATTAAATATTAAATAAAATGTTATTTAAAACCTTATCATATTAACATTACTTATCCTTTTTGAAACATTATACACGAGCCTTGATTTTATTGCAAACTAGTGTGTAACCCGTGCGTTGCACACGATAATATTATAATGTATAGATTTTAAAATTTTAATATTAAAATTGGAACTTTATTATACAACACACGATAAAATCGACAAATTAAATATAATATACATTATTGTTGTTGTTTATAGTGTTATGTAACTTATATTTCTTCGAAGTAAAACAATAATTTTATTATTCTTACTACTATGACCAAGTATTTTTGTTGAAATCGACATATTATAATTTTTTTAGATAAGTTATCAAATATTATTTAACTTATTTCTTTTATATATGTTAAATTTGAAAACATGTAATTAGTTAAAGTATATTGACTTAAGAGTAAATAATATGAATAGATTGAGAAGGATTTTGTAAAAGATTGCTGAGATTTTAATGCAGAGTTATTTGAAGTTAAAAATAGAACTTTTGGATGTTGTGTATGATAAATTTATTGTTTATGTACATAGACGGTTATAGTTAATTTACAAATTAACTTTGTTATTATTGTTTAAGTACATAAATTTATGTGTGTGATCTATATATTTATGTAGTTAAACACAAATTTTTCATTGATTTTTTTAGTACATGTGTGTGTACATATACGATTGATATACAGATTATTAAATTATTTTAAATTTACAATTTCGTAAGCAATATAAATATATGTATCCAAACATGAAAGATTGGTAAACAATAACTATAGAAATATAAAAATATGGATATTTAAAGTTAAAAACATAATTAAAAAAATGCAGATAAATTTATTAAGACAAAAGAATAATAAATTATTTTTTCAAATGTTATTCATATAAAATATTTATGATATCTGAATTATATATCTTTATATTTAAATGAAAACTTTATTTAATTGCTTTTCTTAATATGAAACATTTGCGGATTTATTAAATGAATTAATGAATATTTATTAATTAGATTTATTCTGATAAAATAAAACCACTATCAATGCATCGTTGTTAAAAATATTAATATTTTTAAAATTCTCATGCATGAAAAACGACAATGTGTTGGACACCAAAAAGTGAGGAATTAAGTTTGGATTAGATTTTTTACTTTTTAAACATTGGAATGCATTAACAAATAGCATATATGTGTATTTACGAAATTAAATATGTACCTTACATGAGAAAGTTGATTTAATTGTTAGTTGTTACTCTTTTATCTCATTATTCTGTTGAATTTTGTTGAAAGAGGCAAAACTACGAAGATTAAATTTGGTTACCAATAAAATATAACATACATATGATTTTTGATTCCACATGACTATTGGCGATTTATTTGGACACATCAACATGACTACAACAAAATGGATCAACATAATTGAATAGGCTAGCAAAATTATGAAGCAAGAATTCTCTATGTATAAGCTCAGTTTGTAAATAGCAGTGGAACAAAAGATGGACAAAGCTGATAAGACAAAAATAAGTACAAAGAGAACATAGCATACATCTGATACTAAAGTGTACAAAGGGGTTCGTAAAAAAATGGAAAGCAAAAACCTTGAAATTAAGCACACAATTCCTAAAGTTAAGCTGCAGCGCACGAAGTAAAAAAGCAGTGATGGATATCAACATACTAAACCAGTGAAATTTCTTTCTTCTGTTTGCTTGTCCAACAACCTGTTGCATGTTGAGTCTGACTGAGGAGGAAGGTTATCATCTTGTTGGAAAACATTGTCAATAAAAAGATGATGGACACAATAATGTAAATTAAAAATAATCCTAAGAAAATTAAAACTTTAGTACTGCAGCTTACAACAGACTGTAAACAATGAAAGCTCAAATAGAGTTAAATTGTATGAATTTTTAAATAGGAAAATTTGTCATTTAATAATGGATATCTTCTTTCAACATTTAAAAGAATTGCTAATTGCTCTCTAGGTCTAAACCAACAATATAGAGAAGACTCAAAATGTACATTGTTATATTAACAGAATCATATGTACCAATTAGGTGATACAAATTCCATACCAATTAGCTATAAACAAAAACAAATGGAAATATAGAAGACCGGTCGTATGCACCCAAAAAAAGGTAGAATTAATACAAAAAATCCAAAATAAAAGTTGACAGTAAAGGGGGAAATGGTCAAACCTGGTATTATAGTCGAGCATGAACACCTGAATGCATCCAAATATTGAATGTGGATTAATTATATTAAATCCAAAAGTTGTAAAATATAATATTACTCTATAGCACATTAATATGCAGTTATAAATCAAAAGGTTCAAAATATAGTTTTAACGATCTTGAAAGGTCAAAATAAAAAATCGAAATTTTCTTTCGAAATGGTTCCATATCCTATGTTTTATTAGGTATCTTTGTTTAACTTGTAGAATTTTGAATTCAAGTCTTCAAATTTTGAGCCATGGATTTATTTATTTATTTTTATTTTTTTTTTAGGAATATAAGCACCCAAATCATTACAAATGTTGATAATTAGCCAATCTAGAGCATTAAACCATCTAGCATTCTAATTGTCCCAAAACTTTATTGTAAATTTATGTTCAAAATATAAAATCTTTCTTTTTAAGTTGATAAATTTTGTATTCAAAAATCTTAATTTTTTTCAATACACAAAAATTTAAGTTTCAGCATATTTAATGATTGCATAAAATTCCTTTTCCAACCACTTCAATTGTAAGAATATCGAACTTATAGAAATTGAACATGTCAAACTTCTGTATTTTAGAACTATGGTATTTGTTAACAAAGAATCATTGTTCTTGATATTAATTAATTTGAAAAGCGGTCAAACATAAAATATGAAAAAAAACCGTTTATGATTTTAGTAGTTCAAAATTTATTTTATCAATTTTAAATGCATATAAATTTCAAAATTTGAATTTAAATATGAATAGACTTAAATTTTGTAAGGGTTTTTATATTTCCAAAAACGTCATGACTCAAAAGTGAGAAGTTTCAAATTTAAAAATCCAAAATCTAAGCATCATATCTCACACCAAAATTTTTGGAATGGACTAACACAGAATTTAAAACTATTCATAAAGAAGTTCAAATTTTGATATTTATATGCTTTTAACATCGATAAGCTACATCTCAAACTGTCTTCATAATATTCAAATTTTAAATATAACAATTTAAATCATTTAAGACCAATTTAAACATAAACACTTTTAAGACCAATTTAAATCATTTATCAAAATATGGCAGTAAATATAACATTCAAATATTTTCCAAGTCTAGGGAAAACATTATAATAATATTTAAGACGTCAACAAAACAATAATTTGAATATTCTTTATTGTTAGATACCGAGACAGACATTTATGATGACTAAATATAGAGAACTATTGTCAATGAGCTTTAACCATGTGACCAATTAAGAAAACAACAATTAATTCTGCTCTTTACATATTTTGACAAAAGAATCCACTAAATCGCTTTTTTTTATAATTCCATTATATTTTATTCTCATTATCGAATTTTAGAAAATTTCTATGAAAGACAAAAGAAATATTTAACTTACACTGGCATAAAGTAATCGTCATGTATCATTTTTCTTATGCGTAAATTTGTGATAAATAATGTAATTGTACTATAAGATTAAAACTAAGACATGGAAGATAATATTGAAATTCGAGAGTAAATCTACAATAGTGATGACGCCTACTTGTAAACTAAGCTAGACCATTTGAAAGATTTGGATGTTCCAACTACGCCGAATGAAGTGGTCTATTCCCGAAGTAGTCAAGTCAAACTATACATAATGCATGGTAAGATTTTCGATCTAGCAAAATACAATGCTAGCAAACACAAAGCCAAAACAAAAATAGATATATATTTTTATGTTGTGTACTTTAATTTGAGTAAATTTTTATGTATATCTTTATCTATAACAGTACAAACTCTACATTGACAAAACTGCTTTCTATTAACCAATTCATTGTGCAATTTCTCAAACTCATGTTTTATCTAGACAGGTTATTGAGAACTTATTTTCATATACACTCTTGTTGCTCAATTTTAGTTGAAATTATCATTTAATAACTTAACTCACTTTCTTAGATCATGATTCTAGAAAATGATCTAAAAGGTAGAAACATATCTTCAAGAAAATATATGTTACTCACTTGCCTGGAAAGGAGAAATGAAAAGTTTGAATGTTGGACTGCAAATCCAGAAGAATAATAGTAGAAAAGTTGAACAACCTGCATAAGAAAAAAATAAGTAAATCAACCACCAATGTGAAGAACCGATAGAAAGAGTAGGTCGCTAATACTATGCCATATCAATATTATAAGCACTTGACATATTTCTTTTGTGAGTCTAGCATATTTGGATTCAAAAGGTTCCCAAGCCTTATTACCCATAGTAAAAGAGAAATTTTAAGCTACGTTAGATAATAGTAAATTGGATGCACTTATGACATAAACCAAAACTATAATCATTGGAGGTAAAAATGTTGAGTCGGATAATGGAACCATGGTATTATGCTATGTAAAAGTTTACTTGTTCAAATTTGATCAAGTATTAGAGTAATCTGGTTTAATTATTTTTTTATTTTATTTAAGAAAAAAAATCAGTTCTAGAATGGATGTAGTCTTTCTTGTTCTTACCATATTTGCCTTAGTTTGATGTCTCTCATTTTAGTTGTTATGGTCTTTTGCTGAAAAAAGCTCGGTTTAGTTTCACCTCTCCTACCACATGTTGTTCAAAATCTCCCATGGTAGTACATCTTTATGCATGTTTTATGACAGAAAAAAAATAAAAAAAAAAACTAAAAATATTATATACCTTGAATCAGTCGAATATTCATATAGCTTCCCTTTAGAAGGGAAAATAATGAGGGCAACTTCGGCATCACAAAGAACAGAAATCTCGTGAGCTTTCTTCATCAAACCGTTTCTTCTTTTAGAGAAGGTCACTTGCCTATTAATCTTATTCTCTATTCTTTTCAGTTGTACTCTTACTCTTCCCATTTTTATTCTATTTTTTCTTCTTCTCTTTTCTTAATCAGTATCTTTTAATTCTTGATAAATTTCGTTCACAAAAAGAAGAAGACTGATTTTATGTTAAATGAGGTAAGAAAGCAAGTGGTCACGTTTGATGTGGAAATTATGGGAAACAGACTTCACATGCATGGTAATATACTAATAAATGCGTTAAATCTATAATATCAATTGGTAATATACTATATATGAATCATATGTAAGATAATGAATTTTAACAAAACATTCAATATTTCAAATCCGAAATAAGCATATATGAAAAAATTAATTGTATATACTATATACAATTAATTTAAATAGCTTTACTTATAAAAGGGATAAATCATATGTAAGATAATGAATTTTAACAAAACATTCAATATTTCAAATCTGAAATAAGCATATATGAAAAAATTAATTGTATATACTATATACAATTAATTTTACTTGGCTGTAATTAACAATTATACATAAGTCATTCCTTATATATATAGCGATTAAATAACTTTACTTATAATATCAATTGGTAATATACTATATATGAATCATATATAAGATAATGAATTTTAACAAAACATTCAATATTTCAAATCTGAAATAAGCATATATGAAAAAATTAATTGTATATACTATATACAATTAATTTAAATTTATACATAAGTCATTCCTTATATATATAGCGATTAAATAGCTTTACTTATAATATCAATTGGTAATATACTATATATGAATCATATGTAAGATAATGAATTTTAACAAAACATTCAATATTTCAAATCTGAAATAAGCATATATGAAAAAAATTAATTGTATATACTATATACAATTAATTTAAATCCCTTTTACTTATAAAAGGGATGAATCATATGTAAGATAATGAATTTTAACAAAACATTCAATATTTCAAATCCGAAATAAGCATATATGAAAAAATTAATTGTATATACTATATACAATTAATTTTACTTGGCTGTAATTAACAATTATACATAAGTCATTCCTTATATATATAGCGATTAAATAGATTTACTTATAAAAGGGATGATGTGCGCTGATTTTGGTAAGCTAAGAATAAATGAAACGATGTGTGTACAAATCCAGGCCGTCCTTTGTCCAAACTAAGAATAAATCTCAGCCGCTCTTTGTCTCCATGTTTGTCTCCTGGTTTGTCTTAGGGGGCAATTTTATTATATAGATAGAATCCCCTTTTCATAAACTTCTGTTAAGTTTATTTCAAACCCAATTTACTTACATCTTGATAAAACCTAATTACTCCCTTAATCTAGCGAATATAAATCTCATCTTTATCACTTAACTCGCATAACCATTTTTATTTAAATCTGGGTTTTCGTTTCACTCCTATTTCATATCTTCGTTAGTCCCTAACCGTAAATCAGCAAGAAAATAATTTCCTGAATATCACCCCCGAAGGCCGAAACCAACATCAGATCAATATTCAAAAAATCGTTCAACACAACCGATCTCCAGTTAAGTTCCGATTCCTTAATTCCAAAACTTGGCTTTTACTTTATTCAAATGTCATTTTCAATAACCCGTTTCAATAATATATTCAGTAGAAATTCGGGTTTTATAACTTCACAAAATATTGAATTTCATATAATCCAATTAAATAAAATCCAAATATAATTAATAAACTCTGGTTTAATCACAACTTATATTATTATACCTCAAATCGCTTAAGTATTCATTTACCATAGCATGGCTTTTGAACTTCACTCACTTCCATTTCTAAATTTGCATTCCCAAAGTATCCCTTCAATTATTATTAAATAACCAAAAATCAAGTTTCAACATCTATTAAAATAAACATGGTTTACTTCACCATTAACTATTCCCACTGAACTAATAAACTAATTAAATAAAACAACCTCAGTTAACGCAGCCTCTCAACATTATGTATTCATTAATCAATTCCACTTAGCACTTTCCAGTAATTAATAATATAATTCAGATTGATTATTATTAAATAAATAATAATCAATATTAATATAAACCCATTATAATTGTTACGTTAATTCTGGTTACTTGAATTAGCTTAATAAAATCGTTCAATACTCACTTAATAAACACGTACTTCGCACACGGTACATTCTGGTATAAAAATGGTGATTGGTGGTTAAAACAAACAGTATATATGTGGTTGGTTTATTTCATTTTTATAAACTTTATTTAAAATAATATATTTAAAATTCATTTTTATTTATAAAATAAATTTATAACTTCAAATCTATCGATTTACCTGACGGTAAATCAATCTTTATAAAATAGGGTATATTTATGCCATCTGCTATAAATTTCTCAACCAAAACTATATATTGATTCAAACTCAACAACATTCAACAACCAACAGGTTTTAAAGTCAACAGGGTTTAATCGGTTCATATATAATATGAAATAAATAACATACTAAATATTTGAGGAATCCGGTTTGATTCCTCCCACTTGTTCTTCCCTGCATCACAAATCATTATAATACTTCATAACAACATATAATTAACGTTGACCATCCAATCTACAATAGGCATCCAAAGCATCCAATCAGCCAATATATATCAACGATAAATTTTAATTATATGAATTTAGCACATCATAGCATTTCAGAAAAGTGCGAGAGTTAACTCACCTTATTTTTTATTATCGATTTCTGCTTTGTTTCATTTAATTTTAAACGTACGTTTAAAATTAAACGAAATCCCAGTAGCGTCCGATCTCTTCCAAATCAGTTCAGCCACATAGCCTCCGTCGATACCAATCTTGTCGCTTCTTGTTTTGATGAAATTCTGATATCGTACGATTGTTACGTAAATTCAATAACTAATATTAATGGCCCTTAATTAACAAATTAAAATATAATTACCCTTTAATTTTACCTTAATTGTTGTGTCCATGTAATCACATTCTCCTTATTCCTTAATTTCCTGTTCCGCGGAAACCCTCCTTTTAATCACGGTGAACTTCCAGGTTTCACCACTTTTTATCACTTTGAACACGGCGAACATAGGGCTGAAGCATCCATTAATATTTTAGATTTTTTTTTGAAGCAAAACGACATGCAGTAAAAACCAATAGCGCTCCATTCTCCGTGTAAACGTGAATGGCCATTTGGTTACAGTAACTCCAACAATCCAACCTACTCCCATTCACGGTTCACATCCCCCGCTGTCACTATTCCCATGTTCACGTTAATACTAAACTTTTTTTCCTTTGTTTTATTTTTATTCTTACGTTCGGCCCTGGCCCAGAAGTTCATGGACCAAGTAGTCACCACTACCTCTCTATTCTTCTTCCCAATGTCCAGCATCTTCTTTACGCCCAGTTTATTTCCTCCAACAGAAATACAAACCGCAAACATTTATATTATTACTTTTCTTTCCCTACAGTCTGAGCCGACTCCATGTCCAGGGTTGCCCCAGGTGCACACCATTCATAGCCGCATGTATAACCAAAAATGTTGCTTCTGCGAAAAATGCGTGGAAAAAATACAATAACTAGAAATCTACATGAATGCATCACCTTACCTGTAAAGACATTGCAGTTTGCACTCGTAGTGTTCCCAAAATTTTGCCAACATCCAAAAATTTCTTACGTAAGCATTACCAATGAACAACAATTGGATATTAATTGTCAAAAATGTATGCAAATATGTATGAAATCTAGATCTGTCAAATATAATCGAATCTAGATTGCAAGCTTGAGTTCACAGAGCCGGAAAAAAACCAATAACTGGAGATCTACAGGACTTGAACCAGCAACCTCTAACTTGGCAGCCACAAACAAAACCAATTGAGCTACCATAACCTTGTTAGGTCTGTTGACATTAATACTTATTTATACAATTTTAACACATATCACTGACAACTTCCGACAGCTACTGCCTCCATCCGGGGGTTGCTCTAGGCCGCCGCCTGCTGGGCCTAGCCCTCCAACAGGCTCTGCCTTCAGTCTTCGAGCAACACACCGACTGTGCTCCCGACCTTCCAACCATCATGCTGATCAGTCCTCGGGTCACCATAAAGTTCAGCTCGTTGGTACGATTCCAAACTTGACCTTGACGTTTTACTGCGGTGAACAACACAGTAGTGCAACCGTTTCCATGCAATTAGAACGCCTGTAGCCGCATGTTGCCACTAGGGCTGTAAATTTTGTACGAATGTCCGATGTCCGTTCGTGTCCGTGACCGAAATATGTCTATTCGAGTCCGTCCGATTTTCATTTAGGACACGAGTTAGGACAACAAAATTTGTTCGATAAAAAATCATTGTCCGGTCCGAGTTCGTTCGAATTCGTCCAAATTGGTCCGAATTCCACGTAATTCGGTATATAGTTGAAAGAAAATATAATAAAAAGTATAAAATTTAATATAAATAGACTTGTCCGACCGGGTCCGCTCGTGTCCGAAAAATACATGTCCGTGTCTGACCGATTTCATTTAGGACACGAGTTAGGACAACAAAATTTGTACGAGAATAAATTTTGTCCGATCCGTGTCCCATCCGATTTTATTTAGGACAGAAACTAAATAGACGTCCGTTTGGTCCGGTCCGACCGATTTACACCCCTAGTTGCCACCTCCTTATCAACTACTCACTGCTCTGGTACCCATTTCACAAGACCAATACTTTTGTACCCATTTCCCCTGTCCCCCGAGTTCCTCCACTCAAATCTCCTCATTTTCAATTTTTTTTTGCATTTAAGTCACCCAAAAATTGAGGGATATAACTGCAAAAGGTGAAAATCGGGGGGCTGTGATTGGGTGGAACACGGAAGATCAGGGGAAACGACAGAACAATTGATGCACCACGTTGTACAGTTGGAACCCATCCCGTGCACATGTATGTGCACACGCTTTCCACTCCTCCATTAACAATTTCTGACCCCACCCGCAAATACATCCATGTTGTACCACGTTTACACAAGAACCACTTCTTTTGTTCGTGTTTCTTTTGCCTCGTTCAAAGCATTAACTCCACACCCACGATGCTTCATACACACTAAAACCCCATAGGCATGTTGCTATAGTTTTCTTCAACCATATGTGTGTGTGTGTGTGTATATATATATATATATATATATATATATATATATATATTTTATACCTCCTGAAGCTCTTCTATGCACAACCGTGCACAGTAAAACACTGACCTCTCCCAAAACGTCACGCATGCACTTCCAAAGTAATTGCACCAGTCAGTTCCTCTTGTCGAAGCCCGCCTTGCCACCTCAAATGCAGCACACGCCACTACAGAAGTCGAGCTACCTCCCAGCTTCATACAAACACGCCTTCTTCTTCAATATCCACACAACCACTTCTACTCGTATAAAGTGATGTATATTGTTGCTCTGAATAAAATGAGCCTGTCCATTATGCATGAATGCTGCTACCTTCTTGTTTATAAGATCCTATTCGACGAACTACCACAGACCCAACGCCATGACCTCATGTCGGACTGCACCCCACTTTAATCTCCCTTTCTCCTTTCTGAAACATGCACAGTCACCATTCCCGTCAGCCCGCGCCTTCTCCGATGACTGGACACCATCACCATCATCCTTTTTGCCATCTCCAACTGCCCCTCATCCGACAGTGATGGGTACAGCTCCATCATCAACAGTCCACCCCACGCGCAGTTTCCACGAGCTACACTTGTCTGCTCTCTCCATGCGTTTTCTACTTCTCATGGATTAAAATATAAATTGTGATTTAAAAGTTTTTGTTGAATTTATTACTGAAGAGGCACACTCAGATTTTCTGTGATCTACTCCATTTTTGTTTGCAGAGAAAGGAAGAAGAGCATGTGTATTTATAGGCTACATGAGAGGATGGGATAGGAACAAAGTCTTTCAACAGGGTTATCGGCATCTGCGTGGACTGAAAGAAAAAGCTATATGATTTTACATTTCATCGGGGTCCGTTTGATTTTAAACGGGAAGGGTTATTTGGAATGAGAATTTGAAGAGGAATTTTTACGAACAGGGAATGTGTTTTTTTTACAGAAGGGGCATTTTGGAAGACGCAGAGCAATTATTTTATTGTTTTTGTATATATTATTTTTAATTGTTTGTGTTTGAGTGTGCTTATTATTGAACAAAATAGTAGATTGCAGAATACAAATTGTAGAATTCAAATTGCAGAATTTAAATTGCAGAATTAAAATTACAAATACAAACTGCAGAATTTAAAATGCTAATATAAAATACATAATACAATGAAACTTTTTTAATGCATTCCCGCAACAACTAGTGTGTCATTGAAGTCTGGTATATGATATCTCACGGATCGGTAAGGAGTTATATATCCTTCTAATAGTGGATATCCTGAATCCACTAAATAATACTGCCCGACCGAAGGATGAGGGAAATTAAGATTCGGATTATTTATAGCTTCCCGAAATACTTTAGCATCGTGTTATGACAATGATCTGCGTGTCCTGATAGTATTTCATGAACCCAACCAAGGCCGGAACTTACATAATTATGTTCTCGTGTTTGATTAGCAAAAAGTTCTTGAACATCTAACAAATCTTGCAAATCATCCAAATCTTCAAAATCAGATTCATCACAAGCTGCCATAATTTGTTAAAGAATAGGAGGAAATGAAGAGTGGATATGGTGATGTAGTGTTGAAATGGGTGGAATATATAGTGGGAGAAGGAAAAAAGGAGGGCAACAAAATATCTGCCGTGTCGGACGTGCGTTGGACACGACCGAAGCATCAGACGCGAAAGCTAACCTTTGAGTCGTTCAGCTTGAAGGGGAAAATATGTTGGTTCCACTGTTGACGCATCAGACGCAGACGCGAACATTAACTGCCCAGTTGGAAAATCAAACGGTACACTAGGGTAGGTTATAGTTCATACTCCAGTGTGTGAGGCTTTGCTGGTAAGGTATTAATTTTGATTGGCTATGAATATTAACATTACATGCTATATATAGGTTAGGCCATAGTTAAATTCGGTTGCGTTGGGCTTGCGCAGAAGATTGGACTTTGCATGTGCGTGCTTCAAATTTGAATAAAAATGATAGGGTGGCCATGTTTATTGGCTAGAGTAGCAGGAGACTTTTGCATCGGCATGGAGCTTGTATTTGAGGTAGTCGATATCTAATTACCAGGAAGTGAGGTTTTGCATATATCTTATTTGTTTTAGGATGTTCATATATACATGCTTTCTAAATTCCAATGCTTTTTAATGTAAATTTTTAAGTATACACCCCGTCGTACATGTACTCCAAACACCACGAAAACACATACCACTACATCTTGATGTTCCAGATTCAATGAAATCAATTTTGTCGAAAACGGACTCCGTTTGCACAACGGTGATATTTAAATTTATCGGTTCACCGATAAATATCGTCCCTTGATAAACCAACTCCGATTGGCCTCAAACTTGAAATCTAGCAATAATTAATTGTACGCATTCGAAAAAAACTTGTTTCGTTGAAAATGGAGGCTGTTTGAAAAAAAAATCAATCCTGAGGCTTATATACGGTCGAAAAAGTATAATTAAATCCAAAACAATTCAATTTAAATAATAATAAATTATTATCATCGGATTTCTCCAAATTAAATAATATATCATTTTAATATGAGCCAATATGGATTCTAAAATTCAACATTGACATTTCTGAATTTAACGATGTCCAAATTATATCAAAAATCATATTTAAATTGTTAAATGTTATCGTTTATTAACGAATTCCATAGCGACTATTTTAAAATTTGAATTGGACATATTATACAATCTATACGAAGAAATCTCGATTTTTTTCTTTTTCATTAGAAAATTATTGTCCAACAGATTCAGACATTTCTTATTTCACAGAAATCCGACTTATATCGGATCCTGCATATTCAATTAAAGTTCATATCGTAAATTTTCGAACTACCGCGTCATTTCAAGCTCGTTTTAATTATATTATAAATATATATATTTGAACTCCTTTTTACAAAATAAATTCGATACAAAATACATTATATTTCCAATATAATATATAAAACAAATTTAAATATTCCAATTTAAATGGTAGAAAAATGTGGGATGTTACATCACCTCACGGAAGTATCCCTGCTTTCTAGCATATAACACCGGCTATGCATCAATAATTAACAAATACAAACTGAAAATCTAACAATATAAATTATTAGTTCCATATGGGTACACGTAAATGGAAATGCATTTTGTATGCAGGCATGGTTTGGAAAGCATCTAAATTATTAATAGTAAACTATACTTGTTACATTAAAGAAGCAATAAATATAGGCAACAAATAGAAATAAAATAGCATTATAAGACTAAAGTTATGTACTATCATCATTCTATGTTATAACGAGGTAAAGAGATTGATATCTCAATAGACTGGAAGTGGCGTACATACACATGGAGATTATGTCATTAAGACACTTAAGATATTCTATAGAGCTTACGATACTTATGGCTAGCTTACCAACGATGCAAGGTGGACTCTCTCTCTCACCAAATATTCCAATTAATGACTTAAACTCATATCCATGTCACTCTAAGATGGGTAAATGCAGGTTTCTCAAGCTTTCCATTATTTTTCTCAACCACTCATAACCAATAATTCAGTATGAGCATATATAATATCATTGTTAACCCCGTTTTTAATGCAGTTCAGAAACAATGTTATGGATACATCTCAGAGCGTATGGGCACTAATCTGGTAAAGCGCAAGATGGTTGTGTAACATCTGCTCGGTCACAAGCGATCACACACTATAGTTCGATCGCGCAAGCTCCATGCGGTCGAGCACCACCAGTCGTTCACTCCAACTAATACATTAATCGGTCGAGCAGAGCCATTCTGGTCAGTCGAGTAGACCTAATCAAGCATCACAACCAGTAGACCAAGTTATGTCCGGTCGTTCATCCCGATGCCACGCTGGTCGAGCACCTTCATTCCAAAGGCAGAGCACCTTGAGCAACTGGTCATTTGAGCACAATGGTTCTAAGGGGTCGATCAGTAATTATGAATAGCATGAGTCTAGCGTGTATAAGGGTGAGTGTACAACGATCATATACAAGGGAATCGGTCAACAATGCTTAGTGGCTTTAGTTCATATGGCATCATTGCATGAAGCAATTTGTATGGTTAAATTATAGTTTAACAAAGTAGGCCACGTGAACTAATAAATCAGCACTAGTTGTAACACTTCGTGGTCGAGCAGAGTCTCCATTTCATGGGGTCGAGCACTTGAAGTACAAGCAAATATATTGTGTATATGCAAAGCAATGATAGATATTTGGACACAAGGAACGCACGTACATGAGAATTCCTGCTCGCTCTTGCAAACGTACGCTGGTCGCTCGCTCAGAATAATGAACCGGTTGCTCGCTCATTCATGTATGCCAGCCAGGTACAGCTGGTTCTAGGTACGTACAGCTGTCCAGTGGCAATTCCATAAATACCCATATGTGCGACCAGAACCCTGTATATCATAATTACAGCTTTTCCACCTGGTCCAAACTTCTCTTATAAATACCCCATTTCACCACAAATCAAAGGACCGATTCTTTGACCCCGAAGGGTTTCCCAAATCACTTCCCCACCATTCTCAAGCACTCTAAGTTCTCTCCAAACTCCATTAATTGCTGGCTAAGTTCACTTCATCTTCCTGCATCACCCAACGGACCAAGTCTCCTCCTTCCTCCATTAGAGATCAACTCAAGCTGTCCCTATCCTTCTCCATCCCCGAGCCGAGCTCTACCGTTCCAAGTCGAGATATGCCATTCTACTTCTTTCCAACCGCCATTAATCCTCCTCCGACATTTGATTCACATCTCAACCGCTGTGGATTCATCGTCGATCTACTAAGTGCTCAAATCGTAGAACAAAAACTCTCAAGCTCATCGCATTCAAAGGATCCAACCGCTTCCATAATGGTTTAGGGAGAATCAAGCCATTAAAGAGAGGAAAATGATTGTAAAAAGGGAGAATGGGCCAATATGAGATGTTTGAGATTATGAACTTTGTAAATCTCTCACATGATAATGAAATGACTTCCAAAGTGGACGTAGATCTACTCTAGATCAAACCACTATACAAATCCTTGTGCATTTACTTACTTTTTCCCTCTAATTTTTTGATTGTGGCTCCTTTTAGTTTCTAACCATATTAGTGAAGTACGGTTTACATACCTTTGGTGTTGAACCGTTTTTGGTTTAAACATTTGGCGCCTACCGTGGGGCCACGTTCGCACTTCTCTCAATCTTAAGAGCCTATTATTGTAGTTCTAAGCCTACTTCTACCATAGATTCCGCAAGTTTAAGATCTAGACCAATCGACGAATTCTCTTTCAAATTCAAGTCCTTATCCGAAATAATGGCTAAATCTAAGAAGACCGCTAGCAAAGCCGAAAGTGACAACGTTGTTTACAACGAAACTACTCCATTCGCCAACCGCTTTGAAGTTAGAGAAAATTCAATGATCGGAGCTAGAGTGACTAAAGCTGAATTAGATGCTATTGTCGCTAACTTGAATCAATGATTGGAAGCCACTAAGAAAGCCTTAATCAACGCTAATAAAGCTCAACTGGATGCTAATCAAGCTTTAATGGATAAAATTAGTGCTCTCCTAATCTTTCAAGCAAATTCCGCTCTGCCTCCGAAAATCTATATCAACCTTGAAGAGAATGCAAATTCATCAGCCCCTGATCATCATCATGATGATAAAATTGAAGGATTTGTTGGCAAAAGCAATGCTATTATCGAAGACTCAAAGTTGAAACCTAAAATCCATTCCGATCAAAATAACCGACGAGTTGCAAGTCTCGTAAAGGTAGCACCTTCCCATAGTGGAAGTAAAATAACTAGATTCTCTAATCGCAATCACTCGCCACGACGAGCATCCAGAAAAGAGACCGAAGTCCGCTCTCCAGAATGATGCAACTCGAAGGACTATATCACGGATATGGTAAAGAAAATCATGAAAGATAACATGCCTCACAAGGATAGTAAAAGGGAATGGGACTTCTCCCTCGACAAAAATCCATTCACGAAGGGGATCTGCAAAGTTGAGTTACCTAAGAAGTTCACTCATCCTACTCTGCCTCCGTACAACGGGACTTCTGATCCGAATCATTTCCTATATAGATATGAATGGTATATGAATGCAGCGAAAGAAACAGACGAGATCAAATGCCTATGCTTTCCTCTCTATCTAGAAGGTGTCAAATCGTTATTGTTCACAAGGCTTCCACCCAAATACGTCGACCGCTTTGATGATTTGATTCTGAAATTCAAAGACCAGTTCAGGTTGCAAGCTACGAAGGCTAAGGACGTTATTTCTCTTACATCAATGAAGCAGAATCCAAGAGAATCTATCAAAGACTTCCTCAAAAGATTCAATGTTGTTGTGTCCGAAGTAGGGAATCTCGATCCTCACATAATCTTAGTGTCTCTAAACGGATTAAAATGAAAGAGCTAAGCACGCTTGTAAAATTCTATAAAGAGGCTGAGGAATACATGAGATTGGACAATAATCCTGTGCGTCTTTAGGTTACTGATGCTAACCAACCTCTTGAACCTCCCAAAGATGCTGCTACTCAGTATAATCAGAAGAATACTAAGGGGAAAAAGCGCACCAGTAATTGAAAGGACAACAAAGATTATAAGAAAATTCACATTTTCAACCCATCAGAGATAACGCCTTTGAATGACACACCTGAATATATATATATATATATATATATATATATATATATATATATATATATGGCATTGAAGAATTCTGAAGAATATGTGGAACCAAGGCCGACAAGGATAAACGAGAGGGCCGCAAACTTGGAAAAGTTTCATAGGTTCCACAACCAGCCTAGGCATACTACAAATGAATGTAGGCACCTCAAAAGCCTGATTGAGGAGTTGATTCTAAAAAACAGATTGCAATAATATGTAAAGAATCCTCAAGCTGCAAATCCTTCTGCAACTCCCCAGGGGCAAGGGGCATCAAATGACTAGTCCGGTCCAAACAACAGGGCTCCTGCTCAAACCGATCCAAGGCCGATAATCAACTAAGGATCAATGATTGGTATTCCAATTTCAAAGGCTCATAATAAGCGATCAACATCGCCACCGCCCTATTTCCTGCTTTACTACCAGCTTTGTTTCATGCTTTACTTCGTATTTTACTTTCTATTACTTCGAAACTTCTTGTAAATAGTCTTTATTATTCTATAAGTAAGACACTAAACATTTTCTCCGTAACTAACAACATCTTTCAGCATATTTTCTTGAGTAAATCTCTTACTTGCAATATTCTTGATAATTCAAAATTTGCTAAAAGACGATTTCTTAATAATAGGCTATCCGACAAACGCTTGCTTCCTCGAAACTCGATGTGATGTGGCAATCCCAATAACACCAAATCAAGCGGCGAGTGCAAAAAACAACAGCATACATGAATGTAACGATTAAAAGAACCACCTTGGGAAGTGAACGAGAGGAGTTGCCAAAGGTCAAACGATGGAGAGTTTGGCAAGCGGATCCAAGGTTGCAAGTTCGAATAGGCAGCCCACGCCCAATTGCAATCACTTGCCGTAGTCAAGTGCATCCAACAGGCGGTCAACGTTCGCTCCACGGAATAACGCAAACCCTTGCAAACCCCAAATGGTCATAACCTCTCAGTCTGACTGCGATTGCTTACCATAGTTAAGCATATCCGACATAACGACTGATGGTCACCTTGTGGAACTGTGCGAATCAAAAACCTCCCATAACAGAGGCGAAATAAAAGTCCCTCCATAGCAAGGGCACCCTCCATGGCAAAGGGACCCTCCATAGCAAGGGTAAAAGACCCTCCATAGCTAAGGCACCCTCTACAACACGGGTAAAAGTCCCTCCATAGCAAGAGCACCCTCTGTAGCAAGGGTAAAAACACTCCATAGCAAGGGCACCCTCAATAGCAAGGGCAAACCCTCCATAAGTAGAGGCAAAATTGAAAATCCCGAAGACCTCTCCGGGGGCACCCAATTGATCGTTAGTATCAGGAAGTACCTAATCCGATTACGACAAACATTGGGATTCTAACAAAAATCCTTTCTTGGGGAATTACTTCTGAATCTACCGACGCTTGGATTAATCTTTATAATTGAGTGATGAAAGTCTCTAATGCCTGATTTCACCAAGCTGGGTGGTAGACGAAGTTCGTATTTTAACCAATTAATTTGCGTAGTTTTCGAATACCACCGACACGACAAGTGTTAAACTTTTGCCCAAACAAGGGAATGAAATTTAAATACTTCAAACAGTGAAAGACTAATAGCGACTTTCGAAACAAGGGGCCCAAAGCGTCTCCGAAGGCACCCAATTGATTGTCAGTATCAGGAAGTACCTGATCCGATTACGACAAACATTGGGATTCTAAACAAAATCCTTTATAGGGGAATTCCTTCTGAATCTACAGCGCTTGGATTAATCTTTATATTTGAGTGACAAAAGTCCATAATGCCTGAATTCACCAAGCTGGGTTGTAGACGAAGTTCGGATTTTAATCAATTAATTTGCTTAGTTTCTGAGTACTACAGACACGACAAGTGTTAAACTTTTCCCCAAACAGGGGAATGAAACTTAAATACTTCACACGGTGAAAGACTAATAACGACTTTCGAAACAAGGGGCACGAATATCAAATCTTCTCAAAGAGGAAGCAGAAAATGAATCACAAGATATGCAATTCCCAAATGAGAAATGTCATGTATTATCAGGTAAGTCATTAAAACAATGACGCTTATAATCCACGATCGAATTATCTCGACTAGTTGATATTTAGTGTTAACGCGAATTTGACTTAGAATATCTTATTTATGCAAATAATATTTAAAAATAAAATTTGCTATAAGTTATTTTTAATGATTAACTAATCCACTATAGATATGGACAGCCAATGGTGAGTATAAGTCCAAAGCCGTGCAGATGCTTGTTTTAATTACAAAACAGGTAGTATGGAGCATATGAATTTAATGTATGATCTGCCATAGCAAACAAAAGCTATGACCGAATCTCAACAAAATTGTGTTCATTTCGAAGCCCGCATTTCTCGCAAGCGAAAATTACAAGCATCGAGGGGTAAATGTTAACCTTGTATTTAATGCGGTTCAGAAAACAATGTTATGGATACATCTCAGAGCGTATAGGCACTAATCTAGTCAAGCGCAAGATGGTTGCGCAACATATGCTCGGTCACAAGCGATCGCACACTACCGGTCGGTGGCGCAAGCTCTAAGCGGTCGAACACCACCAGTTGCGCACTCCAACTAATACATTAATCGGTCTAGAAGAGCCCATTCTGGTCAGTCGAGAAAATCTGATCGAGCATCACAACCGGTCGAACAAGCCATGTTTGATCGTTCATTCCGATGCTATGCTGGTCGAGCACCGTCATTCCAAAGGTCGAGCACCATGAGTAACGTGTCGTTCGAGTACCATGGTTATGAGGGGTCGATCACTACTTATTAATAACATGAGTTAAGCGTGTATAAAGGCGAGCGTACAAAAATCATATACAAGGGCATCGTTCAACAATGCTTCGTGGCTTTAGTTCATATCAGTGGCGTAGCCAGGATTTTATGCTGGCGAGGGCACAATTGTAAATTTCAGACTTCGAAGGCAGCAATTTTGAATCTTTTTTTTAGCGGTTGACGGGGTTCGATCAGGTGCGGTTTGAAGTCCAAACCGCATCCACACTGTATTTAACGGTTAATTAAAATATTATAACGAGCGTAAAGGTACACGCTCCACGCGTGATGACGGCACACGCTCCGAGCATGGATTGTTATTGATTCATTATTTAAGGCTCAACGCATACATAAATGAAGTTTTAAAAAGGAAAAAAAATTAACCGTACAGATCCTATTTTTATCGGATAGTTTTTTAATTTAAATAAAAGGCAATTTTAGTACTTCATGGTCAGATTAAAAATATGTGTTTCCAACACCATTATTAATAAAGATTAGCCAAACATCAGCACTAATTATTGCAAACATTAAGATAACTCAAATAACATTATAATTAATATTATTCAAAAAAATGATATGAAAATCATGGTAACTCAAATAAGGTTTATAACGATTTTTTTCCTTCAAAACATAGCTAAAGGTTGCATATATGGTATTGCTATTATTTAAACAAACTGTCCTTAACACGCAAATGAGCATTGATAATCATGGTAACGCAGTTGGTAAGTTGGCACTTCATTTATTCTCACAACATAGCTGGCACTTGAATGTATGAGATGTGACTGCATGAATAAGCAAGTTGCAATTCAGGTTGCTAAATGATCTATGTAGATGTTCATGGATATATTGAGTGCAACGCTTGGTTTCATTAAAAAAATATATCTAAAGAACCTTTAAATCCTGGGAGGGGCATTTGCCCTCCCCAGGCTAAAGGTGGCTCCGCCACTGGTTCATATGGCATCATTGCGAGAAGCATTTTGTATGTTTAAATTACAGTTTGACAAAGGAGGCCACGTGAATTAATAAATCAGCACCAGTTGTAACACTTCATGGTCGAGCAGAGTCTCCATTTCATGGGGTCGAGCACTTAAAGCACAAGAAAATATATTGTGTATATGCAAAGCAATGACAGACATTTTGACACAAGGGTTGCACGTACATGATAATTCCTGCTCGCTCTTGCAAACATATGCTAGTCGCTCGCTTAGAATAATGAACCATTCATGTATGCCAGCTAGGTACTGCTGGCTCCCGTTACGTATAGGTGTCCAGTGGCAATTCCATAAATATCCATATATGCGACTAGAACCCTACGCACCATAATTACTGCTTTGCCACCCGATCCAAACTTCTCCTATAAATATCCCCTTTCACCACCAATCAAAGGACCGATTCTCGGACCCCGAAGGTTTGCCCAAATCACGTCTCCACCATTCTCAAGCACTCAAAGTTCCCTCCAAACTCCATTAATGGCCTTATAAGCTCACTTCATCTTCCTGCATCACCCAATGGATCAAGTCCCCTCCTTCCTCTATTAGAGATCAAATCAAGCTCTCTCCATCCTTCTCCATCTCCGAGCCAAGATCTACCATTCCAAGTCAAGATCCATCATTCTAATTCTCTCCAACCGCCATTATTCTTCCTCCGAGCTTCGATTCACATCTCAACCGCTATTGATTCATCATTGACCCACTATGTGCTCAAATCATGGAATGAACACTCTCACGCTCATCGAATTCAAAGGATCCAACCACTTCTATAACGGTCTAGGGAGAATCTGCCATTAAAGAGAGGAAAATATAGTAAAATGAGAGAATGGGCCAAAATTTGATGTATGAGATGATGAGCTCTCTAAATCTCTCACATGATAAAGAAATGACTTCCAAAGTGTATGTAGATTTACTCCGGAACCACTATAATAATCCTTGTGAATTTACTAACTTTCTCCTGCTTATTTTGTGATTGTGGCTACTTTTAGTTTCTAAACATATTGGTGCAGTACGTTTTACGTACCATTGGAGTTGAACCAATTATGGTTCAAACAATCATGCTTATATCAATTCTGCACCAAATTGCAGTATAAAAGTTAGTAGTATATATTCTTATATGCGACCAAAAACAGATTAGAACATGATGGTTTAGGATGATAAAATTACTACAAAGAAAGTAATTGAAGGAAATAAGAATTACATAAAATTCGGGCGATGAGAAAAACATAGACTGAAGCACAGAGCAGGTCATCACCAATTAGAAATGAAACCATCTATTACAACTCCTTAAACCTGTAGCAATGCCAATAAAGCTATGAAAAAGGGATGCATAGCAGGTTAAAATTACCTCATTAGCAGGGAGGGAATTCAGATTCACGATAGACCAACCAAAACGAACGAATTTTAGGAAGTACCAAAACTAATTTGCGAGAGCAATGGTCTAAATTTTGGGTTGGATGAGTTTAGGAGAGAATAGAGTAAAAGGGCAAAAGAAGAGCGTAAAGCTAAAGTGAAGACAAGTTTGTATCCCTTTTGATCAAATTCCAAGAAATAAGGTATCTCGTTCCTAATTAATGACTGACGATAGGTGGTGTGTAGTAAAAATAAGAAAAACAATGCGTAGGTTGGATTTCTATTCTCACGTTCCCAAAACGAAGTTCCAATCCGCTTCTAGTTAACCTCGGATCTATTCAGATCCGCTTTGGATCTTCTCAGATTTGTAAACTCTGAATCCTCTTTTTGATTTTGAAGCAAAAGTCGAGAGCAAGGAAGCGAACGTAAAGAATTTTTAGAATTTGACGGTTGATTTCCAAAAATACCAAGAAGCTTGACCTAATTTGTAAAAGACGCCATTGTTTTGTAAATGGGGAAGAGAGTATCATTTTGTTAGATGAATCAGACTGAATAAAGAGGGAAGCGAAACAAAATGGAAAGGGTAAATTGGGAAATTCAAAAAGACGTCAACTAAAATAGCGGAAACAATTTACATTACTAGTAGTAGAGATATATAGTGCACGACTGCATCTACATAACTTTAATTATGTACCCAACAGCAATTCAAACAACAAAAGTTTATTATTGTAAGACTTGACGAATCCTGAAGAGTTCCAGAGAAGCATAAGAAGTTGAAAAACTTAAGGGGTGGAGTACGTTGTTTATATTTTCAAACAATGATTTTTGCAACATACATGTATTTATTTTCTTCAAAACGATACAATTAATGAGAATGGGAGAGATTGAGTTACATGATGAAAAAGTAAGGAAAAAAATCGTGGTTCAATCAAGTAAAATTGGTGATTGGACCACTGATTCGAAAGTCTGAATGGGTTTGCGCATCATAAAAGTTTGATTGAATATTGGACCATAGTAATCCATATTTCCTACTTGTTTAAGGTCCAACTGCAATTGGGTGAAGTCATGAAAGTTACTGGTGCTACCAAAAAAATTAGTGTAAGGCACAATTTAGTCTACAAACATTTGTTGTATTCTGGTGAAGGTGAAGTGATTAATTACAACCTTGTAAAGATTTGCACATGAGTCTTTATTTTACTTTTATATTTTAGTGATATACAGAATACTAAGGGGTAAATTATCTTTGATTAAAAATGGAAGCTTAAGGTGTTAACTAAAATCCAGTCAAGATTTCTAGATGCGTAAGTATTAACTTCTTTTTTGCAACTTTCAGCGATTAACACCAAGAATTAAAGAAGCCAATTTGAAATATTCTTTTTTAACCAATTGAAATTCAAAAAATTATTATTGTTGACATCGAAACTGGTGCCAACACCAAATAGTATGAAATAGTGAAATAAAGAAGGAAAAAATAAATAAAAAGTTGTACGTATCAAACACAAAAGTTTTTACATTGGTTCAATGACCTTTTGCCTACGTTGGCTCCAAAGGTTTTGCTTTTATTCATACTATGGATAACAAATACAACCCGTAAGAATTAGTAAATAAATATGGCATGTACACGTAAGAGAGAAGAGAAAAAATTCCCTAATAATGAGTCATCTCATCGGGTATATATGTGAAGTTGTGAAAACCTTAAACTGAAAAATCGTTTGTAGAACTTCTGAACAAGGTTTAAAAACCCGGTTTTCATTTCCGTTCCAGTCACTCGAAATTTTTAAAGTTCCAATTCCGTTTCAGAAGTTCCGCATTAGTTTCTGTACCGGTTTCCAGGATTTTTAATCACAAGTATTTTTGCAAAAGCAAAGATATGTATTCTAACTACTCTATAAGTCTTCATTTATCGGTTAAGACCTAAAGACCAATTTATTAATTTTGGCTAAAGGCCCATGTAGATGTATGTTACACTCTAAGCAGCCTAAGCATTTACTGAAGAACGTACATCTTCATCTTTCTCAACTCACGATGCCTTGAAACTTCTCTATGCCGATGGAAGAAAACTAATATCAAGATCACCAAATCCCTAACATAAATTTGCATCTGCTCTAAATGTTTTCAGCTTTTCATATTAATTATTTACATTCTTTTCCTTTAGTTTCCTTAGATCTACATCCTGGAATCCTTCTCTCTTTTACAAATTCTTTGAATTTCTGGTTTTTTAACATCAAATTTCCACTGTTTTCTACTTTATTTTTCAAAATTAGGTTTTGAAGCATATTCTGCTCCGGTCAATGCCAGAACCGGGCCAGAATGGCCGAATTTCCAATGTGCTTATCGGACTTTTGAAACTTGCTTCTGAATCAGCTCGAACCTCTTCAAGAAATCTCAACCCCAAATTGTATCTCTCTTGGGATCGACATCGATCCCGCATTTTTAATGAGTTGGGTTCAGAGGCTATTTATACAAACATGAGAACCACACCATGCCTTGAAAAACCAAATAGAGGGTCGTACTCGCGTATACTAGCGGTATACATAACCCAAAATAATGGTAACATCTGTTATAGTTACAAACGCTGCTCATGCTTCTTCTTCTTGTGCTTCTATTTTGTAGATACATCACTAGACGACTCTCCAGTAGTGGACCTCTTCTTCACAGATCCGCTCCTTCCTCCTCTACCCTTCGGAGGAGTTACCGACTCATGAGAGATCGAGAGACGCCTTCCGCCTTCATCCTCATCGATTGTAATCTTCGTGATCTCGGTAGGGATAGTGTACTACAATGGGAAGAGGGCATTCTCAGCAACAAGGGCTACCACATCGTTGCCTTTTCCTAGAATTTCCTTGGCCTCTAGCTCCTGTTTCTTCTTGGCCTCTTTGGCCGCCTTCCGACTGGCTAGCTTCTTCGATCTGAGCTTCAAGGCGTCTTCGGCCTTGAGCTTCTCAAGAGTGTGTGTGGCTCTCTGGTTAGCATCCTCAACATCCTTCCTCCTAGCCTCCGCAGCCACTCTCTCCTTTTCAGCCTCGTCGCCATTATTTTTCTTCCGAGCCTCCTCGGCAACCCTTTCCTTATCCGCCTTAGCGTCAGCCTTCACCTTATGAACTATAGCAGTGGCTCTCTCCTCGGCATCCTGCATGGCCTTCAACTGAGCCTCGCACGTAGCAACTTCTTCATGTCTGTTGTTCTCTTCTTACTCCTCACACTTAGCAAACATTCGCTCTTACTTGTTCTCCACTATGGCCGACATTGAGGGCACGTCAGCATCCACTGGACCCATAACATGAGCCCTCTGTCCATTTACTGCCTCTCCTTCCTCTGTAAGGCCCTTATAAATGCTAGGCCCTAGCCTAACATTCAAAAAAGTGTCCAACTGACTGCCTCCTTCTCCGAGCTGATCCCTTGTAATCCTAACTCAGATTCTATTATTTGAGGGAGCACAGGGGTAAAGCCAGGTGTCATAGTATTTCAGAAAAGGACTGCACATTAATAACACAACCTTTTAGTCCACAAATTCGGTAATCACATCATCTTCGGGAATTCGCGGTAAAGAAAATCTACCTCCGATTAGGGGTGGTGCAGGTACAATGGGGAGTGTACTCATCATAGTAGATAAAGAAAATCTAGGCATTCCCTATCCCTGGTGCTCGGGATCATATTTGGTCGAGACCAGAACTGAAGCAGTGGGGTCACTGATAGTGGTAGATTCGGTGATTGGTGGTCGGTAAGAGCTTCCTTCCGCAAACATCTCCGCTACATCCACACACTTGGTAAGAACAAACTTCCCCTTTTTCGTGGCAATCCTAGCCAATCTCTCATTCTCAGCATCCTCCTACAGCAACTTCCTCCCTTCCTCTAGCTTCTCACGCCCCTCATCGGTCAAGAGCTCGGTCATCAATTGACGCTCATCCAAGGTTCGCACGTCCACATGACGTAAATAAGCCTTATACGACATCGGTCTCTCCAATGTTTGGGCCAGCACTTGAGGGTAATCCTAAACCCACGAGAGTCCGTGGAACTTTAAAACTTTAACATACATGTTTCAGATATGTTCCGCCATGGATTCCTTCAACCGAAATTCAGTATCCTCTATCTCCTCCCTTAATTGTTCCATCTCCCTCAGGTGCTAGGCCTTTAATCCCTCCACCAAGCTCAACACATCCTTATTGCTAGCCTCGACATCCTTCTTTTCCTTCCTCAATGCCTCGAGCTGCCTTCTCAGCTCAACGACCTCTGCATTCTCAGCCCTCAACCATCCTTTCTCCGCTGTTAGGGAATAGTTGTCATTCTGAAACTGGTTTACTCGTTCATGGTCCTTTTCTTGTTCAGAGTACACTTTCTCTATCTCGTCCTTGTACCTTTAAATGCATCATTTTCAGCGGTTAGAGAGGCTGCGGTATCCTTAAAAGTTGAGCAGGCATGCTCTACCTCCTTCTTTAGTATCTTATATGCATGTGTGCTACATCCCCGATGTAATAGCAACATTAAAAATTAACATTCGAAGGTAAAAAGATGAAGAAGAAATACTTACGATACAAGGAGAAGACCTATCTATTTACCTCTCAAAGTTACTAATGGTGGTCCGCTCGGCGTAGATAGTCCGCCCCTGATCAAGGAACTCCAAGTTTTTCTTCCTGGCCAGTTCCGAGAGATGGAATGAATGCCTAGTAAGCTCCTCGGCCTTGTGATATACGGCCCTCACATGCATCCATACTTCCCCTGAATCCCTAACAGGAATTGATATGAGATCTGTGAGGAATACCAGCTCGTCAAAATAAAGCTGAGTGAAATTCTGCTTTATCAGCGCCTTCCTTTCAACAACAGAAAGCTCTCGCCTCTCAATCACTGCTAGTTCCTGCCTCTTTGTTTTGGTCTCTCCTCCCAGCCTCGAATGGTTCAGCAACGACTCTTTCCCCTTAGTAACTTGGGTGGGAGCCAAGGGTGCAGTGCAAGAAGGGGCTGTCGATGACGAATGCCTCGAGCCCACTACGTCAGGTTGGGAATCGACTCCGAATACTCGGGTAGGAGGAGGAGTTGGAGATCGTCGAGATTGATCTCCATCAAGACATTCACTACTGTGGTCCTGTGGAGGTGGGAAGTCACCATATAGGCTAGGTCCCCTCCTAAAGCTATCAAGAAAAGTGTTCTTGAGAAATTGGCGACCTCTGCACCCATAACCTCATCCTCTGCATCCTCTTGCCATACCACCTGCCAAAGAAACGAGTTCAAAGTCAGACACTTTGCGCATGCGAGCAAGTTCTACGATGGGCAGTGTTTATGAGTATATGTCCTAAGTGTTCTCTCAACAGACCTGATGACGGTCCGCACAAAGGTGTGAACCCCTCCGCAACTAAAGCTAGCTCTTTCATACTTTCCATGCCCGAGCACGAAGACAAGTCTAGAGGGAGTTTATTAAGGCCATCTAACTGGCCCTCTTCTTCCAGTGAAACGATGGTCTCCGAAGGAGTCGTAGGTGGCTATGGTCTGGTTGATGCTCCTACCCCCGCCTCTCCGGTCGTAGGCGGGACATAAGTGCTGAATGGACCCTCGTACCTAGAAACTATCTCCTCACCACCACTGTCATCCCCACTAGTTTCTTCTGTGGCCTTAGTATCCTTTCACAGTTTAGGCCTAGCAGAGGGCATCTTTCTCTTCCGATTAGGAACTCCTTAGTTTGTTGCCGCCTCCGCTTTTGTCCCTCGCCTACAACAGCGGGCCTAAGTATAGCTCGATCGTTAGGGAGCAGTCCTGCATGAAAAAGGTGATATTGAATTATAACTTTATAGATTGAGCGCGACTCGGCCGAAATCGCTTGTAAAGCCTGTAACACCCCGCGTCCATTAATGTCACTCACTAAGGGAATGCATTAATTTTTATGGAGCGTTATAAGAGTATAGAACAGAATATCCCAAGACAGATATATAAAATGGTACTTAAAAATTCAAAATTTATTCATTGCAGTGGAAAAGTAAAACATGTCTGGTTACAACATCAAAACCATATACTAAGCCAATTACACAAATATCCATCATGAACAAAATTATTATCAGAGTACATAAAAGTAAAACCATAATCCCACTCCAAATAGCCATAATGAAAAGAGATAAATCCGAGCATTACTTTCAACACTTCCAAGCACTTCAAGAAGAAAGAAATCCAAGTCAAGCTCCACTAATCCCAACCCGAGGAACTGGAGGGGAGGGGGAAGAGGCAAAACAAAAAGGGTCAGACATAAGTCTGGCGAGTCTAGTGACTTTAACAATATAATATGTAAAGTAATTGGATAAGAACATAAGCTGGATATAAGAGATGACTATAACATAAGCAGACATGACAAGGTAAATAAGATGAACAAGATATAACGTTGATTGCGCTACTAATAACTATAAGATAATTCCTATATTGCACCAATACTGAAAGTTTATCCCTCTTACTAAACATAATAATAATAATAATGGTAGTTTCGTGTACTCTTAACTATTGTCATAGGTGCAGCCTGCTCCTATCTTCACTAGTTGTACCCACTACCCTCCCCATTTGATTGGCTCCCTAACTAGTAGATACCCATGCTGGTCCCACAGTAGTGTGTATCACATCCTAAATTGGCAACCCGATACTACTAAAATGCACGACTTATACCTACACGCTGCAACAACGTCTTACCTACCAGCCCAGACCCACGCACATGACTCCGTTGGACTTGCACTTCTATCACTAACTCTTTATTGACCTCTTACAATCAACCTAGTAAGCTAGTCCCTGTGCTCGACCTAGTTCGAGATCATATAGATACTAAAATGAGTTACTTGTTGAAAAGGGTCCACCCCTTTACACAAGCTTCCCTCCTGAGCTTGGTCCCCACTAGGAATTCCCACTTAACCCCTCTTTATCCCCATATATAATCACATGTCTCATCTTGGTTAAGTGTTCATTAATTCATTATAATTGTAATCTTGCAAGACCTCCCACATTAGATTGTCGTTTTGCGGTTGCTGGATATGCCGGGCGGTTCCGGGCAGTCATATACCGCAATCCGAATCTAACCTCATGTCTTTGCATTATTATGTATCTAATTTCTGCCTTTGACCTCTCACATTAGATTACTTAATTGCGGTTACTGGATGTGTCGGGCGGTTCCGGGCAATCTTATACCGCAATTCGGATCTAACCTCGTGTCTTAGGCGTTCATTATCACTTTCTTGATTCAAGTCCCAATTTTAAATCTTGGATTAAAATATATTCCAATTACCCATAATTTCCAATCTAAATTATGTTTATAATTTTAATTCAAATCAGGCCTATAATCTTATGTATACATGTTATGCCAAATTACCCCCAAATTAATTTGCGTTCATTATTATTAACAATTTATGACAAACCTCATGTATACAAATTATATCCAATTATGACCAATCCAACTTATGCCAAATCTAATGTATACAATTTATTCACAATTATGCCCAAATTTATTTATGCTAATAATCTCATTTTATTACATATTTCCCCAAACTATTCCCAATCGTTCAAATGTTATTCGTACGCAAATCTCAACACAATATGTTAGGCTCGAAGTTAGCCTAATCTCATAAAAGAAAGGAAAAGAAGAGGGGAAGAGAATGAACGTCAAAATTGGCGTAAACATTAGAACTGACATATTAAACATAAACAGGCGTATAACGATAAACTGGATCAGGAAGACTTATGGCAGATTTATGGGTATGAATTTAAAAGATGATGATTTACAAACTAGATAAGATTCATCTCAATCATAGGCATATACATTAGATCCAATTTACAATCCTATCACAATTACTTTTTAATTTAATTATATGTGAAAGTGACATAGACTCACAGCGATAGGATTCTTAGAAAATTAAGCATTGTTGTACCAATTTAGAACTTGAATATTCTCTACTTGATTGATGTAGATCTGATCTCCTAATTGGATTGTTGAAAAAGAACTATCTCTAAATCTCTACTTTGATTTTCGTTGGAGAAGAAAGGCTAGTTTAATTTAGATTAGAGCAACATGGAGGTGCCATGGATGAATAACAATGAGATTAGGGATAGGTTTAGGGGTATTTTATATATGCTCAAGGTGAATTAGGACCCTTAGATTAGATTAGGATCCATCTGAACCATCCAAACCAAAAAACACGTAATCTAGCCAATCCCAGAAGACCACATATCAGTCCAGACCGCAAAACTCATCAGGCCAGATCTGGGCCGATGGGGTCGACACCCCTATAGGGGGATCGACACCTATGTCGACTCCCCTAGGGGGGTTCGACACCCTAGAGATGGAGATTTCCCGCTCACCCAAATTTGGATGATTTTGATTTTTGAATTCGTTTTTGATTTATTATTTATTATTTTAATTTAAATTCTGCTTTAAACTGAAATCTTCTAACCTTCATAACTCCTTTATACGATATTCGATTTACGCAAATTCAGACTCTATTCCAAGCAGAATTCCGAGACGAACGCAATGATGTAACCTATTTTCCTTAATTCTTCTTCTAAAAATTAAGTATTCTTTAATTATCTCTTATGTCATGTTTTAAAATTATGGGGTGTTACAAAGCCTCAAGACGTCGTTGATACTCGATTCTAGTGGGCGCCTCAGTGTTTCCTGCCATGCCAAAACAAAGTCGAATATAAGACATCAAATTCGCAAACTTTAAAATAAAACGCGGAGTTCAAGAATGCTTACTTCCAGCCATCTCCTTGTAATTCCGGCATTGCAGCACATAAAGAACCATTTATATTTATATATTGTCGGTTTGGGCCACGTTCCGACGAAAAACTTAGTGGATCGCGAAGCTTCCAGGAAATAATGAGATGGAGATATATTAGATCTTATCTTTAATTGAAATAAGTACCAAATATCTTCCCGGGTAGGTTCTAATTGGAAATACTCCCAGCAGAGGACATAGGTGCCAAAGAATGAAACATACGCATTCGGATGCAGTTGCGATGGCGCAATGCGGAAATAATACAGTAGGTCCCGAATAAAATTGTTGACCGGGGGCACGCAGCTAGTAATACAAACATGGCTGTTCTAGGAAATGTAACCCTTGGACAGTGCGTGAACCCTGCCATCCTCTCCTGGTGCACGAACATGATCGACATGAATGTGAAACCGTAGCGCCATTTTCCTAATCACTGCTATATCCATGCGCGATAGTATTGAATCCGACGGATTTTCAAGAAAAACTGCATCGACTAACATATCCGGTACCATCGGTGTGTCTCCCTCGATGATAACCACTTTCTCTACCTCTTTGTGTACAACCGGAGAATGTTGTCTTTCTTTTTGTCCCTCATGCTCGGGAATTTCCTGCAAATTTATGGTCTGGGAAAGTGATGATCTCTCAGAAGTCTCAAGCTCACTGTCTGTCGAGCTAGCATTGCTAGTAAAGTTAGATGTATGCGACGATGGCAAAGAAGTTTCGGCTTCCAACGTCTTTTCTTTCATGGATCTTATCTGCATTGCTAGCTGTACTTTAACACACTAGCGTTAGAGATTGCAATTGAATAACCTATTCCCCTTGTGTTGGTGCAAACTAACATGTTTGTGCAGTGTTATGCAATTTCAAGATAATACAGTTTACAAGTTAAGAACATTGAGCGCGACGACGACCACAAGTTCTCAAAACCATAATCGTTGTCGCGGTCAAGCAACTCTCCAAGGCTCATGTCAAGTCACGACTACGTCGCGATTGGAATCAGAAAGCAAGAATAATGTTTCGGTAAGTCCGGTCGTAGTTCAAATTTATTTTCTCTAATCCTATGTTCTGGGCACAGTCGCCAACCGTAAGCCGACAAACATGAGCGCCGACCCGATCACATAGTGTTTCTAGACCAACGTAGGTCCAGGAAAGAAGAGATGGAAAATCGAAGTCCTGAGAAAGAAGTACAATGAGGAATGACATGAAGAAATTGGGCAATTCGCGGACTCGCACCCCTTTGGGGTTCGAAAACTCGAACCCCCACTCGGGGTCCGAATGTTTGAACCCCGCTCCGGGTTCAAATTCTTGAATCCCCTATGAGTTTCGAATACTCGATCCCTATTCGGCGTTCGAATTTTCGAATCCCTTCCGGGGTTCGAGGATTCGGAAACCCCTAAGGTTCGAGGATTCGGAAACCACAGGGGTTCGAGGATTCGAAACCACTTCGGAGTTCGAAGATCTACACCCCATGTGGGCTACAAGTACTCCACCAAGAGCATAGGGCTTCAACCTCTTTTCCTCCCTCCACCTCGCGTCTCTCCCTCTGACCACTGCTAAAAAACTTCGACCTCCTTCCACCTTCCTTCCTAACTATTATTCTCTTCCTGCCATCTCAAGATCCACCACGCTCGCCCAGTCCAAGCCAAAGGCTCGAAGCATGAAGGCCGCGGTAGCCACGACAGAGCTCGCCGACGAAGACAAACGGCGGGAGTCCCCTTCAAATCCTACTTGGGTTCGGTGTTCACGTTTTTGAGTGAATATGTTCAGAGCTCGAATTTCAATGGCGACCGAAGGAAAAATAAAAAGAAGAAGAAAGACGGAAATGAGGGGGAAACTACTATTTATAACAAGAAATGACGTCTCCTCATATTCCAACATGTGGCTATTCGTATCCCAAACGGGTAGGAAAATTCAAACCTACCAGGGTACGAAATTATGTATCCCTATTTTGATACGAGATTCTCATACCAAAACCAGGGTATGAAATTCCGTAACCCAGTTTGGGATACGAGATTCTCGTACCCCAAACCAGGGTACGAGATTTTCAAAAAAAAAGAGAAAAGAGAAAAATAACATATAATATATATGTATACGCATATATATACATATACATATATATATATATGTAATGCATGCGTATACGAATAGTTGCGAGTGCGCAAGCATGATGTACGTGTACTTAACGACGTGAACACACCGTCGCACCAACAATGACTCGTTTACAATTCTTCAGTAAACTAGCTTAGTAGCTAATGTCTATTTTTATAAGTTTACAGGAAAAGTCGACGACTCATCAAATACTTCAACGAACGCAAAGCACATCATGTCAAAACAAGACGTACTTTAGGGGGAATATGTTAACTGGCCTTTTGGTCCAGTTCCCAAAAGTACGCAAGGCACGCTCGACTCCACATATCACGTGAAGTTAAAGCCAGGAGTATCGCTAAGGAGTAAAGGAAATGAGCCAAGAAGGGATCATGCCAGCATGAACTTCGCCGCTCCTCCAAACATTGCCAAACCAATATTTCGGCCTCAAAAAGTCACAAGCACCATTTATCTCGACTCCTCGTATCCATTCCAATATTCTTCGTACCCCTCGGGGTATAAATTTTGTACCCCTAGTAGTATGAAATTCATACCCCACGGGGCATGAATTTCGTACCCTCGAGAGGGGTATGGGTTCTTAGGCATGCACACTATGGGGAGTTTCTGTTGATTGGCACTATGGGATACGAGATTTCCGGTGTGGTCCCCTACCTCTACTCACTCCGACCTACTCCCACCTAACCTCTCCACTATAAATACCTCTCAGACTCACACTTTAAAGGGGTTGGAATTTGGCTATTTCACATCTCTTGAGAGATAAAAGTAGCCACTTTAATGGCATTATGCTTTGAGGAAGAAGAAGGGAAAAAGTGTATTTTTCCTAATATTTGGCATATGACAATTATTACCTCATATAACTTAGAGATGTATGTAAAGGGATGTCATGAGATATTCTCAACCTTGTAAGTCTGTATTATTAATAATATCCAACGACTCTTCCAAAGTGGACGTAAGCCGCTCACGAGACCGAACCACTATAAAACTCTTGTGTTATTTACTTCTTTACGCACTTTCTTTTCCACGCGAAACTATAATTCTTAAGTAAATAAGAATCCTGGGTGTTTACGACATATTTTTCTGCCAACCACTAACATTTGTATATCAGTGCATTCTTAGGAACAAATGTAAATAATGGGAGGGAAAAATAAACAAATGATAGAAAAGACCAGAAAACTAACTTACATAAACTTACAATAAATGTAAGAAAAGACAAAAATACTTATAGAAAGATCACTTAAAACTGTTAAAACTAAAGCTACATCTATTAATAACATATTTCTTTAAAATTCATAAAAATCCATAAAAATCTACATTATTGAAACACTCATCCATGGTCCTTTGCTTTTATCCATAGCCTTCTCGGATCCCATCCTTTGGCTGATTATAAAATTTTATGTTTACAAATCTCTTCCCATAAATATTTAATTTAGGGTCTGCTTAAAATGAAAGGAACCCAGAGGGAAAAGATTTGAGTGTGAGAGAATAGCTAGGTCTAGGGTCTTATTTATAATGGAGCATGGGAATATCAAGCCATTTGATTAGCTGACTTAATCTAGTCGAGCCATGTTATAGACAAAATATCAACCATTTGACTAAAGATACGAACGTTTCAGATTTCATAAAATACAGTTTTTAAGTTATCAGCTCGTACATGGACGAAATATTATCTGAGATACTTTGTTGGTCGATCTGACCTATTTCTAGGTCAACTTTAAGGTAGACCTAGGGTAGGTGAGGTCGACATTGCCCGATCTATGTTTTTTTATTTCTAAATATTAATGAATTCTTATTCTTTCTATAACTCTCTCATACAAACTCCGATTTTAACAAATTATATAGGTAAATTGCTTAGAAATTTGCCACGAACTCAATGGTGCAACTCTTACAGATACATCTTACATTTTATAAACTTATACTCTGATTTAATTAGTTCTTTAATTAACTATCATTACTTAAATTTTCAGCTATTACATACACCATAATTATGCTTCTTTATATTTTCTCTAATTTATTTTCTAAACGTCAAATCAACTTTTAAAATTATAAAACAAAAATAAAATAAAATTATATATATATAAATATATACATAATTTCTTTTTTTAAATACTCTATATATATAATTTAGAAACTTTAGTTTGCACATTTATACATATATATTTTGTTATAACCAAATTCAAAAATGCCTTTCTTACCATTACCTTAAATTATAAATTAAACAGGAAATTAAATGATTAAACCTCTAAATGAATAATTGAAATAAATTAAATATTCACATATCAAATCGATAAAATTCCTCATTATTACACGCCTTGCTCCGATTAATTCTCGATTAATCTCTATCTAGGAGATTAATCCCTAATTTATGTTTAATGCTTAATACCCGTCTAGCGTTTTTTACAACCTTGGTATTAAGTAAGCTCATTGTTATATAGCATAATCAATGACCCAACCTTGGTCCAAAAACGGTTAACCGTGAAGATTTACGGTCCTCAAAACCAAATGATCTTGCATGTGCTTGAACCCAAAGTTCAACCATATAACCTTGAAAAAAACCTTTAAACCCAAGCCTAAAAAACAACACTTTCCAAAAATTGATTAATAGTACGCACTAAGTTCGTATGTTTCTTGTCGTCACTACACCGGAAATGCCATTATGGAATGGTTTTTGACAGTTCCAAAGTGATTTTGGAATGGCAAGTACTCGTTCTAATATACGGAGTGGCTAATAATCTGGAATGTCAACAACTGTTCCAAAATATGCTCGTAACAGTCGTCTAAACGTGTCAAATAAACCATTCTGGAATGGTAAACAACCATTCCATAAACGCAGTTGAGAATGGTTACAACCCATTCCTAAACATCCATTAAGCACAGCTTAAAGCCATTCCTTAGTCATGGTCGTATTTTTCAAAATCATATTTTGGCACTGTTTAAGACTGTTCCAGAGATTATTTATTTTTACCAATTTTCATCATACAATAACCAATATAAGCAGTGTAATGTTTGATCACTATATAAAATAAACTCTCAGTTACAACGAGACATAATCCATTTAGTTATAAATAACCATAAATGTTAATATCCATTAAGTTGTCCAGATGAACATACAAATGTTAAGTCACATAAAAAAGATATATACATTTCACTGTCAATATACAAAGAAGTAATTACTACTGAATTTAACGTAGAAAAGAAGAAAAAACTATAAATATATCCAACCAAACCAAAGCTGGACACTTGAGTAAGAATTTCAAATTAATATTCCAATTTCTCATTTCCATAGATGCCGCAACAGAACTTAAAGTGTTCATTCATCCCACAATTGATATACTACTAGTGTGCTTTGCGGTGAAGTGTCAGCGTTGACGAGGTTGTTATGGGTTTCGGATATGAGATTAATTAGGCCCTTCGCATTCATGGCCCGGAGGATGCGTGTGTCCAAATTATTCGGTGATCTGGAGAGCAAGTATGACACTTTCACGGATTTCACGCCGCTACCACTAGATACAAGCTACATTGCTAGTCTGCCAAGCCTTTCTGATAGGGTCAAGAATGGAAAAAGTTCTGATAGCACATGTAGAGATATACTACATGTGTGATATACTATCTGAAGATGGCTTATGCATTCTAGCATAGTCAGGTACAATTCACTTAAATGCACCAATCACTTCATCACCATTTACATCTTATAGTAAGAGTTAATCAACTTATATTTGGTATGCAGTACGCATGTAAAAATTTAAAGGTTTTTGCATCAACATTTCAGGAAAAGAAAAAGAACCACGGAAATTCTATTTGGTACCCAAAATCGGGTTTTGAATCAAAAGCTTGAGATATCAAACGTGGAGGAATGGGAATATACATAGAGATGAAATTTGCTAGCACGTATATGAAAACCTTGACAGTCATGATGTGTATGAATACTGGGGTTATGTTTGAATATCTTTCAGGAAAGCAGGAATCAACTGGTTTAAATTATAGAGAGCAGTACCTTAGCCGGAACCATAGGTGCATTAACAAAGGTAGAAGAAAGCTTCTCTTTCAAGGCTCCAACCACTGTGTTGAAATCCCAAATTGGATTCCAACACCAAATGTACTAAAATGTAATTCTTCAAATGCTAGGTAGAAAAAGCAGAGCCGCAACATAGTAAAAATGCAAATAAAAGACACCAAATTTTATAGTGGTTCGAACAAACGTGATCAACATCCACTTTAGAATCCATTCTCATTACTTTCACAATGATTACAATGCATACAACCATTTCAATTACATTCATTCTCATCATCTTTCCCCTTTTTCAATTAGATCTCTACGGATTAAAAGAAAAAGTTGAGGAAAAGCCTTGAACGAGTGGAGATTCAATGGTAGATCTATGAGCCTACGAGAAATGAAGAGATTTCGAGATTCCGATGGATTCTATAATGAACTTCATGTTTGATCTTCAATCGTAGGTGTTAAGATAGATAGAAATCCTTTAGAAGTGTTTAGTAATCAATTGGGCCGCTTTTGGGGTCATGAAATTCCGTCCCTCCATCAGTGAGGGAAATATGGGGTATTAACAGGTGAGATTCAGACCTGGTGGCAGAGTTGTAATTTTATTCTACCTTCCCTAGGATGTTGGGTGAGCTAAAAGGCATTAGATATGAGTTTTTACGGTTCAAGACCTTATATCTTACGGCGGAACGGATCAAAAAAGGCGGAGCGACCTAACAACCTTGATATGGATTAGCGCTGGCCAACGAGCTTGGTGAGCTAAATGGCGGGGCAGAATGGGCTAGAAACCTTTAGTGGTTGAATATTTGACAGGCTAGAGGATTTGAAATGTTCTGGGCCTATCATGGGCTAAGAACAAGACAAGCCAAAAAGCTTGGAGACCCAAACCGTGTGAACTGACCAGAGCATTGTAACGGCCTAAATACTTATAATGGGTTGAACCAATGAATAACTCTGCTGCGATCTAAGAGCTTATAACGACCCAAACACATTTACTACCTTTGATCCATATTATATGGATTAACATTTGCCCCTCGAAGCTTGTATTTATTGAAAATAATATGGGCTTCTACTTTAACAATTCTGACTTGTGTTAGGTTGTGTTTAAGACATAGGTCGGATTGTACTTTAGACCATCTTATGCTCTTGGTCACACAGCCTTATGGATCATTATCGGGCCTTCAGCCTGAACTTGGCATATCCATTTTTTTCTCGTATATATTCTTTAGCTTAGGTCGCCACTCCTTTATACACTTCTTTTCTTGCTTTGAACTCATTAATGGCTGCACTCTTATGTCAAATTCCAACCATTGTTCTGAAGCAATCTTCGAATCTTTTAGCAATTTCAACCTCTGAAAATCCGATCTCTTTAACGATTCTACCAATTGACCGATTTGCTCACATTCGGAGCTCCAATATTCAGGTTTTACTCTGATTTTAAATTTCGAGTTGATTCTATAGATTGTTGTATCTTTGTGATGGTCTGGCTTGAATTCCATGCGCGAATTATTGTAACTTTATCATGGCTTTTGCTGATAGATGATGAATACGCCGAATTGATGATTTTGCATGAATTTACTGTTCAATAACGATCTGAATTTAAAAATTCATGCCTTGCCAAAAAGTTTAAATGCCTTTGTTAATTGTCTTAAATTGTTGCATTTTAGTAGTTTATACTTTTAAACTAGGTCGCTTCAATCACCATGGGACTTAGATCGTCATTTCAATCCATAGCTTTGGGTCATTTCAGTCTCGAAGCTTTAGGTCGTTCACAACTTAAAGACTTAGAAATAGGAAGACGTATAATTGTGACCTAAAGCTTCTGATTATACAGAACGACCCAAATGCTCAGGATTGGTAGGAGCGATCTAAACGCCTTGAACAAGTTCCTTTCTGTCATGTTATTTACTTTCGAACACCACTACTTGTATAGGATGTCTAAAAGGATTGAGGGGACTTCTAGTGAGGACATTACTCGGAAACACCATAGGTTGGACAAGCTTGCTGCATCTGATACTCATGCTACTTTCGCTGCCCCAACTCTGGCTGAACTTCAAGTAATTATAGAGAAGCCTTGTTATGTTCCTGAGCCGTGCAGGTCTGAGCTTACTAAGCGATTCCAAGGTTGTTGTTTGGATGGGTTACTCTTTGACTAGTTTGACTTAGATATACACCCATCTAGAAAGCAACCAGTCCATGAGGATCTGGACACTTTGAAGAATCAGTTATAGGCGCAACTTGAAACTACTGCAAATTAGATGGAGAAGCATTTTGCGGAAGTTGAAAGGTATACTGCGTGCAAACTGGGTGCTTCGAACACTTTTTCTTATGATCTCCAAAGGTCAAACAAGGAGAATATTGAACGCATCACTTCTTTGGAGAAGGACAGGGCGGTGCTTATTCTGGCTCTAAAGTCCCAAGATGAGATAGTTGTAGAATTAGCGACTCTTCAGAGCAAAATGGGACCGGCTAGTGACATTCCTCCTTCTCCTGCTAGTGATGGAAAGAAGGAACTCACTTGCTTGACCTTTGTTATTTTCGTTTATACACTTATGCTCCAGACCGATTGTATATGCGTGTGTCGGTCCTCGCTTACAACTTATATCTTATTTTGCGTCTGAAACCTCTATGTTGAATTTGTGATGTGATGGTGGTAATGCATTTTGGTTGTTGTACCTTAAGCTTTTATTTATCTTTGTCGTACCTTCTTACTTTGCATTAAGAGCTAGTAATGTTTTTTATCTGAATGATACTTTGATCTAATATGCTTTACCACACCTGTTTTACAGAAGAGGACGAGCAATAACACAGCATTGGAATTATACATCACCATTGATCGTCCACATCGATAATGGATTAATTAATCATTAATACCGACTTATAACACACATTATTTTGTACAAAATTACATGTTTGCATTAACCCAATGGTTTAGAACACATTGGGAATTATTTGCATGAATACAATGTTCTAATTTGTACCAATGCTTGAAGTCGGCTAATTAATATAAAACCACCTGTGGGTTTTGTTAGCCCACTTTGTGAACTGGGCAACACAAAGTCAAGATGTGAAACATTGAAAAACTTGGGAAGCACTGAAGCGGGTCGGATCGAAGCAGTGTAGCGGTTCGGATCGGATAAAGTTTGCTGTTCGGATCAGTGAACTATTGCTGTTGGAATCAGAGAGGCACGGCTGTTCGGATCGGAGAGCAACCTACTTCCAGTTGGATCGGAGAGCTACCTGCTACGAAGACAGATCGGAACGAAGTGAAAGAGAACGAAGACTTAGCCTTGGGACAAAACCGGATCGGATCGGATACCCCGATCCGAACCCCTCCTTTACACTCTTCCGATCCGAACCCATCTTCCACGTCATTCTCCTGCATGATCGCCAAGTTATTCGGAGCGGCTATGACCAGTTCCTACCTACAAGGTCCACTGCTCTGATGCGTTGTCAACAGAGAAATCCATCCGAACCCGAGGCTAATGGGATGGAATGCACGTGGCTCCGATCCGGATCGGGTTCTGAACGAATTTTCCCTATAAATACCCTGTCTTGAGACAAAGAAAAGGATCTTTTTTCTGGCACTTTGAGAGTTCAACCACCTTCATAACCCGAATTCCAGCACTCCCGGAAAATCCAAATCTTCTTTCATTATTTGTTTTTAGACAATTGAGTGAATGTAAGTGAGTTGTGAGAGAAATTCAGTGAATATTTCATTGTAATTGCAACTACATCATTGAAAATAGTGAAAGACAAGTGGACGTAGGCATTTCTTCGCCGAACCACTATAAATACTATGTGTTCATTTTACTTTTGATCTTATTTCATTCTGCTTTTAGTCAATTTGGGTGTTAGAACCACTTTTTGGTCTAACATTTTGGTGCTTTCACTGAGAAATATCTGAATTCTTTGTTTTTCGGGATTATCGTTCTACTTTTTGGACCGTTGAGTTCAAAGAAGTTAGTCCTCAAGTTTCGACGTTTTTGGATATTTGTTGAATTGATTGTTGAAGAACCATGGCTAAAGGAAAAGGCAAAGAAGTTCAATCTGGTCGAGGAAATGGAGTTGGCGAAGATCAGCAAAATGCGGTTGTGACAAGGTCTCGTGGGCAGAGCTCAGCAGCAGGACGAACCGATACAGGAAACCCGAACCGCCTTCAGGGGGAGAGCTCCGATCCGATCCGGGTAGGAGATTCTGAAGCATTGCATTCCCCCAACCTGAACCGACCCGGGCAACTTGCCCTACACCGACCCGACCTGGCTTTCCAGCTCCGACCCGAACAGGCTTCCCAGCTCCGACCCGACCCGATTTCCCATCTCCGAACCGACCCGTCACTTGGTGATGTTGGAACCTCTACTCGAGCCCCTACAAATGCTCCAATTCCAGCCACCAGGGTCAATGATCAGGTCAATCCATCCGCGCCCATTACTCAAGGAGATTTCTCGCGCCTGCTTGACATGCTTGAGAGTACTAGGGAGGCTATGAAAATCCACGAGCGCACCAATCTTATGATGCAAGAAAATATGAGACTCATGAGCAGGGAAATTAGCAAACTCCGAAGACAGAGAACCCCATCCCCGATTCGTCACACACCAGTGGATCAGTCTTCTTCTTCCGAGGAAGAGCGGCCCCGTGAACGAAGGCCGCTCTAACGACCTCAGAATTTGGAGCAGCTGACATTCGGATCTTTGGGGTCTCACGAGGATATTGCACGAGCACTAGGAAACAATGATCCCATTCAGGGGCAAAGGCTCCGGTCCCCTCCTCCCTAGATCGACCGGGAGCGTAGGGAACGGAATAGAGCAGAAGCAGCTCAAAGAAGAAGGGCATCTCCTGAACAAGAGCCCAGAAGGAACCCGGATACAAGGGCCAGGGAACCAGAACGGCCCCTAACTAATGCTGATGTACAGGCAATGGTACGCCAGATTATGTCCGAGAGCCGGAACTATACCAATGAAGATTATGGCATTGAGCGAAGCCATACTCCTTTCACTGACGACATCCTCGACTTTCAGTTTCCCCGGCGTTTTAACCTGCCACAGGTGGACATGGGAGAACTGATCCGGGACAGCATTTGATGTGATACTCGTGGCTCATGAATGCTGCTGCTGCACCTAATACAGTGAAGTGTAAAGCATTCCCGATCTATTTAGAAGATGTGGTGCTGTTCTGGTTTACCCGACTTCCCCCTCATTCGGTTTCAAATTATAGGGAACTGAGCGAACGTTTTATGAATCAGTTCCGACTCCATACGCGAAAGTCCAAAAGTGTTATTGAATTATCAAGAATTAAGCAGGCGCCAGGAGAGTCTTTGAGGTCATATCTTGACCGTTTTAACTTAGCTGTGACTGAAGTTAGTGACCCGCATGAGCCCACCATTTTGATGGCATTAAAGGAAGGAGTCGATCCTGAATCTGAGTTTGGAGATTACCTTTCTGGGAAGACACCCTCCACGAGAGAGATATTCTATGAAAAGGCCGATATTTATTTAAGACGAGAGGAGGCCAGGGCAAACCGAAAGAGAAAGTCTGAAGCGGCTTCAAAAGAAAATGTGCAGAGTAACGTCACCGTGAAGCAGTCTGGGGAAAGTTCCGGAAAAGTTGAAGTGAATGTGGGAAATAAGAGTGGAAACAACAAAGCTGGAAACGGGGGCAACAACAATAACCGTAATGCGAACGGTAACAGAAGAAATAGAAATAGGGGAAGTGATCCTAGCAAAAGGCCCCGATTCCAGACTTATGAGGACTATACACCGTTGAACGACACTCTGGAGAACATTTACCTGGATACATACAACGTTTTGCAATATAAAAGACCCCCACCTCGTTACTCGACAGAGAAAGAAATGGCAACCGGGAAGTTTTGTTTGTTTCATGGAACTCATGGGCATTCAACCAATGAATGTCGGCATTTGAGAGACGTGATTGAGAAGTTGCTGCGCGAAGGGAAACTGGATGAATATAAGGTTGCCCCAAGGGACAGGGGGCAAGGAGAGCAGGCTCCAAAACAGATTCAATCTGCTCCCAAGCCTACAGCGCAGCAGAAAGGCAAGGGAATTGTTATCAACTCCATAGTGGGTGGACCTCACCCAGCAATCCGTAGTTTTAGAGCAATGGATCAATATGTAAATGCTGCCAAGCACGTAGATGTGAATGAAGGTGATGATTTGGAAGATATCGCCCCCATAAATCAACAGAAGACAATGTTTGAGGACGTGGTGTTCCGCAGCAGAGATAATACTGGGATCCAATCACCCACTGATGATCCGTTGGTCATTACTACTACCATTGGGCCGGCCTTGGTTCATAAGGTGTTAGTAGATAACGGAAGTTCTGTTAATATTTTATTTAAAAAGTCATTCGATCAGATGAAGCTTGAATCTGAAGATTTGAAGACGTGTGAAGGATGGATCAGAGGCTTCAACGGGGCGTCAACAGCTCCCATGGGGTATATAGAATTGCCCGTGACCTTGGGGCAAGGAGAACGCCGAAGAGTGCGGATGCTTCAGTTCGTAGTGTTGGATGTAGATTCGCCTTATAATGCATTATTGGGAAGGCTTGCCCTTGCTGAATTCAAGGCTTGCATCACCCCTTGGTGATTATTGCTTAAGTTCCCAACTGAAGCCGGAACTGGAGTAATGAGAGGGGATCAAGTTTCCGGACGGGCCTGCTATGTTGCCGAATTAAAGATGTTGATGAAAGGACTTAACATCGAGAGTAAAGATGCCTCGCCTCCCCCAAAGGGTGGCTCGGCGTAGCAATTAGAGAGATCGACCCCGAAGGAGTTGCCTGAAGGAACGCCTGAAGACCTGGATCCCAGAAAAGATGAGGAACCAGAGACTAGAAATGCAACTCCTAATGAAGCGACAGTGGAAATTCCCATTGATGAAGCTGATCCAACAAGAGTTTTGAAGATTGGGTCTCAATTGGATCCACGTCGGGCCAAAGAGCTAACGGATTTCCTGAATGCGAACTTGGACGTGTTTGCCTGGACCCACGCTGACATGTGTGGGATATCGCCATCCATCATAAGTCACTCACTAAATGTAAACCCGAAACATCCGCCTGTGAAGCAAAAGAGACGTATGCTGGGCCCAGAGAGGTCGGCTGCTCTCAAAGAAGAATTGGAGAAGCTGAAACAGAACGGATTTATTGGAGATTCGACATATCCTGACTGGATATCGAATCCCGTCTTAGTAAAGAAGCCAAATGGAAAGTGGCGGACTTGCATTGATTTTTCAGATTTGAACAAAGCTTGCCCAAAAGATAGTTTCCCACTTCCCAGGATTGACCAGCTTGTAGATTCGACAGCAGGTCATGAACTTCTTTCTTTCATGGACGCATATTCTGGGTACAACCAAATTCCTATGCACGTGCCAGATCAAGAGCATACGAGCTTCATTACAAATTTGGGGTTATATTGCTATGTTGTGATGCCATTCGGATTGAAAAACGCCGGAGCCACTTATCAGCGCCTAGTGAACAGAATGTTTTATAATCAAATAGGGAAGACTATGGAAGTTTATGTGGATGATATGCTTGTCAAATCGAAACAGTCCTCCAGCCATACGCAAGACTTGGCAGAAATGTTTGGTATCCTGCGAAAGTATCGGATGAAGTTGAATCCTTTGAAATGCTCATTTGGAGTGGCATCGGGAAAGTTCCTAGGCTTCATTGTGAGCTCCCGAGGAATTGAAATCAATCCCAGCCAAATAGCAGCGATTAGAAACATTGATGAGCCGAAGATAATTAAAGACGTCCAAAGTCTTGCGGGGAAAGTAGCTGCGTTGAGTAGGTTTATCTCCAAAGCCACGGACAAATGCGTCCCGTTTTTAGATTTTATTAAAAGGGGAAAGAAGAACTTCGAGTGGACTCCGGACTGTGTTGAGGCCTTTCGATATTTATTCGAATTGCTCGAAAAACCACCGATTTTGTCAAAACCAGTGGATCACGAAGAGTTATTTGTTTACTTGGCAGTTTCGGCTCATGCCGTTAGCACAGCCTTGGTTCGAGAAGAACACAAAGTGCAAAGGCCAGTATATTATGTAAGCAAGAAATTGGCAGCGGCAGAACGCAACTACCCAAAGATTGAGAAGCTCGTTTACAGCCTCCTAATTGCATCCCGAAAACTTTGTCACTATTTCCAAGCACATCCAATAACCATATACACTGACCATCCGCTGAGGCAGGTGTTGCAGAGACCCGAAGCATCGGGAAGGTTGATCAAATGGAATATAGAATTAAGTCAGTTTGAGTTAAATTTTCAACCACGGAGGTCAATCAGGGAGCAAGCTCGGGCAGACTTTATAGCAGAATTCACCATCCCAAAGGAGGAAGTAATCGATGACAGAACGGTTAAGTCCGAGGATGAGTTAAAGATAGATCCATGGAAGCTATACAAAGATGGAGACAAGAACGACCGAAGGTCCGGAGCTGGAATCGTCTTAGTCACTCCTGACGGACGGTCGTTATATTACGCTCTACGATTAGAATTTTCGGTGACTAACAATGACTCTGAGTACGAAGCCCTGATTGCCGGGCTGAAGCTTGCTAAACACTTCGGAATAAAAATGTTGGACATATTCTGTGACTCCAAAATCGTTGTTTGCCAAGTGCGAGAGGAATTTGTGGCTCGGGGACCTCGAATTATCGCCTACCTCGGGAAAGTGAGAGAGCTATTGAGCAACCTGGAGCTGTACAGTATAACACATATCCCAAGAGCCGAAAACCTGAAGGCAGACAGGCTGGCAAAGCTAGCTAGTTCCGACAATCCAGAAGAAACTGAAATAATTCCAATTGAAACGTTGGAATCGCCAAGCTTTGAGTCAATGGAAATTGAGTTCGCTTTCGAAACGGAACCGGAGAAGGAGTCGTGGATGACCCCAATTAAGAACTTCCTTAAGAATGGGACACTCCCATAAAGAAGAGTGAGAAAAGGGCTATAGTTCGCAAGGCTACCAGATATGTCATGCAAGATGATACTCTTTATAGGCAAGGATTTTCTATGCCCCTGTTACGATGTATAGCACATGACGACATCAAACATGTACTAAGAGAAGTGCACGAAGGTGAGTGTGGAGATCATACAGGAGGTCAGACTTTAGCAAAAAAGATATTGTGATACGGATACTTCTGGCCCACAATTAATAAAGATGCAGCTTATTATTCACGACGCTGCGATAAGTGCCAGAGATTCGCCAAAATCCCCAGAGCACCGTCGACCCAACTCAAATCGATGGTGAGTCCTTGGCCATTTGCCACGTGGGGAATTGATATCATTGGAGTTCTACCGATTGCTAAAGGAGGAGCGAAATATGCAATAGTCGCTGTGGACTATTTTACGAAGTGGATGGAAGCTGAGCCCTTGACCAAAATCACGGCAAGAAAGGTGATAAGTTTCGTGGTTAGAAATATTATATGCCGATTCGGGGTCCCAAGGACCATTATAACTGACAACGAATCCCAGTTTGATGGTACTGAATTCAGAAATTTCTGCCAGAAGTATAAGATCGACAAGCGATACACTGCGGTTGCTTATCCGCAGTTGAACGGGCAAGTTGAGGCAATAAAAAAAGTAATAAAATCCATCTTCAAGAAACGGTTAGTGCGTGCAAAGGCAAAATGGGTTGACGAATTGCCCCTAGCTTTGTGGGCATATCGAACAACATTTAAGACGACTACCGGTCATACCCCTTTCTCTCTCTCTTTTGGTTCAGAAGCAGTAATTCCAGTAGAGCTTGAAGTTCCTTCCCACAGGGTGACGTATTATGACCCGATGACGAATCGGGCACTCTTACTCGAGTCTCTTGATGAAATCGAAGAAAAAAGGGACGAAGCGGATTTGCGTGCAGCAAGACATCGACGTCAGATGGCGCGCTATTACGACAAAAAAGTTTGCCTTAGGACTTTTGAACCAGGAGATTTGGTGCTAAAGAGAGTCTTTCCATCCCTTCCTCACCTCGGTCCAAAGTGGGAAGGACCCTTTGTCATCCAACGGAAACTTGAAAAAGGAACCTTCAAGTTAACGACCGTAGATGGCGAAGAAGTCCCTAGGGCATGGAATGCCCAACACTTGATGCGATATTTGGATTAGAAATGTTGTACTCTTTGTTATTTTTCTTATGAACTCTGTAATAAGGCACGACTTGCCTTGGGAAAATCTGATGATATGAATAAAGGACTATAAAGTGGATGTAGGCTACGACTTAGCCGAACCACTATAAAAATATCATGTGTTATTTACTTGAAAAGGTTGAAAACGGTTTAAACATAAGAAAAAGCACAACGACTATTTGTGCGACAAGACATAAAAGAATGAGAAAACGACATTCTTAACTCTAACTCTCCAGAGAGAGAGAGAGTATAAAAGCGTCTCCGACTGAGCGCTGAGAAAGAGATCCTTCCCCGCTGAAAGGCCGGGGGGTGAATAGATTGCTGAGCTCGAACTCTAACTCTCCAGAGAGAGAGAGAGAGTATAAAAGGACGGGAAGACGACGTCCTCTGAGGCGTGAAGATGCACCCAGACAAGAGACCGCCTCAGTAAGAACTCTAACCTGAGTACAAGACAGGAGAGTATAAAAGAAATGCCAGAAAAAACGACAGGCATTGACGACACAGAAAATGCTATCCCGTCAAAAAATCGGGAGCATTCAGAATACTTGGTTAAGCCTTAAATTACTTTTTGAGATTGACTGGGGGCATATATGTATACACATATTTCCTCCATCCGTAACTTCATTTCATAACTATAGTAAGACATGCATTTTTACATAAGTGCAGAACTACTGACAAACAGACATTGCAGAAAATGAATTATTTTTTATTTACGAATGAATGAATTTGTACAGGAAAATAGCTAAAAAAGAAGGTGCAAGAGCCACTCTTGTAGCAGCAATTGTTGGTTCACTAAATGCTAAAACGACACAAGACAACCCACTATTTAGACTTCGAGTGAGGCTTGGACTTTTTGGCGGCTTTCTCCGCATCCTTCGCCTCTTTCTCGGCTTCAGTCAAAATGCGCTTTGATTTTTTCTTTCCTGAAGATGTGGTGCTGGAACCGGTTGACTTCTTCCCGAAGGGCGGAGCGCTGGAATCAAGAGAAGATTTTTTAGCGAGTTCTTCTGTAATAGATCTAGTTGAGAGCTTAACAACTAACCTTGATCCCGCATCCACAACTGCGAGAGGCTTGAGGGTCTAGGTCTTCGGCTTTTACCTGCAAGCGTTTATCTTGATCAGCTTTCACTGCAGCCAAAGTAACATCATCTGTACTTTTCGACTCCCCGACTATTGCCACCTCTGGATCTTCCTTGTAACACCCCACCTCCGCTAGGGTCACTCACAAAGGGAATGCACTAGGTTTGGAGGAGTATTATTGGTAAACATGCACAGAAATATTACAAGACAGAACATATATAAAATAGCGGAAGTAAAATCAAACTTTCATAACATGAATAAATAAGGTCTAAAGCCTTTTACATCATAGTACATCAAAACCTGTCTTGCAATAATAAAGAAGCATAAAGACTTTTTCATAAATTATTCCCCAAGAAAAAGCAGTAAAGTAGCCATAGCCAAGAAAAATCCAAGCCATCCATGATGACCTTCAAGTAGAAGAAGTCTGAACTAAACAACAGTATTTCCTCCCTGTAACCTGGGGGGGGGGGGGAGGGGGGAAACGGAAGAAAAGAGGCGAAACAAAATGGGTCAGTCAAAAAGACTGAGTAAGCCCTATCTACTATTAGTACAAAAACTAGTAAAGTAAACTGACATGAGAAACTGAGATGAACATAACCATGATAACAAGATAGATAAGCTAAATCAAAATAACAGGATGAACTACTGAACTCAGATAAACTAGGGTGTCGTGATAAACTACGATGTCAAGATAAAACAAGGTATCACATTGTCAGGTTTCTGTCAAGTATAATATCCCAAGATATCTATCGCGTATAACGTCCCCTGGCATCTATCCTGTATATCCGCTCTGCACCTACCGTACTAGTACCCCAACTGTATTACGTGTTATCCGTGAATGACCCTTACTCAAAAGTCGTGTAATGGTCCATGTCAACCTAATATGCCGCATATATAGGTTACTCAACTCATATGTTTCTTTCCATGTATAAGTTCAGTCCTTTGCCGTAGGCTGTACGGGCTTTCCCATGTAAACGGTTTATCCTTGAAGTTGTTTTGGACTGCAACCCTTGATCTAGTTGTGTTTCCTTACCATGAACTATCACGCGTCCACTTAGGATTTATGCCACCTAGGACCGCTAGGGATTATGCTACCTAATGAACGTTTTCCGTGTCTCGGTTTGGGTTTTGGCCACCTAGGACCACTAGGGATTACGCCACCCGTCAACCGCGCCCTTGATCCCACGTATGTATCGTGAATTGTTTTCCATGTCTAGATGCACATGTTCCCCAATGTGCCATCCGAGTTCCGTGCCAGGGCAAATCAAGAAATACGGAACTCGGTCGGGAGCTTTAAATCATCTGCCGATGCAGATATCAAGGTCTGTTTTTGTACCCGTGGCTATGGTCCCACGTGACCCCTCCCTCAACTACTGAAAGGCAATCCAAGAAAAATCACGTATAAGAACCACTCCACGACCCCACTATAGCCCACTTTCCTACGGGCCAACCTCACCCATGACTCGATAGCAAGCACATGGTCTGTTGGGGGTTCCCTGCCTTTCCGCACGTACACGATTGACTAAAGATGGTAGGTAGTCGACGATGCGCTATCCAGGGCAAAAACAAGAATCGTCGACTCCACGCTAATCCGTCCCAGTCTTTAGGTTGCTCGCGTAGCAACCAAGGCATACTCTTGGTCCTTCTAACGCATACATTAACCTCTCATGGGCCTAGTATAATTACCTGGCAGCCCACAGAGGGATCCCAAGAATATCCTCACGTCCCTCGAAGCTTCCACTTCGGCACCCAGTGCGCTGGAGCTTTTATCCAAGTCAGATAACTTGCTCCCCCTCTTATACTAAGCGATGACCTACCGTATCAGGTTACTCATCGTTTTGAGAATTAGTCCTATGTCCTTAGCTAAGAATTATTACTTAGTTACCCTTAACTAAGGTTTACCACTTAGCTTCCTTTCCCGTTATCGTTGAGTAACCACGGTTTTCTACCTAGTTCTTCTAGCTAGGGTTTGTCTATTGGGTTAAGTGTTATCATTCAAGTCCATGACTTAACCCGCCCACGAATCACGTCACAGATTGGCTAAGTATTTAAGTTCAAGACTTAGTCCCACAAGTTGGTTAAGTGTACCCAGAGGCTCATGACTTAACCCTATCAAGTCAAATTGGTCAAGTACTAGCTTACCCTAATCCTATCGGATTATCTTGCTAGATCGATTAAGCATAGATTATCTTAATCCCATCAAATTATCGAGTCGGATTGGTTAAGTATAGGTTGGCTTAACCCCATCCTCTAATCGTACTACAATGGTTAAGTATATTCTAAAAAGGTCTTGTGACTTAACCTTATCAGGTCCGCGTATTAGATTGGTTAAGTGTAAGTTACTTAACCCCATCAAATCATCATGTATAATTGGTTAAGTATAAGTTGCTTAACCCCATTAAATTATCACGTTAAGTTCGTTAAGTATTGGTTACTTAACCTCATTGAATTACCGAGTTTAAATTGGTTAAGTGTTTAACTTAACCCCATCGAATTACCGTGTTTAGATTAGTTAAGTGTGGATTACTTAACCCCATCTAATTACCGTGTCGGATTAGTTAAGCGTAAATTACTTAACCCCATCCCCTAATCATCTTGTATGGTTAAGTGTCATTAAGAAAACTTACTTAACCTTACCAAATTATCATGTTGGATTGATTAAGTGTTGGTTAACTTAATCCCCGTCCACTAGTCGTATAAAAATGGTTAAGCGTCATTAGGCAAATCAAATCACTTAACCTACCCAACCTTGTCATGTTTTGTTAAGTATCATTAGCCTAACCAATTTACTTAACCCATTTACCCATGTCATATTTGGTTAAGAGTCATTAATCAAATTAACTTAACCCTATCATGTGGCATTAATTACTTAATGCACCCCAACCTCTCACATTAGACTTTGTTGTGGTTACTAGTTAAGCCGGTCGGTTCCGGGTAGCTTTACACCACAACTTGGTCTAACCTCGGGTTCAAGCACAACATGACCAACTTCTCACATTGGGTCCTATTGTTTGCAACTACTAGTTAGGCCGGTCGGTTCCGGGTAGTTTTACGTTGCAAACTCAACCCAACCTCGAGTTGGCCACTTTCTTGTTTAGTCTAGTGTCATGTCCATAGTCAAGTTTTCAAGCAATTGGGTAGACCTAACTTAATAGGTAAATTCCCAATGGGTAGACCTAACTTAATAGGTAAATTCCCAAGCTTATGTTTTTATGCATACTTACATGTCAACTTCCATGTTATATTTCAAGTCATGTTTTCAAGTATAAACACATGTCATATTTAACGTTACACGTTGTCATGTTTATACCCATTTACCCAAGTCATATTCATGTCATTATGTTTCCCCATAATGTGACCCCAACGCTTTTTAAACTAGCATATACGTTCGCAACAACGTGATGGATTAAAAGAAGAGACTTGGCAAAGGAATGACAAAAATGGGTATTAAGCCACAAGTTAATCATGGTGGCAAATGAGGCACAAATGTGTTCATTAGCTTGCATGTTACATTCTTAAGCCTCAAAAACATGCATCAACCCAAACTTGGTACATAAGCGAATCATGGTGACAAAAGACATGGAATGATGGCTAGAAACTTGCATATATCATCATATAAGGATTATGACTTCATATGCAAGTTGACGTAATGATTATGAAGGTTCTCATGTTGCATAATGCAACATTTCAACATAAAGGTTGTGGCTTTTTGCTCATAAGATCAAGCTAATGACTTCATAGACTTGCATGACATGATAGCGTATATCATTCTCAATGATCAAACCCAAACTTGCAACATGAACATTTAACTTCATAGTTAATATCTAAGAGTAGGGAAGGGCTTACATTGTTATGAAGGCCTAAATCGATTAAACTAAAGCTTGTAATGAAGCCTATGCATGCCATCACCCAAAAACCCAAAGATGGATGCTCCAAATCAACAAATACACCATCTTTATGAACAAAGACCAAAACTTTTGCCTTGAAATCAACTTGAGGAGCTCTCATACTAACATAGGGACTCTCTAATACTCTCATGATCATGAAACCTCTCATAGAAATGAAGTGGAGGCTAGGATAGCTGAGTGGAGGCCATGAGAGTAGAAATTTGGCCATAGTTTAGTTACATGAGTGAATAATGAGGGTTTAGGTGGGGGTTAGGGGCTTATTTATAGAAGATTAGGCTAGTTAGGACCCTTAGATTAACCCTAGGACCAACCTGAACCGTCAGATTTCAAACCAGGCCCAAAAACCTAGCCAAGATAGAAAATAGGTGCACCAGGCCAGAATCAGCCGACAGGGCAAGTCGACTGCCCTGTCGACTTGCCTGTCGACATGCCTGTTGACTTGCAAGTCGACAGCCCTGTCGACAGCCAAGTCGACTTGTCTGGGCGGGAATTTTCCCGCCTGGCCCCATCTCTGCATGTTTCGAAATTCAAATTTCCCGAAAACTTCTTTGGGCCTTAACCGGGTCATAGGGACGCCGATTTACAAAATTTCGGACTCTATTTCGCGTATTTTTCCGAGACGAACGCAATGGCCTAGCCCATTTTACTTGATTCAGAATTTAAAATTTAATTCTGCCTTGATTCTCGTTTTAACATGTTATCGAAATACGAGTTGTTACATTCTCCCCACCTTTTAGGGTTTCGTCCCCGAAATCTCCAAGCTAGGAAGAACATATCCTACCATCCATCATCCATCTACTCAAAACATCATCCACAAGCAATCATTGTCCTTAGATGATTTCTAATGCTATATGAATATATGCAAAACGTGTGTGTACATGTTCCTTAGCTAATGCTAATGATCAGGCCTGAATAATCTTTCTAATGCAAAAATATGTATAGTGCCATGAATCCAACATGTATGCAAATAGTCCTAGCCATATAGATACTATATGCGTGCACAATCATTCATTCATATGCAACAACCGCATGATAACTCATTCGATTTCATCCATAAACAAGTATAAATACTCGTGCATATGCAATATGAAATGTGACCGAGTCGAGCTAGTATCTAATGTGTATTCGCGCATCCACGAGCAACCACTTGCAACCATATCAATCATAACATGTTTCAAATACATGTTTACATCCATAGGGTTCTACCTAGGATTCCCTGAAATAGGGTCGAGAAGATAAACAAGACAAACTCCTTATGGGGTTTGTAACAGAAAATAGGACCAAGAGGATGTCTACAAAAGATAGCCTACAAGTAAGCTCTACAGAAAACAGGGATCAAGGATATACTCCCAAAAAGAGATATCATGCGCGTATCTAGTCTTTGACCATCAAAGTCGTATTTCCTTGAGCTCAATTCCATTGTGCCTTGACAGTCCTTTCACTTCGCGATTTCGTAGCTTCTTATTTCCTGTTTCCATAACATGAGCTGGAACTCATTTCTTCGTCGCCTCTCGTTCCACTCGCACACTTAGCGCAAACATGACTGCGTACTCATGATCTCATGCAAGCTTTCCAAAATTCACTAGTGAATCTCGGACCTCGTACCATAAGGTATTCCACGTAGTAGAACTTTCTCTTGAAAGTAAACAGATGCCAACCGGGTTATCAAGTGCACTTACTAGGGTGATTTCCATAACCCATGCATAAGTGAAATAAACCATCCGTCTTATCGGCGAACACCACTCGATCGGGCTTCAAATTTCCAATAAAGGTATCAAGGGATTCTAGGTAACCAATCATGACCGAACCCAAAAGGTTCCACGAGACTTCGAGGGTATTACCAAGGCTAGTCAAGAGTCTAACTACCCTCCTATCAAAACCGAGAGTGGCACCCCTTATTGGATAACCACTTCATCCCTAGAATCCATCCATAACCGAGGCATGTCATTCTCAAATCCAAAACAAGTCATGAATAAATGGACCGATTCTCCACAGGACTTGAGACAAAAATGGGATTCTCTATTACGCTAGTACTTAGGGTGCAGAGACTCAACTATCGAAGCAGACTTAAATGATACGATGATCAAACCAAAGTCCTAACGGGATGATAGAGAAGAAAAGCTAAACCTTTAACAAGATCGTTACCCTCCTTCCGAGGTACCCTAGAAATGGGAGCATACTACTGCCCTCCCGATGATCTTGTCCTTGTCCCATGATACTTAACTATCCGCCCCGTTTCACCATGCCAAAGGTACTCCCTCGTCATGGGTTTCATTGTTCATCTTTCCCTCTCATTCTGGGTTGAGCCATACCAACAAGTTGCTCATCCTTAAACTCGTATCCTTTACCCTTGCTCTTTATTATCCTTTCTTGTAACATGGCAATGGGTCTCTCGAGAACTACCTCCATCGTACGGGAAACACCTACGTGGCTAAACAAAGATTAGTCACAGTGAGAACTACTGTGACCACAGATGGAGGAAAGAAAGGAAACGAGATTTAATCAAGGAATCAAAGGATGGTGCTAATGGCTTTTGGGGAATAGCCTTTTTAAAACAAACTTTTCTTGAAAAATGCTTCTTTATAAACGATTTTCAAATAGTTTTCAGAAGGTCTTTAAAAACTTTTGCCCAGTCTGGTAACCTTCTGCTCTGATACCAAATGTAACACCCCACCTCCGCTTGGGTCACTCACAAAGGGAATGCACTAGGTTTGGAGGAGTATTATTGGTAAACATGCACAGAAATATTACAAGACAGAACATATATAAAATAGCGGAAGTAAAATCAAACTTTCATAACATGAATAAATAAGGTCTAAAGCCTTTTACATCAGAGTACATCAAAACCTGTCTTGCAATAATAAAGAAGCATAAAGACTTTTTCATAAATTATTCCCCAAGAAAAAGCAGTAAAGTAGCCATAGCCAAGAAAAATCCAAGCCATCCATGATGACCTTCAAGTAGAAGAAGTCCGAACTAAACAACAGTATTTCCTCCCTGTAACCTGGGGGGGGGGGAAACGGAAGAAAAGAGGCGAAACAAAATGGGTCAGTCAAAAAGACTGAGTAAGCCCTATCTACTATTAGTATAAAAACTAGTAAAGTAAACTGACATGAGAAACTGAGATGAACATAACCATGATAACAAGATAGATAAGCTAAATCAAAATAACAGGATGAACTACTGAACTCAGATAAACTAGGGTGTCGTGATAAACTACGATGTCAAGATAAAACAAGGTATCACATTGTCAGGTTTCTGTCAAGTATAATATCCCAAGATATCTATCGCGTATAACGTCCCCTGGCATCTATCCTGTATATCCGCTCTGCACCTACCGTACTAGTACCCCAACTGTATTACGTGTTATCCGTGAATGACCCTTACTCAAAAGTCGTGTAATGGTCCATGTCAACCTAATATGCCGCATATATAGGTTACTCAACTCATATGTTTCTTTCCATGTATAAGTTCAGTCCTTTGCCGTAGGCTGTACGGGCTTTCCCATGTAAACGGTTTATCCTTGAAGTTGTTTTGGACTGCAACCCTTGATCTAGTTGTGTTTCCTTACCATGAACTATCGCGCGTCCACTTAGGATTTATGCCACCTAGGACCGCTAGGGATTATGCTACCTAATGAACGTTTTCCGTGTCTCGGTTTGGGTTTTGGCCACCTAGGACCACTAGGGATTACGCCACCCGTCAACCGCGCCCTTGATCCCACGTATGTATCGTGAATTGTTTTCCATGTCTAGATGCACATGTTCCCCAATGTGCCATCCGAGTTCCGTGCCAGGGCAAATCAAGAAATACGGAACTCGGTCGGGAGCTTTAAATCATCTGCCGATGCAGATATCAAGGTCTGTTTTTGTACCCGTGGCTATGGTCCCACGTGACCCCTCCCTCAACTACTGAAAGGCAATCCAAGAAAAATCACATATAAGAACCACTCCACGGCCCCACTATAGCCCACTTTCCTACGGGCCAACCTCACCCATGACTCGATAGCAAGCACATGGTCTGTTGGGGGTTCCCTGCCTTTCCGCACGTACACGATTGACTAAAGATGGTAGGTAGTCGACGATGCGCTATCCAGGGCAAAAACAAGAATCGTCGACTCCACGCTAATCCGTCCCAGTCTTTAGGTTGCTCGCGTAGCAACCAAGGCATACTCTTGGTCCTTCTAACGCATACATTAACCTCTCATGGGCCTAGTATAATTACCTGGCAGCCCACAGAGGGATCCCAAGAATATCCTCACGTCCCCCGAAGCTTCCACTTCGGCACCCAGTGCGCTGGAGCTTTTATCCAAGTCAGATAACTTGCTCCCCCTCGTATACTAAGCGATGACCTACCGTATCAGGTTACTCATCGTTTTGAGAATTAGTCCTATGTCCTTAGCTAAGAATTATTACTTAGTTACCCTTAACTAAGGTTTACCACTTAGCTTCCTTTCCCGTTATCCTTGAGTAACCACGGTTTTCTACCTAGTTCTTCTAGCTAGGGTTTGTCTATTGGGTTAAGTGTTATCATTCAAGTCCATGACTTAACCCGCCCACGAATCACGTCAAAGATTGGCTAAGTATTTAAGTTCAAGACTTAGTCCCACAAGTTGGTTAAGTGTACCCAGAGGCTCATGACTTAACCCTATCAAGTCAAATTGGTCAAGTACTAGCTTACCCTAATCCTATCGGATTATCTTGCTAGATCGATTAAGCATAGATTATCTTAATCCCATCAAATTATCGAGTCGGATTGGTTAAGTATAGGTTGGCTTAACCCCATCCTCTAATCGTACTACAATGGTTAAGTATATTCTAAAAAGGTCTTGTGACTTAACCTTATCAGGTCCGCGTATTAGATTGGTTAAGTGTAAGTTACTTAACCCCATCAAATCATCATGTATAATTGGTTAAGTATAAGTTGCTTAACCCCATTAAATTATCACGTTAAGTTCGTTAAGTATTGGTTACTTAACCTCATTGAATTACCGAGTTTAAATTGGTTAAGTGTTTAACTTAACCCCATCGAATTACCGTGTTTAGATTAGTTAAGTGTGGATTACTTAACCCCATCTAATTACCGTGTCGGATTAGTTAAGCGTAAATTACTTAACCCCATCCCCTAATCATCTTGTATGGTTAAGTGTCATTAAGAAAACTTACTTAACCTTGCCAAATTATCATGTTGGATTGATTAAGTGTTGGTTAACTTAATCCCCGTCCACTAGTCGTATAAAAATGGTTAAGCGTCATTAGGCAAATCAAATCACTTAACCTACCCAACCTTGTCATGTTTTGTTAAGTATCATTAGCCTAACCAATTTACTTAACCCATTTACCCATGTCATATTTGGTTAAGAGTCATTAATCAAATTAACTTAACCCTATCATGTGGCATTAATTACTTAATGCACCCCAACCTCTCACATTAGACTTTGTTGTGGTTACTAGTTAAGCCGGTCGGTTCCGGGTAGCTTTACACCACAACTTGGTCTAACCTCGGGTTCAAGCACAACATGACCAACTTCTCACATTGGGTCCTATTGTTTGCAACTACTAGTTAGGCCGGTCGGTTCCGGGTAGTTTTACGTTGCAAACTCAACCCAACCTCGAGTTGGCCACTTTCTTGTTTAGTCTAGTGTCATGTTCATAGTCAAGTTTTCAAGCAATTGGGTAGACCTAACTTAATAGATAAATTCCCAATGGGTAGACCTAACTTAATAGGTAAATTCCCAAGCTTATGTTTTTATGCATACTTACATGTCAACTTCCATGTTATATTTCAAGTCATGTTTTCAAGTATAAACACATGTCATATTTAACGTTACACGTTGTCATGTTTATACCCATTTACCCAAGTCATATTCATGTAATTATGTTTCCCCATAATGTGACCCCAACGCTTTTTAAACTAGCATATACGTTCGCAACAACGTGATGGATTAAAAGAAGACACTTTGCAAAGGAATGACAAAAATGGGTATTAAGCCACAAGTTAATCATGGTGGCAAATGAGGCACAAATGTGTTCATTAGCTTGCATGTTACATTCTTAAGCCTCAAAACATGCATCAACCCAAACTTGGTACATAAGCGAATCATGGTGACAAAAGACATGGAATGATGGCTAGAAACTCGCATATATCATCATATAAGGATTATGACTTCATATGCAAGTTGACATAATGATTATGAAGGTTCTCATGTTGCATAATGCAACATTTCAACATAAAGGTTGTGGCTTTTTGCTCATAAGATCAAGCTAATGACTTCATAGACTTGCATGACATGATAGCATATATCATTCTCAATGATCAAACCCAAACTTGCAACATGAACATTTAACTTCATAGTTAATATCTAAGAGTAGGGAAGGGCTTACAATGTTATGAAGGCCTAAATCGATTAAACTAAAGCTTGTAATGAAGCCTATGCATGCCATCACCCAAAAACCCAAAGATGGATGCTCCAAATCAACAAATACACCATCTTTATGAACAAAGACCAAAACTTTTGCCTTGAAATCAACTTGAGGAGCTCTCATACTAACATAGGGACTCTCTAATGCTCTCATGATCATGAAACCTCTCATAGAAATGAAGTGGAGGCTAGGATAGTTGAGTGGAGGCCATGAGAGTAGAAATTTGGCCATAGTTTAGTTACATGAGTGAATAATGAGGGTTTGGGGGGGGGGTTAGGGGCTTATTTATAGAAGATTAGGCTAGTTAGGACCCTTAGATTAACCCTAGGACCAACCTGAACCGTCAGATTTCAAACCAGGCCCAAAAACCTAGCCAAGATAGAAAATAGGTGCACCAGGCCAGAATCAGCCGACAGGGCAAGTCGATAGCCCTGTCGACTTGCCTGTCGACATGCCTGTCGACTTGCAAGTCGACAGCCCTGTCGACAGCCAAGTCGACCTGTCTGGGCGGGAATTTTCCCGCCTGGCCCCATCTCTGCATGTTTCGAAATTCAAATTTCCCGAAAACTTCTTTGGGCCTTAACCGGGTCATACGGACTCCGATTTACAAAATTTCGGACTCTATTTCGCGTAATTTTCCGAGACGAACGCAATGGCATAGCCCGTTTTACTTGATTCAGAATTTAAAATTAAATTCTGCCTTGATTCTCGTTTTAACATGTTATCGAAATACGAGTTGTTACATTCCTCATGTCCTCCGTCGCCGCCATCATCCTTTAAGGCTGCTATCATTTCTTCATCATGGGGAGTGTCAGCCTTAGACGGCTCACTTCCTTCTCCCAAGTCTATAGGAGCAACCTTGTTTTTCCTTCCTTTTGCCTTTTCCGTAGGCTCTGCCCAAGAGGCGGCTCCCTGAGTCACATCTGTCTTTTCGGATGGCTCAATACCTACAGAATGAGAAGCAATAGTTATTAACTCAGGAGAAAATAATGGGTTTTTCATCGATTGCTCAATCACGTGGCGAAAGGTAGAAATAGCCTTGACGAATTGAGGAGAAAAGGTAGGGATACCTTCCGAAGACTTCTCGGCAGGGGTAACTACTATCTCTGATGCCGTTTTAGGAATAGGGGATAACAGAGTTGTTCGAGGGATTCCCGGATTTTCAGGATCATACCCCTCTACTTCAGAAGTTGTTGGGGCAGTAGAAGAGGAACCAGCCTCGGGAACGTTCTTCTGTTTAGTCCTCTGCCTCTCTTCTTCCAAAGCATCAGCAATGAGGCGGCGCCCTTCAGCTAGGCGTTCTGGCTCATCATCCCTTAAGTATTTCTCCATCAGCTTGTCCTCATCGATGGAATCAACCTTGAGCTCCCCTTTTTCCGACTCAACTATCTGACTCCATACTTGGACTAGAGTAGATGGATAATCCTCAATCCAAGAAATGTTCCGGCGACGGATGATATGTGCAAAGAATTCAATCATTAATTCGCCGAAACCCTGAATCTCTGCCTCCGCCTCTGACAATTGTTTGCGGGCCTCCTCCGCAGATTTGATAGCACACTCAACGTTGCCCTCCGCCAGGGAAGCTCTGTTCTCTGCCTCCAGTAGCTTTGAAGCCAAGTCAACATTTTTCTTTTCTAGCTCAGCATTCCTCCTTGCCAACTCGGCGTTTTTCCGTTCAAGATCAGTGTAAGCAAGGCGCGTCTTAGCGGCTTCTGACTTAGCATCATCAGCTTGCTTTTTTAACTCAGAACGCTCTTGAGTGTGAGATTCAAGAAAATCATGATAACGTTTTTGCATGTCTTAAAATTGTTGTTTGAAGCTAGAAGCGTCCCTTTGAGCAACAGCGAGCTGGGCCTGTGTGTCCTCTAAATCTTTTCCTAAATTCTTTAAGGCCTTTGCATCTTCTTCCGCGGTTTTTTGCATTGAATCATCATTCGTGATTAGAGTACGAATAATTCTGGAAAGGTTGCGTGAATATTTGAACATTTCAGAATACTGTTTTTCAACCGCGTCTATCTTTGCTTTGGCCTCGTCTGGCCACCTGGAAGAAATAGGTTCGAGGGCAGGTAAAAAAGTTAAAGTCTCAAAGTAATGTTCGGGAAATTGCTCCTCCAAATACGCCCGCTTGATTGCAGTTTCCACATCTAGTGGTGGAGGAGTGGGGATCGTCAATTCAGTGTCCCTGTGTGTGGAGGATTCAATAGTTTCTTTATCTGTCCTAGTCCGTTTAGTAGCAGGGACCTTGCGTTTACTTCGAGACTCAGTATCTTTTGGAGGACTTCTCTCTCTGCCGCGCTTTTCGTGGGAAGAGGTGGAGTCTTTCGATTGTGGCCTGTCCTCTTCCCTACGACTTTGATAAACTTTATATTTCTCTTGGTCCAACCGAACGGGAGAGACAGAACGTGAGGGTCGAGAGCGATAGGGTTCATAAGGCCTTCTCTCCTCCCTGCCGCGATCATTGCGGCGATCATACTCGATATCCTGAGGTGGATTAGACATGCTGCGGCGGAGCTTCCTGATATCATAGTAAGATCGGGACATCGTGCCTGCACAATAAGACAAACGAAATTCAGAATCAATAGTTTCACAGAGAGAGAGGTGAAATGAATGCTAATGTTATTGTGTAAAGCGTGTCCTAAGTGGTGTGTTCCCCCCAACCAACCCGAGTCTGAAGCTAGAATAGTACGGGCAGGCTCTTTGGCCTTAGCAGGAGTAGTCTCTTCAGAAGAGGTGAAGACCAAGGGATCCTTCCTAAAATCCTCTGAAGTGTATATAGTTTCAGGTAAAGGGAGATCCCCCAAATCCTGAAATAATGGGTCATCAGTGCTAGGGACATCTCCCTCGGAAGCGTCAGTTGGCGACTTTTTAGAAGACGCTGATCTTTCTGGAGAAATGGCATCTTCAGGAGCAGTATATCCTTCGCGATCCTTTTCGGCCAAGTTAGCCAATTCGTCGTCTTGAATAGAAGATGGAGAAGGTGAAGTTTGAAGAGGCACTGTAGGAGCTCCCGAACCTTCTCCTGCCTCTGGGACCACATCCACTGGAGGAATGTATACGTATGGAGCCGTCCCATGACCGAAACTACGAAAAACGGATAGTAGTCAATGAAAGTGAAGATATTCGTCCTTAAGGACTGCATCAATAGTCAGGAACTTCTGATCGCCATTAAGGAGCCGATGCATCCGGTCAAAGAACACTTGATCTGATATTTGTTTTGGATTGTCGACTGCAAACAAAAAGAAAAACGAGTTAAGGCGATGACTTGAATGTATAGAACCAAGATGTAGATAATCAGTGCTTTACTTGATTTCGTCCATCTCCTGGCACACCCAGGTTGTCGCTTCACATAAAACCATTCCAGTCTGGAATCTCCGGCTTTAATACTGAATGGCGTTGAAATTATCTTCCTCTTAGGAACAGACTCAAAATAGCAAAAAGAAGGAGTTTCTCGAGTCCGATGCTTGAAGTTGTAGAAGAAATGAACGTCATCGAAAGTGAGTTCTATGCCTAGGATCTCACGGTATGCTATATATAAAGTGTGTAAGTAGGCATAAGAATTGGGATGCAGCTGCATGGGAGCAATCCGCATCTGTCTTAGAAAATCTACGATGAAGGGAGAAAATGGAGGGATAGCACCGACCATGCACATCAACCGAGTAATTGCCATGCATCCTTCTGGAGGGTTGTGGGGACGGTCAGATCTTGAAGGCACTAGAGTGTCCTTTTTCATTATTCCGTATTTTAAACAAATTCGGATAAGCCATTCGTCGTCGATTGTTGATTCAACAGAATCTTGGGGTGATTCCAATATGACAGCCGATTCTAACTCATCAGGAGCCCGGTCGTCACCAATCCCTCCTTCCTCTTCAAAACCTAGAGAAACTTCATTCTCAGAAGACACCTCGTCACTTTCACGATTTCCAACCTCGTAGTCTGAACCCTCATTATTCCATTCTGGATCCGACGGAGAAGATATGTCCTCTAGAGTAATTTTGTTGGAGGTTTCCGGGGCTTCTTTCTTCTCAGCTAGTCTGGAAGAGCGTCTGGGTCTCATGGTCAAAAAACTATTGAAGAAGCAATAGCACAAATTAGAGCAAATTAGCCCGTATCCCCCCGTGCATGTGTGCAAACTAAAGTGTAAACAATGTATGCGGAAAGTGCAATGTAAATGTTTAAAAGTGCGACGAAAAAGTTTGGCAAAATATAAAGAGTTGAAGTAGTTCTTGGTGTCCAGTTACGTTTGTAAGGCACTATCCTAACTGTCCATTAGGCTGAAGATTATGCCAAAAGTTGATTGGGCCAGTTAGACAAGTTTTTATGCATTAAGGTGAGCTGCTCTTCGGTTCGGTTCGGGCGCGTTTATGGGGATCAGATCGGAGGTGCGGCCTCGACTTGAGCTCAGATAAACTATGGAACTCAGAAATCAAAATCGGATCGGTTCGGAGGTAGAGTCCCCTGACGGTTCGGGTCGGATCACGTAGTCATACTTCTCCTCCTTTTATCTTACGGTCCGACCTGATCCGGTTAGGTAAGTTCCCTTTCCCCCTTCTTTAAATACTTACTCCGACCCGATCCGATCTCCTGGATTTCTTTTCTTTTTCCTTTCTTTACTTGCCCCGACCCGGTCCAACTTCCTGAACTTCCTTCCTCTTTCCCTTATTTTTTCACCTTCCATATCCCTCCGAACCGAACCGATTCCCTACTATCTTCTTCTTCTCCTCCATCCTCTTTCCTCCCTAGCCAACGCCAAAGCCAGTCTCATGTCAACCACCCAAATCAAAGCCAAGCATTTATGCGCTGGCACATACAACAACTGATTCTAATCCCCTCTGTTACAACCTCGAGATGGCGACGAGGCTATAAACGACGATGACGAGGGAGGGGGGGTCACGTTGTCGAGGTTGTCCAATTTTCATACTCAAATCATCCTAATCATCTACGAATCCGAGTCGAGAGCAATTAAAGAAGGAATTATCTAAAGTTTTGTAACCTACCGATGTAATTACTTCGGGAATTAAAAGGAATTTCGATGCATCAGAAGTTAGGGTTTTTTCGTTTTGCAAAACTTGGGGAGTGGTAAAACAATAAAAAGAAATGAGAGAAGGAAGAAGACTCGGTTTATATAGAGAAATATAGCGGCCATTCGTCTCCCCATTCGGATCGGACCGACAGTCCAGTAGCAGAGCCCCTATTCGGATCGGATTGATAGTCCAGAAGCAAAGTTGGGCCCAATAGTCCAATGAAAAATAGAAGGAAGAAGGGGTCTGTTCGGATCGGATTCCGAACCGAACCGAATTCTTTAGCTCAGCAACGAATTAAATTGAAATTTGAAGAAAAAGATGAAAACACAAGGAAAATCAAAAGAAAAATTACCTCGAAGAGCGCTGTGCAATGATAGTCAAAGCAGGCTCCGTCTCCAACAGAAGCATCCTTTGAGGGGGCAAAATGTCAGCCCACTTTGTGAACTGGGCAACACAAAGTCAAGATGTGAAACATTGAAAAACTTGGGAAGCACTGAAGCGGGTCGGATCGAAGCAGTGTAGCGGTTCAGATCGGATAAATTTTGCTGTTCGGATCGGTGAACTATTGCTGTTGGAATCAGAGAGGCATGGCTGTTCGGTTCGGAGAGCAACCTACTTCCAGTTGGATCGAAGAGCTACCTGCTACGAAGACAGATCGGAACGAAGTGAAAGAGAACGAAGACTTAGCCTTGGGACAAAACCGGATCGGATCGGATACCCCGATCTGAACCCCTCCTGTACACTCTTCCGATCCGAACCCATCTTCCATGTCATTCTCCTGCATGATCGCCAAGTTATTCGGAGCGGCTATGACCAGTTCCTACCTACAACGTCCACTGCTCTGATGCGTTGTCAACACAGAAATCCATCCGAACCCGAGGCTAATGGGATGGATGACACGTGGCTCCGATCCAGATCGGGTTCTGAGCGAATTTTCACCTATAAATACCCTGTCTGGAGACAAAGAAAAGGATCTTTTTTCTGGCACTTTGAGAGTTCAACCACCTTCATAACCCGAATTCCAGCACTCTCGGAAAATCCAATTTTTCTTTCATTATTTGTTTTTAGACAATTGAGTGAATGTAAGTGAGTTGTGAGAGAAATTTAGTGAATATTTCATTGTAATTGCAACTACATCATTGAAAATAGTGAAAGACAAGTGGACGTAGGCATTTCTTCGCCAAACCACTATAAATCCTGTGTGTTCATTTTACTTTTGATCTTACTTCATTCTGCTTTTAGTCAATTTGGGTGTTAGAACCACTTTTTGGTCTAACAGGTTTCAAGCGGTATCATCTTAATGACTTCGTATTTGTGAGTTCAAGTTAATTTTTCTAGTATGAACCTTACTCAAAATCTGACTTGGTTAGTTCGTGTATTGGAGACCTTTACTGCTCAATTACACTGTCTAACTCAAACGTCGATAGATCGAGAAAGGGGTGCCCTGAGGGAGGACTTTGGTTAGAACCCTAAAGTTTGTCATTATCGGATTAGGCGTTTTGCTAATGAGAACGATCAATCGGGTGTTTACTACTCTTCCCATTTGAGGCTTAAAATGTTTGCACAAACAGATTGATCATTCCTCACATCTGACTTCTTCAGACGTTATGCGAATGGATTATACTTTTCACATCTGAGGATTCTGAATGTTACGCAAGTAGATTTGATCATTGTTCACATTTGTCTTTTTCAGATGCTATGCGAATGGATTATACTTTTTAAATCTTTGGATTCCAGATTTTACGCAAGTAGATTTGACCATTCTTCACATCTGACTTTTTCAGATGCTATGCGAATGGATTATACTTTTCACATCTAATGATTCCAGATGTTACACAAGTAGATTTGATCATTCTTCACATTTTATTTTTTTAGATGCCACGCGAATGGATTATACTTTTCACATCTAAGGATTCCAGATGTTACGCAAGTAGATTTCATCACTCTTCACATCTAATTGTTTCAAATGCTTCGCGAATGGATTATACTTTTCGGATGTGAGGATTCCAGATGTTACGCAAGTAGATTTGATCAATCTTCACATCTGATTTTTTTTCAGATGCTACGCGAATGGATTATACTTTTCACATCCAAGGATTCCAGATGTTATGAAAGTAGATTTGATCATTCTTCGCATCTGACTATTTCAGATGCTACGCGAATGGATTATACAATTCACATATGAGGATTCTAGATGTTACGCAAGTAGGTTTGATCATTCTTCACATCTGGTATTTTCAGATGCTACGCGAATGGATTATACTTTTCACATCTGGGGATTCCAGATGTTACACAAGTAGATTTGATAACTCTTCACATCTGACTTTTTCAGATGCTACGTGAATGGATTATACTTTCAACATTTGAGGATTCCATATGTTGCGCAAGTATTTTTGATCATTCTTCACATCTGACTTTTTCAGATGCTCTACGAATGGATTATACTTTTCACATCTGAGGATTCCAAATGTTACGCAAGTAGATTTGATCATTCTTCACATCTGATTTTTTCAGATGCTACACGAATGGATTCGGTGGCTATAATATCGTTTCGCAGGGCAGCTATCAGTTTCTTTGTCGGGTTTCCGACTTGGCAGGCTATTTATGTTTAGGAACTGGTGCTGTGCACTTCTCACTTAGGGAAGTGCCCGTTCGATAAAAGCAACAACTCTCATGTTTACTTGCCATGGCGCTTGTTCACTGTCTGGATCTTTGCAACTTCCCACATTCACTTTTCAAGGTGGTGCTTTTCTATCTTTGCATTTGTGCATGTCGATATTTACAGCATTTGGCTCTTGAACTAGCTTTGTTGGGGTTATAATGTTACAGGAACAAGCGCTAAACAGATGGCCTGCAATATGAAATCGCACTTTAAGAAAGTTTTGATTTGACATATAATTTTGCAAGCCATAAATTCATTCAAACAAATTTGCCCTTAGTCATAGAGCCAATGTTTAGTGCATCACTTGCAGATTATTACAGACTGTTTACAAGAAGTTTTTAATATAACAGAAAGTAAGATGCGAAGTAAAGCATGAACTAAAGCAAAAATAGAGCATGAAGTAAAGCGGCGGGGATGTTGATCACTTACTCTAAGCCTTTTGAAATTAAGGCAGAATCAATAATGATTAGTTGATGATTGGCTTCGGAATGGTTTGAAAAGCAGCTCTGTTATTTGGACCGGACTAATCAATTGATACCCCTTGTCCCTGGGGAGTTGCGGAAGGATGCATGGCCTGCGGATTCTTTACATACTGTTGCAACCTATTTTTCCTGATTAACTCCTCAATGAGGTTCTTTAAGTGTCGGCACTCATTAGGATTATGACCAAGTTGGTTGTGAAAACTACAGAAATTTCCCGAGTTTGCAGCTTTGTCGCTTATCCTTATCGGATTTGGTTCAGCATACTCTTCAGAATTCTTTGTTGAAAGATAGATATTCTTAGGAGTGTCATTCAATGGCGTAAGCTCTGACGAGTTGAAAAGCGAGACTTATTATTAGCCTTGTTGTCGTTCCCATCGTTAGTGTACTTCAGCCCTTGAGTTCTCTTCTGACTATATTGGGTAGCAACGTATTTGGGAGCTTCAAAAAGTGGGTTAGCTTCAATAATCTGTAGAAGCACAGGATTAAGATCAACTCTCATGTGTTCCTCGAACTATGCCATAGATTGCCTATTGCAGCCAAGAGAAGTGACACAGTAGGTGCAAAATAGTGCTTCTATAGGCAAAAAATGAGCTGTGGCAACAGTTTTATGGGGTTGCCTTTTGCCGCATTGCCTTAGAGTCAAAGGCTAAACATTTTTGACCCTAAGGCAACATCAGCATAGGTGTTGCCGCATGTACTAAATTTACAAAAATGTGGCGCTCACTAAAATCTGTAACCTGGGTTTACGGAATCGCCACTAAAATCTGTAGCCTGGGTTCATCGAATCCAGTTGTGGGGCCCACATGCATAAATCTATGGCAACAATTTTACCACCCAATGGCAACACTATATCATAGCTATGTCAACATTTCACATCACATACTGCAACATTATAACATATAAATGGAAACATTACATAACATAACATCAAACTGAAACTAACAATGAAATTTTATTTCAAATTAATTAACCAGCAAACACAAGTACTTAGTCAACTACAAAATAAAAAAACAGTGTCACTAAATTCAATTTTACAGGCATTTCAGTTACAAACTCAACCAGTCCTAAATTCATGTTTACATAAAACTAAAATAGTTTCAAAATATAGCGCAAGCCTCCAATGCGTTCAATGCCTCTGCTGCATCGAGTACCTCTAGTGCCTTCAGTTACAAATTCTTGAAAATCCACATCACTGCCTCCTTCACCTGCATACATCAGTTGCATTTCATCACAAAATAAGAGGTATGCATACCTCAATTGCATTTCAGCACAAACTATGGTCATAATATAACTGAGTTTCCTTTCAGAACAAATTGAGTTTCATAACTGAATTCCATTTGCATTTCAGTATAACATAGTATACTGATCTGAACAATGTGTATACAAGTGTGTTGGTCTAAACATTGTGTGAGTTACATAACTGATCTAAACAATGTGTATACTGATCTAAACATAACCGAGTTTCATTTGCATTTGCGTTTCATTTGCATAACTGAGTTACATAACAGTGGCACAATGTGGATACAAATGTACTGATCTAAACGTAACCGAGTTACATAACTAATCTAAACAATGTGAATACAAGTGTACATTGATCTAAACACAACTGAGTTTCATTTGTATTTTCGTTTCATTTAAATAACCGAGTTACATAACAGAGGCACAATGTGATCACAAGTGTATACTGACCTAAAAAATGTGTATACATAGTACAACAGAGGCATAGTGTGTATGCAAGTCTATACTGAGTAAACAATTGGACATTTACATTTTGGATAAATTTATCAGTATTCAGTAATTTAGGTTTATTGGGCAATGTAGCAAAAATTATCACTAATCTACAATATGAAAAAGCTTAAAATTATGCTTGAAAAACTGCCCATGCATGCTATTTATGTCACTTCACTGCTCTACATTGCCATAACAACACGCAAAAGAACTCCAAACATGATCCAGAACATAGCTAAAGCTTTTGCAAAGAATTTTTCTCCTTTCTCATGTTTTCCCCATTCAATGCGAATTAAGGCCAACTCTTCCTTCATATCTACCACAAATTCATCTGCTTTTTCCCTCTTTTGCTTTTGCTTCAGCAGCTTTTCTTCAATTGTCTTCTTTTCTATGAGCAACTGCGATATAGACTTTTTTTTCTATCAATTTAACAGTAGTATCGTCCAATTAATCATTGTTGTTGATTTCATACACTTCGTCATGCCACATAAAATATCTGCAATCGCCTTTCCGCACATATCTTAAATTCTCAACTAAAACATCAATGAAAGATATGATAATCGACATGGAGCAACAAAAAAAACCTAATTTATACTTACTGGCCACATGGACCAACCAAAAAAATTCTTCCCTACATTCAACCCTAGCTTCATTGTCCTCATCTTCGCTGGGATTTTGTGGTGGCAGTTCTTTCTCGTAGCCGTTGTTGACGAATTTGAAGTAGAAATTTATTGAGCGGTCATTGAACTCAAATTGAAGGAAGAATTAAAGTGATATCACAAACTGCAAATCATTCAGTTGACTTTCAGGCATGTATTTCATGTATTCAGTATTTTTGTGCATAACCAAAACAAAACATGCGTATATTAATTAGCCAGTCTTACACACGCACACACTTAAGAAATCAAGCATATACTTATTAGACGGTCTTATGGATACAGATCATGATAATACTTAAGAAATGATAACTATCATGAGTATGTAAGCATCCTTATGAAACCATTTTCAAAAACCAGTGTATCATGTCTCAATCATCACAGGCAATGGCAACCTGGGAAACCCGAGTAGTTGTTTATAACATGCAGCTCATATAAGGTCGATGGTCTAATTGTTCACAACCACACTTCACTAGGGACTAAAGTTCTGTGTTACTAAATTGATTAACAATCAAATAGCAGCTCAAAGAACATTTTAATGAATCAACATACTACATAACCACAAAAAAACACCACCAACCAAACAAAACTATACTCATGGTGATAATAATATCCGTTTTTCGGTAGACTAATGAATATCGATGATAAAAAAACCAACAGATCAAGATAAAAAGCTAGCACCTTTCTTCTGGATTGACTTCCTGTTAATCCCTAAAAATCCATATGCACATTGGGTAAAGGGTATAAGGCGGATATCACTAGGGTCGTCCGTGCACGATGCAACCGCACAGAACAAGACCCAAATATCGAACCCAGGGCAGGTCAAATCAACTGATGCGACCTAAGATTACGGCATAAGATATTATGAGAAATGCGACCCAATAAAGATAAAGGTCGCATATCCTGAGAACCGCTCAAACACCGAAATAAAGCAAGTTGCCCATTCAACATAAGTTAGAGCGACCTCATAACATAGCCGTAAAGCCAAACAACGCCATACAAAGGCAGCAAGAAGACGAGCGCCCTTTGAATGAGAAGGACGGTCGTGCAAGGAATGAAGGAGAATCAACTCTAGACCCGCATCCCGCTCTTACGAAACCTCCCAAAAGCGCTCATAGGATACTCGCTTACATGGACCCACTCAGCTTTTCAAGATACTTGTTCCAACGAGTCGTTCGTACATGATAACTGTATACAGCTATGAACAGCTGGCTGCAGCTAGCCAGTGGAATGGTTGTAATTAACAGAATGAACGATCCATAGCCTAGATAAACGGATTCCAGATCATTTAACAAGAGAAGTTTACCTATAAATACACCATGGCTACCAACAAAAAGAAGGGGGGCTTCTAAAAAAACCACGAAGTGCTGCTGAATTTCATCCTCAACTACAGATTCAGCCACGACGTCAAGTTCGATCTTTCGATGAATGGAAACGAAGACATCCTTCTTCTCAATCATGAATCCATCCTTCTTCTGCTCAAATTCTACTACTCTCTTGTATAATTCCTTAGATTGAAATATATAAACGAGGGTATATTGGGTGGATATAGAAATGTATGAAAAGAGAGAGTGGATGTACTTTGTAATTCTCATTATAAGGCAGGAAATCACCTTCATAGTGGGAGTAGGCCTCGTTAATGGATGAAGCACTCTAAATCTCATTTCTATTTTAATTTTCTCGCACTTTTCACTTTTTATTGCTGATTAAACACAGTTCCATTTATTCCTTACCAAATTGGTGAAGTACAGTCTCGTACCTTGAGTGTTTAGACCATTTTTGGTGTAAACATTTTGGCGCCCACCGTGGGGTCTTGTTCGTAAATTCCTTTTGTAGTTCAGCTGTAAAAACATCCCAAAATTGTTCTTTCCTTTGGGAATCATGGTTGGATCGAAGAAAAGCAGTAAATCTACTAAAGTCGTTGCGATCAATGAGGATGATAATGCTGACGAAGCTACACCTCAATTCTTGAATCATGGGGCCGGGAAAACCCCTGGGCTATCTGTGACGTGAGATGAATTGAATGTGGTCGTAGCCGGCTTGAATGAGAAAATTGATAATACAACAAAGATGATAATTGAAAGGTTTGATGTCCTGACCAATGGTCAAACCAATTTATTACTGCCAAATACTGTAGCTAATGCTAATTGAAAGGAGGACTCATCAGCCTCAGACCCTGGACGACCTCACAGCCCAGTGGGAGACAGGGGAGAGGCCGTCATTGAGGATCCTAAGGTCAGATCTCCACAGCGCAAAGAATAACGTGCGGTGAGACGCACCATCATAATATCCCTCAAGAAGGATGCAAGGCGCCGAAGCTTAAACCATGGTCGCGCTGATAAGAACATTAACATCGATCCTGATGAACAAGCAGGCGACGAAAGGCGCATCACAGACCTAATCCAGCGAGTAATGAAGGAGAAGGCGCCTCGAGGGGATGAGGAGAAAGAATGGGAGTTTTCTCCTAGCAAAAATCCATTAACAGAGGAGATCCATCAAGCGAAATTCCCGAAGAAATTTATACCACCATCAATAGTGCCTTATAGCGGAGTTGGAGATCCAACCATTTTCCTGTTCAAGTACGACCAGCACATGAATGGAGCTAGGGCCACCGATGAAATCAAGTGCTTATACTTTCCCGTGTGTCTAAAAGGCATGTCCACACTATGGTTCACTAGACATCCACCTAGGTGTATCGATCAGTTTGCTGATCTAGCAAGGAGGTTTCAGGATCAATTCCGACTACAGACCACCAAGGAAAGGGATGTGATGTAACTCAGGAAATGGAATAGAAGCATGGGGAAACCATCATAGCTTTCCTTACACACTTCAATGCTGCAGCAATGGAGGTCAGAGAACCAGAACCTTGGTATTTGCTGGCAGTCCTGAGAGGGGCCATCGATAAGAAGTCAGAATTTTTAAAGTGGCTTAAGAAGAAGAAACCAAAGACTTTAAAGAAGTTCTAGAAGAAAGCTGAGGAATACATGAGTGTGGAAGATGAAGCTCCAGGTGACCAAAAGACTATAGAAAATAACGCAGCTAGAGAAGGAAAGAACGATGAGCCCATGGTTGAGCAGAATAGCGATGTAGGACAAAAGAGGGGAAACGATGAGAGGGATACCAAAGCTTATATGAAGACGCGGATGTACAAACCATCTGAGCTAACCCTCCTGAACGAAACCCGAGAGAGGATTTACCAAGCCGTGAAGGACTCGGGCCTTTTCCCTCGGATGAAGCCGCAGAAGGTAACCGAACAAGAGGAAAATTTTGGCAAATTCTGCCATTTCCATACCCAAACAGGGCACAACACTAACGAATGTCGGCACCTGAAGAGTTTGATTGAGGAGCTCATCAGGAAGAACCGACTCCAACAGTATGTGAAAAGTCCCCAAAGCACTCCAGCCATGCAGGGGCATAACAATGCGGCTAGCCAGCCTAAATCGAGTGAAGAGGACCAAATGCCAGTTAACCCGAGACCAGTAATCAATATGATATTTGGGGGTCCCTACCCAGCCGGGAACAGTTGGGCAGATATGGAAAGATACGCTAGCGAATTGAAGGATGTCATGAAAGAGGAAGGGTGCATGATCTTGAACAACAAGCTTCTGACGAAAATGCACAAAACTTCGACCGAGGATTTGTTATTCAGAGATAAGGATGCAGAATGCTTAATTACGCCAACTATTGATGCCATGGTGATCACAATTGTTCTTGGGCCTACAGTGGTAAAAAGGGTCCTAGTTGACACCGGGGCATCAGTCAGTGTGATCTTTATAAACACTTTCCAAAAGATGAATCTCTCCATGGCAAAGGTGCGTGCGCACCCACATAAGATCCACGATTTTACAGGTCAACCTACGCAACGCATCGGAATGATAGATTTGCTTGTCGAATTGGCAGATGGGGAGCGTCGAGTTTCCATGGTACAGACCTTTGTCATAATAGACGAGTTCTCTTCTTACAATGCATTCCTTAGGAGGCCGACTCTTTCAGGTTTCAAGATTGCTTTAGCTCCTTAGTGTTTGATCATGAAGTTTCCAACCGAATGGGGAATCAGTGTAATCAAGGGCGATCAAGTTGTCGCAAGGGACTGCTATGTGACAGAACTGAAAGAGGCCAAGAAAAAAATCAGGAAAGGATGCAGAGGTTCTCCATCGCATCCAAAACTTCCCCTTATAGCAACTAAAGAAAGGTCCGTGCACTGGTGAGCATAGCGGAATGCAAAAAGAGATCGATCCTAGAGAAGCCGGTGCAGAGGACGAAAGGGCGACCTCGGCCGAAGACACGATTTCTATAGCTGTAAATTCAAAGGATCCAAACCGTGTGTTGAATATAGGGTCACGGCTGAGCCCTGAACTGAAAAATCAATTGATTGTCTTTTTGAGAGCTAACTTAGATGTGTTCGCATGGAACCATTCCGACATGTGCGGAATATCTCCAGATGTTGCAGTCCATAAGCTAAACATTTACTCGTGCATTCCGGCTGTTAAACAAAAAAGGAGAGCCCAGGGGCCGGAGAGATCACGCGTCTTAAAAGAAGAAATCGATAGACTAATGGAAAATAGTATTATTAGAGAATCTACATATCCAAAATGGGTATACAACCGGGTACTCGTAAAGAAATCAAATAGCAAATGGCGGGTCTATGTGGATTATTCAGACCTAAATAAAGCTTGTCCGAAAGATAGTTTCCCACTCCCCAGAATCGACCAATTGGTGGATTCCACGGCCAGCCATGAATTTCTATCTTTCACGGACGCATATTCCGTTTACAATCAAATTAAGATGTATGGTCCAGATCAGGAAAACACCAGCTTTATTACTGATCTAGGCCTATATTTCTATAAGGTAATGCCATTTGGTCTAAAAAACGCAGGAGCGACTTATCAATGACTGGTAAATGCTATGTTTAAGAAACAAATTGGTAGGACAATAGAAGTCTATGTCGATGACATGTTGGTTAAGTCAAAGAAAGCAATAGACCATTTGGAGGACCTAGCCCGAATGTTCGACATCTTACGATAACATGGCATGAAATTGAACCCTTTGAAATGTAGTTTTGGTGTTGGCTCAGGCAAGTTCCTTGGGTACATGGTCAACGCTAGACGTATAGAAGCTAATCCAGCAAAAATATCAACATCGAGAGAAATGCGTGCCCCAGGAACCAAGAAGGAGCTTCAGTGTTTAAATGGGAAGATCGCGGCTTTGAATCGCTTCATATCTAGGGCAACAAACATATGTCTTCCATTCTTCGATGCCCTCAGAAAAGGAAGAAAGGAGATACAGCGGACCCTGAGTGCTAGAGAGCCTTCGAAGAACTGATCCAACATATGGCAACACAACCTATGCTGTCAAAGCGTAGTGACGGGGAAGACTTGTTTCTATACTTGGTGGTCTCTGCCCATGCTCTAAGCGCATCACTAACCAGAGAAGATTCAAAAATACAAAAACCGGTCTATTACATCAGTAAGAGGTTATCCGGAGCAGAGCTTAATTATCCAAGACTTGAAAAACTTGCTTATTGTTTTCTCATTGCATCAAAGAAGTTTCGTCCCTACTTCCAAGCTCATCCCATCAAGGTGCTCACAGACCAAACTCTGAGGCAAGTACTGTCCTGACCAGAAAACCTCCGAAAGGTTACTAAAATGGAACATAGAGCTTAGCCAGTAGCACATTACGTATCACACCCGAAAAGCGATCAACGGAAAAGCGCTTGCTGATTTCATTACAGAAATTACCGACTGAGGGGAAGTAAAGGAGCAAGATGATATCGAAACTAATATCCAGTGGAAGCTATTTGTAGATGGGGCATCGAACGACCATTGTTCGGGGGAAGGGGTAGGTCTCGAAAACCCTGAGGGCAGATCCTTATGTTATGCACTAAGGTTAGAATTCACTGCAACCAACAACGAGGCCTAGTACGAAGCCCTTATCATAGGAATAAAGCTAGCGAAATAATTGCAAATAAGAACTATACATATCTTTAGCAACTCCCAGCTCGTAGTATGCCAGATTCTGTGAGAATTCCAAGCAAAAATGGGTAACTTGCCAGATTATCTTACAAAAGCCTCGGAATTGTTGGAAGCTTTCGAGAATTACACCGTATCTCATATTCCCACGGAAGAAAATACTAAAGCTGATTCATTAGCCAAATACGCGAGCACAGGAGATGCAAAGCTAATGGGGCTGGTCCGAGTGGATGTCCTTTCCAATTCAAGTACAAAGCAGACCGAAATGGATTGGATCATGGAAACAGCTGATGAATAAAATTCGTGGATGTTGCTAATTAAAGAATACCTCACAACTGGGGCACTCCCGGCTGAAACCAAACTCCGAAGTAGGATCTTACGAAAAGCTCCTTTATACCTTATTCAAGATGGACGACTATATAGACGGAGATTTTCTACACCTTTACTTTGCTGTGTTACAGAGAACGAGTCTAAGGCACTTATGGCGGAACTGCACGAAGGGGAATGCGGAGGTCATATCGGAGGACAAACTTTGGCCAAGAAGATCCTACGATATGGTTACTTCTGGCCAGAGATTAATAAAGATTCCACGGCCTACACTAAAAAATGTGACAGTTGCCAAAGATTTCCTAAAATCCCAAGGATGCCATCCACAACTATAACCCACATGGTCAGCCCATGCCCATTTGCTATCTAGAGCATCGACCTCATAGGAGCCCTTCCCACTGCAAAATCCGGTTTCAAATACGCAATTGCTGTCGTTGACTACTTTACGAAATGGGCTGAAGCAGAACCATTGGCCACTATAACTTTAAAGAAGGTTATTAACTTTGTCTTAAAAAATATCATATGTAGGTTCGGGGTACCACAAAAAATAATCACGGACAACGGAACCCAGTTTGAAAGTGAAGAATTCCAAAGCTTTTGCGCCAAATAAAAAATCCAAGAAAGCTTTTCAGCGGTCGCTCATCCACAAGCAAATGGGCAGGTGGAGGCAGTAAATAAAATCATCAAGACTACCATCAAGAAGCAACTAGAAAAGGCTAAGGGTGGATGGGTAGATAAACTCCCGCTGGCGTTATGGGTGTATCTCACTACGCACAAAACTGCAACAGGGCATACTCCCTTTTCTTTATCCTATGGCTTTAAAGCTATGATGCCAGTGGAGTTGGAAGTCCCTACCCATCGAAGAACACATTTTGACCCCAAAGAGAACGAGAAGCTACAGCTTAAAGCCCTCGACCAACTCGAGGATAGAAGCAAAGAAGCGGAACTCAGAGTAGCCGTGCACCAAAGGAGGGTGGCCAGGCGCTTCAATTCAAAAGTCAAGCATAGAACTTTTGAAATTGGAGACCTCATTCTGAAAAAGATTATGACCGGTACTGGAGTCTTCGGGCCCAATTGGGAAGGACCTTATGTTATAAGTCAGAAACTCCAGGACGGAACATTCAAACTGGCTACCACAGACGGGAACCAAATTCCACGTGCATGGAATAGAGAGCATATCTGTCGTTATTTCTTATAGCATGTTATTCCAATACATAGAAAATGATGTAAGATTTATAAAATTTTCGTATTTTTAATGATGTACATGAAGTGACTGAATATGGAATCCTAGTTACATGTATAGGACACTAATTCACAATCCTCTACTAAAAGTTGAATTCCTTATGTAGGCAAATGAGCGATCAGGGAGCACCAACTCGAGGAATTCCAACTTTCATCAGGAAACACTGGACCTCTCAATATAGGACCAACAAAAGATTGGTGCCAGATTAAAAGAGTCAATGCTGGAGTAAAAGAAACTCAAAAGTCCCACGGATAAAATTGCTAAGCCCACCGAAGAAGCACCTTCTTAGGTGACCTTCCTAGGTGCTGGACATGGGTTTTCCAACTTGAGAAAAAGAAACTCAATGAGGCGAACCAACGTCTGTGTCCTAGGTCAAAGCACAAAGTCGAAAAAACCGACATGTCCCGAAATAGAAAATTGCCAATTTCAAGGGGCACCTACCTTGGTAGGTGAAATGAATTAGTGTCCGCTCCCCGGATGAAGCATAAAATGGGGAAGGATTAAACATGTTGGAAAGACCAGCGCAAAAACAGAAAACCGACCGAAAGTAGGTGGCCATTCTTGTTCTTTGTTGTTAACCTAGTCAAACAAAGCTAAGGATGGATTACAGCAGCAGAAATCCTAGCCGTATGGGGGTTTCCACTATTGTTCTTTGTTGTTAACCAAGTCAAACAAAGCCAAGATTGGATTACAAAAGCAGAAATCCTAGCAGTATGGGGGGGTCCGTTCTTGTTCTTTGTTGTTAACCAAGTCAAATAAAGCCAAGATCGGATTCTACATTGGAGCCTAAGTCCTCCCACGGGGCACGTGTAACACCCCACACCCGCTATAGTCACTCACTAAGGGAATGCCATAGCATCGGTGGAGTATTTTTAGTGAGTATAGAACAGTAAAATTACAACAAGACAGATATAATGTAATACTTGAAAATTTAAAACATCATCTCATAGCAGCGGAAAGTAAAACATGTTTGGTTACATCATAAAACCATAACAAGAGTCAAGTACAAAATATCCATCCTGAATAAAATAAGTACATAATCCCACTACTTAAAACAAATAGCCGTAACAGAAAAGATAAGATAAGCTGAGTTCTACATCTACGGTCCAAGCTCCAAGAGATAGATAAAGCAAACTGATCAAAGCCCACTAGCACTAGGCCCAACCTGAGGACCTGAAGGAAAAAGATAAAAACAACGGGGGTCAGACATAAGCCTGAGTGAACCCTATCTCCTTAATAATACAATTATTAAAGTAATTAGGGTATGATATGAACTCGGTATGGTATCTTTGGGGATAATGACTACACTAAGTTGCCCACGAACACAGGACGAACTAAGATAACCGTAAAGACGCATCTACCCACCCAAGGATAATTACTAACTGCACCACACCAGTCACTCCTACTCAAAGGTTGATCCCACCCAAGGATATCAAAGATAGATATAACCAGTAGTTTCCTGTACCCGAGTTGACTACATAGGTGCCGTCTGCCCCTATCTCTACTAGGTGTACCCCACTACCCCAAGCGATCGGCTCCCTAACGTAGGTATCCGTGCTGGGCCCACAGTGGGTGTATCATTCCCCAAAGTGGCAACCCAAAAGCAACACCGGTGCACGGGTTATACCTACACGATGCAACAACGTCTTACCTCCCAGTCCCGGGCCCACACACGCATATGAAACCCGATGGGCCTGCGTTGCCACCGCTAACCCCGTTTTGGCCACTTATAGACAAGCCCAGTATGCGTGCCCCGTCCTCGGCTTGGGCCGAGCTACAAAGATACATATGGGATACTGGTTGTAATGGGCCCTCCACAAGCTACCCACCAGAGCTTGTTATTAATCTAGTGTTCCCCACTTAACCCTTTAATCATGTTTAATTAAATGTTTCACTTGGTTAAGTATTCTAATCGTATTTTCTATTGCCACCCAAGGCAACCCACTAGATTCTTCATGCCACCCAAGGCACCCACTTAACCCCTCATGTCCCACTACATGCTAATATGGTTAAGTGTTTCTTAATTAATTAAGACCGTGATTCCCCATAAAGACCTCCCACATTAGACTGGCTGTTATGACCGCTTGGTTAAGCCGGTAGGGTCCGGGCAGTCTTACGTCATAACAGAGTCTAACCTCGTGTCTTTACTTTAATCACGTATTTAATTTGTGCCTAAGACCTCTCACATTAGACTGGCTGTTATGACCGCCTGGTTAAGCCGGCAGGGTCCGGGCAGTCTTACGTCATAACAGAGCCTAACCTCGTGTCTTAGTCGATTAATTACACCTAATTAATCACCCCATATTAATTATCCCTAATTAATATCAATTTATTCATAACATGGGTAGACCTAACTCAATAGGTAAATTCCCACTTATGTTAATTAATTTTTTTTGGTATGCTTAATCATACCCATTTCAACATACTTTTAATTAACATATTAATTAACCCCATCGTTCCCTACGTAAATCGTCATTATGACATAACATAATAAAGGGAAGATTTACCACACATAACATGGGTTTAGCATATAACTTTATCATGGGTTAAGAGGATGTCAACTTGCATATATGAGCATGTATTAACCCAACTATATTCAACCCAAACTTGCATATTATCAAACATGTGTCTTACATAACATGTTGCATATGAACTTACATATCATCAAGCATGTGATTTGCATAACATGTAGAACTTGCATATATGACTTGCATCTTAAAGGAGGGTAAACATGCATAGCATATAAGGGTGTCATCTTGCATATGTATGCATCACATTTAAAAGGGTAAACTTACATGTCATGATTTATGCATAATACCAAACACTTAGCATGCATAAAACCACATACTTAGCATGCATAGAATCAATTACTTATTATGCATAAACACACCACTTAACTTGCATAAACCCAAACACTTAGCATGCATACAATCAAATACTTAGCAAGCATAAAATCAAATACTTAGCATGCATAAAATCACATGCATAACTTGTATGACATGTTGAACTTGCATTTCAACATATACATAACTTGCATAAACATTCACATACTTGCATAGGCTTGCATATTATGTTAAACTTGCATTTCAACATATACATAACTTGCATAAACATTCACATACTTGCATAGGCTTGCATATTATGTTAAACTTGCATTTCAACATATACATAACTTGCATAAACATTCACATACTTGCATAGGCTTGCATATTATGTTAAACTTGCATTTCAACATATACATAACTTGCATAAACATTCACATACTTGCATAGGCTTGCATATTATGTTAAACTTGCATTTCAACATATACATAACTTGCATAAACATTCACATACTTGCATAGGCTTGCATATTATGTTAAACTTGCATTTCAACATATACATAACTTGCATAAACATTCACATACTTGCATAGGCTTGCATATTATGTTAAACTTGCATTTCAACATATACATAACTTGCATAAACACATAATATTCACTACATCAAGCTTGCATAAATATATGGATCCACAAACATAGCCATACTTTATCACATCTTATCATAATCAATTCAATAATTGATTATTAAGGGGATAGAAGCTCACCAAAACAAGATTAGCAAGTTAAATGAAGCAAATCCCAATGATTAAGTAGAAGAAGATGTAGATTAGCTTGCAAACCCTCTTAGGATTTTTAGTGGAGGCTCTCCAATTTTCTAAGTGGTGGCATAATGGCCTTAGATCTATTTTTGGTAAGGATAAGGGGGGTATTAGGGTGTATATATAGATTAGTTAGATGTTTTAGGACCATAGGATATACCCTAGAACCAATCCTAGCCTTTAAAGCATGTCTTGGGGAAGAAGTCAAGTGTAGGAACCATTTAGGGCCCAAAAAAAACAGCCCAAAACTCATCCCGGGCCTCAAAACATGAGCAGTTTTCGTTTTTGATTTTTCGTGAAACTTTGACGGGCCATAACTTGGTCATACGGACTCCGATTTATGAAAACTCGGACTCTATTTCGCGTATTTTTCCGAGACGAACGCAATGGCACAGCCCGTTTCCCCTGATTCAGAATATTAAATTTAATTCTGCTCTGATTTATGTTATAACAAGTTATTTAATATACGGGGTGTTACATTCTCCCCTACTTAAAGGATTTCGTCCCCGAAATCTCTAAGTCAAGAAGAACGTATCCTACCAACCAAACAACCATCTACTCAACCATCAAACACTGGCATCCATTGTCCTTAAAGTTTCTAATGTTGTATGAACATATGCAAAAAGTGTGTGTATATGTTCCCTATCTAATGCAAAATCAGGCGGTCTACTGATTCAGTTGACCTCCTTAATGCAAACCATGATAGTGCCATGCATCCAATATGTATGCGAAAGAACCCTATCGACACATACTATTTCTACATGTGTGCACAATCATTCACCGAATAAATGCATCATCCATATGATAGCACAACCATCATACATCCATTAATATAGCTACCTACACACATTTATATGCAATATGCAATATGAAGTGATTGAGCCGATCTAGTGCCTAAAGTGTGTGTATATGCATCCACGAGCAACCACTAGCAAACACTTGCATCCACTTGCATCCATCAATCATAACATGTCTCAAACACATGTTTCAACCATAGGTTTTACCCTATCTAAAAGGTCAAAGGTGCTAACGAGAGGACATACTAAGGACAAGATAAGTACAAGATAGGCAATAAAGGAGAAGTTAAAGAACATACTCTCGAAAAGAAAAGGGTACAAAGAACGCATCTTCGCTTCCGTCTCCCAAGTAGCATTGCTCTCGTCATCTCCCCATTGCACTTTGTCTAGCTGAACCTCTCTGTTTCTCAACTTCTTAATCTCTGACCCAAGGATGCGAGTAGGAGCTCGTCGCATCACGCTCTACTTCCACTTCTCTAAGCAAGCTTGGCTCTACCACCTCTGCGGTCTCATGTAGGCACTTCCTCAAATGTGACACATGGAAAACATCATGTATACCACTAAGTCTGTCTGGCAACTCCACCCTATATGCCATCCGTCCAATTCTTTCCTTGACAGGAAACGGTCCTACAAACCTCGGTGCTAACTTCCCAGCGGATCCAAAGCGAACAACATTCCGTAATGGAGACACTTTGACAAAAACCATGTCCCCAACTTCAAACTCAAGATCAGTCCTCCTCTTGTCTGCATAAGATTTCTGTCTGTCTTGCGCTGCTTTCATCCTTCTTCGAATCAAATCAACCTTCTCTGAAGTCTCTCTAACCATATCGGGCCCTAGCAAGATCTTATCCGTAGATTCCCACCAACATGTAGGTGATCGACAAGGCCTTCCATAAAGAGCTTCAAAAGGTGCCATGCCAATATTAGACTGGAAGCTGTTGTTATATGCAAACTCCACCAGAGGAAGATGCTCTTCCCATGTACCTCCAAAATCCAAGATACAAAGCCTCAAAAGGTCTTCCAAAACACGGTTCACTCTCTCGGTCTGGCCGTCTGTCTGAGGATGATATGCGGTGCTCAAACACAACTGAGTCCCCACCGCCTCCTGTAAACTCTTCCAAAACTCACTAGTGAAGATAGGATCTCGATCACTCACTATGCTGGAAGGTACCCCATGCAATCGAACTATCTCTCGAACATAGACTGAAGCAAGCCATGGAGCAGTCCTCTTACTCTTTACGGGTATGAAATGGGCGCTCTTAGTAAGTCTATCAACCACGACCCAAATTCCTGTATTGCCCTTCCTCGATCTCGGTAAACCATCAACGAAGTCCATCGAGACACTATCCCACTTCCATATCGGAACTTCCAAAGGATGAAGCAACCCACCTGGCTTCTTTTGCTCTGCTTTTACTTGTTGGCACACCAAGCATCTAGCAACATACTCGGCCACATCTTTCTTCATACCTGCCCAAAAGAAAACTCGCCTCATGTCTTGGTACATCTTATCCCCACCGGGATGTATGGTCATCCTAAAACGGTGTGCGTCATCAAGAATAGCCTTCCTCAAACCCTCGTCCTGCGGTACATAAAGTCTACTGTCTCTACGCAAGCACCCTCTATCATCTAGGGTGTACCTACACAAATGGCTGGACGACTCCCCCCTTATGAGCTTCTCTACTAACTCAACCAACTGTGGGTCGCCCCTCTGTGCTTCTCCAATCCGCCCCAAAAGAGTAGGTCTAACTTCCAAAGAAGCTAGCAAACCGGGTACAAAGTCAACGGAAGGTCTAAAGTCAAACTTAGAAATAAACACTAAGCTCCGTCGTTCAACGAACAATGAACTCAAGGACAACCTTTTTCTACTTAAGGTGTCCGTTACCATGTTACCCTTACTCATAGGATGCTAAGGATCCCATCCACTTTTGCTGTCCTAAGACTATGCGCTCGAAGAGTCTCCAACACTTCCCTAAGATGTAGGGCATGCTCTTCTCCACCAGAATATCATCCAAAATCATCACAACTGTCTCCCACGCAGACCACCCTAGTCGAATTCGGCATCCCCCAAATGCAAGCCCCAAAGGCCTAAACCAATATCAGACAAACACCCAAGGGATACCTCCTTCGAATTCAGACGACCTACGTGAGACGATACTAGTAAAAATGGCTAAATAATTAAGCCCTTGACCAATTCTGGATGTTCTCGCCAGTCTCGCTCCAAAACCGTCGTTTATCCTATACTGGCCCTGCTCAGCCTATTGAGCACATACGAAAACTTATTTCGCTCCTAGAAAAGACCCAGATGTCATCTACAAAGACCATCACGAACTTATTTAGGTACTCCCTGAACACCCTTCTCAACAAAGTATGCGGGGGCGTTCGTCAAACCCAATGGCATCACCAGCCACTCATAAAAGAAATCATCCGGAGTCCCAAAGGCAGTCTCCTCTATACTATTCTCAGCCACTCTCAACTGATGAAATCCCGTGGCTAAGTCCTACTACAAAAATACTGAGGCGCCAGCCAACTGATCAAGGAGATCATTAATCCTCGGCAATGGGTATCTATTCTTCTTTGTGAGTTTCTTTAGTTCCCTTTAGCCTACACAAAGTCTGAGGGACCCATCCGCCTTCATAACAAAAACTACTGGAGCGCCCCACTCCGATATACTTCGTCTTATGAACCCCTTCTCAAGCAAATCGCCTACTTACTTATGGAGTTCCCTCCTCTCACTAGGAGCCATGTGGCACACTGGCCAAGATACTGGTTTGGCATTATCCACCAGATATATTCGGAAGTCAATCTCCCGCTTCGGAGGTAAGCCCTTCACCTCCTCAAACACATCCGGGTATTCCCGGACCGCTCTAACAGATCGCAGACTCTAGACCAACGTGTCAGGCGATTCTAGATACCTTAGCATAACAGATTCTATGGGATTACAAGAGATCTCGAGAGTGTTACTTAGGCGGCCCATAAGCCTAACAACTCTCCCTTCAAAATGAAGAACAGCACTCCTACTGGATAACCAGTCCATGCCCAAAATTAACCCATAGCCCGTGAAGCCCAACAAGCATCACATCTAAACTCAATGCTAAGTATAGAAACTTTTAAACCCAAACATATCATGGAGCCCCAACTGGGTTTGAAACAACTAAGGGATCATTTACCAAACTGGTGTCTAAGTGCAGTGACTCAACTAACAATGGTGGGATAAACGAACTCAATATATCAGAATCAAATAAAGCTTGAATCGGATGATAAAGAAATCCAAATTCCAACCTAGACGGTCATATCCCCATCTGGTACCCTAGTCGTGAGGGAATACAACTACCCTCCAGAAGATTCCATACCTTGCCCTTGCTTCTTTGAACAATCCTAATAAGGTGTCCTATTCCTCTTAAAAGGATAACCACTTGCCTTCTTCTTCCCTATTCTCCACTCGTAACCTCCCACCAATGAGGTTTCATCTTTCATTAACCAAACAACTATTTGAGCCTTCCTCCCATCGTTTATCCAATAGATACCTACCAGTCCTCCTCCTTCTTGAACCAACTTCTAATCCGACTAACGTCTAAGTCCCTTGAAGTGGTTTTCCATCCTTATCTATCTTAGAAAGATCATCTATACGCGGAGGGGAAACTCAAAACGAGAGAAAGGAAGAGATTCAAAATGGAGAATTCGAAAGATATAGATATGGCTATTGGGGATTATGCTTTCCTTTCAAAAACTTTTCTCTTAAAAGACATGTTTTTGAAAATACTCCTTTCCAAAAGTATTCTTAGAAAATAGTTTTTCTAAAAATTTTATCTGTTCCGGTAACCTTAAGCTCTGATACCACGTGTAACACCCCACACCCGCTATAGTCACTCACTAAGGGAATGCCATAGCATCGGTGGAGTATTTTTAGTGAGTATAGAACAGTAAAATTACAACAAGACAGATATAATGTAATACTTGAAAATTTAAAACATCATCTCATAGCAGCGGAAAGTAAAACATGTTTGGTTACATCATAAAACCATAACAAGAGTCAAGTACAAAATATCCATCCTGAATAAAATAAGTACATAATCCCACTACTTAAAACAAATAGCCATAACAGAAAAGAAAAGATAAGCTGAGTTCTACATCTACGGTCCAAGCTCCAAGAGATAGATAAAGCAAACTGATCAAAGCCCACTAGCACTAGGCCCAACCTGAGGACCTGAAGGAAAAAGATAAAAACAACGGGGGTCAGACATAAGCCTGAGTGAACCCTATCTCCTTAATAATACAATTATTAAAGTAATTAGGGTATGATATGAACTCGGTATGGTATCTTTGGGGATAATGACTACACTAAGTTGCCCACGAACACAGGACGAACTAAGATAACCGTAAAGACGCATCTACCCACCCAAGGATAATTACTAACTGCACCACACCAGTCACTCCTACTCAAAGGTTGATCCCACCCAAGGATATCAAAGATAGATATAACCAGTAGTTTCCTGTACCCGAGTTGACTACATAGGTGCCGTCTGCCCCTATCTCTACTAGGTGTACCCGACTACCCCAAGCGATCGGCTCCCTAACGTAGGTATCCGTGCTGGGCCCACAGTGGGGTGTATCATTCCCCAAAGTGGCAACCCAAAAGCAACACCGGTGCACGGGTTATACCTACACGATGCAACAATGTAACACCCCGCCTCCGCTAGGGTCACTCGCAAAGGAATGCACTAGCTTTAGAGGGGCATTATTGGTAAACATGCACAGAAATATCACAAGACAGAACATATAGAATAGCGGAAGTAAAATCAAACTTTCATAACATGAGTAAATAAGGTCTAAAGCCTTTTACACCAGAGTACATCAAAACCTGTCTTGCAATAGTAAAGAAGCATAAAGAAATTTTCATAAATTATTCCCCAAGTAAAAACAGTAAAGTAGCCATAGCCAAGAAAAGTCCAAGCCATCCATGATGACCTTCAAGCAGAAGAAGTCCGAACTAAACAGCATTGCTTCCTCCCTGAAACCTGGGGGGGGGGGGAAACGGAAGAAAAGAGGCGAAACAAAACGGGTCAGTCAAAAAGACTGAGTAAGTCCTATCTACTTCCAGTATAAAAACAGGTAAAGGTAACATGACATGCATAAACTGAAAGTAAACATAAGGATAACTGCAAGATAGATAAACCAGGATAGCCGGTTGAACTACTGCGGCAAGGTAAACTAAGGTATCATGATAAACTACGGTGTTATGATAAGTCAAGGTATCACATCGTCAGATTTTTATCGAGTACATTATCCCAAGGTATCTACCCCGTCTAACATCCCACGGTTATGTATGTTCTTCCTAGTTCTAACATGTATATTTGCTCTGCACCTCTCGTACTAGTATCCCTACCCGCGTCATGTGTTAACCATGAATGTCCCTTGCTCAAAGTCGTGTAATGGTCCTTGTCAACCTAATATATCGAATATATAGGTTACTCAAATCATATGTTTCTTTCCATGTATATAAGTTCAGTCCTTTGCCGTACCTCGTACGGGCTTCCTCATGTCGTATTATCCTTGAAATCGTTTGGACTGTCATCCTTGTTCTAGCTAGGCTCTTCCATATGAATCATCGTTTGAACTACTAGGACTTACGCCACCTAGCACCACTAGGGATTACGCTTACCTATTGCATGCTTTCGTATTTCAGTTTGGGTTAAACCACCTAGGCCACTAGGGATTACGCTAACCCTCAACCGCGCCCTTTTTCCCACGCATTCATCGTGAATCGTTTTTCTATAACTGTATGCACATGTATCACATCGTGCCATCCGAGTCCTGTCACAGGGCAAACCAAGAAATACAGGACTCGGTCGGGAGCTTTAGATTTATCTGCCGATGCAGATACTAAGGTCTGCTTTTCTACACGTGGCTATGGTCCCACAAGACCCCTCCCTCAACTAATGAAAGGCAACACAAGAGAAAATCTTGCATGAGAACTACACTCCGGCCAGCCCACATCCTACGGCCTACCTCACCCATAATTAGATAGCAAATCATGGTCTGTTGGGTGTTCCCTGCCTTTCCGTACGTACACGCTTGACTCAAGATGGTAGATGATCGACGAACTTGCTATCTCGGGCACCTTATGTATTCGCCGACTCACTGCTATCCACCCCAGTCTTTAGGTCGCTCGCATAGCAACCAAGGCATATTCTTGGTTCTTCTACCGCAGACCTCAACCTCTCGTGAGCCTAGTATAATGACCTGGCAGCTCACAGTGGGATCCCAAGAATATCCTCACGTTCCCCGAAGCCGCTGCTTCGTTACCCAGTTCGTTGGAGCCTTTATCTAAATCAGATAGCCTGCTCCTACACGCATAATTAAACGTATCGGGTTACTAATCTATCTAAGAAATGGTCCAAATTTCCTTGACTAAGAATTATTACTTAGTTTCCCTTAACTAAGGTTTACCACTTAGCCTTATTTCCATAATCCTTGTTAACTATGGTTATTTACCTAATCCTCCGAATTAGGGTTTATCTAATGGGTTAAGTGTCACTTAAGTTCATAACTTAGCCCGTCTACAACCCATGTCAAAATTGGCTAAGTATCCAAGTCCAAGACTTAACCCTACAAACCATGTGTTAAGTTGGCTAAGTATATCAAGCAATCCATGACTTAACCTCGTCTAATTATCATTTTAGATTGGTTAAGTATATGTTAATTTGACCTTATCAAATTACCGAGTCAAATCGGTCAAGCGTATTCGAAACGATTCGTGACTTAGCCTTATCATGTTTTCACGTTAGATTGGTTAAGTATAGGTTAACTTAACCTCATCGAATTAACGAGTTAGATTGGTTAAGTATAGGTCACTTAACCTCATCCAATCATCGTGTTAAATTAGTTAAGTGTTTAACTTAACCCCATCGAATTACCGTGTTTAGATTAGTTAAGTGTGGATTACTTAACCCCATCTAATTACCGTGGTTAGGTTAGTTAAGTCTTAATTACTTAACCCCATCTAATTACCCAGTCGGATTAGTTAAGTGTAAATTACTTAACCCCATCTCCTAATCATCTTGCATGGTTAAGTGTCATTAAGGAATCAAGTCCGGTCCCACTTATCCTACCCATTCGTGTCATATCGGTTAAGTGTCATTAGTCAAATTTACTTAACCTTATCATGTGGCATTAATTTAATTAATGCACTCTTAACCTCTCACATTAGACCTTGTTGTGGTTACTAGTTAAGCCGGGCGGGTCCGGGTAGATTTACACCACAACTTAGTCTAACCTCGGGTCTTAAGCGCGACATGACCAACTTCTCACATTGGATCCTATTGTTTGTAGCTACTAGTTAAGCCGGGCGGGTCCGGGTAGATTTATGCTACAAACTCAACCCAACCTCGAGTTGGCCACACTTATATTATCTAAGTTCATCATGTTTCCAAAACACGTTACAAGTTTTCAAGCATTTGGGTAGACCTAACTTAATAGGTAAATTCCCAAAGGGTAGACCTAACTTAATAGGTAAATTCCCAAGCTCATGTTTTTATGCATACTTACATGCCAACCTCCATGTGATCTTTCAAGTCATATTTTCAAGTATAAACACATGTCATATTCAAGTTAAGATTTTTCGACATGTTCATGTTTATCTAACTACCCAAAATCGTGTTTTCCCAACGCAAGCAAAGCGAGTCAACATAGTAAGGATACTATGTCACATATTGGTCTCAAAACATGCATGATGCCAAAAAGGGCTTGGCTTCCACATGCATAACATCATAAAGGGATTGGCCATAAACATGCATAGTGTCATAAGGTAATTTGGCCACAAACATGCATATTATCAAAAAGGGTTTGGCCATAAACATGCACAACTTAAAAGAGGGGATTGGCCATGAGCATGCATAATCTCATAAAGGATTTGGCCACAAACTTGCATGTTACCCTAAGGGGTTTGGGTTCATAAACATGCATAAGCCCCAAAATCTTGTCTTAGCCAATGTTTCACACATAAAGTGGTTCCTAAAGGTTCATGCTAGCATTTCATGCATAAAGATCCAAACTTGCAAGTTAAAATAGGTTATGCATAGCATGAGAGGCATGATTAAGTCACTCACATGGCCTAAAATCATAATCATGAACATAAGAGGCAAGGTAAGGCTCATATAGGTTCGCATAATCATGTTTAGCCTCATTTTATCCCATGTCATTATCAAAACTACCGTTTCCATCTAAAAGTAGCTAGAACTTACATAGTTAGGCCTAGGGAAAGAAGCATGAATCATCTTGGCTAAGAAAGGTGCCTCCTTTGTAGAAGAATCGTCATGGAACTCGCATAGCAATGTTGATTTGGCCTTGATTTGGTGTAGCAAGCTTGCACCTTTTGATTTGAACTTTATTTGGATGCATAGGCTCTAGGGATTTGAGATGGAGGCCATGAGAGTAGAAATTTGGCCATAGTTTAGTTACATGAGTGAATAATGAGGGTTTAGGATAGGTTAGGGTCTTATTTATAGATTAGGCAAGTGTTTTAGGCCATAGGATTAAACCTAGATTCAATCCAAGCCATCAAAGCATGTCTTGGGGAAGAAGTCAAGTGTAGGAACCATCTAGGGCCTTTAGATTAAAGATGAACCATGAGAACCATCCAAATGCAAAATCTGCATTTGAGCGAATCAGCCCACGGGTTGACAGCCAAACACCCTGGATTAACCCCTAGTCGACCCAGCGGGCTCGGGTCGACCTCAAAAATGGGCCGGTTTGGTTATTCCCCTCTCCCAATTCGCTGTTTTGAACATTTTTGCATATTTATTTATTTATTTTTCAATTATATATATATAAATATATCAATATATATATATTTCTCTGCGCAACCCATTTCACTTAATTAAGTATACTTTAATTTGGGAATTTTTCGTGAAACTTCGCGAGGCCATATCTTGGTCATACGGACTCCGATTCTCGAAAACTCATACTCTATTTCGCGTATTTTTCCGAGACGAACGCAATGGCATAGCCCGTTTTACTTGATTCAGAATTTAAAATTAAATTCTGCCTTGATTCTCGTCTTAACACGTTATCGAAAAATACGGGTTGTTACATTCTCCCCACCTTTTAGGATTTCGTCCCCGAAATATCCAAGTTAGGAAGAACATATCCTACCATCCATCATCCATCTACTCAAAACATCATCCACGTAACCATTGTCCTTAGATGATTTCTAATGCTGTATGAATATATGCAAAACGTGTGTGTACATGTTCCTTAGCTAATGCTAATGATCAGGCCTGAATAATCTTTCTAATGCAAAATATGTATAGTGCCATGAATCCAACATGTATGCAAATAGTCCTAGTCATATAGATACTATATGCGTGCACAATCATTCATTCATATGCAACAACCGCATGATAATACATTCGATTTCATCCATAAACAAGTATAAATACTCGTGCATATGCAATATGAAATGTGACCGAGTCGAGCTAGTATCTAATGTGTATACGCGCATCCATGAGCAACCACTTGCAACCACTTGCAACCATATCAATCATAACATGTTTCAAATACATGTTTACATCCATAGGGTTCTACCTAGAGTTCCCTGAAACAGGGCCGAGAAGATAAACAAGACTAACTCCTTACGGGGTTTGTAACAGAAAGTAGGACCGAGAGGATGTCCACAAAAGATAACCTACAAGTAAGCTCTACAGAAACAGGGATCAAGGATATACTCCCAAAAAGAGATATCATGCGCGTATCTAGTCTTTGACCATCAAAGTCGTATTTCCTCGGGCTTACTTCCATTGTGCCTTGACCGCCCTTTAACTTCGCGATTTCGTAGCTTCTTATTTCCTGCTTCCATAACATGAGCTGAAACTCATTTCTTTGTCGCCTCTCGTTCCACTTGCACTTATCCTTTTTCTAGAATACTTGGCGCAAACATGACTGCGTACTCATGATCTCATGCAAGCTTTCCAAGATTCACTAGTGAATCTTGGATCTCGTTTATATACTATAAGGCATTCCATGTAGAAGAACTTTCTCTTGAAAGTAAACAGATGTCAATCAGGTTATCATGCGCACTTACTAGGGTGATCTCTATAACCCATGCATAAATGAAGTAAACCATCCGTCTTATTGGCGAACACCACTCGATCGGGCTTCAAATTTCCAATAAAGGCATCAAGGGATTCTAAGTAACTAGTCATGACAGAACCTCAAAAAGGTTACCCGATACTTCGAGGGCATTACCAAGGCTAGTCAAAAGGTCTAACTACCCTCCTATCAAAACCGAGAGTGGCACCCCCTACTGGATAACCACTTCATCCCTAGAATCCATCCACAGCTTATAAGCATTATTTCCAAACTCAACACTTGGCATAGACATTCCCAAATCCAAACAAGTCATGTATAAATGGACTGATTCTCCAATAGGACTTTGAGACAAAAATGGGATTCTCTATTACGTTAGTACTTAAGGTGCAGAGACTCAACTACCGAAGCGGACTTAAATGATGCGGGGATCAAAACAAAGTCTTGGCGGGATGATAGAAAAGAATAACTAGATCTTCAACAAGGATGTTATCCCCCTACTCAGGTACTCTAGTGAGGGTATACAACGATGATCTTGTCCTTGTCCCACAATACTTAACTATCCGTCCCGTTTCACCATACCAAAGATACTTTCTCGTCATGGGTTTCATTGTTCATCCTTCTCTCTCGTCCTGGGCTGAGCCATACCAACAAGTTGCTCATCCTTAAGCTCGTATCCTTTATCCTCTTCCTCACTATCCTTTCTTATAACGCGGCCACTGGTCTCTCGAGAACCACCTCCATCGTAAGGAAAACACTTTCGTAGATAGAAAAGACTAGTCGCAGTTAAAACCACTGTGACTACAGATGGAGGAAAGAAAGGAAAAGAGATTCAATTAAGGAAACAAGGATAGTGCAAATGGCCTTTGGGGAATAGCCTTTTTCTTTTAAAAGAAAATTTTCTTGAAAAATGCTTCTTTATAAACGATTTTCAAATAGTTTTCAGAAGGTCTTTAAAAACTTTTGCCCAGTCTGGTAACCTTCTGCTCTGATACCAAATGTAACACCCCGCCTCCGCTAGGGTCACTCGCAAAGGAATGCACTAGCTTTAGAGGGGCATTATTGGTAAACATGCACAGAAATATCACAAGACAGAACATATAGAATAGCGGAAGTAAAATCAAACTTTCATAACATGAGTAAATAAGGTCTAAAGCCTTTTACATCAGAGTACATCAAAACCTGTCTTGCAATAGTAAAGAAGCATAAAGAAATTTTCATAAATTATTCCCCAAGTAAAAACAGTAAAGTAGCCATAGCCAAGAAAAGTCCAAGCCATCCATGATGACCTTCAAGCAGAAGAAGTCCGAACTAAACAGCATTGCTTCCTCCCTGAAACCTGGGGGGGGGGGGAAACGGAAGAAAAGAGGCGAAACAAAACGGGTCAGTCAAAAAGACTGAGTAAGTCCTATCTACTTCCAGTATAAAAACAGGTAAAGGTAACATGACATGCATAAACTGAAAGTAAACATAAGGATAACTGCAAGATAGATAAACCAGGATAGCCGGTTGAACTACTGCGGCAAGGTAAACTAAGGTATCATGATAAACTACGGTGTTATGATAAGTCAAGGTATCACATCGTCAGATTTTTATCGAGTACATTATCCCAAGGTATCTACCCCATCTAACATCCCACGGTTATGTATGTTCTTCCTAGTTCTAACATGTATATTTGCTCTGCACCTCTCGTACTAGTATCCCTACCCGCGTCATGTGTTAACCATGAATGTCCCTTGCTCAAAGTCGTGTAATGGTCCTTGTCAACCTAATATATCGAATATATAGGTTACTCAAATCATATGTTTCTTTCCATGTATATAAGTTCAGTCCTTTGCCGTACCTCGTACGGGCTTCCTCATGTCGTATTATCCTTGAAATCGTTTGGACTGTCATCCTTGTTCTAGCTAGGCTCTTCCATATGAATCATCGTTTGAACTACTAGGACTTACGCCACCTAGCACCACTAGGGATTACGCTTACCTATTGCATGCTTTCGTATTTCGGTTTGGGTTAAACCACCTAGGCCACTAGGGATTACGCTAACCCTCAACCGCGCCCTTTTTCCCACGCATTCATCGTGAATCGTTTTTCTATAACTGTATGCACATGTATCACATCGTGCCATCCGAGTCCTGTCACAGGGCAAACCAAGAAATACAGGACTCGGTCGGGAGCTTTAGATTTATCTGCCGATGCAGATACTAAGGTCTGCTTTTCTACACGTGGCTATGGTCCCACAAGACCCCTCCCTCAACTAATGAAAGGCAACACAAGAGAAAATCTTGCATGAGAACTACACTCCGGCCAGCCCACATCCTACGGCCTACCTCACCCATAATTAGATAGCAAATCATGGTCTGTTGGGTGTTCCCTGCCTTTCCGTACGTACACGCTTGACTCAAGATGGTAGATGATCGACGAACTTGCTATCTCGGGCACCTTATGTATTCGCCGACTCACTGCTATCCACCCCAGTCTTTAGGTCGCTCGCATAGCAACCAAGGCATATTCTTGGTTCTTCTACCGCAGACCTCAACCTCTCGTGAGCCTAGTATAATGACCTGGCAGCTCACAGTGGGATCCCAAGAATATCCTCACGTTCCCCGAAGCCGCTGCTTCGTTACCCAGTTCGTTGGAGCCTTTATCTAAATCAGATAGCCTGCTCCTACACGCATAATTAAACGTATCGGGTTACTAATCTATCTAAGAAATGGTCCAAATTTCCTTGACTAAGAATTATTACTTAGTTTCCCTTAACTAAGGTTTACCACTTAGCCTTATTTCCATAATCCTTGTTAACTATGGTTATTTACCTAATCCTCCGAATTAGGGTTTATCTAATGGGTTAAGTGTCACTTAAGTTCATAACTTAGCCCGTCTACAACCCATGTCAAAATTGGCTAAGTATCCAAGTCCAAGACTTAACCCTACAAACCATGTGTTAAGTTGGCTAAGTATATCAAGCAATCCATGACTTAACCTCGTCTAATTATCATTTTAGATTGGTTAAGTATATGTTAATTTGACCTTATCAAATTACCGAGTCAAATCGGTCAAGCGTATTCGAAACGATTCGTGACTTAGCCTTATCATGTTTTCACGTTAGATTGGTTAAGTATAGGTTAACTTAACCTCATCGAATTAACGAGTTAGATTGGTTAAGTATAGGTCACTTAACCTCATCCAATCATCGTGTTAAATTAGTTAAGTGTTTAACTTAACCCCATCGAATTACCGTGTTTAGATTAGTTAAGTGTGGATTACTTAACCCCATCTAATTACCGTGGTTAGGTTAGTTAAGTCTTAATTACTTAACCCCATCTAATTACCCAGTCGGATTAGTTAAGTGTAAATTACTTAACCCCATCTCCTAATCATCTTGCATGGTTAAGTGTCATTAAGGAATCAAGTCCGGTCCCACTTATCCTACCCATTCGTGTCATATCGGTTAAGTGTCATTAGTCAAATTTACTTAACCTTATCATGTGGCATTAATTTAATTAATGCACTCTTAACCTCTCACATTAGACCTTGTTGTGGTTACTAGTTAAGCCGGGCGGGTCCGGGTAGATTTACACCACAACTTAGTCTAACCTCGGGTCTTAAGCGCGACATGACCAACTTCTCACATTGGATCCTATTGTTTGTAGCTACTAGTTAAGCCGGGCGGGTCCGGGTAGATTTATGCTACAAACTCAACCCAACCTCGAGTTGGCCACACTTATATTATCTAAGTTCATCATGTTTCCAAAACACGTTACAAGTTTTCAAGCATTTGGGTAGACCTAACTTAATAGGTAAATTCCCAAAGGGTAGACCTAACTTAATAGGTAAATTCCCAAGCTCATGTTTTTATGCATACTTACATGCCAACCTCCATGTGATCTTTCAAGTCATATTTTCAAGTATAAACACATGTCATATTCAAGTTAAGATTTTTCGACATGTTCATGTTTATCTAACTACCCAAAATCGTGTTTTCCCAACGCAAGCAAAGCGAGTCAACATAGTAAGGATACTATGTCACATATTGGTCTCAAAACATGCATGATGCCAAAAAGGGCTTGGCTTCCACATGCATAACATCATAAAGGGATTGGCCATAAACATGCATAGTGTCATAAGGTAATTTGGCCACAAACATGCATATTATCAAAAAGGGTTTGGCCATAAACATGCACAACTTAAAAGAGGGGATTGGCCATGAGCATGCATAATCTCATAAAGGATTTGGCCACAAACTTGCATGTTACCCTAAGGGGTTTGGGTTCATAAACATGCATAAGCCCCAAAATCTTGTCTTAGCCAATGTTTCACACATAAAGTGGTTCCTAAAGGTTCATGCTAGCATTTCATGCATAAAGATCCAAACTTGCAAGTTAAAATAGGTTATGCATAGCATGAGAGGCATGATTAAGTCACTCACATGGCCTAAAATCATAATCATGAACATAAGAGGCAAGGTAAGGCTCATATATGTTCGCATAATCATGTTTAGCCTCATTTTATCCCATGTCATTATCAAAACTACCGTTTCCATCTAAAAGTAGCTAGAACTTACATAGTTAGGCCTAGGGAAAGAAGCATGAATCATCTTGGCTAAGAAATGTGCCTCCTTTGTAGAAGAATCGTCATGGAACTCGCATAGCAATGTTGATTTGGCCTTGATTTGGTGTAGCAAGCTTGCACCTTTTGATTTGAACTTTATTTGGATGCATAGGCTCTAGGGATTTGAGATGGAGGCCATGAGAGTAGAAATTTGGCCATAGTTTAGTTACATGAGTGAATAATGAGGGTTTAGGATAGGTTAGGGTCTTATTTATAGATTAGGCAAGTGTTTTAGGCCATAGGATTAAACCTAGATTCAATCCAAGCCATCAAAGCATGTCTTGGGGAAGAAGTCAAGTGTAGGAACCATCTAGGGCCTTTAGATTAAAGATGAACCATGAGAACCATCCAAATGCAAAATCTGCATTTGAGCGAATCAGCCCACGGGTTGACAGCCAAACACCCTGGATTAACCCCTAGTCGACCCAGCGGGCTCGGGTCGACCTCAAAATTGGGCCGGTTTGGTTATTCCCCTCTCCCAATTCGCTGTTTTGAACATTTTTGCATATTTATTTATTTATTTTTCAATTATATATATATAAATATATCAATATATATATATTTCTCTGCGCAACCCATTTCACTTAATTAAGTATACTTTAATTTGGGAATTTTTCGTGAAACTTCGCGAGGCCATATCTTGGTCATACGGACTCCGATTCTCGAAAACTCATACTCTATTTCGCGTATTTTTCCGAGACGAACGCAATGGCATAGCCCGTTTTACTTGATTCAGAATTTAAAATTAAATTCTGCCTTGATTCTCGTCTTAACACATTATCGAAAAATACGGGTTGTTACAAACAACGTCTTACCTCCCAGTCCCGGGCCCACACACGCATATGAAACCCGATGGGCCTGCGTTGCCACCGCTAACCCCGTTTTGGCCACTTATAGACAAGCCCAGTATGCGTGCCCCGTCCTCGGCTTGGGCCGAGCTACAAAGATACATATGGGATACTGGTTGTAATGGGCCCTCCACAAGCTACCCACCAAAGCTTGTTATTAATCTAGTGTTCCCCACTTAACCCTTTAATCATGTTTAATTACATGTTTCACTTGGTTAAGTATTCTAATCGTATTTTCTATTGCCACCCAAGGCAACCCACTAGATTCTTCATGCCACCCAAGGCACCCACTTAACCCCTCATGTCCCACTACATGCTAATATGGTTAAGTGTTTCTTAATTAATTAAGACCGTGATTCCCCATAAAGACCTCCCACATTAGACTGGCTGTTATGACCGCCTGGTTAAGCCGGTAGGGTCCGGGCAGTCTTACGTCATAACAGAGTCTAACCTCGTGTCTTTACTTTAATCACGTATTTAATTTGTGCCTAAGACCTCTCACATTAGACTGGCTGTGATGACCGCCTGGTTAAGCCGGTAGGGTCCGGGCAGTCTTACGTCATAACAGAGCCTAACCTCGTGTCTTAGTCGATTAATTACACCTAATTAATCACCCCCATATTAATTATCCCTAATTAATATCAATTTATTCATAACATGGGTAGACCTAACTCAATAGGTAAATTCCCATGGGGTAGACCTAACTCAATAGGTAAATTCCCACTTATGTTAATTAAATTTTTTTGGTATGCTTAATCATACCCATTTCAACATACTTTTAATTAACATATTAATTAACCCCATCGTTCCCCACGTAAATCGTCATTATGACATAACATAATAAAGGGAAGATTTACCACACATAACATGGGTTTAGCATATAACTTTATCATGGGTTAAGAGGATGTCAACTTGCATATATGAGCATGTATTAACCCAACTATATTCAACCCAAACTTGCATATTATCAAACGTGTGTCTTACATAACATGTTGCATATGAACTTACATATCATCAAGCATGTGATTTGCATAACATGTAGAACTTGCATATATGACTTGCATCTTAAAGGAGGGTAAACATGCATAGCATATAAGGGTGTCATCTTGCATATGTATGCATCACATTTAAAAGGGTAAACTTACATGTCATGATTTATGCATAATACCAAACACTTAGCATGCATAAAACCACATACTTAGCATGCATAGAATCAATTACTTATTATGCATAAACACACCACTTAACTTGCATAAACCCAAACACTTAACATGCATACAATCAAATACTTAGCATGCATAAAATCAAATATTTAGCATGCATAAAATCACATGCATAACTTGTATGACATGTTGAACTTGCATTTCAACATATACATAACTTGCATAAACATTCACATACTTGCATAGGCTTGCATATTATGTTAAACTTGCATTTCAACATATACATAACTTGCATAAACATTCACATACTTGCATAGGCTTGCATATTATGTTAAACTTGCATTTCAAGATATACATAACTTGCATAAACATTCACATACTTGCATAGGCTTGCATATTATGTTAAACTTGCATTTCAACATATACATAACTTGCATAAACATTCACATACTTGCATAGGCTTGCATATTATGTTAAACTTGCATTTCAACATATACATAACTTGCATAAACATTCACATACTTGCATAGGCTTGCATATTATGTCAAACTTGCATTTCAACATATACATAACTTGCATAAACATTCACATACTTGCATAGGCTTGCATATTATGTTAAACTTGCATTTCAACATATACATAACTTGCATAAACACATAATATTCACTACATCAAGCTTGCATAAATATATGGATCCACAAACATAGCCATACTTTATCACATCTTATCATAATCAATTCAATAATTGATTATTAAGGGGATAGAAGCTCACCAAAACAAGATTAGCAAGTTAAATGAAGCAAATCCCAATGATTAAGTAGAAGAAGATGTAGATTAGCTTGCAAACCCTCTTAGGATTTTTAGTGGAGGCTCTTCAATTTTCTAAGTGGTGGCATAATGGCCTTAGATCTATTTTTGGTAAGGATAAGGGGGGTATTAGGGTGTATATATAGATTAGTTAGATGTTTTAGGACCATAGGATATACCCTAGAACCAATCCTAGCCTTTAAAGCATGTCTTGGGGAAGAAGTCAAGTGTAGGAACCATTTAGGGCCCAAAAAAAACAGCCCAAAACTCATCCCGGGCCTCAAAACATGAGCAGTTTTCGTTTTTGATTTTTCGTGAAACTTTGACGGGCCATAACTTGGTCATACGGACTCCGATTTATGAAAACTCGGACTCTATTTCGCGTATTTTTCCGAGACGAACGCAATGGCACAAGCCGTTTCCCCTGATTCAGAATATTAAATTTAATTCTGCTCTGATTTATGTTATAACAAGTTATTTAACATACTGGGTGTTACAGCACGCACAAAAATGCATCACGAAAATACCCCAAACAAATAAAGCAGGATATTTAATAAAAATCTAAATGGATGACTTGCCAAAGTTAAAACAACTAAAGACTTACCAATCAAGCCAAATAATAAAAGCTGGACAATCCCAGCGTAATAAGAACAATACAAGACTAACTGTAATACGACATTAACGAGCGAGCACCTCGTGATACGATATTAACGTATGAACGAATGCCTCGTGATACATATTAACGTACGAATGAACGCCTCGTGATACAATGCTAACGCACGGTCGTTGCGAATAACTTTTTAGAAAAATGTATGTGTATTGTCATATTAGGAAAAAAGACATGGCATAGCACAGACATGGTAAGCATCGCAAAACCAGCCAAGTAACCATTCATCAGGAGCGTAGAAAGTGTCACAAGATAAACGCAAAGTCAGAAACAACAACCAGCATGATGTCATAGGCGAGGACCGACACCCACTTACACAACAGGCCTTAAAAATCAAAAAACAAAACAACCAAGAGAGAGGAGGTTACAGATCTCTAACCTTCCTTGGCCTACCTACTTTCCTCTTCGCCGGAGCAGAACAAGATGAATGCCCTTCAGCATGCGCGGAAACCACCGACTCAATGTCCCCTGGGGCGACGGAAGCGACTATGCTATCCTTGGACCTAAGGGCCTGGATTAACTTCGCCTTATCATTTTTCAAAACGGAAATATGCTCAAGGTTGTCCTTATGAAGTTTCTGGAGGTCAGATGCCAACTTATGCCAGTCAATCATCCGCTTCGAAGAATGATTCTTCAGCAAATCCATGTGTTTTCCAAATTGGTGCACAGCAGTCGCAAGCCAACATTTTACCTTTCCCTGCAGTCATATCGTAAGTGAAATTCAGAGAGTCAGCCGGAGATACATCCACATTCGAAGGGACCCCCTGTAACACCCCACCTCCACTAGGATCACTCCTTAGAATGTACTAGCTTTGGAGGGGCGTTATTGTGAAGGTAAACATGCACAGAGATATAGCAAGACAGAGTATATAAAAATAAATATAAGTAAAGCAGCGGTAGCAGATAAAAACCCATCATCATCACAGAAAACCCACATAGTCAAGTACATAATATCAAAATGTCATGATCCAAAATACAACTCCAGTCTAGATACGTGATAACAAAATACATAGTAAACATCAGTACTAATCCCCAGAAATAAAAGATAAGCCACAGCTAGCTCAGATCCATACATGAGCTATCCAACAAGCAAGTCAAAGATCCACTAAGCAGATGCAGTCCCTCCCTGAGAACCTGTGGGGGGGGGGGGGAAACGGAAGAAAAGAAGCGAAAGAAAACAGGTCAGTCAAAAAGACTGGTAAGCCCTACTACGATCAATCTATAAACTAATAAAGTTAACAGTATGATGGAAACTGAGAGGAACATTCTGGCAACAGATACATAGACGAGATTAATCTTTGCACCACAGTGTACTAGCAAACCCACAAAACAAATCTTGATCCCTTAGCCCAAACTTTGGCCCAATAACATGAAGTGACCTTAGTATAAGGCCCAGCCCAACGGTCTAGTCGATCGGCTCCCTATAAACCTAACACGTCGAGTGTTGGTGTCCATACGGCCCACATGGATGTAGTCAGACTGCGCTGGGTCCACCCTTGGGTGTATCAAGCCCTCGGGTGTCAACCCCAGACACCTAAGCAATAATGCACAGTCTAAGCCTACTGGTACCCGTGCCTCGAGTTTGTCCAACATCGGACAACGTGCACGTCCGTAGCCCGCCGGACCCGCACCGCTGTACCACTCAGCCGTCGCTTTGGTCGCTTACATCAGTCCAGTAATCGTGCCCCGCCCTAACCTAGCTATAGGGTTGTAGTGATACCAAACTGGGATTACTGCTGGAACAGACCACGTTGCTAGGGTTTCTAAGAGGGTTAAGTGTGGTTTTAACCCCTCACTAAACCTGGATTAGATTAGCTAAGTGTAACCACTTACCCCCATCTAATCCTCGCATCCCCATTATTGGTTAAGTATTAGTGGGCCATGACTTAACCCTAATCATGAGGCATTAATTACTTAACGCACCCAACCTCTCACATTAGACATCCGTGGTTACCTGGGAAGATTTACACCACGTCTAGATCTAACCTCGGGTCTTATGGTGCAACATGACCAACTACCCACATTAGGCCCCACGTTGTGGTTACCTGGGAAGATTTACACCACAACTAGGTCTAACCTCGAGTTGGCCATATCATGTTATCTAATGTCATGTCCACTTCAAAACATATTTACAAGTTAACATATACTTGGGTAGACCTAACTTAATAGGTAAATTCCCAAGGGGTAGACCTAACTTAATAGGTAAATTCCCAATCTTTTAGTTTCATGTATTTTTAAGTTTACCCAAACCCTCCCAACGTCACTATCTCGCTTACATATTCGTCATAACGTATAAGGGTATAAAAGGTAACTTGGCATAACATACATGGTGAACTTCACATGTCATAATAAACGTGCATACATGTTAAACTTGCAAATCATGTCATGGTGAATTCGCATAAACATGCATAGCTTATTAAATATGCATAACATGGTAAGGTGGACATGCATAATCCATTAAACTTGCATAACATGGCAAGATGAACATGCATAATCCATTAAACTTGCATAACATGGTAAGGTGAACATGCATAATCCATTAAACTTGCATAACATGGCAAGATGAACATGCATAATCCATTAAACTTGCATAACATGGTAAGGTGAACATGCATAATCATTAAACTTGCATAACATGGTAAGATGATCTTGCATAAACATGCATAACCCATGAAACATGTAGAACATGACATAATAAGCTCGCATAAGCATGCATAACTTGTAAAACATGTAAAACATGGCATAGAAATCTCGCATATGCATGCATAACTTATGAATCACATAAAACATGACATAGTGAGTTCGCATAAGCACGCATAATCAACTAAACTCACATAAATCTCAACTTTCACCAAGCATTAACTTTAAAGTTTGTAAAGTGAAGGTAAGAGGGCTTACAAATATAAACAAGCCACAAATCCACCAAATAAGATGAAGAAGCCCTTTTAAAAACCAAAACAAAGCCTCAAACAAGAAAACCCTTTTGCAAAATCCCAAAAACACAAACTTTAGCAAATCAAACTTGCATCTTAATGAAGTATGCAAGTTATTAAGCATTCATACAACATAGAAAAGGTTGTATGATCATCATATCATCATAGGATTAAACTTTGAGGAAGGTGGAGGCTGGGGATTTTAGATGGAGGCCATTTGAGGTTTCAATTTGGCATAGTTTAGTTGCAAGCTTGTTTAATGAGGCTTTAGGGTAGGATTAGGGGTATATTTATAGAGAATTAGAGTGTTTTAGGCCCTAGGATTAACCCTAGATTAGGTTTGGCCCGTCAGATCTTAGAATTCTCCAGAACCAAGCCACTTGACCCAACCCAAATCAGAAATGGTGCACCAGGCTGGACTGCCTGGGCACCCCCTGTCGACAGGGCTGTCGACAGGGCAGTCGACACCCTGGGTGCCCTGTCGACATGCCTGTCGACATGGGCCCCCTGGCGGGAATTTTCCCGCCTAACCCTGATTAGCCCAAATCCCTGATTTTAATTTGAAATTTAAATCTGTCTTTAGCATGAAAATTTCTGAAAACTTCAATGGGCCTTAACTGGGTCATACGGACTCCGATTTTCGAAAACTCGGACTCTATTTCGCGTATTTTTCCGAGACGATCGCAATGGCATAGCCCGTTTCCCCTGATTCTGATTTTTGAATTTAATTCTGCCTCGATTTATGTTATAACAGTTTATTGAAAATACGGGTTGTTATATTCTCCCCTCCTTAAAGGATTTCGTCCCCGAAATCTTCAAGTTAGGAAGAACATATCCTACCATCCAACATCCATCTACTCAAAACATCATCCACGAGCAACCATTGTCCTTAAAGGATTCTAAATGCTGTATGAACGTATGCAAAAGTGTGTGTATATGTACTTATCTAATGCAATGATCAATGCAAAATATGTTAGTGAAATGTATCCATATGTATGCAAATCCCTAACATAATGTATAATGACTACATGCGTGCTCAATCATACATCCATATGCAACATCCATGTGATTGCATACAAATTTCATCCAAGAATATGCATAAACACCCATGCACATGCAATATGAGGAGTGTGTGAGCCGATCTAGTGCCTAATGTGTATCATGCATCCACGAGTAACCACCTGCAAACACTTGCAACCACTTGCAATCATCAACCATAACATGCTTCAAACACATGTTTCATCCAAAGGGTTCCTACCTAAGGTTCTTATGACAAGCTTAGCACGATAACTAGATAAATATGGATTGCAAAGAGAAAGATATACTAACAAAGGGAAGAGATTGAGAGTGTACCCTCAAAAAGGAATGGATAAAGCCCACGCATCTTCTCCTCGGTTTCCCAAGTTGCGTCCTCTTCGGCTTCACCCCATTGCACCTTCACCAATCTGACCTCACGATTCCTTAGCTTCTTGGTCTCTGTCCCCAAGATACGAATCGGAGCTTTCCTTAAAGTTGCTTCTTTCTCTACCTCCACGTCTTCAAGCATGCTAGGCTCAACCACCTCAGCGGACTCATGCAGGCACTTTCGGAGATGCGAGACATGAAAGACATTATGCACTCCGGACAACTTCTCGGGCAATTGCACTCTGTATGCCATCTTCCCAATTCTCTCAATGATGGGGAAGGGTCCAACAAATCTCGGTGCTAGCTTCCCAACAGCTCCAAATCGGACCACATTCCGCAAAGGAGAAACCTTCACGAAAACCTTGTCCCCAACCTCAAACTCCAATTCGGACCTTCGCCTGTCAGCATAGGATTTCTGCCGGTCTTGGGCCGCTTTCATTCGTCTTCTAATCAACTCAACCTTCTCGGATGTATCCCTAATCATGTCGGGTCCAAGTATAAGCTTATCCGTGGATTCCCACCAACATGTAGGTGACTTGCACGGCCTCCCATATAAAGCCTCAAAGGGTGCCATCCCTATGCTCGCCTGATAACTGTTGTTGTATGCAAACTCGACAAGAGGGAGATGGTCTTCCCAAGCACCACCAAAATCTAGAATGCAAAGCCTCAACAAGTCCTCAAGTACCCTATTCACCCTTTCTGTCTGGCCGTCTGTTTGCGGGTGATAGGCCGTACTCAGGTTCAACTTCGTGCCCATAGCCTCCTGCAAGCTGTTCCAGAATTGACTAGTAAAGATGGGGTCTCGGTCACTGACTATGCTGGAAGGGACCCCATGTAGTCGCACTATCTCACGAAGATATACTGATGCTAGTCCAGATGCTGTCCTTTTGCTCTTTACTGGGATAAAGTGAGCACTCTTCGTGAGCCTATCTACAATGACCCATATGCTCGTATTCCCCTTCCTGGACCTTGGAAGCCCATCAATAAAGTCCATAGAAATGCTCTCCCACTTCCATAGCGGGACCTCTAGCGGATGTAATAGCCCACCGGGCTTCTTCGACTCAGCTTTTACTCTTTGACAAATAACACATCTCGAGACAAACTCCGCCACATCCTTTTTCATTCCGGGCCAGAAGAAAACGCGCTTCATGTCCTTATACATCTTATCACCCCCTGGATGTATGGTCATCTTGGAGCGATGTGCTTCCTCGAGAACTTTCCTCACCAAGTCTTCTACCATCGGGACACAAAGCCTTCCTTCTCTCCTCAGCCAACCCCTATCGTCTATAGAATATCGAGCAAGGTGACTAGATGTCTCCCCTCGAACCAGCTTATCCAAGATCTCAGTTATCTGAGGGTCTTCCTTTTGCGAAGCCCCAACTTGATCTAGGAGGGTAGGCCTGAGCTCTAAAGATGCCAAGGAACCGGTCACCGACTCCATTGCCAAAGAGAAATCAAAGGTCGCTAAGAACTCTAAATTCTTCATCTCAACAAACAGAGGACTTAGTGTCAACCTTTTCCTACTCAACGCATCCGCTACAACATTCCCCTTGCCAGGGGTATAGGATATCTCAAAATCATAGGAAGCCAAAAATTCCATCCATCTCTGCTGTCTTAAGTTCAGATCTTTCTGCGAAAAGAGATACTTTAAAGACTTATGATCGGTATATAGCTCGAATCTCTCTCCCAGAAGATAATGACGCCATGCTTTGAGCGCATATACAATTGCTGCTAGCTCTAGATCATGAGTGGGATAATTCCTCTCATGTACCTTAAGTTGCCTTCCACCAAAGCATATAACTCTGCCCTCTTGCATCAGAACGGCACCCAATCCCGTGCCACAAGCATCAGTGTACACGGTAAATATCTTACCACCATCGGGTAAGGCTAGAACTGGTGCAGAGGTAAGGGCTCTTTTGAGTCTCTGAAAAGCAAGCTCACAATCCATATCCCAAGCAAAGACTAAGTTCTTCTTCGTCAACTTAGTAAGAGGAGCGGATATCTTTGCGAAGTCTTTAATGAACTTCCGATAGAAACCCGCAAGACCCAGAAAGCTTCTCACCTCGGTTGCATTCCTTGGAGTCTTCCAATCCTGAACTGCAACCACCTTAGCGGGATCTACCGCTAAGCCTTGCTTGGATACGATATGCCCAAGAAATCTGACTTCCCTTCTCCAAAAGTGGCACTTGGAGAACTTGGCTTTTAACTGGTGTGCTCTGAGTGTATCCATCACCTCTACTAGGTGCCTCGCATGCTCTTCCTCATCCTTGGAGAAGACCAGAATATCATCAACAAAGACCACGACAAACTTATTCAAAAACTCCCGAAACACCCTACTCATCAAATCCACAAAATATGCGGGTGCATTCGTCAAACCGAACGGCATAACAAGCCATTCAAAGAATCCGTCTGGAGTTCTGAATGCAGTCTTGTCTATACTGTCTTCAGCCACTCTGAGCTGATGGAAACCCGTAGCTAGGTCAAGCTGAGAGAAAACAGAAGCACCAACAAGTTGATCAAAGAGATCATCGATTCTTGGTAACGGGTGTCGGTTCTTCTTAGTTAGCTTATTCAACTCTCTATAATCCACACAGAGTCGGAGAGAGCCATCTGCCTTAGTTGCAAACACCACAGGCGCTCCCCATTCGGATATACTTCTTCTGATGAAGCCCTTCTCAAGCAATTCTTTAACTTGTTTGCTCAACTCCCGTCTCTCACGCGGAGCCATATGCCGAACGGGCAAAGAAACAGGCTTAGCATTATCTACCAGATAGATGCGAAAGTCGATCTCTCGTTTAGGGGGAAACCCCTTAACTTCTTCAAACACATCTGGATAATCTCGGACCACCCTTACAGACTGAAGGGCCTCCTCTGATGAGTCGAGAGATTCTAGATAGCATAACATGACGGGATTCTTCGGATTGCATGAAATCTCTAAGGTGTTGCCCAGGCGAGTCACAAGCCTTACAACCCTATGCTCACAATCCAGAATGGCTCCATATCTAGACAGCCAATCCATGCCCAAGATCAATCCGTATCCCCTGAAACCTAGAACATACGCACTACACAAGAACTCAACGCTGAGTATAGAGATCCTTAGATCCTCACATACCATGGATAGATGAGCAGAACCCCCAATGGGATTCGAAACACAAACGGGATCATCCACTAAGCTAGTACTGAGGTGCAAGCTATCAACAAGATCAGATGAAATAAAGCTATGTGATGCACCGGAATCAAACAAGGTACGTACCGGAAGGTCAGAGATATAAACAAGGTTCTCAACAGAAACACTACCTCTCTCGGGAACTGAAGCGGCATTGAGAGCATGAACTTGCCCTCCTGAAGATCCAGCCTGTCCTTTCTTCTTTGGGCAGTCTTTGCTGAAGTGCCCAGCCTCTCCACAAGAAAAGCATCCACCATTAAGCTTCCTCTTCTTCTTCCTGCAATCTTTAGCAAAATGCCCAGCTATGCCACAGTAATTGCACTTCCCCTTGCCTTTGTTGTTGCCCTTCTTGTTCTTATTCTGATTTCCTTGACTGCTTTGACCTTGGTTGCCTTTGCCTTGAGAATCAGCCTTCTTTGCCGGAGTATCGCCTGACTTGACTTCCTTCTTTCCCTCTCCCTGAAGCAGAGCCATATTGACCAAACTCTCGAAAGTGGCTCCATGCGGAATATGTGACATTGCCAAGCCCTGTAGCGGCTCATTTAATCCTCTGGCAAATCGAAGAGCCTTCTTCTCCGGGGTGTTTACTAGATCCAAACCAAAGCGGGCCAGCTGATTGAACTTGTTCACATACTCCTTGACCGACATATCCCCTTGCTTTAGTGCAATGAACTTCTCCATTTGTAAATTTGCTTCAGCTGAAGATAGAAACTTGGTCACAAATCTAGCCCTCAAATCGGCCCAAGTCTCAACGGGCCTCGTCCCATTGGTGACCTCCCACCAATAGGCCGCCTCATCCTTCAAGAGACATACAGTCAATAAGATCTTCCTCTCATCATCTATTCCAAAGATGGCAAACAAGTCCTCCGTGTCCTTCAGCCAATTCCTAGCTTCAACGAAAGATTCTGTGCCTAGAAAATTCTTGCCCCCCATTGCTTTGAAGTCTTTACACACCTTTGTAAACTCAATCTGAGGATGCTGAGGGGGAGGAGGAGGAAGAGGAGCCTCAGCAACGGGAGGAGGAGGAACATTAGCAACGGGAGGGGGAATATTAGCTGCTGGCGGAGGGGGAGCAGGGACCACCGGAGGAGGGATATTAGGGGTAGGATTCTCAACCACAGGAGGAGGAGTGGGAGTAGGGTTGGCGGGACCAGCAGCCGCCCTAGCTTCTAGGAGTCTCCTATACCAGAGTGGTACGTTCACTCCATCTGGGATGTCAAGATTCTCAGCCATACTGAAACAAGAGATAAGATGAGATTAGGTCAAGGGAACGAAGGATAACGCTGATGGCTTTTTGGGGATTAGCCTTAAAATAATCTAGACTTTATTTTGGAAAATACTTAGTAGGTTTTTGAAAATAGTTTTTCGAAAAGGTTTTTTTTTTTTTTTTTTTTTTTTTTTTTTTTTTTTTGGTTCAATCTTGTTAACCTTGTGCTCTGATACCAAATGTAACACCCCACCTCCACTAGGATCACTCCTTAGAATGTACTAGCTTTGGAGGGGCGTTATTGTGAAGGTAAACATGCACAGAGATATAGCAAGACAGAGTATATAAAAATAAATATAAGTAAAGCAGCGGTAGCAGATAAAAACCCATCATCATCACAGAAAACCCACATAGTCAAGTACATAATATCATGATCCAAAATACAACTCCAGTCTAGATACGTGATAACAAAATACATAGTAAACATCAGTACTAATCCCCAGAAATAAAAGATAAGCCACAGCTAGCTCAGATCCATACATGAGCTATCCAACAAGCAAGTCAAAGATCCACTAAGCAGATGCAGTCCCTCCCTGAGAACCTGTGGGGGGGGGGGGGGGGGAAACGGAAGAAAAGAAGCGAAAGAAAACAGGTCAGTCAAAAAGACTGGTAAGCCCTACTACGATCAATCTATAAACTAATAAAGTTAACAGTATGATGGAAACTGAGAGGAACATTCTGGCAACAGATACATAGACGAGATTAATCTTTGCACCACAGTGTACTAGCAAACCCACAAAACAAATCTTGATCCCTTAGCCCAAACTTTGGCCCAATAACATGAAGTGACCTTAGTATAAGGCCCAGCCCAACGGTCTAGTCGATCGGCTCCCTATAAACCTAACACGTCGAGTGTTGGTGTCCATACGGCCCACATGGATGTAGTCAGACTGCGCTGGGTCCACCCTTGGGTGTATCAAGCCCTCGGGTGTCAACCCCAGACACCTAAGCAATAATGCACAGTCTAAGCCTACTGGTACCCGTGCCTCGAGTTTGTCCAACATCGGACTACGTGCACGTCCGTAGCCCGCCGGACCCGCACCGCTGTACCACTCAGCCGTCGCTTTGGTCGCTTACATCAGTCCAGTAATCGTGCCCCGCCCTAACCTAGCTATAGGGTTGTAGTGATACCAAACTGGGATTACTGCTGGAACAGACCACGTTGCTAGGGTTTCTAAGAGGGTTAAGTGTGGTTTTAACCCCTCACTAAACCTGGATTAGATTAGCTAAGTGTAACCACTTACCCCCATCTAATCCTCGCATCCCCATTATTGGTTAAGTATTAGTGGGCCATGACTTAACCCTAATCATGAGGCATTAATTACTTAACGCACCCAACCTCTCACATTAGACATCCGTGGTTACCTGGGAAGATTTACACCACGTCTAGGTCTAACCTCGGGTCTTATGGTGCAACATGACCAACTACCCACATTAGGCCCCACGTTGTGGTTACCTGGGAAGATTTACACCACAACTAGGTCTAACCTCGAGTTGGCCATATCATGTTATCTAATGTCATGTCCACTTCAAAACATATTTACAAGTTAACATATACTTGGGTAGACCTAACTTAATAGGTAAATTCCCAAGGGGTAGACCTAACTTAATAGGTAAATTCCCAATCTTTTAGTTTCATGTATTTTTAAGTTTACCCAAACCCTCCCAACGTCACTATCTCGCTTACATATTCGTCATAACGTATAAGGGTATAAAAGGTAACTTGGCATAACATACATGGTGAACTTCACATGTCATAATAAACGTGCATACATGTTAAACTTGCAAATCATGTCATGGTGAATTCGCATAAACATGCATAGCTTATTAAATATGCATAACATGGTAAGGTGGACATGCATAATCCATTAAACTTGCATAACATGGCAAGATGAACATGCATAATCCATTAAACTTGCATAACATGGTAAGGTGAACATGCATAATCCATTAAACTTGCATAACATGGCAAGATGAACATGCATAATCCATTAAACTTGCATAACATGGTAAGGTGAACATGCATAATCATTAAACTTGCATAACATGGTAAGATGATCTTGCATAAACATGCATAACCCATGAAACATGTAGAACATGACATAATAAGCTCGCATAAGTATGCATAACTTGTAAAACATGTAAAACATGGCATAGAAATCTCGCATATGCATGCATAACTTATGAATCACATAAAACATGACATAGTGAGTTCGCATAAGCATGCATAATCAACTAAACTCACATAAATCTCAACTTTCACCAAGCATTAACTTTAAAGTTTGTAAAGTGAAGGTAAGAGGGCTTACAAATATAAACAAGCCACAAATCCACCAAATAAGATGAAGAAGCCCTTTTAAAAACCAAAACAAAGCCTCAAACAAGAAAACCCTTTTGCGAAATCCCAAAAACACAAACTTTAGCAAATCAAACTTGCATCTTAATGAAGTATGCAAGTTATTAAGCATTCATACAACATAGAAAAGGTTGTATGATCATCATATCATCATAGGATTAAACTTTGAGGAAGGTGGAGGCTGGGGATTTTAGATGGAGGCCATTTGAGGTTTCAATTTGGCATAGTTTAGTTGCAAGCTTGTTTAATGAGGCTTTAGGGTAGGATTAGGGGTATATTTATAGAGAATTAGAGTGTTTTAGGCCCTAGGATTAACCCTAGATTAGGTTTGGCCCGTCAGATCTTAGAATTCTCCAGAACCAAGCCACTTGACCCAACCCAAATCAGAAATGGTGCACCAGGCTGGACTGCCTGGGCACCCCCTGTCGACAGGGCTGTCGATAGGGCAGTCGACACCCTGGGTGCCCTGTCGACATGCCTGTCGACATGGGCCCCCTGGCGGGAATTTTCCCGCCTAACCCTGATTAGCCCAAATCCCTGATTTTAATTTGAAATTTAAATCTGTCTTTAGCATGAAAATTTCTGAAAACTTCAATGGGCCTTAACTGGGTCATACGGACTCCGATTTTCGAAAACTCGGACTCTATTTCGCGTATTTTTCCGAGACGATCGCAATGGCATAGCCCGTTTCCCCTGATTCTGATTTTTGAATTTAATTCTGCCTCGATTTATGTTATAACAGTTTATTGAAAATACGGGTTGTTATACCCCCTGTAAGCTCCATCCCCGAAATCGCTTACCAAACCTGGTACTGTAAGGCCTAGGAGCATAACGAGGCCTGCTGATGATAGCTTGAAGTTCCGTATAAAAATGGCCGAAAGGAGAATTTACGGACGGTTGACCAACCGACTTAATCTCATCCGTTGAGATGCTCAAATCGACAAAAGTCCCTTTTTGCCGTTGTTCTGGAGATGAGACCATCCTGCAAACGGACCAGGGAATAGCCGTAATGCTCAAAGGAAGAATGAGCACGAGAAAGAATCAACAAACTTGAGTAGTAGTGGAAGGAGACATGAAATTTTTCGTCCAAATTTAAGAGACCTTCCTGAAAGATAGATGGAAGCAAAATCAAATGAAAAATAAGAGAATGAAGGGGAGATTAAAAGGCATCCCTCAAAGGTACTCTTCGCCACGTCAGCATAACACTTGAGTACTAAAACAAGTGTTCCATCAGAAGATCAGTTGGCTTATTCACTTCCCCATAATTTAGCTATTTACAATAAAGATAAAGCAGTCCAAACCTATCGCCCAAAAGTAAAGACGCCAATCAGCTACAGCAAAGCAAACTTTATCCCTACACAAACGACTCATCAACAAGTCAGGACAAACCCGCCAACCAATGTGCGATAAAAAATGTCGAAGCCAGTGATTCAACACAAAAAGAAATCATGGACTTCGAGGGGCAAGTGTTAGTCCCTAAAAATTCATACGCACATTGGGTAAAGGGTACAAGGTGGATATCACCAGGGTCGTCCGTGCACGATGCAACCGCACAGAGCAAGACCCAAATATCGAACCTAGGGCAGGTCAAATCAACCGATGCGACCTAAGATAACGACATAACATATTATGAGAAGTGCAACCCGATAAAGATAAAGGTAACATATCCTGAGAACCGATCAAACATCGAAATAAAGCAAGTCGCCTATTCAACATAAGCGGGAGCGACCTCATAACATAGCCGTAAAGCAATCAACACCATACAAAGGCAGCAAGAAGACGAGCGCCCTTGGACCGAGAAGGACAGTCGCGTAAGGAACGAAGGAGAATCAACTCCAGACCCGCATCCCGCTCTTACAAAACCTCCCAAAAGTGCTCGTAGGACGCTCGCTTATATGGACCCGCTCAGCTATTCAAGATACTCGTTCCAACGTGCCGTCCGCACATGATAACTGGATACAGCTACGGATAGATGGCTACAACTAGCCAGTGGTACGGTTGTAATTAACAGAATGAACGATCCACAGCCTGGATAAACGGATTCCAGATCATTTACCAAGGGAAGTTCACCCATAAATACACCATGGCTACCAACATAAAGAAGGGGGCTTCTAAAAAAACCACGAAGTGCTGTTAAATTTCATCCTCAACTACAGATTCAGTCATGGCGTCAAGTTCAATCTTTCGATGAAGGGAAATGAATACATCCTTATTCTCAATCATTCATCCATCCTTCTTCTCCTCGAATTCTACTACTCTCTTGTGTAATTCCTTAGATTGAAATATATAAACAAGTGTATATTGAGTGGATATAGAAATGTATGAAAAGAGAGAGTGGATGTACTTTATAATTCTCATTATGAGGCAGGAAACACCTTTATAGTGGACGTAGGCCTCGTTAATGGCTGAACCACTGTAACACCCCACACCCGCTACGGTCACTCACTAAGGGAATGCCATAACATCGTTGGAGTATTTTAAGTGAATATAGAACAGAAAAATTACAACAAGACAAATATAAGTAATACTTGAGAATTTAAAACATCATTTCATTTCAGCGGAAAGTAAAACATGTTTGGTTACACCAAAACCATAAATAAGAGTCAAGTACATAATATCCATCCTGATAAAAACGAAAGTACATAATCCCATTACATAACCTAATAGCCATAATTGAAAAGATAAACTGAGCTTTACATCCACGGTCCAAGGTCCAAAAGATAGATAAAGCAGTCTGATCAAAGCCCACTAGTGCTAGGCCCACTCTGAAAACCTGAGGGTTGGGAAAAAAATAAAGAAACAACGGGGTCAGACATAAGTCTGAGTGAGTCCTATAACCCTAACAATACAATCATTAAAGCAATTAGGGTATGATATAAACAAGGTACGGTACCTCTAGGGATAATGACTACACTAAGTAGCCAACTAAACACAGGATGTACTAAGATAACCGAAAAGACGCATTTATCCACCCAAGGATAATTACTAGATTACACCACCCTCGATCTACCCACCCAAGGGTAATTCCTACACTGCACCACACCAGTTCTACCTACCCAAGGATAATTCCAACTTAAAGGTTGATCCCACTAAGTGTACTTAGTAATTTTACCCAATAGTTTCGTGTACCCCTACATAGGTGCCGTCTGCCCCTATCTTTACTAGGTGTACCCACTACTCCCAAGCGATCAGCTCCCTACCGTAGATATCCGTGCTGGCCCCACAATGGGGTGTATCACTCCCCAAAGTGGCTAGCCCGATACAACAAATGGTGCACGGGTTATATCTACACGATGCGACAAAGTCTTACCTACCATCCCGGGTCCACACACGCAGATGAAACCCGTTGGACTCGCGTTGCCACCGCTACCCTGTTTTGGCCTCTTATAGTCAAGCCCAATATGCGTGTCCCGTCACTCGACTAGAGTCGAGCCCACTAAGATACGTTTGGGATATTGGTTGAAATGGGCCCCCACAAGCTACCACCTAAGCTTGTTAATTTTATCTAGTGTATCCCACTTAACCCCTTTTATAATCATGCCCACCTACATGTTAAGGTTTGGTTAAGTCATCTAATCATATTTCAATTGCCACTTAAGGCACCCACTAGATTTCCACATGCCACCCAAAGCACTTACTTAACCCTTTACCCATGTTTAATTACATGTTCCTCTTTGGTTAAGTATTTGTAACAACCCGTATTTTTCGATAACGTGTTAAGACGAGAATCAAGGCAGAATTTAATTTTAAATTCTGAATCAAGTAAAACGGGCTATGCCATTGCGTTCGTCTCGGAAAAATACGCGAAATAGAGTATGAGTTTTCGAGAATCGGAGTCCGTATGACCAAGATATGGCCTCGCGAAGTTTCACGAAAAATTCCCAAATTAAAGTATACTTAATTAAGTGAAATGGGTTGCGCAGAGAAATATATATATATTGATATATATATATATATAATTGAAAATTAAATAAATAAATATGCAAAAATGTTCAAAACAGCGAATTGGGAGAGGGGAATAACCGAACCGGCCCATTTTTGAGGTCGACCCGAGCCCGTTGGGTCGACTAGGGGTTAATCCAGGGTGTTTGGCTGTCAACCCGTGGGCCGATTCGCTCAAATGCAGATTTTGCATTTGGATGGTTCTCATGGTTCATCTTTAATATAAAGGCCCTAGATGGTTCCTACACTTGACTTCTTCCCCAAGACATGCTTTGATGGCTTGGATTGAATCTAGGTTTAATCCTATGGCCTAAAACACTTGCCTAATCTATAAATAAGACCCTAACCTATCCTAAACCCTCATTATTCACTCATGTAACTAAACTATGGCCAAATTTCTACTCTCATGGCCTCCATCTCAAATCCCTAGAGCCTATGCATTCAAATCGGGTTCAAATCAAAAGATGCAAGCTTGCTACACCAAAGAGAGGCAAAATCAACGTTGTTATGCGAGTTCCATGACGATTCTTCAACAAAGGAGGCACCTTTCTTAGCCAAGATGATTCATGCTTCTTTCCTTAGGCCTAACTATGTAAGTTCTAGCTACTTTTAGATGGAAACGGTAGTTTTGATAATGACATGGGATAAAATGAGGCTAAACATGATTATGCGAACCTATATGAACCTTACCTTGCCTCTTGTGTTCATGTTTATGATTTTAGGCCATGTGAGTGACTTAATCATGCCTCTCATGCTATGCATAACCTAGTTTATCTTGCAAGTTTGGATCTTTATGCATGAAATGCTAGCATGAACCTTTAGGAACCACTTTACTTGTGAAACATTGGCTAAGACAAGATTTTGGGGCTTATGCATGTTTATGAACCCAAACCCCTTATGCTAACATGAAAGTTTGTGGCCAAATCCTTTATGAGATTATGCATGCTCGTGGCCAATCCCCTCTTTTAAGTTGTGCATGTTTATGGCCAAACCATTTTTGATAATATGCATGTTTGTGGCCAAATTACCTTATGACACTATGCATGTTTATGGCCAATCCCTTTATGATGTTATGCATGTGGAAGCCAAGCCCTTTTTGGCATCATGCATGTTTTGAGACCAATATGTGACATAGTATCCTTACTATGTTGACTCGCTTTGCTTGCGTTGGGAAAACACGATTTTGGGTAGTTAGATAAACATGAACATGTCGCAAAATCTTAACTTGAATATGACATGTGTTTATACTTGAAAATATGACTTGAAAGATAACACGGAGGTTGGCATGTAAGTATGCATAAAAACATGAGCTTGGGAATTTACCTATGAAGTTAGGTCTACCCTTTGGGAATTTACCTATTAAGTTAGGTCTACCCAAATGCTTGAAAACTTGTAACATGTTTTGGAAACATGATGAACTTAGATAATGTAAGTATGGCCAACTCGAGGTTGGGTTGAGTTTGCAACGTAAAACTACCCGGAACCGACCGGCCTAACTAGTAGTTGCAAACAATAGGACCCAATGTGAGAAGTTGGTCATGTCGCGCTTAAGACCCGAGGTTAGACTAGGTTGTGGTGTAATTCTACCCGGACCCGCCCGGCTTAACTAGTAACCACAACAAGGTCTAATGTGAGAGGTTGAGGGTGCATTAATTAAATTAATGCCACATAATAGGGTTAAGTTAATTTGATTAATGAGGCTTAACCAAATATGATATGGACAAATGGGTTAAGTAATTTGATTAGGCTAATGATACTTAACAAAACATGATAAGCTTGGGTAGGTTAAGTAACTTGATTTGCCTAATGACACTTGACCATTTTTATACGACTAGTGGACGGGATTAAGTTAACCAACACTTAATCAATCCAACACGATAACGTGATAAGGTTAAGTAAATTTTCTTAATGACACTTAACCGTATAATACAGTTAATGGATGGGGTCAAGATTAGGCTTAACTAATCTAAACATGGTAATCGGATGGGGTTAAGTTAGCCTAGACTTAATTAATCCAACTTGGTAATTTAATGGGGTTAAGTTAAACACTTAACTAATTTAACACGATGATTTGATGAGGTTAAGTGACCTATACTTAACCAATCTAACTCGTTAATTTGATGAGGTTAAGTTAATCTATACTTAACCAATCTAACGTGAAAACATGATAAGGCTAAGTCACGAATCACTTGAATACGCTTGACCGATTTGATGACAAGGTCAAGTTAAATTATATAATTAACCAATCTAAAATGATAATTAGACGAGGTTAAGTCATGAATTCCTTGATATACTTAACCAACTTGACACATGGTTTGTAGGGTTAAGTCTTGGACTTGTATACTTAGCCAATTTTGACATGGTTTGTAGACGGGCTAAGTTATGAACTTAAGTGACACTTAACCCATTAGATAAACCCTAATTCGGAGGGTTAGGTAAATAACCATAATTAACAAGGATTATGGAAATAAGGCTAAGTGGTAAACCTTAGTTAAGGGAAACTAAGTAATAATTCTTAGTCAAGGAAATTTGGACCATTTCTTAGATAGATTAGTAACCCGATACGTTAGGTCAACGTTTAAGTATGCGTGTAGGAGCAGGCTATCTGATTTAGATAAAGGCTCCAACGAACTGGGTAACGAAGCAGCGGCTTCGGGGAACGTGAGGATATTCTTGGGATCCCTCTGTGAGCTGCCAGGTCATTATACTAGGCTCACGAGAGGTTGAGGTCTGCGGTAGAAGAACCAAGAATATGCCTTGGTTGCTATGCGAGCGACCTAAAGACTGGGGTGGATAGCAGTGAGTCGACGAATACATAAGGTGCCCGAGATAGGAAGTTCGTCGATCATCTACCATCTTGAGTCAAGCGTGTACGTACGGAAAGGCAGGGAACACCCAACAGACCATAATTGCTATCTAATTATGGGTGAGGTAGGCCGTAGGATGTGGGCTGGCCGGAGTGTAGTTCTCATGCAAGATTTTCTCTTGTGTTGCCTTTCACTAGTTGAGGGAGGGGTCTCGTGGGACCATAGCCACGTGTAGAAAAGCAGACCTTAGTATCTGCATCGGCAGATAAATCTAAAGCTCCCGACCGAGTCCTGTATTTCTTGGTTTGCCCTGTGATAGGACTCGGATGGCACGATGTGATACATGTGCATACAGTTATAGAAAAACGATTCACGATGAATGCGTGGGAAAAAGGGCGCGGTTGAGGGTTAGCGTAATCCCTAGGGGCCTAGGTGGTTTAACCCAAACCGAAATACGAAAGCGTGCAATAGGTAAGCGTAATCCCTAATGGTGCTAGGTGGCGTAAGTCCTAGTAGTTCAAACGATGATTCATATGGAAGAGCCTAGCTAGAACAAGGGTGACAGTCCAAACGAATTCAAGGATAATACGACATGAGGAAGCCCGTACGAGGTACGGCAAAGGACTGAACTTATATACATGGAAAGAAACATATGATTTGAGTAACCTATATATGTGATATACTAGGTTGACATGGACCATTACACGACTTTGAGCAAGGGACATTCATGGTTAACACATGACGCGGGTAGGGGTACTAGTACGAGAGGTGCAGAGCAAATATACATGTTAGGACTAAGAAGAATATACATAATAGATACCGTGGGATGTTAGACGGGGTGGATACCTTGGGATAATGTACTCGATAGAAATCTGACGATGTGATACCTTGACTTATCATGACACCGTAGTTTATCATGATACCTTAGTTTACTTTGCCACAGTAGTTCAACCGGCTACCCTGGTTTATCTATCTTGTAGTTATCCTTATGTTTACTTTCAGTTTATGCATGTCATGTTACCTTTACCTGTTTTTATACTGGAAGTAGATAGGACTTACTCAGTCTTTTTGACTGACCCGTTTTGTTTCGCCTCTTTTCTTCCGTTTCCCCCCCCCCTCCAGGTTACAGGGAGGAAACAATGCTGTTTAGTTCGGACTTCTTCTGCTTGAAGGTCATCATGGATGGCTTGGACTTTTCTTGGCTATGGCGACTTTACTGTTTTTACTTGGGGAATAATTTATGAAAATGTCTTTATGCTTCTTTACTATTGCAAGACAGGTTTTGATGTACTCTGATGTAAAAGGCTTTAGACCTTATTTACTCATGTTATGAAAGTTTGATTTTACTTCCGCTATTCTATATGTTCTGTCTTGTGATATTTCTGTGCATGTTTACCAATAATGCCCCTCTAAAGCTAGTGCATTCCTTTGCGAGTGACCCTAGCGGAGGCGGGGTGTTACATTTGGTATCAGAGCAGAAGGTTACCAGACTGGGCAAAAGTTTTTAAAGACCTTCTGAAAACTATTTGAAAATCGTTTATAAAGAAGCATTTTTCAAGAAAATTTTCTTTTAAAAGAAAAAGGCTATTCCCCAAAAGCCATTTGCACTATCCTTGTTTCCTTAATTGAATCTCTTTTCCTTTCTTTCCTCCATCTGTAGTCACAGTGGTTTTAACTGCGACTAGTCTTTTCTATCTACGAAAGTGTTTTCCTTACGATGGAGGTGGTTCTCGAGAGACCAGTGGCCGCGTTATAAGAAAGGATGGTGAGGAAGAGGATAAAGGATACGAGCTTAAGGATGAGCAACTTTTTGGTATGGCTCAGCCCAGGACGAGAGAGAAGGATGAACAATGAAACCCATGACGAGAAAGTATCTTTGGTATGGTGAAACGGGACGGATAGTTAAGTATTGTGGGACAAGGACAAGATCATCGTTGTATACCCTCACTAGAGTACCTGAGTAGGGGGATAACATCCTTGTTGAAGATCTAGTTATTCTTTTCTATCATCCCGCCAAGACTTTGTTTTGATCCCCGCATCATTTAAGTCCGCTTCGGTAGTTGAGTCTCTGCACCTTAAGTACTAACGTAATAGAGAATCCCATTTTTGTCTCAAAGTCCTATTGGAGAATCAGTCCATTTATACATGACTTGTTTGGATTTGGGAATGTCTATGCCAAGTGTTGAGTTTGGAAATAATGCTTATAAGCTGTGGATGGATTCTAGGGATGAAGTGGTTATCCAGTAGGGGGTGCCACTCTCGGTTTTGATAGGAGGGTAGTTAGACCTTTTGACTAGCCTTGGTAATGCCCTCGAAGTATCGGGTAACCTTTTTGAGGTTCTGTCATGACTAGTTACTTAGAATCCCTTGATGCCTTTATTGGAAATTTGAAGCCCGATCGAGTGGTGTTCGCCAATAAGACGGATGGTTTACTTCATTTATGCATGGGTTATAGAGATCACCCTAGTAATTGCGCATGATAACCTGATTGACATCTGTTTACTTTCAAGAGAAAGTTCTTCTACATGGAATGCCTTATAGTATGTAAACGAGATCCAAGATTCACTAGTGAATTTTGGAAAGCTTGCATGAGATCATGAGTACGCAGTCATGTTTGCGCCAAGTATTCTAGAAAAAGGATAAGTGCAAGTGGAACGAGAGGCGACGAAGAAATGAGTTTCAGCTCATGTTATGGAAGCAGGAAATAAGAAGCTACGAAATCGCGAAGTTAAAGGGCGGTCAAGGCACAATGGAAGTAAGCCCGAGGAAATACGACTTTGATGGTCAAAGACTAGATACGCGCATGATATCTCTTTTTGGGAGTATATCCTTGATCCCTGTTTCTGTAGAGCTTACTTGTAGGTTATCTTTTGTGGACATCCTCTCGGTCCTACTTTCTGTTACAAACCCCGTAAGGAGTTAGTCTTGTTTATCTTCTCGGCCCTGTTTCAGGTAATTCTAGGTAGAACCCTATGGATGTAAACATGTATTTGAAACATGTTATGATTGATATGGTTGCAAGTGGTTGCAAGTGGTTGCTCATGGATGCGCGAATACACATTAGATACTAGCTCGACTCGGTCACATTTCATATTGCATATGCACGAGTATTTATACTTGTTTATGGATGAAATCGAATGTATTATCATGCGGTTGTTGCAGATGAATGAATGATTGTGCACGCATATAGTATCTATATGACTAGGACTATTTGCATACATGTTGGATTCATGGCACTATACATATTTTGCATTAGAAAGATTATTCAGGCCTGATCATTAGCATTAGCTAAGGAACATGTACACACACGTTTTGCATATATTCATACAGCATTAGAAATCATCTAAGGACAATGGTTGCTTGTGGATGATGTTTTGAGTAGATGGATGATGGATGGTAGGATATGTTCTTCCTAACTTGGAGATTTCGGGGACGAAATCCTAAAAGGTGGGGAGAATGTAACAACCCGTATTTTTCGATAACGTGTTAAGACGAGAATCAAGGCAGAATTTAATTTTAAATTCTGAATCAAGTAAAACGGGCTATGCCATTGCGTTCGTCTCGGAAAAATACGCGAAATAGAGTATGAGTTTTCGAGAATCGGAGTCCGTATGACCAAGATATGGCCTCGCGAAGTTTCACGAAAAATTCCCAAATTAAAGTATACTTAATTAAGTGAAATGGGTTGCGCAGAGAAATATATATATATTGATATATATATATATATATATATAATTGAAAGTTAAATAAATAAATATGCAAAAATGTTCAAAACAGCGAATTGGGAGAGGGGAATAACCGAACCGGCCCATTTTTGAGGTCGACCCGAGCTCGCTGGGTCGACTAGGGGTTAATCCAGGGTGTTTGGCTGTCAACCCGTGGGCCGATTCGCTCAAATGCAGATTTTGCGTTTGGATGGTTCTCATGGTTCATCTTTAATCTAAAGGCCCTAGATGGTTCCTACACTTGACTTCTTCCCCAAGACATGCTTTGATGGCTTGGATTGAATCTAGGTTTAATCCTATGGCCTAAAACACTTGCCTAATCTATAAATAAGACCCTAACCTATCCTAAACCCTCATTATTCACTCATGTAACTAAACTATGACCAAATTTCTACTCTCAGGGCCTCCATCTCAAATCCCTAGAGCCTATGCATTCAAATCGGGTTCAAATCAAAAGATGCAAGCTTGCTACACCAAAGAGAGGCAAAATCAACGTTGCTATGCGAGTTCCATGACGATTCTTCAACAAAGGAGGCACCTTTCTTAGCCAAGATGATTCATGCTTCTTTCCCTAGGCCTAACTATGTAAGTTCTAGCTACTTTTAGATGGAAACGGTAGTTTTGATAATGACATGGGATAAAATGAGGCTAAACATGATTATGCGAACCTATATGAACCTTACCTTGCCTCTTGTGTTCATGTTTATGATTTTAGGCCATGTGAGTGACTTAATCATGCCTCTCATGCTATGCATAACCTAGTTTATCTTGCAAGTTTGGATCTTTATGCATGAAATGCTAGCATGAACCTTTAGGAACCACTTTACTTGTGAAACATTGGCTAAGACAAGATTTTGGGGCTTATGCATGTTTATGAACCCAAACCCCTTATGCTAACATGCAAGTTTGTGGCCAAATCCTTTATGAGATTATGCATGCTCGTGGCCAATCCCCTCTTTTAAGTTGTGTATGTTTATGGCCAAACCCTTTTTGATAATATGCATGTTTGTGGCCAAATTACCTTATGACACTATGCATGTTTATGGCCAATCCCTTTATGATGTTATGCATGTGGAAGCCAAGCCCTTTTTGGCATCATGCATGTTTTGAGACGAATATGTGACATAGTATCCTTACTATGTTGACTCGCTTTGCTTGCGTTGGGAAAACACGATTTTGGGTAGTTAGATAAACATGAACATGTCGCAAAATCTTAACTTGAATATGACATGTGTTTATACTTGAAAATATGACTTGAAAGATAACATGGAGGTTAGCATGTAAGTATGCATAAAAACATGAGCTTGGGAATTTACCTATTAAGTTAGGTCTACCCTTTGGGAGTTTACCTATTAAGTTAGGTCTACCCAAATGCTTGAAAACTTGTAACATGTTTTGGAAACATGATGAACTTAGATAATGTAAGTATGGCCAACTCGAGGTTGGGTTGAGTTTGCAACGTAAAACTACCCGGAACCGACCGGCCTAACTAGTAGTTGCAAACAATAGGACCCAATGTGAGAAGTTGGTCATGTCGCGCTTAAGACCCGAGGTTAGACTAGGTTGTGGTGTAAATCTACCCGAACCCGCCCGACTTAACTAGTAACCACAACAAGGTCTAATGTGAGAGGTTGAGGGTGCATTAATTAAATTAATGCCACATAATATGGTTAAGTTAATTTGATTAATGAGGCTTAACCAAATATGATATGGACAAATGGGTTAAGTAATTTGATTAGGCTAATGATACTTAACAAAACATGATAAGCTTGGGTAGGTTAAGTAACTTGATTTGCCTAATGACACTTGACCATTTTTATACGACTAGTGGACGGGATTAAGTTAACCAACACTTAATCAATCCAACACGATAACGTGATAAGGTTAAGTAAATTTTCTTAATGACACTTAACCGTATAATACAGTTAATGGATGGGGTCAAGATTAGGCTTAACTAATCTAAACATGGTAATCGGATGGGGTTAAGTTAGCCTAGACTTAATTAATCCAACTTGGTAATTTAATGGGGTTAAGTTAAACACTTAACTAATTTAACACGATGATTTGATGAGGTTAAGTGACCTATACTTAACCAATCTAACTCGTTAATTTGATGAGGTTAAGTTAATCTATACTTAACCAATCTAACGTGAAAACATGATAAGGCTAAGTCACGAATCACTTGAATACGCTTGACCGATTTGATGACAAGGTCAAGTTAAATTATATAATTAACCAATCTAAAATGATAATTAGACGAGGTTAAGTCATGGATTCCTTGATATACTTAACCAACTTGACACATGGTTTGTAGGGTTAAGTCTTGGACTTGTATACTTAGCCAATTTTGACATGGTTTGTAGACAGGCTAAGTTATGAACTTAAGTGACACTTAACCCATTAGATAAACCCTAATTCGGAGGGTTAGGTAAATAACCATAATTAACAAGGATTATGGAAATAAGGCTAAGTGGTAAACCTTAGTTAAGGGAAACTAAGTAATAATTCTTAGTCAAGGAAATTTGGACCATTTCTTAGATAGATTAGTAACCCGATACGTTAGGTCAACGTTTAAGTATGCGTGTAGGAGCAGGCTATCTGATTTAGATAAAGGCTCCAACGAACTGGGTAACGAAGCAGCGGCTTCGGGGAACGTGAGGATATTCTTGGGATCCCTCTGTGAGCTGCCAGGTCATTATACTAGGCTCACGAGAGGTTGAGGTCTGCGGTAGAAGAACCAAGAATATGCCTTGGTTGCTATGCGAGCGACCTAAAGACTGGGGTGGATAGCAGTGAGTCGACGAATACATAAGGTGCCCGAGATAGCAAGTTCGTCGATCATCTACCATCTTGAGTCAAGCGTGTACGTACGGAAAGGCAGGGAACACCCAACAGACCATAATTGCTATCTAATTATGGGTGAGGTAGGCCGTAGGATGTGGGCTGGCCGGAGTGTAGTTCTCAATCAAGATTTTCTCTTGTGTTGCCTTTCACTAGTTGAGGGAGGGGTCTCGTGGGACCATAGCCACGTGTAGAAAAGCAGACCTTAGTATCTGCATCAGCAGATAAATCTAAAGCTCCCGACCGAGTCCTGTATTTCTTGGTTTGCCCTGTGACAGGACTCGGATGGCACGATGTGATACATGTGCATACAGTTATAGAAAAACGATTCACGATGAATGCGTGGGAAAAAGGGCGCGGTTGAGGGTTAGCGTAATCCCTAGGGGCCTAGGTGGTTTAACCCAAACCGAAATACGAAAGCGTGCAATAGGTAAGCGTAATCCCTAGTGGTGCTAGGTGGCGTAAGTCCTAGTAGTTCAAACGATGATTCATATGGAAGAGCCTAGCTAGAACAAGGGTGACAGTCCAAACGAATTCAAGGATAATACGACATGAGGAAGCCCGTACGAGGTACGGCAAAGGACTGAACTTATATACATGGAAAGAAACATATGATTTGAGTAACCTATATATGCGATATACTAGGTTGACATGGACCATTACACGACTTTGAGCAAGGGACATTCATGGTTAACACATGACGCAGGTAGGGGTACTAGTACGAGAGGTGCAGAGCAAATATACATGTTAGGACTAAGAAGAATATACATAATAGATACCGTGGGATGTTAGACGGGGTGGATACCTTGGGATAATGTACTCGATAGAAATCTGACGATGTGATACCTTGACTTATCATGACACCGTAGTTTATCATGATACCTTAGTTTACTTTGCCACAGTAGTTCAACCGGCTACCCTGGTTTATCTATCTTGTAGTTATCCTTATGTTTACTTTCAGTTTATGCATGTCATGTTACCTTTACCTGTTTTTATACTGGAAGTAGATAGGACTTACTCAGTCTTTTTGACTGACCCGTTTTGTTTCGCCTCTTTTCTTCCGTTTCCCCCCCCCCCTCCAGGTTACAGGGAGGAAACAATGCTGTTTAGTTCGGACTTCTTCTGCTTGAAGGTCATCATGGATGGCTTGGACTTTTCTTGGCTATGGCTACTTTACTGTTTTTTTTTGGGGAATAATTTATGAAAATGTCTTTATGCTTCTTTACTATTGCAAGACAGGTTTTGATGTACTCTGATGTAAAAGGCTTTAGACCTTATTTACTCATGTTATGAAAGTTTGATTTTACTTCCGCTATTCTATATGTTCTGTCTTGTGATATTTCTGTGCATGTTTACCAATAATGCCCCTCTAAAGCTAGTGCATTCCTTTGCGAGTGACCCTAGCGGAGGCGGGGTGTTACAGTATTCTAATCGTATTTTCTATTGCCACCCAAGGCAACCCACTAGATTTCCACATGCCACCCAAGGCACCCACTTAACCCCTCATGTCCCTCTACATGCTAATATGGTTAAGTGTTTCTTAATTAATTAAGATCATGACCTCATAAAGACCTCTCACATTAGACCATCTTTTATGACTGCTGGATATGCCGGTTGGTTCCGGGCAGACTTCTGTCATAAAAAGGTCTAACCTCGTGTCTTTACTTTAATCACGTATTTAATTTATGACAAAGACCCCTCACATTGGGCCAATCATTTGTAGCTGCTGGATGGCCGGTCGGTTCCGGGCAGACTTCCGCTACAAAAGGGTCCAACCTCGTGTCTTAGTTGATTAATTACACCTAATTAATCACCCCCATAATTTGAATTAATTATGCCTAATTAATTACACATTTTTAAGAATATGGGTAGACCTAACTCAATAGGTAAATTCCCAATTCCATAGTATGGGTAGACCTAACTTAATAGGTAAATTCCCAACTCCATAATATGGGTAGACCTAACTTAATAGGTAAATTCCCAATTACGTCCATTTAATTTATGTTACTCTTAAGCATACCCATTCCACATCATTTTATTAACATGCATATTAACCCCATCGTTCCCCACGTAATTCGTTCTCGTAACGTGACATAATAAAAGGGAAGATTCATCACAAATGTCATGGGTTTAGCCAACATAGCATGTAACTTTATCATGGGTTCAAAAGGTGTCAACTTGCATATATGAACATACATTAAACCCAACTAGTATTTAACCCAAACTTGCATTATGCATATCATAAAAGAGACAACTTGCATATGAACTTGCACATAAACTTGCATATGAACTTGCATCATAAACTTGCATATGAACTTGCATCATAACTTGCATCATAACTTGCATATGAACTTGCATCATAACTTGCATATGAACTTGCATCATAACTTGCATATGAACATGTATCATAACTTGCATATGAACTTGCATCATAACTTGCATATGAATATGTATCATAACTTGCATATGAACTTGCATAACATGCCATACTTAGAGACAAACTTGCATATATTATGCATATCATAAAAAGAGACAAACTTGCATAAAACCAAACCCTTAGCATGCATAAAACCAAATACTTAGCATGCATCAAACTACATACATAGCATGCATCAAACCAAATACTTAGCATGCATAAAACCAAATACATAGCATGCATAAAACCAAATACTTAGCATGCATAAAACCAAATACATAGCATGCATAAAACCAAATACTTAGCATGCATAAAACCAAATACATAACTTGCATAACATGTTACATATAGACTTGCATATAATCTCCCATATAGCTTGCATAACATGTTACATATGAATCAATGTTCAACATAGTGTTTTGCATCATAAAACATAGCATTAAACTTGCATATAGCACACAACATACACTATACTAAACTTGCATAAACACATTGATTCCACAAACATAGCCATATCTTATCATATCCTATCATAATCAATTTAACAATTGATTGTTAAGTCTATAGAAACTCACCACTAAACTCCAATAAGCAAACCCTTGCCACAAATCACCCAAAAACTCTAGCCTTGAACATAAAGCTTGCAACTTGATGATGAATGCAAGCCAATGATCACTCATACAACTAAAAGATGCTTGTATGCACATGAAAGCCTTCATAGAAATAGTTTAGAAATAGGATGGAGGCTAGGGTCATTGAGTGGAGGCCATGATCATAGAAAATTTTGGCATAGTTTTGTTAGGAGATAGGATTATGACCATTTAGGGCTAGCTTAGGGTCTTATTTATAGGATTAGGCAAGTGTTTTAGGCCATTAGATTAACCCTAAATTAGATTAGGACCCTTAGATTTCGGAACCTTCCAGAAACCAGCCCTAAGACCAAGCCCAAACCCCAAACTGGTGCACCCAACCACAGAACTCTCTAGAAACTGTGCAGGTTTCCTGGCTCGACACGGGCGCACTTCCCAAGTGCGCCAGTGTAAAAATGTGTTGGCGCACTTCACAAGTGCGCCAGTGCATTTTTGTGTTGGCGCACTTCACAAGTGCGCCAGTGCATTCTGGCTAGTTTTCGGTTTTTCTGCCTAACTTCGTTCGTCCATATCTTCTTCATACGGACTCCGATTTTCGAAAACTCAGACTCTATTTCGCGTATTTTTCCGAGACGAACGCAATGGTGCAACCCGTTTCCCCTAATCTCCACATCTGGGATTAGTTATTCTTTAATTTGTGAATTTTAGCATTAACCGAAATTCGGGGTGTTACATTCTCCCCTCCTTAAAGGATTTCGTCCCCGAAATCTCTATGCTAAGGAGAATGCATATCCTACCATCCAAACAACCATCTACTCAATCCATCAAACACGGGCATCCATTGTCCTTAAAACAGTTTCTAATGATGTATGAGCATATGCAAAAAGTGTGTGTATATGTTCCCTATCTAATGTATGAACATATGCAAACCATGATAGTGCCATGCATCCATTATGTATGCGAGAGAACCCTATCGACACATACAATATCTACATGAGTGCACAATCATTCACCAAAATGCATCATCCATATGATAACACAATCATTATACATCCATAAATATAGCTTCCTACACACAATTTTATGCAATATGCCATATGAAGTGATTGAGCCGATCTAGTGCCTAGAGTGTGTATACATGCATCTACGAGCAACCACTAGCAACCACTTGCATCCACATGTATCCATCAAACATAACATGTCTCAAACACATGTTTCAACCATAGGTTTACCCTATCTAAAGGTCAAAGGTACTAATGAGAGGACATACTAAAGATAAGATAAGTACTAGACAAACGATAAAGGAGAAGTTAAAAGACATACTCTCAAAAAGGAATGGGTACAATGAACGCATCTTCGCTTCCGTCTCCCAAGTAGCATTGCCTTCGTCTTCGCCCCATTGTACTTTAACTAGCTGAACTTCTCTGTTCCTCAACTTCCTAGTTTCTGACCCAAGGATGCGAGTAGGAGCTCGTCGAATCGTCGCATCACGCTCTACCTCTACATCTCTAAGCAAGCTCGGCTCTACGACCTCTGCGGTCTCATGCAAGCACTTCCTCAAATGTGACACATGGAATACATCATGAACACCACTAAGTCTGTCGGGCAACTCCACCCTATATGCCATCCGTCCAATCCTTTCCTTAATAGGAAACGGCCCAACAAACCTCGGTGCTAACTTCCCAACGGACCCAAAGCGAACAACATTTCTCAACGGGGATACTTTGACAAAAACCATGTCCCCAACCTCAAACTCAAGATCCGTCCTTCTCCGATCCGCATAAGATTTCTGTCTATCTTGCGCTGCCTTCATCCTTCTTCGAATCAAATCAATCTTCTCTGAAGTCTCTCTAACCATATCTGGCCCAAGCAAGATCTTATCCGTAGATTCCCACCAACATGTAGGAGATCGACAAGGCCTTCCATAAAGAGCTTCGAAAGGTGCCATGCCAATACTAGACTGAAAGCTGTTATTGTATGCGAACTCCACCAAAGGAAGATGTTCTTCCCATGTACCTCCAAAATCCAAGATACAAAGCCTCAAGAGATCTTCTAAGATACGGTTCACCCTCTCGGCCTGACCGTCCGTCTGAGGATGATATGCGGTGCTCAAACACAACTGAGTCCCTACCGCCTCTTGCAAACTTCTCCAAAACTCACTAGTGAAGATAGGATCTCGATCACTCACAATGCTGGATGGTACGCCATGCAATCTAACAATCTCTCTAACATAGACTGAAGCAAGCCATGGAGCGGTCCTCTTACCCTTCACGGGTATAAAATGGGCACTCTTGGTAAGTCTGTCTACCACAACCCAAATTCCCGTGTTGCCCTTCCTCGATCTCGGTAACCCATCGATGAAATCCATCGAGACACTATCCCACTTCCATTGCTGAACTTCCAATGGGTGTAGCAACCCACCGGGTTTCCTTTGCTCCGCTTTAACTTGTTGGCACACTAAGCATCTAGCCACATGCTCGGCCACATCTTTCTTCATACCGGCCCAGAAGAAAACTCTCTTCATGTCTTGGTACATCTTGTCCCTACCAGGATGAATGGTCATCTTTGACCGATGTGCATCATCAAGTATAGCCTTCCTCAGACCCTCGTCTTGCGGTACACAAAGTCTACCGTCTCTACGCAACCACCCCTTACCATCTAGGGTATACCTACTCAAATGGCTGGACGACTCCCCCCCTTATGAGCTTCTCTACTAACTCAACCAACTGTGGGTCGTCTCGCTGTGCCTCGCCAATCCGCCCCAAAATAGTAGGCCTAACCTCCAAGGAGGCTAGCAAACCGGGTACAAAGTCAACGGAAGGTCTAAAGTCAATCATAGAATTAAACTCCAAGCTTCGCCATTCCACGAACAATGGACTCAAAGACAGCCTTTTTCTGCTCAAGGCGTCTGCCACCACGTTACCCTTGCCAGGGGTATACGCTATCTCAAACTCATAGGATGTTAAGAATTCCATCCACCTTTGTTGTCTTAAGACAATGCGCTCAAAGAGTCTCCAACACTTCCCTAAGATGTAGGGCATGCTTTTCTCCACTTCTAGAGAAAATCAGGATATTCTCCCATGCAAAATCGTCACAACTATCCATCTCTCACGCAGACCACATTAGTCGAACTCGACATCCCCCAAATGCAAGCCCCAAAGGCCTAAATCAATATCAGACAAACACCCAAGGGATACCTCCTTCGAATTTAGACGACCTACGTGAGATGATACTAGTAAAAACGGCTAAATAATTAAGCCCTTGTCCAACTCTGGATGTCCTTGCCAGTCTCGCTCCAAAACCACCGTTTATCCCATAACTGGCTTTGCTCAACCTATTGAGCACATACGAAAACTTATTTCGCTCCTAGAAAAGACCAAGATGTCATCCACCAAGATCATCACGAACTTATTTAGGTACTCCCTGAACACCCTTCTCATCAAATCAACAAAGTATGCGGAGGCGTTCGTCTAACCAAATGGCATCACCAGCCACTCACAAAACCATCCGGAGTCCTAAAGGCAATCTTCTCTATACTATCCTCAGCCACTCTCAACTGACGAAACCCCGTGGCTGAGTCCAACTGCGAAAATACTAAGGCGCCAACCAACTGATCAAAGAGATCATCAATCCTCGGCAATGGGTGTCTATTCTTCTTTGTGAGTTTATTTAGTTCTCTTTAGCCTACACAAAGTCTGAGGGACCCATCCGCTTTCGTAGCAAAAACTACTGGAGCACCCCGCTCCGATATACTTTGTCTTATGGACCCCTTCTCAAGCAACTCCCCTACTTGCTTATGAAGTTCTCTTCTCTCGCGAGGAGCCATGTGGCGCACTGGTAAAGATACAGGTTTGGCATTATCCACCAAATAAATTCGGAAATCTATCTCCCGCTTCGGAGGCAAACCCTTCACCTCTTCAAACACATCCGGATATTCCCGGACCACTCTAACAGATCGCAAACTCTCGACCGACGTGTCAAGCGATTCTATATAACTTAGCATAACAGATTCCATAGGATTACAAGAGATCTCGAGAGTGTTACCCAAGCGGGTCATAAGCCTAACAACTCTCCCTTCAAAATCAAGAACGACACCCCTACTGGATAACTAGTCCATGCGCAAAACTAACCCATAGCTCGTGAAGCCCAAAAAGCATCACATCTACTCTCAACGCTAAGTATAGCAACTTTCAAACCCAAACACTTCATGGAGCCCCAATTGGGTTTGAAACAACTAAGGGATCATCTACTAACTGGTGTCTAAGTGCAGTGACTCAACTAACAATGATGAGATAAACGAACTCGATGCGTCAGAATTAAATAAAGTTCGAATCGGATAATAAAGAAATCCAAATTCCAACCTAGACGGTCCTATCCCCATCTGGTACCCTAGTCGTGAGGGAATACAACTACCCTCTAGGAGATTCCGTACCTTGCCCTTGCCTCTTTGGACAATCCTAATAAGGTGTCCTATTCCTCCCAAAAGGATAACTACTTGCCTTCTTCATCCCATTCTCCACTCGTAACCTCCCACCAATGAGGTTTCATCCTTCATTAACCAAACAACTATTTGAGCCTTCCTCCCTTCGTCTATCCAATAGATACCTACCAGTCCTCCTCCTTCTTGAACCAACTTCTAATCTGACTAACGTCTAAGTCCCTTGAAGTGGTTTTCCATTCTTATCTATCTTAGAAAGGTCATCTATACGCGGAGGGGAAACTCAAAACGAGAGAGGAAGAGATTCAAAACAGAGAATTCGAAAGATATAGATATGGCTATTGGGGATTATGCTTTTCTTTCAAAAACTTTTCTCTTAAAAGACATGTTTTTGAAAATACTCCTTTCAAAAATATTCTTAGAAAATAGTTTTTCCTAAAAAAATTATCTGTTCTGGTAACCTTAAGCTCTGATACCACGTGTAACACCCCACACCCGCTACGGTCACTCACTAAGGGAATGCCATAACATCGGTGGAGTATTTTAAGTGAATATAGAACAGAAAAATTACAACAAGACAGATATAAGTAATACTTGAGAATTTAAAACATCATTTCATTTCAGCGGAAAGTAAAACATGTTTGGTTACACCAAAACCATAAATAAGTGTCAAGTACATAATATCCATCCTGATAAAAACGAAAGTACATAATCCCATTACATAACCTAATAGCCATAATAGAAAAGATAAACTGAGCTTTACATCCACGGTCCAAGCTCCAAAAGATAGATAAAGCAGTCTGATCAAAGCCCACTAGTGCTAGGCCCACTCTGAAAACCTGAGGGTTGGGAAAAAAATAAAGAAACAACGGGGTCAGACATAAGTCTGAGTGAGTCCTATAACCCTAACAATACAATCATTAAAGTAATTAGGGTATGATATAAACAAGGTACGGTACCTCTGGGGATAATGACCACACTAAGTAGCCAACTAAACACAGGATGTACTAAGATAACCGAAAAGACGCATTTATCCACCCAAGGATAATTACTAGATTACACCACCCCAGATCTACCCACCCAAGGGTAATTCCTACACTGCACCACAACAGTTCTACCTACCCAAGGATAATTCCTACTTAAAGGTTGATCCCACTAAGTGTACTTAGTAATTTTACCCAGTAGTTTCGTGTACCCCTACATAGGTGTCGTCTGCCCCTATCTTTACTAGGTGTACCCACTACTCCCAAGCGATTGGCTCCCTACCGTAGATATCCGTGCTGGCCCCACAATGGGGTGTATCACTCCCCAAAGTGGCTAGCCCGATACAACAAATGGTGCACGGGTTATATCTACACGATGCGACAACGTCTTACCTACCATCCCGGGTCCACACACGCAGATGAAACCCGTTGAACTCGCGTTGCCACTGCTACCCTGTTTTGGCCTCTTATAGTCAAGCCCAATATGCGTGTCCCGTCACTCGACTAGAGTCGAGCCCACTAAGATACGTTTGGGATATTGGTTGAAATGGGCCCCCACAAGCTACCACCTAAGCTTGTTAATTTTATCTAGTGTATCCCACTTAACCCCTTTTATAATCATGCCCACCTACATGTTAAGGTTTGGTTAAGTCATCTAATCATATTTCAATTGCCACTTAAGGCACCCACTAGATTTCCACATGCCACCCAAAGCACTTACTTAACCCTTTACCCATGTTTAATTACATGTTCCTCTTTGGTTAAGTATTCTAATCGTATTTTCTATTGCCATCCAAGGCAACCCACTAGATTTCCACATGCCACCCAAGGCACCCACTTAACCCCTCATGTCCCTCTACATGCTAATATGGTTAAGTGTTTCTTAATTAATTAAGATCATGACCTCATAAAGACCTCTCACATTAGACCATCTTTTATGACTGCTGGATATGCCGGTTGGTTCCGGGCAGACTTCTGTCATAAAAAGGTCTAACCTCGTGTCTTTACTTTAATCACGTATTTAATTTATGACTAAGACCCCTCACATTGGGCCAATCATTTGTAGCTGATGGATGGCCGGTCGGTTCCGGGCAGACTTCCGCTACAAAAGGGTCCAACCTCGTGTCTTAGTTGATTAATTACACCTAATTAATCACCCCCATTATTTGAATTAATTATGCCTAATTAATTACACATTTTTAAGAATATGGGTAGACCTAACTCAATAGGTAAATTCCCAATTCCATAGTATGGGTAGACCTAACTTAATAGGTAAATTCCCAACTCCATAATATGGGTAGACCTAACTTAATAGGTAAATTCCCAATTACGTCCATTTAATTTATGTTACTCTTAAACATACCCATTCCACATCATTTTATTAACATGCATATTAACCCCATCGTTCCCCACGTAATTCGTTCTCGTAACGTGACATAATAAAAGGGAAGATTCATCACAAATGTCATGGGTTTAGCCAACATAGCATGTAACTTTATCATGGATTCAAAAGGTGTCAACTTGCATATATGAACATACATTAAACCCAACTAGTATTTAACCCAAACTTGCATTATGCATATCATAAAAGAGACAACTTGCATATGAACTTGCACATAAACTTGCATATGAACTTGCATCATAAACTTGCATATGAACTTGCATATGAACTTGCATCATAACTTGCATATGAACTTGCATCATAACTTGCGTATGAACATGTATCATAACTTGCATATGAACTTGCATCATAACTTGCATATGAACTTGCATCATAACTTGCATATGAACTTGCATCATAACTTGCATATGAACATGTATCATAACTTGCATATGAACTTGCATCATAACTTGCATATGAATATGTATCATAACTTGCATATGAACTTGCATAACATGCCATACTTAGAGACAAACTTTCATATATTATGCATATCATAAAAAGAGACAAACTTGCATAAAACCAAACACTTAGCATGCATAAAACCAAATACTTAGCATGCATAAAACCACATACATAGCATGCATAAAACCAAATACATAGCATGCATAAAACCAAATACATAGCATGCATAAAACCAAATACTTAGCATGCATAAAACCAAATACATAGCGTGCATAAAACCAAATACTTAGCATGCATAAAACCAAATACATAACTTGCATAACATGTTACATATAGACTTGCATATAATCTCCCATATAGCTTGTATAACATGTTACATATGAATCAATGTTCAACATAGTGTTTTGCATCATAAAACATAGCATTAAACTTGCATATAGCACACAACATACACTATACTAAACTTTCATAAACACATTGATTCCACAAACATAGCCATATCTTATCATATCCTATCATAATCAATTTAACAATTGATTGTTAAGTCTATAGAAACTCACCACTAAACTCCAATAAGCAAACCCTTGCCACAAATCACCCAAAAACTCTAGCCTTGAACATAAAGCTTGCAACTTGATGATGAATGCAAGCCAATGATCACTCATACAACTCAAAGATGCTTGTATGCACATGAAAGCCTTCATAGAAATAGTTTAGAAATAGGATGGATGCTAGGGTCATTGAGTGGAGGCCATGATCATAGAAAATTTTGGCATAGTTTTGTTAGGAGATAGGATTATGACCATTTAGGGCTAGCTTAGGGTCTTATTTATAGGATTAGGCAAGTGTTTTAGGCCATTAGATTAACCCTAAATTAGATTAGGACCCTTAGATTTCGGAACCTTCCAGAAACCAGCCCTAAGACCAAGCCCAAACCCCAAACTGGTGCACCCAACCACAGAACTCTCTAGAAACTGTGCAGGTTTCCTGGCTCGACACGGGCGCACTTCCCAAGTGCGCCAATGTAAAAATGTGTTGGCGCACTTCACAAGTGAGCCAGTGCATTTTTGTGTTGGCGCACTTCACAAGTGCGCCAGTGCATTCTGGCTAGTTTTCCGTTTTTCTGCCTAACTTCGTTCGTCCATATCTTCTTCATACGGACTCCGATTTTCGAAAACTCAGACTCTATTTCGCGTATTTTTCCGAGACGAACGCAATGGTGCAACCCGTTTCCCCTAATTCCTACATCTGGGATTAGTTATTCTTTAATTTGTGAATTTTAGCATTAACCGAAATTCGGGGTGTTACAACCACTCTAAATCTCGTCTCTACTTTTCTTTTCTCGCACTTTTCACTTTTTATTGCTGATTAAACAAGGTTCCATTTATTTCTTACCAAAGTGGTGAAATACAGTCTACTACCTTGGGTGTTTAGACCATTTTTGGTGTAAACACTACCATTTGATGATGGGGAAGGGGAGAAGTGGGTGCGTTAGGATTCGAGGACTCGATGGAAGAAGTGGAGGATTCAGAGAGGGTTAGAGTGGAAGATGTAGGTGAATGAAAATTAGGGATTGGAAATTTGGGGGTGAGAACAAACATATCTGTGAAATTGAGAAAGAGGAATCGAATGAGTAGCGTATGTTGATGTCCTATTGGTAGTGAAGTATTTTAACGGATTGGTAAGGTGTCAACTTCAAATCTTGTTTTAAAAGGTAAATTGACGAATAGATATGCATCCTTTTATAGATGCAGATTGATGACGTGGAAAATTAAACTTATACGTTTTTAACTATAGCTACTGCAACATAATTCGATATCTATGGTAATAAATTGAAGAGTGCATTGCAATACACAAAAATCAGCATAGCTGTGGCAACATTTTAGCTGGCAACACCTTGGATTTTTGTTGTAGTAGGCAATCAATGGTGTAATGTCGGCCTTTTTATGGAATTTTTTGAGTGTGTTTGGTTCTTTCATTTTAATTCATCTGCCAAACTCGCTCTTTTCATCTATAGCGTCGATTAAAACATGAGAATTATGCGTGGTTCTAGATTCCTTACTTCGCACAGAGCAACGTTGAATCGACTGAGAAAAGCTTTAATAGATTCCCTCGGATTTTGCTTCATTTCCAAAAGCATTATAGCATCTTTGGCTTTGGTAGCATACAAGCGGAACTGCTCTTTGAATTTCTTGGTCAAGTCGGAGAATCGGTTTATGGATTTAGGTGACAACTTTGTGAACCATAGTGATGCAACACCTTCAAAGTAAACACAAAAGTATGTGCACCTCATCCCATCAGTTGCCTTAGCTGCACTCGTATGCCATTCGTATTTGAATAGAAACTAGTTTGGACCGACAAGGCCATTGTATAGAGGCAAAGTTAGAGGATTATATTTCTTTGGACACTCTGCTTCAAGGATTCTTTTAGTGAATGGAGTCCTATCAGGAGAAAAGTCCCATTCCCTTTCATCGCCATTGCTAGCTCGATTCTTCTTCATGACTTGTTCTATCATGTCCGAGATATAATCTTTAGTGTTATGACACTCTGCAAAGCTGAGCTCTTCTCCAAATGTTCGTCTAGGCATGTGATCCTCATTAGAGAATTCGGGTTTTTTACCTTCCCGATGAGGAGATACCCTTGCGACAGGATTGGTAGCCTTTTGCCCTTTCATCTCAGAAAGATTCTTAGCTCTTGGCTTCAAGTTTTCAAAGTTAGCTCAATCCTTATCACCTATTCGATCATTATCGTTTTGCATGTTCCCATGGCAGTTATGATCAAAAGCAGACGAGTTTCCATTCACTTCGAGATCAACATGGACTTTAGGAGGGCCTGGGTTTTGTCGGGCGTTAAGGATGGCGTCATGTTTTTCCATCATATCTTTAGTATAAGCATCCATTCATTGGTTTATGTTGGCGATAGAGACATTCAACTCATTTCTAGTCACGCCGACTCCATTTACCGAGTCTTCTCCCCTTTCGAAATGGTTGGTAAGCGGAGTTTCTTCATTAGCAATGTTGTCGGTATTTCCAACATTTTTGTTCATGGTCTTCTTAGATTTTGCCATTATTTTCGAGTGGGAAATAGTTTATGACTTTAATGCAAGGCACATAGACTTGAGAGATGAGTGAAGGAAGCAGATGTGAACGCGGGCCCCACTGTGGGCACCAAATGTTGAAATCCCAAATTAGATTCCAACACCAAATGTATTAAAATGTACTTCTTAAATTGCTAGGTAGAAAAAGTGGAGCCACAACATAGTAAAAATGCAAGTAAAAGACACCAAATTATATAGTGGTTTGATCAAACATGATCTACATCCACTTTAGAATCCGTTCTCATTACTTTCACAATGATTACAATGCATACAATCATTTCAATTACACTCATTCTCATCATCTTTCCCCTACTCAATTAGTTCTCTGCGAATTAATAGAAAAGTTTAGGAAAACCTTGGAGGAGTGGAGATTCAAGGGTAGATCTTTGAGCCTTCAAGAAATGAAGAGATTCCGATAGATTTCATAATGAACTTCATGTTTGATCTTCACTCGTAGGTGCTAGAGAGATAGAAATCCCTTACAAGTGTTTAGGAATTAATTGGGCAGCCTTTCGGGGTCATGAAATTCTGTCCCCCCTTCAATGGGGGAATGAGGGGGATATGTATTGGTGAGATTCGGACCAGGTGGCAGAGTTGTAATTTTATTCTATCTTCCCTAGGACGTCGGGCGAGCTAAAAGGAATTAGAGATGAGTTTTTGAGGTTCAAGAACTTAAATCTTATGGCGGAACGAACCAAAAAAGGCGGAGCGATCTGACGACCTTGATATGGTGCGGCGTGGGCCAACAAACTTGGTGAGCTAAATGGCGAGGCAGAACGGGCTGAAATGCTTCAGCTGGTTGAATATTTGACAGGCTAGGGGATTTGAAATGTTCTGGGCCTATCACGGGCTAATAGCAGGACGACCGAAACCATGTGAACTGACCAGAGCAATGCAATGGCCTAAATATTTGTAATGGGTTGAACCAATGAATAACTCTGCTACGAGCTAAGAGCTTATAACAACCCAAACACATTCACTACCTTTGATCCATATTGTATGGATTAACACACTTCTATAACAAACATAAATTAGTTTTGACTGTGTGAGTGTGAGGTTTGAATGTGAAGACTACCTGGGCTTCTTTAGTGCTGGAACCAAAATGAGGCATGGTTGTTACATTTGGATGCATTAATTACCAGCTTATCACCTAGTGCCGGGGGTTCTTTGGTGAACACATCTAGTGGTTCCTAATAAATTTTCAATTATATGAATACATAAGATTTTAGTAATACTGTTTAAACCAAAAATGGTTCAAACACCAAAGGTACATAAATCGTACTTCACCAAATGGTAAGTAATAGAAAATGAGACCACAATCACAAAAAGTAAGTAAAAACACAAGGAGTTTTATAGTGGTTGGATTCAAAAAAAAAATCTACGTCTACTTTGGCAAGAATTTTCATTATCATGGAGAAATTTACCAAACTCATCATCTCATACATCTCACTTATATCACTTGTTCTCTTTCTCTCTCTTTACAATTACTTTCCACTTTTTACACTCTTTCCTCTTTAGATCTCACTTGAATTTGGGAAGTAATGGACCAGATGTCGTGATTAGATTATCTTCCTTGATTCCATCATGAGATTAGTGTTATATACGGGCTTTAAGGAGTAATGGCAGTTGAAGATCACTTGGATTGAACTAAAGTGAGAATTAGTGGTGTTTGGAGAAGATGAGACCCACTTAATGTTGAAGGAAGATGGTGTGAGCTTAGGAAGCCATTAATGGAGCTTGAGAAGCTTGAGAATTGTGGAAAACCGAAATGATAGCCCCTCGAGGTGGCTTAGATCGGTCCCTTGAATGGTTGTGAAAGGGAGTATTCATAGGAGAAGTTGGTACCAGTGGCAAAGCTATAATTATGGTGAACTGGACAAGGGTCGTTCATACACGTATTCACGGAATTGCCATTGGACAGCTGGAGGCAGCTGTAGATAGAGCAGGAACAACCGGTCCTATATTCAGTGAACGACCGACCCACTTTATTACTCTCTTGTTAAAGTGTCCCATCTATTTTGTGACCGACGAGGTTATATAATATGCCAATCCACTTATGCACTGCCATGCGCGCATGCTTCACAACTGCAGTAGTATATCTTTTACGTAAAGCCAACTAATAAATCAAACTAACTTTTTGTGACCAACCCATGTTTTGAAGTGATTCTCGACCCTTTGATGGGGTACTTCTCGACATAATATCTCAAACACTTGCTCGACCCTTCATGCCAGATGTTGCTTTATCAGAGTGCTTCATGGTGTGCAATCCGTCCTTTGAAACAGTGCTGGACCAGACAGTTGCAGCGTTGTTCAACATGTATGACCAGAAAGTGCACGACCGAAGCTGGTGAACTTATGACCGAGTTGTTTGTGTGCGATTGATCGCCTGAGGGGGAGATGACCAACCTACCACTTCATGGCTGGAGTGCTTGACCAGAAGTGAATGATCAATTGTTGGAGAAGCTGCTTCTACATTATGTGATCCAAGTTGTTCGCACTTAAAGTGTTTGGAAGAATGCCTGTGTGAACTGTTGCTATTTAATAATGGTGTTAACATTTGCCCTTGTAGCTTGTATTTTTATAAAATACGAGCTTCGAACTTCGATGGGTCCTTCTATTGATTTGTATATTTTCACTGGAATTGGCAATAGCTCTAGTCTGGATCGTTCATGCCTTGGTGTACTTTGCCAGGCACTTGAATGCATCGAATTGTGCGTTTACATTCGTTCGTAGCTTTTTGTTCGCTATGGAAAATCATGCTTTGACCCTTTGACTCGTTGGTCCCATATGATCCAAGCACAGAATTTGTTAGTTGAATTTATATGCTTTGTGCCACCTATTATGTGATTAAAACAAGCACTTGCACGGTTTTGGACATATACTTTGTTATTGATCGTCCACATCAATAACAGATTTTTAATCATTTAAAAATGAATTATGATGATTTTTATGATTGGGATTGAATAACGTACTTATGTAGAGCTGCTTTGTTTAACTGTTCATAATTCGTTTAATATTTCCCGCATAAATACGATACTCTAGTCCGAATTCACAACGAACCTTGAGTTCTGCTAATCGATATGTGTGTATATATATATATATATATATATATATATATATATATATATCAAATACAGATTCCAAGCCCCATTCTTCTAATGACTTATGTGGTCCTTGTACGAGAGTTCAAATTTTATGAAACGTGTACTTGTTCAAATTGGAGCTTCGATTCTTGTCCCTGAGGCTAGAGTGACTGTAGCTTTTGGATTATAAGAGGATCGGTCTTTGGTTATTTCTTGTCTTCTTGACAATTTGCCAGAAAGATGCCATTATGTGCTAACCCAATATATTTTAAATCAATCGTGCACTTGTTTTTGCATTCCTGAGTTTGTAGTAAGATTGTCGGGGAAAGGAGATTTTGCTGACTGTCCATTTTTAGACCTGCTGCATTAACTTAGTTAGATTTAGAAATTTGAATTTGCCATGACACCATGGATCATCCTAGGATACAAAAAATTATGAATCTCCATTTCACAATGGCTTGGCTAGTGCATACTTATTGCTAAATCCCATTTTTATATCTCTTGTTGAAATGTGAGATATTTACGGTTGGAGCTTTGTAGATGTGGAAGCCTTTGAATTACGAGATTCTAATTGGGTCTCCAAGGTTGATCCTTATTTGTGCAGTGAGCTTTATCGATGTATCTAGAATATCAATTTTGTCAACTCATTCAAATGTCCCCATTTTGAAGGAAAGAATTGGTTTTTTAACTTGTTGCAATGTCGAGATGGACCTGTTTGATGATGGGAATTCTATTGATTAGAAATCCATCGCAAAGTATATAAAACCGCAAGCGCATGTCGTGTACTTGTAGTATGTGGCGAGTATGGGTCGACCAACGAAGAAGGAAATAATTTTAATTATATTCAATCAATCTAAACCAAATTGGAGTGAAAATTTAACAAACTAACTACAGCTACACTAAACTAGCAAACTAAGCTAAATAAGAATATGGGAATTAAATAACAACTTAGGAATAAATCCACTCTCTAGATCACATGAATCAACTTAAAATGAAACCATTACCTCCTTTTTTTGGTCATTTGTGAATTTAGTTGATATGATTATTATAAGTATAACTTATTCATGCTATTTATTAGCGCAACATAAACTATCAAACTATAACATACCCACTAAATCACCTTACTAGTTCAAATGAAAATTGTACAAGTTGAAATTAAAATATACTTTAAGCATGGCCTATGAACTATTAATTAGAACTATAAACCATCAAATTTTTTGTTTCAACCTCCGCATAATCACCATCATCATATGTAGATAAAGAGGTAATTTGTGAACACATGACTAAGCATAGCCTATGTGGTGTCAACAATATGGACTATCAAATTCAATAACGAACACAAAACCAATAACATCAAATTACATGAAGCACAAAAAGAGAGCAAGAATAAAAAAAAAATATGTTACATCTACATAATCAAGAGAGCTTCATTACCCAAAAGTTGAAAGGGATTAGACTCTAATATATATAATCATGACAACAAAAGTGATTGCAACATAAATATAAACCGACCAAAAAGAGAGCAAAATAAAGGACAATCTATTCTACTTGCATAATATAAATCTCAGCTACTTGCATAAAAGAAAAGAACTTGTAAATAAAAGACAACTAATTAAAATTGCATTAAAAAGAGAGATTATATAAAAGAAAATGGCTAAGTAGCCATGGAAATAAAAAGAGAGTTTTTCTCCGCTCCACTAAACTAAAGAAGAGAATAACAGAGAAGAACATTTACATCAACATAAAGGGGGTATTTATAAATGTTCTAAACCCTAATCACTTTTGTTGGGGACTACAAAAAATACCCCTTCATGAGGCTTCTAATCTTTTTTTAGCCACTAATAAGTCATTTAGAATGCATGAAGCCTTTTGTCTCATCCAATTAGTCTCTAATTGTACCATTAAGGAAAGAGAGATAATGGGTAGGTGGGGTCCTCCACTAAGTAGTGAATGAATTAATTTCATATCCAATTCATCGTACCCACTTTGTGTATGTATATCTCCATGTAACTTCATGTGCATTTTTGCTCTCAAATTCCTACTACATGACACACGAAAATAAACAAGTAAATTTTATCACAAAATAATACATGCATAAATGACCGTTTTGCTCTAAATATGAAGATGAATGCATGATAATGTGAGATTTTTGGGTTTTAGTTAAAACATGGAAAATAACCCACTTATGTTGTTTATTTAATTAAAATAAGAATAAATGTGTGATTATAAATGTGCATATTTATGTGCACGTCAAATACCCCCGCACTTATCTTATTATTCGTCCTCGAATAAACAAAAAAAACTAAGATAAATCTGTTTTCATGTGTTGAGCGTATGCAACAAGCCAATAAATCTCTGGGTGTCCCCAATAGGATGAGTTTTGTCTCGTGAGGGTTTTTAGCAGATACTACCACAAAATCCAAATGCAAAAAATATTAACAAAATGCAAGATTTGAAAATATTTACAAGATGAATGTAAGTTTTCAAAAGAACATTTACAAATGGGTAACTTAATTTTAAATTTAACACGAGTGAGTTAAATAAAATTTGGGTCGTCACTATGAAATTTTAGTTCGTTACTAATCCAAACTTCATACAAAAGTCAGGTTATCGTTACAAACTCCTCCAGCTTGTCTAGTTATTTCAGTTGAAAACATAGTGCAAATATGAAATCAATTCTATAATCGATATCAACAATCATAAAATGGCATCTCAATTTCCTTTTAGTTAACAAGTTAGGTCAAATAAGTGAAGATAGTGTTTGGATTTCTAGTGCTTACTCTCTCTTTATTTTGAAAATATATACATTATTACTATTTACAAACACCTAATTGAAAAGACCAAGGTATACCACCTGTGAGAGTTTAGGACAGACCTTGGCGTGTTGTATATAACGTTGTTGTATACACAAATATATGATATTCGTTTGATGATAACAACAAAATATATATTATTATAAAGTGGAAAATAGGGAGAAGGACAAAGTTAGCAAAAATTTTAGCCAAAAGTATGGCAAGTTTTAAAATTGGGTAGAAGAACACGTTGTAGGGTAAAAGTGAAAATGGGAGTGTGTCCCCAGAATTCCACTTTTTCCTAAGTTTTGTCCTTCTCACCAATTTCAAAACTTTGTATACTTTTGGCTAAAAAACTTAATAACTTTGTCCTTTAAAGGAAATTCCTCTATTATAAATGTGTTTCTTATTGCACTGTTTCATATATGCATCAAAGACAGGAATATAATATTTATATTTAAATAGAATACGACTGTTCCGAATTTCAAATATTCACACGGTATGTTATTCAAATAGAATATTCTATTTCAAACATTCAAACAATATAACTTTTATAACTCCTCTATTTGTAAAATTCACAGGAATCCATTTCATATACAGTTCACACACAATTCCTCACTACAACTCCCTGTCACTCAGTCACTTTGTACAATGTCATACAGTTACATTCACTAACATATACACACACAGTTAATGTTCTTTCCTTTTGTTGTTACAACTCACAGTCAGTCCAATCATCATCTATTTACCTGTCACATATAGAAACACACAACCAATATCTGGAATAGAAATAATTTCATATTCGACCAGATATAAATTTTATTTTTAAAATTTTATTTGCCTCAGAATTTTGGTGTGTTTCTCCTCATTTTTCATGACTTGATCTGATTTATAAATCCATCCATCCATGTCTAGGCAGCTTGTGATATTCACAGTGATACACTATAAATACCACAAGGCAGACGGTGTGTGTTTGTGTGTGCATATATTTATATATATTACAGTGCAGGGACAGGAAAGTAGTCTGATTGACTGCATATACACACTCGTATAAATATACACGTGTGCACGGCCTCGCCAATAAAAATAGAGTACAACATCCGAGGGGCAGTCACGTGGACCAATTCAACTCAGTGCACAACTCAAAAAGTTCAAGCACAAATGAAGCAAGTAGCCCAACTTTCGGGCCAAGAAATTCAAAGGGAAATGTCAATGTAGATCAAATAAAAAGACAGCATGTGATCAAGAAAATTTTAGCATGAACCAAAGGGGTAACATAATATACATGTATGGAGCATTGCAAATTAAGTGTCCAAAAAGAGACCAGAGGTCACAAGTGCAAGCATGCCATAGTATACAACAAGGCATGCAATGTTCGTTTCAGCAGTAATAATGCACAAGCAAAAAAAATGGAAGCATGTACATTTGGTCGAGCAGTGACGGAGCTAACACGTTGATAAATCATGGTGGTAAAGTTAATTTCAGTTACAAGCAGTTCAATTTTTTCAAGTGCATCAAATGTAAGGCCAACATGTTCAGCAAGGTAATACGGCATGAACAAATGCAAACTGGATTGCACATATACAAGATGTCGCAAACTGGTAGTGCAGGATGGTCAATGTGGAAAGTGAAATAATGGAACAACAACATACAAGCAACTCAGGCAAATGATCACAACAGCAAGATGCAAGAAAAATAGATCAAAACTAGTATACATGAGTGTACAAAGTAACTAGATAGTGCACATATGTGCATGTGCTAAACTTAGCAGTATGAACAATTCAATGTGACCAAGCTTATAGACAATTCAAGCTAATGGACCATACATGAGTGTAGCAGCAATGGGAATGGACAAAGTGAAACAGCATTCACATGCATGGAACATTTCAGATTCAAGAAAAAGAAGCAAACAAGTTAAGGCAGCTCAACACTCAAGTTAAAGCATACTGGTGCAAAGACATGGGTGCATTGAGCACCAACAAGGCAGGTCAGTGTAACACAAAGTAGAAAGCATGATGCAACATTGTACATATGACATAAGTTTGAACATACATGATACAATACACATGGAGACAAAGCAGTTGTACTCGACAGTATGGAGAAGATGCACAAGCATGGTACATGGGCACAATACATGAAAATTCAAATTATGCCTTTCGAGAATTGAGGAACATGTTTTTTTGTTACTGAAGTAATCAAGTCATTTCAAATTCAATAGTGGGAAGAACTATTTCAAGAAATTCACAATAAACTTTTGGCAAATGATTTATTTCCTGAGATCACTCAACATGCAAGGTTATCAACCAAGCAAATCAAAGGCAAAAGTTTTGCAAGACAAAGCATTTTTGTGTGGGAAAATTTATCTCCAGAAAATCGAAATAATTTTTTTTAGTTTTGAATCAATCAGGAAATTCATTCAAGTCAACAATCGGAAGGACAATCTGTGAGAATTCCTGAATAACATCCAGATTCATCACGAATCAGTTACAAATTTTTCACAATCAATGTAGAGCAATCAAAAGAGGGAACCGCAAAAATCAGATCATATCATATCGAGGAAATTAGAGTGTTTAGGGTTTCTATTTACCTTATATATACACCATTGCATCATTGGAAATTTGTATCGAAAAATCAAAGCGCCCTTTCAAAGAACAGAGAAATCAAATTCAGATTTATTCACAATATTTTTTGATCGCCGCATATTCTCCAAATCAGATAACATCCGATAGCGAAAGCAACACAAAGCATTGAAGCAATCAAATAAATCACGACATCATTTCTTCAAGCATCGATCTGATTTGGGGAAGATTGGAGAAGCCCTAGTTCATCGCCGCCACCAGTTTTAATTACTAGAAGAGAAAGTGATCGGGGATAATTAACAAGTGTGCACACACAAGAGAAATTGGCCAACCAAGACAAATTAGAAAGAGGGGTTTTATAACTCCTTATATTTTTAAGTGCTAGGGTTTCATTTTTTTAAACTTTAGTTGTGTTTTCAATTTCATTTGTAAACCGTCCAAATAGTTTCTAGAGTCTATAAAATCTAGGGAATCCAGTTAGGATTTTAACTAGCAGTTTACTACAGCCTCCAAAAACTAGGGTTTATAGGTTACGGTTTTGTAATCTGGGGAAATCTGATCCAGGGGATATAGATCAATTTAGGTTTTTGAGCATAAGATTAGAATAGGAGCGATGGGTTCGCGAGTTTACATGGTTTTGTAAGCGGGATCTGTTCTGTTACCTAGTAGAAACCCCAGGAATGCAACACTATGCAAGATTTTACTAAAGATGGGTATATCCTGTGACATTTACTTACTGCATTTTTATTTCTACTGCACTCTATGATCTGATATTTTTTATATCTCGCTTAAAATTCAATAAACCCTGTTCACCCCCCTCTAGGGTTAATCTAAATCCAAGAAGTGGTATCAGAGCCTGGTAATTTCTTTAACTCTACAGTAATTGGTCATCCTAGTTGTCAATCTTCTGAGAGTCTATCCAGTCATATTCCATCTATTTTTAATGGTACAGAATTTTTAAATTGGAAAACAGAAATGGAATCCTATTTAATATCTGTTAATATTAAATGTTGGGATTATGTTGTTAATGGATATGATTGGAATACTATTGAGTTTAATTCCCGTGCTACACATATTTTATATTCTCATATTGATGATGATCAGTATAACCTTATATCCCATTATTTATCTGCATGGAAAATCTGGGATACTCCCAATACGAATTATGGAAGACTTGACAACCGTAGCTCAAAGCCCGATAATGGCAACTCAGATTCAGATCTATGCGTAACAGGCCATGTGACGAAATTTCTGATGGATCAGATGATGGAGATTCAACAAACGAATAGACAGAAAATTTCTCTTATGAAGATTTAGTTTATATGTGCATTGATTTAACTAAATATAATGATAAACTCCAACTAAAAATTAAAACTTTGAAATCTAAAAATTCTAGGTTGCGAAGAAAAAATAATGATTTGAAATTGAAACTTGAATGTAGAGAATTTTCTAATTCTATGTGCAAAAGTTGCTTAAATTTGTGAAATAATCTTGCTCATCTTAATGAAAATTTTGAACAGCTTAAAAACCAAAATTTTATTTTGAAAAATAACGAGGATGAGCTTCATAAAAACAATTTTTTGTAAAAGGAATTAGATAATTTCAAGATATATGAAAATTCCAAATTTGAAATTTTTGAAAAGAAAAGTGGTTGAAAACTGAATCTACTTTAAAAGAGCTTGAAAACGAAATTGAAAATTTCAAGATTTTTTAAAACCAACAATTTGAAAAGCAAATTCAGTTTAAATCTGAGATTCTTGAATCCAAGACCAAAATCAAGTTGCTTGAAAACTAAAATTTGATTTTGAAACAGAATGAAACTGAAAAGAGAAAGATCAGCATCAATCGTTGTTCGAATGTATTGAAAGAAAATTCTGACCTTTAATCTAAAATTCAACTTAAATCAACTCTGATCAAATTCTCTAACGGAGAAAAATCTTTAAATATGTTGTTGAAAAACCAACTCCTTTCAGGAAATAAAAATGATCTTGGTTTTGGGAAAAGAAATGATTTTGAAAATTTGAACTCATGTAATTTTTAAAATCCTGCAAACTGCTTCAAGAAGGGTCATTCTAAAAATTTGAATTTTCGAAATTCCAGGAGTTTTTTTAATCACAAACGAGATAAGAATTGGTTTGATAACAATTCATTTAATTCATTTTGGACCCAAAAAGGAAATTAAGTAAATTCGTCTAAATTCAAATAAGTTTGGGTTCCAAAGGGTACAAAGATAAATTTGGATGGATTGCTTTACAAATAGGTTTGGTAACCAAAAACGTACAAATACAATTGTGAGTGGTTTTAGTGCTTTTGCTAAACCACTTAATCCTCTAAATAATTAGGTACCAGAAGAGGCTGAGGAACTGCTTTGCAAAAAGAGATTTGAAATCAAGTTGGTCTATATTTCTGTATCATTCATAGTTCATTAGCCAAGATGTTGAGCTGGAGATCCACAACATCTTCGGTTATTCTGGTACGTTATCTAGACTCAACTTTGTAAATATTCTCTGTTTTTATTTTCTTTGTTTATTCCTTCTTCTACCCCCTTATGTTTTTTTTTGTTTCAAATTTGTCACTGCTGTATTTTTCTTCTCTAAGCTTTCTTAACTCCCAATTGCAAAACTCTTGGTTTTCGGGAAATTTGCTTCATCTGAATAAAACTCTGATGTTTTTAATCATTTCCAGATCCTGAATTTAAACTTGTAAATATCTGCAATTGTTTTGAAGTTTATTTTCTGTTTTCTGAATTCATAACAGTGTTGATGTACTCTTGTCATATCTTGAATACAATTGATTTGAATTCTAAATTTTTGAAGATCTGAAAGTTTAATGGAATTTCACATACCTCTGCTATTTTGAGTTTCTTCTTATTCATTTTAGAAAAGCTTGAAATGTTATACTCATTACAACATATTGCAACTTCTTAGTTGTGATAATTTCATTGATTTTCACACTGGCTTGAATATTCTGTTTTTTCTTGAATCACGATGATACATCTTGAATTTCATCTTTATTCATGATCATTATGTTGAAATTTGTTTGTTTGAAGTCATCTGATACTCATGATATTTTGAATATCACACATCTCTTAAATTTGAAATTATCAATCTTGTGTAACTGATTCATTATATCTTAAAACTTGACAGTGACTAAAGTGATTTCAAATAAATTATTTTCAATTGTTTAGATCATGAATATCTCTCAAGCCCGATGTAAATGATCTGAAATTACTCTTGTACTTGTTAGAAATATTTTGAAAATTCTTTTAGAATCTGGTCTTGAAACTCATTGTTATTTCATGATTATTTGATTTGAATATTTGTTTTCTTAAAATCATTTGAAATTGTTGATTTATTGAATCTCACACATATCTTGAATCTGAAATTAATAATCTGGTGTGATCGACATTGAATCTTGAGTTTTTCATATTGCTCAAATGATTTCAAATAAACGGCATTTTAAATCTTTGATCCTGAATCATCTTTTGTGACCGTCATCTTGACAAGTCTGATTTGAAACTGTTATTTGTGCTACTCTGACATAGATTAGAAAATATTTTGGAAATTGCTTGTTTTTGATCTATTTGCTACTCTAATAAATGCGGCTAATTTGTTATCTTTTCTGCTTGGGCTTGATGTATGGTTTTGCTGTCTGAGATACCCTTGTTCGTCTCAGTGTCTTTGAAATCCTCGTTAATAGAAACATCAAGTGGTATCTGTTTAGAAGTGTTGAATTAGTTTTTGTTGTGCATATTTTTTTAAATCCCACTTGTCTTGTCTTGTATAGACCTTCATATCTCTCTTATAATGGATATTCAATTTTAAAATTATTTATTGATTATTCATTCAGAAATTGAAATCAATATCCAAATTGAACTGTATTTATAATTCATCAAAATTCTTATTAGATTTTGAAATTGCGATAAATTGTGACTGCAATATATTTCACAACAAGAGGTGATTTTATTTAGATTTTATGATGGTTAAACAGTTATTATAATATCTTTGAATTGGCGATTTTTTCATGACCATCATCAATATCTACCATTCTTTTACCATCATTCATGATTTTGTATTAACGTGGAGAGTTAACATTTTTTTTAAAAATCATCTTGGATAAACAGTGGAAATATTTGTTATAGAAATAGGGCTATGTTATTATTCAGAATAAGTGATAATTGAAAATTTTCAATGATCCCAGTATAGTTGAGCATATTCCATAATATGATAAATTTAGAAATTTATTTAACAAGCTATTCCTATACCTACCACATTCCTATCATCAATATTCGTTTTATATACCGAGGAGTTTTTCTTTTGGGCTGAAAATGATAAATATAATTAATAATTAATACATAATTGTGTCTCTAAACTCATTTAAAAATCCAAGCTCTGGTCATGCATGGTTAAGAGATTACTTATAAATTAAGCTGCGACTGACCTCATTTAAAAATCCAAGCTCTGGTTAAGCGTGGTCAGTGTGCTCTTAAATAAAAAGAAAAGGAAAATGGACTAAATTTCTAAACAAAGTTGTATATGAAATCCTCGGTGTGTAAAAACTATCCTATCAATCCATCTTTCTAATTTGTGAAATGCGTTAAAATCTTATGAAGTATTATGATTTGTTGATTGATAGTTATTGGGATTTGAGATTATAAGATTGTGTCACTTAAGTTGAATTTATAATTATAGTCCAAATCCATCACTGTTTTTGTGCTAAAATTTAAAAATTCTTTGGAAAATAATTGGAATTCATTTTTTTAACTCTCTCCGTTTATACAAATTTCATTGTAAATCCATCATTCTCTACAATGTGAAACATGCCACTAGTTCTCAGAATATTATGATTTTTGTTTGATTGATTGAGATTTATGATGACCTTTCTTCCTCTTAAGCTAATATTATATATTTTAGTCATTTTTCATCCATATTTTAAATTCTGTATACTTTTGATGATAACAAAAGCAGGAGATTCGGTTGAGATTTTGATTTATAAGTGAATAGTTTATAAATATTTTAATATTGAAAATTCCATTCAATTACCATTGTTTTCACTCATGCACAGTTATAGGGGGAGTTTCTGTTATAAGGGGAGCTTTCAAGTAGGGGGAGTTCAGTTCATCACTGTCAAACACATTTATTGTATTCAAAATCTTAATATTTGTTTGTCATCATCAAAAGAGGGAGATTGTTGTATATAATGTTGTTGTATACACAATTATATGATTTTTTGTTTGATGATAACAACCAAATATATATATTATTATAAATGTGTTTGTTATTGTACTATTTCTTATATACATCACAGATAGGAATATAATATTTGTATTTAAATAGAATACGACTATTCAAAAATTCAAATGTTCATACGGTATTTCATTTAAATAGAATATTTTATTTCAAACATTCAAACGGTACAACTTTTATAACTCCTCTATTTGTAAAATTCACAGAAATAAATTTCATATACATTTCATACATAACACCTCACTACCACTCTCTGTCACTCAGTCACTCTGTACAATGTCATATACATACATTCACTAACATATACACACTGTTATTGTTCTTATCTTCTGTCTTCACAGCTCATAGTCAGTCCAGTCATCATCTGTTTACATGTCACAAACAGAAACACACACAGTATCTGGAATAGAAATAATATCACATTCGAGCAGATATAAATTTTATATTTAAAATTTTATTTGCTTCAGAATTTTTTGTGTTTCTCATCATTTTTCAGGACTTGATCTGATTTATATATCCATCCATCCGTGTATAGACAACTTTCGATAATTACAGTAATACACTTGAAATACCACAAGGCAGACAGTATATATATATATTTTATAGTGCAACAAATGTAAGGCCAACACAACAAATGTGCAGGGACAAGAAATTAGTCTGATTGATTGCATATACAAACGCGTATAGATATACATGTGTGCACTACCTCAGCAATCAAAATAGAGTATTGCATCTGAGGAGTAGCCACGTGGATCAACTCAACGCAGTGCACAACTCAATAAATTGAAGCACAAGTGAAGCAAGCAACCCAAGTGTCGGACCAAGAAATTCAAAGAGAAATGTCAATGTTGATCAAAAAACAAGGTAGCATCCGATCAAGAAAATTTTAGCATGAACCAAAGAGGTAACATAATATACATGTATGGATCATTTCAACTTCCGTGTGCAAAAAGAGACCAGAGGTCACTAGTGCAAGCATGACATGGTATACCACCTGGCATGCAATGTTCATTTCAGCAGTAATAATGCACAAGCAAACAAATGAAAGCATGTATATATAGTCGAGCAGTGATGGAGCTAGCACATTGATAAATCATGGTGGTTTAGTCAACTTCAGTCAAAAGCAGTTCAGTTTTTACAAGTGCAGCAAATGTAAGGCCAACATGTTCAGCAAGGTAACATGGCATGAACAAATGCAAACTGGATTGTACATATACATGATTTCAAAAACTAGTACTGCAACATGATCAATGTGGCAAGTGAAACAATGGTACAACAACATACAAGCAGCTCAAGCAAATGATCACAGCAGCAAGATGCAAGAAGAACAGATAAAAAGTAGTATACATGAGTGTACAAAGTAACTATACAGTGCACATATGTTCATGTGCTAAACTTAGCAGTATGAACAATTTAATGTGACGATGCTTATAGACAATTCAAGCTAATGGAGCATACATGAGTGTAGCAGCAATGGGCATGGACAAAGTGAACCAGCATTCACATTAATGGAACATTTCAAATTCAAGAAAAAGAAGCAAACAAGTCAAGGTAGGTCAACACTCAAGTTAAAGCATACTCGTGCAAAGACATGGGTGCATTGAGCTCAAACAAGGCAGGTCAGTGTAACACAAAGTAGAAAGCATGATGCAACAATGTACATATGACATAATTGTGTATATACATGATACAATACACAAGGAGACAAAGCAGTTATACCCAACAGTATAGAGAAGATGTACAATCATGGTTCATGGGCACAATACATGAAAATTCAAATTATGCCTTTCCAGAATTGAGGAATATGTTTTTTTTACTGAAGTAATCAAGTCATTTCAAATTCAATAGTGGGAAGAACTGTTTCAAGAAATTCACAATAAACTTTTGGAAAATGATTTATTTCCTGAGATCACTCAACATGCAAGGTTATCAATCAAGCAAATCAAAGGCAACAGTTTTGCAAGACAAAGAATTTTTGTATAGGAAAATATATCTCCAGAAAATCAAAATAAATTTTTTCAGTTTTGAATTAATTAGGAAATTCATTCAAGGCAACAATCGAAAGGACAATCTGTATGAAGTCCAGAATAACATCCAGATTCATCACGAATCAGTTACGAATTTTTCACAATCAACGTGGAGCAATCAAAAAAGGGAACTGCAAAAATCAGATCATATCATATCGAGTAAATCAGAGTGTTTAGGGTTTCTATTTATCCTATATATACACCATTAAATCATTGGCAATTTGTACTGAAAAATCAAAGCGTCATTTCAAATAATAGAGATATCAAATTCAGATTAATTCACAATATTTTTCGATTTCCACATATTCTCCAAATCAGATAACATTCGATCGAGAAAGCAACACAAAGCATTGGAGTGATCAAAGAAATCACGACATCATTTCTTCAAACATTGATATGATTTAGGGTAGATTGGAGAAGCCCTAGTTTATCGCCTCCACCTATTTTGACTCCCAGAAGAGAAAGTGAACGGGACTAATTAACACGGTAGCACACACAAGTGAAAGTGGTCGGCCAAGACAAATTAGAAAGGGGGGTTTTTAAACTCCTTTTATTTTTAAGTGCTAGGGTTTCATTTGTTTAACTTTTGTTGTATTTTCAATTTCATTTGTAAACCATCCAAACAGTTTCTAGAGTCTGTAAAATCTAGGGAATCTAATTAGTGTTTTAACTGGCAGTTTACTAGGGTCTGTAAAAACTAGGGTTTATAGGTTATGGTTTTGTAATCTGGGGAAATCTAATCTAGGGGATATAAATCAGTCTAGGGTTTTGAGTGTAGGGTTAGAATAGGAGTGAGGGGTTCGCGAGTTTAGATGGTCTTATAAGCGGGATCTGTTGTAACAACCCTGATTTTCAGGATTACCTGTTGAATTAATTAAAATAATTATCATATCCCAATTGGGGATTGAATGATGACTTAAAAAATATAAACAAGCCTAGACTATTTAATCCTTGATGATTAAATAGAAAAGTTTTGTTATATGTGTGCTATGACCATTTGAAGAATAATAATAGATGACATAAAATATGGAATTTCTTGGTTTGTAATTAACGCAATGAAATAGTTGATACTAAAAATAATGTTTAAAATTTAACAACGTACGTTAAAATGGCGTTAGTAAATTTGTGTAAGCTTAAGCATATTTGGAAAAAGGGTGAAAACATGTTTTTATATGTTAAATATAAGCTAAATATATAAATTAGTGTTAAAATAAGTAACTAAGGGATGATTTTAGATGAAATTAAAACATGGGGGCTTAATGACAGTTTTCCAGGAAATATCTGGAAACTAAGAAAGAGGAAAAAAATGTACGATGCTCTCACTTCTTCTTCCTCGTAGCTTTCCTCTTAAAACTGAGAAAACATTCAGAAAAAAATGAAATTGTTAATCCCCTCTCCAAATCAAATAATAATCTGAAATTCCACCCCAAATTAAAGGATTAGACTTTAATTCAACCTCTCCTACAGGTAATCTCGAAGAATCATGAGAATTTCATTAGATTTTGTGGATTTTGTTCACTGTAATATTCAGCTTTGCTTCCATGTCTCTTTTTTTTTGTTTCAGTGCGCCCTCGAAGGCAATTCCAAGGAAAAAGCTCTCAAATTTCTCCAATCCATGCCTAGTTGATGCTGAAATCAAAGGTGAGTTATATTTTCAAAACTCACTCTTCTAGACTAAGATTATTTTTATGTGAATGAAGCAGAAATTGTTTGCTGTGAAAAAAATTGTTCAATTTTTGTTTGCGGTGAAATTTCAGCCGAAATACTCATTGTTTATGGATATTACATAGTTTTTGGTTTTACACCGGTTAAACGCAGACTCTGATATTTCTATGTATATTTTGGAAGAAAATGTTATATGTATATTGTAGTACATTTGACTACATGTATATTCTACTATGTACGCACTCTGATTGTACTTGTATCGTGATATGCGGGTAGTTCTGTGATATGTGATGACGTTTGTTATAATTTGTTTTGAATACAATCCACATCTATTGTAGTATTGTTAAATCTTGCATTGAATACGTCAAACGAGATTAAAAATTTTGGCGTGTTTAATACTTGATTAAGACAAAATTACGAATGACTGCCCCTAACAAGCCATATTCTTCGTTCTATTAGACAATATTCCTTGTGAATATTCTTTAATAGCACGGGTATAGCGGTGGGGATGTTACATTATGGTATCAGAGACCAGTTCAGAACAAAGTAGAACAAACATAGAACAACAATCACATTACAGTGCAAACAAATGTACTACAAGTGGAACATCATACCCAATCAGAGTATGCGCCAAATGGATTCTTATCTTTTGTTCTCAAGGGTAGATATTAATTGGGATACTTCTAGGAATGCCTTATAATTTCGTTGTATTTTAAGCTGAAATTGTATTAAAATATCTTACCCTGTGAATAATCTCTATCTTATTTGAAATTAAAGGTTATGGTTGGAAGAGACACTGAGTCATCCATACCTCCGGCCATTGAGCCGTCCAGTGGTACACAACCTAGTGGGGTTATCATGTCTACCGATCAAATTCTTGAGCTTATTAGAAGCACTAAGCCTCCTCCACCAGCCTGATCTTCTCCTCCGTGCAAGTCATTATTTTGCGCGCATGTGTAGCGACTTTATTCATCTCGGGGTCAAGCCATTCAAAGGCTCCGAGACAGTTCTTGAGGTTCAGGCCTGGCTCCGTACATGCGAGCATCTTTACTCGCATAGATATTTCGAGTCACAATTGCATTCTTGTTGCATCTAGTATGTTACAGGAACATGCATTGCGTTGGTATAAGCTCCTTGTTGTAGAGTTGGATGAGGCAACCTTAGAGTTGTCCCAGTTTAAGCAGTGATTTGAGCTTAAATTTGTTCCAGAGTCAGAGAAGTCCATTCTTGCTCGACGTTTCCTTGAGCTTAAGCAAGGAAAGTCATTTGTTTCAGAGTATGTTGCATCCTTTGAGGGCTTGTCTAAGTATGGCCTTGAGCATATTAGCACTTCCTACAAGAAGAACCTCAAGATTGCTTCGGGTTTGAAGAAATATTTGAAGATGTCGCTCATGTTACAACTCAAGTTATCTTTTGAAGAGTTGGCTGATGCAGCCTTTCATTTCGAGGTCGTGGAAAAGGAGAAAGATAGCAGTGATGAAGATGATGTTCGTCATAACCCTCTCAAGAAGAAGTTTCCATGTAAAAAGTCTGTGTCCTTCCCTCCTTAGAAGAAGCAACATACTAGCTCTAATTATCAGCCTAAAGCAAACCCTCAGACTCGTACTTCATCTTAGCGAGCATGCTTCAATTGTGGAGCTTCAGACCATTTTATCCGTGAGTGTCCGAAGCCACTTTTCTTCCGCAAATGCAAGCAAGAGGGACATTGGGGCAGCCAATGTCCTAAATTTTCGAAAGGGATGAAAGCTGGAAAACTCAATGTGGTCGATGCTTGTGAACGTTCTTCATGGGCCCAAGGTATTTCTCCATCTATTATTGAAGCTTCTATTTAATTTCATGATCGTTCCATATGGTTTCTCTTCGATACGGGTGCGTCGCATTCATTTGTATCGAAGCAACTCGTCGATGATTTTCAGTAGCATGTTTCTTGCTTAGTGACTTCATTGAGGATTGCAAATCCCATTGGGGGATTAGCGACCCTTAGTTTATTATGTGAGGATGTAGAAATAATTTTATGTAGCTTCTTTTTCCATGCGATCTACACGTTATTTAGTATTTGGAGTTTGATATATTTTGGGCATGGACTGGCTCGTACGATACGAAGCCAGGATTCTTTGTTTAGAGCGGATATTACTTCTTCATCATCCAGATTCTTCCTCTCAGTTATCTCTAGTACTTCGGGATATCGATAAGGATTCCAAAGCATCTTTGTTTTCTCTTGAGTCACAAGACAACATTGATATTTCTCAAATTCCAGTTGTATGCGACTTTGTCGATGTCTTCGAGCCTGTTTCAGGCGTGCCACCCAAGCGGGACGTAGAGTTCCGTACTGATTTTGTGCCTGGTGCACAACTTGTTAATTGACTGCCTACTATAATCTCTACTAAGGAGAATGAGGAACTCAAGAAGCAACTTCTCGAGCTTGAGTCAAAGCAGTTCATCCAGTCTAGTTCTTCACCATGGGGTGCCACGGTTGTGTTCATGAGGAAGTCTTATGGGACTTGCAACAACCCGTATTTTCAATAACCTGTTATAACGTAAATCGAGGCAGAATTTAATTCAAAAATCTGAATCAAGGGAAACGGGCTATTCCATTGCGTTCGTCTCGGAAAAATACGCGAAATAGAGTCCGAGTTTTCGAGAATCGGAGTCCGTATAACCCGATTAAGGCCCAACGAAGTTTTCAGAAAATTCAAAGTAAAAACAGATTTCAAATTCAAGTTTGAATTTGAAAATTAGGTCAGATTGGGCTAGGCGGGAAAAATCCAGCCAGAGCACCCAAGTCGACAGGCCTGTCGACTTGGGAGTCGACTTGGTTGGACCCAAGTCGACAGCCCTGTCGACTTGGTCCAGCCGGGCTGTTTAGCCTGGTGCACCATTTTGAGATTGTGTTGAGCTTGGGGGCCAGATTCGGTTTTAAGGGCTGAGATTGGAACTAGGGTTTAATCCTATGGCCTAAAACACTTGCCTAATCTATAAATAAGACCCTAACCTAACCCTAAATCATCATTACTCATTATAGTAACTAAACTATGGCAAAATCAATCCTCTCATGGCCTCCACTCTCTTCACAAAATTCCTAAATAAATTTCTATGAGATTTTCCATGCATACAAGTGTTTTCAAACTTGTATGAGCATCATTAGCTTGCATTCAAGTCAAGTTTCTATATTTGCATCATAAAGAAAGAGTTTTGATCATGTTGGCTCAAGGGTTTTTATGTTAGAGCTTGCATTTTGAGTCTATTTGATTTCATAAGGGCTTTGTCATATTTTTGTGACTTCTTAAGCATTGTAAGCCCTATTCTACTTTCATACTTAAACTCTAAAGTTAAATGTATGATATGCAAGTTTACTATGCTATGGTATGCAACTTTATCATGTTGTAATATGCAAGTTTATATGCAAGTTTACTATGCTATGGTATGCAAGTTTGTCATGTTGTAATATGCAAGTTTGTATGCAAGTATGCCATGTTATGATATGCAAGTATGTTTTGCAAGTTTGGGATGATCATCTTGTTCATGTTATCATGTTATGCAAGCTTATCTTGAGTATGTGAACATAAAGCTTCAAGCTTTATGCTAAAGGTTGCATTTTGGCAACATGTAAGTTATCATATCTCTTATGATAACTTGCATGTGAGGCTAAATGCGAACTTATGGCCATTTCTACATGTCATTTAGCACCATGTATCACCAATATGCTAAGTTTGGTTTTATGCATGCTTTTGAGGCCTAAAAATGTAATATGCAAGTGTATGAACATATGAACATTTCATATGCCACCATGTTGAACTTGTGGCTTCAACACCTTTATGTCGAGATTATGCCAAGTTCCCTCTTTCTATCCTTTATGCGCTATTGCGATATGTAAGCGATGGGATTGCGTTTGGGGTTGGGTAAACTTAAAAGACATAAAAACATAAGCTTGGGAATTTACCTATTAAGTTAGGTCTACCCATTGGGAATTTACCTATTAAGTTAGGTCTACCCAATTGCTTGAAAACTAGTAATGTGATTTGGAAACATGATGGACATGACACTTAGAAAATATAAGTGTGACCAACTCGAGGTTGGGTTGAGTTTGTAGCGTAAACCTACCCGGGACCGACCGGCTTAACTAGTTGCTACAAACAATAGGACCCAATGTGAGAAGTTGGTCATGTTGTACCTTGAACCCGAGGTTAGACCAAGTTGTGGTGTAAAGCTACCCGGAACCGACCGGCTTAACTAGTAACCGCAACAAAGTCTAATGTGAGAGGTTAAGGCGCATTAAATTAATTAATGCCTCATGATTAGGGTTAAGTCATGGACCGCTTGAATACTTAACCAATTAAACACGATGGGTTGGTAGGGTTAAGTCATGAACCTTGGGTACACTTAACCAACTTCGTACTTGAATGGGTTGGGTTAACCACGTTTAACCCATTAAGGAAACCCTAGTTACGTGGTCCTTTGCACCAGTAACCCTCTTAGTTGTATCATGATACCCTAGGGACTAGGCTAGGGAGGGGCTCGATTACTGGATGCCATGTAAGCGACCAAAACGACGGCTGAGTAGGTGCGCCGGTGTAGGTTCAGGCGGGCCATGGTCGTGCACATGGTCCGAAGTTGAAAAAAACAGGCACGGGCACCAGTAGGTTTAGACTGTGCGTGCATTGATTTGTGTCAGTGGTCGACACCCTAGGACTTGATACACCCTAGGGTGGACCTAGCACAGTTTAGCTACACTTCGTAGTTGGGCCGTATGACACCGACACTTGACGAGTTAGGCTTATAGGGAGCCGATCGACTAGACCGTGCTAGTTGGACCTTGGTTTAGGTCATTCATGATGTTGGGCCAAACTTGGGCCTGGGGATCACTTCTTGTTTACACTTTGGACCTCGTATTGGGGTCACTACATGTTATGGGGCCAAAGCTTGGGCCAAGGGATCAATACTTGTTTATTCAAGTCATGTTAGTTTGCTAGTACACCTGTGGTGCAAAAACCTTAAACCTGATTATGCGATGACACCTTTATCTACCTTGTTAGTTAATCATCATGCTAGTATGTTGTTATCCTTATGTTCATCCCTACTGCTCATGCTAGTTAACTTTACCAGTTTACATTGATTGTAGTAGGGCTTACTCAGTCTTTTTGGCTGACCCGTTTTCTTTCGCCTCTTTTCTTCCGTTCCCCCCCCCCCCCCCAGGTTCTCAGGGAGGGAATACTGGAGCTTAGCTTGGATTTCTGATCGCTTGCTTGTGGTATTTTAGCTCATGTACGGTCTTGGCATGAAGCTAGCTATGGTTATCACTTATTTTGGGGATAGTACTTATGTATTCCAGTTTTTCAGTGATGTTGTTTTTATCTAGACTTGTTTATTTGGAAAGTTGACATTATGATGTACCAGACTTGTTTTGAAATGGTTTAAAATCTTCCGCTGTTTTATCTATGTTATTTACTCTGTTTACATATATACATATGTTCTTGTTCTGCCTTGATATATCATTATGCATGTTTACCTGATTCAAACGCCCCTCCAAAGTCAGAGTGCTTGCAAGAGTCACCCTGGCGGAGGTGGGGTGTTACAGGACTCTTAGGCTTTGCATCGATTATCGCATGCTCAATGAGTTAACCATCAAGAATCGCTATCCATTGCCGAGGATAGATGATATGTTTGATCAACATAGTGGTGCCAAAATCTTTTCTCATCTAGACTTGGCTATAGGTTTCCAGCAGCTACGAGTTGCGGAGGACTGCATTCCTCTTACAGCATTCCGCACTTGCTATGGTTCTTACAAGTGGCTCGTCATGCAGTTCGGTTTGAGTAATGCCCTGGATTTGTTTGTCAATTTGATGAATCGAGTATTTAAGGAATACCTTGATAAATTTGTCTTGGTGTTTATTGATGATATTCTGGTTTATTCTAAGTCTGAAGATGAACACGCAAATCATTTGCGTATAGTTTTGAGCACATTTAGTCATCATCAGCTAAAGGCTAAGTTTTCCATATGCCACTTTTGGGAGAGGCAAGTCCGCTTTCTTGGACAAGTTGTTTCTGCTGAGGGTATCTCTACTGATCCATCTAAGGTCGAGGCCATCCAGAATTGGAAGAGGCCCGAAAATATCCATGAGCACAGTTTTCTTGGTTTGGCTGGTTATTATCGCAGTTTCATTCGGGACTTCTCACGTATTGTATTACCTTTGACGAGTTTGACTCGCAAATGCATTCAGTTCAATTGGTATGATAAATGTGAGGCTTCTTTTCAGAAACTAAAGGACCTCCTCACACAAGCTCCTATTTTACTAGTTCCCGATGGGAATCAAGATCTTAATTGGTATGATAAATGTGTGTACCTCCTCACACAAGCTTCTTTTCAGATACTTGAGGGACTTATGCTGATGCAAAAAGATCGTGTTATTGCATATGCTTCAAGGCAGCTGCGTCCGAACGGGGTTCGGAATGCAACCCATGATCTAGAGCTTGCATCCATTGTCCTCGCATTGAAGATATGGCGTCATTGTCTTTTGGGGGAGCGGTTCACATTATACACCGACCATAAGTCCCTCAAGTATCTTTTCTCGCAGAAAGAGCTCAATGTGGGGAAACAGCGGTGGTTAGAGTTCCTTGCCTCATATGACTTCGACATTCAGTACACCCCCAGCAAGGGGAATCGAGTTGCAGATGCGCTTACCGGTAAACACTCGGCAGTCGAATCGATGATGTTAGCCGAGTGGGATACTCTAGAGTCTCTTTCACAGTTCGATGTTTGTATTCGATCCCCATCATCTGATTCTCCTGTTTTATTATTTGGTATGGAAGCTCGTCCATCCTTGCTAGATCGTATTCATGAGGCTCAGAGGCAAGATAATGATTTAGTGCGCCTTATTCGTTGTGTGAGGGTGATTCCCAAGATAATGAGTTGAGGGATCACAACCTAGATTCTCGTGGTTGTCTTCGCATTAAGAACCGTCTTGTTGTCCCAGCTGACTGTTCACTTAGGCGTGACATTCTTGATGAGTGTCATTGCACTAAGTATTCTATCCATCCTTGAAGCAATAAAATGTATGCTGATATGTCTCAACTATATTACTGGAAGGGCTTGAAGCATGATGTTGCGATATATGTTAGCAAGTGTATGACTTGCCAGTTGGTTAAGGATGAGCATCAACGGCCTTTTGGTCTTTTACAGCCTCTTGAGATCCCTATATGGAAATGGGATCAGATCTCTATGGATTTCATTGATGGCCTACCCCGTTCGAGGTGGGTTATTCTAGTGTTCGGGTTATCATCGATCGACTTACTAAATCTGCTCTTTTCATCCGTATTATGTCTAATAGGGATGCTCCACTTCTTGCCAAGTTGTATGTTAAAGAATTCGTTCATCTTCATGGTATTCCAACATATATTGATTTTTATCATGACCCCATTTTTACCAGTCGTTTTTGGAGTTGTTTGCATCAAGCTTTGTGTATGAAGTTTAACTTTTCTACAGCCTATCATCCTCAGTCCGACGGACAGACTGAGCGAGTCAACCATATTTTAGAAGACCTTCTTCATGCTTGTATTCTCGACTTCGGTGGTTCTTCGGAAGACCACCTACCTCTCGTAGAGTTTTCTTATAACAACAGCTTTCAGGCATCTATTGGCATGGCACCATTCGAGGCTTTGTACGGTAGACCATGTCGGTCTCCCTCTTGTTGGTTAGAGTCAGGGGAGAAGTTTATTCTTGGTCTTAACTCCATTTGTAATTCTTCTTAGAATATTTCCATCATTTGACAAAGAATGAGAGAGGCACAGAGCAGGAAAAAGTCCTACACAAACAACCGTAGAAACCTCTCGAGTTTTCAGTTGGTGATCTTGTCTTTATTCGAGTTTCTCCGCTAAAGGGAGTTATGCATTTTGGTTCAACAGTGATGTTGGCGCCTCAATTTATTGAGCCATTTCCTATCACAGAGCACATCGGATCTGTTGCTTATTGAGTTTCTCTTCCTGATCATCTGTCGGGTGTTCATGATGTATTCCACGTATCCCAGCTTAGAAAGTATTTAAGAGAGTCAGATTCTGTTATTGATTCTTCCAAGCTATTAAATGTAGAGATTTCTCCCAATCCATCAATTGCTCAACAGCCGATTCGAGTTCTTGATTCAGAGGTGAGGCGCCTTCGGAACAAGAATATTTCTCTTGTGAAAGTACAATGGTCGCAAAATCCGAAAGACTGTACCTGGGAAACCAGGGAATCTATTGAGCGGCTATATCCTGATTTGCTTGCTTCTCACAACGAAGGTGAGAATTTATCTAATATTCTTATGCTTCTCTTATCTTGTGTCATGTACATGTACATCCCGCGCATGTGCAAATCTTGGATACTTATGTTTTGAATTAGTTATTTAGACTAGACCCTAAGGAAATTGCGGGGATGCAATTTTGGTATGGGGGAAGTCTGTATTAACCCTGATCTTCGGGATTACCTGTTGAATTAATTAAAATAGTTATCATATCCCAATTGGGGATTGAATGATGACTTAAAAAATATACATAAGCCTAGAATATTTAATCCTTGATGATTAAATAGAAAAGTTTGGTTACATGGTATGTTATGACCATTTAAAGAATAATATTAAATGGCATAAAATATGGAATTTCTTGGTTTGTAATTAACGCAATGAAATAGTTGATACTAAAATTAATGTTTAAAATTTAACAATGCACGTTAAAACTACATTTGTAGATTTGTGTAAGCTTAAGTATATTTGAAAAAAAAAGGGTGAAAACATGTTTTTATATGTCAAATATAAGCTAATATATGTAAATTAATGTTAAAATAAGTAACTTAGGGCTGATTTGAGAGGAAATAAAAACACGGATGGCTTAATGATAGTTTTGTAGGAAATATCTGGAAACTAAGAAAGAGGGAAAAATGTACGGTGTTCTCACTTCTTCTTCCCCGTAGCTTTCTTCTGAAAACTGAGAAAACATTGAGAAAAAAATGAAATTGTCAATCCCCTCTCCAAACAAATAATAATCTGAAAATCCACCCCAAATTAAAGGGTTAGACTTTGATTCAACCTCTACTACAGGTAAACTCGAAGAATCATGAGAGTTTCATCGGATTTTGTGGATTTTGTTCACTGTAATATTCAACTTTGCTTGCATGTCTCTTTTTTTGTTTCAACGCGCTCTTGAAGGCAACTCCAAGGTAAAAAGCTCTCAAATTTCTCCAATCCGAGCCTAGTTGTTGCTGAAATCAAAGGTGAGTTATATTTACGAAAGTCAATCTTCTAGACTAAGATTTTTTTTATGTGAATGATGCTGAAATTGTTTGCTGTAAACAAAATTTGTTCAATTTTTGTTTGTGGTGAAATTTCAGCTGACTTGTGCTGAAACTCACTCTTCTTATTTATGCATAGTTGGCTGACTTGTAGTGAATCGACGTGTGAGAACATGTGGTATGTGACACATTGTCACCACTGTTCGGGTTTGTGGGTTGATGGCGTATATAGAACCATTGTCTAAACTGAGAAGTCATGGGCGACAATCTCCTTATTAGTACTAGATAGTCCTGAGTGGCTATCGAGGTAGTCCCGAGCGACTATTTTCTTACCAGTACTAGATAGTCCTGAGCGGATATCGGGGTAGTCCCGAGCGTCTATCCTATTAGACCTGAGAGCCTAGCTTATGGAGATCTGAGTATCTTCCATTGTAGGCGTCAAAAAATGTTTTGTACTGGTATATGATATTTCCAGTGCACTTGCGGCGTTGATGAGTCTCGCCAATGTTGATATGAAACCATATGATCTTTTTATGGTTTTTCTTATATTTTGATATGAATTACATATATGATCCTTGTTTATGATTTCATCATGTTATTTTATTTTGATGTCCTATGAGATATCATGTGTTTCCGATATTTTGATGATTTCATAATGCGTTATAACCCTTGTATGGGATTCACTTGAGAAGATTAGGTTGTCATTCGCATATGTACATATATGGTAATGCTTTCATAATATTTAGCCATGAGGCATTAATCATTAATGATAATATTTGAATGAAACTAATAATTAGGTTTTGCCTAGAATGATATTTTGAGTCACTTATAACATATACCTAAATGTTTTACTCTTATACTTATTGTTGAGTCAAGGAATTCAAGATGTTTTAATCAATGACAAGGAGAAATTCAAGATCGACAAAAAGAAGAGATTCGATGGTATTCTATGTTAGAGGTTGATTATTTAGTGTTTAGTTGAGTTATATTTGTTAAAATCTATCCTCAAATAATCATATACCTCAATTTTTTTTTTGAATATATATGTGAATATATGTATGCACATTCATTGTGCATACTGCCTGAAACCGGTCGACCAGTTTCATTCTGGACGGTCGACCGTCATGAACGTGCACACATATATATAACGTATATATATTCAAATACCATTCTACTGGTCATTTTTTACCAGTCCACTGGTCTACGAACTGTAGCCATCTTTTCGAATAGACATCCTATTTCATCAATGGTTATGATCCTTTCTTTTCACCAAAAATCATCTCTATTCATTGCTTCTCTTCACCAATGATTACATCTCTCCATCCTCTATAAAAGCAACATGAAATCATCATTTTAATTACAACAATTCTTTCTATTCTTGCTATCTAAGTGCTGATTTCATTCTTACTCTTTAAAAGCATTCAAAAGCTCACTATTCTCATATATCGTTATTTGAATCCTTGAATCTATATATTATTCTTTTGATTCAAACACGATATCATCTTCCAAATCTTCATAATATCAAAATCATATTTGAGGATAAGATTATAGGAAGGTTGTACAAGAATTGACAAATTCGTGTTATTAAGAACACACATTGTCAAACTACAAGTTTATATCTTGTTTGAAGTCCTCGATGTTGTAAGAGGTGAGTTGTGAAGTCTTCGTGTTGATAGAGGCGTGAAATCCCGTTCGGCTGCTCGGGTGTTGTGAATCTGTTTTCCTCAGGGTTAAGTGAGGATAGTTTTTAGTGAAATTCCAAATAGGAGATCTGGGACTGGACGTAGGACGGTGCTCCGAACCAGTATAAAAATCCCTGATGTGATTTTTCTATTACTGCATTTACTTATCTGTGATATTGCTACTGTGAGATCTTTCTTAGTATATATCATATATTCCGCATATCCATATTACTGATCCTGCCTAAAGTCGTCTATCGACAATTTCATTTGGTATCAGAGAAAGGTCATCTCATAACCGTAACACAGTTATTTGATATATTCTAGTAATATGGCAAATAACGCAAGCACTAATAACACCACTTACATAGAAGGTCAGTCAACACAAAGACCTCCTTTCTTTAATGGCCTAAACTATAGCTATTGGGCAACACGTATGGCTTTTTATATGCAATCAACAAGTTATGATGCTTTGAATGCTACTCAGAAAGAAATAGCCAATCCAACAAATGAGTATGCAGAACGGACAGCTGCTGAGAAAACCGCAGCTGCTGTAAATGCAAAAGCAATAAATATGTTGTTTTGTGCATTAGATCAAAACGAATATAACCGTGTTAGTATCTGTACCTCTGCATATCAAATTTGGAAAACGCTAGAAACCACTCATGAAGGTACTAACAAGGTTAAACAAGCAAAAATAGCTTTGTTGAAAAGTCAATTTCAAAATGAAGCCGAATGAAACAATCAATGAGATGTATTCAAGGTTTCAAACCATTCATCATGCTCTTATCGGTTTAGGACAAAAATATTCTGATTTTAAGGTAGTTTCAACAGTCCTACATTCACTGACTAATGAATGGGAAGGAAAAGTATTAGCAATAGAAGAAGCTAATGATCTTTCCACCATGAAGCCAGATGAATTGATAGGAAATCTTATGTCCTATGAAGCTAACTTGCAGGCTCGAAAAGAACAAAAAGAAGAAAAGAAAAATGTAGCTTTTCATGCTAAGAAAGATGAAGACGTCTCAGATTCCGAAGATGAGGATCTAGCATTCATTGCAAAAGGATTCAAAAAATTCTTAAAGCAACGAAAAGCTAGTCGATACAACATAAAGAAGTTCAGATCAAATAAGCCATCATCATCAAATGTAGAATGCTTTAACTGTCATAAGAAGGGACACATGCAAAAGGATTGTCCAGAACAAAAGAAGAAGACAAAAAATGACAAGTTCAAACACAAAAAGGACAAGTCAAAGAAACGGGCATTCTCAGTGACATGGGATGATTTAGACTCATCTTCATCTGATAGTGAAAGTGACTCAGACAATGAACAAGCTAATGTATGCTTTATGGCTAAAGAAGATGAGGTACAAATTCTGACTTTTGAAGAAATTCTAGATATAAATGCTGAGTTAATGTATAAATTTAAAGATGTAAAATGACAATGCAAGCAAGCTCAAGCTGATTTAAGTAGAGCAGAATTTGAACGAGATATGTTAAAAGACGAGAAGAAAATATTAGAGGAGGAACTTGAAAAAGCTCAAGAATCATCATCTAATATTGATTCTCAACTATCTCTTTTGAGTCAAGAAATTGAAACTCAAAAAGAGAAAAATGATGCTCTAACTACCGAAAATCATGAGCTTAAGGCAAAAGTCAAGATGTTAGACCTTGAAAAAGCTAGTTTACAAACAAAGTTAGACGACATTACTCAAAATGTGTCTAACATTAACAAAGGTCGAGAAAATTTGACAAAAGTTATTGAAAGTTCACAAACTGCTACAAATAAACAAGGTTTGGGATATAAGAAACAAGTTATCAAGAAACATCTTTGTAAAAGAAAAAGGAAAAATAAGGAAGTACGAGAAACTAAAGCTAAGAAAAATCTTAGTTTATTATATTCCAAACCAAAACCGATTGTGAAATTTCAAAAGAAGAATGTCAAATCTATAAAAATGAGGGTTTCTAAAACAAATAACAATTTGATTAGGAACAAATACATTCAAAATTTTTTGAGTTCTATGCATCATAATCCAAATTATGTATATAAAGGGGATACCGGACCCGTATGGGTTTGGACTCCTAAGACCTAACTCTTAGGACCCTATAAAAAGGTGGGTACCATGGACTTAATTTTATTTTTTGCAGGTCCCACTTAAGAAAAGAGGAAAGTGGATACTAGACAGTGGTTGCTCGAAGCATATGACTGGAGACAAGAGCTTATTAACAAATATCACTTATTCGGATGGTGGCTCAGTCACTTTTGGAGATAATTCAAAAGGCTATATCATCGGCAAAAGCGATGTGAGCAATTACAGTACATCAAACTTACCTCTTATTACTAATGTCATGCTAGTTAGGAATTTGAAACATAATTTACTAAGTATCAGTCAATTTTGCGACAATGGTTTTATCATTTGTTTTTCGGACAATAAATGTAGTATTTTCGATAAAGATCGAAATATAGCTTTTGAAGGATATAGAGACAGAAACATCTATATTCTGAATACGAATACCAATCATAATTCATGGCTATGGCACAAACGTTTCTGTCACATAAACTTCAGAACTATTGACAAGTTAGCCAAGAATGATCTAGTTAAAGGACTACCCAAAGTAAGCTTTAAGGTTGATAATCTTTGTGATGCATGTCAGATAGGAAAATTGACCAAATCGTCTTTCAAATCCAAGAAAGTCATATCAACGTTACAACCATTAGAGCTATTACATATGGATTTATTTGGACCAACACAGGTTCAGTAAATAAATCATAATCGTTATGTGTTTGTAATTGTTGACGATTACTCTCGATATACATTGGTAATTTTCATGAAAAACAAAGGTGACACTTTCAAACATTTCAAATCGTTCGTCAAAAGAATTCAAAAATCAAAAGGGCTTAAAGTTAAAAACATAAGAAGTGATCATGGCGGAGAGTTCGAAAATAATGATTTTGAACATTTTTGCACAAACAAAAGGTATAAATAATTTTTTGTTTCCTAGAACTCCACAACAAGACGGAGTTGTAGAATGGAAAAATCGGACTTTACAAGAATGTGCAAGAACTTTATTAAATGGATATACTCTACCAAAACATTTTTGGGCAGAAGTTGTTGCAACTACGTGTTATGTTTTGAATCGTGTATCTATTCGACCTCTGATCAAAAATACATCCTATGAGCTATTTAATCAAATAAAACCAAATATCTCATATTTCAAAGTTTTCGGTTCTAAATGCTTTATTTTAAATACGAAAGACCATCTTGGAAAATTTGATTCCAAATCCGATGAAGGTATATTTGTCGGATACTCGGAACGAAGAAAGGCCTATCTTATATTTAACAAGAGAACTAAAACTATTGAAGAATCACTTCATGTTTCTTTTGATGAATTCTTTAAATCATCTCATATCGTATCAGATGACGAAGAAACCATAGTCACTGATAATCCTGTCATCACAAATAACGACTCTGACTCAGAAATTGTTGATGATATCCCTCAACCTGCTGTGATACCTTCTCCACCAAGATTTAGATCTCCTCCGAGAATTCTAAGAGATCATCCAGTTCAAAATGTTATTGGAGAAGTAACATCAAAAATTAGAACAAGAAGTCAACTAAATCAAATGGGTCATGTCGCATTCCTTTCAAATATCGAACCTAAGAATCCGAGAGAAGTTGCTACTGATGATTACTGGATCATTGCCATGCAAGAAGAACTAAATCAGTTCGAGCGCAATGATGTCTGGGAACTTGTTCAAAGACGGACTGATCAGTCAGTCATTGGTACGAAATGGGTCTATGAAAATAAGGCTGACGAACAAGGAAATATAACCAGAAATAAAGCAAGATAATAGCACAAGGATATAATCAGGAAGAAGGTATCGATTATGAAGAAACCTTTGCTCCAGTAGCTCGATTAGAAGCTATTCGAATTTTACTGTCCTTTGCTTGTCATCATGATTTTAAACTTTATCACATGGATGTCAAAAGTGCATTTTTAAATTGATTTATCAAAGAGAATGTATATGTCGAACAAACCTCCTTTGTTCGTACAGGAGAAATATCATGATCACGTATTTAAACTTAAGAAAGCTTTATATGGATTGAAACAAGCACCTCGTGCTTGGTATGAACGATTAAGAAGCTATCTTATCGATTCTGGATTTCAAATTGGTAAAGTTGATCAGAGTCTATTTATTAAACATTCTTAAAAAGATATATTATTTATCCAAATATATGTAGACGACATTATCTTTGGTTCAACAAACGACGAACTTTGCAAAGAGTTTGCAAAATATTATGACCAAAGAATTTGAAATGTCTCATATAGGATAACTATCGTATTTCCTTGGTCTTCAAATCAAAAAACTTTCTAACGGTATTTTTATTAGTCAAGAAAAATACTTTGGAAACTTAGTTAAACGCTTCGGTTTAGAAAATACCTCTGGTAAACCAACTCCTATGAGTACGACCACACATCTTAAAAAAGATGAACATGGTAAGAATGTTGACCTGAAGTTATATAGAAGCACGATTGGTTCTCTCCTTTATCTTACCGTGAGTCGTCCTGATATTATGATGAGTGTTTGTTTATGTGCAAGGTTTCAAGCTAATCCAAAAGAATCACATTTATGAGCTGTAAAACGAATAATACGATATCTAAATAACACCAAAGACTTTGGTCTTTTCTACCCAAAACATTGTCCATTTGAATTAGTATCGTATAGCGATGCTGATTTCAGTGGCTCTCGCACGGATAGAAAGAGTACAAGTGGTACATGCCATTTTGGAAAATCACTTGTCTCTTGATTTAGTAAGAAACAAAATTGCGTTTCACTCTCGACATGTGAAGCTGAATACATATCAGCTGCTCTAGCTTGTACTCAAGTTTTATATATGCAAAAAACACTTCGAGATTTCGATATTCATTTATCAAAGTCCATCATATATTTTGATAACACAAGCGCAATCAATTTATCAAAAAACCCAGTCAATCATTCCCGAACAAAGCACATTGATATTCGACATCATTTCTTAAGAGATAATATTGAAAAAGGAACAATATGTCTCGAATTTGTCCAGACTGACAACCAATTAGCAGACATTTTTACCAAGCCTCTACTCGAATCTAGTTTTATCTCTTTACGTGGAGAGCTCGGCTTGATTTCTAGAAACGAACTTGGTGTAGAATATATATATATATATATATATACACACACTATTGAGTTCTTCTCTTGCCGGTACATTCATTTGTTTTTTAACTTAGCTAATTAATAGTCTTTTACTATTATTAGCAATTCATTTTGAGCTTTACAAACTTTGAGTGGTTCATATTCTCTGAATGCTTTCCATCCATTACTTCCTACTTCATAAAAGCTATAAATACATACTCCTTCTTATTGTTTTCTGCATCACTTTCTTAGTGCTTAGTTTTAACATTCTTACACAAGTCCATATACTCTTATGGCACACATATGTGATGAATGTGCTCAACGGTCTCACATCTCGGTCACTAGCTCCAAACCGGAGGAGTACTACTCTCCGGAAACACCGAAGAGCAGACCGGAATGTTCGCATACTCCTAGACATACACCCAAACCCAAACGAGCTAAGAAAGCACTATTTTGTTCTCCGGGTACGAGAGAGAAGATCAATGAAATTCATCACTACCAGATACATCAGTTGGATCTCCAGCGTCAACTGCATTATGAACAAAAACTCACATCTGATCGTTTAACTCTCTTAGAACGAATGGCGTCATTTTTCTGTAGCACGGATAGACATGGGGTACACGAACCAATACCAATGCCACACCCTCCATCTACATCTCGAAGTCCTAACTCATGGGACCGTAATTATGCGAGAAATGAAGGATCAAGAGAAAATTGGTCGCCATGGCCGCCGAGAGTTTCGAATATTCAAGAATAATCCGAAGACAAGTCATCTACCTCTCATTAAGTTATATCGTTTTTAAAACGTTTATGTTGCAAAATAATTTTTTTAGTTTTAATTCTTATTTCTGTATTTGTTTTCATAATCTTCGTTCAAAATTCATGTTTAGTTGAAATAAATTAAAGTTCTCTATTTTCCAAATTTTCAGAAACGAAAAAAACAAGCATAACAGGAACGGTCGACCGTCTGGAATAGACCAGTCAACTGATAAAGGTATCTGGAAATGTTTATTTTGTTGAACCGGTCGACCGCCTGAAAACTACCAGTCGACCGTTCAATTCTCTGGAATTTTTTTTCAACTCAAAAGTACAGCAGTCGACCATTTATAATCCACCAGTCGACCTGTAATGTTCTCTGGAATTTATTACCCCCAGGAACCAGTCGACCGTTTTTAATCCAACGGTCGACCGCAAAGTTCTCTGGAACTTATTTACCCAGGAACCAGTCGACCGGTCCAAAAATAATGGTCGACCGATCACGCGTTTTTCCAGTTTTCCCTCTCCAAATCGACACGTCGAATCATTTTTACTGCATCCTTTCACTGATTATTTATTCATCTCCTTCTCTAACTTTTGAAAAACCAAAAACCCCCCAATTCAATTTCTTTTTATTTTCAATGGCACCTCCTCAAAAGAAACCCAAAAAATCATCCTCCACTCCACTTCAACCCATAGATGATAATATCAAACAATGGCTCATGGATCCTATTGTATTGAAACGATGGAATGCTATGAAGGATTACACCATTCATGAAGGTTCTTTCATATATTTATCTGCTTTTATCCTCTATGATGTTGAAGAATCGACGGTTAAGGCTCGTATAAAATCACTACTTACTTTTGATAAGAACAACATAGAGATTAATCATATTATGATTAGGTTGTTCTATGCTAACCTTAACCTACAGAAATTCTAACCAGAAAATGCTTTTAATTGTCTTTGGTCCGTAGTTTGTGGTCATCATGTTTTCATTTCGAAGGAAAGAATGGCCATGTTTCTCAGTTCACCTAATGGTAGTCCAGAATTTTCTTCTGATTTCTGTATAGTTCACACTCGTGATAGAATCAGTCATCTTTTTATTGAGGATCATAAAACGAGTACCAAGACGATTAATTTACGATCCACGACTCGAGTTATACATCATGTTCTTACACGATCTTTATTGCCAAGGGTTGGTAATTTTGACGCGGTTTATAAAGAAAATTTCAAAGCACTTTATGCAATCTATGGAGATATTGAGATAAATTGGATAAACATGATTTTCGACGAGATCCTACTTGTGAATGACCGCACAAGGCCACACTTATTTTACAATGAATATATTATGCGGCTATTACTCGATTGTGGAGTAAAATCTTTCGAATCTAAAATCTCCAAGGCAAAGTGCATTAACAAAGTAACTCGAAAAAGGATAAGGCTTCATGACCCTTATATAAGTATTATTCCTTTTGAGCAACACCAACAACAACGTCCTCAAGAGACCACTTCTTCTACGATTCATAAACCTAAGCCCGAAGAAGTCAGGCTTCTTGACCCTTCGTCGTCAACTAAGGACCCGCTTGCACAAATTGCACAAAACCAATTCCTTCTAGAAGCTAGAGTTAAAAGAACCGACACCAAACTCAACTATTTGGATACAAAGCTTGATAAACGGTTCTCCAAGCTTAAGTCCTTCTTTTGTACTATTTGGGATGCAATTTCTTGTGCATCGTCATCCTCCTCTGCTCAAATACAAGACCCGGGAAAATGTCCCATGCCTCCTACATTTAAATGGTCAACATCTGAGGAAAGCACATCCTCAGGAAACAATGTTGGACGGAGTCGCGAGACATATGAGACCGAGGAGGAAGAAGAAGGAACCAACGGTGACGACGAATTGGAAGGAACAGAGAAATATTGCTATGCCCAAAATTTACTAAATTAAATTATACCCAATTCTTCCCGCGTTATAATCACATGTACTACGAGATTCAATCTAAGTTTCAAATGAACTTAGTATTCACAAAAGAAGGTAAAAAGGGGAGAAATAGAGAAGGAGCATAAGAATTTTCATAAGGAAAAATAGGCATGTAAAGGCATACCCAATTCAAGAATCATGTTTCAATGTTGTACATTAACAATATGTGTAGACAAGCTAAGCAATTTATACCATAGGTATAAATATTAGATAGAATTGGACTTAAGAGTCACTAATTTTTGTGTACAACATGATAAGTCCCATTATTTTAATCGCAATAGTCACATTGGCATGGGATGTACAACATGATATGTTCTATCATATCAATCACAATAATCTCATAAGCATGGTAAGTTCCATTATGTCAATCCAACAGTCTCATAGGCATGATAGGTTTTATTATGTCTGTCACAATAGTCTCATAGGCATGATAGGTGTCATTTCTTTGATCACAATAGTCTCATAGGCATAAGCAATTCAGATTCGACAAAAGGATAGGCGCGAATCAGAGTTAGGCATTGTTTTAGATTCGATTATTACAGTCATGATTTCTATTAGATGTTTAATTCTAAATAATTACTGAATTTACAGAAAAAGAATGGATCTTGTATTCTGGGATCTGATTTCTAAATTTGAAAATTTATCCCTTGATGTAGACGTTTGATTTGAAGTTCTTCTAACCGATTACTAGTTTGGATTTGATTTTCTAGTTTGGATAAGATGAAGGAGTCTAGGATAGCTTGTAGATGAACAGCATGACGGCACCATAGTTTTCGGGTTATGAGGTTAGGGTTCAGATTTAGCTACATATATAAAGATGTCTAGGATTTATTCTAACCCTTAGATTAGTCAAGGAGAAATCAGAGCCATCAAACCAAAGAGATTGTCGTCCAGCCAATCATAGCATGACACACAAGCCCTAATACCTCAGAAATTAGTAATTGGCAAATTAGAGAAGGCTGCAACAACTCAGGACTGTCAAAATTCATCATTGGAATCCGAATCAAAACGTGGTCGACTCCCTACGGGGGGGGGGGGGGGGGGGGGGGTCGACACCCCTATAAGGGGGTCGATACCTATGCCGACTCCCATATAGGGGGGTCGACACCTATGTTGACCCTCCCTGGGGGAAGGGGTTGACACCTTTGAGCGGGAAATTTCTCGCTCAGCCCGCTATGTCAATATTTTGAATTTTGAACCAGTTTTTAATTTTTATTTATTATTATATTTAATTTCTGATTAAACTTGAAATCTTCTGAACTCTGTAACTTCTTCACACGGAGTCCGATTCACGTGAACTTGGTCTCTATCTCAAGCAGAATTCCAAGACAAACGCAATGTCGTAACCCATTTCCTTTAATTCTTCTTCTAAAAATTAAGTGTTCTTAGATTTGTTATTTTAGATATTCACGGAAAATACGGGGTGTTACACACTCCTTTCGCCCTCGCCTACGGATCCGAAGCAGTCATCCCCATTGAGCTCAAGCTTCAGTCCCATCGAGTTACGTGCTTTGATCCAAGGACGAACCAGGATTTACTTCAGGGATCGCTCGAATTACTGGAGGAAAAGAGGAACAGGGCCGATATTAGAGCCGCGGCCCAGCGACAGCGAGTGTCCCGGTACTTCAATTCCAGGGTCCTCCATAAGGACCTCAACATCGGAGACCCCATACTAAAGTGGGTTTTTCCCCCACCAACAGGCGCTAGGAAGGACCATACTCCATATAGCGAAAGCTCAGCGATGGAACTTTCAGGCTCGCCATCGTCGACGGGGCTGAACTCCCAAGGGCATGGAACATCGAACATTTTCACCGCTACTTTACATAACTCAGTTTACGATTGTTCATGCTTTTCAAACAATGTTATATTAAAAAATTCAAGGCATTGTAAAGGCTATTACTGCAAACGTTATCAGTAGAAATGATGTTCAGTTTCCTATCTCCATGTTTCTTACTTCTCACGTAATGCATTTTGTTAGTTCCGACAACCAGCTTGATTCACGATTGCGACCGCTGCATCGGCACCCTAGGCACGGGAGCCGGTGTTGCCGTCCTAACCTCGATGCAAAATCAAGTCTGAAACACTTGGCTACGCCCGGCACCATGAGAACAGGAGTCGAAAACTCTACTCGAATCGCCGGCTTGCGGCTTGACCGAATATAAACAACCACTAACTCGAACCTCGGCCCAGTACCGAGGCCGAGGATAAATCGTTCCGCGTCCTAGTCCAGGCGACTTGGTGCCAATCAGCGACCGACTAAGATTAATGCAAATCTCTCTTCACCAGTTGTGGGTACTGGTCAAATCTTCGCGCAGCTACAAGACCGACCTTAAATTGTTTCTTCCCCCTTAGCTCTCAAGGCTTAGGGGCAACCCATGGCCATGATCGGACCTTACGAGCTGAAGATCGAGGCAGAAAACTATGCCGGCAAATAAGTGACGTCTGGCGGCTCGCCTTAACCCGATGAACAACGGGAGAGTCACCCACCTGGCAGACCGCACAACGCGACGCCCTATGCATTCGCTATACTTGGGTTTAACACCGAGCCACCCAAAACAGCAGGCTCACAGCCTAGTTTCGCAAACTATGGGCTTACCGAGCTTAGGGAAACTTACTGAAACCAGCGCTCTATCTCACCTCTCTAGAATAATTTACCCAGAGATGGCCCCTATTCACTTTTGTGACAAGTATAATGATAAGTATGCTTATGCAAGTACAGGACGCTGGAAAACATAAAAAGAACATCTGAACACTTGACATAAACAACGATCTTTACTAATTCAGATTTCATTTTCACATGCACACACTAAACAAACTACATGTCTAACACTTTTACTTTCTAACGACAGGGTGTACATGAGAACCGCATCGTGTCTTGAAAAACCAAAAGCGAGGGTCGTACCCGCGTAAGCTAATGGCCTACACTACCAAAATAAACGGTAACTCCTACTAAGGTTGCTAACACTAATCAGGTTTCTTCCCCTTGTGCTTGTGCTTGTTCTTTTTTGCAGATTCAACGATCGATGGTTCATCCTTGGCATCAGGCCTCTTCTTACGAGACCCGCTCTTTCCATCTCGTCCCCTCTAAGAAGTGGTCGATTCGTGAGAAGCCGAGAGACATCTCTCACCCATCCCATCGCCACTAGAGACCTAAGTAATATCTATGAAGGTGGCATGCGATGTGGGTTTGGGGGCACCCCAAGTAACGAGGCCGACCACAGCGCCACTCGTCTCCGGGACTGCCTTGCCTTCCCGCTCAACTTTGTCCCTAGCATCTTTGGTAGCCCTCCGCGCAACGAGCTTTTGGGACCTATGCGGCATGACATCACCAGCTTTGGCTTTCTCAAGGGACTCAGTAGTCCCCCGTTGTGCTTTCTCATCTTCCCTCTTATTCTGGGTCTCATCATTAGCCCTCTTCCTCTCAGCCTCCTCATCGGCTCTCTTCTTCGCGACAGGGTCAGCGGCCCTCACCTTAGCATCCGGCTTGAACTTAATTAGTATCTCCTTCCTAGAAGCCTCATTGTGCTCTCGCTTCACCTTTACTTCTTCGCTCTTATCCACCATCTTGGCTTTTTGTGCTTCCATCATAGCTACCATCGAATTCAGATCAGCCTCCACCGGACCTCTGGCATAGGAACTTTGTCCATCAACTATCTCCCCTTCATCAGTCAGACTCTCATAAAGGCTGGTGGTTAACTATATATCTGAGAATGTGTCAATCTGATCCCCTCCTCCTCCAGACTACGCTTATGTAGGCTCTCGCCCAGACTCAATCACTTGTGGAACCACGGAGGCAGGGCCCGATGTCATGGCTGGTTCAGGAAGGGATGCATGGTAAAAACACAACTGTTTAGTCCGCAAATTCAGTAATCACGTCATCCTCTAGGATGCATTGTAAAGGGAATTTACCTCTAGTCAGGGATGGAATGGAAAGAATAGAAGGGGTACTCGGTGTCGTAGGTAATGTAAATCCAGTCTCTCCAAGTCGAGGGTGATCCGGGTCATACTCAGTCGAAGTCCGAATCAAGGCTGCGGGACCGCTCACCACCACTGACTCAGAGGCTAATGGATGATAGGAGCTTGCCTCTACAAATGTCTTTGTAACCCTAACACTCTCAGATATTACAGCCTTCCCCTTCTCGGCAGCTTGCCTCTCCAGCCTCTCTCGCTCGGCATCCTCAAGCAACAATCTCTCACCCTCCTCCTGCTTCTCTCGCTCCTCAGTGGTCAAGAGATCAATCCTAAGATGTCGCTCGTCCAAGGACCCGACATCCACTTGGCGTAAATGGGCTTCGTACGGATTCAACCTCCCCCAAATTCGAGCTAGTTCATGGGGATAGTCTTGAACCGATGAAATTCCTTGGAATCTCAAAGCCTTGACATACATATAGTGGATACTCTCCTCGAAGTAGGACCCAACACAGAACTCTACATCACTCAGCCACCCTCTCAGCTACTCCGTCTCCCTTAAATATTCGGCCTTTACACCCTCGGATGCACTCAACACATCCCTGTTGCTAGCTTCAACATCCTTCTTCACTTTCAACATCGCCTCAAGCTGCCCCTTCAACTCAGCGACTTCGGCATTCTTAGCCTGCAACCTTTTGTTTTCCTCCCTCAAAGCGGCATTGTTACTCTGGAGCTCAGTAACTTCCCTAATTTCCCTTTCCATGTCAGCGCATATTTTAGACCACTCATCTGCGTTTTCAATGGTCAAGCGACTTACTGTGTCACTAAAAGTCTCACGGTCATGCGCAGCCTCTGTCCTTAAAATCGCATGGGCCTGCTTTAGCTCTGCTGTAATAACATGGTCATAGGTTAAAATTGGGAAGTACATGGGATAGCGGTTAATTAACCGCGACTCAACGAATGGACTCACCTATCTCAGTTTCCAAGTGGGCAACTGAAGTCTTTTCACCATCAGTAGTCATTTGTCAATTGATGAGTTCCAAGCTTTTCCTCTTGACCAACTCAGAAAGATGGATGGAATACTTGGTAAGTTTGTTGGCTTGGTGATACGCAGCTTGTAAATGCATCCATATCTCTCCAGATTCCCTATTAGGAGCAGGGCGGAGATCAGGGAGAGACGGCAGCTCATCAAAGTGATATTGTGGGAAGTACAACTTCAAAAATGCCTTTCTCGCCTCTATAAGAAACGTTCGAATTTGGGACTCCATTAGATTTTACATTCCCGTCGCGACCTCCATACCCGACCTTAATTGATCAAATAATAACTCCCTCCCCTTAGCGGGCTGAGCAGCAACCGAATGTGCGACAAACGGGGGAGCTGTCGAAGACAAAGGTCAATAGCCACCTACGTTGAGCCGAGTATCACCCACGGATAAGCGAATAGGAGGAGGAGGTGTTGGAGATCACCTAGATCGATCCTGGCCTCGATGCCCTCTCCCTTGTTCTGGCGGAGGTGGAGTACCATACAAACTGGTAGATCTTCGAAAACTCTCGAAGGAAGAACTCTGGGGATGCTAGCGAGCCCCGCGACCATAGCCTCGTCCACCGCGTTCTCTTGCCATTTCATCTGCTAATGAAACATGCCAAAGTTAGTCAAAGTCACCCACACAGGAAAACATCTATGCTATGCAGTGTTATGGATGTATGCCATAAGTGTTCTCTCAACAGAATAGATTGTGGTCCGCTCGAGGGAGTTAACCCATCTGTAGCACAAGTAATTTCTTCTAGGCTTGTCGTATTTGGCCATGGAGTTACTACTAGATCAAGTCTTTTTAAGTTATCGAACTGGCCTGCAGGTTCGAGCGAGGTGGTGGCTCTTGAGTGAGTGCATACCTAAAATGTCTTCGCAACCCAGTTTCAAAAAAAAAGAGATATATGATGAATGATGATCATACCTCTGGTTTCGAAATGCCGTGACACACTCACTCGTGTACATACTCCATGCATGTGCATACCGACTCACGTGCATCCACGGAGGCAACGCGCTAAGGACACTTAACGATTTGAGCACGGCGCATCCTGCAATGATGGCTCATCCGCCCCACTAAGGAGAATGAGCCACACAGCTAATTCTTATTTACCTTTTGAATTACAGGAAGAATTGATAGCTTAGATACAATCTCAACCAATATAAAGCACTTCATGTCGAAGACAAGACGTACTTTGGGGGGAAAATGTTAACTAGCTTTTTGGTCTGGTTCCTAAAAGTGCATCAGGCACGCTCAACTTAAAGAATCGCGTGATGCTGAGGCCGAAAAGGGACGCTTAGGAATGAAGGAAACAGGACCAAGAGGGGACCACACCGCACGTAACCTCAAAGCATCCAGAAAACATCCTCGAACCAAGGCCTCAGACCTCGAAGGAGTCACAAGCCTCAAGCGCCCGATCTTGAGATCCTCGCGCCCCTCTGAAGAACTTCGCACCAGGCAGGGCGCGAAATTCGCACCCAGTAGTGTGCGAAATTTCACACATGCTGGGTGCGAAATTTCGCACCCAGCATGTGTGAAATTTTTCACTCATTCCCGGGTTCGAAATCCGGGTATATGCAGGTGGCAGGTGCGAAATTCTACTAGTGGTCCCCTATCCCTACCTACTCCTACCTAATCCTACCTAATCCTTCTCCAATAAATAGCCCATGGCCTCACACTTTAAAGGGGTTGGATAGTCTCACTTGAGACCTTCCTAGAGCTTCATGAGCCTTATTAATGGCATCTCCTATTTGAGGAAGAAGGAGAATTAAATATTATTTTTCCCAAACACTTAGTATATGGCAATTATGAAAGTTAATGTAATGAGCATGGCTCTACCTTGTAATTATTGAGTGACAATAAAATTCCAACATCCTTCCAAAGTGGGCGTAGGCCTAATCCGCAGTCGAACCACTATAAATACTTGGGTAATTTACCGTTATCTTCTACTAAGTCTCGTGACCGAATTAACTATTCCTAGTAATAGGAATCTTTGGTGTTTACGATATTTTTTGCCATCATTAGCAATCAATTAGTTAGGACTAATAATATATGTCTACTCATATAAATTTAATGAATCCATATGAATCATGCACCAAGTAATAAATGTGCTCATCTGCAACAGTAGCCCAATGGTTAAGCACTTGCACCATGGTAACAGTGGGCGGGTTCGAAACCCGATGTTACACCACATATTTTCTGTGAACATTAAAGTAACAAATTAAAGTATAATCAATTTTTTAGAGAATAATTAAGGGAAATGGGTTATGCCATTACGTTCGCCTCGGAATTCTATTTGAGATAAAGTCCGAGTTTGCATAAATCGGACTTTGTATGAAGAAGTTATGGTACTTAGAAGTTTCAGGAATTTAAAATAAAACCAGCCCGAATTCAAATTTAAAGTTTCGAAATTCAAATCACACATCCGGGCTGGGCGGGAAATTTCCCGCCCAGGACCCAGGTCGACCCGGGGGTCGACCTGGGTAGAACAGGTCGACCATGGGGTCGACCTGGGGGTGACCTCCCCCATTTTCTAGATCCATGGACAAATTCGTGTTTCTGTGTTTGGACGCCCGTTCTGACCAGATTCGTTGCTCTTAATCTATTTAAACTCCCCCAAATCTCACTTTCTCTCCACACAACTTCATTTTTCCTATACTCTACCCTAATTCATATCAAAATAAATCAAAGACGGGTTTAGCTGCTCAAGTCCTACGTAGAAATCAAGTTTAGAATTCTAGTAGAGATTCAAAGGCTAATTCAACGACTTCAACAACTATTTCGAAGAATCAAATCCAATCTAAATTAGAAGTACAAATAGTCTACTTCAAGGGAGAGCTATTCAGTTTCAGAATACAGATCCTAGAATTCAAGACCCTTCGGTAATTTGTAAGTTCACGTAACTTTCAGAAATAAAAGTTAATTATGATTCTGACATTGTAATAAATCTTGATCTAAGATTGTGCTTGTCTTTCTATATCCTTTGGATCTACATCATTTATAATATTATGCCCATTCTTTGTCTCTTCTTTCCTTCTTCCCTTTTTGTTTTATAGCCAAGCTACTGCGAGCTTGAGCCAGATCTCATAAGAGATGAACGTACGTTGGAAATAAAATTGGGCATAATTGAGTTGTAACTGATTTGAGGACATAACACATGTTGTATTCGAAACATAAAGTGTATCGAACATATGACTTGGGATTTGAGGCATAAAGTATTGGACATATGACTTGAGATTGGAGGCATAAATTATTGGACATATTACTTTGGATTTGGGGCATAAATTGGACTGTAAATATAAGGCATATACATGTCGTGGTCTAAGATCTAAAATTGGGGCATATATATATATATATATATATATATATATATATATATATATATATGATAGTTTATGATTTGGAAGAAAAAGAATAGGGTAGATAGTGATTTATGGCTTAGACATGAAAACAAGACTTGCCTTTGTTTTGTAAGTCAATTACTTTTTAGATTTGAACACCTAAATCTAGTTGTGACATGTGATAAAATGTATATGAGAATATGCCTGATGTAAGCTATCCTTTCATTGAAATCTGTGCTTGAGTATATATATCTTTGGGAATCATTTTTGACTATGAAACTGGTTCAATCATATCTATCCTTGTTGTATATCGGAATTGTAATCCTTTTTAAGTTCATGATATAATTCTTATCATATCTATACGCATGCGATGTATTCCTTGCAAAATTTGTCTTTTTAGTACATCAAATTTAATGGACCAGTAGTTCATATCATCATATGACTATGCCTATTCTTATGATGTTCCATCTTTCTTCTCCCCTTTTATTATGAATCTTGAGTCGAATCTCGAAATACTACGTTATGAATGCGGGGGAAATTGGGTATAACATGGAATTGACATTATTTGGCATAATTTAGAACATGTAACACGGCATAACTTTTAAGATGCAATTTGACATGAATTATGGAATATGTAATTTGACATATTGAACCTAGAATTGGCATGAACGACAAAGTATGAAGTTGGCATATAAATCAAGTTTTGGGAAAAATTGTTATTGTTGCGAATTTGGGGTAACTTGAGCATTAAATCTAGATTGGGTGTAAAATGTAACATGACTAGTTTTGGTGAATTTGTTAATTAGAATGAAAAATCTAGATTTGGGAATATAGGGTAAATGTGTAGATTAAAGACGAACATGCCTAACTCGAGGTTAGATTGAGTTGTGGGGGTAAAACTGGCCGGAACTGCCTGGCACATCCAGTAACCACAACAACACCTATATAATGTGAGAGGTTACTGCATCATGTCCACGAAAAACCTGAGGTTAGATAGAGTTGTGGTGTAAAACTGCCTAGAACCGCCCTGCACATCCAGTAACCGCAACAACACATATCTAATGTGAGAAGTTGGTGCATTAATAAATCAATTAATGCTAATGAACAAGATGAATGGGTAGGGTTAAGTTCATAGGAACACTTAACCAATATAACATGGATGACTAGGTTTAAGTAATGAGAAACACTTAACCAATATGACAAGATGGATGACTATGGTTAAGTTAATAGGAAACACTTAACCAGTATAGCATGATAAATGGAAAGGGTTAAGTTAACACTTAACTAATATAACTTGATTTGTGGTAGGGTTAAGTTAACACAAGAAGGCAACACTTAACCAAAGTAACATGACATGATGAGTAGGTGGGTTAAGTTAACTTGAATTGACTAATGACACTTAACCAATACAACAAGACGAACACGTGGGGTTAAGTAAGAAAGAAACACTTAACCAATATAACTTGATGAACGGACGGGGTTAAGTTAATAAGGATAACTTAACCAACATGACACGATGAATGGGTGGGTTAAGTTAACGTGAATGGACAACACCCAAACAATTTGACATAATGTGAGGGAGGGTTAAGTACATATCGGGTTAGTGGACAATATTAGTAAATATAGGCCCACAAAACCTAACCATTTAATAAACATGCTTGAATCGATGGGTGGGTTATGTACATCTCGTGTGGGTTGGTAATATTAGTAAATATAGGCCCACAAACTTAACCAATAGGAAACCCTAGTAATGGGGACCCATTTCAGCAGTAACCCACATAGATGTATCACGGTACCCTGAAGTAGGCAAGGTGGGTCACGATTACTGGGCTAATTGTAAGCGGTCAAAGCAGCGACAAGGGGTACATCAGTGTAGGTTCCGACGGTTTACGGGCGTGCATGTACTCCGAAGTGGGAAAAAGTAGGCACTGGGTTCCAGTAGTTACACATTGTGCATGTTGAATCATGTCGGGTCGTTATCTTAAGGATTGATACACCTTATGGTGGGACCGGCACGGTGTATGTACATGCAAGAGAGGGCCGATTGGTACAAACGCAAGAGAAATGAATATAAGTAGGGAGCCGATCGATAGGGTAGTAAGGGTACATCTAGCATGTTCATGCCAATTAGGAAGATTGAGATGGAATCCTCACGATGGATGTACACCTGAAGGCTACCACAATTACGGGGATTGGGATCATGTTATCATTTTATACGGATCAAGAGTTGGGACACTAGTTAGGTGGTGCAGAGATAGATATAGAAATCAGAATAACAATGTAGTAGCGAAGCAGAGAAAGAGCAGAAGTGCATTCAGTTTATCTTGCCTTATCATACCTTATGCTTATCACGTGTTATCTTGTTATCCTTGTTATCACAGTATTGTCTTATATTCAGTTTATTCATGTCATGATTCTTTTGCCTATTTATATGATGAAAGTCACTAGACTTACCAGATTTATGTCTGACCTAGTTTTGTTTCGCCTCTTTTCTTCCGTCCCCCCCTCCAGTTTCACAGGGAGGAAAAGTTACCACTTAGCTCAGTTTTCTTTCCAAGCTCAAAGATAGTCGATATATTGCTTTGGACTCTCTCTTCCACTGCTATTGCTGGTTCATGCTTTATTGGGGAATATCATTGTTATTTTTATGCTTCTTTTATACTTGGAACTTATTGAATCAACACAAAAGTTCTATGTATTACTTTTAAGTATGATTGAGATAACTGTTGTAAAAGCTTGACTGAATTAAGTTGTTAATAAAATGACTTTATTTTCTGCTGCTTTATTTGTCTGTCTTGTAATTTATCTCCATCTTTTACCAAAAATGCTCCAACAAAGCTAAGGCATTCCCTTTGTGAGTGACCTTAAAAGAGGTGGGTGTTTCACTTGGTATCAGAGCTGAAGGTTACCAGATCAGATAAAAGATTTGAAAAAATATTTTCAAAACGGTTTTATAAGAAGCATTTTCATAAATTTTTTTGTTTTAAACGCATATTCCCCAAATCCATATGCATTATCTTTTGATCCTCTATTTGAGTCCTTGTTTCCTTCTTTCCTGAGTCTCTTGGACTCCCGGCTTTCTGGGAGGTAACCTCATCGCGACATGGTTCCGTAGGGTTGATGAGACTATGACATTTATCAAAGGGAAAATAAGTGCCCAACTTCCATCTATAGCAGCAGTAGTTTCACTGGCGGCTAATTTTATTTCAAGCTTTGTATGATTTTCGGTGCAATGGAGGCAGCTTTCAAGAGTTTTGTCAACGTTACACAAGGATGGCAAAGATGAGAATGAGGGAGTTTGGCTAAGGAGCACAACCCAACGACGAGGAACTCACGGATATAGCCTAGGTTCACAAATGAGGTAAAAAGGAAAGAATTGTAAAACCTAAAACAAGAGGAAGTGTCTTTATTATGGTATAACAGGTCATATAATTAAAGAACAGGGGCAAGAACAAAGGACAAGATTTTCAGAAGGGCAAAAACTTGCTCTCACAGCTAGCGTACCTGAGAGGGAGGCAGTAAGGTTTCTGTTGAAGGAGTTTAGTTTTTCCTCTTTGATCATCTTGTTAGTACTCTTTTTGATGTTAGCGCTTCACATTCGTTTATATCTGCTTCCATTGTTGAGTCTTTGCACCATAGTACTTGTATAGTAGAGGACCCCATTATTGTCTCAAATCTAATTTGAGGTTCGGCTCATTTATATTTGGTTTGTAAGGATTTGAGATACTTATTTTTTTGTCTTCATGGGCTTTGGGTTGATTCTAGGCATGGATTGATTTGATAGTAATTGTGAAAGGAAGGTAGTTAGACTTTCGACTTGCCTCGGGAATACCCTCGAAATTTCGTGCGATCCTAAGAGATTAGTTTGTCTTAGCTACCTAGAATCACTTTACGTATTTATCAACAATTTTTGATCTGTTAGATTAGACCATGAGTGTGCAGTTGTTTTTTATTAAGGTTAGGGGTTTGTCCCCTAAAACGTGAGGTAGACGCCCACATATAACTAGCTGACAACATAAAGCCAATTATGCGAACAACGATAGTTTTGTAGCAAGATTGGCGAGGAAAGCCGGAGTCGGTTAAGTGCTCAATTGTTTGGTAGTTTTGCTAGTATTATCTCACATAAATCATCCAAATTCGGAGGAGGTATTCCTTGGGTGCTTGTCTGTTATTGGTTTAGGCCTTTGGGGCTTGTACTTGAGGAATGTCAAGTTCGACTAGGATGGTTTGCGTGAGAGATATCGACCCTCAGATTTGTGACATGATGGATAAGCTAAGTAGAAGAGAGACCATTAACAATCTTAGTATATACGCTTGGTATCATGGTTAACATCTGTTTATCTTGGAAAGATAGTTCGACAATATTGGATACCCTCAAGCATAGTAAGTGATTGAGGTCCTATCTTTATAATGGGTTTTGGAAATGGAGGTCAAGAAGCTTCGCAATCGTGAAGTTATATTAGTTGAGGTACAGTGGAGTGAAGCTCAAGAAGATGCGACTTAGAAGACTGAAGACTAGATACGCGCATCATACCCTTTTTGAGGGTATATCCTTGATTCCACTTTTTCTAAAATATTTATTTGTATGCTAGTCTTTATCTTTTAAGTTTATCCTCTCGGTCCTATCCTCGATCCTTAGGTAGAAACCAATGGATGTAAACATGTATTTGAAACATGTTATGATTGATGGTTGCAAGTGGTTGCAAGTGGCTGCTAGTGGATGCATATACACACATATTAGGCACTTGATCAGCTCATTCACTTTCATATTGCATATGCATATGAATGTATTTGTATATTAATCGAAATTTGATGTGTTATCATATGGATGTTGCATATGGATGAGTGAATATGCACACATATAGTATTTACATGATTTGGGATATTTGCATACATGTTGGACGCATGACACTCTCATGATTCGCATTAAGGAGGTCAACTGGATCGGTATACCGCCTTATTTTGCATTAGATAAGAGACATATACACACACTCTACATATGTTCATATTGCACTAGAAACCTTTTAAGGACAATGGATGCCTGTGATTGAACGATTGAGTAGATGGATGTTGGATGTTAGGATATGTGTTCTTCCTAACCTGAAGATTTTGGGGACGAAATCCTTTAAGGAGGGGAGAATGTAACACCCCGTATTTTCTATGAACATTAAAGTAACAAATTAAAGTATACTTAATTTTTAAGAGAAGAATTAAGGGAAACGGGTTATGCCATTGCATTCGTCTCGGAATTCTGCTTAAGATATTGTCCAGTTTGCGTAAATCGGATTCCGTATGAAGAAGTTATGGCACTTAGAAGTTTCAGGAATTTGAAACAAAAACAAGCCCGAATTCAAATTTTAAGTTTCAAAATTCAAGTCACACATCCAGGCTGGGCAGGAAATTTCCCGCCCAGAACCCAGGTCGACCAGGAGGTCGACCTGGGTAGAACAGATCGACCATGGGGTCGACCTCCCTCCCTTTCTAGATCCGTGGACAGATTCATTTTTCTGTATTTGGACGCCCGTTCGGACCAGATTCGTTACTCCTAAGCTATTTAAAAAACCCCCAAACCTCACTTTCTCTCCACACAACTTCATTTTGCCTATACTCTAACCTAATTCATATCAAAATAAATCAAAGACAGGGTTATGCTGCTCATGTCCTTCGTAGAAATCAAGTTTAGAATTCTAGTAGACGTTCAAAGGCTAATTCAACGACTTTAACAACTATTTCTAAGAATCAAATCAAATCTAAATTAGAAGAAAAAATTAATCAACCTCAAAGGAGCGCTATTCAGTTTTAGAACACAGATCCCAGAATTCAAGACCCTTCTGTAATTTGTAAGTTCAAGTTACTTTCAGAAATAAAAGTTAATTGTGATTCTGACATTGTAATAAATCTGGATCTGAGATTATGCCTGTCTTTCTATATCCTTTGGATCTATCTCATTGATAATATTATGTCCATTCTTTGTCTCTTCTTTCTTCCCTTTTTGTTTTATAGCCAGGCACCTGCGAGCCTAAGCCAGATCTCATAAGAGATGAAGGTACGTTGGAAATAAAATTAGGCATAATTGAGTTGTAACTGATTTGAGGACATAACACATGTTGTATTCGAAACATAAAGTGTATCGAACATATGACTTGGGATTTGAGGCATAAAGTATTGGACATATGACTTGAGATTGGAGGCATAAAGTATTGGACATATAACTTAGGATTTGGGGCATAAATTGGACTGTAAATATAAGGCATATTACATGTCGTGGTCTAAGATCTAAAATTGGGGAATATATATGTATATATGTATATATATATGTATATATATATATATATATGTATATATATATGATAGTTTATGATTTGGAAGTAGAAGATTAGGGTACATAGTGATGTATGGATTGGCATGAAAATAAGACTGGTCTTTGTTTTCTAAGTCAGTTTTTTTTAGATTTGAACACCTAAATCTAATTGTGACCTATGATAAAATGGATATGACAATATGCCTGATGTAAGCTATCCTTTCATTGAAATCTGTGCTTGAGTATATATATCTTTAGGAATCATTTTTGACTATGAAACTGGTCCAATCATATGTATCATTGTCGTATATCGGAATTGTGATCCTTTTTAAGTTCATGATATAATTCTTATCATACCTATATGCCTGCGATGCATTCCTTGCAAAACTTGTCTTTTTAGTACATTAAGTTTATTGGACCAGTAGTTCTTATCATCATACGACTATGCTTATTCTAATGATGTTCCATCTTGCTTCTACCCTGATATTATGAATCTTGAGTTGAATCTCGAAATACGTACGTTATGGATGCAGGGGAAATAGGGTACAACATGAAATTGACATTATTTGGCATAATTTGGAACATGTAACATGGCATAACTTTTAAGATGCAATTTGACATGAATTATGGAATATGTAATTTGACATATTGAACCTAGAATTTGCATGAACGACAAAGCAGGAAGTTGGCATATAAGTCATATTTTGGGCAAAATTGTTATTGTTGCGAATTTGGGGTAACTTAAGCATTAAATCTAGATTGTGTGTAAAATGTAACATGACTAATTTTGGCGAATTTGGTAATTAGCATGTAAAATCTAGATTTGGGTATGTGGGGTAAATGTGTAGATTAAAGATGAACATGCCTAACCCGAGGTTAGATTGAGTTGTGGTGTAAAACTGCCCAGAACCGCCCGGCATATCTAGAAACCACAACAACACCTATCTAATGTGAGAGGTTAATGCATTATGCCCAAGAAAAACCTGAGGTTAGATTGAGTTGTGGTGTAAAACTGCCCGGAACCGCCCGGCACATCTAGTAATCGCAACAACACATATATAATGTGAGAGGTTGGTGCATTAATAAATCAATTAATGCTAATGAACAATATGAATGGGTAGGATTAAGTTCGTAGGAATACTTAACCAATATAACATGGATGGCTAGGGTTAAGTAATGAGAAACACTTAACCAATATGACAAGATGGATGAATAGGGTAAAGTTAATAGGAAACACTTAACCGGTATAGCATGATAAATGGAAAGGGTTAAGTTAACCCTTAACCAATATAACTTGATTTGTGGTAGGGTTAAGTTAACACAAGAAGGCGACACTTAACCAAAGTAACATGACATGATGAGTAGGTGGGTTAAGGACCGATCACACTTAACCATTACAACAAGACAAACACGTGGGGTTAAGTAAAAAGGAAACACTTAACCAATATAACTTGATGAACGAACGGGGTTAAGTAAATATAGAACACTTAACCAACATGACACGATGAATGGATGGGTTAAGTTAACATGAATGGAAAACACTTAACCAATATGACATAATGTGCAGGAGGGTTAAGTACATATCGGGTTGGTGGGAATATTAGTAAATATAGGCCCATAAAACTTAACCATTTAATAAACATTCTTGAATCGATGGGTGGGTTAAGTACATCTCGTGTGGGTGGGTAATATTAGAAAATATAGGCCCACAATCTTAACCAATAGGAAACCCTAGTAACGGGGACCCATTTCAGCAATAACCCACATAGATGTATCACGATACCCTAAACTAGGCAGGGTGGGGCCCGATTACTTGGCTGATTGTAAGTGGTTAAAGCAGTAGCAGGGGGTATGTCAATGTAGGTTCCGACGATTTACGGGCATGCACGTACTCCGGAGTGGGAAAAAGTAGGCACTGGGTACCAGTAGTTATACACTTTGCATCTTGAATCGTGTCGGGTCGCTATCATAAGGATTGATACACCTTATGGTGGGACCAGCACATGGTATCTACGTGTAAGAGAGGACCGATTACCACAGATACAACAGAAATGAGTATAAGTAGGTAGCCGATCGATAGGGTAGTAAGGGTACATCTAGCATATTCATGGAAATTAGGCAAATTAAGATGGAATCCTCACGTTAGATGTACACCTGAAGGCTACCATAATTACGGGAATTGGGATCATGTTATCATTTTATACAGATTACTAGTTTGGACACTAGTCAGGTGGTGCAGAGATAGAATTAGAAATCAGAATAACAAAGTAGTAGCAAAGCAGATAACGAGTAGAAGTGCATTCAGTTTATCTTGCCTTATCATACCTTATGCTTATCCTACGTTATCTTGTTATCCCTATTATCACGGTATTGTCTTATATTCAGTTTATTCATGTCATGATGCATTTGCCTGTTTGTATGCTGAAAGTCACTGGACTTACTATACTTATGTCTGACCTATTTTTGTTTCGGCTCTTTTCTTCTGTCCCCCCCCCCCCCCCCCCCAGGTTCACAGGAAATGTTACAACTTAGCTCAGTTTTCTTTCCAAGCTCTAAGATAGTCAATGTATTGCTTTGGACTCTCTCTTCCACCGCTATGGCTGTTTCATGCTTTATTGGGGAATATCATTGTTATTTTTATGCTTCTTTTATACTTGGAAGTTTTTGAATCAAAACATAAGTCATATGTATTACTATTAAGTATGATTGAGATAACTGTTGTAAAAGCTTGACTGAATAAAGTTGTTAATAAAATGACTTTATTTTCCACTACTTTATTTGTCTGTCTTGTAATTTATCTGCATCTTTTACCTAAAATGATCCATCAAAGTTAAGGCATTCCCTTTGTGAGTGACCTTAACAGATGTGGGGTGTTTCACCCGGAATGGCATGCTAAAAGATCATCATGTGCATACGCTAAGATCAACCACTTATATGGTGCTCACAGACCAAGCTAGGTGCACTAGAGACGGATTTACGACTTCCGTTGATTTCCTTCCTGAACAAATTCGAAAAAAAAATAATCTATCTGCTCTGTATAATTCAAAAACGATGCAATTGGTATGTGTACTTTCCAGTTTCCTTTAGAATTCTTCCATTCTACAAAATAAAAGGTTTTGTGCTCCACAGCTACCTCCATGTGTGAATATGTATTGTACATATAACTATGCCACTTTTAAAAAACAATAGATTAAAATTTTACTGTGTGTTTTATAAATAATATTCCACAATTTAACTGCTTTAGCAGCTTCCAAATTTACTCCAAAAAACTCAAATGATTCTATGTTATTTATGTTGTAATTACAAATAATTAAAGCATTCTAACTATACAAGATAATCATACTTCTCTTTTCATGTGTGGTAGAAGTCATACTGTATAGGAAAACTAGCATGCTCGGTAAGGTTGCCTTTTTTATGAACGCAAGTACATGCATACTATGATCAAAAAACAAAAGCATACAATCACCACATCTAGATTTCAACTAGAATATTAAACAATTGTAGCAATGGTGTAATATGAGATCAACAATATCGAACTCAGAAATATATATGTTTGGTCATAGTTATATGAACTCCAAGATGTTATTGAGTTTCACCAGGTTGGGTTTTTCGAATATTTACCAATTTGATTCTATGGAGCCTAATCTAACAGGTACCTTTACTCAACTCCAATCCAGCCTTGCAATTTTCAAACCACAATGGGCCAGTTGAACTTAATGGATGAGTTTTAGCTATTAAACTGTTATGAAGTGTGGTTTCTTAAAAGGGGCACAAATACAAAAAACATTAATTATCTGACATGTTCATGGTGGCACAGTTTATCGGCTATATGTATCTCATGTAACCCAACAGAATTCGACCTAGCTAAAGTTTCTTTCCAAACTCGAACAATGTCATAGTGATGTAAAATTACTAAACTTCAATGAAGGATCCGTTATTTAAATCAGCAAATTCAAAATAAATAGTGATATCCACAATACAACCACGGGCCATGCATCAACAACTCAACAAAATATTAGCATGGAAATTGTACGGCTTACAGACTGTAAACATTTTGTAACATTCTCTCATCTGCACATCTTAGCAACATGCTTCGACGATGCCATAAGAATAGCCAAGTTTGGAAATGTACGAATAATACTGAAGCCTTTAATCATTGAATCTTCGGCACCAAGATATCCCCTAAAAGCTTTTAAATCAATATGAAAAAGAAGTTATTTTTCGCACACCTATTTTTATGCAGATTTTCAAAATGTATTTATTAATAGTAGAACCAAGGCTTACAATAACACGAATAATAAAATCAAGAATTTCTATAACGTAATTCAAATGGTATTTCAGGATTCAATTTCTATTAAAAATAAGTTTATTGCAACTTGGTGTTAAACTGCTCAAGTCGTTAAGTCTGGTTACCAATAGAGATCTCATTATTTCGGATCTGAACTGAAAAACGACGAAATATTTAATTTTCATTAATAAAATTCAATCCAGGAGATGATTTAAAAAAAGGCTTACTGGATCTAACCCTGGATTTAGGGCGTCGAGAATCGATCAAAACCACGACAAGACAACTTGATAAAATTAGTCATTAACAGATGAGGTAGCGACGGCTAGATCGCAACAACTATAAAATGGACCGAGTTGTAGTAGTGGTTGAGAAAATTTTATTCAACTTAGATACAAAGAAAAAAATTAGGGGAGTGGGATACGAAAATTTGCCATAGAGGAAAAGAACTGGAGGGGAAATATTAAGTTTCACACTAATTATTTGAGGGCATAAGAAGGATGGTGGGAAATGTGCGAACAATGGGATTTCATTAGGAACGACTATTGACTATAATAATAATATAATGGTTACAGGCCATTCCTATGTTGATCAAATTTCATCACAAACTGAAGGAACAACTAAAAGCCGTGGTAAAATTAGAATGGTGTATGTCCGTTCCAAAATTTCCGCGTGTATGTGTTCCAAAATAGTTGTTATTGTGTAGTGCCTCATAATTATGTTATCTGATTGTAATTGTTAATGATATGATTACTATCACTAATGTTAATTTTTTGTTTTTTTCATCATAAATAATATCATGTTATAATTACTAATTTTTTTTGACATTTCTATATAATATCGTTTAATCATAAATAATATGATGTTACTAATACACTACTACCATCATATATTTGGGATTTAAATATGGTAATTTGACATTGTTTCACGTATCATTAATAATATGATTTAGCAAAATATATAACATATGATTTACAGTAATATAAATTTATGTTATTTATGATATTAGATACCATTTTTCCATGACATGGTTTAGTAATTTTTTTAAAAACTTTTTGCATGGTTACCACGGTTTGACCGTCGAAGCCTTAAACCATGGATGATCACAATTTGATCTGCGGTTCGACATTCAAAACTATAAGCATATTACTTCAAAATATTACCACGCACCTTATTTTTATTATCTTTATTTATTATCGAACACGATATTGTTTGTATATGACGTATCATTTACTAAGAATATCTCTCAGAAATCAAAATAAAAAATATTTGTAGATTGTGCACAATTTCGAGTTTAAATATAGAACATTGTCGGTGTTGGAGTTGGACAGATCTACCTTAATCCGTCGGACATCGAATTAAGGTCAAAATAAATACATGCACCAGTTGCATGAAAACATGTCTGTGGCGTTGTTCAGAAAACCTAGAGTAGTACAGACTTAGGTTATGCTCGTCTGTCGTATTAAAATCCCTAATTCGGTGCATATTCCATACAAACTTTCTCGTCATATACCTCTTTCTAAATTTAAAATGCTCCCTATGTCTTTAACTGTTGAAGTATGCGATACTACATGGTAGATTGAAGTGGATGAAGATAGCTTCGTGTCGGATGTGACCGTTCGCAAATCGGAGTTTGCACAAGAAAGTTATGAGCTGAAATGTGTTTGGTGTTAGCAGGCTGGAGCGACAGACGTCTGTCATAGGGGACAACAGATGTCTGAGTTGTCAGGAGGAATTTCCCGACGGTTCTGACAGACGTCTGTCGTTTCCACGACAGATTTCTGAGTCTGGGACAGACAGGTCTGTCATACTGCGGACAGACGTCTGTGATGAGTGCAGGAGCCCAATTAATTCTCTGGGAGGGATAGACGTCTATCGCCTCCCACGACAGACGCCTGATGAGTGTTATGGACTATTTCAAGCAGGAGATTTTTGGCAACTAATTTGCGAATACTTAGGGGCAATTTTGGTAATTGGCTTATCCCTATATAATCTATTTTTAGGTGTGTTAGTGTGAGAGCTTGAAAAACTTGATTTGAGATCAAGGGTTTATTCTCAAGGGTGAATTAGGGTTTATAACCTAATTCCAATACTTCAATTCTATTCTCCTCAAACTCTTTTCTATATTGAAATATAGTGATCATTGGATCAATCTCTTGTATTACTTTCATCGTGATAATAAAATACTCCCTCCAAAGTGGATGTACACTAACAAGATGTTAATAGGACCACTATAAATCATTGTGTGATTTATTTTTGCTACTTTTTCATTAGTTTCTGTCTTGTGATTGAAATTTGGATTTTTCGTTATTGGTTGATATAGGTTTTGTGACTAGATTTATTGTTTTGGTTGTTTTTGCAAGTCTAACAACGATCTAGTCTTATGCTAGCACTTTGTGGTTTAGATATCGGATTCAAGTGGTCTTGATCAGATTAATCACAACAGTTTCAATAGTTAGTATCGGAGTTGTTTTGTGCTTGTTAGGTTTTTGTGAAAATGTCGGAAACGGAGAGTAGCTCAGTAAGTCCTTCAAACGGAAGTCCGAATAGTGTGGCGCCTTATGTACGGGGTTCGTATGCAGCGTTGGGTTCTCAGTTAGTTATTGACAAGTGGAATGGTGAAAATAACTTTGAGAAGTTGCTATGGAAAATGAAAGCGGTTCTTAGGCGGAATCGGGTGCACCCAGTAGTATTTGATACTCACTTATTGCCAAATGATATCTCGGATGTTGAGAGAGAGAAGATGGAGGAATGGACTTACACTACTCTTCAACTTGCTATTGGGAATGTAATCTCTGAAATTAGCGGTGAGATGACCGCTAAAGGTATATGGGACAAGTTGGAAGAACTTTATATGAAGAAGTCGCTCATTAACCATTTGATCTTGTTGCGAACGTTTTCCCCATCAAGATGAAGGAGGGTAATTCGCTAAAGGAACACTTGAATGCCTTTGATGATTTGTTCATGAAGATGAAGGCCATGGATTTGAATATTGGGGGAAAGCGAAAGGCGATGACACTATTGTGTTCATTGCCGGACCATTATACGGGATTGTCCAATAGTTTGATCTATGGCCGGGAAACCTTGACTCTAAATGATGTCAAGACGGATCTTTTTAGTGAGGGGTTGGGATATCAAATGAAGGAGATGAGTGAGGGTAGTAGTGGAGCTAGTAGTGGTCAGGGGTTGTTTGTGGAGAAAGAAACGAATGTGAAGAAAGGAAACCGGGGGCGTTCTAAATCAAGAGAGCCCGGTGGAAGAGGTAAATCGAGGGAGAGAAATAGCAAGTGCTTTATTTGTAAGAAATCGGGACATTGGAAGAATGAATGTATGGACAAAGATAAGAAGGAAGTAGTGTCTTCATCCATAGCAGTGGAGAGTGGGGATGGTGAGATAGATGACAATGTGTTGATGGCTGTAGCATCGGGTGTTTCGGGTAATGAATGGGTTCTCGATTCGGGTGCGTCGTATCATATGATGCCAAATAGAGATTGTTTTTCATCCTTTGAGGTCAAGGAGGGAAATGCAATTGCTATGGGTAATGGTGCTATTTGCAAGTCGATGGGTAGTGGCTCCATGCAAATAAGGATGTTTGATGGAGTTGTTCACACGCTCACCAATGTTCACTATTTTCCGGGACTTAGGAAGTCGCTTATACCTTTGGGGCAATTGGATTCTCTAGGATGCAAGATCACTATCTAGAAGGATTGCTTGAGGGTTTCGAAGGGGGCGCTTGTGGTTGTTAAAGTTGTCAAGACTCATGGTATATATTTTCTTTAAGGTTTGGCAAGAGGAGGTGAGACTTGTGTGGGAGTTGATAGTTCTTGTGACTTGGATGCGACACGGTTGTGGCATTTGAGATTGAGTCATGTCACGAAGAGGAGTTTGGATATTCTTCGGAAGCGGGAGATGATCGAGGGTGAGAGTTTCAACAAACTAGAGTTTTGCGAGGAATGTGTCATGGGGAAGCAAACAAGGGTATCATTCGATGAAGGCAAGCATAACACAAAGGAGGTTCTTGAGTATGTTCATTCGGATGACTGGGGACCGACACCGGTTGCTTCTTTGGGAGGAGCTAGGCATTACATTTCTTTCAATGATGATTTGTCTCGAAAGGTATGGGTGTATGTAATTAGGGCCAAGTCGGAGGCATTTGCTAAGTTCAAAGTGTGGAAGGCTCTTGTTGAGAATGAGAGTGGTAAGACTTTGAAAGTATTAAGGACCGTCAATGACGACGAATATGTCTGGTGTGAATTCTTTGATTATTGTAAGCATCACGGAATCCGGAGACATTTTACTACAATGGGAGATCAGCAATCTAATGGAGTGGCGGAGAGAATGACCCGAACTCTATTTGAGAAAGCTCGATGCTCGGGATTGACATCGGGTTTGTCTAAGGGATTTTGGGCTGAAGCTTTGTCAACAGCTGTGCATATTGTGAATCGAGTTCCGTGCTCGACCATTGATAACAAAATTCCAAAGGAAGTGTGGGAAGGGAAGAGTGTTTACATGAGATATCTTCGTGTGTTTGGTAGCCCGATTTATGTGCATGATCCGGGGAATGATAAGCTTGGAGCTAGAGCATTCAAAGGGGTCTTTCTTGGTTGCACGGACGACGTGGAAGGCAATCAGATTTGGAATCTAGAAACGAAGAAGGTTGTAAATTCTCGTCATGTCACTTTTGATGAGTCGGCTTTATTCAAGGTGAATGAGCACTCATTGGATGTTCCGGATTTGGTTCATGCTGAATCAAGGGAGAAGGAAGTCATTCCCACATTCCATCCAAGTGGTAGTAGAGTTGAACAAGCTCACGGGGTTGAAGTGGTTGATGAAACATCACATAGTCCACATGGTTCCTCTAGTGATGTTGGTGTTGTACATGATACAAGAGAATTTTCGACTCAATGTGGAGCCAAAAGCGGTTTGGGTGATTGTATTGCTACTCGGGTTGGTTGACGTGCAATAAGGCCTCCCGAAAGATATGGTGATTGGAACTAACTTAGCTTTTGTGATCATTTGGATATGCTCTCAGTGTAGTCCAAGATGAGCCGATGGACCTTGATGACGTCATGGAGTCGAGAGAGAGCTCGAAGTGGATTTGCACCGTGGAGGAAGAGATGCAATCGTTAATGAAGAACCGAACTTGGGAGTTGGTTCCACTTCCTCAAGGAAACCATGTTGTAGGGTGCAAATAGATATACAAAGTGAACGATGATGGAAGGTACAAAGCAAGGTTAGTGGCAAAGGGGTATTCACAAAGGAAAGGAAAGGAGTATGATGAAATTTTTGAACCGGTGGTTCGTTGTTAGATCCAAAAATGGCTCTAACACCCAAATTATTTGAATATGCATAGATTAATATCTAGGAATTAAAGAAAACACAGAAAACACACAAGATTTGGTTCGATGTTAATGGGCCTTCGTCCACTTTATATATATCTTTGATTATACATAAAATGCAAGTACAATCCATGATTTCTCTCAATCTCATGATTACAGTGACAATTCACTCAGTAATTTCGTAATGACACTAATGAGAAATAATAGAAAGGCAACAATGGCCATAACAACACTCAGAATTGCCAAAAGATCCTGAAAAATGCGATGTATAGAGCTATTTATGGGTGGTATCTGCAGGCGGTTTGTGAGGACACATGGCACAGATCCCGAGAATCTCGGACTGGCTCGTAGCTTGATAGAGAAATGGTCAATATGACGGTTATGGACAGGTGTCACCAGATCCTGGTTTCACGGTTCGTGAGTGACCAAGTCTTGGCCACTGATCTCTGGTCGTCAGGCTTGGCTCGTGCTCCTGTCCTACGAACGGGTCGTGGTGACCTTGCCTTGGGTGTTGCTGGCCTCTATGCTATGAACGGATCGTGACGCTATATCACAAGTGGAGTGCGAAGCTTATTCACGAGCCAGAGAAGACATGGGGATCACGGACGGGCCAAGGCAAATTCACGAGCAGGAACACGCACTGGGCTTGTGTATCAATCTGGATGGCTTCGTCAAAAAGCTAGCCAACATGTTGCCCCCTCGAAGTATGTTTTATTGGGAATGGAAAATACTTCGAAACTGTAGAACCGTCCTTTTATGAAATGATGTAGATCAATAGTAATACCCCTTTAGAGCGTTGCACTATTTCGAATGGTTTTCGGGGAGTATAAATATCAGGCTTGACTTCCAATTATTTCTTCGTTTATTGGTAAGATCCTGCACTTTGAATTCCAGAGTATATCGCGACCAACTTGTCAAGTAAGCATCTTTCTTTCCCCTACCTTTTTTTAAAATTCTTCAAGTTCGGGTCGCTGGAACAAATCACGACCCGTGAATATGACATCGATCACGGACCAGAGGGCGAACATGCCACCACGTCATTCCACGATGGGCCTTCATTACCGCTCGTGGCTCATAGGTGATCACGGTCCAAAGCCGACAAAAGTGGGAATATGAAGAGCCAACCTAATACCTATGTAAATCAGGCCTCCCTCCCCCTCCCCGCTCCTCTTCTTCTTCTTTTACACTGCTGTCGCTTCTCTCTTTATTTCTTTTAAATCAAAATCCTAAATCGAGACTACCATAAATCAATTTCCTCCCATAATTTAAATTATAAAGGTGAATACACTAGAACTACATTCATTTAATTTCACTATTCTTTTCCTCGCTCGAGTTTTTGTTGGTATGAGTGGTTACGGTAGCAGAGTTTGCGGTGTTGAGGTCGGAGGATGGCAGCGGTGTAATGGATTTAATCAAGATGGAGAGTTTAGAATCATGGATGTAGGAGAGAAGTGGTGAGGAAGAAGACGAGCTGTAGCATGTCAGTTCGTAGGTGGGTTGATGGCTCGGTTTGTGGCAATGGCAAGACGGAGGAACCAGGAATGAAGGCTAAGTGTTAGTTTGGACAACAGATCGGGTCGTGGGAATGGGAGAGAATCGGTTCGTGGGAACAGGGAATGGAGCGGATCATGGGGGGTCTTTCACGAGCCGTTCGGGTGATGCAATGCGGGTCACAAGTTGAACTATCCCACAGGCCCAATCCTTCCCATGAGCCAGTGCTTGTCTCACGAGCCGAAGTTCTTCCACTAGCCTGACTTGTTTCGCGATCCACCCTTACACCTTGAGCCGAACCAAGCCTCACAAGCCAATCTTATACCGCGAGCCGATACATATTTTGACCAGAAAATGTAATGTAATTCTGATGTATCAATGGACAGTTAGATTAGATCCTTCGACATGAACTTTTTGAACTTAATAACGGCATAACCCAACAGCAGATAATGACCAATATCCCGCTTATCTGATTAACTTCATGCTTTTCTTCGTTGTAATGCATGCACATTCACATACATGCACTTACATATATGGGGAATTGGTAATCGTGTACTAATTTCTCATGTTTACTCACCAACACAGCTATGTCTGACAGACGCTCAACCAGAATGTCAGAAAAATATACAGATCAAGGGTCGTCAAAGTATTATAATCCCGATGTACTCCCGTCATATTCAGACTTGGAGAATTCCAACTCCGATTACAAGACCGATATTGACACAGAATCAACAACTTCTGAAAACATATCACTTGAGGATGAGGAAGATGATCGGGCCCCCGATGAGATTCCTGGTGCCAAAGAGATAGAACAAGAGAAACTGAGTGACTCCATAGCATCTAAATTGGACAAATTGAAACAAGAAAAAAATATGTCAAAGGCACAGGATTCCTTGTGACGATGTGAAAGTTCCCGAGGAAGGAGATAGACCCCACTTTGCTCCGGAAGGGTACATGGCTGTCACCAGGCTCATGTGCTGGGTAGCTGCTATTCCTCTGTTCCCTCCGATTGTTGTTGATCTTCTAAGACGACTATGTAACACTCCCATGCAACTCCATCCCAATCCCTATGTTGCTATGTATACCTTGTATGTTGCATACGCGGAGATTCTAGAGACCGAGCTCACCTTCAAAGATTTGAATTTCTACTACTACTTCAAGCACCGCTCTTCGAGAACTCCAAACTTCATCTTCTTTGAGTCGATCCCCGCTAAGTAGGTATTATCGGACAGACACAGTAATCTAGGAGATGCTAAGTCCAACTGGTTTTTCATAAAACATCAAGCCAGATGTGCAAGGAAGTGGCTACAATCAAGTAGGTTCCAAATCCTTTATCATAAATTTCAACTATATAATTAAAGTGCTAATGTATTCCTTTTTTCCGTACAGCTCACAACTTCGTGAAAACGGAAGGTTCAGTGTATGAAGATCGATTATCCCATCTCTTAAAAAGAAAATCGGACTTTGGTAGAATTAAGATGTGGCTAACCGATGAGAGCCTCCACAAACACCACCTCCTAGATGTGGGATTCGGGCTTCGTATGGGTGGCAAGCCTTACAAATATGTCCCCCCGGCCGAGGGAGAAGGGACCTCGCGGGCCACGAAAACAACCGAGTTTCGTAAGAGTCCTTCACTGATGATTGATCAGGATGACGAGGACTTGAATGTATATAAGGGAGATAAAACATGAATCGACGAGTCAAAGGAGGCTTCAGCTGCCAAAGAATAGTCTCCTCTGAGGACTCCACCTCCAATCGATCCTTCGGCTCATAATGAATTAACGAAGGAGCATATATTTGGGTAGTTGGGCAATATTCCCCTGCTTGATGACATCTACACATCCGAAGATTTTGGAGAGGAGTCATTCTTTCCCATCTCTGAGGAAGAAAATGCTCTAGTTAAAGAAAAAGATGCCGCATAGACGAGCCAATCTCTGGGTCTTGGTCTGTTAGGGGGGATCACACGGGATACACGAATCACATGCACCACTCACCATAACACTAGTATACTATTCGTATTCAAGATTCTACTATTTTTCTGTTTCTTTTCGCAAAAGAAATGCCTCGGAGATACACCTACCCTCATCATTCACGACATGTGAACACACCCAGACTCATCTCCACATCTGAGCATGATCGCAGTGACAGTCGGGGGAGACATAGCCAACGACCTCGTGATCCCTATCAGCCTCACCCAACACGGTCTCGGTCTCCATCGAAGCAAGATTCTGGAAAATATCATAGCCATCAACTTCCACTGGTAGGGGGTATGCAACTTTCTAAAGATTTGACTCCCCTAAAAAGTACACCGGGCTCATAGTAAATCCTCAAAAAAACATCCTGAATCCAAAAGACAAAGACAAAGGTCCAAGAAAAAGTTCTGAAGAAGACACGACAGCTCTCGTTCCAACTGGTGAGCAAAAGTCGGGCACTGCCATTATAAAGGATGTTGCTCTTACTCCAGATAATAAGGCGAAGTTGGAGCTTTTGCGAAAACAATTTCTCGACCTTTACTTAGAAATTATGATGGTCGCCCCGGATCTTGAACCGGTACCCGAGGAGTGGGATACCGAGGTTATAGGGCAGGTGAGTCACGTGGCCAAGCAGTATAGGGTGATGAAAAAGCATGCCTCGAAGCTTTCAGAGGTTATCGGTCAACTAAAAACGGATGCAGCCAGGGCTAGAGTGAAGATTGATAATAATGGTAAGGCCAGGGGTTAAATAGAAAAGGAACTCGAGGATGCACAAGCCTAACTCTCTTTCGCCCACACTACAACAAAACATTCCTTTTACAACGGGCAAAAACTGTTGTAATATGCATTTCACAACGGGCATATGCCCGTCTCAATATGCCCCGTCGTAATAGCTCCTGACTATTTGACAACGGGCAATGACTGTTGTTAAAGACCATTGTAATATCTTGCTCTGTCACGTGCAATGACTCTAGGACAATGGTTATTAACCCTTTGTAATAGCTTATAAATTACAAGCGGCCTTTGCCCGTTGTTATACAGTATATTACAACAGTTTTTGCCCATTATAATAGAAAATTTAAATATAACTGTTGCGACATACATCCATAATAATAAGGAATATTTTAACATGCAATAAATACCGTAATGCAACAATCAAAATCACATAATAACACATACTAAAACACTGAAGCAAGGATCATATAATTCCAACACATTTCAAAAAGTTTGATAAGTTTACAATCCAAAAGACTAGATAAGTTTACATTCCAAAAGGTTAGACAAGTCACGTCGACATAGGTCTAACATAAATTACATAACTAGTTTCATAAGTACCAATACTAAACCAAGGAAATGTAATCTTTGTGCCACGCGATGGCAGATCCAACGGCCTGTTGATCTTGAGTGTGCATATTTTTACTAGCACGGTGTGACTGCAAAAAAAGAAAACAAGTTACCAAATATAGAGAGAATATATTATTATACACCATTCAAAACTTATTATACAACATTTAAGTCTTTGCATTGCTGTAACCTTACAGCCTTTGGTTCCATAGACTTCCTACTTCACTTTATCGCTATTTCGAATAATATGCATATTAATGTACATTTACCGCTATTTTGTCTCCACTTTGTTTTATCCTGAGCATGGATTAATTTTCATTCAACAAAGTAAGATTCAGGTAACACTATTTATTTCCCACAGAGCGGAAAAATGGGAAACCTACAACCTTTAATTTAAGATGAAAATCGTTCAAGATGAAAAATATTTAAGATGAAAAAATGGGTAACCTGCAGCCTACAATACAACAGTGTTCATATTAATGAAACTGTTTTTTTGCGTGTTCATATGGTTGTTAAATAGCAGATAACAACAACAAGATGCAACTTCAAGATACATATATGTTAAACAGCAGAACTAATATCAATTTTTTATGAACATTTTATAGCCATTTTAGGTGCAAAATTACTAATATAATAGTTTCATATCCATTGTATCTTATTCAATCAATAAATGAAACAAACCATTCTTTTTAACATACTGGAACAAAGATAACGCAATAAGAATGCACCATCTTAGACACAAAACCCGAATATATATTATGAATTTATAGCTTAAACAATCAACATTATCAAAAGCAATTTTATGGAAACATACAAAATGTCAAAAAGATCAAACAATTCATTTTTATCTCAGTGTAATGAAATAAACAATAGTGCCTACAATTGCATGTTATCAAGATGTTCAATCTTCTCTTTCATACCATTTAGATGCAAATTTTGCTTCTATGATATTAGAATTGAATGTACTGTAATCTAACCCAATGGGTAAAATAGTTAAAAAAAATTGACAAACAGTATAGCCATAAACATATAAAAAGGACACAATGCAGCTATTTATGCATGTATTTAAAGATTTTAAAAACAGTAAATGAGCTTTGGTTAAGCTCACCCCACATGAATACACCATCTACAAGCATACTCTAATTTTTATTGAAATTCCTCATATTACTTTGAATAAGAAAATAAAATGAAAAGAAAAAGGAAAGCCTGTTTCCTAACAAAATATTCCAGTTAACCACCATGCAGCAAACCCCCCATCTGACTGAATCCATACTTCATCTCCCATCACAAATCAGACCACTGTTATGCGTAGAACAATGTTTACATAGGAGTTTAAGTAGTCACGACCACATAAGCATGTATACACGACCGTAAGGTGTTGCACATGTAACCATCACCATTTATCAAAATCAACTGAACAAATGTTGATCGCTACTAGTAAGGGGTAAACGGACCATCTATGTCCATACATACGCAAGTGCGAAAAAAAAACCGCAAAGCTCAATAAAACATTCAATATTCATTTAAACATTATATGGTAAGGCAACCTAATATAAGCATTACTGCACCCTCGTTCATTCTACTCTTTAATCGTCCATAGTTTAAAGTTTTTTGGTTCATTAATATACTTATCAAGTTATAATAATTCACCAATTTCATGTGTGATCAACATACAGGTAGTGCACACTTAAATGAAGTTGTAAAACAGGTAGAATCAGCAACTAATTACCCACATCCAATACAACCCCAACCAACAAAACAATATATACGCAAGAATAAATTTCAGAGTTGAAATACTTGAATTTTCATAGTGAGATAACTTACCTTGAAACGCTAGCGATAAAAAAACAGGAATTGGCTGAAGGCGGTGAGTATTTGATTGATTTGCGGTGATGCGGCGGACTGTTGCTTGGATGCGGAGCCGGCCAGAGGAGTTCGATGCTTTAAAGTAGTTCGGACCTGATGGTGGAGACGACGAAACAGCGAAGGACAATTGGAGACGACAAAACAGCGAAGGACCTGATGGTGGAGACGACGAAATAGTATCCACATCCATTGTCCTATGTCCAATGTATAACAATGCCCGGAGTAACCAGAATATAAGTAACCAAACTCATTAAAATGTATTTAGTATTGTTATCTGACATTAATATTTGGCTTAAGATGTGGTCAGAATAGTTGAGTTTTAAATCTCCACAACAATATTTCCATCTCATGCGTCAAGTATTTCAGAAACACAGGAAATTTGGTACCAATAGTTGGATCATAGCTTAAGCTACAGGGTCAAGGCAAATTGTGGTCATACTCATAGGGCAATGTCATTAACCAAAATAAGAGTAGAATTAAACATATAAGCAACCAAATGCTGATCAGAAAATGTCATGAACAGCTAAATCCACTCAAGACAGCCAATGTGACAACGATTGGAAAGCAATAAAACACCCACAACTAATTATACTTAGTGTAAACCGAAGTTGGAAACTTGCAACCATTTTTAATCGTATACCTGTATACTTGCTTTGAGTCGTGGTAACAGCGAGAAAGGTGCTCGCTTGGAGCTGAAGCGTTGGTGTCGGGATTGATATCAACCAAGTCTTAAGACAACAATTCCTGGTTTTATGCGAGGAATGCCTCGGATTTGAGTTGCTACTCACACTCAGCAGATAGGGATGTTGGCAAAGAAATCCTCACAGCAACTTGGTTTGGCTTACTGGAGATGGGCCAGGACTTAGTCGCGACGCCGGCAGCTTGACTGGGGTAGCTTAGGTGCTAGCGAACGGTAGTGACTTGGTTGTGACGAGAGCTACAGGCTGGTGAAACTACGATGGTGGAGAAAATGGAGCAGCGGTGAACGGCAGGGGTAGAGGCCAAGTTGCGAGCGATGGTTTGGTGCTCGAGGCAAGGCGGCGGATTTTTGCGAGGAGGCGGTGAGGTTTCTGACTTTGAAACGAGGCGGACTACGGTGGAGAAAATGAGAAAAAGGGAGACGCAGTTCGACAGTGTAACACCCCGCAAACTCTATTACTGTGAAATTAACAAATTAAAGTATAATTAATTTGAAATCAAAGAACTAAGGGAAACGGGATACGCCATTGCGTTCGTCTCGGAAAAATACGCGAAATAGAGTCCGAGTTTTCGAAAAACGGAGTCCGTATGGAGAAGATATGGCCTTCGGAAGTTTAAAATTCAAACAGAATAAAATAACTCAGAAAAATCAGGTTTAAATTCGAATATGGGGCCCAATGGGCCAGGGCGGAAAAACACCCGCCTAATGCCCCAGGTCGACTGGGCTGTCGACCTGGTCTAACCAGGTCGACAGGGCTGTCGACAGGCATGTCGACCTGGTCCAGACCCAGGTCGAGCCCAGTCTAACCTGGCTGGCCTATTCTCTGTTAGTCGATTTTCTGTGGTCTGCTTTGTCATTAGGGCTAGGTGGCAGGCTCTAATTGGTCTCTCCTTAGGATGAATGGCTACGATCAATCCAGGCAACATCAATGGTCCTAATCAGTTCCTAACCTCTATAAAAACAACCCTAGACTAACCCTAATCTATTCATTCAAAAATAAGAACAAAGCCGCCATGTTGCTGAGGAACGACTAGGGGTAGCCACCAATTGGAGAGAGAGGATTAGGAGGCAAATTCTAAGGCATAAAGCAACTCAATCAAATCAAACCGCATCTTCAAATCCCTAAATTTGAGAATTCGCCTCACCATTGTAAGTAGAGTATTACTTTGGTATGAACAAATAATTGTGTTGGTTTGTATGCTTGAATTGTGGCAATAAAGTAATTCATATTTGTGCGTTCTTATCAATTTGAAATATTATATACGTTTGGATATTCTTGAATTATGTTATTCAATTATAAAGAACTACATGCGGTAGTTCTATGCAAGTATACGTTTGGAATATTCGCAAATTATGTAATCCATGTTGAAGCTACATGTATGTAGTTGATTGAAATTCATGCAAGTTTGGGGCTTTGCTATTATGCCATCATAATGTGTATTTTTATACAAACATCATTTTTGTGAAGTAATTGGAATAAGTTTGGGTTATCATAATCCATATGAAATTATGTTGAAATTTGGGCATCATGTATTAAGCCATGCTTTTGTACTAGAAAACTTATTTGCAAACTTATGAATATGGCTAGGCTATGATTGATAATTTGCTTAATTGAAATTGTTAACAAGAATTATATGATGACATATGTGGTACATAGCTAGGTTAGGTTCAAAAATCCCTTTTTGCGAGTTTGCATGACTAAAGTAAAAAATCATGATTTCATGTTAGAAATATTTATGCCATGGTTATGTGAACAAATTTAACTATACTTATGCCATGCTTATGTTTGACATTATGCCATGCTTATGTTTGACATTATGCCATGCTTATGTTAGAAATATTTATGCCGTGCTTATGTTTGACATTATGCCTGAAATAAAAATATAGGTTTATGTTGTAGTTAGGCCTATGTGTCAATAGTGATATTCTTAACTTAACTACAAGTTTACATGCTTTGATTCATGTCACCTATGCTTTATGACCAAAGAATATGTTACCACTATGCAAGTACACCAGTTTCTATTTTGTATTTCCAACGTCATATTGCAAGTTCATACGCTCACCTTCCCCTTTTTGTGTATGTAATCACGCTTTAAGCCTCCCCTTTTCGCATGGCTAAATTGGGCTTTAAAAGGCTAAGCCCAATATATATATATAATAAACGGACGTGTTAAACGGGGGAAAATAACGTTGGGTTAAAATTACTAATGAATGAAAATATAAAATAGAAGGGCCCAAGTTCAAGTATGGGTTGGGCCCATGATTGGTGTAACCTTTGCACCATTAACTTAATAATTGGCCGCAAATATTTACATATAAGAAAATAAAGAAGAAAGACAAAATATGTAAATGTAGAACATACGATGTGTTTAACCCGAGGTTGGATTGAGTTGTGATGTAAACCTGCCCGGAACCGCCCGGCTGTCCAGTAGTCACAACAATACCTATCCAATGTGGGAGGTTAAACATGGAGCCCAATAAGGACCCGAGGTTAGACTGAGTTGTGGCGTAAGACTGCCCGGAACCAACCGGCAACAGGCAGCCACAACAATACCTGTCTAATGTGAGAGGTCAGGGCCTTAATAAGACAATTAAGGCTGAGTCAGGATTGTTAGGATTAAGTGAACTAAAGACTTAATCAAAATGGAACATGCTAAACTAAACGGACTGGTGGGGGTTAGGTTAGGAAACACTTAACCAACTTAGCATGTTGGCTAGAGATAGAAAACCTAGTAACGGGGGACCCTTTTCAGCAGTAACCCTAGAAGGTGTATCAGGATACCCTGAAAATAGGCAGGGTGGGGCACGATTACTGAGCTGATTGTAAGAGGTCAAATCGTCGGCGGTGGTGTAGCAGTGTAGGTTCTAACGGAGTGCGGGCGTGCACACACTCTGGCGCAGAAAAATAAGGCACTGGACACCAGTAGCATACCTGTGCACTCTAGGATTGTGTCGGGTTGCCACTATGGGACTTGATACACCCCATGGTGGGACCAGCATAGGTAACTACAACATCGGGGGCCGTAAGACACATGTAACTATGCGAGTAGGAGCCGATCATCATAGAATGGATCACTTCACCCTGATTATGGGGTGCCAATTGGAAACTAGTTTAAATGGGTTCAGAGATTAACATGGGGTACGATAGTATATTCGACCCTAGACAACTTAACCAAGTTTATAGTGCTTGCCCACTTCTTGTTTATACTTATCATACCCAGTTCTTTATTCATAGACAAAATAGTACTAGACTTACTCAGGCTTTATGTCTGACTCTACTTTTCTTTCGTCTTCTTTTCTTCCGTTTCCCCCCCCCCCCCCCCCAGGTCCACAGGGAGGGAACACAGCAGCTTGACCAACCTTAACATCCAGCTTGAAGAAGAGAAATGTATTGCTTGGACTTTCCTGTTTTGAACTATGGCTTTGGACAATCCACTATGGGGACTTTTGCAGTTTATCTATGTTTTATTTATGCTTCTTTAAATAATGTACTCAAGACAGATTATGAAAATGTTATGTTATGTTTTTGGAAAGGATGTAAGACAATCATGGTGATGTTTTGTAACACGTATTTGCTTTTATGAAATAAAAGTTGTCGTTCTTCCGCTGTTTACAAATATGTGTTCCAATATATGTCTTATATATCTATGACTTATACTTATAAACCTCCACCAAAATTAGGGCATTCCCTTTGGGAGTGACCCTAACGGAGGTGGGGTGTTTCACTTGGTATCAGAGCATAGGTTTACCAGATAAGATAAAAAGTTTTGAAAATTTATTTTCAAAAAGGAAATTTTAAAGAAGCATTTTTAAAAGAAAAATATTATTTTATTCTAAAAAGGCAAAGTCCACTCCCCAAAGCCATAGGTACTATCTCTTATCCTTCGTTTTGAATCTATCCTTTTTGTTTCAGCATGTCCGAAGATCTTAACTTGCCGGAAGGGGTACCAATACCTGGTTGGTTTAGACGGTTCTTAGAAGCAAGGGCCACTCAGCCAGGTCCTACTATTCCTCCTCCCCCAGCTACAGGAAATCATCCAACTGCAGCGGCACCTATTCCTCCACCTCCTCCTCGGGGACATACGTTTGCTAAGATATGTAAAGATTTTAAAGCTATGGGAGGAAAGGATTTTCATGGAACTGAGTCCTTCGTGGCAGCTAGAAATTGGCTGAAAGAAACGGAGGACCTATTCATCATCTTTGAGGTAGAGGATAGACAAAAAGTACAACTGGCGGTATGGCTATTGAAGGGTGAGGCCTCCTACTGGTGGGAAGTCACTAATGCTGAAAGACCAGTGGAGACATGGGAGGACTTTAGGGCAAGGTTTGAGACTAAATTTCTCTCAGATGCGGAAAGAAGTTTGTAGTTGGAAAAATTCTTATTTCTTAAGCAAGGGGACAAGACAGTCCGAGAGTATGTGAATCAGTTCGATGAGCTGGCTAGGTTCGGGCTTGACCTAGTCAACACCCCGCACAAGAAGGCTCTCCGTTTCGTCAAAGGGTTGAATGAGCCATTACACAGTTTGGCCATGACCCATATACCCATGGGAGCCACGTATGAAAGATTGGTGCAAATGGCATTGCTGAATGAAGAGGATAAGGGCAAGAAGGAGGCAAAGGAAGAAAGCTCTCAAGGAAAGAAAGAGGGTTTGCAGCCTAAGAAGACAGACTTTAAGAAAGGCGGGAAAGGCAACAAAGAGAAGAGGAAGTGTAATTTCTGTGGCAAAGTGGGGCACTTAGTAAAGGACTGCCGGAAAAAGAAGGCCAAGGAGAATGGAGGGTGCTTTTCTTGCGGTGAGACAGGCCACAGGGCTAAGGACTGCCCAAAGAAACGAGGACAGGGGCAGAGGGTTGGATCCACCCCAGGGGCACAGGTTCATGTGCTAGAAGCGCCACCTCTGCAACAGCGAGGTATAAATACTTCTGTAGAAAGTGTAGTTTATCTTTATGATCACCCCGTTCGCACTTTATTTGATTCTGGCGCATCATACTCCTTTATCTCGTCTGCTTTAGTAGAATCTCTGCACCTAAAAACTAGTATGGTAGAGGACCCCTTAATTGTTTCAAACCCAATTGGGGGCCCAGCTCATTTGTCTATGATCTGTTTGGGATTGAAAATTTCTATTCTAAGTGTAGAATTTCAATGTAGTGCCTTTGTTTTGGGCTTTTTGGGTTATGGTTTGATTTTGGGTATGGATTGGCTATCCAGTAATGGTGCCATCCTTGATTGTGAGATAAGGGTTGTTAGGCTCCTAACCCAGCTCGGTAATACTTTGGAAATTTCTTGTAATCCCTCGTATGCGGTTATGCTTAGTTATCTTGAATCGCTAGATGCCTCTGTTGAAAATTTGCAATCAGTTAGAGTGGTCCGGGAATATCCGGATGTCTTTGAAGAGGTGAAGGGCTTGCCTCCGAAGCGGGAAATAGACTTCCGCATATATCTTGTAGATAATGCAAAGCCCGTTGCGTTGCCCGTTAGACACATGGCTCCACGAGAAAGGAAAGAGCTCAGTAAACAGATTAAAGAGCTTCTAGAAAAGGGGTTCATTAGGAGGAGCATTTCAGAATGGGGCGCTCCAGTGGTGTTCGCTACAAAGGCGGATGGTTCACTCCGTCTATGTGTTGACTATAGGGAGCTCAACAAGCTAACGAAAAAGAATAGGCACCCTCTCCCTAGAATTGACGATTTATTTGACCAGCTTGTAGGAGCGTCTGTTTTCTCCCAGCTCGATTTAGCAACCGGTTTTCATCAGCTAAGGGTGGCTGAAGATAGCATCGATAAAACGGCATTCAGAACCCCAGACGGCTTCTTTGAATGGCTTGTCATGCCTTTCGGCTTGACAAATGCACCTGCTTATTTCGTGGACCTGATGAGTAGGGTATTTAGAGATTTCCTCAACAAATTCGTAGTGGTCTTCATACATGATATCCTTATCTTCTCAAAGAGTGAAGAGGAACATGCTCAACACTTAAGGGCAAACATGGAAACTTTGCGAGTCCATCAACTAAAAGCCAAGTTCTCCAAATGCCACTTTTGGAGGGAAGAGGTGAGGTTCCTTGGGCACATAGTATCCAAACAAGGGTTAGCGGTGGACCCTGCTAAGGTAGTGGCGGTACAAGATTGGAAGACACCAAGGAATGCGACTGAGGTCCGAAGCTTTCTAGGACTAGCAGGTTTCTATCGAAAGTTCATAAAGGATTTTGCGAAAATCTCAGCTCCGCTCACGAAGTTGACATTTGTTTATTTTCAAGAGATAATTCATCTATGTGGGATATCTTCTAGTAAGTGAATTTTGGAGAGCTTGCATGGAACCATGAGTACGCAGTTAGGCTTGAGCCAAGTATACTAGAAGGAGAATAAGTGAAAGAGGAACGAGAAATAGGTTCCAACTCATATTTTGGAAACAAGAATTAAGAAGCTACGAAATTGTGAAGTTAAAAACGGACAAAGCGTAATGGAGTTAAGCTCAAGAAATGCGACTTAGATGATTGAAGACTAGATTCGTACATAATATCTCTTCTTAAGAGTATATCCTTGATCCCTCTCTTCCTGTAGAGCTTACTTGCATGGTATCTTTTCTGTATATCCTCTCGGTCCCATTCTCAATCCAATTTCTGTTGCAAACCCCATAGGGAGTATGACTCACCTGTTAGTAACACATGTTGGGGCTCGAGGGTGTTCATTGGTTTGACTAAAGTTTTTGGGTTTTATAAGATACAGATTGGTCTTAGGAAGGGACTCCCTTGTGACCTAAAAGGAGTCCATCATGCTTAGTTTCCTAGAATAATATATGGTGGTTGGGTTGAGTAACTCTTTGGGTGTCAGTCTGATGTTGATTTCGGTCTTCGGGGCTGATGCTTAGAGAGTTCTTCTCCTAATCAATATACATGTGGCATAGGTTTTCAGTTTTGACATTGCCTAATGGGCACAAAGTTTTTACTTGCTTCTATCATTCAACTATACCTTTAGATAGAAATGTCCTATAGATTAGAGCTACCCGAAAGATTGGATGGAGTCTGCTGAAGTGGTAGAGCCAAATATCCTCGAAGAGGCCGAAGTGGAACGCGAAGCAACCATAAGAAAAGTTCCAACCCGCATATTAGGAACGGAAGTGAAGAAGCTACGCAACCGCGAAGTCAAGCTCGTCAAAGTTCAGTGGAGCGACGCGACTTGGGAAACTGAAGCTAGAATACGTACTGCCTACCCTTTTCTGTTCGAGGGTACATCCTTGATCTTTCTTTTTCCTTAAGTTGCGCTTTTATCTATCTTTTTAGGTATATTTCCTCGACCGTATCTTTTAGGTAGGAACCCTTTGGATGGAAACATGTAGTTGAAACATGTTATGGATGATGGTTGCAAGTGGTTGCAAGTGATTGCTAGTGGTTGCTCGTGGTTGCATATACACACACAATCTAGGTTTTAGATCGGCTCAGTCACTTCATATTGCATATGCATATATGTTTACATTTGTATATGGTTGAACTTTAATGTGTTGTCATATGGATGTTGCATCTGTATTGAATGATTGTGCACTCATGTAGAATCAAGAATAGGAAAATTTGCATACATAATGGATTCATGGCACTTACATAAATCGCATTAAGGAGGTCAACTGAATCAGTAGACCGTCTGATTTTGCATTAGATAAGTTCATGTACACACACACTTTGCATATGATCATGAAGCATTATTAATCTTTTAAGGACAATGGATGCTCGTGTTTGATGGATGAGTAGATGGATGATTGGACGTTAGGATATACATTCCTCCTAACTTGAAGATTTCGGGGACGAAATCCCTTTAAGTGGGGGAGAATGTAACACCCCGCAAACTCTATAACTGTGAAATTAACAAATTAAAGTATAATTAATTTGAAATCAAATAACTAAGGGAAACGGGATACGCCATTGCGTTCGTCTCGGAAAAATACGCGAAATAGAGTCCGAGTTTTCGAAAAACGGAGTCCGTATGGAGAAGATATGGCCTTCGGAAGTTTAAAATTCAAACAGAATAAAATAACTCAGAAAAATCAGGTTTAAATTCGAATATGGGGCCCAATGGGCCAGGGCGGAAAAACACCCGCCTAACGTCCCAGGTCGACTGGGCTGTCGACCTGGTCTAACCAGGTCGACAGGGTTGTCGACAGGCATGTCGACCTGGTCCAGACCCAGGTCGAGCCCAGTCTAACCTGGCTGGCCTATTCTCTGTTAGTCGATTTTCTGTGGTCTGCTTTGTCATTAGGGCTAGGTGGCAGGCTCTAATTGGTCTCTCCTTAGGATGAATGGCTACGATCAATCTAGGCAACATCAATGGTCCTAATCAGTTCCTAACCTCTATAAAAACAACCCTAGACTAACCCTAATCTATTCATTCACAAATAAGAACAAAGCCGCCATGTTGCTGAGGAACGACTAGGGGTAGCCACCAATTGGAGAGAGAGGATTAGGAGGCAAATTCTAAGGCATAAAGCAACTCAATCAAATCAAACCGCATCTTCAAATCCCTAAATTTGAGAATTCGCCTCACCATTGTAAGTAGAGTATTACTTTGGTATGAACAAATAATTGTGTTGGTTTGTATGCTTGAATTGTGGCAATAAAGTAATTCATATTTGTGCGTTCTTATCAATTTGAAATATTATATACGTTTGGATATTCTTGAATTATGTTATTCAATTATAAAGAACTACATGCGGTAGTTCTATGCAAGTATACGTTTGGAATATTTGCAAATTATGTAATCCATGTTGAAGCTACATGTATGTAGTTGATTGAAATTCATGCAAGTTTGGGGCTTTGCTATTATGCCATCATAATGTGTATTTTTATACAAACATCATTTTTGTGAAGTAATTGGAATAAGTTTGGGTTATCATAATCCATATGAAATTATGTTGAAATTTGGGCATCATGTATTAAGCCATGCTTTTGTACTAGAAAACTTATTTGCAAACTTATGAATATGGCTAGGCTGTGATTGATAATTTGCATAATTGAAATTGTTAACAAGAATTATATGATGACATATGTGGTACATAGCTAGGTTAGGTTCAAAAATCCCTTTTTGCGAGTTTGCATGACTAAAGTAAAAATCATGATTTCATGTTAGAAATATTTATGCCATGGTTATGTGAACAAATTTAACTATACTTATGCCATGCTTATGTTTGACATTATGCCATGCTTATGTTTGACATTATGCCATGCTTATGTTAGAAATATTTATGCCGTGCTTATGTTTGACATTATGCCTGAAATAAAAATATAGGTTTATGTTGTAGTTAGGCCTATGTGTCAATAGTGATATTCTTAACTTAACTACAAGTTTACATGCTTTGATTCATGTCGCCTATGCTTTATGACCAAAGTATATGTTACCACTATGCAAGTACACCAGTTTCTATTTTGTATTTCCAACGTCATATTGCAAGTTCATACGCTCACCTTCCCCTTTTTGTGTATGTAATCACGCTTTAAGCCTCCCCTTTTCGCATGGCTAAATTGGGCTTTAAAAGGCTAAGCCCAATATATATATAATAAACAGACGTGTTAAACGGGGGAAAATAACGTTGGGTTAAAATTACTAATGAATGAAAATATAAAATAGAAGGGCCCAAGTTCAAGTATGGGTTGGGCCCATGATTGGTGTAACCTTTGCACCATTAACTTAATAATTGGCCGCAAATATTTACATATAAGAAAATAAAGAAGAAAGACAAAATATGTAAATGTAGAACATACGATGTGTTTAACCCGAGGTTGGATTGAGTTGTGATGTAAACCTGCCCGGAACCGCCCCGCTGTCCAGTAGTCACAACAATACCTATCCAATGTGGGAGGTTAAACATGGAGCCCAATAAGGACCCGAGGTTAGACTGAGTTGTGGCGTAAGACTGTCCGGAACCAACCGGCAACAGGCAGCCACAACAATACCTGTCTAATGTGAGAGGTCAGGGCCTTAATAAGACAATTAAGGCTGAGTCAGGATTGTTAGGATTAAGTGAACTAAAGACTTAATCAAAATGGAACGTGCTAAACTAAACGGACTGGTGGGGGTTAGGTTAGGAAAGACTTAACCAACTTAGCATGTTGGCTAGAGATAGAAAACCTAGTAACGGGGGACCCTTTTCAGCAGTAACCCTAGAAGGTGTATCAGGATACCCTGAAACTAGGCAGGGTGGGGCACGATTACTGGGCTGATTGTAAGAGGTCAAATCGACGGCGGTGGTGTAGCAGTGTAGGTTCTAACGGAGTGCGGGCGTGCACACACTCCGGCGCAGAAAAATAAGGCACTGGACACCAGTAGCATACCTGTGCACTCTAGGATTGTGTCGGGTTGCCACTATGGGACTTGATACACCCCATGGTGGGACCAGCATAGGTAACTACAACATCGGGGGCCGTAAGAGACATGTAACTATGCGAGTAGGAGCCGATCATCATAGAATGGATCACTTCACCCTGATTATGGGGTGCCAATTGGAAACTAGTTTAAATGGGTTCAGAGATTAAAATGGGGTACGATAGTATATTCGACCCTAGACAACTTAACCAAGTTTATAGTGCTTGCCCACTTCTTGTTTATACTTATCATACCCAGTTCTTTATTCATAGACAAAATAGTACTAGACTTACTCAGGCTTTATGTCTGACTCTACTTTTCTTTCGTCTTCTTTTCTTCCGTTTCCCCCCCCCCCAGGTCCACAGGGAGGGAACACAGCAGCTTGACCAACCTTAACATCCAGCTTGAAGAAGAGAAATGTATTGCTTGGACTTTCCTGTTTTGAACTATGGCTTTGGACAATCCACTATGGGGACTTTTGCAGTTTATCTATGTTTTATTTATGCTTCTTTAAATAATGTACTCAAGACAGATTATGAAAATGTTATGTTATGTTTTTGGAAAGGATGTAAGACAATCATGGTGATGTTTTGTAACACGTATTTTCTTTTATGAAATAAAAGTTGTTGTTCTTCCGCTGTTTACAAATATGTGTTCCTATATCTATCTTGTATATCTGTGACTTATACTTATAAACCTCCACCAAAATTAGGGCATTTCCTTTGAGAGTGACCCTAACGGAGGTGGGGTGTTTCAGACAGAAGGAGGATGGGACGCCGAGGTCAGTGGAGGAGAAGCCCGACTTAGGGTGGTCGAACCAGCGGCGGCTCAGAACGTCACGAAGAGGAGATGAATTTTTCGCCGCTGCCACTATTTCAATTTTAGGGATTTTGATTTCTCAGACGGAACAAATGAAAAGGAAGGAAATGGGAAAAATAAAACGGATAGGAAATACAAAAGGGACGGCTAAAGATAAAACGGGGACGGTGAGATATAAAAGGTAGGACACATGTAAGAAGAAAAATATGCAAAAGGGACAAGCGGAATGTGTTTCAGCAAATTTTAACAAGTGTTTAAAATATTTATCAATAAAAACAAGACATTTTCTTAAGTATATGAACCTATGTTATACTATGTATATTACCCAATACTAGTATATTTAATAATTTCAAATACAATCCCCAATAATTTTTTTTGAAATCAAATTTAAACTCGAAATAAATTTATTTAAATTATAATTCAATTAGTCTAAATTATCAAACTTAAATTATATTATTAAAAATAAATTTCAAATTCAAAATAAATTATAAATAAATCTTAAGTTAAATAAAGAAAAATCAAAATTTATAACTTCTCTAACAACATAATTTCAATTCGTTTTAAAATATCAGCATTGTTAAATTAACGAAATTATTTTGATTCAAACACTAAAATTTAAATTTACACTTACAAAATAAACTCAAAATCTAGTTAAATAGATTAGAATTCCAAAATTATGAACAAATATAAATTTCATAAATATCAATTCAAATAACTTTCGTATTTTACAACGTTAAAAATCTTGGTTCGTTACTGCAGCCAGGCGCCAGTATCAGATCTGCAACCGACAACAGTATCCATAGCAGCGGGTACGATAGGCTTAAGATTCTATGAGGCACTGACTCTAATACTTGCGGTTGACGGATTCGGAAACCGGACAAGGAAATGATTTTTGTTGTAGCGGGGATTTGAATTTTAGGGTTGAGGATGAAAGAATGAAAAAATACGTTGGAGAAGAGGAGGGAAAACGAAATGTTAAGCGTGAAATGGAAAGCGAAGCGGAGGGGAAAATGGAAATTGGAGCGGGTAAGCGGAATCATGGCTTAATAATCCTGTATTAGTTATAAAATATAGTTAGGGTAAACAGGTATACATTATTAATTTTTAATTTTTAACAGTAATTATTAATCATTAGTAATTAGTATACAATTAATTATTAAATATTAATAAATAATATAATATTACTAATGATTAATAATTAGTATATTATTATAATTAGTAATTAGTAACATATGATTAATATTATTAAAGATTAATTATGAAATATTAATAAATATTAAGTATTAACTTTAAGAAAGCGTTGTAATTATCAATTATTGACTGTCACCTATTGCAAGGATATTTTCAGCACGTTGTAAAACTGGAAAACAAGTGGAGTATCTTGCTTATATATAATTGCTTTAACGTAATTTCATTTAAATTAACGAATCTACCATCAAGCATCAGTATATAATAATATTACTTTTGACAATAAAATTATGTATGTTACTTTTCAAATTTTAATAGTAATAATCATAAATTACTAATATTTATTTTTAATTACAAATTATTATATATTTGGTATTAATTACTCAATATTACTTACTAATAACTAGAAAATAAATTTAAGCCCATTGGAATACTGATTATATATAATAACTGGTAATTAGTGATAATTAATTAATAATCACTAATTATTATAAGTAATAAACGATTGATATAATATTATTAATTATTAATGGTTAAATAATATAATATTATTTATGATTACTAATTAACAATATATGATTAATATAATGTTATTAATGATTAATTATTAAATAATAAAAAATAATCGATGTTAATTTTAAATAAGTATTGTAATTACTAATTATTGATTGTCGAAACTTGGTAATAAATATTTATTACAACGGACACTTTGTGATAGTTGTAAAACATGCGTCTATTACAATTGGCATTCTCCAAACGTTGTAAAATTGACATCTATTACAACGGGCCTACAATGACCATTGTAATGGCTTTCTATTACAACGGACAACTATTGCTAGTTGTAAAAAGGACGCTGTATAGAACCTCTATTACAACCGTCCAGAAATGACCGTTGTAATATTATTCTATTACAATGGGCAGAATATGCCCGTTGTAAAAAGGACGTTGTAATAGAGCTGGAGGATGCCAAGAAACGATTCCATCTTGAGCTCGATTCTCATAGCCAAGAGCGTGTGGCTCTGAAAAAGGAAATTGAAGATCTCAAGACGACCAATATTGAATTAAAGAGGCACAGGACCGTTTTGCTACTGAGAAAGCTGCTTGGGAAAAAGAGAAGGCGAGTTTAAAAGACAATCTTGCACTTGCCGAGAAGGAAAATGCAAGCTTAAACTATAGGCTTGCTCACGCTGAGGAACGGGCGGCTTTTGCCGAAAGCAACGCTGATGCAGCCCTTAAACAGGCTTCCACTACTACTAATAAGCTTGTTGCAACTGAAAGGGAAATATAAGGGTTTGACGAGCTGTTGATGGACTTTCTGGTCAAGTCATAAAGACTCGAGATATCTCTTGGATCTAGAACTACCACACCACTACGGCCAATGTATGGGACATGATTGTTGAGGGAGAGAAGTAATGCTTAAAGGTTGATGATATCGATGAGGCTCAACTCATGCAGACCTTTATCAAAGGAGGAGAGCCTGCGGATTTGGCAGAGGGTAGACACCAAATTCAATTGTTGATGGAAAAGGAGAGAGCTAAACTCAAAGGAAAGGACAAGATAGACGAAGGGTCAGGCCCAGCAACGGAGCACGGGACACTTGAGGTCGAGGAGTATAATCCTGATGATCCATTGATTCCTGTAGTTCCAACCCGTCCAGCCGTTGGAGCTTCAACTACAAGTTCAGGCGAGGAGTCGGCGGAAGGTATCGCTATATTTTCTCCACAACTCATCAAAGCCTTCGTAACATGTCGTCGTGTTGCGGGGCAAACAGTTGAAAGGATCACATTTTCTCCAAAACTAATAACAATTACTTCTCATAACATAGGTGTCAGACCGACAGAGAAAGATGTAGAGAAACCAGACGAAATTGAGAAGATTGCAGAAAAGCAGGCTAAGGACGAGAGGTCAGCATGCCCCCAGTTACTGGGATCATCCTCGAAAATCCATAGCTAACCGAGGTTGATACAACCAAGGAGGCTACTGGGGCATCAAGAACAGATGCTCCAAAAGATGCTGAAATCATTAGAGCCCTTGACGATGCCGATAACAGTCACAAGGACGAAGAGGAGGATGTAGACATCATAGAGGAGACCAAAGACGATGACAGCAAGACTCGAGCTGAAATCAAGGCCAAGAGGGATTAGCAATTAGCTCTAAAAATAGAGGAGCAATAGCCGCTAGATGTAACACCAATCTCTGCGGCTGCTCTCGGCTCTGGGATGATCATAACGTTGTCCGGTAAATCGATAACCACGCAACTTGCAGTCCAGTCTGTCAACCTTCCAGTGGATCCTCCTTCTGACAAGAAGAAGAGGAAACAGGACAAAACTGATGCTGATAAGGAGGAGACAGGGAAGAAAAAGAAGGAGAAGAGGCTGAAGTCATCCCCAAAGCCCAAATAGTGCTGGTTTAATTATGTCTTTCTTTTTAGTATTTCCACTGGCCGTATGATGTAGCTGCGGGTATGGTTCTCCCCTTTTGTTTAGCTTTATGTTGTAAGTCCGAACTTAGTGAATGAAAACCTATTTCTTTTGCATCATCGCGTACCTGCGAGTTAATTATTTACATGTTTATCATAGTATGTGATCAACACAATAAAAATTTCTGCAATTAAAAATTCCTGCAATTAAAATTTCATGCACTACACATAAATGTGTATTGATATGCCCCCAATCAATCATTAATATGATGCCCGGCCAGGGCTTATTGAGGATGGATTAGAGTCATATGTATGCTGCCCCCAGGCTCGAAGATGAGGGGTTTGGGCTCAGCCTTCATTCTCGTTTCCAGTCGTGTAACGGGACAGGAGCGCTTTGGTGGCATATAGTCAGCACGCCTTCGTATTCTCCTGTTGGATGCCCAGGATAGAGTTCGAACTCAGCTTTCAGTCTGTCCCCTGATCCTTAAGCGGGGTAAGAGTTCTTTGGTGGCATTAAGCCTCTTGCGCCTTTATACTCTCATGTCGGATGTCAAGGGTAGGTTGTTATCGAGACGGTCTTTCAATCATGGTGCATCCTCATGTCTCGCGGACAATTCTTTGTCCTTTGTACTCCTCAGATCATGGGAACCAAAGCATTGATGGTACTGCCATTTACTACACTGCACACTCGGACTTAAATCATGTGATTTCTTGTTTTAATGGAGGGCATTTTTGAATTACGTGTTTCAAGATCGTCATAGGATTTCGTAGAATTTCATAATGGTGATAGCTCATACAGATAAAAAATAGCAAAATAAATAAGCAGTACGGTAAAAGTAAATTACACACGACATTTTTATAATGGTTCGGTCGAATCATGACCTACGTCCACTTTGTAATCTCTTGTTTAAATAACCAGACTGTTCTAAGCAAGTCGTTCTTTTTTACATGGTCCTAAAAACAAAAGAATAAATTAACAGTTTTATGTCAAGTAATGCTGCAGATGTTGGGCATTCCACACTCTGGGGATTTCATCTCCATCCACGGTCGTTGGCTTGAAGGTTCCATTATCAAGCTTCCATAGGATGTCGTACGGTCCTCCCCACTTTGGACCCAAATGCATTGTGAGTGGAAAGACACGTCTTAGAACCAAGTCTTCGGGTTCAAAGGTTCGGGCTCAGACCCTTTTATTGTAATATCAGGCGACTTGTTGCATACGCCTCAAGGCACGGAGGTTGGCTTGGTCCATCTTTTCCTTAACCATATCTAGGGATTCGGGGAGCAGCTTGTTATTGGTCATTCGGTCATAATAAGTGGTTCTGTCAAAGGTTACATCTAATTCAACCAGGGTGACTGCTTCTGCTCCGAAAGCGAGGGACAAAGGTGTGCGGCCCATCTCCGACTTGTAAGTTGTCCTGTAGGCCCATAATGCAAAGGGAAATTCATCGACCTACATGGCTTTGGCCCGCTTCAGTGTTTTCTTCAAAATGGATTTAATCACTTTATTAGCCGCTTCGACCTGCCCGTTCGATTGCGGATGTGCCACTGAGGTGTACCTTTTCTCAATGTGGTACTTCTGGCAAGCCTTGGAACTGGGCGCTATCTAACTGAGTTCCATTATTTGTTATTATGACTTTTGGAATCCCAAATCGACATATGATGTTTCTGACGATGAAGTTAATTACTCGGTTGGTTTTGATTGTGGTTAATGGTTCTGCTTCGACCCACTTTGTGAAGCATTCAACAACCACAATGGCGAACTTTGCTCTACCCTTTTCTATGGGGAGACTTCCAATAATGTCAATCCCCCATAAAGGAAAGGCCATGGGCTCATAATAATCTTCAACTGACTAGGGGGGGCCCTAGGGATCTTGGAAAATCTTTGGCATGCATCACATCGCCGTGCATATGAAACACCCCATGTCCGTTAATGTCACTCACTAAGGGAATGCATTAAGTTTCGTGAAGCGTTGTAGGTAAACAGACACAGAATAATTGCAAGACAAATATAAATAAGATAGCAGCGGAAATTTCAAAAAATTTATTTCAGACATAAATCATAATCTCGTGGTTTACAATACATAAGTCAGAAAACCATTACAAAAAAATACTTTTATCTTGCATAATCAGAGTACATAGTAATTAAAAGAAAACATTATTCCCCAATAAAAAGAGTAAGCCATAGTAGAGTCAATAACTTTAGCCATACTCTAGCAATAGCTCCTAGCAAAATGATATTTGAATCCTGACTAAGCCAGGGTGTTTCCTCCCTATGAACATTGGGGGCCGGGGTGGGGGGGAATAGAAGAAAGAAAGCGAAACAAACTAGGTCAGACATAAGTCTGGTGAGTCTAGTAACTTTTAGCCAGTAAAGAAATAAAGGTAATCATAATAGGCATAAAGTGGATAAGACAGATCACTATACAAATGGCAGGTGTGATAAGGCAGATAAGGTAAGGTATATACATGCTTCACTAATGACTACTCTGCACTATCACTAGTATAATTTAAAATGAAATGATCCCTTCCACTATAAGTTGGTAGACTTAAGGAATACGTCGGAGTATACCCTAACCACTACCTTATTCGATCGGCTACCTACTCTGCAGATATCCTATGTTGGCCCCACAGTATGGGGTTTCACTTCCCTAAGGAGGCAACCTATAATGTGCACAACCATATCTACTGTGTCACGGTCGTCTTAGCCCCTTCTCCCTGGCCCATGCACGCACATGTCCCCGGTCGGCTTGCAACGCCTACACAATCCGTCTTGTTTGGATCTCTTACAATCAATCAGTAAGTGTGCCCCTTCTCCGCCTAGTACGGAGTTCCTTACTTGATACCAACTCCGGGTTACTAATTGAAATAGGTCCCGCGCAATATGATTCAAGCTCTCCCCTTTGTCTTGTATCCCCTCTAGGTTTCCCGCTGAATATGTATATTCTTAGGTGTCTTTAATTACATAGACCTATGTCAGTTATGCTTAATTATATGTGTCTTTAATACATAACCCTCAATATTTCTACAGGTTATGCTTACATATAGGTGTCTACAATACATAACCCTATCATTTTTGTAAGTTATGCTTACCCTAAAAGGTGTCTTTAATTACATAATTTTATTATTTCCCTCGGTTATGTATACCACTAGGTGCCTTTAATTACATTAGCATATCAGGTTAAGTTTGTGGGGCTATATATATACTAATATTACCCACATACCCCAGCTTTACCTAACCCTCCCACTGATTCAAGCATGTTTATTTAACGGTTAATTTTGTAGGCCTATATATACTAATATTACCCACCTACCCTTGATTTACTTAACCCTTCCTTTTATTAAGCCAATTTTACGTAACCCTAACTTAAGTCCATATTCATATTAAATTAGGTTAAGTATTCCATTTCTTTACCATGTCCAATTATGGTTATAATGGGCTAGACCTCCCACATTAGGCCTACAACGTGTAGATACTGGATATGTCGGTCGGGTCCAGGCAGTTTTATTCCACAGTTGGGCATAACCTCGTGTCTTAGCCTGATTAGTATTTGCGTACTTAGACCTCCCACATTAGGTTCAACATTAATGGCTGTTGGATAAGCCGGTTGGGTCCGGGCAGACTTCCGCTACTAATGTAACCTAACCTCGTGCCATAAGTACAATTAAAATTATTAATTTTAATTACTAACCGTTCAATCTTTATCCAAATTTACCTATTTCATTATAGGTAATTAATTCATCTTTACCCAAATTTATCTATGTCATTACAGGTAATTAATTATATGTTTCCCCATTTGAATTATATGCTTATTTCATATAATTATTATATAAACTATGCCAATTACAAATTCCCTTTATCCTCGTTCCTAACTAACGTATTCACACTTATTTTGGCAACATCAATGCTATAAAGTAGCCTCGTCATAACAATAAAAAGGGAACATGATAAGGGTGGTAGTTCAACATGTTTTGGCATAAATATTAACATAACTGGCATAGTAACTAAGTGAATGGGCGTGTGATAATTATCATAATAAAGTGGACATCAAATTAATAACTTGTGTTTAGGAAAGCATAATGAGATCTAGATTCAATATTAGGTGTCCAATTACTACAATCTAGCATAGATAGGGTGGCATAATAACAAGTTTAGATTCACATGTCAAGTTTACCACATATACCAAGGTATCATAATATAGCAACTGAAAGGTGATTAACACCAAAATCTATATCCAAGTAATGTCAAATTAATGGATGTACTATCATCCTAACATGGTCACAAAACAATGTCCATATAAACGTCATATCGAATCTCCACAATCAGATCTAGAAATTTAGATCTATATTAACAAGTTTACATGTACCACAATATAATTGTAATTCAAGATTCATGTAGGAAACATAGTAAAATGTCCATATATTAGATCTAGGGAAAATGACATAGTACGCTTGCATAAGTTCATGATTTACAGCATATACCCAATTCATAGTCTACCACAATTCACATTATCTTCTAGCTTAAATTTGATTTGTTATGGTGGAGACTAGGTTAGTTTAGGATACAGAAGCATGTAGGCTCATGAATGAATTTTGCTTAGATTAGGGTTTAGCCTAGATGTGATTATATAGATGTAAAGGATTAGTTAGAGCCTTTAGATTAACTAGGAGATCATCAGAACCACACAGCTCGAAGACATGTCATCCAGCCAATTAGAAGGAGACACGTCATCATAGAACACTCCAGAATTCTTTGCTGGACTGCCCTCGATATGGGCGCATTTGGCTGGTGCACCAGTGCATTTTTGTATTGGTGCACTTCACAAGTGCGCCAGTGCATTTTGGCCTGTTTCCGGTTTTTTCGCCTAACTTCGTTCGTCCATTTCTCCTTCATATGGTATCCGTTTTATGCAAACTCGGACTCTATCCGAAGAAAAATTCTGAGACGAACGCAATGGCGTAACCCGTTTCACCTAATTCTTAATATTCAAGTATTCTTAAGTTATCCCTTATGTCATGTTTTAAAATTACGGGGTGTTACATTCTCCCTTCCTTAAAGGATTTCGTCCCCGAAATCTTCAAGTTAAGAAGAATGTATTCTACCATCCAATCATCCATCTACTCAATCATCATCTACAAACATCCATTGTCCTTAAAAGATTTCTAATGCTATATGAACATATGAAAAAGTGTGTGTATATGTTCCTTATCTAATGCAAAAATCAGGCGGTCTACTAATTCAGTGACATCCTGAATGCAATGTATGTTAGTGCCATGAATCCAATATTTATGAAAATAAATCTATTGTAACATATAAGCATTACATGAGTGCACACTCATTCGTCCAAATGCAACATGTACGAGAATGATTGAGCCGATCTTATGGCCTAATGTGTGTGTGTATGTGTCCACAGGAAACCACTAGAAAACACTTGCATCCACTTGCATCCATTAAACATAACATGTCTCAAACACATGGTTACAATCATGGGATATCCTACCTAAAGGTCAAAATTCGATTGATAGGATATACTTAGATGATAGAAGCAAATGCGAATGAAAGCTGTTGGAAGATAAGTTAAGAACATTCCCTTGAAAAGGAAAGTGTATGAAGCATAAAAATCTTGTCTTCGGTCTCCCAAGTTGCATCTTTTTTATTGTCTCCCCACTGGACCTTACCCAACCTGACTTCTCTTTTGCGTAGCTTCATAACCTCCGATCCAAGTATGCAAGTCGAAACTCATCGAATAATTGATTCCTTCTTTATTTTCACTTCCTTTCGCAAGTTTGGCCCCACTACCTCGAACTCTACACATTTTTTCGCCACTTGGATGAATAGTCATCTTGGAATGATGGGCTTCATCAAGGACTGTCTTCAATAGGTTTCCCATCCTGATATAATTCACCTATCAAACCTCTTCTCAAGTAGCCTCGCCACTTGCTTATCAAGTTCCCTTTTTTCGTTTAGGGGCCATATTGCGCACAGGTAATGCAGCTGGCTTTGCATTGTCCATGAGGTGTATACGGAAATCAATCTCGCGCCTCGGGGGTAATTCCTGAACCTCATCTAAGACATCAGGATACTCACGAACTACTAGTGTCGATCGTAGATCATCAATAAACGCCTCAAGAGACTCTAGGAAACAAAGCATGGCAGACCCTTGTGGGTCACAAGAAAATTCGAGGGTGCTTAACGACCCTACTCTGACCACCCAGAATGGCACCATATGAGGTAAACCAACCTATCCCTAGAATCAACCCATAGCCCATAAACCCGAGTACATATGCGTCGCATTAAAATTTGACGCCTAACACAGATATTCTCAAACTCCTACAAATCATAGATAAATGAGCCGAATCACTTATGGGGCTTGAGACAACTACGGGATCCACTACCATACTGGTAACTAAGTGCAGAGATTCAACAACAAAACTAGATATAAATGAATGTGAAGCGCCAGAATTAAAATATGTTCTAACTGGATGATTTGAAAGAGAAACTAAATTTTCTACGGAAATTTTTCTACCTCTTTCAGGAGCACTAACTGCAATAGCATTGACCTGCCCTCCAGAAGTTCCGGCTCTTTGATCTTGTCCTTGCAATCCTTGTTTCTTTGGGCATTCTGTAGAGTAGTGTCCAAGCTCTCCACAAATAAAGCAACTGATCTTCCTTTTCTTACAATCCTTGATCAGGTGACCTTCCTTCCCACAACGGTGACATTTTCTCTTATCCCTGCCTTTTTCATCATTCACTCCTTTCTTCTGCTATTGCTGTTGGTGTTGTTGTTGTCCCTTCTTGGGCCACACCTTCTCATTCTGCTTTGCTTCCTCAGCCTTTACTTCCTTCTTTTCTCCCTTGTCCTCCTCATGCATTAGGGCCATATCTGCAAGCTTGTCAAAAGTGACCCACATTGGAATATGGGACGTAGCAAGACCATGAAAGGCTCATTCAGTCCTTTAGCAAATCGTGAAGCCTTTTTGTGTCGTGTATCCACCAACTCTTGTCCGAAACATGTCAGCTAGTTGAATTTGTTCACATACTCCTTCACCGTCAAGTTCCCTTGGTTGAGCACTAAGAACCTCTCTATCTGTATGCTACGCTCAGTTTGAGAAAGAAATTTCATCTCAAACCTCTATCTAAAATCTTCCCAGGTTTCTACCAGACGTCCGGCCTGGGTGACTTCCAACCAAAATGAGGCTTTGTCTTTTAACAGCTAAGAAGCTAACTGGATCTTTCTTCTTCAGTCCTCCACTTTAAAGATTATGAATAAGTCCACGGTCTCCTTAAGCCAATTCCGAGCTTCCACAAATGTCTCATTCCCATGGAATGGCTTCCCTTCCATAGCACGGAAGTCCTAACAGATTTTGGCAAAGTTATCTGCTCTTGGAGGGGGAGGAGGAGGAATGACTGGGGAGACAGGAGGAGCAGGGCCTCTCTGGCCTTCAGTAGGCGTTGTGGCCTCCAAATATCTCTAGAACCACCCGGTTATTGTGACGCCCTCTGGGATATTAAGAATGTTTTGATCCCCAGACATGCTAAAAAAAGGAAAAGGAAGAATTTTAGATAAAGGACCGAAGGATATTACATTTCGCTTCTTGGGAAATATTTTCAAAGCAAACTTTTCTTTTTTAAAATACCTTCTTTTAAAACCTTTTTGAAAAATATTTTTCAAAACTTTTATCTAATCTGGTAACCTTCGGCTTTGATACCAAGTGAAAACACCCCACGTCCGTTAATGTCACTCATTAAGGGAATGCATTAAGTTTGGTGAAGCGTTGTAGGTAAACAGACAAAAAATAATTACAAGACATATATAAATAAGATAGCAGCGGAAATTTCAAAAAATTATTTCAGAATAAATCATAATCCCGTGGTTTACAATACATAACTCATAAAACCATTACAACAAAATACTTCTGTCTTGCATAATCAGAGTACATAGGAATTAAAAGAAAACATTATTCCCAAATAAAAAGAGTAAGCCATAGTAGAGACAAGAACTTGAGCCATACTTCATCAATAGCTCCTAGAAAAATGATATCTGAATCCTGACTAAGCCTGGGTATTTCCTCCCTATGTAACGGGGGGGAACGGAAGAAAGAAGGCGAAACAAACTAGGTTAGACATAAGTCTGGTGAGTCTAGTTTCTTTTAACCAATAAATAAATAAAGCTAATCATGAAAGGCATAAAGTGGATAAAAGAGATCACTATACAAATGGCAGGTGTAACAAGGAAGATAAGTCAAGGTATATACATGCTTCACTAATGACTATTCTGCACTATCACTAGTATAATTTAAAATGAGATGATCCCTTCCAATATAAGTTGGTAGACTTAGGGCATACGTCAGAGTATACCCTAACCACTATCCTAATCGATCGGCTCCCTACTCTGTAGATATCTTGCGCTGGCCCCACGGTAGGGGTTATCATTCCCTAAGGTGGCAACCTATAATGTGCACAACCGTATCTACTGGTTTCACGATCGTCTTAGCCCCTTCTGCCTGGCTCATGCACCCATATGTCCCCAGTCGGTTTGCGCCGCCCACCCCATCCGTCTCATTTGGATCTCTTACAATCAATCAATAAGCATACCCCTTCTCCGCTTAGTACGGAGTTCCTTACTTGATACCAACTTCGGGTTACTGATTGAAATGGATCCCACACAATATGATATAAGCTCACCCCTTTGTCTTGTATCCCTACAAGTTTTTCCACTGACTATGTATACCTTTAGCTGTCTTTAATTACATAGCCCTATCTCAGCTATGCTTACCTATAGGTGTATTTAATATATAACCCTCAATATTTCTACCAATTATGCTTATCTATAGGTGTCTTTAATAAATAACCCTATCATTTCTATAAGTAATGCTTACCCTAAAAGGTGTCTTTAATTACATAACTTTATAATTTCCCTCGGTTATGTATACTACTAGGTGTCTTTAATTACATAAGCTTATCAGATTAAGTTTGTGGGCCTATATATATTCTAATATTACCCACCTACCCAAGATTTACTTAACCTTCCCATTGATTCATGCATGTTTATTTAGCGGTTAAGTTTGTGGGGCTATATATACTAATATTACCTGCCTACCCATGATTTACTTAACCATCCCCTTTTATTCAGCCAATTTTACTTAACCCTAACTTAAGTCCATATTCATATTCAATTAGGTTAAGTAGTCCATTTCTTTACTATGTCCAATTATGGTTATAATGGGCTAGACCTCCCACATTAGGCCTACAACGTGTGAATGCTGGATATGCCGGTTGGGTCCGGGCAGTCTTATTCCATAGTTAGGCCTAACCTCGTGTCTTAGCCTGATTCATATTTGCGTACTTAGACCTCCCACATTAGGTTCAACATTAGTGGCTGCTGGATATGTCGGTCGGGTCCGGGCAGACTTCCGCTACTAATGTAACCTAACCTCGTGCCATAAGTACAATTAAAATTATTAATTTTAATTACTAACCATTATATCTTTATCCAAATTTACCTATGTCATTATAGGTAATTAAATCATCTTTACCCAAATTTACCTATGCCATTATAGGTAATTAATTCTATGTTTCCCCATTTGAATTATATGCTCATTTCATATAAATAGTATATAAACTATGCCAATTACAAATTCCCTTTATACCCGTTCCTAACAAACGTATTCACACATCTTTTGGCGGCATCGAGGCTGTAAAGTAGCCTCGTCATAACAATAAAAAGGGAACATTATAAGGGTGACAGTTCAACATGTTTTGGAATAAATATTAACATAACTGGCATAGTAACTATGTGAATGGGCATATGATAATTATCATAATAAAGTGGACATCAAATTAATAACTTGTGTTTTGGCAAGCATATTGAGATCTAGATTCAATATTAGGTGTCCAATTACCAAAATCTAGCATGGATAGGGTGGCATAATAACAAGTTTAGATTCACATGTCAAGTTTACCACATATAACAAGGTATCATAATATAGCTACTTAAAGGTGATTAACACCAAAATCTAAATCCAAGTAATGTCAAATTAATGGATGTACTATCATCCTAATATAGTTACAAATCAATGTTCATATAAACGTCATATTGAATCACCACAATCAGATCTAGAAAGTTAGATCTGCATAACAAGTTCACATGTACCACAATATAATTGTAATTCAAGATTCACATAGGAAACATAGTAGAATGTCCATATATTAGATATAGGGAAAATGACATAGTATGCTTTCATAAGTTAATGATTTACAGCATATACCCAATTCATAGCCTACCACAATTCACATTTTCTATTTAAACCTAAAAGTGACTAGCACTCACAGAAAAAGAACGGATCTTGAATTCTAGGATTTGATTTCTGAATTTGTTAAGCTTAACCCTTGATGTAGACTTGGATTTTTATCTTCTAGCTTGAATTTGATTTGTTAGGTGGAGGCTAGTTTTGTTTAGGATATCGCAGCGTATAGGCTCATGAATGAATTTATCTTAGATTAGGGTTTAGGTTAGATGTGATTATGTAGATGTATAGGATTAGTTAGAGCCTTTAGATTAACTAGGAGACCATAAGAACCATGCAGCTCGAAGACAGGTCATCCAGCCAATCAGAAGGAGACACGTCATCACATAACACTCAAGAATTCTGTGTTGGACTGCCCTTGGTATGGGTGCACTTGGCAGGTGCGCCAGTGCATTTTTGTACTGGCGCACTTCACAAGTGTGCCAGTGCATTTTGGCCTGTTTCTGATTTTTCCGCCTAACTTCGTTTATCCATATCTCCTTCATATGATATTTGTTTTACACAATCTCAGACCCTATATCAAGAAACATTCTGAGACGAACGCAATGGAATAACCTATTTCACCTAATTCTTAATAATTAAGTATTCTTAAGTTTCCCTTATGTCATGTTTTAAAATTACGGGGTGTTACAGCATATTTAGCTGCGTCTTTGTTTACAGTAGGCCAGAAAGTCGTAGTGCAGTATCTTCTTTGCAGCGTTTTTCCTCCAGTATGGTCATTGGATTCACCTTCGTGCAATTTTTTCAGTACTTGATTGATGTTGTTATGGGCTATGCACGAGAGGAGAGGCATCGGTAATCCCTGCCTATATAAGATTTTGCCTTACATGATATATCTAGAGGCTTTTCGGATAACAACACGCCTCTCGCTCTTCTTGGTCGGAAGCGTTCTGCTCATTAGAAAGATCTTCAAGGGTGTCATCCACAACTCCCTTTCTGGTTCAATTTCCAGTACGGGTTCAATTTCCATCTGATCAATGCTTGGGGAGTGAAATACTTAAATTGGAACTAGTTCGATGTCTTTGGGACTATTATAACTAGCTATCTTTGCCAATTTGTCTTCCTTTTGATTCTCTGCTCGAGGAATATGGGATATACTATAGTGATCAAGGTTATCGAGCAACCTTCTTACTTCTTTTAAATGTGATATGAATCTTGGACTCTTGGCCTGAAACTCTTCATTAACCTGATTCACAACCAACTTGGAGTCACAAAATTTGTCTAGCTTCGTTATGTCAAATACCTTTGCAAGCCTCAGCCCGGCAACTAGGGCTTCATACTCAGAATCATTATTCGTGGCATGAAACTCCAATATAAGAGCGTAATATATTGATTTGTCTTCGGGAGTTACAAGCACAACTCCAGCGTCAGATCGTCTGTCATTCTTGGCGCCGTCAGTATATAATTTCTAGGCGTTGTGGTCAAGAAGTTGTTTTGGAGAATCAGCTTCTTCACTCACTACATCATCCTCCGGGATAGTGAAATCTGTTATAAAGTCAGCCAGTATTTGCCCCATTATTGATCGTCGGGGCTGAAAATTCAAATCAAACTGACTTAACTCAATGTTCCATTTGAGTAGTCTTCCTGATGCCTTTGGCCTCTTCAAAACTTGTCTAAGCGGGAGGTCAGTGTACACGTTGATGGGATGAGCCTGAAAATAGTGGCGGAGCTTCCTGGAAGAGATTAGCATACTGTAGGCGAGCTTTTCTATTTTTGGGTAGTTTCGCTCGGCTGCCGTCAACTTTTTACTCACATAGTACACTGGCCACTAAACAATACCTTCTTCCCTTACCAAAGCTGAGTTTATTTCATGGGATGATACCACCGAGTAAACAAACAAGTCTTCATGGTCGATTGGTTTGGACAGTATCGCGGGTCTCTCTAGTGGTTCAGAAGGTTCTGGAATGCTTCTACGTAATCAGGAGTCCATTCGAAGTTGCGTTTTCGTCGGTTTATCAACTCGAAGAACGGAGTACACTTGTCCATGGCCTTGGTGATGAATCTACTCAACACAGCTACTTTTCCTGCAAGTCTTTGCACACATGATTTATTTGGGTTTCTGAATGTTTCTGCTTACCGTGATTTAGTCTGGATTGATTTCATTTCCACGCGAGCTGACGATAAATCCTTAGAACTTCCTAGAGGCAACTCCAAATGAACATTTCATAGGGTTGAGTTTCATCCAGTATCTTCGGAGGACGTCACACATCTTTGCTAAGTCGGCAGTGCGGTTAGACGATTGTCTGGACTTCACTAACATATCGTCGACATAGACCTCCATCGTCTTCCCGATTTGGTTGTAGAACATTATATTCACCAGTCATTGGTAGGTAGCACTGGCGTTCTTTAAACCGAATGGCATCACTACATAGCAATATAACCCTAGATCTGTGATGAAGCTGGTATGCTCTTGGTCCCGAACATGCTTAGGGATTTGGTTATATCCTGAGTTGGCATCCATGAAGGAGAGGAGCTCATTACCTGCCGTTCAATCCACCAATTGATCAATTCTTGGTAGCGGAAAACTATCTTTTGGGCAGGCTTTGTTTAAATATGAGAAGTCAATACAAGTGCGCCACATCTCGTTATCTTCCCTTACCAAGATTGGATTTGAAATCCATTCTGGATAGGTTGAGTCTTTGTTGAACCCATAACTTCTCAGCTTCTCTGCTTCTTCCTTTCGGGAAGTAGACCTCTCTAGGCCAAGCATTTACCTTTTCTGTTTGACGGGTGGATGCTTTGGATTGATGCTTAATGAATGGCTCATAATCGAAGGGGATATTCTATACATGTCAAAGCGGGTCCAGGCAAACACATCTGAATTAGCCTTCAAGAAATCCGTCAATTCTCTTGCTCGAAGAGGATCCAACCAGGATCCAATCTTCAGGACCTTCTCTGGGTCACTGTCATCGATTATTACATCCACAGTCGTTCCATTGGGAGTTTCCATTCTGCCCCCAGGTTCTTCATCTTCTTTGGGATGTACGTCCTCGGGCAGTTCTCTGGTCGACTCTCCCAAAGTTATCTTCTTTTGTTACTATGATGTTTCCTCCCTTACAAGGGAGGATGCGCCCTTTGTTTCTACGTCTCTTCTATTACGCAATAACTTGAGTTCTGCTATGTAGCATGCTCGTGCAACAACTCGATCTCCTCTGATTATTCCTAGACCGACATTTGTCGGGAATTTCAACAACAAAAACCAGGGTGCAATGCAAGCCTTGAAATCTGCTAGGGCCGGTCGGCCCAAAAAGGCACTGTATGTTGACTCAATATCCAAAACCACAAAAGGGAGGATTCTGACTCTCCGGCGTTCTTCTTCCCCAAGGGTGACCGATAGTTCTATGTATCCCATTGGAGAAGTTGAGGCTCCATTAATGCCGCGTACACATCCCTCACAAGGCTTCAAATACGTTGGTTCAAGTTTCATCTGATCAAATGTCATCTTGAACAGAATATTAACTAAACTCCCATTATCTACTAAGACTTTGTTGACTATAGCTGGACCAATGTTGACAGTAATTAATAGTGGGTCTTCTATTGGGGAACAAACTCCAATACTCTCTCTACTGCGGAACATAACTTCGTCAGACATTGTCTTTTGATGTTTGATTGGAGCATAATCGTCAAGGTTACTGCATTCACCAACTTCAAGATGTTGTTTGGCCGCGTTAACATACTGCTCCATTGCCCTGAAGCTGTGTCCTACCAAATGAAGCCCTCCGACTATGGTGTTGATTAAAATATTCTTCCCTTTCTGCTGAGGGGTAGGTCTAGCAACGGGTTGGTTTTGGTTCGGGGCCTTTCCAGCTTGCCCCTTATACTCGTCTAATTTTCTTCCCTTATACTCGTCTAATTTTCCTTCTCAGAGTAGCTTTCCAACTACATCTCTCAAATGTCAACATTCGTTGGTGAAGTGACCATGAACCTTGTGGAAGAGGTATAACATTCCAGTTTCGTGTTCTTCCTCCGTCGAATCCCTCGGGGGAGGCCTCTTGTACTGGAGAACATTATAAGTATCCATAAAGATGTTCTCTACCATATCATTTAACGGTGTGATGTTCTCAAATGGCCTGGATCGTGGCCTTCTCTGGGAATCATTCCCCCGGTTCTTCTTCCAGCTGTTATTTCCCTACTGGCGACCATTTTTATTTCCGACATCCACCTTGACTTTCCCTGAGCTGTCACCTGTCTGCTTAATGGCCACATTGTTGTGTATATCTTCTTTATCGATGGCCTTCTGCTTCTGGTTGACATATATTTCTCCCTGACGCAGGCGAATATTAGCTTTTTCATAGAATATCTCTCTAGTCAGCGGCGGCTTGCTAGCTAGGTACTTTCCAAATTCGGTATCTTTGTCTACCCCGACTATTAAGGCCATCGAGACAGTCTGTTCATGAGGGTCTCTGACCTCTATGACAACTAGGTTAAAACGATCCAAGTACGACCTCAGAGTTCCGTCAGGACGTTGTTTAATGAGGGATAACTCCATGACATTTTTAGACCTCTGAGCGTAAAGCCGAAATTTGTTCACAAATTTTTAACTTAGTTCCCTGAAACTGGATATCGATCGTGCTGGCAAGCGGGTGAACAACAGTAATGCCACATCTTCCAAAAATATCGGGAACGCTTTACACTTTACGGCGTCGAAGGCTGCAATGGCATTCACGGACCATGAGTATCTCATCAGGTGTTGGATCGGGTATGTCCTACCGGTATAGCGATTCATAGTTGGCATATTGAAACGCCTCGGGAATGTAACTTCCAATATATCATCGGTAAAGGGCATATGACTGCGCTTTATGCCCCAATCTTCATTTCTTTTGAAGTCCATGGCTTTCCACCATGAAGTACCTAATCATTGCTTCAACGTCAGCATGAGTTGCTGTAGGTTCTGGATCAGCACTCCTTGTCCTACGGGGTCCTCCATCATTCCTTCGGCGGGCGACCGCGAAGTCTGGAGCCTGAGCAGAACTTCCTTGCCCCATGTTACCACAGTCAATCACGCGGCAAAATGGTTGCGGTGGTTGATTCTCAATAGGATCTTTGACAACTTGTGCTCTAGGACATGTTGTAGGATTATTTAGACTGCAGTCGACAAGTCCTAGGTTAAGTGCCGCTTCCTCTCCAGAAGGAAGTGATCTGAACCGAAGCTGCTCTATATTTTTAACTCTTTCCAATGGTCGGTGATGAGGTCTCGAAGATTCGCCAGATGAAGATGAGTACTCTAGAGTCAAAGGACGGGCCGGCGGAGGTGTCCTCAACCTATAGAGATTACTAATGCGCTTGTCCAATGCAGTGAGTTTCTGTCGTAACAGGGAGCTATCTTGTCTTTGGGCTGCCAATTATCCCGAACGTACCAAGGATGCAGGAAATATCTCCTTCAATAGCTGGAGTGGAAGAATTGAATTGATTATCAACATTATCTTTTATACGTAAAGAACTCGAGCCAGGTCAAGAAAAAGTACCAGCACAAGCAGAGCGAGTCATAATCTCCTTTCCAAGTCGAGTTGTGGTCTGTTTGTCATTTCGGGTCGTGGTCCCCCTCTGTTGATGGCTCGTAGTTCCTTCCTGACGTCGACTCGTGGTGGCCCCATAGAGTTGGTTCGTGGTGATGTGAGCGGAGCGGCTCATGGCATTGTCCCGAGACTGGGTCATGATGCCATCTGTTGTTCGGGTCGTGACGCCATCGCCGGGTCGGATCGTCGCCTCTTCTTCAAGATCCGGAGACTCCAATGCGACCTGCTCTTGAACGCTTTCTTCATTACCTTGGTTTGTAGCTTCGTTCGCTTGTGAAGCTCGTGCATCCTTAGACTTCTTTCCAGCCATAATGCCTTGAGTTTGCTAAATTCTTCAAAAATCAAAACAGTGGAGATTCAAACTATATTCTTCGGACTTGACTATCCAAAAAGTAAAGTAATAATCCGATATGCTAAGACTTCACTTCTCAGTGAAAGCACCAAAATGTTAGATCCAAAAATGGCTCTAACACCGAAATTATATGTATATAAAGAGATTAATATCTAGGAATGAAAGAAAATGCACAATATTTATAGTGGTTCGGCGCTAACGAACCTACGTCCACTTTATATATCTTTAATTATATGTAAAATGCAAATACAATCAATAATTTCTCTCAATCTCATGATTACAATGATAATTCACTCAGTAATTACGTAATAACACTGATGAGAAAAATAGAAAGGCAACAATGGTGATAACAACACTCAGAATTTCCAAAAGATCCTGAAAAATGCCAAGTATAAAGCTATTTATACATGGTAACTGCAGGCGGTTCGCGAAGGCGCATGGTACGAATCCCGAGAATCTCGGACTGGCACTTAGCTTGATGAAGAAATGGTCAATTTGACGGTTATAGGCAGGTGTCACTGGATCCTGGGTTCACAGTTTGTGAGTGACCAAGTCTTAGCCATTGATCTCTGGTTGTCAAGGTCGGCTCATACTCCTGTCCTATTAACGGGTCATGGTGACCTTGCCTCAGGTGTTCCTAGCCTTTTTGCTACGAGTGGAGTGCGAAGCTTATTCACGAGCCAGAGAAAACATGGGGATCACGGACAGGCCGAGGCAACTTCACGAGTAGGAATCGGCAGTGGGCTTGTGTATGAATCTGGATGGCTTGGCCTAAAAGCTAGCCAACATTCATCATACATCTGTCCGGATTTTACTAGCCATAGTTGTTATCCATGACTTGGAGTTGGAGCAACTTGATGTGAAACCCGTCTTCTTGCATGGAGAATTGGATGAAGACTACTACATGGATCAACCGAAAGGGTTTGTTGTAGATGGTAAGTCTAAAATGGTTTGCAACTTGAAGAAATCACTATATGGGTTAAAGCAATCACCTTGACAATGGTACAAGAGATTCAATCATTTCATTCTTAAAAGTGGCTTCCATCGAAGCATCAAGGATGCTTGTGTGTATTTCAGGAGATTGGGAAATGATTGTTGGGTGTATTTACTCTTGTATGTGGATGATATGCTCATTGCTTCGAAGGATCAAAATGAAATCAACAAGTTGAAGATGCTTTTAAAAGCGGAATTCGAGATGAAACATCATGGAGAAGCAAGAAAAATCTTGGGCATGGAAATTAAAAGGGAACGAAAGCATTTTGAGTTAAGATTAACTCAAAAGGAATACATTAAGAAAGTGCTTTGTCGGTTTAGCATGGAGAATGCAAAGGCGTTAAATACACCTTTACCTTTGCATATGAAGCTTTCGGATAAGGGATCTCCTATCAGAGATAAAGACAAGGCATATATGGCAAATGTGCCATATGAAAGTGCGGTTAGTAGTTTGATGTACGCTCTATTGTGTACAAGGCCCGATACTGCAAATGTTGTCGGGGTGGTTAGTTGGTATATGGCCAATCCGGGTAAATCACATTGGGAAGCTGTGAAGGCTATATTGAGATAATTGAAAGGCACAACATCTCATGGATTGTCTTTGGCGATAATGATGAGAGGAGTTGCAAGTTGGTTGGTTATTGTGAATCGCACTACGCCGGTGATAGAGATCGAAGGAAATCAACTTCTGGGGATGTCTTCACACTTGGCGGGACATCCAATAGTTGGAGATCGAGATTGCAAACTGTAGTTTCTTTATCCACTTCGGAGGCGGAGTTGATTGCCTCTATGGAAGCGGCCAAGGGGGCACTCTACTTGAAGAGATTGTTGTGTGACTTAGGTTTCGAATGTGAGAGTGTGGATGTTCTACGTGATAGCCAAAGTGTTATCCATTTGGCAGAAAATTTGGCATTTAGCTCATGGACCAAGCACATTGAGGTGAGGGAGTCATTTCTTGTATCCATGGGTGAGGGTAAGCTAGTATACCTTCGGAAAGTGCACACAAAGGATAATGCGGTGGACATGTTTACTAAGGCATTGCCATGTTGGGTTTCTAGGTGCCACGGGGTGGCACAAGGGTGGAGAGAGTGAGTTTGTTTGTGGTGATGGAAAGGAATAGCGGTGAGAGATTGGATATCTATCTTCATGGTAAGTACTCGTTACACTCCCGAGTACATTTTATTTTGGTGAGACAGTTTTGGTTTGAATACTTTCAACACTACATTGACGGGTGGGGGCTTTGCCTGAACTCGTTGGTGTAGTGCAATGGGTGGTTGCTTTACCGGAACTCATTGAGAAAGTATTCGTGTTGCTTGGTCGAAGGTAGAAGGAAATGCTTGGGTGCATTGGAGTTTGTAGTTGAGATGGCTATAGTATCGAGGTGGAGTGTTGAAGTATGCGATACTATATGGTAGATTGAAGTGGATGAAGATAGCTTCGAGTCGGAGGTGACCGTTCGCAAATCGGAGTTCGCACGAGAAAGTTACGAGCTGAAAGGTGTTTGGTGTCAGCAGGCTGGTGCGACAGACGTCTTTCGTAGGGGATGACAGACGTCTGAGTTGTCAGGTGGAATTTCTAGAAAGTTCTGACAGACGTCTGTCAATCCCACGACAAACGTCTCTGTCTGGGACAGGCGTCTGTCATACTGGGCACAGGCGTCAATGTTGAGTGCAGGAGCCCAATTAATTCCCTGGGAGGGGCAGACGTTTGTCACCTCCCACGACAGACGTCTGATGAGTGTTATGGGCTATTTCGGGCTGGATTTTTTTTTGCAACTGATTTGTGAATACTTGGGGGGCAACATTGGTAATTGTCCTATCCCTATATAAGCTATTTTCATGTGTGTTAGTGGGAGAGCTTGAAAAACGTGATTTGGGATTAAGGGTTTATTCTCAAGGGTGAATCAGGGTTTATAAACTAATTCCAATTCTTCAATTCTATTCTCGTCAAACTCTTTTCTATATTGAAATATAGTGATCATTGGATCAGTCTCTTGTATTCCTTTCATCGTGGTAATAAAATACTCTCTCCAAAGTGGATGTACACTAAAAAGATGTTAGTGGAACCATTATAAATTCATGTGTGATTTATTTTTGCTACTTGTCATTAGTATCTTGCTTGAGATTGAGATTTGGATTGTTCGTGATTGGTTGATATTGGTTTAGTGACTAGATTTATTGTTTTTGCAAGTCTAATAACGATCTAGTCTTCCGCTAGTGCTTTGTGGTTTAGATATCGGATTCGAGTAGTCTTGAGTCGGATTAATCACAAGGTTTCAACATCAGCTTCTACAAGAACACACCCAATAGCTACAGTAGCAGCCTTTTACAAGCTTGATTCAGAACAAATTTAGAATTATGTTTATTCCAAACTATCGATCAAACAATGTTTACGCTTCGATCCATGGATAATATTTATCTAAAATGACCACCATTGACATTCAAATAATTACCATTTCAAAGATATTATAATAAACGTTCAACCATCATGAAAATATAAATAAAATCCCCTCTTGTTGTGAAATATACTGTAGTCATGATTCATCACAATTTCAAAATATGATATAAATTTGATGAATTATAAATACAGTTCAATTTGGATATTGATTTCAATTTCTGAATGAATAATCAGTAAATAATTTTAAAATTGAAAATCAATTACAAGCTGGATATTAAGAGCTATACAGGACAAGAGGGATAAGATAAATATATACATAAAAATTCAATACTTCTGATACCAATTAGTGTCTCTATTAACAAATCTTAATCACAAAGCTCAAACAGACAGAACTAACAAATTTGCACATTTTTCAAAGCTGCAGACAAGAACAAGTAGTTATTTGAAACAGTATCAGAGCAGCACAGAAAACAATATCACACACGACTTGTCAGAGGATGGTCACATAAGATCATTCATGATCCAAGATTAGAAATATCATTTATTTGAAATCATTTGAGGAATATGAAAAACTCTAGATTCAATGAATCGATCACACCAAATTATTAGTTTCACATTCAAGATACGTGTGGGATTCGGTAAATCAATAAGTTCAAATGATTTTAAGCAAACAAATATTTAAATAAAATCATCATGAAATAACAGTGATTTTCAAAGACCATTTTTCAAAAGAAATTTTCAGGATATTTCTGAAAGTATAAGAGAAATTTCAGATAATTTACATCTAGTTTGAGAGGTATTCATGATCCAGAAAATTTAGAAAATAATTTATTTGAAATCACTTGAATCAATGTCATGTTTTGAGATATAATGAATTATTCACACAAGATTGATAATTTCAAATTTAAGTGGTGTGTGATATTCAAAATATCTAGAATTTCAGATGATTTCAAAAAAACAAATTTCAACCATAATAATCATGAATAAAGGTAAAATTCAAGACGTATCTCTGTGATTCAAGCCAATGCGAAAATCAATGAAATTATCACGAATGATAAGAAGCAGTGTACTGTAATGAGTATAATATTCTATGCGTTTCCAAAATGAATTGGAAGAAATTAAAACTAGCATAAGTGTGTGAAATTTCATTAGTTATTCAGATCTTCAAAATTTTAGAATTCAAAATGACAGTGTTCAAGATATGATATTAATGCTTCAGCCCTATTAAGAATTCAAAAATTAAAAATTAAATTTCAAAACAATTGCAAATAATTACAGATTTAAATTCAAGATCTGGAAATGGTTAATACAAGAGAGTTTTATTCACATAAAGCAAATTTCCACATAATTACTGTAACTGGAAGTTTAAGAAGCACAGAATAAGAAATAAAGATATAGCAGTGACAAATCAAAACAAACCAAAAAACAAAACAAAAAATAGAAGGGGTAGAAGAAGAAATAAAAAAATATTTACAAAGATAAATTTGGAGATCATACCAAAATCCAATGTAAATCAGAATCTCTAACTCAACAGATTTTGGCTGAAGGAACTGTAAATGATACAAAAGTATAAACCAGCTTGATTTCAAATTTCTTTTCAGCACGGTAGTTCCTCAGCCATCCTTCGGTACCTATGAATTCATAGGATCGAGTGGTCTAAAAAAATTTGCAAAACCACTCACAATTTTATTCACACATTTTGGTATCCATGCTTGTTTGTATAATAATCCATTCGAATCTATCTTCGTACCCTTTGGAACCTAAATCTGTTTGAATTTAATGAAGTTTGTTTTATTTCTTTTTGGGATCCATAATTGTTCAATTAGGTTATTATAAAACAATTCACATCACGTTTATGATTCAAAAATCCTTTGCGATCATCAGAGTTTGAATTTTCATATCGATTCTTCCCAAAGAAGTTTAAAGGATTTTTAAAATTATTTGAGTTCTGATTTTCAAAAACGTTGTTTTTCTCAAAGCCGAGACCATTTTTATTACCCGATGAAAATTGATTTTTCAACAGCATATTCAGAGATTTTTTACCGCTAGAAAATTTAGTCAAAGTTGACTCAAGCTGTTGAATTTTAGTTTTAAGATCACAATTCTCTTTCATTAAATCCGAACAATGATTTTTAGTGATCTTACATCTTTCAAAATCAGATTTTAAAACCAAATTTTCATCATTAAGAATTTTAATTCTGGCTTGAGATTCCATGATTTCATATTCAAATAGTTTTTGTTTTTCAGAAACAAATTTCTTGGATTTTTCAATCTCATTTTCAAGTTCTTATAAAATAAAATTTGTTTTCAACAAGTTCTCCTTTTCAACAATTTCAAATTTGGAATTTATATTTGCTTTAACATTTTCAAGTTCCTTTTGCAGAAGGTTATTCAAATTTGATAACTCAGTCTTGTTCTCAATTAAGTTCATAATTTCATTTTCAAACTTTTGAATATTTTTATCGAGATGAACAAGATTGGTTTTCAATTTCAAACAATTTTTGCAAACAGAATTTGAAGAATTTTTAACATATTCAAGTTGTGATTCCAAATCATCAAATTTGCTGGTCAACTCAAAATTCTTAGATATCAGAGACTTATTTTTCAGTTGGAGTTTATCAACAGATTTTGTTAAATCAAGACACATGTAAACCAGATCTTCATATGAGAAATATTCTGTTTCAGCATTTTTTGATTCTCCATTATCTGATTCATCTGAAGTTTCATCTACATGACATGTTAAGTATAGATCTGAATCTTAGTTTACATTCTGGGGTTTTGAGCTGTTGTCAGATTTTCCATACTTTGTATTGAGAGTATCCCAGATTTCCTGTGCAGATATACAATGACAGATAAGGTTAAACTGTTCAGTACTAAGATAATCAAATATAATTTGCATAGCATGAGCATTGAAAGTTCTATACTATCAAATCCATGGATAACAACATTCCAACATTTATTATTAAAAGATTTCAAATAAAATTCCATTTTGGATTTCCAGTTTAAAAAATCTATTCCATCGAAAATAGTTGGAAATGAACTGGACTGACTCTCTACCGACTGACAACTAGGAATCACCATTGCTCTAGAGTTAACAGAATACCTTCTCTGGTATCAATTGTTGGATCCAGATTAACCCTAGAGGGGGGTGAATAGGTCTTATCACAATTTTTAACCGAATTAAAAAATAACGAGATATACAATAATAAACAGATCACAGAATACAGCTGTAACAACCCGAATTTTAATAACGTGTTAAGACAAGAATCGAGGCAGAATTAAATTTTAAATAAGAATCAAGAGAAACGGGTTGCGCAATTACGTTCGTCTCGGAATTCTAGTTGGAAACGAGTCCGAAATTTCATAAATCGGAGTCCGCAATACCGAGATATGGCCTCTAGAAGTTTCACGAAAAATCAGAAAAGGAAAACAGATTTTCAAATTTCGAATTTAGCCCCAAACAGACTGGGCGGGAAAATTTCCCGTCCAGCCCCAGTTCGACTGGGGAGTCGACCCCCCAGGGACCAGGTCGATTGGGCAGTCGACCTGGGTGTCGACCTGGGGGTCGACCTCCCTGGTCGAGCCAGGTTGGCCTGGTGCACCTGCTTGCTCCTTTGGGTCTGTTCTGTTGGCCTATGACGAGGTTGGATGGTTCAGATCTAAACTAGGGTTAATCTAAGGGCCTAAACTAGTCCTAACTTCTATAAAAGCACCCTAAGACCTAGCCTAATTCACCACAAATCATCCTAACAACTAAGTGCTGCCAAAATGCTCCCTAATCATGGCCTCCATCTTCATCTTCAAAGGCTTAAGCATGCAAACTAGATTCAAGTCAAAGGAGCAAGCTTTCTACATCAAATCAAGGAAGTAGAGCATCATCTCAACACGGTTCTACGACAAATTCTTGCTCATAAATCTCTAGCCACAATTTGTAAGTTATAGCTACTTTTAGATCTAAACGGTAGTTCTAATGTTGACATGGAATAAAATGAGATGAAACCTAAGTATGTTAGTCTATGAGAATCTAGTCTTGCCCCATTCTTGGACCTATGACTTTGGGCTATTTCTCTAGTGATTAAATCATGCCACTCATGTTGTGTTTGACCTAGTTTATCATGCAAGATTGAATCTTGACTTGTGGAATGTTGGTATGAACCCTTAGAACAATTTGACTTGTGGAACATTCATATGAACTTCACTTGGGGCTTATGCATGTAAAAGAACCTAAACCCCTCATGATCATTTACATGCCTATGATGATGAACCTAGTGTTATGCTATCATACATGTTTGAGGCCAATCCCTTTATGCTATCATACATGTTTGAGGCCAATCCTTTTATGCTATCATACATGTTTGAGGCCAATATGTTGTCATATTATTCCTACTATGTTGACTCGCTTTCACTTGCGTTGGGAATACGCCTTGGGTAGTTTAGGCAAACTTGAGATGGGCTATGAAACTTAACATGAATTAAGTAATGGGACAATGGGCATAAGTGGAAAACATGGACTTTGTCGTAGCCTAAATTTGACATGAACATGACAAGTAGAAAAACTTGAAAGTGGCCAACTCGAGGTTGGGTTGAGTTATTAGCATTAATCTGCCCGGAACCACCTGGCAAATCCAGTAGCTACAGACAATAAGATCCAATGTGAGTAGTTGGTCATATCGCGCTCAAAACCCGAGGTTAGACTAGGTTGTGGTGTAAAGCTGTCCGGACCCGCCCGGCGTAACCAGTAACCAAAACAAAGTCTAATGTGAGAGGTTGGGGTGCATTATTTTACTTAATGCCACATGATAAGGTTAAGTTAGTTTGACTAATGGCACTTAACCGATATGACATGAATGGGTAGGTTAAGTAAGACCGGACCTGATTACTTAAAGACACTTAACCATATAACACGATTAGCGGATGGGTTAGTTTAACCTAAATGGGTTGATAACACCCGACTGGGATAACGCGATGCGTTGTAGGGGGCTAAGTAAACCCACAAGAACGATACTTAACCATTATAAATACGACTAGGGGATGGGGTTAAGTTAACCTACACTTAACCAATCCGACTCGGTAATTTGATGGGGTTAAGTTAACTTACACTTAACCAATCTGACTTGATGATTTGATAGGGTTAAGTCACGAACCTCTTAAATATGCTTAACCAATCCGACTCGATAATTTAATGGGGTTAAGTTAACCTATACTTAACCAATCCGACTCGATAATTTAATGGGGTTAAGTTAAACTGCACTTAACCAATTTTACTCGATGACTTAATGAGGTTAAGACAGCCTATTCTTAACCAAACTGACACGGTAATTTGATAGGGTTAAGTTAACCTATACTTAACCAATCTGACACGATAATCTAGGGTTAAGTCATGAAAGTCTTGATATACTTAACCAACTTGATATATGGTTTGTAGGCTAAGTCTTGAAATTTAATACTTAGCCAATTTTGACATGATTCGTAGGCGGGGTAAGTCATGAACTCGAATGACAACAATTAACCCATTAGACAAAACCCTAGTTCAGGGGACTAAGTGGAAAATCGTAGTTAATTAGGATAACGGGAAGGGGAAACTAAGTGATAAACTTTAGTTAAGGATAACTAAGTAATAATTATTAGTCAAGAGAATTGGACCAGTTCACAAATAGATGATTAACCTGATACGGTAGGTCGTCGTTTAAACAAACACGAGGAGGAGCGAATGTTTATCAGACTTAGATAAAGGCTCCAGCGAACTGGGTGGCGAAGCGGTAGCTTCAGGGGACGTGAGGATACTCTTGGTATCCCTCTGTGAGGTTGCAGATGATCCGCCTGGGCTCACAGAGGTTAAGGTCTGCGGTAGAAGAACCAAGGGTATGCCTTGGTTGCTGTGCGAGCAACCTAAAGACTGGGGTGGATTAGCGTGGAGTCGGTGATACTTAGTTTAGCACTGTGATAGCACGTCGTTGACTACCTACCATCTTTAGTCAATCGTGTAGGTATGCGGATGTCACATTGAGATACCATTGAGATACATGTGCATCTAGACATGGAAAACGATTCATGATACATACGGGGGAAAAAGGGCGTGGTCGACGGTTAGCGCAATCCCTAGCGGTCCTAGGTGGCTTAAACCCAAACTGAGTTACGAAAACGTTTAGTAGGTAGCGTAATCCCTAGTGGTCCTACATGGCATAAATCCTAGCCGAACATTCGAGAATTCATGGTAAGAAAATACAGCTAGATCAAGGGTGACAGTCCAAAAGATTTCAAGGGTAATGGAACTACGTTGATGTAGTATAGAACTACGTGAGGAAGCCCGTAGGATTTACGGCAAAGGAATAAACATATACATGGAAAGAAACATACGAGTTTGGAAAACGTACATTAGGTTGACATGGACCATTTCATGACATTGGGCAAGGGACATTTTGTAGCTAACACATGACACGGATTGGGATACTAGTACGGAAGGTGCAGGGCAAATGTACTTGATAGAACCTTAGGGTGTTATACTCGATAGAACCTTGGGATTTTATACTCGATAGAACCTTGGGATGTTACACTTGATTCATAGTGACCGTAGTTTATCTTGATACAGTAGTTCATCCTGTTACCTTGGTTTAGCTTGTCTATCTTGTCATCATCCTTATGTTTACTTTCAGTTTATGCATGTCATGTTATCTTTACCTGTTTTTATGCTGGATGTAGATAGGACTTACCAGTCTTTATGACTGACCCCGTTTTCTTTCGCCTCTTTGTCTTACGTTCCCCCCCCCCCCCCAGGTTTTCAGGGAGGAAATACTATTATTTAGCTCGGACTTCTTCTGCTTCAAGGTCATCATGTATGGCTTGGATTTTTCTTGGCTATGGCTGCTTTACCGTTTTACTTGGGGAATATTTTATGACTGTGGTTTTACGCTTCTTTAACTATTGCAAGACAGGTTTTCAATGTAATGGATTTTAAAGGCATTTTGATGTAAAAGGCTTTAGACCTTATAATTTTATGAAGTAATGAAATTTGGTTTTTCTTCCATTGTTTTATATGTTTTGTCTTGTAATATTTCTGTGCATGTTTACCTAGACAACGCCCCTCCAAAGCTAGTGCATTCTCTTGTGAGTGACCCTGGAGGAGGTGGGGTGTTACAATAGCAGAAACAAAAATGCAGAAAATAAATCATACACAGATATACCCAGCTTCGGCAAAACCCTGCCTACTGTAGAACAGATCCCGCATACAAGACCATGTACACTCGCAAACCCTGCTCCTATTCTAACCTTACGCTCAAAACCGTAGACTGGTCTATATCCACTAGACCAGATTTTCCCCTAGTTTTACAGACACTAGAAAACTGTCAGTTAATCCCTAACTGAAACCCTAGATTTTTACAAACTCTAGAAACTGTGAATTGGTTACATAACAAATACAATAAATTTAGAAACAAATAAAGGAAAAAACTCTTAAAATCCTAGGCTAACTTAAATCCTCCCTTTAATATATTGGCTAGGTTAAAAAGAAATGGGCCCAGTCCATTTTTATTTCATTTGCCCAATCAATTTTCTCTGTGGAAATTAAAATGGCGGCTCCCTAGGGTTTTCCCAGAAGTTCCCAAATCGATTTAGTTGCTGAAGGAATGAAGTCGTGATTCTCTGATCGCTCCAAAGCTTTGTGTTTCTTGTTCAATTGATTCGGATTCTCTGCGATCGAAATCCTCTATGAGTTCTCTAATTTACAAAATGATTGCATTGAATTTTTTTTGTATGATAATAATACCCCTAAAGCCGATGATGATAGGTGTATAATATGGGATAATATATTCCTATAATCTCTCTCTCATTTGATCATATGATTTTGCTGATTTGCGGTTTCCTGTATTGCAAATTCTTTTCCTTTTTAATTGAAACTTCCTGTGTGATTTTGCTGCGGTTTCCTCATTTGAATTCTATGATTGAATCGGTTTAGAAATATTCGTCTTTGAATGGAATATGGATGTGTTGCCTTGTATGACTTTCTGATTGAACCAAAGCAGGAAATAATTGAAAATAAATTTTCTGGATTGAAAACAGTTTTGAAATGTTGCATTAATTAAGTTGAAACCTTCGACCTTGATTGAATTCTTGCCAACGATGAATTTGGAAAAATAATTTTCCCTCTTTGAATTCAGCTTTAATGAAAAATGGATTCTTCTGCAATGTGATTTTCTCATTTGCATTTAAAAAACATTGGCTTGAATGGAAATGGCAAATCATGAAACTTTTAACAAATTGCTAACCAAAGAAAAACTTTCCATAAGCATGTATACTGCATTTGATTTTCTCTGGTCCACTATGTATATTAGTTTGGAAGTCCTTCAACGTTGCCATGCTTGTATGCATTTTGCTGATTTGATTTGTAGTCGAATTGATGCTTGGGTTCTTTAATTAAGTTGTGGTAAAACCTGAAAATAACTCTTTGCCATATGATCTGTGAGTCTCCATTTTGTTCTCATGAAATAATCAAGTGATTTCTTGCCAAGTTTAATCCTTGCTTATTCACCATTCCAAATCTAATTTAATCCGATGCTTAAATTGCTTCATTACTCCATGAAAAATTGAGTAAAACTTAAGGAGAGAAATTCGATATCAAATTCTGCATTAAACTCTTTTCAGAATTTAATCTGTCACATTCTTTTTTATCTTGAGTGAAAACTGCCTAGACCATTTGTGTCATGTGCGTCCAACCTTTATAAGCTGATTTAAAAATGTTGCTTAACCCTTGATCTTGCTGAAAAAGAGACAGATCTTCCATGTACTGCAGCATGTAACATACTGCTGAAACCATATGCACTTGCACTTGAATCCATTTAAAAATTCCATGATTTACTTGTTCATGCTGAACTTGATTTTCATACTTGCACATGATACATAGCTGAACATGTAGCACTTAAGATCTAGAAAGTTTCCCCTCCCTGCACTGCATGTATTGCCACACTGACTTGTTCGAGCTTTGATGTACCAAGTTTGGTCCTTTCCTGACATTTAATAACACTGTTTTTCCATGATGCACAAACTCTTGTTTTTGCTATGTTATTATGCACATGTACATTTTGCTTGACTATGTCCTTGCATGTATAGTTGTGCTCGGCCATGAAACTGAATGCTGCTTGAACCTGAACTGATTTGTTAAAACTGTCTTACCATGCTGCCTGAATCTTGGCTTGACCCTTGTTGTTTTGCACACCTTATTGGACATGGAACATGTATCCATTTGTACATTTTTCCATGTGTGTGACTTAATGCCTTGCACAAAACTGTTTGTATTTGTGCACTTTACTTTGCCCAGTCTTGTACATACTTTGCTCGACCATGTTGACTTGAAACTTGGTCAGTTTTGACCACTTTTGCACTTGAATTTCCCGCACTTGTTTGTTCCTACCATATCACTTGAACTGTGTTGGATTTTCGACCATTTTGGCTTGGATTATTACTTTGTTAATTGTGCACTGAGTCGAGATGGTCCACGTGGCTACTGCTCAGTTGCACACTGATTGAAGAGGCAGTGCATGCGTGTATATATTATACACGTGTGTATATGCAGTCGACCATACTATATTCCTGTCCCTGTTCTATACATACAAACTGACTAGACACAGTTGAATCAGATCAAGTCATGAAAAATGATGAGAAACACACCAGAAATCTAAGGCAAATAAAATCTTTAAAAATAAAATTTATATTCGTGTGTATTCTGTTTTATTCCTGTTGCAGTGTACTATGTGTTTCTGTTTCATGTGACAGGTAAGAGGATGAAACTGTACTTAAGTGACTGGACTGAAAACTGAAGATAGAGGATGAAGACAATAAGCAGTGTATAATAGTATATGAGTGTAAATCTAAATGTAAGCTGAGTGTGGTGTATATGAGAATGTACTGAGTGTGAGTGTTGTGGGGAAGAACTGTGTATATGTACTGTGTATGTGTATACAGGGAATATTGTACTGATTTTTTTGTAATAAACAAATTTGAACGAAATAAAATATTATTTCGTTGTCTTCAAACAAATTTGCCTATCCTATTAAGTTGATTTACAAGTACAAATATTTTGTGAATGTATATGAAATGCGATGTGTTCAAATAGTGGAGTTGTAAATCTGTACTGTTGAATATTGAAATATAATATTCAATTTAAATAAAATACTATATGGAAGTATGAATGTCTGTACAGTCGTATTCTATAGAAATATAAATATTATATTTCTGTCCAAGATATATATATATATATAACAGTACAATAACAAACACACTTAAAATAATATATACTTGTTTGTTATCATTAAACAAAAATCATATAATTGTGTATACAACTCCGTTATATACAATGTTGGCTAGCTTTTGGACCAAGCCACCAAGATTCAAGCACAAGTTCAAAATGAAACCTCGCTCGTGAAGTTGCATTCATCCCGGCTCACGATCTCCCCCTTAGTTACGATCTGGTCCGTCCACAGCAACTCGACCCGATCCGATTCAAGCCCAGGAGATGTGATGAAGGCCATGACTGAGTCCATCACGATCCGCAAACGAAGGATCTCGCGACACCTGTCCATAACTGTCATATTGACCAATTCTCCATCAAGCCACGAACCAGTCCGAGATTCTCGAGATTTGTGCCACGTATGACCGCGATCAGCCTGAAGAAATCATCTATAAATAGCCTAGAACATGGCATTTTTCAGGATCCTTTTTGGCAATTCTGAGTTCTGAATCCACCATTATTACACCTTCATTATTATTATTCAGAGTTGTCTCAAAATTATTGAGTGAATCAACATTGTAAGAGTGAGATTGAGGGATAAATCATCGATTGTACTCTGATTCACTACAACAAAAATAACCTATTACAACGTCCATTTTACAACGGGCATAACCTGCCCGTTGTAATAGAATATTATTACAACAGTCACTCTCTGAACGGTTGTAATAGATGTTTGTGCAACACTCTTTTACAATAGGCATAGACTACCCGTTGTAATAGAATGCTATTACAACGGTCGTTTCTGGACAGTTGTAATAGATATCCTTTACAATACTCTTTTTATAACGGGTAAAACCTGCAAGTTGTAATAGAATGCTATTACAACGGTCATTTCAGGCCCGTTGTAATAGATGTTTTATAAAATTAATGTTGTTTATGTTTTATTATTTAATAATTAATCATTAATCATATGATTTTAATTATTAACTATAATATTATATAACTAATTACTAATTATTAATAATATTATATTATTTTTAATATTTAATAATAATCATTAATAATATTATATTTAATAATAAATCATAAATAATAATTATTAACAATATTATATTATTTGTAACACTATTGTAAAAGTAATAATATCCACAATGTCTACCCAAATAGCTGTAAAAAAAGTTTTAAATAATGACGTTTTCTTTATATTATTGTATACATATTAGATTTCATTCAATGATGTTATATAACTTATATTGTTGCCTTTAACTATAATATTACATTGATAATTACTAATCATTAATAATGCTATATTATTTATTAATATTTAATAGTTAATCATCAATAATATTATATTAATCATTTATAACGTGTAAAAATTACTAACTACTAGTTATTATATATAATCAGTATTCCAACAAACTTAACTTTACTTTTCAGCTATTAATAAGTAAAATCAAGTAATTAATATCAAATATATAATAATTAATAATCATAACGCCCACCGTAATAGATGCCAATTTTACAATGGGCTAAAAATGCTCGTTGTAATAGGTGCTAAAAATGTTTGTTACCAATTTTCGACAATTAATAATTACAATACTTTCTTGAGACTAATATTTTGACTAGGACAAAAATATGACGACTGAGACAATATCGACTGACGACTGATACAAATACCAATTTTTATTAAATAATCACTATTGGTATATCTCGTTTTCAATTTGAACTTTAATTAAAAAACAAATGAATATGACGACTGAGACAAAAATATGTTTGTTCGTTTCAAATAGTCATCGTCAGTGGAACTATCAATTTTACAACACTTCGTAATGTAGAGCATTTCGATATAATCACAATGTAAAAGGAATGTATCATATGGACCTCATTTGCGTAAGCTATTAAATATAAAAAATTATAAAAAAATCTAAATTTAATTAATTTTAAAAATAACATATAAAATGAACGCATCATACATATTGTACGATTTGTACGTGAACGACAACTAATTCAATGAAGAATCTAGCCATACAAATATACGTATGAATATTGGAAAAATTACTGATATAATAAATCGCAAATACCATACTTGTTAATTAATTTTACCAAAATATAAAATATCTTTTGTTCATGTATTAAGTTTAGTAGGAGCCTTCGCCAGAAATGTTTGAGCGGCATTCTAAAATTTAACCTGCTCTAATTTTCCTTGCCTGCCCTTTTATTCAAATTATAACCCTAAATCGTGAATCCATCTCTAAACACAAAATCAAAGACCTCGTTCAAATCAATTTTAATGGCGGCTACATCAAGCATACCCCGTTTTCGTTTGTGTGGTCAACTTATGGTCAACTTTCGTTTGTGTGGTCAGCTTCTGGTCAGTTTTCGTTCAAATCAAAGACCTCTTCTTCCTTTCGAATCAATCCTTCTCCTTTCCACCTCTCAACTTATGGTCATCTTTCGTTTGTGTGGTGTATTCACCCCTTTTTACCCTAACCTTAATTTCGTCAGACCCGCTTTCTGATTTTTCTCGCATTTTCACTTCGTTCGCCTACATCAAGCATACCCACTTAAGAACCAACGCGCATAGCCTTCTTCCTTGCTTTGGCTAATTCTGGCAAAAGAGTAAAGACAACTCGCGTCCCTTTGTTTATCTCCATGTTGTTTCGATTTGAGAAACACTGATAGGCTGACCTTAGAGTTTGAATCGCCTTGGTGAGGAGCTGGTGTCTTTCTTTCTTCGAGTACAGTGTTGGTTCTTAATCAGGTTGGATGGTTTGACTTTTGTCATTGTGATGGCTTTTTCCATTGTTGTCGCTCTTGACTTGTTGGACTTGAGTTGGTGTCTTGTTTGATTTGTGCTGTTGTTTGGCTTTCGTTTGTGGTAATGTTGTTTCTTAGATCTGGGGTATTTGATTTTAGGCGAGGTGAGGAATTCTCTGCTTGGTTAGGGGTGTTGTGCTTCAGCGTGAAAATTTTCGGTTCTTGGTTGCTTTGATTGCCTATGAACTTGAAGTCATGTAGTTTGGTAGTGGTGATAGTTTTCAGCTTATCTAATGGGAGTTGGAGGTGAGTAAAGGAAGATAATTGTGTTGTCTTCCTTCTGTTGCCGGTTAATCTTGTTTCTAGCAGTGCTTGGAGGTTGTTTGCTTACAAGTTAGAAACAAGTACTGTTTTTTGTATAGTCTTGGCTTGTGATTTCCTTTCTTGGGCTTCTTGGTATTGTGAGAGTCTTGTAATTGGAATTTGTAAACAGTTGTGTTATGTGACTGCCTTGGCAGCTGAGTGTTGAGAGTGTGTCTTTCCTGCAGTCTAGCTATTTACTCACCCTAGGTAGTGTTTTCTTTGGCTAGAAAAAAAAAAAAAGCTAATGTTAATTTGAAATGTAAACCATTATATTTTAACTATGTAGCATGATCTTTATGTTGAAAATAGAATTCTGTTTTTCCAATAGATCTAGTAAAATGAAATATGGCTTGTGGTCTGATTGACAACTACATGTTAAATACAATAAGAAAGTCCATTTATCTGCTGACTTGAACTAAAGATACTAAGGTTACAATGTTGAGGTGTTTAGTTATAAATTTCGGAATGGACCTGAGGTTTTAACAAAGTTAAAGAGTGGTAAGAATGAACCTTAAAAGTTTTGTTTAAGTTGTGTAATAATGCCCTAGTCTATATACAACTAGACATACATATTGAAACTTTGTATCCAAGTAAATAAACCTGCCAGTGTCATATAAAAATGAAGCAGTAAGACTGAGTTTTTTGTGTGACCAAAAGTATGTATATATATGCTCTAGTTTTCATGCAAAATGTACTAGGAAATAGCTATATCCTTGTGAATATGATATAGGCTGCCATGTGAAGTACCAAATATAGGAAAGAGTATACTAAAAATCCTTGAAATTATACACACAGGGTGACGGGTTTTCAATGTACGGTGATTTAAACCCAGAAGTTTATAACTTGATGTAAAACGATATGTTGATATATGCATTAGTAGGTGCACTAGTTTTTCTTTGTTTGGTAGATAAAAGCCAGAATTGACCACATAAACAGAATTGCAATTTTTTACCAAGTATCTTAACTGACTAAATTGCCTGAGGCATATATAGGCTTATATCAATGTTTTATACTCCCCTGAAAAATCAAAAAGTAACATACACAATTTCTATGAAGACATAACATTATTTTACCAAGTGTCCTACCTGACTAAATTGCCTAATGCAAACTCAGTTTCTATGAAGACATAACATTATTTTACCTTCTATTCATCGCTAGCATGCTTTATTTGTTTCTGCATTATTTTTGTATACAGTAACATACATGCTGCTTTTAATTTTTAGTATTCTATTTGGTATTTTTGATACTGAGAGCGCATTAGATAAAGGTTCAATGGTGAGAAGTAGATGATTTTGATAGTTGATACTATTCTATTCAAATGTATTGCCATTGTTAAGTGCTCTTTTGTTCCATTTCACTTGGTTGTAGTTTTCAACTTAACTGTTTGTGCACCATCAACAATCGTTGCATCTACTGGCCATGACCATCAACAACTTAAGTGCACCATCACCTATCAGTCGTTCCAGTTTCACCATCTATTAGTTTTCTTCTTCCGGTATTTATCCAGTCATATCAATCTTTTTTTAAAACCATTAATTAGTTTTCTTAACACATTGTCTGACAGATTAGACAATATAACAGGTTCTGGTTTGACTATCTTTTGCACATTTCTTATTTTTGTATGTTGTAAATTATGCATATAAGTCGTTTGTTTTAACTTCCATGTGGTTTTACGAGTTATTTCAACTTAGGTTTTGTTTTTATTGATTGAAGTCAAGTGCTTAATGGATGCTTTTGTTGTAGCGGCTTTAGGCATTCAATTATTTCAATGGATTTAATTTTTTGCAGGAATTGATATAAGGCATTACCTGCAAATGGAGCTAAGTCTTCTTTAGATGGACTGTTATAAAATTGATCGATCAATCACCGAAGATGAAGATATTGTTGCTAGTGAACATCTACTGCATGTATGTATGTATATATATTCCACACACATACATTTGTTAATTTATTATATTGTTGTTAGATTGAGGAAGCAGGACAAGAAAACCCATTACACCTTTGTTGGAAAAATGACGGTGGTGGTGAATCAAGTGGACAGTGTAATCTCCCTTCTCAATCCGAAGATTTCTTCCAGCTTCTTCAAGGATGCAACTCAGGTTTACAGATTGGGTAATTGCCAGCTTAGCTTTGTTCAATTGACATGCTATTTCATAATGCAATTGTAAGTTTATACCTATATCATTTGCCTGATATATGCATTTATTATGCAGATTTAGTCCGATGTCAATGGATAACCTGAATGATGAAGTGCAGAACCATAATGAGACTGGGTATGCCTCTGAATGGATGTGATGTTATCACAGCTGTGTTAGCCTTTGGTATATATCTCCTAATGTGTATGGTACTACAAAATTTTCTACCAGAAGCTGATGTTTGGAAGATATGTGTTAATGTAGCGGTGGAACCAGAAGCTTTTTTGTTTAGGCCAAATTCGGAGATGTCCATTATCAAACATGCCGTTGGATCTACCGTCATGTAGCACAAAGATTACGTTTCCTTGGTCTAGTGTAGGTACTTATGAAACTAGTTATGTAATTTATGTTAGAACTATGTCGACGTAACTTATCTAACCTTTCGTAATGTAAACTTATCTAGTCTTTTGGAGTGTAAACTTATCGAACTTTCTGAAATGTGTTGGAATTATATGACTTGCTTTCGTCTTTTAGTATGTGTTATTATGTGATTTTGATTGTTGCATTACAGTATTTATTGCATGTTAAAATATTCATTATTATTATGGATGTATATCACAGTAATTATATTTAAATCTGCATTTATTTCGCAACGGGCAACAACCGTTGTTATATACTGTATTACAACGGGCAGAAGCCGCTTGTAATTAATCAGCTATTACAACGGGTTTATAGCCATTGTCATAGAGCCCGTGCACGTGATAGAGGCACGTTATTACAACGGTCTTTTACAACAGTTAGTGACCGTTGTAAATTAGAAAGGACCTATTACGACGGTTCATATTAGGACGGGCTTTTGCCCGTTGTAAAAAGCATATAGCAACGGTTTTTGCCCGTTGTAAAAGGACTGTTTTGTTGTAGTGATTACAAGTATAATCATAGATATAAAGTGGACGTATGCTCTTTAACGCCGAACCACTATAAATCTTGCGTCTTTTCTGTTTTTCTAGCATTTTTTCTAATATTAATTTCTGTATAATTGAACAATTTGGGTGTTAGAGCCAATTTTGGATATAACATACAACAAGTATTGTTCCACTCTTTATTGATCTTTGATTTAGAATACACAAGTGATTACAATCGAAATCCCTAGTTTGATTTAGGAATTAGGGTTTGCTATAGAGAAAAGAGTACAAGAAAGATAATGAGAAAAATCGCTCTAAATTGAGACCCCTAGGGTCTTATTTATAGACAAATCAGGGCCCCTTTTGCTATTGGGCCAGCAGTACCCCCTGTCGGTCGCTTTTCCCTCTGGTTCCGAAAGTACTGGCTCTCGACCACCTTCTCTTTGAGTTCTTAAGGCTTTGCATATGACGTTTTGAGGTGTCGGCTCCTGCTCTCGGGAGGAGGGTTCCAGTCTGAGAAACTCCTTTTTGATTACTTGTTCAACCATTGTATATGATCCCGAGTTTGTCGATGCGAACGGCTTCCGGGTGCAGGCTTTTAGATATAGGCCTCCGGATGTGAACTCTCGGTCTTTTTATTAACACTTTACAGAGCTGGTCTTTATGATTCAAGTGAAGGTTGTGTAGTCCGCTAATCCTACCGATATCGACAATAAGAAGATTAGTGCGGATTGCATGTCTCTCTTTGGGGTTCCGATTTTCCTTTCGGACTCCCGAAGTGTAACCTTGCTTTTCCGAGACCGACGCTTTGCTTGTTATTTGTTTGGGTAACTTATCGGGAATGAACAAATGGAGGTCTCGGTATTTGGTTCCATATAATCTCCATATGCTTTAAGCTTTGTATCTTTGATGCTCTCGTCTTCTTATGTATCGGTGTTGTGCAAGTTAATCTTGATCGACCCTCTCGCCCTTCTACGTCACAGTTTATAGGATTAGCGGTCTTTCTCTTCATTGGCTTACGGTCTTGGGTGACCTTCCGCTATTTAATCATCGTGTCGTAACCACTCTGTCGGTATCCTCTCTTTGTATAGATTTTGTGCTCTCTAATACAACGATTGTGTCGACTGCACAACTCTTGGATTATTCACTTATGCTTTCGGCCTTACCCTATGCTTGGCTTCCACTAACGGAAGATTCTTTTATGCTTGTAGCGGTCCGCTACCCCTTCATCGACAGCTTGTTCTGGAGGTAATTTGGGTAGTAACACCTTATTGTTACACTCCTTGGTCTGATTAATTCCCGATTAATCTCCATATAGGCAATTAATCCTTAATTTATGCTTACCGCCAAATACCATCTAGCGATTTTTACAAACTTCGTATTAAGTAAACTCATGATTGAATTGTATAATCACTAACCTAACCTTGATCTGACTACGTTTAAACTTGAAGCTTTACGGTCCCTAAAACCAAATAATCATGCATGTGTCTGAACCCACAACTCAACCATATAAGCTTGAAAAAAAAAACTTTAAACCCAAGCCTAATTAAAAAAATCATAATTTCCAAAAATTATACTCGCTAAGTTCTTACGTTTCTTATCCTCATAATTTTTTTGGGCAAAGCCGACCGGTTTTTATAGCAATCCGTAACACTCTTTTATTAAAAATAAAATAAAATACATAGTTAACATGTGATATACAGAGTGTACTATAGGCTTCCACACATGGAAGAGAATGATAACTTCAAACAAAATACACGGACACATACATTACTATTTATCATGGAACGTTTACATTTTAACTTGCAATGGAAATACGCTACAAGTGCCTTGTGGTAGAAGCAAGACCTCTATCCATTCTCTTGCAAATTCATTATCTTTTGGTTCTTCATACTACAAGTGATGGGTGTCTATGGAAGCACTTTCTCCCCCGAATTCATAGTAACATGTTCAATGCTGATGTCAGGAGGTCTTGGTTTGCGCCCTGGTGGTGGTGGAATGTGCGCATATGTGGGACACGACAGTTGGAGGACATTTTACATTGGAATCAATTTGACATGGAGAGGGAGTAGATCGTCGCTAATGCTCACTAATATTTATTTTAAGCATCCGAATAATATCTTTGACCCACTCTTTCTTGATTACACCACTACTCAACCCAGGTAAGATGTTCTCGCACTCTTTGAGCTTCTTTTGTAAAGTTTCAGTCCCTTCTGGACTTCTGCCCCCATCTGCAAGTTCCTTCTTAAGCATAATAGTAATTTGGTTGATAAGAGGAATCTGCTCCCCTTGTTGTTTCATGTACTCGCTATTATCAGTGTTTAATTCCTGCCATGTCCCATGGTTGTTGTTCTGTTGTATATAATCAACCAGCAGATTCGGCGAAGAGTTCTCCTTTGTTGACAAAACATTGGTCACAGTATTTTTAGAATTGGAACTTGTTAAATCAACCACTAAGTTTATTTCTTCATGCTAGGGAGACACATCCAAACAGTAACCAACAATTGGATTCTTATCTCCGCCATAACTTTGCACTTTTTCAATGAACTCATTCATCATATCTAATGGCCTTTCTGCCCCTACACTTTCATCATGGTTTGTTATCTCTCCCTCCTCAATCACCATGTCTCTTGCATTGCTATCCAAATCCCTACCACCATCAAGCCTCAGAAAATTTTGAAGTGCAATTCCTGAATGAACAGTAACAGGCCCTATCATGGTATCATTAGACTCTGGTAATGGTATATCCAGAGGGCATCAGCTTCATAATTGAAACACCCCACCTCCGTTGAGGTCACTAACAAAGGGAATGCATTAACTTTAGAGAAGCATTTTAGGTAAAAGGCATAGATAATTTACAAGACAGACATATAAATAGTGGAAAACTAAAATTATTTCATAAATAGCGTGGTTCAGTCAGAACATTACAAGCATTATCTCAAAACCCAACTTCTAAATTATTACAATAAAAAATCTGTCTTGATTTAAAACTCAAAGTACATAAAGAAGCATGAAACAGTAGTAAAGCAGCATAAATCACCAATAAAAGTGTAACCACAGCCATAGCCCAAGATAAGAGAATCCGAGAAATACACCTACTCTCTTCAAGCTGGAAAAGGTCTGCACTAAGCTGAAGTACTCCCTCCTTGCGGACCTAGGGGTGAAACGGAAGAAAAGAAGGCGAAAGAAAATGGGTCAGACATAAGCCTGATAAGTCCAGTGATTATTCAGCATGTAAACAGGTAAAAGAATCATGACATGAATAAACCGAACATATGAAAATACCATAGCAATAAGATAACATAAGATAAGGCAAGATAAACTAAATATGCCATTGCACTCATTTCCATTTTTCTGCACCTACTAACGAATGTTTCAACTACTATCATGAGTTCATAACAAAGTGATCCCTTTTCCAATCAGCTTCTATTCACATGCATTTATTACGTGTGTCATTTGACCCCGCTTGATTGGAAATACCTGTGCTGGTCCCACCATAGGGTGTATCAATTCCTGTGGTGGAAACCCGACACAAATTCATATGGTGGCAACCCGACACTAACGGTTTTCACCAAATCCCTTGCATGTGGGACGCATAGTCTTCCATCCCGTCTCATCCAACCCTTGTCGTCGATGGAGTATCTACTGAGGTGACTTTAAGTCTCGCCTTTAGTTAGCTTATCCATCACATCAACAAGCTGAGGGTCTTCACGTTGCGCGGTTCCTAGTGAGTCTAAAAGAGGTGGCCTCACCTCTAGCGTTGCTAACAAACCAGGTACAAATTCGAAGGAGGGTCTAAAGTCAAAGTTTGCTACATACTCCAAGCTTTTCCTTTCTACAAAAAGAGGACTTATGGTCAGCTTTTTACTACTCAAGGCATCTGCTACCACATTTCCCTTGCTAGGGGTATAAGGAATCTCAAAATCGTATGAGGCAAGAAATTCCATCCAACTTTGTTGTCTTAAGTTAAGATCTTTCTATGAGAAAAGGTACTTTAACAATTTATGGTTAGTAAACAATTCAAACCTTTCTCCTAGTAGGTAATGATGCCATGACTTAAGAGTGAAAACAATGGCAGCTAGTTCTAAATAATGAGTTGGGTAGTTCTTCTCATGTACCTTCAACTGCCTTCCTCCATAACAAACTACTTTGCCCTCTTGCATCAAGACAGCGCCCAATCACGTACTGCATGCATCTGTGTATATAGTAAACATCTTACTCCCATCAGGCAATGTCGGAAATGACGTTGTTGTTAGAGCTCTTATCAATCATTGGAAAGCAACATCACAATCCAAATCCCAGGCAAAAGCTAGGTTCTTCTTTGTCAACCTAGTAAGTGGGGCTGAGATCTTCGCAAAGTCCTTACTGAAAATTCTGTAAAAGCCCGCTAGCCCGAGAAAACTTCGTACTTCGGTTGCATTCTGTGGGATCTTCCAATCTTGCACCGCAACTACTTTTGCAGGATCTACAGCTATTCCCTCTTTGGACACCACATGTCCAAGAAACCTTACTTCTTCTCTCCAGAAATGGCATTTGGAGAATTTTTCTTTCCGCCGATGTGCACGAAGAGTATCCATGACTTTTCTTAAATGCAAAGCATGTTCTTCCTCACTTTTTGAGAAAATCAAAATGTCGTCCACGAAGATCACAACAAATTTATTAAGAAAATCTCTTAACACCGTACTCATCAAGTCCACGAAGTAGGCAGGTGCATTTGTCAAGCCAAAAGGCATTACATGATTTCGAAGAAACCATTTGGGGTCCTGAACGCGGTTTTATCTATGCTATCCTTAGCCACTCTTAGTTGATGAAATCCGGTGGCCAGATCTAGATGGGAGAAAACTGAGGCACCTACGAGCTGGTCGAACAAGTCGTCTATTCTAGGAATTGGGTGCCTATTCTTCTTGGTCAGCTTATTTAGCTCCCTATAGTCCACGCACAGGCGAAGTGAACTATCTTCTTTGGTTGCAAGCACCACAGGAGCAACCCATTCAGAAATACTCCACCTTATCGACCCCTTTTCAAGCAACTCTTTAACTTGCTTGCTAAGCTCTTTCCTTTCCTTTGGAGCCAAGTGTCTTATGGGTAAAGCAATAGGTTTTGCATTATCAACCAGGTATATGCGGAAGTCTATCTCTCGCTTCGGAGGAAAACCATTCACCTCTTCATAAACATCCGAGTGCTCATGGACTACTCTAACAGATTGCAAGTTTTCAACAGATGCATCAAGAGATTCTAGATAGCTAAGAATAACAGAATTCATGGGATTACAAGAGATTTCCAGAGTGTTACTGAGGCGATTCATAAGTCTAACCACTCTCTTTTCACAATCGAGGATGGCACCATTACTGGATAACCATTCCATGCCTAGAATCAACCCATAGCCCGTGAAACCCAAAACATAAGCATTACATCTAAACCCGACGCTTAGTATAGAAATTTCCAAATCCAAACTTATCATGGACAAATAAGTCGAGCCCCCAATTAGATTTGAAACAACTATGGGATCCTCTACTATAATGGTATCTAGGTGCAGAGATTCAACTAAAGCAGTAGATATAAAAGAGTGTGATGCGCCAGAATCAAAAAGAGTACGAACTGGATGATCAGAAAGATAAGCTAAACTCCCAACAGAAATATTTCTACCTCTTTCTTGTGGAGGTGCGATGAGAGCGTAAATCTGCCCTCAAGAAGTAGATCCAGTCCTCTGCCCTTGCCTTTTCCTTTTTGGGCAATCCTTAGCCATATGTCATGTCTCGCCGCATTGAAAGCAACCACCCATCTTCCTCTTCTTCTTCCTGTAGTCTTTAATTAGATGTCCAGGTATGCCACAAAATTTACACTTCCTCTTTTCACGGGGTTTGTTATTCTTCCCGCCTTTCTAGGAATCTGTCTTCTTATTCTGCTATCCCTCCACTTTCTTGTCTAGAGGTTCTTCCACCTTCGCCTCTTTCTTGCCATCCTTTTCTTCCTCCTGTAACAGTGCCATGTCCACCAGTCTCTCAAAAGTCGCACCTATAGGTATATCATACATAGCTAGGCTATGCAGTGGCTCATTCGACCCTTTCACGAAATAGAGAGCCATTTTATGTGGAGTGTTTACCAACTCTAGTCCGAATCTAGCCAGTTGGTTGAATTGGTTGATGTATTCCTTAATTGATAGGCTTCCATGTTTGAGTGCTAAGAACTTCTCCATTTGTAGGCTTCGTTCAGCTTGTGAGAGGAACTTCATTTTAAATCTCGTTCTGAAATCCTCCCAAGTTTCAAATGGTCTCTTAGCATTAGTAACTTCCCACTAGTAAGAGGCTTCGTCCTTAATTAACCATACAGGCAATTGTATCTTCTGCCTATCGTCCACTTCGAAGATAACAAACAAATATTCTGTTTCCTTGAGTCAGTTTCTTGCTTCCTCAAATGACTCAGCCCCATTAAATTTCTTTCCACCCATAGTTCGAAATTCTCTACACATCTTTGCGAAATCATTCACACGTGGAGGTGGAGGAACGACTGCAGCTGGGGGAGGAGGAACGTCTACTGGGCCTGCGTTATTAGCCCAAGCCTCCATACACCTTCTGAACCCGCCAGTATCGGTATTCTCTCGGGAAGATTAAGATCCCCAGACATGTTGAAACGAAAAGAAAAGGTTCAAAACAAAGGATAGGAAGATAGTGCATATGGCTTTGGGGATTATGCCTTTAAAATAAAACAACACTTTTCTTGAAAATGCTTCTTTTAACTTCTTTTTGAAAAATAGTTTTCAAAAACTTTTATCTGATCTGGTAAACCATCGCTCTGATACCAAGTGAAACACCCCACATCCGTTAAGGTCACTCACAAAGGGAATGCGTTAACTTTGGTGAAGCATTTTAGGTAAAAGGCACAGATAATTTACAAGACACACATATAAACAGCGGAAAACTGAAATCATTTCATAAATAGCACGGTTCAGTCAAAACATTACAAGCATTGTCTCAAAAACCAACTTCTAAATTATTACAATAAAACAACTATCTTGATTTAAAACTCCAAGTACATAAAGAAGCATGAAATAGTAGTAAAGCAGCATAAATCCCCAATAAAAGTGTAACCACAGCCAAAGCCGATGATAAGAGAATCCGAGCAATACATCTACTCTCTTCAAGCTGGAAAAGGTCTGCACTAAGCTGAAGTATCCCCTCCCTGCGGACCTGAGGGTGAAACAGAAGAAAAGAAGGAGAAAGAAAACGGGTTAGACACAAGCCTGGTAAGTCCAGTGATTATTCAGCATGTAAACAAGTAAAATGATCATGACATAAATAAATTGAACATAGGACAATACCATAGAAATAAGATAACATAAGATAAAGCAAGAGAAACTGAATATACCATCGCACTCATTTCCATTTCTCTGCAACTACTAATGAATGTTTCAACTAACATCATGTGTTCATAACAAAGTGATCCCTTTTCCGATCGGCTTCTACTCGCATGCATTTATTACTTGTGTCATTCAACCCCGCATGATTGTAGATACCTGCGCTGGTCCCACCATAGGGTGTATCAATTCATATGGTGGCAACCCAACACAAATTCTAGATGCACATACTGATGCGCAATGCCTGCTTTATCCACTCCGGAGTATGTGCACACCCATACTCCGCCAAAACCTACACTGCTGCACCACCCGCCGCTATTTTGACCTAATCATCCCAGTAACCGTACCCTACCCTACCATGTTCAGGATACCGTGATACATCTATGTGGGTTACTGCTGAAATGGGTCCCCATTACTAGGGTTTCCTAATCAACATGTTATAATGGTTATGTGTTCTCAAATTTACCTAACCCCACCCATCTGTTTAACTAACATGTTGTATTGGTTAAGTTTTTCCTTAATTAACTTAAACGTACCATTCTTAGCCTATTTGTTACTTAGCTTTAATTCATTCATTAAAGCACCAACCTCTCATATTAGATCTATATAGTTACGGTCGCTGGATGTGTCGGGCGGTTCTGGGCAGTCTTACACCGTAACTCAATCTAACCTCGGGTTTTTGAGCTTAATGCGCTAACCTCTCACGTTAGATCTATATTGTTGCGGTCGCTGGATGTGCCAGGTGGTTTCGGGCAGTCTTACACTGCAACTCAATCTAACCTCGGGTTAGGCATGTTCATCTTTAGCCAATTTTACATATTTGTCATATGTATCCAAGTTTAGGTCTTTTTATATCAATGTTCCCAAATGTAGTCAGTACAAGTTTTATGCCACATTCACATGCTATGCCCAAAATTTACTCAATTTAATTATACCCAATTTTCCCATGTTATAGTTGCACGTACAACGAGATTCAGTCTAAGTTCTGAATGAACTTAGTATTCACAAAAGGGAAAAATAGAGAAGGAGCATAAGAATTGACATAAGGAAAAATAGGCATGTAAAGGTGTACCCAATTCAAGAATCATGTTTCAATAGGCATGTTGTATATTAGTAATAAGCTTGGGCAAGCTAAGCAATTTACACCATATGTACAAATATTAGATAGAATTGGACTTAAGAGAAACACTAATTTTGATGTACAACATGATAAGTCCCATTATATCAATCACAATAGTCACATAGGCAAAGGATGTACAACATGATAAGTTCCATCATATAAACCACAATAGTCTCATAGGCATGATAGGTTCCATTATGTCAATCACAACAGTCTCATAGGCATGATAGGTTTCATTATGTTAGTCACAACAGTCTCATTGTCATGATATGTGTCATTACATCAATCATAATAGTCTCATAGGCATAGGCAATTCAGATTTGACAAAAAGGATAGGCATGAATCAGAATTAGGCATATTTCTACATCCGATTATTACAGTCATGATTTCTATTAGGTGTTTAGATCGGAATAATAACTGAACTTACAGAAAAAGAGCGGATCTTGTATTCTGGGATCTGATTTCTGAATTTGTTAAGCTATCCTTTAATGTAGACATTTGATTCTCTAGTTTTTATTTGGTTTGGAGCTTTCTAACTTGATTTCTAATTTGGAGAAGATGAAAACTAGGCTAGCTTAGGGATCGACAACATGACGGCTTCATAGAATGAGGTTGTGAGGCTTAGGGTTAAGGTTTGGGGTGTTTAAATAGAAGTCTATGATTAATTCTAGCCTTTAGATTAGTCTAGGAGAAATCAGAGCCATCCAAACCAAATAGATGTGGCATCCAGCCAACCACAGCACGACACGTAAGCTCTAATACCTCAGAATTGGTCGTCAGGCCAATCAAAGAAGGCCACATCAGCTCAGGGATACAAAAATTCGTTACAGGAGTTGGATCTCAAAAGGGTCTGTAACGTCCCGTATTTTTGGTAGGCAAGTATTAAATATCTTTTATTATTTTAAAATACCAATTTGGTATTATAAATGAGTTTGTAATATATAATCCGTTTATTAAATGACGATTGAACGTATATTTTAATTTGAAATCGTAAACATTGCGGTATTTCATTATTTACGATTTGAAATTCATGTGTATTGGTACGAATATAAGACGCTCAACGAAAATTGACGATGAAATTAAATAATCATACGAAATAAAATGTTCAAATCAATACATTGCTTCTTAATGATGAGGCCCGTTCTTCGCACACGGGAAATTGTTCGATATATGATACAGGTGTTAAAAATAATTATTTTTCTAACAATCTCTGTTTTTAATGAAAAAAGTTTTATTGGAAAACGTATGTTTAAATATTGCTAGATTTCCAGTTTGGAGCCAATTAGAGTTATTTTATCGGTGCATGCATTTTAAAGATGAACCGATAAATTAAAATAACGTCGTTGTGCAAACAAAGCCGGTAATCAACGAAATTAATTTCATTGGATCCGAAACATATGAACATAGTAGTGAGTGCATTTTCGTGGTCTTCAGAGTTCGTGTACGATAGTATGTCTATATGACGATTAACATGAAAAGCAATAGAGTTGTTCACTATGGTAAAACAAATAAATAAGATAACAATAAAATGTAACTTAAGGCCAATGCTTAAAATTTCTTACATGGTGTTAGCCCACTTTGTGAACTGGGCAACACAAAGTCAAGATGTGAAATATTGAAGAACTTGAAAAACACTGAAGCGGGTCGGATCGGAGCAGGGTAGCGGTTCGGATAGGGTAAAGTCTGCTGTTCGGATCGGTGAACTATTACTATTGGAATTAGAGAGGCACAGCTATTCAGGTCGGAGGGCAATCTACTTCCAGTCGGATCGGAAAGCCACCCAATTGCTACAGAGATAGGTCGGAGCGGAGCAGAGTAAAAAGAAGAGAGAATTGGTCCTCAGTTAATCCTGGTCGGATCGGCGGTGCCGATCTGAACCCCTTGAGCCTACACTTCTGATCCGAACCCATTTTCCACGTCACTCCCCTGCATGAGCGCCTGGTTATCCGGATCGGCTATGACCAGTTCCTGCCCACAACGTCCATTACTCTGATGCGTTGTCGACATAGAAATCCATTTGAACCCGAGGCTGATGGGATGGATGACACGTGGCTCCGATCCGGATCGGGTTCTGAGCAAATTCACACCTATAAATACCCCGTCTGGAGACAAAGAAAAGGATCTTTTTTCTGATACTTTGAGAGTTCAACCACCTTCATAACCCGAATTCCAGCACTCCCCAAAAATCCAAATCTTCTTTTATTATTTGTTTTTAGACAATTGAGTGGTTGTAAGTGAGTTGTGAGAGAAATCAAGTGAATATTTCATTGTACTTGCAACTAAATCAGTGAAAATAGTGAAAGACATGTGGACGTAGGCATTTCTTCGCCGAACCACTATAAATCCTGTGTGTTCATTTTTATTTTTAATCTTATTTCATTCTGCTTTTAATCAATTTGGGTGTTAGAACCACTTTTTGGTCTAACATTTTGGTGCTTTCACTGAGAACTCATCTGAATTCTTTGTTTTTCGGGATTATCGTTGTACTTTTTGGACCGTTGAGTTCAAAGAAGTTAATCCTCAAGTTTCAACGCCCTTGGATATTTGTTGAAGTGATTGTCGAAGAATCATGGCCAAAGGAAAAGGCAAAGAAGTTCAATCTGGTCGAGGAAATGGAGCTGGCGAAGATCTGCAAAATGCGGTTGTGACAAGGTCTCGTGGGCAGAGTTCAGCAGCAGGACGAATCGATGCAGGAAATCCGAACCGCCTCCTGGGGGAGAGCTCCGATCCGATCCGGGTAGGAGATTCTGAAGCAGTGCATTCCCCCAAATCTGAACCGACCCGAGCAGCTCGCCATGTACCGACCCGACCAGGCTCCCCAGCTCCGAACCGACCCGATCTCCCATCTCTGATCCGATCCGACTCTTGGTGATGTTGGAACCTCTACTTGAGTCCCTACAAATGCTCCGATTCCAGCCACCAGGGTCAGTGATCAGGTCAATCCATCTGCGCCCATCACTCAAGGAGATTTCTCGTGCTTACTTGACATGCTTGAGAGTACTAGGGAGGCTATGAACGTCCACGAGCGCACTAATCTCATAATGCAGGAAAATATGAGGCTCATGAGCAAGGAGATTAGCGAACCTCGTCGACAGAGAACCCCATCACCGGTTCGTCACACACCAGTGGATCGGTCTTCATCTTCCGAGGAAGAGCGGCCCCGTGAACGAAGGCCGCTCGAACGACCTCAGAATGTGGAACAGCTGACATTCGGATCTTTGGGGTCTCGCGAGGATATTGCACGAGCACTAGGAAACAATGATCCCACTCGGGGGCAGAGGCTCCAGTCCCCTCCTCCCGAGATCGACCGGGAGCGTAGGGAACGGAATAGAGCAGAAGCATCTCGAAGAAGAAGGGCATCTCCTGAACAAGAGCCCAGAAGGAACCCGGATACTAGGGCCAGGGAAACTGAATGACCCCTAACTAATGCTGATGTACAGGCAATGGTGCGCCAGATCATGTCCGAGAGCCGGAACTATACAAATGAAGATTATGGCATTGAGCGAAGCCATACTCCTTTCACCGACGATATCCTCGACTTCCAGTTTCCCCGGCGTTTTAACCTGCCACAGATGGACAAGTACAACGGGAGAACTGATCCAGGACAGCATCTGATGCGATACTCGTGGCTCATGAATGTTGCTGCTGCCCCTGATGAAGTGAAGTGTAAAGCATTCCCGATCTATTTAGAAGATGTGGCGCTGTTCTGGTTTACCCGACTTCCCCCTCGTTCGGTTTCGAATTACAGGGAACTGAGCGAACGTTTTATGAATCGGTTCCGACTCCATACCCGAAAGTCCAAAAGTGTTATTTAATTATCAAGAATTAAGCAGGCACCAGGAGAGTCTTTGAGGTCATATCTTGACCGTTTTAACTTAGCTGTAACTGAAGTTAGTGACCCGCATGAGCCCACCATTCTGATGGCATTAAAGGAAGGAGTCGATCCCGAATCCGAGTTCGGGGATTACCTTTCTGGGAAGACACCCTCCACAAGAGAGATATTCTATGAAAAAGCCAATATTTATTTAAGGCGAGAGGAGGCCAGGGCAAACCGAAAGAGAAAGTCTGAAGCGGCTTCAAAAGAAAATGTGCAGAGTAACGTCACCGTGAAGCAGTCTAGGGAAAGTTCCGGAAAAGTTGAAGTAAATGTGGGAAACAAGGGTGGAAACAACAATGCTGGAAACGGGGGCAACAACTATAATAACCGTAATGCGAATGGTAACAGAAGAAATAGAAATAGGGGAAGTGATCCTAACAAAAGACCCTGATTCCAGACCTACGAGAATTATACACCATTGAACGACACCCTGGAGAATATTTACCTGGATACGTACCACGTTTTTCAGTATAAAAGACCGCCACCTCGTGATTCGATCGAGAAAGAAATGGCAACTGGGAAGTTTTGTTTGTTCCATGGAACTCATGGACATTCAACCAATGAATGTCGGCATTTGAGAGATGTGATTGAGAAGCTGCTGCGCGAAGGGAAACTAGATGAATACAAGGTTGCCCCGAGGGACAGGGGGCAAGGAGAGCAAGCTCCAAAACAGATTCTACCTGCTCCCAAGCCTACAGCGCAGCAGAAAGGCAAGGGAATTGTTATCAACTCCATAGTGGGCGGACCTCACCCAGCAATCCGTAGCTTTAGAGGAATGGATCAATATGTAAATGCTGCCAAGCACATAGATGTGAATGAAGGTGATGATCTGGAAGATATCGCCCCTATAAAACAACAGAAACCATGTTTGACGACGTGGTCTTCCGCAGCAGAGATAATACTGGGATCCAATCACCCACTGATGATCCGTTGGTTATTACTATCACCATTGGGCCGGCCTTGGTTCATAAGGTATTAGTAGACAACGGAAGTTCCGTCAATATTTTGTTTAAAAAGTCATTTGATCAGATGAAGCTGGAATCTGAAGATTTGAAGCCATGTGAAGGATGGATCAGAGGCTTCAACGGGGCGTCAACAGCTCCCATGGGATACATAGAATTGCCCGTGACTTTGGGGCAAGGAGAACGCAGAAGAGTGCGGATGCTTCAGTTCGTAGTATTGGACGTAGATTCGCCTTATAATGCATTTTTGGGGAGGCCTACCCTTGCTGAATTCAGAGCTTGTATCGCCCCTTGGTGTTTATTGCTTAAGTTCCCAACTGAAGCTGGAACTGGAGTAATGAGAGGGGATCAAGTTTCCGGACGGGCCTGCTATGTTTCCGAACTAAAGATGTTAATGAAAGGACTTAACATCGAGAGTAAAGATGCCTCGCCTCCCCCAAAGGGGGGCTCGGCGTAGCAATTAGAGAAATCGATCCTGAAGGAGTTGCCCAAAGGAACGCCTGAAGACCTGGATCCCGGAAAAGACGAGGAACCAGAGACTAAAAATGCAACTCCTAATGAAGCGACAGTGGAAATTCCCATTGATGAAGCCGATCCAACAAGAGTCTTGAAGATTGGGTCTCAATTGGACCCACGTCGGGCCAAAGAACTAACGGACTTTTTGAAGGCGAACTTGGACGTGTTTGCCTGGACCCACGCTGACATGTGTGGGATATCGCCATCCATTATAAGTCACAAATTAAACGTAAACCTGAAGCATCCGCCTGTGAAGCAAAAGAGACGTATGCTAGGCCCAGAGAGGTCGGCTGCTCTCAAAGTGGAAGTGGAGAAGCTGAAGCAGAACGGATTTATTCGAGATTCTACATATCCCGACTGGATATCGAATCCCGTCTCGGTAAAGAAGCCGAATGGAAAGTGGCGGACTTGCATTGATTTTTCAGATTTGAACAAAGCCTGCCCAAAAGATAGCTTCCCACTTCCCAGAATTGACCAGCTTGTAGATTCGACAGCAGGTCATGAACTTCTCTCTTTCATGGATGCATATTCTGGGTACAACCAAATTCCTATGCATGTGCCAGACCAAGAACATACGAGCTTCATTACGAATTTGGGATTATAATGTTATGTCGTAGTGCCATTCGGATTGAAAAACGCTGGAGCCACTTATCAGCGCTTGGTGAACAGAATGTTTTATAATCAAATAGGGAAGACTATGGAAGTTTACGTGGATGATATGCTTGTCAAATCGAAACAGTCCTCCAGCCATACGCAAGACTTGGCGGAAATGGTTGGTATCCTGCGAAAATATCGGATGAAGTTGAATCCTCTGAAATGCTCATTTGGAGTGGCATCGGGAAAGTTCCTAGGCTTCATTGTGAGCTCCCGAGGAATTGAAATCAATCCTAGCCAAATAGCAGCGATTAGAAACATTGAAGAACCAAGAAGAATTAAAGATGTCCAAAGTCTTGCAGGGAAAGTAGCCGCGCTAGGTAGATTCATCTCCAAAGCCACAGGCAAATGCGTTCCGTTTTTTGATTTGATTAAAAGAGGAAAGAAGAACTTCGAGTGGACTCCGGACTGTGTTGAGGCCTTTCGAAATTTACTGGAACTGCTAGAGAAACCGCCGATTTTGTCAAAGCCAGTGGATCACGAAGAATTGTTTGTTTACTTGGCAGTCTCGGCTCACGCCGTTAGCACAGCCCTGGTTCGAGAAGAAGACAAAGTACAAAGGCCAGTGTATTATGTAAGCAAGAAATTAGCAGCGGCAGAGCGCAACTACCCAAAGATTGAGAAGCTCGCTTACGGCCTCCTAATCACATCCCGAAAACTTCTTCATTATTTCCAAGCTCATGCAATAACCGTATACACTGACCAGCCCTTGAGGCAGCTGTTGCAGAGACCCGAAGCATCGGGAAGGTTGATCAAATGGAATATAGAATTAAGCCAATTTGATTTAAATTTTCAACCATGAAAGTCAATCAGGGGGCAAGCTCTGGCAGACTTTATTGCGGAGTTCACCATCCCATAAGAGGAAGTAATCGATGATAGAGTGGTTAAGTCCGAGGATGAATTGAAGATAGATCCATGGAAGCTATACACAGACGGAGCTAAGAACGACCGAAGGTCCGGAGCTGGAATCGTCTTGGTCACTCCTGAAGGACGGTCGTTATATTACACTCTACGATTAGAATTCTCGGCAACTAACAACGACTCTGAATACGAAGCCCTGATTGCCGGGCTGAAGCTTGCTAAAGACCTCGGAATAAAAATGTTGGACATATTCTGTGACTCTAAAATCGTTGTTTGCCAAGTGCGAGAGGAATTTGTGGCTCGGGGACCTCGACTTATCGCCTACCTCAGGAAAGTGAGAGAGCTATTGAGTAGCTTGGAGCGGTACGATATAACACACATCCCAAGAGCCAAAAACCAGAAGGCGGATAGGCTGGCAAAGCTGGCTAGTTCCAACAATCCAGAAGAGACTGAAATAATTCCAATTGAAACATTGGAAACGCCAAGCTTTGAGTCGATGGAAGTTGAGTTCGCTTTCGAAGCGGAACCAGAGAAGGAGTCGTGGATGACCCCAATTAAGAACTTCCTTAAGAATGGGACACTCCCATCAAAGAAGAGTGAGAAAAGGGCTATAGTTCGCAAGGCTACCAGATATGTCATGCAAGATGATACTCTCTATAGGCAAGGATTTTCTATGCCCCTGTTACGATGTATAGCACACGACGACATCAAGCGTGTACTAAGAGAAGTACACGAAGGTGAGTGTGGAGATCATACAGGAGGTCAGACTTTAGCGAAAAAGATATTGCGATACGGATACTTCTGGCCCACAATTAATAAAGATGCAGCTGATTATTCACGACGCTGCGATAAGTGCCAGAGATTCGCCAAAATCCCAAGAGTACCGTCGACCCAACTTAAATCAATGGTGAGTCCTTGGCCATTTGCCACGTGGGGAATTGATATCATTGGAGTTCTACCGATTGCTAAAGGAGGAGCGAAATATGCAATAGTGGCCGTGGACTATTTTACGAAGTGGGTGGAAGCTGAGCCTTTGACCAAAATCACGGCAAGAAAAGTGATAAGTTTTGTGGTCAGAAATATTATATCCCGATTCGGGATCACAAGGACGATTATAACTGACAACGGAACCCAGTTTGATGGTACTGAATTCAGAAATTTCTGCCAGAAGTATAAGATTGACAAGCGATGCACTGCGGTTGCTTATCCGTAGTCGAACGGGCAAGTAGAGGCAATAAACAAAGTAATAAAATCCATCCTCAAGAAACGGTTAGAGCGTGCAAAGGAAAATGGGTTGACGAATTGCCCCTGGCTTTGTGGGCATATCGTACAACATTTAAGACGGCTACTGGTCACACCCCTTTCTCTCTCTCCTTTGGCTCAGAAGCAGTAATTCCAGTTGAGCTGGAAGTTCCTTCCCACAGGGTGACGTATTATGACCCGATGACGAATCGGGCACTCTTGCTTGAGTCTCTTGATGAAGTCGAAGAAAAAAGGGACGAAGCATATTTGCGTGCGGCAAGACATCGACGTCAGATGGCACGCTATTACGACAAAAAAGTTCGGCTTAGGACTTTTGAGCCAGGAGATTTGGTGCTAAAGAGAGTCTTTCCATCCCTTCCTCACCTCGGTCCAAAGTGGGAAGGACCCTTTGTCATCCAACGGAAACTTGAAAAAGGAACCTTCAAGTTAACGACCGTAGATGGCGAAGAATTCCCTAGAGCATGGAATGCCCAACACTTGATGCGATATTTGGATTAGAAATGATGTACTCTTTGTTATTTTTCTTATGAACTCTGTAATAAGGCACGGCTTGCCTTGGGAAAATCTGACGATATGAATAAAGGACTATAAAGTGGATGTAGGCTACGACTTACCCGAACCACTATAAAAATATTGTGTGTTATTTACTTTTATGCATTATATATATACATTCATCGATTATTCTGTTGTGATTATGGAATACAGGATGATTCAAAACCTGAAAAGGTTGAAGACAGTTTAAACATAAGAAAAAGCACAACGACTATTTGTGCGACAAGACATAAAAGAATGAGAAAACGACATTCTTAACTCTAACTCTCCAGAGAGAGAGAGTATAAAGCGTCTCCGACTGAGCGCTGAAAAAGAAATCCTTCCCCTAACTCTAACTCCCCAGAGAGAGAGGGAGTATAAAAGCGTCTCCGACTGAGCGCTGAGAAAGAGATCCTTCCCCGCTAAAAGGCCGGGGAATGAATAGATTGCTAAGCTCGAACTCTAACTCTCCAAAGAGAGAGAGAGAGTATAAAAGGACGGGAAAACGACATCCTCTGAGGCATGAAGGTGCACCCAGACAAGGGACCGCCTCAGTAAGAACTCTAACCTGAGTATAAGACAGAAGAGTATAAAAGAAATGCTAGAAAAAACGACAGGCGCTGACGACACAGGAAGTGCTATCCCGTCAGAAAATCGGGAGCATTCAGATTGCTTGATTAAGCATTAAATAATTTGTGAGAATTGACTGGGGGCATATATGTATACGCATATTTCCTCCCTCCGTAACTTCATTTCATAACTATAGTAAGACATGCATTTTTACATAAGTGCAGAACTACTGACAAACAGACATTGCAGAAAATGAATTATTTTTTATTTACAAATGAATGAATTTGTACAGGAAAATAGTTAAAAAAGAAGAGGCAAAAGCCACTCTTGTAGCAGCAATTGTTGGTTCGCTAAATGCTAAAACGACACAAGGCAATCCACTATTTAGATTTCGAGTGAGCCTTGGACTTCTTGGTGGCTTTCTCCGCATCCTTTGCTTCTTTCTCGGCCTCTGTCAAGATTCGTTTTGATTTCTTCTTTCCTGAAGATGCGGTGCTGGAACCGGTAGACTTCTTCCCAGAGGGCGGAGTGCTGGAATCAAGAGAAGATTTTTTAGCGAGTTCCTCTGTAATAGATCTAGTTGAGAGCTTAACAACTAACCTTGATCCCGCATCCACAACTGCGAGGGGCTTGAGGGCTTCACGGTCTAGTTCTTCGGCTTTTAATTGCAAGCGTTTGTCTTGATCAGCTTTCATTGCAGCCAAAGTAACATCATCATCATTTTTTGACTCCCCGACTATTGCAACTTCTGGTTCCTCCTCATGACCTCCGTCACCACCATCATCCTTTAAAGCTGCTATCATTTCTTCATCATGGGGAGTGTCGGCCTTAGTTGGCTCACTTCTTTCTCCCAAGTCTATAGGAGCAACCTTGTCCTCCCCTCCTTTTGCCTTTCCTGTAAGCTCTACCCCAGCGGTGGCTCCCTGAGTCACATCTGTCTTTCCGAAGGGCTCAATACCTACAGAATGAGAAGCAACAGTTATCAACTCAGGCGAAAACAATGGGTTTTTCATCGATTGCTCAATCATGTGGCGAAAGGTAGAAATAGCCTTGATAAATTGAGGAGAAAAGGTAGGAATACCTTCCGAAGACTTCTCATCGGGGGTAACTACTGTCTCTGATGCCATTTCAGGGATTGGAGATAGCAGAGTTGTTCGGGAGATTCCCGGATTTTCAGGGTCATACCCCTCTACTTCTGAAGTCGCGGGGGCAGCAGAAGAGGAACCAGTCTCGGGAATGTTTTTCTGTTTAATCCTCCTCCTCTCTTCTTCCATAGCCTCATCAATGAGGCGGCGCCCTTCAGCTAGGCGTTCTGGCTCATCATCCCTCAAGTATTTTTCCATTAGCTTATCCTCATCGATGGAATCGACTTTGAGCTCCTCTTTTTCCCACTCAACGATCTGATTCCATACTTGAACTAGAGTGGATGGGTAATCTTCGATCCAAGAAATGTTTCGGCGACGGATGATATGTGCGAAGAATTCAATCATTAATTCGCCAAAACCCTGAATATCAGCCTCCGCCTCTGACAATTGCTTGCGGGCCTCCTCCGCAGATTTGATAGCACACTCAACATTGCCCTCCGCCAGGGCAGCTCTATTCTCTGCCTCCAATAGCTTTGAAGCCAAGTCAGCATTCTTCTTTTCTAGTTCAGCATTCCTCTTTGCTAACTCGGCATTTTTCCGTTCGAGGTCAATATAAGCAAGGCGCGTCTTAGCAGCTTCTGACTTAGCATCATCAGCTTGCTTTTTTAACTCAGAACGCTCTTGAGTGTGAGATTCAAGCAAGTTATGATAGCGTTTTTGCATATCCTCAAATTGTTGTTTGAAGTCGGTAACGTCCCTCTGAGCAATAGCAAGTTGGGCCTGCCTGTCCTCCAAACCTTTACCTAGGTTCTTCAAGGCCTTAGCATCTTCTTCCGTGATTTTTTGCACTGAATCAGCATTCGTAATTAAAGTACGGAAAATTCTGGAAAGGTTGCGTGAATATTTAAACATCTCAGAATACTGTTTTTCAACCGCGTCAATCTTTGCTTTAGCCTCGTCTGCCCACCTGGAAGAAATAGGTTCGAGGGCAGGTAAAAAAGTCAAAGCCTCGAAGTAATGTTCGGGAAATTGCTGCTCCAAATATGCCCGCTTGATTGCAGTCTCCGCATCTAGTGGTGGAGCAGCGGGGATCGTCAATTCAGTGTCCCTGTGTGTGGAGGATTCAGTAGTTTCTTTGTCTGTCCTAGGTCGTTTAGTAGCAGGGACCTTGTGCTTACTTCGAGACCCGGTTTCTTTTGGAGGACTTCTCTCTCTACTACGCTTTTCATGGGAAGAAGTGGAGTCTTTAGATTGTGGCCTGTCCTCTTCCCTACGGCTTTGATAACCTTTGTATTTTTCTTGTTCCGGCCGAACGGGAGAGCGAGAACGTGAGGGTCGAGAGCGATAGGGATCATAAGGCCTTCTCTCCTCCCTACCACGATCATCGCGGCGATCATACTCGATATCCTGAGGTGGATTAGACATGCTGCGGCGAAGCTTCCTGATATCGTAGTAAGATTGAGACATCGTGCCTGCACAATAAGACAAACGAAATTCAGAATCAATGGATTCACAGAGAAAGAGGTGCAATGGTTGCTGTTGTATAAAGTTTGTCCTAAGTGGTGTGTTCCCCCCAACCAACCCGAGTTTGAAGCTAGACTAGTACAGGCAGGCTCTTTGGCCTTAGCAGGAGCGGTCTCTTCAGAAGAGGAGAAGACTAAAGGATCCTTCCTAAAATCCTCTGAGGTGTAGATAGTTTCAGGTAAGGGGAGATCCCCCAAACCCTGAAATACTGGGTCATCAGTACTAGGGACATCTCCTTCGGGAGCATTAAGTGGCGACTCTTGGGAGGATGTTGACTTTTCCAGAGAAGTAGCCTCCTCGGGGGCAGTATATCCTTCACGATGCTTTTCGGTCAGGTTAGCCAATTCGTCATCCTGAGTACAAGATGGAGAAGGTGAATTTTGAAGAGGCACCGTAGGAACCCCCGAGCCTTCTCCTGTCTCTGGGACTACATCCACTGGAGGAATATATACGTATGGAGCCGTCCCATGACAAATACTACGAAAAACGGATAACAGCCCATGAAATTGAAGATATTCGTCCTTAAGGACTTCATCGATAGTCAAGAATTTCTGATCGCCATTAAGAAGTTGGTGCATCTGGTCAAAGAACACTTGATCTGATATTTGTTTTGGATTGTCGACTGCAAACAAAAAGGAAAACAAGTTAAGGTAATGACCCGAGTGTATAGAGCCCGGATTTAGAAAATCAGTGCTTTACTTGATTTCGTCCACCTCCTGGCACATCCAGGTTGTCGCTTCATATAGAACCATTCCAGTCTGGACTCTCCAGCTTTACTGCTGAATGGCGTCGAGATTATCTTCCTCTTAGGAACAGACTCAAAATTGCAGAAAGATGGAGTCTCTCGAGTCCGATGCTTGAAGTTATAGAAGAAATGAACGTCATTGAACGTGAGCTCTATGCCTAAGACCTCACGGTACGCTATGTACAAAGTGTGCAAGGAGGCATAAGAATTGGGATGCAGTTGCATGGGGGCAATCCGCATTTGTCTTAGGAAGTCAACGATGAAGGGAGAAAATGGAGGGATAGCACCGACCATACACAATAACCGAGTGACCGCCATATATCCTTCTGGAGGGTTGTGGGGACGGTCAGAGCTTGAAGGCACTAGAGTGTCCCTTTTCATTATCCCATATTTCAAACAAATTCGAGTAAGTCGGTCATTATCAATTGTTGATTCAACAGAATCTTGGGGCGATTCCAATATGGCAGTCGATTCAAACTCATCAGGAGCACAATCGTCGCCAACCCCTCCTTCTTCTTCAAACCCTAAAGAAACTTCATTATCTGAAGACGCTTCGTCACTTTTACGATTTCTGACGTCGTCGTCTGAACCCTCATTATCCCATTCTGCATCCGACGGAGAAGATATGTCCTCGAGAGTAATCTTGTTAGAGGTTTCCGGGACTTCTTTCCTCTCAGCTAGTCTGGAAGAGCGTCTGGGTCTCATGGTCATAAAACTATTGAAGAAGCAATAGCACAAATTAGAGCAAATTAGCCCGTATCCCCCCGTGCATGTGTGCAAACTAAAGTGTAAACAGTGTATATGGAAAGTGCAAAGTAAATGTTTAAAAGTGCGACGAAAAAGTTTGGCAAGATATAAAGAGTCGAAGTAATTCTTGATGTCCTGTTACGTTCGCAAGGCACTATCCTAACTGTCCATTCAATTAAAGATCATGCCAAAAGTTGATTGGGCCAGTTAGACGAGTTTTTATGCGTTAAGGTAGACTGTGCTTCAGTTCGGTTCCGATCCATTCATTGGGATCGGATCGGGGGCATGGCTTTAGGCTTCAATATCACAGTGAAGCTCAGAAATCAAAGTCGGATCGGAGGCAAAATCCCCTAACGGTTCGGATCGAATCACATAGTTATACTTCTCCTCCGTCATCTTACGATCCGGTCCGGTCCAGTTCGGCTCGGCTCGGGCTTGGTGGTGTAGACACTTATATTTTTTGGACCATAAAACTTAGCCTTTTTCGAACCGTTTTTTTTATGGAAAAAGATTTCTGCAACGGTAAAAATTATATCCCCCAAATTTTAGCGGCCCACTAATCTGTAAACCCAAACCCTAATTTTCGTTCTATATATTATCGTTAGCCTCAGACGAGAAGACTACCGAATTGAAAATTCTCTCTTCTCTCAGCCGCCATTAAAATTCTCTTCTCAGATATTTTCGAGCAATTTTTTTTCAGAAAGTGCAAATCTGCACCGATTTGTTGTGCAAGCAAATCGGTTATTGTTTTTTAGGCTGTTTTATCCTAGAGGCGGCGGCGAAGGAATGAACTGGTTTGCACCTTCGACCAGATCGCCGAATCGTCTTCAAGAAAGCGACCTAGTCCACGACTCAGCCATTGTTTCCCAACAATTTGAAGACGAACTAAAACAAAGGCTTCCAACTCAACCCTAGACGATTCTGCTCCACCCTCTGCTTTCCAGAACCCTATTGTGACGGCTGCTCCTTTCAGATTTGAAGGCTTCCATTTCAAACGATGGCGTCAGAATATGGAGTTCTTCCTCACCATCAGAAAGGTTGTGGCTGCGCTGACTACTGACAAACCGCAGATTCCAGATAAACCTGTTGAGACTGATGCAGCGAACATGGCATCATGGACTGAACAGTCAAAGCAACTGCAGACCTAGACTGAACAAGATTATCTATGCAAGAACTTTATTCTGAACGGACTGAGCGATGATCTGTATGATTATTATAACTCAGATGAAAAGACAGCAAAGGAGATCTGGGAAGCACTGAAGAAGAAATATGATATAGAGGAGGCAGGGGCAAAGAAATATGCTGTGAGCCGCTATCTAAAGTACCAGATGACTGATGATAGATCGGTAGAGATGCAGTCTCATGAGCTGCAGAAAATAGCTCATGAGATCATCTCCGAAGGTATTGTCTTGGACAAACAATTTCAAATTGCTGTTATCATTGACAAATTACCCCCAGGCTGGAAAGATTTTAAGAATGTCTTGCGACATAAGACTAAGGAATTTTCCTTAGAAAGCTTGATTACACGCCTCCGTATTGAGGAGGAGGCATGCAAGCAGGACCAGAAAGAAGAGGTGCTGATTGTGAATAACAACAGTACTAAGAAGACCACTCCCGCTGTTCTGAAACCAAATCAGAAATCTTTTAAGAATCAGAACAGGCGCAACAAACAGAATGGGAATCCGCAAGGAAACCCAAAAGGACAGTAGAAACCAGTCCAAAAGAATGACTCTGGACAGTTGTTTCTTAGTTACAACTGTGGAAAACCAGGGCATATGGCACGAAAGTGCCGGAACAGGCCAAGCTCTGCACCGCAGGCTAACCTGACTGAGGAGCCTCTTACGGCTATGGTTACTGAGATTCACCTTGTTGGTGGATCAGAGGGTTGGTGGGTAGACACTGGTGCTTCTCGCCATGTCTGCTATGATCGTGGCATGTTCTCTACATACACGGCTGCTGAAAATCAGAAAGTGCTGTTGGGAGACTCTCACACCACTATAGTTGCGGGGATTGGAAATGTGGAACTCAAGTTCACCTCTGGAAAAACTGTAATTCTGAAAGATGTTATGCACACTCCAGAGTTAAGAAAGAATCTGGTCCCTGGCTTCCTCCTTAATAAGGCTGGTTTCACTCAAGTTATTGGGGCTGATTTGTACACTCTTACTTATAAGGGAACTTTTGTGGGAAAGGGTTATGCTTGTGAGGGTATGTTTAAACTGAATGTTGAATCTAATAATGTGACTACTTCTGCTTACATGTTGTGTGATTTTAATATCTGGCATTCTAGATTATATCTTGTTAATAATCGAATTATTTGTAACATGAGCACCCTAGATATGATACCTAAAATGAAAGATTCTGAATCTGATAAATGTGAATTCTGTACACAAGCTAAAATCAGAAAGAAACCTCACAAATCTGTTGACAGAGTTTCTGAACCCTTAGACTTGATTCATTCTGACATATGTGAACTTGATGGCACTTTAACTAGACAGGGACATCGTTATTTTATCACTTTTATTGATGACTGCTCTGATTTCACATATGTATATCTTATGAAAAATAAAAGTGATGCTTTTGACATGTTTAAAACATTCAAAACTGAGATTGAGAATCAAGCAAATAGAAAAATTAAGAGACTTCGTAGTGATAGAGGAACAGAATATGAATCTAATTCTATTCTGGATTTCTATAAACAACATGGTATAGTACATGAGAGAACTGCACCCTACTCACCTGAAATGAACGGTAAAGCAGAAAGGAAAAATAGGACCTTTACCGTACTGGTAGTTGCCATATTATTAAATTCTGGTGCAGCAAAACATTGGTGGGGGGATATTTTATTGACTGTATGCTATGTTCTGAATAGAATCCCTAAATCTAAGAATAAACTTTCACCTTATGAAATTTTAAAGAATCATAAACCCAATGTCTCATACTTTAGAACATGGGGTTGTTTAGCATATGTTCGCATTCCAGACCCTAAGAGAATAAAATTGGCAAGTAGAGCATATGAATGTGCATTTATAGGCTATGCTATTAATAGCAAAGCATATAGATTTTATGACCTTAATGCACATAATATAATTGAATCAAATGATGCCGATTTTTATGAAACTAAATTTCCTTTCAAATTAAGGAATAGTGGGGGCACTTCAAATATGCCTATTGGAACAGAACTTAATGAAAATTCTGAAGCTGAACCTAGAAGAAGTAAAAGAGCAAGAACCATAAAAGACTTTGGTTCAGATTTTTGTGTTTTTACTATTGAGGAGGATCCTATAAACCTCCAAGAAGCCTTATCTTCTTTAGATGCCGATTTCTGGCAAGAGGCTATAAACGATGAGATGGATTCTTTAGAATCCAATAAGACTTGGCACTTGGTAGATTTACCCCCTGGTTGTAAGTCTATAGGTTGTAAATGGGTACTTAAAAAGAAATTAAAACTTGATGGCACTATAGATAAATATAAAGCACGACTAGTAGCTAAAGGTTTTAAACCAAAGGAAAATATAGACTTCTTTGACACTTTTTCACCTGTAACTAGAATAACATCCATTCGGGTATTAATCTCACTTGCTTCCATTCATAATTTAATTATACACCAAATGGATGTTAAAACTGCTTTTTTGAACGGTGAATTAGACGAAGAAATTTATATGGACCATCCTGAAGGATTTGTAGTACATGGTCAAGAACATAAAGTATGTAAATTGGATAAATCATTATATGGTTTAAAACAAGCACCTAAACAATGGCATGAAAAATTTGATAACTTAATCTTTTCAAATGGTTTTAAAGTTAATGAAAGTGACAAATGCATTTATTACAAATTTTAGAATGACATTTGCACTATTATATGCCTTTATGTAGATGACCTACTCATTTTTGGGTCAAATATTCATGCCATAAACTCAGTCAAATCCTTATTAAGTGTCAATTTTGATATGAAAGATCTAGGTGAAGCGAGTGTAATCCTTGGTATTAAGATTACTAGGTCAGAAAAGGGAATTTCTTTGGATCAATCTCATTACATTGAGAAGATACTAAAGAAATATAATTACTTTGACTGTAAACCTGCAAGTACACCATATGATCACAGTGTAAAGTTATTTAAGAACACTGGTGAAGGTGTAAGACAGTCTGATTATGCGAGCATCATTGGCAGCCTTCGGTATGCCACTGATTGTACTAGACCCGACATTGCCTATGTCGTGGGATTATTGTGCAGGTTTACCAGTAGACCTAGTATAGAGCACTGGAAAGCTATTGAAAGGGTAATGAGATACCTTAAACAAACCATGAACCTTGGATTACATTATGAAAGGTTTCCAGCTATACTTGAAGGATATTCCGATGCAGGATGGAATACCTTATCTGATGATTCTAAAGCGACCAGTGGCTATATATTTAGGATCGCTGGAGGAGCTATTTCTTGGAAATCCACGAAACAGACTATTTTGGCTCAGTCTACTATGGAGTCTGAGATGATAGCACTAGCTATAGCTAGTGAAGAAGCAGAGTACTTGAGAAATCTGCTAGCTGAGATTCCCTTATGGGAAAAACCGATACCGGCTGTGTTGATACATTGCGATAGTACCGCGGCTATTGCAAAAGTTCAGAACCGATATTATAACGGTAAGAGACGACAAATACGTCGTAAGCACAGTACGGTTAGAGAACTACATTCCACAGGTACCGTTAGAGTGGATCACGTACGTAGTGAGGAAAATTTGGCAGATCCTTTGACGAAAGGACTGTCCAGAGAGAAAGTCCATAACTCTTCTAAAAGAATGGGACTATTGCCCTTAGATTGTTGAGTCACGCACAATGGTAACCCAACCTAAATGACTGGAGATCCCAAGAACTAGGTTCAATGGGTAATAACAAGTTGTGTAGTGATATGAGTTGAACATGCTATTTAATAAACCAAGAAGCATGTATTCCTGAAGTGATTAGAGGATGAGTTAATAGAAACTCTTAATGAGATCTATACTCTATGTGGAGTGGAGTACCTACCTTCAGGAGTGCTCTTGATAAACTCACCTGTGTGAATGGGGAAATGTGGTCGTTTCCTATGGAGTTTCGGGCAAAACTTCCAGAGCATTCACTAAACTAGGATAGACGTGCATGGCCATAAATGCACGGGCTTATTTGATTGCACTATAGAAAAGGTTGTGTGTGGTTTGATGTCAGGAATAGAGTTCAAGACTACGTGTCACTCTAGTAAAAACTGAATCTTATTCACTATGCAAAGGTTCAAGTCGAAAGACGCCTTTGTTTATGCACAATCTTATGTTTTTTAAGAAACTGCTCGAAAATATTTTTAAAAAAATTCAAGTGGGGGATTGTTGGAAATGTTTTACAAACATTAAGTGAATTATTAAAAAATCTTGAATAAGTGTAAGAATGGCTCCTATATGGGAATAGTCCCATATCATGGGATTATATAGAAGAGGCAAGCTTTTATACTTGTTTCTAAGAAATCATGTTGGGGCCTTGGGCTCCCAATACATGCATTGTTGTGAGGAGGGAGACCATGCATCATATGACCACCACACACGCGCGCGCGATCGACCGACTCGACCCGACCCGCCCCGGCCCGGTCCGGTCCGATTCGGCTCGGCTCGGGCTTGGGCTTTGTGGTGTAGACACTTATATTTTTTGGACCATAAAACTTAGCCTTTTTCGAACCGTTTTTTTTATGGAAAAAGATTTCTGCAACGGTAAAAATTATATCCCCCAAATTTTAGCGGCCCACTAATCTGTAAACCCAAACCCTAATTTTCGTTCTATATATTGTCATTAGCCTCAGACGAGAAGACTACCGAATTGAAAATTCTCTCTTCTCTCAGCCGCCATTAAAATTCTCTTCTCAGAAATTTTCGAGCAATTTTTTTTCAGAAATGCAAATCTGCACCGATTTGTTGTGCAAGCAAATCGGTTATTGTTTTTGAAGCTGTTTTATCCTAGAGGCGGCGGCGAAGGAACGAACTGGTTTGCACCTCCGATCAGATCGCCGAATCGTCTTCAAGAAAGCGACCTAGTCCGACACTCAGCCATTATTTCCCAACAGTATCTTTGCAGTAAATTATGTTAGTTAGAAGGAAGAAAAATATACAAATTAGAGCCATTTATAATGAAGCTTGAAGGAATTAGCAATGAAGGCTTGATGTTCTCATTCACGATGCCAAGCTTTTATATGTTTACATACAGGAATATTCCCTAGAATCAAGGATATTCTAGAAAATAAGGAAACAACTACCAATTACATCAATTATGCCTAATTACAATATATTTACCAAAAGATTATATTCCAATCAAATATTCCCAAAAGATATTCTAGGGAATATTCCAATCAAATATTATATTCCAATCAAATATTCCAATCAAATTATCATATTCCCGTAATACCCCCCCCCCCTCAAGTTGGAGCATGAGGATCATGAATGCCCAACTTGGAGAGTAAATTATCAAACTGCATTTTACCAAGCGCCTTAGTAAAAATGTCTACCAATTGAGATGATGTAGAGACATGAGATGGAGAAATGAGGCCTTCATTGATTGCATCCCGAACAAAGTGACAGTCAACTTCTATGTGCTTCGTTCTTTCATGAAAAACAGGATTCTTCGCAATATGCAAAGCGGATTGACTGTCACAAAACAACTTAATTGCCTTTGGATGAATCACACCTAAACTCAACAACAAGCCTTTTAACCATTTTAACTCACAAGTGATGGCTGCCATAGACCTGTATTCGGCTTCAGCCGAGGACCTGGAGACTGTATGCTGTTTCTTTGTCTTCCAAGACACAGGAGATTTACCAAGAAACACGAGCCAACCCGCAAGAGAGCGTCGAGTGAGTGGACATGCTGCCCAATCCGAATCACACCAACCCTGTAGAGTTAAATCACAATTTGCACTCAAAAGGATGCCTTGACCTGGTGTCCCTTTCAAATATCGAACGACCCTTAACGCCGCCTCCCAATGCTCAGTTCTGGGTTCCTGCATGAACTGAGACAAGATATGAACAGAATATGCCAAATCCGGACGAGTAACCGCAAGATATATCAATCGACCAACAAGCCTGCGATATGATTCCGGATCTTTAAGTAAATCTCCACTGGCTAAGCCAAGCTTATGATTTTGTTCAATGGGAAATCCACTTGGCTTTGCTCCTAACAATCCTGCTTCAGAAACAATATCCAGACTATATTTGCTTTGACATAAAAACAACCCTGCAGAACTTCTAGCAACCTCTATCCCCAGAAAATATTTCAAAGGACCCAAGTCCTTCATTTTAAAACAGTCACTAAGATAAGACTTGAAAGTACACAAAGCAGCGGAATCATTCCCAGAAATAACAATATCATCAACATAGACTAAGACATTAATCTGTATACCTGTCTTAGTATATGTAAATAAAGAGTAATCAGAGTAAGATTGAAGAAAGCCATACTCTTTCAAGGTTGTGACTAACTTTGCAAACCAACATCTGGGAGCTTGTTTTAATCCATACAAGGACTTTCGCAGTCTGCAAACCATATTAGGATCAGAACACTCAAATCCGGGATGCAATTTCATGTAGACTTCTTCATCAAGATCACCGTGCAAGAAGGCATTGTGAACATGCATTTGATGAAGTTCCCAGTTCTTAGATGCAGCAATTGCTAAAAAAGTGCGAACAGTAGTCATTTTAGCGACTGGAGCAAAAGTTTCAGTGTAATCAATACCTGCTTGCTGATGATTCCCAAGTACAACCAGTCTGGATTTCAGTCTTTCAATATCACCATTGGACAAAAAATTTGTCCTGTAAACCCATTGACAGCCAAGAGCCCTTTTTCCAGGTGGAAGTGGCTCCAAGGTCCATGTGCCATTGTTTTCAAGAGCTCGTATTTCTTCCTGCATTGACTGTCTCCAACCCTCATATTTCATCACCTCCTTAAATGATTTAGGATCATTGTTACCAACTATAGCTGCAACAAACTTTCGGTAATTTACAGAAAAATTATCACAATGTATATAATGTGCAAGAGGATACGGGGTACCTGAAGGATGATCAGAAACGGAAGTCGGGAGAGATGGACTATTAGCAAAAAATAGTGTGGGTAACATGATCACGAAGCTTAACTGATGGATATTTGGTACGAAATCCACGGCCCTTATTTTCGGTGGTCAGATTTGTGTTGTCGGGAGCCTCGACTTGCTGCTGTTCTTTGCTGCCAGCATCAATGTGCGTGGCAGGTGTTGTGGTCTAGGGCGGACCGCTGGCAATTGAGGGCTGCAAATTCCCGTGGCTAGGCTGCTCATGCCTCCTTGATTCCCCCCTTTGATCATGACTATGTATCTCTACACCACAATCCTCATCACATATACTCAATTCCGCAAAATCTTCATGTATTTCACCCACATAATCCACATTAGACTCAATATTCAGATCATCGGGAGAGCCAAAAGGGAACACATCTTCAATAAATTTGACATCTCTAGAAACAAAAAACTCTGTTGCATCTAAATCATACACTCTCCAACCTTTTTGACCGAATGGATACCCCACAAACACGCATTTCCTACTCTTACTAGCAAACTTGTCCCCTTGTGTTTTCTGATTATGTGCAAAGCTAAGACATCCAAATGTGCGTATAGCATCAAAATTGGGTAATTTATTGAAAAGGATTTCAAAAGGTGTTTTATTTTGTAGGATAGGAGTTGGTGTACGGTTGATGAGATGGGCTGCTGCAAGGACACATTCTCCCCAAAAATAAATAGGCAAATTGGCTTGAAAACGCAATGCTCTCGCCACACTCAAAATGTATTTATGTTTCCTTTCAACCCTCCCGTTTTGTTGAGGTGTACCAACACAAGAAGATTGAAAAATTATACCAGTGGCACGAAAAAAAACAAACAAACATTTAAATTCAGTACCGTTATCACTTTGCACAATCTTAATCTTTTGACCAAATTGTCTATCAACCATAGCCACAAAAGTCATAAACATATGAAAAACTTCTGTTTTATCCACCATCAAATAAAGCCATACAGCTCTTGAAAAATCATCCACGATAGTCAAAAAATAATGAGCACGACATGAGGACTCATGTCTATATGGACCCCACAAATCACAATGAACTTTTATAAAAATTATAGAACTATTATTATTACTCAAAGGAAATTTGTCTCTATGATGCTTAGCCCGAAAACACACTTCACATCCTTTATTCAAACTATTCTTAGACCTACTAACAGGGGGTAGTAACTTAACTACTTTCTCAGAAGGATGTCCCATTCGCATATGCCACAATTCCACATCAGATGGAGCATCAATTGCAGACACCACCTCTGGTTTGCTGAAGTAGTATAGTCCATCCCGCCTAACTCCCATTCCAATCAGAGCCTTCATTTGGTCCTGTATCAAACACACATCAGAATTAAATGTGACAATTGATTGTAAATTATCATTTAGTTGCGAAACCGAAAGTAAATTACAAATTAAGTTAGGAACATAAAGAACATGATTCAGAGTGATCATATCTGACAAATAAACTGATCCCTCCATAGATGCAATAACAGTGTCCCCATTAGGTAAACCAATAGGACAATTCAATTGTTTAATGTCAAACAACCAAGATTTTTCTCCAGTTACATGATGAGTTGCTCCTGTATCAATGATCCAAGAAGTATTATCAAACTTACCACTTAAGCGATTTTCTGGTATATTAGAATTACCAAAAAATCCCATGATAGCTTTCCATTGTTCTTCTGTAAAAACTTGACCATGTGAAGGCAAAAGAGTGGTGGAGTTTGATGCCGGAAGAGATGAAGAAGAGCAGCTGTCGGTTGCTGCATTTGCACGCGCCACCCCACGGCCTTGACCAGTCGTGGTGGATTTCCTTCATCGATCTCCCGGAGTTTATCCTTCAGGGTACCCATTAAGTTCATAGCAGCGACTAACATTGTGTCCTTTCTTTTTGCAATGAGTACACACCTGTAAAGCATAACAATCACCAACCACGTGACCCGGCTTCTTGCAATAGCTACACACAGGCTTATCGAGGCCTGCTTATCATTAGAACCACGGCCCCTCCCTGCTGCCGCACGAACAGCAAATCCAACAGTAGAAGAAGAATCGTCTTGAACACGATTGAAACCACGAACAAGCTCCTCTTGAGAAACTTGTTGATAGGCTTTGTTTAAAGATGGAAAGGGGTCTTGACCAAGTATATTAGACCTAATCTGCGCATAATAATCCGTATAATATCCAAGTAAGAATTGTTGCAACATATCATCTTCACGACGTTTTTCATGTTGCTTGCCAACATTACAAGTCCATTTACCACAATTACAGTTAATTAAAGGTTGTAAATTTGCAAGTTCATCCCACAAGACCTTCAATTTTCCATAATAAATTGCAACAGACATGGTTTTAGTTTGCTCGCATTTATTAATCTGAGATTTCAATTGATGAATCCGAGGTCCATTCACAACACAAAAACGTTCGTGCAAATCATCCCACAATTGTTTCGCATTATCATAATTGGAAAGCATAGACTTTACCTCGGGATCTATCGTATTCATGAGCCATGATACGAGCATACAATGGACGAAAATCCAATCCTCCTTTGTCGCAGGAGGTACAACATCCACAATCGTACCATCAAGAAAACCAAACTTGCGACGAGAGGAGAGAGCAACTTTAATGGCATGTGACCAAGAATCAAAATTATCAAGTTTCAATCTAATAGGTGTTATGAAATCCCCCGGCCTATCATGTGCGCCGAGGTAAAACGGGTTATTGATTTCGATTTTTGATGGTGGCGGTGGCGGAGCATCGTTATCGCCGGCCATGCTCTGATACCATGAAGGAATTAACAATGAAGGCTTGATGTTCTCATTCACGATGCCAAGCTTTTATATGTTTACATACAGGAATATTCCCTAGAATCAAGGATATTCTAGAAAATAAGGAAACAACTACCAATTACATCAATTATGCCTAATTACAAGATATTTACCAAAAGATTATATTCCAATCAAATATTCCCAAAAGATATTCTAGGGAATATTCCAATCAAATATTATATTCCAATCAAATTATCATATTCCCGTAATAAAGCTACACTAACTAACTTGAAGAATTACACTCACCTAATGTTGAAGATGCAGCCAGTGATTATGGTAAGGTTGATAATGGAGACAGAGAAGATACAACGTTATTGAGGAATAGTATACAAGAGAAAAATGATAAATGTCACCATGTGGCGTTTATATAGTTGTGGTTTTTAAAGATAACTATTATAGTCAGTTCAAAAATGATCATGGTTTTTGGTAAGGTTGAAATTGTGGTGTATTTCTAATATTTGACCAGGTTATTACCCTACCTAGCTCAAAATCTGATTAAATATTTTCTTGATCCATTTTAACTTAGATCTTGTTTTTTCTTTTTATAATGAATTTTCTTTTTAAAACATGCATTTGAAAGGATGGTTTCCAACGATAAAAAACTAAAAGGTATTCCTTGGTGTCAGCCCACCTTTCTCCCTTGGGCTCCAAGTATAAATTCCTTTAAGTTCTTCTGCATTTATTGATCCACAATTTTACCACAAATACTTATTCCATGTCACCAATCCACAATTTACCGTGAATGCTTATTTTTTTGGGAGTTATGAACTTAAGCCGAGTAGACAATTATGTCATGATGTGTCATATGTCTAACAAAACAACACAAGTGGAATATTTAGAGAAAATAGGGGATAGAAAGAAAACTGTTCATTTATAGTGGAAACATGATCGAAAATGATTTTTTAAAACTTTAACTCACATTATGATTGAGGTAACCTAAGAAAAGTATATTTCATGATGGACCCGATCATCAGGGGCAAAGAAATAATGATGATAAAAAACTTAAAATCTCTAAAATATCCTTATTTTATAAATATATTTTTTGGCAAAAATAGGTTGCACTTTTTTTTAATCAAAATATGATCAAACACCAAATACGATGCTTTGAAAAGCGCGTCGCCCGTTCAATGGCAAGGTGCTAAGAAAGCACGTTTCCAAATTAAGGGAGAGACACTATGAAGAGCATGTATGAAGAAATGTGAAGCCGTAATCACAAAAGTAAAAATGCAAAATAAAGACAAGAGAATTTTTATAGGGGTTCGATTCGAGATGAATCTACATCCACTTTCCAAGCATTTTCATTACGAGATTCCATTTACAATATTTGCTCCTTTGCACATTCATGAGAGAACTTTTGAAATGCATTCAATTCTATGCTCCTTTGAGAATGATAGAAAGCTTGAGGTGATTATGCCAATCCTTCCATGAAAGCTATGATCATGAGCTTGTGCATGAAATCCTTATGCCTTTTCATCCATGGAAAGTTATCCTCCTAAGCTCCTTGAAGATAAAGCTCCTTAGATCTTTGAAGTAAGATGGTAGAGAGATGTGGAGATGCTAGAAATGCTTATGCTTATGCTCCAATGAAATCCATGCTCCACATGCTCCAAAGCTCTATTGATTTTTGAAGAGAGATGAGGAAGAGATGTAGAAATGCTTGAAGAAGCTCCAAAAAGCAATTTGATAGCACCTCCACGTAGTTCCCAAAAATCCCCCACTTTTCATGTGAATTATGAGGGGTATTTATAGTTGGAGCTGAAGGGTAGTGGCAAACTTGTAATTTAGAGTGTAAAGTTGGCGCTAGGTTGGCAATTAGTTGGTGCATGGTTGGCATTGAGTTGGCGCTCGGCTGGCACCAAGCAGGAGTTGGAGCGACCAGCATCTGGAGCGATCAGCACTTGGAGCGACCAGCACTTTTTATTGGGAGACCGACCTCTTTTCTATTTAAACAAGTGCGGGCACTATTCAAAATGGGAATCCAATATTACTCTTCTGCCATTCCTTTATTCCTTTTGTTCATTACTGTAGAGAATGGGGATTGGTAATTACGGAACATGCCATTGCCATTTATACTTTATTTCCTGAACCTGCTTCGTTCATTTTGGAGCTTGCTCGACCGAGTGCTTGTGCCGGTGACCGACCACCATGGATGAGCGTCCCATTGAACCAACCAGCGCCTGGAGCTCGAGGCCGACTTGGCGGAAGCTTGGACCGACCAGGTGGTGCTCCTCCCACGACCGACCAGCGCCTGGAGCTCGAGACCGACGAGGCGGAAGCTTGGACCGACCAGGTGGTGCTCCTCCCACGACTGACCAGCGCCTGGAGCTCGAGACCGACGAGGCGGATGCTTGGACCGACCAGGTTGTGCTGCTCCCAAGACCGACCAGCGCCAGGAGCTCGAGACCGACGAGGTGGAAGCTTGGACCAACCGAGCACAGCAGAGACTCGAGCTCGACCAGCAAGATCCGAACAGTTTTCTGATGATGCTCGAACCCAGGTTGGTGAACTTGTACTGTTCGACAAAATGCTCAAGTGAATTTTCTTGGTAGTTAACAGTAGTTAACATTTGCCCCTCGAAGCTTGTATTTTTTGCTTGCGAGAAATGCGGGCTTCGAAAAGAGCGTTGCTATCATGGTCTGCGTTGGAATTCGGTCGTAGCATTTTGTTTGCTATAGCAAATCTTGCTTTGACTCGCTGATTCCAGACGATCCAAGTTTGAACTTTTTGACTGGACTTTGTGCTTCGTAACACCTGTTCTGTAATGAAGACAAGAACTTGCACGAGTTTGGACTTATACGTTGTTATTGATCGTCCATATCAATAACAGGTTAGTTAATCATTAATGAATGATGTATAATAAATTGAATGTCATATCTATGCAGAACTGCTTTATTTAACAGTTATGATTTGTCAAACGCTGTTTGCATAGACATGGTATTCGAGTTTGAATTCACAATGGCGCTTGAGTTATGAATTGCAGATTTCAAGTTACACCTTTGCAATGAATTACGTGATCTCATATGACGGTTTACGTTTTATGAAACGTGTACCTGATCGGATCAATACTTTGCTTTGTGCTTCTGATGCCAAGGCGATTGTGGCCGTTGGATGGATCAGAATTTTGTATTTAACTGATTAATTTGGACTTCTACATGGAGAAGTCATTGTATCTTTCTGCCTTTGCTTGAAAAGGTCTTATGTACGGTGCCCCCGCTAGGGGAGGACTTTGGGTTTGATGCCCCCGCTAAGGGAGGACATGGGATTTGATGCCCCCGCTAGGGGAGGACTTTATGTTGGATGCCCCCGCTAAAGGAAGGACTTGGGATTTAATGCCCCCGCATGGGGAGGACTTTCGTCGTTGCTCTCACGAAGAGGGCCTAGACTTTTTTATGCCCCCGCATGGGGAGGTCTTTCGTCGTTGCTCTCACGAAGAGGGGCTAGACTTTTTTATGCCCCCGCATGGGGAGGTCTTTCGCCGTTGCTCTCACGAAGAGGGGCTAGACTTTTTTATGCCCCCACATGGGGAGGTCTTTCGCCGTTGCTCTCACAAAGAGAGGCTAGACTTTTTTGTGCCCCCGGATGGGAGGTCTTATATTTGAATCCGTGGGACAGACGCCAGTTCCTTTACTGGATGCTTTGGCATGGTAAACGATCTCGATTTAGGAATCTGGGCCATAAGTAGTCGCTTGTTCCTTCATGGGTTGTTCAACTTAGTGAGTTACCTCGATGTATCGTGTGGTCAACGCTTGCAGGACCTCGCTAAGGAAGCTGCGACTTATGAAGTCGGTTGTTCCGCTATGGGTCCTCGACCTGGTGAGCCCTCTTGATGTATCGGGTGATCCATGCTTGTGAATTGCAACACATCGGGAGACAGGGACTTAATCAAGCTGTCAGGGATCTGCCCTTTTTTGTGAAGCTTGGAACCCATGAGGTAGACTTTAACAGTCACGTTGGATGTGCTTAGTTGTGATAAGCAATTGCAACTGGATTGAGAAGTCGTGCTCTTTTGGGATTTGCGGGGTTTGCGTCATTCCGTGGAAAGAACATTGGCCTTGTACTGGAAGCACTTGATCATGGCAAGTGTTCATGATTGAGCGCAAGTTGCCCCTTGGAACTTACAACCTGCGGCGTTGATTTTAGATATGCTTGTTGACCTCTCCACCGTCTCATCTTTGGCCATCCCTTCTAACCACCCTTCAAGATGTTGTTTTTATGATCGCACTTAGATGTGTTGACACTTTGTGCATCCCATGCTTGAATAAGTGTTGTGGAGTTCGCCATAGTGCATCGGGTTTCGAGGAAGCGAGCATTTGTCCTATAACCTGTAATAGAGAATCGTCTTTTAGCAAGTCTTGAATTAACGAAGATCTTGTAAGTAAGAGATTCACACAAGTATGTAGGACTTTATCCATAGAGATATTGTTCAGTACAATCCTTATGCAATATTACAAGTTTTTTACAAGAAGTTCTGAATGTAACAGAAAGCAAGATGTAAAGTAAAGCAAGTAACAAAGCAGTAAGTAAGGAAAGGCGATGATGATCGCTTATTTCGAGTTGTTGATATGAGATTCCCATCAGCCCTCAGTTGATGATTGGCCTGTTATTGGGTTGAACCAAGAGAGAGCCTTGCCCCTGAGGAGTCTGAGCGGCGTTTGAGGATTGTAGATTCTTGATGTACTGTTGTAGTTTGCTATTCTGAATCATTTCCTCAATTATGCTTTGGAGAATTCTGCATTCATTTGTATCATGACCCGGCAGCTTGTGGAGTCGACAGTACTTTCCAAAGTCCAGAGTTTTCTGTGTAACCTTGAACTTTGGTGGCTCCGGATAGTGCTCGGTATCCTTGGTGGAAAGGAAAATGTTTTCTATGGTATCATTCAGAGGAGTGAGTTCTGATGGGTTGTAGAAGCGAAACTTCTTGTTTGCCTTGTTGTTTTTCCCATCATTGGCTCGTTTCTGCCCCTGGATATCGTGCTGATTAAGTTGGATGTCAGCGCTTTTGGGAGGATCAACAGTCTGATGAAGCACAGGATGATCACCCACTCTCATATACTCCTCGGCTTTCTTCTGGAACTTTTCCAGCATGTTCGGCTCCTTCATTTTGATCCATCGACCGAATTCGCTATTCTTATCTATAGCGCCGATTAGAGATGCTAAGATCATGCGGGGGTCAGGATTCCTTACTTCAGTTAAAGCGGTATTGAACCTCTTGAGGAAAGCTTTAACTGACTCTCCAGGATTCTGCTTCATTGATGTGAGGGAGATGACATCCTTAGCTTTTGTGGCCTGCAACCTGAAATGATCTTTGAACTTATGAGTCAAATCATCATAGCGATCAATGGATTTGGGCGAGAGCCTTGTAAACCATAGCGATGCGACACTTTCTAGATAGAGCGGGAAGCACAAGCACTTAATCTCATCCGTAGCTTTAGCCACATTCATGTGCCACTCATATCTGTATAGGAAGTGATTTGGATCAGCAGTCCCATCGTATGGAGGCAAGGTGGGATGTGCGAACTTCTTCGGAAGCTCAGCTTTGCGAATTCTCCTGGTGAATGGGTTTCTGCTCGGAGAAAAATCCCATTCCCTTTCGCTATCTTTGCGGGTTAGGCCGTCTTTCATCATCCGCTTCACCACGTCCTCGATGTCCCCTTTTGAGTAGTGTCGCTTGGGAGAGCGGACCTCGATTTCCTTTCCGGATGCTCGATCGCGATTAGAGTGTATGGGTCCTTTTCCTTCAGCAAGGGAAGGTGCTCCCCTTTCAGGACTTGCGACTCGTCGGGCATCTCGATTGGAAACGCTTTTGGCTTTCAGCTTGGAAGCATGAATGTCGGCTCCGCCTCCGTTGAACCCTTCAATGTTATCATTGCAATAATGATCGGAAGTTGATGAACTTGTGTTTCCCTCAAGGTTGACATGAGCCTTTTGAGGAGGAGCGGGATTGGCTTGAGCGTTTAGGAGAGCGCTCACTTTATCCATCAAAGTTTGATTAGCATCCACAAGAGTTTTGTTAGCATCCAACAAGGCTTTACTGGAAGCTTCCATCCGTTGGTGTAGATTAGAGACAACGACATCTAGCTCGGCCCTTGTTACTCCAGCTCCGATTATGGAATTTTGACCAACCTCGAAGCGGTTAGTAAGAGGTGTAGCTTCATTGTTAGCAACATTGTTGACGTCGTCGTTGTTGTCGTTTTCTCCAACGATTTTACTTGCGGTTTTCTTGGACTTAGCCATTATCTCGGACATGGATTTGACTTTGGAAGATAGCTCGTCGATTGGCCCAGATCTGAGATTTGCGAGATCTATGGTTGAAGCAAGCCTAGATCTTACGTGCAAAGTTCTTAACCTTGTCGAGTTTGGGAGAAGTGCGAATGCGGCCCCACGGTGGGCGCCAAATGTTTTAATCAAAATATGATCAAACACCAAATACGATGCTTTGAAAAGCGCGTCGCCCGTTCAATGGCAAGGTGCTAAGAACGAACGTTTCCAAATTAAGGGAGAGACACTATGAAGAGCATGTATGAAGAAATGTGAAGCCGTAATCACAAAAGTAAAAATGCAAAATAAAGACAAGAGAATTTTTATAGTGGTTCGATTCGAGATGAATCTACATCCACTTTCCAAGCATTTTCATTATGAGATTCCATTTACAATATTTGCTCCTTTGCACATTCATGAGAGAACTTTTGAAATGCATTCAATTCTATGCTCCTTTGAGAATGACAGAAAGCTTGAGGTGATTATGCCAATCCTTCCATGAAAGTTATGATCATGAGCTTGTGCATGAAATCCTTATGCTTTTTCATCCATGGAAAGTTATCCACCTAAGCTCCTTGAAGATAAAGCTCCTTAGATCTTTGAAGTAAGATGGTAGAGAGATGTGGAGATGCTAGAAATGCTTATGCTTATGCTCCAATGAAATCCATGCTCCACATGCTCCAAAGCTCCATTGATTTTTGAAGAGAGATGAGGAAGAGATGTAGAAATGCTTGAAGAAGCTCCAAAAAGCAATTTGATAGCACCTCCACGTAGTTCCCAAAAATCCCCCACTTTTCATGTGAATTATGAGGGGCATTTATAGATGGAGTTGAAGGGTAGGGGAAAACTTGTAATTTAGAGTGTAAAGTTGGCGCTAGGTTGGCAATTAGTTGGCGCATGGTTGGCATTGAGTTGGCGCTCGGCTGGCACCAAGCAGGAGTTGGAGCGACCAGCATCAGGAGCGATCAGCACTTGGAGCGACCAGCACTTTATATTGGGAGACCGACCTCTTTTCTATTTAAACAAGTGCGGGCACTATTCAAAATGGGGATCCAATATTACTCTTCTGCCATTCCTTTATTCCTTTTGTTCATTACTGTAGAGAATGGGGATTGGTAATTACGGAACATGCCATTGCCATTTATACTTTATTTCCTGAACCTGCTTCGTTCATTTTGGAGCTTGCTTGACCGAGTGCTTGTGCCGGTGACCGACCACCATGGATGAGCGTCCTCTTGAACCGACCAGCGCCTGGAGCTCGAGACCGATGAGGCGGAAGCTTGGACCGACCAGGTGGTGCTCCTCCCACGACCGACCAGCGCCTGGAGCTTGAGACCGACGAGGCGGAAGCTTAGACCGACCTGGTGGTGCTCCTCCCACGACCGACCAGCGCCTGGAGCTCGAGACCGAGGAGGCGGAAGCTTGGACCGACCAGGTGGTGCTCCTCCCAAGACCGACCAGCGCCAGGAGCTCGAGACCGACGAGGAGGAAGCTTGGACCAACCGAGCACAGCAGAGACTCGAGCTCGACCAGCAAGATCCGAACAGCTTTCTGATGATGCTCGAACCCAGGTTGGTGAACTTGTACTGTTCGACAAAATGCTCAGGTGAATTTTCTTGGTAGTTAACAGTAGTTAACACACTTATGTTTTTCTTTGCCTGCTTTCTCGAACTTCATATAACCACTGTTATTCATGTGGTGCAATTGCAATAACTACAGTGACATTTCATAATTATGCAATGTTTCATTTTTTATTTTTATTTTTTACAGAGTTTCCTTAGGAGAGAAAGAAATTATACTTTAAAAAATGACATGGGAAGAAAACAAAGAGGGTTTGCTTTATGAAATGATGCACAGCTTGAACCAAAGTGCATTCTCATAACAGGAGTTGTTTTATGGGTCAGATTTCATTTATCAAATGGGTTTTCAATATTATTGAGGTAAACTAACCAAATAAGATACAAACCCCCGCCTCCCTAGCAGTTGGGCCTTGGATTGTTTCCTATGTTGCCTAGCACGAAGTCCTACTCTGTTCGTTGTATACACCCAAACCAATGAGATGTCCTTTCCTTGAGGACTCGTTCTTTAACTGTTGGATAGACCAAGTACTATTTTGATTGAGATACAAGAACTATTTTGATTCAGATACAAGCAGGGTTTCCGGGTATTATATGTTTCTAACGTATGATATATATGACTCTGTATTAGTTACATTGTACTTAATAGGTTGAATGATTGGTTTTGTATCTGATTTCAGGCATGTTAAGTACTAGACTATGCCTAAAATAACAATGTTTAGACAAATATTCAGGCCACCTATATGGCGCATGGACTGATTTACATATTATATCTGCATTTCCGGTGAATATGGATATTATACGAAGGGTTTTGTTGTTATGACAATCATACGTTTAAAACATGTTTGACTGTTCTTTTTCAAACAATGTACATATTCTCAAACTGTTATCAAAATTGGACATGAATAAATTTCCATACATGTGCGGAACTTCCATCTAGATTATGAGTATGTATTATTGCTAGGTAAATATTTTACTATGATAATTCTTATTTATGTGGCATACAACTAATATACTATCACCATGATTTCTGATTTAGCAACAGCGGAAACAAGAGTTAGGGGTTGTAGCTCAATATGTCAGTGTCATTATAAACATAATTAACTGGAATATTGTGAAATTTGGTGCAGCTAATTGATTGCGCTGAAGCATCATTGACCTGATATTCAATAAAATTTAATCTCAGGTGATTGTTTGATGACTTGCATTAACTTAATCATATTTTGAGTCTTATCTAGGTTTATTAATGATTCATGTATTACAATCAAATCCAGCTGTAGTTCTTAACCTACGGATATTAATTGATAGTTTAGAGAATTTTCTTACTTTGCTTCTGCTCATCTTCATGCTTAGCTTTCGTTGCTTTGTTTTTGCAGTGAAACTTGCTCTATTCGTTATTTATATGGTGTTGTCTGAAAAGAAATGATAGGATTCAGATATTTCTGAGAAAGAATTTATTGAATTTTTTTCCTTTAGTTTACTTGATTATTGATCGGAATAAAGTGTTTAAGTTGTTAAAGGTAATATAGAACACTAACTTATGAGCATGGTATAATTTAACTCAAGTATTAGTAATATACTAATTTTAATGGTGTTTGTTTTGTAGTGTAATTGATTACTCTTTACATTTTAAAGGTTTTTTGATTCTGACATCATTAAAAGCTTTGATTATTACTGCTATGTGCAAAAAATTGCAATTCAAGTGCCGGTTAACTAGGTATCTTTAAGAAGGTTTCATGTACACAGGAAATTGCAGCTAATTCATTATGCTTTAGACATCTGTTTATTGGTGTGTTCCTTTTTACGTATACACATCAAAAAACAAATTTTACAATCATAGTATGTATTTTCTTTTTCTTATCTAATTCTGAAGATCATTATAATGCACTAAAGCTGACATATTTTCTGTTGTTCATTAAGGAATATTAGTTTATAGTACGGTTTATGTAGAGACCAAGCCAACCTGCTTGCAACAAGTGTATGATTATGTTAACTTTCACAACAGTTGATTATCATAGTAAATTATACTGTATTATTGAAAAGAGTTCGAATGGATGTATATGTGTATGGGTGGACTAAAAAGTGTATACATACAAGTCACTTATGAATAAAAAGAGAAATAGGTCGACCTTTTGATATGATAAGTGGTGTAAGCCTTCATGTTATCTCAGGTCATTTTATTTAGCTGTGGATAGGCACATAATGCATCTTACGTACAACTTCCTGCTGCTTTTTAGCAGTAATTTTGCAAATCTTAGTTTATTTTAAAATTAAAGCCACCTTACCATCCTTCCACACCACAATGTACTACCTGTAGTTTGCAATATATAAATAATAATCATATTATGCATATTGTACATGAACAGTCACATGCAATGTATCAAAAATATTATCATATTTGATGCTCATACTCATCAAAATAACAGTATATGTTTTTTTGTGCAGGAATCCAAATCTTCTCCGCGAACACCAAATCACCAAAAGAATAAGGAATATTGTTTTTGGAAAATTGCATAGGCATATTTGCATCGTCGGAGTACAAATGATAGTTATTTGGTTTACTGGCAAAAGAGTACGTTAATTATTATTTTTATCCGAGCGTTCCATTTTAAATGGTTTAATGGAGTTATCTTTTTTGTCAGATAATACATCATTTTTAATCACTACGTATTGTTTTTTTAATGGTTTCCAGTGTTTACTTCTGAATATTTTGTTGCTGGTAAGTATCTTTAAATTTAGCATATGGTCTCTTTTAATGATTTATTTAATGGATTTGAACTTATATTATATACGTCGGTAAGACTACTGTAGAAAATAGTAATTATAATTAATTAATGAATGCTTTTTGGTGTAGTTCATCCAAAATCAGATCAACTTTTATATTTGTCACAAAGAAGGGAAGGCCGTGTTCATTGGAGATGGTTAGCTAAATATCATGTATACATATTGTATTATTTTAAGCAGAAAAAATATTGGTTATGCATAATGTGTTATGTTTATCAAACGGGCTTATGGACTATTGTTAAATATATATCAATCAGACTTTGATGTTAATGGTATACTAACCAAACTATGATGAAGGCTACTCATATAAGTGGTCAGTTCTATCTTATCTAGTTTCATGGAATGATTGATGTTTTACCATTCCACCTACGTTTCGACAACTTTATGTTTTCATTCATTTTGCAATAACAAGTATATTTTTGGTTAGTCTGCCATCAGTTTGTCTTTATTAGTAAACTATTAAATTAGTATGGTGCTAAGAGCACCTCAGTTTACTCTTCCTATTACCGCTACTAAAAAATACCTCAAAAATTATTATTACACTTTTCTTTATATCATACGTAAAAATTGGAGCTACCACACCACCGTTACCTTATTCGGATTCACTGCCATGATTTTTGTTTTCGACGAATTCAACCATGTTTCTCCTAACAAAAATTCAGCAAGACTAAAAGACTGCATGCCAAAATATACAAAAGCTGTGAATCAGGTTTGAATTAAGTAAACTAGAAGAGGATGTGAGAGATTAAAGCTTCAAACGGTAATAATTTGAATTTTTCTGCGGGAAAATGAAGTAGAAAACGATTGTTCCTGATTAGAGTTTTCAAATTAGGGCTGAGTAAATGATTAATTCTACAAATACTGATTGAGTGAGAGATTTCAATCGAGAGTTAATGTGGTATTAGGAAGCATACAAAAATTAATGAGTTTTATTTTTTTGATTGCAATATTAGAAAGAGCATATTATGGTGCCCTTAGCACCACACTTAAATTAAAATTGCTAGGTGTTGCTTTAAATCAAAATAGTAATCATAGTAAACTTTTCATGTTTGTATTTTGATTGAGTTACAGAGGGAAGGAGAGAGGATACAAAGTTGCTTGGATAGTTAAAATAGTCTATGATTTTTTTTCTTTCCTCATGTATCTGACAAAGTTCACATGAGCATTAACATTCTATCCTATACTCGATGTTAATTAACCTACTAAGTATAGGGTTGATGAACTATCCCGATCTTGGTGATTACCACCCTCCCGTCAGTCGCTGTTTCATTTCAGTTAATAATCAAAAGCCGGTGTCATTACCATCTTTTCATGCTCACTTTGTGTAATTTATTCATTTGTCGTGCCCATATTATAGAAAAAAACTCTAGATAAATAAAGCATTTTATACCTGAAATTGACCATATATCTTGCCACTTTGATGATGTGAATTACGTTATCATATATCAATGCTTCTCAACTTCGTAGAGGCATATACTCTAACAGCGGCTGATTTATTATAGTCATAATTGTTCAGATACGCATACATATCCATTATTTTTATTCTCTAATGCTACTATATACTCATATTTTAGTTTGCTGTATACATTTGCATGGTAATTTTCAGTATTATTCCATGTTGAAACTGTGAAGCCAAATGTAGATCATGAATCTTAGATGTATGCAATATTAATTCATATTCTATATATTATGTAATATACCTATCATTACATTTTATTATGCAATATAAAATATTCTTTAGAATTTTTTTTCTTTTCGATATTTCTGACTGGGATCAATTATTGTAGTGACGAATTGATATGTATGCTCAATCGATGCCGCTATATTCTTTAGAGGTGTGAAATTGGAATCTATGAGCATCTATCGCACATAATGCCAGGGAACCCAAGCTCGCCCTCAACCTAGTAGTAATTACATTATGTATTATAATGTAATATACTCTTTTTCAGGGTATGTTGTTTTGGTACATTGCAATAACTAACGTAATATTTTTCTCTAAGCATTTGTTTCTGGAGTCAAATTATCAGCCATCAGTTGACATAGTTTAACTGCAACACATTTTAAATTTTCCGGTTTGAGATATATGTTGTGCGTAGTGGTTTGCCTGCGACTACTTCATTTATATAGGGCAATCAATCATGCATGTAAATCTGCAGAAGAAAAAAATATATAACCTGTAAATTTGGAATTATGAAGGATCATGAGTCTGATCAGTACATTCAGTCTACAATTTTTTTCTTTAAATATCAAATTTGCATTGTATTTCCTTGGATAACTATGCTGACAATGAAGAAGTTGGAGTCCTAATTTAATCATGACTAGAAAATGGTAGATTAGTATTTGATTTGAATTAGTTTTCATTTCCAATAATGAACTTATTCATACGTACGAATAATTTGAAGATAGAATGACATAGTTATGTATGCTTGCTCAACTTTTACAGTCAAACCTATACAAATAATCATATTGTTCACTGTTTACAATAACACACACTGTACTGTAAAGTACAATGTTTAACAAGCGAAAAAAAGCCTGCTATACAACCATCTGCTTTAGCTTCAAAACACTATAAGAAGTTCCACATAATAAGCTAATGTAATAAGTAAATTAAAGATCACAAGTGAATAACCTTGGGTATTATAAGTTAAAAGTGTTACAATACAGAGAGCGGGTATGTGTGCATGCTCATGCACATTGAATGTGGGGTTCACCAAAACTTCATTGCAACGAATGGTAATAGATCATTGGTAACTAATATCAAATATATTTACTCCCATGGCATTCTCAACAATGACCCGTATGCGAAGCGCGGGTTCCAACCTAGTTATATTATGTAAAGGGCTAATTGACAATTCATAATTTAAATATATACGTGCCCCATGAAATATGATGGGAAGGGAGAATACATAAAGTGAATAGTTAAAAAAAGAACGTGACACAATATATATGATCAACGTAATAAGAACAGCATTATTTAAACATGGTTTAGGTATGGCTTAATGTATAAAATTAAATCTTCATGCCAGACCTTAATATTTGTAGTAGCTTGGCTTACGTAGCCACCCAATCTTTTACGGTTCAATAGCATAAATATGCCGGATCCTGTACTTAGTTTAATAAGATCTTGATTAAGGAATAGTAAGGATGGTTCATGGGTGCGAACAACAGCTACGAAGGGCCAAATTGTTTTAATAAATGTGCCTAATCTTATTTGTGCTGGTCTAATGAAGGTCTTAATATGCCTAAATTTTTATTTAAAAGGACGGCCTATATTTATGTTTTGATATGCGGGTTCCAATGAATGGTGGGGAGAAACAATAGCATACCCAATCACTATATTGATGCGTTACGGGACCCAACCCAAATATAATAAGTGTAATGTGTTCAGTATATGTAATGTGACCAATCGTTATATTAACACCTAACCGTGTCGGCATTAGTTTGTTTTCAGAAAATAAAACATATATAAATATTTTTGTTAAACAAAATCGCTTATTTTGATATGGGTTTCGTGCGTGCACAGAATCAAACAAAACCGGGAAAATGAAAAATATCGGTAAACACGACTGTATGGATTGGATTGGAATGGACGGAGTCGAACGTAGTTGGAAGCTTGTAAAACTCAAGGTGGGTTCAACTCACTCAGTTTTATCCCATCTATATTCTATATAAGCTGGGTTTAAATATTTGTGTGCTATGTTTGTTTGATGGATGCTGAATATATTTATGTGCAGTGACTGAATCGATTAAATTAAAAGTTCGTTCAATATAATTATAAATCATTCGTTATTATCTACGGTTGTAACCGATGGAGGTAACTTATCTCTTGGTCACGTTTATAATAATATAAACGTGTTAAATTTATTGATGAATGTTTAGATTGCTGTTATTGTTTGATGTTTGAATATTATATATGTTATTGAATTAAATGATATTGTTTGAAAAAACATATTTGGATGCAGGGAAAGACAGATTGGAGGGATCTAACTGGATTCCTCAAATTTATTGTTTGTTTTCATATTACAATTACGTGAACTGTTTTACCCATATGACTGGACGATGGATTGGGTCATTGATTGTTGAATCTGAATTCAACGCTTTTTCTGTTTAACCAATAGATAATGTTGGTTGAGTAATTGGTAGCAGTTGGCCCAAAATAAATCGTTTTATAAATATTGATTTACCGACAGGTAAATCGACAGTAATGAAGTTATAAAATTTATTTCTAAATTTAAGATGGATTTGAAACCGATATATTTGAATAAAGGTTTTATAAAGGAAATTAATACGTATTATTTATCACTTAAGTTTTTTTTAAATGTTTTCGTAAAGTAAATTCTTATCGAATAAGGTTTATGAGCAGATAGTTAGAAATTTATGAAAGGGTTAGAAGTTTGGTTAATGGTTTTCAAGAGACAAATTAAATGGAATTGTTTAAATTAATTAATTTAAACGAAAGGCTAGTGGAAATTGATTAACGAGAAAATCATGTTTTAAGTTGACAAAGTCAGCTAATTTAATTGGAATTGGTTTTTTAGTTGATTTGTTTAAATTAATCTAATGAACTAAATTAATGAATAATTGTTTTAATTTAATAAGATTTTAAAGAGAGATTTACTATTGGTTTAGTTAATAAAGAACTTAATCATTTCTATGGTCGTTAACGAGGAAGTAAATTATTATTGAAATTTATAATTTAAGAAGTTATTTTGAAATTCATTTAGTTAAGTTTAATGGAATTGAAACGAGTTTTTGCAAAGTGGGTAATGGAACCTAGTGGGAATTTAAAAGGGGTCGATGAACGAGTTTGATATTCAAACTCGAGTTTTTATAAAGAAAATTTAAGCGAATGTGATAGCTTAAATATAAGGTTTACTTGATGTTTAATTTAGGTGAGTAGGGATCAAGAAGAAAAAAAATTATATTAAACAAGAGGGCATAAATGAAGTTTGAAAAGAGGCGTGAGGCAAAAGCGTTAAGCTTAAATTAACGGAAGTTAAAATGATATTTTCAAAGAGAAAAGGGGTTAAATAAATTAGAAGTGGAGTATAATGGGATGATATTAGTGTAATGGTGAGGATGTAAGAGGAATTTATTTTGAGAAATAATAATGTAACGTTAGTTGAAGAAATCGGAAATATATATATATATATATATATATATATATATATATATATATAACAGATTCTTAAATAAAAAGGAAATTAAAACAGCTTGATAATAGGAAATGATATTTCCATGGAAAAAGGAAATAAAGGAGATTTGTGAAAATATAACGATCTTTTCAAAGTAAGAAGATGAGATTTTGAGTGAATGACGATTATAGTGTTCAAATAACGGAACCAAAGGAGATGTCGTAACGATCATTTATGAATGACAAATTGAATCGATAATAAATAGCGTTGTAACTAATGTTTTGAAATAATAGTAGAATAAGAATTAGATATGGCTATCATATATGGTTTGAAGTATTTAAATAATATAGTTTCGAGTAGACACTTGTATTAAAGTAAGAAGCGAGTTTATGTTTAAATTATTTAAAGTTTAGAAGCTTAAATTTATCATTTGCTAACTATTTTAAATTAAAAGGCCAGATGATGCTGAGTACTGAACCAATGAACTCATTATATTCACACAATTATTATTTGAAAGTTAAATCACTGACTATCAAACCTGACCTATATGATTGATTGGTACGGAAGGACCGAGATTGAATTTATATTCGAAAACCATTCCGACTAGCTTAATACGTGAAGAGAAGATTGAAGATGGAGCAATTGAAGACTGTTGATCTTCGTAAAATGGTAGGATTACTTATAATCACTGGTTTAGCGGCCAGAGATATATTGTGATTCTGTCGTGCTTGAAATCGACATATTGCAAGGATTGCTCGCTACCAATTTATAGGGTGATTCCTAAGATGTGATAGGAGAGTGCCTTCGGTTCATCCTATTCCTGGATGACTTGTATGGACAAGCGTCTGACAGAGTATTTCCAATGGAATCGCGTATGTTGATTTCTTCAAGCGTACCATAATTGTAGCAGAGGACGACGGTTCTCTTATCAACTAGAGTATTTTTTTGGACGTCAATTAGTGATGTCTGGCGGATCTGACGATGTGGCATTCAAAGTGAATGGTGGCTTGCTATCAAAGAAGAATTATAACCTCAAGCCTCACAACTGAGAAATGACAAAAAATGGGGCAGCAAGCATGACTATGTGGGTCGCGCCCATTAGGGTGTATAGTCACCTATCTAGAGAAATTCCTTTTGCTTCTTTAATCTATCGATGCTGCCCCTTTTCGGGAAACAGTTGCTGATCCCAACCGTTGGTGATATACATTCGATACACTCAAGCGAAATGAGTGGTCGGTCGTGTGTGGGCCGGGTTGCAATACGTTCTTGTTGGATCCAGTGTATTCGCCTCCAGAGATACACTATTGGTAGGTGGTTCCATATCTTGTCATAGTTGGAATCCAATCTCCAATAAGCGCATGCGGTTTTTATTGTATACTACATACGTGGAGTGTGAGATGCAAGCGTTCCGCTAGATTGATATTTATTTGTATTTAGGCACTATTATAATATCAGAAGATATATATAAATTTCAAAATGTTTTGGGTTATCATAAGGTAAAAACCGTCCGTATTTATGTGTGGATTTGGTCTTACGATTATCCTTTTCTTTCAAAAAGATTTTTGAACTCTAAAATCAAGTTGGAGGATTCTCCTTAAAACTTAGTGTATTTTTTCTCACTCTGGTTCACCAGACTGACCCGGTATTTGTAACGCTCGGGTTAGACCGGGTTGTACAGGTCCAGGTTATTGTATACTGCAAAGTTCAGAAGACATGCTGAAGGAGTTCAGACGTATTAATATGTATTCCACTGTGTGTTGTATATGAGGATAGAATATTGTTAGTGTCCAGATGAATTGATGTACTATGATAATTGTAAGTATTTTACAAGCTCTCAATAAAAGTTATTTCTATATTATATTTTTGTTTCGCTGCGATATGAGACTCTGTGTGATGTTGATACTTCTTCTTCTATTCTGATATTTCTTTCTTATCTCACCCTCTATTCTTTCTATTGGCATCTAGATTTCTAGTGCAATTTGGGTTGTACTACTTTTGTTTAGTCAGCTCAAAGGGTACCGAAAATTCGGGTCGTCACAGGGTCGACTCCTTACAGGGGGTCGACACCTATGTCGACACCCCTATAGGGAGGTCGACACCTATGTCGACTCCTCGTGAGGGGGGGGGGGTCGACACCCCTGGGCGGGAAATTTCCCTCCCAGCTGTTCTGCCCGAATTTCGAATTTCAAACTGAATTTATTATTTAGTTAATATTATTTTCTATTTACACTAGCAATCTTCTAACCTCCATAACTTCTTCATACGGAGTCCGATTCATGCTAACTTAGACTCTATCTAAAGAAGAATCACAAGACGAACGCAATGGCGTAACCCATTTTACCCAATTCTTCTTTTAAAAATTAATTGTTCTTAGATTTGTTAATTTTAATATTCACAGAAAATACGGGGTGTTACAATAATCAACACACATTGTAAGAAGAATTGCTCCTTCCTTAGAAACATCTGTGGTTGCACTCTCATCACACACATTGTTCAAATAGACAACACTAGATGTGTTCAAAATCTTCATGCATGTTTCCAGTATCAACTGCAGATTTTCTCAAGAGAACATCCATACCTTGCTTCATAACAACGCTATTTGCTCTACTCCATTTCTTTTGAGTATACTAAATAAAGATTCTAACCTTATGACTGCTTCGCGTTGGAAAGGCTTTTAATTGTCTTCATGGTGCCTCCTTATGCTGGACATTCTCTCCAGCATGTTGAACACCAGCCCGATCATTGACCATCCTATTTCCATTCAAAACATTGCCTTTTCCAGCAGAGACATTTTGGCAAGCACTACTAGAGCAGTTGCTTAGTGTGTTACCAAATGCAATACAAGTTTTTGTAAGATCTAAATTAACCCTAGAAGGGGGTGAATAGGTTTTAACGCAGATTTTCGCAGAGTAATTAAATAATAACAACACAGATAATAATAAGAATAAATGCAGAAAATTAATAACACATAGATATACCCAGCTTCGGCCAAACCCTGCCTACTGCTGCATTCTCCAAGGTTTCTACTAGGAGTTAAAACGATCTATACACTTACAATCCCCTGTAAACTCGCGACACTCACTCCCAACTGTTCTTAACCCTACGCTCAAAACCCTGCACTGGTTTCTATCCCCGAAACCAGATTTCCCTGAATTACGAATCCTGTAATTCGTCTCCCTAGTTTTAGAGACAAACTAGAAAACTCTAAGGACAACTAAAAATTGAAATCAAAGACAAAACAAGTTTAAAACAAAGCTAAAACCTAGTTTTTAAATTAAAAAAAAAATCTAAGTCCTTTACCCTTTTATAACTTCTTGGCCGGCCCCCCTTTTCATTTTGGTTGCACCATATTTCATTTTTGCCAGATTCCCTTTTTTATTGTCTCTGAAGAAATGGCGATTGGCCATTTTGCTAGGGTTTCTTCCTCTTTTCAAATCGTGACTTTAATCCTTCATCTTGAGATGAATTCGTGATGCTCCGTATGTTGTTGCTCTTCTCGTCGCTGATTTGATTTATGAATTGTCGAAACTTGGTAAGATTCTTGATTTAATTTTCTGGTTGCTCTGGTAATATGCTTGGTTTCGATATCATCTCGCCTATGATGAATTGGTGATTATATATGGTATTATGAACACTATAGAAGAATAAATCTCTGAATTCAACTTAGACTTGGTCTTGTGTTTGTGATATTTTTGTGGGTTTTTTAAATCGGGCTTGATTTGATCTTTTCCACGGCTTGAATTTAATGGAGTTTGAATATTGTGCTATTTTGCGAGATAAAATCTGGACTTTTAATTAGTTTTTGCGTGATTTCTGGTATTTTAACTTGACCTTGTATGCTTTTGGCTTCCTAAACTTAATTGAGTTTAGAAAAATTCAAACTTCCTTTTTGCGTGTTATTCCAATTCGTAAAGTCTTTGCCATATATGAATGTTACATCATTGACTTGGATTGAAATCATGCCATATATGCTCTGTTGTATACTGATTTGGACTTGATTAAATTTGCTAGAAATGTTTTTCAAAACTGTTTTTCTGGGAAACAAAAATAGAATTGTTTTCATGCCACATTTCATGTGATTTCAGTCTTGTATGAATGTTGGCTTGTACATGCTCCAAAAATTGTACACTTTCATAAAGTTGCACCATGTTCTGGATAAATTAGTACACAGTTACTTTGTACACGCGATATCCTTCCTGCTAGCTTGCACAAAATTTGCTTTATGCATTTACCACTTCGTAACTATACATGTAAACTACAATATCCATGTATGTAGCTCCATTTATGTGCCTTGCCCATGTTTTGATTTGATCATTTTGTTGGCACTTGTATCCTTCTGCTTGTATAACCGTACTGATTGAACAAGAACTGTTATGTTCAACACCTTTTACTTGTCACAAGTATATGTGTTGTGTCACTGAATTCTTCAGATGCATTTGTACATGTAAAAACTTCTTGTGGATGTTATTTGCTGATGTACACCATTCTTCCACTCAATATACACATGTTAGCTTAAGACGTAGCAACCTGGAACCTTTTGCTGCTCCATTTTATTGGCAAGCATCACTTTGCTATTGTTCATATGTATTCACTTGTGACACTGCTGACCCACACTTTCCTGATGCACTACTACACATTTGCATATCCATGCTGAAATACAAAAGTCATTTCCTGTCTGAACTTGCTCGAGCCATTGTGAACCCTGTTACACATGCATACTCGAATCTCTTTATTTGACTAGCTTGCTCTCACATTTGTATAAACTGATTTGCTTTGAACCTGAACTGTCTTGTTGTTTTATGATTTGATCTTCTTTTACATTGCTGTTGTCTCGTAAATAGGCACGATATATTTGAACACTTCATATAGCTGTAACTCCATCATATTAAAAAAAAACTGCTCCATATTCACTATTAATCTGAGCTGATTTGTATGTTGTGTAGATTATTCATGCACCATTCACGTATCAATATTGCCATATCGATACTTGAGTTGCTGCTATTTGCACTTGAAATATTTGGTAGGCTTGTTTTGATCCACTTTCATACATAAATCACTTTGCTGTTGTACTTCATGATCTTGCAATATTGTACTTGTATGCTATCCATACTTTGTGCTCGACCATTTTGCACATACAATTGGTCCTGTTCACTTGTCACTGCCATCTCTACTTTAATATGCTTTGATTATTTTTGTCCATTTTTAGTTTGCATTTGCTCTTGGTTATTTTTTTTTTAAAATGTGCATTGAGTCGAGACGGTCCTTGTGGCTACTCCTCAGTTGCTCGCTGATTTTTGATTGGTGCGGCAGTGCATAGGTGTATATTTATACTTGTGTGTACATGCAGCCATCAGACAAATTTTCCTGTCCCTGCATATCAGACCAACTCTAGAAAAATGATGAGAAACACATCATAATTCTGAGGCAAATAAAATTTAAAAAATAATTTTTTATTTGTTTGTATATAATTTTATTTTTGTTCCAATTTACTGCGTGTGTGTGTTTAGTGACAAGTATGGAGATGACTGGATTGGAGCACATGAAGACTCAAAAGACTGAAGACAGAGTGTCAGTGTATGTGTATATGTAAATATACTGAGTGATGAGTGATGTATGTAACGACGAATTTGTGTGTATGAAAACAATTATAGATGTGAATAAAATTGTACTGTTATTTGTAATAAACAGATTTGATTGAAATGAAATATTATTTTATTGTGTTCAATTAAATCTGTATATTTTTATTTTGAATTCTTTCAATATTACAATTACATGTGTGATGTGTCAATTCAGAGATATTCAAACATATTTAAGTGAATTGTAAATTGTGGAGTTATAAATAGTTGTACTGTTTGGATGTTTGAAATATAATATTTAATTTAAATAAAATACTGTATGAATATATGAATACATGTACGACCGTATTCTATTTAAATATAAATATTATATTCCTGTCTGTGATGTATATATAGAACAGTACAGTAATAAACACATTTAAAAGAATATTTATTTGGTTGTTATCATCAAACAAAAATCATATAATTGTGTATACAACTACGTCATATACAACAATCTCCCCCTTTTGATGATGACAAACAAAAAAAAAGTTTTTTAGCACAATAAATGTGTTTGAAAGTGAATATTGAAATCCTCCTATTTATTAGCACCCCTACAACTGGACTCCCCTATATATGTGGAAAATATGAATGATGAAATCCAATTGACCATTCTCCGTCTAGATGTTTAATTTCCATTCTTAAAATATTTATGAATTAAATACTCGTTACTCAAAATCTTGATCATTCTCCCCTTTTGTTATCATCAAAAGGATAATAGAGATCGAAATAGTGACAAATTTAGACCATAAATATAAATTCAAATTCAAAGAGAGAATATATATCGCAAATCCCATTTAATTAAAAAAAATCTTAATAATCTTTAAATCAGAAGCAAATTTCACTTTCAAAATGAATGGATTTACAATGGATTTTATAGAATGAGGAGAGTTCAAAAAAATTGAATATTTGAATATGAATTCTAAAGATTTTAAATATGCTCAAAAATATGTTAAGCACTTCCTAACCACACATAGCCCAAAGGTCTTTTAAATGGGGTTAGTAGTAACTTAACTTTATCCTCTCTATTTTGTTCCATCCATGCACAACTCAAAGGTCTTTTAAGTGAGAATGGAAGCATATAGAAATTAAGTTAATTCACCCATGCATGACCGCGAGGACTTTTAAATGGGAGTGAATACCAAGGATAATTTATTTATTTATTTAATTTTATTTTACTTTTAATTCCAAGAATAATTAGAACTCACCAAATTAAATAAAACCATGATGAATGACAGAAATATGGTAGATATAGAAGATGGTCGTGAAATAAGCTCTAATTCAAAGATATTATAAAATCTGTCCAATCATCATGAGATTTAAAATAACATCTCCTCCAGCTATGAATTATACAATAGTCACAACTCATCACAATTTCATAAGTCTATTAATAATTTTGATGAGTCACAAAACAGTTTAAATCAATCAATAATTTCAATTTTTTAATAAATAATCAAAAATAATTTTATAATTGAAAATATCAATTTCTTGAAATGTTTTGAAAATATCAATGCTGATTGTTCCAAGACAATTTTAAAAATACTTATATATTTAATTCAAATTGCCTATGAATTTTAATAAAAGCCAGTCACCGATTTTCCAACTTATCATTTAATCATCAACACACTTAAAACGAATCAAATCAATTTCTTTATCAGAGCAGCACAGTATTATTTTCAAAGCAAGAATCACAAGTGACATTCTAAGAGAATTTTTAGAAAAGCACAAGAAACATTCAACGATCAAATCTGAAGATAATTTTTTGAAATCATTTGAGAGAAAAAAAATCGAATTTTTATAATCTAAGAATTTCAACAATCAATAACGATTTATTTCAAAATCAACCAAGTAAAAAATAAAGAAAATAAAAGAAATAAAAACTAAAAAAGGAAAATAAACTAAAAAGGAATAAAAATAAAAATACGAGTTTAGAGATCAAACCTGACTTACCATAATCGATGTGATCCAATGAATCTCCAACTCTGAATCTATAGTTAAGACTCAAAATAATTCGACAATATGAATCAATTTGAATTTTATCTCACTTAAGCACAGTTGTTCCTTAGCCTCCCATGGTACTTAAATGTTTATATGATCGAGTGGTCTAACAAAAATTGTTTTACCACTCTTATCTTTGTTTACGTGTTTTGGTACCCAAACCCGTTTATATAACAATCCATTACTATCCACAAGCTTACCCTTTGGAACCCAAATTCGTTTAGATTTATTCAAATTCATTTTGTTATTTTCTAGAATCCAATTTCGTTTCATTGAATTGTTTCTAAACGAGTTTTCATATCGTTCATGATTTAAAAACCCATTGAAATTATTAGAGTTCAAAATTTCAATTTGATCAATTTCAAAGCCATTTAAAGGATTTTTAAAATCAATAGGATTTTGTTTTTCAGCCGAATCAAATCCAAAACCAAGTCCCTTTTTATTTTCAACAAAAAAATTGATTTTTTAACAACATATTCAACGATTTCTCTCCTTTTGAAAATTTAGTCAAAGCTGACTCAAGTCGTTGAATTTTAAATTTAAGATCGCTATTTTCTTTCATTAAATTTGAACAACGATTAATAGCGATTTTCCTCTTTTCAACATCAGTTTGTTTTAAAATCAAATTTTCGTTTTCAAGTGCTTTGATTTTAGCATTTGACTTAGAAATTTCAATTTCAAATTGTTTTCGCTTTTCAAAATCAAGTTTTTCAGATTCTTTAAGCTTTTCAATTTTCTTTTCAAAATCACGATTTTCATTTTTTAAATTCACGTTTTCACTTTTAAGTAATTCAAAATCAGTTTTGAATTTCAGAGAATCGTTACTCAAAAATTGGCATTTTTCGCATTTTGAAAATGGTGAATTCTTAACTTTTTCAAGTTTTCTTTCTAAACTGTTATTTTCTTGAACTAGTTTTAACCTATCAAATATCAATTTCTTAACTTTTAGTTCAAGAGAATCAATGGTTTTTGTGAGGTCGTGACACATTAAAATTAATTCTTTATAGGTAAAATTCGATACCTCACTTGAATCCTCTTTACTACCTTCTGAATCAGATTGAGCCATAAGACACAAATTAGCTTCCTCTTCATTACTTTCAGAAACTTCTTCTCCTTCCTCGTTATCCCATGTAGCAGCAAAAGCCTTCTTCTTTCTTCGGAACTTCTTCTTCTTTTCATTTTTAAGCTGTGGGCAATTTGGTTTGATATGTCTGGGTTTCTTGCAGTTGTAGCAAAACACTTCATTGTCTGAACTTTCTGAACTTTCGAACTTGTTAGTTTTTGAATTCTTCTTTTGTGGTTTGCAATTTCCTTTAGCCCACTTTGTCAAAGCCATGGCTAGCTCTTCAGCGGGATCTTCATCATTACTTTCAACTGTATTATTTATAGTGATCATCTTTTTCTTTGATTCAGAATTCATTTGTTCTTCTCTTGCTTTTAACTCCATCTCGTAAGCGATGAAATTTCCAATCAACTCCTCCATGCTTATTTTATTTATATCTTTTGATTCTTGAATCGCCGTCACTTTTGCTTCAAAATTCATCGGTAGCACTCTCAATATTTTTCTGATCAATTCCACTTCGGTATAAGTTTTTCCAAGAGCTTTTGTATTATAGACTAGTGATGAGAAGCATCCATACATCTCTTTTATATCTTCGTCACTTTGCATAGAGAAATTTTCATATTCGTTGCTGGGTAGAGCGAAATGAGATTCCTTCACTTGAGATGTACCTTCGTGTGTAACCTCCAACGTATGCCATATTTCACGTGCAGTTTCACAATGAGAAATTCGATTAAATTCAGTTTTATCAAGAGCACAAATTAAAGCATTCATTACTTTGGCATTAGTTAAAAATAATTTTTTATCATTTGCTTCCCACCTGTCTTTTGATATTGGAATTTCAACACCACTAACAATAACCGTAGGAGATCTATTACCCGTTTCGATGATATCCCACATATCATAATCGACTGAACTCAAATAAATTTTCATCCTAGCTTTCTAATAAGCATAACCAGTTCCTTTAAACATTAGTGGCCTAGTTATGGATTGACCCTCAGAAAATGCGTTATTAGACAGATTCATGACTTTAGAGTTAAAATAAAATAAAAAATACCTGCTTTGATACCACTTGTAGGATCTAAATTAACCTAGAGGGGGGGGATAGGGTTTAACGCAGATTTTTGCAGAGTAATTAAATAATAACAGCATAGATAATAATCAGAATAAATGCAGAAAATAAATAACACATAGATATACCCAGCTTCTGCAAAACCCTTCCTACTGCTGCATTCCCCAAAGTTTCTATTAGGAGTTAAAAAAATCTCTACACTTACAATCTCCTATAAACTCACGACACTCGTTCCCAATTTCTCTTAACCCTACACTCAAAACCCTGCACTGGTTTCCATCCCCGAAACCAGATTTCCCCGAATTACAAATCCTGTAATTTGTCTCCCTAGTTTTAGAGACAAATTAGAAAACTCTAAGGAGGATTACAAATTGAAATTAAAGACGAAACAAATTTAAAACAAAGCTAAACCCTAGTTTTTAAATTAAAAAAACTCTAAGTCCTTTTCCCTTTTATAACTTCTTGGTCGGCCCCACTTTTCATTTTGGTTGCACCATATTTCATTTTTGCCCGATCCCCTTTTTTATTGTCTCTGAAGAAATGACGGCTGGCGATTTTGCTAGGGTTTCTTCCTCTTTTCAAATCATGACTTTAATCCTTCTTCTTGAAATGAATTCATGATGCTCTACATGTTGTTTCGCTTCTCGTCGCTGATTTGATTTCTGAATTGTCGAAACTTGGAAAAATTCTTGATTTTAATTTTCTAGTTGCTCTGGTAATATGCTTAGTTTCGATATCATCTTGCCTATGATGAATTGGTCATTATGTATGGTATTATGAACACTCTAGAAGAATTACTCTCTGATTTCAGCTTAGACTTGGTCTTGTGTTTGTGATATTTTTATAGGCTATTTAAATCGGGCTTGAATTGATCTTTTCCACAGCTTGAATTTGATGGAGTTTGAATATTGTGCTATTTTGCGAGATAAAATATGGACTTTTAATTAGTCTTTGTGTGATTTTTGGTATTTTAACTTGACCCCGTATGCTTTTGGCTTCCTGAACTTTATTGAGTTTAGAAAAATTCAAACTTCCTTTTTGCATGTTATTTAAATTCGTAAAGCCTTTTCCATATATGAATGTTGCATCATTGACTTGGATTGAAATCATACCATATATGCTCTGTTGTATACTGATTTGGACTTGATTAAATTGCTAGAAATGTTTTTCAAAACTGTTTTTCTAAAAAACAAAAATAGAATTGTTTTCATGCCATAATTCCTGTAATTTCAGTCTTTTATGAATGTTGGCTTGTATTTGCTCCAAAAATTGTACACTTTCATCCAGTTGCACCATGTTCTGAATAAATTTGTACACAGTTACTTTGTACGCGCGATATCCTTTCTGCTAGCTTGCACAAAATTTGCTTTATGCATTTACCACTTTGGAACTATACATGTAAACTACAGTATCCATGTATGTACCTCCATTTATATGCCTTGCCCATGTTTTGATTTGATCATTGTGTTGGCAGTTGTATCCTTCTGCTTATATAACCATACCGATTTGAACAAGAACTGTCATGTTTGCCACCTTTTACTTGTCACATATATATGTGTTGTGTCATTTAATTCTTGATATGCATTTGTACATATAAATACTTCTTGTGGATGTTATTTGCTAATGTACACCATTCTTCTACTCAATATACACCTGCTAGCTTAATATGTAGCAACGTGGAATCTTTTGCTGCTCCATTTTATTGGCAAACATCACTTTACTGTTGTGCATATGTATTCACAGTTGACACTGCTGACCCATACTTTCCTGATGCACTACTACACACTTGCATGTCGATGCTGAAATACAAAAGTCATTTTCTGTCTGAACTTGCTCGAGCCATTGTGAACCCTGTTTCACATGCATACTTGAATCTCTTTACTTGACTAGCTTGCTCTCACATTTGTATAAACTGATTTTCTTTGAACCTGAACTGTCTTGTTGTATTATGATTTGATCTTCATGTACATTGTTGTTGTCTCGTAAATATGCATGATATATTTGAACACTTCATATAGCTGTAACGCCATCATATTAATAAAAACTGCTCCATATTCAGTATTAATCTAAGCTGATTTGTATGCTGTGTAGATTAGTCATGCACCATTCATTTACAAATATTGCCATATCCATACTTGAGTTGCTGCTATTTGCACTTGAAATATTTGGTAGGCTTGTTTTGATACACTTTCATACATAAATCACTTTGTTGTTGTACTTCATGATCTTGCAATATTGTACTTGTATGATGTCCATATTTTGTGCTCAACCACTTTGCACATGCAATTTTTCCTGTTCACTTGTTGCTGCCATCTCTACCTTAATGTGCTTTGATTATTTTTGTCCATTTTCAGTTTGCATTTGTTCTTGGTTTTTTTTTTAAATGTGCACTGAGTCGAGATGGTCCTTGTGGCTACTCCTCAGTTGCTCGCTGATTTTTGATTGGCGCGGCAGTGCACACGTGTATATTTATACATGTGTGTACATGTAGCCATCAGACAATTCTTCCTGTCCCCGCATATCAGACCAAGTATAGAAAAATGATGAGAAACACACCGTATTTCGGAGGCAAATAAAATTTAAAAAATAATTTTTTATATGTTTGTATATAATTTTATTTTTATTCCAGTTTACTGCGTGTGCGTGTTTTGTGACAGGTATGGAGATGACTGGATTGGAGCATTTGAAGATTTAGAAGACTGAAGACAGAGTGTCAGTGTGTATGTATATGTAAATATACTGAGTGATGAGTGATGTATATAATGAGGAATTTGTGTGTATGAAAACAATTATAAATGTGAATAAAATTGTACTGTTATTTGTAATAAACAGATTGGATTGAAATGAAATATTATTTTATTGTGTTAAATTCGATCTGTCTATCTTTATTTGAATTCATTCAATATTACAATTTAATGTGTGATCTATCATGTCAGAGATGTTCAAATATATTTAAGTGATCTGTAATAAGTGGAGTTATAAATAGTTGTACTATTTGAATGTTTGAAATATAATATTTAGTTTAAATAAAATACTGTATGAATATATGAATATCTGCACAGTCGTATTCTATTTAAATATAAATATTATATTCTTGTTTGTGATGTATATATAGAACAATACAGTAACAAACACATTTAAAATAATATTTATTTGGTTGTTGTCATCAAATAAGAATCATATAATTGTGTATACAATTACGTCATATACAATAGTTTTTCCTTCTTATCCTCATAATTTTATTATCTGATTGTAATTGTAAATGACATGGTTATTATTACTAATACTACTCATGTGTAATATCATGTTATAATTAGCCATTTATTTGACATTTCTAAAAAATATAGCTTATTTACAAATAATATCATGTTACTAATACACTAATACCATCGTATATTTGAGATTTAAATATGGTAGTTTGACATTGTTTCATTTATCATAAATAATATGATTTAGTGAAACGAATAGTATATGATTTGGAATCATATAAATGTATGTGATTTCTTACATTATATACCATTTTTCCATGAAATCATTTACTAATTTAAAAAAAGAAACCGCAAGGTTACCACTGTTCGATCAGTTTAAGCACCTAAACCTTGAATCATAGACGATCACGATTCGATCTACGGTACGATATTGAAAACTGTGAGCATGTTACTTCGAAATATTACCATACACCTTATTTTTATTATGTTTATTTATCATTGAACATGATATTGTTTTTATATGGCGTATCATATACCATGAACATCTCTCATAAATTAAAATAATAAATATATGTTAATTGTGCACGATTACGAGTTAAAATAGAGAACATTGTTAGTGTTGGCATTGGACAGTTCTACCCTAATATGTCTGACATAAAATTAGGGACAAAATAAATACATGCACCAGTTGCATGAAAATAGGTCTGTGGCGGTGTTCAGAAAACCTAGAGTAGTACAGGTTTGGGTTATGCTTGTCTTCTGCATTACCATCCCTAATTCAATGCATATTTCATAAAAACTTTCTCATCATTTACCTCTTTTTAAATTTCAAATGCTCCATACGTCTTCAGCTTCAGCAAGAACTCGCCTAATAGCTACAGTAGTAGCCTTTTACAAGCTTGATTCAGACCCAATTTAGAATTATGCTTATTATAAACTATCTATCAATTAATGTTCATGTTGGAGAGAGACTTCAAAAGATTTGATATATTAATATATTGCTGCCATTCCAGTTTATTACATATGAATACAACCTATGCTTATATGTTGCATGGCTTACATATTATTGCATGCAGAATTTTCTAGACAATATGAAATGACACAAGCTTTGATATACTAAAAGACATGAAACTTTGACTCAAAGGACAAGGAATTCAGTATTACACACAAGTTTACATTTTCCAACACCCCTTCTTAAACTTGTGTCTTCATGACTCCAAGATAAGCTCTCATTCTACAAAGGTCTTCACACTTCAAAGCATTAGTAAAAACATCAGCAACCTGCTCTTGAGTTCTCACATACTTCAGTTTAATTTCTTTTCTCTCAATTCTTTCTCGTATTAAATGAAATTTGGTATCAATATGTTTACTTCTCTCATGAAGAACTGGATTTTTTCCAAGTGTAATAGCTGATTTGTTATCAACATAAATTTCTGTAGCTTTCTTTTGAGGAAAATTCAATGTCTCTAGCAATCGCCTTAACCAAATGGCTTGACATATACAAGAGGTTGCTGCTACATATTCAGCCTCACATGTCGAAAGAGTCTCTATACATTATTTTTTAGAGCTCCATGTATCTACTAATGAGACCAACTCCGTTTAGTATATCAGGTATTGTACAAGTTAAAAATCATAAATTTCCAACAGGACTTCTAAATAGTGTTGCATTTGTTGGCTCAGGTGTGTCAAACTTGGAAAGTTTCATGCCACATCCACAGGAGTACTAATAGGATTACATTGCTCCATCCGAAACTCTTTCAATATTTTTTCAGCATAAGCTTTTTGTGAAATAAAAATTCTTTCATCAACTTGTTTTCACCTCAATTCCAATTTAATAACTCATCAGCCCTAAATCTATCATTTCAAATCCTTCAGCCATTTTCTTCTTGAATTCTTCGATCATTCTTTGATCACTCCCTGTGAATATCAAATCATCCACATATAAGCAAACAAAATTATGTCTCCATTATCATTTTTCTTAGCATATAAATCATGTTCTTGAGGACACTTTAAGAAACCATTTTTCTGAAAATAAGCATCAATGCGAGTGTACCATGCTCTCGGAGCTTGCTTAAGGCCGTATAAAGCTTTCTTCAATTTTAACACTTTTCCATCTTCTCCTTCAACTACATAACCAGGAGGTTGTTCAACATACACTTTAGTATCCAAATAGCCATTTAATAAGGCTGATTTGACATCCATCTGAAATATCTTCCAATTTTTATGGGCTGCTGCAGCATTAATTAATCGAATGGTTTTCAGCCGGGCCACGGGAGCAAAAAACTTCATCGTAATCAATTCCTTCTCGCTGATGAAAGCCCTTTGCTACAAGTCGAGCTTTGTATTTTTCAAACTCCCCTTGCTCATTTTTTTAATCTTATGGATTCAATTAAAACCTTCTTTTCTTTTGGAAGATCCACCAGCACCCATGTGTCATTCCTTTTAATTGCTTTTATCTCATCATCCATGGCCTTTTCTTCACTTGCTGTCTTGAACTGCCTCTTCACAAGAAATTGGTTCTGAATCTGCATATAAACAATATAGATTTGAATCTTCCTCTATTTCAACATAAATTTATGCTAAGCTTCTTGGCAGCGTGGCCTTTCAGATGAACTTTGGGGAGAAACGGTTAAAGGGGCTGCTATATTATGAGGAGGAGTTTGGAGCACATCACCTGATGTGGTATGATTGTTAGCAGCTTCATCAAACTCAGGAAGAAAACTATAGTTTTCAACATGAACATTCCAATCCCAACAACCTTCTTCATCAAATTCTATGTCCCAACTAACAACAAGTCTTCCTCTTTCAAGATTATATAATTTGCAGCCTTTTGAGTATGCATCATAACCGACTAACACTAACTTTTCACTTTTATCGTCCAATTTATTTTTGATTTGTCTAAAACATGAACATAACCCAAACTACCAAACACTCGTAACCGTGAAATATTTGGCCTTCTTCCACTCTAGGCCTCTTGAGGTGTAATATTCTGCAAGCCTTTTGTCGGACAGCGATTGCTCAAATGCACAGCACATGCTATCGCTTCAGCCCAAAATTCTTTGGGCATTTGTTTGATTTTTAGCATACTATGAACCATATTCAAGATAGTTCATTTTTTCCGCTCTACAACGCCATTTTGTTGAGGTGAATATGGAACAGTCAAAGGACGTCGAATGTCGTGAGATTCGAAAAGGTCATTGAATTCATTAGAAGTAAACTCTCCTCCACGGTCGGTTCTCATAGCTTTAATCTAAGACCAGTTTCATTTTCATCACGAGCTTTGAATCTTTTAAATAATTCGAAGGCCTTTGATTTTTCGTTCAGAAAATAAACCCATGTTTTATGGCTATAATCATCAATAAACAACATAAAACAATTCTTCTTACCAAAGGAACTCAGTTTAATAGGTCCGCAAACATCTGCATACGCCAATTGAAGTGGCCCAGTTGCTCTTGGAAAACTATCCCGGAATTGCTTGCCAAATACACAGCCTTCACAAAACTATTCTGGATGGTTTATGTGAGGTAAGCCGCCCACTAAATTTTCTTTAGACAACTTCTTCAAACATCCAAAGTTGAGGTGACCGAACTTATGATGTCATAGCTAAGAAGAATCATCTAATGAAACTTTTAAACACACGGCGTTTATTCTGATGCACCAATTATCATAGTTTTCCTTTGTAATTTTTAGAAATTGAAAGGGAATGTTTCATTCATCATGAATCAATTTAGATACTTCAAAAGATTTGATATATTAATATATTGCTGCCATTTTTGTTTCTTACTGTTGAGATTTGAATTTAGAACAGAAGATAAATCAGGAAGAGTCATTTGAGGCACGTGTAAAACGTTATCCTTAAGGAATTATTCACCCCCACTACTTTGAGTAATTACGCAGCGAAATTCCTCCTGGATACAACAAACAATGATTTTACAGAAGTAGAAACGAAGAAGGAAGAAGATAGATTCGAGAAGATGGATCTGAGATGTAGAAAAAGGCAAATATATAAGGACTGAAGGGTGTAGCCATTTGGAGACAGTTGTGTGCGAATGGTTGTGTCCGTTCGTTTAAAAATCACAACTATTTGGAACAGTAGAACCCGATCTGTACGGTCACGCACGCGCCCACGTGACCCAAGTGCCCATCTTTTGACCCATAATATTTTATAGGCCCAAGCCATTTCAGCCCAAACAATTGTGTTCATCTCTAAGCCCATCTTGTTAATTCACAACTTCTTATTCAAACTCTTCATATATATGTTGTGCTATACCATAATATTTGCCAATATGGAACAAATATTTATTGCAATCTTCCCACCAATCCCCCACAAGATTGTAATAATTATTTATTAATGCATAAAAGAAAGTACTTTTTGGTTTAAACTTTTCTCTTTAGTCCATGTATTTAAGTTTCAACAGAATATTTGGTAGAAAGTATGTAAACCAAAATCCTATGCGATGAAACAGAATATATGAACACATAAATATTACCATGCTTCTATAAAATGTCGTAACCGTAATTTGGCTATTAATTTCCTCCTGGTTTTCATGGACATGTATAAAGTCATATCCAAACTTTATTGAAACATTTTTTCTTATGTCCATATAGGTGTCCATTCTTTCCGTCCTTGTTACTATAGACAAATGATCACCACAAAACGTAACAATACAAACACTGATATTTATTGTTTATCAATCACTTTTCTACAACTTGTTATTTCCCTTTAAACCTTGAATAATATAAGGTTTGGTTTCCATTGCAGGTGATTAGAATGATTTCAGACCCATTGCACTACTACTAGTTCTCATCGTTTCTCTCGGTAATCCTTTTGTTAGTGGGTCTGCTAGATTTTTTTTTGATCTAACAAATATAATAGTAATGATACCATCTACAATTAATTCTCTGACGTATGCATGTCTTAAAATTATATGTCTAGACTTTCCATTATAGATTTTATTATAAGCTCTAGACAATGTAGCATTGCTATCACAATACACAGAAATGGCTGACATTGGTTTTGGCCATAACTTTATATCTAATAGTAATTTTCTTAGTCATTCTGCTTCCTTACCTGATGCATCTAAGGCAATAAATTCTTCTTCCATTGTAGAATGTGTTATAACGTTTTGCTTCTTGGAGTCCCATGATATAGCACCTCCTCCAAGAGTAAAAATCCATCCAGTAGTTCCTCTATTATCGTTTTCAGGTGTTGCACCACTTGCATTTGAATATCCTTCAAGAACTGCTGGGAAATTTCCATAATAAAGTCCTAATCCTATGGTTCTTTTAAGGTAACCAATAATTCTACATATCGCTTTCCAATGTAATTTGCTTGGTTTGTGCCTATATCTAGATAGTTTACACACAGCGAAAGCAATATCCGGACGAGTACAATGCATTTCATGCATGAGACTTCCAATAATGCTTGCATACTCTAGTTGAGCTATTTCCCTTTCAGAATTTCTAAATAATTTGATCGAAGAATCATAAGGACTACTTGCCTCTTTAATATTTAAGTGTTTATATTTAAGAAGCAATTTTTCAATGTAGTGAGATTGGCATAATGCATATCTGCCACTATGTTTCTTAACTTTGATTCCTAATATAGTGTCAACTTCATTTAAATCTTTAAGTTTAAAGCATGAAGTCAAATATTTCTTTATCTCATTAATGCCTTCCATATTTGTACTAAATATTAGTAGATCGTCCACATGTAAGCATATTATAATTCCATATCTATCCGTGAATTTAGAATATATAAATTTGTCTACATTATTATGTTTGAAGCCATTAGACAGAATCACAGAATCAAACTTCTCATGCCACTGTTTCGGTGCTTGTTTCAGTCCATATAATGATTTAACAAGTCTGCAAACTTTATGTTCATTTCCTGGCAAAGTGAAACCTTCTGGTTGTTCAATGTGTACCTCTTCATCAAGATTGCCATTTAGAAAAGCAGTTTTAACATCCATTTGATGTACATGCAACCCATGAGTAGAAGCAAGTGCAAAAAGAACTATAATGGATGTTAATCGTGCAACAGGAGCATATGTATCAAAATAGTCAATACCTTCCTTTTGCCTGAATCTTTTAGCGACCAACCTTGCCTTGAAAGTTTGTATTGATCCATCCATATTATATTTTCTATGAAATACCCATTTACATCTAATTGGCTTTCATCCGCTAGGTAAGTCAATTAATTCCCAAGTGTTATTATATAGAATTGAATCCATCTCATTATGTATTGCTTCTTTCCAAAAAGAAGCATCTCTAGAAACCATTGCTTCTTTAAAATTTTGGGATCGCCTTCTGTACGTAGGATATATGTCATATCACTGATAATATCTTTTCTATTACCTATGACGAGATGAACAACATCATCAGGTGAAACGAAATCAGGTCCTAACTCTTTAGTTTTCTTTGTTCTTTGACTTCTTCTAGGCTCTTCTGATATATTAGAAAATTTTCTTTTATTATAAGAAGTTTGTTCAAAGTTTTCGTTATCTTTGTCGTGAAAAATTTGAGTAGGAACTGATACTTGACTGGAATCACATAAAGACTTATTTTCAGTAAATTCTACGTCTCTTGATTCTAAAATGACATTAGAACTTAAGTCTAGCACGTGGAATGCTTTGGAATTCTCAGTATATCCTACAAATACACCTTTTAAAGCCCTTGGCCCTAGTTTATTTCGTTTTGGATCAGTTACTCGATAAAAGGTTAGACAACCCCAAACTTTCAAATATTTCAAACTTGGTTTTCTACCTTTCCATAATTCATATGGAGATACTGTAGTTTTCCTTGATGGAATTCTATTATGTAAGTGACATGCTGTTAAAAGTGCCTCCCCCATAAGTTTACATTTTGTTTAGCATTTAAAATCATAGCATTAGTCATTTCCACTAATGTCCTATTTTTCCGTTCAGCCAATCCATTCAATTGTGGGGTATATGATGCAGTTGATTGATGTATAATTCCATTTTCCTCACAGAATAAGGAAAACTCTATAGAGAAGTATTCTCCACCTATATTACTGCATAATATTTTAATCTTTCTTTCTTTTTGATTTTCGACTGTAATTTTAAAACGCTTACACATATCAAAAGCCTGATCTTTTGTTTTCATAATGTAAACATACATATATCTGGAATAGTCATCTATAAAAGTTACAAAATATCAATTCCCTCCTCTAGTTAATATACCATTTAATTTGCATATATCAAATGAAATAATTCAAGCAACTTTGTATTTCTTTCAGACTTAGGGAATGTCTTTTTGCACATTTTTGCTTTAATACATGTTTCACATTTTGATACATTTTTATTTTCATATGAGATTAAACCTTCATTAGACATGAACTTTAAAGATTTAAAATTTAAATGTGCTAGTCTACTATGCCATAAATCAATGGAATCAAGAACATAAGCAAATTCAGTCAATTTATTAATACTTAGTTTGAACATCGCGTTACAAGCATATCCTTTTCCAACAAATGTTCTCCTTTTTGTCAAGATGAGACTTTTTCCATCTAGTACACACTTTACTCCTTTACTACAAAGAAGACTTGCAAAGACAAGATTCTTTTTAATATCTGGGACATGTAAAACATTCACAAGGACAAGTTTCTTTCGAGAAGTGAATTATAATTCTATGGTTCCCTTTCCAATGACATTAGAAGTATTATGGTTGCCCATTTGTACTTTATTATCATCAGAAACTTTCTCATAGAATTTGAGCATGCTTCTGTTGTTGCAGACGTATATGGTAGCACCAGAATCATACCACCAATCAGTATCCTTGGTGTTATCAGCCATGTTTAATTCTGTAACCATGTCAACATTTAACTTTGATATCATTGCAATAATTTCGGACTCGCCTTGTAGAACCATATTTGCTTTGTGTGAGGAGTCTGAGTTCTTCTTTCCTTGGTTCGGAGTCTGTCCATGTTCATTCTTTTGTCTTTTAAAAAATTTGCAGTCTCTTTTGAAATGGCCAGGTTTTCCACAGAAATAACAATCCTTTCCCTTTTTATTGGATTTCTTCTGGTGTCATCCCTTTTCCGCTTTCCAGTTTCTTTGTGACATTTTGGTCGTTGACTACAGTGTTTATATTTGAATCAGATTCAAATATCTTTTTCTCACGGATTCTGGTTTCTTCTTCAATGCGAAGATGCTTTTGAATCTGCTCCATTATAGAGACATCCTCTATGGAATGATTTAGTTTTTTCCTGTAGTCACTCCATGAGTGCGGTAGTTTTTCCATAACAGCCCCGACTTGCAGTGGCTCATGAATGTTAATTTTAACATCCTTTAGTTTATTAAATATAACTTGTAACTCATGAACTTGATCCAGAACAGAGGTGTTGTCAAGCATCTTAAATTCAAAAAATTCGTAAATTAAAAACTTATCTACGCCTTGTTTTTCATTGCTGTATTTGTCCGCTAAACTTTTCCATATCTCTCTCGGCGATCTGACAGAAGTGAACAAATCATACAACCGATCAGACAGAGTATTAAGTATATGACCTCTGCAGACAACTTCATCTTCTTCATGCTTCTTTCTCTTTGCAATAACTTCAGCAGTGTCCTTTTCAGTTGGTGGTGGTATCGCTTCCAAGTTATCATTAAGAACTTATGCAATTTTGAGCGTGGTCAAGAGGAACATGATCTTGTCTTGCCAACGGGTGTAGTTAGTGACATCGAAACGATCTAGTTTGGTGAATTCCTGATTCATTATCTTATATGTTGACTCAGAGCACATAATTACGGATGTGGAGATTTGAATTTAGAGCAGAAGATAAATCAGGAAGAGTCGTTTAAGGCACGCGTAAAACGTTATCCTTAAGGAATTATTTGCCCCTACTACTTTGAGTAATTACACAGCGAAATTCCTCCATTATACAACAGACAATGATTTTACAGAAGCAGAAACGAAGAAGGAAGAAGATAGAATCGAGAAGATGGATCTAAGATGCAGAAAAATGGCAAATATATAAGGACTTAAGGGGTGTAGCCATTTGGAGACAGTTGCGTGTGAATGGATGTGTCCGTTCGTTCAAAAATCACGACTATTTGGAACAGTCGAACCCAATCCGTACAATTTTATAGGCCCAAGCCATTTCAGCCCAAACAACTGTGTTCATATATAATCCCGTCTTGTTAATTTACAACTTTTATTCAAACTCTTCATATATATGTTGTGCTATACCATAATATTTGCCAATGTGGGACAAATATTTATTGCAATCTTTCCAACACTTACATATGAATACAACCCATACTTATAAGCTGCATGCCTTACATATTATTGCATTCAGAGTTTTCTAGACAATTGTTTGCTTCAAAAACGACATAAACATCAAATGGTGAAAAAGTTCGCTTCACTGATTCGGTAAGATTAAAATGTGGAACCGCGTAATCACAAAATAAAATGCATAAAATGGAAAAGATGCAAAGTTTTTATAGTGGTTTGATCAAACTTGATCTACATCCACTTTTGAACCCATTCTCGTAATAATATCTTATTTTACAATATGAATGAACTATCTTTTACATTCATTTTTAATTTTTCTCCTCTTTTCACTCTCTTTTAGGATCTAATTCCACTTGAGTTCGGCTAGGAATTGATAGGATCTCTTGCTTTATGGTGATAGATGTATTAATCCTCGTTCAGTTGAACAATTGAGTGATCTTCATAAATTCCTTAGAGAATTAGTGGTAGATCTAAGCTAGAGAGAGATTGAAGATCATTTGAATGTGTTGGAGAGGCTTATCATGTAGTTTGAGTAAGATCCAATGAGCTTTGATCGGATTGGAAGTAGCCTGAATGATCATATGAATGGATTTGATTCTCTTGAAGTTTGAGAAGTGTTGTTAGATCCATCGAAGCTTGAAATGAAGCTTGAAATGAAGCTAGGAGGTTGAAGAAATGGTTTGGTGGCCTTTCGGGGTGAAGAAAATCAGTCCTTTGAATTGTGGAGCAAGGGGCTATTTATAGAAGAAGTTCGAAGGCAATGGCAGTCTTGTAATTATGGGTACATAATTTGGATCGGGCTGAAACTAATTACAGAAATGCCACTGGTCCAGTTCTGTCTGATCCTGTTCTGTCCGATCCAGATCTGCCCGATCTAGATCTGCCCGATCCAAATCTGCCCGATCCAAATCTGCCCGATCCGGATCTGGCCGATCCAGATCTTCCCAATCCAGATCTGCCCGATCGAGATCTGCCATATCAAGACCTGTCCGATCCAGATCTGCCCGATCCAGACCTGTCCATTCCAGATCTGCCCGATCCAAATCTGCCCGATCCTGATCAGTCCGATCCAGATCTGCCCGATCCAGAATTTTAAACCGTGTTTTAATAGGGTTAACAATAGTATGAAATGACACAAGCTTTGATATACTAAAAGACATGACACTTTTACTCAAAGGACACGGAATTCAGTATTAAACACAAGTTTACATTTTCCAACAGTTTACACTTCAATCCATGGATAGTATTTATCCAAAATGACCACCATTGACATTCCCAATTCTTTATCAGCCTTTCTATTTAAAACAATAAAGTCAAAGACATTGACATTTTCAGGATCTGGTTGATGAATCTGGTAATATGGCTTTTCTTGCTTACTGCTGTGCATTATTATGTTACATTGCTTATGCCACTTGGTGAAGGTACCTGTGATTTCATATACGCCAGCATTTCCAAGTCTGGAACGTGGTCTCAGTTCAACATGAGCAGCTTGAGGTCTATGGTTCAATCTTTTACTTATGTACCAGGCATCTTTTGTATCTTCCCTTTGAAAAATATTCCACTTTTTGCCTATTCCCAGACGCTAACAAAATGAAACACAGCAAATGTCACAATTATACTAGATGACTTGTTATTTTCCAAAACAGTAGAGACACTTACCTGTTGTCTAATAGTTTTTACTATAACTCCATTGGCATTTCTGACATAAACTTTATCATCCGATGCTTCTTCAACATAGAATAGTACATTGCCATTATAATATGCTTTGTATGTGTTATTGACTACTGGATGCCGATGCACATTGATAGTGTATCCATTCGTTTCTGCGGTTGCATGTTACAATGATATATGCTACCAGTGGGTGTATTTTTTTTCCTAATATTTTTTGGCACACTGATGAAAAATATACATATTAAGAAATAATTTTGTTTACATGCGTAGCTTAACTACTGAAGAAAAATATACATATTGAGTTTATTTTAGAATTAATGGTGTTTTAAGCATCTATATGATTAAAGAAAAAATACAATTTTTTCCTTTATTTAAGCGTTATTAGCACTAAGTTTTATCATTTTTAGTTTATGTGAATCAGGAATCACGTAATACTTTGAATCATCAAAGTACATATTGACTGTTGGTTTCGTTAAAAAAAGAGGATGAAGTACACAAAATTATTTGTAAAGGCATACCTAGAATAGTAAGGAAGGCCAATAGAAGTCCAAGGAAAAGCATCTTTGTAATGGCCATTATGTATCTGCTAGGAGTGTTTGAGAGATTTTCATTTATGTTTGATCCGACGCCAGTGAGATTAATATAGAACCCGAAAGATTTATTTCTCTATTTTTTTTCCTTATTAACTTCATCTATTGTGCATAGCTGCTTTATAAATAATATACTCATTAAACACTATTATGCGTTTGAACCTTTTTTTGATCTGGTTCAAAATCTTACCCCTTCTATTGGACATCCATGTTACAATATATATCTTAGACCTCTTTATCTCCTAAAAAAATATTTAATAATTTATAAACATAACATATAAATAACAATATATCATTGTTTAATAGTTTTTGTACTTAATAGTCTGCTATAATTGCAAATTCATTAATTCAATATCTATAGCTGTTTGTTATAATTAAATGTAACTAAAATAAATAAATAGTACAATTAATGCTATTTATAAACAGCTACAAACAATAATTTCTAATTCATGTTTATATTTTTAATAATCACTACTAGAAAGTCTGCAAATAGAGAAAGATGGTAGCAATGGTAAAAAAAATATAACGGCCATCGCTAGCCGTTGCTAACCGTTAACTAATTCCGTATACCCACGAATTCCAAACAGAATTTTTACTTTCCCACTTCCACTACTAAAATAATCTTCAATTAAAGACTGAATATTTCTGTCTGTAATCAAACGTTTTAGTCTTTAAAAGTCATTTTAAAACTGATCGAAGACTGGGACGGCCTGTAACTAATTTTCAAGTCACAAAATATTTAAAACTGACTTTATAAGTAGAAACCAAGTGTATGTCCCAACTATTTTTAGATACTGAAGTTTAGATACCATGATATGGTTTCATATCAGTCTCTGCATTCGACTATTATTCAAACCAACTCCATTCGACTATTATTCAAACCAACGTCTCTGCATTTGTTTGTTGTTCGTCAATGTTCTGTCAATGGATTACGTTATAAGACCATTCCGTCCACCTGAAATTTAATGACGTCCAACTATCTTATCAGATGAACATCCGCTTCCACCTCTGTTGGTTCTACGAGCATCGTCTTCCAACTCTCCGTCTCCCACCGTTATTTCGAGGTACTCCTCTTTTTCACAGTACCCAATGTTATTGTATATGCCTTGAATATTAAACTTTTTTGGTCTCGCGTATCTGCTTTCTATGTATATTATAATCAATGCGTTCAACGTTACAGGACTTTCTGGACTTCTGGTTTATGTCCGTGACAAATGTTATTCCTTGAGTCTTAAATTTTTTTGTTTTAAGTATCTACTTTCTATGTATAAATGTTTATCAGCCATGTTCAACGTTAATAGACTTTCCGGACTTCTGGTTTGTATCCAGAACAAATGTTATACCTTGAATCTTTAAAAAAAAAATTGTCTCAACTATATGGTTTGTATGTATAAATGTTTATAATTAATGCGTTCAATGTTCCGAGACGTCCTGGACTTCTAGTTTGTGTCCGGGACAAATGTCTTGCCTTGAATCTTAAAAAAAAATTGTCTCAACTATCTGCTTTCTGTATAAATGTTTATCATTAATGCGTTCAATGTTTCGAGACTTCTTGGACTTCCGGTTTGTGTCCGGGATAAATGTTATGCCTTGAATCTTAAATTTTTTTTGTCTCAAGTATCTGCTTTCTATGTATAAATGTTTTTCATCAATGCGTTCAACGTCACGAGACTTTCTGGACTTCTGGTTTGTGTCTGGGGTAAATGTTATGTCTTGAATCTTAGTTTTTTGTCTAAGTATCTGCTTTCTATGTTTTTGTAATATATTTAACATGCATTTTTAACTGCACTTTCCATTTACGTTCACAGTCACCGTAATCCATCGATCTTTGCTTCGGCTGCACTGTAACATGGAAATTGTTGTAATAACGTAATGTCAAAACATATTTTATCTTTATATACTAATTTAGTATTAAAAATCTTGTTAATGGGCAAAATTGTCACACGACAACACCCAATGTTTATATCTGAACAATTATCCAAATAAGTAGTAAATAATGTAAATGCGGGAAGACACAATTTTTATAGTGGTTCGGCACTAATACCTACATCCACTTTATAATCATCATTCATCATATCTTCTGTTAATTACAGAGTTTTACAAGTTCGGACAATAGTTAATTCAAAGTGTAAAAATTGAATAACAAAATATATGTTTGTTCTACACTTCGACTAAATTGCCCTACTTCTTCTTCGTTGAAGAGAGTTGACTTGGTCAATAATATCCAAGTTTAGTGTTCAGGTCCATGAAGTTAAAAAGCAGCATGACAACCCTTTCTAATGTTCAAGTGTTGAAAGAAAACATGCATGTCATGTTTTAATTATCCTTCTTCTTTTTCCTTGAGATGAGTTACGAAATTTCGCACCACTCCTGCAGGTTTGAAATTTCGTACCCCCTTGGAGGGGTACGAAATTTCGAACACCTCCTTGGGTACGAAATTGAAGAGGAAGAAGCCGAACTTCTTGGTGCTGAAACCTTGCCGTTTTTAGGGTGTCGAAGCTCCTTAACGCGCAGTGAGGGAATCCGAGTTTTGACGAGTCCGCACTAAAGAAATATGAGTTTCCAGCATGGAGAAAACCGCATGAATCAGTAGACCGCCGCCGAAACTGTGGGGCCCCAAACCCCCACCGGCGCTGCGCTCGGACCGGCTTGATGGCTCACCTTCGGCTTGGATGACGGTTTGCCTAAGAGTTCATTAGGTCCGAACGGGGCCATCTGATAGAGGTTTCGGGGTCTCCTTGTGTTTGCAACGCGACTTCGACCCAGATGCTTTGTGGTTTTTGATGCTTGAGCGCATCGCTCACCGAACACTTAACATGTGACAGCTTTGACCAAAAAGCGTGTCAACAAATCTCTATTGGAAATTAGCACCATTAGAGAATGTACTCATTTGGAAAGGTTAATTTACAACTTAATTAGTATTACTTCAAAAAAATAGTAAATACTAATATATATGGTTAAAATAAGTATACACCGATAGTTTGTAGAATGAATATTATTTTTCATAAAATTGATATATAAAACTAATAGACATATTTTGATATGATAATAAAAGGGTGCATTTTTTACAAGTCCTTATTAACTTTTAAAATATAAAAAAAACCTGGTGATAAAAAGAATATAGAATACATCCCTATTTTAGAAATACCGTTGAAAATATTCCAGTTCTACCCTTACGCAGTACCAAAACTTTCCAACACCGATTAGTACGCATTTCAGCCGTCTTATTCATTAAATTAATCCCTATCTGTTAGACCAAAATCAGGGCCTAACACCCAAATGCAGATCACAGATCACAAAAATGCAGAAAAAAGCAACAACTGAGGACACACAAAGTTTTTATAGTAGTTTGGCTCAAACCAAGCATACGTCCACTTTGTCTCTTCTTAAATCCTAAGAAGTTACAATTACAATTCTCTCGGTTTATACACAAAATCCTTGTGTTTACAATGAAAAGGGGTAAGAAATCATAAGATTATACACGAAATCCTCGTGTTATAATGTCGAGTTTGGCCCCTTTGTTGCTGAAATTGCTTTGCAGAGAGGAATGATGGAAGTTGTGAGGAGTTAGAGCCAAAAGATCACTGAAAATTCCTTCAAATGGTGTATTTATGGTTATAGGAAGGCTTCTGGGAAGTCCGGTTCGTGATAGGGCACGTGGCATCCGATCCGGGAAAGTAGGAGCAGAAGTAGCCATGAGAACATGTCAAGATTTACGCGTGTATCAATAGGTTCGGTGGTTGGTTCGTGGTCATGGGATCGGGTCGTGATGAGGCCTTTACGAACCGAGGTCTGCTCGCGGGCGGTATGGTGAAGCTGGTGTCCATGGTCGGGTCGTGGCAATGGGGATTATGACCCATATATGCTCCACGAGTCAGAGGGGTCTTCACGAGTGGAAGGAGAGGACGAGCCCTAGTCCACGAGCCGAGGGGGGCGATCCAGGTTCCTACTCACGAATCGAGGTGGCGATGCTTCGTCACTTCACCCAAGTGATAACTAGTCCATAATTCCACATGTGTTCACGAAAACGGGCATAACATTCAAACCGTAAATCCGATTGAGTCAAACTAAAGCTCAACCTAAAGCTAATTCAGAGGGCTACAAGAGTTACGGAGCTTAGCTCCGTAATTGCTGTTTTCGGGCCCAGAAGAGGTCATCTGATAGGAGTTTTGGGCCATTTTACGTTGATTTTGTGATTTTGACTAAATTGCTATATGTCTTCGGGCATTGTTTCCATCGCTTGAGCGCGTTGCTATCCAGATATTTCATGTGTGACAACTTTTACCAAAAAGTGTGTCAACACTATCAAACCCTAATTCCACAATTCTTCAAAACCCTAAATCGTTAAATCCCTCTGTAGAATCAAAAGCCGGCGTTCATCAATAAAATCAAGATCGTCCTGTTTTTTTCCAAATTTAGCTGTCGTCGTCATCAAATTACCCGAAATGGCAAGAACGAAGGTATAAATCTAATTGTTTTATTTTGTCTCCTACTTTTGAAACTATCTTCTAATAATAAACTGTATAAAATTAAAAGAATTTTTTTGAATCAGTGTATGCTATTCAAAAGAATTATTGCATGATTAGTAGATGTTAATAAGAAATCTTACAAGATTGTATGATTTTAATAAGAATTATAGCATGACTGTATGTTGTTAGTATGCATTTTTCAACTATTTCTTACACATCAGTATTCATTTGTACGTTAATCATACATGATTGCTTGATTTTTTAATCAGTAATTCTGTATGATTGTATACAAGTATGCAGAATAATTGAATGTTTGAGTGCAGGTATTCAGTGTAGAGGCACGCTGAAATTTAGATACTCAAAAGTGAAAATTACAAAAAGTTGCATTTGTGAATGCATATTTTCAAAAAATGTGAACAAAAAAATGAACGTATTCACCAAAGAGGAATATATACATGCATATAATAAGAAAACTTATATACATTTATATATTTATTAAGGACGTTTGTAATATAAGAAAATATAATTTGTTATGTGTTGGTGAATATTTGAATAATTTAATTTAAATTTCTTGCAGAAATGTATATAATTATCTTCTATATTTGCTTGCTGATTTGCAAATGGGTCCGTTTTCCGCATGTCCCTATTATGTTTCAAAATTAGGCTCACATATGGTCCAAATTTTCATGTAAATTTAGTCCTTATTTTTTGAAAGTACACTAAAAAAAATCACGAAAATTCGTATTTAAATCAAACATGTACTCACCCAAAATATCAGCTCGTAAAAAAAATCAAAAAATGCATCAAAATCATAAAATACAATAAAACAGCGAAAAATGCAGTAATTTGCATCAAATCATGCACATATTTGTAATACTTGCATTCATCTATGCAAGTATTTTCAATTGTTGAATGTGCGTTTGTTTTTTTGCATACATATATGCAAGGCAAACAGATTCTTGCATTGATGTGTGCAACAATCTTCAGGCAAAATTTTCACTTCATATTTTTACATGTAATACTTGCATACATATGTGCAAGTATGTCAAATAGTTGCATACATGTATGCAAGTTTTTTTTTATTTCCGTGAACTTCTGCTAATATTTCCAGATTTTAGATTTTTTTTTTACATTATAATGCATTTTTTTCAAAAAGAAACAGAAAAGGCTAAATAAGAAAAAGGGGGCAAAGTTTACCATTCGTTTCCACCACCTCTTTTTGAGCTGCCGCCCAATTTTTTTGTCTCTTCCAACTTCCAGCGCCTTCCACTTCGCCTTTTCCGTTTTTGCACAAAAAAATGCGCTCTAGCATTAAAAAAAAATTCTAAAATCTGAAAATATTCCCCTCAATCCACGCAAATAAAAAAAAAGTTGCATACATGTATGCAACTATTACTAATAGTTGCATACATGTATGCAACTATTTAAATACAGATGCAAAAAAAATCCACATGCATGTTGAATAGTTGCATATAAATATGCAATTATTCGGAATAGCTGCATACTTGTATGCAGTAATGCGTCGAAAGACCAAGGGCATGGCAATATATGCATACATGTATGCAAATATTTGAAATATGTGCATGTTTTCATGCATTTTACTGCATTTTCCGCTATTTTGTGTATTTTTTGATTTTGACATGTTTATCGATTGTTTTCCACCTGATTTATTTGGCGTGAACTATTTTATTTAATAGTGAATTTTTGTTATTTTTTTATATTTTTAAAAATAGAGACCTGATTTACATGAAAAGTTAGACCGGATGAGAGCCTAATTAAGTTTCGCTTTAGGGATGTGTGCCAAATTTTTACTTTGCAAATATTAATAAAATTATTGTAAGTGTTCATGAATGATTGTAAGATATTGTTATGAATATTTGGAAACATGTTTTGTAACAACCCGTATTTTAATAACATGTTAAATCCATAAATCAAGGCAGAATTAAATTTTAAAATAAGTATCAGGGAAAAACGGTTGCGTCATTGCGTTCGTCTCGAAATTCTGCTTGGAATAGAGTCCAAGTTTTCTAAAACGGTGTCCGTATGATCAACATATGACCCTCCGAAGTTTCAAGGATTTTCAGAACTGAAAAACAGCTCGAATTCGAATTCGAAATTCGAATTCAAACCCCAGCGCAGACTGTGCGGGAATTTTCCTGCCCAGAACCAGGTCAACCTGGGGGTCAACACTATGGTCGACCTCCCAGGAGCCAGGTCGACCTGGGGGTCGACCTAGTGCCGAAATCCAGTTTTGAGCCTGGGTTCATTCTGATGTTTTTGGTCTCGTTTTCAGTCTAGATTCGTTCGCTTAAACCTATATAAACACTTCCCTAACCCCATTCTCTTTACACCATTTTATTCTCTCCTTATGCTGCCTCTGAAATAATTGAAATAAATAAATTAAAATAAAACACGAAGACTATTTCTTGAAGACTACGGCTAGGAATTGCATATTGGGGTTGTTCGACTAGAGCTTCGATTCTGCTTTCTAAATTCTCGATCCGCGCACTGTAAGTTCTAGTTACTTTGAGATTTAAACTTGTTAATTGTAATTTGGACATGAAATAAAGTGAAATTGGACTTAAGTATGATAATCGATTCACATCTATTCTAGTTTCCATCTTGGATCTTGACATTTGGGAATATTGCTATGAAATCAGTTTGGACCTATTCATGTTGTAAATCAAACTCCTTCATGTCCATAGTATTATCATGCCTGTGATGCTGAATCAATCTACTTTTCACAAGTTTGGATTATCACCTTTATCATGACTATCACCTTATTATGCTAGATCAGTAATTCTAATGTTTTGGGACTATTATTCTATATGCCTGTAATGTTATAAGCAATTATCTCAAGCTATGTCATGCTAGATTTATCACCTTGTACTCGCTCTTTTGCCTATCATAGTTTTGATGTTATTCCCTTTTATTTTGGATTTGGATTTACTTGTAATCTAGATCGATTTACGTTTACGAGCGATGGGAATATGATTTGGGTAGATTAGGCAAAACATGAATTGGTTATGAACATGAATCATGAAACTTGACATTAAACTTGACAAGAAACTTGACATGAAACTTGACATGAAACTTTCCATGAAACTTGACATGAAATTTGATCATGGACAAGACACTAGAATGAACATGAAAATGGCCAACTCAAGGCTGGGTTGAGTTTGCAGTGTAATTCTGCCCGGAACCGCCCGGCAAATCCAGTGACTGCAAACAATATGATCCAATGTAGGTAGTTGGTCATATCGCGCTTGAAACCCGAGGTCAGACTGAGTTGTGGTGTAAATCTGCCCGAAACCACCCGGCATATCTAGTGGCCAGAACAACAGGTCTGATGTGAGAGGTTTGGTGCATTAATGAATTAATGCCACATGATAGGGTTAAGTCATGAACATGAAAGGCAACACTTAACCAACTTGACACATGATTAGTGGGGTTAACTCATGAAATTGAAAGACAACACTTAACCAACTTGACATACTAGACTGATAAGGGTTAATACACGAATTTAAATGACAACACTTAACCTGTTGGACGGAAACCCTAGTTACGCGGTCCATTTCAGCAGTAATCCACTTAGATGTATCATGGTACCCTAGAACTAGGCAGGGTGAGGCACGATTACAGGGCTGATTGTAAGCGAACAAAACGTCGGCTGAGTTGGTGCGCCAGTGTAGGTTCAGGCGGACTAAGGCCGTGCACGTAGTCTGGAGTTGAAGAAGCAGGCATTTGGCATCAGTAGGTTTACACTGTGCATGCTTGATTTGTGTCGGTGGTTGGAACCCTAGGGCTAGATACACCCTATGGTGGACCTAACAGAGGTGACTACATTCGTGATTGTGCCGTATGACACAGACACACGACGAGCTAGAACTTGTAGGTAGCCGATCGATTAATGGATCGTTCCATAGGACCCCGAAATGGGTCGTTTCATGATATTGGCCAAGGGATCATTTCATGGTTAATATATGACATGGGTTTGGGATACTAGTACGGTTGGTGCAGCGAATCTTGAACATGCGATGCTATACTTGATTTATACTTGATTAATCATGTTATCTTAGTCTATCTTGCCCATCCTGATAGCATCCTCATGTTTACTTTCAGTTTATACATGTCATGTTACCTTTACCTGTTTTTATGCTGAAAGTCACTAGGACTTACCAGTCTTTATGACTGACCCGTTTTCTTTCGCCTCTTTTTCTTGCGTTCCCCCCAGGTTCTCAGAGAGGAAACTCTAGCACTTAGCTTGGATTTCTCTTGCTTTTGGTTCAGCTCATGTACGGTTTGATCTTGAGCTCTTCTATGGCTGCATTTCTGCTATCTTGGGGAATTATACTATTTTTGTTGTTTTAAGCTTTTATGCTTCTTTATTTATGCAAGACATAATTTGTTGTAATGGAAAATGATGACTTTGGCTATTTGGTACTTTGGATGAAAAAGGCTTTGACTATTTTGAAAGTAATGAAATTTATCTTCTTCCGCTGTTTTCTTTATGTCTGTCTTGTAATATTTCTGTGATTGTTTACCTTGATAGCGCTCCTCCGAAACTAGTGCATCTCCTTTGTGAGTGACCCTAACGGAATTGGGGTGTTACACTTGGTATTAGAGCAGAAGGTTGCCAGACTGGGCAAAAGTTTTTAAAACCTTCTAAATCTATTTTCAAAACCATTTACAAAGAAACATTTTTCAAGAAAAGTTTTGTTTTATTTAAAGGCTATTCCCGAAAAGTCATTAGCACTATCCTTTGTTTCCTCGTTTTGAATCTCTTCTTTTTCATTTCAGCATGTCTGGGAATCTTAACCTTCCAGAGGATGTGCCAATACCTGGCTAGGTTAGGAGGTACTTAGAGGCTAGGGCCAACGATGCAGGCCCAGCAGATATTCCTCCTCCTCCTTGTGCAAATGCTTTCTCAAAGATCTATAGAGATTTTAGGGCCATGGGTGGAAAGGATTTCAAGGGAACTGAATCATTCGTAGAAGCGAGGAACTGGCTCAAAGAAACTAAGGATATGTTCGTTATCTTCAAGGTGGACGATAAGCAGAAGGTACAGTTGGCAGTATGGTTGCTCAAAGACGAAGCTTCCTATTGGTAGGAAGTCACTAACGCTGAAAGACCTATTGACACATGGATGGATTTTAGGATAAGGTTTGAGATGAAATTTCTCTCACAAGCTGAACGAAGTCTACAGCTGGAAAAGTTCTTATCTCTTAAGCAAGGAAGTATGACGGTCAAAAAGTACGTCAATCAATTCAATCAGCTGTCCCGGGTTGGACTGGACTTAGTGAATACTCCTCATAAGAAGGCTCTCCATTTTGTCAAGGGATTGAATGAGCCACTTCATAGCTTGTCTATGACCCACATACCTATGGGGGCTACTTACGAAAGGTTAGTAGACATGGCACTCTTAAGTGAGGAAGACATGGGCAAGAATGAGGCAAAAGCAAAAGTGCCTCAAGATAAGAAGGGGGAAGGGTCACAGAACAAGAATGCTTATCCAAAGAAAGGCAGGAAGAATAACAAACCCCATGAAAAGGGGAAGCGTAATTTCTGTGGCATTTCTGGACATCTGGTCAAAGACTGCAGGAAGAAGAAAAGGAAGATGGGTGGCTGTTTCCATTATGGTGAGACAGGACACATGGCTAGGGCCTGCCCAAGGAAGCAAGGGCAGGGAGCTAGACCTTCTTCTGGAGGACAAGACCACGCTCTCACGGTACCTCCAAGAACGAGGTAGAAATATTTCTGTCGAAAGTTTAGTCTATCTTTTTGATCATGTTGTTTGAACCTTGTTTGATTCTGGCTCATCTCATACTTTTATTTCTTCTAATATTGTTGAAACTTTACACCTAAGTACTAGTCTAGTTGAGGATTCTGTTATTGTTTCAAATCCAATTGGTGGCTCCACTCATTTATTTATGGTTTGTGTGGATTTGAGGATTTCTATCTTGAGCGTAGAATTCACGTGTAATGCTTATGTTCTCGGATTTATGGGATACAGTTTGATTCTAGGCATGGATTGGCTGTCCAATAATGGAGCCATCTCTATTGTGAACGAAATGTAGTTAGACTCGTGACTCGCCTTGGTAATACCCTTGAAACTTCTTGTAACCATATGGGTCCTGTCATGTTATGTTATCAAGTATCTCTTGACTCGTCTATCAATGATTTGCAATCAGTAAGGGTATTCCGAGAATATCCCGATGTCTTTGATGAGGTTAAGGGGTTACCCCCTAAACGCGAGATAGATTTCCGTATATATCTTGTTGATAATGCTAAGCCAGTTGCATTGCCCGTTAGATACATGGCCCCGCGAGAGAGAAAAGAGCTTAGTAAGCAAGTTAAGGAGTTGCTTGAGAAAAATTCCATTAGGCGAAGCATTTCTGAATGGGGTGCTCCGGTGGTATTCGCTACTAAGGCGGATGGTTCACTTAGTTTATGCGTAGATTATCGTGAGTTAAACAAGCTGACTAAGAAGAATAGGCACCCACTACCGTCGATGACTTGTTCGACCAGCTTGTAGGAGCGTCTGTTTTCTCTCAACTCGATCTAGCTACAGGATTACATCAACTTAGAGTGACTGAGGATAGCATTGACGAGAATGCGTTTAGGACTTCGGATGGTTTCTTTGAATGGCTCGTCATGCCATTTTGTTTGACGAATGCGCCCGCGTACTTCGTAGACTTGATGAGTAGGGTGTTTAGGGAGTTCCTTAACAAGTTTGTGGTGGCCTTCGTGGATGATATTTTGATCTTCTCAAAGGATGAGGAAGAACATGCTAGACATCTCGAGGAAGTCATGGATACGCTTAGAGCACACGAGTTAAAGGCTAAGTTCTCCAATTGTCATTTTTAGAGAAACGAAGTTCGGTTTCTTGGACATGTAGTTTCTAAGCAAGGTATAGCTGTGGACCCCGAAAAGGTAGTTGCGGTGCAAGACTGGAAAGTTCCTAAGAATGCAACGCAAGTGAGAAGCTTTCCCGGTTTGGCGGGCTACTATAGGAAGTTCGTTAAGGACTTTGCTAAGATTTTAGCCCCTCTTACTAGGTTAACGAAGAAGAATCTAGCTTTTGCATGGGACATAGAGTGTGACGTTGCTTTTCAAAGGCTTAAGAGAGCCCTTACCACAGCTCCAGTTTTGGCATTACCCGTTGGAGGTAAGATGTTTACGGTGTACACAGACGCGTGCGGCACGGGATTAGGCGCTGTCTTAATGCAAGAAGGGAAAGTAATATGCTACGGGGGTAGACAACTTAAAGTTCATGAGAAAAACTATCCCACACATGACTTGGAATTGGCCGCGATTGTTTTTGTGCTTAAGTCTTGGCGCCACTATCTTCTTGGCGAGAAGTTCGAGTTGTACACTGATCACAAATCGCTTAAGTACCTCTTTTCGCAAAAAGATTTGAATCTAAGGCAACAGAGGTGGATGAAATTCTTGGCATTGCATGACTTTGATATAGCTTATACCCCTGGCAAGGGTAACGTGGTGGCGGATGCGCTAAGTTGGAAAAGGTTGACTTTGAGTCCTTTGTTTGTTGAAAGGAAAAGTCTAGAGTTTATAGCAACCTTTGATTTCACACCTATAGTTGAGTCGTTGGCTAGCACGTTAGCATCTCTTGAGTTAAGGCCTACGCTTCTAGACCAAGTAGGAACTTCACAGAAGGAAGACCCACAGATAGTCGAGATCATGGACAAGTTGATTATCGGTGAGATGTCAAGCCACCTCAGTAGGTATGCCATAGATGACAAGGGATAGCTAAGGCATGATGGTAGACTATGTGTCCAACAAGTGAGAGACTTAGTAAAGAGAGTTCTCGAAGAGGCGCATCAATCGAAGATGACTATACATCCCGGAGAGGATAAAATGTACAAGGATATGAAGCGCACTTTCATTTGGAACGGGATGAAAAAGGACGTGGCGGAATTCCTGTTTCTAAGTGCATGGTGTGCCAACAAGTAAAGGCCGAGTCGAAAAAGCACGGTGGGCTATTGCATCCTTTTGAGATTCCGCAGTGGAAATGGGAGAGTGTCTCGATGGATTTCGTGGATGGATTGCCTAGGTTAAGGAATGGCAATACTAGCATATGGGTTATCATAGATAGACTTACGAAGAGCGCTCACTTCATTCATGTGAAGAGCGCGAGGACCGCATCATAGCTAGCGTCTATATACCTTCGAGAAATAGTACGGTTGCACGGAGTTCCTTCTAGTATAGTTAGCGATCTTGACCCGATTTTCACTAGCGAATTTTGGAATAGTTTACAAGAAGCAATGGGTACACGACTATGTTTATGCACGGCCTATCACCTACAGACGGATGGACAAACCGAAAGGGTGAATAGGATACTAGAGGATCTTTTGAGACTATGCATTCTTGACTTTGGTGGTACTTAGGAAGATCACCTACCTGTCGTTGAATTCGCGTATAATAATAGTTACCAAGCTAGCATAGGAATGGCACCATTCGAAGCTTTATACACAAGACCCTGCAAGTCACCAACTTGTTGGTGGGAGTCGACGGACAAGCTCATACTTGGACCCGACATGATAAGGGACACTTCCAATAAGGTTGAGTTGATATGAAGACGGATGAAAACGGCCCAAGATAGACAGAAATCCTATGCGGACAAGAGAAGGACAGACCTAAAGTTCGTAGTCGGAGATATGATCTTTATATAAGTTTCTCCTTTACACAATGTGGTTCTCTTTGGAGCGGTTGGAAAGTTAGCACCGAGGTTCGTAGGACCGTTCCCTATCATCGAGATGATTGGACAGATGGCCTATAAGGTAGAATTACCCGAGAAGTTGGCCGGAGTACACAATGTCTTTCATGTTTCGCATCTCCGAAAGTGCTTACATGAGTCTACCGAAGTGGTTGAGCCAAGCATTCTTGAAGGTGTAGAAGTGGAAAGAGAAGAAACATTGAGGAGTTCCGATCCGTATCTTAGGAATGGAGATCAAGAAGCTAAGGAATCGAGAAGTCAAGCTAGTTAAAGTACAGTGGAGTGAAGCCCAAGAAGACACAACTTGGGAAACCGAAGAGAAGATACGCACGCTATACCCAATTCCTTTTGAGGGTACATTCTCGATCTCTTTTTCCTGTAAGTTTACATACCTTCGTATAATGTACATGCTTTTGCTATCCATGTTTATCTCGTTATCTTCTTGATCCTATCTTGAGAACCTTTGGTAGAACCCTTTTGGATGTAAACATGTGATTGAAACATGTTATGGTTGATTATTGCAAGTGGTTGCTCGTGGTTGCATAACACACATTAGGCACTAGATAGGCTCAGTCACATTTTTCATGTTGCATATGCATGAGTGCTCATACTTGTACATAGATGGAAACTTGATATGCTATCATTCGGATGTTGCATATAAATGACTGTTTGTGCACTCTTGTAGAGATTATAAAGTATGTTAGGAATTTGCATACATGTTGGACTCATTACACTAACATAATTTGCATTAAGGAGGTCTACTGAAACAGTAACAACCTGATCTTTTGCATTAGATAAGTACATATACACACACTCTTGCACAAGTTCATTCAACATTAGAAATCTTTTAAGGACAATGGTTGCTTGTGGATGATGGTTAAGTAGATGGATGATTGGATGATAGGATGCATTCTTCTTAACTTGAAGATTTCGGGGATAAAATCCTTTAAGAAGGGGAGAATGTAACAACCCGTATTTTTATAACATGTTCAAACCCTAAATCAAGGCAGAATTAAATTTTAAAATAAGAATCAGGGAAAACGGGTTGCACCATTGTTTTTGTCTCAAAATTCTGATGGGAATAGAGTCCTAATTTTTGAAAAACTGAGTCCGTATGACCAAGATATGACCCCCCGTAGTTTCAAGTATTTTCAGAACCGAAAAACAGCTCGAATTCGAATTCAAATCCCAGCGTAGACTGGGGGGGGGGGGGGATTTTCCCGCTGAGGACCAGGTCGACCTGGGGGTCGACACAATGGTCGACCTCCCCGGGGCCAGGTTGACCTTATGGTCGACCTGGTGCCGAAACCCAAGTTTGAACCTGGGTTCATTCTGATGTTTTTGGTCTCGTTTTCAGTCTAAATCCGTTCGCCTAAACCTATATAAACAGCCCCTACCTCCGTTCTCTTTACACCATTTTATTCTCTCCTTATGTTGCCTCTAAAATAATTGAAATAAATAAATTAAAATAAAACACGAAGACTATTTCTTGAAGACTACGGCTAGGAATTGCATATTAGGGTTGTTCGACTAGAGCTTCGATTCTGCTTTATAAATTCTCGATCCGTGCACTGTAAGTTTTAGTTACTTTGAGATTTAAACTTGTTAATTGTAATTTGGACATGAGATAAAGTGAAATTGGACTTAAGTATGATAATCGATTCACATCTATTCTAGTTTCCATCTTGGATCTTGACATTTGGGAATATTGCTATGAAATCAGTTTGGACCTATTCATGTTGTAAATCAAACTCCTTCATGTCCATAGTATTATCATGCCTGTGATGTTGAATCAATCTACTTTTCACAAGTTTGGATTATCACCTTTATCATGACTATCACCTTATTATGCTAGATCTGTAATCCTAATGTTTTGGGACTATTATTCTATATGCCAGTGATGTTATAACCAAATATCTTAAGCTATATCATGCTAGATTTATCACCTTGTGCTCGTTCTTTTGCCCATCATAGTTTTGATGTTATTCCCTTTTATTTTGGATTTGGATTTACTTGTAATCTAGATCAATTCACGTTTACGTGCGATGGGAATACGATTTGGGTAGATTAGGCAAAACGTGAATTGGTTATGAACATGAATCATGAAACTTGACAAGAAACTTGACATGAAACTTTCCATGAAACTTGACACGAACTTGACATGAAATTTGAACATGGACATGACACTAGAATGAACTTGAAAATGGCCAACTCGAGGCTAGTTTGAGTTTGCAGTGTAATTATGCCCAGAACCGCTCGGCAAATCCAGTGACTGCAAACAATAGGATCCATTGTGGGTAGATGGTCATATCGCGCTTGAAACTCGAGGTCAGACTGAGGTGTGGTGTAAATCTACCCGGAATCGCCCGTCATATCCAGTGCCCATAACAACAGGTCTGATGTGAGAGGTTGGGGTTCATTAATGAATTAATGCCACATGATAGGGTTAAGTCATGAACATGAAAGACAACACTTAACCAACTTGACACATGATTAGTGGGGTTAAGTCATGAAATTGAAAGACAACACTTAACCAACTTGACATACTAGACTGATAAGGGTTAAGTCACGAATTTAAATGACAACACTTAACCTGTTGGATGGAAACCCTAGATACGTGGTCCATTTCAGCAGTAACCCACTTAGATGTATCATGGTACCCTGGAACTAGGCAGGGTGGGGCACGATTACTGGGCCAATTGTAAGTGACCAGAATGACTGTTGAGATGGTGCACCAGTGTAGGTTCAGGCGACTATGGTCGTACACGTAGTCCGGAGTTGAAAAAGCAGGCATTGAGCATCAGTAGGTTTACACTGTGCGTGCTTGATTCGTGTCAGTGGTTGGCACCCTAGGGCTTGATACACCCTATGGTGGACCTACAGAGGTGACTACATTCGTGATAGGGCCGTATGACATAGACACACGATGAGCTAGAACTTGTAGGGAGCCGATTGATTAATGGATCGTTCCGTAGGACCCCAAAATACATTTCATGATATTGGGCCAAGGTATCATTTCATGGTTAATATATGACATGAGTTTGGGATACTAGTACAGTTGGTGCAGCGAATCTTGAACATGCGATACTATACTTGATATATACTTGATTTATCATGTTATCTTAGTCTATCTTGCCCATCCTGACAGCATTCTTATGTTTACTATCAGTTTATACATGTCATGTTATCTTTTCTTGTTTTTATGCTGAAAGTCGCAAGGACTTACCAGTCTTTATGACTGACCCATTTTCTTTCGCCTCTTTTTCTTTCGTTCCCCCCAGGTTCTCAGGGAGGAAACTCTAGCACTTAGCTTGGATTTCTCTTGCTTTCGGTTCAGCTCATGTACAATTTGATCTTGAGCTCTGCTATGCCTGCATTTCTGCTATCTTAGGGAATTATGCTATTTTTGCTGTTTTAAGCTTTTATGCTTCTTTATTTATGCAAAAAAGAATTTTTTGTAATGGAAAATATTGACTTTGGCTATTTGGTACTTTGGATGAAAAAGGCTTTGACTATTATGAAATTAATGAAATTTATCTTCTTCTGCTATTTTCTTTATGTCTGTCTTGTAATATTTCTGTGATTGTTTACCTCGATAACGCTCCTCCAAAACAAGTGCATTCCCTTTGTGAGTGACCCTAGCGGAGATTGGACGTTGCATGTTTGATTGTGGTCAGAATGCTCAAACACTTGTGGAAAACAATTCATAATAAATGAGCACTAATGTGCATTTATTCTGAATACCTGCACTGTAGTGTGCATTTTTATGCTTTTTAGCACAATTCTGTGTTGTTATTCCGATTTTTTTTTTTATAGTTGTGAGCTTATGTCCGTAATATTTGCATACTTGTGTAATTCTATATTATATAGTAGCACACCTGTGTGTTATTATTAAAAATACATGCTTTGTTTGCTATTATTAGTAAAATTTGCACACTTATGTGTAATTATGAAGATTATTTGCACATGTTTGAGTATGTACCAACAATATATGCGAACTTTTGTACTGTTATTCAAAATACATGAACACTTGCGTGACATTAGGCATAATACTTGCAGACTGGTACACATATATTTAGAACAGTTTGAAACCTTTTGCTAATAACTTTCTAATCCTTTTTACAGGTATCTATGGCGGAACATGATCCTATATGAGATGTTAAAAAAGAGAGAGCGTTAGTAATTACTGAACAGGCGTCTAAATCTCAACAATTGGTGAAAGAAGGAAAAATCGAAGAAGTACGGAGGAATCCCAAAAAGGATAGTGTGTATAGGAATAATCTTAAGGCATTCATCGAACTGATAGAGAAATTAAAGAAAGATGATCCTTATACGTATAAGCATTTTGTATTTCTTGAAAGTATAATGTTGTGAACTTTTACGTGCTGTTATAAATTTAGTTCAATTTTTTAATATTAATTATGTATTTGTTACAGTTATTTTTTTTTGAGAAATACTATGTATGCAATCATTCTATATAGTTAGATAGAAGTATGCAAATATTGTGTATAGTTGCATAGATGTATGCAATGATACTGAATATCTGTATCAACTTTGCTAGTATATTGCATAGATGAATAAATGATTGAAAAAAATTCATAGAAGCTACATACAGGTACGAAATTATTCTTGTAAATGGATAATGAACACAAGTATTATTCATTGTTGCATAGAAGTATGCAACTATTCTCTTTATTTGCATGCAGATATTCAAAATTTGTCGGGTATGCTTACTCTGTTTTAACTTTGTCTACTTTTTCCCCTTTTAGTTCTGAATTTTTTAATTTAATCAGTTGATTCTACAGTTTTAATTTTGTTATTTATTCCTATAATTTTATGAAGTTTAGTTCTTACTTAGTATTTAAAAAAAAAAAAACGTCTTCAGAAGTAATGTTGCAAATATATGCTGTTACATCAGGAATTATATTGAAAACATGCATATAAATATGCAAACTATTACGAATAATTGTACACACGACAGCATCAATTCATAATTTCATGTAAATTAGAAGAACTTAATTCAGTTCACAAAATAAAAAGGTAATTCAGTTTACACACTACATAATCATGCACACGTAGTTCAAAAAACAAAATAGCAGTCAACATTTTATAACAAATACAAACACCCCTTTCTTCCATTTTAATTTCTTCATCTCTAATGATTTCTTTGTCCTCACTTCTCTGCTTCATTATGTTAATAACAAACATGCACCAATATTTGCAGGACCACTGTTTAAAAAAACATTAATCAGCCTTATATGCATGTATTCAAATAAATTACAGAAACATGGACATATAATTATAACTAGATGCATACATATATGCAAATAACTGTTATATCTGCATATTTATATGAAATTTTTTAGAATATTCGCACATATTTTATTAAAAAATTTATCTAGAACACTTGTAATATGCATATATTAAGAATATATTCATATATGTATGCAACTAATCATCAAACACGCAAATAAACAGAAAATCAAAGGAGCTGAATATTTGTATGCATATATACAGAAAATATGCATACTTCTACGCAACTTTTTTGAGTACATCCAAACACATATTATACCAATAGTTGCATTTTTATATGCTCATATTCACAATATATGCATATTATTATGCATATATGCAGAATAGATGAAAATATATGTAGACAAATTAACTTGTACAGTTGAACAATCAGCAACAAAAATAAAACTTTATAAAATAATTAAACTGTCCATCAATAAAACAAGCCAATTAAACTAATACAAAATAATGAATTGGCTGTAAAATTAGCAATAAAAAATATCCATTGATAATATAGGACATTTAAATAATTCAGAATAATGAATCAACAAAAAACGATTGCAAAATGAAATCTGTATACCAAAAACAATATTAGAAAAATTTACCTATCACCCGCAAGAAGAAAAAATTAGAACGATTTCAACTGGAAATCCATATACCAAAAAACGATTTCAAAACGAAATCATGTAAAAAATATAAATCACCTGGAAGAAGAAACTTCAATTTTTTAAATGAAGGATCGATCAAATTAACTCTCTAAAGAAATTGTTGAGATTGTTAGATGGAAAGAATTTTGAAACCATTAGAACAATGATGGCGTAGCCATTAACACAGAAATATACGATGATGAAAAAATTAGGTGGATGAAATGTATAATAGATCACGTTAATTACGCCATAATTTGGGTAAATCTGCAATTCAGGAAAAGAAAATGCGGATATTTAAAAATAGGGATGAAATTTACATGTAATTAAAGGAGAGGATGTGAGCCTAATTAAGTTTACTTTTATGAATGTGAGCCTAATTTTCACATAATAAATTGGTACTAATATACAATGGTAGTTTTATAGAGATATAAATAGTTATAATATGTACGGATAATGAATATTTCATCTTTTTTACGAAATGAAAGTCAGACTAATAAGTACTACACTTCTCCGTTAGTACTTGATTTTGTACCCATAAGTCTTATCTTTGTTATCAGTTATTTCTGTATTTCATTATTTTTCTTACTACCCTTTTGCTAGAAATACATTCCCTTCTATGTAAAAAAGGTTTATCCCCAAAATTTCAACATCACAGTTGACCCGTTTGGGAATAATATATCTTTAGTTTCCTTCACTATTTTTATCATTATTGTTTGGACTTTGATATAAAGGTCTTGCATTCATGATTTATTTTACAGACATAAAGGCTATAAATATTCAGTAATGTTTTCCATGAAAGGATAATATGTATAAGAAAACGTAAACCAAACTCTATGTTTAAAGGTGAAAATATGCACTAGCAAATTCATTTTGTATAATTGGAAAGCGTATCCATTTAATTTTAAGGGATATGTTGATTATGAAAGATAATGAATTTTTTTTTAAAGCTTCAAACAAAGTATTACATCATTTTCTTCTGCAAAGAACTTAATTTACTTATCTTATTCGACTTATTAGCTTATGAGTAGAAATGAATATTGGTAATTTTCATTGTTGTTCTCATTGATGATGATAGTATATTAACTCTGATCCACTTTTAGTTTCTTATTTCTATTTATGGCATCAACTGTTTTCCAGTTTTCCATTCTTCCTATTAAGACAATATACATATAAAGGATCTCATGTTTTTTATTCTTCCATACTAAGGTGTGAAAACAAGGGATTTACTGCAATATGTGTTACCATCAAAAGGCTATATTTCATTTAAAATGAAAAAAGTTAAGTCTTCTGTATATAACTACTCAATCATTTTGCTGACATTTCCATGTTATATCATTTTCAGGATACCAATAGAATTTGGGTCCTTTGACAAACTCACCATACATTCTATCTATATATTGCTTATATTGGAAAGGAGAATTCACCATCTTCTTTGATCAATACGTGTAGTGAAATTTTTTATAAACCTTTCTCCTTTTAATAAAGGTTGCATTTGACACCATTATTCTCCTCGACCCACGTACCCAACTTCATAAACTCTGAAGAAAAACATAAATCTAATTGTGCAAACTGAAAGGATTAGTGGACGACTTATAGAAGAATTACTTATCACCAGTTCACTTCAACATGTGATGTAGCAACGGAAGGAACAACAAATCCTAATCTTCTAATTGTGGTAATTTATGAATCCTTTATCGCGACAATTTTCAACTTTGATTTGGTTGATAGTTATGATTGGGTCTAAAATTTTGAATGTAAAATTGAAACGATGCTCTTCGTATACTATCTTCTCAGATCTACTAATTATACTTTGATCAAAGGTAGAATAGAATGATGTATTATAATTTTCTGTATATGACACATATATCACAAGCAGGGCCGGCTGGAAGCATCGGGTTGCCCTAGGCAAAAACGCGGAGGGAAAAAAATTTCAGTAACACGTTGTCCTAGGCAAGGGGGCGAGGATGGAAAAAAAATCAACAGCAACAAGCGGGGAGGGGAGAAACATAATTAGGGGCAAGCACAAGGATTCGAACTGCAGACCTCAAGCACTGGACCATCCAAGTTGCCAATAATACCAACTGCGCTACAGACGACTGCTGGAAGAAACTGTAGTGACAGTTTGAAAACAAAAACAGCCGATCACCACCACCACTTCCAGCTCCTCCCCGGCTGTTGCCCCTTGGAGGTGGGTTGCCCTATTCGGCGGCCTAGCCCGCCTAGCCCGCCTAGCCCTAAAACCGGGCCTGATCACAAGCCAATTTTTTTGATAGGTAATTGGATTGTTGTCATGCTTTCACAATTGGTCTATGTATGTTTAGTGATTTAACTATGATATTGTGGAATATTAAACTGTCTCATTATTACCTAACCATGGTTTCTCTTTTTGAAATCCAAACCAATGACAGGGTACAATGCAGTACATTGGAAATAATCAAAATATGAATATTTTTATTATTAAATTTCGAATTGTAACGAAATTCCATTCCGCTATTCCAGAATTCGGTTCAAAAATTAATTTTTTTACTTCTTTTGATATTTGGGAATGGAACAAGTTGTTGTTTAATAAATCAAATTAGTAATCTAAGTAGAGTGCGAGTACTAATTGGATGATTGACGTAATTATACTTTAATATGAAATGGACAGTATTAACTTATTATATTGGATGGCCTTAAATCAGGAGCTACAGGATACGTGTATTTTATTTTATATTGTCGACCATTACATAAATATACATACTACTGTTTTTCGTTAAATTTTTATTATTATTTCTCATTTTAGTAAGTCCATCTTTATTAGCTACTCCGTGACACGAAATAAATTCTACTCGGGGGTTGTAAAATGCGGCTATGCCTTTTTATTATTATTATATTTTTGAGTTATTCTCATTAAGAATGCATGGTTATTTCGAGATGTGGATGTACGCCTACAATAAGTCAATTGAGTTATTGCTTGAGCATAAAACAAAATTTAACGTGCCAATATTCAAATATGCAAATTTGAGATTTAGGGAAGATCTTCATTTTCTAACTAGAATATAAGGAGAAATATAGAAAAATTTGTTCTGTATAATACAAATATTCAATTTTATTGACGCTTTTATACTATTCTAAACAACTTACGTTTAATTCAATTTAGTTAATTTGTTCGCATCATGCTTAAATTATAATATTAATATGATCATAATTGAATATTCAAGTTGTTTGATTCTTATATTTTAATTGTTATGCTCATGTACTATTTCGATTTAATTTAATGATGACTAGAATGACATATTTTTGTTCAGATTGTTCTACTTTTTCTGTATTTATTAATTAAATATGAAAGCAAAGAGTAAACTGGTAACGTGACAACTCACCAGTTTATTATGTGAGATAGAAAAGCGATTAAATTTATCACTTCGTCATTTCTTCATTCTTCTCAACTACCAACTTCGTACAAGTACCTGTTTGCAATTCTATTGCCCAAACAACCTGCTAAATATATATAACACAATCGCCCAGCAATTCAATGATATTTATGGATCGAAAGAGTCATTCTTGATTTTTTTTATGTTGAACCTGCTGGTAATATTCCTGTCGTTTGTAGTACATTATTTCAATGCTGATTTGCATTAGTTATACATGCAAATCACGTCTAGAGGGACTCGGTGACCTTATTCCATTTTTTGCACTAACAAAAATGTCCATTATTGGAATTCTTAATTTACTGATGTATGTAGATTGAAATACAAACAAGGATTCGATAAACCAAGTTATAGTATGAATCAACTCTGTTTAGCTTCCAAAAATTCTTTTGCAAATTTTTTTATGTAGAATCCACATTTCGTTATGCTTTTCTTCTTTCCACAACAACATATATATTTCCTAAACAAGAAAAATGTAACACGGTTTGGTTAATAAAATATTGTACATAAATCATTTTTCATGCTTCCTAAAACATATCCCTATACTAAAGTTCCATGAGCCTGGTAGTTGTATCTCATCCTAACCAGACTGTCTACTAATAACTAGGGATTAGATATCAGGAAGATGTTAAATTTAGGTTATACAAAACCATAAATCGATGGGAAATAAATATTTGTTTAATATGTAAATACATGAAGCATTAACTGCATTTGCATGAGATGGAATGAAATAAATGCACACATTAATATCTTCCATCTATGCTTGTAACACCCCACCTCCGCTAGGGTCACTCGCAAAGAAATGCACTAGCTTTAGAGGGGTATTATTGGTAAACATGTACATAAATATTACAAGACAGAACATATATATATAAAACAACGGAAGTAAAACAAATTTCATTACCTTATAAAATAAGGTCTAGAAGCCTTTTACATCAAAATACATCAAAACCTGTCTTGCAATAATAAAGAAGCATAAAACCATTTCATAAATTATTCCCCAAGTAAAACAGTAAAGTAGCCATAGCCAAGAGAAGTCCAAGCCATGCGTGATGACCTTCAAACAGAAGAAGTCCAAACTAACAACAGCATTTCCTCCCTGTAACCTGGGGAGGGGGGGGGGGAGAACTGGAAGACAAGAGGCGAAACAAAACGGGGTCAGTCATAAAGACTGGTAAGCCCTATCTACTATCAGTATATAAACTAGTAAAGTTAACTGGCATGAGGAATTGAGATGAACATAAGTATGATGACAAGATAGATAAGCTAAACCAAAATAACAGGATGAACTACGGTACCAAAATAAACGAGTGTGTCATGATAAACTACGGTGTCAAGATAAATCAAGGTACCACATCGTCAGGTTTCTATCAAGTATACTATCCCAAGGTATTTATCATGTATAACATCCTAAGGTATATATCATGTACATTTGCTCTGCACCGCTCGTACTAGTATCACAACCCGCGTCATGTATTAACTATGAATGTCCTTTGCCCAACGCCACGTAATGGTCCATGTCAACCTAATATATAGCATATGTAGGTTTTCCCAACTCGTATGTTTCTTTCCATGTATAAGCTTAGTCCTTTGCCGTAGGCCATACGGGCTTTTCCATGTAAACGTCTTATCCTTGAAGTTATTTTGGACTGCTACCCTTGATCTAGTTATGTTTTCTTACCATGAACTATCGCGTGTCCACTTAGGATTTATGCCACCTAGGACCACTAGCGATTATGCTACCTAATGAACGTTTCCGTGTCTCGGTTTGGGTTCAGCCACCTAGGGCCACTTGGGATTATGCCACCCGTCAACCGCGCCCTTTATCCCACGTATGTATCGTGAATCGTTTTCCATGTCTAGATGCACATGTTCCTCAATGTGCCATCCGAGTTCCGTGCCAGGGCAAATCAAGAAATACGGGACTCGGTCGGAAGCTTTAAGTCGTCTGCTGATGCAGATATCAAGGTCTGTTTTTGTACCCGTGGCTATGGTCCCACGTGACCCCTCCCTCAACTACTGAAAGGCAATCCAAGAAAAATCATGTATGCGAACTACACTAAGGCCCATCGATGCCCACTTCCAGATAGCCAACCTCACCCATAACTTGATAGCTCGTATATGGTCTTTTGGGAGTTCCCTGCCTTTCCGTACGTACACGATTGACTAAAGATGGTAGGTAGTCGGCGACATGCTATCCCGGGGCAAAATCAAGTATCGTCGACTCCACGCTAATCCATCCCAGCCTTTAGGTCGCTCGCATAGCAACCAAGGCATACTCTTGGCTCTTCTACCGCATACCTTAACCCCTGTGAGGCTGGGTTTCATGGACCACTCGCCACCTCACAGAGGGATACCAAGAGTACCCTCACGTTCCCCGAAGCTTTCACTTCGTCACCCAGTTCGCTGGAGCTTTTATCCTAGTCAGATAACTTGCTCCTCCTCGTATACTAAGCGATGACCTACCGTACCAGGTTACTCATCTCTTTATGAACTAGTCCCATGTCCTTAGCTAAGAATTATTACTTAGTTACCCTTAACTAAGGTTTACCACTTAGCCCCTCTTTCCGCTATCCTTGTTAACTACGATTTCCAACCTAGACCTTTGAGCTAGGGTTTTGTCAAATGGGTTAAGTGTTGTTATCCAAGTTCGTGACTTGACCCGCCTACAAATCATGTCAAGATTGGCTAAGTACTCAAGTTCAAGGCTTAGCCATACAAGTTGGTTAAGTGTACCAAGAAGCTCATGACTTAACCCTATCAAGTCAAATTGGTTAAGTATTTATTTGCCTTAACCCTATCAGATTTTCATGTTAGATTGATTAAGCATGGATTATCTTAATCCCATCAGATTATTGAGTCGGATTGGTTAAGTATGGGTTAGCTTAACCCCATCCACTAATCGTATTACAATGGTTAAGCCTAATCTTAAAAGGTCTTGTGACTTAACCCTTATCAGGTCCACCTATTAGATTGGTTAAGTATAGGTTACTTAACCTCATCAAATCATCACGTATAATTGGTTAGGTATAAGTTACTTAACCCCACTAAATTATCATGTTAAATTGATTAAGTATTGGTTACTTAACCCCATTGAATAACCAAGTTTAGATTGGTTAAGTGTTTAACTTAACCCCATCAAATTCTCGTGTTTAGATTAGTTAAGTATAGATTACTTAACCCCATCTAATTACCGTGTTTAGATTAGTTAAGTGATAGTTACTTAACCCCATCTAATTACCGTGTTTAGATTAGTTAAGTCTTAGTTACTTAACCTCATCTAATTACCGTGTTTAGATTAGTTAAGCGTAAATTACTTAAGCCCATCCCCTAACTGTCTTGTATGGTTAAGTGTCATTAAGAAATCAAGCCCGGTCCCACTTAACCTACCCATTTGTGTCGTATCAGTTAAGTGTCATTAGTCAAATATACTTAACCTTATCATGTGGCATCAATTTAATTAATGCACTCTCAACCTCTCACATTAGACTTTGTTGTGGTTACTAGTTAAGCCGGGCGGGTCCGGGTAGATTTACACCACAACCTAGTCTAACCTCGGGTCTTAAGCGCGACATGACCAACTTCTCACATTAGATCCTATTGTTTGTGGCCACTAGTTAAGCCGGGCGGGTCCGGGTAGATTTATGCTACAAACACAACCCAACCTCGAGTTGGCCATTTTCATGTTTGGTATAGTGTCTTGTTACACTTACAACCCATACGTGTCAAGTTTCCAAGTCCCATGCTCATAGCCAAAGTTACATGTTGTCACGTTTATACCAACTTACCCAAATCATGTTTCATGTCATTAAAGTTTCCCCATAACCTAACCCCAACGCTTTTAAACTCGCATATACATTCACAACAACGCATAATGGATTTAAAGAACGAACTTGGCAAAGGCATGACAAAAAGGGTATAAGGCCACAAGTTAAACATGGTGGAAATGAGGCATAAATGTGCTCACAAACTTGCATGTTACATTGTCAAGCCTCAAAAACATGCATAACATTCAAACTTGGCAAATAGGTCATACATGGTCATAGATGACATGAAATGATGACAAGTAACTCGCATATAACATCACATAAGGGTTATGACTTCATATGCAAGTTAACCTAAAGGTTATGAGGGTTCTCATGTTGCATAATGCAACATTTCAACATAAAGGTTATAGCTTTTAACCCACAAGATCAAGGTAATGACTTTATAGACTTGCATAACATGATAGCATGTATCATACTTAATGATCAAACCCAAACTTGCAACATTCATTTAACTTTATAGTTAATATCTAAGAGTAGGAGGGGGCTTACAATGCTATGAAGGCACAAATCAACATATAAAACAAAGATTGAGACGAAGCCATTCATGCTATCACCCAAAAACCCCAAAAGAACAAGCTCCAAATGAAACCCTTGAGCAAATATCAATAAAAATCCTTGCTTTGAAGAAGAAAGGTTTCAACTTTGGCTTTGAATGAAGCTTATGAGCTCTCATGCAAGATCCTTGCTTTTTGGTCAAGAAAAGGTTGCAACTTTGGCTAGAATGCAACTTATGAACTCTCATACAAACATGAAATCACTCAAATGATCATTGAATCTCTCATGAATGAAGAAAAGAGGCTCCTTTACTTTGAAACTAGCTTAGAACACTTAAGCTATCATGAAGAAGAAGATGGAGGCCATGGGTTGAAGTGGAGGCCATGATGAGGAATCATTTTGGCATAGTTTAGTTGTAGGATCAATTTATGAGGGTTTTAGGAGAGGGTTAGGGGTCTTTTTATAGAAGACTAGGATAGTTTTAGCCATAGGATAAACCCTAGAACCAATCCTAGCCTTTAAAGCATGTCTTGGGGAAGAAGTCACATGTAGGAACCATTTAGGGCCTTTAGATTAAAGCTGAACCATGAGAACCATTCAAATGAAAAATCTGCATTCGAGCGTATCAGCCCACGGGTTGACAGCCAAACACCCTGGTTTAACCCCTAGTCGACCCAGCGGGCTCAGGTCGACCTCAAAAATCGGCCGGTTCGGTTATTCCCCTCTCCCAATTCGCTATTTTGAACATTTTTGCATATTTATTTATTAAATTTTCAATTATATATATATATATATGTATATCAATATAAATATTTCTCTGCGTAAGCCATTTCACTTAATTAAGTATACTTTAATTTGTGAATTTTTATGTTCAAATTACGGGGTGTTACATTCTCCCCTCCTTAAAGGATTTCATCCCCGAAATCTGTAAGTCAAGAAGAACGTATCCTACCAACCAAACAACCATCTACTCAAACCATCAAACACTGGCATCATTGTCCTTAGACGATTTCTAATGCTATATGAACATATGCAGAACGTGTGTGTATATGCTCCTTAGCTAATGCTAATGATCAGGCCTGAATGATCTTTCTAATGCAAAATATGTTTAGTGCCATGAGTCCAACATGTATGCGAATAGTCCTAGTCATATAAGTACTATATGCGTGCACAAACATTCATTCATATGCAACATCTGCATGATAACAAATTCAATTTCATCCATAAACAAGTATAAATACTCGTGCATATGCAACATGAAACGTGACCGCGTCAATCTAGTATCTAATGTGTATTCGCGCATCCACGAGCAACCACTTGCAACCATTTGCAAGTAGTTTCAAATACATGTTTACATCCATAGAGTTCTATCTAAGGTTCCCAAGATAAGATCGAGGAGATAAACAAGACAAACTCCTTACGGGGTTTGTAACAGAAATAGGACCGAGAGGATATCCACCAAGCGATAGCATGCAAGTAAGCTCTACAGGTGAACCAAGGATCAAAGATACACTCTTTAAAAGAGACATGATGCGCGCGTCTGAGCCGCATTTCCACGAACTTAATTCCATTGTGCCTTGACCGCCTTTGACTTCATGGTTTCGTAGCTCCTTGATTCCTATTTCCAAGGTATGAGTCGGAACTCTTTTCACTGTCGCCTCTCGTTCCACTTTCATTTATTCTTTCTCTAGTATACTTGGCTCAACCATATCTACGTACTCATGCTAGCTCTCCAAAATTCACTAGTGAATTCTGGATCTCGTTTACCAATGCCAATTTATGTTACCACGTGCACTTACTAGGGTGATTCCTATAACCCATGCTTAAGCGGAATGAACCATCCGTCTTATTGGCGGTCGTTACTCGATTGGATCAGAGATTTCTGATAAATACATCAAGAGATTCTAGGTAACTAACCATGACAGAACCTAAAAGGTTACACGAGACTTCGAAGGTATTACCAAAGCAAGCCAAGAGTCTGACTGCCCTCTTTTCAAAACCGAGAATGGTATCCCTTACTGGATAACCACTTTACCCCTAGAATCCATCCATAGCTCAACAATAGAAGTATTGCTTCTAATCTCAACACTTGGCATAGACGTTCTCAAATCCAACAAGTCATGAATAAATGGACCGACTCTCCAACCAGATTTTGGGACAAAAACTGGGATCCTCTACCATGCTAGTACTAAGGTGCAGAGACTCAACTATCCAAGCAGACTTAAATGATACGATGGTCAAGACAAAGTCTGGATGGGATGATAGAAAAGAACGACTAAACCTTTACCAGAAACGGTACCATTTCTTTTAGGTACCCTAGAAATGGGAGCGTACAATTGCCCTCTCCGATGATCTTGTCCTTGTCCTCCTTGATGGACTAAGCCATAGCAACAGTTGCTTATCCTTAAGCTCGCGTCCTTTATCCTTGTTCTTATTATCCCTTCTTATAACTTCGGTAACCGGTCTCTCGAGAACTTCCTCCATCGCATGGGAAAACACTTACGTAGCTAGACAAGGATTAGTCGCAGTTAAAACTACTGTGACTCCAGATGGAGGAAAGAAAGGGAAAAGAGATTCGATCAAGGGAACAAAGGATAGTGCTAATGTCTTTTGGGGAATAGCCTTTAAAAACTTTTCTTGAAAAATGCTTCTTTGTAAACGGTTTCTCAAATAATTTTCAGAAGGTTTATAAAAACTTTTGCCCAGTCTGGTAACCTTCTGCTCTGATACCAAATGTAACACCCCACCTCCGCTAGGGTCACTCGCAAAGGAATGCACTAGCTTTAGAGGGGTATTATTGGTAAACATGTACAGAAATATTACAAGACAGAACATATATATATAAAAAACAGCGGAAGTAAAACAAATTTCATTACCTTATAAAATAAGGTCTAAAAGCCTTTTACTTCAAAATACATCAAAACCTGTCTTGCAATAATAAAGAAGCATAAAACCATTTCATAAATTATTTCCCAAGTAAAACAGTAAAGTAGTCATAGCCAAGAGAAGTCCAAGCCATGTGTGATGACCTTCAAACAGAAGAAGTCCAAACTAACAATAGCATTTCCTCCCTGTAACCTGGGGGGGGGGGGGGGGGGGGGACGGAAGACAAGAGGCGAAACAAAACGGGGTCAGTCATAAAGACTGATAAGCCCTATCTACTATCAGTATATAAACTAGTAAAGTTAACTGGCATGAGGAACTGAGATGAACATAAGTATGATGACAAGATAGATAAGCTAAACCAAAATAACAGGATGAACTACGGTACCAAAATAAACGAGTGTGTCATGATAAACTACGGTGTCAAGATAAATCAAGGTACCACATCGTCAGGTTTCTATCAAGTATATTATCCCAAGGTATTTATCATGTACAACATCCTAAGGTATATATCATGTATATTTGCTCTGCACCCCTCGTACTAGTATCCCAACCCGCGTCATGTGTTAACTATGAATGTCCCTTGCCCAACGCCACGTAATGGTCCATGTCAACCTTATATATAGCATATGTAGGTTTTCCCAACTCGTATGTTTCTTTCCATGTATAAGTTTAGTCCTTTGCCGTAGGCCATACGGGCTTTCCCATGTAAACGTCTTATCCTTGAAGTTATTTTGGACTGGTACCCTTGATCTAGTTATGTTTTCTTACCATGAACTATCGCGTGTCCACTTAGGATTTATGCCACCTAGGACCACTAGGGATTATGCTACCTAATGAACGTTTCCGTGTCTCGGTTTGGGTTCAGCCACCTAGGGCCACTAGGGATTATGCCACCCATCAACCGCGCCCTTTATCCCGCGTATGCATCGTGAATCGTTTTCCATGTCTAGATGCACATGTTCCTCAATGTGCCATCCGAGTTCCGTGCCAGGGCAAATCAAGAAATACGGGACTCGGTCGGGAGCTTTAAGTCATCCACTGATGCAGATATCAAGGTCTGTTTTTGTACCCGTGGCTATGGTCCCACGTGACCCCTCCCTCAACTACTGAAAGGCCATCCAAGAAAAATCATGTATGAGAACTACACTAAGGCCCATCGATGCCCACTTCCAGATAGCCAACCTCACCCATAACTTGATAGCTAGTATATGGTCTTTTGGGAGTTTCCTTCCTTTCCGTACGTACACGATTGACTAAAGTTGGTAGGTAGTCGGCGACATGCTATCCCGGGGCAAAATCAAGTATCGTCGACTCCACGCTAATCCATCCCAGTCTTTAGGTCGCCCGCATAACAACCAAGGCATACTCTTGGCTCTTTTACTGCAGACTTTAACCCCTGTGAGGCCGGGTTTCATGGACCACTCGCCACCTCACAGAGGGATACCAAGAGTACCCTCACGTTCCCCGAAGCTTTCACTTCGTCACCCAGTTCACTGGAGCTTTTATCCTAGTCAGATAACTTGCTCCTCCTCGTATACTAAGCGATGACCTACCGTACCAGGTTACTCATCTCTTTATGAACTAGTCCCATGTCCTTGGCTAAGAATTATTACTTAGTTACCCTTAACTAAGGTTTACCACTTAGCCCCTCTTTTCGCTATCCTTGTTAACTACGATTTCCAACCTAGTCCTTTGAGCTAGGGTTTTGTCAAATGGGTTAAGTGTTGTTATCCAAGTTCGTGACTTGACCCGCCTACAAATCATGTCAAGATTGGCTAAGTACTCAAGTTCAAGGCTTAGCCATACAAGTTGGTTAAGTGTACCAAGAAGCTCATGACTTAACCCTATCAAGTCAAATTGGTTAAGTATTTATTTGCCTTAACCCTATCATATTTTCATGTTAGATTGATTAAGCATGGATTATCTTAATCCCATCAGATTATCGAGTCGGATTAGTTAAGTATGGGTGTAACACCCCGCCTCCGCTAGGGTCACTCGCAAAGGAATGCACTAGCTTTAGAGGGGCATTATTGGTAAACATGCACAGAAATATCACAAGACAGAACATATAAAATAGCGGAAGTAAAATCGAACTTTCATAAACATGAATACATAAGGTCTAAAGCCTGTTACATCAGAGTACATCAAAACTTGTCTTGCAATAGTAAAGAAGCATAAAGACTTTTTCATAAATTATTCCCCAAATAAAAACAGTAAAGTAGCCATAGCCAGGAAAAGTCCAAGCCATCCATGATGACCTTCAAGCAGAAGAAGTCCGAACTAAACAACAGTATTTCCTCCCTGTAACCTGGGGGGGAAACAGAAGAAAAGAGGTGAAACAAAACGGGTCAGTCAAAAAGACTGAGTAAGCCCTATCTACTATTAGTATAAAAACTAGTAAAGTTAACTGACATGAGAAACTGAGATGAACATAAGCATGATAACAAGATAGATAGGCTAAATCAAAATAACAGGATGAACTACTGAACTCAGGTAAACTAAGGTGTCATGATAAATTACGATGTCAAGATAAAACAAGGTATCACATCGTCAGGTTTCTATCAAGTATAATATCCCCAAGATATCTATCACGTATAACGTCCCATGGCATCTATCCTGTATATCCGCTTTGCACCTACCGTACTAGTATCCCAACTGTATTACGTGTTATCCGTGAATGACCCTTACTCAAAAGTCGTGTAATGGTCCATGTCAACCTAATATGCCGCATATATAGGTTACTCAACTCATATGTTTCTTTCCATGTATAAGTTCAGTCCTTTGCCGTAGGCTGTACGGGCTTTCCCATGTAAACGGTTTATCCTTGAAGTTGTTTTGGACTGCAACCCTTGATCTAGTTGTGTTTCCTTACCATGAACTATCGCGCGTCCACTTAGGATTTATGCCACCTAGGACCGCTAGGGATTATGCTACCTAATGAACGTTTCCGTGTCTCGGTTTGGGTTTTGGCCACCTAGGACCACTAGGGATTACGCCACCCGTCAACCGCGCCCTTGATCCTACGTATGTATCGTGAATCGTTTTCCATGTCTAGATGCACATGTTCCCTAATGTGCCATCCGAGTTCCGTGCCAGGGCAAATCAAGAAATACGGAACTCGGTCGGGAGCTTTAAATCGTCTGCCGATGCAGATATCAAGGTCTGTTTTTGTACCCGTGGCTATGGTCCCACGTGACCCCTCCCTCAACTACTGAAAGGCAATCCCAGAAAAATCATGTATAAGAACCACTCCATGGCCCCACTATAGCCCACTTCCCTGCGGGCCAACCTCACCCATGACTCGATAGCAAGCACATGGTCTGTTGGGGGTTCTCTGCCTTTCCGTACGTACATGATTGACTAAAGATGGTAGGTAGTCGGCGATGTGCTATCCAGGGCAAAAACCAAGAATCGTCGACTCCACGCTAATCCATCCCAGTCTTTAGGTCGCTCGCATAGCAACCAAGGCATACTCTTGGTCCTTCTAACGCAGACCTTAACCTCTCATGGGCCTAGTATGATTACCTGGCAGCCCACAGAGGGATCCCAAGAATATCCTCACGTCCCCCGAAGCTTCCACTTCGGCACCCAGTGCGCTGGAGCTTTTATCCGAGTCAGATAACTTGCTCCCCCTCGTATACTAAGCGATGACCTACCGTATCAGGTTACTCATCGTTTTGTGAATTAGTCCTATGTCCTTAGCTAAGAATTATTACTTAGTTACCCTTAACTAAGGTTTACCACTTAGCTTCCTTTCCCGTTATCCTTGATCAACCACGAGTCTCTACCTAATTGTAACAACCCGTAAAATCAGGGCCAGTTTAAAATTTTTATTTTGGCAATTTTGGCGAATTTTGATTATTTAAAATAGATTATTTTAAATAATATCGACGAGAAATTTATTTTGAATATATTCGAACGTATATATTTATACGCGCCGTAGTTAGAATATATAATATTTATATATAATTATAAAAGGAATTGAAAATGGCGCGGTAGTTCGATAATTCGATTTCAAACTTCAATTGAATGTACCGGGTGCAAAACAATCCGGATTTTAGTGAAACCAAAAATAATGGAATCTAATAGTGAATATCTTTCCAACGAATCCGAAAAATCAAGATTTCATATCGGGAATCAAAAGATATGTCCAGTTGAAAATTCTGAATAGTCGCTATGGAATTCAGGCCCTTAAAAATGGACATTTTGCAAACGACCTCGGATTTTGACGAAACCAGTTTTGATGGATCCGCAGTGTCAAGTAATTGCTAGATTCCAAATTTCATAATTTTTCGAATCGATATGTGAGCGTGGTAAAGGAAAACGCGTTTGACCGGTTTCAGTTGATTTTAATCGACTGGAAATTGGCCATTTTTCAAACGGCCTCAGAATTCGACGAAATTAGTTTTGTTAGGACCGTATCGTCAATACGAAGCTAGAAAATATTTTTCTGCAATTTATAGAGTTAGCATGTGACCCCGGTATTTTGAAATGTACGTTTAAAATTCAATATACTGATTTAAAAGTAAATTAAACGGAAACTGATTGAAACGATTGAATCAGCTTGCGACACATATCCCATTGTGCTCGGAATGGGGGTAGAACGCTAAGGACGACAGGCGGTGGGCCTCGTTTCGAGGTCATATGTAAAAGTCAACCCTTTTTGCCAAATATAATAATTAAATAAAAAAAAAAAAATTAAACTTTTCCCTCCTATACCTCTGGCCCCCCCCCCCCCGAATTCATTTATACAGAAATATAAAAAAAAAAAAAAACCCTAACCTAGACATCGCCGACGCCCCCCTCGACGCCGACGAAGACCCCGAAGCCGCCGCCCACGCTAGCCGCACATCCCCTTCTTCCTCCCCCCTCCATCGATCGAAGGCCAGAGCCTCCAGAAGAAACCCCGACACCCGATTAGCCCCCGTTCGAGGCATTGAAACCCGAGCGCCGCCGCCCCACTTCGAGCTCCGTCGATCTGCGAACCCCCACTCCCCCCTGTAAGTTTTTTTCGTTTTGCTATTTTGTTTTTATAAAAGATTTAAACTGTTTTTTTTTATAAGCAGATTTAAACTGTTTTTATAAGCATTTCTAAACTGTTTTTATAAGCATTTCTAAACTGTTTTTATAAGCATTTCTAAACTGTTTTTATAAGCATTTTTAAACGGATTTTATAAGCATTTTTAAATTGATTTTTAAAAGTTTAAAACTGATTTTGTAAAAAAAAGAAAAATTGAATTTTTAAAGAAGTAGAAAAAACTTGAATTTTTAAAGAAGTAGAAAACTTGAATTTTTAAAGAAGTAGAAAAATTGAATTTTTAAAGAAGTAGAAAAAATTGAATTTTTAAAGAAGTAGAAAAAATTGAATTTTTAAAGAAGTAGAAAAAATTGAATTTTTAAAGAAGTAGAAAAAATTGAATTTTTAAAGAAGTAGAAAAACTTGAATTTTTAAAGAAGTAGAAAAAACTTGAATTTTTAAAGAAGTAGAAAAAATTGAATTTTTAAAGAAGTAGAAAAAATTGAATTTTTAAAGAAGTAGAAAAAAATTGAATTTTTAAAGAAGTAGAAAAATATAATCTTTTATATTGTCGAATGAAAAATTCGATTTTTATATATTGAACTTCGAACTAAAAATTCGATTTTTATATATTGAACTTCGAACTAAAAGTTCGATTTTTATATATTGAACTTTGAAGTAAAAATTCGATTTTTATAAATTGAATAGCGAAGTAAAAATTCGATTTTTATATATTGAACTTTGAACTAAAAATTCGATTTTTATATATTGAACTTTGAAATAAAAATTCGATTTTTATATATTGAACATTGAAATAAAAATTCGATTTTTATATATTGAACTTTGAAATAAAAATTCGATTTTTATATATTGAATAGCGAAGTAAAAATTCGATTTTTATAAATTGAATAGCGAAGTAAAAATTCGATTTTTATATATTGAACTTTGAACTAAAAATTCGATTTTTATATATTGAACTTTGAAATAAAAATTCGATTTTTATATATTGAACTTTGAAATAAAAATTCGATTTTTATATATTGAACTTTGAAATAAAAATTCGATTTTTATATATTGAACTTTGAAATAAAAATTCGATTTTTATATATTGAATAGCGAAGTAAAAATGTGATTTTTACGTATGTAGTGAAAGCAGCAACGAAGGTGACAAAAAGGCGAAACGACGAAGACTTCTGCAAATGAAGTGCCGTGGAGCTAGGATAGCTAATAAGTGAGAATTTCTCACCTTTCAATTTATTTTTCTAGTTATATATATATATACTAGGATGCAGACGGTGCTTAGTAGCACCCGACACAATCGTCCACAGACCATGGACTTGTTTGTTTGATTGTTTGGCGATTGATTGCGATATTGGTTTGAATGTGGTTTGTGATGTGAAAAATCGAATCGATAAATTGGTTAGGATTAGACGTGCGCCGTTATAAGGCGAAGGAGTAAGGCTAGGTTAGACACTTACTCCAAATCTTGTGGTTTGCATAATAAAATTGATATGATTGATGTGTGAATGGCGTGGGCCTTCACCAGACCGGGGATAAGGCTAGGCCTCGTCCCGTTTCTAGTATCGTGCCGTTATGCCGCCGAAATTTTCTAAAATAAGTTAGAAAAATAAAAATAGCATTTTATTTAAAGAATGAACCGAATAGAAATTCATAGGTTGGAATAAAATGTTTTATCGTTAAAAATATAATTTTTAACGTGAAGTGAATAAAATAAAATATTCATTTATAAACCGAACGGTTTGTTTATGTACACCTATTTGAATGACATTGATTGGGACGATAAATTTTATACATCGCCCAACTGCACAAATAAAATATGTGTTTGATTGTTTGAAACCCCACACGGGTGTTAGGATGAAATTTGAAGTTCACTCATCCTGATTGATTAAATATGTCGATCGATTGATTGACAGGCTGTTATAAGCGTTGAATATCTATATTTGATGCTTATACAGTGTAGTGCACTTTGATTGTTTGGTGATTGATTGCGATATTGGTTTGAATGTGGTTTGTTCTCGAACTATCCGACGCTTCCCTTTACGGGGAAGTTGCGGGTCTTCACACTAGTTCCTCTAACTAGGGTTGGTCTTATTGGGTTAAGTGTTATCGTTCAAGTCCATGCCTTAACCCGCCCACGAATCACGTCAAGATTGGCTAAGTATTTAAGTTCAAGACTTAGCCCCACAAGTTGGTTAAGTGTACCCAGAGGCTCATGACTTAACCCTATCAGGTCAAATTGGTCAAGTACTAGTTTACCTTAACCCTATCGGATTATCTTGCTAGATTGATTAAGCATAGATTATCTTAATCCCATCAAATTATCGAGTCGGATTGGTTAAGTATATTCTAAAAAGGTCTTGCGACTTAACCTTTTCAGGTCCGCGTATTAGATTGGTTAAGTGTAGGTTACTTAACCTCATCAAATCATCATGTATAATTGGTTAAGTATAAGTTGCTTAACCCCATTAAATTATCACGTTAAGTTGGTTGAGTATTGGTTACTTAACCTCATTGAATTACCAAGTTTAAATTGGTTAAGTGTTTAACTTAACCCCATCGAATTACCGTGTTTAGATTAGTTAAGTGTGGATTACTTAACCTCATCTAATTACCGTGGTTAGATTAGTTAAGCCTTAATTACTTAACCCCATCTAATTACCAAGTCGGATTAGTTAAGTGTAAATTACTTAACCCCATCCCCTAATCATCTTGCATGGTTAAGTGTCATTAAGAAATCAAACCTGATCCCACTTAACCTTATCAAGTTATCATGTTGGATTGATTAAGTATTGGTTAACTTAATCCCCGTCCACTAGCCGTATAAAAATGGTTAAGTGTCATTAGGCAAATCAAATCACTTAACCTACCCAACCTTGTCATATTTTGTTAAGTATCATTAGCCTAATCAATTTACTTAACCCATTCATCCATGTCATATTTGGTTAAGAGTCATTAATCAAATTAACTTAACCCTATCATGTGACATTAATTACTTAATGCACCCCAACCTCTCACATTAGACTTTGTTGTGGTTACTAGTTAAGCCGGTCGGTTCCGGGTAGCTTTACACCACAACTTGGTCTAACCTCGGGTTCAAGCACAACATGACCAACTTCTCACATTGGGTCCTATTGTTTACAACTACTAGTTAGGCCGGTCGGTTCCGGGTAGTTTTACGTTGCAAACTCAACCCAACCTCGAGTTGGCCACACTTATATTATCTAAGTGTCATGTTCATCATGTTTCCAAAACATGTTACAAGTTTTTCAAGCATTTGGGTAGACCTAACTTAATAGGTAAATTCCCAAGCTTTTGTTTTTATGCATACTTACATGTCAACTTCCATGTTATATTTCAAGCCATGTTTTCAAGTTGTATTTTCATGTCATTAGAAATTACCCATAACATAACCCAACGCTTTTAAACTCGCATATACGTTCGCAACAACGTAATGGATTAAAAGAAGAGACTTGGCAAAGGAATGACAAAAATGGGTATTAAGCCACAAGTTAATCATGGTGGCAAATGAGGCACAAATGTGTTCATTAGCTTGCATGTTACATTCTTAAGCCTCAAAAGCATGCATAAACCCAAACTTGGCACATAAGCGAATCATGGTGACAAAAGACATGGAATGATGGCTAGAAACTCGCATATATCATCATATAAGGATTATGACTTCATATGCAAGTTGACATAATGATTATGAAGGTTCTCATGTTGCATAATGCAACATTTCAACATAAAGGTTGTAGCTTTTAGCTCATAAGATCAAGATAATGACTTCATAAACTTGCATGACATGATAGCATATATCATTCCCAATGATCAAAACCCAAACTTGCAACATGAACATTTAACTTCATAGTTAATATCTAAGAGTAGGGAAGGGCTTACATTGCTATGAAGGCCTAAATCGATTAAACTAAAGCTTATGATGAAGCCTATGCATGCCATCACCCAAAAACCCAAAGATGGATGCTCCAAATCACTAAAAACACCATCTTTATGAACAAAGATCAAAGCTTTTGTCTTGAAATCAACTTGAGGGGCTCTCATACTAACATAGGGACTCTCTAATACTCTCATGTTCATGAAACCTCTCATAGAAATGAAGTGGAGGCTAGGATAGTTGAGTGGAGGCCATGAGAGTAGCAATTTTGCCATAGTTTAGTTGCATGAATGAATAATGAGGATTTAGGATAGGTTAGGGTCTTATTTATAGATTAGGCAAGTGTTTTAGGCCATAGGATTAAACCTAGATTCAATCCAAGCCATCAAAGCATGTCTTGGGGAAGAAGTCAAGTGTAGGAACCATCTAGGGCCTTTAGATTAAAGATGAACCATGAGAACCATCCAAATGCAAAATTTGCATTTGAGCGAATCGGCCCACGGGTTGACAGCCAAACACCCTGGATTAACCCCTAGTCGACCCAGCGGGCTTGGGTCGACCTCAAAAATCGGCCGGTTCGGTTATTCCCCTCTCCCAATTCGCTGTTTTGAACATTTTTGCATATTTATTTATTTATTTTTCAATTATAAATATATATATATATATCAATATATATATATTTCTCTGCTCAACCCATTTCACTTAATTAAGTATACTTTAATTTGGGAATTTTTCGTGAAACTTCGCGAGGCCATATCTTGGTCATACGGACTCCGATTTTCGAAAACTCGGACTCTATTTCGCGTATTTTTCCGAGACGAACGCAATGGCATAGCCTGTTTCCCTTGACTCAGATTTTACAGTTTAATTCTGCCTCCATTTATGTTATAACAGGTTATTGAAAATACGGGTTGTTACATTCTCCCCACCTTTTAGGATTTCGTCCCCGAAATCTCCAAGTTAGGAAGAACATATCCTACCATCCATCATCCATCTACTCAAAACATCATCCACAAGCAACCATTGTCCTTAGATGATTTCTAATGCTGTATGAATATATGAAAAACGTGTGTTTACATGTTCCTTAGCTAATGCTAATGATCAGGCCTGAATAATCTTTCTAATGCAAAATATGTATAGAGCCATGAATCCAACATGTATGCAAATAGTCCTAGTCACATAGATACTATATGCGTGCACAATCATTCATTCATATGCAACAACCGCATGATAATACATTCGATTTCATCCATAAACAAGTATAAATACTCGTGCATATGCAATATGAAATGTGACCGAGTCGAGCTAGTATCTAATGTGTATTCGCGCATCCACGAGCAACCACTTGCAACCATATCAATCGTAACATGTTTCAAATACATGTTTACATCCATAGGGTTCTACCTAGAATTCCCTGAAACAGGTTCGAGAAGATAAACAGGACAAACTCCTTACAGGGTTTGTAACGGAGAATAGTACCGAGAGGATGTCCACAAAAGATAGCCTACAAGTAAGCTCTACAGAAAACAGGGATCAAGGATATACTCCCAAAAAGAGATATCATGCGCGTATCTAGTCTTTGACCATCAAAGTCGTCTTTTAACTTCGCGATTTTGTAGCTTCTTATTCCTGTTTCCATAACATGAGCTGGAACTCATTTCTTCGTCGCCTCTCGTTCCACTTGCACTTATCCTTTTCCTAGAATACTTGACGCAAACATGACTGCGTACTCATGAGCTCATGCAAGCTTTCCAAAATTCACTAGTGAATCTTGGATCTCGTTTATATACTATAAGGCATTCCATGTAGAAGAACTTTCTCTTGAAAGTAAACAGATGTCAATCATGTTATCACGTATAATTGGTTAGGTATAAGTTACTTAACCCCATTAAATTATCATGTTAAATTGGTTAAGTATTGGTTACTTAACCCCATTGAATAACCAAGTTTAGATTGGTTAAGTGTTTAACTTAACCCCATCGAATTCCCGTGTTTAGATTAGTTAAGTATAGATTACTTAACCCCATCTAATTACCGTGTTTAGATTAGTTAAGTCTTAGTTACTTAACCCCATCTAATTACCGTGTTTAGATTAGTTAAGTCTTAGTTACTTAACCCCATATAATTACCGTGTTTAGATTAGTTAAGCGTAAATTACTTAACCCCATCCCCTAACTGTCTTGTATGGTTAAGTGTCATTAAGAAATCAAGCCCGGTCCCACTTAACCTACCCATTTGTGTCATATCGGTTAAGTGTCATTAGTCAAATTTACTTAACCTTATCATGTGGCATAAATTTAATTAATGCACTCTCAACCTCTCACATTAGACTTTGTTGTGGTTACTAGTTAAGCCGGGCGGGTCCGGGTAGATTTATATCACAACCTAGTCTAACCTCGGGTCTTAAGCGCGACATGACCAACTTCTCACATTAGTTCCTATTGTTTGTAGCCACTAGTTAAGCCGGGCGGGTCCGGGTAGATTTATGCTACAAACTCAACCCAACCTCGAGTTGGCCATTTTCATGTTTGGTCTAGTGTCTTGTTACACTTACAACCCATACGTGTCAAGTTTCCAAGTCCCATGCTCATAGCCAAAGTTACATGTTGTCACGTTTATACCAACTTACCCAAATCATGTTTCATGTCATTAAAGTTTCCCCATAACCTAACCCCAATGCTTTTAAACTCGCATATACATTCACAACAGCGCATAATGGATTTAAAGAAGGAACTTGGCAAAGGCATGACAAAAAGGGTATAAGGCCACAAATTAAACATGGTGGAAATGAGGCATAAATGTGCTCACAAACTTGCATGTTACATTGTCAAGCCTCAAAAACATGCATAACATTCAAACTTGGCAAATAGGTGATACATGGTCATAGATGACATGAAATGATGACAAGTAACTCGCATATAACATCACATAAGGGTTATGACTTCATATGCAAGTTAACCTAAAGGTTATGAGGGTTCTCATGTTGCATAATGCAACATTTAAACATAAAGGTTATAGCTTTTAACCCACATGATCAAGGTAAAGACTTTATAGACTTGCATAACATGATAGCATGTATCATACATAATGATCAAAACCAAACTTGCAACATTCATTAAACTTTATAGTTAATATCTAAGAGTAGGAGGGGGCTTACAATGCTATGAAGGCACAAATCAACATATAAAACAAAGATTGAGACGAAGCCATTCATGCTATCACCCAAAAACCCCAAAAGAACAAGCTCCAAATGAAACCCTTGAGCAAATATCAATAAACATCCTTGCTTTGAAGAAGAAAGGTTTCAACTTTGGCTTTGAATGAAGCTTATGAGCTCTCATGCAAGATCCTTGCTTTTTGGTCAAGAAAAGGTTGCAACTTTGGCTAAAATGCAACTTATGAACTCTCATACAAACATGAAATCACTCAAATGATCATAGAATCTCTCATGAATGAAGAAAAGAGGCTCCTTTACTTTGAAACTAGCTTAGAACACTTAAGCTATCATGAAGAAGAAGATGGAGGCCATGGGTTGAAGTGGAGGCCATGATGAGGAATCATTTTGGCATAGCTTAGTTGTAGGATCAATTTATGAGGGTTTTAGGAGAGGGTTAGGGGTCTTTTTATAGAAGACTAGGATAGTTTTAGCCATAGGATAAACCCTAGAATCAATCCTAGCCTTTAAAGCATGTCTTGGGGAAGAAGTCACATGTAGGAACCATTTAGGGCCTTTAGATTAAAGCTGAACCATGAGAACCATTCAAATGCAAAATCTGCATTCGAGCGAATCGGCCCACGGGTTGACAGCCAAACACCATGGATTAACCCCTAGTCGACCCAGCTGGCTCGGGTCGACCTCAAAAATCGGCCGGTTCGGTTATTCCCCTCTCCCAATTCGCTGTTTTGAACATTTTTGCATATTTATTTATTAAATTTTCAATTATATATATATATATATCAATTTATATATATTTCTCTGTGCAGCCCATTTCACTTAATTAAGTATACTTTAATTTGATGTATTTTGATGTAAAAGGCTTTTAGACCTTATTTTATAAGGTAATGAAATTTGTTTTACTTCCGCTGTTTTATATATATATGTTCTGTCTTGAAATATTTCTGTACATGTTTACCAATAATACCCCTCTAAAGCTAGTGCATTCCTTTGCGAGTGACCCTAGCGGAGGTGGGGTGTTACAATGCTGAAGACATAGATTGATTTACTTCCTATGTTTGCACATTTGTTGCAATCGTAATTTGCCTCCATTATATTATTACCATATGTTGATAATTTAATTGATGACTCCCATAGATTTGCACTGGCTATATATTGAGTTGTAGACTTTAGTGTAAAACCATCCTGGCATGGAGCAGTGATCCCCAATGGTGTCTCTTCTTTTTAAGATATGTAAACTCTTATTTCCATAATCTCTTGTAATTCTCTCATATGGAATAAAATCTCTCTCTTTGACTGGACGTACACTATCTCGATGATAGTGGGACCAGTGTAAATATTGTATGTCTCTTTGTTTCTCTGTTATTGTTATTTACTATTTGTTTGATGTAATAGAATAATTGCTATTAGATTAGATTGATGTTCAATTGGCTAATCTAGATCTTGTTTATTGTGCTTCCACATTCACGAAATTTTCTCGCACAATAAATTGGTATCATAGCAAGGCGATTTGTTTTAAATTGTGCATCAATTATTTCTACAAAGGTTGGTAGATTCAGTGGTGATTATGCTTTTACTATTTTGAAGAAAAGGAGACTTTGGTGGAGAAGATTATGTTGAGAGAGAAGAGTGTTCCAAGCTTGGACAACTGATGTAGCTTGAGCTTTGGATTCTCATTAAGGTGGAGTTATATGTTTGTTCGACAATGCCACTCCAAAAGAATGCAATTTCGTAGAAAACAGCTTGGAGAAATTTCTTAGAGGTGGAAGCGACCAAAGACGAACCGCTGGAGGTGTTAGCGACCTTTCCAAGTGTTTGAGGATTCTGTATAACTTCAAGTTTAGTTGAGAAATACTCGTATTGTATGAGATTTAGGTGATAAAGAGTTTAGTGTGTTGAAGAGACCATTGGGTTTAGAAACTATATCTGACGTAGTCGATTTTGTTGACGGAATTGATGCCACTCAGACTTATCGACTTTTGATGCCGTCTTGGAGAATTCAGTTCATAAGGCTAATTTTGGCGGATTTGGTGTCACTGTGATACATTGCTGATTTTGTGATGTCGTCTTGAGGGAGTGGAGCTATGTGCAGGTATATGGATGGAGAGAGATTTATCTATGGAGATCTGGATTTTGTCTCTGTATTTATATTGGTGATTGAGAGAATTATTTGTGGCTTGGCGGTATTAAGATTATTTTTGGATCTGCCTTTTTTTTTTCTTGGATATTTGCAACATTTTGTTAGCGGGCGGGGACGTAGTCTGAGCTCGTTAACATGGTGTGATGGGGGGTAGCATTGCTGGAACCCATTAGGAAAATATTCATTTTTGATTTCTATCTCATTATGAGATTTTGATTTAAGGTGGAGTTTTGTTGAAGAGTTTTATGTGTGAAGAGAATTTTATTCGAGATGGGGTATTGAAGATATGTGATTTTGCATCAAGGTGGAGTGTTAAATTTAGGTGATACAAAATCATAAATAGATGGGAAGTAAATATTTGTTTAATATGGAAATGCACGAAGCATTAATTGCATTTGCATGAGATGGAAATAAATAAATGCGGGTATTAATTTCTTTCATCTATGCTAAAGAAACGGATTGATTTACTTTCCATTTCTGCACATTTGTTGCAATGATAAGTTTCCTCCATTATATTATTACCGTATGTTGGTAATTTAATTGATGACTCCCATAGATTTGCACTGGCTATATATTAAGGGGTAGACTTTAGTGTAAGCCCATCCTGGCGTGGAGCCAGTGATCCTTAATGGTGTCTCTTCTTGTTAAGATATATAAACTCTTATTTTTGTAATCTCTTGTAATTCTCTCATATGAAATAAAATCTCTCTCTCTCTCTGTCTCTTGGAATGGACGTACAATATCTCAATGATAGTGGAACCAGTATAAATATTGTGTGTCTTTTTGTTTCTCTGTTATAGTTATTTACTATTTTTTGATGTAATAGAATAATTGCTATTAAATTAGATTGATGTTTAATTGGCAAATCTAGATCTTGTTTATTGTGCTTTCGCATTCGCGCAATCTTCTCGCACAACAGAAGATTAATAACATAGCTAAGTATTTGTCATTATTATGTATTGTAAAAAATTTCATTCCAGTTTAAAATCCAAAATGCTAATGAATTATTTCTAAATTTAGTTAGTTTTCGCAAATCATATCCAATATGAGCTATTTACTTTCTCCTTCATTATAAATTATAACAATTATTATTCCATAGTATGGAGCAAGCTTTGTGAAGAATAGAACTAACCCAAATACTATGGACTCAAATATCAGTTTTATTTTGAATGCTAATGGCTTTAGTTTGATGTTATTTTTTACAACGTTTGTTTCCACTGGATTCATGATGCATTAATGATTAGTTCGATATTTTCTTGATAGTTTCGATGTCTTTTTTGCTATATATGCATAGGAATAACCGATGGGTTGATTTCAATGTTTCATATAATACTCATAATTGTATTATGAGACATTTTTTTGTATGCCTTTACATTACGACTTCCTTAATTATAACATTATATTAGTTGCATATATTTATGTTTACTTTAGTTTACCTTTTATCTTGTGTTGTCCATATAGCGTTTTGTCTATTTTCAGTTCTATGCTATGTTTGTGCACTAATCATTTATTTATTTTAGAATTTTCATTGATGATCTAAACAAACCTGAACATGTATATATGTGTGTATATATATATATATGTATATATATATATATATATATTTGTGTGTGTGTGTGTGTGTGTATACACACACATATACACACAATAATTAACCATAAGTTTTGGACATTTACCATTATAATGCATTGTCTGCTAATTTTCTTTGAAAAAATCAGTCTTTTTTAACTAAACTCCATAATAATGGATGACTTCTTGTATTCTAATAAGTGTGCGAATATTCAAACTCCCTTTTAACATTCATTTTTGATATTTTCAAATAATGTCTACAAAAAAAAAAAAAAAAAAAAAAAAAAAAACTCTGCAAATTATTTTGGAAGTTTTTATAGTTTATAATTGAATTTTGAATTCATAATGTTACTGAATTTTATGTTCTTAGATTTATTAATGGTGATAAATTTATGGTCGGAATGTTTGGTGGTAAGAAGAAATGTATGTGACAAAATAATTGACATATGCTTATAGCATGTTTTTTAAGGTTGTCAGATCTTTTGTACATAATTACAATATCTCTATTCGGTAGAGCTCTTTAAAATTTCAAAAATTAACTTTATGTTATTTATTATGTAATTCATATTATTTGTATTTATTGACTTTTCAGGTATATACGATGAGCTTTTTTGAATGTTTGCACATGGACCATTGCGTAATAAAGCGTAATGACGATCATGAGACGAGCATTCTGGTAGTGGTCCAACAATATTAAAAGAAGCCTGCTTGTAAGGCATAGAGCATGGTCTTTTTGGCTATCTTCCACAACCATTTATAACAAATTGATATATTAGTGGTATTGTCTCTCTTTTCTGGTAACGACTTAATGTTGGTAACAGAATACCAAACAAATTGGAAGAAATCTCCAAATAGCATCGCATTGCTTCTTTGGTATGTATTTACATGATTGTTGCTATTTATCTTGATAAATTTATGAACTTTGTCTTAAGATTATAATTAGCATCCTTACAAAGTTTGCATGTTTTTTTGGTTAATTTATATGTTTCTGCATCGCTTTATCTATAACAGTCAGATAAATTCTTGCACATAATTGTTTTGGGAGGCTTTAATCAACTTGGCAATCCAATTAAAGCAGAATGATGGTTGGAATCTTAATACTGAAATATCAATTTTGTATTTTTTTTCCATATTGGTATCATTTATGTTATTTTCCTTTCGATTTTGGTTTTGTTCTTTCTTACACATCATTCAGTTTCTTTCCCATGTTCTTTTATGTAACTATTTATCCTAACACTTCCTCTATGTTTTTAATTATTTTTTTCTTCTTTAAAAATCTTTGCCAAATCTTCATCTTTTTGGGATTATCTTCTATGAAAAAAACAAAATTTTATTTCATTCCTGTTTTGTAAAGAAGTAACATATTTGTATGCACACAATTTAGGATAGTACATTAGGATGAAAATGACGTCAGCAATTATTGGTCATAATGTAAATGATCTTTAAACCTTGAACTGAATAGTGTCTTGCTACATATTCCGAAAAAACAATCGTTGGACCATCCTTCCTGCGCCATCTTTGATTGAAATCTGGCGTGTGTAATCGTGTGTCTTCACTTTATGTAACTTAGGTGGTGGTTTTTCTAATTACCCTTATGCTCTTCCACTTATTTGGTTATGAAGTCGTTTCCTTTGCCATGTTTTTGCCTATTATAATTATGATGATACCATCTGTATCAATTTTGTGCATGTATGTTATTTTTTGAATTTCAGTATCATGCAATAAAAATAGAATTCAGAAGTTGATTCTTTGGTAATTTTACAATTTGAGCGCATCTCTATAACAACTTTGTTCATTTGGTATACATGCACTATTTTTAGTTTGCACGCAGAGGGCAATACAACCTCTTTGTCTGCTCCTTAAGTTGTTGGCCAGAGCAAAGGAGTGCAGTTGCACTACACACAATGAATAAAAAGGGAGGGTAAAAAGATTGCTGGAATAATGTATCAACACTAGCATACAGTTGTGCGAAAAAAGAATTTGTATTTAATTAGAGAAATTGAAGATGTAATATGTAGGAGTAAATTTGTACCAATATTAAAAAAAGATGTGAAACGTCCTATAAACATTTATTCCATGCTCTATCTTACGGAAGTTTTTGCTTTATTTTTTGAGGTTCTACATTACCCAGTTTTTTTCATATTTACTATTTGTTTCTTCTGTTATATTTATAATTTTTAACCTTTTGGTTATACTTGATCTATTTGCTAACTGTTCAGGTGGACGTTGTAAGGGGTAATCAATTCCTTTCAGCGGATAAACCTCAATAGGAACTTGCAATGACGTGATTGAAGATTGAAATGACTATCGAGATCACAGAAAAAAATAAAGGCAACAGAGAACATACAATATTTATAGTGGTTTCACTATTGCGAGATAGTGTACAGCCACTTCAATGGGGAAGCGATTTTATTAATGTTCAAGAGATTACAGAGTTTTTACAGTAGAGCAAAGAAATGAAGAAATGTAGATGAACACTCATGTCATAGTAATAACATCCTCTATGCCTCTCTTTAAATAGGGAAAAAAATAATTGGGATAAAGCAATTTATTTATGTAAAAAAATCAATTCATGGAAGGCTAATATTTCCATTTAATTTTATTGTCACATGATTGATTGATAACTTTCCGTTTCTCGCATCCATCAAATATTTTCCCAATTTAATTTCTTTCTGTTTCATCTTTCATGAAACATGGCAACAAAATAAATGGCGAATCTCCAATATCCCTTTCTCCTTAATATTCCTTTCCATTTCTTTCTTGCAAAAAAGGGCAACCAAATTATCCTGAATATCTTCAAATATCTAATTAATTTTTGGAAATTTTGTATCATAAAAAATTCCAATAATCTCCACCTTGATACCATATCTTTTGCAAACAATAGTCTCCAACGTGAATTCTTCTCAATAAGTTCCTGCAAAAGCCACCCTCATTGCACTTTGTCAGTGAACTCCGGCAAAGCCACCGTCCACCAACAAAGTGTTGGAAGCATTCAGAAACAAGGTAGACATTGTGCAACAAACTCCTATCTCTTCATACAAGAAGAATACCACATCTTCTCTTGTCTTCAACCAAGTCACTCTCTTCCCCATAGTGCCACCATGGAGCACTTAACACTTCATCAATTGAATCAAGTTCGAGCAATACTCGAACTTAGTAGTAGGTAATGCCTTTGTAAACATGTCCGCTGCATTGTTACTTGTGTGAATCTTCTAAAGACGAACTAACTTCTCCTTATTCAGAGTGATAAGGAAAGACTCTCTTACCTCTATATGCTTTGTTCTAGAACTAAAAGCCAAATTTTAAGCTAAATGAATTGTACTTTGACTGTCACAATTCACAAAACAAGCATCTTGTATGAAGCCAAATCACACAATAACTTCTTCAAATAAAGTGCCTTTTTAGCTGCCTCAACTGTAGCTATCAAATCTGCCTCTATAGTGGACAAAGAAACTATAGTGTGCAACCTTGTTCTCCAACTAATAGTTGTTCCTCCAAGAGTGAACACATAGCCTAAGGTTGACTTCCTTCTATCTCTATCTCCGGCATAGTCTAAATCACAAAATCCAACCAAGTTGAAATCCTTATTTCTGCCGCAAAAAACAAGCCCATAGTCTGATGTTCCTCTCAGATATCTAAAAAAGTACTTCACTGCCTCCTAATGCTATTTTCCCAGATTTGCCGTATATCTACTAACTAATCCAACAGCCTAAGCAATGTCAGGTCTAGTGCACACCATAGCATACATCAAGCTACCTACTACACTCACGTAAGGCACCTTTTTCATATAGGCCTTGTCCTTTTCTGAGATCGGAAAGCCCTGGTTAGAAAGTTGAATATGCAAAGGCATGGGTGTACTGATAGCCTTTGCTCCATCCATGCAAAATCGAGCAAGCACCTTTTGAATGTATTCCTTTTGAGTAAGTCTCAAAAGTCCAAGCTTTCTATCTCTTTGGATTTCCATCCCCAAAATTTTTTGTGCTTCTCCAAGATCTTTCACATCGAACTCTTCTTTTAATTTCAGCTTCAACGCATCAATTTCGGCATTATCCTTGGAAGCAATCAACATAATATCCACATACAAAAGCAAATACACCCAATTATTATTCTTTAAATGCTTGAAATAAACACATGCATCTTTAGTACTACGATAAAAACTATGTGAAAGCATAAAAGAATCAAACCTTTTGCACCATTGTTTACGAGTCTGTTTTAGACCATAAAAAGATTTCTTCAACTTGAATACCCAATCCGACTTTCCATCTATGATAAATCCTTTTGGCTCCTTCATGTAAATGGTTTCCTCCAAATCACCATATGAGAAAGCGGTCTTCATATCAACTAACTCCAAATCGTGAGCAGCAAGTATTGCAAGTAGGATTCGAATTGAAGTTTGTTTAATAACTGGAGCATATATTACATCATACTCTAACCCTTTTCTTTGTGAAAACCCTATGGCTGCTAAACTTGCCTTGTATCTACCATCATCTTTTACCTTGAATACCCACTTGAACCTTTGGCTCGACTTCCTTGAGGTAGTGGTACCAAATCCTAAGTCTTGTTCTTTTGCAAAGACTGTATCTCCTCTTTCATAGCGCAATTCCACTTCGAGTTATCACTCGACTTCATGGCTTCTTCAAGGCTCAATGATTCATCATGAATTACATGCAAAGCATACTCAAACTGATCATCAAGGCTCAAATTTGCATACAACCAACCTCCATATCTAATTGGAGCTCTATTTGGTCTCTGACTAGCCCGAATGGCTATATCTCCTGACTCCATTTCAGCTCCATCTTGAGCTGAATCCTTTTTAGCTTCATGACCATCACCATCACTACTAGAGGAAATCTATGGAATATCATGTGATGTATCATCAACTGCTCTGTCAGCTCTACTTTAGGTTTGAAAACTAGGAACTCGGTCTATTCAGGTTTCTCATCAACTGAATCTAAACCCTCTAATAAACCTTCCAAAGGTTTAAACATTGCTGACTCATTAAAAGTCACATGTCTGGAATGTATAACTTTCTTTGTAATTGGATTCCAAATTCTATATCCTTTTATACCATTTGTATAACCAAGAAAAACATATTTGGAGGCCCTAGGCACCAACTTGTCATGTCTTGTATTGTGAACATAAACTGGACATCCAAATATACGAAAAAAACTTAATAAAGTGATTTTATCTCTCCATAACTCCTCTGGAATCTTCCCATCAATGGTTGAGCACGAAATCCAATTAATAATATGTGCTGCAGTCGGAATAGCTTCGGCCCAAAAACCCTTAGACATATCTGCAATCAATATCAAACAACGGGCCTTTTCAAGTAGAGTCATATTCATTCTCTCAGCAACCCCATTGGATTGCGGATAACCCGGTGTAGTAAAATGACTTCCAATATTATGTTGTCTGCAGTAGTCGAGAAACTCTTTGGAGACATATTCGCCCCCATTGTCGGATCTAAGAATCTTTAGTTTCTTTCCTGTTTGGTTTTCAACAAGAGCTAACCAGACCATAAGCTTCTCAAATACTTCCGACTTGGCTTTCGTTACATACACCCAAACCTTGCGCGAGTAGTCATCAATGAATGAAACTAAATAATAAGTTCCACTAACATAAGCTATAGTTTATGGCCCCTAAACATCTGAATGCACATAAACAACTACCCTCTTAAAAATATGCATGCCATCACAAAAAGAAACTCTGGTTTGCTTCGTCAATACGCACTCCTTGCAAAATTCCAACTTGTTGAAGATTTCTCCTTTTTCTTTTTCTTCTTACGAAGCAACTCTAAGTTCTCCGAAGTATGACCCAATCTCATATGCCAAAGCTTGGTAGAATCCAATCTTTTATAACTATCGACTCCAACACATAATTCTCCATGGACAGTGGTACCCATTAGCAAATACAGATTTTGCACCATAACACCCTTCATCCATACAAGTGCCTCTCTAGAAACTCTCAAACCATCTTTGACAATGGTTATCTTGCATTCTAGTGATGCCAATAGGCCTAATGATATCAATGACTTCCGAAGATCTGGGACATAGCGAACATTTGAAAGTGTGCAAACAATCCCATCGTACATGAGAATGCGAACTGAACAAACTCTCGTAGATTTACATGTAGCATCGTTCCCCATAAAAATAGAACTTCATTCTTTGGCATTGTAGGAAGAAAAATAATCCTTATTAGGAGTCATGTGAAATGATGATCCAAAATCTAGAATCCAGTGGTCTACAACATCTGATACAACCGATGTCAATAATTCATTACCATCTTTCTCCATCGCAATCGATGAAGAACCATCAGTCTTCTTCTCCAAATCTGGACAGTCTCTTCTCCAATGACCTAGTTTCTTACAATTTGTAACACCTCGAATTTTCTGAGAATATTAAAATTAACAAATTCAAGAACACTTAATTTTTAGAAGAAGAATTAAGTGAAATGGGTTGCGCTACTACGTTCATCTCAAATTTTTGGTCCAGACAGACATTTTGTTTGCATAAAACGGATACCTTATGTAGAAGTTATTAAGCCTTCAAGTTTGTATGCATATGAGAAATATATGTATATATAGATATATATATATATAAAAATTAAATAAATAAATATGCAAAAAAGTTCAAAACAACGAATCGGGAGGGGGAATAACCGAACCGACCCATTTTTGAGGTCGACCCGAGCACTGCTGGGTTGACTAGGGGTTGATTCAGGGTGTTTGGCTGTCAACCCGTGGGCCGATTCGCTCTAAGGCAGATGTGGCATCTGATTGGTTCTGATAGACTCCTTGCTGAGTCATTAGGGCTGATGTGGCTATTCTATCTTCTCTAAATGGCTTTGATTTCCTCAAGGCTAATCTGACGGTTCCTATTAAATCAAATCTCTATAAAAGAAACCTAATACTTCAACCCTAAATCGTATTAAAAATCAAACCAAGAACCGTCATGCTGCCGTTAGACAACCTCGAGTAGCCGCTTTTCAACTTAAAGAAAATAAAAAGAGACAAATAAAATCAAATCAAAATTGTACTAAAACAACGATTGTCTACATCAAAGGCGAGCATTTCAACTTTAGAGTACAGATTTCAAAAATCAAGATTGTCTTTTGTAAGTGTAGTTATCTTTTAGATGTAAATAAATTTAAAACGTGATTTGATATAAAGTGAAAAATAGAATTATACCATGTTGTATAATATTGATGATGCTAATTCATGTTTGGTTCTTGTGATGATTTTATCATGAATTGTCTTGGAATGTTTATGGCTTATTGGACTTGGTGTTGGATCTATTAAAGATTGAGAATGAACCTATCAATATCACATGCAAGTTACATGTTTCATGTTAAGATCTACATATATATGTTTATATGATTAATGCAAGTTGTATGTATTATGTTAGATCCAAGTCAAGATCTACATATATATATATATATATATATATATATATTAATATGCTTTATGTTAGATCCATATGCCTATATATATGTTCATATGCAAGTTACAAGTTTTATGTTGGATCCATGTCAAGATCTATCCAGGTTCATATGACTAATGCAAGTTATATGTTTTATGATAGATCCAAGTCACAGTCTAATTATACATGTGTTCATATGCAAGTTACATGTTAGATCCAAAACTAGATCGATATTTATATGCAAGTTTGTAAAGTGGACTTATGCGAGTTCACCTTGTTAGATTTAGTTCACACCTATATGTTATTGTTAAAGTTATACATGCCTTGGGATTGGACATGTCATGATTATGTCATATGCTAGTTTATAATTGAGGTTATGTTCACACATGTGTAGATCTAAATATTAACATGTTTTAGGCTTATGATTATCTAAGTCTAAATTATATGCTAGTTCATGTGACATGTTAAATTATATGAATAAAGTTTTATGCAAAATTTACATGTTTGCTTGAATCTATGTTATGCATGTTCCCTTCTTTACCTCATGTTTATAAATTTGGCTAATATTTGGGCCCAATGACTTTATGTGATTAATACAAATGAAAAAACGGGGGTAACGTTGAGATAGTTATTAAATCAAAACATGTTAATAAAGTAAGTGGGCCCAAAACCATGTAAATGGTTAAGGCCATGAATGGTATAATTTGTACCATTAGTCTTGAACATAATTAAAATATGTGACATGGAACACTTGTAGAAAATTCACATATATAAAATGTAAAAGATGAATATGCCTAACCCGAGGTTAGATTGAGTTGTGGTGTAAACCTGCCCGGAACCAACCAGCACATCCAGTAACCACAACAATACCAGTCTAATGTGAGAGGTTAGTGCATCAAACCCAGAAAGACCCGAGGCTAGACTGAGTTGTGGTGTAAAACTGCCCGGAACCGACCGGTACATCCAGTAACCACAACAATACCAGTCTAATGTGAGTGGTTGGTGCTTTAATTAATTAATTAATTAGTTAAAGCTCACGAACAATCAAGCTAGAAATGGTGAGGTTAAGTAATTAAGGGAACACTTAACCAACTTAACATGTTAACAAGACAAGATTGGTGGGGTTAAGTAATTGAGGAAACACTTAACCAACTTAACATGTTAACTAGACAAGATTGGTAAGGGTTAAGTCAAACCAAGGATACTTAACCAATTTAGCATGTTGACTAGAAAAGCCCTAGTAACGGGGGCCCGTTTCAACAGTAACGCAAATGGATGTATCAAGGTACCCTGAACTAGGCAGGTTGGGGCACGATTACTGCGCTGAATAAAAGCGGTCAAAAGGGCGGCGGTTAGGTGCGTCAGTGTAGGTTCCGATGGAGTACGGGCGTGCACGTGCTCCGGAGTGGAAAAAGTAGGCACTGGGCACCAGGCGTACACTTGTGCATCTTTGAATCGTGTCAGGGTTGCCATAATAGGACTTCATACACCCTATACTGGAACCAGCACAAGTACATAAAAATCACGTGGGGCCGCATGACACCGGGAATACATGAATGAGAGTAGGAGCTGATCAATACATGTATGGGATCACTTTATCATGAAAATACATTGCTAGTTAAACAGCTCTTAGTGGGTGCATAGAAGTAAAAGTGGGTGCGATAGCCAAATCTTGTTAAATCTTACTTTACCTCGTTTTAGGACTACCCTATCCTTGTGGTATCATTCTAAGTTCAGTTTATTCATGTCATAGTCTTTTACTTGTTTACATGCTAATAAGTAACTGGGCTTACTAGACTTATGTCTGTCCCATTTTCCTTTCACTTCTTTTCTTCCGTTCCCCCCCAAGGTCCGTAGGGAGGAAAAACTTCTGCTTAGTCTAGGTTGGCCAAAGCTTGAAGACCGTAGATGTAAGGCTTGGACTTTCCTTTTTGATCTATGGCTATGGTCAAGAACTTGTTGGGGATTTACGTCATTTTATTTTTAGTGTTGCTTCTTTATGTTTTCAAGACAGATGTAAAGTTGTAATAAATTGGAAGATTGAAACAGTTGTTGAATTGTTGTGTTGAAAAAGTATTTATGAAATAATATTGATCTTTTTCCACTGCATAAATTTTATGTCTTGTAATTTATTAGTATCTTGTACCCTAAAACGCTCTGCCAAATTTAAGGCATTCCCTTTGAGAGTCAACTTAACGGAGGTGGGGTGTTACGTTTGGTATCAGAGCTAAAGGTTACAAGATCGGATAAATTTTTAAACTATTTTTCAAAAAGAAGTCATAAAGAAGCAATTTCAAGAGTTAATTTGAAAAGGCATAACCCCCAAAGCCATATGCACTATCTTTCTATCTTTCATTTTGAATCTTTCCTTTTTATTTCAGCAAGTCTGGGGATCTTAACCTTCCGAAGGGTGTACCAATACCTGACTGGTTCAGGAGATACCTAGAAGCTAGGGCGAATGACGCGGGCCTAGCTGACATTCCTCCTCCCCCAGCTGCTGCTGCTGCTCCTCCTCCTCCTCCAAGAGGAAATGCTTTCTCAAAGATCTATAAAGACTTTAGATCCAAGGGTGGAAAAGACTTTAAGGGGAGCGAATCATTCGTGGAAGCCAGAAACTGGCTCAAGGACACTGAGGACTTATTCGTTATCTTTGAAGTACATGAAAGGAAAAAACTACAGTTGGTGGTGTGGTTGCTCAAAGACGTGGTCTCCTTCTGGTGGGAAGTCACTAATGCTGGAATACCGATAGAGACTTGGGAGGACTTCAGGGCGATATTTGAAATGAAGTTCCTCTCACAATCTGAGTAGAGTCTGCAAATAGAGAAGTTCCTATCACTTAAACAGGGAAGCTTGTTGGTCAAAGAATACATCAATAAATTCAACCATCTTGCTCGATTTGGAATGGAGTTAGTAAACTCTCCACACAAGAAGGCACTCCTCTTTGCCAAAGGGCTGAATGAGCCACTGCAAGGTTTAGAAATGTCCCATTTACCTATGCGAGCGACTTACGAGAGACTGGTGGACATGGCTCTAATGAAAGAGGAGAACAAAGATGGAAAGAAGGAGGTGAAGAAGGAAGAGCCTCGAAACAAGAAAGGAGATGGATCTCGGAACAAGAAGACGGACCCCAATAAAGGAGGGAAGGATAATAAATCCCGTAAGAAGATGAAGTACAATTTCTGTGGGATACCTGGACACTTGGATAGGGACTGTAGAAAGAAAAAGAGGAAATTGGTGCTTGTTTCCAGTGCGGGGATACTGGACACGTGTCTAAGGACTTCCCAAAAAGGCATGGGCAGGGACGGAGGACTGGATCATCTTCTAGAGGGCAGGTTCATACTCTCGTTGCACCTCTGCAGGAACAAGGTAGACATATTTCTGTTGAGAGTTTAGTTTATCTGTTTGATAATCCTGTTCGTACTCTCTTTGATTCTGGCGCATCGCACTCTTTTATATCTACTGCTTTAGTTGAATCTCTACACATAGACACCCATATAGTAGAGGATCCCTTGGTTGTTTCAAATCTAATTGGGGGCTCAGTTTATTTGTCAATGATTTGTTTGGATTTGGAAATCTCTATTTTGAGTGTTGGGTTTAAATGTAATGCTTATGTTTTGGGCTTCACGGGCTATGGGCTGATTCTAGGCGTGGACTGGCTATCCAGTAATGGTGCCGTTCTCGATTGTGAAAAGAGAGTGGTTAGACTCATGACTCGCCTCGTTAACACTCTAGAAATCTCTTGTAATCCCATGAATTCTATTATGCTAAGTTATCGAGAATCTCTTGATGCGTATGTTGAGAATTTGCAGTCTGTTAGAGTGATCCGTGAATACTCGGATGTGTTTGAAGTGGTAAAGGGCTTATCTCCGATGCGGGAGATAGACCTCTGCATATACCTCGTTGACAATGCAAAACCCGTTGCTTTACCCGTTAGACACATGGCTCCAAGGGAGAGAAAAGAACTCAGCAAGCAAGTTAAAGAGCTACTTGAAAAGGGGTTCATAAGACAGAGTATTTCTGAGTGGGGTGCTCCAGTTGTGTTCGCGACCGAAGCCGATGGTTCACTCCACCTACTCTTGGATTATAGGGAGCTGAACAAGCTGACCAAGAAGAATAGGCGCCCACTCCAAAGAATTGATGATCTGTTTGATCAGCTCGTAGGTGCATCCATTTTCTTCCAACTAGATCTGGCTACCAGGTTTCATCAGCTAAGAGTGGCTGAGGATAGCATTGACAAGACCCCATTTAGGACCCTGGATGGTTTCTTCGAGTGGCTTGTCATGCCCTTCGGCTTGACAAACGCACCTGCCTACTTCGTGGACTTGATGAGCAGGGTGTTCCAGGAATTCCTCAATAAGTTTGTGGTGGTCTTCGTGGACGATATTTTGATCTTCTCGAAGAGTGAGGAAGAGCATGCTTAGCACTTAAGGGAACTCATGGTTACTCTCTGTGCACATCAGTTGAAAGCCAAATTCTCCAAATGCCATTTCTGGAGAGAAGAAGTTAGATTCCTTGGACATGTGGTGTCCAAAGAGGGGTTAGCCGTGGACCCCGCAAAAGTGGTTGCTGTGCAAGATTGGAAGATTCCACCAAACGCAACTGAAGTCTGAATCTTTCTCGGGCTACCAGGCTTTTAACGGATGTTCATCAAAACTTTGCGATAATCTCAGCTCCACTTACAAGGTTGACGAAGAAGAATCTAGTTTTCGCTTGGGAATTGGATTGCGATATTGCTTTCCAACGCTTGAAAAGGGCTCTAACAACACCCCAGTTATGACATTGCCTTATGGGAGCAAGATGTTTACCGTATACATGGGTGCATGCGGTACAGGATTAGGTGCTGTCTTGATGCAAGAAGGGAAGGTAGTCTCTTATGGTGGATGGCAGTTGAAAGTACGTGAGAAAACTACCCAACCCACGACCTAGAATTGGCGGCCATCGTTTTCGCTCTTAAGTCTTGGCGCCATTATCTCCTAGGTGAGAAGTTTGAATTGTTTACTGACCATAAATCATTGAAGTAGCTTTTCTCGTAGGAAGATCTCAACTTGAGGCAGCAAAGATGGATGAAGTTTCTTGCCTCCCATGATTTTGAGATTTCCTATACTCCTGGCAAGGGCAATGTGGTAGCAGACGCTCTGAGTAGAAAGAAGCTGACCATAAGCCCTCTCTTTATAGAAAGGAAAAGCTTGGAGTACATAGCAAACTTTGACTTTAGACCCTCCTCTGAATTTGTACCTGGCTTGTTAGCAACACTGGAAGTGCGGCCTACACTTTTGGACTCAATAGGAACCGCACAATGTGAAGACCCTCAGCTAGTGTATGTGATCGATAAGCTGACTAGGGGTGAGACTTCGAGTCACCTCAATAGATACTCCATCGATGATAAGGGATGGTTGAGACGAGATGGAAGACTATGCGTCCCACAAGTAAGAGATTTAGTGAAAACGGTTCTAGAAGAAGCACACCATTCAAAGCTGACCATACACCCAGGCGGAGACAAAATGTATAAAGACATCAAAATAGTTTTCTTTTGGAATGGAATGAAGAGGGACGTAGCTGAATTTTTTTCTAAGTGCATGATATGCCAGCAGGTCAAGGCGGAGCAGAAGAAGCCTGGTGGGTTGCTTCATCCTCTAGAGGTCCCACAGTGGAAATGGGATAGCATTTCGATCGACTTTATTGATGGGTTGCCTAGGTCAAGAAGGGGAAATACCAGTATTTGGGTAATAGTGGAATGGCTCACAAAAAGCGCTCACTTTATACCTGTCAAAAGTAGAAGGACTGCCTCATCTCTAGCATCTCTATATCTTAAAGAGATAGTTCGACTGCATGGGATACCTTCCAGCATAGTAAGCGATCGAGAACTTATCTTTACAAGCGAGTTCTGGAAGAGTTTGCAAGAGGTTGTAGGCACACAACTATGTTTAAGCACGGCCTACCATCCCCAAACCGATGGACAGACGGAGAGGGTGAACAAAGTCTTAGAAGACCTCTTGAGATTGTGCGTTCTTGACTTTGGAGTGACATGGGAAGACCATCTTCCTCTGATGGAGTTCGCCTACAACAATCGCTACCAAGCTATAATAGGCATGGCACCCTTCGAAGCTTTATATGGGAGACCGTGTCGATCACCATACTGTTGGTGGGAATCCACAGATAAGCTTATACGTGGGCCATAATTGATTAGGGAAACCTCATAAAAGGTGGACCTAAGAAGACGAATGAAGAGTGCTCAAGATAGACCGAATTCCTACGTCGATAAAAGAAGGACCGACCTTGAGTTTGAGGTTGGAGATAGAGTGTTCCTTAAGGTATCTCCTTTGAGGAATGTTGTTCGCTTTGGATCCGAAGGGAAATTGGCACCTAGATTCATAGGGCCATTTCCTCTCATTGAAAGAATTGGGACGATGGCCTACACATTAGGGCTACATAAAAAGTCGGCTGGAGTTCATAATATCTTTAATGTTTCGCACCTACGGAAGTGCTTACATGAGTCTACGAGTCTGCGGAAGTGGTGGAACCAAAGATATTAGAAGAGGTAGAAGTGGAACGAGAAGCAACAGTTAGAAGAATCCCAACTCGTGTCTTGGGAATGGAAGTCAAAAAGCTACGCAACCGTGAAGTCAAGCTTGTTAAAGTACAATGGAGTGACAATGAAGAAGATGCGACTTGGGAGATCGAAAGCAAGATGCACGTAGCCTACCCTTATCTTTTTGAGGGTACATCTTTGATCTCGCCTTTATCATAAGTTTATTCATGCTTAGTTATCTTCTCGGTCCTATTTCTTGATCCATAGTAGAAATCAATGGACGTAAACATGTATTTGAAACATGTTATGGTTGATGGTTACAATGTGGTTGCAAGTGGTTGCTAGTGACTGCTCATGGATGCATATGCACATACACATTAGGTTCTAGATCGGCCCAATCACTTTCATATTGCATTTGCATATGAACGCATGAAATTGTATGTGGATTGAAACTTGATGTGTTATCATATGGACGTTGCATTTGTATGAATGATTGTGCACTAAAGTGGAATTATGAATAGGAAAAATTGCATACATAATGGACTCATGGCACTCTCATGATACGCATTAAGGAGGTCAACTGGATCAGTAGACCGCCTGATTTTGCAATAGATAAGAGACATATACACACACTCTGCATATGTTCATATGGCATTAGAAGTCTTTTAAGGACAATGGATGCTTGCAGATGATGGATGAGTAGATGGATGATTGGATGTTAAGATGAATTCTTCTTAACTTGAATATTTCGGGGACGAAAACCTTTAAGGAGGGGAGAATGTGACACCCCGGATTTTCTGAGAATATTAAAATTAACATATTCAAGAACACTTAATTTTTAGAAGAAGAATTAAGTGAAATGAGTTGCGCTATTACGTTCGTCTCAAAATTTTGGTCAAGATAGACATTTGGTTTGCATAAAACGGATACCTTATGAAGAAGTTATTAAGCCTTGAAGTTTGTATGCATATGAGAAAAATATATATATATATAGATATATATAAAAATTAAATTAATAAATATGCAAAAAAGTTCAAAACAGCGAATCGGGAGGGGGAAAAACCGAACCGGACCATTTTTTAGATCGACCCGAGCACTGTTGGGTCAACTAGGGGTTAATTCAGGGGATTTGGCTGTCAACCCGTGGGCCGATTCCCTCTAAGGCAGATGTGTCATCTGATTGGTTCTGATGGACTCATTGCTGAGTCATTAGGGCTGATCTATTCTATCTTGTCTGAATGGCTTTGATTTTCTCTAGGTTAATCTGATGTTTCCTATTAGATCAAATCTTTATAAAAGCAACTTAATACCTCAACCCTAAATCATATTACAAATCAAACCAAGAGCCGTCATGCTGCCGTTAGACAACCTCGAGTAGCCGCCGTTCGACTTGAAGCAAATAAAAATAGACAAACCAAATCAAATCAAAATTAAACTAAAACAACGATTGTCTACATCAAAGGCGAGCATTTCAACTTCAGAATACAGATTCCAGAAATCAAGACTGTCTTTTGTAAGTGTAGTTATCTTTTAGATGTAAATAAATTTAAGAAGTGATTTGATATAAAGTGAAAAATAGAATTATACCATGTTGTATAATATTGACGATGCTAATTCATGTTTGTTTCTTGTGATGATTTTATCATGAATTGTCTTGGAATGTTTGTGGCTTATTAGACTTGGTGTTGGGTCTATTAAAGATTGAGAATGAAACTATCAATATCATATGCAAGTTATATGTTTCATGTTAAGATCTACATATATATATGTTTATATGATTAATTCAAGTTGTATGTATTATGTTAGATCCAAGTCAAGATCTATATATATATTCATATGCTTTATGTTAGATCCATATGCCTATATATGCAACACCCCACCTCCGTTAAGGTCACTCACAAAGGGAATGTCTTAACTTTGGAGGAGGGTTATAGGTACAAGACACAGAAAAATTTACAAGACAGATAAAGTTTAAGCAGCGGAATTCAAATATTTATTGCATACGTAGTTCAATACAAAAGCATTGCATCAAATTGTCTCAAAATAAGTTCAAAACGTTACACCATAATTTCTGTCTTGATTATTCAATAAAGAAGCATAAACCAAAAGTAAAAATGCATGAATCCCCAAGGATAATGTCCAAAAGCCATAGCCAAGGTAGGAGAGAGTCCAAATCATACATATACTTTCTTGAAGCTTGCAAAGAGTCTGACTAAGCCTCGGTATTCCCTCCCTGTGGACCGAGGGGGGGGGGGGAGCGGAAGAAAAGAGGACGAGAGAAAATGAGTCAGATAATAAGTCTGTTAAGTTTAGTGAGTGCTAGTATTTAAACAAGGAAAGGGATCATGACAGTGATAACATAACATAGGACAGTACCCTAATATAAGATAAGAGGAACATGTGATCGCACCCATTACTATAGTCTCTGCACCTACTTAACCATTGGTTCAACCAGTCACATGTGTTTATAACAAACGATCCCCTTAATGATCGGCTCCTACTCGTATGCATTCATATCCTGTGTCATTCGCCCCCCCTGGTTGTAGCTACCTGTGCTGGTCCTACCATGGGGTGTATCAGTCACTCTGGTGGCAGTCCGACACGATTCAAGATGCATAGTGTACACTACTGATGCCCAGTGCCTGATTTTTCCACTCCCGAGTAAGTGCACGCCCATACTCCATCGGAACACACTATAACAAAAGCACCGTATTACGACTTTAATTTTACAACTGTGCAAAAAGCATAGTTGTAATAAATGCTTTTTTACAACTGCGCAGAACGCACTGTTGTAATAATTGTTTTTCCGAACAGTGAAATAATCACTGTTGTAATAAACATATATATATATATATATATCACAACTTTTCATTTTATTCGTTGTAATAGAGATGCCTAGTACAAACTTCATTTATTCGTTACGATAACTGTAATTTTTTTGCAACGGGTAAAGCTACTTGCAAAAATTTAAATATATGTTTTTCCAAAGTAATTTCTGGTTTTAATATAAGAAGTATATAATTGTTAACTGATATGAATTAATTTTTTAGTAATTAATATTCAATTATAATTGAAAAGTAAAACTACTAATAATTAAGCGTTATTAAAATATATTTTTAATAACTAACTTTTTAATAATTATTACTAAATAATTGATTATTAGTAATTACATAATAATTAAGATTACAATTTAATATTAAATAAACATAATTTAATAAACTTTGTTTTTCTATCAATTGCAATAAATGTATTTTTTAAAGTGTTTTCTGACTAATTGCAAGTCATAATTGTAACACCCCACCTCCGCCAGGGTGGCTCTTGCAAGCAAATCTGACTTTGGTGGGGCGTTTTAAAACAAGGTAAACATGCATAATGATATAACAAGGCAGGACATGACATATATATATGTAAATAAACAGAGTAAGTAGATAGATAAAACAGCGGAAGAATTTTAAACCATTTCAAAAACAAGTCTGCTACATCATAATGTCAATTTCCCAAATAAACAAGTCTAGTACATAAAATAACATCATCTGAAACTGAAAAGGAAAACATAAAAGTAGCTATCTCCAAAGTGGAAAAACCATAGCGAGCTCAAGTCCAAAGCATACATGAGCTATCCAAGAAAGCAGCTAAGATCCAAGCTAGGCTCCTGTGTTCCCTCCCTGAGAACCTGGGGGGGGGGGGGGGGGGGGAAAGGAAGAAAAGAGGCGAAAGAAAACAGGTTAGTCAAAAAGACTGAGTAAGCCCTGCTACGATCAGTCTATAAACTAATAAAGTTAACATCATGATGGAAACTGAGATGATCATAGATAACAACATACTGGCATGGTAAATTAACTACAAGATAAATAGAGGTGTCATCGCATAAACAAGGTTAAGTTTTGCACCACGGTGTACTAGCAAACCAACATAATAGGTATTGATCCCTTGGCCCAAGCTTTGACCCAATAACATGAAGTGACCTTAATATAAGGTCCAACCAAACGGTCTAGTCGATCAGCTCCCTATAAGCCTAACACGTCAAGTGTTGGTGTCCATACGGCCCACATATGGATGTAGTCAGACTGTGCTGGGTCCACCTTCGGGTGTATCAAGCCCTCGGGTGTCAACCCCAGACACTGAAGCAATAATGCACAGTCTAAACCTACTGGTACCCGTGCCTCGAGTTTGTCCAATACCGGATTACGTGCACGTCCGTAGCCCGCCTGGACCCGCACCGCTGTACCACTCAGCCGTCGCTTTGGTCTCTTACATCAGTCCAGTAATCGTGCCCTGCCCTAGCCCAGCCTCTAGGGTTGTGATGATACCAAACTGGGATTACTGCTGGAACAGACCACGTTGCTAGGGTTTCCTAAGAGGGTTAAGTGCGATTTAACCCTTCACTAATCATGGATTAAATTGGTTAAGTGTTACCGACAGTTCACAACTTAACCCCATTTCAATCCCTCAAACCCCCAAATGGATTAAATTGGTTAAGTGTAACCCCATTTCAATCCCTCAAACCCCCAAATGGATTAAATTGGTTAAGTGTAACCCCATTTCAATCCCTCGAATCCCCAAATGGTTAAGTATTAGTGGACCCTGACTTAACCCTAATCATGAGGCATTAATTAATTTAATTGTGCCATAACCTCTCACATTAGACTTTGTTGCGGTTACTAGTTAAGCCGGGCGGGTCCGGGTAGCTTTACACCACAACTTGGTCTAACCTCGGGTCCAAGGTACACATGACCAACTTCTCACATTGGGTCCTATTGTTTGTAGCCACTAGTTAAGCCTGTAGGTTCCAGGTAGAATTACGCTACAAACTCAACCCAACCTCGAGTTGGCCACACTTATGTTTCCTAAGTGTCATGTGCACTTTATTTCAAAAAATAATCACAAGTCAACAAATACTTGGGTAGACCTAACTTAATAGGTAAATTCCCAAGGAGTAGACCTAACTTAATAGGTAAATTCCCAATCTTAAATTTTCATGTATTTTAAGTTTACCCAAACCCCCCCAACGTCATTCTATCGCTTACATATTCGTGACAACGCATAAAGGATAGGAAGAGGGAACTTGGCATAACATACATGATGAACTTGCATATCACAGCAAACATGCATAACATGTTAGACTTGCATAACTTAGCATAGTGAACTTGCATATTACCATAAATATGCATAACATGTTAAACTTGCCTAACATGGCATGTGGAACTTGCATAAACACGCATAACTTGTCAAACATGCATAACATGTCATTGTGAACTTGCATAAGCACGCATAACTTATTAAACATGCATAACATGGCATAGTGAACTTGCATAAGCATGCATAACTCAATAAACTTGCAAATCATGGCATAGTGAACTTGCATAAACATGCATAACTCAATAAACTTGCAAATCATGGCATAGTGAACATGCATAACCCAATAAACTTGCAAATCATGGCATAATGATCTTGCATAAACATGCATAACTCAATAAACTTGCAAATCATGGCATAGTGAACATGCATAACCCAATAAACTTGCAAATCATGGCATAGTGAACTTGCATAAACATGCATAACTCAATAAACTTGCAAATCATGGCATAGTGAACATGCATAACCCAATAAACTTGCAAATCATGGCATAATGATCTTGCATAAACATGCATAACTCAATAAACTTGCAAATCATGGCATAGTGAACATGCATAATCCAATAAACTTGCAAATCATGGCATAATGATCTTGCATAAACATGCATAACTCAATAAACTTGCAAATCATGGCATAACGAACTTGCATATACATGCATAACTCAATAAACTTGCAAAAATCCCAACTTGCATCACATATTAACTTTAGAGTTTCTAAAATGAAGGTAAGAGGGCTTACAATGCTTATGCGGACTCAAATGAGTATAGCAAATGTAAGAAACCCCTTATGCAACAAAATAAAACCCCGAAATGCAAGCAAACTTGATCAAGACTCCTCCTTTATGATGATAATAGAGAAACAAGACTTTAATGCAAGCTAAAGAGGATCATACAAGCCTAAATACACTTGTATGCATGGAAATCTCTTAGGAATTTGTTTAGGAATTGTATTAAGAGAGTGGAGGCCATGAGAGGTTTGATTTTGACATAGTTTAGTTGCTAGAATGAATAATGAGTGATTTAGGGTAGGTTAGGGTCTTATTTATAGATTAGGCTAGTGATTTAGACCATAGGATTAAACCCTAGTTGAATTAGGTCCATCAGATTTCGGAATTCTCTAGAACCAAGCCACAAGACCAGACCAAACCCAAAATGGTGCGCCAGGCAAAACTGCCCGGCCACCCTGTGTCGACAGGGCTGTCGACAGGGCTGTCGACACTCTGGGGACCCTGTCGACATGCCTGTCGACATGGGGGTCCTGGCGGGAGTTTTCCCGCCTGCGCCAGTTTGCCCTAATTCCCAATTTTGAACTTGAAATTCAAATTTGTTTTTGATATGGAAATTTCTGAAAACTTCAATGGGCCTTAACTGGGTCATACGGACTCCGATTTTCGAAAACTCGGACTCTATTTCGCGTATTTTTCCGATACGAACGCAATGGCATAGCCCGTTTCCCTTGATTCCCATTTTAGAATTAAATTCTTCCTCGATTTATGTTATAACAGGTTATTGAAAATACGGGTTGTTACATTCTCCCCTCCTTAAAGGATTTCGTCCCCGAAATCTTCAAGTTAGGAAGAACGTATCCTACCATCCAATCATCCATCTACTCAAAACATCATCCACGAGCAATCATTGTCCTTACATGATTCTAAATGCTGGATGAACATATGCAGAGGTGTGTGTATATGTACTTATCTAATGCAAATATCATCAATGCGAATTATGTTGGTGAAATGAATCCATATGTATGCAATTCCTAACATAATGTATATCATCTATATGTGTGCACATAACATACACCCATATGCAACATCCATGTGATAACACACAATTTTCATCCATGAATAAGCATAAACACTCATGCATATGCAATATGAGGAGTGTGCGAGCCGATCTAGTGCCTAATTGTGTATAATGCATCCACGAGCAACCACTTGCAAACACTTGCAACCACTTGCAAACATCAAGCATAACATGTTTCAAATACATGTTTCATCCAAGGGTTTCTACCTAAGGTTCTTATGACAAGATAAACACGATAAACTAGATAAACTAGATAAACATGGATAGAGAGAGATATGCTAAAAAGAGATCTTAGAAGATAAGCGAGATAAACTCCTTTTTGGATTACAAGAAATCCATTCAAACTCTGACATATAGTACTAACCGATGAGTCATAACCCCCTTATGGAGTTTACAACAGAAATAAGATCGAGAATGGGACCGAGAGGATATATATACAAAAGATAACTCGCAAGCAAGCTCCACAGGAAAACAAGGATCAAGGATGCACTCTTAAAAAGAGATATGATGCGCGTATCTAGTCTTCACTCTTCTTAGTCACGTTTCCTTGAGCTTAACTCCACTGTGCTTTGACCGTCTTTTTCTTCATGATTTCTTGGCTTCCTAACTCCTATTTCCCAAATTCGAGTTGGGACTCATTTCATTATTGCCTCTCGTCTTCCTTTTCCACTTATTCTTCTTTCTGTATACTTGGCTTGAACATAACTGTGACCTCATGATTTCATGCAAGCTTTCCAAAATTCACTCGTGAATCCTGGATCTCGTCTACTTACTATAAAGTATTCCACGCAGCAGAACTTTTCTTGAAAATACCAATCCACGTTGCCAATTGCCCTTATAAACGTGATTTTCTATAACTCATGCTTAATCGAAATGGACCATCCGCCTATGAGTGATAGGCCATACCTAGATTCAGTTGCCTACTCATGGCTTCCTGTAGGCTATTTCAAAACTGGCCAACTTCTTGAGGGTAAACCGTTGCTAACCATGATGCAGTCCTCTCGCTCTTCACCGGACTGAAATGAGCACTCTTCGTGAGTCTACCTATTATGACCCACCTACCCGTATTCCCTTTCTTTGATCTAGGTAATCCATCCACATAATCTATCGAGATGTTTCACACTTCCCTTGCGGAACCTCCAATGGAGGTAATGGCCCGCCGGGCTTCTATGACTTGGCCTTAACCTGGTGGCACAACATGCATCCTGAGACCAACTCGGCCACCTCCTCGAGTGATGCGCATCTTCAAGAACCTTCTTTACCAAGTCTTCCACCCGAGGAACACATAATCTCTCATCACGCCTTAGTCATCCCTTGTCATCTATAATATATCTAGCGAGGTGACTTAACATCTCGCCTCGAATCAACTGGTCCATGTTCTTGACTAACTGCGGGTCTTCTTCCTGTGAAACCCCCCTTCTTGATCCTGAAGAGTAAGTCTAAGCTCAGGGAATGCTAACTAATTAGCCAAACGGAGAAAGCTTCTTACTTCAATTGCCCTCCACAGGGTTTTCAGGTCTTAAACCGCAACCACTTTAGCGGAATCCACCGCTAAGCCTTACTTAGGAACTATGTGCCCAAGAAATCCAACTTCTTTCCTCCAAAGTGACATTTGGAGAACTTTGACCTTCAACTGGCGGCTCTAAGTGTATCCATCACCTCCTTAAGATGTCTAGCATGCTCTTCCTCGTTCTTTTAAGGAGATCAAAATATCGTCTATGACGACCACGACAAACTTGTTCAAGGACTCCCTAAACACCCTACCCATCAAGTTAATATGCGGGTGCATTAGTCAAACCAAATAGCATGACTAGCCATTCTAAAAATCCATCTAGAGTCCTAAACGCAGTCTTGTCAATTCCATCCTCAGCCATCCTAAGCTGATGGAATCCGGTAGCTAGATCAAAAGAAAACAGATGCTCCTACAAGCTGATCAAACAAATCCTCGATCCTTGGTAACGGTTGTCTATTCTTCAACACATAAGCGAAGCAAACTGTCCACATTAGTAACGAATACTACTGGAGCACCTTACTCGAAAATGCTTCGTCTCAGGAAGTTCTTCTCAAGCAACTCCTTGACTTGCTTTCTCAATTCTCATCTCGCGAGGTCATGTGCCTAACCGGCCACGAAACTGGCTTGGTATTACCAACCAGATAATGCGGAAATCTATCCCACGTCTAGGGGTAACCCCTTTACTTCCCCCAAGATATCAGGATATTCTCGGACCACCCTCACAGATTGCAAACTATCGATAGACGAGTTGAGGGATTCAAGATAACATAACATGACGGGACCCATAGGGTTGCTAGAAATTTCTAGGGTATTACCGAGGCGAATGATGAGCCTCACAACCCTATATACAAAAACCAAGAATGGCTCCAAAACAGGACAACCATTCCATGCCCAAAACCAACCCATATCCCCTGAAACCGAGAATATAAACATCCCACGAGAATTCTATACTCAAGATAGAAATTTTCAAATCCACCCAGACCACAGACAATTGGGCGGAACCCCCAATTGGATTTGAAACACATACGGGATCATCAACTAGGCTAGTACTTAGGTGCAAACTTTCAACTAGATCAGATGAAATAAAACTATGCGATGTGCCAGAATCAAACAAAGTACGAACAGGGAAAATCAGAAAATGTAAACAAGACTTCCAACAGAAACCCTACCTCTATCATGAGCTGGAAGAACGGTGTTGAGGGGATGAACTCGCCCTCCAGATAGTCCCGCACACTGAGTCTGACCTTGCCCTTGTTTTCTTCGGGCAATCCTTGCTGAGATGTCCAAACTGACCACAATGAAAGCATTCGCCCCGCTTTCTCTTCTTCTTCCTACATTCCCTGGATATATGTCCAAATTTACCACAGAAGTTGCATTTCCTATTCTCTCTTGGCTTGTCCTTGCGGTTGTTGTTATTCTTGCCTCGTTTCCCGGAATTTACCCTCTTGCCTTGAGACTCATTCGCCTTGACCTCTTTCTTGTCATTGTTGTCTTCTTCTTGAAGTAGGGCTGTATTCACCAAATTCTCGAAAGTCGCCCCCAAGGGTATACGAGACATGGCCAAACCATGTAATGGCTCGTTTAATCCTAGAGCAAAGTGTAGGGCCTTCTTCTGAGCTGTATTAACCGAGTCTAAATCGACCCGAGCCAGTTGATTAAACTTATCTATGTATTCCCTAATAGTCATGTCCCCTTGCTTCAGTGATAAGAACCTCAGTCCAAACCTTCCTCTAAAATCATCCCAAGTCTCAATTGGCCTAGTAGCGGTGGTGACTACCCACCAACGTGCAGCTTCTTCCTTTAGCAACCATACTGCTAATAGAACCTTCCTGCGGTCACTTATATCAAAGGTGGCTAAAAGATCTTCAGTCTCTTTCAACCAATTCCTTGCCTCTACAAAAGTCTCTGTTCCACTAAAATTCTTGCCACCCATCATCTTAAAGTTCTTACAAGTTTCCGCAAAATCCGCTTGTGGAGGCTGAGGGAGAAGAGGAACATCAGATACGGAAGGAGGAGAAGGAACAGCGGCCTTGACTGGAAAGACAACATTAGAGACACCCGGGACCGGTGCCGTGACTTCCAAGTACCGACGAAACCAATCGGGTATTGTTACTCCTTCGGGCAAGATGAGATTATAAGACATGCTGGAAACGAAAAGAAAAGAGTTCAAACGAGGGGTCAAAGAATAGTGCTAATGGCTTTTGGGGAATAGCCTTTTTAAAAATAAATAGACTTTTCTTTGGAAAATACTTTATACTTGGTTTTGAAAATAGTTTTTCAAAAGTTTTAAAAACCTTTTTATCCCTTCTCGTAAACCATATGCTCTGATACCAAATATAACACCCCACCTCCGCCAGGGTGGCTCTTGCAAGCAACTCTGACTTTGGTGGGGCGTTTTAAAACAAGGTAAACATGCATAATGATATAACAAGGCAGGACATGACATATATATATATGTAAATAAACAGAGTAAGTAGATAGATAAAACAGCGGAAGAATTTTAAACCATTTCAAAAACAAGTCTGCTACATCATAATGTCAATTTCCCAAATAAACAAGTCTAGTACATAAAATAACATCATCTGAAACTGAAAAGGAAAACATAAAAGTAGCTATCCCCAAAGTGGAAAAACCATAGCGAGCTCAAGTCCAAAGCATACATGAGCTATCCAAGAAAGCATCTAAGATCCAAGCTAGGCTCCTGTGTTCCCTCCCTGAGAACCTGGGGGGGGGAGGGGGGGACGGAAGAAAAGAGGCGAAAGAAAACAGGTCAGTCAAAAAGACTGAGTAAGCCCTGCTACGATCAGTCTATAAACTAATAAAGTTAACATCATGATGGAAACTGAGATGATCATAGATAACAACATACTGGCATGGTAAATTAACTACAAGATAAATAGAGGTGTCATCGCATAAACAAGGTTAAGTTTTGCACCACAGTGTACTAGCAAACCAACATAACAGGTATTGATCCCTTGGCCCAAGATTTGACCCAATAACATGAAGTGACCTTAATATAAGGTCCAACCAAACGGTCTAGTCGATCGGCTCCCTATAAGCCTAACACGTCAAGTGTTGGTGTCCATACGGCCCACATATGGATGTAGTCAGACTGTGCTGGGTCCACCTTCGGGTGTATCAAGCCCTCGGGTGTCAACCCCAGACACTGAAGCAATAATGCACAGTCTAAACCTACTGGTACCCGTGCCTCGAGTTTGTCCAATACCGGATTACGTGCACGTCCGTAGCCCGCCTGGACCCGCACCGCTGTACCACTCAGCCGTCGCTTTGGTCGCTTACATCAGTCCAGTAATCGTGCCCCGCCCTAGCCCAGCCTCTAGGGTTGTGATGATACCAAACTGGGATTACTGCTGGAACAGACCACGTTGCTAGGGTTTCCTAAGAGGGTTAAGTGCGATTTAACCCTTCACTAATCATGGATTAAATTGGTTAAGTGTTACCGACAGTTCACAACTTAACCCCATTTCAATCCCTCAAACCCCCAAATGGATTAAATTGGTTAAGTGTAACCCCATTTCAATCCCTCAAACCCCCAAATGGATTAAATTGGTTAAGCGTAACCCCATTTCAATCCCTCGAATCCCCAAATGGTTAAGTATTAGTGGACCCTGACTTAACCCTAATCATGAGACATTAATTAATTTAATTGTGCCTTAACCTCTCACATTAGACTTTGTTGCGGTTACTAGTTAAGCCGGGCGGGTCCGGGTAGCTTTACACCACAACTTGGTCTAACCTCGGGTCCAAGGTACACATGACCAACTTCTCACATTGGGTCCTATTGTTTGTAGCCACTAGTTAAGCCGGTAGGTTCCGGGTAGAATTACGCTACAAACTCAACCCAACCTCGAGTTGGCCACACTTATGTTTCCTAAGTGTCATGTCCACTTTATTTCAAAACATAATCACAAGTTAACAAATACTTGGGTAGACCTAACTTAATAGGTAAATCCACAAGGGGTAGAACTAACTTAATAGGTAAATTCCCAATCTTATATTTTCATGTATTTTAAGTTTACCCAAACCCCCCCAACGTCATTCTATCGCTTACATATTCGTGACAACGCATAAAGGATAGGAAGAGGGAACTTGGCATAACATACATGATGAACTTGCATATCACAACAAACATGCATAACATGTTAGACTTGCATAACTTAGCATAGTGAACTTGCATATTACCATAAATATGCATAACATGTTAAACTTGCCTAACATGGCATGTGGAACTTGCATAAACACGCATAACTTGTCAAACATGCATAACATGTCATTGTGAACTTGCATAAGCACGCATAACTTATTAAACATGCATAACATGGCATAGTGAACTTGCATAAGCATGCATAACTCAATAAACTTGCAAATCATGGCATAGTGAACTTGCATAAACATGCATAACTCAATAAACTTGCAAATCATGGCATAGTGAACATGCATAACCCAATAAACTTGCAAATCATGGCATAATGATCTTGCATAAACATGCATAACTCAATAAACTTGCAAATCATGGCATAGTGAACATGCATAACCCAATAAACTTGCAAATCATGGCATAGTGAACTTGCATAAACATGCATAACTCAATAAACTTGCAAATCATGGCATCGTGAACATGCATAACCCAATAAACTTGCAAATCATGGCATAATGATCTTGCATAAACATGCATAACTCAATAAACTTGCAAATCATGGCATAGTGAACATGCATAACCCAATAAACTTGCAAATCATGGCATAATGATCTTGCATAAACATGCATAACTCAATAAACTTGCAAATCATGGCATAACGAACTTGCATAAACATGCATAACTCAATAAACTTGCAAAAATCCCAACTTGCATCACATATTAACTTTAGAGTTTCTAAAATGAAGGTAAGAGGGCTTACAATGCTTATCCGGACTCAAATGAGTATAGCAAATGTAAGAAACCCCTTATGCAACAAAATAAAACCCCAAAATGCAAGCAAACTTGATCAAGACTCCTCCTTTATGATGATAATAGAGAAACAAGACTTTAATGCAAGCTAAAGAGGATCATACAAGCCTAAATACACTTGTATGCATGGAAATCTCTTAGGAATTTGTTTAGGAATTGTATGAAGAGAGTGGAGGCCATGAGAGGTTTGATTTTGACATAGTTTAGTTGCTAGAATGAATAATGAGTGATTTAGGGTAGGTTAGGGTCTTATTTATAGATTAGGCTAGTGATTTAGACCATAGGATTAAACCCTAGTTGAATTAGGTCCATCAGATTTCGGAATTCTCTAGAACCAAGCCACAAGACCCGACCAAACCCAAAATGGTGCGCCAGGCAAAACTGCCCGGCCACCCTGTGTCGACAGGGCTGTCGACACCCTGGGGACCCTGTCGACATGCCTGTCGACATAGGGGTCCTGACGGGAGTTTTCCCGCCTGCGCCAGTTTGCCCTAATTCCCAATTTTGAACTTGAAATTCAAATCTGTTTTTGACATGGAATTTTTTGAAAACTTCAATGGGCCTTAACTGGGTCAAACGGACTCCGATTTTTGAAAAATCGGACTCTATTTCGCGTATTTTTCCGAGACGAACGCAATGGCATAGCCCGTTTCCCTTGATTCCCATTTTAGAATTAAATTCTGCCTCGATTTATGTTATAACAGGTTATTGAAAATACGGGTTGTTACATTCTCCCCTCCTTAAAGGATTTCGTCCCCGAAATCTTCAAGTTAGGAAGAACGTATCCTACCATCCAATCATCCATCTACTCAAAGCATCATCCACGAGTAATCTTTGTCCTTACAAGATTCTAAATGCTGGATGAACATATGCAGAGGTGTGTGTATATGTACTTATCTAATGCAAATATCATCAATGCGAATTATGTTGGTGAAATGAATCCATATGTATGCAATTCCTAACATAATGTATATCATCTATATGTGTGCACATAACATACACCCATATGCAACATCCAGGTGATAACACACAATTTTCATCCATGAATAAGCATAAACACTCATGCATATGCAATATGAGGAGTGTGCGAGCCGATCTAGTGCCTAATTGTGTATAATTCATCCATGAGCAACCACTTGCAAACACTTGCAACCACTTGCAAACATCAAGCATAACATGTTTCAAATACATGTTTCATCCAAGGGTTTCTACCTAAGGTTCTCATGACAAGATAAACACTATAAACTAGATAAACTAGATAAACATGGATAGAGAGAGATATGCTAAAAAGAGATCTTAGAAGATAAGCGAGATAAACTCCTTTTTGGATTACAAGAAATCCATTCAAACTCTGACATATAGTACTAACCGATGAGTCATAACCCCTTTATGGAGTTTACAACAGAAATAAGATCGAGAATGGGACCGAGAGGATATATATACAAAAGATAACTCGCAAGCAAGCTCCACAGGAAAACAAGGATCAAGGATGCACTCTTAAAAAGAGATATGATGCGCGTATCTAGTCTTCACTCTTCTTAGTCATGTTTCCTTGAGCTTAACTCCACTGTGCTTTGACCGTCTTTTACTTCATGATTTCTTGGCTTCCTAACTCCTATTTCCCAAATTCGAGTTGGGACTCATTTCATTATCGCCTCTCGTCTTCCTTTTCCACTTATTCTTCTTTCTGTATACTTGGCTTGAACATAACTGTAACCTCATGATTTCATGCAAGCTTTCCAAAATTCACTCGTGAATCCTGGATCTCGTCTACTTACTATAAAGTATTCCACGCAGCAGGACTTTTCTTGAAAATACCAATCCACGTTGCCAATTGCCCTTATAAACGTGATTTTCTATAACTCATGCTTAATCGAAATGGACCATCCGCCTATGAGTGATAGGCCATACCTAGATTCAGTTGCCTACTCATGGCTTCCTGTAGGCTATTTCAAAACTGGCCAACTTCTTGAGGGTAAACCGTTGCTAACCATGATGCAGTCCTCTCGCTCTTCACCGGACTGAAATGAGCACTCTTCGTGAGTCTACCTATTATGACCCACCTACCCGTATTCCCTTTCTTTGATCTAGGTAATCCATCCACATAATCTATCGAGATGTTTCACACTTCCCTTGCGGAACATCCAATGGAGGTAATGGCCCGCCGGGCTTCTATGACTTGGCCTTAACCTGGTAGCACAACATGCATCCTGAGACCAACTCGGCCACCTCCTCGAGTGATGCGCATCTTCAAGAACCTTCTTTACCAAGTCTTCCACCCGAGGAACACATAATCTCTCATCACGCCTTAGTCATCCCTTGTCATCTATAATATATCTAGCGAGGTGACTTAACATCTCGCCTCGAATCAACTGGTCCATGCTCTTGACTAACTGCGGGTCTTCTTCCTGTGAAACCCCCCTTCTTGATCCTGAAGAGTAAGTCTAAGCTCAGGGAATGCTAACTAATTAGCCAAAAGGAGAAAGCTTCTTACTTCAATTGCCCTCCTCAGGGTTTTCAGGTCTTAAACCGCAACCACTTTAGCGGAATCCACCGCTAAGCCTTACTTAGGAACTATGTGCCCAAGAAATCCAACTTCTTTCCTCCAAAGTGACATTTGGAGAACTTTGACCTTCAACTGGCGGCTCTAAGCGTATCCATCACCTCCTTAAGATGTCTAGCATGCTCTTCCTCGTTCTTTTAAGGAGATCAAAATATCGTCTATGACGACCACGACAAACTTGTTCAAGGACTCCCTAAACACCCTACCCATCAAGTTAATATGCGGGTGCATTAGTCAAACCAAATAGCATGACTAGCCATTCTAAAAATCCATCTAGAGTCCTAAACGCAGTCTTGTCAATTCCATCCTCAGCCATCCTAAGCTGATGGAATCCGGTAGCTAGATCAAAAGAAAACAGATGCTCCTACAAGCTGATCAAACAAATCCTCGATCCTTGGTAACGGTTGTCTATTCTTCAACACATAAGCGAAGCAAACTGTCCACATTAGTAACGAATACTACTGGAGCACCTTACTCGAAAATGCTTCGTCTCAGGAAGTTCTTCCCAAGCAACTCCTTGACTTGCTTTCTCAATTCTCATCTCGTGAGGTCATGTGCCTAACCGGCCACAAAACTGGCTTGGTATTACCAACCAGATAATGCGGAAATCTATCCCACGTCTAGGGGTAACCCCTTTACTTCCCCCAAGATATCAGGATATTCTCGGACCACCCTCACAGATTGCAAACTATCGATAGACGAGTTGAGGGATTCAAGATAACATAACATGACGGGACCCATAGGGTTGCTAGAAATTTCTAGGGTATTACCGAGGCGAGTCATGAGCCTCACAACCCTATATACAAAAACCAAGAATGGCTCCAAAACAGGACAACCATTCCATGCCCAAAACCAACCCATATCCCCTGAAACCGAGAATATAAACATCCCACGAGAATTCTATACTCAAGATAGAAATTTTCAAATCCACCCAGACCACAGACAATTGGGCGGAACCCCCAATTGGATTTGAAACACATACGGGATCATCAACTAGGCTAGTACTTAGGTGCAAACTTTCAACTAGATCAGATGAAATAAAACTATGCGATGTGCCAGAATCAAACAAAGTACGAACAGGGAAAATCAGAAAATGTAAACAAGACTTCCAACAGAAACCCTACCTCTATCATGAGCTGGAAGAACGGTGTTGAGGGGATGAACTCGCCCTCCAGATAGTCCCGCACACTGAGTCTGACCTTGCCCTTGTTTTCTTCGGGCAATCCTTGCTGAGATGTACAAACTCACCACAATGAAAGCATTCGCCCCGCTTTCTCTTCTTCTTCCTACATTCCCTGGATATATGTCCAACTTTACCACAGAAGTTGCATTTCCTATTCTCTCTTGGCTTGTCCTTGCGGTTGTTGTTATTCTTGCCTCGTTTCCCGGAATTTACCCTCTTGCCTTGAGACTCATTCGCCTTGACCTCTTTCTTGTCATTGTTGTCTTCTTCTTGAAGTAGGGCCGTATTCACCAAATTCTCTAAAGTCGCCCCCAAGGGTATATGAGACATGGCCAAACCATGTAATGGCTTGTTTAATCCTAGAGCAAAGTGTAGGGCCTTCGTCTGAGCTGTACTAACCGAGTCTAAATCGACCCGAGCCAGTTGATTAAACTTATCTATGTATTCCCTAATAGTCATGTCCCCTTGCTTCAGTGATAAGAACCTCAGTCCAAACCTTCCTCTAAAATCATCCCAAGTCTCAATTGGCCTAGTAGCGGTGGTGACTACCCACCCACGTGCAGCTTCTTCCTTTAGCAACCATACTGCTAATAGAACCTTCCTGCGGTCACTTATATCAAAGGTGGCTAAAAGATCTTCGGTCTCTTTCAACCAATTCCTTGCCTCTACAAAAGTCTCTGTTCCACTAAAATTCTTGCCACCCATCATCTTAAAGTTCTTACAAGTTTCCGCAAAATCCGCTTGTGGAGGCTGAGGGAGAAGAGGAACATCAGATACGGAAGGAGGAGAAGGAACAGCGGCCTTGACTGGAAAGACAACATTAGAGACACCCAGGACCGGTGCCGTGACTTCCAAGTACCGACGAAACTAATCGGGTATTGTTACTCCTTCGGGCAAGATGAGATTATCAGACATGCTGGAAACGAAAAGAAAAGAGTTCAAACGAGGGGTCAAAGGATAGTGCTAATGGCTTTTGGGGAATAGCCTTTTTAAAAATAACTAGACTTTTCTTTGGAAAATACTTTATACTTGGTTTTGAAAATAGTTTTTCAAAAGTTTTAAAAACCTTTTTATCCCTTCTCGTAAACCATATGCTCTGATACCAAATGTAACACCCCACCTCCGCCAGGGTGGCTCTTGCAAGCAACTCTGACTTTGTTGGGGCGTTTTAAAACAAGGTAAACATGCATAATGATATAACAAGGCAGGACATGACATATATATATATATATATATGTAAATAAACAGAGTAAGTAGATAGATAAAACAGCGGAAGAATTTTAAACCATTTCAAAAACAAGTCTGCTACATCATAATGTCAATTTCCCAAATAAACAAGTCTAGTACATAAAATAACATCATCTGAAACTGAAAAGGAAAACATAAAAGTAGCTATCCCCAAAGTGGAAAAACCATAGCGAGCTCAAGTCCAAAGCATACATGAGCTATCCAAGAAAGTAGCTAAGATCCAAGCTAGGCTCCTGTGTTCCCTCCCTGAGAACCTGGGGGGGGGGGGGGGGAACGGAAGAAAAGAGGCGAAAGAAAACAGGTCAGTCAAAAAGACTGAGTAAGCCCTTCTACGATCAGTCTATAAACTAATAAAGTTAACATCATGATGGAAACTGAGATGATCATAGATAACAACATACTGGCATGGTAAATTAACTACAAGATAAATAGAGGTGTCATCGCATAAACAAGGTTAAGTTTTGCACCACGGTGTACTAGCAAACCAACATAACAGGTATTGATCCCTTGGCCCAAGATTTGACCCAATAACATGAAGTAACCTTAATATAAGGTCCAACCAAACGGTCTAGTCGATCGGCTCCCTATATGCCTAACACGTCAAGTGTTGGTGTCCATACGGCCCACATATGGATGTAGTCAGACTGTGCTGGGTCCACCTTCGGGTGTATCAAGCCCTCGGGTGTCAACCCCAGACACTGAAGCAATAATGCACAGTCTAAACCTACTGGTACCCGTGCCTCGAGTTTGTCCAATACCGAATTACGTGCACGTCCGTAGCCTGCCTGGACCCGCACCGCTGTACCACTCAGCCGTCGCTTTGGTCGCTTACATCAGTCCAGTAATCGTGCCGCGCCCTAGCCCAGCCTCTAGGGTTGTGATGATACCAAACTGGGATTACTGCTGGAACAGACCACGTTGCTAGGGTTTCCTAAGAGGGTTAAGTGCGATTTAACCCTTCACTAATCATGGATTAAATTGGTTAAGTGTTACCGACAGTTCACAACTTAACCCCATTTCAATCCCTCAAACCCCCAAATGGATTAAATTGGTTAAGTGTAACCCCATTTCAATCCCTCAAACCCCCAAATGGATTAAATTGGTTAAGTGTAACCCCATTTCAATCCCTCGAATCCCCAAATGGTTAAGTATTAGTGGACCCTGACTTAACCCTAATCATGAGGCATTAATTAATTTAATTGTGCCTTAACCTCTCACATTAGACTTTGTTGCGGTTACTAGTTAAGCCGGGCGGGTCCGGGTAGCTTTACACCACAACTTGGTCTAACCTCGGGTCCAAGGTACACATGACAAACTTCTCACATTGGGTCCTATTGTTTGTAGCCACTAGTTAAGCCGGTAGGTTCCGGGTAGAATTACGCTACAAACTCAACCCAACCTCGAGTTGGCCACACTTATGTTTCCTAAGTGTCATGTCCACTTTATTTCAAAACATAATCACAAGTCAACAAATACTTGGGTAGACCTAACTTAATAGGTAAATTCCCAAGGGGTAGACCTAACTTAATAGGTAAATTCCCAATCTTATATTTTCATGTATTTTAAGTTTACCCAAACCCCCCCAACGTCATTCTATCGCTTACATATTCGTGACAACGCATAAAGGATAGGAAGAGGGAACTTGGCATAACATACATGATGAACTTGCATATCACAACAAACATGCATAACATGTTAGACTTGCATAACTTAGCATAGTGAACTTGCATATTACCATAAATATGCATAACATGTTAAACTTGCCTAACATGGCATGTGGAACTTGCATAAACACGCATAACTTGTCAAACATGCATAACATGTCATTGTGAACTTGCATAAGCACGCATAACTTATTAAACATGCATAACATGGCATAGTGAACTTCAATAAGCATGCATAACTCAATAAACTTGCAAATCATGGCATAGTGAACTTGCATAAACATGCATAACTCAATAAACTTGCAAATCATGGCATAGTGAACATGCATAACCCAATAAACTTGCAAATCATGGCATAATGATCTTGCATAAACATGCATAACTCAATAAACTTGCAAATCATGGCATAGTGAACATGCATAACCCAATAAACTTGCAAATCATGGCATAGTGAACTTGCATAAACATGCATAACTCAATAAACTTGCAAATCATGGCATAGTGAACATGCATAACCCAATAAACTTGCAAATCCTGGCATAATGATCTTGCATAAACATGCATAACTCAATAAACTTGCAAATCATGGCATAGTGAACATGCATAACCCAATAAACTTGCAAATCATGGCATAATGATCTTGCATAAACATGCATAACTCAATAAACTTGCAAATCATGGCATAACGAACTTGCATAAACATGCATAACTCAATAAACTTGCAAAAATCCCAACTTGCATCACATATTATGTAACACCCCACGTCCGCTAAGGTCACTCATACCAGGGGAATGCCTTAGTTTCGGTGAAGTATTTTAAGTGAATATAGAACAATAAAATTACAACAAGACATATATAAGTAATACTTGAAAATTTAAAACATCATTTCATTGCAGCGGAAAGTAATACATGTTTGGTTACATCACAAAACCATAAACCAAAGTCAAGTACATAATATCCATCTTGATAAAATAGAAGTACATAATCCCACTACATAACTAATAGCCATAAAAGAAAAGGTGAACTGGGCTTCACTTCAACGGTCCAAGCTCCAAAGAATAGATACAGCAATCCGATCAAAGCCCACTAGCACCAGGCCCACTCTAATAACCTGGGGTTGGGGGAAAAAGATGAAAACAACGGGGTCAGACATAAGTCTGAGTGAGTCCTATAACCCTAACAATACAATCCTTAAAATAACCAGAGAAGACATAAGTTGATATACGGTAACGACTGGGGATGAATGGCTACACTAAGCAGCTTGGTAAACTTAGGATAAACTAAGATCACCGTAAAGACGCATTTATCCACCCAAGGATAATTACTAGATTACACCGCCCCAGACTTATCCACCCAAGAGTAATTCCTACACTGCACCACACCAGTTCTACCTACCCAAAATTAGTTCCTACTTAAAGGTTGATCCCACTAAATGTACTTAGTAATTTTCTTACCCAGTAGTTTCTAGTACCCCTACATAGGTGCCGTCTGCCCCTATCATTACTAGGTGTACCCACTATTCCCAAGCGATCGGCTCCCTAACGTAGATACCCGTGCTGGTCCCACAATGGGGTGTATCGTTTCCCCAAAGTGGCAACCTGATAATATCAACGGTGCACGGCTTTATATCTACACGATGTAACAACGATTTACTAACCAGCCCGGGTCCACACACGCATATGAAACCCGTTGGTCCTACGTTGCCACCGCTAACCTGTTTTGGCCTCTTATAGTCAAGCCCAATATGCGTGTCCCGTCACTCGACTTGGGTCGAGCCCACAAAGATACGTTTGGGATATTGGTTGAGATGGGCCCCCACAAGCTACCACTTAAGCTTGTTATTTTATCTAGTGTATCCCACTTAACCCCTTTAACCATGTTCACTTACATGTTATAAATACTTTGGTTAAGTCATTAATCATATTTTAATTACCTTTCAAGGCACCCCCTAGATTTTCACATGACACCCAAGTCCTTTACTTAATTCCCTCATGCCACCCGAGGCACTTACTTAACCCCTTAATCATGTTTAATTACATGTTCCACTTTGGTTAAGTATTCTAATCGTGTTTTCTATTGCCACCCAAGGCAACCCACTAGTTTTCTCATGCCACCCAAGGCACCCGCTTAACCCTCAAGCCCCACTACATGCTTATATGGTTAAGTGTTTCTTAATTAATTAAGACCGTGATCCTCATAAAGACCTCTCACATTAGACTATCTTTTATGACCGCTGGTTAAGCCGGTTGGGTCCGGGCAGCCTTATGTCATAATCAAGTCTAACCTCGTGTCTTTACATTAATCACGTATTTAGTTTGTGCCTAAGACCTCTCACATTGGGCTAACATTTGTAGCAACTGGTTAAGCCGGTTGGGTCCGGGCAGTTTTACGCTACAACTGAGTCCAACCTCGTGTCTTAGTCGATTAATTACACCTAATTAATCACCCTCATAATTTATATTAATTATCCCTAATTAATATCAAGTTTTTCATAACATGGGTAGACCTAACTCAATAGGTAAATTCCCATGGGGTAGACCTAACTCAATAGGTAAATTCCCACTTATGTTAATCTATTTTTATGGTATGCTTAATCATACCCAACCATACTTTAATTAACATATTTATTAACCCCATCGTTTCCCACGCAAATCGTTCTCATTTCACGACAAAATACAAAGGGAAGATCCATCACAAATATCATGGGTTTTAACCAAATCTTAGCATATAACTTTGTCATGGGTTAAGAGGATGTCAACTTGCATATATGAGCATATATTAACCCAACTACATTTAACCCAAACTTGCATATTATCGCACATGACTTGCATAACTTATTGCATATGAACTTGCATATCATCATACACATATCTTGCATAACATGTTGAACTTGCATAAACACACATAACTTGCATAACATGTTGGACTTGCACATAAGCATTCTCACAACTTGCATAACATTCACATACTTGCATATTAACCAACATGTAACTTGCATAGCATATCTTGTATATTAACATACATGTAACTTGCATATTAACAACATGTAACTTGCATATTAACAAACATGTAACTTGCATAGCATATCTTGCATATTAACATACATGTAACTTGCATATTAACAAACATGTAACTTGCATAGCATATCTTGTATATTAACATACATGTAACTTGCATATTAACAACATGTAACTTGCATATTAACAAACATGTAACTTGCATAGCATATCTTGCATATTAACATACATGTAACTTGCATATTAACAAACATGTAACTTGCATAGCATATCTTGTATATTAACATACATGTAACTTGCATATTAACAACATGTAACTTGCATATTAACAAACATGTAACTTGCATAGCATATCTTGCATATTAACATACGTGTAACTTGCATATTAACAAACATGTAACTTGCATAGCATATCTTGCATATTAACATACATGTAACTTGCATATTAACAAACATGTAACTTAGCATGCATAGAATCACATACTCATCATGCATAATATCACCTACTTAGCATGCATAGAATCACATACTCATCATGCATAAAACCACATACTTAACTTGCATAAACTCTCATATTCAACATAAACTTACATATTCAACATAAACTTACATATTCAACTTAAGATTCATATTATACATAGATTAGCATATCATTACAAATGACTCAAACACACAAATCCGCATTCAAGACCATATGTCTCATTACACCTAATCTACTTATCTTAATAATTGATCATCAAAGTGATAGAAACTCACCAAAACACAATTAGCAAGCTAATGAAGAAGATTAAGATACTTAGAATGGATTAGAGATTGATTAGAGCTTGCTTTCCTCTTCATTGATTTGTGGAGGCCATGACCAAGTTTCATTTTGCCATAGTTTAGTTACTAGGTTTAATTATGAATGAATTAGGGTAGGGTTAGGGTGTTATTTTTAGGATTAGGTTGCATTTTAGACCCTTAGATTAACCCTAGATTAATTTAGGACCATTAGATCCGTCAGATCCAAGAAGCTTCCAGAACTAGCCCACCAAGCCAGCCCAAGAACACAAACTGGTGCACCCAGTTTCTCTGGGCGTCGCACCCTGTCGACAGGCAAGCCGACAGGCATGTCGACACCCCTGTCGACAGGCCTGTCGACAGCCCTGTCGACATGGGTTGGGCGGGAATCTTCCCGCCTGGCCCCGCCTGTCCAATTTAAAATCTGAATTTTAAATTCTTAATTCTGTTTTAGTTTTCAAATTTTCTGCAAACTTCATCGGGCCATAACTGGGCCATACGGACTCCGATTTTCGAAAACTCGGACTCTATTTTGCGTATTTTTCCGAGACGAACGCAATGACGCAGCCCGTTTCCCCCAATTCTCACATCTGAGATTATACATTCTGAAATTAGTGAATTTTAGCATTAACCAAAATTCGGGGTGTTACATTCTCCCCTCCTTAAAGGATTTCGTCCCCGAAATCTCTAAGCTAAGGAGAATGCATATCCTACCATCCAAACAACCATCTACTCAAACCATCAACCACGGGCATCCATTGTCCTTAAAACAATTTCTAATGAGGTATGAGCATATGCGAAAAGTGTGTGTATATGTTCCCTATCTAATGTACGAACATATGCAAACCATGATAGTGCCATGTATCCAATATGTATGCGAGATAACCCTATCGACACATACAGTATCTATATGAGTGCACAATCATTCACCAAAATGCATCATCCATATGATAACACAATCATTATACATCCATAAATATAGCTAACTACACACAATTTTATGCAATATGCAATATGAAGTGATTGAGCCGATCTAGTGCCTAGAGTGTGTATATATGCATCCACGAGCAACCACTAGCAAACACTTGCATCCACTTGCATCCATCAACCATAACATGTCTCAAACACATGTTTCAACCATAGGTTTTCCCTATCTAAAGGTCAACAACACTAATCGGGAGGACATACTAATAATAAGGTAAGTACTAGGCAAGCGATCAAGGAGAAGTTAAAAGACATACTCTCCAAAAAGAAATGGATACAAAGAACGCATCTTCGCTTCCGTCTCCCAAGTAGCATTTCTTTCGTCATCTCCCCATTGCACTCTAGCTGGCAGAACTTCTCTGTTCCTCAACTTCCTAGTCTCTGACCCAATGATGCGAGTAGGAGCTCGTCGAATCGTCTCATCGCGCTCTAACTCTGCTTCTTTAAGCAAACTCGGCTCTACCACCTCAACGGTCTCATGTAAGTACTTCCTCAAATGGGACACATGAAATACACCCGGTACACCACTAAGTTTGCCAGGCAACTCCACTCTATATGCCATCTGCCCAATTCTTTCCTTATTGGGAAATGGCCCTACAAACCTTGGTACTCACTTCCTAACAGATCCAAAGTGAACCACATTCCGTAACGGAGATACCTTGATAAAAAGCATGTCCTAATATCAAGCTCAAGCTCTGTTCTCCTCTTGTCCACATAAGATCCCGCCGCTTTCATCCTTCTTCGAATCAAACCAATCTTCTCTGAAGACTCTCTAATCTCATCGGCCTAACCAAGATCTTCCCCGTAGATTCCCACCAATCTGTAGGTGATCAACAAGGCCTTCCATAAAGAGCTTCGAAAGCAGCCATACCAATACTGGACTGAAAGCTGCTATTATATGCGAACTCCACCAATGGAAGATGCTCTTCCCATGTACCTACAAAATCCAAAATACATAACCTCAAAAGATCTTCTAGATACAGTTCACCCTCTTGGTCTGACCGTCCGTCTGAGGATGCTATGCGGTGCTCAAACCCAACTGAGTCCCTACCGCCTCCTGCAAACTCTTCCAAAACTCACTAGTGAAGATAGGATCTCGATCGCTCACTATACTGGAAGGTACACCATGCAATCTAATAATCTCTCGAAGGTAAACTGAAGCTAGACATGTAATAGTCCTCTTGCTCTTCACGGGTATGAAATGGCACACTTAGTAAGTCTATCTACCATAAGCCCAATCCCCGTATTACCCTTCCTTGATTTCGGTAATCCAATGAGACACTATCTCACTTCCCATTACGGAACTTCTAACGGATGAAGCAACCCTCCGGGTTTCTTCTGCTCCGCTTCCACTTGTTAGCACACCAAGCATCTAGCGACATACTTGGCCGCGTCTTTCTTCAGATTGGCCAAAAAGAAAATTCGCTCTATGTCTTGTTACATCTTGTCCCTACCGGGATGAATGGTTATCTTCGACCGATGTGTATCATCAAGTATAGCCTTCCTCAAACTCTCATCTTGCGGTACACAAAGTCTACCGTCTCTACACAACCACCCCTTACTATCTAGGGTGTACCTACTCAAATGGCTGGACGACTCCTCCCCCTTATGAGCTTCTCTCATAGCTCAACCAACTGTGGGTCGTCTTGCTGTGCCTCACCACCCCGTCCCAAAAGAGTAGGCCTAACCTCCAAGGAGGCTAGCAAACCGGGTACAAAGTCAACGGAAGGTCTAAAGTCAAACATAGAAATAAACCCTAAGCTCCGTCATTTAATCGATCAATGAACTCAAGGACAACCTTTTCCTTCTTAAGGCGTCTGCTACCATGCTTCCCTTGTTAGGGGTATACGCTATCTTAACTCATAAGATGCTAAGAATCCTATCCAAAATCGTCACAACTGTCCATCTCTCACGCAGACCACCCTAGTCGAATTCGACATCCCCCAAATGCAAGCCCCAAAGGCCGAAACCAATATCAGACAAACACCCAAGGGATATCTCCTTCGAGTTCAGGCAACCTACGTGAGATGATACTAAAAAAAATATATAATAATAATGGCTAAACAATTAAGCCTTTGACCAACTTTGGATGTCCTTGCCAGTCTCGCTCCAAAACCACCGTTTTTATCCCATAACTGGCTTTGCTCAACCTATTGAGCACATATGAAAACTTATTATGCTCCTTGAAAAGACCTAGATGTCATCCACAATGACCATCACAAACTTATTTAGGTACTCTCTGAACACCCTTCTCATCAAATCAACAAAGTATGCGGGGGCGTTTGTCAAACCAAATAGCATCACCAGCCACTCATAAAACCATCCGGAGTCCTAAAGGCAATCCTCTCTATACTATCGTCAGCCACTCCCAACTGACGAAACCATGTGGCTTAGTCCAACTGCGAAAATACTGAGGCGCCAACCAACTGATCAAAGAGATCATCAGTCTTCGGTAATGGGTGTCTATTCCTCTTTGTGGGTTTATTTAGCTCTCTTTAGCCTACACACAGTCTGAGGGACCCATCCGCTTTCATGGCAAAAACTACTGGAGCGCCCCACTCCGATATACTTCTTCTTATGAACCCCTTCTCAAGCAATCGCCTACTTACTTATGGAGTTCCCTCCTCTCACGAGGAGCCTTGTGGCACACTGGCCAAGTTACTGGTTTGGCATTATTTACCAGATATATTCGGAAGTCAATCTCCCGCTCCGGAGGTAAGCCCTTCACCTTCCTAAACACATCCGAGTTTTCCCGGACCACTTCTAACAGATCGCAAACTCTCGACCGACGTGTCAAGCGATTCTAGATATCTTAGCATAACAGATTCTATGGGATTACAAGAGATCTCGAGAGTGTTACCCAAGCGGGTCATAAGCCTAACAACTCTCCCTTCAGAATCAAGAACGGCACCCCTACTGGATAACCAGTCCATGCTCACAACTAACCCATAGCCCGTGAAGCCCAACAAGCATCACATCCTACTCAACGCTAAGTATAGCAACTTCCAAACCCGAACACATCATGGAGCCCAATTGGGTTTGAAACAACTAAGGGATCACCTACCAAACTGGTGTCTAAGTGCAGTGATTCAACTAACAATGATGAGATAAACGAACTCGATACATCAGAATCAAATAAAGTGTGGATCAGATAACAAAGAAATCCAAATTCCAACCTAGACGGTCTTATCCCCATCCGGCATCCTAGCCGTGAGGAAATATAACTATTCTCCAGAAGATTCCATACCTTGCCCTTGCTTCTTTGTTCAATCCTAATAAGGTGTCCTATTCCCCCCCCAAAGGATAACTACTAACTTTCTTCTTCTTCCCATTTTCCATTCGTAACCTCCCACAAATGAGGTTTCATCCTTTATTAACCAAACAACTATTTGAGCCTTCCTCTCCTCGTCTATCCTATACGTACCTACCAGTCCTCCTCCTTCTTGAACCAACTTCTAATCTGATTTACGTCTAAGTCCCTTGAAGCGGTTTTCCATTCTTATCTATCTTAGAAAGATCATCTACACACGGAGGGGAAACTCAAACCGAGAGAGAAAGAGATTCAAACCGAGAATTCGAAAGATAAAGATATGGCTATCGGGGATTATGCTTTTCTCTCAAAAACTTTTCTCTTAAAAGACATGTTTTTGAAAATACTCCTTCAAAAATTTTCTTAGAAAAATAGTTTTTCTAAAATTTTTATCTGTTCTGGTAACCTTAAGCTCTGATACCACGTGTAACACCCCACGTCCGCTAAGGTCACTCATACCAGGGGAATGCCTTAGTTTCGGTGAAGTATTTTAAGTGAATATAGAACAACAAAATTACAACAAGACAGATATAAGTAATACTTGAAAATTCAAAACATCATTTCATTGCAGCGGAAAGTAATACATGTTTGGTTACATCACAAAACCATAAACCAAAGTCAAGTACATAATATCCATCTTGATAAAATAGAAGTACATAATCCCACTACATAACTAATAGCCATAAAAGAAAAGGTGAACTGGGCTTCACTTCAACGGTCCAAGCTCCAAAGAATAGATACAGCAATCCGATCAAAGCCCACTAGCACCAGGCCCACTCTAATAACCTGGGGTTGGGGGAAAAAGATGAAAACAACGGGGTCAGACATAAGTCTGAGTGAGTCCTATAACCCTAACAATACAATCCTTAAAATAACCAGAGAAGACATAAGTTGATATACGGTAACGACTGGGGATGAATGGCTACACTAAGCAGCTTGGTAAACTTAGGATAAACTAAGATCACCGTAAAGACGCATTTATCCACCCAAGGATAATTACTAGATTACACCGCCCCAGACTTATCCACCCAAGAGTAATTCCTACACTGCACCACACCAGTTCTACCTACCCAAAATTAGTTCCTACTTAAAGGTTGATCCCACTAAATGTACTTAGTAATTTTCTTACCCAGTAGTTTCTAGTACCCCTACATAGGTGCCGTCTGCCCCTATCATTACTAGGTGTACCCACTATTCCCAAGCGATCGGCTCCCTAACGTAGATACCCGTGTTGGTCCCACAATGGGGTGTATCGTTTCCCCAAAGTGGCAACCTGATAATATCAACGGTGCACGGCTTTATATCTACACGATGTAACAACGATTTACTAACCAGCCCGGGTCCACACACGCATATGAAACCCGTTGGTCCTACGTTGCCACCGCTAACCTGTTTTGGCCTCTTATAGTCAAGCCCAATATGCGTGTCCCGTCACTCGACTTGGGTCGAGCCCACAAAGATACGTTTGGGATATTGGTTGAGATGGGCCCCCACAAGCTACCACTTAAGCTTGTTATTTTATCTAGTGTATCCCACTTAACCCCTTTAACCATGTTCACTTACATGTTATAAATACTTTGGTTAAGTCATTAATCATATTTTAATTACCTTTCAAGGCACCCCCTAGATTTCCACATGACACCCAAGTCCTTTACTTAATTCCCTCATGCCACCCGAGGCACTTACTTAACCCCTTAATCATGTTTAATTACATGTTCCACTTTGGTTAAGTATTCTAATCGTGTTTTCTATTGCCACCCAAGGCAACCCACTAGTTTTCTCATGCCACCCAAGGCACCCGCTTAACCCTCAAGCCCCACTACATGCTTATATGGTTAAGTGTTTCTTAATTAATTAAGACCGTGATCCTCATAAAGACCTCTCACATTAGACTATCTTTTATGACCGCTGGTTAAGCCGGTTGGGTCCGGGCAGCCTTATGTCATAATCAAGTCTAACCTCGTGTCTTTACATTAATCACGTATTTAGTTTGTGCCTAAGACCTCTCACATTGGGCTAACATTTGTAGCAACTGGTTAAGCCGGTTGGGTCCGGGCAGTTTTACGCTACAACTGAGTCCAACCTCGTGTCTTAGTCGATTAATTACACCTAATTAATCACCCTCATAATTTATATTAATTATCCCTAATTAATATCAAGTTTTTCATAACATGGGTAGACCTAACTCAATAGGTAAATTCCCATGGGGTAGAGCTAACTCAATAGGTAAATTCCCACTTATGTTAATCTATTTTTATGGTATGCTTAATCATACCCAACCATACTTTAATTAACATATTTATTAACCCCATCGTTTCCCACGCAAATCGTTCTCATTTCACGACAAAATACAAAGGGAAGATCCATCACAAATATCATGGGTTTTAACCAAATCTTAGCATATAACTTTGTCATGGGTTAAGAGGATGTCAACTTGCATATATGAGCATATATTAACCCAACTACATTTAACCCAAACTTGCATATTATCGCACATGACTTGCATAACTTATTGCATATGAACTTGCATATCATCATACACATATCTTGCATAACATGTTGAACTTGCATAAACACACATAACTTGCATAACATGTTGGACTTGCACATAAGCATTCTCACAACTTGCATAACATTCACATACTTGCATATTAACCAACATGTAACTTGCATAGCATATCTTGTATATTAACATACATGTAACTTGCATATTAACAACATGTAACTTGCATATTAACAAACATGTAACTTGCATAGCATATCTTGCATATTAACATACATGTAACTTGCATATTAACAAACATGTAACTTGCATAGCATATCTTGTATATTAACATACATGTAACTTGCATATTAACAACATGTAACTTGCATATTAACAAACATGTAACTTGCATAGCATATCTTGCATATTAACATACATGTAACTTGCATATTAACAAACATGTAACTTGCATAGCATATCTTGTATATTAACATACATGTAACTTGCATATTAACAACATGTAACTTGCATATTAACAAACATGTAACTTGCATAGCATATCTTGCATATTAACATACATGTAACTTGCATATTAACAAACATGTAACTTGCATAGCATATCTTGCATATTAACATACATGTAACTTGCATATTAACAAACATGTAACTTAGCATGCATAGAATCACATACTCATCATGCATAATATCACCTACTTAGCATGCATAGAATCACATACTCATCATGCATAAAACCACATACTTAACTTGCATAAACTCTCATATTCAACATAAACTTACATATTCAACATAAACTTACATATTCAACTTAAGATTCATATTATACATAGATTAGCATATCATTACAAATGACTCAAACACACAAATCCGCATTCAAGACCATATGTCTCATTACACATAATCTACTTATCTTAACAATTGATCATCAAAGTGATAGAAACTCACCAAAACACAATTAGCAAGCTAATGAAGAAGATTAAGATACTTAGAATGGATTAGAGATTGATTAGAGCTTGCTTTCCTCTTCATTGATTTGTGGAGGCCATGACCAAGTTTCATTTTGCCATAGTTTAGTTACTAGGTTTAATTATGAATGAACTAGGGTAGGGTTAGGGTGTTATTTATAGGATTAGGTTGCATTTTAGACCCTTAGATTAACCCTAGATTAATTTAGGACCATTAGATCCGTCAGATCCAAGAAGCTTCCAGAACTAGCCCACCAAGCCAGCCCAAGAACACAAACTGGTGCACCCAGTTTCTCTGGGCGTCGCACCCTGTCGACAGGCAAGTCGACAGGCATGTCGACACCCCTGTCGACAGGCCTGTCGACAGCCCTGTCGACATGGGTTGGGCGGGAATCTTCCCGCCTGGCCCCGCCTGTCCAATTTAAAATCTGAATTTTAAATTCTTAATTCTGTTTTAGTTTTCAAATTTTCTGCAAACTTCATCGGGCCATAACTGGGCCATACGGACTCCGATTTTCGAAAACTCGGACTCTATTTTGCGTATTTTTCCGAGACGAACGCAATGACGCAGCCCGTTTCCCCCAATTCTCACATCTGAGATTATACATTCTGAAATTAGTGAATTTTAGCATTAACCAAAATTCGGGGTGTTACATATTAACTTTAGAGTTTCTAAAATGAAGGTAAGAGGGCTTACAATGCTTATGCGGACTCAAATGAGTATAGCAAATGTAAGAAACCCCTTATGCAACAAAATAAAACCCCAAAATGCAAGCAAACTTGATCAAGACTCCTCCTTTATGATGATAATAGAGAAACAAGACTTTAATGCAAGCTAAAGAGGATCATACAAGCCTAAATACACTTGTATGCATGGAAATCTCTTAGGAAATTGTTTAGGAATTGTATGAAGAGAGTGGAGGCCATGAGAGGTTTGATTTTGACATAGTTTAGTTGCTAGAATGAATAATGAGTGATTTAGGGTAGGTTAGGGTCTTATTTATAGATTAGGCTAGTGATTTAGACCATAGGATTAAACCCTAGTTGAATTAGGTCCATCAGATTTCGGAATTCTCTAGAACCAAGCCACAAGACCAGACCAAACCCAAAATGGTGCGCCAGGCAAAACTGCCCGGCCACCCTGTGTCGACAGGGCTGTCGACAGGGCTGTCGACACCCTGGGGACCCTGTCGACATGCCTGTCGACATGGGGGTCCTAGCGGGAGTTTTCCTGCCTGCGCCAGTTTGCCCTAATTCCCAATTTTGAACTTGAAATTCAAATCTGTTTTTGACATGGAAATTTCTGAAAACTTCAATGGGCCTTAACTGGGTCATACGGACTCCGATTTTCGAAAACTCGGACTCTATTTCGCGTATTTTTCCGAGGCGAACGCAATGGCATAGCCCGTTTCCCTTGATTCCCATTTTAGAATTAAATTCTGCCTCGATTTATGTTATAACAGGTTATTGAAAATACGGGTTGTTACAATTATTTTATTTATTATACTGGATAATATCGGGTAATTAGTGGACAATAATATTATTTATTTATTATACTGGATAATATCGACCGTCCAGCATGTTCATTCACTCGGTCCTCGTTTATTCCTTCTATCCCCATTTTCTAATTGCTCTCCTATTCCTAAATTGCCATGGTAACCCTAATCTAAGATTTGCTTGCCATTCTCGTCGTGTGGAAAAATCAACAATCCTGCTAAGCCACATGAATCTGGAAATATGGCTCTTTCTCCATGCCGATTTACTCACCGCCCCATCGAATCCGAAAATATGGCTCCGCCTCGATGCTGATAGACCATTATCGCCTAATTTTTTGGACTTGGTCGCTTTCCGCCTTCACCTTCATGGAAGGACCAACGATGCTACACAACCACATCGAATCTGAAAATATAGCTCGTCCTCGATATTGATTGACTCACCGCTGCCAAACTTGCCGAAGTTGCTCGCAGTCGTCCTTCGCCTACCCATCCACTCTGCTTTGCGTGGCACTATTCATCGGTCTTGAGTCATTTTCAGAGCAGGTTCGTTCAATTTTTGCTTCATAATGATACTTTGGTATGAAAATTCATAATAAGCTGATGTTCAAATTATTTTCCATATTCTTATGTGCCCTAATTTTGAGGGAAAACTGCATGCCTCTATTTAAGAAATTACATACTAAACTTCCGACCTGAGCTTTGAATTCAGCAAATTTCTTGCATGGTTGTGGGACAACTGACTATTTAAAATAGTACAATGTTAGTATAATGTTTATTGGTTTAAAACCAAGCTTATATTTTATCAGTTGGTTAATAAACGATGAACCCTTAAGCAGTCAAAGGAGATATAATTTCTAATTCTCCTGATTTGAATTTTATCGAACCTTTCCTCGAAAATGGTTAAAAGAGGAGAGGATTTTGGGTGAAGTTATCTGTGAGGCGGAGGGTAACTAGAATATGCCTCCTCTTGTATATCATTGACAATAGAACCTTTTCAAGGTTTTCGATGGTACTGTAAAAGAGTATGGAAACCTGTCAAAAGTGTTGAAGTCCAATCAAGAGACAAAGATGCTTAATCATATATTTATGGAAGGTCCTCCGTTTTTGGTAGAAATTTGATAATTACAATAGAGCTCTCTTTATTTATGAAAACTGGTAGGGATTTTCTTACTGCTCTGCCTTTCTTAGACATTTGGCTTCTCATCCATCTTGAGCTCTCTAAACCCTTATCTTCCCCATTTTTTCCTGGATTCGGCTTCCAGAAGTTGATCTCTTTTTTTCATAGATCAATAAACATTCACATTCATCTTGAAATTCTCAGTTTGAAAAACACTTGCAAACTTGGTTTGTATATACAAAATTTCCAATTCTAATTGAGTTTTCAAACTCGATTTACATGTACTTTTCAAACAATTATGAATCTATGAATACAAAAATTTAAAAATATACTCGAATTTGCACTTGGGTTCTAACTCAGCCTTCAACCTTTTGATTTCAAAGTCATAAATGTTAGGTTCACCTAACTTGTACTTGAAGTGTATTTTGACGCTACTTCTTTGCATTTTTTGTTGTTGAAACATATGCGACAACAAACTAATCCCATAGCCTATATCATCTGATTTGATCAAATTTCATTTGGCATAATTTAGCTTTTTACTTTATATTTGTACATCTTAATTTATAAATAAAATTACAGTAATAAAAATTGAAGGTAAACAATTCACCTGTTAGCACATATATTCATATCTCACTAGCATGGCATCCTTCCAGGATTCTAATGCTTAAACTTCCCTATGAAAGCAAAAAATTATACACTTCAGCTATATTTTCATATACTATCTTATTTTTAATTTATACACTTTAGCTATTTACTTGTACTTGAGCGATTCTGATATATATGCCGCATGTATTTTTGACTAGGTTGTATATATCGAAATATATGTGCTTTAAATTATTTTGATTCAGTAAAAAAAATATGATTTCAACTTTTAGTTCGATTTTTGATCTTAATCTGAGATATTTTGATTCAGTAAAAAAATATGATTCCAGCTTTTAGTTCGATTTTTGATCTTAATATGAGATTGTACAGTTTTTTATTTACAGTTGAATTTTTATTCCTACTGCTTTTTAACTTGATATCATGAACCTTTTACCATCTTCCTTCCTTGATTGATCACTGCCAGATTATATTTTGATTCTGGTTTGAAATTGCCTTATTAGATGTTGTAGATTGAGTTGCCTAATAGGTTCATGTCCTTGTTTCGCCTGTTATAGTTTGTTTTGTGCATGGCTCTTGTACATCTTCCCACCAGATTGTGATGTAACAGTACCCCATCAACACAGAAATTACTATGCATGATGTTCTATACAGTGATTGTTGTATACTGCATGCTATCACAATTGACATGGCTCCATATATTTTGACACAATATGAGCTAGAGTTCAGCACTTTTGATGATGTCTGCAGTTGTCATACCAAATCCAATTAATTGACCATATATTATTCATTTTGGTTAAATTAGTCATGTTAAAGAATATAGTAATCAAGTCAGGATCATATGTATATATATTCTACTAAAAAAATATGGCGTAGTGTTTGTATGTGTGTTTTACTTTGGTCATCACATCGGCATGAATTACTAATTTTAAATAGAATTCGAACAACATGCATGCTCATAAAATTTAGACGAGCTAAGGTTAAATGTGATCATGTAAAACTTGACAATATACGGTGTAAAATTTATCCTAAAATGTATTTTATAAAACCTTAATCTTGTATAAAAGATCAGCATGGTCAATTACTTGCATACTTCTTTCGTTGTCGTGAAGTTAGACATGATCTTATTAACAAACACTTTGACATCATTCAATAACATTGTCGTCCTTGCTTCAGCCAGTTTAAGGTTATGTTTATATATGTGCATGTTTTGTGATTGTGCAGGTGGTGTAGATTTACGGGTCAGATTTACATCCCCGTGGTCAACTGGTTTCTAATGTTCATGTGCATTGCTGTCGTTGCGACTTTTAGGAGCACCAATGATATATCTAATGCATATGGAATTGCTGAAGTTGGTGTGATGGTAGCAAGTAGTGCATTGGTAACACTAGTGATGCTTTTGATATGGCAAACCAACCTCTTTCTAGCTATATGTTTCCCAACCATATTCGATACAATAGAACTCATCCTCCTCTCCACAGTCTTAACAAAACTATTTGAAGGTGGCCGGCTACCAATTGCATTTGCCATGGGTTTTCTCTGCATAATGTACACATGGAACTACGACAATGCACTTAAATACCAAAGCGAGATGCGTGAAAAGATCTCAATGGACTTCATTGTCGACCGGGGTTCCACATTGGGTACAGTTAGGGTACCTGGAATTGGGTTAGTGTACAATGAACTAGCACAAGGGATTCCTTCCATTTTCGGCCAATTCCTTCTCACTCTTCCAGCAATTCATTCCACCATTAATTTTGTATGCATCAAGTATGTTCCTGTAACACCCCATATCCTTTAGTGTCACTCACAAAGTGAATGCACTAAGTTCTGTGGAGCATTTAGGGTAAAAGATGCAGATAAATTACAAGAGAGACAAAATTAAAACAGCGGAAAATAAATCTTTACTCTATTGATAAAATAGTTTGTACAACAATTGTTTTCCAATATCAGAGTATCATCTGTCTTACAAAATAAAGAAGCATAAAATAACATTTATATTTCCCAATGTAGCATAAGCCAGCCATAGCAGCAGAAAAAGAGAGTCCAAAGCACTTTGTCAAAGAATCTTCGAGCTTGGGAAGAGTGACGTTCCAGTCTAACCTGAGCTATACTTTTCCCTCCTTAACTACCTGTGGGGGGGGGGAGGGGGGGAACGGAAGAAAAGAAGAAGGAAAACCGGGTCAGACATAAAGTCTGGTAAGTTCTGTTACTTCTAGCATGTGAACAAAACGACATGAATTAACTGAATACAAGACAATACCATGATGATAGGGCCAACAAGATAGGATAAGATTAACACAAGATATGCTAAGACAAGATAAACTAGATATGCTTTAATACTTTATCCGCTTCGCTATTAATCTGTTATTATGGTTTCTATGTCTCTGCACCACCTATCTAATGTCCCAACTAGTAATCTGTCTAGAATGATAACGCGATCCCAATCCTAGTAATTATGGTTGCCTTTAGGCATACATTTATTATTTATTACCTAGATCTAATCTAGGGTTTTATATCAAAGTGCTTCCAAGATTCCACTCGGGTTTACGCGGCTTATCTAATGCTTCACAGATTCAGGGTTTATGCTACCTAGGTCCAAATAGGGATTACGCTACATGTCGAACGATGCCCGTAGTCTAGGACACACTACCAAGAGCGGTATATGTTCCTAGACTTTCCCCATGTATGTGTCGCGAATCGTTTATCGCTGACTAGATGCACTTGTCCTGAAATGTGCGACCCGAGTCCCGTGGCAGGGCTAATCAAGAAACACGGAACTCGGTCGGGGGCTTTAAGTTATCTGCGGATGTAGATGCTATGGTATGTTTTTCCAGTGGCTATGGTCCCACTCGACCCCTCCTTCAACTAATGAAAGGCACACCTTGAAAAATGAGAACTATAGGCAGGCCCTCTATGCCCCACTAACCTATGGCCATCCTCACCCATAAATAGATAGCATGTATATGGTATTTTGGAGTTCTCCGCCTTTCCTCTTTACGTATCTCGACTGACTCAAGATGGTAGGTAGACGACGAGTCGCTATCATAGGGCTACTGGTCTCGCCGAATCACACTGGTCCATCCAAGTCTTTAGGTTGCCATATATTGCAACCAAGGCATACCCTTGGTTCTTCTTGCACAGACCTTAACCTCTGTGAGCCGAGGAGGATCATCTGCCACCTCACAGAGGGATACCAAGAGTACCCTCACGTCCCCTCGAAGCCTCAGGCTTCGCAACCCAATTCGTTAGAGCTTTCTTTAAGATCGTTCGCTCCTTCTCGTGTTATACTAAGGATTACTACTTAGTTTTCCTAACTAAGGTATACCACTTGGTTTCCTGAATCGTCATTTTCTTAACTAAGGTTTACCACATAGTCCTTTTAACTATGATTTACTACTTAGTTCTCTTTCTCTTCAAGTTGGATTGGTTAAGTGTCATTAGTCGATACAAGTTAACTTAACCTATTCATTTGTCATGTTAAACTGGTTAAGTGTTACTAGTAATTCACGTTGACTTAACCCTACCAGCATCAAGTTATATTGGTTAAGTATTTACTTAACCCTACCCATTCATCTTGTATTGGTTAAGTGTTCCTTTTTAACTTAAACTTGCCTATCTGTTTTAACTAACATGTTATAACGGTTAAGTGTTCCCTTAGTTAACTCAACCCTAACATTGGTTCGATTAACATGTTCTAATGGTTAGGTATTGTCCCTTCATGTTTTTAATTTAACCCTATTCATTTATCACACTCTGATGGTTAAGTGTTCAAGCTTACTTAACCCTACGGTCTAGTCCAACTAACATATTAAATTGGCTAAGTGTATTAAATTTACTTAACCCCAACCTCTAGTCTAGTTAGCATGTTAAATTGGCTAAGTGTATTAACTTTACTTATCCCCAACCTCTAGTCTAGTTAACATGTTAAATTGGCTAAGTGTATTGAATTTACTTAACCCCCACTTTCTAGTCTGGTTAACATATTAAATTGGCTAAGTGTTTTTCTTAGTTACTTAACCCCTACAAATCTTGTCTTGTTACCATGTTAAGTTGGTTAAGTGTTCTAGTTAACTTAACCCTATCGTTCTAACTTAACTGTGTAAAGTTGGTTAAGTGTTCTTATGGACTTAACCCTCCCATTCTAGCTTAACTTTAATTGTCTTATTAAAGCACCAGCCACTCACGTTAGACGGGTATTGTTGTGGCTGCCGGTATGTCAGTTGGTTCCGGGCAGTCTTACGCCACAACTCAGTCTAACCTCGGGATCTTTATCAGGCTCAATGCCTTAACCTCCCACATTGGATAGGTATTGTTGTGATCACTGGACAGCCGGGCGGGTCTGGGCAGGTTTACATCACAACTCAATCCAACCTCGGGTTAAGCATGTTCGTATTGTCTAAATGTATTTTTCTCATTTAGGATAAATTCTATAAGTAAAATTTCCCTAATTTACTTATTCCATTATTACTCTTTTAATGTACATTGTCAACATTTATTATTATGGCCCATTTTCCATATATATCATATTTATAGTTTTTGGTATGTAAGTTATACCAAATTAAGTGTCACTAACCATGATTATTCTAAACATGACAATTACTCACAATTATGACTAAATTCAAAATTTGTGCTAATATACTTATTATGCCAAATTAACTTTAATTGACCCAATTCTGATTTAACATCCTAATTTACAGTTAATGGCAAGACTAGAATTATTATTCTAGTTTACCGTTTACGCCTAAAACTTAGCTTACTTGCCAATACTAAATTTAATATGTCAAATTACATATTCCATAATTCATTTCAAATTTTCAAATTTGTGTTCTAATAAACATGCCATAATACATGTTCTAAGTTATGTCAATCATAATTATGTTCATGTTCCACATTATGCCAATTTCCAAGTTTACAACCATGTTTAAGTCAAATTTATGATTTGACCAAATCATATTCCCATCGTTCGTGTAATCGTGATTTCTTCCTAGATTATAGATAAATCTAGATTCGTGCATAAAAAGGGAATGAACCAAAATGCCATGAAAAGATAGACATAATGACTGGCATAAGATGATAATTCACAAATCACAGATCTAACAAATTACATTGAATAAATTGATTAAAGCATCGAAGGCCTATAGATCTGATAATATTATGACATAAAAAGGGTTGAACAAATAACATTGGTTCAAGTATATGGGTAGATCTAACTTAATAGATAAATTCCCATAATCAAGATCCAAGGATAATTAAGAATAAACTGAATTGATAATCAAGTTTAGATCCAATCTCACAGTCATAATCCTAGGCAATAATATCATGTTCATGAATCATAGGTAATTATCCACTATTGTCCTTGTCATAGTCATAGGAATTGGTTTATGCTCCTAGTCAATGGCTTATGTTCATAGTCAAAGGTTTATGTTCATAGTCAAAGGCTTACGGTTTCGAAGGCCACAGTTCCATAGTCATAATCTTAAGCATTGTCAATTTTGTCACAATGTATTCTAGGCCATAATCAAGAATCAGATCCAAAGTCATAAACAAGCACAGATTCAATGAAATGATTAGGCATATTTCTTATATTCTTTTAATTTCATGTCACAAATAGAAAAGGCGTTCAAATCTAAAAAGTAACCGACTTACATTGATTGGATCTAGAAAAGAATAGAAAGATAGCGTTGCTTGAAGCCGTTGAATCTTTACTTGAATCCTAACTTGTTTTGAATCTTCTCTTGAAAGACTTGAGTAGCATATCCTCGTCTTGATTTATATTTTATTTTAATCTATTCATTTAGATTTAGAGGAAGAAGAGGAAGCCATGTCCATCAAGAATTTGTGCAGCATAAGGTTAGAGAAGAATGGTGCAAAGAGAAGGAGACTAGGGGGCTGTTTATATAGGATTGCAAGTTAATTTGAGCCGTCGATGAAGCCAAGGTTAATAAAAGCCATCCGTTCTAAAGAGAAGCCAATTATGTTCACAATTACTTTCTTAATGTACATTATTAACATTTATTATTTAATTTGTATGCACATTAGATACATCCCCCCTTTACACATTTATTATTAAATTTGTATGCACATTAGATACATCTCCCCTTTACACATTTATTATTAAATTTGTATGCACATTAGATACATCTCCCCTTTACACATTTATTATTAAATTTGTATGCACATTAGATACATCTCCCCTTTACACATTTATTATATTAAGCATTGGTTATTCTTAAATTAGTAACTTTAGTGTTAATAGAAATACAGGGTGTTACAGTTCCAGTTTCCATTGTTCCTCAAAGTGAAAGATTCATATTTATAAGGGTTTGTCAGAAATATTTCCACTTGTTCTACTGCATTGCAAGGTACAGATACAAAGATGTGATCAAAGAGGAGTATCCATCTTTCGAGCAGCTTTTGGTTGACAGTTTGGAGAAATTCTTGAGAAAAGAAGCAAGGAATCTCACGTTGGAAATAAATCCAGAAGAAATTGATTTTGACAATGATGAAAATCACAATGATGCAAGTAGAGTGGATGAATTGAATGCGCCATTGCTTTCAAATTCAAATTTGCATAGTGATAGCAGAGAAGAAATGCTTCCAAGCAGCATGATGGCTTTGGATGAAGACCCGAGCATCGAGTATGAGGTTGTACTAAGTTGCTTTGTAACAGTCAAGTATGTAATAATGCTCATAATGTTTTCTAAAACTTATTGTTTGTAATATTGAAAATTTGAGTATTTTAATAAGTTAGTTTGCAAATAACTGTAATATTGGTTTTGCTTATGGAGTATTGCTATATTTATTGTAATGTTCATTTCAGTTGCAAGATGTCTATTTTTTTTAAAATGCAACTGTCAATGACAACGGTGCATAAAGGTTGTTGTTGATATTATTACAACCATGCATAATTGTTTTAATAAAGTTTATTACAATGGTGAAAAACAGTTGTAAAATATACATATCACAACGGTGTCGCAACGGTGCAGGAACGTTGTGAAATATATAAGTATATTACAACTTCTTAATACACGACGGTGGCTCCAACGTTGTAAAAACTTTTTACAACGATTTTGCACCATTGTAATATGGTATATTTGTTGTTGTGACAGAAACCGGCCCACCAACCACAGACGTTTTGACCGCTTATAATTCAGCCCAGTAATCGTGCCCCACCCTGCCTAGTTTCAGGGTACCATGTTACATCTATGTGGGTTACTCCTGAAATGGGTCCCCGTTACTGGGGTTTTCTAATCAACATGTTTATTTGGTTAAGTGTCCAAGATTACCTAACCCCGCCCCATTCGTTTAGTTAACATGTTGAATCGGTTAAGTGTTTTCCTAATTTACTTAACCCTACCAATCCTGACTTAGCTTTAATTTATTAAAGCACCAACCACTCACATTAGACTGGTCTTGTTGTGGTCACTGGATGTGCCGGTCGGTTCCGGGCAGATTTACACCACAACTCAGTCTAACCTCGGGTTCTTTTTGGGCCTGATGCATTAATCACCCTCATTAGACAGGTCTTGTTGTGGTCACTGGATATGCCGATCGGTTCCGGGCAGATTTACACCACGACTCAGTCTAACCTCGGGTTAGGCATATTCGTCTTTTCTAAATTCATATTTTTCTATATATATGTCTAATTTCTTTATGTGGATTAAATTTAATTTAATCATGCCATAATTATCCTTTGTTTATGCTCAACATAAATGGTATATCAAATATACCACTTAATGAACAAATCTTTGCCAAGAATTTTCATATTTCTCATCGCTACCCCGTGAAACGTACGCATGAATCACATAAAATGTTGGTCTAGTAAGTTCGCCTAACCCATAAACAAGGAAGGGGTAATAAACAAGAGACATGAAATAAACATAAAATAACATACATTTCAACTTGTCATGTATAACTTGGCATAGAGGTATCATTAACTTTAATTAAATGGGTAAAGGTGAACTTGTGACTAAGTTGGGTCTAATGTTCATGTAAACTTGACAAAGGTCTAGCGTGGAAGTTTAACATGTAATCACAGTTTCAACCCACAACTTAGCATATAATCTTATGTATGTCAAAACATAAGAAAGCTATTATAATCAATTTTAATCACAATTTAGCATGTTGTTAAAAACATAGGAGGACTACAGTTCCACTTTTACAACATAATTAGATTCAACCTAACAAGAATATAGATGAGTGTTGATCTACATATAAGCATGTGTTTTATATCACAAACTTGCAAATAACCACCAATTTATAGCATGACATGTTTTACCATTTAATTGGCAAAATAAATCCATTACTCAAATCATAATAGATTTAATAACATACAATATGTTAATCACCACAAGCATATAGACATGATTAATATACAACATGTTCATCGCCACAAGCATATAGACATGAAATATACAACATGTTCATCGCCATAAGCATATAGACATGGTTAATTACAATGATACTTTAAGATAAACGAGAATCAAATCTTATACATATGCATCATTCTATATCCCAATTACAACATGTCATGATTCAATCGAAAGAATGTTTAAATCTACGTATTAACCAACTTACAAACTAAAAGGAATTCTTGCGTTCTGAAATCTGAATTCTGAAATTGGAGATGCGCACCACTGATGAAGATCGTTGAATTAGACTCATTTTAATTTGATTTTTGATGTAAACTTTTAACTCGTCTTTGAATTGAAAACGGTGACGGCTACTCCAAGTTCTCTACTGACGGCATTTCAGTTCTAGGATTATTTTTCTGTGTGTTTTTAGGTTGAGCATTGAGTTGTTTATATAGAATTTTAGTTTAATTATAGCTATTGGATGAACCTTGGGTTAATCACAGCCACGCAGACCAGATCAGGACCATCCAGAAACCCTAGTGACACAGCAACAATTCATCAGTTACTCAAAATTCAGATCTGGTCGAGGGCCAGGTCGACCCCCAGGTCGACCCTAAGGTCGACCTCTAGGGGTGAGGTCGGCACTAGGGTCGACCCCCTGGTCGACCTGCCAGGGCAGGAATTTTCTCGTCCAGCCCGCTTCTGACTTCTGTTTCGAATTTGAACTTGTTTTTCGAGTTGTTTGAATTTATTTGAATTTTCTAGAAACTTGTGACAGCCATAACTTCTTCATATGAAGTCCAATTTACGCAAACTCGGACTCTATCTCAACCAGATTTCCGAGGCGAACACAATGGCGTAACCTGTTTCCCATAATTCTCGTATTTTAAATTAATATTCTAGGATTCATTATTATAACATTTATAGAAAGTACGGGGTGTTACATTCTCCCCTCCTTTTAGGATTTTGTCCTCGAAATCTTCAAAGAACTTATATCCTATCATCCAATCACCCATCTACTCAACCATCAAACACAAGCGTCCATTATCCTTAAAAGATTTCTAATGCTTCATGATCACATGCATTGTGTGTGTACATGTCCTTATCTAATGCAAAAACAGGCGGTCTACTGATTCAGTTTACTCCTTAATGCAAATTATGTCATTGCCATAAGTCCATTATGAATGCAATTTTTCCTACTCAAAATTTCTTACATGAGTGCACAATCATTCATACAAATGCAACATCCATATGATAACACATCAACTTTTAATCCATAATCCAATAGATATATGCATATGCAATATGGAAGTGACTGAGCCGATCTAATACCCAATGTGTGTGTATATGCAACCACTAGCAACCACTTGCAACCATCAATCATAACATGTTTCAATTACATGTTTACATCCAAATGGGTCCCCACCTAAGAATAAAGGATAGGATGGAGGAGATATACCTAAAAAGATAGATACAAGCATAAACTTATGGAAAGAGAGATCAAAGATGTACCCTCAAAAAGAAAAGGTAGGATGCACATATTCTGTCCTCAGTTTCCCAAGTCACGTCTTCCTCGGTGTCGCTCCATTGAACTTTGACGAGCTTAACTTCACGGTTGCGTAGCTTTTTGACTTCTGTTCCCAAGGTATGGGTTGGAACTCTCCTTACAGTTGCTTCTCGTTCAACTTATACTTCCTTTAGCATGCTTGGTTCCCCCACTTCCGCAGACTCCTGTAAGCACTTACGCAGGTGAGAGACATGAAAGACATTATGAACCCCGTCCAATCTTTCGGGCAGCTGTACCCTATAAGCCATCTTCCCAATCTTCTCGATGATACGGAACGACCCTACAAATCTTGGTGCTAACTTCTCAGCGATCCAAAGCGAACGGCGTTCCTCAAAGGATATACTTTAAGGAACACCTTATCTCCAACTTCGAACTCAAGGTCAGTTCTTCTTCTGTCCACGTAGGACTTCTGTCTGTCTTGGGCAGTCTTCATTCTTCTTCGTATCAAGTCTACTTTCTCTGAAGTTTCCCTAATCATGTCTGGTCCATGTATGAGCTTGTCTGTGGACTCCGACCAGCAAGTTGGTGACCTGTACGGTCTTCCATATAGAGCTTCGAAAGGTGCCATGCCTATGGTAGCTTGGTATATATTGGTGTAAGAAAAATTCCACCAAAGGTAGATGATCCTCCCATGTACCTCCGATGTCAAGAATCCATAGTCTCAAGAGGTCTTCTAATGCTCTGTTGACCCTTTTCGTCTGACCATCGGTTTGAGGGTGATAAGCCGTGCTTAAGCTTTACTGTGTGCCTACAGCCTCTTGTAAACTCTTCCAAAACTCGCTCGGGAAGATAGATTCTCGACCACTCACTATGTTGGAGGGTATCACATGCAGTCGAACTATCTCCTTAAGGTATATGGATACTAGAGATGAGGCAGTCCTTCTACTCTTGACGAGTATAAAGCGGGCGGTTTTTGTGAGCCTATCCACTATCACCCAAATGCTGGTATTTCCCTTCTTGACCTAGGTAACCCATCTATAAAGTCCATAGAGATACTATCCCATTTCCACTGTGGGACCTCTAGAGGATGGAGCACACCACCAGGCTTCTTCTGCTCCGCCTTGACCTGTTGGCATATTAAACACTTAGAAACAAATTTAGCTACGTCTTGCTTCATGCCATTCCAAAAGAAAACTCTTTTAATGTCTTTATACATTTTGTCTCCGCTTGGGTGTATGGTTAGTTTGGAATGGTGTTCCTCTTCTAGAACGGCCTTTACCAAGCCCCTTGCTTGTGGGACGCATAGTCTTCCATCTCGTCTCAACCAGCCTTTGGCATCAATAGAGTATCTATTGAGGTGACTAGATGTCTCACCCCTAATTAACTTGTCCATCACTTCAGCTAGCTAAGGGTCTTCTCTTTGCGTGGCTCCGATTGAGTCTAATAGGTTTGGCTGCACTTATAACGTTGCTAGCAAGCCAAGTACAAAGTCAGTGGAGGGTCTGAAGTTAAAGCTTGCTATGAACTCCAAGCTTTGCCTCTCCACAAAGAGAGCGCTTAAGGTCAGATTCTTTCTACTCAAGGCGTCTGCTACATCATTGCCCTTGCCAGGAGTGTAGGAAATCTCAAAATCATACAAGGAAGAAACTCCATCCATCTTTGTTTCCTCGAGTTGAGATCTTTCTATGAGAATAAGTATTTCAACGATTTATGGCCAGTATACAGCTCAAATTTCTCACCTAGGATATAATGGCGCAAAGACTTAAGCGCAAAAATGATGGCTGGCAACTCTAGGTCGTGGGTTTGGTAGTTTTTCTCATGTACTTTCAATTGTCTTCCACCATAAGCCACTACCTTCCCTTCTTGCATCAGAACATCGCCTAGTCCCGTTCCGCATGCATCTGTGTATACTGTAAACATCTTGCTTCCATCAGGCAATGTCTGAACTGGATCTATTGTTAGAGCCCTTTTCGAATGTTGGAAAGCAATATCGCAATCCAAATCCCAATTGAAAGCTAGGTTCTTCTTTGTCAATCTTGTTAGTGGAGGTGAGATTTTTGCAAATCTTTGATGAACTTTCCATAAAAGCCTGCTAGCCCGAGAAAGCTTCGGACTTTGGTTGCGTTTCGAGGAACCTTTCAATCCTGCACAACAACCACTTTTGCGTAGTCCATAGCTATCCCCTCTTTGGACACCACGTGTTCAAGGAACCCGACTTCTTCTCTCCAGAAATGACATTTGGAGAATTTAGCTTTCAACTGATGTGCACGGAGAGTATCCATGACTTCCTTTAGATGCTGAGCATGCTCTTCCTCATTCTTTGAGAAGATCAAAATATCGTCTATGAAGACCACCACAAACTTATTGAGGAACTCCCGGAACACCATGCTCATTAAATCAACGAAGTAAGCGGGTGTGTTTGTCAAGCCAAAAGGCATGACAAGCCACTCGAAGAAACCGTTTGGAGTTTTGGACACTGTCTTATCAATGCTGTCCTCAGCCATCTTAGCTGGTGAAACCCGGTAGTTAAATCTAATTGGGAGAACACCGACGTGCCTACAAGCAGATCGAACAAATCATTTATTCTCGAGAGTGGGTGCCTATTCCTTTTAGTCAGCTTGTTTAGTCCCTATAATCAACGCACAGCCGAAGTGAACCGTCCGCTTTAGTGGTGAACACTATAGGAGCACCCCATTCAGAAATACTCCGCTATCGCGAGATAGTGTACAGCCACTTCAATAGGGAAGCGATTTTATTAATGTTCAAGGGATTACAGAGTTTTCACAGTAGAGCAAAGAAATGAAGAAATGTAGATGATCGTTGTAATAACATCCTCTATGCCTCTCTTTAAATAGGGAAAAAAATAATTGGGATAAAGCAATTTATTTATGTAAAAAAATCAATTCATGGAAGGCTAATATTCCCATTTAATTTTATTGTCACATGATTGATTGATAACTTTCCGTTTTCCCCATCCATCAAATGTTTTCCCAATTTAATGTCTTTCTGTTTCATCTTTCATGAAACATGGCAACAAAATAAATGGCGAATCTCAAATATCCCTCTCTCCTTAATATTCCTTTCCATTTCTTTCTTGCAAAAAACGGGCAACCAAATTACCCTGAATATCTCCAAAAATCTAATTAATTATTGGAAATTTTGTATCATAAAAAATTCCAATAATCTCCACCTTGATACCATATCTTTTGCAACCATAGTCTCCAACGTGAATTCTTCTCAATAAGTTCCTGCAAAAGCCACCCTCATTGCACTTTGTCAGTGAACTCCGGCAAAGCCACCGCCCACCAACAAAGTGTTGGAAGCATTCAAAAACAAGGTAGACATTGTGCAACAAACTCCTATCTCTTCATACAAGAAGAATACCACATCTTCTCTTGTCTTCAACCAAGTCACTCTCTTCCCCATAGTGCCACCATGTGGCACTTAACACTTCATCAATTGAATCAAGTTCGAGCAATGCTCGAACGTAGTAGTAGGTAATGCCTTTGTAAACATGTCCGCTGCATTGTTACTTGCGTGAATCTTCTAAAGACGAACTAACTTCTCCTTATTCAGAGTGATAAGGAAAGACTCTCTTACCTCTATATGCTTTGTTCTAGAACTAAAAGCCAAATTTTAAGCTAAATGAATTGCACTTTGACTGTCACAATTCACAAAACAAGCATCTTGTATGAAGCCCAAATCACACAATAACTTCTTCAAATAAAGTGCCTCTTTAGCTGCCTCAACTTTACCTATCAAATCTGCCTCTATAGTTGATAAAGAAACTATAGTGTGCAACATTGTTCTCCAACTAATAGTTGTTCCTCCAAGAGTGAACACATAGCCTGAGGTTGACTTCCTTCTATCTCTATCTCCGGCATAGTCTAAATCACAAAATCCAACCAAGTTGAAATCCTTATTTCTGCCGCAAAAAACAAGCCCATAGTCTGATGTTCCTCTCAGATATCTAAAAAAGTACTTCACTGCCTCCCAATGCGATTTTCCCAGATTTGCCGTATATCTACTAACTAATCCAACAGCCTAAGCAATGTCAGGTCTAGTGCACACCATAGCATACATCAAGCTACCTACTACACTCACGTAAGGCACCTTTTTCATATAGGCCTTGTCCTTTTCTAAGATCGGAAAGCCCTGGTTAGAAAGTTGTATATGCAAAGGCATGGGTGTACTGATAGCCTTTGCTCCATCCATGCTAAATCGAGCAAGCACCTTTTGAATGTATTCCTTTTGAGTAAGTCTCCAAAGCCCAAGCTTTCTATCTCTTTGGATTTCCATCCCCAAAATTTTCTGTGCTTCTCCAAGATCTTTCACATCGAATTCTGCTTTTAATTTCAGCTTCAACGCATCAATTTCGGCTTTATCCTTGGAAGCAGTCAGTATAATATCCACATACAAAAGCAAATACACCCAATTATTATTCTTTAAATGCTTGAAATAAACACATGCATTTTTAGTACTACGATAAAAACTATGTGAAAGCATAAAAGAATCAAACCTTTTGCACCATTGTCTACGAGTCTGTTTTAGACCATAAAAAGATTTCTTCAACTTGCATACCCAATCCGACTTTCCATCTATGATAAATCCTTTTGGCTCCTTCATGTAAATGATTTCCTCCAAATCACCATGTTAGAAAGCGGTCTTCATATCAACTCACTCCAAATCGTGAGCAGCAACTATTGCAAGTTGGATTCGAATTGAAGTTTGTTTAATAACTGGAGCATATATTACATCATACTCTAACCCTTTTCTTTGTGAAAACCCTTTGGCTGCTAAACTTGCCTTGTATCTACCGTCATCTTTTACCTTGAATACCCACTTGAACCTATGGCTCAACTTCCTTGAGGTAGTGGTACCAAATCCTAAGTCTTGTTCTTTTGCAAAGATTGTATCTCCTCTTTCATAGCGCAATTCCACTTTGTGTTATCACTCGACTTCATGGCATCTTCAAGACTCAATGATTCATCATGAATTACATGCAAAGCATACTCAAACTGATCATCAAGGCTCAAATTTGCATACAGCCAATCTCCATATATAATTGGAGCTCTATTTGGTCTCTGACTAGCCCGAATGGCTATATCTCCCGACTCCATTTCAGCTCCACCTTGAGATGAATCCTTTCTAGCCTCATGACCATCACCATCACTACTAGAGGAAATCAATGGAATATCATGTGATGTATCATCAACTGCTCTGTCAGCTCTACTTTAGGTTTGAAAACTAGGAATCTCGGTCTATTCAGGCTACTCATCAACTGAATCTAAACCCTCTGATAAACCTTCCAAAGGTTTAAACATTGCTGACTCATTAAATGTCACATGTCTGGAATGTACAACTTTCTTCGTAATTGGATTCCAAATTCTATATCCTTTTATACCATTTGTATAACCAAGAAAAACATATTTAGAGGACTAGGCACCAACTTGTCATGTCCTCTATTGTGAACATAAACTGGACATCCAAATATACGAAAAAAACTTAATAAAGTGTTTTTATCTCTCCATAACTCCTCTGGAATCTTCCCATCAATGGTTGAGCACGAAATCCAATTAATAATATGTGCTGCAGTCGAAATAGATTCGGCCCAAAAACCCTTAGACATATCTGCAATCAATATCAAACAACGGGCCTTTTCAAGTAGAGTCATATTCATTCTCTCAGCAACCCCATTGGATTGCAGATAACCCGGTGTAGTAAAATGACTTCCAATATTATGTTGTCTGCAGTAGTCGAGAAACTCTTTGGAGACATATTCGCCCCCATTGTCGGATAAAAGAATCTTCAGTTTCTTTCCTATTTGGCTTTCAACAAGAGCTAACCAGACCATAAGCTTCTCAAATACTTCCGACTTGGCTTTCGTTACATACACCCAAACCTTGCGCGAGTAGTCATCAATGAATGAAACTAAATAATAAGTTCCACTAACAGAAGCTATAGATTATGGCCCCTAAACATCTGAATGCACATAAACAACTACCCTCTTAAAAATATGCATGCCATCACCAAAAGAAACTCTGGTTTGCTTCGTCAATACGCACTCCTTGCAAAATTCCAACTTGTTGAAGATTTCTCCTTTTTCTTTTTCTTCTTACGAAGCAACTCTAATTTCTCCGAAGTATGACCCAATCTCATATGCCAAAGCTTGGTAGAATCCAATCTTTTAGAACTATCGACTCCAACACATAATTCTCCATGGACAGTGGTACCCATTAGCAAATACAGATTTTGCACCATAACACCCTACATCCATGCTAGTGCCTCTCTAGAAACTCTCAAACCATCTTTGACAATGGTTATCTTGCATTCTAGTGATGCCAGTTGGCCTAATGATATTAATGACTTCCGAAGATCTGGGACATAGCAAACATTTGAAAGTGTGCTAACAATCCCATCGTACATGAGAATGCGAACTAAACCAATTCTCGTAGATTTACATGTTGCATCGTTCCCTATAAAAATAGAACTTCATTCTTTGGCATCGTAGGAAGAAAAATAATCCTTATTAGGAGTCATGTGAAATGATGATCCAGAATCTAGAATCCAGTGGTCTACAACATCTGATACAAACGATGTCAATAAATCACTACCATCTTTCTCCATCGCAATCGATGATGAACCATCAGTCTTCTTCTCCAAATCTGGACAGTCTCTTCTCCAATGATCTAGTTTCTTACAATTTCTAACACCTCGAATTTTCTGAGAATATTAAAATTAACAAATTCAAGAACACTTAATTTTTAGAAGAAGAACTAAGTGAAATGGGTTCCGCTACTATGTTCGTTTCAAAATTTTGGTCAAGATAGACATTTGGTTTGCATAAAACGGATACCTTATGAAGAAGTTATTAAGCCTTGAAGTTTGTATGCATATGAGAAATATTTGTATATATAGATATATATAAAAATTAAATAAATAAATATGCAAAAAAGTTCAAAACAACGAATCGGGAGGGGAAATAACCGAACCGGCCCATTTTTGAGGTCGACCCGAGCCCTACTGGGTTGACTAGGGGTTGATTCAGGGTGTTTGGCTGTCAACCAGTTGGCCGATTCGCTCTAAGGCAGTTGTGGCATCTGATTGGTTCTGATGGACTCCTTGCTGAGTCATTAGGGCTGATGTGGCTATTCTATCTTCTCTGAATGGCTTTGATTTGCTCAAGGCTAATCTGACGGCTCCTATTAAATCAAATCTCTATAAAAGCAACCTAATACTTCAACCCTAAATCGTATTAAAAATCAAACCAAGAACCGTCATGCTGTCGTTAGACAACCTCGAGTAGCAGCCGTTCAACTTGAAGCAAATAAAAAGAGACAAATAAAATCAAATCAAAATTATACTAAAACAACGATTGTCTACATCAAAGGCGAGCATTTCAACTTTAGAATACAGATTTCAAAAATCAAGATTGTCTTTTGTAAGTGTAGTTATCTTTTAGATGTAAATAAATTTAAAACGTGATTTGATATAAAGTGAAAAATAGAATTATACCATGTTGTATAATATTGATGATGCTAATTCATGTTTGTTTCTTGTGATGGTTTTATCATGAATTGTCTTGGAATGTTTGTGGCTTATTGGACTTGGTGTTGGATCTATTAAAGATTGAGAATGAACCTATCAATATCACATGCAAGTTACATGTTTCATGTTAAGATCTACATATATATGTTTATATGATTAATGCAAGTTGTATGTATTATGTTAGATCCAAGTCAAGATCTACACACACACACACACACACAAATATATATATATATATATATATATATATATATATATTAATATGCTTTATGTTAGATCCATATGCCTATATATATGTTCATATGCAAGTTACAAGTTTTATGTTGGATTCATGTCAAGATCTATCTAGGTTCATATGACTAATGCAAGTTTTATGTTTTATGATAGATCCAAGTCACAGTCTAATTATACATATGTTCATATGCAAGTTACATGTTAGATCCAAAACTAGATCTATATTTATATGCAAGTTTGTAAAGTGGACTTATGCAAGTTCACCTTGTTAGATTTAGTTCATACCTATATGTTAATGTCAAAGTTATACATGCCTTGGGATTGGACATGTCATGATTATGTCATATGCTAGTTTATAATTGAGGTTATGTTCACACATGCGTAGATCTAAATATTAACATGTTTTAGGCTTATGATTATCTTAGTCTAAATTATATGCTAGTTCATGTGACATGTTAAATTATATGAATAAAGTTTTATGTAAAATTTACATGTTTGCTTGAATCTATGTTATGCATGTTCCCTTCTTTACCTCTTGTTTTTAAATTGTGATAATATGCGGGCCCAATGACTTTATGTGATTAATACGAATGAAAAAACGGGGGTAACGTTGAGATAGTTATTAAATCAAAACATGTTAATAAAGTAAGTGGGCCCAAAACCATGTAAATGGTTAAGGCCATGAATGGTATAATTTTACCATTAGTCTTGAACATAATTAAAATATGTGACATGGAACACTTGTAGAAAATTCACATATATAAAATGTAAAAGATGAATATGCCTAACCCGAGGTTAGATTGAGTTGTGGTGTAAACCTGCCCGGAACCAACTGGCACATCCAGTAACCACAACAATACCAGTCTAATGTGAGAGGTTAGTGCATCAAACCCAGAAAGACCCTAGGCTAGACTGAGTTGTGGTGTAAAACTGCCCGGAACCGACCGGTACATCCAGTAACCACAACAATACCTGTTTAATGTGAGTGGTTGGTGCTTTAATTAATTAATTAATTAAAGCTCACGAACAAACAAGCTAGAAATGGTGAGGTTAAGTAATTAAGGGAACACTTAACCAACTTAACATGTTAACAAGACAAGATTGGTGGGGTTAAGTAATTGAGGAAACACTTAACCAACTTAACATGTTAACTAGACAAGATTGGTAAGGGTTAAGTCAAACCAAGGACACTTAACCAATTTAGCATGTTGACTAGAAAAGCCCTAGTAATGGAGACCCGTTTCAACAGTAACCCACATGGATGTTTCAAGGTACCCTGAAGTAGGCAGGGTGGGGCACGATTATTGCGCTGAATATAAGCGGTCAAAAGGGCGGCGGTTAGGTGCGTCAGTGTAGGTTCCGACGGAGTACGGGCGTGCACGTGCTCCGGAGTGGAAAAAGCAGGCATTGGGCACCAGGCGTACACTTGTGCATCTTTGAATCGTGTCAGGGTTGCCATAATAGGACTTGATACACCCTATACTGGAACCAACACTAGTACATAAAAATCACGTGGGGCCGCATGACACCGGGAATACATGAATGAGAGTAGGAGCTGATCAATACATGTATGGGATCACTTTATCATGAAAATACATTGCTAGTTAAACAGCTCTTAGTGGGTGCAGAGAAGTAAAAGTGGGTGCGATAGCCTAATCTTGTTAAATCTTAATTTACCTCGTTTTAGGACTACCCTATCCTTGTGGTATCATTCTATGTTCAGTTTATTCATGTCATAGTCTTTTACTTGTTTACATGCTAATAAATAACTGGGCTTACTAGACTTGTGTCTGTCCCATTTTCCTTTCGCTTCTTTTCTTCCGTTCCCACCCAAGGTCCGTAGGGAGGAAACACTTCTGCTTAGTCTAGGTTGGCCAAGGCTTGAAGACCGTAGATGTAAGGCTTGGACTTTCCTTTTTGACCTATGGCTATGGTCAAGAACTTGTTGGGGATTTATGTCATTTTATTTTTAGTATTGCTTCTTTATATTTTCAAGACAGATGAAAAGTTGTAATAAATTAGAAGGTTGTAACGGTTGTTGAATTGTTGTGTTGAAAAAATATTTATGAAATAATACTGATCTTTTTCCGCTGCAAAAATTTTATGTGTTGTAATTTATTAGTATCTTGTACCCTAAAACGCTCCGCCGAAGTTAAGGTATTCCCTTTGAGAGTCAACTTAACGGAGGTGGGGTGTTACGTTTGGTATCAGAGCTAAAGGTTACTAGATCAGATAAATTTTTGTAACTATTTTTCAAAAAGAAGTCATAAAGAAGCATTTTCAAGAAAAAATGTTAATTTAAATAGGCATAAACCCCAAAGCCATATGCACTATCTTTCTATCCTTCGTTTTGAATCTTTCCTTTTTGTTTCAGCATGTTTGGGGATCTTAACCTTCCGGAGGGTGTACCAATACCTGGCTGGTTCAGGAGATACCTAGAAGCTAGGGCCAATGACGTGGGCCTAACAGACATTCCTCCTCCTCCAGCTGCTGCTGCTGCTCCTCCTCCTCCTCCTAGAGGAAATGCTTTCTCAAAGATCTATAAAGACTTTAGATCCAAGGGTGGAAAAGACTTTAAGGGGAGCGAATCATTCGTGGAAGCCAGAAACTGGCTCAAGGACACTGAGGACTTATTCGTTATCTTTGAAGTACATGAAAGGCAAAAACTACAGCTGGTGGTGTGGTTGCTCAAAGACGTGGTCTCCTTCTGGTGGGAAGTCACTAATGCTGGAATACCGATAGAGACTTGGGATGACTTCAGGGCGATATTTGAAATGGAGTTCCTCACACAAGCTGAGTAGAGTCTGCAAATGGAGAAGTTCCTATCACTTAAACAAGGAAGCTTGTTGGTCAAAGAATACATCAATAAATTCAACCAGCTTGCTCGATTTGGACTGGAGTTAGTAAACACTCCACACAAGAAGCCTCTCCTCTTTGCCAAAGGACTGAATGAGCCACTGCAAGGTTTGGAAATATCCCATATACCTATGCGAGCGACTTACGAGAGACTAGTGGACATGGCTCTAATGAAAGAGGAGAAAAAAGATGGCAAGAAGGAGGTGAAGAAGGAAGAGCCTCAAAACAAGAAAGGAGATGGATCTCGGAACAAGAAGACGAACCCTAATAAAGGAGGGAAGGATAATAAATCCCGTAACAAGATGAAGTACAATTTCTGTGGGATACCTGGACACTTGGATAGGGACTGTAGAAAGAAAAAGAGGAAATTGGGTGCTTGTTTCCAGTGCGGGGATACTGGACACTTGTCTAAGGACTTCCCAAAAAGGCAAGGGCAGGGACAGAGGACTGGATCATCTTCTGGAGGGCAGGTTCATACTCTCGTTGCACCGCTGCAGGAACGAGGTAGACATATTTCTGTTGAGAGTTTAGTTTATCTGTTTGATAATACTGTTCATACTCTCTTTGATTCTGGCGCATCGCACTCTTTTTTATCTACTGCTTTAGTTGAATCTCTACACATAGACACCCATATAGTAGATGATCCCTTGGTTGTTTCAAATCCAATTGGGGGATCAGTTTATTTGTCAATGATTTGTTTGGATTTGGAAATCTCTATTTTGAATGTTGGGTTTAAATGTAATGCTTATGTTTTGGGCTTCACGGGCTAAGGGCTGATTCTAGGCGTGGACTGGCTATCCAGTAATGGTGCCGTCCTCGATTGTGAAAAGAGAGTGGTTAGACTAATGACTCGCCTCGGTAACACTCTTGAAATCTCTTGTAATCCCATGAATTCTATTATGCTAAGTTATCTAGAATCTCTAGATGCGTATGTTGAGAATTTGTAGTCTGTTAGAGTGGTCCGTGAATACTCGGATGTGTTTGAAGTGGTACAGGGCTTATCTCCATTACGGGAGATAGACCTCCGCATATACCTCGTTGATAATGCAAAACCCATTGCTTTACCCGTTAGACACATGGCTCCAAGGGAGAGAAAAGAACTCAGCAAGCAAGTTAAAGAGCTGCTTGAAAAGGGGTTCATAAGACAGAGTATTTCTGAGTGGGGTGCTCCAGTTTTGTTCGCGACCGAAGCCGATGGTTCACTCCGCCTATTCTTGGATTATAGGGAGCTGAAAAAGCTGACCAAGAAGAATAGGCACCCACTCCAAAGAATTGATGATCTGTTTGATCAGCTCGTAGGTGCATCCGTTTTCTTCCAACTAGATCTGGCTACCAGGTTTCATCAGCTAAGAGTGGCTGAGGATAGCATTAACAAGACCGCATTTAGGACCCTGGATGGTTTCTTCGAGTGGCTTGTCATGCCTTTCGGCTTGACAAACTCACCTGCCTACTTCGTGGACTTGATGAGCAGGGTGTTCCAGGAATTCCTCAATAAGTTTGTGATGGTCTTCGTGGACGATATTTTGGTCTTCTCGAAGAGTGAGGAAGAGCATGCTCAGCACTTAAGGAAACTCATGGATACTCTCTGTGCACATCAGTTGAAAGTCAAATTCTCCAAATGCCATTTCTGGAGAGAAGAAGTTAGATTCCTTGGACATGTGGTGTCCAAAGAGGTGTTAGACGTGGACCCCGCAAAAGTGGTTGCTGTGCAAGATTGGAAGATTCCACCAAACGCAACTGAAGTCTGAATCTTTCTCGGGCTACCAGGCTTTTAACAGATGTTCATCAAAACTTTACGATAATCTCAGCTCTACTTACAAGGTTGACGAAGAAGAATCTAGTTTTCGCTTGGGAATTGGATTGCGATATTGCTTTCCAACGCTTGAAAAGGGCTCTAACAACACCCCAGTTATGACATTGCCTGATGAGAGCAAGATGTTTACCGTATACATGGATGCATGCGGTACACGATTAGGTGCTGTCTTGATGCAAGAAGGGAAGGTAGTCTCTTATGGTGGATGGCAGTTGAAAGTACATGAGAAAACTACCCAACCCACGACCTAGAATTGGTGGCCATCGTTTTCGCTCTTAAGTCTTGGCGCCATTATCTCCTAGGTGAGAAGTTTGAATTGTTTACTGATCATAAATCATTGAAGTAGCTTTTCTCGCAGGAAGATCTCAACTTGAAGCAGCAAAGAAGGATGAAGTTTCTTGTCTCCTATGATTTTGAGATTTCCTATACTCCTGGCAAGGGCAATGTGGTAGCAGACGCTCTGAGTGGAAAGAAGCTGACCATAAGCCCTCTCTTTATAGAAAGGCAAAGCTTGGAGTACATAGCAAACTTTGACTTTAGACCCTCCTCTGAATTTGTACCTGGCTTGTTAGCAACACTAGAAGTGCGGCCTACACTTTTGGACTCAATAGGAACCGCATAATGTGAAGACCCTCAGCTAGTATATGTGATCGATAAGCTGACTAGGGGTGAGACTTCGAGTCACCTCAATAGATACTCCATCGATGATAAGGGATTGTTGAGACGAGATGGAAGACTATGCGTCCCACAAGTAAGAGATTTAGTGAAAACGGTTCTAGAAGAAGCACACCATTCAAAGCTGACCATACACCCAGTCGGAGACAAAATGTATAAAGACATCAAAATAGTTTTCTTTTGGAATGGAATGAAGAGGGACATGGCTGAATTTGTTTCTAAGTGCATGATATGCCAGCAGGTCAAGGCGGAGCGGAAGAAGCCTGGTGGTTTGCTTCATCCTCTAGAGGTCCCACAGTGGAAATGGGATAACATTTCGATCGACTTTATTGATGGGTTTCCTAGGTCAAGAAGGGGAAATACCAGTATTTGGGTAATAGTGGACCGGCTCACAAAAAGCGCTCACTTTATACCTGTCAAAAGTAGAAGGACTGCCTCATCTCTAGCATCTCTATATCTTAAAGAGATAGTTCGGCTACATGGGATACCTTCCAGCATAGTAGGCGATCGAGACCCTATCTTTACAAGCGAGTTCTGGAAGAGTTTGCAAGAGGTTGTAGGCACACAACTATGTTTAAGCACGGCCTACCATCCCCAAACCGATGGACAGACGGAGAGGGCGAACTGAGTCTTAGAAGACCTCTTGAGATTGTGTGTTCTTGACTTTGGAGGGACATAGGAAGACCATCTTCCTCTGATGGAGTTCGCCTACAACAATAGCTGCCAAGCTACAATAGGCATGGCACCCTTCGAAGCTTTATATGGGAGACCGTGTCGATCACCATACTGTTGGTGGGAATCCACAGATAAGCTTATACTTGGGACAGAATTGATTAGGGAAACCTCATAAAAGGTGGACCTAAGAAGACGAATGAAGAGTGCTCAAGATAGACCGAATTCCTACTTGGATAAAAGAAGGACCGACCTTGAGTTTGAGGTTGGAGATAGAGGGTTCCTTAAGGTATCTCCTTTGAGGAATGTTGTTCGCTTTGGATCCGAAGGGAAATTGGCACCTAGATTCATAGGGCCATTTCCTATCATTGAAAGAATTGGGACGATGGCCTACAGATTAGAGCTACATAAAAAGTCGGCTAGAGTTCATAATTTCTTTCATGTTTCTCACCTACGGAAGTGCTTACATGAGTCTGGGAGTCTGCGGAAGTGGTGGAACCAAAGATATTAGAAGAGATAGAAGTGGAACGAGAAGTAACAGTTAGAAGAATCCCAACTCGTATCTTGGGAATGGAAGTCAAAAAGCTACGCAACCGTGAAGTCAAGCTTGTTAAAGTATAATGGAGTGACAATGAAGAAGACAAGACTTGGGAGACCGAAAGCAAGATACGCGTAGCCTACCCTTATCTTTTTGAAGGTGCATCTTTGATCTCTCCTTTATCATAAGTTTATTCATGCTTAGTTATCTTCTCGGTCCTATTTCTTGATCCATAGTAGAAATCAATGGACGTAAACATGTATTTGAAACATGTTATGGTTGATGGTTACAATGTGGTTGCAAGTGGTTGCAAGTGGTTGCTAGTGACTGCTTGTGGATGCATATGCACATACACATTAGGTTCTAGATCGTCTCAATCACTTGCAACCATATGGACGTTGCATATGGACGTTGCATTTGTAACTCGATGTGCTATCATATGGACGTTGCATTTGTATGAATGATTGTGCACTCGTGTGGAATTATGAATAGGAAAAATTGCATACATAATGGACTCATGGCACTCTCATGATACGCATTTAGGAGGTCAACTGGATCCGTAGACCGCCTGATTTTGCACTAGATAAGAGACATATACACACACTCTGCATATGTTCATATGGAATTAGAAGTCTTTTAAGGACAATGGATGCTTGCGGATGATGGATGAGTAGATGGATGATTGGATGTTAAGATGCATTTTTCTTAACTTGAATATTTCGGGTACGAAAACCATTAAGGAGGGGAGAATGTGACACCCCGGATTTTCTGAGAATATTAAAATTAACAAATTCAAGAACACTTAATTTTTAGAAGAAGAATTAAGTGAAATGAGTTGCGCTATTACATTCGTCTCAAAATTTTGGTCAAGATAGACATTTGGTTTGCATAAAACGGATACCTTATGAAGAAGTTATTAAGCCTTGAAGTTTGTATGCATATGAAAAATAATAATATAGATATATATAAAAATTAAATTAATAATGCAAAAAAGTTCAAAACAGCGAATCGGGAGGGGGAAAAACCGAACCGGACCATTTTTTAGATCGACCCGAGCACTATTGGGTCAACTAGGGGTTAATTCAGGGTGTTTGGCGGTCAACCCGTGGGCCGATTCGCTCTAAGGCAGATGTGGCATCTGATTGGTTCTGATGGACTCATTGCTGAGTCATTAGGGCTGATCTATTCTATCTTGTCTGAATGGCTTTGATTTTCTCTAGGTTAATCTGATGGTTCCTATTAGATCAAATCTTTATAAAAGCAACCGAATACCTCAACCCTAAATCATATTAAAAATCAAACCAAGAGTTGTCATGCTGCCATTAGACAACCTCGAGTAGCCGCCGTTCGACTTGAAGCAAATAAAAATAGACAAACCAAATCAAATCAAAATTAAACTAAAACAACGATTGTCTACACCAAAGGCGAGCATTTCAACTTCAGAATACAGATTCCAGAAATCAAGATTGTCTTTCGTAAGTGTAGTTATCTTTTAGATGTAAATAAATTTAAGAAGTGATTTGATATAAAGTGAAAAATAGAATTATACCATGTTGTATAATCTTGACGATGCTAATTCATGTTTGTTTCTTGTGAATTGTCTTGGAATGTTTGTGGCTTATTAGACTTGGTGTTGGATCTATTAAAGATTGAGAATGAAACTATCAATATCATATGCAAGTTATATGTTTCATGTTAAGATCTACATATATATGTTTATATGATTAATTCAAGTTGTATGTATTATGTTACATCCCAGTCAAGATCTACATATATATATATTCATATGCTTTATGTTAGATCCATATGCCTATATATGCAACACCCCACCTCCGTTAAGGTCACTCACAAAGGGAATGCCTTAACTTTGGAGGAGGGTTATAGGTACAAGACATAGAAAAATTTACAAGACAGATAAAGTTTAAGCAGCGGAATTCAAATATTTGTTGCATACGTAGTTCAATACAAAAGCATTACATCAAATTGTCTCAAAATAAGTTCAAAACGTTACACCATAATTTTTGTCTTGATTATTCAATAAAGAAGCATAAACTAAAAGTAAAAATGCATGAATCCCCAAGGATAATGTACAAAAGCCGTAGCCAAGGTAGGAGAGAGTCCAAATCATACATCTACTTTCTTGAAGCTTGCAAAGAGTCCGACTAAGCCTCGGTATTCCCTCCCTGTGGACCGAGGGGGGGAGTGGAAGAAAAGAGGACGAGAGAAAATGAGTCAGACAATAAGTCTGGTAAGTTTAGTGATTGCTAGTATTTAAACAAGGAAAGGGATCATGACAGTGATAGCATAACATAGGACAGTACCCTAATATAAGATAAGAGGAACATGTGATCGCACCCATTACTATAGTCTCTGCACCTACTTAACCATTGGTTCAACCATTCCCATGTGTTTATAACAAACGATCCCCTTAATGATCGTCTCCTACTCGCATGCATTCATATCCTGTGTCATTCGGCCCCCCTGGTTGTAGCTACCTGTGCTGGTCCTACCATGGGGTGTATCAGTCACTCTGGTGGCAGCCCGACACGATTCAAGATGCATAGTGTACACTACTGATGCCCAGTGCCTGATTTTTCCACTCTCGAGTACGTGCGCGCCCATACTCCATCGGAACACACTACAACAAAAGCACCGTATTACAACTTTAATTTTACAACTGTGCAAAAAGAATAGTTGTAATAAATGCTTTTTTACAACTGTGCAGAACGCACTGTTGTAATAATTGTTTTTTCAGAACTTTGAAATAATCACTGTTGTAATAAACATATATATATATATATATCACAACTTTTCATTTTATTCGTTGTAATAGAGATGCCTAGTACAAACTTCATTTATTCGTTACGATAACTGTAATTTTTTTGCAACGGGTAAAGCTACTTGCAAAAAAGAACCTTTAAATATATATATTTTTCCAAAGTAATTTTTGGTTTTAATATAAGAAGTATATAATTGTTAACTGATATGAATTAATTTTTTAGTAATTAATATTCAATTACAATTGAAAAGCAAAACAACTAATAATTAAGCGTTATTAAAATATATTTTTAATAACTAACTTTTTAATAATTATTACTAAATAATTGATTATTAGTAATTACATAATAATTAAGATTACAATTTAATATTAAATAAACATAATTTAATAAACTTTGTTTTTCTATCAAATGCAATAAATGTATTTTTTAAAGTGTTTTCTGACTAATTGCAAGTCATAATTGTATTTATTATACTGGATAATATCGGGTAATTAGTGGGTTTGTTTTGTTGAACTTTTGATGTACCACCCCCCGATTTGTATCGACCGTCCAGCATGTTCGTTCACTCGGTCCTCGTTTATTCCTTCTATCCCCATTTTCTAATTGCTCTCCTATTCCTAAATTTCCATGGTAACCCTAATCTAAGATTTTCTTGCCATTCTCGTCGTGTGGAAAAATCAACAATCCTGGTAAGCCACATGAATCTGGAAATATGGCTCTTTCTCCATGCCGATTTACTTACCGCCCCATCGAATCCGAAAATATGGCTCCGCCTCGATGTTGATGGACCATTATCGCCTAATTTTTTGGACTTGGTCGCTTTCCGCCTTCACCTTCATGGAAGGACCAACGATGCTACACAGCCACATCGAATCTGAAAATATAGCTCGTCCTCGATATTGATTGACTCATCGCTGCCAAATTTGCCGAAGTTGCTCGCAGTCGTCCTTTGCCTACCCATCCACTCTGCTCTGCGTGGCACTATTCATCGATCTTGAGTCATTTTCAGAGCAGGTTCGTTCAATTTTTGCTTCATAATGATATTTTGGTATGAAAATTCATAATAAGCCGATGTTCAAATTATATTCCATATTCTTATGTGCCCTAATTTTGAGGGAAAATTACATGCCTCTATTTAAGAAATTACATACTAAACTTCCGACCTGAGCTTTGAATTCAGCAAATTTCATGCATGGTTGTGGGACAACCAACTATTTAAAATAGTACAATGTTAGTATAATGTTTATTGGTTTAAAACCAAGCTTATATTTTATTAGTTGGTTAATAAACGACGAACCCTGAAGCAGTCAAAGGAGATCTAATTTCTAATTCTCCTGATTTGAATTTTGTCGAACCTTTCCTCGAAAATGGTTAAAGGAGGAGAGGATTTTGGGTAAATTATCTGTGAGGCGGAGGGTAACTAGAATATGCCTCCTCTTGTATATCATTGACATTAGAACCTTTTCAAGGTTTTCGAAGGGTACTGTAAATGAGTACGGAAACCAGTCAAAAGTTTTGAAGTCTAATCAAGAGACAAAGGTTGCTTAATCATATATTTCTGGAAGGTCCTCCATTTTTTGGTAGAAATTTGATAATTACAATAGAGCTCTCTTTATTTATGAAAACTGGTAGGGATCTTCTTACTGCTCTGCCTTTCTTAGACATCTGGCTTCTCATCCATCTTGAGCTCCCTAAACCCCTATCTTCCCCATTTTTTCTTGGATTCGGCTTCCAGAAGTTGATCTCTTTTTTTCGTAGATCAACAAACATTCACATTCATCTTGAAATTCTCAGTTTGAAAAACACTTGCAAAATTGGTTTGTATATACAAAATTTCCAATTCTAATTGAGTTTTCAAACTCGATTTACATGTACTTTTCAAACAATTATGAATCTATGAATACAAAAATTTAAAAATATACTAGAATTTGCACTTGAGTTCTAACTCAGCCTTCAACCTTTTGATTTCAAAGTCATAAATGTTAGGTTCACCTAAGTTGTACTTTAAGTGTATTTTGACGCTACTTCTTTGCATTTTTTGTTGTTGAAACATATGCGACAACAAACTAATCCCTTAGCCTATATCATCTGATTTGATCAATTTTCATTTGGCATAATTTAGTTTTTTACTTTATATTTGTACATCTTAATTTATAAACAAAATTACAGTAATAAAAATTGAAGGTAAACAATTCACCTGTTAGCATATATATTCATATCTCACTAGCATGGCATCCTTCCAGGACTCTAATGCTTAAACTTCCCCATGAAAGCAAAAAATTATACACTTCAGCTATAATTTCATATACTATCTTATTTTTAATTTATACACTTCAGCTATTTACTTGTACTTGAGCGATTCTGATATGTGTTCCGCATGTATTTTTGACTAGGTTGTATATATCGAAATATACATGCTTTAAATTATTTTGATTCAGTAAAAAAAATATGATTTCAATTTTTAGTTCGATTTTTGGTCTTAATCTGAGATATTTTGATTAAGTAAAAAAATATGATTTCAGCTTTTAGTTCGATTTTTGATCTTAATCTGAGATTGTACAGTTTTTTATTTATAGTTGAATTATTATTCCTACTGCTTTTTAACTTGATATCATGAACCTTTTACCATCTTCCTTCCTTGATTGATCACTACCAGATTATATTTTGATTCTGGTTGGAAATTGCCTTATTAGATGTTGTAGATTGAGTTTCCTAATAGGTTCATGTCCTTGTTTCGCCTGTTATAGATTGTTTTGTGCATGGCTCTTGTACTTCTTCCCACCAGATTGTGATGTAACAGTACCCCATCAACACAGAAATTACTATGCATGATGTTCTATACAATGATTGTTGTATACTGCAAGCTATCACAATTGATATGGCTCCATATATTTTGACACAATATGAGCTAGAGTTCAGCACTTTTGATGATGTCTGCAGTTGTCATACCAAATCCAATTAATTGACCATATATTATTCACTTTGGTTAGATTAGTCATGTAAGAAGAATATAATAATCAAGTCAGGATCATATGTATATATATTCTACTAAAAAACTATGGCGTAGTGTTTGTATGTGTGTTTTACGTTGGTCATCACATCGGCATGAATTACTAATTTTAAATAGAATTCGAACAGCATGCATGCTCATAAAATTTAGATGAGCTAAGGTTAAATGTGATCATGTAAAACTTGACAATATACGGTGTAAAATTTATCCTAAAATGTATTTTATAAAACCTTAATCTTGTATAAAAGATCAGCATGGTCAATTACTTGCATACTTCTTTCGTTGTCGTGAAGTTAGACATGATCTTATTAACAAACACTTTGACATCATTCAATAACATTGTTGTCCTTGCTTCATCCAGTTTTAGGTTATGTTTATATATGTGCATTTTTTGTGATTGTGCAGGTGGTGTAGATTTACAGGTCAGATTTACATCCCTGTGGTCAACTGGTTTCTAATGTTCATGTGCATTGATGTCGTTGCGACTTTTAGGAGCACCAATGATATGTCTAATGCATATGGAATTGCTGAAGTTGGTGTGATGGTAGCAAGTAGTGCATTGGTAAAACTAGTGATGCTTTTGATATGGCAAACCAACCTCTTTCTAGCTATATGTTTCCCTGCTATATTCGATACTATAGAACTCATCTTCCTCTCTGCAGTCTTAACAAAACTATTTGAAGGTGGCTGGCTACCAGTTGCATTTGCCATGGGTTTTCTCTGCATAATGTACACATGGAACTATGACAATGCACTTAAATACCAAAGCGAGATGTGTGAAAAGATCTCAATGGACTTCATTTTCGACCCGGGTTCCACATTAGGTACAGTTTGGGTACCTGGAATTGGGTTAGTGTACAATGAACTAGCACAAGGGATTCCTTGCATTTTCGGCCAATTCCTTCTCACTCTTTCGGCAATTCATTCCACCTTTAATTTTGTATGCATAAAGTATGTTCCTGTAACACCCCACATCATTTAGTGTCACTCACAAAGGGAATGCACTAAGTTCTGTGGAGCATTTAGGGTAAAAGATGCAGATAAAGTACAAGACAGACAAAATTAAAACGGTGGAAAATAAATCTTTACTTTATTGATAAAAAAGTTTGTACAACAATTGTTTTCCAATATCAGAGTATCATCTGTCTTACAAAATAAAGAAGCATAAAATAACATTTATATTCCCCAATGTAGCATAAGCCAGCCATAGCAGCAGAAAAAGAGTGTCCAAAGCACTTTGTCAAAGAATCTTCGAGCTTGGGAAGAGTGACGGTCTAGTCTAACCTGAGCTATACTATTCCCTCCTTAACTACCTGGGGGAGGGGGGGGAACGGAAGAAAAGAAGAAGAAAGAAAACCGGGTCAGACATAAAGTCTGGTAAGTTCAGTTACTTCTAGCATGTGAACAAAATGACATGAATTAACTGAATACAAGACAATACCATGATGATAGGGCCAACAAGATAGGATAAGATTAACACAAGATACGCTAAGACAAGATAAACTGGATATGCTTTAATACTTTATCCGCTTCACTATTAACCTGTTATTATGGTTTCTATCTCTCTGCACCACCTATCTAATGTCCCAACTAGTAATCTGTCTAGAATGATAACGCGATCCCAATCCCAGTAATTATGGTTGCCTTTAGGCGTGCATTTATTATTTATTACCTAGATCTAATCTAGAGTTTTATATCAAAGTTCTTCCTAGATTCCACTCGGGTTTACGCGGCTTATCTAATGCTTCACAGATTCAGGGTTTATGCCACCTAGGTCCAAATAGGGATTACGCTACCTATCGAACGATGCCCGTAGTCTAGGACACACTAGCTAGAGTGGTATATGTTCCTAGACTTTCTCCACGTATGTGTCGAGAATCGTTTATCGCAGACTAGATGCACATGTCCTGAAATGTGCGACCCGAGTCCCGTGGCAGGGCTAATCAAGAAACACGGAACTCGGTCGGGAGCTTTAAGTTATTTGCTGATGTAGATGCTATGGCCTTTTTTTTATAGTGGCTATGGTCCCACTCGACCCCTCCTTCAACTAATGAAAGGCACATCTTGAAAAATGAGAACTATACGGAGGCCCTCTATGCCCCCACTAACCTATGGCCATCCTCACCCATAACTAGATAGCATGTATATGGTCTTTTGGAATTCTCCGCCTTTCCACTTTACGTATCTCGACTGACTCAAGATGGTAGGTAGACGACGAGTCGCTATCACAGGGCTACTGGTCTCGCCGAATCACACTGGTCCATCCTAGTCTTTTGTTTGCCATATATTGCAACCAAGGCATACCCTTGGTTCTTCTTGCGCAGACCTTAACCTCTGTGAGCTGAGGAGGATCATCTGCCACTCACAGAGGGATACCAAGAGTACCCTCACGTCCCCTCGAAGCCTCGGGCTTCGCAACCCAATTCGTTAGAGCTTTCTTTAAGATCGTTCGCTCCTCCTCGTGTTATACTAAGGATTACTACTTAGTTTTCCTAACTAAGGTATACACTTGGTTTCCTGAATCGTCGTTTTCTTAACTAAGGTTTACCACTTAGTCCTTTTAACTAATATTTACTACTTAGTTCTCTTTCTCTTCAAGTTGGATTGGTTAAGTGTCATTAGTCGATACAAGTTAACTTAACCTATTCATTTCTCATGTTAAACTGGTTAAGTGTTACCAGTAATTCAAATTGACTTAACCCTACCAGCATCAAGTTATATTGGTTAAGTATTTAATTAACCCTAGCCATTCATCTTGTATTGGTTAAGTGTTCCTTTTTAACTTAAACTTGCCTATCTGTTTTAACTAACATGTTATAATGGTTAAGTGTTCCCTTAGTTAACTCAACCCTAACATTGGTTTGATTAACATATTCTAATGGTTAAGTATTGTCCCTTCATGTTTTTAACTTAACCCTATTCATTTATCACACTCTGATGGTTAAGTGTTCAAGCTTACTTAACCCTACGGTCTAGTCCAACTAACATATTAAATTGGCTAAGTGTATTAAATTTACTTAACCCCAACCTCTAGTCTAGTTAGCATGTTAAATTGGCTAAGTGTATTAACTTTACTTATCCCCAACCTCTAGTCTAGTTAACATGTTAAATTGGTTAAATGTATTGAATTTACTTAACCCCTACTTTCTAGTCTGGTTAACATATTAAATTGGCTAAGTGTTTTTCTTAGTTACTTAACCCCTACAAATCTTGTCTTGTTACCATGTTAAGTTGGTTAAGTGTTCTATTTAACTTAACCCTATCGTTCTAACTTAACTGTGTTAAGTTGGTTAAGTATTCTTATGGACTTAACCCTCCCATTCTAGCTTAACTTTAATTGTCTTATTAAAGCACCAGCCACTCACATTAGACATGTATTGTTGTGGCTGCCGGTATGTCGGTTGGTTCCGGGCAGTCTTACGCCACAACTCAGTCTAACCTCGGGCCTTTATCGGGCTCAATGCCTTAACCTCCCACATTGGATAGGTATTGTTGTGATCACTGGACAGCCGGGCGGGTCCGGGCAGGTTTACATCACCACTCAATCCAGCCTCGGGTTAAGCATGTTCGTATTGTCTAAATGTACTTTTCTCATTTAGGATAAATTCTATAAGTAAATTTTCCCTAATTTATTTATTCCATTATTACTCTTTTAATGTACATTGTCAACATTTATTATTATGGCCCATTTTCCCTGTATATCATATTTATAGTTTTTGGTATGTAAGTTATACCAAATTAAGTGTAACCATGATTATTCTAAACATGACAATTACTCACAATTATGACTAAATTCAAAATTTGTGCTAATATACTTATTATGCCAGATTAACTTTAATTGACGCAATTCTGATTTCACATCCTAATTTACAGTTTATGGCAAGACTAGAATTATTATTCTAGTTTACCGTTTACGCCTAAAACTTAGCTTACTTGCCAATACTAAATTTAATACGTCAAATTACATATTCCATAATTCATGTCAAATTTTCAAATTTGCGTTCTAATAAACATGCCATAATACATGTTCTAAATTATGTCAATCATAATTATGTTCATGTTCCACATTATGCCAATTTCCAAGTTTACAACCATGTTTAAGTCAAATTTATGATTTGCCCAAATCGTATTCCCATCGTTCGTGTAATCGTGATTTCTTCCTAGATTATAGATAAATCTAGATTCGTGGATAAAAAGGGAATGAACAAAAATGCCATGAAAAGATAGACATAATGACTGACACAAGATGATAATTCACAAATCATAGATCTAACAAATTACACTGAATAAATTGATTAAAGCATCGAAGGCCTATAGATCTGATAATATTATGACATAAAAAGGGTTGAACAAATAACATAGGTTCAAGATTATGGGTAGATCTAACTTAATAGATAAATTCCCGTAATCAAGATCCAAGGATAATTAAGAATAAACTGAATAGATAATCAAGTTTAGATCCAATCTCACAGTCATAATCCTAGGCAATAATATCATTTTCATGAATCATAGGTAATTATCCACTATTGTCCTTGTCATAGTCATAGGCATTGGATTATGCTCCTAGTCAAAGGCTTATGTTCATAGTCAAAGGCTTATGTTCATTGTCAAAGGCTTATGGTTTCGAAGGCCACAGTTCCATAGTCATAATCTTAAGCATTGGCAATTTAGTCACAAAGTGTTCTAGGCCATAATCAAGAATCAGATCCAAAGTCATAAACAAGCACAGATTCAATGAAATGATAAGGCATATTTCTAATATTCTTTTAATTTCATGTCACAAATAGAAAAGGCGTTCAAATCTAAAAAGTAACTGACTTACATTGATTGGATCTAGAAAAGAATAGAAAGATAGCGTTGCTTGAAGCCGTTGAATCTTTACTTGAATTCTAACTTGTTTTGAATCTTCTCTTGAAAGACTTGAGCAGCATATCCTCATCTTGATTTATATTTTATTTTAATCTATTTATTTAGATTTAGAGGAAGAAGAGGAAGCCATGTCCATCAATAATTTGTGCAGCATAAGGTTAGAGAAGAATGGTGCAAAGAGAAGGAGACTAGGGGGATGTTTATATAGGATTGCAAGTTAATTTGAGTCGTCGATGAAGCCAAGGTTAATCAAAGCCATCCATTCTAAAGAGAATCAAATTATGTTCACAATTACTTTCTTAATGTACATTATTAACATTTATTATTAAATCTGTATGCACATTAGATACACCCCCCCTTTACACATTTATTATTAAATTTGTATGCACATTAGATACATCTCCCCTTTACACATTTATTATTAAATTTGTATGCACATTAGATACATCTCCCCTTTACACATTTATTATTAAATTTGTATGCACATTAGATACATCTCCCCTTTACACATTTATTATATTAAGCATTGGTTATTCTTAAATTAGTTACTTTAGTGTTAACAGAAATACGAGGTGTTACATTCTCCCCTCCTTAAAGGATTTCGACACCGAAATCTTCAAGTCAAGAAGAATGTAAATCCTACCATCCAATCATTCATCTACTCAACCATCAAACACAGGCATCCATTGTCCTTAAAGACTTCTAATGCTTGTACGTTCATATGCTTAGTGTGTGTGCATGTCTTTATCTAATGCAAAATCAGGCGGTCTACTGATTCAGTTGACCTCCTTAATGCAAATCATGTCAGTGTCATGCGTCCAATATGTATGCAAATCCTAATGATACATATTATTTCTATATGAGTGCACAATCATTCACTCAAATGCGACATCCATATGATAACACATTAAGTTCAATTCGTAAACAAATACATATATGTAAATGAAATATGAAGGCGTCTGAGCTGATCTAGTGCCTAATACGTGTGTATATGCATTCACGAGCAACCACTAGTAACCATTTGCAACCATCAACCATAACATGTTTACATCCAAAAGGGTTTCTACCTAAGGATCGATGATACATCCTAGAGGATATACCTTAAAAGCTAGAAATTAGTTTGTAAAGAATTCGTAGAAAAAAGGAATCAAGGATGTACCCTTAAGAAAAAGGGTATGAGGCGCGTATGCCTTATCTTCAATCTCCCGTATCACGTCTTCTTGAGCTTTACTCAACTGTACCTTAACATATTCAACTTCACAATTGCGAAGTTCCTTGACCTCCATTTCCAAAATAATCAAATGTCAACCATGATACTGAGTGTATATACTAGGATGATCAGAGGTCTCTCCTCTTAGCTTATCCATCATGCCATAACTATGAGGGTCAAAAGGTCACTACGTAATTTTTACCTCTCTTAAGGTTAGTCCTTCTCTATATAGAGTGCCTGCCACAACTATTCATCTCTCAAGCAAACCATCCTGGTCGAACTCGACATCCCTCAAGTACAAGCCCCAAAGACCTAAACCAATATCAAACAAGCACCCGAGGAATGTCTCCTCCGAATTTTGACGATCTACGTGAGATGATCTAAGCAAAAACAACCAAACACTTGAGCACTAGTTGGGATCTTTTACTATACAAGTACTAAGGTGCAGAGACTCAACTATGGAAGCAAATATGAACAAATGTGAAGTGCTAAAACCAAAAGAAAGAGTACAAACAGAAAAGATAGACTCTTCCAACAGAACTTTACTACCTTTCTCCTAGGTACGCTTAGTGGTGAAAGCATGTACTTGCCCTTCTGAAAATCTTGTCCTTTGTTCTTAATTATATGCCCTATTCTTCCATAGTAAAGATAATTCCTCTTGTCTTAGGTTTTATAATCCCTTCCTCCTTCGTGAGCCAAGTCTACATCCATGAATTCCTCATCTTGGGGTTGTGCTCCTTAGCCAAACTCCTCATCCTCTTTCGTGTGTAATCATGTTGACAAATCTCTTGAAAGTTGCATCCATCGTACAGAAAACCCTACTAAGCTTGAAAGAAAATAGCCGAAGGTGAAACTACTACGGTTATAGATGGAAGTCGGGCACTACTTCGCCCTTCGATGAGGTTACCTCCCAGAAATCCAGGAGCCCCAGATACTCAAGAAAGAAGGGGACAAGAATTCAAATAGAGAATCAGAAGATAGTGCATATGGCTTTTGTGTAATATGCTGTAGTGACCCGCATTTTTAGCTGTTGAATAATTAATTAATTAATTATTAATTATCGATGTGGCGATATCGATGACCGAAATTTAATAAAAATGAATATTTAATTAATAATTATAATATAATAATTATATATTATAAGCCCGGAATGGTCAGAATAGTGAAATTCACGATATACTGTGATTTGGATAGTATCAGAGGATTGGTTGAGTTTATAATCGAAATATAAATAACGAATATATTCAATTGACGACAGCTGAACGTATAATTTATAATATATTTATAAACGAGCTCGAAATGGCGCTGTAGTTCGCTATTTGGCGATTTGAACTTCAGCTGAATATACAGGGTTCGTTTTAAATCGGATTTCTGTGAAACAAGAAACGTGTGGAGCTGGTAGAGTATATCTTTCTAGTGGAGGAGAAAAATCGGGATTTCGTCGGTTAGATTTTGAGTTATATCCAAATCAAATTCTCAGAAATGCAGCGCCCTGACCATAAGGATTTAGTTATATTTTTATATAAGGATTTAAATAGAAATCGAACATCAATATAACTCTGACGATGTAATATCGAGTTAGAAATAAATATAGGATTTATCCTGAGCTGTATGGTATTCCACTATGAGTATAGACGAGAATATTTATTTTTAAATATTCAATTTAATTATATTTAAATATATTTATATATTTAAATGGATTTTTAGGGGTTTAAAAATAGCCACTTTTGCAAACGAAGTCGAAATTCGACGAAACTAGTTTTGTTGGATCCGCAATGTCAAATAGTTGTTATATTTCCAGTTTCGTGATTTTTAGAGTCACTGTGTGGTCATACGGGTTTTTAGAGTGAGAAACAGTCAGTATTTTGACAATTAAAAATACGCTGTGTGAGCATACGGAGTCGGAATTCGACGAAACCAATTTCGTTGGGACCATAATGTCGAACTCTAGCTACATGTCCGGTTTGGTGATTTTTGGGTATTTTATGTGATCACAGGAATTTTAGAGGACACAGAAAAGTAGCGTTTGCTTAGAAATTAATTTAATAATCGAACAAAAAAAAACTATTAAATCTACCTATATAATACCCTAACCTTAACTAAACCCTAATTCTATCTCCCTCACTTCACAGAAAAATCAGCCGCCACAAAACAAATACACATCAACATTCTCTAATCCTCAAAAATACAAACAAATCGAATAAAATCTCTAAATTCATGGAACCATGATTTATGAGTTGCTGGGTGAATTTTCTTCACTTTGGTATGATCAGTATTGGGTTCGATCACCATTCTCGAACCAGGCTTTTTGGGACAGCGAGCTAGGGATGACGCCCAGCGTCGACATGGTGGCATGTAGGCAAATTCAAGGTGATAGGAAGACTTGGAGTGGGGAGGCACAGCGGTTGGAAGTGTCGAAGGAGACTCCGATGGTGGCAAGCGAAAAGCGACGACGGAAGTCTACGGAGAGGGCAGCAGGCCAATTCATAAAAGGGGATTTCGAACGTGGGTTCGTGGGTCTAGTCGGGTAAAGGAGGAGGCGAGGAATCCTGAGGTGTTGACGGCGGCACAAACGGACGGCCGAGGTGGAGGATGGTGGAGGTCAACGGGTGGTCGAAAAGGGGAAATAGGATACTGAGGGATCGATTTGTTTTGAGGGAGAAGGATAAGATCGGGTCTGGTGTTTTTAAAAATAGCTAATGGGCTTTAGAAACGGGCATGGGCCTTAGGAGAAAGGGGTGAGCCCAAAATCTTATAATTCAACTTTTAATTTAATTTAAATAGTACTTTAATTTATAAATTAAATATCTCGACCATACGATATCAGATTGACGAACCGTAAGTTGCGTTGGGATCGTATGGACGGTGGCTACGCACTGGAACTAACTGGGAGTGAATCTGAGCTCGTTACAATTATATGGCGAAATAAATTGTTTGATTCAGACCAAATAACAGTTTAGCTTTCTTTAACGATGGACTGCAAATGTGAGTAAAAACTCACTAACTCTCCTCAATTTATATTTTAATATAAATTGTATTTTATTTCTGTATTTGACTGCTAGTTATGTACTGTTAATTTGGACTGTTAAGTTGTATTGTTAAATTGGACTGTAGATTGGACTGTTAAATAATTGATTTGAAAACAGTATGGATATATATATATATATCTACATATATATATATATATATATCGTATTAAACGGTGATTTTGTTATCAGTGTATTTCATTAGAAATGCAAGTGATGTTATATACGTTGTTTAACATCGGTGGATGCAGGGAAACAGGTTGGAGGAATCCGACTGGATTCCTCAACATTTATTTTACTGTTATTTGTATATTGTGATATATACTGTGATATATAATCTGTTGTTGATTGTATATGTTTGGATGATATTGATCATTTACAGTTGGTTGTTTAAAAACAATAGAAAACACTGAAAATGTAGAAAAGGGGATTTTTCAATATTTATATTGAAAATGAATCTATTTATAAATTCGAAGGATTTTATAAATGATATTTATTAAGAAATAAATAAATAAAATAAAGGAATATTTATTTAGATTAAATAAATAGAATAAAGGATATTTAATTAGGGATTAAATAATTAGAGTTATAAAGGAAAATCTATTTAGGAAAATAAATAAGATTATACAAAAGGAAATCTATTTAGGAAATAAATAGAAGTTAAAATAAATAGAAATAAAAGAAAAGTTAGTTAGTCGAATATAAATATTTGAATCAAGTTAGTAAGGGGTCAAACCAAGCTAGTCGAACCAAGCTAGTAAGCCTAGTCAAACCAACCGAGTTGAGCTGGTCGAGTCGAACCAATCGAGTCAAGATGGTCGAGTCAAATCAACCGAGTCGAGCTGGTCGAGTCGAACCAATGGAGTCAAGCTGGTCAAGTTAGTCGAACCTGGTCAGTACAACCAAGCTGGTCAAGTTAGTCGAACCTGGTCAGTCGAGTCGAGTAAATCAAACTTAGTTAATCGAAAGGAGTTTATCGATTTAGTTAATCGATAGGAGTTAATTGATTTAGTCAATTCAGATGAGTTAATCAGTTTTAATGAATCGAGAGGAGTTAGTCGAATATGTTATTCGAACCAAATGGTCAAACCAAGTGGTCGAACCAAGTAGTCAAGCCCAGTGGTCAAACCAAATGGGTCAGGTTAGCCAAACCCAGTCAGTCAAACCAAATGGGTCAGGTTAGCCAAACCTGGTCAGTCAAACCAAATGGGTCAGGTTAGTCAAACCTGGTCGGTTGAACCAAGTTAGTCGAGTTAGCCGAATAGGGTTACTCAAATAGAATTAATCGATTAGGGTTAAACCATAGAACTAATCGATTAGAGTTAAACCAATAGAGTTAGTCGAGTCAAGTTAATCGAGTCGAATTAGTCGAGTCGAGTTAGTCGAATATAGTTATTTGAGATAGAGTTAGAACAAACAAAGTTAATCAGGATAAGTGCCATTTAGCACGACTGCTAGCGTAATTCGCAGGGCTGTAGATAGCCTACGGCGGTCGGATGTTTCCTGAGGGAATCAGGCGTAACCATTGTGATCGCTGCGATCTAGAGTCAATCGAATGTAGTTAAATCGAATATTAGTTATTCGATAGGAGTAAACCAGTCGGGTTAACCAGTCGGGTTAAGTAAGTCAGGTTAACCTGTTAGAGTAAATCAGTTAGGGTTGACCAGTTAGAGTTGATCTGTTAGAGTTAACCCAAGTGAGTTAATCAGTTAGAGATGAACAGTTAGAGTAACCCAAAGGGGTTAAATAGATAGGGTTGACCAGTTAGAGTTAGAGTTAACCAGTTAGAGTTGACCAGTTAGAGTTATTCAAATAGAGTAATCGAATATAGTTTATTCGAGAAGAGTTATCGAATCTAGTTATTTGAAAGGAGTTATCGAATATAGTTATTCGAAAGAAAAGTTAAGTAGGGAAGTTAGTCGAAGAAATATAAAGTGAACTTTTCCTATTTCAAGGTTAGAAGTGTTGTTCAGTTAAGGTTTGAGAGGTAGTTCTACCCCAACTTGATTGGCTTCGTTTTTAACTGAGGAATGGTTAAGGTTCGGCAGTAAGGATGGTAAAGTGAATTTAGTAATTAAAGGAAATGGTTGAGTTGGCATAGCGATGCTTTATCTAAACATCCGTTTAAGTCCAACGTAGAAGTTTTGGAAATGTTTTCCAAACAAGAATAAAAAATGTTTCTAATACAGAAACAAGGAATGGAAATGTTTCCAGTGTTAATAACGTATATTTTCTAAATACAGAAAATAGAAAATGTTGAATATAGGGAAACAGGATATGTAAAATGAACTAAAGAGATTAATGTTAAATGATGTTTGTTCGATATAATTTCCATCTGGAAATATTATCGTTGTTTGCACACTTGTTTGTCTTTGATAGTTAACTCACAGACTATCGAAGTTTTGACCATTTTAACGTTGTTAATATGGAGAGACCGGTTGGATTATTATCCAAAGAACCACTCTGTATTGGCATAAGCGTTGCGAATCATATATGCCAAAGATAATTGAAGACGTAGTAATATGCAAGGGCTATTGTATAAGTCTTAGATAACAGTGACTAAGATGGATATACTGAATAGTTCCTTCGGTTTGTCCAGTCCCAGGAACACTTGTATGGACGAAGGTCTGACAGAGTATGTTTGGTAGATCACGTAAGTTGATCGTTTCAAACATATTTACGTTGGTGGCGGAGGAATTCGTTTCTCTTAGCTTATACCCGTGGTATTTTTGGGGGAATCAATTTGTGATTTAACGGGTATGACGATGTGACATTCTAAGTGAATGAAGATGTGGTATGTGAAAAGATAAGCGTAGCTTCTAGCCTCACATCCGGTAAATGACAGAAATCGGGCAGGCAGCATGGCTAAGTCGGTCGCACCGAAGTAGGGTGTATAATCACCTATCTAGAGAATATTCATTTGCTTCTTTAATCTATCAATGCTGTCCCATATATATATATATATATATATATATATATATATATATATATATATATATACGGGAACGGTTGCTGATCCCAACCGTTGGTGATGTACATTCGATACACTCAAGCGAAATGAGTGGTCGGTCATGTGTGGCTGAGTTGCAAGATGATCTTGTTGAACTCCAGTGCATCGTTCCTAGAGTACACTGATCGGAAGGTGGTTCCATACCTTGTCATAGTTGGAAATCCAATAATCCAATACGTGCTTGCGATTTTGATTGTATACTATGTATGTAGTAACGTGAGATGCAAGCGTTTCTGCTAGATTGATATCTATTTGTATTTAGACATTATTATAATATCAGAATGATATTACTTTACAAAGTTGTTTGGATTCTCATAAGGGAAAAACCCGTTCCGTTATGCGGCGTGGTCTTGTGAGATATCCTTTATTAAATCAAGTATTAAATTGTTTTACTCATACTAATCCCATGACTGACCCGGAGTTTATTTTGTTGTTTTCCCTAAACTCTTGGGTGCCTAAATTTGTATGGACAGTCAAGTAGTCGGGATTTTACAAATACACTTAGAGAGCTTGGAGCAGGAGGCTTCAGGATTCTATAGCTATTATTGTTTCCGCTGTTGTTGTAAATGCTGTACTCTGATAAGTGTTATTGTATACATATACTGATGTTATTTCAAAGATATGTTATGTTATATTTTATTCGTTCCGCTGTGAGATTCGTGTTTACTCTGATGATGATGTTCTTCTTCTTCTTCTATTCTATAAGTTCTATCTTAACTATCCTCACCCTCTGTCTTCTTTCTATTAGTTTCTTGAATTTCCAGTGCGATTTGGGTTGGACTTGTGTTATTTAGTCAGCTCAAATTCCCCTGAAAATCCGGGTCACTACAGTTGGTATCAGAGCGAGGTTAAGTGAATTACCTTGGCTCTGTGGCGTAACTCAGTAGAGATGGGATTAGTAATATCCTAGACTGAATTTTAATGTATATATACGTGTGAACGTATTTGTTATTCAATATAAAATGATTTTATATTGTGGAGTTTTATTGGTTGAGTTGTTTATGAATTTTGGTCGATCAGTTTGATCCACTGTATCGATAGGGGTTACTAAACACTTGATATGATGAACCAACATGATATGTTTTAAAATTAGCATAGTATAATTGGTTGTGTTGATTGTTATTATAATCGAGTAAGATTATAAAAAGGTGAAATGATTTTAAATAACTAATCAGAATTCATATAAGTAAAGTATATGAAATAAGATGAAATAAATCTGGAATTTTAAATCAGATTTGGAATTAAAATAAGGAAATTTTAAGTTCCTGGGAGATGTGAAAATGTTTTTCAAACTGAAAGTGATATAGTATTGAACTCACTTTGATAGCTGGAAAATAGATTCTGATGATGAATCGCGACATCATCAGTGTTCATTTTCAAGTTTCTAAGTAACGGATTACTACTAAAGGTTTTGTTTTTGAAATGTTTTGAGAAAACAAGTGTTTAGAAATTCAAAGGTTTTAAATTGGTATTATGATTTCAAATTGATTTGAAATAAACCCAGAAATTTAAATTCTGGAATATAAATTTAACCTATGAAGTTAAAGAGATTGAGATGGTAAAAATAGAGAAAAATAAATTGAAATTAACTTGAACTGAGTTAAATAAAATTGAATGGGTTAGAGATAATCTAGAATGGAACCAAATTGATAAGTCAATAATTTGGAATTTGATATTGGGGTTCGAATGAAATTCGATTTAGATTTGAGGATATGAACTGATTGGAATTTGATTGAGATAACACTGGTATATGCTGAGTTGATAGCATATGGAAGTGATAGAGTTGATGTGCCCGACAAAAAGGTACCAGTTTATATTATATATGACTTTGGAATTTATGAGCCAATTTGGCAAGCCGCTTGGCTGTTTGATTTTCTTTTGGGTTTGAGAAGGCCCAGAGAGGCGAGCCGGAGTTTGAGATATTGACCAGTACAAAGGAGGTGCTGGCGAAATTTTTTGAAAAGTTAAGGCGTTAGAAAATTTTCAAAATTTTTGAAAATTTAGTTAGTCAGAATAAATTAATATTTTAGTCGATATTAATTGGTTGAGTTGAAACCGGAGATAAGAGGTAAACAGATAAATTTTTACCTAGTAGATAGGGTCGTCCCCTAGCTTAGCAATTTCGAGGACGAAATTTTATTAAGGGGGGAAGATTGTAGTGACCCGCATTTTTAGCTGTTGAATAATTAATTAATTTAATTATTAATTATCGATGTGGCGATATCGATGACCGAAATTAAATAAAAATGAATATTTAATTAATAATTATAATATAATAATTATATATTATAAGCCCGGAATGGTCAGAATAGTGAAATTCACAATATACTGTGATTTGGATAGTATCAGAGGATTGGTTGAGTTTATAATCGAAATATAAATAACGAATATATTCAATCGACGACAGTTGAACGTATAATTTATAATATATTTATAAACGAGCTCGAAATGGCGCTGCAGTTCGCTATTTGGCGATTTGAACTTCAACTGAATATACAGGGTTCGTTTTAAATCGGATTTCTGTGAAACAAGAAACGTGTGGAGCTGGTAGAGTATATCTTTCTAGTGGAGGAGAAAAATCGGGATTTCATCGGTTAGATTTTGAGTTATGTCCAAATCAAATTCTCAGAAATGCAGCGCCCTGACCATAAGGATTTAGTTATATTTTTATATAGGGATTTAAATAGAAATCGAACATCAATATAACTCTGACGATGTAATATCGAGTTAGAAATAAATATAGGATTTATCCTGAGCTGTATGGTATTCCACTATGAGTATAGACGAGAATATTTATTTTTAAATATTCAATTTAATTATATTTAAATATATTTATGTATTTAAATGGATTTTTAGGGGTTTAAAAATAGCCACTTTTGCAAACGAAGTCGAAATTCGACGAAACTAGTTTTGTTGGATCCGCAATGTCAAATAGTTGTTAGATTTCAAGTTTCGTGATTTTTAGAGTCACTGTGTGGTCGTACGGATTTTTAGAGTGAGAAATAGTCAGTATTTTGATAATTAAAAATACGCTGTGTGAGCATACGGAGTCGGAATTCGACGAAACCAGTTTCGTTGGGACCATAATGTCGAACTCTAGCTACATGTCCGGTTTGGTGATTTTTGGGTATTGTATGTGATCACAGGAATTTTAGAGGACACAGAAAAGTAGCGTTTGCTTAGAAATTAATTTAATAATCGAATAAAAAAAACTATTAAATCTACCTATATAATACCCTAACATTAACTAAACCCTAATTCTATCTCCCTCACTTCACAGAAAAATCAGCCGCCACAAAACAAATACACATCAACATTCTCTAATCCTCAAAAATCACAAACAAATCGAATAAAATCTCTAAATTCATGGAACCATGATTTCTGAGTTGCTGGGTGAATTTTCTTCACTTTGGTATGATCAGTATTGGGTTCGATCACCATTCTCGAACCAGGCTTTTTGGGACAGCGAGCTAGGGCTGACGCCCAGCGTCGACATGGTGGCATGTAGGCAAATTCAAGGTGATAGGAAGACTTGGGGTGGGGAGGCACAACGGTTGGAAGTGTCGAAGGAGACTCTGATGGTGGCAAGCGAAAAGCGACGGCGGAAGTCTACGGAGAGGGCAGCAGGCCAATTCACAAAGGGGGATTTCGAGCGTGGGTTCGTGGGTCTAGTCGGGTAGAGGAGGAGGCGAGGAATCCTTGGGTGTTGACGGCGGCACAAACGGACGACCGAGGTGGAGGATGGTGGAGGTCGACGGGCGGTCGAAAAGGGGAAAGTGGATACTGAGGGATCGATTGGTTTTGAGGGAGAAGGATAAGATCGGGTCTGGTGTTTTTAAAAATAGCTGATGGGCTTTAGAAACGGGCATGGGCCTTGGGAGAAAGGTGTGAGCCCAAAATCTTATAATTCAAGTTTTAATTTAATTTAAATAGTACTTTAATTTGTAAATTAAATATCTCGAACATACGATATCAGATTGACGAATCGTAAGTTGCGTTGGGATCGTATGGACGGTGGCTACGCACTGGAACTAACTAGGAGTGAATCTGAGCTCATTACAATTTATGGCAAAATAAATTGTTTGATTCAGACCAAATAACAGTTTAGCATTCTTTAACGATGAACTGCAAATGTGAGTAAAAACTCACTAACTCTCCTCAATTTATATTTTAATATAAATTGTATTTTATTTCTGTATTTGACTGCTAGTTATGTACTGTTAATTTGGACTGTTAAGTTGTATTGTTAAATTGGACTGTAGATTGGACCGTTAAATAATTGATTTGAAAACAGTATGGTTATATATATATATATCTAGATATATATATATCGTTATTAAATGGTGATTTTGTTATCAGTGTATTTCATTAGAAATGCAAGTGATGTTATATACATTGTTTAACATCGGTGGATGCAGGGAAACAGGTTGGAGGAATCCGACTGGATTCCTCAACATTTATTTTACTGTTATTTGTATATTGTGATATATAATCTGTTGTTGATTGTATATGTTTGGATGATATTGATCATTTACAGTTGGTTGTTTAAAAACAATAGAAAACACTGAAAATGTAGAAAAGGGGATTTTTCAATATTTATATTGAAAATGAATCTATTTATAAATTCGAAGGATTTTATAAAAGATATTTATTTAGAAATAAATAAATAAAATAAAGGAATATTTATTTAGATTAAATAAATAGAATAAAGGATATTTAATTAGGGATTAAATAATTAGAGTTATAAAGGAAAATCTATTTAGGAAAATAAATAAGATTACACAAAAGGAAATCTATTTAGGAAATAAATAGAAGTTAAAATAAATAGAAATAAAAGAAAAGTTAGTTAGTCGGATATAAATATTCGAATCAAGTTAGTAAGGGGTCAAACCAAGCTAGTCGAACCAAACTAGTCAAGCTAGTCAAAACAACCGAGTCGAGCTGGTCGAGTCGAACCAATCGAGTCAAGATGGTCGAGTCAAACCAACCGAGTCGAGCTGGTCGAGTCGAACCAATCGAGTCAAGCTAGTCAAGTTAGTCGAACCTAGTCAGTACAACCAAGCTGGTCAAGTTAGTCGAACCTGGTCAGTCAAGTCGAGTAAATCAAACATAGTTAATCGAAAGGAGTTTATCGATTTAGTTAATCGATAGGAGTTAATTGATTTAGTCAATCGAGATGAGTTAATCGGTTTCAATGAATCGAGAGGAGTTAGTCGAATATGGTATTCGAACCCAATGGTCAAACCAAGTGGTCGAACCAAGTAGTCAAGCCCAATGGTCAAACTAAATGGGTCAGGTTAGCCAAACCCAGTCAGTCAAACCAAATGGGTCAGGTTAGCCAAACCTGGTCAGTCAAACCAAATGGGTCAGGTTAGTCAAACCTGGTCGGTTGAACCAAGATAGTCGAGTTAGCCGAATAGGGTTAGTCAAATAGAATTAATCGATTAGGGTTAAACCATAGAACTAATCAATTAGAGTTAAACCAATAGAGTTAGTCGAGTCAAGTTAATCGAGTCGAATTAGTCGAGTCGAGTTAGTCGAATATAGTTATTCAAGATAGAGTTAGAACAAACAAATTTAATCATGATAAGTGCCATTTAGCACGACTGCTGGCGTAATTCGCAGGGCTGCAGATAGCCTACGGCCGTCGGATGTTTCCTGAGGGAATCAGGCGTAACCATTGTGATCGCTACGATCTAGAGTCAAGCGAATGGAGTTAAATCGAATATTAGTTATTCGATAGGAGTAAACCAGTCGGGTTAAGTAAGTCAAGTTAACCTGTTAGAGTAAATCAGTTAGGGTTGACCAGTTATAGTTGATCAATTAGAGTTAACCCAAGTGAGTTAATCAGTTTGAGATGAACAGTTAGAGTAACCCAAAGGGGTTAAATAGAGAGGGTTGACCAGTTAGAGTTAGAGTTAACTAGTTAGAGTTAGAGTTGACCAGTTAGAGTTATTCAAATAGAGTAATCGAATATAGTTTTTTCGAGAAGAGTTATCGAATCTAGTTATTTGAAAGGAGTTATCGAAAATAGTTATTCGAAAGAAAAGTTAAGTAAGGAAGTTAGTCGAAGAAATATAAAGTGAACTTTTCCTATTTCAAGGTTAGAAGTGTTGTTCAGTTAAGATTTGAGAGGTAGTTCTACCCCAACTTGATTGGCTTCGTTTTTAACTGAGGAATGGTTAAGGTTCGGCAGTAAGGATGGTAAAGTGAATTTAGTAATTAAAGGAAATGGTTGAGTTGGCATAGCGATGTTTTATCTAAACATCCGTTTAAGTCCAACGTAGAAGTTTTGAAAATGTTTTCCAAACAAGAATCAGAAATGTTTCTAATACAGAAACAAGGAATGGAAATGTTTCCAGTGTTAATAACGTATATTTTCTAAATAAAGAAAATAGCAAATGTTGAATATAGGGAAACAGGATATGTAAAATGAACTAAAGAGATTAATGTTAAATGATGTTTGTTCGATATAATTTCAATCCGGAAATAGTAACGTTGTTTGCACACCTGTTTTTCTTTGATAGTTAACTCACAGACTATCGAAGTTTTGACCATTTTAACGTTGTTAATATGGAGAGACCGGTTGGATTATTATCCAAAGAACCACTCTGTATTGGCATAAGCGTTGCGAATCATATATGCCAAAGATAATTGAAGACGTAGTAATATGCAAGGGCTATTGTATAAGTCTTAGATAACAGTGACTAAGATGGATATACTGAATTGTTCCTTCGGTTTGTCCAGTCCCAGGACAACTTGTATGGACGAAGGTCTGACAGAGTATGTCTGGTAGATCACGTAAGTTGATCGTTTCAAACATATTTACGTTGGTGGCGGAGGAATTCGTTTCTCTTAGCTTATACCCGTGGTATTTTTGGGGGAATCAATTTGCGATTTAACGGGTATGACGATGTGACATTCTAAGTGAATGAAGATGTGGTATGTGAAAAGATAAGCGTAGCTTCTAGCCTCACATCCGGTAAATGACAGAAATCGGGCAGGCAGCATGGCTAAGTCGGTCGCACCGAAGTAGGGTGTATAATCACCTATCTAGAGAATATTCATTTGCTTCTTTAATCTATCAATGCTGTCCCATATATATATATATATATATATATATATATATATATATATATATATATATATATATATATACGGGAACGGTTGCTGATCCCAACCGTTGGTGATGTACATTCGATACACTCAAGCGAAATGAGTGGTCGGTCATGTGTGGCTGAGTTGCAAGATGTTCTTGTTGAACTCCATTGCATCGTTCCTAGAGTACACTGATCGGAAGGTGGTTCCATACCTTGTCATAGTTGGAAATCCAATCATCCAATACGTGCTTGCGATTTTGATTGTATACTATATATGTAGTAACATGAGATGCAAGCGTTTCTGCTAGATTGATATCTATTTGTATTTAGACATTATTATAATATCAGAATGATATTACTTTACAAAGTTGTTTGGATTCTCATAAGGGAAAAACCCGTTCCGTTATGCGGCGTGGTCTTGTGAGATATCCTTTATTAAATCAAGTATTAAATTGTTTTACTCATACCAGTCCCATGACTGACCCGGAGTTTATTTTGTTGTTTTCCCTAAATTCTTGGGTGCCTAAATTTGTATGGGCAGTCAAGTAGTCGGGATTTTACAGATACACTTGGAGAGCTTGGAGCAGGAGGCTTCAGGATTCTATAGCTATTATTATTTCCGCTGTTGTTGTAAATGTTGTACTCTGATAAGTGTTATTGTATACATATACTGATGTTATTTCAAAGATATGTTATGTTATATTTTATTCGTTCCGCTGTGAGATTCGTGTTTACTCTGATGATGATGTTCTTCTTCTTCTATTCTATAAGTTCTATCTTATCTATCCTCACCCTCTGTCTTCTTTCTATTAGTTTCTTGAATTTCCAGTGCGATTTGGGTTGGACTTGTGTTATTTAGTCAGCTCAAATTCCCCTGAAAATCCGGGTCACTACAGTTGGTATTAGAGCGAGGTTAAGTGAATTACCTTGGCTCTGTGGCGTAACTCGGTAGAGATGGGATGAGTAATATCCTAGACTGAATTTGAATGTATATATACGAGTGAACGTATTTGTTATTCAATATAAAATGATTTTATATTGTGGAGTTTTATTGGTTGAGTTGTTTATGAATTTTGGTCGATCAGTTTGATCCACTGTATCGATAGGGGTTACTAAACACTTGAATACGATGAACCAACATGATATGTTTTAAAATTAGCATAGTATAATTGGTTGTGTTGATTGTTATTATAATCGAGTAAGATTATAAAAAGGTGAAATGATTTTAAATAACTAATCAGAATTCATATAAGTAAAGTATATGAAATAAGATGAAATAAATCTGGAATTTTAAATCAGATTTGGAATTAAAATAAGGAAATTTTAAGTTCCTGGGAGATGTGAAAATGTCTTTCAAACTGAAAGTGATATAGTATTGAACTCACTTTGATAGCTGGAAAATAGATTCTGATGATGAATCGCGACATCATCAGTGTTCATTTTCGAGTTTCTAAGTAACAAATTACTACCAAAGGTTTTGTTTTTGAAATGTTTTGAGAAAACAAGTGTTTAGAAATTCAAAGGTTTTAAATTGGTATTATGATTTCAAATTGATTTGAAATAAACCCAGAAATTTAAATTCTGGAATATAAATTTAACCTATGAAGTTAAAGAGATTGAGATGGTAAAAATAGAGAAAAATAAATTGAAATTAACTTGAACTGAGTTAAATAAAATTGAATGGGTTAGAGATAATCTAGAATGGAACCAAATTGATAAGTCAATAATTTGGAATTTGATATTGGGGTTCGAATGAAATTCGATTTGGATTTGAGGATATGAACTGATTGGAATTTGATTGAGATAACACTGGTATATGCTGAGTTGATAGCATATGGAAGTGATAGAGTTGATGTGCCCGACAAAAAGGTACCAGTTTATATTATATATGAGTTTGGAATTTATGAGCCAATTTGGCAAGCCGCTTGGCTGTTTGATTTTCTTTTGGGTTTGAGAAGGCCCAGAGAGGCGAGCTGGAGTTTGAGATATTGACCAGTACAAAGGAGGTGCTGGCGAAATTTTTTGAAAAGTTAAGGCGTCAAAAAAATTTCAAAATTTTTGAAAATTTAGTTAGTCAGAATAAATTAATATTTTAGTCGATATTAATTGGTTCAGTTGAAACCGGAGATAAGAGGTAAACAGATAAATTTTTACCCAGTAGATAGGGTCGTCCCCTAGCTTAGCAATTTCGAGGACGAAATGTTATTAAGGGGGGGAGATTGTAGTGACCCGCATTTTTAGCTGTTGAATAATTAATTAATTTAATTATTAATTATCGATGTGGCGATATCGATGACCGAAATTAAATAAAAATGAATATTTAATTAATAATTATAATATAATAATTATATATTATAAGCCCGGAATGGTCAGAATAGTGAAATCCACGATATACTGTGATTTGGATAGTATAAGAGGATTGGTTGAGTTTATAATCGAAATATAAATAACGAATATATTCAATCGATGACAGTTGAACGTATAATTTATAATATATTTATAAACGAGCTCGAAATGGCGCTGCAGTTCGCTATTTGGCGATTTGAAATTCAACTGAATATACAGGGTTCGTTTTAAATCGGATTTCTGTGAAACAAGAAACGTGTGGAGCTGGTAGAGTATATCTTTCTAGTGGAGGAGAAAAATCGGGATTTCGTCAGTTAGATTTTGAGTTATGTCCAAATCAAATTCTCAGAAATGCAGCGCCCTGACCATAAGGATTTAGTTATATTTTTATATAAGGATTTAAATAGAAATCGAACATCAATATAACTCTGACGATGTAATATCGAGTTAGAAATAAATATAGGATTTATCCTGAGCTGTATGGTATTCCACTATGAGTATAGACGAGAATATTTATTTTTAAATATTCAATTTAATTATATTTAAATATATTAAATATATTTATATATTTAAATGGATTTTTAGGGGTTTAAAAATAGCCACTTTTGCAAACGAAGTCGAAATTCGACGAAACTAGTTTTGTTGGATCCGCAATGTCAAATAGTTGTTAGATTTCCAGTTTCGTGATTTTTAGAGTCACTGTGTGGTCGTACGGATTTTTAGAGTGAGAAACAGTCAGTATTTTGACAATTAAAAATACGCTGTGTAAGCATACGGAGTCGGAATTCGACGAAACCAGTTTCGTTGGGACCATAATGTCGAACTCTAGCTACATGTCCGGTTTGGTGATTTTTGGGTATTGTATGTGATCACAGGAATTTTAGAGGACACAGAAAAGTTGCGTTTGCTTAGAAATTAATTTAATAATCGAATAAAAAAAAACTATTAAATCTACCTATATAATACCCTAACCTTAACTAAACCCTAATTCTGTCTCCCTCACTTCACAGAAAAATCAGCCGCCACAAAACAAATACACAGCAACATTCTCTGATCCTCAAAAATCACAAACAAATCGAATAAAATCTCTAAATTCATGGAACCATGATTTCTGAGTTGCTGGGTGAATTTTCTTCTCTTTGGTATGATCAGTATTGGGTTCGATCACCATTCTCGAACCAGGCTTTTTGGGACAGCGAGCTAGGGCTGACGCCCAGCGTCGACATGGTGGCATGTAGGAAAATTCAAGGTGATAGGAAGACTTGGGGTGGGGAGGCAGAACAGTTGGAAGTGTCGAAGGAGACTCCGATGGTGGTAAGCGAAAAGCGACGGTGGAAGTCTACGGAGAGGGCAGCAGGCCAATTCACAAAGGGGGATTTCGAGCGTGGGTTCGTGGGTCTAGTCGGGTAGAGGAGGAGGCGAGGAATCCTGGGGTGTTGACGGCGGCACAAACGGACGGCCGAGGTGGAGGATGGTGGAGGTCAACGGGTGGTCGAAAAGGGGAAATAGGATACTGAGGGATCAATTTATTTTGAGGGAGAAGGATAAGATCGGGTCTGGTGTTTTTAAAAATAGCTGATGGGCTTCAGAAACGGGCATGGGCCTTGGGAGAAAGGGGTGAGCCCAAAATCTTATAATTCAAGTTTTAATTTAATTTAAATAGTACTTTAATTTGTAAATTAAATATCTCGACCATACGATATCAGATTGACGAACCGTAAGTTGCGTTGGGATCGTATGGACGGTGGCTACACACTGGAACTAACTGGGAGTGAATCTGAGCTCGTTACAATTTATGGAGAAATAAATTGTTTGATTCAGACCAAATAACAGTTTAGCGTTCTTTAACGATGAACTGCAAATGTGAGTAAAAACTCACTAACTCTTCTCAATTTATATTTTAATATAAATTGTATTTTATTTCTGTATTTGACTGCTAGTTACGTACTGTTAATTTGGACTGTTAAGTTGTATTGTTAAATTGGACTGTAGATTGGACTGTTAAATAATCGATTTAAAAACAGTATGGATATATATATATATATCTACATATATATATATATATATATATATCGTTATTAAACAGTGACTTTGTTATCAGTGTATTTCATTAGAAATGCAAGTGATGTTATATACGTTGTTTAACATCGGTGGATGCAGGGAAACAGGTTGGAGGAATCCGACTGGATTCCTCAACATATATTTTACTGTTATTTGTATATTGTGATATATACTGTGATATATAATCTGTTGTTGATTGTATATGTTTGGATGATATTGATCATTTACAGTTGGTTGTTTAAAAACAATAGAAAACACTGAAAATGTAGAAAAGGGGATTTTTCAATATTTATATTGAAAATGAACCTATTTATAAATTCGAAGGATTTTATAAAAGATATTTATTTAGAAATAAATAAATAAAATAAAGGAATATTTATTTAGATTAAACAAATAGAATAAAGGATATTTAATTAGGGATTAAATAATTAGAGTTATAAAGGAAAATCTATTTAGGAAAATAAATAAGATTATACAAAAGGAAATATATTTAGGAAATAAATAGAAGTTAAAACAAATAGAAATAAAAGAAAAGTTAGTTAGTCGGATATAAATATTCGAATCAAGTTTGTAAGGGGTCAAGCCAAGCTAGTCGAACCAAACTAGTCAAGCTAGTCAAACCAACCGAGTCGAGCTGGTCGAGTCGATCCAATCGAGTCAAGACGGTCGAGTCAAACCAACCGAGTCGAGTTGGTCGAGTCGAACCAATCGAGTCAAGCTGGTCAAGTTAGTCGAACCTGGTCAGTACAACCAAGCTGGTCAAGTTAGTCGAACCTGGTCAGTCGAGTCGAGTAAATCAAACTTAGTTAATCGAAAGGAGTTTATCGATTTAGTTAATCGATAGGAGTTAATTGATTTAGTCAATCGAGATGAGTTAATCGGTTTTAATGAATCGAGAGGAGTTAGTCGAATATGGTATTCGAACCAAATGGTCAAACCAAGTGGTCGAACCAAGTAGTCAAGCCCAGTGGTCAAACCAAATGGGTCAGGTTAGCCAAACCTAGTCAGTCAAACCAAATGGGTCAGGTTAGCCAAACCTGGTCAGTCAAACCAAATGGGTCAGGTTAGTCAAACCTGGTCGGTTGAACCAAGTTAGTCGAGTTAGCCGAATAGGCTTAGTCAAATAGAATTAATCGATTAGGGTTAAACCATAGAACTAATCGATTAGAGTTAAACCAATAGAGTTAGTCGAGTCAAGTTAATCGAGTCGAATTAGTCGAGTCGAGTTAGTCGAATATAGTTATTCGAGATAGATTTAGAACAAACAAAGTTAATCAGGATAAGTGCCATTTAGCACGACTGCTAGCGTAATTCGCAGGGCTGCAGATAGCCTACGGTGGTCGGATGTTTCCTGAGGGAATCAGGCGTAACCATTGTGATCGCTGCGATCTAGAGTCAAGCGAATGGAGTTAAATCGAATATTAGTTAATCGATAGGAGTAAACTAGTCGGGTTAACCAGTCGGGTTAAGTAAGTCAAGTTAACCTGTTAGAGTAAATCAGTTAGGGTTGACCAGTTAGAGTTGATCAGTTAGAGTTAACCCAAGTGAGTTAATCAGTTAGAGATGAACAGTTAGAGTAACCCAAAGGGGTTAAATAGATAGGGTTGACCAGTTAGAGTTAGAGTTAACCAGTTAGAGTTAGAGTTGACCAGTTAGAGTTATTCAAATAGAGTAATCGAATAAAGTTTATTCGAGAAGAGTTATCGAATCTAGTTATTTGAAAGGAGTTATCGAATATAGTTATTCGAAAGAAAAGTTAAGTAAGGAAGTTAGTCGAAGAAATATAAAGTGAACTTTTCCTATTTCAAGGTTAGAAGTGTTGTTCAGTTAAGTTTTGAGAGGTAGTTCTACCCCAACTTGATTGGCTTCGTTTTTAACTGAGGAATGGTTAAGGTTCGGCAGTAAGGATGGTAAAGTGAATTTAGTAATTAAAGGAAATGGTTGAGTTGGCATAGCGATGTTTTATCTAAACATCCGTTTAAGTCCAACGTAGAAGTTTTGGAAATGTTTTCCAAACAAGAATCAGAAATGTTTCTAATACAGAAACAAGGAATGGAAATGTTTCCAGTGTTAATAACGTATATTTTCTAAATATAGAAAATAGAAAATGTTGAATATAGGGAAACAGGATATGTAAAATGAACTAAAGAGATTAATGTTAAATGATGTTTGTTCGATATAATTTCCATCTGGAAATAGTATCGTTGTTTGCACACTTGTTTTTCTTTGATAGTTAACTCACAGACTATCGAAGTTTTGACCATTTTAACGTTGTTAATATGGAGAGACCGGTTGGATTATTATCCAAAGAACCACTCTGTATTGGCATAAGCGTTGCGAATCATATATGCCAAAGATAATTGAAGACGTAGTAATATGCAAGGGCTATTGTATAAGTCTTAGATAACAGTGACTAAGATGGATATACTGAATAGTTCCTTCGGTTTTTCCAGTCCCAGGACAACTTGTATGGACGAAGGTCTGACAGAGTATGTCTGGTAGATCACGTAAGTTGATCGTTTCAAACATATTTATGTTGGTGGCGGAGGAATTCGTTTCTCTTAGCTTATACCCGTGGTATTTTTGGGGGAATCAATTTGTGATTTAACAGGTATGACGATGTGACATTCTAAGTGAATGAAGATGTGGTATGTGAAAAGATAAGCGTAGCTTCTAGCCTGACATCCGGTAAATGACAGAAATCGGGCAGGCAGCATGGCTAAGTCGGTCGCACCGAAGTAGGGTGTATAATCACCTATCTAGAGAATATTCATCTGCTTCTTTAATCTATCAATGCTGTCCCATATATATATATATACGGGAATGGTTGCTGATCCCAACCGTTGGTGATGTACATTCGATACACTCAAGCGAAATGAGTGGTCGGTCATGTGTGGCTGAGTTGCAAGATGTTCTTGTTGAACTCCAGTGCATCGTTCCTAGAGTACACTGATCGGAAGGTGGTTCCATACCTTGTCATAGTTGGAAATCCAATCATCCAATACGTGCTTGCGATTTTGATTGTATACTATATATGTAGTAACGTGAGATGCAAGTGTTTCTGCTAGATTGATATCTATTTGTATTTAGACATTATTATAATATCAGAATGATATTACTTTACAAAGTTGTTTGGATTCTCATAAGGGAAAAACCCGTTCCGTTATGCGGCGTGGTCTTGTGAGATATCCTTTATTAAATCAAGTATTAAATTGTTTTACTCATACCAGTCCCATGACTGACCCGGAGTTTATTTTGTTGTTTTCCCTAAACTCTTGGGTGCCTAAATTTGTACGGGCAGTCAAGTAGTCGGGATTTTACAGATACACTTCGAGAGCTTGGAGCAGGAGGCTTCAGGATTCTATAGCTAATATTATTTCCGCTGTTGTTGTAAATGTTGTACTCTGATAAGTGTTATTGTATACATATACTGATGCTATTTCAAAGATATGTTATATTTTATTCGTTCCGCTGTGAGATTCGTGTTTACTCTGATGATGATGTTCTTCTTCTTTGTGACGGCAAGGAATTTCGCTCGGTCCGAACCAGTCGCTAAACCGATCCAGGCCGTTCGAAACGCCATATCGTTTGAGAACACGACAAATCAGAACGCATATAAAAGAACATTTCATTGTATATTACAACAATGCATCAGAATACAAGAATATACAGAGTATAAATGAATAAATGTTACACAGAAATATCAGAGATTTAAATTACATTTAAATACATAGCAACGGAAAATAATACAATACACAACTAGAATGAGATATACGGATACAAAGCTTTCCGGATATCGTTCCAGCTGTAAACCAGGATCCTATGAATATAAATCTGCAAAACCAAAACTACTAGCTGCCCGTGTCGAAAATAGGGGCACCCAAAGTTTAGGTTAAAACAATAAACTCCAGGTCAGTCATGTGACTGGTGTGAGAACTAAAACAGTTATTAATCTTTATTTCTAAAGTTAGGTAAATCAAGGGACCACGCCGTATAACACGGAACGGGTTTCCTCCCAAGAATACCAGTGCATAAAACAAACAACGCAATGCTAAATAAAGAAAAATGAAGCTGTTATAAGACCCAGGTCCTATCACACAATGCAACGCAAGCCGGGGGATAGGGTTTTCCCTTATAACAGCCAAAGAATGCTTGATACGTTTAAAACAAATCATTTGATACTATAATAAGTGCATAGTGTATAAAACAACTTTGAGTCATAAGTATCAATCATAGGCGACATGAGCGTCCCATGCCACTATGTCGCCATATATAGGTTTACAAATAAAACCGCAAAGTCACGTATTTGGAAATTGGATTTCTGTCTATGAACCGAGGCAAAAGATAGTCCTCAACCGATTCGAGACGCTCTAGCCCGCCCCTCAGGATCAGAGCTCGAGTGACCCTTGAATCCTCAGGGCCAGTCCACCGATGTGGATTAAACTTAAACCCTGAACATGCGTTTCCCCGCCCTATGGGGCGTAAACGAGCCAACTAAATGACTCCATCGGTTCGAGAACGACCGATCAATCCGAGGCGCCTCGCAACAGCAACAACCACATAAGTCAAACTCGTCAGGGCGTGTAAAACCACTGACGCCACTTCTAGCTAGAAAGAAACGCATGCCCTCCCTGACGTCCTCTCCCGTTTTTGGTTCATACCGGGTGTGAAACACGCGACGTAAACGTTACACAAAGCTACGCCACAAAGGCCTTGCTTTGATCATCACCACAAGACTTTGCTTTTCAACAGAAGCCTCGATCAATTGCCACTTAGGCATGCCACACAGGCAATTCACTCCATGCGTTTGATATCCATCAATATATAACCCCTGAGCTCGTACGTCTCAGAGAAGGGCGTTAAGCAAGAGAATAAATTCTCCGCCGCCAAACAGATATATATTTAATAGAGAACAATCACACGGACTAAAATCCAATGTCAGACACACAGTCCATTTACAAGTCCGTTCTGGGTCTGAACGAAACCGGAGGCACCTAGTACCTCGCATATCCATCGATCTCCAAGTACGTCTGGACGATCACAAACTGTTTCCATCTTCTTGGGTGTACAGCCCAATCAAGATCATCAGTAATCACCCAAACGACGTGAAGACCTCCGGTCTTCGACCATCGTCTTCATCTTCGACTTATCGTCGTATCAGTTATTCAGAATGGGATAAACCCGGTCTTTCCGAATAACTCGCGTATATTTTAAATAAGTGTTACACAAACACAACATACGCCTCATTCCAATCCATTAGTCACTAACCGTAAATTAATCAAGAGAATAATTCCCCAAATATTAACCCCGAAGGCCGAAACCAACATCAGATCAATATCCAGAAAACCATTCTGCTTGGCAAACCGACAGTTAGTTACTAAATTTCACATTCATAGGGAAAGGTTCCCATTAAATTTATCCAAGATAAATTCCTGGAATTTATTCTCTAATCTTCTTTTGAATTTCGATTCAACTAGTCGGGATAAACGAAACTTACCGAAGTAATCATTTGTTTTAATTTCCCAATCCCAACCTATTCATCCCATGAAGTAAAACATGTTATACTTCATATCTAACACCACAGTGTTATCGGTAAATTCAATTACCATTTCACGTTCAAATCTAATTAAAGATTTAACTAACGCCTGGAGCAAAACTGGTGATACTCCATTTCGATTATTTCAATCTAATTAAAGATTCATTAAAACTCCACTTAGTTTTAATCTTTGACTGGGTTAAAGAATCGGTGTCATTTAAAAACACGGTTCATGATAAACCCAAAATCACATTCATTAATCATCGGGTTAAAGAACAAGTGTTATTTAAAACACTGTCCACGATAAACAAAAAAATCAATATCAATTCAATTCCAATTAAATATTATTTAATTGGTACACTTCATTAAGTCTAAATAAAAAGATTTAATCTTTTCTCAACTGGGTTCAAGAACAGTGTTAGTGAAGACACCATTCACGACAAACCCAAATCACATTTGATATTCAATACAAGGCTCTGAATAGAAAATATATCGGCTTATATTCAATATCAAATTCTACGACTAACAAATGTGGTATTGGAAATAACGATATAAATATATATCTTTCAAATTTCCTTAACAACATCTGTATAATCACGAATTCCAACATTGAAATATTCCGAAGACAATTTCGATTCAAATCCACTCCAATGCAATCATTGGAAATTTTGGTTATTTTTAAAACCCTTTTTCAAATTCAATTTATTTATTTAAAAATAAATAGAATTATATTTCTAGTTCAAAACTAGTTCATTTCGATAAAAATCTATTTTTATCTTTTCAAATATGGAGTTTTTCATCCCAATTCTTTCTAAATCATTTCTTATGATTTTACACAAATTATTACTATTTTTAATAATTTTATCAAGGCCCGTACAGTCGATTTCCATCAACGGCCATCGAACTGCACTTACAGCGACCTTTTTCAAATTTGATTTGGACGCAACTCCAAATCCAACCGTTAGATTTCTAATTTATCACATTCGTTAGAAAGCTCTTTTCGATACGAACCCAACGGTTCCGGTTTCAGGAGAATCCGACGGTCGGATCTCCCGTAATGTCCGTTTGAAATAAATGGTCGAAATTCACGAACTGCCGCGGCGCGACGCGTTCTATTCAGGCCATTATATCATATATATAATATATATAATATATACTTCGTCGATTTCTATTCAAAACGAATTATATAAATAGTTTTAAAATTCGTTTCAAAATCTATTTCAACTTCTATTTCAATTCAAAGCAAAATTGAATTCTTCTTTATAAATTCGTTTTAAAATTCATTTCTATTCAATTCAAATTTCAATTCAATTTGAATTCATTTTAATTCTCTTTCAATTCAATTTGAATTCGTTTTCAATTCATTTCATTTCATTTCGAAATCGTTTTCAATTCAATTCATTTCGAAATCGTTTTATATTCAATTCTTTTCGAAATCGTTTTATATTCAATTCTTTTCGAAATCGTTTTCAATTCATTTCATTTCGAAATCGTTAAAATCGATATAAATATCGTTCACGTCAAAATGGCGTCAATCTAATCAACACGGCTTCATAAATTCCTATTTTCAAATATTCCATTTTCAAATATTTCTTTTTCAAAATAGTTGTTATTATCAAAATATTTCGTTCAACACATGACCAAACTCAATGGATGAGTACTGTCAACACATGAACCTTTATTTTATATTGATAAAGATGTAAATTTTATTACTAAAATATTTCGTTCGACACATGACCAATCTCAATGAATGAGTACTGTCAACACATGAACTTTTATTTTATATTGATATAGATGTAAATTTTATTACTAAAATATTTCGTTCAACACATGACCAATCTCAATGAATGAGTACTGTCAACACATGAACTTTTATTTTATAATATTCTTTATTTTTCAAATTGGAATGAGGCCCAATCAATTACCATATAAAGTTAATTATATGGATTTCCATACAACACATGTATATAATAGCATTGAAAAATAATCAACCATCAACCAAAGTGCACTACACTGTATAAGCATCAAATATAGATATATAACGCTTATAACAGTCTGTCAATCTATCGATCGACATATTAATCAATCAGGATGAGTGAACTTAATATTTCATCCCAACACCCGTGTGGGGTTTCAAACAATCAAACACAGATTCTATTCGTGCAGCTGGGCGATGTGTAAAATTTATCGACCCAATCAATATCAGTCAAATAGGTGTACATAAACAAACCGTCCGGTTTGTAAATGAATATTTATTTATTCACATTCACGTTAAAAATTATATTTTTAACGATAAAACATTTTATTTTAACACTTGAATTTCTATTCAGTTCATTTATTCAATAAAATGATATTTTTATTTTTCTAACATATTTTAGAAAATTTCGGCGGCATAACGGCACGATACTAGAAACGGGACGAGGCCTAGCCTTATCCCCGGTCTAGTGAAGGCCCACGCCATTCACACATCAATCAAATCAATTCGTTATGCAAACCACAAAATTTGGAGTAAGAGTCTAACCTAGCCTTACTCCTTCGCCTTATAACGGCGCACGTCTAATCCTAACCAATTTATCGATTCGATTTTTCACACCACAAACCACATTCAAACCAATATCGCAATCAATCACCAAACAGTCTAACAAACAAGTCCATGGTCTGTGGACGATTGTGTCGGGTGCTACTAAGCACCGTCTGCATCCTAGTATATATATAACTAGAAAAAGAATTTTTGAGTGAGAAGTTCTCACCGAAAGCTATCCACTCATCTTGACTCTTCTTTCTTGCCTTTTATCACTTTCTTTCGCCCGTAGCCACTACATATATAAAAATCGAATTTTTACTATGCTATTCAATATATAAAAATCACATTTTTATTTCGCTATTCAATATATAAAAATCGAATTTTTAATTTCACTATTCGATATATAAAAATCATATTTTTATTTTGCTATTCAATATATAAAAATCGTATTTTTAATTTCACTATTCGATATATAAAAATCATATTTTTATTTTGCCACTCGTATAAAAGTTATATTTTTATTACTTTAAAAATACAAAAATCATGTCTTGCTCCTTCTACATAATAAAAATCCCGTCTTTCCTCTTTTTAAAAGTATGATTTTTATTTTTGCAAGTTCAAATCTTTTTCTATTAAAAGATTAAACCTTTTTCTATTCCAAAGTTTAAAATAAAATCAGTTTTCAAATTCTTAAAAAAAATCAGTTTTTATGCAACTTAAAAGAAAAAAACAGTTTTTATCTTTTTAAAAATTCAGTTTTTATTTTCTTTTAAAAAATCAGTTTTAACTCTCTTTAAAAACAAAACAGTTTTCATTTCTTTTAAAAAAAACAGTTTTTAAATTATATAAAAAAAACAGTTTTCAATTTACTGTAAAACAAAAATAAAAACAAAACAAAATAATCTAAACGTTCACCTCAGGCTGCGAAGAGGGAGGGCTCGAAGGTGTTCGTCGGTGGCGAGCTTCAGGCGGCGTCGCTGTGGTGTTCGAGGTGGAGGCTTCGATTGCGTCGTGACTGGGAGGGGTGTTCGAGGGGTTTCGAGGTGAAGGCGGCTTCGAGGTGGGGGCGGCGTCGAGGGGTTCGTCGGTGGCAGGCTTCAGGCGGCGACTCGACGAAATTAGGGTTCTTTTTTTTTTTTTATCTGGTAAATAAACAATGAATCGGGGGGGGGGGGGGGGGCAATGAAGAAGAAAATGGGGGGAAAAGGAAATTAAAATAATATTTTTTTTTTTATTAATTAATTAATTAATTTGTAAAAAGGTTGACTTTTACATACGACCTCGAAACGAGGTCCACCGCCTGTCGTCCATAGCGTTTTACCCCCATTCGGAACACAATGGGATATGTATCGTAAGCTGGTTTGATCGTTACAATCAGTTTCCGTTGAATTTACAATTTAAATCCTTATATTGAATTTTAAACGTACATTTCAAATTACCGGGGTCACATACTAACTCTAAAAATTATAGAAAAATATTTTCTAGCTTCGTATTGACGATACGGTCCTAACAAAACTAGTTTCGTCGAATTCTGAGACCGTTAGAAAAATGGCCAATTTCCAGTCGATTAAAATCAACTGAAACTGGTCAAACGCGTTTTCCTTTGCCACGCTCACATATTGATTCGAAAAATTATGAAATTTGAAATCTAGCAATAACTTTACATCACGGACCCAACAAAACTGGTTTCGTCGAAATCCGAGGTCGTTTGCAAAATGTCCATTTTTAAGGGCCTGAATTCCATAGCGACTATTCAGAATTTTCAACTGGACATATCTTATCATTTATAAAGTGAAATCTCAGTTTGTTAACTTCGTTGGAAAGATATCGTCAATTAGATCCTAATGATTTTGGTTTCACTAAAATCCGGATTGTTTTGCTCCCGGTACATTCAATTGAAGTTTGAAATCGAATTATCGAACTACCGCGCCATTTTCAATTCTATTTATAATTATATATAAATATTTATATTTTAACGATGACGCGTATAATATATACGTCGAATTCTATATTGAAAACAAATTTCTCGTCGATATTATTTAAAATAATTCATTTTAAATAATCAAGATTCGCTAAAATTGCCAAAATAAAAATTTTAAACTGGCCCAGATTTTCGGGTTGTTACAATCTCCCCCACTTAAAACTTTTCGTCCCCGAAAAGGAACAAAGTCGGAAGTGGTTTGATTAATCAATACTACGTTCGATCCGGCTTCCATTCTCCAACTTTTCAGTTTCTGAGAATTTTCAAAATTTCAAAAATTTGGCTAACACCCTAAATTTTCGAAAAATTTCGCCATAACCTCCCCTGCACCGGGAGCATCGGGGAATTTCAAATAGCTTCCCCGGTCCTTCTGATCTCAAAAAGAAAAAGAAAAAGCCAAGCGGCTAGCCAATAGGCTCATAAAATCATCATCACCCAAACAAAACAGTAAATTATGTAGTAAACATGTACCTATTTGTCGGGCAAACGAATTTTATTCTCTGCTCTAGCCTCCTTGCTATGACCTGTTCAATGCAAGTACGAGTATATACAAGCAAATGCGACCAATTTTCAATACAATTCAATATTTGGTTATATTAGGCTAAATGGCTAGAAATTAGCAAACAAATAAACAAACAACCCAAACATCAATCAATTAGTAAATTATCATTTCAAATTCATAATTTTGATACATATAAAGAAAATCATGTTTTTGATGCCAATTCACAACAATAGGCCCTATCTAATTTTGGTTCTCACACCAGCCAATAGGAAATATATAGATATCACACCTTCGAAACAGGAATACCAATTCTGATGATGTTCGAACTATCATCAGAATCATCTTCGGGCGACTAGAGTGTGATTCTATATCTATCCAGTATATTAAAACTTCAAATACACGTTTGCAAGGCGTATATGCGAAATCTTTATATACTGGACTGTACTAATCAATATAAATAAATAATCAAATACGAGTAATTGATTTAGATTTTCAAAACAAAATTTGTTTTCATTTTTAAAAATATACTCTTCACACTCGTTCTAGGATTCTACTGATCCCATTTCTAACGAGTCATTCTAATTGGATATTACTAATCCAATATCTGATGAATTCTTTCGTATGGTTCTAATGTGCCTTGTTCTCTGCTCTGTAAACCAAAGCTCTGATACCAACTGTGACGGCAAGGAATTTCGCTCGGTCCGAACCAGTCGCTAAACCGATCCAGGCCGTTCGAAACGCCCTATCGTTTGAGAACACGACAAATCAGAAAGCATATAAAAGAACATTTCATTGTATATTACAACAATGCATCAGAATACAAGAATATACAGAGTATAAATGAATAAATATTACACAGAAATATCAGAGATTTAAATTACATTTAAATACATAGCAGCGGAAAATAATACAATACACAACTAGAATGAGATATGCGGATACAAAGCTTTCCGGATATCGTTCCAGCTGTAAACCAGGATCCTGTGAATATAAATCTGCAAAACCAAAACTACTAGCTGCCCGTGTCGAAAATAGGGGCACCCAGAGTTTAGGTTAAAACAATAAACTCCAGGTCAGTCATGTGACTGGTGTGAGAACTAAAACAGTTATTAATCTTTATTTTTAAGGTTAGGTAAATCAAGGGACCACGCCGCATAACACGGAACGGGTTTCCTCCCAAGAATACCAGTGCATAAAACAAACAGCGCAATGCTAAATAAAGAAAAATGAAGCTGTTATAAGACCCAGGTCCTATCACACAATGCAACGCAAGCCGGGGGATAGGGTTTTACCTTATAACAGCCAAAGAATGCTTGATACGTTTAAAACAAATCATTTGATACTATAATAAGTGCATAGTGTATAAAACAACTTCGAATCATAAGTATCAATCATAGGCGACATGAGCGTCCCATGCCACTATGTCGCCATATATAGGTTTACAAATAAAACCGCAAAGTCACGTATTTGGAAATTGGATTTCCGTCTATGAACCGAGGCAAAAGATAGTCCTCAACCGATTCGAGACGCTCTAGCCCGCCCCTCAGGATCAGAGCTCGAGTGACTCTTGGATCCTCCGGGCCAGTCCACCGATGTGGATTAAACTTAAACCCTGAACATGCGTTTCCCCGCCCTATGGGGCGTAAACGAGCTAACTAAATGACTCCATCGGTTCGAGAACGACCGATCAATCCAAGGCGCCTCGCAACAGCAACAACCACATATGTCAAACTCGTCAGGGCGTGTAAAACCACTGACGCCACTTCTAGCTAGAAAGAAACGCATGCCCTCCCTGACGTCCTCTCCCGTTTTTGGTTCATACCGGGTGTGAAACACGCGAGGTAAACGTTACACAAAGCTACGCCACAAAGGCCTTGCTTTGATCATCACCACAAGACTTTGCTTTTCAACAGAAGCCTCGATCAATTTCCACTTAGGCATGCCACACAGGCAATTCACTCCATGCGTTTGATATCCATCAATATATAACCCCTGAGCTCGTACGTCTCAGAGAAGGGCGTTAAGCAAGAGAATAAATTCTCCACTGCCAAACAGATATATATTTAATAGAGATCAATCACACGGACTAAAATCCAATGTCGGACACACAGTCCATTTACAAGTCCGTTCTGGGTCTGAACAAAACCGGAGGCACCTAGTACCTCGCATATCCATCGATCTCCAAGTACGTCTGGACGATCACAAACTGTTTCCATCTTCTTGGGTGTACAGCCCAATCAAGATCATCAGTAATCACCCAAATGACGTGAAGACCTCCGGTCTTCGACCATCGTCTTCATCTTCGACTTATCGTCGTATCAGTTATTCAGAATGGGATAAACAAGGTCTTTCCGAATAACTCGCGTATATTTTAAATAAGTGTTACACAAACACAACATACGCCTCATTCCAATCCATTAGTCACTAACCGTAAATTAATCAAGAGAATAATTCCCCAAATATTAACCCCGAAGGCCGAAACCAACATCAGATCAATATCCAGAAAACCATTCTGCTTGGCTAACCGACAGTTAGTTACTAAATTTCACATTCATAGGGAAAGGTTCCCATTAAATTTATCCAAGATAAATTCCTGGAATTTATTCTCTAATCTTCTTTTGAATTTCGATTCAACTAGTCGGGATTAACGAAACTTACCGAAGTAATCATTTGTTTTAATTTCCCAATCCCAACCTATTCATCCCATGAAGTAAAACTGGTTATACTTCATATCTAACACCACAGTGTTATCGGTAAATTCAATTACCATTTCACGTTCAAATCTAATTAAAGATTTAACTAACGCCTGGAGCAAAACTGGTGATACTCCATTTCGATTATTTCAATCTAATTAAAGATTCATTAAAACTCCACTTAGTTTTAATCTTTGACTGGGTTAAAGAATCAGTGTCATTTAAAAACACGGTTCACGATAAACCCAAAATCACATTCATTAATCATTGGGTTAAAGAACAAGTGTTATTTAAAACACTGTCCACGATAAACCCAAAAATCAATATCAATTCAATTCCAATTAAATATTATTTAATTGGTACACTTCATTAAATCTAAATAAAAAGATTTAATCTTTTCTAAACTGGGTTCAAGAACAGTGTTAGTGAAGACACCATTCACGACAAACCCAAATCACATTTGATATTCAATACAAGGCTCTGAATAGAAAATATATCGGCTTATATTCAATATCAAATTCTACGACTAACAAATGTCGTATTGGAAATAACGATATAAATATATATCTTTCAAATTTCCTTAACAGCATCTGTATAATCACGAATTCCAACATCGAAATATTCCTAAGACAATTTCGATTCAAATCCACTCCAATGCAATCATTGGAAATTTTGGTTATTTTTAATACCCTTTTTCAAATTCAATTTATTTATTTAAAAATAAAGAGAATTATATTTCTAGTTCGAAACTAGTTCATTTCGATAAAAATCTATTTTTATCTTTTCAAATATGGAGTTTTTCATCCCAATTCTTTCTAAATCATTTCTTATGATTTTACACAAATTATTACTATTTTTAATAATTTTATCAAGGCCCGTACAGTCGATTTCCATCAACGGCCATCGAACTGCACTTACAGCGACCTTTTTCAAATTTGATTTGGACGCAACTCCAAATCCAACCGTTAGATTTCTAATTTATCACATTCGTTAGAAAGCTCTTTTCGATACGAACCCAACGGTTCCGGTTTCAGGAGAATCCGACGGTCGGATCTCCCGTAATGTCCGTTTGAAATAAATGGTCGAAATTCACGAACTGCCGCGGCGCGGCGCGTTCTATTCAGGCCATTATATTATATATATAATATATATAATATATAATTCGTCGATTTCTATTCAAAACGAATTATATAAATAGTTTTAAAATTCGTTTCAAAATCTATTTCAACTTCTATTTCAATTCAAAGCAAAATTGAATTCTTCTTTATAAATTCGTTTTAAAATTCATTTCTATTCAATTCAAATTTCAATTCAATTTGAATTCGTTTCAATTCGCTTTCAATTCAATTTGAATTCGTTTTCAATTCATTTCATTTCATTTCGAAATCGTTTTCAATTCAATTCATTTCGAAATCGTTTTATATTCAATTCTTTTCGAAATCGTTTTATATTCAATTCTTTTCGAAATCGTTTTCAATTCATTTCATTTCGAAATCGTTAAAATCGATATAAATATCGTTCACGTCAAAATGGCGTCAATCTAATCAACACGGCTTCATAAATTCCTATTTTCAAATATTCTATTTTCAAATATTTCTTTTTCAAAATAGTTGTTATTATCAAAATATTTCGTTCAACACATGACCAATCTCAATGGATGAGTACTGTCAACACATGAACCTTTATTTTATATTGATAAAGATGTAAATTTTATTACTAAAATATTTCGTTCGACACATGACCAATCTCAATGAATGAGTACTGTCAACACATGAACTTTTATTTTATATTGATATAGATGTAAATTTTATTACTAAAATATTTCGTTCAACACATGACCAATCTCAATGAATGAGTACTGTCAACACATGAATTTTTATTTTATAATATTCTTTATTTTTCAAATTGGAATGAGGCCCAATCAATTACCATATAAAGTTAATTATATGGATTTCCATACAACACATGTATATAATAGCATTGAAAAATAATCAACCATCAACCAAAGTGCACTACACTGTATAAGCATCAAATATAGATATATAACGCTTATAACAGTCTGTCAATCTATCGATCGACATATTAATCAATCAGGATGAGTGAACTTCATATTTCATCCCAACACCCGTGTGGGGTTTCAAACAATCAAACACAGATTCTATTCGTGCAGCTGGGCGATGTGTAAAATTTATCGACCCAATCAATATCAGTCAAATAGGTGTACATAAACAAACCGTCCGGTTTGTAAATGAAAATTTATTTATTCACATTCACGTTAAAAATTATATTTTTAACGATAAAACATTTTATTTTAACACTTGAATTTCTATTCAGCTCATTTATTCAATAAAATGATATTTTTATTTTTCTAACATATTTTAGAAAATTTCGGCGGCATAACGGCACGATACTAGAAACGGGACGAGGCCTAGCCTTATCCCCGGTCTAGTGAAGGCCCACGCCATTCACACATCAATCAAATCAATTCGTTATGCAAACCACAAAATTTGGAGTAAGAGTCTAACCTAGCCTTACTCCTTCGCCTTATAACGGCGCACGTCTAATCCTAACCAATTTATCGATTCGATTTTTCACACCACAAACCACATTCAAACCAATATCGCAATCAATCACCAAACAGTCAAACAAACAAGTCCATGGTCTGTGGACGATTGTGTCGGGTGCTACTAAGCACCGTCTGCATCCTAGTATATATATAACTAGAAAAAAAAATTTGAGTGAGAAGTTCTCACCGAAAGCTATCCACTCATCTTGACTCTTCTTTCTCGCCTTTTATCACTTTCTTTCGCCCGTAGCCACTACATATATAAAAATCGAATTTTTACTATGCTATTCAATATATAAAAATCACATTTTTATTTCGCTATTCAATATATAAAAATCGAATTTTTAATTTCACTATTCGATATATAAAAATCATATTTTTATTTTGCTATTCAATATATAAAAATCGTATTTTTAATTTCACTATTCGATATATAAAAATCATATTTTTATTTTGCCACTCGTATAAAAGTTATATTTTTATTACTTTAAAAATACAAAAATCATGTCTTGCTCCTTCTACATAATAAAAATCCCGTCTTTCCTCTTTTTAAAAGTATGATTTTTATTTTTGCAAGTTCAAATCTTTTTCTATTAAAAGATTAAACCTTTTTCTATTCCAAAGTTTAAAATAAAATCAGTTTTCAAATTCTTAAAAAAAAAATCAGTTTTTATGCAACTTAAAAGAAAAAAACAGTTTTTATCTTTTTAAAAATTCAGTTTTTATTTTCTTTTAAAAAATCAGTTTTAACTCTCTTTAAAAACAAAACAGTTTTCATTTCTTTTTAAAAAAAACAGTTTTTAAATTATATAAAAAAAAACAGTTTTCAATTTACTGTAAAACAAAAATAAAAACAAAACAAAATAATCTAAACGTTCACCTCAGGCTGCGAAGAGGGAGGGCTCGAAGGTGTTCGTCGGTGGCGAGCTTCAGGCGGCGTCGCTGTGGTGTTCGAGGTGGAGGCTTCGATTGCGTCGCGACTGGGAGGGGTGTTCGAGGGGTTTCGAGGTGAAGGCGGCTTCGAGGTGGGGGCAGCGTCGAGGGGTTCGTCGGTGGCAGGCTTCAGGCAGCGGCTCGACCAAATTAGGGTTCTTCTTCTTTTTTTTATTTTTTTTTTATCTGGTAAATGAACAATGAATCGGGGGGGGGGGGGGGGTGGGGCAATGAAGAAGAAAAAGGGGGGAAAAGGAAATTAAAATAATATTTTTTTTATTAATTAATTATTTAATTTGTAAAAAGGTTGACTTTTACATACGACCTCGAAACGAGGTCCACCGCCTGTCGTCCATAGCGTTTTACCCCCATTCCGAACACAATGGGATATGTATCGTAAGCTGGTTTGATCGTTACAATCAGTTTCCGTTGAATTTACAATTTAAATCCTTATATTGAATTTTAAACGTACATTTCAAATTACCGGGGTCACATACTAACTCTAAAAATTCTAGAAAAATATTTTCTAGCTTCGTATTGACGATACGGTCCTAACAAAACTAGTTTCGTCGAATTCTGAGACCGTTAGAAAAATGGCCAATTTCCAGTCGATTAAAATCAACTGAAACTGGTCAAATGCGTTTTCCTTTGCCACGCTCACATATTGATTCGAAAAATTATGAAATTTGAAACCTAGCAATAACTTTACATCACGGACCCAACAAAACTAGTTTCGTCGAAATCCGAGGTCGTTTGCAAAATGTCCATTTTTAAGGTCCTGAATTCCATAGCGACTATTCAGAATTTTCAACTGGACATATCTTATCATTTATAAAGTGAAATCTCAGTTTGTTAACTTCGTTGGAAAGATATCGTCAATTAGATTCTAATGATTTTGGTTTCACTAAAATCCGGATTGTTTTGCTCCCGGTACATTCAATTGAAGTTTGAAATCGAATTATCGAACTACCGCGCCATTTTCAATTCTATTTATAATTATATTTAAATATTTATATTTTAACGACGACGCGTATAATATATACGTCGAATTCTATATTAAAAACAAATTTCTCGTCGATATTATTTAAAATAATTCATTTTAAATAATCAAGATTCGCTAAAATTGCCAAAATAAAAATTTTAAACTGGCCCAGATTTTCGGGTTGTTACATTCTTCTTCTATTCTATAATTTCTATCTTATCTATCCTCACCCTCTGTCTTCTTTCTATTAGTTTCTTGAATTTCCAGTGCGATTTGGGTTGGACTTGTGTTATTTAGTCAGCTCAAATTCCCCTGAAAATCCGGGTCACTACATATGCCTTTAAAACAAAACTTTTCTTTTGAAAATGCTTCTTTTAAAACTGTTCAAAAAGAATAATTTTTTTCAAATCTTTTATCTGATCCGGTAACCTTCAGCTCTGATACCAAGTGTAACACCCTACATCCTTTAGTGTCACTCACAAAGGGAACACACTAGGTTCTGTGGAGCATTTAGGGTAAAAGATGCAGATAAATTACAAGACAGACAAAATTAAAACAGCGGAAAATAAATCTTTACTTTATTGATAAAATAGTTTGTACAACAATTGTTTTCCAATATCAGAGTATCATCTATCTTACAAAATAAAGAAGCATAAAATAACATTTATATTCCCCAATGTAGCATAAGCCAGCCATAGCAGTAGAAAAAGGGAGTCCAAAGCACTTTGTCAAAGAATCTTCGAGCTTGGGAAGAGTGACGGTCCAATCTAACCTGAGCTATACTATTCCCTCCTTAACTACCTCGGGGGGAGGGGGAGGGAAACGGAAGAAAAGAAGACGAAAGAAAACCGGGTCAGACATAAAGTCTGGTAAGTTCAGTTACTTCTAGCGTGTGAACAAAACGACATGAATTAACTGAATACAAGACAATACCATGATGATAGGGCCAACAAGATAGGATAAGATTTACACAAGAAATGCTAAGACAAGATAAACTGGATATGCTTTAATACTTTCTCCGCTTTGCTATTAACCTGTTATTATGGTTTCTATGTCTCTGCACCACCTATCTAGTATCCCAACTAGTAATCTGTCTAAAATGATAACACGATCCCAATCCCAGTAATTATGGTTACTTTAGGCGTACATTTATTATTTATTACCTGGATCTAATCTATGGTTTTATATCAAAGTGCTTCCTAGATTCCTCTCGGGTTTACGTGGCGTTTCTAATGCTTCACAAATTCAGGGTTTATGCCACTTAGGTCCAACTAGTGATTACGCTACCTGTCGAACGATGCCCGTAGTCTAGGACACAATACCTAGAGCGGTAAATGTTCCTAGACTTTCCCCACGTATGTGTCGCGAATCGTTTATCGCTGACTAGATGCACATGTCCTGAAATGTGCGACCCGAATCCCATGGCAGGGCTAATCAAGAAACACGGAACTTGGTTGGTAGCTTTAAGTTATCTGCCGATGTAGATGCTAAGGTCTATTTTTCCAGTGGCTATGGTCCCACTCGACCCCTCCCTCAACTAATGAAAGGCACACCTTGAAAAATGAGAACTATACACAGGCCCTCTATGCCCCAATAACCTATGGCCATCCTTACCCATAACTAGATAGCAAGTATATGGTCTTTTGGAGTTCTCCTCCTTTCCGCTTTACGTATCTCGACTGACTCAAGATGGTAGGTAGACGACGAGTCGCTATCACAGGGCTATTGGTCTCGCCGAATCACGCTGGTCCATCCTAGTCTTTAGGTTGCCATATATTGCAACCAAGGCATACCCTTGGTTCTTCTTACGCAGACCTTAACCTCTGTGAGCCCAGGAGGATCATCTGCCACCTCACAGAGGGATACCAAGAGTACCCTCACGTCCCCTCGAAGCCTCGGGCTTCGTAACCCAATTCGTTGGATCCTTCTTTAAGATTGTTCGCTCCTCCTCGTGTTATACTAAGGATTACTACTTAGTTTTCCTAACTAAGGTTTACCACTTGGTTTCCTGAATCGTCGTTTTCTTAACTAAGGTTTACCACTTAGTCCTTTTAACTAAGATTTACTACTTAGTTCTCTTTCTCGTCAAGATTGGTTAAGTGTCATCAGTCGATACAAGTTAACTTAACCTATTCATTTTTCATGTTAAATTGGTTAAGTTTTACTAGTAATTCATGTTGACTTAACCCTACCAGCATCAAGTTATATTGGTTAAGTATTTACTTAACCCTACCCATTCATCTTGTATTGGTTAAGTGTTCGTTTTTAACTTAACCTTGCCTATCTGTTTTAACTAACATGTTATAACGGTTAAGTGTTCCCAAGTTAACTTAACCCTAACATTGTTTTGATTAAAATGTTATAATGGTTAAGTATTGTCCCTTCATGTTTTTAACTTAACCCTATTCATTTATCACACTCTGATGGTTAAGTGTTCAAGTTTACTTAACCCTACGGTCTAGTCCAGCTAACATATTAAATTGGCTAAGTGTATTAAATTTACTTAACCCCAACCTCTAGTCTAGTTAGCATGTTAAATTGGCTAAGTGTATTAACTTTACTTGTCCCCAACCTCTAGTCTAGTTAACATGTTAAATTGGCTAAGTGTGTTGAATTTACTTAACCCCCACTTTCTAGTCTGTTTAACATATTAAATTGGCTAAGTGTTTTTCTTAGTTACTTAAGCCCTACAAATCTTGTCTTGTTACCATGTTAAGTTGGTTAAGTGTTCTAGTTAACTTAACCCTATCGTTCTAACTTAACTATGTTAAGTTGGTTAAGTGTTCTTATGGACTTGACCCTCCCATTCTAGCTTAACTTTAATTGTCTTATTAAAGCACAAGCCACTCACATTAGACATGTATTGTTGTGGCTGCCGGTATGTCGGTTGGTTCCGGGCAGTCTTACGCCACAACTCAGTCTAACCTCGGGCCTTTATCGGGCTCAATGCCTTAACCTCCCACATTGGATAGGTATTGCTGTGATCACTGGACACCCGGGCGGGTCTGGGCAGGTTTACATCACAACTCAGTCCAACCTCGGGTTAAGCATGTTCGTATTGTCTAAATGTACTTTTCTCATTTAGGATAAATTCTATAAGTAAATTTTCCCTAATTTACTTATTCCATTATTACTCTTTTAATGTACATTGTCAACATTTATTATTATGGCCCATTTTCCCTATATATCATATTTATAGTTTTTGGTATGTAAGTTATACCAAATTAAGTGTCACTAACCATGATTATTCTAAACATGACAATTACTCACAATTATGACTAAATTCAAAATTTGTGCTAATATACTTATTATACCAAATTAACTTTAATTGACCCAATTCTGATTTAACATCCTAATTTACAGTTTATGGCAAGACTAGAATTATTATTCTAGTTTACCGTTTACACCTAAAACTTAGCTTACTTGCCAATACTAAATTTAATATGTCAAATTACATATTCCATAATTCATTTCAAATTTTCAAATTTGCGTTCTAATAAACATGCCATAATACATGTTCTAAATTATGTCAATCATAATTATGTTCATGTTCCACATTATGCCAATTTCCAAGTTTACAACCATGTTTAAGTCAAATTTATGATTTGACCAAATCGTATTCCCATCGTTCGTGTAATCGTGATTTCTTCCTAGACTATAGATAAATCTAGATTCGTGGATAAAAAGGGAATGAACCAAAATGCCATGAAAAGATAGACATAATGACTGGCATAAGATGATAATTCACAAATAACAGATCTAACAAATTACACTGAATAAATTGATTAAAGCATCGAAGGCCTATAGATCTGATAATATTATGACATAAAAAGGGTTGATCAAATAACATAGGTTCAAGTATATGGTAGATCTAACTTAATAGATAAATTCCCATAATCAAGATCCAAGGCTAATTAAGAATAAACTGAACAGATAATCAAGTTTAGATCCAATCTCACAGTCATAATCCTAGGCAATAATATCATGTTCATGAATCATAGGTAATTATCCACTATTGTCCTTGTCATTGTCATATGCATTGGTTTATGCTCCTAGTCAAACGCTTATGTTTATAGTCAAAGGCTTACGGTTTCGAAGGCCACAGTTCCATAGTCATAATCTTAAGCATTGGCAATTTAGTCACAATGTGTTCTAGGCCATAATCAAGAATCAGATCCAAAGTCATAAACAAGCACAGATTCAATGAAATGATAAGGCATATTTCTTATATTCTTTTAATTTGATGTCACAAATAGAAAAGGTGTTCAAATCTAAAAAGTAATCGACTTACATTGATTGGATCTAGAAAAGAATAGAAAGATAGCGTTGCTTGAAGCCGTTGAATCTTTACTTGAATCCTAACTTGTTTTGAATCTTCTCTTGAAAGACTTGAGCAGCATATCCTCGTCTTGATTTATATTTTATTTTAATCTATTCATTTAGATTTAGAGGAAGAAGAGCAAGCCATGTCCATCAAGAATTTGTGCAGCATAAGGTTAGAGAAGAATGGTGCAAAGAGAAGGAGACTAGGGGGCTGTTTATATAGGATTGCAAGTTAATTTGAGCCGTCGATGAAGCCAAGGTTAATAAAAGCCATCCGTTCTAAAGGGAAGCCAATTATGTTCACAATTACTTTCTTAATGTACATTATTAACATTTATTATTAAATTTGTATGCACATTAGATACATCCCCCCTTTACACATTTATTATTAAATTTGTATGCACATTAGATACATCTCCCCTTTACACATTTATTATTAAATATTATTCACATTAGATAAATCTCCCCTTTACACATTTATTATTAAATTTGTATGCACATTAGATACATCTCCCCTTTACACATTTATTATTAAATTTGTATGCACATTAGATACAACTCCCCTTTACACATTTATTATATTAAGCATTGGTTATTCTTAAATTAGTAACTTTAGTGTTAACAGAAATACAGGGTGTTACAGTTCCAGTTTCCATTGTTCCTCAAAGTGAAAGATTCATATTTATAAGGGTTTATCAGAAATATTTCCACTTGTTCTGCTGCATTGCAAGGTGCGGATACAAAGATGTGATCAAAGAGGAGTATCCATCTTTCGAGCAGCTTTTGGTTGATAGTTTGGAGAAATTCTTGAGAAAAGAAGCAAGGAATCTCACGTTGGAAATAAATCCAGAAGAAATTGATTTTGACAACGATGAAAATCACAATGATGCAAGTAGAGTGGATGAATTGAATGTGCCATTGCTTTCAGATTCAAATTTGCATAGTGATAGCTGAGAAGAAATGCTTCCAAGCAGCATGATGGCTTTGGATGAAGACCCGAGCGTCGAGTATGAGGTTGTACTAAGTTGCTTTGTAAAAGTCAAGTATGTAATAATGCTCGTAATGTTTTCTAAAACTTATTGTTTGTAATATTGAAAATTTGAGTATTTTAATAAATTAGTTTGCAAATAACTGTAATATTGGTTTTGCTTATGGAGTATTGCTATAATTAGTGTAATGTTCATTTCAGTTGCAAGATGTCTATTTTTTTTTAAATGCAACTGTCAATGACTACAGTGCATAAAGGTTGTAGTTGATATTATTACAACCATGCATAATTGTTGTAATAAGTTTATTACAACGGTGAAAAACAGTTGTAAAATATACATATCACAACGGTGTCGCAACGGTGCAGGAACGTTGTAAAATATATAAGTATATTACAACTTTTTAATACACGACGGTGGCTGCACCGTTGTAAAAACTTTTTACAACGATTTTGCACAACTAATATGGTATATTTGTTGTAGTGACAGACACCGGCCCACCAACCACCGACGTTTTGACCACTTATAATTCAGCCCAATAATCGTGCCCCACCATGCCTAGTTTCAGGGTACCATAATACATCTATGTGGGTTACTCCTGAAATGGGTCCCCGTTACTAGGGTTTTCTAATCAACATGTTTATTTGGTTAAGTGTCCAAGATTACCTAACCCCGCCTATTCGTTTAGTTAACATGTTGAATCGGTTAAGTGATTTCCTAATTTACGTAACCCTACCAATCCTGACTTAGCTTTAATTTATTAAAGCACCAACCACTCACATTAGACTGGTCTTGTTGTGTTCACTGGATGTGCCAGTCGTTTACGGGCAGATTTACACCACAACTCAGTCTAACCTTGGGTTCTTTTTGGGCCTGATGCACTACCCATCCTCATTAGGCAGGTCTTGTTGTGGTTACTGGATATGCCGGTCTGTTCCGGGCAGATTTACACCACAACTCAGTCTAACCTCGGGTTAGGCATATTCGTCTTTTCTAAATTCATATTTTTCTATATATATGTCTAATTTCTTTATGTGGATTAAATTTAATTTAATAATGCCATAATTATCCTTTGGTTATGCTCAACATAATTGGTATATCAAATATACCACTTAATGAACAAATCTTTGCCAAGAATTTTCATATTTCCCATTGCTACCCCCGTGGAACGTACGCATGAATCACATAAAATGTTGGTCTAGTAAGTTAGCCTAACCCATAAACAAGGAAGGGGTAACAAACAAGAGACATGAAATAAACATAACATACCATACATTTCAACTTGTCATGTATAACTTGGCATAGAGGTATCATTAACTTTAATTAAATGGGTAAAGGTGAACTTGTGACTATGTTGGGTCTAATGTTCATGTAAACTTGACAAAGGTCTAGCATGGAAGTTTAACATGTAATCACAGTTTTAACCCACAACTTAGCATATAATCTTATGTATGTCAAAACATAAGAAAGCTATTATAATCAATTTTAATCACAATTTAGCATGTTGTTAAAAACATAGGAGGACTATAGTTCCACTTTTACAACATAATTAGATTCAACCTAACAAGAATATAGATGAGTGTCGACCTACATATAAGCATGTGTTTTAGATCACAAACTTGCAAATAACCACCAATTTATAGCATGACATGTTTTACCATTTAATTGGCAAAATATATCCATTACTCAAATCATAATAGATTTAATAACATACAATATGTTAATCACCACAAGCATATATACATGATTAATATACAACATGTTCATCGCCACAAGCATATAGACATGAAATATACAACATGTTCATCGCCATAAGCATATAGACATGATTAATTACAATGATACTTTAAGATAAACAAGAATCAAATCTTATGCATATGCATCATTCTATATCCCAATTACAACATGTCATGATTCAATCGAAAGAATGTTTAAATCTACGTATTAACCAACTTACAAACTAAAAGGAATTCTTGCGTTCTGAAATCTGAATTCTGAAATTGGAGATGCGCACCACAGATGAAGATCGTTGAATTAGACTCGTTTTAATTTGATTTTTGATGTAAACTTTTAACTCGTCTTTGAATTGAAAACGGTGACGGCTACTCCAAGTTCTCTACTGACGGCATTTCAGTTCTAGGATTATTTTTCTGTGTGTTTTTAGGTTGAGCATTGAGTTGTTTATATAGAATTTTAGTTTAATTATAGCCATCGTATGAACCTAGGGTTAATCACATCCACTCAGACCAGATCAGGACCATCCAGAAACCCTAGTGACACAGCAGCAAATCATCAGTTACTCAAAATTCAGATCTGGCCTGGGGCCAGGTCGACCTCAAGGGGTGAGGTCGACACTAGGGTCGACCCCCTGGTCGACCTGCCAAGGCAGGAATTTTCCCGCCCAGCCTGCTTCTGACATCTGTTTCGAATTTGAACTTGTTTGTCTAGCTGTTTGAATTTATTTGAATTTTCTAGAAACTTCTGACAGCCATAACTTCTTCATATGAAGTCCAATTTACGCAAATTCGGACTCTATCTCAACCAGATTTCCGAGACGAACACAATGGCGTAACCTGTTTCCCTTAATTCTCGCATTTTAAATTAAGTATTCTAGGATTCGTTATTATAACATTTATAGAAAGTACGGGGTGTTACATTCTTCCCTCCTTTTAGGATTTTATCCCTGAAATCTTCAAAGAACATATATCCTACCATCCAATCAACCATCTACTCAACCATCAAACACAGGCGTCCATTATCCTTAAATGATTTCTAATGCTTCATGATCACATGCATTGTGTGTGTACATGTCCTTATATAATGCAAAATCAGGCGGTCTACTGATTCAGTTTACCTCCTTAATGCAAATTATGTCGTTGCCATAAGTCCATTATGAATGCAATTTTTCCTACTCAAAATTTCTTACATGAATGCACAATCATTCATACAAGTGCAACATCCAAGTGATAACACATCAAGTTTTAATCCATAATCCAACAGATATATGCATATGCAATATGGAAGTGACTGAGCCGATCTAATACCCAATGTGTGTGTATATGCATCCACTAGCAACCACTAGCAACCACTTGCAACCATCAATCATAACATGTTTCAATTACATGTTTACATCCAAATGGTTTCCCACCTAAGGATAAAGGATAGGATCGAGGAGATATACCTAAAAGGATAGATACGAGCATAAACTTATGGAAAGAGAGATCAAAGATGTACCCTCAAAAAGAAAAGGTAGGATGCACATATTCTGTCCTCAGTTTCCCAAGTCACGTCTTCCTCGGTGTCGCTCCATTGAACTTTGACGAGCTTAACTTCATGGTTGCGTAGCTTTTTGACTTCTGTTCCCAAGATACGGGTTGGAACTCTCCTTATAGTTGCTTCTCGTTCAACTTATACTTCCTTTAGCATGCTTGGTTCCCCCCTTCCGCAGACTCCTGTAAGCACTTACGCAGGTGAGAGACATGAAAGACATTATGAACCCCGGCCAATCTTTCGGGCAGTTGTACCCTATAAGCCATCTTCCCAATCTTCTCGATGATATGGAACGACCCTACAAATCTTGGTGCTAACTTCTCAGCGGATCCAAAGCGAACGACGTTCCACAAAGGAGATACTTTAAGGAACACCTTGTCTCCAACTTCAAACTCAAGGTCAGTTCTTCTTCTGTCTACGTAGGACTTCTGTCTGTCTTGGGCAGTCTTCATTCTTCTTCGTATCAAGTCTACTTTCTCTGAAGTTTCCCTAATCATGTCTGGTCTAAGTATGAGCTTGTCTGTGGACTCCCACCAGCAAGTTGGTGACCTGCACGGTCTTCCATATAGAGCTTCGAAAGGTGCCATGCCTATGGTAGCTTGGTATATATTGTTGTAAGAAAAATTCCACCAAAGGTAGATGATCCCCCGATGTACCTCCGAAGTCAAGAATGCATAGTCTCAAGAGGTCTTCTAATACTCTGTTGACCCTTTTCGTCTGACCATCAGTTTGAGGGTGATAAGCCATGCTTAAGCTTTACTGTGTGCCTAAAGCCTCTTGTAAACTCTTCCAAAACTCGTTCGTGAAGATAGAGTCTCGATCACTCACTATGCTGGAGGGTATCCCATGCAGTCGAACTCTCTCCTTAAGGTATATGGATGCTAGAGATGAGGCAGTCCTTCTAATCTTGACGAGTATAAAGTGGGCGCTTTTTGTGAGCCTGTCCACTATCACCCAAATGCTGGTATTGCCCTTCTTGACCTAGGAAACCCATCTATAAAGTCCATAGAGATACTATCCCATTTCCAATGTGGGACCTCTAGAGGATGGAGCACACCACCAGGCTTCTACTGCTCCGCCTTGACCTGTTGGCATATCAAACACTTAGAAACAAATTTAGCTACGTCTTGCTTCATGCCATTCCAAAAGAAAACTCTTTTAATGTCTTTATACGTTTTGTCTCCACTTGGGTGTATGGTCAGTTTGGAATGGTGTGCCTCTTCTAGAACGACATTTACCAAGCCCCTTGCTTGTGGGACGCATAGTCTTCCATCTCGTCTCAACCAGCCCTTGGCATCAATAGAGTATCTATTGAGGTGACTAGAAGTCTCACCCCTAATTAACTTGTCCATCACTTCAGCTAGCTAAGGGTCTTCTCTTTTCGTGGCTTCGATTGTGTCTAATAGGTTTGGCTGCACTTCTAACGTTGCTAGCAAGCCAGGTACAAAGTCAGTGGAGGGTCTGAAGTTAAAGCTTGCTATGAACTCCAAGCTTTGCCTCTCCACAAAGAGAGGGCTTAAGGTCAGTTTCTTTCTACTCAAGGCGTCTGCTACATCATTGCCCTTGCCGGGAGTGTAGGAAATCTCAAAATCATACAAGGAAGAAACTCCATCCATCTTTGTTGCCTCGAGTTGAGATCTTTCTATAAGAATAAGCATTTCAATGATTTATGGCCAGTATACAGTTCAAATTTCTCACCTAGGATATAATGGCGCCAAGACTTAAGCGCAAAAACGATGGCTGGCAAATCTAGGTCGTGGGTTGGGTAGTTTTTCTCATGTACTTTCAACTGTCTTCCACCATAAGCCACTACCTTCCCTTCTTGCATTAGAACATCGCCTAGTCCTGTTCCGCACGCATCTGTGTATATTGTAAACATCTTGCTTCCATCAGGCAATGTCAGAACTGGAGCTATTGTTAGATCCCTTTTCGAACGTTGGAAAGCAATATCACAATCCAAATTCCAATTGAAAGCTAGGTTTTTCTTTGTCAATCTTGTTAGTGGAGTTGAGATTTTTGCAAAATCTTTGATGAACTTTCCATAAAAGCCTGCTAGCCCGAGAAAGCTTCGGACTTTGATTGCGTTACGAGGAACCTTCCAATCCTGCACAACAACCACTTTTGCGCAGTCCATAGCTATCCCCTCTTTGGACACCACGTGTCCAAGGAACCTGACTTCTTCTCTCCAGAAATGACATTTGGACAATTTAGCTTTCAACTGATGTGCACGGAGAGTATCCACGACTTCGTTTAGATGCCGAGCTTGCTCTTCCTCATTCTTTGAGAAGATCAAAATATCGTCTATGAAGACCACCACAAACTTATTGAGGAGCTCTTGGAACACCATGCTCATTAAATCAACGAAGTAAGCAGGTGTGTTTGTCAAGCCAAAAGGCATGACAAGCCACTCGAAGAAACCGTTTGGAGTTTTGGACGATGTCTTATCAATGCTGTCCTCAGCCTTCTTAGCTGGTGAAACCCGGTAGCTAATTCTAATTGGGATAAAACCGATGTGCCTACAAGCAGATTGAACAAATCATTTATTCTCGAGAGTGGGTGCCTATTCCTTTTGGTCAGCTTGTTTAGATCCCTATAATCAATGCACAGCCGAAGTGAACCGTCCGCTTTAGTGGTGAACACTACTGGAGCACCCCATTCAGAAATACTCCGCCTTATAAACCCCTTCTCGAGCAGCTCTTTGATTTGCTTGCTGAGCTCATTTCTCTCCCTTGGGGCCATGTGCCTAACGGGTAAAGCAACGGGCTTTGCATTATCAACGAGTTATATGCGGAAGTCTATCTCCCGCTTCGGAGGTAAGCCCTTTACCTCTTCAAAGACATCCGAGTATTAACGGACTACCCTTACAGACTGCAAGTTCTCAACAGACGCATCAAGAGATTCTAGATAACTAAGCATAATAGAGTTCATGGGATTACAAGAAATTTCCAGAGTGTTACCGAGACGACTCATAAGTCTAACCACTCTCTTTTCACAATCGAGGACGACACCATTACTGGATAGGCGGTCCATGCCTAGAATCAACCCATAACCCATGAAGCCCAAAACAAAGGCATTACATCTAAACTCAACGCTTAGAATAGATATTTCAAATCCAAAAAAACCATTGACAAATAGGCTGAGCCCCCAATTGGATTTGAAACAACCAAGGGATCCTCTGCTATACTGGTGTCTAGGTGCAGAGATTCCACTAAAGCAGTAGATATAAAAGAGTACGATGCGCCAGAATCAAATAGTGTACAAACAGGATGATAAAAAAGATAGACTAAAATTTCGATAGAAATATTTCTGCCTCGTTCTTGCGGAGGTGCCGTGAGAGCGTGAACTTGTCCTCCAGAAGAATGTCCAGCTCCCTGCCCTTGCTTCCTTGGGCAGGCCCTAGCCATGTGTCCTGTCTCAACACAATGGAAACAACCACCCGTCTTCCTTTTCTTCTTCTAGCAGTCTTTGATCAGATGCCCGGGAATGCCACAGAAATTAAACTTTCTCTTATCACGGAGTTTTTGTTCTTCCCGCCTTTCTTTGAATCAGCCTTCTTGTTCTGCGACACTTCCCCCTTCTTATCTTGAGGCACTTCCACTTTTGCCTCATTCTTTCCCTTGTCTTCCTTATGTAAGAGTGTCATGTCCACTAACCTCTCGTAAGTAGCCCCCATAGGTATATGGGTCATAGCCAAGTTGTGAAGTAGCTCATTCAATCCTTTGACAAAACAGAGTGCATTCTTATGAGGAGTATTCGCTAAGACCAATCCGAATCAGGCCAGCTGATTGAATTGATTGACGTACTCCTTGACTGTCATACTTCCTTGCTTAAGAGATAAGAACTTTTCCAGCTGTAGACTTCGCTACGCTTATGAGAGGAATTTCATCTCAAACTTATTCTGAAATCCATCCATGTGTCAACTGGTCTTTTAACGTTAGTGACTTCCCACCAATAGGAAGCTTCGTCTTTGAGCAACAACACTGCCAACTGTATCTTTTGTCTATCATCCACCTCGAAGATATCGAATAGATCTTCAGTTTCTTTGAGCCAATTCCTTGCTTCTACAAAGGATTCAGTTCCCTTGAAATCCTTTCCACCCATAGCCCTAATGTCTCTACAAATCTTTGAGAAAGCAATTGCACGAGGAGGATGAGGAACTGCTGCAGCTGGAAGAGGAGGAATATCTGCTGGGCCTGCGTCACTGACCCTAGCCTCTAACTACCTCCTGAACCAGCCAGGTATTGGAACACCCTCTGGAGGGTAAAGATTTCCCGACATGCTGAAATGAAAAAGAAAAGATTAAAAACGAAGGATAGAAAGATAGTGCATATGGCTTTGGGGATTATGGCTTTTTATTTTAAAACAACACACTTTCTTGTAAAATGCTTCTTTATATTTCTTTTGAAAATAGTTTTTCAAAAATTCTTATCTGATCTGGTAAACCTTTTCTCTGATACCAAGTGAAACACCCCACCTCCGTTAAGGTCACTCACAAAGGGAATGCCTTAACATTGGTGGAGGGTTATAGGTACAAGACACAGAAAAATTTACAAGACAGATAAAGTTTAAGCAAAGGAATTCAAATATTTATTGTATACGTGGTTCAATACAAAAGCATTACATCAAATTGTCTCAAAATAACTTCAAAACGTTACACCAAAATTTCTGTCTTGATTATTCAATAAAGAAGCATAAACCAAAAGTAAAAATGCATGAATCCCCAAGGATAATGTCCAAAAGCCATAGCTAAGGTAGGAGAGATTCCAAGACATACATCTACTTTCTTGAAGATTGCAAAGAGTCTGACTAAGCTGCAGTATTCCCTCCCTGTGAACCTGGGGGGGGGGGGGGAGCAGAAGAAAAGAGGACAAGAGAAAATGGGTCAGATAATAAGTCTGGTAATTTAGTGATTACTAGTATTTGAACAAGGAAAGAGATCATGATAATGATAATAGAACATATGACAATACCCTAATATAAGATAAGAGGAACATGTTATCACACCCATTACTATAGTCTTTGCACCTACTTAACCATTGCTTCAACCAGTCCCATGTGTTTATAACAAAGGATCCCCTTAATGATCGTCTCCTACTCGCATGCATTCATATCCTGTGTCGTTCGGCCCCGGCTGACTTTGGCTACCTGTGCTGGTCCCACCATGGCGTGAATCAGTCCCTCTAGTGGCAACCCAACACGATTCAAGATACACAGTGGAAACCACTGATGCCCCGTGCCTGATTTTTCCACTTCGGAGTACGTGCACTCCCATACTCCGTCGGAACCTACACTAGCCCACTAACCGCCGACGTTTTGACCGCTTATAATTCAGCCCAGTAATCGTGCCCCACCCTACCTAGTTTCAGGGTACCATGATACATCTATGCGGGTTACTCCTGAAATGGGTCCCCGTCACTAAGGTTTTCTAATCAACATGTTTATTTGGTTAAGTGTCCAAGATTACCTAACCCCGCCCATTCATTTAGTTAACATGTTGAACCGGTTAAGTGTTTTCCTAATTTACTTAACCCTACCAATCCTGACTTAGCTTTAATTTATTAAAGCACAAGCCACTCACATTAGACAGGTCTTGTTATGGTCACTAGATGTGTCGGTCGGCTCCGGGCAGATTTACAACACAACTCAGTCTAACCTCGGGTTCTTTTTGGGCCTGATGCACTAACCACCCTCATTAGACCGGTCTTGTTGTGGTCACTGGATATGTCGGTCGGTTCCGGGCAAATTTACACCACAATTCAGTCTAACCTCGGGTTAGGCATATTTGTCTTTTCTAAATTCATATTTTTCTAAATATATGTCTAATTTCATTATGTGGATTAAATTTAATTAATCACGCCATAATTATCCTTTGATTATGCTCAACATAAATGGTATATCAATTATACCACTTAATGAACAAATCTATGCCATGAATTTTCATATTTCCCATCCCTACCCCCGTGGAACATACGCATGAATCACATAAAATGTTGGGCTAGTAAGTTAGCCAAACAAATAAACAATGGAGGGGTAATAAACAAGAGACATGAAATAAACATAAAATAACATACATTTCAACTTATCATGTGTAACTTAGCATAGAGGTATCATTAACTTTTATTAAATGGGTAAAGGTGAACTTATGGCTAAGTTGGGTCTAATGGTCATGTAAACTTGACAAAGGTCTAGAATGGAAGTTTAACATATAATCACAGTTTCAACCCACAACTTAGCATATAATCTTATATATGTCAAAACATAAGAAAGCAATTATAATCATTTTTAATCACAATTTAGCATGATGTTAAAAACATTAGAGGACTACAATTCCACTTTTACAACATAATTAGATTCAACCTAACAAGAATATACATGAGTGTTGATCTACATATAAGCATGTGTTTTAGATCACAAACTTGCAAATAACCACCAATTTATAGCATGACATGTTTTACCATTTAATTGGCAAAATAAATCCATTACTCAAATTATAATAGATTTTAATAACATACAATATGTTAATCACCACAAGCATATAGACATGATTAATATACAACATGTTCATCGCCACAAGCATATAGACATGAAATATACAACATGTTCATCGCCATAAGCATATAGACATGACTAATTACAATGATACTTTTAGATAAACGAGAATCAAATCTTATACATAAGCATCATTCTATATCCCAATTACAACATGTCATGGTTCAACCGAAAGAATGTTTAAATCTACGTAATAACCAACTTACAAACTAAAAGGAATTCTTGCGTTCTGAAATCTGAATTCTGAAATTGGAGATGCGTGCCTTTGATGAAGATCGTTGAACTAAACTCATTTTAATTTGATTTTAGATGTTATCTTTTAACTCGTCTTTGAATTGAAAACGGTGACGGCCACTCCAAGTTTTCTACTGACGGCATTTCAGTTCTAGGTTTATTTTTTCTGTGTGTTTTTAGGCTTAGCTTTGAGTTGTTTATATAGAATTTCAGTTTAATTATAGCCGTCAGATGAGCCAAGGGTTAATGATCGGGACCATCCAGAAACCCTAGTGACTCAGCAGTAAGTCATTAGTCGTTCAAAATTCAGATCTGGCCGGGGGCCAGGTCGACTCCCAGGTCGACCTCTGGGGGGGAGGTTGACACTAGGGTCGACCACCAGTTCGACCTGCCTGGGCGGGAATTTTCCTGGCCAGCCCGCTTATGACTTCTGTTTCGAATTTGAACTTGTTTTCGAGCTGTTTGAATTTATTTGAATTTTCTGGAAACTTCTGATAGCCATAGCTTCTTCATATGAATTCCATTTTAAGCAAACTCGGACTCTAGCTCAACCAGAATTCCGAGACGAACACAATGGCATAAACCGTTTCCCCTAATTCTCACATTTTAAAGTAAGTATTCTAGGATTCATTATTATAACGTTAATAGAAAGTACGGGGTGTTATAATATATATGTTCATATGCAAGTTACAAGTTTTTTTTGGACCAATGTCATGATCTATCTTGGTTCATATGATTAATGCAAGTTATATGTTTTATGATAGATCCAAGTCATGATCTAATTATACATATGTTCATATGCAAGTTACATGTTAGATCCAAAACTAGATCTATATTTATATGCATGTTTGTAAAGTGGACTTATGCAAGTTCACCTTGTTAGATCTAGTTCACACCTACATGTTAATGTTAAAATTATACATTCCTTGGGATTGGTCATGTCATGATTATGTCATATGCTAGTTTATAGTTGAGGTTATGGTCACACATGCCTAGATCTACATATTAACATGTTTTAGGCTTATGATTATCTAAGTCTAAATTATATGCAAGTTCATGTGACATGTTAAATTATATGAATAAAGGTTTATGCAAAATTTTCATGTTTGGTTGAATCTATATTATGCATGTTCCCTTCTTTACCTCTTGTTTATAAATTGGGCTAATATGCAGGCCCAATCACTTTTTGTGATTAATAAGAACGAACAAACGGCGGTAACGTTGGGATAGTTATTAAATCAAAACATGTTAATAATGTAGGTGGGCCCAAAACTATGTAAATGGTTAAGACCATGAATGGTATAATTTATACCATTAGTCTTGAACATAATTAAAATAAGTGACATGAAACACTTGTAGAAAATTCACATATATAAAATGAAAAAGATGAATATGCCTAACCCAAGGTTAGACTGAGTTGTGGTGTAAACCTGCCCGGAACCGACCGGCACATCCAGTAACCATAACAATAACTGTCTAATGTGAGAGGTTAGTGCATTAAGCCCAGAAAGACCCGAGGTTAGACTGAGTTCTGGTGTAAAACTGTCCGGAACCGACCAGCACATCCAGTAACCACAACAATACTTGTCTAATATGAGTGGTTGGTGCTTTAATTAATTAATTAAAGCTCATGAACAATCAAGCTAGAAATGGTGAGGTGAAGTAATTAAGGGAACACTTAACCAACTTAACATGTTAACAAGAAAATATTGGTGGGGTTAAGTAATCGAGGAAACACTTAACCAACTTAACATGTTAACTAGACAAGATTGATAGGGGTTAAGTCAAAACAAGGACAGTTAACCAGTTTAGCATGTTGACTAGAAAAACCTTAGTATCGGGGACCCGTTTCAGCAGTAACCCACATGAATGTATCAAGGTACCCTGAACTAGGCAGGGTGGGGCACGATTACTGGGCTGAATATAAGCGGTCAAAAAGGCGGCCGTTAGGTGCGTCAGTGTAGGTTCCGACGAAGTACGGGCGTACACGGGCTACGGAGTGGAAAAAGCAGGCAATGGCCACCAGGCGTACTCTTGTGCATCTTTGAATCGTGTCAGGGTTGCCATTATAGGACTTGATACAACCTATACTAGAACCAGCACAAGTACATAAAAATCACGTGGGGCCGCATGACACCGGGAATACATGAATGCGAGTAGGAGCCGATCAATACATGAATGGGATCACTTTATCATGAACATACATTGCTAGTTAAACAACTCTTAGTGGGTGCAGAGAAGTAAAAGTGGGTGCGATAGCCAAATCTTGTTAAATCTTCCTTTATTTCGTTTTAGGACTACCCTATCCTTGCGGTGTCACTCAAAGTTCAGTTTATTCATGTTATAGTCTTTTACTTGTTTACATTCTATTAAATAACCAGGCGTACCAGACTTATGTTTGACCCTTGCTTTTTTTTCTTCCGTTCCCCCTTCCCCCAGTCCGCATGGAGGAAACACTTCTCCTTAGTCCAGCTTAGCCAAAGCTTGAAGACCATAGATGTAAGGATTGGACTTTCCTTTTTGAGCTATGGCTATAGTCAAGAACTTTTTGGGGATTTATTTCATTTTATTTTTAGTATTGCTTATTTATATTTTCAAGACAGATGAAAAGTTGTAATAATTTGGAAGGTTGAAACAGTTGTTGAATTGTTGTGTTGAACAAGTATTTATGAAATAATATTGATCTTTTTCCGCTGCATAAATTTTTCGTCTTATAATTTATTAGTATCTTGTACCTTAAAACGCTCCACCTAAGTTAAGGCATTCCCTTTGAAAGTGACCTTAATGGAGGTGTGGTGTTACACAATTATAGCATTTTCCATCTTTAGACTTCCTCCGCAAATTATGCTTCCCACAATTGGAAAGCCCCCTATTATTCTTCATATTCCTCTCTGCTCTTCCTCTCTAAACAAATAAACCTGAAATACTACTTCCTCCATTACTATCACCAACAACAAACTCTTTCATCCTATCTCTTAACTTTTCACTAAGAAAACCTATCTTCACATCATCTAATTTCAATGTATCTCTACCATGGATAAGGCTATTATCGAAACCAGTGTATTGCTCTGGGAGCGAACACAACAGAACCATTGCTTTCTATTCTTCATCAATTTTCAACTCAACGGACTTAATCTTCATCAATAGGTCATCAAACACACTTAGGTGTGTCTTAGTTGAAGAACCTTCCTTCATCTTATAAGTGAAGAAGGTCTTTAATAGGATCAGATGGTTAGTTAGGGAATTCTTAATGTTCTAACTTCTTCCAAATGCCTTTAGATGTTGTTTCCTGATTTATTTAAGAAATTACTTTCTTTCCCATAACAAGTTGAAGAGCAGTAAAGACCCATTCTTCCGTCTCTTCTAATTCCACTAATGAAATATCAGTAGGCAATGACTCTGTATCAAATACTACTTGATGAACGCGATTTCTTCTCAAAACTGCTTTCATCCTCTACTGCTACTTTTCAAAATCTCCTTCACCATTCCACTTCTCTATCATCAACTGTGATCCTGGCGCCACATAGGAGTCTCTGACGTATGAAGAAACTACTGGCACTGATGTACTACTTGTACTATTTTCATCTTTCCCTACCATTCTACAAAACACTTTCTTTGCGAATCCAGCTTTGATACCAGTTGTAAGGGGTGATCAATCTCTTTCAGCGGAAAAACCTCAATAATATCTTACAATGATGTGATAGAACAAACAGATTGAAATTATTATCAATCACAGATCACAAAAAAAATTAAGGCAACAAATAACACACAATATTTATAGTGGTTCCACTATCGTGAGATAATGTACGTCCACTTCAATGGGGAAGAGATTTTATTAATGTTTAAGAGATTACAGAGTTTTTACAGTAGAGCAAAAAAATGAATACAGATGGACAATCATGTCATATGAATAACATCCTTTATGCCTCTCTTTAAATAGAGAAAAAATTACCTGGAGATAAGGCAATTGATTCTTGTAAATAAATCAATTCATGGAAGGATAATATTCCCATTTAATTTTATTGTCATATGTTTGATTGATAATCTTCCCTTTTCTCCATCAGTCAATCATTTTCGCAATTTAATTTCTTTATGTTTCTTCTTTCATGAAACATAGCTACAAAATAAATGGCGAATCTACATTATCCCTTTCTCCTTAATAATCCTTTATATTTCTTTCTTGCACTAAATGGGTAACCAAATTACCCTGAATATCTCCAAAAATCTAAATAATTTTTAAAAATATTGTATCACAAAAAATTCCAATAGACATATAGAGTTTTTCATCTTTTTTCTATAGTACAATGGGTTGTAGCCAAGTGCTTGCATGTGACAGGACTTATTTCGTAATTTGTATATTTTTCATCTGGGTTACACGTAGATACATACATGTGTGTATCCATATACTTTGAGGTAGATAGCCTATTTGTAACCCGTATGACGCATCCACGGTAAATTTAATCATCATCTTTGATTATATGCGAGTAAATTTTAAGTTGTCGCACAAGTATGCATAGACATTGGCATGCTACACTAAAGTGTTTGAAAACCTCAGTCAAGGAAAAAAACTATAAGTCTTTCATTTTCGGTCCTCTTTAATTATCTTTCCTTTCACAGTGTGGGTATGCACGGGCATTGACATCTTTGACTATCTTTCTATCGAATTATACATCCCCTTTTTCTATCAATTTTCTATCAAATTATACCTCCCCTCTTCTATTAATATTTTTTATCAAATTATACATCCCCTTCTCTATCAATATAAGTCTAGCTGCACGAGATAAACTATATTCTATTATAGAGTTTAGCCTTGAGGTTATCTTTCAAACAGAGGTTATAAGCATTGGGTTGTAGTCGTTGTAGTTGTATACATAAGTTCTCGAAGATAAATTGCCTTGTCATGTCGGGTTAGAGACCAGATAAGGTTAAATGGAAGAGGCTACACTAAGAGTCATCAAACCCCCTATGCCAATGCAAGATTTTGGCTTATTTATGCTGAGACGGACAAAGCTTTAAAGATGTCCAGTGCTTTGAAAGCATTATTTATAGAGTAGGTAGTTGGCTTAGTGCTTAGTGAAGAGTAATAGGTCAGCCACGAATACTAATCTTGTAATAGTATTCTCCTTACATCTAGGTTGTCTTTTAAGTAAATCATTCTTAACATGTTGATCAAATACTACTGGTAAACTGTACTGAACAAGGTGATCAATAATATTATATTGTAAATAGTTCTTAACATTGATATTGCAATTTGTTCTTAACATGCTGATCAATAATGTTACGCAAAAACTATTTAAATATGGAAGTATGTTTATACAAGGTCATAAATAATATCAGCCTACAAAAACCAAACTTATGAAAAGATTGCCGAACGTGCTGATGACATGTAACTCATGTGGTCAGTTTGCTGGGGATTAATGCTGCTCCTTTTTTTCCTAATTTAATTTTTTTGGCTAACTTGTACTTAAAATCATGTAGTCAAGATTTTATAGTTTTATTTGCCGTTTTCACTATAGCAAATTAAAAACCGTGTTAGCCGGTGATTTACTTGTTATAACAAATATGCAAAAGAAAGTGATGCTCTTTGTAATATGCATATAATTTGTAATCAAATATATAAACACTTGCTAAGCTGACACATACACTCACACCTCAAACACACATAATCTTACCTTGCTACTGTCCACTTTTAACCCATTTTTTGGATTGCTGCATCGTTTTGCAGCAACCCATATAATAAACAAAGGAACAGAAGATCCACCCGTTAGAAGCAATATTTACAAGTTGTGAATTTTGTTTGCACAAGTATGTAGGAACATATTACACTACTTATGAGCAAGTTTATATTATCATACAATATTCATATGGTTGACTTCGGAATCGGAATGAACACCAAAGATGTGGCAAAGCACTTCACCAAATTAGTAAGGAAGAACAAAGTGAGGCCACAATCAAAAACATCACAAAAGCATAAAACTAATAGCACGTAGTTTTTATAGTGGTTCGATCCATTGAGGATCTACGTCCACTTTCATAAGAGATTCCATTATCAATATGTTGATTACAAGATATTGCTTCTGTCTTACATCAAATTAATCACTCTTTCTCCCATAGATCTTAATCGGATTCACCAAAAATCTTCACTTGAGTTTGAAGGATGAGTGTTTAGAATGGTTGTAGAAAAGATTGGGCACTCTTCGTGTTCCCAAAAGCCCTCCTGCCAAAATGAAGGAATGTGGGGGGTATTTATAGGTGATGTTCAGACCAGGTGGCAGTTATGTAAATACTATGCTTTTGTTTTAGGTCATAAGCGGGATGGAGTAAATTTTACACGATCCAAAGTAAAGAGGGACGTGCTTAACAAGGCGGAGCGGTCCAACTCGTTGCATTTGAAGGTAATGCGAGCTAAAGGATGCGGAGCGGGCTTGGATAAAGCGGAACGACCCAAATACGCTTGGATCGGGCTAAACCCGGATGATGTGGTTTGGGCCTTAACTAAATGGGCTAAAACCTTTAACGAGCTAGTGGTCCAGGAACCTTGTGGGTTAGCCTTTGAGCGGACCAAGATGCCTTGACAACTTAAGACGTTCGAACAAGCCAGAGTTTTTTGTGAACATAACATATTATTTGAATGACTTAAGATTCCATAACGACCTAGAACCCTTCTGTGCGTTAATGGATTCATCGAGCTAAAAACTACACGACGACCAAAAGGGCCCAACGAAATAAAATCATGAATTAACTAAAACATGCTCATGGTTTTCTAGAACATATTTTATGGGTTAATATTTGCCCCTCGAAGTTCGTGTCTATTAAAAAAATTATGGGATTCGAACTAGTCTAAATTAGCATGCAATGTAATATTCTAGTTTGTTCGGGCCTTAAGACCGCGTGAGCTCTTAAAGTACTTCATTTATAGGTCGCCCAGGTGCTTAGGTCATGGTAAGGTTTTAAGTCCACATGAATTCTAAGTCGCGCATTAATAAGTGTCCATTGGTATTCTTCTTAGGATTGGACAACTGAGTAGACCGCTATGGGGGCACGTGGGCTCGGTTTAATTGTTGAGCACTGCCCTCCTTCCTCCATTAGGTCCTCGTTCTCTTAAAACCCCTTCTCAAACTAAAAACCCTAGACAATGGCGGTTAGTATCAATTAAATCCACCAATCCACTTCATCATCAAAGCAATTGAAGTCCGAATAATCTCTTAGCCTTATAATCAAGTTCGAAGCCCTTCAACATCGGGAACCAGGTGCGACTTAGGGCTTTAACTCCTGTGTGTATATGTACATTTTGAGTTGAACTTGATACTCCTAGACTTTGCAAGATTACTGTTTAGTACAATTTCAATTGTGCGTTTTATGATGACGTTAATGAGTTTAATGACTTTGGGCTTGCCGGTTTGTAATGATTTTTAGCTTAACTTTCATGTACGAACTCTCACAATTAGGCCGTGGCTTTAACTGCAAAGAATCACACAACCTAAAATGATAATCATGCCCAATTACATAGTTTTATGGCTTCCTTAATTTGTAACATTATGCCTTGCTGCTTCTGTCAATAGTTGAAGCGTCTCTGTTAATTGTACATCTTAGGTCGTTATTTTACAATGACTCTCATTGAATTAGGTCGCTATAACCGCTTCATGCTTTAGTCCGCAATCTCACTCTAGGTCATTGCGATAATTCAAGGTTTTAGGTCGTCATTTCAATCCTAAACTTTGGGTCGTTGATCCCTTGCAATTTTGGGTTGTTCATGACCTAAAAATTTGAAGTAAAAAGGGTTCATGGGAAAGCGGACTGTTATAACGACCTAAAGCACCTTGGTTATGTAGAAAGACCTTAAGTCTAGTACCATGCATAATGACCTAAGAGGCTAAGGCTAGCAAGAATGATCTGAAATCTCTTGAGTAAGCTTCCTTCTTATTCATTGTTTTCCTCTTAACATTGCTATTTGCACAGGATGTCTAAAAGAACCGAAGGAACATCAAGTGAGGAAGTAGCTCACAAGCACCGCAGGTTGTAAAAACTTCCGATGTCGGAGACTGAATCCATCCCTGTTGCCCCCAGTTTAGCCGAGCTAAAGGCCATCGTTGACAAACCTAGCTATGCTTCCAAACCACAAACCTCTGAGCTCGCTAAACGTTTTGAAGGCTAGTGTCTTCAAGGAGTGACCTTTGACTCGTCTAGCTTAGATATATGTCCGACTGATAATCGCATAGTCTTGGAAGATATGGATGTCGTGAGGAATCACTTGTTGGCGCAACTCGACTCTATCAGGACTTGGACGGACAAGCGCCTTGATGAAATTGGTCATTATTATGCGTGCAAACTAGGAGCCTGGAATAAATTTGCTTGCGAGCTTCAGAGATTGAATATGGAGAACATTGAGCTCTTATCCACCTTGGAGAAAGACAAGGCCATGCTGATTTAAGCCCTTAGGTCCCAGGATGAGATCATTGCTGAATTATCAAGTCTCGGTGGCAAAGTAGAGGTGAGTGGTGCTTCTTTTCCCGCTTAAGGTGAGGAATGATTCGGCGATGGAAGGAAGTGGTTCTCTTATTCGTCTTTTGCTGTTTACTTTTTATGCTTTCTTGTTATAGACCGGTTGTATATGCGAGTGCCAATCTTCGCTTGATACACTTATGATATTTTGCATACAATATCTAGGTATTGGACTTGTGATGTAGTGACGTCACTGTATTTTTCCTGACGCACTTCAGACCTTTGTCAGAAATTATCTGCTATGGAAAACTTTTGACTTTGAATTCGATTGTCTTGTGCTTCGTATTCTGCACTCAAGGCAAAATCCTTGCATAATTTTGGACTTATACACGTTATCAATTGTCCATGTTGACAACGGATTAGTCAGGGAAGGACTATAACAAATTGTGATTTGCGTTGAATTAAATACCAGTTTAGGACCATCTTATTTGACGGACCAAAACGCACAAAATATTGCTCGCACAGTCATAGTATTCTAATTCAAAATTGTGTTAATGTCTAAAGTCGATCTGTCAGCTTAGGCTAACTATAGGTCCTGGGTGTTATCACTCTAATGACTCGCATGAGTGTATTCGATACTTTTTGCATATGAGATTTCGGATGCTACGTGAATAGTTCTACACTTTTCGCATCGAAGATTTCAGATGCTACGTAAGTGATTTTTTTTATTCTTCACATCTGACATTTCAGATGCTATGTGAGTATTTCTACTCTTTTTGCATCTGAGATTTTAGATGCTATGTAAGTGATTTTTTTTATTATTCACATCTAACATTTAAGATGCTACGTGAATATTTCTACACTTTTCGCATCTGAGATTTAAGATGCTGCGTAAGTGAATTTTTTATTTTTCACATCTGACATTTTAGATGCTACGTGAATATTTCTTCACTTTTCGCACCTGAGATTTTAGATGCTACATAAGTGAATTATGTTATTCCTCACATCTGACATTTCAGAGGCTACGTGAATATTTCTACACTTTTCGCATCTGAGATTTCAGATGCTACGTAAGTGATTTTTTTTATTCCTCACATCTTACATTTCAGATGCTACGTGAATATTTCTACATATTTCGCATCTGAGATTTCAGATGCTACATTAGTGAATTTTTTTTATTCTTCACATCAGACATTTCAGATGCTACATGAAGATTTCTACACTTCTCTCATCTGAGATTTCAGATGTACCGTAAGTGAATTTTTTAATTCTTCACATCTGACATTTCAGATGCTACGTGAATATTTCCACACATTTCGCATCTGATATTTCAGATGCTACGTAAGTGAATTTTTTATTCTTCACATTTGACATTTCAGATGCTACATTAATATTTCTACACTTTTCGCATCTGAGATTTCTACGTAAGTGAATTTTTTTATTCTTCACATCTGACATTTCAGATGCTACATGAATATTTCTACACTTTTCGTATATGCGATTTCAGATGCTATGTAAGTGAATTTTTTTTATTCTTCACATCTGACATTTCAGATGCTACGTGAATATTTCTACACTTTTCGCATATAAGAATTCAGATGCTATGTAGGTGTGATGAATTGGCTGTTTTACAATTTCATGGGGTAGCAATCAGTCCCTGTACCATATGCTTGACTCAGCAAGTTATTCTGGTTTAGGAGGTAGAGCTTTAAAATCCTCACTCAGGGAGGTGCCCCCTTTGATGAGTGTTTCAGTGTTTCTTCTATTTGTCGTAGCACTTGCTCATTGTTTGAATCATAGCGACTGTTCCGTTTACTTTTCAAGGTATGGTTTTCCCCATATTTTCTGCATTCGTGCATGTTGGGATTTTTCATCATGTATCCCCTTAACCAGCATTGCTGGAGTCGCTATGATTCAGGAGTAAGCAATCGACAGCAAACTTGCAATAGGACATTGATTTATTTTCTAATTTTTTTTCAAATGTTTCAACTTGGCACGTAACTTCACAAGAAAGAAACCCATTCAAACATACATGCTCTTAGTTGCAAGGCTTAAGTTCAGTGTATCGCCTATAGGTTATTACATACTATTACAATAAATCTTGAATGCAACAAAAAGTAAAATGCGAGGCAAAGCATGAACTAAGACAAGAAGTAGAGCATAAAGTAAGGATATAGCAATGTTAATGGCTCATTCCAAGTTGACCATGTTAGAGCTGTTGGATCTAGATTAACCCTAGGGGAGTGAATAGGGTTTAAGACAGTTTTTCACTGAATTAAAAATTTGACAGGATAATAAATAATAATCAGAACACAGAATGCAGTAGAAATAAAAATGCAGAAAGGAAATAACACGCAGAGATACCCAGCTTCGGCAAAAAACCGGCCTACTGCGGCATTCCTAAGGTTTCTACTAGGAGATAGAACAGATCCCGCATACAAGACCATGTACACTCGCAATCCCTGCTCCTATTCTAACCCTATGCTCAAAACCCTAGACTGAACGATATCCCCTCGACCAGATTTTCTCGTATTACAAACCTGTAACACGTAGCCCTAGATTTTACAAACTCTAGAAAACTATCAGCTAAACCCTAGTCTGGATTTCCTAGTATTTTACAGACACTATAAATTGTTCGGTCAATTACATATGAAATTGAAAATACAACAAAATTAAACAAAGAAAATAAAACCTTCTTCCCTTTTATAATTTGAAGTCCAAATCCCTTTCAAAATTCAGCTGGCCCATTTATTCTTTTTGCTTTGTCAATCTTCAAACTTGTCAGCCTGTTCTTTTTCTTTGAGTATTTAAAATGGCGACTGGCTAGGATTTTCAATTTTAATCCCCAAATCGATATGTTGATGAAGTGTGAAATTCTGGTGCTCTAATCTTGTCTTCCTCTCAGCTTTCTAATGCTTGGATTTCGGGATTCCTCTTTCTGGCTTTTTGATCGAAAACACTCGGAAACAATATGTGTGTTTTCTAAATTTTCCTTGATGTTCTCTTTGAGATGTCTGGTTGGTTTTTTTCGATAGTTTTGCCAGTGATGAAAACGGTGTTAATATAGGATTAAAAATCCCTTAAACATCTCTGATTTCATGTATGATGACTTGACTGATTTTGCGGTTTCCCCTTTTGAATTCTCGGCTTGGTAATTACTTTGTAAATTCCTTGCGTGATTTCTTTTGATGAATGTAAACAAAAAATTGGTCCCTTCTGAATTTAAAAAAAAAAACCTTGGCATTGATACAAAAACAGGAAAGATATAATTCGAATTTTGGTCTGCCATGTCATTTGTGATTCCACACTTAATCACTTGCCATATTCGAAAAGATTATTTCTGGATGTACGTGATAATTGAAGATCGAATCTTTTCTATGATAAAAGCTCTCTCAAAGAATGCTTTCCTTTTTTTTAAATCGATTGTCAAAAATACTTGAGTTATTTTTGATTGAATTCCATAATTGATACTGCAATCAATTCCTTGCATGATTTCTGCTCAAAATAAATTCATTTATGGAAAGTTTTTAAGAAACAAATTGAATGATGACTAGCCGAGAATACTTGATTGATTCAAAACATTTAGAGAAAGTTTCCCTCTGATTTATTTTGAACAGTGGAGATAATTCCTGTATGTGTAAACTGAATATGCTGAATGTATGCAACCTAACCTTTGGTTCCTGAAAATTGATGCTTGCTCAACCATTTTTGCATATTACTTGTGCATGTTAGCTTTGATCACTTGAAGTAGCATGAACACCTTGAATATGTCTATTGCCTTGAAAAATTTGATGTCGGACTTGAATTGTATATACCATGAATGCTGCTTCACTTGACAAGTTTGTCCATAGTTGCTGAATCATCATACTGAGTTTTCTATTTATCCACCATGCTGCAGCTATGTAATTGCCATATTTATATTACTCGACTATATTCAACATAGTTTGCAGAAAACACTTACATGCTAGTTGCCTCGACCATATGTAAACTGATGTGCACCATATATGCTTGCATACCTGAACTTTTGACCATACTTGACCTTTATTGACTCCATGAGATGTATTATGTAGGCTTCCTAGTATTGTTGCATTTGTCTGACTAGTATATTGCTCTCTTTGCTTTATGAACTTTTTTGCTTCCTGACTTGTGCTTGCATTTGAAAACTTGAATTTGAGCAATGACCTGTTGCTTCAATTTTCACTTGAGAAACTGTCTTACTGAAACATGCTCATTCTAGCTTGAATTTGAGGACTTGATGCCATGAACTGATTTACACACCGGCTTGTGCATGCTGGCCTGTAGTACACTTTTGTTTACATGAAAGTGTATATGTTGTTGCTCCTATCTTGACCATTTTTGCTGTACTGGGTCCATCATGCTATGTACTTGCCTTTCATACATGTTGCTCTGCTGAACTAGCTGTTTTGTACATGAAACGCCATTGTATTCTTCTATGTTTCATTTATGTTGCTGAACTATCTTGTATCCATATCAATGTATTAATGAAATATATTTGTCGAGCCTTCTTGCTTGTGTTTGCTGAAACAAAATTTTGTGCATACTTGCCTTTTGCCTGCTCATGTTGACTTGACCATTCATGTAACTTGGCATGACTCTATCTCGACCCCTCCATGCATATACAAATACAAATTTATATGTGTATATGTGTGTGTGTGGCTCGTGACATTTGTGCTGATTCATTTGTGTATGCCATGCGCTGCTTGAGTTGAGTTGGTCAACGTGGCTACTCCTTAGTTGCTCGCTGATTGGCGAGGCAGTGCACACGTGTATATTTATACACGTGTGTATATGCAGCTATCAGACAAGATTTCCTGTCCCTGTACTATACATATATAAACTGGCTAGAAACATATCAGACCGAGTCATGAAAAATGATGAGAAACACAGCAGAAATCTTAGGCAAATAAAATATTTTAAGATTAAAATTTATATTCGTGTGTATTCTGTTTTATTCCTGTTGCAGTGTACTGTGTGTGTTTCTATTTTATTTGGCAGGTAAGCAGAATATGATTGGACTGACAGTGAAAAGAAGTATAGACTAAAGACTAAAGACTGAAGATTACAAAAGCATCTGTATATGTATGTAACTGAATGCATATATAAAATTGTATAACTTAGTGATAGTGTTACAGCGATTAGCAGTGTATGAATGTATAATGAGAGAATTGTACTGGTATTTGTAATAAACAAATTTGTTTGAAATAAAATATATTTTCATTGTGTTCAAACAAACTTGTCTATTATATTCAGTTTATTTACAAGTACAATATTCTGGGAATGTATATGATGATGTGTTCACATAGTGGAGTTATAATAAGTTGTATTGTTTGAATATTTGAAATAAAATATTTATATTTAAACAAAATACTATGTAGATATCTGAATGTGTAACACCCCACACCCGCTATGGTCACTCATAAGGGAATGCCTTAACTTCGGTGGAGTATTTTAAGTGAATATATAACAGAAAAATTACATCAAGACAGATATAAATAATACTTGAAATCTAAAACATCATTTCATTGCAGCGGAAGATAAACATGTTTGGTTACATATCAAAACCAACTAAAACAAGAGTCAAGTACTAAATATCCATACTGGGAAAACATAAGTACATAATCCCACTACATAACTAATAGCCATAACTGAAAAGATAAGCTGGGCTTTACATCACTGTCCAAGCTCCATAAGGAAGATAAAGCAATCTGATCAAAGCCCACTAGTGCTAGGCCCACTCTGAGAACCTGAGGGTTGGGAAAAAGATAAAAACAACGGGGTCAGACATAAGTCTGAGTGAGCCCTATAACTTTAACAATACAATCATTAAAGTAATTAGGGTATGATATAAACTTGGTACGGTGATGACTGGGGATAAATGACTACACTAAGCAGCCAACAAACATAGGATGAACTAAGATAACGGTAAAGACGCATCTACCAACCCAAGGGTAATTACTACACTGCACCACACCAGTCATTCCTATTTGAAGGTTGATCCCACCCAAGGACTTAGAAAATTTAACCAGTAGTTTCGTGTACCCCTAGCTGACTACATAGGTGCCGTCTGCCCCTATCTCCACCAGGTGTACCCACTACTCCCCAAGCGATCGGCTCCCTAACGTAGATACCCGTGCTGGCCCCACAATGGGGTGTATCACTCCCCAAAGTGGCAACCCGATACAACCAACGGTGCACGGCTTATACCTACACGATGCAACAACGTCTTACCTACCAGCCCGGGTCCACACACACATAAGAAACCGGTTGGACTTGCGTTGCCACCGCTAACCCGTTTTGGCCTCTTATAGTCAAGCCCAGTACGCGTGTCCCGTCCTCGACATGGGTCGAGCCCAATAAGATACATATGGGTTACTGGTTGAAATGGGCCCCCACAAGCTACCCATCTAAGCTTGTCCCTTTTTCTAGTGCATCTCACTTAACCCTTTAATCATGTTTAATTACATGTTTCCACTTGGTTAAGTATTCTAATCGTATTTTCTGTTGCCACCCAAGGCAACCCACTAGATTTCCACATGCCACCCAAGGCACTTACTTGATTTCCACATGCCACCCAAGGCACCCACTTAACCCCTCATGCCCCACTACATGCTTATCTGGTTAAGTGTTTCTTAATTGATTAAGAACGTAACCTTTGTAGAGACCTCTCACATTAGACTGTCTTTTATGGCAGCTGGATTTGCCGGTCGGTTCCGGGCAGCCTTACGCCATAACAGAGTCTAACCTCGTGCCTTTACACTTGCCACGTATTTAGTTTATGCCTAAGACCTCTCACATTGGGCCAATCATTTGTAGCCGCTGGATTTGCCGGTCGGTTCCTGGCAGTCTTATGCTACAAAAGGGTCCAACCTCGTGTCTTAGTCGATTAATTACACCTAATTAATCACCCCCATAATTTGTATTAATTATCCCTAATTGATTACAAATTTAACGATGTACATAATTGACTCAATTATGTCCATCCACTTTATGGTATGCATAATCATACCAACTTCACACCATTTTATTAACATGAATATTAACCCCATCGTTCCCCACGTAATTCGCTAACATGACATACTTAAAAGGGAAGATTCATCACAAATACAATGGGTTCAACTTGCATAACATTAGCATCAACATGGGTTTTAAAGGTGTCAACATGCATATATGACCATAGCATCAAACCCAACTAGCATAAATAATCAACCCAAACTTGCATGGATCACATATGTCATAAAGAGGGTAACTTGCATAAGTTACTTATGTCATACAAAGGGGTAAACTTGTATATATATGTATGACATACAAAGGGGTTAACTTGCATATGTATGCATATCATACGAAGGTGTAAACTTGCACATGTTACTTGCATATAATCAAACACCAAACTTGCATAACATGTCATATATGAACTTGCATATAATCAAACACCAAACTTGCATAACATGGTGTCATAATGGATCAATGTTTATCATAGTGATTTGCATAACTAGCATCATGAACACATAGCCTAAAACTTGCATAACTTGCATAACATCATGAACATATAGCATATGACTTGCATAACTTGCATAACATCATGAACATATAGCATATGAATTGCATAACTTGCATAACATCATGAACATATAGCATATGACTTGCATAACTTGCATAACATCATGAACACATAGCATATGATAACATAACTTGCATTGATCCACATACATAACCATAACCTCATTATATCCTATCATAATTAGTTTAGCAATTGCTTGCTAAAGGCATAGAAACTCACAACTTGTTGATTAGCACTCCTACGAAGAAGATTAAGTTGCTAGAGTTGATTAGAAGTTGATTTGAGAAGCTATCTTCTTCTACTATTTGATGGAGGCTCCTTCAAGTTGCATTTTGACGGCATAACGACGTTGTATCTATTTTTAGTATGGATTAGGGTAGTCTTAGGGTGTATTTATAGATTTAGGATGTAGTTTAGGCCCTTAGATTAACCCTAGATTAGGTTGGAGCCGTCAGATTTCGTCACAAGCCCCAAAATACAGTCCAAACCCCTTTAGATTGCACCCAGGCCAAACTGGCCGATAGGGGGGGTCTACCCCTGGGTCGACACATGGGTCGACCCCTTGGCGGGGGGGTCGACACCCATGTCGACCCTAGTGTCGACACCCTCTGTCTGGCGGGAATTTTCCTGCCTCTTTTGAAATTTGAAATTTGAATATTTTAAATCTGTTTTGAATTTTCTGAAACTTCGGATGGCCATAACTTCTTCATAGGAAGTCCAAATCACGCAAACTCAGACTCTGTCTCAACCAGAATTCCGAGACGAACACAATGGCGCAACCCGTTTCCCTTAATTCTCACGTCTGAGATTAATTATTCTTTAATTACTAAACATTAATATTAAGTGAAATTCAGGGTGTTACAGAATGTTTGTACAGTCATATTCTATTTAAATATAAATATTATATTCCTATCTGTGGTTTATATATAGAATAGTACAATAACAAACACATTTTAAATAATATATATTTGGTTGTTATCATCAAACAAAAATCATATAATTGTGTATACAACACTATTATATACAACAATCTCCCCCTTTTGACGATGACAAACAAATAGAAGATTTTGAAAATAATAAATGTGTTTGACAGCGAATTTTGAACTCCCCCTATTTAGTAGTCTCCCTACAGCAGTAAAACTCCCCTATATCTATGCATGGGTGAAATCAACTATGAACTGAATAATAGTGAATTTTCAAAATTAAAAAATATTTATAAAATATTCACTCATAAATCAAAATTTCAATCCATTCTCCCCCTTTTGTTATCATCAAAAGGATACAGTGTTTAAAATACAGATGACAAAAAAAGACTAAAGATATAATTTCATCTTAAGAGCAAGAACGTTCATCATAAATCACAATCAGTCAAACAAAAATCATAATATTATGAGAATAGGTGGCATATTTCACATTGTAGAGAATGATGGATTTACGATGAATTTTATATAAAATGGGGAGAGTTACAAAAATATGATTTTCAATTATTTTCAAAAGATATTTGTAAAAATGAGCACAAAAATAGTGATGGATTTGGACTATAGTTAATAATTCAACTTAAGTGACAAAATCAAATGCTCTCAAATCCCAATAGATATCAAACAACAAATTATAATACGTCATAAAATATTAACACACTTCACAGATTAGAAAGATGGATTGATAGGCTGGTTTTTATACACCAAGGAGAATTTCAGGTTAATTTCAATTTACAGCACAATATTTCCTTTTTCTTTTTATTTTATTTAAGAGCACACTAACCACACATAACCAGAGCTTAGATTTTTAAATGAGGTCAGTCGCAGCTTAAATTATAAGTTGTCTCATAACCATGCATGACCAGAGCTTGAATTTTTAAATGAGGTTAGAGACACACTTATATATTAATTATATCCTTATCGTTTTTTTTTTCAGTTTCAAAATGAAAAACTCCTTAGTATATACAACCAATATGAATGATAGAAATTTGGTAGGTATAGAAATGGACTGTGAAATAAATTTCTAAATTAATTATATTATGAAATATGCTCGAATGTACCGGGATCATTGAAATTTTTCAATTATCATCAATTCTGAATAATAGCATAGTCCAATTTCTATCACAAATATTTTCACTGTTTATTCAAAAAGATTTTAAAACATGTTAACTCTCCACATTAATATAAAATTATCATGGATGGTAGAATGATGATAGATAAAGGAGATGCTCGTGAGATAATTGCCAATTCAAAGATATTATAAGAAATGTTCAACCATCATGAAAATTTTACATAAAATCTCCTCTCTTTGTGAAATATACTGCAGTCACAATTCATCACAATTTCAAATTCTAATATAATTTTGATGAATTATAATTATTGTTCAATTTGGATATTGATTTCAATTTCTGAATGAATAATCAATAAATAATTTTAAAAATTGAAAATCAATTACAAGAGGAATATTAAGATCTCTACAAGACATGAGGGAATAAGAAATACATACATGATGAGAATAAACAAATTAGCACTTCTAAACCGATATCACTTGATGTTTATATTAATGAGGATTTTAAAAATGACACTAGAGATAAACAAGGATATTACAGACAACATAATTTTAATTACAGAGCCTAAGCAGACAAGCAAGTTAATTTCATCTATCAGAGCATGGTATATATTTGATGCAAAACTGGCAGTCACCAAATATGTTTACAAATCAATTTCTTTTAATAAGAGCAGTAAGATAACCAATTTTAAAGCAGATTTGTCAAGATTTTTCTGATGATCTCAAAAGATTTTTCACGATTCAAAAAAAATAGTTTATTTGAAATCATTTGAAGGAATATGTAAATCTCTAGATTCAATGAATCGATTGCACCATATTATAAATTTCTGTTTTAAGATTTATGTGAGATTCAATAAATCAATAATTTCAAATGATTTTAAACAAATGAATATTCAAATCAAATAATCATGAAATAACAGTGAATTTTAAGACCATATTTTCAAATAAATTTTCACAAGTGTTTCCGACAAGTGCCGAAGTAATTTCTGATCATTGAGATCAAGATTGAGAGTTATTCATGATCTATAAAATTTTGAAAATAATTTATTTGAAATTGCTTGAATCAATGTCAAGTTTTGAGATATAATGAATCGGCCACACAAAATTGATAATTTCAAATTTTAGAGGTATGTGATATTCTGAATATCAAGAATTTCAGATGATTTCAAACAAATAAATTTCAACAATAATGATCTTGAATAAAGATGAGATTCAAGATGTATCACTGAGGTTTAAGATAGATTAAAATTTTTCGAGCCAATCAGAAAATAAATGAAATTATCACAACTGATGAGTAGTTGTGTGCTGTAATGAGTATAAAATTTTAAGTTTTTCTAAAATGAATTAGAAGAAAACTCAAAACAGTAGTGTTGTGTGAAATTCCATTAAACTTTCAAATCTTCAAAAAATTTAGAATTCATATTAACAGCGTTCAAGATATAACAAGAATACATCAACACTGCTAGGAATTCAGAAAACAGAAAATGAACTTAAAAAAAATTGCAGATATATACAAGTTTAGATTAAAGGTTTGGATAAGATTTAAAACAACAGATTTCCTTTTAAGTGAAGCAAATATCCAAAAAATCAGGAGTTCGGCAACTGGAAGTTAAATAAGCCCAAAGAAGAAAAATATAGCAGTGACAAAATGAAAACAAGAAAAAAAGCAGAAGGAGGTAGAAGGGGAAATAAACAAGAAAAAAATATTTACAAGAGTGTGTTTAGAGATCATACCAGAATCCAATGTAAATCAACATCTCTAACTCAATAGGATTGGCTAAGGAACTGAAAATGATTCAATGATATGAAGCTATTTGAATCTAATTTCCCTTTCGCAAAGTTGCTCCTCGGCCTCCTCTGGTACCTAACAATTTAAGGGATCAAGTGGTCTAAGAAAATTTGTAAAACCACTCACAGTTATGTTCACTTGTTTTGGTACCCAGAATTGTTTATATAACAATCCATCCGAATTTACCTTTGTACCCTTTGGAACCCAAATCTGTTTGAACTTAACAATGTTTGTTTTAATTATTTTTGGGATCCAGGTTCGTTTAGATGGATTACTATAAAACAATTTCTCATTACTTTTTTGATTCAAAAATCCTTTGCAATTTTCAGAGTTCAGATTTTCAAATTGATTCCTTTCAAAGCTAGTTGAAGGATTTTTCAAATCATTCGAATTTTGATTTTCAAAAGCATTGCTTTTCCCAAAACCAAGGCCACATTTATTTCCAGTAGAAAATTGGTTTTTCAACAACATATTTAAAGATTTTTCTCCATCAGAAAATTTAGTCAACGTTGATTCAAGCTGTTGAATTTTAGTTTTTAGATCACCGTTTTTTTTATCGAATCTGAACAGCGGTTATTAGTGATCTTCCTTTCAGCATCGTATTGTTTCAGAACTAAATTTTCTGATTCAAGTATTTCAATTCTGACTTGTGACTCAGAAATTTCAGATTCAATTCGTTTTTCTTTTCAAACTCAAATTTCTTGGACTTTTCAATCTCGTTTTAGAGTTCTTTCAAAAACAAATCAAACTTCAACAAATTTTCATTTTCATCAATTTCAAGGTTGGAATTTATAGCAGTCTTAAAAATTTCAAATTCCTTTTGCAGAAAATTATTTGAACTTGATAACTCAATCTTGTTTTCTTTTAAGATCAAAATTTTATTTTCAAACTTTTAAATATTTTTATTGAGATGAACAAGATTGGTTTCCAATTTCAAACAATTTTTCCAGTCTGAATTTGAAGAGTTTTTAAAATATTCTAGTTGTGATTCCAAATCATTAATTTTGCTGGTCAACTCAAGATTTTTAGATTTCAGTTTTTTTTTTAAACTGGAGTTTATCGACAGACTTAGTTAGATCTACACACATATAAACTAAATCTTCATATGAGAAATTTCCTGTCTCATCGGCTATTGAATCTCCATCGACTGATCCATTTGAATTTTCATTTGTAAATCCTGTTAAGCAGAACTCTGACTCTGAGTTGACTTTCTCGGGTTTTGAGTAGTTGTTGTCTATTTGTTCGTACTTCGTATTGAGAGTATTCCAGATTTTCTGCGCAATCAAGTAATGAGAGATAATGTTATATTGAACTTCATCAATTTAAGAATACAAAATGTGAATAGCACGAGATTAAATCCAATATCGCTCGTTCTAACCATATCATACCCATCAATAACAGTATCTCAACATTTAATATCAACAGATTTTAAATATAATTCCATTTCTAATTTCCAAATTAAAAGATCTATGCCATTGAAAATAGATGGAATACGACTGGACTGACTCTCATAAGACTGACAACAAGGATCCATGATTCTAGGGTTAATAAAATTACCAGGCTCTGATACCACTTGTTGGATCTAGATTAACCCTAGAGGGGAGGGGGGTGAATAGGGTTTGGGACAGTTTTTCACTGAATTAAAATTTTGACGGGATAATAAATAATAATCAGAACATAGAATGCAACAGAAATAAAAATGCAGAAAGGAAATAACACACAGAGATACCCAGCTTCGGCAAAAAACCAGCCTACTGCTGCATTCCTAAGATTTCTACTAGGTGATAGAATATATCCCGCATACAAGACCATGTACGCTCGCAATCCGTGCTCCTATTCTAACCCTACGCTGAAAATCCTAGATTGATCGTTATCCCCTCGACTAGATTTTCTCGTATTACAAACTTGTAACACGTAGCCCTAGATTTTACAGACTCTAGAAAACAGCCAGCTAAATCCTAGACTGGATTTCATAGTATTTTACAAACACTAGAAACTGTTCGGTCAATTACAGATGAAATTGAAAATACAACAAAATTAAACAAAGAAAATAAAGCCCTCTTCCCTTTTATAATTTAAAGTCCAAATTCATTTTAAAATTCAGCTGGCCCATATATTCATTTTGCTTTGACCATCTTTAAACTTGTTGGCCTGTTTCATTTTCATTCAGCCCGTTCTTTTTCTTTGAGTATCGAAAATGTCGACTGGCTGGGGTTTTCAATTTTAATCCCCAAATCGATATGTTGATGAAGTGTGAAATTCTGGTGCTTGATTCTTGTCTTCCTCTCAGCTTTCTGATGTTTGGATTTCGGGATTCCTTTTTCCGGCTTTTTGATCGAAAACAGTTGGAAATAATATGTGAGTTTTCATAATTTTCTTCGATATTCTCTTTGAGATGTTTGGTTGGTTTTTTTCGATAGTTTTTCCAGTGATGTAAACGGTGTTAATATAGGATTAAAAATCCCCTAAACATTTCTGATTTCATGTATGATGACTTGACTGATTTTGCGGTTTCCCCTTTTGAATTCTCGGCTGGGTGATTGCTTTGTAAATTCCTTGCTTGATTTCTTTTGATAAATGTAAACAAAAAATTGGTCCCTTCTGAATTTAAAAAAAAACTTCGCATTGATACAAAAACAGGAAAGATATAATTCGAATTTTGATCTGCCATGTCCTTTGTGATTCCACACTTAATCACTTGCCATATTCGAAAAGATTATTTCTGGCTGTATATGAAAATTGAAGTTCGAATCTTTTCTGTGATAAAAGCTCTCTCAAAGAATGCTTTCCTTTTTTTAAATCGATTGTCAAAAATGCTTGATCTGTTTTTGATTGAATTCCATAATTGATACTACAATCAATTCCTTGCATGATTTCTGCTCAAAATAAATTCTTTTTCAGAAAGTTTTTAATAAAACAAATTGAATGATGACTAGCCGAGAATACTTGATTGATTCAAAACATTTAGAGAAAGTTTCTCTCTGATTTATTTTGAACCAGTAGAGATAATTCCTACATGTGTAAACTGAATATGTTTAATGTATACAACCTAACCCTTGATTCCTGAAAATAGATGCTTGTTCAACCATTTTTGCAAATTACTTGTGCATGTCCGCTTTGATCACTTGAAGTAGCATGAACACCTTGAATATGTCTATTGCCTTGAAATTTTTTATGTCTGACTTGAATTGTATATACCATGAATGCTGCTTCACTCGACAAGTTTGTCCATAGTTGCTGAATCATCATACTTACTTTTCTATTTATCCACCATGCCGCAGCTATGTAATTGCCATATTTATATTGCTCGACTATATTCAACATATTTTGCAGAAAACACTTGCATGCTAGTTGCCTCAACCATATGTAAACTGCTGTACACCATATAAGCTTGCATACCTGAACTTTTGACCATACTTGACCTTTATTGACTCCATGAGATGTATTATGTAGGCTTCCCAGTATTGTTGCGTTTGCCTGACTAGCATGTTGCTCTCTTTGCTTTATGAACATTTCTTCTTCCTGACTTGTGCTCGAGCTTGCATTTGAAACCTTGAATTTGAGCATTGACCTGTTGCTTCAATTTGCACTTGAGAAACTGTCTTGCTGAAACATGCTCATTCAAGCTTGAATTTGAGGACTTGATGCCATGAACTGATTTACACACTGGCTTGTGCATGCTAGCCTGTAGCACACTTTTGTATACACGAAAGTGTATATGCTGTTCCTCCTATCTTGACCATTTTGGCGGTACTGGGTCCACCATGCTATGTACTTGCCTTTCATACATGTTGCTTTGCTGAACTAGCTGATTTGTACATGCAACGCTATTGTATTTTTCTATGCTTCATTTATGCTGCTTAACACTATTGTATCCATATCAATGTATTGCTGAAATGTATTTGCCGATCCTTCTTGCTTGTGTTTGCTAAAACAAAATTTTGTGCATACTTGCCTTTTTCCTACTCATGTTGACTTGACCATTCATGTATCTTGGCATGACTCTGGCTCGACCCCTCCATGCATATGCATATACAATTTTGTATGTGTGTATATGTGTGTGTGGCTCGTGACATTTGTGTTGATTCATTTTTGTTTTCCATGCGCTGTGCTGAGTTGGTCCACGTGGCTGCTCCTCAGTTGCTCGCTGATTGGCGAGGCAGTGCACACGTGTATTTTTATAAACGTGTATATATGCAGCCATCAAACAAGATTTCCTGTCCCTGTACTATATATATACAAACTGGCTAGACAAAGATCAGATCGAGTCATGAAAAACGATGAGAAACACACCAAAAATATGAGGCAAATAAAATATTTTAAAATTACATTTATATTCGTGTGTATTCTGTTTTTTTCCTGTTGCTGTGTACTGTGTGTGTTTCTATTTTATTTGACAGGTAAGCAGAAGATGACTGGACTGACAGTGAAGAGCAGTGAAGACTGAAGACTGAAGACAGAAGATTACAAAAGCATCTGTATATGAGTGTAACTGAATGCATATATAAAATAGTATAACTTAGTGACAGTGTTATAGTGAGGAGCAGTATACGAATGTATAATGAGAGAATTGTACTCGTATTTGTAATAAACAAATTTGTTTAAAATAAAATATTATTTTATTGTGTTCAAACAAACTTGTCTATTATATTCAGTTTATTTACAAGTACAATATTTTGGGAACGTATAAGATGATGTGTTCACATAGTGGAGTTATAAATAGTTGTATTGTTTGAATATTTGAAATAAAATATTTATAGTTAAACAAAGTACTGTGTAGATATCTGAATGTTTGTATAGTCGTATTCTATTTAAATATAAATATTATATTCCTATCTGTGGTGTTTATATAGAATAGTACAATAACCAACAAATTTAAAATAATATATATTTGGTTGTTATTATCAAACAAAAATCATATAATTGTGTATACAACACTGTCATATACAACAGGAGCATCCTCGATTACTGTTAGTTTTGGATTGGCTTGGATAGAAGCCACATTTTTTGGGCTAGGCTTATCGTTTGGTTCTCAAGGCCCCTGAGGAATTGCAGAAGGATTCGAAGCCTGCAGATTCTTTACATATTACTGGAACCTGTTTTTCCTGATCAATTCCTCAATGAGGTTCTTCAAGTGTCAGTACTCGTTAGTACTGTGACCAGGTTGGTTGTGAAACCTGCAGAATTTTCTCTAGTTCGCTGCTTTGTTGCTTATCCTCGTTGGATTTGGCTCCGCATACTCCTAAGAATTTTTGGTGGCCATATAAATGTTTTCAGGGGTCTCGTTCAAAGGAGTTAACTCCGATGAATTGAAAAGGCGAGATTTCTTAGCAGCCTTGTTGTCGTTTACCATTGATTCACTTTTTCCCCTGAATGCTCTTTTGGTTAGATTGCATAGCTGAACTGGCGGGAGCCTCAAGAAGTGGGTTATTGTCAATGATTTAAAGGGCACAGGTTTATCGTCTATCCTCATATGTTCTTCTGCTTTGTTATAGAACTTATCGAGCTTGGTTGGTTCTTTCATCTTTATCCACCTTCCGAATTCACTCGTTTTGTCTATAGCATCGAGTAGAGCCATGAGGACTATGCACGGCTATGGGTTTCTCACTTTAGATAAAGCGATGTTGAATCGACTAAGGAAAGCTTCGACAGTTTCCCCTGACTTTTGTTTCATGGCGGAGAGTGTTATAGCGTCCTTGGTTTTGGTTCCATATAAGCGGAATTGCTCTTTGAACTTTTTGTTCAGATCGGGGAAACGATCGATAGATTTTGGAGGGAGCTTTGTGAACCAGAGCGATGCAGCTCCTACCAGGTAGAGAGGGAAATACGTGCACCTCAGCTCATCTTTCGCTAAACCGCACTCATATGCCACTTATATTTGAACAAAAAGTAGTTCGGATCAACAATTCTGTTACACGGGGCCAGAGTTGATGGGTAGAACTTCCTCGGACATTCTGCTTTTAGGATCCTTTCGGTGAATGGAGTCCAATCGGGAGAGAAGTCCCATTTCCTTTCATTATCTTTACTAGCTTGATTCTTTTCATAGCACGTTCTATCATATCTGAGATGTATTCTTCGGTACTATGATGATCTGTGAAGTTGAGCTCTTTGCCAAACGTTCGTCCAGGGATACGGTTATGATTAAAGAGCTTAGGTGCTTTGCCTTCTGGTCGGGACGATCCCCCTGAAACAGGGTTAATGACCTTTTGAGTATTCATTTCAGAATGACTCTTAGCTTTCGATCTCGATTCTTCGATATTAGCTCCATCTCTGTCACTTTCCCCATCATAACCATCTTCCATGTTGTTGTTATGGTTATGATCGGAAGTGGGTGATTTGTCATTCCCTTCAAGATCTACATGCACTTTCGGAGAAATTGCATTTGATCGAGTGTTAAGGATGGCATCATGCATTTCCGTCATCATCCTAGTAGAGGCACCCATCCGATTGTTGATGTTGGCAATGTCAACTTTTAACTCATTTCTGGTGACACCGACCCCGCTTTCTGAATTTTCGCCCACTTCAAAGTGATTTGTGAGTGGTGTCTCTTCATTGACAACATCGTCGGCTTCTACCATTGTTTTGCTAGTGGCCTTCTTAGGTTTGTCCATAACTTTGAAGGGGGGTGCGACTTAGAATTTTAATGGCAAGGTGCAAAAAGAGGTAGGAAATGTGAACGCGGCCCCACAATGGGCGCCAAATGTTGACTTCGGAATTGGAATCAACACCAAAGATGTGCCAAAGCACTTCACCAAATTGGTAAGGAAGAATAAAGTGAGGCCACAATCACAAACATCTCAAAAGCATAAAATCAATAACACGTAGTTTTTATAGTGGTTCCATCAATTGAGGATGTACGTCCACTTTCATAAGAGATTCCATTATTAATATGTTGATTGCAAGATAATACTTCTCTCTTACATCAAATTAATCACTCTTTCTCCCATAGATCTTAATCAGATTCACTAAGAATCTTCACTTGAGTTTGAAGAATAAGTGTTTAGAATGGTTGTAGAAAAGATTCGGCAGCACTTCATGATCCCAAAAGCCCCCCTCGCATCCCAAAATGAAGGAATGTGGGGGTATTTATAGGTGAAGTTCAGAACAGGTGGCGGTTATGTAAATGTTGTGCTTTTGTTTTAGGTCATAAGCGGGCTGGAGTATATGTTACACGATCCAAAGTAAAGCGGGATGTGCTTAACAAGGCGGAGCGGTCCAACTCGTTCCATTTGAAGGTAATGCGAGCTAAAGGATGCGGAGCGGGCTATGATAAAGTGGAACGACCCAAATACGCTTGGATCGTGCTTAACCAGGATGATGTGGTTTGGGACTTAATGAAACGGGCTAAAACCTTTAACGAGCTAGCGGTCGAAGAACCTTGCGGGCTAGCCTTTGAGCAGACCAAGATGCCATGACGACTTAAGATGTTCGAAAAAGCCAGAGCTTTTTGTGAACATCATATATTATTTGAACGACCAAAGATGCCATAACGACCTAGAATCCTTGTGTGAGTTAATGGATTCATCGAGCTAAAAACGACACGACGGCCTAAAGGGCCAAATGACCTAAAATCATGAATTAACCAAAACATGCTCATGGTTTTCTAGAACATATTTTATGTGTTAACACATTCATTAGTTGATTTTTTGTGTCGTTTTTGGATTACAAACAGGGTTGTTCTTAAAGGCTTTTCAAGGCTATACGATTTCCTAATTTTGCAGAACTTTCAAATATACTGTAATTTAATTAATGTTGATGTTTGTAGAATTTAGTGCAATTTATTTTGGTTATTTTTATGTGCTGTAGTCTATTATTGTATTATTATTAGGTAGGACGTTTAAATATTTTAGTTTTTGCAATGATTAGTTCAGTTACTTATTTTATAATGCATTTTTTCATTTTTTAATGTATGATTGATCAATCTATGATAATATAATTGTGCAATTTTAATATTAAATTATGGAGTTTTATTGGCTTTTTTTAAGTGGGTCAGGTTGACCCTTTTATTAATTGGATAGGGTTGGGTCGGGTCAACCCATTTATTAGACGGGTTAAATGGGTCAGGTTTGTTATGTCCTGAATTTATCAGGTTGAAATTTGTCTGATCCATTTATGACTTGACCCGACCCGTTCCTTTTGACGGGTGCACCTAATCTACATTTAACAAACAAAATGTGCTTCACTACTAATTGGATTGAATTTAAGATGCGTGTGGATAAGACAAAACTTTTGAGCAACGTTTGGACAAATTAGAGAACTGGAAGTCCCTAATTTTTATTCTTGCATAGTTGCACTTGTCGTTCTACTTTTTGTTCTTTGAGAGGAGGCTATTGTGGATATTTCATTGTTGTTGTATCATAGGTTTGTTAATATTTTTGGCATATTGATCGCACCTTAGTTTATATTTCACACAACAATTTGTAAGTATTCCTTTTGCCTTTCTTAGGAAAAGAAAATGTTAGCGCTACTTTATTTATGCACCATAATGTATCTTAATTTTGGAATTTCTAAATATCGTTTATGTTCTGAATATAATATATTTGATTACATGTTATAGTATATGCATCCACGTTCATGATTGTGTTTGCATGTAAACTGAGATTTTGTTATTATTTGCATTCATTTTAGAATTATAAGTTACACTCATGCAGAATTACCAGCTGTAGCATGCTTTGAATTGCATTCATTTTATAATTTTGTATTGCAATAATGTAGAATTTCAAGTTGTTTCATGCTTTTAATTACATTCTTGAATCTTGGTTGTCGTTCAAGCTTTGGTTGGCATGTTGATGTGTTTCCATGCATTTGTATGTAAGGATAAGTATGTTGTCACACTCTTACTGCTCATGTATTTCACATATATGAAGGTAAGAGTTTTTCTGTTACGCATCACTCCATTTTATTTATGTAACTTCAAGATAGATACATGGATGCAACACAGAATCTATTTGAAGATGAAACGTGCTACAGGGCCCGAAAATATTCGGTGCGGGATGTGCGAATTTGTATTCAATGGTGGATTTTCAGGGTTAAACCTATTGAATAACGACTGATATTATTTCGTGCCTTATTCCCTATCAAATCCTTTGGGCTTTATAGAATTTTTGTTTGAAGATTTTCTATTTAATAAACTTAGCATCAGCTTGGACTTGCAGCTGAACACATGGTGGTTATTATTGTAGCAGCTTTTGCTACTCATGGACCATTACATAACTCAAGCATTGAATACCACGAGATCACTAGTAGCATTTAAAACTCTAGCAATTTCTATAGTTTGTAAAGTATTAATATTAGATATATGAAGTTTAACTTGCTCAAAAGGACTTGGATCCTATACAAAAAATATTTGGTGCATTTGAGAATAAAATCGGTAATTTGATTATATGCATCACTTGGATAAAGCAATATGTTGGATGGGAATGTTGAGAAAAATACGGATGTCCACCAAGATATGTCACTGATAGGACACGAGTAATTCAAAACAGAAAACAATTAGAATTGACCATAAAGTATGAAGAGAAAGACATTTCGGAAGCCAACGGAGATTTATACCAAGATAAATCAGTTGAACAATATGGATTCTAAGCCTAATTGATTAGTTGCAAATGGGAGTAAAGGATATAATCCTTTGTTGTAACAACCCGGAAAATCTGGGCCAGTTTGAAAATTTTATTTTGGCAATTTTAGCGAATTTTGATTATTTAAAATGAATTATTTTAAATAATATCGACAATAAATTTATTTTGAATATAATTCGAACGTATATATTATACGCGTCGTCGTTAGAATATAAATAATTATATATAATTATAAATAGAATTGAAAATGGCGCGGTAGTTCGATAATTCGATTTCAAACTTCAATTGAATGTACCGGGTGCAAAACAATCCGGATTTTAGTGAAACCAAAAATAATGGAATCTAATAGTGAATATCTTTCCAGCGAATCCGAAAAATCAAGATTTCATATCGGGAATCAAAAGATATGTCCAGTTGAAAATTCTGAATAGTCGCTATGGAATTCAGGCCCTTAAAAATGGACATTTTGCAAACGACCTCGGATTTCGACGAAACCAGTTTTGTTGGATCCGCAGTGCCAAGTTATTGCTAAATTCCAAATTTCATAATTTTTCGAATCAATATGTGAGCGTGGCAAAGGAAAACGCGTTTGACCTGTTTCAGTTGATTTTAATCGACTGGAAATTGGCCATTTTTCTAACGGTCTCAGAATTCGACGAAACTAGTTTTGTTAGGACCGTATCGTCAATACGAAGCTAGAAAATATTTTTCTGCAATTTTTCTAGTTAGTATGTGACCCCGGTAATTTGAAATGTACGTTTAAAATTCAATATAGTGATTTAAATGTAAATTCAACGGAAACTGATTCAAACGATCGAATCAGCCAGCGATACATATCCCATTGTGTTCGGAATGGGGGTTAAACGCTATGGACGACAGGCGGTGGACCTCGTTTAGAGGTCGTATGAAAAAGTCAACCTTTTAATAATTAAATAATAAAAAAAAAAAAAAAAAAAAAAAATATCTTCTCCCCTTAACTACCAGGCCCCCCCCCCCGACTAAAATCATTTCAAACAGAAAAGAGAAAAAAAAAAAAAAAAACCGAACGAAATCGAAATGGCGACGGAGGCGCCATCGCCGCCAGGCCTGGCCGCCGCCTCTCCCTATCGCGCCTCCATCTTCGACCCCATCTCCGACGCTCTCTCTCCTCTCTCCTTTCTTCCCCCCCCCCCCGTACTCCCCTCAGACCACCCACCTCCACATACCCGAACCCCCTCAAAACCCTCACGCAGCCGCCAGAAGACGCGCCACCCCCTCCAGTCCCCAGGGACGATGATGAAACCCCCTCTTTTTCTTCGATAACCCGGTGAGTTCTTGTACTGATTTTTATTAGCTTTAAAAACTGATTTCTTTAGTTAATAAACACTGATTTTTATTAGCTTTAAAAACTGATTTCTTTAGTTAATAAACACTGATTTTGTTAGGTGATAAAAATTGACTTCAAAAGTTAAAAACTGATTTTTTTTATCAAAGTTAAAAACTGATTTTTTTTATCAAAGTTAAAAACTGATTTTTTTTATCAAAGTTAAAAACTGATTTTTTTTATCAAAGTTAAAAACTGATTTTTTTTATCAAAGTTAAAAACTGATTTTTTTTATCAAAGTTAAAAACTGATTTTTTTTATCAAAGTTAAAAACTGATTTTTTTTATCAAAGTTAAAAACTGATTTGAAAAGGAATAAATAAAACTGATTCCTTTTAAAAGAATTTTGAAACCTGATTTTTAAAGTTGTAAAAACTGAATTTTGAAAAATAAAGAAAACTGATTTTTTATATTCTTATTTTATATTACAGTAAAATTGATTTTATTTTGTTTAGGTTGAAATCTGAATTTTATTTAGGTTGAAATCTGAATTTTATTTTGTTTAAAATCTGAATTTCATTTTGTTTAAAAACTGATTTTAATTAATGTTTAAAAACTGATTTTGTTTAAAGTGAAATAAAAATTCGATTTTTATATACTGAACTTTGAAATAAAAATTCGATTTTTATATATTGAACTTTGAAATAAAAATTCGATTTTTATATATTGAACTTTGAAATAAAAATTCGATTTTTATATATTGAACTTTGAAATAAAAATTCGATTTTTATATATTGAACTTTGAAATAAAAATTCGATTTTTATATATTGAACTTTGAAATAAAAATTCGATTTTTATATATTGAACTTTGAAATAAAAATTCGATTTTTATATATTGAACTTTGAAATAAAAATTCGATTTTTATATATTGAACTTTGAAATAAAAATTCGATTTTTATATATTGAACTTTGAAATAAAAATTCGATTTTTATATATTGAACTTTGAAATAAAAATTCGATTTTTATATATTGAACTTTGAAATGGAAATTCGATTTTTATATTTATTGAATAACATAGTAAAAATTCGATTTTTACATATGTAGTGAAAGCGGACAACGAAGGTGACAAAAATGGCGAAACGACGAAGACTTCTGCAAATGAAGAGCCGTGGAGCTAGGATAGCTATAAGTGAGAATTTCTCACCTTTCAATTTTATTTCTAGTTATATATATATATACTAGGATGCAGACGGTGCTTAGTAGCACCCGACACAATCGTCCACAGACCATGGACTTGTTTGTTTGGCTGTTTGGTTATTGATTGTGATATTGGTTTGAATGTGGTTTGTGGTGTGAAAAATCGAATCGATAAATTGGTTAGGATTAGACGTGCGCCGTTATAAGGCGAAGGAGTAAGGCTAGGTTAGACTCTTACTCCAAATTTTGTGGTTTGCATAACTAATTTATTTGATTGATGTGTGAGTGGCGTGGGCCTTCACTAGACCGGGGATAAGGCTAGGCCTTGTCCCGTTTCTAGTATCGTGCCGTTATGCCGCCGAAATTTTCTAAAATAAGTTAGAAAAAAAAATAAAAATAGCATTTTATTTAACGAATGAACTGAATAGAAATTCATATGTTAAAATAAAATGTGTTATCGTTAAAAATATAATTTTTAACGTGAATGTGAATAAATAAATATTCATTTACAAACCAGACGGTGTGTTTATGTACACCTATTTGAATGACGTTGATTGGGTCGATAAATTTTACACATCGCCTAACTGCACAAATAAAATATGTGTTTGATTGTTTGAAACCCCACACGGGTGTTAGGATGAAATTTGAAGTTCACTCATCCTGATTGATTAAATATGTCGATTGATTGATTGACAAGCTGCTATAAGCGTTAAATGTCTATATTTGATGCTTATACAGTGTAGTGCACTTTGGTTGATGGTTGATTATTCATCGTTGTTGATATATACATGTGTTGTAGAAAATCCATATAATTAACATTATATGGTAATTGATTGGGCCTCATTCCAGTTTCAAAAAAAAAAAGAAATATTTGAAATAGGAATATTTGAAATAGAATATTTGAAAATAGAAATATGTGAAGCCGTGAGGATTAGATTGACGCCATTTTGACGTGAACGATATTTATATCGATTTTATTCATTTTAAAATGAATATTGAAAAGTGATTTCGAAATCGAATATTTTGAAATGAATTGAATTGAAATCGAATATTTTGAAATGAATTGAATTGAAATATTTTGAAATGAATTGAATAAAACGATTTCGAAATGAATTGAAAATAAAACGATTTCGAAATGAATTGAATTGAAAACGATTTCGAAATGAATTGAATTGAAAACGATTTCGAAATGAATTGAATTGAAAACGATTTCGAAATGAATTGAATTGAAAACGATTTCGAAATGAATTGAATTGAAAACGATTTCGAAATGAATTGAATTGAAAACGATTTCGAAATGAATTGAATTGAAAACGATTTCGAAATGAATTGAATTGAAAACGATTTCGAAATGAATTGAAAATAAAACGATTTCGAAATGAATTGAATTGAAAACGATTTCGAAATGAATTGAATTGAAAACGATTTCGAAATGAATTGAATTGAAAACGATTTCGAAATGAATTGAAAATAAAACGATTTCGAAATGAATTGAATTGAAAACGATTTCGAAATGAATTGAATTGAAAACGATTTCGAAATGAATTGAATTGAAAACGAATTCGAATTGAATTGAAAGCGAAGTGAAATAAATTCAAATTGAATTGAAATTTGAATTGAATAGAAATGGATTTTAAAACGAATTTATAAAGAAGAATTCAATTTTGATTTGAATTGAAATGGAAGTTGAAAATGTTTTTGAAACGAATTCAAAACTATTTATATAATTCGTTTTAAATAGAAATCGACGATATATATATTATATATATATTATATATAATATAATGGCCTGAATAGAACGCGCCGCGCCGCGGCAGTTCGCGAATTTCGACCATTTATTTCAAACGGGCATTACGGGAGATCCGACCGTCGGATTCTCCTAAAACCGGAACCGTTGGGTTCGTATCGAAAAGAGCTTTCTAACGAATGTGAGAAATTTGAAATCTAACGGTTGGATTTGGAGACACGTCCAAATCAAATTCGAAAAAGGTCGCTGTAAGTGCAGTTCGATGGCCATTGATGGAAATCGACTGTACGGGCCTTGATAAAATTATTAAAAATAGTAATAATTTGTGTAAAATCATAAGAAATGATTTGTGAAAGTTTGGGATGAAAAACTCCATATTTGAAAAGATAAAAATAGATTTTTATCGAAATGAACTAGTTTTGAACTAGAATTATAATTCTATTTATTTTTAAATAAATAAATTGAATTCGAAAAGGGTTTTAAAAGTAACCAAAATTCCAATGATTGCATTGGAGTGGATTTGAATCGAAATTGTCTTCGGAATATTTCGATGTTGGAATTCGTGATATTACAGGTGTTGTTATGGAAATTTGAAAGATATATATTTGTATCGTTATTTCCAATACGACATTTGTTAGTCGTAGAATTCGATATTGAATATAAGCCGATATATTTTCTATTCAGAGCCTTGTATTGAATATCGAATGTGATTTGGGTTTGTCGTGAATGGTGTCTTTACTAACACTGTTCTTGAACCCAGTTGAGAAAAGATTAAATCTTTTTATTTAGATTTAATGAAGTGTACCAATTAAATGATATTTAATTGGAATTGAATTGATATTGATTTTTGGGTTTATCGTGAACAGTGTTTTAAATAACACTTGTTCTTTAACCCGATAATTAATGAATGTGATTTGGGTTTGTCGTGAATGGTGTCTTTACTAACACTGTTCTTGAACCCAGTTGAGAAAAGATTAAATCTTTTTATTTAGATTTAATGAAGTGTACCAATTAAATGATATTTAATTGGAATTGAATTGATATTGATTTTTGGGTTTATCGTGAACAGTGTTTTAAATAACACTTGTTCTTTAACCCGATAATTAATGGGATGTGACTTTGGGTTTATCGTGAACCGTGTTTTAAATGACACTGATTCTTTAACCCAGTCACAGATTAAAACTAAGTGGAGTTTTAATGAATCTTTAATTAGATTGAAAAGATCGAGAATGGAGTATCACCAGTTTTGCTCCAGGCGATAGTTAAATCTTTAATTAGATTTGAATGTGAAATTTAGAAACTAACTGGCGGTTAGCCAAGCAGAATGGTTTTCTGGATATTGATCTGATGTTGGTTTCGGCCTTCGGGGTTAATATTTGGGGAATTATTCTCTTGATTAATTTACGGTTAGTGACTAATGAATTGGAATGAGGCGTATGTTGTGTTTGTGTAACACTTTTATAAAATATACGCGAGTTATTCGGGAAGACCGGGTTTATCCCATTCTGAATAACTGATACGACGATAAGTCGAAGATGAAGACGATGGTCGAAGACCGGAGGTCTTCACGTCGTTTGGGTGATAGCTGATGATCTTGATTGGGCTGTACACCCAAGAAGATGGAAACAGTTGGTGATCGTCCAGACGTACTTGGAGATCGAAGGATATGCGGGGTACTAGGTGCCTCCGGTTTCGTTCAGACCCAGAACGGACTTGTAAATGGACTGTGTGTCTGACATCGGATTTCATTCTGTGTGACTGATATCGGTTGCATAGGATGGCTTGCCTGTGTGGCATGCTAAGATGCAAATGATCGAGGCTTCTGTTGAAAAGCAAAGTCTTGTGGTGATGATCAAAGCACGGCCTTTGTGGCGTAGCTTTGTGTAACGTTTACCTCGCGTGTTTCACACCCGGTATGAACCAAAAACGGGAGACGGACCTCAGGGAGGGCATGCGTTTCTTTCTAGCTAGAAGTGGCGTCAGTGGTTTTACACGCCCTGACGAGTTTGACTTATGTGGTTGTTGCTGTTGCGAGGCGCCTCGGTTATATCGGTTTCGGCCGAATGCATTCTGGTCGGCTGACGGACCAGACTTACACCCCATAGGGTGGGGAGACGTATTGTTCAGGCATAATAATCCACTCCGTGTGGACCGGCCCTGACGATCCAAGGCTTGCCTGCGCGCTTGCCTGAGACATGGGCTAGATTGTCTCGAATCGGTTGAGGACTATCTTTTGCCTCGGTTCATAGATGGAAACCCAATTTCCAAATACGAGACTTTGCGGTTTTGATTGTATATCCTATATATGGCGACATAGTGGGATGGGGCGCTCATGCCGCCTATGATTGATACTTATGATTTGAAGTGTTTTATATACTATGCACTTATAATAGTATCAAATGATTTGTTTTAAACGTATCAAGCATTCTTTGGCTGTTATAAGGGAAAACCCTATCCTCGACTGCGTTGCATTGTGTGATGGGACCTGGGTCTTATAACAGCTTCATTTTTCTTTATTTAGCATTGCGCTGTTGGTTTTATGCACTGGTATTCTTGGGAGGAAACCCGTTCCGTGTTATACGGCGTGGTCCCTTGATTTACCTAATGATTTGAAATAAAGATTAATAACTGTTTTAGTTCTCACACCAGTCACATGACTGACCTGGAGTTTATTGTTTTAACCTAAACTCTGGGTGCCCCTATTTTCGACACGGGCAGCTAGTAGTTTTGGTTTTGCAGATTTATATTCACAGGATCCTGGTTTACAGCTGGAACGATATCCGGAAAGCTTTGTATCCGTATATCTCATTCTAGTTGTGTATTGTATTATTTTCCGCTGCTATGTATTTAAATGTAATTTAAATCTCTGATATTTCTGTGTAATATTCATTTATACTCTGTATATTCTTGTAATCTGATGCATTGTTGTAATATACAATGAAATGTTCTTCTGTATGCGTTCTGCTGTGGCTTGTTCTCGAACTATCCGACGCTTTCCTTTACGGGGAAGTTGCGGGTTTTTAAAGTTGGTATCAGAGCTTTGGTTTACAAAGCTAGAGAACAAGACACATTAGAACCATACGAAAGAATTCATCAGATATTGGATTAGTAATATCCAATTAGAATGACTCGTTAGAGATGGGATCAGTAGTGTCCTAGAACGAGTGTGAAGAGTAAATTTTTAAAGTGAAAACAAATTTTGTTTTGAAAATTTAAATCAATTATTCGTATTGGATTATTTATTTATATTGATGTGGACAATCCAGTATATATAGATTTTGCATATACGTCTGATCCGCGTGTATTCGAAGTTTTAATATACTGGATAGATATAGAATCACACTCTAGTCGCCCGGAGAAGGTACTGATGATAGCACGTGCATCATCAGTATTTATGTTCGTGTTTCGAAGGTGTGATATCTATATATTTCCATTAGACTGGTGTGAGAACCAAAACTTATATAGTTAGGAACACATTGTTGTGAATTGGTATCAAAAACATGATTTTTTGTATATGTATCAAAATTATGAATTTGAAATTCTAATTCACTAATTGATTGATGTTTGTGTTGTTTGTTTAGTTGTTTGCTAATTTTGAACCATTAGCCTAATTGAACCCAATATTGAATTGTATTGAGAATTAGTTGCATTTGCTTGCATATACATATATATCATTGAACAGGTCATAGCAAGGAGGCTAGAGCAGAGAATAAAATTTGTTTGCCTGACAAATAGGTACATGTTTACTACATAATTTCCTGTTTTGTTTGGGTGATGATGATTTTGTGGGCCTATTGGCTAGCCGCTTGGCTTTTTCTTTTTCTTTTTGAGATCTGAAGGACCGGGGAAGCTATTTGAAATTCCCCGATGCTCCCGGTGCAGGGGAGGTTATGGCGAAATTTTTCGAAAATTTAGGGTGTTAGCCAAATTTTTGAAATTTTGAAAATTCTCAGAAACTGAAGAGTTAGAGAATGGAAGCCAGATCGAGCGTAGAGTTGAATAATCAAACCACTTTCGACTTTGTTCCTTTTCGAGGACGAAAAGTTTTAAGTGGGGGAGATTGTAACAACCCGGAAAATCTGGGCCAGTTTGAAAATTTTATTTTGGCAATTTTAGCGAATTTTGATTATTTAAAATGAATTATTTTAAATAATATCGACAATAAATTTATTTTGAATATAATTCGAACGTATATATTATACGCGTCGTCGTTAGAATATAAATAATTATATATAATTATAAATAGAATTGAAAATGGCGCGGTAGTTCGATAATTCGATTTCAAACTTCAATTGAATGTACCGGGTGCAAAACAATCCGGATTTTAGTGAAACCAAAAATAATGGAATCTAATAGTGAATATCTTTCCAGCGAATCCGAAAAATCAAGATTTCATATCGGGAATCAAAAGATATGTCCAGTTGAAAATTCTGAATAGTCGCTATGGAATTCAGGCCCTTAAAAATGGACATTTTGCAAACGACCTCGGATTTCGACGAAACCAGTTTTGTTGGATCCGCAGTGCCAAGTTATTGCTAAATTCCAAATTTCATAATTTTTCGAATCAATATGTGAGCGTGGCAAAGGAAAACGCGTTTGACCTGTTTCAGTTGATTTTAATCGACTGGAAATTGGCCATTTTTCTAACGGTCTCAGAATTCGACGAAACTAGTTTTGTTAGGACCGTATCGTCAATACGAAGCTAGAAAATATTTTTCTGCAATTTTTCTAGTTAGTATGTGACCCCGGTAATTTGAAATGTACGTTTAAAATTCAATATAGTGATTTAAATGTAAATTCAACGGAAACTGATTCAAACGATCGAATCAGCCAGCGATACATATCCCATTGTGTTCGGAATGGGGGTTAAACGCTATGGACGACAGGCGGTGGACCTCGTTTAGAGGTCGTATGAAAAAGTCAACCTTTTAATAATTAAATAATAAAAAAAAAAAAAAAAAAAAAAAATATCTTCTCCCCTTAACTACCAGGCCCCCCCCCCCGACTAAAATCATTTCAAACAGAAAAGAGAAAAAAAAAAAAAAAAACCGAACGAAATCGAAATGGCGACGGAGGCGCCATCGCCGCCAGGCCTGGCCGCCGCCTCTCCCTATCGCGCCTCCATCTTCGACCCCATCTCCGACGCTCTCTCTCCTCTCTCCTTTCTTCCCCCCCCCCCCCGTACTCCCCTCAGACCACCCACCTCCACATACCCGAACCCCCTCAAAACCCTCACGCAGCCGCCAGAAGACGCGCCACCCCCTCCAGTCCCCAGGGACGATGATGAAACCCCCTCTTTTTCTTCGATAACCCGGTGAGTTCTTGTACTGATTTTTATTAGCTTTAAAAACTGATTTCTTTAGTTAATAAACACTGATTTTTATTAGCTTTAAAAACTGATTTCTTTAGTTAATAAACACTGATTTTGTTAGGTGATAAAAATTGACTTCAAAAGTTAAAAACTGATTTTTTTTATCAAAGTTAAAAACTGATTTTTTTTATCAAAGTTAAAAACTGATTTTTTTTATCAAAGTTAAAAACTGATTTTTTTTATCAAAGTTAAAAACTGATTTTTTTTATCAAAGTTAAAAACTGATTTTTTTTATCAAAGTTAAAAACTGATTTTTTTTATCAAAGTTAAAAACTGATTTTTTTTATCAAAGTTAAAAACTGATTTGAAAAGGAATAAATAAAACTGATTCCTTTTAAAAGAATTTTGAAACCTGATTTTTAAAGTTGTAAAAACTGAATTTTGAAAAATAAAGAAAACTGATTTTTTATATTCTTATTTTATATTACAGTAAAATTGATTTTATTTTGTTTAGGTTGAAATCTGAATTTTATTTAGGTTGAAATCTGAATTTTATTTTGTTTAAAATCTGAATTTCATTTTGTTTAAAAACTGATTTTAATTAATGTTTAAAAACTGATTTTGTTTAAAGTGAAATAAAAATTCGATTTTTATATACTGAACTTTGAAATAAAAATTCGATTTTTATATATTGAACTTTGAAATAAAAATTCGATTTTTATATATTGAACTTTGAAATAAAAATTCGATTTTTATATATTGAACTTTGAAATAAAAATTCGATTTTTATATATTGAACTTTGAAATAAAAATTCGATTTTTATATATTGAACTTTGAAATAAAAATTCGATTTTTATATATTGAACTTTGAAATAAAAATTCGATTTTTATATATTGAACTTTGAAATAAAAATTCGATTTTTATATATTGAACTTTGAAATAAAAATTCGATTTTTATATATTGAACTTTGAAATAAAAATTCGATTTTTATATATTGAACTTTGAAATAAAAATTCGATTTTTATATATTGAACTTTGAAATGGAAATTCGATTTTTATATTTATTGAATAACATAGTAAAAATTCGATTTTTACATATGTAGTGAAAGCGGACAACGAAGGTGACAAAAATGGCGAAACGACGAAGACTTCTGCAAATGAAGAGCCGTGGAGCTAGGATAGCTATAAGTGAGAATTTCTCACCTTTCAATTTTATTTCTAGTTATATATATATATACTAGGATGCAGACGGTGCTTAGTAGCACCCGACACAATCGTCCACAGACCATGGACTTGTTTGTTTGGCTGTTTGGTTATTGATTGTGATATTGGTTTGAATGTGGTTTGTGGTGTGAAAAATCGAATCGATAAATTGGTTAGGATTAGACGTGCGCCGTTATAAGGCGAAGGAGTAAGGCTAGGTTAGACTCTTACTCCAAATTTTGTGGTTTGCATAACTAATTTATTTGATTGATGTGTGAGTGGCGTGGGCCTTCACTAGACCGGGGATAAGGCTAGGCCTTGTCCCGTTTCTAGTATCGTGCCGTTATGCCGCCGAAATTTTCTAAAATAAGTTAGAAAAAAAAATAAAAATAGCATTTTATTTAACGAATGAACTGAATAGAAATTCATATGTTAAAATAAAATGTGTTATCGTTAAAAATATAATTTTTAACGTGAATGTGAATAAATAAATATTCATTTACAAACCAGACGGTGTGTTTATGTACACCTATTTGAATGACGTTGATTGGGTCGATAAATTTTACACATCGCCTAACTGCACAAATAAAATATGTGTTTGATTGTTTGAAACCCCACACGGGTGTTAGGATGAAATTTGAAGTTCACTCATCCTGATTGATTAAATATGTCGATTGATTGATTGACAAGCTGCTATAAGCGTTAAATGTCTATATTTGATGCTTATACAGTGTAGTGCACTTTGGTTGATGGTTGATTATTCATCGTTGTTGATATATACATGTGTTGTAGAAAATCCATATAATTAACATTATATGGTAATTGATTGGGCCTCATTCCAGTTTCAAAAAAAAAAAGAAATATTTGAAATAGGAATATTTGAAATAGAATATTTGAAAATAGAAATATGTGAAGCCGTGAGGATTAGATTGACGCCATTTTGACGTGAACGATATTTATATCGATTTTATTCATTTTAAAATGAATATTGAAAAGTGATTTCGAAATCGAATATTTTGAAATGAATTGAATTGAAATCGAATATTTTGAAATGAATTGAATTGAAATATTTTGAAATGAATTGAATAAAACGATTTCGAAATGAATTGAAAATAAAACGATTTCGAAATGAATTGAATTGAAAACGATTTCGAAATGAATTGAATTGAAAACGATTTCGAAATGAATTGAATTGAAAACGATTTCGAAATGAATTGAATTGAAAACGATTTCGAAATGAATTGAATTGAAAACGATTTCGAAATGAATTGAATTGAAAACGATTTCGAAATGAATTGAATTGAAAACGATTTCGAAATGAATTGAATTGAAAACGATTTCGAAATGAATTGAAAATAAAACGATTTCGAAATGAATTGAATTGAAAACGATTTCGAAATGAATTGAATTGAAAACGATTTCGAAATGAATTGAATTGAAAACGATTTCGAAATGAATTGAAAATAAAACGATTTCGAAATGAATTGAATTGAAAACGATTTCGAAATGAATTGAATTGAAAACGATTTCGAAATGAATTGAATTGAAAACGAATTCGAATTGAATTGAAAGCGAAGTGAAATAAATTCAAATTGAATTGAAATTTGAATTGAATAGAAATGGATTTTAAAACGAATTTATAAAGAAGAATTCAATTTTGATTTGAATTGAAATGGAAGTTGAAAATGTTTTTGAAACGAATTCAAAACTATTTATATAATTCGTTTTAAATAGAAATCGACGATATATATATTATATATATATTATATATAATATAATGGCCTGAATAGAACGCGCCGCGCCGCGGCAGTTCGCGAATTTCGACCATTTATTTCAAACGGGCATTACGGGAGATCCGACCGTCGGATTCTCCTAAAACCGGAACCGTTGGGTTCGTATCGAAAAGAGCTTTCTAACGAATGTGAGAAATTTGAAATCTAACGGTTGGATTTGGAGACACGTCCAAATCAAATTCGAAAAAGGTCGCTGTAAGTGCAGTTCGATGGCCATTGATGGAAATCGACTGTACGGGCCTTGATAAAATTATTAAAAATAGTAATAATTTGTGTAAAATCATAAGAAATGATTTGTGAAAGTTTGGGATGAAAAACTCCATATTTGAAAAGATAAAAATAGATTTTTATCGAAATGAACTAGTTTTGAACTAGAATTATAATTCTATTTATTTTTAAATAAATAAATTGAATTCGAAAAGGGTTTTAAAAGTAACCAAAATTCCAATGATTGCATTGGAGTGGATTTGAATCGAAATTGTCTTCGGAATATTTCGATGTTGGAATTCGTGATATTACAGGTGTTGTTATGGAAATTTGAAAGATATATATTTGTATCGTTATTTCCAATACGACATTTGTTAGTCGTAGAATTCGATATTGAATATAAGCCGATATATTTTCTATTCAGAGCCTTGTATTGAATATCGAATGTGATTTGGGTTTGTCGTGAATGGTGTCTTTACTAACACTGTTCTTGAACCCAGTTGAGAAAAGATTAAATCTTTTTATTTAGATTTAATGAAGTGTACCAATTAAATGATATTTAATTGGAATTGAATTGATATTGATTTTTGGGTTTATCGTGAACAGTGTTTTAAATAACACTTGTTCTTTAACCCGATAATTAATGAATGTGATTTGGGTTTGTCGTGAATGGTGTCTTTACTAACACTGTTCTTGAACCCAGTTGAGAAAAGATTAAATCTTTTTATTTAGATTTAATGAAGTGTACCAATTAAATGATATTTAATTGGAATTGAATTGATATTGATTTTTGGGTTTATCGTGAACAGTGTTTTAAATAACACTTGTTCTTTAACCCGATAATTAATGGGATGTGACTTTGGGTTTATCGTGAACCGTGTTTTAAATGACACTGATTCTTTAACCCAGTCACAGATTAAAACTAAGTGGAGTTTTAATGAATCTTTAATTAGATTGAAAAGATCGAGAATGGAGTATCACCAGTTTTGCTCCAGGCGATAGTTAAATCTTTAATTAGATTTGAATGTGAAATTTAGAAACTAACTGGCGGTTAGCCAAGCAGAATGGTTTTCTGGATATTGATCTGATGTTGGTTTCGGCCTTCGGGGTTAATATTTGGGGAATTATTCTCTTGATTAATTTACGGTTAGTGACTAATGAATTGGAATGAGGCGTATGTTGTGTTTGTGTAACACTTTTATAAAATATACGCGAGTTATTCGGGAAGACCGGGTTTATCCCATTCTGAATAACTGATACGACGATAAGTCGAAGATGAAGACGATGGTCGAAGACCGGAGGTCTTCACGTCGTTTGGGTGATAGCTGATGATCTTGATTGGGCTGTACACCCAAGAAGATGGAAACAGTTGGTGATCGTCCAGACGTACTTGGAGATCGAAGGATATGCGGGGTACTAGGTGCCTCCGGTTTCGTTCAGACCCAGAACGGACTTGTAAATGGACTGTGTGTCTGACATCGGATTTCATTCTGTGTGACTGATATCGGTTGCATAGGATGGCTTGCCTGTGTGGCATGCTAAGATGCAAATGATCGAGGCTTCTGTTGAAAAGCAAAGTCTTGTGGTGATGATCAAAGCACGGCCTTTGTGGCGTAGCTTTGTGTAACGTTTACCTCGCGTGTTTCACACCCGGTATGAACCAAAAACGGGAGACGGACCTCAGGGAGGGCATGCGTTTCTTTCTAGCTAGAAGTGGCGTCAGTGGTTTTACACGCCCTGACGAGTTTGACTTATGTGGTTGTTGCTGTTGCGAGGCGCCTCGGTTATATCGGTTTCGGCCGAATGCATTCTGGTCGGCTGACGGACCAGACTTACACCCCATAGGGTGGGGAGACGTATTGTTCAGGCATAATAATCCACTCCGTGTGGACCGGCCCTGACGATCCAAGGCTTGCCTGCGCGCTTGCCTGAGACATGGGCTAGATTGTCTCGAATCGGTTGAGGACTATCTTTTGCCTCGGTTCATAGATGGAAACCCAATTTCCAAATACGAGACTTTGCGGTTTTGATTGTATATCCTATATATGGCGACATAGTGGGATGGGGCGCTCATGCCGCCTATGATTGATACTTATGATTTGAAGTGTTTTATATACTATGCACTTATAATAGTATCAAATGATTTGTTTTAAACGTATCAAGCATTCTTTGGCTGTTATAAGGGAAAACCCTATCCTCGACTGCGTTGCATTGTGTGATGGGACCTGGGTCTTATAACAGCTTCATTTTTCTTTATTTAGCATTGCGCTGTTGGTTTTATGCACTGGTATTCTTGGGAGGAAACCCGTTCCGTGTTATACGGCGTGGTCCCTTGATTTACCTAATGATTTGAAATAAAGATTAATAACTGTTTTAGTTCTCACACCAGTCACATGACTGACCTGGAGTTTATTGTTTTAACCTAAACTCTGGGTGCCCCTATTTTCGACACGGGCAGCTAGTAGTTTTGGTTTTGCAGATTTATATTCACAGGATCCTGGTTTACAGCTGGAACGATATCCGGAAAGCTTTGTATCCGTATATCTCATTCTAGTTGTGTATTGTATTATTTTCCGCTGCTATGTATTTAAATGTAATTTAAATCTCTGATATTTCTGTGTAATATTCATTTATACTCTGTATATTCTTGTAATCTGATGCATTGTTGTAATATACAATGAAATGTTCTTCTGTATGCGTTCTGCTGTGGCTTGTTCTCGAACTATCCGACGCTTTCCTTTACGGGGAAGTTGCGGGTTTTTAAATTTGTATTCATCAGCCATAAAAAGGTGTATATCCAATGTGAATGAGAAATGAAAAACACAAGTTTGTAACACTTACCAATATCAGGACCATCGATAATTAGAAACTATAATATTTTAGAACTGAATAACAATGACGAGACATGACTCAACATTTATTAAATAGTTTTAAGTAGTTTACAGTAGGGATTGCTATGGGCGGGTTTAGGGTTCAAACCCGTTTGATCTGTCCCTGTGATGATCCATTTAAACTGTTCTCATTGAGTCTTTGGAGCGAGTAGATCCACGATCCGCTTAGAGAGGTCTGGATATAAGATCGAGTTTAGGGCATGACTAATCCACTGCAATCAAACCTGCATTGGTGATCATCATAAATTAGTATTGACAATGCAAATGAAGATGAAAATTACCCGTGTACATTAGAAAAACATAAGATGTTTTCAAATAGTTTTGTATGTATACCCTGATATGATATGTTGGAGCATTTAACGTTGTTCATAGGAATGTAATATTAACTATTTTAGAATGTACATAGTCTAATAATTGACTCCTAAACGTGGTTAATGTGAATGTAATATCAACTATTTTAGGATGGGTATTTACTCATTAAATTGACAACGGTTGGATTATGCCATGGTAACTGATCTAACATGCAATATTAGTGTTTACAATATAGTAATATGTTTGTAGTCATATTTTATTTATACAAAAATGAAAAATGTTACACCAACATTAAATTCTTTGAATAAATTGGCTATATCAGTTTAAGCATGATGACTATATTTCAATATTTATAAAAACTACTGATATTAACTACTCGAACCAACTGTGTAAATTTGGGCTATTTCTCATTATATTTTAGTATGCGATACCTCTGATGGAAACAAACTAATAATTTAGAGGTACCCATAAATTTATCCTTCTTTTATTCATTAATAAACTTGAACCACGTTAGGGATGAAGCAATATAAAATGAGAAGTTGCTGAAGGATGTAGAATTTAATCAGTGCTATTTATTGTATTGGATCAGAAGTGATAGATGATTAACGGTAAAACATAATTTTTGTTTATGAATGCTTACGCACTGATTATTTATTCATAGAATTTTACTGAACATCATTCTTGACAAAAAACAACAAAACGTTGGTAGCAAGTACAATTTTGAGAAATGCTTGATTACCTTCTTCTTAGTTGCACGTTGACCACCACGGTTGTTGGCTAATTCCATATACACAACTAAATAATGATACAATTTTACAATCTTATTGATTTTATTTATAATTAATTGTTTGAGCAGTGGATGTTGCAATTCTGAAAAATATATGGAAGATTGAACTGACAAATAGATGCTTTCAACGAGTGGTTGTGCTGCAACACGGGTGCTGTAACAACCCGTAATTTTAGCAACAGTAATGATGATAAATTGAAGAATAATTCATTTAGTATTCAGAATTAAGGGAAACAAAGTACGCCATTGCGTTCATCCCGGAATTTTGGTCAAAATAGACACATGGTTTGCGTAAAACGGACACTATGTGAAGAAGTTGTTAAGGTTTGAAGTTTATATACACATAAGAGAATTATAAATCCACATAACCATCAAAACAGGTTAAAAACAGTTCAAAATCTCAAAATTTATGGGGGGCGGGAAGAAAACTCCCCCAGGGGTGTAATGACCCGCATTTGCAGAGGTATTATAATTAATTTATTTAATTATATAAATAGTGATATAGTGAATTAAATGGTGGTTTAATTAAATAATGGTGAATAATTAACTAAAATAATAAATTAAATAATATATTTAATTTTGAAAGAATCAGAATTGGCTGAAATGGCGATATGGTGTGAACTGGATCATTTGTGATATTTAATTAAGTTCAGAATTGAATTAGAATAACGAATATATTATTTGAACGACGGTTTGAACGTATAATTATATTATAATAAAAATTGAGCTTGAAATGACGCTGCAGTTCGTAAATTGGCGATTCGAATTTCAATTGAATGTACAGGATTCGTTTTAAGCCGGATTTCTGTGAAACAAGAAACGTGTGGAGCTGGTGGAATATATCTTTCTAGTGGAAGAGAAAAATCGGGATTTCATAATGTAGATTTTGATTTACATCCAAATCAAATTTTAGAAAAGTCGCTATGAAATTCCTTTATAATTTATAAAGGAATTATTTATATTTTAAAAAGGAATTTTAATATAAATCTAATATCGGGTTGACCCAGATTTGAAATATCGAGCTATAAATCCCAGTAGAGCTGTATGGTATTCCACAATGAACATATACGATAATGTAAATTTATTTATATTTAATTTAATAACATTTGTCATTTAGAGCTTTAAAAATAGCCACTTTTGCAAACGAAGTAAGAATTCAACGAAACTAATTTTGTTGGATCCGCAATGTCAAATAGTTGTCAGATTTCCAGTTTCATGATTTTTGAAGTCAGCATGTGGCCGTATGGATTTTTAGAGTGAGAAACAGTCAGTATTTTCACGGTTAAAAATACGCTCTGTGAGCAAACGGAGTCGGAATTCGACGAAACCAGTTTCGTTGGGACCGTAATGTCAAACTCTAGCAGTATGTCCAGTTTGGTGATTTTTGAATATCATGTGTAATCATACAGATTTTTAGAAGGGTAAAACGAATAAAAGAAAAAAATATCCTAAGCTAATTGTGATTGAAACCATGGCCACCTGTATCCTTTCTCAATCTCATCCTCCCCTTTAAAAACAAAATGAATCCGCCGTCCTCAATTCTTACAAAGCAAAAGTATAATAGAAAAATAAATCCAAAGAACTCAAATAAAAATCCTTAAATCACCAAACATGTATTTTTTAAGTTTGTTCAAGCTGCTCTTCATCCCTACACCTGTTTTGGTGGGTTCCACCTATATTTCCGTCGAACGGAAATCAACCAGAAGTGCTAGGGTTCACAAATTCCGTAGATCTAGACTTCAAGGTGGGTATTCGAGGTTTTCTTTGTGGTTGTGGTGTCTAGTAGAGTGATTTGTGAGAGTTTGGTTCAATTTGAGGTCAATAAAGTTCGGTACCATTACTGTTCTTGCGCGTTGGATGTTGGGATCCGCGACCATGAAGAATAGTTCGAACTGAGTGAAAATGGGATGGAGAGATAGAGTTTTTGATGAGAGTTATCACCATATTTTTATTTTGATTTTTTAACTAGAAGGAGGAAAGGGCAGTGAAGCTTTTGGTGATTGTAAACGTACAGGTCATAGGTTCATCGACGAAATTTCTAAGAGAAGGTCGAGCTGCTCATTTCGTATAGGATGAGGAAGAGGAGTCGATGGGGAGTATTTTAGTATACCTAGTTTGATTTATTTTGGATTTGTGGTAAGAGAACATTGCGACTTGAATTAAAGAAGTTAAGATGAGCGGGAATGGCATGATTTTGGGGCAGCAGGTTTTCACAGATCGGGGAAGAAGGATAAATACCGGTCTGGGCTTGAATGGGCCAGGTGAGAATGAGGAATTGAGCGAAACAAGATCCGACAGGATCGTATGGACGGACACTATCAAATGGAACTGACTGGGAGTGGGTTGGAGCTTGTTTGAATTTATGGCGAAATAAATTGTTTGATTCAAATCAGACAAATAGTTTATCGTTCTTTAACGATGAACTGCCAAAGTGAGTAAAACTCACCAACTCTGAACAGTTATATTTTTGTAATATATATTTAGAACTGTTTAAAATTGTCTGATTGACTGTGTGTTGACCGTTGGATTGAACTGCTAGTCAGTTAGTTGTATTTGTATATTGATTCTGTTTAACAGAATATATCATATGGAACTGAAAGTGATGTTGATTTTATTGTGTAACATCTGTGGATGTAGGGAAACAGGTTGAAAGAATCCGAATGGATTCCTCAACATTTTATTTTACTGTTTTTCATGTATTATGAAATATGATGTGTTATATAGTCTGTTATGGATTATGTGTGTTGGAATGATATCGATCCTTGGATGTTTGATATGTAAATAAAAGGGAAAATGTTTACAAAACGAATAGAGTTTTATAAAAGGGAAAAATGTTGATAAAACGAATAGAATAGAATAAAGGAATATTATTTGAAAATAAATAGGATATTATAAAGGTGAATATTTAGAAAACAAATAGAATTATAAAAAGGGAATAGTGTTAATCAAATAGTTATTCGATTAGAGTATATCAAGAAGTAGTTAATCGAATATAGTTTATATTCGAAGGAGTTAAATCGAATATAGTTATTCAAAATGAAGTTAAAATAGAATAGAGTTATTCAATTAGAGATATTCAAATAGAGTTAATCAAATAGAGTTAATCGAATAGAGGAAAAGAAATAGAGTTAAGAAAAATTAGAAACTGAATAGAGATTAGTAAATTGAATGGTTTTCTAAGTGTCAATTTGATGTTGGTTTCGGTCTTCAGGGTTTATACTTAGCGAATGGTTCTCTTACTAGTTTACGGTTAGGGACTGATAGTTGTGAAATGATAGTGATATGTAAATAACAATGGAAATGTTTTCTAGTGTTAATAACGTATATTTTCTAAACATAGAAAATAAGGAAATAATGAATACATATATATATATATATATATATATATATATATATATATATGATTGATGTTTGATCGATATAAATTTCCATCTGGAAATAATATCGTCGTTTGCACACCTGTTTTTCTTTGATAGTTAACTCACAGATTATCAATGTTTTGACCATTTTAACGTTGTTAATATGGAGAGACCGGTTGGATTATTATCCAAAGAATGACTCTGTATTGGCATAAGCGTTGCGAATCATATATGCCAAAGACAATTGAAGACGGAGTAAAGTGCAAGGGCTATTGTATAAGTCATAGATAACAGTGCCTAAGATGGATGTACTGTATAGTGCCCTTCGGTTCATCCTGTTCCTGGATGACTTGTATGGACGAATGTCTGACATAGTATTTCCAGAGGATCCAGTATATTGATTTCTTCAACTGTACCAAGAGTGGAACGGAGAAGGAAACTTCTTTTAGCTAACAAAAAATGTATGGTTGAGAACATCAATCGGTGATTTGATGGATTTGACAATGTGGCATTCAAAGTGAATCTGGTGTGATGATAAAGCGTAGCTTATGGCCCCACATCTGGTAAATGACAGAAATCGGGCAGGCAGCATGGTTAAGTCGGTCGCCCCGAAGTAGGGTGTATAATCACCTGATCTAGAATTTTATTTATTTCTAATTTTTTTTTGTCGATACTGTCCCATTTGGGAAACGATTGCGGATCCCAACCGTTGGTGATATACATTCGATACACTCAAGCGAAATGAGTGGTCGGTCATGTGTGGCCGGGTTGCAAGATGTTCTTGTTGAACCCAGTGTATTCCTTTCTAGAGGTACACTAGCAAAAGGTGGTTCCATACCTTGTCGTAGTTGGAAATCCATTACCCAATACGTGCTTGCTGTTTTTGATTGTATATTATATATGTAGAACGTGAGATGAAAGCGTTTCTGCTAGATGATTATTATATCGTGGTTGATAGACATTATTATAATATCAAAAGGTTTTTGATATAAAGATAATTTGGATTCTCATAAGGGAAAAACCCGTTCCGTTATACGGCGTGATCTTATGAGATATCGTTTAATGGCTCAAACTGTTTTTAAACTGTTTTACTCATACCAGTCCCATGAGTTACCCGGAGTTTATTTTGTTTTGTTTTCTCTAAACTCTTGGGAGCCCAATTTTGTACGGGCAGTCAAGTAGTCGGGATTTACAGATATACTGGAAGAACTGGAGCAGGAGGCTTTAGAAATCATATAGCTATAGATTATTTTTGCTGTGTTGTAAGTGTCGTACTCTGATAATGTTATTGTATACTTATACTGATTTTATTTCAAGGATATGTTATCTATTATATGCTATTCATTCCGCTGTGAGATTCGTGTTACTCTGATGTTGTGTCCTTCTTCTTCTTCTATTCTAAGTTTCTATCTTATCTCTCCTCGCCCTCTGTTTTCTTTCTATTAATTTCCTGATTTTCATTTTAATTTGGGGTCGGACTTGTGTTTTTGTTCAGCTCAAATTGGACCGGATTTTTGGGTCATTACAGTTGGTATCAGAGCAAAGGTTTAGTTAATACCTTGGCTCTGTGGCGTGACTCGGTAGAGATAGGGTAAGTAATACCCTAGATTGAGTTTGAGTGTATATATATGAGTGAGCGTATTTGTTATTGATATAAAAATTGTTTTATATTGTGGTGATTTATTGGTTGAGTTGTTTATGAGTTCTGGTCGATCAGTTTGATCCACTGTATCGGTAGGGATTTTGTAAGCACTCGAATACGATGAACCATCATGGTATGTTTTGAAAGAGGGTAAATTAAAATAAGTTTACCCAAGGTATATCTTGATATAGAGAAGATATATATATATATATATATATCAAAATTATAATATAGTGGGTATATTGGTTGTTATTATAATCGAGTAAGATTATAAATTAAATGGCTATGAAAATAACCAATCAGAATTCATATAAATGAAATACGTGAAATCAGACGAGTTAAATTTGAAATTTAAATCAAAAATTGAATTAAAATTCTGGAAAATTGGATAAGTGTTTGTAAATGGATTTGGATTAAAAATAAGGAAAATTTAAGATCCTGGGAGATTTTAAATCGTTTTACAAGCAGTGTGAATTATATTTTAAAATGAATTTCAGAGTGGAAATGTTTAGAAATGGTTTTATAGTATTGAACTCACTTCGATCGCTGGAAAATAGATTCTGATGATGACAGCTGCATCATCAGTGTTAATTTCGAGTTGTAAGTGACGAATTACTACCAGAGATACTGTTTTGAATTTGTTTTGGGGAAAGACGAGTTGTGTTGAATTTCAAAATGGAATTTATAATATATAATTTGAATAGAATTTGATATATAGAATTTGAATAATAGAATTTGATATATAGATTTGAATAATAGAAGTGATATAAAATTTGAATAGAAATTGAATAGAATTAACTAAGTTGAAGAGGAATTAGTTAATCGAGTTTTTAATTTGAAGTTGAACTTTGAAAGGTGAATTGGATTTGTAAATGGATATTCAAAATCGAATATAGAACTTAAATTTGAAATTTGGATTCAAATTAGTTAACAAGCAAGTTAAAATATATTTGAACATGTCATGTTCAAATATAAAAGTTAAATAGGCTAAAGAGTTAATTAACAAATTAATTAACGAATTAAGTTAAAACGATCAGGTATGAAGGTATATAAATAGAATGCTCGATGAAAAGGTATGTATTTAATTCATATATGAGATTTTATGCGCCGTATCGGCTAGCCGCTTGGCTTTTTCTTTTTCTTTTGGATTGGTGAGGGCCATGGGAGGCTATTTGAAATATCTCGATGCTCCTGGTACAAAGGAGGTTATGGCGAATTTTTCCGGGAATTTAAGGAGTTAGAATATTTTTAAGATAATTTGGTTGTTAGAAATCAACGTATCGATATATATATATATATAGAAGTCGATAAGGAAACGAACTTAGAAATAGAATAGTAAAATCAAAAAGGAAGACTAAGAATAAAATCTAGTAAGAATAGAAAGAGGAAGCGTATATGTGTTTAAAAGTGAATAAGTAGTTGTATGGTATTGATTATTCGAGTAAGTAGTCATATCTGTTTTGACATTATAAATGTTATTCAGTCAAGGTCTGAGAGGTAGTTATACCCCCAACTTGATTGATTTCATTATTAACAAATAAATAGTAAGATTTCAGGCTCGAAGATCATTGTTGAATAAGAGTTAGTTGAATGTAGTATTTGGGTTGTCGTAACGATGTTTAACACAACGTCTGTTTTAACCCAAATAAGTGTAAGCTTGGAAATATAATAAAGAATATTTCCTAAGTATAGAAATAAGCGAGATCGGAAAAGAGATAAGTAATTGGAATATTTTCCAATTATAAATAGCATATGTTTTCTAAAGTTTAGAAAATAAAGGAAGGCGATATTCGGAAATGTTTTCCAAATAACATAAAAGGCCAATATGGTTATTGAAAATATTTGGTTAACAAATATTGATAAAGAAATAGAGAAGTGATTTAACTAATGGAATATTAATTAAGGGCTCAACGACATATTCAAAAGGAAAATTTGATTTTTAAAAAGAGTAAACTGTTTAGAAACTCCCAGGGAAAGACTGTCTGAATTAAAAACAAATTTAACAAAAATTTGTGAAAGCAAAATTGAATTAAATTAAAGCCAGTAAAGTGGTAACTGAGGTTGAATTAGAATGATATCAAGACAAATTGGATTGTGAGATTCAAATTTGAAGTGTAATGTGATAATCAATTTAAGAGTTGGGAATCGAGAAGAAACTCGAGTTGAAATGATATTTGGCTCGGATATAAGCGAATGGTTGTGTTGTGGATAAAAGCAGATTGGAATTTGATTGGGATGACCCTTGTATCCACTGAATTGATAACAGGTGGAAAGGATATAATGATATGCCGACAAAAGGTACAAGTTTATATTTCATATGGTATGTGATTTATGAGCCGAATTGGCAAGCCCTTGGCTGTTTGATTTTCTTTTGGGTTGGAGATGGACCAGAGAGGCGAGTTGGAGTTTGACCTATTGACCAGTACAAAGGAGGTGCTGGCGAAATTTTTCGAACAGTTAAGGCATTAGAAAATTTTCAGGATTTTTGGAAATTTTCGTTGATAAGAATTAATTAATATTTAATTGAAATTAAATTGGTTCAGTTGAAACTGAAGTTAAGAAGTGAACAAATATGTTCTAACCAGTCGATAGGGTCGTTCTCTACCTTAGCAATTTCGAGGACGAAATTATTTTAAGTGGGGAAGATTGTAATGACCCGCATTTGCAGAGGTATTATAATTAATTTATTTAATTATATAAATAGTGATATAGTGAATTAAATGGTGGTTTGATTAAATAATGGTGAGTATTCAATTAAAATAATAAATTAAATAATATATTTAATTTTGAAATAATCAGAATTGGCTAAAATGGCGATATGGTGTGAAATGGATCATCTGTGGTATTTAATTAAGTTCAGAATTGAATTAGAATAACGAATATATTATTTGAACGACAGTATGAACGTATAATTATATTATAATAAAAATTGAGCATGAAATGGCGCTGCAGTTCGTAAATTGGCGATTCGACCTTCAACTGAATGTACAAGATTCGTTTTAAGCCGGATGTCTATGAAACAAGAAACGTGTGGAGCTGGTGGAATATATCTTTCTAGTGGAAGAGAAAAATTGAGATTTCATCGTGTAGATTTTGATTTACGTCCAAATCAAATTTTAGAAAAGTCGCTGTGAAATTCCTTTATAATTTATAAAGGAATTATTTATATTTTAAAAAGGAATTTCAATATTAATCTAATATCGGGTTGACCCGGATTTGAAATATCGAGTTATAAATCCCAGTAGAGCTGTATGGTATTCCACTGTGAACATATACGATAATATAAATTTATTTATATTTAATTTAATTATATTTAAATATATTTATATATTTAAATGGGTCATTCAGAGCTTTAAAAATAGCCACTTTTGCAAACGAAGTCAGAATTCAACGAAACAAATTTTGTTGGATCCGCAATGTCAAATACTTGTTAGATTTCCAGTATCATGATTTTTGAAGTCAGTATGTGGCCGTACGGATTTTTAGAGTGAGAAACAGTTAGTATTTTGATGGTTAAAAATACGCGGTGTGAGCAAACAGAGTCGGAATTCGACGAAACCAGTTTCGTTGGGACCGTAATGTCAAACTCTAGCAGTATGTCCAGTTTGGTGATTTTTGAATATCGTGTGTAATCATATGGATTTTTAGAAGGGTAAAACGAATAAAATAAAAAAAAATCCTTACCTAATTGTGATTAAAACCATGGCCATGTGTATCCTTTCTCAACCTCATCCTCCCCTTTATAAACAAAATGAATCCGCCGTCCTCAATTCTCACACAGCAAAAGTATCAGAGAAAAATAAATCCAAAGAATTCAAATAAAAATCCTTAAATCACCAAACATGTATTTTTTAAGTTTGTTCAAGCTGCTCTTCATCCCAACATGTGTTTTGGTGGGTTCGACCAATATTTCTGTCAAACGGAAATCAACCAGAAGTGCTAGGGTTCACAAATTCCGTACATCTAGACTTCAAGGTGGGTATTCGAGGTTTGCTTTGTGGTTGTGGCATCGAGTAGAGTGATTTGTGAGAGTTTGGTTCAATTTGAGGTCAATAAAGTTCGGTATTGTTGCTGTTCTTGCGCGTTGGATGCTTGGAGCCACGACCATGAAGTACAGTTCGAACTGAATGAAAATGGGATGGAGAGATAGAGTTTTTGATGAGGGTTATCACCATATTTTTAGTTTGATTTTTTAACTAGAAGGAGAAAAGGACAGTGAAGCTTTTGGTGATTGTAAACGTACAGGTCACGGGTTCATCGACGTAATTTCTGAGAGAAGGTCGAGCTGCTCATTTCATATAGGATGAGGAAGAGGAGTCGATGAGGAGTATTTTAGTATACCAAGTTTGATTTATTTTGGATTTGTGGTAAGAGAACATTGCGACTTGAATTAAAGAAGTTAAGAGGAGCAGGAATGGCATGATTTTGGGGCAGCAGGTTTTCACAGATCAGAGAAGAATGATAAATACCGGTCTGGGCTTGAATGGGCCAGGTGAGAATGAGGAATTGAGCGAAACAAGATCTGACAGGATCGTATGGACGGACACTATCAAATGGAACTAACTGGGAGAGGATTGGAGCTCGTTTGAATTTATGGCGAGATAAATTGTTTGATTCAAATCAAAAAATTAGTTTATCGTTCTTTAACGATGAACGACCAAAGTGAGTAAAACTCACCAACTCTGAACAGTTATATTTTTGTAACGTATATTTAGAACTATTTAAAATTGTCTGATTGACTGTGTGTTGACCGTTTGATTGAACTGCTAGTCAGTTAGTTGAATTTATATATTGATTCTATTTAACAGAATATATCATATGGAACTGAAAGTGATGTTGATTTTATTGTGTAACATCTCTGGATGCAGGGAAACAGGTTGGAGGAATCAGATTGGATTCCTCAACATTTTATTTTACTGTTTTTCATATATTGTGATATATGATGTGTTTTATAATCTGTTTTGGATTATGTGTGTTGGAATGATATTGATCCTTGGATGTTCTATATGTAAATAAAAGGGAAAATGTTTATAAAACGAATAGAGTTTTATAAAAGGGAAAAATGTTGATAAAACGAATATAATAGAATAAAGGAATATTATTAGAAAATAAATTGGATATTATAAAGGAGAATATTTAGAAAACAAATAGAATTATAAAAAGGGAATAGTGTTAATCAAATAAAGTTGTTGGATTAGAGTATATCAAGAAGTAGTTAATCGAATATAGTTTATGTTCGAAGGAGTTAAATCGAATACAGTTATTCGAAATAAAGTTAAAACAGAATAGAGTTATTCAATTAGAGCTATTCAAATAGAGTTAATCGAATAGAGGAAAAGAAATAGAGTTAAGCACAATTAGAAATTGACTAGAGATTAGTAAATTGAATGGTTTTCTAAGTGTCGATCTGATGTTGGTTTCGGTCTTCGGTGTTTATACTTAGAGAATTGTTCTCTTACTAGTTTACGGTTAGGGACTGATGGTTGTGAAATGATAGTGATATGTTACTAACAATGGAAATATTTTCCAGTGTTAATAACGTATATTTTCTAAACATAGAAAATAAGGAAATAATGAATATATATATATGATTGATGTTTAATCAATATAAATTTCCTTTTGGAAATAATATCATTGTTTGCACACCTGTTTTTCTTTGATAGTTAACTCACAGACTATCAATGTTTTGACCATTTTAACGTTGTTAATATGGAGAGACCGGTTGGATAATTATCCAAAGAACCACTCTGTATTGGCATAAGCGTTGCGAATCATATATGCCAAGGATAATTGAAGACGGAGTAAAGTGCAAGGGCTATTGTATAAGTCTTAGATAACAGTGCCTAAGATGGATGTACTAAATAGTGCCCTTCGGTTCAGCCTGTTCCTGGATGACTTGTATGGACATATGTCTGACAGGGTATTTCCATATGATCACGTATATTGATTTCTCCAACCGTACCAAGATTGGAAGCGGAGAAGGAAACTTCTTTTAGCTAACACATAATGTATGGTTGGGGACGTCAATCGGTGATTTGATGGATTTGACGATGTGGCATTCAAAGTGAATCTGGTGTGATGATAAAGCGTAGCTTCTAGCCTCACATCCGGTAAATGACAGAAATCGGACAGGCAACATGGCTAAGTCGGTCGCTCTGAAGTAGGGTAAATAATAACCTGATCTAGAGTTTCATTTATTTCTAAAAATCTATTGTCGATACTATCCCATTCGGGAAACGGTTGTTGATCCCAACCGTTGGTGATATACATTCGATACACTCAAGCGAAATGAGTGGTCGGTCATGTGTGGCCGGGTTGCAAGATGTTCTTGTTGAACCCAGTGTATTCCTTTCTAGACATACACTAGCGAAAGGTGGTTCCATACCTTGTCATAGTTGGAAATCCATTACCCGATACGTGCTTGTGGTTTTTGATTGTGTACTATATATGTAGAACTTGAGATGAAAGCGTTTTGCTGGATGATTATTATATTGTGGTTGATAGACATTATTATAATATCAAAAGGTTTTTGATATAATGATAATTTGGATTCTCATAAGGGGAAAACCCGTTCCGTTATACGGCGTGGTCTTATGAGATATCTTTTAATGGCTCAAACTGTTTTTAAAATGTTTTACTCATACCAGTCCCATGACTGACCCGGAGTTTATTTTGTTTTGTTTTGCCTAAACTCTTGGGTGCCCAATTTTGTACGGGTAGTCAAGTAGTCGGGATTTACAGATATACTGGAAGAGCTGGAGCAGGAGGCTTCAGAAATCATATAGCTATAGTTTATTTCCATTGTGTTGTAAATGTCGTACTCTGATAATGTTATTGTATAAATATACTTATTTTATTTCAAGGATATGTTATCTATTATATGTTTTTCGTTCCGCTGTGAGATTCGTGTTACTCTGATGTTGTGTTCTTCTTCTTCTTATATTCTAAGTTTCTATCTTATCTTTCCTCACCCTATATTTTCTTTCTATTAATTTCCTGATTTTCAGTTTAATTTGGGGTTGGACTTGTGTTTTTGGTCAGCTCAAATTGGACCGGATTTTTGGGTCATTACAAGGGGTGTCGACCCCATTAAGGGGGTGTCGACCCCTGGGTCGACCCCATAAGGGGGTGTCGACCCATGGGTCGACCCTACAAGGAGGGTGGTCGACACATGGGTCGTCCCCACAAGGATGGGGGTCGACCCCTCTGTTACAGATCTGGGCAAATTCTTTTGGTTGAATGTGGACTCCTTTCTTGACCTAGTTCGTTGGCTAAGGCTATAAATAAGACCCCATTTCTCTTGTTTTTCCATACATAAAACAATGGAGAACTAGATGCTACCCCTTCCCAGATTGAATCAAGTCTTTTCTTCTTCAGCAATCATGCCATTGTTTGCAGATCTAATTCACTATTTAGATCACATCATGCCTGTTCCAATTATGTTTATGGCTAAACCAGATTTGTTAATTAGTTGGCTATCTAATTCATTGGTTAGACCTTATCATGACTGTTATGATGTCCCTATCATGTTAGATTCAGATCGATAGTCACATGTTAATCAGATTTGTTCCTATATACCTATCTGGCCATTATGCCACTATATGTTTATGCCTATTTCTGCCATTATATGTCAAACTTGTTAGTATGATCATTTATGACCTCTTCCCTCTATCTTTTCCCTTTTTATTTTATGTAGCCGGCCTAACTTCGAGCTTAAGCATGCCGCTGAAATATGCGAACGCGCTAAATTGGGAACAAGGGGAAAAATGGTAAAATTAGGCCATAACTTGTAATTGGAAATTTGGGGCATAACTTGAATAAAATATATGAACATGAATTTGCGGCGTAAAATCAACTTGTGGTTAAAGACCTTAATTTGGGGTATATTTTTAATTATGAACATAACTTCGTAAAGGGGCATGAAAACCTATAACGAGGTAGGAATAATTGGTTAACAATTGAAATGCCTAAAAATTGCAGTAATTAGAAACCGTAACCGCGCTGAGACACGAGGTTAGATTACACTTGTGGTGGAAATCTGGCCGGAATAGACTGGCATGTCCAGCGTCCACAAGTGATGAATCTAATGTGAGGGGTTTAAGTGCATTAACACGAGACGCGCTAAGACACGAGGTTAAGTCCGACTTGTGGAAGAAGTCTGCCCAAAACTGACCGGCATATCCAGCATCCACAAGTGATATGCTTAATGTGGGAGGCTCGGTACATTATAACCATAAATGAATATGGTAAGGAAATACATAACCTAGCAGAATCTATAGGGAATGTATTAACATATAATAAGGGTTAAGTGAACTTGTTTGAAACAGTGGGTGGGTTAAGTAAGTCTTGGGTGGGTAGGTAATATATAGATATAGGCCCATAAAACATAACCTGTGGGGTTATGCAATCTTTTACTCTAGTATGGCATAACATGTGGAAAACCTATTGGGGATGCCAGCACAGGGGAAAGCTTGTATCATCTTGTGTGTAGGACCGGTTTCAGTCAATAACCCATAAATAGGTATCAAATGAGTACTCCGAACTAGGTCGGAGCCGGGGCAAGCTTACTGGGATGAATTGTAAGAGATCCAAACGTGGGGTGGTGTGGGCGGCGAAGACTGACGGAGTCATGTGCATGCATGTGTCCGGCAGAGGAGGATAAGACACCGTGACACCTGTAGATATGGTTATGCGCATCCTGAAAATGAAGGGTTTCCACCTTATGGAGTGATAAATCCTACTGTGGGGCCAGCACAGGGTATTTACGGAGTAGGAAGCCGATCGATAAGGGTAGTAGTTAAGGTACATCTAGACTCCAGTATGTTGGACTGTCTGTTGATTGTATGGGGTGAAAACCTCTCACCGGATGTACACCTAAGCCTACCATCTTATACTTGTTGGGGATCATCATCTTGGTAATAAGACACTGGTATTAGATAAAAGAAATCATTAGAGAAGCGTTATTTATTCTATCAAGCTATCCAGTTTACCTTGTCACTGCCTTATATGTTGTTATCTCTCCTATCCACTTTATATGCCTGTCATGGTACTTCTACCTATTTTTATGCTAAAAGTTATCGGACTTGCCAGACTTTATGTCTGACCCATTTTGTTTTCTCTCCTTTCTCTTCCCTCCCAAGGTTCTCAGGGTGGGAATACTCAAGCTTGACCAGGATTCTGCTTTCATTCCTCTTGGAGCTGCTTAGATGTATTACTCAAGCTCTTATCATTTCTACTACGGCTATGGTTTTTTTGGGGAATTATGCTTCTTTTATTATTTAATATGATGTTTTAATTGTAAGACAAAAAATTTAATGATGTACAGGGTTTTTTGTTTTTCAGACATATGATGTAACTATGTTTTGAACTACGATGCTTTATGATAAATAATTTTTTTAATTCCATTGCTATTTTATACCTGTCTTGTAGTGTCTCTGTTTTTGTTTACCTACAACGCTTCACGAAACTTAATGGATTCTCTTAACAAGTGACATTAACGGATGTGCAGCCTCGCACTTGGTATCAGAGCTGAAGGTGTTTTCAAAAAGGTTTTAAAAGAAAGAATTCTCAAAAGAAAATTCGGTTTTGAAAAACATATTCTCCAAAGTCATATGTAATATCTTTCGATCCTTTGTCCGAATCCTTTTCTTTTCAACAAGTTTGGTGAACCTAATATTCCTGATGGCGTAATGATACTAGGCTGGTTCCGTAGGTATCTAGAGGCCACTGTACCTGCCGGTGGTTGAGCTGATGTTCCTCCCCCAGTTACACCCTACGTTCCTCCTCCTTTGCGTGCATATAATTTCTCTAAGATTTGCAAAGATTTCTATGCTTTGGGTGGAAATCCATTCAGAGGAACCAAAAATTTCGTAAAGGCAAGAAATTGGCTTAAAGGGACGGAGGATCTTTTTGGGATTTTCGAAGTGGATGGTCGTAGGAAGATTCGGTTAGCCGCCTGGCTACTGAAAGATAAAGCTTCATTCTGGTGGGAAGTAACGCACGCAGGGCATCCAGTAGAGACTTAGGATGATTTTCAGAAAAGATTTAAAATGAAGTTTCTTTCTCAAGCTGACAAAAGTATGCAAATGGAGAGGTTTCTGGCACTCAAGCAAGTAAGCATGACAGTCAAAGACTATATTAACAAATTTAATCAACTGGCGAGGTTAGGGTTGGAGCTAGTGGATACTCCGCATAAGACAGCATTGCAATTTGCTAGAGGATTGAATGAACCCCTCCACAGGTTACCTATATCTCGCATTCCAATGGGAGCAACTATTGAAAGACTCGTTGATATGGCCTTGGTGCATGAGGAAGACAAAGGTGAAAAGAAAGAAGTTAAGGTTGAGGAAACACAAAATAAGAAGGTATAGCCCAAGAAGGGACAATAGCAACAACAACAAAAGAAAAGAGGAAAGAATGAAAAGGCTAAAGATAATAGGAAGTGTCATAATTGCAGACGCGATGGTCATTTTGTCAAGGACTGCAAAAGTAGGAAGAATGCTTGCTTCAGTTGTGGAGAGGTTGGACATTTTTCTAAGGAATGCCCAAAGAAGCAAGGACAAGGTCAAAGGGCAGGAGCTTCTGGAGGGCAAGTGCATGCTTTCGCGATCAGTGCTCCAGATCGAGGTTGGAAAGTTTCCATGGAAGTTTGATTTCTCTTTCCAATCATCCTATTAGACCTCTTTTTAATTCTGGTGCTTCACATTAATTTATACATAATTCTGTAGTTCAGTCTATGCATCTTAGTACTAGTATGGTAGTGGATCCCGTTGTTGTATCAAACCCCATTGGTAGTTCGGCTCATTTGTCCATGGTTTGTCGGGGTTTGAGAATATCTATGTTATGCATCGAGTTTGAGTGCGATGCATATGTGCTCGGTATTATGGGCTATGGTTTGATTCTAGGGATGGATTGGCTAACCATGTATGGTGCCATTCTACATTGCAAGAATAGGGTCGTAAAACTATCCACTTGCCATGGGAGGATCCTGGAGATTTCTTGTGACCCTAAGGGCTCTGTCATGCTTAGTTTCCTAGAGTCTCTTGATGCATCTATTAATGATTTGCAATCGGTTCCGGTGGTCTATGAATATTCTGATATTTTTGAGGAGGTTCAGGGATTACCTCCGAGGTGCGAGATCGATTTTCATATATACTTGGTAGACAATGCAAAGCCAGTTGCATTACCCGTGCACCATATAGCTCCAAGGGAAAGGAGGGAGCTTAGTAAGCAAGTAGGGGAGCTAATTGAGAAAGGGTTTATTAGGAAAAGCATATCTGAATAGGGTGCTCCGGTAGTATTTGCAACTAAGGCGGATGGCTCGCGTTGCTTATGTGTAGACTATAGAGAGTTGAGCAAACTCACAAAGAAGAATAGTCACCCACTCCTAAGGAAAGATGATTTGTTTGACCAGCTTGTTGATGCATCAGTATTCTCTCAGTTAGACAAGGCCACGGGATTTCATCAGTTGAGGGTGGCCGAGGATAGTAAAGACAAGTCCACTTTTAGAACTCCAGATGGTTTCGTTGAATGGCTTGTTATGCCTTTTGGGTTGATGAATGCACCCGCCTATTTAGTTGATCTGATGAGTAGGGTGTTTCTGGAGTTTCTAAATAAGTTCATAGTGGTCTTTGTTGATGATATCTTGATGTTCTCAAACAGCGAGGAAGAGCATGCCCAACATTTGAGAGAAGTTTTGAAAACTCTGCGTGCGCATCAGCTTAAGGCAAAATTCTCCAAGTTCCATTTTTGGATAAAGAGGTGAGACTTCTAGGGCGTGTGGTCCCTTAAGATGGGATAGCAGTAGATCCCGCAAAGGTAGTTGAAGTTCAATATTGGCAAATTCCTAAGAATGCAACGGAAGTCTGAAGCTTTCTTGGATTGGCAGGCTATTATAAGAAGTTCAATAAGGGCTTCGCAAAGATATCTGCCCCACTCACCAGGCTGACGAAGAAGAATTTGACATTTTCATGGGATATAGATTGTGATGTTGCTTTCCAATGATTGAAGAGGGCTCTGACAACAGCCCTAGTCTTGACCTTGCTCGATGGAAGCAAAGTGTTTATAGAATACACTGATACATGTGGTACATGGCTTGGTGCAGTTCTGATGCAAGAGGAAAAGGTAGCATGTTATGGGGGTAGACAACTAAGAGTTCATGAGAAGATTCACCCTACCCATGATTTAGAGCTAGCTGCCATAATATTCGCACTTAAGAGGTGGCGTTATTATTTTCTTGGAGAGAAGTTCGAGTTGTATACCCATCATAAATCTCTCAAGTACTTGTTCTCACAAAAAGATCTTAATTTAAGGAAACAAAGGTTGATGGAGTTCCTAGCATCTTATGACTTCGAGATTGCTTATACCTCTAGCAAGGGTAATTTAGTTGCAGACGCACTAAGCAGGCAGAGTATGACCTTAAGTCCTTTGTTTGCGGAAATTATATCCTCTTTTGAATTTAGACCCTCCACCGAGGTTTTGCCTGCTTATTTGCATCACCGGAGATAGGAACTACTCTTATGGATCGGATTGGAGCTTTGAAGCAAGAGATTCCACATATTTCAGACATCTTGGATAGGCTTAGTAAAGGGGAGACTTCTAGTCACCTCAGTAGATATTCCATAGAAGATAAAGGATGGTTGCGATGAGATGGGAGGCTTTGTGTTCCCCAAACTGGGAGTTTATTGCAGATAGTCCTAGAGGAAGCTCATCATTCTAAGATGACTATTCATCCAGGTGGTGATAAGATGTATCGGGATATGAAGAGGGTTTTCTTTGGGCCTGGGATGAAGAAAGATGTGGTTGAATCTGTTTCTTAATGTTTGATTTGCTAGCAAGTTAAAGTTGAGAAAAAGAAGCTCGGTGGTTTACTTCATCCTTTAGAGGTCCCACAGTGGAAATGGGTGAGCGTCTCAATGGATTTCATAGATGGTTTACCTAGATCAAAGAAAGGCAACACCAGTATTTAGGTTGTAGTAAACAGACTTACTAAGAGCTCTCACTTCATTTCGGTTAAGAGTAAGAGGATGGCATAATGGTTAGCAACAGTTTACGTTCGAGAGATAGTCCGTCTTCATGAAATCCTTTCGAGCGTCGTAAGTGATCGTGACTCTATTTTCACCGGTGAATTCCGGAGGATCTTGCAAGAAGCATTAGGTACACAGTTATGTTTGAGCACCGCTCATCATCTCAGACCGATGGATAAACAGAAAGGGTGAATAGTGTTCTTGAGGATCTTTTAAGACTGTGTATCCATGACTTCAGAGGGACTTGGGAAGAGAATCTTCCTTTACTAGAGTTCGCCTACAATAACAGTTATAAAGCTAGCATTGGCATGACATCCTTTCAAGCATTGTACGGACGACCCTGTAGATCACCGACTTCTTGGAGGGAATCTTCAGAAAGACTACTACTAGGACCATATATAGTTAGAGAAACATCCAAGAAGATTGATCTTATTAGACGGCGAATGAAGAAACACTACAAGAAAATCTATCTTTAGTTGCTATTTTTGGCAGCGTTCATAGTGTGAATGCATCCAACTCTATTTTTTTTCAATTTTTTTAGTTAATTTTAGAGCCGCCAAAATTTCCCACCTTCGCCGCCAATTAATAAAAACTTGTCATGTTTTTCCTTTCCCTCTGCTTTTTCCATTCTCCCTCTTTCAGCAAAATTTCCCTCCTCTCACTTACAATTCTGGCCTCCTCCCGTTTCATCTTCCATCGCACGCATGCTTGTTTGTCTGCCTGCTTCCAACACGATACCATGTCAATCCACTCCCTTCCACCTCATCGATAGGGATTCCCACCAACTTGTAGATATGCTCCACTCCGCTTTGTTCACAAGCCCTAGATCTACAAATCGAGGTAATTCGCTATTTTTTGGGTATAAATCGCTATTCTTTTTACAAATCAAGGTATCAATGGTTGTTATTTGAGCTATAAATCTCTAGTAATTTTCGTTTTTGTACTCAAATGTCATGCCTAATGTTTTTAATTAAATTTAGAAAAAAAACCCTTTATTTTGTTCAATATGGGTATTATATCTGATAAAACTTGCTTTGACTTGGCAATTGCAGTGGATCTATTTGCAGTTTAAGATCCATTGCTGCGGTTCTGATTTTCTATATTGCTTCAATCAATTCTCAAAAGGTATTCATTTGGATTTGTTTGATCAATTTGATTCAATGTTAAAATTTCTTAATTTTTAATTTGAGAATATAGTTATTCTACATCTTAGGTTCGGGGAAATAAAAATTGTGATAATGGAGGAGAATCATATTAATTTGGATACTACCCTAGGAGTTCAAGCACTGTTGAAGGTACAGTTTTATGGGTTGGGCTGCTAAGTAGACCTACAACAACAGTTGAGCAAGTAAAAGAATTTTTCTACCTTTTCTTCTAGAACAGGGTGAGATTTGTTTTTATGTTTGAATTTCAGTATTCAAAGTTCAAGTGTGCATTTTCTATGACTAAAAGCTTGTTTTGGAACCTGAAAGCGAGGAAGCTTCAGCTGAATGCAGATGAAGATGTTTAAAAGTTAGTCGATCCTCTAAAGTTAAGGAAAAGATTGGAGCTGTTGTAAGTGGTTTTTTGGTCGAGTCTAATGTTATTAAGTGGTATATGTTTAATCTGATTCGATATACTTTTTTTGTTTAGCTTGAGCTATTTATTTTAGCTAGTTAGATTTATAGGAGTGTGCATATGTTTAGTTTGATTTATATTAATGTTTCATTAACATATTCAACTTAAGCAATGTTAATGCAAATTACAGACACAAAGATTTTCTAACTTGGCATGGCAAGATAATTCAAAACACTATTTTACTGATTTCTTGATCAAACAACTCATCCTTCCATGCTGACCTCTTAAGTATATGGGTTTATAGAAGTCTGATTTTTTTTCAGCAGTGTGTTGAAAACTTGAAATACTACCTATTGTAATCAATACTGAAATTGATGTGACGATGGGTTTATTCACACATTTAATGAAAAAATGCAATAATCAATAATTGACTTAATGGATTATCCTGTGCAGATGAGCTAATTTTTAGCTTAGTGAAAGTTTTAAAAATTCAATTCCCTTGCTTATGAGCTTCGTATGAACAAATGGATGAAAATTTGGTTAAAATGGTAATTAATAAGTTAAAACTATTGTAAAAGTTAGGCTAGTTACTTTAATATTCCAAACTATGAATAGAACCTAGATGTGTAGACAACACAGTAAATTGTGGTTATACAAATAATGCTTTACTCACAATTCCATGAAGAAATGAAGATTTATATTTTTCCAATGGAATCAACAAAATATCGAAAGATTAAGACATTGAGTCGTGTTTTAATATATTGAGCTGGCCTTTATCTAAATCTTTGTACTTCAAATGGAATGTTAGTTGTTCATGTTACTATTAATTACAACATGCTTACAATGTGAATCTTTGATGATGTAGATGTAGATCACATGAAAACAAAAGTGCAACATGGCATCAACTATAAGAAAAGTAGCTAAAGAATACAAAATTATGATCCTATTGAACTGTAACAACCAAGATAGATATAATCCAATTTATAGTTCCAGCAACTAAGCTAACTTACAAAACATTGAAAAATGAATGATAGCTTATGTAAGTTTGAGATTATAAGATATTTAAATATAATTTTGCATTTTTGATTTAGAGTAAATGCATGCCATTAATTCACAATCTGAAAATTATGTATGATGCATACACAGATATAATCATACTACTTAAGGACTAAATACCTTTTACGATAGGATCCATTTCTAATATAGAATCATGAATAACTAATCTCTCATTCAAGTTCCCACGCATGAATAAATTACTCTGTGACAGGAACACGTTTCTAATCCAAAAAACATAAACCAATATTTTATATTAATTCACAAACAATAAAACTGCGTTTTTAACAGGCTCATTACACCAAGAGGCGTTTTACCCTACCCAGCCTCAAAGTAGAAGATCAACTGGCTAACGTAGCAAGTCTTGCACACTTAATTTTAGCCAGCACTATCATCTCCAGCTTCTCAAGTTCAAGAATGTACACACAATTCTGTATCGTGCCTGCCAAATATATTCTTATTTTCTACAAGGGAAATCACTACACTTAAATTCACAATGGTCACATAGGTCGATATTTCTGAAACATAATCGGATGTGGCATGAACATCATCATTGGCCTTACCAAAAGCATATAAGGCAGGTGAGGACAAAAACATAATATCAAGGAGCTGACAGGACTAAATGGCAGGATCGAGAGCCTTTAAAGTGCAAGGGAGAACTATTGATTGCCAAACTGTCCTTGGAAGCAGCTCTGGGCAGAGTTGCGAAAGCCACTTGGTATGTTTATATTTTTTAATCTTATATATAGTTCAACTTTACGATCATCAATTAGTAAATTAGTTATGACAGTCAAATGCAAAAAAATTAATTCTTTCTGGTGAAAATAAAAAATGAGATAACCCTTTAGTGGAAGTGAAGAGGTATAACTAATTTCTATCTTTTAATCATTCTCATGTCGCATACGTTTACAACACCAAATATGTTACAATTCCTTTCCTCTGTTTAGAATAAAACGAAATCAAAGAAAGAAGAAAATGGAAAATAAAAAAGAAAATATTTAAATCAAAACTGTAAAATTTAGGATTATGAATATTTTGGTGATTTGTTCAACTAAGTAGCGATGCAGTGAGGAAGTGGTGGACAGTGTGCTGGCATAACATATGTAGACGATTTGTATTTGTGGAGTGTAATTGTTTCAGGTAACAGAGGCAGCGTTCAAATGGTCGGTCTGTTTCTGGTAGGTGATTTGGGGATTACCATGTAAGGTGGTGAATTGGTGATTGTGGGTTCTTTGTGGGGCCTGATTGAACGTATTAGTTATGGTGGGGAAGTATTGTAATTGAAGGCGGTTAGGTTTTCTTGCTGTGCAGGTTGATGAGAGGATGTTTTGAAGTGACTGGTAATGGAGCTTGTCTTCGAGTAGTTATGTGTGTGGTTAGCTAGCTTGTTTGGCATCTATGAGCTTGGATGGTTTTTGGTTTCTAATAAGGCGGGGATGAATAGGCGAGGAGAAGAAGTTTGTAGATAGAGGAGCATGCTGCTGTTAAATGTGGAGGGGCAAGCTACAGTTTTTTTTTTTTGGTGAAATGTAGCTACAACAGAGTATGCAATGGATAGTTTCAGGTGAGGGTCTATTTTTTGGCCGGGGTGGCATTTGGAGATGGTGTATTGAAGCTGTTATATGCAATGGCTACAGACTTGACAGTGGATGGTAGGGGATGAATGGGTTTGCAAGTGAAGCATAGGAGTAGGTGCTCAAGGTACTGTTGACAGATGAATAAATAAAGCATTCATATGTGAGGGAGCTCATAACAATTTATGTTCTCTTATCCAAAAAAATTAATACTACGAAGACAAACAGTTGGAGCTCAGAAAAGGTATTTATTCTTTTTATATACATTTTCTTTTTTGGAGCATGAAATGATACATAGCCTTTTTAAGTCTTGATGCTTAAGGGTAACTGAAATAAGCTTGCTTGAGCTCTTATGTTTTTAGAACGCAAATATATTGGTATATAGCTGACCAATGTTCTCTAAAGATGTTTCCTTTGACATGTTTGCTCAAGTATCAAAAAACTGTGCTTCAACTGTTGTTTACTAGTACACATATCCTTCAACTTTTAGCTCTATCCCCTGTCCCATAAGGAATTTGTAAACTCTTTCCGTCATACTCAGTGGCGTAGCCAGGAAATGGCGCCGGTGAGGTCACAAATGGAGGAAGCGATGGGGGTTCGGGGGCGATAGGCCCCGATTTTTTTTTGAAAGAACGTTGTTCATAGCTAGCTTCATAACACCCTATAATTGAAATAGAAAGAGTCAAAAGGAGCATGTAGGTACAACAAAATCAGTCTACATTCAATCATTCAGGCATATTTTTTTTTTTGAACACAAAGGATATATTGCATAAGAGAAGATTACAAACATTTGAGTTGGCTAAAAATAAAAAACTACAACAATAAATACTTTACAACTAAAAAAGGAAAGCCAACTCAAAAGAGGGAAAAACCACTACAGATTAACACAAGCCACTGGAACGCTCAACACCACAAATATAAGACCCAAAAGAAACAGCGACACATAAAAGATTCCAAGCCCAAAGACCCAACAAGAAGGCTCAGCAAACACAGAAGCTCAATTCAAATGAAAATCAAACTAGTGCTAATTAACTTTACCCAAATCAGTACAAATCAAAATTAGGGTTAGTAAATTTACCCATTTAAATCGCGAGATAAGAAGAAGGAAGGAAGAGGAAGTGGGATGGGAAGAAGACACGGGAAGAGGGCGAAATCCGATGCTGCGGGAGGAGGGTGAAATCATTTGCGCGATTAATGTCTGAAAGGCTGAAGCACGAGCCGCGATAGAGGAAAATGATGAACTGCAGTTTTTTTTTTTTTTTGTAAAATATGAATTTCTGGTGAGGTCACGTGACCTCACCAGCAATAACGTGGCTCCGCCTCTGGTCATACTTCAATTTAGTTGAATCTTTTATATTATTGCTACTAGCTAATAAGCTGTTATGTATGTTTTTGTTGCATTGACATTAGTTTCTCCTTTTGATATTGAATCAGGTTTTCACCCCATTAGTGGAAAAATGGAAGAAGTATGGAAGGGCAATGCGCATTGGAACAAATCATGGAAGTTTATCTGATTGTATAATTAGTTACTACGGTGATTCTCTTAGGGGAATGGTAGTTTATCTTGTTTACATGAGAATTTTGTTTTCCCTATTTAGAATATGATGGTAAAATCTGTACAAATGATCTACAGACAGGTTGAATTAACATTTGAATTTGCAAGGATTTGAATGAAGAAATGGAGCGAGTTCTGAGGGTGGCATTTTATCAATAAGTAGAAGGTGTATGTTGTTGGTTTCCCATTGTTATATTTAAGGTTCTCAGTGGGGTGTAAGAAACTACCTGTGATTAGAAGAGCATGGATTTGATTGAAGAAACTGAGCCTCGTTTGCTTGAGATTTCTGATGCTTGCCCCGCCTTTGAAGCTGATGATTGTCTACGCAAAAGTCTAGTACTATCGGTCAGAGGTGAAGCCAGAGATGGCTTCTCCAGAGATTCATTGCTGCCTGACTCCTGCTTTAAACTTGCAGATTTTAAGACGAAGTTGGTCAGAGATTGATGGAGGTGATCACTTGAAATCAAGTCATCAGAGATTGACGCAGCCTGACTCCTGCTTTAAACAGGTTGAATCAGCATTTGAATTTGCAAGGATTTGAATGAAGAAATGGATTACCTTATTGTTTTTTCAATGAAAGCCAGTAATCCAGTCATCATGGTCCAAGCTTATCGCTTACTAGTGGCTGAAATGTATGTACAAGGTTGGGATTATCCATTGCATCTAGGAGTTACTGAGGCTGGAGAAGGCGAAGATGGAAGAATGAAATCTGCAATTGGAATTGTAACCCTTCTTCAGGTAACATTATTTTCCAATATTAATGCTATATTTAGTAGTTTTCCGAAGAGCTCTGTGCAAGTTGATTCTTGAATCCCTTCTGCTCCCTTATTTGGAATATTTTTATAACAAATGTTTAAAAAAGAAGAGTGCCATTATTTAATTATGCATAATACACATACATTTTGTGTGCGCATGCGCGCATGTGCTCGCATGCGCGTGTGTTAGCATGCATTTTTGCATGTGTTCGGTGCAACTTGACAACGTGTGTGTGCGCATGAGCGTGTGTTTGTGTGCAATCGTGCATGTGTTGGGTGCAACTTGACGAATGCACAAACTTATCATCTTATTGTTGGAATTTAAGAGGAGGAGGATAACTAAATTTTCTTGCAATACTTCTTAGCTTTATTACTACAAATATGACCACCCTTATATATAATAGGCTAGACACCCTTACATACCAATAGACACCAATTGATTAATAGACACAACACTAAACGAAGTGACATGACAATTAAACAAGAGACACAACTCTAGACTCAAAAAACACAACAAATAACGAGAGAACCATAAATTGGGTTTAATTTCCAATATCCTCCCTTAAACCCAATTCTCCAGTAAATTTGAGCTTTTCTTCAAACTTCAAAGCTTCTTAGAATATCTTCGGCTTCGATTGATTTATACCTCACATGTTTTGGTAGAAGTATAGTAATTTGCTTATCGAAACGTCTTCGAATAGCCTGATCCAGCGCATAAGGTGTATTTGTTTCAGCCAAAACAAGAACTTTCTGGTCATTGTTTCCTACACCAGTTGGAGCACATAGAAGCACATTTTCATGTGGCAAGAAACCACTCTCGTACACTCTATTTTGTACTTCATTCAACTGATTCATCCTAGCAAAAGTCGGTCGAGCCCATTCAGGAAGCCCAGTTATTTTTACAAGCTCACTACGCTGGTCAAGTGGTTTAAACATGGATGCTTCCTGGAATGTGATACTTTTCAGATCAAGATGCTGTCTTTTCCCTTTAGCCCATCCATTGCTCCGAGAGTCTCTATTGATAACAACCCTACTCTTTTCTATTTCTCCATCGATGTTACAGGCCTCTATGCCTTGAACGTTTACCGTGAAGCTTTCTTTAGTTTTTTTTTCAATCTCAGCGGCATCTATGACACTCATTTGCATACCAATGGCGCATTTTGCCTTTTTCATATCATCTTGATGCGGTTTCTCTAGGATCTGGTGGGAGTCATGCTTTTCCTCCCCTTCATCCATGTTGAATTCAACAGACATGCCTATGGTGTCCAGTGTCACATTATCTTCATTGACAACTCCTTCACTACTATATACTTCATCATCGTCTCCTTTGTTTTCATCCTCTTCTTCCATTTTTGCCTCATCAACCTGTTCTTCAATGATCATTTTTACTGACTCCTCATCAGCAGCCTCATCTTCTTTATTTTTCATTAGAGCCTCCTTGTTTGCGTACACTTCTTTCAACAATTTCCATGAATCTCTTGCGGATTTTTCTCCAATAATATGGTCGAAAGCTCCTTCATCTACGTTCTCACTCATTGCAGCTTGTGCACAACGATCTTTCCATCTCAACTTTGTGAATGCCTCACTCTCTTTCTCCGTCATATTTTTGACGTCTTTTGGCCATTCGTAGCCATTTTCAATGATCTCCCAAAGCCCTTTGGAGATTTTTTTTTTTTTTTATCACTCTATTCTTCGAAATTTGCTTTTGTGAGAACAAACGACGAGAAAAATAGCATTGCCATAGTTTCAACCTGGCGCTCTGATACCAATTGTTGGAATTTAAGAGGAGGAGGATAAATAAATTTTCTTGCAATACTTCTTAGCTTTATTACTACAAATATGACCACCCTTATATATAATAGGCTAGACACCCTTACATACCAATAGACACCGATTGATTAATAGACACAACACTAAACGAAGTGACATGACACTTAAACAAGAGACACAACTCTAGACTCAAAAAACACAACAAATAACGAGAGAACCATAAATTGGGTTTAATTTCCAATACTTATCTGCATTAAATAGCATTTTAAAATTTGCTTGGCATATAATGATGCATGATACAATTTTATCATGTTTGTTAGTCTATCCAATCCAGAAATTTTTGCCATACGACTCATTAAAACTATCCCATTACGTAGTATACCATTACTTGAGCAAGCATGATTGGGAAGTATAAAATTTACCATCATTTTATTAACTTTGTGACAGGAATGTTGTTTATTTATATATATAGTTATACAGGATGGCCTAGGTGATACAATCAGAGTTTCACTCAATGAACCACCTGGAGAAGAAAATGTTCCCTGCAGAAAATTAGTTAAACTGGGAATGCAAGCTTCTAAATTTCAAAAAGGAGTGGTAAGTTCTTAACTCAAGTTCGTTCACACTATTTGGGTAACGTGTTAGAATAAGAATTAAGAATTAAGAATTAATCGATTATAATTTGTACAGGTTCCTTTTCAAGAGAAGCACAGACGTTATTTCCATTTTCAGAGGAGAATAGGGCAACTTCCTTTACAAAAAGAAGTATGCTTTAACTTTCAACACAAATGATATATATAACTCAATTCTAACTAGAAGTTCTTAATTCATTAGGAGAAGAGGTTTACTACCGGGGAGTTCTGCATAGGGATTGTTCAGTTCTTATGTATGTATCACTTGATAAATTGAAGGTAAGTTTTAAATCAGCCTTGTTCTTTGTTTAAAAAATGTAGCGATAAGAAGAATATTGTTTATAGTTTCGCGCCCCTAAATTTCCATGATAGCTAAATTGTATTGATGATTGTTTTCTGTCAGGCACCAGAACTTCTATACAAGTCCCTTACCGCTAAACTAGCGGTTGGCATGCCATTTAAAGTCTGTGTAGATAGAGTTTTTTTTAATTATAAAATTTAGTAATAGAAAATTTTTAGAATTTTCCGACTACTGAGAATACAGGATTTGGCGATGGTTGATTCAATTTTGCTCAGAGAGCTTCCTTCTTTAGAAGATGTTGATTTTGTGTAAATTTGATCTGTTAATGCTAATGTTAATTTCTTTAGTTCAGTGGCTTTTCATGTGGAAAACAAGTTGGTTAAAATTTTAATCTTTTATTCTAGAGATTGGCTTTAAAATGATTGAACAATGTCAGTATGGAAGTTTTGGTACCTTTATCTGAACAACTTACTAAATCACTTCCTAATGCTATCGCACTAGTAAATCTTAAAGAGCTTTCGACTGGTGCCTAATAGCTTTTGCCTGAAGGTACAACCTTTCAAAATTTATTGGATCATAATGTGTAAAGCATGAAACCATTAAATTTTGGTCCTTTATCCGTCAAAACAAAACTGTGGGTTATCCCAATATTCTTACAGTTTTTTTTATTTGACTTTTTAAATTTTAATTTTATTATTTTTTAATATAAGCACTCGACTAGCTGTGACGCTAATAGGCGATGAACCCTATGAAGATCTCAATGTGCTTAAAGAAGTTAATAATATCATCATGTTACTGCACAATTTGCCATGCGCTGAAGATAAAATAAGCAGGGTTCATGCAGCAAGAAGGTAATATTTTATCATATATTTGTGCGTGTATCACTCACGGATATGTGTGTGTGGTTGTTTTGAAAAAAAAATGCTTGAAATGCTTTAACTTAAATTTTTCCTTTTTTTCCAGGATTTATGAATACTTAGAGGATAAACCTCTGAATTCCCCAGTAATTCATCATTTACAATTTCCTGAAGGGACGGACAAGTAATTTTTAATTTGGGCACTGTATAATGTAATATTGAATTTTTATCCCTACTAAAAATAATTCCCATCTTTTGCATGCAAATACAGAGATGATCCTTTTTTTTAAAACCCAGGAGAACCCGACGGACCGGTAAACTCCTAAGGAGGATACAGTAAAGCCGTTCGCTAATCCAAGAACCCATACCTCCGGGTAAATTTATGTAGGATGAGGAAACGCATGGTAGAAATCGAACCCGCGACTTTTACCAGGAAGTTAGGCCTCCTTTCCACTGCGCCGCACCCGCGGACTACAGAGATGCTCTTGTTATTGAGGCTGGAAGAAATGTTGGTGCTCTTCTAGTTGATGGACTTGGTGGTGGTTTAATGCTTGAGGCTCCTGATTAAGATTTTGACTTTTTGAGAAACACTTCTTTTAATCTACTTCAGGGCTACAGAACGCGCAACAGAAAAACAGTAAGCTATTTGTTACTTGTGTTTTCATCATCCCTTAATGACTTGAGCTTATATATAATATATAATATAATAATAATAAGAGCTGCTAATACTACATCAACATTGTTTACAATGGTATGTTCCAATGATTTCCACTGGGCATTGTTAAATGGACTCCCTTCTTTTTTTCATTTTTTTTGCTGATAAGGAGGGGAAAATTTCGGGGGCATTCCACCTAAAAAATTGTTGTGGGGACTTCAACCAAGTAAAACGGTTTACAGTTTTACCTATCACATACTGCAAATATTAATAGCAGTCCATCGAAAAATGTGAAAAAAAGAATGAGATGATTCCCCAAAAACCAATTTTGGTGAGGTCTAGTGGGAGTCAATCCGATAGTTCCCTGATTTCCTCCACTCATTTCTTTTCTCTCTCCTTCCACCAACTATCTCTTCTTCCACTAATTTACTCTAATATATATCACTAGTGGAAGTCAGGGTGTTATTGGGGCGTTGTTGAATGCTCTCTCGCTCTCTCCCCCCTCTCGCTCTCTCTCTCTCTCTCTCTCTCTCTCTATATATATATATATATATATATATATATAAATATATATATATATATAGGCAAGGGATCGGCAACACCCCAAAAATGAAGCACCCCAAATGCCCTTTGATATCCACCACCGATTTATATTAAAGAAAGTGAGTGAGAAGTGAGAGAAGTAGTGGAAGGAGAGAGAATGATAAATGCTTGGTGGACAATGAGGGGCATTTGGAGTGCTGCACTGTTACGGGTGCCCTCGAACCTGCCTCATATATATATATATATATATGTATATATATATGTATATATATATATATATATATATATATATATATATATATATATATATATATATATATATGAGGCAGATTCAATGGCACCCCAAATAGTGAGCACCCCTTTAGCCTCCCACTTTTCCACTACACATTTCCTCCCTTCCTTCTCTCCCCTTCCACTTATTCTCTCATCTTCCACTCACATTCTTTAATATAAATGAGGGGAGGAAATCAGGAGGCATTTGGGGTGCTCTATTTTTGGGTGCAACCGAATGCTTGTCTATATATATGTATATATATATGTATGTATGAGATAAGATCAAGGAGCCCCCCAAAAATGTAGCACCCCAAATGCCCCCTAATTTCCTTCTCTCATTTATATTAAAGAAAGTTAGTGGGAGGTGAGAGAATGAGTGGAAGGAGAGGGGGTGGAGAAAGGGAGGAAATGTGTGGTGGAAAAGTGGTAAGCTAAAGGGGTGCTCATTATTTAAGGTGCCATTGAACTTGCCCCTATATGTATATATATATATATGTATATGTATATAGGTTCAACAGCACCTTAAAATCCCCTCAACAACAACCAAGTATTTCGCACTCTCTCTCCTTCCACTCATTCTCTCTCATTCCACTAACATATTTAAACATAAATATGTGGCTATTGTTCGAGTGAAAACAAGGGGCTGAAATTCAGGAGGGCTCCTTGATCATTCCCATATATATATATATATATATATATATATATATATATATATATTATTTGGACACCTATGTCAAAATTTATGGTTTAGACTAAAGTACAAACATATCATTCAGTACATCTTTCTCTAACAAAATTAGATAGAAATTTCTAAAATTATGAAATGCCAAAACTGAGATCTTGAACCTTGATAAATTGATTAAAACGGGTAGGCGCATTAAAATGAATTCATTTACGATTCTTTTAATATTTTGTTAAATAAATAAATTGTTTGATTGGAACAGAAATATTTTGATATGTTAAATAATTCATACGACTGAAATAGTTAGAAATAAGTTCATTTTAATTAAACGTTGAATTAACAAATAAATTAGGCGAATGTTGAATCGAATAAAGTTGTCAGTCAACCTGATTGTGACACACATTATGCTATGTTATTGATATTAATATGTGACATACGAATTGGTATATTATATTTTTATGATATTATTCTGGTGGAAATGTTTTGTATATGAAGTGAATTTACTTTAAAAAAATTACAGTTACTAAGAATTTATTATTGAGTCATTATTACAATAGAGCCATTGACAGTTATAACGGTAATATATATTGTCATATTTTGTTTATATGAATGTGCAAAATAAATTTCGTAATTGCAATAGAAGCGTAACAAAATAGATATATACCATTTATGTTCTTGTTTTGGTTTTTTAATTACAACAGAAGTGTAACAAAATAGATATATACCATTTATGTACTTGTTTTGGTTTTTTAATTACAATAGAAGTGTGCTTTAGTCTTTCAATGAGTAACTTTGCATTCTGTTTTAGTTTGTAATTCCTGTTTTAGTTTTTAATTGTTATTGTTGAGGGTTAAACTTATCTTCAGGTAATTAGCTATTTCGGATTGAAGACTATCAACAACAAAGAATTACTAGTATCCAAGCAACGAACATGACTTAATTTTTTTATATGTTGTCATATTTTATTAGTACTATTTGTGTAAACTTGTTTAGTATGTGTCTTATTTTGTCAAAAAAATACTATCTGATTGTTATATATAATATATTTGACTATGTGATTAACGTGTTATTTGAATTATTTGAATATGATGATGATATGGTTGATTAGTTGTTTGTTTGTATCTATTAATTATGTGATTTAATTGTTGATTTGAATATGAAAAACATGATTGATTGGTTGTTTCAATGTTGATATTATACAAGCTTGTTGGAAATGGTATGGTACAACCCAACTTTTAGTAGCGTTTTAAAAATGCTACAAAAACAAATGTAAAGTAATAAAAAATTATATAGTTGCATTTAAAAAACACTACAGATAGCGTTTTGTAAACCATATAGAAAAGCTTTAGTTGCATTTCAAAAATGGAACAATATGATATTTTGGTAGCGTTTACTATAACGCAACAGAAAGTTTCAGACTTTTAGTTGCATGTCGTATCGCAGCGTTCTCTAAAACTCTACTACAAGTTATGGTAGCGTTTTTTCAACGCTACCAAAACCTATTTCTGGTGTTGTGAAAGCTCAGGATATGTAGAAGTCATATGCAGGAAATAGAAGTACTAACATTGAATTTGAGGTGGGAGACATGGTTTTCATTAAGGTGTCACCTTTGAGGAATGTGGTTCGCTTTGGATCTATAGGAAAATTGGCATCAAGATTCGTAGGGCCATTTCCCATAACAGAAAGAACCAAATGGCATATAAAGTAAAGCCACCAGAGAGACGGTCTAGCGTTCATGATGTTTTCCATGTTTCTCATTTGTGGAAGTGTTTGCATGATACTGCAGAAGTAGTTGAGCCAAGTATGTTGAAGGAAGTAGAAGTGGAACGGGAGGTGACGGTTAGGAGATTTCCTACCCGTATTCCTGGATCAGAATTTAAGAATCTACGCAATAGAGAAGTCAAGTTGATGAAGGTTCAGTGGGGAGATAACCCAGAGGATGCAACTTGGGAGACCAAAGACAAGATTCATGCTTCGTACCCTTTTCTTTTCGAGGGTATGTCCTTAATTTTCTTTCCAAATCTTTTATTCATAATTGTTTCTATCATATGAATATGTCCTATTGGTCGAATCTTCGACCTTTAGGCAGGAATCCCATGGATACAAACATATGTTTGAAACATGTTATGTTTGATGGATGAAAGTGTTTGCTAGTGGTTGCTCGTGGACGCATATGCACACACATTAGGCACTAGATCGGCTCAATCACTCTCATACTACATATGGATGTGTCTGCATTTTTCTTCTTTCTATGGATGAAAATGGACGTATCATCATATGGATGTTGCATTTGGATGAATGATTGTGCACACATATAGAACTTACATGTTATAATAGGATTATTTGCATACATGCTGGATTCATGGCACTAACATACATCGCATTAAGGAGGTCGACTGAATCAGTTGACCGCCAGATCTTCACATTAGTACTGGGACATATACACATGCCTTTGCATATGTTCATATAAGCATTAGAAATTTTTAATTACATTGAATGCCTGTGATAGGTGGATGAGTAGATGTTTGTGGATGGTAGGATATACATTCTTCTTAACTTAGAGATTTCGGGAACGAAATTTTTTGAGTTAGGGAGAAAGTAACACCCCGTAATTTTAACAACACTAATGATAAGAAATTAAAGAATAATTAATTTAATATTCATAACTAAAGGAAATGGACTGCACCATTGTGTTTGTCTCGGAATTCTAGCCAAAATAGACACCTGGTTTGTGTAAAACGGACAACGTATGAAGAAGTTATTAACGTTTGAAGTTTGTATACGCACAAGAGAATTATATATACACATAACCAACAAAATCAGTTCAAAAAAGTTCAAAATTTCGGAATTTAGGGGAGCAGGAAAATTCCTGCCTAAGGGATTTGACCCCTGGGTTGAGCACATATGGAGGATGTCGACCCATGGGTCGACGGTCGACCCCCGCGACAGATTTGGGAAGATTCTTCTGGTTGAATGTGGAATCCTTTCTTGACCTGGTTTTTTTGGCTATAGGCTAAAAATAAGACCGTGTTTCTCTTGTTTCTCCACACCTAAAACAATGGAGAACTAGATGCAGCCTCTGCCCAGATTGAATCGGTCTTTTCTTCTTCAGCAATCAATTAGAGTTATTCAAGTTAGAGATCTATTATTCAAGGTCTACAATTCTTCTCCTATTTTTTAGATCCTAACACTGTGAGTCGAAGTTAATTTTAGATCTAAATAATTAAAAGTAAATATTGGCATGACTACAACTTGGATCTATGCCAATGACTATATGAATCATATCAGATCTGCTATAACCGGTTTATTTGAGTTATTCTGACATGATTATGATTTAGATCTAAACCTATACATATTTATCATGTCAGATATGCCATTGTTTGCAGGTCTAAATTCACTGTATAGATCACATCATGCCTGTTCCTATTATGTTTGTGGCTAAATCAGATATGTTGTTAGTTGGTTATCTAATTCATTGGTTAGACCTTATCATGACTGTTATGATGTCCTTATTATGTTAGAATCAGTTCTATTATCACATATTAATCAGATCTGTTCCTACGTACCTATCTTTTCATTATGCCACTATATGTTTATGTCTATTTCTGCCGTTATATGTCAAATTTGTTAGTATGATCATTTCTATCCACTTCCCTCTATCTTTTCGCTTTTTATTTTATATAGCCTGGCTAACTTCGAGCTTAGGCATGTCGCTGAAATATGCAAACGCGTTAAATTGGGAATAAGGGGGAAACGATAAAATTATAGCATATCTTGTAATTGGATTTCGGGGCATAACTTGAATGAAATATATGAACATGAATTTGGGATATAAAATCAACTTGTGTTTAAAGACCTTAATTTGGGTATATGGTTCATTATGAACATAACTTGGGAAAAGGGCATGAAAACCTATAATGACAAAGGAATAATTGTTTAACAATTGAAATGCCTATAATTACAGTAATTAGAAACTTTAACCGCACTTAGATGTGAGGTTGGACTACACTTGTGGTGGAAGTCTGCCTAGAACTGACTAACATATCTAGCAACCACAAGTGGTGAATCTCATGTGAGGGGTCTAATTGCATAAACACGAGACGTGCTAAGGCATGAGGTTAAGTCCTACTTGGGGAAGAAGTCCGCCCGGAACCGACCGGCATATCCAGCATCTACAAGCAATAGGGTTTATGTTGGAGGTCTAGCACATTATAACCGTAAATGAATATGGTAATGAAATACTTAACCGAGTTGAATCCATAGGGATTGTGTGAACATATAATAGGGGTTAAGTAAACTAGTTTGAAACAGTGGGTGAGTTAAGTAAATCTTAGGTGGGTGAGTAATATATAGATATATGCCCACAAAACATAACTTGTGGGGTTATGCAATCTTTTACTCTGGTATGACATAACCTGTGGAAAACCAAGTGGGGATGCAGGCGTAGAGAAAAGCTTGTATCATCTTGTGTGTAGGACCCGTTTTAGTCAGTAACCCATAAATAGGTGTCAAATGAGTACTCCGAACTAGGTCGGAGTCGGTGCACCCTTACTGGGCCGAATTTTAAGAGATCCAAACGTAGGGGACACTGTGGGCGGCGCAGACCGACGGAGTCATGTGCGTGCATGGGTCTAGAAGAGGAGGATAAGGCGCCGCGACACATGTAAATATGGTTGTTTACATCCTATAAATGAAGGGTTGCCACTTTAGGGAGTGATACACCCTACCATGGGGTCGGCACAGGGTATCTACCGAGTAGGGAGCCGATCGATTAGGGTAGTAGTTAGCGTACATCTAGATTCCGCTATGTTGGACTGTCTGTTGATTGTATGGGGTGAAAACCTCTGACCGGAGTACACCTAAGCCTACCATCATATACTTGTTGGGGATCATCATCGTGTTAATAAGACACTAGTATTGGTGTAGAGAAATCATCAGAGAAGTTCTATTTATTCTGTCCAGCTTTCCTATTTACCTTGTCATACTTACCTTATATGTCGTTATCTCTCTTATCCACTTTATATGCCTTTCATGACACTTTTACCTATTTTTATGCTAAAAGTAACTGGACTCGCCGAACTTTATGTCTGACCCATTTGTTTTCTCTCCTTTCTCTTCCGTTCCGCCCCCCTCAAGGTTCTTAGGGTGGGAATACTCAAGTTTGAACATGATTCTCCTTTCACTCCACTTGGAGCTGCTTAGATGTATTGCTCAAGCTCTTATCTTTTCTGCTATGTCTATGTTTTGTTTGGGGAATTATGCTTCGTTTATTATGTACTCTGATGTTTTAAGTAAAAGACAGAAATTTTAATGATGTACTGAGTTTTATGTTTTTTCAGACATAAAATGTGACCATGCTTTGAACTGCGATGCTTTTTGATAATAAAAGTTTTTAATTCCGCTGCTATTTTGTACTTGTCTTGTAATGTTTCTGTTTCTGTTAACCTATAATGCTTCATGAAACTTAATGCATTCTCTTGATGAGTGATATTAAAGGATGTGCGGTGTCACGGGTGCACCTACTCATATTGTCTTAGGAAAGCCAAGTAAAACCATAACATATTTTTTTTTCCTTCATTGCCCAAAGAATGTTGCAAGGAAAAAAGAAATGGAGTATTCCATGGTTCAGGATGATGTCCTCAAATTTTAAGATCAATAGTCGAACTAGAATCATAGGTCATGACAATTTAAAATGTTTATTATGTTCGACTACACCAATAACACTTCTTCCTTTTAAGTAATTCAATATCACATACCTTACTACAGCCTGATAACCATCTATTGTCACTCCTACTTAATTTTTTATGTTTAATTAGGGAGTTGATCTGCTTTCTCCCTACCACCAATCTTTCTGTTCATATGCTATTTTAACATGCCTATTAACTCTTCACCCGTCATTCCTTAATCATAAACACATACACACGACCGAAAACTATTAACAAAAACACTTCAACCCATACACAATTGTACTTAATTTTTGCACATTTCCACTTACATTTCTGCATCATATGATTTGACCAAAAACCAATCTCTCATATCATAAAATTTGCTACTCATACGAACATCTACAAGCCTTCACAACAAGACCGACTTGACATTTTTTCCCTCTTACTCTCGACCCTTAGAATTGTCATATCCCCATGCTTATCACCTCCTCCTTAACCATCACACGTTGAAATCTATAACACACCCGTGTGCGTAGCACGGGTTCCAACCTATTATATATATATAAATATATATATAATATACATACAAACACGCACAAATATACATAAACATTCATCAATACATATAATATCAGACTGGATTACACAAGCAGAAAAAGCGAAATGTGTGCCCACTTATGCTTGCATACAAAGACTTTTTGTTTCCATTAACATATAAACTATTTTTTCATAACATTGAACCGTATTTACTTACTCCATCTCCTAGAAATAATCAGCGTTTTGTAATCGACCACCATAGTTGTAACTATGAATCCTAAACTAACTTTGAGTCTATAACCAAACATCAATAAGAATAAATGCAAATAATAAACAAATTTTTTAAATTCCCCTCCTATTAAACAACAAAGTTATTATGTTCACCGGACATTCTTTCATACTGATTCAAGAAGTTATACATTAGAACTCAGAAATTAGATAGCACAATAGAATTTTCCACATATCGACACTTCCTCAAGCTGTGTTTTCTTGCTTTGAATCACCAAAAGTTGAATATTGAAAGACTTGATGTGGGCTTGACCAAGTATAAATCATAACCATGCACTATGTGGAGAGAATGGAAAAACTATTTGCGGATCGCTTCTAACCATCTAAGTTCCTTGAGTTCAACATGCGTTAAAATTGAACAATTCGAAAAAGATGCAAATCTTCATCAGAAATAGCTCCAGCAAATTTATTATACGTATGAAAAACAAAGAAATAAATTTTAAAACATGAAAGCATACCTATATTCAACCTTTTGATTTTTTTGAATTGTATGCTACAGTAGGCATACCTAGGAAAGTACTAAAATAAAAAAATTTGTGAGGAAAAAGAATCCATTGAAGACAGAAAAAGAAAATTAAAAATGGTTCCGATTACTGAGAAAGAAAGTGGGTTTTTTCCTTCTAGCTAGGAATAAGTGAATTAGTTTTTCACACACAGATGAAAAGTGGATTTCAGAGTGCATTAAATAAATATTTTGAGTTAATTAAGAAGTGTCATGTGTTTTTTAGGGAAAAGTATGAACAGTAATGCATGAAATAATGTAATAATTCTAGTACTATGTGTAGATCACTTAATGGACATGTGACAACCTGGAAGAACGGATTTCGAAGCTCGACATTCGATGCAACTTGAGCATCAAATGGCGGATATTCAAATGCCGAAATCTGCGTCGCGTTTGGGTATACAACACATAAGAACTGAACCGAAGAAATTTTGCATAAATATCACCACAATATTACTTCAGAGTACAACACATATCAGAGTATAATCCGTATTCTAGTACAATAGAAATACATACATAGCACAAAATGTAAAACTCTCGGCGTAAGACTAAAAAATGATTCAGAGTATAGCTCCATCCAAAATCCAGAGTTCTGCTCCAAAATGACTCCAAAGCTAAATCTATAAAACCTAAAGTACCAAGCTACCCATATGGGAAATATAGACATGAAGGGTTTAGGTGAAAGAACAGTAACCTTCAGGTCAGTCATGGGACTAGCATGAGAAGAAAAACAGTTATACCTTTATTTCAAAGTTTGGAAAATCATAGGACCACGCCATATAATGCGGAACAGGTTTCCCCTAGTGAATAGCAGTCATAAAAACTCGCAATGTTTGTTTCAAAATGAAGCTAGCATAAGGCCTCTCGGCACATGTGAAACGCATACATTGGAAAGGTTTCTCCTTATGATAGACAAACATGTTTGATACGCGAAATTCATTTGATATTATTATTAGTGTCTAAATGTGAAAATCATTTTCGAAAATAAATGCATAAATCCAAAACGGCATAGGTACCATATATTATGTCGCCATATAGGTTTACAACTAAAACTGTACAAACTTGTAGTGAAGAATGAATTTCCAAAAATGACCCCAGTTAAGGAACTTCCTTACCGATGTGAACACCTCTAGAGGGATGCCACGAGAACAGTCACATAATTAGTTCTCTGCCAGTACAAGACCGGGATCTCCCTTAACTGGATCACTCCAGAACATGTTAATCCTGGTTGTTAACAACCTTAAAAATCAGACTTCCACAACATCAACAACCACATTTGGTAGAAGGCACCACATAAGTAATACCTGACTTCCATACTGTGGTACACTTTTTTATCTAGAAGGAGATGACACACCCATATCCTTGTCGCATCTTTCCTATTTCGACGAGGGCATGAGGCTTGTCGAAGTCTCGTTAGACAAAGATGCGCTCTCTAAGCCATGCTTTGATCATAATAGCAAATCACTTACCACGCTACATTGTCATTTCATAACATATAATCGATAATCAATTACCACATCACCTTTGAGCTCATATGTCTCAAAGAAGGGTGTTAAGCTAAAAGAATGAATTCTCGTCCACCGACAAAAATATGTTTATCAAAAATCAAACAAATTATACAAAACACAATGTTAGACGTACATCTATACAAGTCCGTTCTAGGTCTGAATGAAACCGAATGCACCTTACTCCTCGTCTAATGAAGGAGAGATGGCCTTGCAATACGGAAATTCTCCAAATATGTGATGTGCTTCCACTATAAAAATCTCAATACTAGAGCAACCTAGTGAAGAGAAAATCTGAAGGCAATCCTTTCGATGTGAAGAACCTCTGACTTTAACATCATCTTCAGTATCTTCCATTACATCTTATTGTTATTTGGAATGGTCTTCGGATAAAAGTTTGAACCCGGTCTTTCTAAATAACAACCGCTCTTTTAAAGCTATATGAAAATATATGTTTTCTAAGTCTCTTTTCTGTTTTGATTAGTTAAATAAAATTTTATCATGGAAATCATTCATTTCATGATTCCTTTTTCAAAACGTATCTTTTTAAATCAAAGAAAGTAAAAATCATTATTAGAATTCATTAGTTCTCCCATTCCTTTTTGTTTCCAAAACAAGATCATTGACCATTTCTTTATTAACTTTCTAAAAGATCTTAATTCCTTTCATAACCCTCCCTTTAAAACTTATCTAGTTAAACCAAAGAAAATATAGATTCAAAACCTTAATTGTTAGGGAACGCGGAATGCGAATCTTAAGGAAAAACTAACACTATAGGGGACGTATAGTGTTTTCAAGGAATTTACGAAAATCTAAAACTTATATGATCTACTATACTAATCAAAAACCACAGAATTAATTACAGACGTAGTATCAATCACAAAAATAGAAATAAACAAAAATAAAATGCAAAAAAGGGAAGAACACACCAGATTTTACACTGGTTTGGATTGATCCAACGTCCATTCCCACGCAATGCTGGATTGCGCTGAGTTTTATTACTGGATCCAAATCTAAGTATAATTCCCTTGATTTCACGGTTACAAGGTTAACACTGATTCCACACCCTTGATTTCACAGCTGCAAGTTTCACACTGATTCAACACCCTTGATTTCTAGGCTACAGGGTTCACACCATTTCCTTTCCTTGATTTCAAGGCTAGAAGAAACACATCATTTCCTAAACAATCCCAAATGATTACAACTGCCCTATACCTCTTCAATTGCACTTCAAGTCAGAGAGTAACGAATAGACAGTGAGAAAAGAAGAAGTTTTATGTATTTAGAATAGAATTCGGCAGTGTATAAGTGTTGAAATCGTAAAATTTTGAAATTATAATGGAGGAATGAAAAGAAGTGAAGATGCAGAAGAAGAATAGTAAAAAATTCGAAATCAACCCCTATTTATAAGATATAAAAGGTTCCAATGCTTCTAGATCGTTACAGATATTGATAAAACACTTCCTTTGAAATTTGAAAATGTGATAGTTATATGCCGACATCCCTCCTTTGCACATCGATATATATATTAAAAATATTTTTTTAAAACTATTTTTCAAATGCTTAATAATATATATCATTCTGGAAATTATTGAATTAAAACATAATGATATAAATCAGTATTATAAAGTAGAAAATCTTTTGAAAACATAAATACAAATTATATAAACATATTAATAAAATTATAAAGTTTAAAACTAAATACAAAATTATACAAGTATATAACTATACAAATATATATAAACTTATAAAATTTAAAACTTAAATTTGAAATAAAAAATAGGATAGAAAAACTTGTTAAACTTAGAATTTGAATTTAGGAAAACAATAATTTAAATTTGAAAATCAGAATTGGAATTTGAACTTGGAGTGTTATTCAGAGTCTTACATATAAACTACACTCTACTATATTTACCTTGAATTCTTGATATCATGATTACTCATGAGTATTAAATCTTCTCTAAATTCTGAATCTCTAAAACTCTAAATCTATATAGTCATTATTGTTAACTAGTGCGGGGCCCGTGCTACGCACACCGGTCTGAGCATGCAGGACGTATTTGTGTACTATTGAAATTTATAATTTTATTTTTTTGTTGTATCATTTTACTAGTTAGCATTAAACTTTAGCATTTTACTTTAGAATAGTTTTTAATTCTACTGTAAAGAAATTGATTTGATGTCTGAAATTAACGGCAATACTTTATTTTTCTTGTTTTTTATTTATCAAAGAATATATCAATTTTCAAATTAAATATAGTATATGGATATTAAAGTAATACTGCGTTCTTTTGTACAAAAAGATTTTAAAAAAAGGCCATAAAATGCTTTGTTGTTGAAAAACAATCATAACGGCCATTAGCATTCTCATTGTTTTTTCTAAACCGAAAAGAACTCAGATAATTTGAGATGCTATAAATTTAAGTTTTTTAGCAATAGAAAATAATGAACCATATAACCAATGTATAATTGTAACTAAACTAAGCTGCACACTTACATGATGTTTATATAATCATTCTACTATATACACCAGGGAAAGTTGTAGCTATGCGTGCATTTGATTGCATATAGTATATTTAGACCATTGACCATCATAGAAAGGGTTCGTAACAACGAAATGGAGATGTTTTTAGCAAAATTCATGCATAGTCCAGATTCATGAGTTTACAACAGACAATATACATAAAAAAAAGCGCAAGATACAAAGAAATTGATAAAAATAATTTGACTTTGAAGTTTTCGAAATAAGTAGACAATATGTTGTAGCAAATTCATGCACCAAACGTCCATTACCACAATGCTCAAACAACATCAATTTCAGAAATCTGTTTATATATTTTACATATGAGTTTGACCCCAAACACCCTACCAAGCTTGGTAATTATTTTCTGATTTGGGATGGCCCTCAAAGTGCGGATTTTAATATTGACCGAGGCTTTCCATTGGTGACTTGTGCAAGTTTTATCTGAGCTAGTAAGCTTTTTATCCATATGAGTCTCCATTATGCTTCTCTTCAGCTCAGCAGGGACCCTTCCAGGAAAAAGATTTTCAGTTTTCACTGCAAGCTTCCTCACTTCCAAAGCCGTGCCTCTATATGCATGGTACCAACGATAACCTTTTAATGAATTTCAGTGCCCATGCTGCTACGCCTAGTAGCACTGACCATTTCATCATTTTTCCAGTAATGTTGGGTGCTTTCTTGTTGATCACAACTGCATTCCAACCTTGGAAGATGGGTCTGGTCCCTAGTATTTTTCATATTTTATTTGCAGTGACATCAACTAAGAATTTGGGTAGCAAATGGAGTATCTAAGAATAACTGTATATTTTTAAATTTTGGTTCAATTTTATTGGTTTTTCGAAATATTACTACATCACAGTACAACTCTACCTAACTCTTTTAGAAGTAACTACCTCAGTAAGACATTACTAAAAATATTAAAATAATACATAAACATTGTTAACTAATCATCCTCACTGAATTCCATGTTTGATCCTTGTCAATAACCCAGATCTTCAAGTACATGTCCAAAAACAGTTTCCAATGGCAATACTCTTAAATCCCATAATAACCCAGTTGACGGCTTTTATTTTAGTTTATAGAATGAATAAAACTTGCCCACTATTTCTCAAAACGCACGTACCTCATCTTCCAACCGCTAGTCACGTAATTGAAGGAATGTATCAGAAGTGCAACTTAGTCTTCATCGAATCTGACCTCTGCAGTCCATTCCAGCCAAATTTCAGAAACCATAAGAGACACCATTTTTCTCTATATATTCTGAAATCAAATTGTCGCCAAAATGTGTTTTTCTCTATGCCCTGCATTTTTTAATGAATTTCATCATATCTGACTAGGCATCAAACTACATGCTTATTTGTTTAGCCTAAATTTTTTTGTTTGGGAGCTTACATTTAGAAGTATGCTAGAAGGCCTAAAAATTTCAGGCTAAATAAGTGCAGATACTGGTGGAATTCACAAGGGTCCTTGATCAATAAACAACGTCCATTGAATTAGCTCTGGGTGGATTTTCCTTCTCCACTTTTGGTCCTAATAGCTTTGTTTGATATTAAATGAAAATCGTTTCAACTTTAATGCTAGAATAGAACTCTATGAATACGGGTTTTCATCTGCACTATCCATAAAATTCCATCTCGCCTTTATCTTTGAGAACTTTCTTTTAACCAGGTTCAGTTTGTGGCATAACCTGTGGCATCAAAAGGATTGAAAATAATAACATAATTATTCAAAACATAGCATCTTAATCAGAAACCTTGCATTGTTACATGATTATTCATTTTGTACTACACAGAAAATATCTGCAACGAATATTGTCGGATAAAAATATGTTACAACAAAAAATGTTTCATGCCGAACAACACTAATAAACTTACTTTCTGAAGTGCCATTGGCATTATAGTTTGGTTACATAAGCTAGCTCATCTAGCTATTTAGAAAGTAGATCTATTAAAATCAAAATAATGAACCTGTTAGATAAAATAACTATAGCAGCTTTAAACATATTTGAGGAGCATATAACAATTTACTTTAGTTTACGGAATCCAAATTATCACCCTAGTAGAATCAATCTATCGAGAAGCTCCTATAGCTTTTGTACCAAAAGCCTGATATAACTGAATAGTCGAGTGCGAGATTCACTTGTTCGACTTATGCACGTGTGGGCACGCATACATGCACACAAACACACATGGAAATACAATGTACATGCACATGCAGGCGGAGTCTCCCGTGTGTGTGTGCATGCATGTATGTACATGCATGTGTTTAGGGAAGGAATCATGATGACTTCATATATATATATATATATATATATATATATATATATATATGCATTTATGTATGTATGCATGTGTGTGTATATATATAGGGAAAGTCTATTTAGACACAATTGATTACACAATGCATCCCCACCATTGGATTACACCATGATTTCCACCTCTCCACATAAAGACAAAATGATCCAACGATTAGTACTTCGTGTTTCTTAATTTGTGTTAGATTTTGTGTTTAACTAGTCGATCCCATTTATATAAATATAAACAAACATATACATACGTACATGTGTGCTTCACTGCCGATTAGCAAAATCATCCATACAAATTATGGAATTATTCTGAAACATTAATTACCATTAATATTACAACTCATATTTTGAGTAAAATAAACCATTTTTTAAATTTGTGCTGATTTGCAATTTTGAAGTATTTCTAAAAAACAGTACAAAAATGTCGGCGTACATGATTTTGCTAATAAATATGATATTTATACAGAAACTCACTTTGATTTAGAATTCTATTCAAAATAAATTTTATTTCCAATAAGTAGATAGGGGAAATTTGACCAGGATTCACTATTAATCGTCTGTAGAGACAAAAGGTGGAGTTGCAGAACTTGCCCAAATTTTTTTTCTAGAAGAATATAACTTCCATCACATACCTTTGATTCTTTAGCACCTAAACATGTTCGGACGTAATTAGGTTATTGCCAAGTTGAGTCATACACACACATGCACGTATATGCATACATGAACGTAAAAGTTTGTGTATGCACTTGAAGTCTAATTTCTTGATGCGTCAAAAATTTGATAGTAATCTGGAATGCACAAAGTGCGTATCAATGTAAACAGGTTATTTATTGAAGCAATCCTCAGTTACAAAAAAGGCAAAAGTTAAATACATTGAAGTTATGCATCCTAGAAACTTATCTATCCATTTATTTCTATATTAAAAACACTAATTATAGTCCATAAATGATTTACAAATCGAGCAAAAGAAGGGTACATTTAAATTCATCTGCAATCATTAAAATTTTTCGAAGCATATTCATTAGTGTACTTGAAACACCCCACCTCTGCTAAGGTCACTCACAAAAGGAATGCCTTAATTTCGGTGGATCATTATAGGTAAAAGACGCAGATAAATTACAAGACAGACAATAAAATCAGCGGCAAGTAAATAAAACTTTATTTCATTGATAAACAACTTGTACAAAGATTGTTTTACAATACCAAAGTATCATGTCTTGCTTACAAAAATAAAGAAGCATAAAATGATTTCCCCAAATAAAGCATGAGCCAGCCGTTGCTGTAGAAGAGAGAGTCCAAGGCAACACGTCAAAGAGTCTTCAAGCTTGGAAAGAGTAACGGTCCAAACAAACCTGAGCTATTCCCTCCCTGACTACCTAGGGGGAAACGGAAGAAAAGAGGCGAAAGCCAAACAAGGCCAGACATAAAGTCTGGTAAGTCCAGTGATTCTTTGTATTTAAATGAGAAAAAGGTTCATGACATGAATAAACTAAATTTAAGACTAAACCATAGTAACAAGATAATATGGGATAAGCATGGGATATTGCAAGATAAACTGAATGTACCGATAAACTGAATGTACTGATAAACTGAATGCGCTTCTACTGCTTCTCTGCTTCGCAACTACCCTATTTATACTGATTTTTATATCTCTGCACTACCTAACTGGTGTCCAAAGTAGTAATCTATGATCATATGATAACGCGATCCCAATCCCCGTATTTGCGGTTGCCTTCAGGTGTGCTTCTATAATGGGGATTTCGTTTATTACCTAGGTCTAATCTAGGGTTTACTATCGAGTGCTTACTAGATTCAACTAGGGTTTATGCTACCCAGGGCCACTGGGGTTTATGCTACATATTGAACGCCTCTCGGATTCAGGGTTTACGCGACCTAGGTCCAAATAAGGATTATGCTACCTACTTGTATTAATTTTTCATGTGTCTGTGTCAGTCGGCCCCCTCTTGCGTGTAGATACTCTGTGCTGGCCCCACCATAAGGTGTATCAAGCCTTATGATAGCGACCCGACACGATTCAAGATGCACAGTTTATAACTACTGGTATCTAGTGCCTGCTTTTTCCACTTCGGAGTACGTGCATGCCCGTAAACCATCGGAACCTACACTATCGTACCCCCTACCACTATTTTGACCTCTTATAATTAGCCCAATAATCGTGCCCCACCCTGCCTAGTTTCAGGGTACCATGATACATATATGTGGGTTACTGCTGAAATTGGTCCCCATTACTAGGGTTTCCTGCTGGTTAAGTTCGTAGGCCTATATATACAAATATTACCCACCTACACGAGACGTACTTAACCCTCCCACTGATTCTAGCATGTTTTCTTAATGGTTAAGTTTTGTGGGCCTACATTTACTAATATTACCCACCTACCCGACGTGTACTTAACCTTCCCATAGATTCAAGCATGTTTACTTAATGGTTAAGTTTTGTGGGCCTATGTTTACTAATATTACCCACCTACCCAACGTGTACCTAGGCTCCTACTCGTCAAGTCGTGTTGGTTAAGTGGTTCTTGTTAACTTAACCTATCTTGCTTATCAAGTTGGATTGGTTAAGTGTGATTTATTAACTTAACCCCGTTCATTCATCAGGTTATATTGGTTAGGTATTTCCCATTTAACTAAACCTCATTCGTTCATCAAGTTATATTGGTCAAGTTTCAATAATCAATTCAGGTTAACTCAACCCACCAACTCGTCACGTCATGTTGGTTAAGTTATTCCTTTTAGTGTTAACTTGACCCTACCTCAAACCATGTTATATTGGTTAAGTGTTGCCTTCTCATGTTAACTTAACCCTTCACATACATCGTGTTATATAATTGGCTAAGTGTTTTCCTCTTGTATTACCTAACCCCACCACATGTCATTATATATTGGTTAAATGTTACTTCAGTTAACTTAACCTATCATTTGCTTAATTAACATGTTGCAACGGTTAAGTGTTCTAAATTTACTTAACCTCACCCACTTGCTTAGTTAACATGTTATTACAGTTAAGTGTTTCCTTAATTACTTAACCTCAACATTTCAAGCTTGATTTATTCATGAGCCTTAATTAATTAAAGCACCATCCACTCACATTAGACAGATATTGTTGTGGTTACTGGATGTGCCGGTCGGTTCCGTGCAGGTTTACACCACAACTCTGTCTAACCCCGGGTTCTTATTGGGCTCAATGCCTTAACATCTCACATTAGATAGGTATTATTGTGGTTATTGGACAGCCGGGTGGGTCTGAGCAGTTTTACACCACAACTCAATCTAACCTCGGGTTAGGAATATTCATATTTTCTACAATGTACACATGTTTAGGACAAATTCTATATGTAAATTATTCCTAATTTACTTATGCCATGATTACTCTTTTAATGTACATTATAAACATTATTATTATGGCCCACTTTCCCTCTAAATCATGTTTATACTTTTTGGTATGTAAATTATACAAATTAAGTGTCACTAAACATGATTATGCTAAACGTGACAATTACAAGTAATTTCAAATTATAAATTAGAATAGGCTATAGCCCACCTTCCCAAACTCGCCATAATAGTCATGCCCAAAATCACTATGTCATATATTTTGCGTTCCACATCTATATTTAATATTCCTATTTACATTTTACACCCAATCTAGATTAAATATCCAAATTTACAGTTCGTGTTAAAACTAAATTTTGATATTCTAGTTACAGTTTATGCCCAAAACTTGGTTTGCATGCCAATTACATACTTTGTGGCCAATTAACAATTTACCATTTACGCTCAAGTCTAATATGAATGTAAATTATTTACTATTATAGCCAATTCAGATTATGCCAACATATTTATTATGCCAAATTAACTTAATTAAGCTATGCCCAAATTCCTGCACCGTAATCGTACGTATGACATGATTTCACAAGTTTCTAAGTAATCATGAAATGAAGCTGACCAAAGGAATAGGGGATAAGCACGAGAAGTGACATGAAAGAAAAGTCATGCAAAAATGAAACAAATACAAAAATAATGGTTCCAGTAGGCTATACGTACATAACAGTGAATAGGAATAAACTAGACAAGTTGCACCCTAAATATGAGATCCAACATAATCAAGGGAGACATAGGTGATTTGATCCAACATAATGCCAGTTTGGTGTACAATCATGATTTGTAACTATAGCGTTATGGGCATAAGCAACTAACCATAATAGTCATAGGCAATTAACCACAATAGTCCTTGGCAATTAACCACAATAGTCTTAGGCATGGTCATAGGTGGTAGTCTCATAGTTATGAATCATAATCATCGGCAATGTTCGTAGTCATAGGCAATAGTCTTATGTTCGTAGTCATAGGCAATAGTCTTATGTTCATAGTCATAGGCATTAGTCTTATGTTCATAGTCATAGGCATGGGCAAAAGTCCCATAGTCATAGTCTTTGTCAATTAGCCACAATATGTTCTAGGCCACAATCGAGAATTAGATCCAAAGGCCTAGACAAAGTTAGATTTGATATAAGCATGAATCAAGGATAATTAAATTGCCAATAGGCACAGTTCTATATTTTAATTTATTACATTGACGAGTCCAATTACATGTTCAAATCTAAGGAATAACCGAACTTACTGTGATCAGTTTAGAAAAGGTGATTTGCTATGATTTTCGTGGCGTTGCTCGAAGCCGTTGAATTAGCCTTTGATTCCTTTCTTGAAGCTTTAACTTGATTTAAATCTCTTCTTGAAAAACTTCAACAGCATAACCTCGTCTTAGATTTATATATTATTTTATTTTAATTAGAATTAGAGCAGGGTACAAATGTAGAGAAGTTGTGAGGAGAAAATATGAGGCCTAGGGGTGCTTTTATAGCTGTTAGATCAATTTATAGGGCCAAAATCGCATCTAGGTTCGGAAATGTGAATTCTGCCTAGATCTGGGGGTAGGTCGACCCCCAGGTCGACCTCCCTCTGGGTAGGTCGACCTCCCTTGAGGTAGGTCGACCTCTAGGTCGACCTGCCTGGGCGGGAATTTCCACCCCAGCCCAGTTCTGGGATTTTTGAATTTCTGAGCTGGTTCTGAATTTTTGCTGAAACTTCTGAATGTCATACCTCCTTCATACGAAGTCCGATTTACGCAAACTCGGATCTATCTCAAGTAGAATTTCGAGACGAACGCAATGGCGTAACCCATTTCCCTTAATTCTTCTTCTAAAAATTATTTATACTTTAATTTATGAAACTTAATGTTACAGAATTACGGGATGTTATATTACTCTTTGCAGCCCGAAATTAGAACATGATGTTGCAGTTTGTCAATGGGAACGCTGAAACTTAGAATATCTATTAGCAATAAACTTGGTTTTAAGGAAACATTTAATTCATTAACGGAAATGGTTATTAGTGAATTAATGTTTGTATTTAGAGAAGGACAAAATAAATTGTTTATCCCTAATTGGTACATCAAATCTCCATAAGATATCCATAACAATCATTGTAGAGCTTAGACATGCATGAACAATCCAAGATGCTCGGGCCGTTCTGAGCATATCGACAAGAAGGAACACACAACACCAAAACTAATAAGTCGCATATCGATCATACAGCTTGATTCGACTACACCAAAGGATAATACGGTCCAGGCAAGCTTAAGAGATTTGTACTTTGAAGTAAGGATCGCCCACTTAAATGTCCAAGAGCGTAACGAACGAGCAGAGCTCAGAGGACTGATCGTTTATGACCAAGAATAGCAGTAGTTAATATCAGGGAACATAAGAATTTAAAGAAAGGTCGTACATGTACCCCATGCAACATTCATAGACTGCGACCTCGGACTCTCGCCCATCCATCATCAAATACAAATGCTCCAACCAGACAATTACAGAAGGCTTAGCATGATCCGGTCGGCTGTTCCTACGCGGACCAGATCTCTTTGACAAGACATGACCTATGCACCCATTGCCAGTCTTCCCATTCAATTTGCAATAACTCGTTCTTACACAACCACTCGCACCGATGAGGTCGCTCACGTAGGGTAGTTGAAAACAACTGTCACAAGTTGGTTACAACTAAGCAGGGGCATTGTTTATCCTTAAAGAGCCACATACATATTGGTCTATTAAATATGCGTTAGCATTATGGGTCCAACATCTTTAGACTTTGTCTTACAGAAAGCTTTCAAGTGCACTCAAACGGTCTATGAAGGGTCTTTACCAGTCACACATGACACAATAACAGCAAGACTCGGCCATCCAGGAAGGGTCCAAGTTATCTGGAATCACACACACGCTTTGTGTCCATTGACAGATTAAAGCCCTAACTGCTCGCTCCTTAACCTATTATTACTATTCTAACTAGGCTCTTCCCGCCAATAATAGAGATTGGTCGCCCATTCGTCTATAATTAAATATGTCCACTTTAACCAACCCGCTCGTATGCCTAGAATCGCTCGTATAGATTATTCGAACCGAAAGTAGTCGCTTACACTCAGAAAGTCGTTCGCTCCTGTAAAGTCACTCATACTGGAGAACCAGAAAAGGTTACTGACAGCTGGCTACAACGAGGTAGTAGCATTTTAGCAATTAATGGGATAACCGACTCGTATGGATTCTAGTTCAAACTTTCATGAGGGCTCAACTATAAATAGGCAAGAGCTGCTACTAAAGGAGGGGAACCTTCGGCCACCACGAAGTGCTAGTAAATTCCATCCTAGGCCATTCCTAAACAATTTTCAGCCGTGATTATCATCATCATATGAAAAGCCTTCATCCATTCAGCCAAGGCCCCCGTTCAAATATGATAATTGTGAAGGCTCCAAGACATCCTCCTCCTTCATCATGATCATCATCACCATCCAAAAATCCATCATTAATTCAGCTATGGCGTCCATTAAATTCTGATAAGTGTGAAGGATCCAAGACATCCTCCTCCTCCGTCGCCTGTCCGTCCTTCTTCATTACTTATCCTGCCATTCCCCTATAGAATCTTGTGAATCTAAGCAGAATTTGTATGTAAATTGAAGATTATTGAATGGATAAACGGATGTATAAAGAACAAGGGCTGATATGTCTTGTAATCATCATCATGATAATGCAAACTCTATTCACAGTGGATGTAGGCCTAACACAAGGCTGAGCCACTCTAAAACCTCGTCTCCGTTTTGTTTCCTTTGCATTTTTTACTTTAAATTATTTTCGAGTGCAGCTCCACTTATTTTCTAACCATATTGGTGAAGTACATTCATTATACCCTTGGTGTTTGAAACATTTTTGGTGAAAACATTTGGCGCCCACCATGGGGTCGTATTTACATCTTCCTTGTTGAAGTATGCCGAGATTCCCGGAAAGAAACTTTGCCTGCTTGAATCATGAGTATGGCAAAGGAAGCTATTGTAAAACCGATACCGTACCAATAGTGTCAATATTGTCGAGCCGCCCACTATTCGATTTGAAATCGTAGAATCGGCAGAAATTGAGGAAGCTATACCAGAAGAGAATTAGAAGAAGCAATGGAAGGACTGTTGAGTCAGATAACCGTCGCAAATGATGCAATAATGAAAAAACTTGAGTCAACGTTTTCTATTCACGCCGCCACCACAAAAAAACATTCAGTGCCACTTGTTTTCTACCCGCTCGAATAAGCCAGATATACGGTGTAGAATCCTCTATTTCAGGCGTAAAATAATGAAATTCCATTCAGGAAGTCACATATCATGTTAACCTGGACCACGGAATTGCTAAAGTGCTTATGCGCAACCACCTCGATGACACAACTTCTCAAACGGTAAATGATCCTACAAAAGGGGTGTTTCTCCCAAAAGAGAGCCCATATTCCTCGTCTCCAGATTTTAATTGCACACTTGGTGGGCAAGAAATTCGCAAGGAGGAACGCGCTTGTTCCATGTGTTAAACCAAAGAGCAAGAACATATTTTAGAGATGGCATGCGAGATTGTGAAAGAAAGCATGAGATAGGAGGATAATCGAGAAGATTGAGAAATCTTTCCTACCAAGACCCCACTCACCGAAAGAATCAAAATGTCTACATATCCACAGGAATTTCAGCCTCCAACGTTGCAATCTTATAGAGGAACAAGCGACCCTTATGTGTGCCTGTGCAAATCAGATCAGCAAACGGACAGGGCGCACGCCACTGACTAGATTAAATGCCCATATTTTCCGACTTATTTTGAGGGGGTGGCCTACCTATGGTTCACAAAGCTACCACCGAGGTCTGCGGACAACTTCGCTACCTTGGCCTAATTATTCAGTAAGCAATTTAGATTCCAAGCAGCCAGAATCTGGGATGTCATGGAGTTAAGTAAGATACAACAAAGACCAGGAGAGTCCATCAAAGATTTTCTCACCCGCTTTAAGATGGCAATGGCTGAGGTTGAAAATTATGAACCCCGACTGGTGCTGATGGCCTTGAAAGGGGCCATACGTAGAAAAACCAAGTTAGAACGGTGGATTAAGAAGAAGAAACCACGCACACTCGAGCAACTACTTAGTAAAGCTGAAAATATATGAATGATGAAGAGAATCCACTGTGTGAACATCAAAAAGGGAAAGGTGGTGCACAAAGTTACTTTAGCAGTCAGAAGAGGAATAACGAAGGAAAAGATAGTCGGGCTAAGAAAAAGCTATGTTTTTTTATGAATTATGTGCTCACCTCCCTCAACGACATCGTGAGGAATATTTTCATGGCAACTAGGGATATGTAGAAATATCTGATCCCAAAACAAGTGCAAGTCAGAGATGCCACTATGAGATCTAGGAGGTTTTGTCAATTTAATAACTAGACATGATATGATACCAATGATTGCAACACTTGAAATCATTAATTGACGCACTGATTAGGAGGAATCGTTTACAACAATACATACGGGTCAATGAGCATTACCCAAACTCTCCACATGCCAGGGGCAACAAGTAATGAGTAAATCATATAAACCAATTCAGAACCGGTACTTACTTAAGGACAAGAAGCCAGCCTTCTGGTGTCGACGGTCCTGAATCAGCAACTCTCATCGCTTTACCTTGCTCTATTATTTTTGTCTTACCTTATTACTTAAAAACCAGTAGTTACTCTATTCTACCTCGTAACTTGCTATATTCGCGAAAGTAATCGATAGTAATTTACCTGCAAATGCTTTACAAACTAAGGATTATGCGCTTACCTGAGTAACAAACTTCCGGGCTCAAGTTGGTTTCTTAAATTGCAGGCATAATGGAAGTGGTCACTCATTGATAACTAAATCATACCGGATGGTTTCCAAAAGCATGTGTCAGGCAAAGCATCTTAGGAGCTAAAAACATCATGTGAATTAAGTCAGATAAATAAGCACTTCGCTTCAAAAGAATAAATCGTTTGGAAAGGTGTAGTAAGCAAGCTGCCGGTCAGAAGGCTACACTTTTGACAATTGAACATGCCAAACTCATAGCAAGAACCCATGGAAGGAGCTGGCATCAAGCTTTGAGGAAAATGAAAAAATGGTATTAAATTTGTCCCATGGATTGAAAATTTCTTTTTGCCAATCCCAAAAGAGGCACCTTGTTAGTTGCAGGACACGAATTCTTTGAATTGAACAAAAACTCAATAAGAAGAACTAGTGTCCACCTCCCAGAACGAAGCATAAAGATAAAAAAGAAGGAAAATAGGCTGGAAGCAACAGTTCTAAGTGCGGGAAGGATTAAAACAAAAATTAGAATTCCTAGCCGAAAGGGGGTAACAAAATCAGAAATCCTAACCGAAAGAGGGTGTCCATTTTAGGTCTTTCTTTAATTCAAAATAACAAGATCAAGCAGGACCTAAAATGGATCAAAAACTGTAAACCCAAGTCTTCCCCTGAGGGCACGTCTTCGATGCCAATCTCCGAAGGGCTGGGGTCACTGAGTCAGTGGGATGTGGGGTTGAATACATAAAAAAGCGTATATATGTATAATAATGCGTATTTAATCAAGTCTCCAAAAGGTTTGAGACATCAGGTCAGGGAAAAACACAAACTAAATACGGAAAACATAAACCTCTTCAAGGGGCATGTATTTAGGTTCGAACCCCAAAGAATTTGAATTAACCAGTTACTGAAACACGGGTAAGTGCCCGAACATCTAAGATTATAATAGACTTTGGTACGAGGGTTTTACCTAAACGATAAAACGAACAACTAATGTTAACATTGCACGCCATAAGTCGGGCGTCGTCCTATGATTAACAAAATGCTCAACCATACAAATGAAAAGCGATAAAGGTGTAACGTGCGACGCACCAACGAGAGGGCAGCTAAATTATACATAAACAGAAAAGCTGCATTACCATGAACCAAGGTATAAAGTCACCAACATAAGCGTGCGATAACAAGCAGGGCTGGCACTCGTATAAAAAAGCCAGTCTAAGCACATCACATTAAGATAAACAGCGGAAATAACAAGAGATAAAGCTAGCCAATCATGATTTTCATATGGTAAAGGCATGGGCCCTTTTCAGGGATTCAAGAGCCTGGATAAGCTCAAACTTGTCCTTTTCCGAAACATTAATTCGGTCGATGCTCTCTTTGTTCAACCTCTGAAGATCACCGGCAAGAGTATGCCAAGCGTCCAATTGCCTTACAATGTAATCCCTGACCTCCACAATAAGGCCTTTAACCAAACATGGGCGCACCTCCAACTGGTTAAATTCAGCCAATATGCAGTATTTCATAGCATCCATCTTACCAGCAATAATCCATTTGTCAAACGGATCTATATTCAAGTCAGAGCATATGCCTTCTAAACACCAAACTTCTAATTGTTCTGCAAGTGCCGGATGACACGGATTAGGAACATAAAGAGGCCTATGAACAATTATTGGAAGATCAGCAAAATTTGAGGTGATGGATGGTAAAGCCAAGGATGGTTGGTCAGAAGCAGTTTGAATATCTGGGACGAGAGATTCATCTAGTATACGACATCTCTGAGGGACACTTTTGCCCAAATTCTTTTGACTCTTCGGCCTGCTATTCCTGCCAACCTTCTTAATTATCTTCTTCATTGGTCTTTTTAACATAAAAGATTTCGTCCTTGAACCTAAAGAAAAAGATCAAAAGATATTTCGGGGTGTGTCGAACATCTAAGGGCCATTTCAGTCTGAAAATTGGATGTTAATCAAAACAGCCCAACCAGGTTTGGGCGTGAGCAGAAGCCACATTTGGTTTAAGCCAATAACGTTTAAGGCATTTCAGCAAATAGTTCACAGGCATAATTATTCAAGCTGATCGAAGCTCGCTTAAGTATGCCTTAGCTCGAAATTATCTATGAAATTGGCAACTACTTAAGCAAAACAAGACGAAGTAAAAAGCAAGAACTCACCTAAAACAATCATGGTGCTTTGGATCCCAAGAAAAGTTACCTTAATTAATCGAGAGTTACTGGAGGCATTAAATGGAATATTGAGCTAAATGGAACTACAATTTTTTTTAAAAAAAAGAGAAGGAAAAGAAAAATTAGGGAAAAAGTTAAAGGATGTGGATTACCTTGTAAAGATCTCTAGAACAGTGTTACCATCAAGAAGATTTCCTCGAGAAAGAGGCAAAATGGGGAAGGCATATAAAGTAAATTAGTCCAAGGTTTTGTTGCCATGTCAGCATTGTCAAATTCAAAGCTGCCCAGTTAAACGAGCTTAACGACCCACCAAAAACTGACTCGCCCGAACCACCATATTATCACTGGCGATTTGAGTGGCTTTAAGAAACTTAGACTTTGGTCAATCCAGAATAACCGAGAGCCACGAATAACTAACCCTTGGAAAATAATGATTTAATTCATCAAATCGCTATAGTTTCTTTCAAAGTTTGTAATCTCCCGTGAAACTACGAAATTATGAACTTCTAGGCGAAAATGTTTATCCCTAATTGGTACATCAAATCTCCATAAGATATCCATAACAATCGCTGTAGAGCTTAGACATGCATGAACAATCCAAGATGCTCGGGCCGTTCTGAACAGATCGACAAGAAGGAACACACAACACCGGAACTAATAAGTCCCATACCGATCATACAGCTTGATTCGACTACACCAAAGGATAATACGGTCTAGGCAAGCTTAGGAGATTTGTACTTTAAGTAAGGATCGCCCACTCAAATGCCCAAGAGCGCAACGAACGAGCACAGCTCAGAGGATCGATCGTTTGTGACCAAGGATAGTAGTCGTTCATATCAGGGAACACAAGAATGTTAAAGAAAGGTCGTACATTTACTCCATGCATCACTCATGGATTACGACCTCGGACTCTTGCCCATCCATCATCAAATACAAATGCTCCAACCAGACAATTATAGAAGGCTTAGCATGATCTGGTCGGTCGTTCGTATGCTGACCAGATCGCTTTGACAAGACACAACCTGTGCACCTATTGCCTGTCTGGCCGTTTAATTTGCAATCACTCGTTCTTACACAACCACTCGCACCTATGAAGTCGCAAACATAGGGCAGCTGAAAACAACTGTCACCATTTAGTTTCAACTAAGCAAGGACATTGTTTATCCTTAAAGAGCCACATACATCTTTGTCTATTAAGTGTGTGTTAGCATAATGGGTCATGCATCAATAGGCTCGATCGTACAGAAAGCTATCCGGTACGCTCAAACGTTCTTTGAAGGGTCATGACCCATCATACATGACATAATAATAGCAAGACTTGTTCATGTAAGAAGGGTCCAAGTTACCAGGAATCACACACATGCTTTGTGTCCATTGACAGGTTAAAGCCCTAATTGCTGCTCCTTAACCTGTCATTACTATTCCAACCAGGCACTTCCCTCCAATGATAGAAACTGGTCTCCCATTCGTTTATAATCAAACACGTCCACTCCGATCAACCCACTCATATGCCTATAATCGATCATCTAAGTTGTTCGAACCGAAAGCAGTCACTCACTCTCAGAAAGTTATTCGCTCCTGTAAAGTCACTCGTACTGGACAACCAAAAAAGGTTACTGACATCTGGCTACAACGACGCAGTGGAATTTTAGCAATTAATGGGATAGCCTACTCGTATGGATTATAGTCCAAACTTTCATGAGGACTCTACTATAAATAGGCCAGAGCTGCCACTATGGGTGTTGGAACCTCCGGCCACCATGAAGTGCTGCTAAATTCCATCCTTGGCTATTCCTTAAACATTTTTCATCCATGACCATCATCATCATCCGAAAATCCTTCATCTACTCAGCCATGGCTTCCTTTAAAATCGGATAAGTGTAAAGGATCCAAGACATCCTCTTCCTCCGTCATGATCATCATCATCATCCGAAAATCCTTCATCCATTCAGCCATGGCGTCCATTAAAATCTGATAACTACGAAGGATCCAAGACATCCTTCTCCTCCGTCGCCTGCCCGTACTTATTCATTACTGATCCTGCCATTCCCCCATCGAATCTCGTGAATCCAAGCGGAATTTGTATGTAAATTGAAAATATATTGAATAGATAAAAGTGTGTATAAAGAACAAGAGCTGATACGTCTTGTAATCATCATCATCATGATAATCAAACTCTATTCATGGTGGATGTAGGCCTAACACAAAGCTGAACCACTCTAAAACCTCATCTCCATTTTGTTTCCTTTGCATTTTTACTTTCAATTATTGTCGAGTGCGGCTCCACTTAATTTCTAACCATATTAGTGAAGTACATTCATTGCACCTTTGGTATTCGAACCAGTTATGGTGAAAACATAAATGGTAATAAATATTATATTTATCAATTACATAGTAGATTATCTAAAGAATGGATTGTTAAGGCAAGCCTAGAAATTAGAGGATAAATAAGCATCTAGAGAAGAAGAGTGTACAACCTTTGCTATCTTATAAATGTAAGTGAACTCTCTCATTTGTTGTACGAAGTTAAAATAAAGGTTGTATCAAGCAACAAATAAGGATCAATAAAAGGATATTTTCAAATATAAAATTTTCTTCCTCGTATTCTCTCTCTCTCTTTCTCCTTAAAAAATATTCAACAAAGTTGTATCTGAGCGAGGTTGAAATCATGAGATTTATATTTTCTTCATCAATTGTTCTCACAAAAGAGAATTATGAGGAATATGATAGTAGGAAAAAGAGGAGCTAACCTCCAAAGGTTCACGGGATATTGTTGAAAATTGTTATGAATGGCGTAATGATTTCGAGAGCACGTAACAAATGGACAAGAAATCCTTCGCAAAATTAAAACAGAATGATTACCATGCACTTTTTGTGATTTTTAAGAACGTCGATGAGAAGCTTCAGATCTCATATTTAGAGAAAGGTGTGTAAAAGATTCATGGAATCACATATAAAAGGTATATGGAAAATATGATTAAAAAATAATGAATGAAGATAAGTTGATTGATGAGAAAGATGAAAAGAAGGAAGCGAGAGTGTGAACGAGAAAGTCAAAGTTGAAGAAGTTGAAGAGAACATCAAAACAAATGAAGTGAAGAAAGAGAGAGACAAAGAGTTATATATAAAACAGAGTGAAGAAAACGAAGACAAAGAATATGATGTCAGCAAAGATGATGCAAATTATAAAACGTGCCAAATCAAAGAAGACAAAGGTGAAAAAGTCATCAATTAAGGAGAAAAAATTAAAAATATGGGAGGTGATTCAAAGAATGATCAAATATTTGAAAAAAACGAATAAAGAATAAAGAAAAGGTAAAAGAAGAAACAAAAAAAATGAAAGGGGTTCGGTATGAATTTTATGAAGGTCCAAGATTTAATTTGATGAGTTTACCTTTTGGAGTATTTTATGGCAGTGAAGGAGGACGAGATGAACGGTGCTCTGCAACAAAGATTTGAGAAATCATGTTGAAGGTCTTCATGTGAAAAATAAGAGAAGAAAAAAGAAAGCTTGGATGATTTCTATACTTTACCAAAGCACGTAAAATTAAAAAAAACTACAACTTTTGGTATGAGTTGAAAATCCAAGTTTACGGGCATGTTGGAAATAAACTTGGTTTTAAGGAAACATTTATTGCATTAATGGAAATGGTTATTAGTGGGTTAATGCTTGTATTTAGGGAAGGACAAAATAAATGGTAATAAATATTAGAGTTATCAATTATGTAGTAGAATTATCTAGAGAATGGTTTGTTAAGGCAAGCCTAGAAATTAGGGGATAAGTAAGGATCTAGAGAAGAAGAGTCTAGAACCTTTGGTATCTTATAAATATAAGTGGACTCTCTCAGTTGTTGTATGAAGTTAAAATAAAGGTTGTATCAAGCAAGAAATAAGGGTTAATAAAAGAATATTTTCAAATATAATTTTTTCCCTATATTCTCTCCCTCTTTCTCCGTAAAAATATATTCAACGATATCTTTATACGTACAATAAGTTATATACAGGGTAATAAACTAATTGCAATGAGTTAAATTATAGTAAAATTTACAATTTTTATGCACATAAAGGATAGAAAACATAAATAGCTAATTCATTCTTAAAGTAATAATCTAGGGTCCGTTGAGAATTAAGCATTACTATAATGTAGTTAATTATAATACTTTGAAAGTGAACTTTTGAAACCAGATGGCTTAGCAATGAAGATGATTCATCTACTATGGCGTAAAAAGACATGTTAATGAAGAAAAGCAACGTAAAAAGAAAAATATGGTACATGATAAAATATACATGGGTTATGTCCACAACTCTACAAAAATTTAGAAGGAATCCATCAAAATTGATTGTAAAATCAACAGTCAGCATGTGTACTTTCCAACAATATCAATAGAGTTCCGCAATATATGAAGAAGTTATGTTCAATTATTTAATTCATATTAGCAAACAAATATTATGTGATGGACTTACGTTTCAATATTTGTAGCCAAATATTTGTTGGTAACTACTTTTAAACCATGTATTAGTAGTTAGAAATTTAAAGTAAATAAATAAGGTTTCAATAATTATGTGGTGAAGATAATGTTTGCAAAAACTTTAATACCAATACGTAATCATAGTACCGATAGAATAAAAAAACTTCATGCAAGGAATACGACAGCTGAGTATGATGAAACAATTTTACTGTGAAAATGGTAATGTATCTCGATCATCCAATAAAAAAATAAAATGAAACTAAATATGCAAATTATATTTACATAAATAGTAATACAATTATGAAATAATAAAAATATAACCTTTCTTACAGTTATGGTACCTGTCTCACAACCATGGACAAGCAGTAACAGGTCAAACAATTTATTTTGATGGATAGTATGAAAGGAGACCAGAAATAGATAAATCTTACTCGATTATCTCATAATTGGTTATATCCATGAAGATAGAAATGCATGTAAATATCACCATCTTGAATATCAAATAATGGTAGATGAAACGCTTGAGTAATAGGAGAAAAAACAAAAAAATTTGCAACTTTCATAGTGTTTACACCAAAAACGGTCTAAACACCCTAGGTACTAAACTGTACTTCAGTGATTTGGTAAGAGGTAAATGGAACCGTGTTTAATTAGCAATGAAAAGTGAAAAAAGAAAGAATAGTAAAATAGAGACTAGATTTAATGTGGTTCAGCCGTTAACGATGCCTATGTCCACTATGAAGGTGATTTCCTGTCTTATAATGAGAATTACAAAGTACATCAGCTTTCTCTCTTCATACATCTCTATATTCACTCAATATGACCTCCTTTATACATTTCAATATGAGGAATTATACAACAGAATAGTAGAATTTGAGGAGAAGAAGGACGGATGGATGATTAGGAAGAGGGATGTCTTCGTTTTCCTTTATCGTAAGATTGTCCTTGATGCCATGGCTGAATCTGTGGTTGAGGTTAAAATTCAGCAGTACATGTGGTGTTTTTTCTACCCCCTTATGTTGATAGCCATGGTGTATTTATAAGTGAACTCCCCTTGGTAAATGATCTGGAATCTGTTTATCCAGGATGTGGGTCGTTCATCTTGTTAATTACGACCATCCCAATAGCTAGCTGTAGCCAGCTGTTTGTGGCTATATTCAATATCTTTTGCTGACGACTCGTCGGAGCGAGTGCCTTGGATAGCTGAGTGGGCCCATAGGAGAGAGTGCCCCTGCGATAGCGAATGTTTCGGGGAGTTTTTGTAAGAGTGGAGTGTGGGTCTGGAGTTGATTCTCCTTTGTTCCTTGCACGACCGTCCTTCTTGGTCCAAGGGCGCTCATCCTCTAGCTGCCATTGTATGGCGCTGTTAGGCTTTACAACTATGTTATGAGGTCGCTCCTGCTTATGTTGAATGGGCGACTTGCTTTATTTCGATGTTTGAGCGGTTCTATGGATATGCGACCTCAATTATGTTATGCCATTGTCTTCGGTCTCACGATTTGACTTGACCTGCCTTGGATTCGATATGTGCCATTGCATCGTACACGACCGACCCTTGTGATATCTGCTTTGTATCCTTTACACAATGCGCGTATTGATTTTTTAGGGATTAACACTTGCCCCTCAAAGTCCATGATTTCTTTTTAGTAAGAAATTACTGGCTTTGATATATTTGATTGCGCATTGTCTGGTGGGACAGTCCGGACTTGTCGAGGGCTCGGTCGTGCCCAGGATTAAGATTACTTCATTGTTATTGATTGGCATTGTCTTTTCCTATAAGCGAGAGGCTCGATGTTTCTTTTTGATTACTGTGCGAATAGCTGAATTTCGGGATGCAAGTTGGGACTTGATGAGACACTTTTGTGTAGTCAGGCACTAAGCAGACGCGGCGAGAATTCTTTGGATGAATGCCTTTTATTCTTCCTTATTTACCTTCAACTTGCTTCCCTTCGGTTTTATATATTTCAAAAAATTCTCCTGTCACAGCGGCGTTCCCTCGAGAGTTTAATCAGGTAATTTATGTTTGACATTTTCGCCTTAGTTTTCCTTTGAAAGGTTTTTGCTTTCTCATTCCATCACTTTTCCTTTTATTTTTTGTTGCATCTGTCTATCTTGAGCAATCTTCTCTAAGGTTCTATGATTTTCGTAGGTAAGATTTTGTACAGCGCGGATATCGTTTCTGTACTTATCTTCGAAGAACATGAACCATCTGGTGGTTTTTCTATGGAACATCAATGTTTGGTATTTGTTCATAAATTGCTTGGTGATAAGCCCCAGGCTTCTTCAGTTGAAATACTTTTTGTCTATGCTAGAACCTAATTAGGTTGTTCCCCTTTTCCATGTTGTTGTTTGTGTTCATTCTAATCCTTTTGAAGCAGGTCGCCCGAGGATGGAATTCCTCGTATCTACGAAGCTTAGGAAGAAGTCAGCGAGGAGGATTGGTAGCAAAAAGATGCCCCGTGGTAAGGAGATCTCGAGTGCGAATGGTACTCATAGTCTTTTGCTTGCTTAATGGACTTTTTGACTCAGATATTCGGATCGATGTTAGTCGTACGGTCTCTTCATCCATCATGCTAGATCCTGCAGCCGTATTGGAACCTCTTCCTGTTCCCGAACCTTGCCATCCTGAACTCGCTGGGAACTTTGTTGCTCAGTGTCCTGCTGGCTCGAGTTTTGGTGTGTACATAGACCCATTTGACAGATGGATTATCGCAGGAAAGATGGATGCCATGAAGGAAAAAATATTGGCCGAATTCAACCAGTTGGGATCACGTTCGCATTTGGTTGAAATTCCCATTAGACTATATTGTGGAGCAAATAGGCGGATGGCACTCCTTGGTCGAGGATCTTCTGCAGTCAAATAGAGAGATTCTTGAGCGACTTCATGCTTTGGAAGAAGATAGGCATAAAATTTTCGAGGCCCTGGAATCTTAGGGGAGGATCATTTCTTAACTCATCTAAGTATTGTGGCCTCCCTATGCTTCACCTGTTCAGTTACATTGGTTTTTGATTTTGAGTAGTGTTTTTATGTCTGGCTTGTATATGCGGGAGCCAGCCTCGCCTATTCTCGCATGCTTTAATTTGTGACTTTTAAGATTTGTTTATGCGTTGGTGCGTCGCACGCTACACCTTTGTTCTCTGATTTACACATTCGTCTGGGCGCTTTATTAATCGCTCGGTTGCGCCCGATTTTCTATTGTTATTATTATGGTTAGGATTTAGTTATTCTATTAGGTTTCTCGCTTATCGAAGGCTGTGACACGATTGTTTTATTATAAGCGCGTTTGGTATATTTTATTTATTAGTATTCAACCCTGCGCCTGACTGATTGGTAATCCGAGCCTCTCGGAGGCTGGTTTTGAATACATGCCTCCGGGGAGGTCTTGGGTTAAAGATTTTCGATCCATTTTAGGCCCTATTTGATTGTTTTAGTTGTTCAAATAGGTTCTAGAATGGTTACCTCCTTATGGTTAGGATTTCTGATACCCCCTTTGGTTTAGGATTTCTACTGCTGTGATCCATCCTTGGCTTTGATTGACTTGGTTAACAATACAGAACAAGAATTGCCACCTCCTTTCGGTTGGGTTTCTGTTTTTGCGCTGGGTTTTTCCAGCATTTTAAACCTTCCCCATTTTATGCTTCATCACGAGGAGCGGACACTAATTTTCTGTTTCGGGACATGTCGGTTTTTCTGACTTTTTGCCTTACCTTAGGACACAGACATTGGTTTACCTCATTTAGTTTTTCTCAAGTTGGAAAACTTGTGTCCAACACCTAGGAAGGTCACCTAAGAAGGTGCTTCTTCGGTGGGCTTAGCAATTTTAACCGTGGGACTATTTCCATGGGACTTTTTCCGTGGGACTTTTTTCAGTTGCTTTCCCTTCAGTATTGGCTCTCTAGGAGATGGACATCAATCCTTTCTACCGAATTTAGTTTTAGTTTTAAGGAATTCATGTCTTGTACTTAAGAGAACACTTCTTTGGGATTAGCAATTTTATCCAAGGGACAGATTTGGTGATATTCCTGTACTTCCAATGTGGTCCGATGGCCGTCCTTTGAATGAGTGTTTGCCAAGAATTCAGCATACTCCATAATGAGAGGTGCATTCCTTCGTCTTGCTGTTTGTCTCGGAACAACTTGTTGCCTCTGAAGCGATGAGTCCATTTCTCCCGTTTGATCTGGCTTGATGTTTGCGATTCCCAAACTACCTCGTTTAGTGTGTGCCCTGGGATTTTCCGTTACAACCCTGCTGCATATGGCAGATTGGTTTTTCTATACCTACATTCCGAGAGATTATTCTCCTTTTAGCATGGACCAATAAGTATGCTATTCAAGTAGGCACGTAATTAATTTTCTGGGACAAAAAGGTTTTCGTAAGTAAACCATTGCTTAATGCGGACATAGTGAATAATAAAGCAAGTTAAAAAAAATTCTGCCAGCTCCCCTTCCTCGGAGTCGCTATCTAGCGACGTGACGATGTTGATGTCGCTGTTAGGGTTGTTGACTTCATCGATGATTCTCCTCAGCGTGCTCATGATTGTAAGCACAATGCCTCTTAGAAAATCTCGTCAGATCTGAAATTAAAAAAAGCAAACACGACACAACGGTGGGCGCCAAAATGTTTACAACAAAAATGGTCTAAACACCCAAGGTACTAAACTATACTTCGCTTATTTGTTAAGAGATAAATGGAACCATGTTTAATTAGCAATGAAAAGTGAAAATGCGAGAAAAGTAAAATAAAGACAAGATTTAATGTGGTTCATCCATTAACGAGGCCTTCGTCCACTATGAAGTTGATTTACTGTCTAATAATGAGAATTGCAAAGTACATTAGCTTTCTCTCTTCATACATCTCTATATTCACTAAATATGCCCTCGTTTATACATTTCAATCTGAGGGATTATACAAGAGAATAGTTGAATTTAAGGAGAAGAAGGACGGGTGGATGATTAGGAAGAGAGGTGTCTTCGTTTTCCTTCATCGTTAGATTGTCCTTGACCCCAGGGCTGAATCTGTGGTTGAGGATCGAATTCAGCACTACTTTTTGGTGTTTTTTCTCCCCCTCCTTTATGTTGATAGCGATGGTGTATTTATAGGTGAACTCCCCTTTGTAAATGATCTAGAATCTGTTTATCCAGGCTGTGGGTCATTCATCTTATTAATTACGACCATGCCACTTGCTAGTTGTAGCCAGCTGTCTATGGCTATATTCAATATCTTGTGCGGATAACTCGTCAGAGCGAGTGCCTTGGATAGCTTAGCGGGTCCATAGGAGTGAGTGACCCTGCGATAGCGATTATTTCGAGGAGTTTTCGTAAGAGTGGAGCATGGGTCTCGGGTTGATTCTCCTTTGTTCCTTGCACGACTGTCCTTGTTGGTCCAAGGGCACTCGTCCTCTAACTGCCTTTGTATGGCGCTGTTAACCTTTACAGCTGTGTAACGAGGTCGCTTCCGCTTATGTCAAATGGGCAACTTGCTTTATTTCGATGTTCGAGCGGTTCTCAGGATATGCGACCTCTTTCTTTATCGGGTCGCAGTTCTCAATTATGTTATGCCATTGTCTTCGATCACACGAGTTGACTTGACCTGCCTTGGATTCGATATGTGTCGTTACATCGTGCACGACCGACCCTGGTGATATACGCCTTGTATCCTTTACTCAATGCACATACAAATTTTTTAGGGATTAACACAGAGTATAAGGTAATAAAGCATAGACAAAAAATAACGCAATATTGTTCAATATGTCAAATGAATCTAATCCAACAACAGATTAGGACCAACATGGAAGAAACTACCAAATCGAAGGACTAAAAAGGAAATAATTAAATTAATTGGAGGAAAAGTAGAGAAATCACCATATTGGAAAGGAGAAGATGGGATTTCTGAATATAAGAAGGATTGAACCCGCCAGCAGGGAAGAAGGCGCCTCGTCATCAACACGGGTATGTCTGTCACTTCTATTGAGTACCTTGGGTTCAATTGAAGCTAGCGATGGCCAGGGTATCATCAAGTCTTTTTGCCCATCGGTGTTACTTAGAAAATGGGGGTAGAAACGAAATCAAGTGAACGGAAGTAATAAATTTGGTAATATTCTATTAGAAACAAACTTGAGACAGAGGAAGAATAATATATTTGTTCAAAAATACGATTAAGACGAACTGCAATTGTATTTTGAAAATGGAAAAAAAAGGTGGAGGTTTGTATGGTTTGGTCCCAGGACACTTGTTAAAAAGGTAAGATGCTGGTTTCTCGTTTCCTATTTAAGTAAATAGATTCCTGTATACAAATCTTGCATATACACTACAAGAAAACTTCACATAGACACCGGCTAAAAAGCGATGTCCTTGTTTTTCTAGAGCAATGTTTTTTTCAGTGATGTTTAAAGTACCCATTTTACATTAGTTAAAATACGTTATCACAGCAGCTTCAAGACATCATAAATTATTTAATTAACTGTTGTAATAAGTAATTTGCCACATCAACTTTTGGCTGATGTCTATGATGGCTTTTATATTAATATCTATGATGGCTTGTTTATGTTGTTTTCTCATCTCATATAAAGAAATAAATATTTATTAAATGAAATACTATTGCACAATATTTAATATTTAAATAGTATTTTTATTTCAACATATGAAGTAGCATAAATTTTTGACTCCAACTATTTTACATTCAAATTTCTCATACACAGTTCAATACATTACACAATCAGTTTTATATTGCCACCTCGCTACAACACTCATCACTCTAGCTGACTTGATCTTGATTTTCATTATTGTCTAGCTTGTGCTCCAGCTGTCCATGAATCAACATGGAACAAGTACATAGCATATATGAGAGAACATGAACACGAATTCGGGCAAAGAATTAAAACACCATTGTTACCTAAGACATGTGGCACCATGTCTATGATGTGACCTCGTAATCCTTAACAACTTTATCTAGCCTCCCTAGCCCAAACCAGCGCCGTAGCCTATTGCTCCCGCAAGCAACATTAACCAGACCAACTCATTATGCCATGAGAACTGAAAAACTATCCACAAGACAATATGGAAAGCTCAGTCCACTAACCAAAGATGGATACGTTTTGGAGATTAAATTACTCTGTCCAGTGCCCAACTGCACATGAAAGCTCAAGTACTAATGGTTTCAACCAAAGAATATCAAAGGAAATATATTACTGCACGTAATCTCCCGACTCCGCGTTGGAGCATGTTTCACATTGGTTAAGGGTATTATTCAACAGTATTAGTGGTAAAATCTTGATTAGAGAACTATACTATGTGATCCAACAAAACTGTCAGGGAATCGTCGGCTACCATACATACCAACAATGAATTTGTAAGAGTAACAAGATAAAACATGGAAATTAATTACCAGCCACTCCTAGTTCACTTTCTATTCTTCATAATGTAACTTTGAGAAAAAGGGAGGTGCTAAAGAATCATACCATTAAAGATTGTTGCCTGAGAAACAATGTTAGAAAGAACGTCAACTTTTTCCTTGGTATGAAGAACAATAAGATTCACAATAATTATCATATCACTCCCGGTATTAATATTAAATTTGTTTATCGTCATGTTTGTTTTCTTCAAGTACACCAAAATCAAATAAATTATCATCATGTTTACCACCATAATAAATGGCTAACAAAACAAGTTCTCTTTAATTGCATGAGTGCATATGTCACATGATTAGCATAGAAATACAAGTATTTGAAATTAAAACACCATAAGAATAGGTATCTATTTCCAAATCTCCAGGAGTATAATCTGAAGTCGTACCACCCTTTTAGTGAACTCTGAATCCCCTCGACAGAAGTTCAAGCACTTCTAAACAACAACAACATATTTCAACTTAGCACTTTGTCATCTCTAACTCCTAAACTTTTCATACCCAAATGTTAACACAATTCAACCCCTTCCTACCAAAAGTGTAAGAAAAAGGAAAGAAACAACAGAAATAATAAGGTAGCTAATTTATTGAGTATAACTTGTTGCATCCTGATATACAACAAGTAATAACTTGTTCAACCATCACACAAAGTTGAACGCCGCCTCACGAAGCAATGTTGCATTACCTAAAGCATCTCGGATGATGCTTCCATTCCTTGTTTGACTACAATAATTTTTGCAAGTGTTTCTATAGACTATGCAGAAGTACCCTCTTCCTGCAACTAAACTATAATAATCATCCAATTCAGCTTCAAATAAGAGTCAGTATGTAACAGAGTGAACATTTAATCTATTCAAGAATGGAAGACATAAAAGATCAGACTTCTAGAGACTTGATGAAAACAATTTAAAATAAAAACTAGAAATTATGACAACCTTACACAATCCAGTTCTTATACCTAACAAAAAGAATCGCTAAACGTTACGCAAACGCTTCCATCCAGTACAAATTACCGACACCAAATTGCACAACCTCAGGCATAGCGGAGAGGCGCGACTTACTAGGTTTCAATGGTTGGGACGACGAAGGCCTATCAGTATAAATGTCAGACAGGAACGAGTTGATAGGGCACGAATTAGGTAGAGCGTACATAATATTAGGCTGAGGAGGGTCTGATTCGTTTCCATTGGGATTAGAATCCAGATCTGAAAGAGATTGTATGGACCGATTACATCCCAACCTAACTACAATAGAGGAGTGAAATCTTGGTTCTGGGCTATTTACATGGAAGAGAGAAAGGGCGAAGAGGCTTAGAGAATGAAGGAAGAACAGCGGCGCAAGGTTGATAAAAAACAGGAGCGAGACATCATTTTTGTTGCAAATTCCAGAACTAAGAATAACAAGAAGGAGCGATTTCGATTCGGTGGAAAGTGAAGTGGGAGTGTTGAAATGTGAAGAGGGAAATTGCTGATGATGTGGAAGAGGCTGATTGGAGGGTTTTGATGGTTGCAGATCAGAAGAAGTGATCAACGACTAAATATAGGAAATTATGGGTGGTGTAGATTGAGAAAGAAAGCAAATTACGAGACCTTTAAAATCACGCATGAAGAAGATGTAAATGATGCATAGATACTGATGCTAAAGTACATTTCAATTTATAAATATTAATTATAAAACATAACTAATAAATATTAACAATAAAATATAATTAACTAAACATCATAATTAATAAATATTAACTATAAAATATAATTAACTATAAAATATAATCAATAAATGTTAACTATAAAATATTAACTACTAAATATAGTTAACTGCAAAATATTACTATTAAATATTAACTATAAAATATAATTCACAAATATTAACTATAAAATATAATTAATGTATAATAACCATAAAATATAATTAATAAATATTAACTATAAAATATAATTAACTACAAAATATAATTAGTAAATATTAACTATAAAATATAATTAATAAATATTAACTAAAAATAAAATTAAGTATAAAAGATAATTAATAAATATTAACTATAAATATAATTAACTATAAAATATAATTAATATATATTAACAATAAAATATAATTATTACATGATTTTACTATAAAATATAATTAACAAATATTAACTAAATTTACTAATTATTAATCATTAACAATAATACATTTAATAAGTGATGTAATAGACAACAACTATTTTAATAAGTGATGTGTAACACCCCGTAATTTTAAAACATGACATAAGAGAAAATTGAAGAATAATTAATTTTTAAAGAAGAATTAGGTGAAATGGGTTATGCCATTGCGTTCTTCTCGGAATTCTACTTGAGATAGAGTCCAAGTTTGCGTGAAACGGATATTGTATGAGGAAGTTATGGACGATAGAAGTTGAGCCCAAAAATCAGAAAATATGATGGGATAACTAGCGCACTTGTGAATTGCGCCAGAACAAAATTGCACTGGTGCACCTGGGAAGTGCGCCCATGCCGAGGCAAAACCTGCACAGAATTATGGAGAGTTCTTTGATGACGTGTCCTTTGGGGATTGGGTGGATGATGTGTTTTCTGGTCAGATGGTTCAGATGATCTCTAATCTAATCTAAAGGTCCTAATTCACCTAATACATCTATAAGAACACACCAAAACCTAACCCTAATTTCATTACACCAACCCATGGCACCTCCATGCTGCTCTAATCTAAATTAAAACTAACCTCTCTTCTCTTCTCCAAAGCAAATCAGAATACGAGTATTCAAATTGGAAGATAAAAATCAAATTCTACAACAACGGTTTAGCTAATCAAATTCAGAATTCAGAATTTACATCTATTCTCTATTCTAAATCTTGTCGTTGTGAGTCTATGTCACTTTCACATATAATTTAGTTGAAAAGTAATTGTGATAGGACTGTAAATTGGATTTAATGTATATGCCTGTGACTGAGATGAATCTTATCAAATTTTGTAAATTATTATCTTTTAAATTCATACCCATAAATCTGTCATATGCCTTTCTAATCTAATTTATCGTTATATGCTTGTTTATATTTCATATGCATGTTATTATGTTTATGCCAATTTTGATCTTGATTCTCTTCTCCTCTTCTTTCCCTTTTTTTATTAGATTATGCTATCTTCGAGCCTAACATATTACGTTGAATAATACGTATGAATGACGTGAAAATGTTGTGGGAAAAGTTGGAAAAATATTGAATAATATGTAATAAAATGAGATTATTAGCATAAATCAATTTGGGCATAATTTTGTAAAAATTGTGTACATGAGATTTGGCATAAGTTGGATTGGGCATAATTGGACATAATTTGTATACATGAGGTTTGGCATAAATTGTTAATAACAATGAATGCAAATTAATTTGGGCGTAATTTGGCATAACATGTATACATAAGATTATAGGTCTAATTTGGTTAAGAATTATAAACATAATTTAGATTGGAAATTATGGGCAATAGGAATATATTTTAATCCAAGATTTAAAATTGGGACTTGAATCAAGAAAGTGATAATGAACGCCTAAGACACGAGGTTAGATTCGAATTGCGGTATAAGACTGCCCGGAACCACCCGGCACATCCAGCAACCGCCATTTGGTAATCTAGTGTGAGAGGTCAAAGGCACAAATTAGATTCTAAATAATGCAAAGACACAAGGTTAGATTCTGATTGCGTTATAAGCCTGCCCGGAACCGCCCGGCATATCCAGCAACCGCAAAACGACAATCTAGTGTTGGAGGTCTTGCACGATTACAGTTATAATGAATTAATGAAAACTTAACCAAGATAAGACATGTAGTAAGACATGGGGGTTTAGAGGCTAACATGGGTGACATGTCAAATATAATTAGAAGTACTTAACCAGGGTGAAACATGTTATTAGACATGGGAATAAAGAGGGGTTAAGTGGGAATTCCTAGTGGGGACCAAGTTTAAGAGGGAAGCTTGTGTCAAGTGGGTGGATCTTTTCAACTAATAACCCATTTTAGTATTTATGTGAGCTCGAACTAGGTCGAGGAGGGGACACACTTACTGGTTTGATTGTAAGAGGTCAATAAAGAGTTAGTGGTGGCAACGCAAGTCCAACGGAGTCATGTGCGTGCATGGGCCCGGGCTGGTAGTTAAGATGTTGTTTCTTCGTGTAGGTATAAGTTGTGCATTTTAGTAGTATCTGGTTTCCACTTTAGGGAGTGATACACCCTATTGTGGGAACAACACGAGTATCTACGAGTTAAGGAGTCGATCGAATGGGGAGGGTAGTGGGTACAATTAGAGGAGATAGGAGCAGGTGGTACCTATGGCAGCGGCTAGGAGTACATGAAACTACCATCACTATTATTATGTTCAGTAAGAGGGATTAACTTTAAGTATGGAACTAGTATTGGTGCGGTGTAGGAATTAACTTATAGTAATTAGAAGCGCAATCAACGTTATATTTTGTTCATCTAGTTTACCTGATCATATTTGCTTATGTTACAGTCATCTCTTATATCCAGTTTCTGTTCTTATCCTTTTACTTTGCTGAATATATTGTTAAAGTCACTAGATTCGCCAGACTTATATCTAACCCTTTTTGTTTCACCTCTTTTCTTTCTTTTTCCCCCTTGGTCCTCATGATGGGACTAGTGGAGCTTGACTTGGATTTCTTTCTTCTTGTAGTGCTTGGAAGTGTTGAGAGTAATGCTCAACTTTATCTCTTTTCCATTATGGCAATTTGATGTGGGATTATGGTTTTACTTTTATGTAGTCTGATAATAATTTTGTTGAAGATGGATATTTGTGTACTTGACTCTAGTATGTGGTTTTGATGTTGTAACCAAACATGTTTTGCTTTTCCACTGCAATGAATAAATTTTGAATTTTCTTAAGTACCATTATATATATATATATATATATATCTTGTGATATTCTATCCTATATTCTTATAATGCTCCATGAAAGTTAATGCATTCCCTTAGTGAGTGACATTAATGGACGTGGGGTGCTACACGTGGCATCAAGCTGAAGGTTACTAGAACAGATAAAAGATTTGGAAAACCGTTTCCAAAAACATGTTTTAAAGAAGGTGTTTTCAAGAAAAAGGTTTATTATGAAAAACAAAATCCCCAAAATCCATAGATCTTTCTTTCGATTCTCTATTTTGAATCTCTTCTTTTTTCCTTTCAGCATGTCTGGGGAACCCGATATACCAGAGGGCGTACCGATACCAGGCTGGTTCAGAAGGTATCTGGAGGCTTGGGCTACTACCTCTGTCCCAGCCAACGTTCCTCCTCACCCAGCTGCAGTCGGTCCTCCTCTTCCTCGTTTCGAGGCTTTTTCTAAGATATGCAAAGACTTCCATGCGATGGGCGGAAAGCCGTTATTTGGAACTGAGACATTTGTTGAGGCCCAGAATAGGCTCAAGGAAGTGGAGGACTTGTTTGGTATCTTTGAGATAGATGGTGGAAGGAAGGTTCAGCTAGCTGCTTGGTTGATGAAGGACGAATCCTCATTTTGGTAGGAAGTAACTAATGAAGGACGTGTAGTGGAGACGTGGATGAATTTTAGACAAAGGTTCGAGTTGAAATTTCTTTCACAAGCAGAGGAGAGTATATACATGGAGGGGTTCTTGGCTTTGAAATAAGCGATTTTGTCTGTGAAGGAGTACGTTAAATAGTTTAACCAGTTAGAAAGATTTGGTATGGAATTAGTTAATACACCATGTACGAAGGCCTTGATATTTGCCAAGGGTCTAAATGAACCATTACATGAGTTGGCTATGTCCCACATACCTATGGGGGCTACTTTTGAGAAACATGTTGATATGGCGCTGATGCATGAAGAGGAGAAAGGTGCTAATGTAGTTAAGGCACAGGACAAGAAAGTGGATCCAAAGAAAGCACAGTAACAACAAAAGAAAGGTGGTAAGGATTACAGGGACAAGGGAATAAAAGGAGTTTTAATTATGGAACACCGGGCCACTTAAGCAAGGACTGTAGGAAGAAGAAGAAGGCGAGTTGCTTCCAATGTGGTGAGGCATGACATATGATTAAAGACTGCCCAATGAGGCAAGGACAAGGGCAAGGGCAAGGGCAAGGACAAGGACAGAGGATAGGATCTACTTCTGGGAGGCGGGTTCATGCTCTCATGGTAGCAACACAAGAGGGAGGTCGAAACATTTCTGTTGAAAGTTTGATTTTCCTTTTTGATCATCATGTTCGAACTTTGTCTGATTCTGGTGCTTCACATTCGTTTATATCTACTTCGTTAGTTGAAATACTGCATCTAAATACTAGTCTAGTAATGGATCCCATTGTAATCTCACATCCTATTGGAGGTACAACTCATCTTTCTATGTTATGCCAGGATTTAAGAATATATGTGCATGGCGTTGAGTTTGAATGCAACTCTTATGTTCTTGTTTTCACGGGCTATGGGTTGATTCTGGGAATGGATTGGCTTGCCAAGTATGGTAACATTCTTGATTGTGAAAAGAGGGTAATTAGGCTGTTGACTGGTTTGGGGAATACTCTAGGTATCTCATGTGACCCTAAGGGTTCTGTTATGCTTAGCTACCTAGAACCTATTGACACATCTGTTCATGATTTGCAATATGTTCGAGTAGTCCATGAGTATGCGTATGTCTTTGTGGAGGTTAGGGGCTTACCTCCAAAACGCGAGATAGATTTCCGTATATACTTGGTGGACAATGCAAAGCGAGTTGCATTGCCCGTGCGTCACATGGCTCATAGAAAAAGGAGGGAGCTTAGTAAACAAATGAAAGAGTTGCTTGAGAAAGGCTTCATAAGAAGAAGTATCTCGGAGTGGGGTGCTCCAATTGTTTTTGCTACGAAGGCGGATGGTTCACTTAGATTGTGCATGGACTATAGGGAACTGAATAAGCTCACAAAGAAGAATGGACACCTATTACCGAGAATAGATGACTTTTTTGATCTGTTAGTTGGTGCTTCGGTTTTCTTGCAGTTGTACTTAGCTACATGATTTCATCAATTTAGGATAACTGAAGATAGTATAGATAAGACTGCTTTTAGGACTCCCGACGGATTGTTCGAATGGCTCGTCATGCCTTTTGGTTTGATAAATGCACCCGCATAGTTTGCATACTTGATGAGTTGGGTGTTTAGGGAGTATCTAAACAAGTTCGTGGTAGTCTTTGCAGAAGATATCTTGATATTCACTAGAAGCGAGGAAAAGCATGCCCTACATCTTAGGGAAGTCTTAGAGACCCTTCGAGCCCATAAATTCAAAGCTAATTTCTCCAAATGTCATTTTTGGAGGAAGGAAGTGAGGTTCTTAGGGCACGTGGTCTCTAAAGAAGGGATAGTAGTGGATCCCGCGAAGGTGGCAGCAATCCAAGATTGGAAGGTGCCTAAGAACGCTACAGAAGTAAGAAGACTTCTTGGTTTGGCTGGCCATTATTGAAAGTTCATCAGGGACTTTTCTAAGATATCAACCCTACTTACATTGTTGACGAAAAAGAATTGGACCTTTTCTTGGGATGTTGACTGTGAAGATGTTTTCCAATGTTTGAAGAGGGCATTGACGACAACTCCAGTTTTAGTTTTGCTGGATGGGAGTAAACCGTTCACAGTGTATACCGATGCTTGCGGGATAGGGCTTGACGTAGTTTTGATGCAAGATGGAAGGGTGATATGTTATGGTGGAAGGCAGTTAAAGGCCCATGAGAAGAATTACCCTACACAAGACTTAGAGTTGGCCGCCATAGTTTTTGCGCTTAAGTCTTGGCGCCATTACTTGCTTAGTGAGAGGTTTGTGCTGTATACAAACCATAGGTCACTAAAATACTTGTTCTCCCAAAAAGATCAATGCTTAAGGCAAAAGAGGTGGATGGAGTTCTTAGCATCCTACGATTTTGAGATTGCGTATACCCCTGGCAAGGGTATCATTGTAGCTGACGCCTTGAGTAGAAAGATGTTGACTTTGAGTCCTTTGTTTGTCGAGCAACAGAGTTAAGTGTTTATCTCTACCTTTGACTTTAGACCCTCTATCGATTATGTACCCGGTTTGTTGGCATCGTTAGAGGTGCGACCTATGCTTTTGGGTCAGATAGGTAAGGCACAGGGAGATGACCCACAGCTGATAGAGATAGCAGACAAGCTCATAAGAGGGGAGTCTTCGAGCCATCTTAGTTGGTATATGTTAGACCCAAAATTGGCTCCAACACCCAATTTGTTCAATTATGCAGAGATTAATATCAGAAAAAATGCAAGAGAAACAGGAAAGACACAAGATTTATAGTGGTTCGGCCTTAACGAGCCTACGTCCACTTTATATCTATGATTATACTTAAAATTCATGTACAATCGATGATTTATCCTTCAACCCCCCTTTTACAATGTTGATTAACTCAATACATTCGAGACAACTCTGAACAATAATAGAGATATAATAATGGTGGAGTCAGAGCTCAGAATTGCCAAAAAGATCCTTAAAAATGCAAAGTTATGGGCTATTTATATCTGATATCTACAGGCGGATCGCGGCCATACTTGGCACAAATCCCGAGTATCTCAGACTGGTTCGTAGTTTGATGGAGAATTGGTCAAAATGGCAGTTACGGATAGGTGTCGTGAGATCCTGCATTCACGGATCGTGGTGGACTTGGTCATAACCTTCACCTCGTCTTTTGGGGTTTGGATCGCTCTGCTACGGACGGATCGGGACACGAAACTCTGATGAGGACGGGTCGAGATGAAAGGGACAGATCAGATCGCGTAGGAATGGAGGGGTCGGATCGAGGTGACGAGGGCGATCGCGATCGTGGTAAGATAGGACGATCCGATCGGGCCTTCGAAGGCTAAAGGTGTGAAGTTCCATATTTTTCTCGTGTGTGCGGAGCTTTATGGCTTATTCAAAAAGCTAGCCAACATTTTGCCCCCTCGAAGTATGTTTTATCAGTTATGGAACATGCTTCGAAATTACTAAGATATCTTTTCATGAAGTGATGCAAAATGAAGGTCGTGTCTGTCTGAAACGTCGTACGGTTCCAGGAAGTTGTGTCTCTCGATTTGTATAAATATCCAGTTAAATCTTCTATCATTTCTTTGTTCACTGAATAGTTCTCATTTTTGGAGTTTTCGGAGATTTCATCGTCAAATTGTCAGGTAAACTTTCTAATCTTCGTAAGCATTTCTGAGTTTTTATTTTCGACAATTATTTATTGAGCCGGATTGCCGAAACACCCACAGTCTGTGGGATGAGGTACTGGTTTCGGTTCGGGGATCATTCGGGCTTTCCCACAAAGCACATTGGGCTTCCCTACAACAATCACGAGCCATTTGAGAGAACGACCCTTCTTTTTCTGCAGTGGGCTTCGGTTCGTGGGCCATCGGTCTCCATAGTCTGAATAAGGCAAAAAAGAGAATAAAAAGGGTCGCGGGTTTGTCTATATAAACCGGGCCTCCTCCTTCCTCTCCTGTAACACCCCACTCCCGCTATGATCACTCACTAAGGGAATGCCATAGCATCGGTGGAGTATTTTAGTGAATATAGAACAGAAAAATTACAACAAGACAGATATAAATAGTACTTGAAATTTTAAAACATCATCTCATAACAGCGGAAGTAAAACATGTCTGGTTACATCATAAAACCACAATAAAGGTCAAGTACAATATCCATCAAAATAAAGAAGTACATAATCCTACTCTCATACAATAGCCAAACAAAAGAAAAGATAACTGGATAACTGGAGCTTTACATCTATCCAAGCTCCTAAAGACTGGAACAGCAATCCGATCAAGCTCCACTACTGCTAGGATCCACCGTAGGACCTGAGGGTTGGGAAAAAGATAAAAACAACAGGGTCAGACATAAGTCTGAGCGAGTCCTATAACTTTAACAATACAATCGTTAAAGTAACCAGAGAAGACATAAACTGATATACGGTAACATATAGGGATGAATGGCTACCCTAAGCAGTCAACTAAACGAAGATAAAGGATAAAGACGCATCTACCCTCCCTAAGGTAAATTACTAAACTGCACCACACCAGTCGTTCCTAACTTAAAGGTTGATCCCATCCAAGGACTTATAAAATTTACTAATTAGTACCTGCGTACCCCTAGGTGACCAAGTAGGCGCCACGGGGCCCTACAATCCACTAGGTGTACACACTACTTCCCATTCGATCGGCTCCCTAACGTAGATACCCGTGCTGGCCCCACCGTGGGATGTATCATTCCCCAATGTGGCAACCTGATGAAACTAAAGGTGCACGGCTTATATCTACTCGATGCAACAACGGCTTACCTACCAGCCCGGGCCCACTCACGCATATGAAGCCCGTTGGACTTGCGTTGCCACCGCTAACCCGTTTGCCTCTTACAGTCAAGCCCAGTATGCGTGTCCCGTCCTCGACATGGGTCGAGCCCACAAAGATACGTATGGGTTACTGGTTGAAATGGGCCTCCACAAGCTACCCACCTAAGCTTGTCCCTTTTTCTAGTATATCCCACTTAACCCTTTAATCATGTTTTAATTACATGTTCTATTTTGGTTAAGTATTCTAATCGTATTTTCTATTGCCACCCAAGGCAACCACTAGATTTTCTCATGCCACCCGAGGCACCCACTTAACCCCTCATGTCCCTCTACATGCTAATGTGGTTAAGTGTTTCTTAATTAATTAATTAAGAACGTAACCTTTGTAAAGACCTCTCACATTAGACTGTCTTTTATGACCGCTGGTTAAGCCGGTTGGGTCCGGGCAGCCTTATGTCATAACAGAGTCTAACCTCGTGTCTTTACATTAATTACGTATTTAGTTTGTGCCTAAGACCTCTCACATTGGGCTAACATTTGTAGCAACTGGTTAAGCCGGTTGGGTCCGGGCAGTTTTACGCTACAACTGAGTCCAACCTCGTGTCTTAGTCAATTAATTACACCTAATTAATCACCCTCATAATTTTATATTAATTATCCCTAATTAATCAAGTTTTCTTAACATGGGTAGACCTAACTTAATAGGTAAATTCCCATGGGGTAGACCTAACTCAATAGGTAAATTCCCAACACATAGTATGGGTACACCTAACCAAATAGGCAAATTCCCATACTATGTTTATTTATTTTGTGTTATGCATAATTATATTAATTTCACACAATCTTATTAACTTATGCATTTAATTACCCCATCGTTCCCACGTAATTTCGTTCATGATATAACACATATAAAAGGTGTCAACTTGCATATGAATGAACATGTTTCAAAGGTGCCATCTTGCATATTAACAAACACATAACTTGCATATGAACTTGCATAACATGTCACATAACTTGCATATAATATGTCACATAACTTACATATTCATTTTGCATAACAAACTTGCATATTAGCTTATAGACTTGCATAATGTGTCATCATGAACTTGCATATTAATAAACATGTAACTTGCATATTTTCATACATGTAACTCGCATATTAACAAACATGTAACTTGCATATAAAGAAACATGTAACTTGCATATTTACATACATGTAACTTGCATATTAACAAATATGTAACTTGCATATTAACAAACATGTAACTTGCATATTTACATACATGTAACTTGCATATTAACAAACATGTAACTTGCATATTAACAAACATGTAACTTGCATAGCATATTACCATGAACTTGCATAACATGCATATGATTACATAGCCCACAACTTGCATATTTAGCATCATGCAAACATAACATACATCATATTAAACTTGCATAAGCTTACATACTCAACATGCATAAACATAAGATTAATGCTAACATCATATCATATGATTCAAAGCTCATTAACCCACATACAAAACCATAAATCTCATCACATCTCATCTAATTAGTTTACCAAAAGATCATCAAAGTGATAGAAACTCACAACTAGCAACTTTGAACACCAAATGAAGAAGATTAAGATGCTAAGAAGGGATTAGAAGTTGATTAGAGAGTGATTAGTATGCAACCCTCTTCATAAAATTAGTGGAGGCCATGAGAGCTAGCATTTTGCCATAGTTTAGTCACTAGGTTTAATTATGAATGAATTAGGGTAGGTTAGGGTCTTATTTATAGATTAGGCAAGTGTTTTAGGCCATAGGATTAACCCTAGATTCAATCCAAGCCATCAAAGCATGTCTTGGGGAAGAAGTCAAGTGTAGGAACCATCTAGGGCCTTTAGATTAAAGATGGACCATGAGAACCATTCAAATGCAAAATCTGCACTTGAGCGAATCGGCCCACGGGTTGACAGCCAAACACCCTGGATTAACCCCTAGTCGACCCAGCGGGCTCGGGTCGACTTCAAAAATCGGCCGGTTCGGTTATTCCCCTCTCCCAATTCGCTGTTTTGAGCATTTTTGCATATTTATTTATTAAATTTTCAATTATATATATATATATATATATATCAATATATATATATATATATATATATATATATATCTACACAACCCATTTCACTTAATTAAGTATACTTTAATTTGGGAATTTTCGTGAAACTTCGCGAGGCCATATCTTGGTCATACGGACTCCGATTTTCGAAAACTCGGACTCTATTTCGCGTATTTTTCCGAGACGAACACAATGGCATAGCCCGTTTCCCTTGATTCCCATTTTAGAATTAAATTCTGCCTCGATTTATGTTATTACAGGTTATTGAAAATACGGGTTGTTACATTCTCCCCTCCTTAAAGGATTTCGTCCCCGAAATCTTCAAGTTAGGAAGAACGTATCCTACCATCCAATCATCCATCTACTCAAAGCATCATCCACGAGCAATCATTGTCCTTACAAGATTCTAAATGCTGGATGGATATATGCAAAAGTGTGTGTATATGTACTTACCTAATGCGAAAATCAGGCGGTTGCTGATACAGTAAACCTCCTTAATGCAAACCATGATAGTGCCATGCATCCAATATGTATGCGAAACCCTATTGACACATACAAATTTCTACATGCGTGCACAACCATACACAAAAATGCATCATCCATATGATAACACAGCCATGATACATCCATCAATCTAACTACCACATCCATTTATGCAATATGCAACATGAAGTGACTGAGCCGATCTAGTGCCTAATGTGTGTGTATATGCATCCACGAGCAACCACTAGCAAACAATTGCATCCATATGCATCCATCAACCATAACATGTTTCAAACACATGTTTCAACCATAGGTTTTACCCTATCTAAAGGTCATAGGTATTAGCGAGAGGATATACTAAAGATAAGATAAGTACTAGACAAGCAATAAAGGAGAAGTTAAAAGACATACTCTCAAAAAGAAATGGATACAAAGAACGCATCTTTGCTTCCGTCTCCCAAGTAGCATTGCTTTCGTCATCTCCCCATTGCACTTTAACTAGCTGAACTTCTCTGTTCCTCAACTTCCTAGTTTCTGACCCAAGGATGCGAGTAGGAGCTCGTCGAATCGTCGCATCACGCTCTACCTCTACATCTCTAAGCAAGCTCGGCTCTACCACCTCCGCGGTCTCATGTAAGCACTTCCTCAAATGTGATACATGGAATACATCATGAACACCACTAAGTCTGTCGGGCAACTCCACCCTATATGCCATCCGTCCAATCCTTTCCTTAATAGGAAACGGCCCAACAAATCTCGGTGCTAACTTCCCTACGGACCCAAAGCGAACAACATTTCTCAATGGAGATACTTTGACAAAAACCATGTCCCCAACCTCAAACTCAAGATCCGTCCTTCTCCGATCCGCATAAGATTTCTGTCTATCTTGCGCTGCTTTCATCCTTTTTCGAATTAAATCAATCTTCTCTGAAGTCTCTCTAACCATATCCGGCCCAAGCAAGATCTTATCCGTAGATTCCCACCAACATGTAGGAGATCGACAAGGCCTTCCATAAAGAGCTTCGAAAGGAGCCATACCAATACTGGACTGAAAGCTGTTATTATATGCGAACTCCACCAAAGGAAGATGTTCTTCCCATGTACCTCCAAAATCCAAGATACAAAGCCTCAAAAGATCTTCTAAGATACGGTTCACCCTCTCGGTCTGACCGTCCGTCTGAGGATGATATGCGGTGCTCAAACACAACTGAGTCCCTACCGCCTCTTGCAAACTTCTCCAAAACTCACTAGTGAAAATAGGATCTCGATCACTCACAATGCTGGATGGTACGCCATGCAATCTAACAATCTCTCTAACATAGACTGAAGCAAGCCATGGAGCGGTCCTCTTACTCTTTACGGGTATAAAATGGGCACTCTTGGTAAGTCTGTCTACCACAACCCAAATTCCCGTATTGCCCTTCCTCGATCTCGGTAACCCGTCGATGAAATCCATCGAGACACTATCCCACTTCCACTGTGGAACTTCCAATGGGTGTAGCAACCCACCGGGTTTCCTTTGCTCCACTTTAACTTGTTGGCACACTAAGCATCTAGCCACATACTCGGCCACATCTTTCTTCATACCGGCCCAGAAGAAAACTCACTTCATGTCTTGGTACATTTTGTCTCCACCGGGATGAATAGTCATTCTTGAACGATGTGCATCATCCAAAATAGCCTTCTTCAAACCCTCATCTTGCGGTACACAAAGTCTACCGTCTCTATGCAACCATCCCTTATCATCTATGGTGTATCTACCCAAATGGCTGGACGACTCCCCTCTTATAAGCTTCTCTACCAACACAACCAACTGTGGGTCGTCTCGCTGAGCCTCGCCAATCCGTCTCAAAAGAGTAGGTCTAACCTCCAAGGATGCCAACAAACCAGGTACAAAATCAACAGAAGGTCTGAAGTCAAACAAAGAAAGAAACTCCAAGCTTCGTCGTTCCACGAACAATGGACTCAAAGATAGCCTTTTTCTACTTAAGGCGTCTGCCACCACGTTACCCTTACCAGGGGTATACGCTATCTCGAAATCATAGGATGCTAAGAACTCCATCCACCTTTGCTGTCTTAAGTTTAAATCCTTCTGAGAGAATAAGTACTTCAATGATTTATGGTCGGTGAACAACTCGAATCTCTCACCAAGAAGATAATGGCGCCAAGACTTAAGTGCGAAAACAATCGCGGCCAACTCTAGATCATGGGTAGGGTAATTCTTCTCATGCACTCTCAATTGTCTCCCTCCATAGGCTATTACCCTTCCCTCCTGCATCAAGACTGCGCCTAATCCTGTTCCACAAGCATCGGTATAAACAACAAACGGCTTACTCCCATCTGGAAGCACTAAAACTGGAGCGGTGGTCAAAGCTCTCTTTAACCGTCGGAAAGCATCATCACAATCTACATCCCATGAGAAAACCAGATTCTTCTTCGTCAAGCGGGTAAATGGGGCTGATATCTTCGCGAAGTCTTTGATGAACTTCCTATAATATCCTGCCAACCCCAAGAAACTTCTTACCTCGGTAGCATTTCTAGGAACTTTCCAATCCTGGATAGATACTATCTTTGCGGGATCCACAGCTATCCCTTCCTTAGAGACCACATGCCCTAAGAATCGCACTTCTCTTCTCCAAAAATGGCATTTAGAGAATTTAGCTTTAAGACTATGCGCTCGAAGAGTCTCCAACACTTCCTTGAGATGTAAGGCATGCTCTTCTTCATTCTTGGAAAAGACCAAGATGTCATCCACAAAAACTACTACAAACTTATTCAGATACTCTCTGAACACTCTACTCATGAGATCAACAAAGTATGCGGGGGCGTTTGTCAACCCAAATGGCATCACTAGCCACTCATAAAAACCATCCGGAGTCCGGAAAGCAGTCTTCTCTATACTGTCCTCCGCCACTCTTAACTGATGAAACCCTGTAGCTAAGTCCATCTGCGAAAATACTGACGCGCCAACCAACTGATCAAAGAGATCATCTATCCTCGGTAATGGGTGTCTATTCTTCTTCGTGAGCTTATTAAGTTCCCTATAATCCACACAAAGTCTGAGGGACCCATCCGCCTTCGTGGCAAACACTACTGGAGCTCCCCACTCCGATATACTTCGCCTTATGAACCCCTTCTCAAGCAACTCCCCTATTTGCTTATGAAGTTCTCTTCTCTCACGAGGAGCCATGTGGCGTACTGGCAAAGACACTGGTTTGGCATTATCCACCAAATAAATTCGGAAATCTATCTCCCGCTTCGGAGGCAAACCCTTTACTTCTTCAAACACATCCGGATATTCCCGGACTACTCTGACAGAACACAAACTTTCGACCGAAGCATCGAGCGATTCAAGATAACTTAGCAAAACAGATTCCATGGGATTGCAAGAGATCTCGAGAGTGTTACCCAAGCGGGTCATGAGCCTGACAACTCTCCTTTCGCAATCAAGAACGGCACCATTACTGGATAACCAGTCCATGCCCAAGATCAACCCATAGCCCGTGAAGCCCAATACAAAAGCATCACATCTAAACTCAACGCTAAGTATAGAAATCTTCAAACCCAAACATATCATAGACAGATATATGGAGCCCCCAATTGGGTTTGAGACAACCAAGGGATCATCAACTAGACTGGTGTCTAAGTGCAGTGACTCAACTAACGATGATGAGATAAAAGAATGCGATGCGCCAGAGTCAAACAAAGTACGAACTGGATGATCAAACAGAAAAACCAGACTTTCAACGGAAATAGTTCTACCTCTCTGCTGAATCGGTGGAACTGAGAGAACCTGAACTTGCCCCCCTGACTGAGGTGGTGCTATAAGAGCTTGCACCTGGCCTCCTGAGGTAGACCCCGTCTTCTGCCCCTTCTTTGGGCAGTTTTTCACAAGATGCCCTGCTTCACCACAATGAAAGCAACCGGTCTTCTTCTTTTTGCGACAATCCTTACTGAGGTGTCCTGGTGTTCCACAATTGAAGCACTTCTTCTTCGTCTTCTTTTTGTCACCATTGCCTTTTCCGCCCTTGCCTTGTTGTTGCTGTTGCGGTTTCTTCTGATCCCCCTTTTTCTCTGGTGCCTTAGAATTCTTATCATCCTCATGCATAAGTGCCATGTAGACAAGCTTCTCAAAAGTGGCCCCCATAGGAATGTGAGTCATAGCTATTCCTTGCAATGGTTCGTTCAAGCCTCTAACGAACCTCAAAGCCTTCTTCTCCGGTGTATTCACCAACTCTATGCCAAACCTTGCTAATTGATTGAATTTGTTGACATATTCTTTCACCGTGAGATTCCCTTGCTTCAAATTCAAGAACTTCTCCATAAACAGATTCTCTTCCGCCCTTGAGAGAAACTTAGCCCCAAACCTTTGCTTAAAATCTGCCCAAGAGTCAACAGGGCGTTCTCCATTAGTGACCTCCCACCAGAATGAGGCCTCTCCCTTCATTAACCAAGCCGCCAACTTGACTTTCTTTCCCTCTTCCACTTCAAAGATATCTAGCAACTCTTCCACTTCCTTAAGCCAATCTCTAGCCTCTACGAAAGTCTCTGAACCAAGAAAAGGTTTTCCTCCTATAGCCTTGAACTCCTTGCAAACCTTAGCAAAATTATCCACTCTAGGCTGAGGAGGAGGAGCGGTTGTCTCTGGTGTAGTAGCATTGGCCGGACCCGCAGCCGCGGCCCTAGCCTCTTGCAACCTCCTATGCCATAGTGGTATAACTAAACCCTCCGGGATGTTAAGATCTTCAGCCATGCTGAAACGAAAGAGGAAAGATTCAAAAAGGAGATTCCGAAAGATAAAGATATGGCTATTGGGGATTATGCTTTTCTTTTTCAAAAACTTTTTCTCTTAGAAGACATGCTTTTAAAAATACTTTCTTCGAAAATACTCTTAGAAAGTAGTTTTTCTCAAAAATTTTATCTGTTCTGGTAACCTTAAGCTCTGATACCACGTGTAACACCCCACTCCCGCTATGATCACTCACTAAGGGAATGCCATAGCATCGGTGGAGTATTTTAGTGAATATAGAACAGAAAAATTACAACAAGACAGATATAAATAGTACTTGAAATTTTAAAACATCATCTCATAACAGCGGAAGTAAAACATGTCTGGTTACATCATAAAACCACAATAAAGGTCAAGTACAATATCCATCAAAATAAAGAAGTACATAATCCCACTCTCATACAATAGCCAAACAAAAGAAAAGATAACTGGATAACTGGAGCTTTACATCTATCCAAGCTCCTAAAGACTGGAACAGCAATCCGATCAAGCTCCACTACTGCTAGGATCCACCGTAGGACCTGAGGGTTGGGAAAAAGATAAAAACAACAGGGTCAGACATAAGTCTGAGCGAGTCCTATAACTTTAACAATACAATCGTTAAAGTAACCAGAGAAGACATAAACTGATATACGGTAACATATAGGGATGAATGGCTACCCTAAGCAGTCAACTAAACGAAGATAAAGGATAAAGACGCATCTACCCTCCCTAAGGTAAATTACTAAACTGCACCACACCAGTCGTTCCTAACTTAAAGGTTGATCCCACCCAAGGACTTATAAAATTTACTAATTAGTACCTGCGTACCCCTAGGTGACCAAGTAGGCGCCACGGGGCCCTACAATCCACTAGGTGTACACACTACTTCCCATTCGATCGGCTCCCTAACGTAGATACCCGTGCTGGCCCCACCGTGGGATGTATCATTCCCCAATGTGGCAACCTGATGAAACTAAAGGTGCACGGCTTATATCTACTCGATGCAACAACGGCTTACCTACCAGCCCGGGCCCACTCACGCATATGAAGCCCGTTGGACTTGCGTTGCCACCGCTAACCCGTTTGCCTCTTACAGTCAAGCCCAGTATGCGTGTCCCGTCCTCGACATGGGTCGAGCCCACAAAGATACGTATGGGTTACTGGTTGAAATGGGCCTCCACAAGCTACCCACCTAAGCTTGTCCCTTTTTCTAGTATATCCCACTTAACCCTTTAATCATGTTTTAATTACATGTTCTATTTTGGTTAAGTATTCTAATCGTATTTTCTATTGCCACCCAAGGCAACCACTAGATTTTCTCATGCCACCCGAGGCACCCACTTAACCCCTCATGTCCCTCTACATGCTAATGTGGTTAAGTGTTTCTTAATTAATTAATTAAGAACGTAACCTTTGTAAAGACCTCTCACATTAGACTGTCTTTTATGACCGCTGGTTATGCCGGTTGGGTCCGTGCAGCCTTATGTCATAATAGAGTCTAACCTCGTGTCTTTACATTAATTACGTATTTAGTTTGTGCCTAAGACCTCTCACATTGGGCTAACATTTGTAGCAACTGGTTAAGCCGGTTGGGTCCGGGCAGTTTTACGCTACAACTGAGTCCAACCTCGTGTCTTAGTCAATTAATTACACCTAATTAATCACCCTCATAATTTTATATTAATTATCCCTAATTAATCAAGTTTTCTTAACATGGGTAGACCTAACTTAATAGGTAAATTCCCATGGGGTAGACCTAACTCAATAGGTAAATTCCCAACACATAGTATGGGTACACCTAACCAAATAGGCAAATTCCCATACTATGTTTATTTATTTTGTGTTATGCATAATTATATTAATTTCACACAATCTTATTAACTTATGCATTTAATTACCCCATCGTTCCCACGTAATTTCGTTCATGATATAACACATATAAAAGGTGTCAACTTGCATATGAATGAACATGTTTCAAAGGTGCCATCTTGCATATTAACAAACACATAACTTGCATATGAACTTGCATAACATGTCACATAACTTGCATATAATATGTCACATAACTTACATATTCATTTTGCATAACAAACTTGCATATTAGCTTATAGACTTGCATAATGTGTCATCATGAACTTGCATATTAATAAACATGTAACTTGCATATTTACATACATGTAACTCGCATATTAACAAACATGTAACTTGCATATAAAGAAACATGTAACTTGCATATTTACATACATGTAACTTGCATATTAACAAACATGTAACTTGCATATTAACAAACATGTAACTTGCATATTTACATACATGTAACTTGCATATTAACAAACATGTAACTTGCATATTAACAAACATGTAACTTGCATAGCATATTACCATGAACTTGCATAACATGCATATGATTACATAGCCCACAACTTGCATATTTAGCATCATGCAAACATAACATACATCATATTAAACTTGCATAAGCTTACATACTCAACATGCATAAACATAAGATTAATGCTAACATCATATCATATGATTCAAAGCTCATTAACCCACATACAAAACCATAAATCTCATCACATCTCATCTAATTAGTTTACCAAAAGATCATCAAAGTGATAGAAACTCACAACTAGCAACTTTGAACACCAAATGAAGAAGATTAAGATGCTAAGAAGGGATTAGAAGTTGATTAGAGAGTGATTAGTATGCAACCCTCTTCATAAAATTAGTGGAGGCCATGAGAGCTAGCATTTTGCCATAGTTTAGTCACTAGGTTTAATTATGAATGAATTAGGGTAGGTTAGGGTCTTATTTATAGATTAGGCAAGTGTTTTAGGCCATAGGATTAACCCTAGATTCAATCCAAGCCATCAAAGCATGTCTTGGGGAAGAAGTCAAGTGTAGGAACCATCTAGGGCCTTTAGATTAAAGATGGACCATGAGAACCATTCAAATGCAAAATCTGCACTTGAGCGAATCGGCCCACGGGTTGACAGCCAAACACCCTGGATTAACCCCTAGTCGACCCAGCGGGCTCGGGTCGACTTCAAAAATCGGCCGGTTCGGTTATTCCCCTCTCCCAATTCGCTGTTTTGAGCATTTTTGCATATTTATTTATTAAATTTTCAATTATATATATATATATATATATATCAATATATATATATATATATATATATATATATCTACACAACCCATTTCACTTAATTAAGTATACTTTAATTTGGGAATTTTCGTGAAACTTCGCGAGGCCATATCTTGGTCATACGGACTCCGATTTTCGAAAACTCGGACTCTATTTCGCGTATTTTTCCGAGACGAACACAATGGCATAGCCCGTTTCCCTTGATTCCCATTTTAGAATTAAATTCTGCCTCGATTTATGTTATTACAGGTTATTGAAAATACGGGTTGTTACATCTCCCTTCCTTCTTCTTTCCGCAACCGCTTCTTTTGAGTTAAACCCTAACTTTGAATTTCAAAAAACCCACTTGCCTCCTAACTTTTAGAAAGATAATTATATTAAAAATGCTTTCCTGCGATTTCGTCCTCGTTTTTCTTGATTTTTTACTGAATTGAGAGGAGAGACGGACGGAGTTTTGTGGATTTTAAGGCTTTGAAGGTGACGATAGTTAATGGGTTCAACTGCTCGAGTTCGTGAATGAGGAGGAGGAGAGAAGAGGAAAAAGGAGTTGGCTAGTTTGGATCGTGGTTGTGGATGGCGACAATCGGATCGGGTCATGGAATTGAGGAGGATCGTGGGGATAGAAAGATCAGGGGAGAACTCATGGTGTGAAGTCAGGCAGTGGATCGGATCGCGACAATGGAGAAGGGTCGGATCGTGGCGTCTGGTGTTAAAATGGACCATAGGAGTTCCACGATCCACTTATATACTTCGATCCGTGCTGCACCACGAAACAACAACGATCTATTGGCGATATTAATGGGCGGTCCGTTCTCTTCGATCCGAGACGCATCCTACGATCCGATCCCTGCATCTCTTACGAACCCGGCCGGCCATCGATCTCTTACACACTTTCACTTAAACAACGCATCATGATCACAATATACTGAACAGACGAACTTCGTGGACTAATCAACAACAGGACTTAACAGCATATTGATTGCACTTATCCAATTTGCTTCATGACTTTATTTTTACGTATCATACACACTTGCACATGTTGAGACACGAGAATTTCGATTGATAACAACAAAATAAAGATCAATGGAAATCATGACATGGAGCTAAGATTATGGATATATAGATGTTTAAAGGGAGACAGAGCTTATATACAGGGGGAGATAACAATAAAGATTAAAATATCAAGCTATATTGTCATCAATCGAAAAGGGGGAGAATGTTGAGTCAACGGTTTCAATGCTTATTTTGATTAATGACAAGAAGGAGCTTCATGATCGACAAAAAGAAGACTCAATGTTTTATAGGTTAGAAGATGGTTATTTTAGAGTTATTTATGTTAAAATCTATCCTCAAATAATCGTACTTCTTATTCTCTTCAAAAATATACATGAAAACTCATTTTTTATGTACATTGACAAAATCTTGTCAACCTGTTAAAACGAACAGGTCAACAGCTTTTTAAACTTAACAGGTCAACCTGTTAAAATTAACAGGTCAACAGCTTTTTGAAATAATGGTCAAAAACCTGTCAACCTATTAATTTTTCCTGTCGACCTATTTTTGAATTTCATTAAGAGTCATCTTCTTTCTTGAAAAGTTGCATCCATTTCTCTTCATTAAAAATCACTCCTTTTGATTGCAACTTTTCACTAATAATTACAACTTCTCATTGGCTATAAATACATCATCTTTCATTCATCCAAATCGCCGATTCTTGCTCTGATTTTTGATCTTACTTTCTAAATACTCTTGCATTCTAAAAAGCTCCCAAATTCAAGTTACTTATTGAATCCTTGATAATATTTCTCATATTTTGATTCAACAAGTAACTAACTTCCTTCAAATCTTCGCATTTAATTCATATACTTGAGGATAAGATTATAGGAAGGTTGTACTCAATCATTGACTAATCAGTGTTGAAGAAAGAACACATTCAAGGTCAAACTCTTGTAATCGTCTTGTGGGTAAGCTTGTAGCCCGTGAAATCAAGTGGGTAAGCTTGTAGCCCGTGAAATCAAGTGGGTAAGCTTGTAGCCCATGAAATCAAGTGGGAAAGCTTGTAGCCCGTGAAATCAAGTGGGTAAACTTGTAGCCCGTAAATCAAGTAGTATTGTGAACCTGTTTCTCCGGGTGAAGGAGGGTGTTGTTTAGTGAAAAGCCGAAGAGGAGCTTCGGGACTGGACGTAGGACTAGAGGTCCGAACCAGTATAAAAATCCTGGTGTCGTTACTCTACTTTACTTTTCTGCATTTATAGTTATTTGTGATATATATATTGTTTGCGAATATTTATTCGCATAACTATTGAATAGCTTAAGTTATCACATACATTCCGCATAGCCATATTATAGATCCTGCACAAGTCATACACACTCGGACTTTTACAATTGGTATCAGAGCCTGGTGTTCTATAGATCGTACAACATCTTAGAACAAATGGCGATAAAGAAATCTAGTCAAGGTATTAGAAAATGGAAGAGGAACAAAGCAGAATCAGGAGAGCAAGGAAACAAATGTCTCATGGCAAAAGTCAGATCACAATCGGTATGTACAGATTCTTTATATAAAGATCTTTTGTTAAACCATGAGAAATTATTGAAAGAATTTAAAACTTTGAGCAAACTCAATACTGTCATTATAGCTAAGTCAAAAATTTGCGAGCAAGAAAATTCCAAATTAAAAGAATATAACAATGTTCTTTTAAAGGAAATTGATCTTTTGCAAAATAGAAATAAATCTTTAGAAGATTCTTTAAATAATTCTAGTTCTTTAATTTCGTCTCTTGAAAAAGAGAATGGAGCTTTAACTAAAAAGAATTTAGAACTATCTAAAGAATGTGAGTTTTTAAAGGTGAATAACAATATTTTGCAAAATGAAATTTCTAAGTCAAAAGAAAATTTTGAAAAGTTACAATCTTCTTTAGATAATTCAGAATCCCAAATTTTAGGTCCCAAAACTGAGAATGGTACTTTAAAAAGGAAAAATACTAAATTAAATAAGGAAATTGATGATTTAAAGAATAACAAAATTTCTTTTGAAAATGTCAATAGCGACTTTGGAAATAAATTTGATAAATGTGTAAATAAGTTCGCAAAATTTAATAAAGGTCAAAATGATTTAAATATGATTTTATCTAGATCTCGACCTTTACATGACAAATGTGGTTTAGGATATAATAAAACTAATTTTAGAAATAGTACTAGATATGCTTTCATGTACAATAAAAATATTACTGCTAGTACTAATGCTCATCCTAGATCCAATTATTATAGAAATTCGAATACTTCTATGACTAGAGATCTGTATAATAGATCTAGAAGTATGAAAAGGAATATCAATAGAGATTACTTAAGTATTTGGGTTCTTGTAAGTTGGAAAAACAGAGAAAAATATATTGATGATTATTTTGATTCAGTAGTTAATAATGAAAATTTTATCTTTAAAGGTTCCATTAAACCCTCTTAGGTATGGTTACCTTCCATCTAACTTATGGACCCAAACAAAGCAAGTGGGTACCAAAACTATATATGTTATATATTTTTTGCAGTTACACCACAACAAAGAGAAGGCTATTCAGTATCTCTAAATATCTTTGAAAATTTAGCTTATCAAAAAGCACACGCTTCAATATTTCATCGTCATCGAGGACACAAAATTCATGGGATAGGAATTATAACAGAAATGAAGGCGGAAGCGGAAAATATTCTCCATGGGAACCAAGAAAATAATGATTATATTGGATCTAAGGAGATTTCTTTATATTCCGTTTAGTAATGTTTTTAGTTCCTTTTTTATGAGTTCACATTCTTTTATTCTAATAAAATGTTGTTTGAGTTTGATTTTTTTCAAAATAAGGCAGAAAAACAATTTTTGACAAATCAGGTCGACCTGTTAAAAAATATAGGTCGACCTGTTTTGAATATTTTCAATCCAGAGAAGAATTAGGTCGACCGGTGGCAAAATATAGGTCGACCGGTTTCAAGTTGTTCATACAGGTTGACCGGTCAAAAACTATAGGTCGACCGGTTTCATATTCTTTTTAAACAGAGAAATATTAGGTCGACCGGTATACTTTTTTAGGTCGACCGGTTTTTTTAAGCAAGTAAACAGGTTGACCGGTTGAATATTTAGGTCGACCGGTTTGTACTATTTCTGCCTTTTTCTCCTACCCGATACTTTTTAGGTCGACCGCCTTGATTTTATAGGTCGACCGGTTTGTCTGAAGAATGTTTTTTTTAAAGACACGTCGTTTCAAATTCCAAACTCAAACACCATTTCTTATACTATTTTAAAATTATACTACTCTCGATTATTAAGGTTATTATGATATTTATTCTTTTTAATCGATGACAAAGGGGGAGAAATATTTTACATATACTATTTAAAATATATGTGCTTAATATGGTAAAAGTATATGTGTGCTAACATTTGTTAATACAGGAATCAAAAGGTAAGATTATTTACTAACAAATGTTGCAGAAATTCAGGGAGAGCTTTATATTCAAAGGGAGAAAATCTAAGGTGTTTTCATCAATCAAAAAGGGGGAGAATGTTGAGACACGAGAATTTCGGTTGATAACAACAAAATAAAGATCAATGGAAATCATGACATGGAGCTAAGAATATGGATATGTAGATGTTTAAAGGGAGACAGTGCTTATATACAGGGGGAGATAGCGATAAAGATTAAAATATCAAGCTATATTGTCATCAATCAAAAAGGGGGAGAATGTTGAGTCAACGGTTTCATTCCTTATTTTGATTAATGACAAGAAGGAGCTTCATGATCGACAAAAAGAAGACTCAATGTTTTATAGGTTAGAAGATGGTTATTTTAGAGTTATTTATGTTAAAATCTATCCTCAAATAATCATACTTCTTATTCTCTTCAAAAATATACATGAAAACTCATTTTTTATGTACATTGACAAAATCCTGTCAACTTGTTAAAACTAACAGGTCAACAGCTTTTTAAACTTAACAGGTCAACCTGTTAAAATTAACAGGTCAACAGCTTTTTGAAATAACGGTCAAAAACCTGTCAACCTATTAATTTTTCCTGTCGACCTATTTTTGAATTTCATGAAGAGTCATCTTCTTTCTTGAAAAGTTGCATCAATTTCTCTTCATTAAAAATCACTCCTTTTGATTGCAACTTTTCACTAATAATTACAACTTCTCATTTGCTATAAATACATCATCTTTCATTCATCCAAATCACCGATTCTTGCTCTGATTTCTGATCTTACTTTCTAAATACTCTTGCATTCTAAAAAGCTCCCAAATCCAAGTTACTTATTGAATCCTTGATAATATTTCTCATATTTTGATTCAACAAGCAACTAACTTCCTTCAAATCTTCGCATTTAATTCATATACTTGTGGATAAGACTATAGGAAGGTTGTACTCAATCATTGACTAATCAGTGTTGAAGAAAGAACACATTCAAGGTCAAACTCTTATAATCGTCTTGTGGGTAAGCTTGTAGCCCGTGAAATCAAGTGGGTAAGCTTGTAGCCCGTGAAATCAAGTGGGTAAGCTTGTAGCCCATGAAATCAAGTGGGTAAACTTGTAGCCCGTAAATCAAGTAGTATTGTGAACTTGTTCCTCCGTGTGAAGCGAGGGTGTTGTTTAGTGAAAAGCCGAAGAGGAGCTTCGGGACTGGATGTAGGACTGGAGGTCCGAACCAGTATAAAAATCCTGGTGTCCTTACTCTACTCTACTTTACTTTACTGCATTTATAGTTATTTGTTATATATATATTGTTTGCGAATATTTATTTGCATAACTATTGAATAGCTTAAGTTATCACATACATTCTGCATAGCCATATTATAGATCCTGCACAAGTCGTGCACTCTCGGACTTTTACAGCACACACAAGCACTTGCACATACATAGGGTCCGAGGGTAATTATTTTATAATCTCTCTTTACTCGCCAAAACAACAATGTCAGATAAACAAGTGACTGGGACATCAAGTGAAAGTATCGAATCAGAGACATTAATATACCATAACCCTGATGTGCTTTCCTCTAATTCAAATGAGGAAAGATCCGATCCTGATTATGAGATAGGCACCGATATAGAGTCAGCAACTTCCGAGAACATGTCCCTTGAAGGTGAGGATGATCGAGCTCCTGATGAAATTCCGGGTATTAAGAAAATAGAGAAGTTCGCTGATTCTTTACCCTCTAAGTTAGATGACATAACACTCAAGAAGATATGTTTAAGACACGGAATTCCTTAGGACGACGTGAAAGTTCCAGAAAACGAAGATAGACCCCATTCTGCCCCAGAGGGGTATATGACTGTTAGTCGGCTCATGTGCTGGGTAGGGGTTATTCCTTCTTTTCCTCCACTTGTTGTTGATCTCTTGAGACAGTTACACATTGCCCCCATGCAACTCCACCTGAATGCCTATGCGGCTTTGTATACTATGTACGTTGCGTATATGGAGATTCTGCAGACCGAACTTACCCTTAAAGATCTGAAGTTCTATTACCACTTCAAACATAATTCCGCAGGGGCTCCGAATTTCTCTTTCTTCGAATCAGTCTCCCATAGAAAAATTGTGACAGATGGTTATAGTAATATAGGGGATGTCAAATCTGACTGGTTATATATAAAACACCAACTCGGATGCGCGAGGATGTGGCTACAAGCTAGTATGTTTCCAACTTTTCCGCGTTTAATTCGAATGCATAATTTCAGTGCTAACGAATCATTTTGTTTCCCATAGATCACAACTTCGAGAAAGCTGAAGGATCGATATACGAAGATCGAATGTCCCGCCTCCTTAAGAGCAACTCAAAATTCTTAAGGATTACGAAATGTATCACTGATGAGAACCTTCACAAACACCGTGTCTTAGACACAAGGTTCAGACTTGGAGCGGGTGGTATACCTTAAAAGTATATTCCCCCAACTGAAGGAGAAGGAACTTCTCAAGCTATCAAGATAACTACTCTTCGCAATAGTCCATCCCTGATGATTAATCAGGATGACTAGGATTTAAATGTATACAAAGGAGATGAGAGACGAGCTGATGAATCAAAAGAGGTTCCGACCTCTGAGGAGCAGTCTTCCTTAAGAACTTCATCGCCAGTTGAGTCTATCACCCAAGATGAATTAACGGAGGAACAGATACTTGGCGAATTAAATAAAATTCCATTGCCAGACGATATTTATACTCAAGAAGATCTCAGAGGGGAACCAATTTTTCCCATCTCCGAAGAGACAAGTGCTCCAGTTGAAGAAAAAGAAGTCATGCAGACAAGCCTAACTCCGGGCCCTGGTCCGTTTAAAAAAGGGGATTTCACAGGATGCACAAATCACATACACCATTTATCATAACACTCCTTTGCTACTGTGGCTTATATTTCTAACATGCACTTGTTTCCTTTGCAGGGAGAGTGTCTTGCAAACGGTCTTATTCTTATCGCTCCCTTCAGGAGGGCACACCAAGCCTCCATCCAGATCCCGAGCATACTCATAGCGATTGTCGCGGAAGGGATAGCCGCCGGCCCCGGGAATCTCATCAATCTTATTCTACATGACCTCGATCTCCACTGAAGCAAGGTTATGGAAAGCCACATAGTCGTCCATTGCTACCGGCTGGGGGAAAGGAACTTCCTAGAGATTTAACCCCTCAGAAAAGTACTCCTTCTCACTCCCAATATTCCATAAATCACCCCGAGCCTGAGTGCAAGAATAAAGATGAGGGAAGGATTATAGAAAAGGGGAAGACATCTCCTGTTTCCTCCAGTGAGCGTGGCTTAGGTACTACTGCCGCATAGGATGTTGCCCCCAGCTCTGAGATTATGGCCAGGCTAGAGCGCTTGTGAAAGCAGTTCCTTGATACTTACTTTGAGAGGATGGTGTTCGTCCCAGATCCAGAACCGGTCCCCGAGGATTGGGTCACAGAGGTGATATGGTACGTCTATCATGTGGCTAAACAATACGGGGTAATGAAGAAGCATGCTACTACACTTTCCACTATCATCCGCCAAATGGAGATGGACGTGGCCAGAGCCAAATTAAAGATTGGTAATGATGCTAGCGCTAGGAGCAAAATGTAGAAAGAACTAGAGGATGCACAGACCCAACTGGCTTTAGCTCGGCGGGACTCGGAGAATTACAGGTCCGAGTTGGAGAGTGCTAGGGAGCGTTTTCGCAACGAGCTTGACTTAAACAGACAGGAACAAGTGGCCCTAAGAAAGGAAGTGGAAGATCTCAGGGCAGTTAATATCGAGCTAAAGACAACAAAGAATGCTTTGCTGTTGAGAAAAATACCTGGGAGAAAGAGAAGGCGAGCTTAAAAGATGACCTCGCTCTCGCCAAAAAGGAAAAAGAGATTTTAAATGATCAACTTGCTCAAGCTGAGGAGCCTGCAGCCCTCGCCGAAAGTAGTGCTAATAATGCTCTTGAGCCGGCAACTGCTGCACCCGATAAGCTCGTCGAAAAAGAGAAAGACATAGCTAGTTTTGAGGAACTATTGTTCGACTTCTTTGGTCAAGTCATCAAGACTCGAGACATCTCTTGGATTCAAGACAATCATGTTACCTTGGCCAATGCATGGGATGCAATTTTCGAGGGCGAGAAGCGGCGATCAGGGGTCGACGAGATTGACGAAAGCCAGCTGATGCATACGTTCCTCAGAGGTGAAGAACCTGAGGCTTTGGAGGAAGGTAGACGCCTAATCCATGAGGAGATGGAGAGGGAGAAGAGTAGGCTCAAGGGCAAGGACAAGGTTGGGGAAAGCTCGAGCTCGGTGGTAGAGCCCAAAACCTCTGAAGTTGCGGGATATAACCCCGATAACCCGTTGATCCTCTTGGCTCCTGCTCCTCCGATTGTCGGGACCAACAGTACAAGTCTGGGAGATGAGTCGGCTAAAGGTGTCTCCATATTCTCTCTATAGTTCATTAAAGCAATCGTAACTTGTCGTCGTCTCATGGGACAGACAACTGACATTGCCACATCTCCTCCCGATTCACTAACCTTTGCTTCTAATGGTGTAGGTACTAAAGTGGTCGAAATGGGTGCAGAGGAGAAGGCAGTGGCAGAGAAGGTTGATGTTTCCCCGGGTTCTGGTATTGAAGTTTTCGAGATTCCAAAGTGAACTGAGGGATCAACAGTTGATAGAATTACAGTAGCACCCATGGAATCTGGCACTAGCGCTCCTGCAGACGCCGAGAATATTGCTGCTTTGCATGATACAAATGGCGGTCATGGAGATGAGGAAGAGGAGGTAGAAATCATTGACGAGGCCAAGGGTGATGATAGCAAAACCTTTGCCGACATACAGGCTAGGAAGGAGAAGCAGTTAGCTCTTAAGAGGGGGGAACAAAATCCTGTGTTTGTGACACCTGTTTCTGAAATCGACCCCAAGACTGGGTTGGTTATAAGATTCTCTTCCAAATCGATAACTTCACAGCTTGCCTCCGAACCTTCCAGTCCTCCTCCACAGCCTCTGGTCGATAAGCGGAAGAGGAAGAAAAGTTACCGCTCCAGTACTGATAAAGAGGAGTTGGAGAAACAGAAGAAGGACAAGAAATCGACGCCATCTCCCAAGTGTAAATAGAATGCAGTTATTAGCTCATGTTTTAGTTTTAGGACTTCCTTTGGCCAAAAGATGTAGTCGTGAGAGTGGCCCTCAATTTTTTTAACTTCCTGTTCTTTGTAAATCTGATTTCAGTAAATAAAGATCTATTTCTTTTGCAGCATTGTGTTCCTGCAAATTCACCATGTTAGCAGAGCCTAAATGATCATAACTGAAATATTCGTAGTTAACTATTAAAGTTATAAGTAACAATTATTAATCATGATTGAAATAATTATCGAAAAATACACGTGCTAAGTAAATGGGTAGTGGTGCATGTATATACCCCTAATCAATTGTCATTATAATGCCTGGCCAAGGCTCATTGGCGATCTAGTAGGATTATATTCATACTATCCCGATCTTCCAACAGGGTAATGATTCATGCGGCGCTAAGTCTCTAGCGCTTTTATACTCTCCCAATCCTTTAGCGGGTTAGAGTTCATGTGATGCAAAGTCTCTAGCACCTTTATGCTCTCCCGATCCTTCACCGGGTTATAGTTTGAGCTTGATTCTTGGTCTGCTCACTGATCCTTCAGTGTGGCAGAAGTTCTAGGGGCGCTAAGTCTATGGCGCCTTTATACTCTCCCGATCCTTCAGTGGGTTAGAGTGATATCAAGGCGGTTTTATCACGGTGCACCTTCACGCCTTGGGGACGTTATATCCGCATCCTTTATACTCTCTCCCTAATCTCGGGAGTAAGAGTGCAAGCAGTAGTGCGATTTACCTCGCTGCACCTTTTGGAGCTTTAATTACCGTGAGCCTTTCGATCTGACAGACGGCATGTTGAATCAGCTGTTTTGAGATTACTACATAAATTTAAAACAAATCTTGAAATGCTAACGGTTTATATTGATCAAAATAAAAGAGTAGACAAGAAATGTTGCAGTTAAGGTAAATGATACGCGATATTTTTATAGTGGTTCAGTCGAATCATGACCTACGTCCACTTTATAATATTCTGTTCAAATAACCAGACTGTTCTAGGAAAGTCGAGCCTTTTTACATGGTTCTAAAAACAAAAGAGTAAAACTGACATTTTTATGTCAGATAAGGCCGCAAATGTTGGTCATTCCACACTCTGGGGATTACATTTCCATCTATGGTTGCTATCTTAAAGGTTCCATTATCAAGCCTTCGTAAAATGGAGAACGGTCCGTCCTATTTCGGGCCCATATGTACTCGGGGAGGAAAGACACGCTTCAGAACCAAGTCTCCGAGTTCAAATGTCTGAGCCTGTACTCTTCTGTTGCAGTACCGAGCTATTTGTTGTTTGTGTCTCAGGGCACGCAAGTCGGCTTCGTCCCTTTTTTCCTCAACCATGTCCAGGGATTCAAGGAGCAATTCATTGTTGGTCATCGGATCGTAATAAATGGTTCGATGGGATGGTGCTTCCAACTCGACCGGGATAACTGCATCAGCTCCAAAAGCAAGGGAAAACGGGTGTGACCCGTCGCCGACTTATATGTTGTTCTATAGGCCCATAGAGCCAGGGGTAATTCATCAACCCACATGGCTTTGGCCCTCTTCAATCTTCTCTTTAGAATGGATTTAATCATCTTGTTTACTGCTTCAACTTGTCCATTCGACTGCGGATGTGCCATAGAGGTGTATCTTTTCTCGATGTGATACTTCCGACAGAAATCTTGAAACTCTGTGCTTTCGAATTGAATCCCATTATCGGTTACGACGATTTTTGGAATACTAAATCGACATATAATGTTCTTAATGAAAAAGGTGATCACTCGCTTGGTTGTGATCGTGGTCAAAGGCTCTGCTTCTACCCATTTAGTAAAATAGTCCACGGCCACAATAGCGAACTTTGCTCCGCCCTTTGCTATGGGAAGGCTCCCAATTATGTCAATTCCTTACATAGCAAAAGGTCACGGGCTTGTCATTGTCTCCAACTGGTTAGGTGGCGCACTAGGAATCTTCGAGAACCTCTGGCAAGCATTACAACGTCGTGCATACTTGGTTGCATCCTTGTTTATGATGGGCTAGAAATAACCGTATCGCAATATCTTCTTTGCCAATGATTGCCCTCCAGTGTGGTCGCCACACTTATCTTCATGGACTTCCTTCAGTACACGCTTGAGGTCATTATGGGCAATGCACCGGAGGAGAGGCATTGAGAAACCTTGTCTGTACAGGACTTCGCCTTGCAACACATATCGGGAAGCCTTCCATATAACCGCACGCCTCTCACTTTTCTTTATCAGGAGCGTTCCATTCATCAAAAAAAAATTAGGGGGTCATCCATGACTCCCTTTCAGGTTCAATCTCTATTACCGGATCAACTTCCATCTGATCCACAGTAGGGAACTGTAGTACTTCAATCGGGACTAGCTCCATATGTTCTGGATTATCGGAACTAGCCATCTTCGCTAACTTGTCTGCCACTAGATTCTTTGCTCGAGGAATGTGAGATATACTGTGGTAATCAAAACCATCGAGCAACTTCCTTACTTTTTCCAAATATGATGTCAATCTTGGACTCTTAGCCTGAAACTTTTCATTAACTTGGTTCACGAATATATTGGAGTCACAAAGAATGTCTAGCTTTGTTATCCCTAGTTCCGTTGCAAGCTTCAACCCGGCAAGTATAGATTCGTACTCGGAATCATTATTAGTTGCGTGGAACTACAATCTAAGAGCGTAATATATTAGCCATTTCTCTGGAGTTTCAAGAACCACTCCGGTACCAGATCGTCTGTCATTTTTAGCCCCATCAGTGTATAGTTTCTAGGCATTAGGGTCAAGGAGTAGCTCTGGCGGATCGTCTTCCTCGGTTACCGCATCAACTTCGGGGATGGTAAATTCTGCTATAAAGTCTGCAAGTGCCTGCCGTCTTATCGACCTCCGGGGTTGGAAGTTCAGGTCGAATTGACTCAGCTCAATGTTCCATTTGAGCAACCTTCCTGATGCTTTTGGCCTTTATAGGACTTGCTTAAGCGGGTGATCAGTATAAACAGTAATGTGATGAGCCTGGAAGTATTGATGAATCTTCCTAGGTGCAATCTGCAAACTGTACGCAAGCTTTTCTATCTTTGGGTAATTTTGTTCTGCAGCTGCGAATTTCTTACTCACATAGTACACCGGTATTGGCACCTTATCCTCTTAAAGTCGAACTGATTGTGTGGGCTGATACTGTCAAGTACACAAACAAATCCTCGTGATCTGAAGGCTTAGACAGTATCGGGGGTCTTTCCAGACGATTCAATAGATTCTGGAATGCTTCTATACAATCAGGATTCCATTCAAAGTTGCGCTTGCCTCGCTTTATTTGTTCGAAAAACGGGACGCATTTGTCTATAGCTTTTGAGAAAAATCTGCTGAGCGCTGCCACTTTTCCAGCAAGGCTTTGCACATCTTTAATCTGCTTTGGTTCTTGGATATTTCGGATTGATATAATTTGGTCTGTATTGATATCATTTCCGCGCGAGCTTACATGAACCCTAGGAATTTTCCAAATGCTAGTCCAAACGAGCATTTCAAAATATTCAGTTTCATCCCATATTTTTGGAGAATTCGAAACGTCTCTGCTAAATCGTTAGTATGATCGGATGACTGTCTGGACTTTACCAACATATCGTCGACGTACACCTCCATCGTTTTCCTAATTTGGTTGTAGAACATCCTATTCACCAATCGCTGATATGTAGCGCCGGCATTTTTCAAACCGAAAGTCGTCACCACGTAGCAGTATAATCCCAAATTCGTAATGAAACTGGTATGCTCTTGGTCTGGGACGTGCATGGGGATCTGATTGTACCCCGAGTATGCATCCATAAAAAAAAGAAGTTCATGACCTGCGGTTGAATCTACCAACTGGTCAATTCTAGGTAATGGGAAGCCATCCTTCGGACAAGCCTTGTTTAGATCTGAGAAGTTGATGCACGTGCGCCACTTTCCATTGGTCTTTTTTACCAAAACTGGGTTCGAAATCCAGTCGGGATAAGTTGAATCTTTAATGAACCCGTTACGTCTCAGCTTTTCGACTTCTTCTTTCAAGGCGGCGGACCTCTCTGGGCCAACCATCTGCCTCTTTTGTTTGACAGGAGGATGTTTCAGGTTAATTCTTAACGAATGAATCATAATCGAGAGAGATATCCCACACATATCGACATGGGTCCAGGCGAATACATCCAAGTTAGCTTTCAGGAAATTTATTAACTCTTTGGCTCGAACAGGATCCAATTGGGATCCAATCTTCAGGACCTTCTCTGGGCCACTATCATCGACGGGTACATCCAGTGTCGCTTCATTGGGAGTCGCCATTCTGCCCCCAAGCTCTTCATCCTCTCTGGTATCTATGTCCTCGGGCAACTCTCTGGGCGACCCTCCCGAAGGTATTTCCTTTTGTTGATATGACGATTCTTCCCTTGGAGGGGAGGAACCACCTTTTGCTTCTACATCTTTCCCTCTACGGAGCAACTTTAACTCTGCAATGTAGCATGCTCGGGCAACAACTTGATCTCCTCTAACTACACCTACACCTGAATCTGTTAGGAAATTTAACAATAAGCACCAGGGTGTAATACAGGCCCTGAATTTGGCTAGGGCCGGTCGGCCTAAGAAGGCATTGTATGGCAATTCAATATCTAAGACCATGAAGGGGAGGATCCTCACACTCTGGTGTTCTCCTTCCCCAAGGATTACTGATAGTTCCACGTATCCTACTGGAGTGGTCGAGGCCCCATTAAATCCGTGTATCCAACCTTCACATGGCTTCAAATTCTTCGGCTCAAGTTTCATTTGGTCGAATGTTTTCTTGAGCAGAATCTTGACTGAAATCCCATTATCTACCAAAACTTTATTAACTATAGCCGGGCTGATGGTGACGGTGATCACCAAAGTGTCATCAGTTGGGGAGTGTACCCCAATACTCTCTCATTCGCGAAATATGACGTCATCAGACATCGTCTTTTATTGCTTAACCGGAGCGTTGTCCTCGGGGTTACTACATTCCCCCACCTCGAAATGCTGTTTAGTGGCATTTATGTATTGGTCCATAGCTCTAAAACTGTGCCCTACCAGGTGAAGTCCACCAACTATGGTTTTGATAACGATATTTTTTCCTTTTTGCTGAGCCGTTGGTTTAGCTGTGGGTTGGCTTTGGTTCGGGGCTTGTACGGCTTACCCCCTGTCCTTGGGAGTCACCTTATACTCATCAAGCTTCCCTTCTCGGAGTATTTTTTCAACCACGTCTCTCAAGTGACGACATTCGTTTGTGGAATGACCATGGATCTGATGAAAAGATAGAATTTCCCAATTTCACGCACTTTCTCTGTAGAATCTCTCGGAGGAGGCCTTTTATACTTGAGGACATTATATGTATCTAGGAAGATGTTTTCCAACATATCATTTAACGGTGTGAAGCTCTAAAATGGTCTGGGCCAGGGTCTCCTCTAAGGGTCATTTCATCGATTTCTTTTCTGATTATTATTATTATCATTCCCTGGTTGGCGACCACTGCCTTGATTCTTGTTCCCAACGTTAACTTCAACTTTTCCTGAGCTATCTACTGTTTGCTTGATGGCCACATTGCTTTGGATATCTCCCTTATCTATAGCCTTTCTTTTCCGATTAGCGTATATCTCCTCCCAACGTAGGCGAACATTGGCTTTTTCATATAATATTTCTCTGGTCAGGGGTGGCTTGCCGGCCAGATATCTTCCAAACTCGGTATCTTTATCGATGCCATCGATCAGGGCCATCAACACAGTTTACTCATGCGGATCTTTGACTTCCGTGACAGCCAAGTTAAAACGATCTAAATACGACCTCAGGCTTTCGTCTGGTCATTGTTTAATAAGGGATAGCTCAATTACATTCTTAGACCTTTGGGTATGAAGACAGAATTGGTTCACGAATTACTCACTCAATTCCCTGAAGCTGGATATTGACCGTGTCGGCAAGCGGGTAATCAACAATAACGCCACATCTTCTAGGAATATAGGGAACGCTTTAAATTTTACCGCGTCTATAGCTGCAACAACATTCATTGACCAGGAGTATCGCATTAGTTGCTGGATGGGGTCAGTTCTTCCCGTACAGTGATTCATGGTTGGCATGTTGAAGAGTCTCAGGAATGTAACATCTAGTATGTCATCTGTAAAAGGCGTATGACTAAGATCTGTGCCCCAATATTCATTCCTCTGTCCACCGCTATCTACCATGACTTGACTAATCATTGCTTCAACCTTTTCATGGGTCTGGGTAGATTCGGGATCAACATTTCTTGCCCGACAGCCTCCTCCAGCATTTCTTTGACGTGCTGCGATAAAATCAGGGCCCTGAGCAGAACTCCCATTACCCCTATTTCCGCGATGGATCACGCGACGAGTGGGAGGCATGCCGTTTCTTTCTTGTAGAGCGGGCTCATTTAAATTGCGGTTACTAGTTCCATGATTAAGTGCCTCTTCTTCACGAGATGGAAGTGCCCAAATTGAAGCTGCTCTATGTTCTCGGCCCTTTCTAACGGGGGTCATCATCGGTTCCTTCGGGGTTCTTCAAACGGCGACGTAAGTTCCAGAGAGAAAGGGTGAGCTGGAGTGGGTGAAACCTGCCTTTGAATATCGTCTATTCTTTTGCCTAGGGTAGTAATATTTTGATGCATCAACGAGCTCTCCTGCCTTTGAGCGGCCAGTTCATCGGTTTGCCTGTCCAATGCATCAAGTATTCGAGTCAGATGTCCTTCAGTAACTAGGGCAGAAGGGTCGAACTGGTCATCTTCATCTTCTCTTATACGCAAGGAACGTGAACCGGGTTGAGCAGAAGTGCCAGCACGAGTGGAACGAGCCATAATTTCCTTCCCAGGTCGGGTAGTAGACTGATTATTAGCTCGGATCATGGTCTTCCTTTGCTGGTGGCTCGTGGTACCCTCCTGACGTCGGTTCGTGGTGGTTCCCTGGGATCGGATCGCGGAAGGGTTAGTAGGGGGATGGAGGCGTTATCTTGGGATCGGGTCGTGACACCCTCAGATGCTCGGGTCGCCACGCCTTCATTGGATCGGATCGCCCCCTCTTCTCCACGATCCGGGGACAGTACTTCAATCCGCTCCTGAACGCTCTTTTCAACTTCTTCGTTTGTAGCTTCAGTCGCTTGGGAAGCTCATACATCCTTAGACTTCTTTCCAGCCATGATATCTGAGCCTTACTGAAATCTTCAAAAATCGAAACAATGGAGTTTTGGACCGTTTTCTTCGAATTTGACTGTCTGAATAATAGAACTACAATCCTATATGTTGAGACTTTGTTCTCAGTGAAATCACCAAAATGTTAGATCCAAAATTGGCTCCAACACCCAAGTTGTTCAATTATGCAGAGATTAATATCAGAAAAAATGCAAGAGAAAGAGGAAAGACATAAGATTTATAATGGTCCGACATTAACGAGCCTACGTCCACTTTATATCCATGATTATACTTAAAATTCAAGTACAATCGATGATTTATCATTCAATCTCCCTTTTAAAATGTTGATTAACTCAATAAATTCGTGACAACTGTGAATAATAATAGAGAGATAATAATGGTGGAGTCAGAGCTCAGAATTGCCAAAAAGATCCTCAAAAATGCCAAGTTCTAGGCTATTTATAGCTAATATCTTCAGGCGGATCGCGGTCATACATGACACAAATCCTGAGTATCTCGGACTGGTTCGTAGCTTGATGGAGAATTGGTCAAAATGGCAGTTATTGACAGGTGTCGTGAGATCCTGCATTCACTGATCATGGTGGACTTGGTTATAACCTTCACCTCGTCTTCTAAGGTTTGGATCACTCTACTATAGACGGATCGGGCCGTGAAACTCTGATGAGGATGGGTCGAGATGAAATAGATGGATCAGATCGCATAGGAAAGGAGGGGTCGGATCGAGGTGACGGGGGTGACCGCGATCGTGACAAGGTAGGGCGATCCGAACGGGTCTTCGAAGGCTAAAGGTGTGAAGTTTCATATTTTTATCGTGTGTGCGGACCTTGGTGGCTTAGTCAAAAAGCTGGCCAACAGTATACTATAGATGAAAAAGGTTGGCTACGTAGAGATGGAAGACTTTGCATATCACGAGATGAGAGTTTGAGAAGGACAATTCTTGAAGAAGCACATCGTTCTAAGATCACCATACATCCCGGTGGTGACAAGATGCATAAGGACATGAAGCGAGTGTTCTTTTAGGCTGGATTGAAGAAGGATTTGACTGAGTTTGTTTCTAGATGCTTAGTGTGCCAGCAAGTCAAGGCTTAGCAAAATAAGCCTGGTGGTTTGTTTCACGCTTTAGAGGTTCCACCGTGGGAATGGGAAAGGGTTTCCATGGATTTTGTCAATGGGTTGCCAAGGTCAAGGAAGGGTATTACAGGATTTAGGTAGTAGTAGATAGACTTACCAAGAGCACCCATTTCATCCCCTTAAGAGTAAAAGAACAGCGGCATGGTTAGCATCTTTTAATCTCTGAGAGATAATTCGCTTATGTGGCATACCTTCTAGAATTGTGAGCGATTGAGATCCCATTTTCACTAATGATTTTTGAAAGAGCTTGCAAGAGGCAGTAGCAATGCTATTGTATTTGAGCACCGCTTTCCACCTTCAGACGGACGACCAAATAGAAAGAGTGAATCAGATTCTATAAGATTTGTAACATCCCGTAATTTTAAAACATGACATAACAGATAATCAAAGAACAATTAATTTTTAAAAGAAAAATTAGGTGATATAGATTACTCCATTGAGTTCATCTCGGAATTCTTCTTGAGATAGTGTCTGAGTTTTTGTAAAACGGATACCGTATGAAGGAGATATGGATGATAGAAGTTGGGCAGAAAAATCAGAAAACAGGCTGGGATAACTGGCGCACTTGTGAAGTGCACCAGAACGAAAATGCCCTGGCGGACCTGAGAAGTGCGCCCATGCTGAGGAAAACCTACACAGAATTCTGGAGAGTTCTCTGATGACGTGTCCTTTGGGAATTGGCTACATGATGTGTCTTTTGAGCTGTGTCGTTCTGATGATCCGTAATCTAATCTAAAGGCCCTAATTTACCGAATACATCTATAAAAACACACCTAGACCTAAACCTAATTTCATTACACTAATCCATGGCGCCTCCATGCTGCTCTACTCTAAATTAAAACTAGCCTCTCTTCTCTAAAGCAAATCAGAATAGGAGTATTCAGATTGGAAGATAAGAATCAAATTCTACAACAACGGTTTAGATAATCAGATTCAGAATTAAGAACTATTCTCTATTCTAAATCCTGTCGCTATGAGTCTATATTACTTTCACATATAATTAAATTAAAAGTGATAGGGATAAGATTGTAAATTGGATTTCATGAACATGCCTGTAAGATGAATCATGTCAAGTACTGTAAATTCTTGTCTTTCAGATTGATACCCAAATTTCTGCTATCATATGCCTACTAGATCTATTTATTCTATGTTAGTTCATATTCCACATGCCTATTGGATCTATTTATTTTTCTATGCCAACTCATAATTCGTATGCCTATTTTTATGCTAGTTTTAATGTTGATTCGCTTCTCCTCTTCTTTTCCTTTTTTTTTTTGCATGAGATTAGGCGAACTTCGAGCCTAACATATTATGTTGAATTATATGTACGAATGACGTGGGAACGTTGTGGGAAAAGTTTGTGAAAATATTGAATAATATGTAATTGGGCATAAATTGATTTGTAGTCATGTACTCGATTTGGGGCATAATTATGTGTAACTTGTATACATGAGAATGGGCATAAGTTGGATGTGGGCATAATTGGATATAATTTGTATACATGAGGTTTGTCATAAATTGTTAATAATAATGAACGCAAATTGATTTGGGCGTAATTTGGCATAACATTTATACATAAGATTATAGGCCAAATTTGGAATAAAATTATGAACATAATTTAGATTGGAAATTATGGGTAATTGGGATATAATTTAATCCAAGAATTAAAATTGGGACTTGAATCAAGAAAGTGATAATGAACGCCTAAGACTCGAGGTTAGATTCGAATTGTAGAATAAGACTGCTCGGAACCACCCGATACATCCAGCAAACGCAATTTTTTAATCTAATGTTAGAGGTCAAAGGCAGAAATTAGATAAGTAATAATGCAAAGACACGAGGTTAGATCCCGATTGCGGTATAAGACTGCCCGGAACCGCCCGACATATCCAGCAACTGCGAAACAGAAATCTAATATGGGAGCTCTTGTAAGGTTACAGTTATAATGAATGAATGAACACTTAACCAAGATAAGGCATGTAGTAGACATGGGGGTTAAGTGGGTGACATGTGAAATATAACTAGAAGCACTTAACCAACTAGAAACATGTGATTAGACATGGGATAAAGAGAGGTTAAGTGGGAATTCCTAGTGGGGACCAAGCTTAGGAGGGAAGCTTGTGTCAAGTGGGTGGACACTTTTCAACCAGTAACCCATTTTAGTATCTATGTGAGCTTGAACTAGGTCGGGGATGGGACACGCTTACTAGTTTGATTGTAAGAGGTCAATAAAGAGTTTTCGGTTGCAACACAAGTCCAACGGAGTCATGTGTGTGCGTAGGACCAGGCTGGTAGGTAAGACGTTGTTGCATCATGCAGGTATAAGCTGTGCGTTTTATTAGTATCGGGTTGCCACTTTAGAGAGTGATACACCCTACTGTGGGACCAGCACGGGTATCTACGAGTTAGAGTTCTGATCGAATGGGGAGGGTAGTGGGTACAACTAGTGGAGATATGAGCAGGCGGAACCTATGACAACTGCTTGGAGTACAAAAAACTACCATTATTGTTATTATGTTTAGTAAGAGGGATCTACTTTCTGTATGGAATTAGTATTGGTGTAGTGTAGGAATTATCTTATAGTGATTAGAAGCGCAACAATAGTTATATCTTGTTTACCTTCTCTTATCTGCTTATGTTACAGTCATCTCTTATATCCAGTTTATGTTCTTATCCTATTACTTTACTGATTATATTGTTAAAGTCACAAGACTCACCAGACTTTTGTCTCACCCTTTTTGTTTCGCCTCTTTTCTTTCCCCAGGTCCTCAGAGTGGGACTAGTGGAGCTTGACTTAGATTTCTTTCTTCTTGAAGTGCTTGGAGGTGTTGAGAGTAATGCTAAGCTTTATGTCCTTTCCATTGTGGCTATTTGGAGTGGCATTATGATTTTACTTTTATGTACTCTGATAATAATTTTGTTCAAGATGGATATTTGTGTACTTGACTCTAGTATGTGGTTTTGATGTTGTAACGAAACATGTTTTGCTTTTCCGCTGCGATGAATAAATTTTGAATTTTCTTAAGTACTATTTTATATATCTGTCTCGTGATATTCTGTTCTATGCTCTTTGATCGACGCTTTCCTATGAACTAGAAAAGCTCGAAATTTTAAATAAATTCTGCAATCGCACAGATCTTGTATTATGAAGGTTGAATCACAGGGAGGCATATTTAAAATTATTATTTGTAGAATTTCATGGGCGAGTTAGACGACTTTTGAGATTTGGTTCAAAATAGAACAATCGAAATAGAAACAATTAAGATTATCGTTGAAACTAATCAAACTATTAATCACTAATGAAAGTAAATTGCAAAAGAAGAATAAAAATGCAGAACATAAAAGTGCAGAATAGAAATAAAAACAGAAATAAAATTAGGATTATCGTTGAAACTAATTAAACGATTAATCACTAATGAAAATAAATGTAAACTACGACTAGTACTCTACCAAATCTAATTGTGTAGATGACATTAGTTGCTAAGAAATATAAAAATGCAGAAAATAAAAAGAAGAAGAAGAACTTTGTTAATGGAGAAGAAGATAGAAAATGGGATGGTGGCTACAACGAGATCACATGGGTATTTATAGGATAGACAGCCAACACTAACCCTAACCCTAACCCTAATACAATGATAAATGGACCTTAGGGAAATCACAAAAGAGTTTACAATGAGAATTACAAATGGGCCTTAGTGAAATGTAGTAAATTTGGGCCTTTCCACTTTTCTCTTACTTTCTTGACAATTCTTCATTGATTTGTGATATGCATAGCCCTTCTTCCAATTATTTTCTTGTCCAAAAACCAATTTTATGTGAGATCTTCATATGCAAGTCTTCAAATATGTATCCACAGCAAATTGACCTCTATTTTCCATTTTTCTGACTGTAAGTGGCTTAATCGGCATATCTGTAAAAGTGACAAAAGAATACCCAAGTAATATTTATTTATATACAAAAGATAAGATATAAGAGCATAATATAAACACATTTCTATGTTAATCAAATACCCCCACACTTATCTTTTACTCGTCCTCGAGTAAAAAGAAAGAAAAAAATGAAAAGCTAAACTATATAGGTCACACTTTCATGGGGAACACGATTGCATTGAGCTTATGCAACACGCCGTTAAACCTCTAGGTGTCCCTAGTAGGACGAGTGGTGTTTCGTGAGGGTTTTCAGCGGATACTACCCACAAAATCTAAATGCAATTTGTTATGGTCCTAATGTAACTACATGAATGCAGAGGACTTATGCAATTGAAAACAAAAAAATATATGAAAAAACGTCTTATTTCAGGAAAGTGTTACAACAAATTAAGTTAACAATTTCTAATCAGTTGATTGTACTTTAGATACCTCAACTTGCCACAAATTTTCAATATAATTCAATTTTTCAATGTTAAACTCTAGTTTGGTCAGTTGATTCGGTCAATAACATAGTGCAGCCATGAAATAGATTCTTAGTTTGCTTGGCACAGTTTGCAAAGTGGTATTATTATTTTCTCGTGTATGGCTAGTCAAATCAATAAGGTCAAGAAGTGTTTAGGCATCATTGCTTATTCTTTATCTCTATAAAAATTGAAATTTACAATTAATTACATATACCTAACTTAAAGACCAAGGTATACCACCCATACACTGCCTTGCGGACTGACGGAGAGTTGGGACAGAGCTTGGTGGATTGTGTAGAGCAACATTGACTTTGTCAACAACATGATGGTAATCCTTAGGTGTCCAATCTCATAAAATGAGACCAAGATATTCCAACGCTTACTTTATCAACAACATGTCGGATAGAGCTTGGCGGGTTTGCACACTAACGCTAGATATACAAGCAGTGTTGGATACCCTTGGATTACTATTATTATTATTACTGATAATATAAGAACAAGAGAGATTACACGAATTCAGCTTAACACATCTTAGTTTTAAAGATTCAAAAAGCCAATATTAGTCTTTTAAGTCTTCCACTTATTAAACAAAGACTACAATTTAAAAAAAACTTCATGGCCATCACCTAAGAATCTCCCTATGTACCGGTTACACTATTATCCCTCAAAATTCAACTTTTCATCATATTTCTTATTTGATCTTTATTGAGAGAAAAAAATACTACCAACTAATTAACAATCATTAATTTATTTTGTTGTATCGATCTAAAATGAGTCGTATTTTCAAAAAAAAAAAAAAAAAAAAAAAAATTGGTATGTTACTATGACTTAATGCATGAAGGTCTTATCTAAATACATGAAAGTGAAAAGAAAAAAATTATGAAAATAAAAATAAAAAAATGAATGCAATGTAGACTCCTCCCTCACTTGGACAAAATAGTGTCCACACTGTAAACATGTTTCCTAAATGTGAAAGATAGAACCCAAAGGTGGATTAAATGTAAAATGATTTGTAAAACGAAATGCAATTTTACTATATGTAAGAATGAATCATATGTACAATGATATATGTGTTTGCGATTCATTCAATGCAATGAATTCCATCAACTTTCCCCCCACACTTGGTTATAGCCGGATGAATCCCATTCCTACTATGTCTAGGCATGTTTTCTAATAAGCAAAGGATTTGAAAATCATCTCATCTTTATACCTAGATTTATAGTCCAGTAGATAGATGTCCAGGGTTATCCTAACATGAAGTTGTTCAACCAAGCCAGCATTCCAAAAATAATTCATGTGTTCAACAAATTTATCATGTAATTGTTCAAAAATTTGTGATCGTATACAAACTCAGTTGCAATCGTGAAATTTAAGTTCTGAGTGTTATTCAAGACTATGTGATCACATTTCTCAACCTTAACAGTTGACAACATATTTTTGACACTGACAAATTCTAGTTTGTTTGTAACATCAAAATCAAAATTTTCAAACTTGGATTGGTGGCTTGATTCAATTTCATCCTCATTTGACAACTCATCCTCATACAAGCCAAAAAACTCATGTTCATTAAAATCCTTTTCCAATTTTGAGTTTTTGACAAATTCAATGCTTTCATTTTGCTCAATTTCTAAAATTTCAAGTTTTTCGCAGCTTGAAAGAGGAAGATCAAAATCTAAGCTTAAATCTTTTTCCTGAAAAGAATTAAAGTCCAAATATTTACTGAATTTTGAACAGCTTCAATTAGATCGTTATTCTCAATTTCCAAAGCTGTAATCTTAAAATTTTCACTATTAGTAAAGAATGGATTAACATCGCTTGTTTGAATTTGATTTTGTTGCTCTCGTTGTTCTTTCAAAGATGTCATTAAACAAAGAAGTTCATCAAGTTGTCTATCTTTTTCACCAAGCTGTCTATCTTTCTTTTCTACCCTCTCTCTAAGAATGTTAAGATGATATTCTTCAGAATCGTTGATTTGAGAGCTCTCGTTTTGGATTTCTTGATTTTCAAAATTATAGTCCAGATAAATTTCATGATCAATATTATTTCCAATGCGGTAGCTGTTTCAATTTTCAGAAAAATGACAATGATATTTGAAATCATTTTGATTATAAAAATTATGTTCGTAACCAAAATTGTTAAAATTCGAGTGAACATTGCAATCTTGGTTATTTTCAAGATGTTGATATGGGCTATTGCTTCATAAATTTTGGTTTACAACTCCATATTGGTGTTGATCAAAGCTATATTGGGATCCAGAGCTATTATGATGTGGATGTGGCCCATAATCGAAATTATTGAAATTTGAATTGAAGTCGCCATTTCGATCATATCCATGATTTTGAAAAAATATTGACCAGTTGGAAAATGTTGGCATTGGGCTCATGAAATTTTGGAAAATTTTGGCTCATGCGTTGTAATTCATACTCATACTCTTCCACGGAACGTCTTCTCAGGTTATTATCCCACAATTCTCTCAAGGTTTTTTTTGAATCAGACATTTGAATGAAATCAAGGGAAGACAGAAATTATTCTTAGTTCAAAATAGTATAAAAGAATGAGTTGTGCTCAATTAATTAACTGACTCGATTAGAAGGGAGAAGAGGGTCTTATGACCGTTCACGTATAGTATAAATACTAAGGGATATAACCAATGTTTTACGGGTAGCATGCAACCTCTTTTGCTAATAGTTCAATAAATTGAACAACTATGTATACGCGATCCAATTATACGAGACAATCAACTTCACAAAGCACCACTTTTCAATTATATTATTTTGCAATGTCTAATCAAGCTTTATAATTGAAAAACGACGGGAGTGATGATTTTAGTTATGAAGATATCAAACAGCCACAACAACCAGACAACAATATTGCAGAAATTAAAAAATTGTACAAGCCAGTCGCTGCCTCAAAAAAAATTTTTTACAAGCAATGTCTATATATTTTTGAGCAACTGCAGCATCTATAGAGTTCAGAAAATTTTACAGTGGGTTATGGCTGTCCATCCAGTGATATGAGATTTTACCGTTTGCTTCATCGACCTCCAAAAACCTTTGAGTCGTCTGAAAACTTAACTTCAAAGATGGCCTTTAATTTCTTATTTCTCGCTTGAACCCCTTTTTCTTTCTCTCTATGGCTTTCGATCTCATTTATTTCTTTCTCTTTTTTTTGTATATTATTTTGGTGTATCGAAGCAATTTAAAATAATAAAGCAAAAACAAAAAGGAAAAAAATAGAAAAATAAAAAATAAAAAAAGAGAGAAACAACTAGAACAAACTAGATAGATCCAGTAAACATAGTAAAAAAATACTACGACTCAGACTAACTAACCCTAGGACTTGCGCTGCGCCTCCCTTTTTTATATAATACACCACAGCGTTCAACACAAAACTTATATCCCAGAAACCCAAAAAGTATATCGAATCAAACAGAATGAATAAGGCTAGGCTTCCTTTTTTTTCTTTTTCGAAATCGATCGGAATTAGTCTTTGTATCGGATTCCAGGTATTTCGAATAAGGATTTCGATTAGAGGGTTTTTGAATCGCAGATTTTGGACTTGGAAAATTCGAGTTTGGAGCAAATTGCTGTTGTAGACCAGGTTTTCTGAAACTCGATGTTTTAGGGAGATGATGGTGGGTCTTCGAGTTGGACAGGTGGTTGATTTGTAAACAGGGCTGTGGCTGAGAGATTGGTGCGTTTTTTTGAAAGCGATGGTTGAATTAATATTGGGGAAGTGGAAGATTTGTAGTGGATGGCGTCGACAGTAGGATCGTGGAGGTTGAAACTATGTAGAGGTTGACTTATTGGCAAGGATGGCTTTGTGTTGTAACCATAGGATTGGAGGAACAGTTTTGGTGATTGCGGATGTAATGCTGGTGACGGGAGTTTGATTTGGGGTATGTTGTATGCGATTTGGGTTTTGTGAATTAGTTTTCTCGGTTGTGGATTTGGGGGGATGGAGAACTGTTGATGACAAAGGTTCGATCACGAATTTTTTTTGGCTTGAGTGATTGGTTTTGCTACTGTATCAATGGTTTGTGGGAGGTGGTTTGAATGAGATGATTATACGGTCTTGTGGTAATCGTGTTTTGCACCAGATGGGGAATTCAGGTACGAAGTTGGAGTTTCGAACTGATTTGCGGTGGTGGCTTTTTGGTTCGAAATAGGAATTTGTGGCAAAACTTGATTGGTCTGTGAACGTGAACGAGGTGATGATGAACTTCGATTTGTAGCGTTGATGGGGTATGCGGAACTGTGTGATGGATTTGTGGATCAAGGTGGGTGCTGTGTCGGAGCAACAGAAAGTGGTGAGAGTGGATTTCTCGTGGCGGAGTGTGGCACCAGGTAGGGGAGGTGCGATTTGAAGGGGATCTCGGACTTCGTAATTGCTCATGGTGTATTATGGGGGGAGTATTTGGTATTGTTGAATCTGGTTGGCGTGTAAAGGAGAGATGCTGATGGTTTTTAGCGTTTGGTTATGGTGATTTGTAATGTACGTATTATGGTGAGGTTGTGTGGATTTTTGAAGAACATGGAGATAGGGATTTTGGCTCGGCAGTGAAGATGAATGGTGTATGGTGGAGAGTATTTTATATGCGAAACAGATTTGGGGAAGGAAAGAAATAAACAACAAACAACTTATAGATGGAATTTTTTTTATTTTTTTTAGAATATTTGTACAAGAAGAAAGGGAATCAAATGTAAAAGGAAAAGAAATTGTATCGAAAACAGGAAAGAAATAAATAAAAAAAGGAATGATTTTTTTTTTTTGAAATTTAGAAAAGAAGAAATCAATCTAATGAAAAGAGGAAAGAAAGTGCAAAGGAAAGAAACTAAATAAAATAATGGCAAGTTTTTTTCCTCTTGATTTAGAAATTGAAGAATCAATATATACTCAATCCAACCAATCAAGATTTTTTTCTATATATACAAGAAAACAGAAGAAGAAGAAAAATAAAATGAAAACCAACACGAATCGAAAATTAATTAAATAATAAAATTTAATTATTGCCTCCCCGGCAACGGCGCCAAAAACTTGATCGACGCTTTCCTATGAACTAGAAAAGCGCGAAATTTTATATAAATTCTACAAGCACACAGATCGTGTAATATGCAGGTCGAATAACAGGGAGGAAAATAAAAAATTATTATTTATAGAATTTCGTGCGCGAGGTAGACGACTTTTGAGATTTGGTTGAAATTAGAACAATTGAAATTTCGACAATTAGGATTATCGTTGAAACTAATTAAATGGTTTATCAATAATGAAAGTAAATTGCAAAACAAGAATAAAAATGCAGAACATAAAAGTGCAGAATAGAAATAACAACAGAAATAAAATTTGGATTATCGTTGAAACTTATCAAACGATTAATCACTAATGAAAATAAATGTAAACTACAACTAGTACTCTACCAAATCTAATTGTGTAGATGGCACTAGTTGCTAAGAAATAGGAAAACGCAGAAAATAAAAAGAAGAAGAACCTTGTTAATGGAGAAGAAGATAGAAAATGGGATGATAGCTACAATGAGATCACATGGGTATTTATAGGACAGATAGCCGACCATAACCCTAACCCTAACCCTAATACAATGACAAATGGGCCTTAGGGAAATCACAAAAGAGTTTACAATGAGAATTACAAATGGGCCTTAGTGAAATCTAGTAAATTTGGGCCTTTCATCTTTTCTCTTTCTTCCTTAACAATTCTTCATTGATTTGTGATATGCATAGCCCTTCTTCCAATTATTTTCTTGTCTAAAAAGCAATTTGATGTGATATCTTCATCTGCAAGTCTACAAATATATATCCATAGCAAATTGACCTCTATTTTCCATTTTTCTGACTGTAAGCGGCTTAATCGGCATATCCGTAAAAGTGACAAAAAAATACCCAAGTAATATTTATTTATATACAAAGGATAAGATATAAGAGCATAAAATAAACACATTTCTATGCTAATCACTCTTATAGTACTCCGTGAAAGTTAATGCATTCCCTTAGTCAGCGACATTAATGGACGTAGGGTGTTACACGTGGTATCAGAGCTGAAGGTTACCAGAATAGATAAAAGATTTTGAAAACCATTTTCGAAAGCATTTTTAAAAAAAGAAGTATTTTCAAAAACATGTTTAAAGAAGATATTTTCAAGAGAAAGGTTTATAAATCCCCAAAAGCCATATATTTATCTTTTGATTCTCTATTTTGAATATCTTCCTTTTTCCTTTCAGCATGTCTGGGGAACCCGATATACCCGAGGGCGTACCGATACCAGGCTGATTCAGAAGGTATCTGGAGGCTAGGGCTACTACCGTAGGCCCAGCCAACATTCCTCCTCCCCCAGCTGCAGCTCCTCCTCCTCCGCGTGTAGACACTTTTTCTAAGATATGCAAAGACTTCCGTGTGATGGGCGGAAAGCTGTTTTATAGAACTGAGACATTTGTTGAGGCTCGAAATTGGCTCAACGAAGTGGGGGATTTGTTTGGTATCTTTGCGATAGATGATGGAAGGAAGGTTCAGCTAGCTGCTTGGTTGGTGAAGGACTAACCCACAATTTGGTGGGAAGTAACTAATGGAGATTGTGCAGTGGAGACGTGGACGGATTTTAGACAAAGGTTCGAGTTGAAATTTCTTTCACAAGCAGAGGAGAGTTTATACATTGAGAGGTTCTGTGCTCTGAAACAAGGGAGTTTATCAGTGAAGGAGTACGTTAGCAAGTTTAACCGGTTAGCAAGATTTGGTATGGAATTAGTTAATACACCACAAAAAAGGCCTTGAGATTTTCCAACGGTCTAATGAACCATTACATGGGTTGGCTATGTCCTACATTCCTATGGGGGCTACTTTCGAGAAACTTGTTGATATGGCGCTGATACATGATGAGGATGAAGGTGCAAATTTATTTAAGGAACAGCATAAGAAAGTGGATCTAAAGAATGCCCAGCAACAACAAAAGAAGCGTGGTAAGGATAACAAGGGCAAAGGGAAGAAATGGTGTTTTAATTGTGGAACACCGAGTCACTTAAGAAAGACTGTAGGAAGAAGAAGAAGACGTGTTGCTTCCAGTATGGTGAGGTAGGACATGTGATTAAAGTCTACCTAAGAAGGCAAGGACAAGGGAAAGAACAAAGGATAGGATCTACTTCGGGAGGGCAAGTTCACGCTCTCATGGCAGCTACGCAAGAGAGAGGTAGACACATTTCTGTCAAAAGTTTGATTTTCCTTTTTGATCATCTTGTTCGAACTTTGTTTGATTCTGGCACTTCACATTCATTTATATCTGCTTCGTTATTTGAAACACTACACCTAAATACTAGTTTAGTTATGGATCCTATTGTAGTCTCAAGTCCTATTGGGGGTATGGCTCATCTTTCTATGTTATGCCAGGATTCTAGAATATATGTATACGTCGTTGAGTTCGAATGCAACACTTATGTGCTTGGTTTCACAGGCTATGGATTGATTCTAGGAATGTATTTACTAACCAGGTATGGTGCCATTCTAGACTGCGAAAAGAGGGTAGTTCGACTGTTGACTAGTTTGGTAGTACTCTCGGTATCTCATGCGACCCTAAGGGTTCTGTTATGCTTAGCTACCAAGAATCTCTTGACACATCTATTGACGATTTGCAATCTATTCGAGTAGTCCACGAGTATGCAGATATCTTTGAGTAGGTTAGGGGCTTACCTCTAAAATACGAGATAGATTTCTGTATATACTTGGTGGATAATACAAAGCCAGTTGCATTGCCAGTGTGCCACATGACTCCTAGAGAAAGGAGGGAGCTTAGTAAATAACTGATAGAGTTGCTTGAGAAAGGGTTCATAAGAAGAAGTATCTCGGCGTGGGATGCTCCAGTTGTTTTTCCTTTGAAGGCTGAGGGTTCGCTTAGATTATGCGTGGACTATAGGGAGCTGAATAAGCTCACGAAGAAGAACAGACAACCATTGCCGAGGATAGATGACTTGTTTGATCAGTTGGTTGGTGCTTCGGTTTTCTCGTAGTTGGACTTAGCTACTGGATTTCATCAGCTAAAGGTGGCCGAGAACAGCATAAATAAGACTACATTTAGAACTCCTGACGATTTCTTTTAATGGCTCGTCATGCCTTTTGGTCTGACGAATGCACCCGCATATTTCGTAGACTTGATGAGTTGGGTTTTTAGGGAGTTTCTAAACAATTTCGTGGTAGTCTTTGTGGATGATATCTTGATACTCTCTAGAAGCAAGGAAGAGCATGCCCTACATCTTAGGGAAGTCATAGAGACCCTTCGAGCACATCAACTGAAGGCTAAGTTCTCCAAATTTCATTTTTGGAGGAAGGAAGTGCGGTTTTTAGGGCATGTGGTCTCTAAGGAGGGGATAGTAGTGGATCCCGCAATGGTGGTAGCAATCCAAGGTTGGAAGATTCCTAAGAACGCTACAGAAATAAGAAGTTTTCTTGGTTTAGCGGGCTATTATAGAAAGTTCATCAAGGACTTCGCTAAGATATCAGGCCCAATTAAACGATTGACAAAAAAGAATTTGACCTTTTCTTGGGGTGTTGGCTGTGACGATGCTTTTCAACATTTGAAGAGGGCATTGACGAAACCTCCAGTTTTAGTTTTGCCGGATGGGAGTGAACCATTCACAGTGTATACCGATGCTTGCGGGACAGGGCTTAGCGCAGTTTTGATGCAAGAGGGAAGGGTGATATGCAATGGTGGAAGGCAGTTAAAGGCCCATAGGATGAATTACCCTACCGACGATTTAGATTTTGCGGTCAGAGTATTTGCGCTTAAGTCTGGGTGTCACTTTTTGCTTGAAGAGAGGTGGATGGAGTTCTTAGCATCCTACGATTTTTAGATTGCATGTAGTCCTGGCAATTGTAAGGTTGTAGCTGACGCCTTGAGTAGAAAGAAGTTGACTTTGAGTCCTTTGTTTGTCGAGCGGCAGAGTTTGGAGTATATATTTACCTTTGACTTTAGACCCTCTGTCGATTATGTACCCGGTTTGTTGGCATCGTTAGAGGTGAAGCCTACGCTTTTGGGATAGATAGGTGCGGCATAGCGAGATGACCCATAGCTAATAGAGATAGAAGACAAGCTCATAAGCTACGAGTTATCTTTGTGGGTGTACTGTAGATGAGAAAGGGTTGTTGCATAGGGATGGGAGACTTTGTGTATCACGAGATGAAAGTTTGAGAAGGGCAATCCTTGAAGAAGCACATCGTTCTAAGATGACCATACATCCCGGTAGTGACAAGATGTATAGAAACATGAAGCGGGTTTTCTTTTGGGCAGGAATAAAGAAGGATGTGGCTGAGTTCTTTTCTAGATGCTCAGTGTGCTAGCAAGTCAAGGCTGAGCAAAATAAGCCTAATGGTTTGCTTCACCCATTAGAGGTTCCACAGTGGAAATGGGAAAGCGTTTTCATGGATTTCTTCGACGGGTTGCCGAAGTCAAGGAAGGGTAATACGGTGATTTGGGTAGTAGTAGATAGACTTACCAAGAGCACCCATTTCATTCCGGTTAAGAGTAAAAGAACAATGGCATGGTTATCATTTGTTTATCTCCGACAGATAGTTCGTCTACACGGAATACCTTCTAGTATCGTAAGAGCTAAAGATCCAATTTTCATTAGTAAGTTTTGGAAGAGCTTGCAAGAGGCGGTAGGAACACAATTATGTTTGAGTACCACTGACCACCCTCAGACGGATGACCAAGCAGAAAGAGTGAATCAGATTCTAGAAGATCTTCTGAGAATATGCATCTTGTACTTTGGAGGGACATTGGAGGAATGCCTTCCATTAGTATAGTTCGCCTACAACAACAACTATAAGGCTAGTATTGGAAAGGCACCTTTTGAAGCTCTATATGGACGACCTTGCCGATCACCGACTTATTTTTGGGAATCTACGGATAAGATTTTGCTTGGGCCCGAGATTACTAGGGAAACTTCGGAGATGATAAACTTGATATGAAGAAGCATGAAGACAGCACCGGATAGACAAAAGTCATATGCTGATAAGAGAAGGACCGATCTTTAGTTCAATGTTGGAGAAATGGTCTTTACTAAAGTATCACTGTTGAGGAATGTAGTTCGTTTTGGGTCTGTTGGGAAAGTGGCATCAAGTTTCGTAGGGACACTCCCTATTACAGAGCGAATTGGACAGATGGCCTAAAGAGTGAAGTTTCCCGAGAAGCTTAGTGGTGTTCATGATGTATTTCATGTGTCGCATTTCCGGAAGTGTTTACGTTATACCACGGAAGTAGTAGAGCCGGACATGCTTAGGGAAGTGGAAGTAGAGCGAGATGCCACGATTAGACGACTCCTACATGCATCCTTGGATCGTAGGTCAAGAAGTTATGAAACCAAGAGGTCAAGTTGGTTAAAGTCCAATGAGAAGATGATCAAGGAGACGCGACTTGGGAAACTGAAGATAAGATACACGCGTCGTATGCTTTCCTTTTTGAGGGTATGATCTTAACTTGTCCTTTTTCTACTGCTTTGTTTATACTTGTTCTATCGTTTAGTGTATCCTCTCGATTATATCTTCGATCATTAGATAGAAAATCCTATGGTTGTAAACATGTGCTTGAGACATGTTATGTTTGGTGGATGCAAGTGGATGTAAGTGTTTGCTAGTGGTTGCTCGTGGATGCATTTACACATACATTAGGCACTAGATCGGCTCAATCACTTTCATATTGCATATGAATGAGTGTACATATTTAAATTAATGGATGTATATCGAATGTGTTATCATATGGATGTTTCATTTGAATGAATGATTGTGCGCTTATATAGAAATGGTATGTATTATTAGGATTCTTTTGCATACATAACAGACGCGTAGCACTATCATGTTTTGCATTAAGGAGGTCAACTAAATCAGTATACTGCCTGATCTTTGCATTAGATAAGGAACATATACACACACTTTTGCATATGTTCATATAGAATTAGAAATCTTTTAAGGACAATGGATGCTTGTGGATAGTGGATGATTGGATGGTAGGATACATTCTTCTTAACTTGATGATTTAGGGGACGAAAACCTTTAAGGAGGGGAGGATGTAACACCCCGTAATTTCAAAACATGAAATAAGAGACAATTAAATAATAATTAATTTGTAAAAGAAGAACTAGGTGAACCGGGTTACACCATTGCGTTCGTCTCGTAATTCTGCTTGAGATAGAGTCCGAGTTTGCGTAAAACAAATACCATATGAAGGAGATATGGATGGTAGAAGTTGGGCAGAAAAATCAGAAAACAGGCCCTTATTCACCTAATACATCTATAAAAACCCACATAGACCTAACCTTATTTACATTACACTAATCTATGGCAGCTCAATGCTTCTCTAAGCTAAATTAAAACTAGCCTCTCTTCTCTTCTCCAAAGAAAATCAGAATAGGAGTATTCAAATTGGAAGACAAGAATCAAATTCTACAACAACGGTTTAGCTAATCAAATTCAGAATATAGAACTATTTTCTATTCTAAATCTTGTCGCCGTGAGTCTATGTTACTTTCCTATATAATTTAATTAAAAGTGATTGTGATAAGATTGTAAATTGGATTTTATGAGCATGCCTATAAGATGAACCATATCAAGTTCTGTAAATTCTTCTCTTTCAGATTGATACCCAAATTTCTGCAATCATATGCCTATTAGATCTATTTGTTCTATATCAGTTCATATTCCATATGCCTATTGGATCTATTTTATTGTTCTGTGCCAGTTCATAATTCATGTGCCTATTTTTATGCCAGTTTTGATGTCGATTCTCTTCTCCTCTTCTTTTCCTTATTTTTATGAGATTAGGCTAACATGGAGCCTAACATATTATATTGAATTATACGTACGAATGACGTGGGAACGTGTGGGAGAAGTTTGGGAAAATATTATACAATATGTAAATGGGCATAAATTAATTTGTAATCACGTACTTGATTTGGGGCATAATTATGTATAACTTGTATATAGGAGCTTGGATTTAGGCATAATTGGATATAATTTGTATACATGAGGTTTGACATAAATTGTTAATGACAATGAACGCAAATTGATTTGGGTGTAATTTGGCATAACATGTATGCATAAGATTATAGGCCTAATTTGGATTAAATTATGAACCTAATTTAGATTGGAAATTATGGGTAATTGGGATATAATTTAATCCAAGATTTAAAATTGGGACTTGAATCAAGAAAATGATAATGAACGCCTAAGACACGAGATTAGATTCGAATTGCGATATAAGACTACCCGGAACCGCCCAACACATCCAGTAACCATAATTTTGTAATCTAATGTGAGAGGTCAAAGGAAGAAATTAGATACGTAATAATGCAAAGACATGAGGTTAGATTCGGATTGTGGTAGAAGACTACCTAGAACCGACCGGCATATCCAGCAACCGCAAAAAAGCAATCTAATGTCGGAGGTCTTGCAAGATTACGATTATAATGAATTAATGAATACTTAACCAAGATAAGACATGTAGTAAGACATGGGGGTTAAGTGGGTGACATGGGTGACATGTGAAATATAACTAGAAGCACTTAACCAAGGTGAAACATGTGATTAGACATGAGAATAAAAAGCGATTAAGTGGGAATTCCTGGTAGGGACCAAGTTTAGGAGGGAAGCTTGTGTCAAGTGGGTGGATCCTTTTCAATCAGTAACCCATTTTAGTATCTATGTGAGGTCGAACTAGGTCGAGGACGGGACACGCTTACTAGTTTGATTGTAAGAGGTCAATGAAGAGTTAGAGGTGGCAAAACAAGTCCAACGGAGTCATGTGCATGCGTGGGTCCGGGCTGGTAGGTAAGACGCTGTTCCATCGTGATTGTATAAGCCGTGCATTTTAGTAGTATCGGGTTTCCATTTAAGGAGTAATACACCCTACTGTAGGACTAGAACGGGTATCTCCGAGTTAGGGAGCCGATCGAGTGGGGAGGGTAGCGGGTACAACTAGTGAAGATAGGAGCAGGCGGAACCTATGACAGCAGCTAGGAGTAGAAGAAACTACCATCATCATCATTATTATGTTTAGTAAGAGGGATCAACTTTCAGTATGGAACTAGTATTGGTGCAGTGTAGGAATTATCTTATAGTGATTAGAAGTGCAATCAACGTAATATATTGTTTACCTTGTCATATCTGCTTATGTTACAGTCATCTCTTATATCCAATTCATGTTCTTATCCTGTTACTTTACTGATCAAATTGAAAGTCACTAGACTGCTAGACTTATGTCCGATCCTTTTTGTTTCGCCTTTTTTCTTTCTTCCCCCCAGTTCCTTAGGGTGGGACTAGTGGAGCTTGACTTGGATTTCTTTCTTCTTGAAGTGCTTGGAAGTGTAGAGAGAAATGCTCAGCTTTATCTCTTTTCCATTATAGCTATTTAGAGTGGGATTATGATTTTACTTTTATGTACGCTGATAATAATTTTGTTAAAGATGGATATTTGTGTACATGATTCTATTATGTGGTTTTGATGTTGTAACCAAACATGTTTTGCTTTTCCGCTGCAATGAATAAATTTTGAATTTTGTTAATTACTATTATATATATGTCTTGTGATATTCTGTTCTATACTCTTATAATACCCCATGAAAATTAATGGATTCCCTTAGTGAATTGCATTGATGGACTTGGGTTATTACAAGATCTTTTTAGGTTATGCATCTTGGACTTTGGAGGGACATGGGAGGAACATCTTCCACTAGTAGAGTTCGCCTACAACAAGAACTATCAGACTAGTATTAGCATGGCACCTATTGAAGCTCAATATGTACGACCTTGCCGATCACCAACATGTTGATGAGAGTCTACGGATAAGATTTTGCTTGGGTCCGAGATGATTAGGGAAACTTCGGAGAAGATAGACTTGATTCAAAGACGCATTAAGACGGCACTGTACCGGCAAAAGTCATATGCTGATAAGAGAAGGACCAATCTTGAGTTCAATGTTGGGGACTTGGTCTTTATTAATGTACCGCCATTGAGGAATGTAGTTCGTTTTGGGTCTATAGGGAAATTGGCACCAAGGTTCGTTGGGCCATTCCCCATTACAGGGCGAATTGGACAGAAGGCCTAAAGAGTGAAGTTGCCCGAGAAGCCGAGCATGCTTAGGGAAGTGGAAGTGGAGCGAGATGCCACAATTAGACGAGCTCCGACATGCATCCTTGGATCGGAGGTCAAGAAATTACGCAACCAAGAGGTCAAGTTGGTTAAAGTCCAATGGGGAGATAATAAGGAGACACGACTTGGGAGACTGAAGACAAGATACACACGTCGCACCCTTTCCTTTTGGAGGGTATGTTCTAAACTTCTCCTTTTTCTATCGCATTGTTTATACTTGTTCTATCGTTTAGTGTGTCCTCATAATTATATCTTCGCTCTTTAGGTAGAAAATCATATGGTTGTAAACATATGTTTGAGACTTGTTATGTTTGGTCGATGCAAGTGGATGTAAGTGTTTGCTAGTGGTTGCTCGTGGATGCATTTACACACACATTAGGCACTAAGTAGGCTTAATCACTTTCATATTGCATATGGGTGAGTGTGCATAGTTAAACTAATGGATGTATATTGAATGTGTTATCATATGGATGTTGCATTTGGATGAATGATTGTGCACTCATATAGAAATGATAGGTATCGTTAGGATTCTTTTTCATACATAATGGACGCATGACACTATCATGTTTTGCATTAAGGAGGCCAGCTGAATCAGTAGAACACCTGATCTTTGCATTAGATAAGGAACATATACACACACTTTTTCATATGTTCATATAGCATTAGAAATCTTTTAAGGACAATGGATGCTTGTGGATGATGATGAGTAGATGGATGATTGGATGGTAGGATACATTCTTCTTAACTTGAAGATTTCAGGGACGAAACCCTTAAGGAGGGGAGAATGTAACACCCCCCAATTTTAAAACGTGACATAAGAGATAATTAAAGAATAATTAATTTTTAAAGAACAATTAGGTGAAAGGGTTACGCCTTGCGTTCGTCTTGGAATTCTGCTTGAGATAGAGTCTGAGTTTGCGTAAAACGGATATCGTATGAAGAAGTTATGGACGATAGAAGTTGAGCAGAAAAATCAAAAAACAGGCTAGGATAACTTACGCACTTGTGAAGTGCGCCAGAACAAAAATGCACTGACACACCTGGGAAATGCGCCCATGCCGACGCAAAAACTGCACAGAATTCTGGAGAGTTCTCGGATGATGTGTCCTTCGGGGATTGACTGGACGAGGTGTTTTCTGGTCAGATGGTTTAGATGATCTCTAATCTAATCTAAATGTACTAATTCGCCTAGTACATCTATAAAAACACACCTAAACCTAATTTCATTAAACTAATCCATGGCGCCTCCATGCTGCTCTAATCTAAATTAGAACTAGCCTCTCTTCTCCAAAGCAAATCAGTATAGGAGTATTCAAATTGGAAGATAAGAATCAAATTCTACAACAACGGTTTAGCTAATCAAATTTAGAATTCAGAATTCATGTCTATTCTCTATTCTAAATCATGTCGCAGCGAGTCTATGTCACTTTCACGTATAATTTAATTGAAAAGAAATTGTGATAGGATTGTAAATTGGATCTAATGTATATGCCTGTGACTGAGATGAATGTTACCGAGTTTGTAAATCTTTATCTTTTGAATTCATACCCACAAATCTGTGATATGCCTTTCTAATCCAGATTATCGTTATATGCATATTTATGTTTCATATTCCTTTTCTTATGTTTACGCCAGATGTTGATTCTCTTCTCCTCTTCTTTTCCTTTATTTATGAGATTAGGCTATCTTCGAGCCTAACATATTGCATTGAATTATACGTACGAATGACATGAGAACGTTGTTGGAAAAGTTGGGAAAATATTGAATAATATGCAATAAAATGATATTATTGGCATAAATCAATCTGGGCGTAATTCTGCATAAATTGTGTACATGAGATTTGGCATAAGTTGGATTGGGCACAATTGGACATAATTTGTATACATGAGGTTTTGCATAAATTATTAATTACAATAAATGCAAACTAATTTGGGCGTAATTTCCCATGACATGTACACATTAGATTATAGGCATAATTTGGATAAAAATTATAAATATAATTTAGATAGGAAATTATGGTGAATTGGAATATATTTTAGTCTAAGATTTAAAATTGTGACTTGAATCAAGAAAGTGATAATGAACGCCTAAGACATGAGGTTAGATTCGAATTGCGATATAAGTATGCCCGGAACCGCCCGACACATCTAGCAGGTACAATTTGGTAATCTAATGTGAGAGGTCAAAGGCACAAATTAGATGCGTAATAATGCAAAGACACGAGGTTTGATTCAGATTGAGGTATACGCCTTCCCGGAACCGCACGACATATCCAGCAAGCGCAAAACAATAATCTAATGTAGGAGGTCTTGCAAGGTTACGGTTATAATGAATTAATGAACACTTAACCAAGATAAGACATGTAGTAGTACATGGGGGTTAAGTGGGTGACAAAGGTGACATGTGAAATATAACTAGAAGCACTTAACAAGGGTGAAACATGTGATTAGACATGGGAATAAAGATGGGTTAAGTGGGAATTCCTAGTTGGGACAAAGCATAGGATGAAAGCTTATGTCAAGTGGGTGGACCCTTTTCAACCTGTAACCCATTTTAGTATCTATGTGAGCTCGAAATCGAGGACGGGACATGCTTACTGTTTTGATTGTATGAGGTTAATAAAGAGTTAGCGGTGGCAGCGCAAGTCCAACGGAGTCATGTTCGGGTGGGTGTCCAGGCTGGTAGGTAAAACATTGTTGCATTGTTTAAGTATAAGCCGTGCATTTTAGCAGTATCGGGTTGCCAATTTAGGGAGTGATACAACCAAATGTGGGACCAGCACGAGTATTTATGAGTTAGCGAGTCGATCGAATAGGGAGAGTAGTGGGTACAACTAGTGGAAATAGGAGCAAGCGACAACTATAACAGCAGCTAGTAGTACATGAAACTACCATCATTATTATTATGTATAACAAGAGGGATCAACTTTCAGTATGGAAATAGTATTGGTGCAGTGTAGTAATTATCTTATAGTGATTAGAAGCGCAATCAACATTATATCTTGTTCGTCTTGTTTACCTTGTCATATCTGCTTATGTTACAGTCATCTCTTATATCAAGTTTATGTTCTTATCCTGTTACTTTACTGATTATATTGTTAAAGTCACTAGACTCGCCAGACCTATGTTTGACCCTTTTTGTTTCACCTCTTTTCTTTCTTTTTCTCCCCAAGGTCCTCACGGTGGGACTAGTGGAGCTTGACTTGGATTTCTTTCTTCTTGAAGTGCTTGGAAGTGTTGAGAGTAATGCTCAGCTTTATCTCTTTTACGTTATGGCTATTTGGTATGGGATTATGGTTTTACTTTTATGTACTTTTATAATAATTTTGTTCAAGATGGATATTTGTGTACTTGAATCTAGTATGTGGTTTTGATGTTGTAACCAAACATGTTTTGTTTTTCTGCTGCAATGAATAAATTTTGAATATTCTTAAGTACCATTTTACATATTTGTCTTGTGATATTTTGTTCTATGCTCCTATAATACTCCATGAAAGTTAATGCATTCCCTTAGTGAGTGACATTAATAGACGTGGGGTGTTACACGATGTAATAGCCAATATTATTTTTATGGCCTATAAGTTCAATTTTTTAAAGGTGTACTCAAGACATCAGTCGTTCAATAAATCCTTGTCTGAGAAACCAACAGCATCACCTTCAAAATGTGCGATGTTAAAAATATGTTTTGACATCTGCTGAATTTATGATAATGTTAAGACTATGTTGTCTATTCTACTTTTTCTTGTAGTGATGTATATATATTTACACACATATATATATTCTAGATAGAGATTGTTGACGATAAAAAATGTTGTAAACACCAAACATTCCAATTACTAGGTATTGTAGTTTCGGTCGTGTTGACAAATATGAAAATGAGGTAAATAACATAAGGAATTTATAGTTGTTCGGACTTGAGAGAGGCCTACGTCCACTTTGAAGAGGTGTTGGAATATTATTTGTCACCAAGGAATACCTAGTAGTGGCTAATTCATGCTATCTCATTACATTCACTTTCATAATCATCATATGCTAAGTATTTGGGAAAAGGAAAATTTAGTCCTTATTCTTCTTCGAAGAGGAGATGCCATTACTTAGGCTCTTGAAGCTCTCTAAAGGTCCCAAGTTATAGAATTCCAACCCCTTTGATGTGTGAGGCCATGGCGTATTTATAGGAGAGGGGTTAGGTAGGAGTTGGTAGGAATAAGTAGAAATGGGGAAGCATACACCAAATTTCGCTCCTTGACCCTACGCAACAGCCAATTTCGAACCTGACCCTGGGGTGCAAATTTCGCACCTCATGGGGTGCTTAATTCGTACCCCATGTGGGTGCGAATTTCACACCCCATAGGACACGAATCGCGCACCCTGCCGAGTACGAAACTTGTACCCTTCAGTGGTATGAAATTCATATCCCGAGGGGCTCGAATTTCGTACATCTCATAGCGCAAAACTCGCACGCCAAGGTACGAATTTCGCACCCTGTTGGGTGCGAATTTCACACCCCTTTGGTGTGCGAAATTTGCACCTCGAGGAGCATGAAGTTCACAAATCGAGAGGCACGAATGCCATATGCATGGGTGTTTAGGGCCTCGAGGTTCGGGCTCACGACTCCTAGGTATTCAAAGCCTTGGTTTGAAATGTGTCAGGTGTGCTATGAGGCTCTAGGCAGCGTGATTCCTCTATGATCCCATTTCCTTCACTCCTAGGTGTCCCTCTCGGCCTTAGTTCCACACGGTGCATTGAGTCGAGCGTGTCTCACATAAACATTTGCCCTCCAATGTACGTCTTGTCTTGACATGATGTGCTTTGTATTGGTTGAGACAGTAGTCGAGTTGTTGACTCGTCCTACAAGTTAAAGGTAAACAAATGTTAGTTTTCCGGCTCGTTCACTGTGGAATTGCGAGCGAGTTACCGTTAGTGTGGCACCACGCTCGCATTGTTATGTATTCGTAGTGCATCGCCTCCATGTGTTTCTGATGGTCGAGATGAATGCGTAGGGAAAACATGTACAGGAGCGTATGGCGCGATATTTCGAACGCGGGGGTACAATTTTTTTTTACGTGGTAGTTCGAACCTAGGGGTACGAAATTCTGCACCCAGAGGTGCGATATTCCAAATCCTGGAGGTTTGAAGTTTTGAACCCTGGAGTGCGAAATTTCAAGCCTCGAAATTTCAAAATCCTAGAGGCTAGAAATTTGGAACCCGGGGGTTCAGAATTTCGAGCCTGGGAGGTTCGAAATTTCGAACCTGCTTGGGAATACGAAGAGACATTTTCCATTTTCCTTATAAATTGCACAGCTTTCATTTCATTTTCTCCTTTAGATTATTGAGCTCGGCCACCATTAAAAAGCTTCGAACCCCTGTACTTTGAATTTGGACGTAAAATAAGTGGGTCCTCGAGGTTTCTTGGAGGCGAGCATGGGGGAGTGGATTGTACGAGGAGGAGGATGCAAAAGAGAAACTCCAAATCCTGGTGGGTCCGAGTTCTCGAGCCTTGCCAAGGCTGGAGCTTTCGAAACCTGGTGGGGTTTGAGCTTCCAAACCTAGGAGGTTTGAGCATTTGAACCTCGGATGTTTGAGATTTCGAACCCCGCGAGGATTTGAGCATTCGAACCATAGCGAGGTTCTAGTATTCGATCCCCAGCGAGGTTCAACATTCAAACCCAGTGAGATTCGAGGGTTTGAACTCCGATGGGCTTCGAGTTCTCGAGCCTTGCTGGGCTCAAGCCTTCGAACTCTAGCATGTTTCGAAATTTCGAACCCTGTGTGGGTTTATGTTTTCAAACCCTTGGGGGTTTGAGTTATTCGAACCCCGTGGGGGTTCGAACCTCCGAACTTTAATGGGGGATCTCGAGCCTTTGATTCTTAGGTAGGGTGCATTTTCGTGATTGGCCCCAATGTTCCATTTTTTCATTCTCCCGTGCCATCTTAGTAACTGTATGATTGCATATACTTTGACTTTCCATGTAGGGTACCACATATATTTGAACTATGACTGAACTGTTGGACAATTTCAAACTTATTTTGTGTATCTTTGACTTTGCATGACATCACATGCACATGTTAACTATCATCAACACGAGGGGCACTGGTTACTTTACTGCAATGTCTAACAATGTTGAGTTAAAGTATAACAAGCGATGCAGACAAGATGGAAGATCGAAAAGACCTTGGAAGTCGAGGCTTCCACTCCAACGTCACAAACATCCGATTCTACCAATATTGTTAACTTGAGTGGCAGTGAGCTTGAGACTACCGCAGGATCCGTTCCTTCTCATACGGTTAGTTCACCTGAAGCATCCGGACATGGAGGGAAAATAGAGATAATACATTCTCTGGTCATACAGATGGAGGTCGAGAATGTTGACATCATGAGTGGGGATGCATCGGCGGCTCCAGTGGACCTGTATATGCTGCCTGATGTGGTCATCTTGGAAAATCTGATAGATTTGGTACCGTCCGCATGGATGCTACACCAGTCAGGAAAATGGCGCTGTAGTTCAAAATGCCAGAGAAGGATGTCCGTGAGCTGGGAGGGGATGGCAGTGCTCACGTGCCGCTCAAGGTTTTTACTGCTTGGAACAAGCAGGCTTGTTTTTCTGGTTGCGTGCTCCTGGCCAATGACTTTATTCAGGACATGTTAAGCTTTTTTCACCTTGCATTGTCGCAACTATATCCAAACGCTTCTGCTTCACTCCTAGGAACTTATGTTCTCTACCATGAGTATTAGCATTCGGAGCCCATCGGAGAGGACATTTAGTACTTGTCCATCTCAGGAGAATGGTTAACATGCCGCCCTCCCAATGGTTCCTGGAAGCATCACCCGCTGCAAAAAAAATTTGTCTAGAAGTGGCCTAGGGCGTCAGTGTTCAAATACAAGTGGTTCTTCGTGCGTACCTCCCAGATTTGTGAGGTAGTGGATAGAAGGGAGTGAGTACTTTTGAACTTCGCTTCTTGTTGTAGAGTTTTTTGTGCTCCTCGTCCTATTTATATTCATATTCTGGTTATGGCAGGGAATCCTGAGGTGCCTACTGTTGAAGAGTATTGACAACGTCATGATGCTCTACGAGCAATCCCTGTAGAGTTTTGCAGAGCTGAGACCATGACGAGCCAGGAGTCCCTTCGTCGGGCAGGGTTTCTTCCTGATGATCGAGTTATAATTAGGCCCGCGGTGGTGATTGACGGACCAAAAGAAGTAACGGCGAAAGCCAAAGCAGCCCCTTGCCCAAAGAGGAAGATTCCTATTGTGGGTTCTTTGTCACTAAAGGGAATTAAATTCCGAGGGCATGTGGATGGAGACGAGGCTCACGGAGAGGAGACCGCGGCTGGAGATGAAGGTCCATTGAGTACCCCAGTCCTGCCTCCGATAGGAGAGGCAGGTGTTTGGGCATCAGACATGATGATATCTCCGGCAACTCCATCTGAGACCGTAACCCCGCTTGAGGACAAGGGTCAATTTGACAAGATTAATAAACTTGCTATAGAGTTATCTCCATGGCCAAGTACGACAAGCATGGAAGATCTATCTCTTACTGTGGAGGGGTTGACTCCTTCTAGTGGACCACACTCTAGTTTGTCGATAGAACACTTAGCACATACAGTCGCAACACTGCAGAGCATAACGATCTACCTGCAAATGCTGATTGTCTAACCTTGAATTGCACCTTTAACACATGTAATGGCAAGAGGGCATGAAGGACAATGCCACGGTCACAGGAGCCGCCGACTCCCTCGGAACGCTTTTCTCGATGTCTATAGGAGAGGGGCCAGTTTGTATGTGATGTTTCGTCTTCACAAGATCGCGGTAGTGAGAGCCGTCACCCGGATGGACCTTGACAACCTTCGTCTCCTCTTTCCCCTCCCACAATCCAAGTGTCCGCGAGAGATTCCCAACTCAATTTAGGGGGGTTCAGGCGCTCGTCGTCGACATATCCTTCTCTTATAGCACCTTTGGCTCCAGTTCAGACTATTAAGGGGAAAGAACTGTCTCTTAGCCTACCAAGGCCTGATATGGTGACTATGACGGGGGTGCAAGATATGACATAGGTTCAGATACAAGAGCTTTCCATAGAGGATCGGAGGGCATTATTGAAGCAACACTTCCCTCGGCATTATTTTGATGAGCTGATGTTTCTTCCTGATCTCCGTCCAGCTCCTACTAGGGAGTCTAGGGAGATATGAATGCATGTGAAGGTCGCATGTCACGAAGCCAATGAGCTCACCAGGTATTCCTTCCATCTTTGGAAGCTGATCAAGAAGAAAATTTTAGAGCTTACTAATTAGCAGCCGACTATTGATTGCGAGAAAACCACTGTTGGGAACTTGAGGACAGAGATAGGTAGGTTATAGATTGCGTAGTGGTCGCTTAACCTTTATCTTTTTCATTTCCAAATTTTAACTTCTATTCCCTGTTTTGCAGTAGAGAAGAAGAATGCATATGAGATTCTGGAGAAGGAGGCCGAGCATACACGTTCGACCTTCAAATACACTGTAGCTAATTTGACTACCAAGAATACTTCTTTAAAAGAGACAAGGCCGAGTTGGTGTAAACGTGTGGCAACCTGGAAAAGGATAATGCAAGGGTCACCCAACTCCACAATGAAAATAACGCCTTGTGTTGATACCGAAAATTGGTATAACAACCAAAATGGTATTTCTAAACACGTTACCTAATCAGAGGCGAGATGCTTAGAAAGCACGTCACCTTTTCAGAGGCGGGGCGTTAGAAAACCTTTAGAGTTATGTGAGGCCATATCTAACATTCAAAAGCATCAAAATACCAAAATAAGGAAAGAAGACAAGAATTTTATAGTGGTTCCACTCTTAATCAAGTCTACGTCCACTTTGAAGATTGGATTTCATTAATAACCAAAAGATTACAACATTTGCTCCATTATACATTCATACGAGCTCCTTTGACATGCATTTGTCCTTACAACCGATTGAAAGAATGGATGAAAGCTTGAAGTATTTTATGCCAATCCCTCCACGGAAGCCATGGATGAAAGCTCCTTAGATCTTTGGGTGAATGATCAAGAAGAAATGAAGAAGTGCGTGAAATGCTTATGCTTGTTCCTCCATGACAGCTATGCTCCACATGCTCCAATGTTCCATAGACTTATGATTGATGATAGAGAAGAGATGTAGGAATGCTTGGAGAAATCCCGAAAGCAATTTGGCAGCACCTCCTTATAGTTCCCCCCCCCCCCAAAAACCCCCTTCAAATGGTGGAGGTAGGGTGCTATTTATAGATGATGGAGTGGCTGAATTCTTCACTTCAGGCGGCTGGTCGGTTTTGCTAGGTATTTACGAGAGTGCCACTGCCAGTTGTTGCCAGCCTGTCATACTTCATGCGTTTGAACCGACCATGAGCCATCTTTAGAAGAAAAGACGACCAGGGAGCAGAAAAACGATCAGGTGAATGAATGGATGAGGCGGACCGACCAGGTAATGTGAGAGCAAGACGGCACTACCCTTTGGAAATGCGGACCGACCAGGAATCTTTGGACGTGGAGCGACCAGGAGTTTTTGCCCCTTTTGGAATGACCAAGAGCTTTGGTTTGTTTAGAGCGACCAACTATCTTGAATATTTGGAGCGATCGGTAATCATTGGCCTTCGAAGCGACCAGAAGCTTTTAGTTCCTTGGAACGACCGAAACATTTTTGTGTTTGAAGCAACCTGGGGCCTTCGCAGAACTGAGTGATATTGAAGCCTTGAGGCTTGTTGGAGCGACCAGCCTCATGAGAGCGACCAGATTTAGAACGACCAGGAATCTTGTATTTTTGAGAGCGACTGAAAGTGACCAGCTTTAGGACGACCAGGAATCTTGTGCTACGACGCTCCCTTTTAATAACGACAGGACCGATCCCTTCTTCAAAACGCTTAAAACCGACCAATATTCACTTGGATCGATCAGATGGATAACATTTTGCCCCTCGATGTTTCATAGTTTTGATAAAAAACTATGGGCTTCGAAACATTAGTGGATCGATCTTCTTCAATTAAGGGTCGGTCTTGGACGCAGTTCTCAGGGGTCGATTCTGGAATTAGCTTGAGGGGTCGGTTTCTAATGAAGAGGCCGGTAGTCCTACCTATATAAATCTCTTTTGACCCTTGGTGTTCCTCCCTTCCTTGCCTTCAAGAATTTCATCATTTTAATGGCGGCGCTCCTTTGAAGAAAAGTTCTTCGATCTCTACTCCGGACCAAGGCTTCAATCCAATTTCAGATTTCCGCCAAGAATTCAAATCTTCGATCGCTCAACTTCGTATATCGCTGGAAATTCGATCAAAACTTCTTCATCTTTCTAATTTGATCTCAGGTACATGCCTTTATTTTCTTGTTTATTAGTGTAGAATCAACTCTGTCTACTGGGTTTGGTCCAATTTCTGGATTTGAATTGTATTCGGATCGGTATTGGTTGCCATGTGGTAGTATGAAATCGATTGGCAAAATCCGAGTTGGTCTCAGATAATTGTAATTTGTAATTTGAATCCCCTTGTGTATTGAGATGTTCATCAGTGTTGTAGTATTCAATTTGAATTGGTAAGTGATGATTCTAAAACGAGAACCCTCACGCTTTTCTTTGTTGTGACATTAATCGTGATATGCTTGTGTAAATGCCAGAATGATCCGAGCATGTATGATTCTTTACTTAAACCATTGTTGTTAACATTCATGTTTTCCTGTGCGACCAGATTGGTCGTTCTTAGATCAGTTATGTGGTCGGTTTTAGACGAGTATCCTTCTTTTCGACCGACGAGAACAGTTTTGAAATTCACCCGGTAGGACCAACCCAGGCGGATTTGAATCTCGACCGATCAGGTTGAAGTTGTTTTCAGAATAATTTGTAGAGCGACTAGCCTTAGGATGCTTTTACCGATCCAATAGAGGCTAATTTTATGCGATCGGGTTTTGACTGGCTTGGAGCGACCAGGTGCTCTATCAGCTTTGAGCGACCGGGGCTTGACTGACTAGGAGCGATCAAACGCTTTTCCAGTTTCGAGCGATCGGGGCTTGGCTGTTTTTAGGGCGACCGGGTGCTCTTCCAGTTTTGGACGACCGGGTTTCCAGTGATTTTGCTTTACTTTGAGACAATTCCCGACCAAAGATTGGTTAACTTGGTGTGATATGGACTTTCGTGGTTTAGGGCGACCAGGTCTCTATCACTTTTAGAATGACCAGGTGTCCGACCATCCAGGGTCGACCCAGTTTTAAGTTTTACGAATATTCTTGTAGTTTGTTTTTCCAACATACTTGTTTGTGTAGAAATGACGACCAGACGAAAATCTCTCCATTTTGTTGAGGGATCTTCTCCAACTAGAGAAGCTGGGACCTCTGATCAAAATATTGAAACTTCTTCCGCTGCTACCACTGAGATGAATGTTGATCAGAACTCCCCAATCATTCGATGTCTTTCTTACACACCTGCTGATAGTTGTGTGTCAAAACTTGACGTTGATGTATATCATAGAATGTGCAAACAATTTAGCCTTTCCGAAGATGAAGTCAAATTCCCAGAAAGAGACAATTTATTTGATCGCCCCCCGTTGGATACGTAACAGTTTGTAAGGGGATGTTACAGAGTGGAGCGATCCCTCCCTTCAATCCTTACTTAGAAATGATTCTGAAAAATTTGGCTATCGCTCCTTATCAATTGGCTCCCAATGGCTACTTTATTGTTACATGCTTATATGTGCTGTTTATGAAAGTTTTAAAGCTCGAGCCCACCTTCAAGGATATATGCTCGTTATACTCTTTTAAGAGACGAAAGAAGGAGCGTCCCTCCTTTATCTTCATGGAAAGCAGGAAATCCAGGGTTATAACCGGCTTATTTGAGAGTATCAAAGGATTTCCCGACCAATTTTTCTATGTGCGGTGTCCCGACAACTTTTTCGGTCGATGGGCCGAAGGAGGTAAATGTTCATAGGAATTCTATTTTACCTCCGATGATCATGTATTGATTTTACTTTTTCTCACAGAGACTCCTTCTGATCAAGACACAGACATTAATGAACCTCTGCTGGAATCATTGTTATCCGTGAGCGAAACTGAAAGAAGTAGACAGTTTTTAATTTGCGAAGAGTTCCTTCGACAATACAAGCTGCTTCCCCCATCCCGTACCCTGACGGCGAAAAGAACGGCTAAGAAATACTTGACAAATTGTGCACAAGCCGGCAGTGGTAGTGGTAGTAAAAAGCCTTCGAGTGCCCTCAAGGAACATAAATATTCTTCTAAAAAACAGACCGATGTCTTGACGATTCCGGAGAGAGCCACAGAGGCCGTTGCTGAAAAACAAGTTGTCATCCCGGAAATCCCGGAGAAAACTACGGGGGATCAGCCTCCCTCAAACACTGAAGAAGAACTTGTTCAACGTGAGGGTAAGCAACTCGCGGTAGGAGAAACTACCTTAAATGTTGAACAGAACATTGGAGATGTTCTTGAGGATCCGACTATAGCAAGTACTCAAGATAGAGACTCCGTGGGTACTTTTGGCGAACTTCCTGATCTAGAGTCTGCGCGATACCTTAGCAAAGATGATACCCCTGTTTCAGGTTTCACAGTTCCTAATGTTCAATCTGATCCCAACATTCCGGAGATTCCTGGACCAGTTCCAGATATGAGAATAAACTTAGGATCGGAGTCTAACACAGGCTTATTAGGCATGTTTTTGTTTTTGCTTTTAGGACTAAGCTTGCTTTCAGAGTTGCACTTTTAACTTCTTACTCTATATCTTGCTTTACTTCCATGTTCTCAAGTGCTAAATGAATTCATTATTATTTTTCTTTTTAGGAATGAAGTCATCATTCATTGACGATTTCCGGAAAAGGAGGCAAAGTTCTGATACACTTGCTCGGCCAAAGAAAAAAACTAAGCAAGCTCCTCCTCAACCCCAAAAATCACACGGTCAACATCCCACTTCTTCTCATCCTTCTTATGAACAGCTTCCAGAGCAAAGAGCCTGGCTTGATGATTATGAACAATCGGCAGAGGAGGAGGCAAGGCAGAAAAGGGAGGAGCCTCAAAGGAGAAGACGAAGGAGTGGAGATGACCCTCTTACGGAGATCCCCCAGAAGCGTGCCCCAGGATACGTTCCTCCTTATCCTACCCAGGCCGAGCTTCAAGCTATCATGTCGAGGCCGCGTGAAATACTTGATGTGGAAAGGGAACTTGGATGCCCCAGCCCCCCTCTTAGTCATAGATTTGGAGATTGGGATTTGAGGGGTTTGAACTTTGATGTGGATGTCCATCCCACAGATAGATGGGACATGACAGAGATGGTGGCGAAAGCTCGGGGAATCCTGGATGATATTGGCCAAACCGTTGATCAGCGCCTCAAAGCATGGGAACAATTTTGTTATGATTTTCAGAATCTTAACACCAAACGGATTGAAAGCATTAAAACCCTGGAGGACGAAAAGGCTCAACTTATCCAAGTTGTGAAAGCTCAGGATACGAAGATTTCTGTTTTAGAACGGGGTTCCAGGGTTAACGAGCTAGAATCCGAGATTGAAAAGCTTCGCTAGGAGCTCGAAGCTGCCAAGAATACAGAGGTCGAGCTTCATAAGCGGGCTGACGATGCTGTAAAAGCACAAGAAGAAGCTGAAGCTCAGCTGGCTTTGAGCAGAAGGACTGTGTCTGTTCGTGAATCTGAAATCGCCTCTCTTCGCAATAAGCTTGAAGTCGAAACCACCAAGTCCTCCTCCTTAGAAAAAGAGAAGCAAGAAGCTCAGAACCAAGCCCGCAAAATTAAGGAAGAAGACGAAGCAACCTTCCTAGAATTCTATGTCTGCAATGTTATGTATGGGGGAAGCCTCCGCTTCCTAGGAAAGGCTATGGAGATACGCTTGCTCGTGTTTGGGAGGAGGTTTTGAAGTGTTACAAAGATTCTGATGACTACCAGCTCCAACTTGAGTTGCTGGATGAATATGATCGAGAGGCCTTAGCTGAAGGCAGAAATTCTCTTGGGATCCATCGGGGGGAATCATCCGGGGTTAAGTCTTTAGGTATATTTATTGAGGATACTTTCACCAAATTAACTGATGGTGCCATAATCTCAAGCCCTGTATTCCATGCAGATGTTGCAATTCCTCCCTCTGCAGCTGAAGGAGACAGTGATTTGGAGGAAACAATAAATCTCGAGGATTATGAAATCAGCACACATCCTTCTGCTCCAGGTAGAGATGATATGGATGAAGTGATACTAGATTTAGATTACTTTTTTGCTTCTTTGGAGTATTCTAAGCTCATGAGTTGCTATAGTTATGCAACGAATTCGCTTTCACCATCACCTCCTGTTGGCGGGTATACTGCTATGGTGATGGATGCCGTTGAAACTGACTTGCCTTTATTCAATACAGGCTTACTTGCTGGTGTTTCCAAAGGACTAACATTCTCCCAACCAGGTTCGCAGGAGGAGAGAATTGATGCTATCGAAACCCTTGACCGAGATATTAGTAAGCTCTGTGAGGAAGAAGAGCATGATTCTGAGGCAACTATCGACGACAACATTGTTGATTCAGGTAAAGAGGATGCTTCTCCTTCTAAGCGGAAACATCATAAGCGTGCTGTCAAGAAGAAGAAGACCGTTGATTCGCCAACCCTTAAGGGTCCTTCATTGAGATCTGGAGACCCAAAGAAATTGTGGCTTGGATTCTTGCTTTGCATTTATCAATCTTTCATTTAGACCGGATGTATATGCGGGTGCCGGCCCTCGCTTATGACTTGAATAATTTGCACTTAATAATGTTGTGACTTGATTCTGTGTTTGAATGTGGTGTGGTAATGCTTTGTGTTTCTGCATTCTAAACCTTGTCCTTACTTTCTTCTGCATATTCTGGGTTATACATCATGCTCACACACCACACTTTGCACATTTTGCTCATTTATGAATTTCCCACTTATAAATGGTTGAGATGATCCTTTGGTATGTGAGAAATCAAGGAGCTGCTTTTTGTTTTGTTTCGTGATATGTGATATGCCCCCGTACCAATGGATTGTTTCAACCTTTATATATCGAAGGTGGATATTTGGATGTTTTTAATTCTTTATACGAACTTTGCATGCTTTGTTTGGAATTCTCCATCCTTTGCGTCCTAATGCGTTAGATATTCGAGAAATGTTTGAATGCCTTTTGAAGGTTTTCCTTGTCAAAGACTCAGTAATATCGTAGTCAAGTTTTATCTGACTTTGATTTATTGACTGAGCACCCCTGGAGAAGACACAGTTTATTATTCGACTGAGAATCCTCGGAGAGGGTTTGGGTTAAGAAACTCGGTTATAACGCAATCAGATTTTGTCCGACTTTGGGTTATTTGACCGAGCACCCCTGGAGAAGACTCGGTTTATTATTCGACTGAGAATCCTCGGAGAGGGTTTGGGTTAAGAGACTCGGTTATAACGCAATCAGATTTTGTCTGACTTTGGGTTATTTGGCCGAGCACCCCTGGAGAAGACTCGGTTTATTATTCGACTGAGAATCCTCGGAGAGGGTTTGGGTTAAATTTGCGCCTGCTTTTGGACCATATTTCTTCAGTAAAGCTATGGCGAGTTTTATGTTGGAAAACAGGATGACGGAGGTATCGTGTCCTGTAACCATAGCTGTGCATCTATTGGATATATGATCAAAGACATGCAAATATAAAACTTAGACAGAATCAGAAGTGCTGCTGGATTTATACTCATGTAATTTCATACCAAGTATTTACTATATTCATAGAAAAATACAAAAGAATATGAGTTAGAAAATCATTTGAAATAGCGACGAATGTGATCACTGTTCCAGGCCCTTGGGAGTTCTACTCCATCTGTAGTTTTGAGTTTAAAGGTACCGTCAAGAAGCTTTTGATTGACAATAAACGACCCTTCCCAATTGGGGCCAAAGACTCCTGTTGCGGTCATGATCTTTTTTAACACTAAGTCTCCTTCTTTGAATGTTCTATGCCTGACATTCTGGTTGAAGTGTCGGGCTATTCTTCTTTGATAGGAGACCATTCTAAGCTTTGCTTCGGTTCTTCTTTCCTCAAGTAGATCGAGAGCTTCAAGTTGCAGCTTTTCATTCTCTTCCTGGCTAAAGTGTACTCTGCGGTGAGTAGGAACTTCCAATTCCACAGGTATCATTGCTTCCGAGCCAAATGCCAAAGAGAATGGAGTATGACCTGTTGCCGTTTTATGAGTTGTACGATAAGCCCATAGTGCAAGTGACAATTCTTCAATCCAGTTGCCCTTAGCTTTCTCGAGACGCTTTTTAATGGTGGACTTCAGGATTTTGTTGACTGCCTCAACTTGCCCATTGGCCTGCGGGTGGGCAACAGCTGCAAAACTTTTCTGAATATGATATATGTTGCAGAAATCCTTGAATTCATCACTTTCAAATTGCGTGCCATTGTCGGTGATAATTTTCTGTGGAACCCCAAACCTGCATATGATATTGTTCAACACAAAGTTGATTACCTTCTTCGATGTGATAGTTGCCAATGGTTCAGCTTCAGCCCATTTGGTAAAGTAATCCACGGCCACTATAGCATATTTGAAGCTCGATTTTGCGGTAGGTAGTGCTCCAATCAAGTCTATGCCCCAAACAGCGAATGGCCAAGGACTCAACATCTGTGTCAACTCAGTTGACGGAGCTTTTGGAATTTTTGCAAATTTCTGGCACTGGTCGCATTTCTTAGTGAATGTCATTGAGTCGAAGTTCACATCGGGCCAAAAATAACCATATCAAAGGACCTTTTTGGCAAGAGTCTGTCCACCAACATGACCTCCACAATCTCCTTCATGTAGCTCCGCCAAAATCCCTTTAGATTCCTCCTTTGTTACACACCGTAGTAATGGCATTGAATATCCTCTCCTGTATAAATGACCATCTTGGAAGAGATATAGGCGAGACTTTCGGAGCAGTTTTCTGTGATCCTTTGGTTTCTCAGGAAGTGTTCCGTGAAGTATATAGTTCTCTATAGGGGTCATCCACGAGTCGGGCTCGTTGGTTGCTTCCATAACCCAGTCTATATCGGATTCCTCAATGCTGGAACTAGATAATACTTCCACAGGAACTAGATCGAAGATTTTAGGATCTCCGGTGCTAGCCAGCTTTGATAAGGAATCTGCCTTCCAATTTTCTCTGCGATGAATATGAGAGATAGAATAATATTCCAAGTTGTCGAGAAGTTCTTTGGCTTTAAGCAGATATGTCGGAAGCCTTCCCATCTTAGTCTGGAATTCACCTTTGATTTGAGGAACCATTAGCTGTGAATCGCTGAATATTAGTAAACTTTTCAAGCTTAATTCTTTTGCAACACGCAATCCTCCAAGTAACGCTTCATATTCGGCCTCGTTGTTGGTGATGGGGAATTCGAATCGCAGAGCACAGCATACATGTCGTCCTTCTGGGGTTTCGAATACTATCCCTGCCCTAGCACAATATTCATTCTTAGCGCCATCAACAAAAAGTTTCCACCTAACGGCCAATTCGTTTGTTTCCTCCAATTCCTCTCCCCTGTTAGTGAATTCAGCGATAAAGTCGGCCAGAGCTTGCCCATTTATTGCTTTTCTGGGGTAGTAAGTGATATCATATTGGCTGAGTTCAATATTCCATTTCAGGAGTCTCCCCGAAGTTTCTGGACGGAACAATACCTGTTTCAAGGGTTGGTCGGTAAGGACTTTAATAGAGTGGGATTGGAAATAGGGTCTGAGCTTTTGTGATGCGATGAGCAAGGCATATGCAAGCTTTTCTATCCTTGGATAATTCATTTCTGCCCCGGTAAACCTTTTGCTAATGTAGTATACTGGCCACTGGACTTTGTCTTCCTCCCTAACGAGTGCTGCGCTCAACGCATGGGATGACACTGCAAGGTATAAGAGCAAGCTTTCTCCATCCCTAGGCTTCGATAGCATCGGAGGGGATTCCATGTGCTTGATGAGATCTTCAAATGCTTGCTGGCATTCGGGAGTCCACTGGAAGCTTTTCTTTTCCTTTTTTAATGCATCAAATAGGGGAATGCACCTGTCCGTTGCCCTTGAGATGAAGCGGCTTAATGCTGCTACCTTGCCATTTAAGCATTGGAGTTCTTTCTTAGTCCGTGGAGCTTGCATTTCTCGTAAGGTTTGCTTCAATGCCCCGAGCATTTACCATGAAACCAAGAAATTTTCCTGATGCTACGCCGAACGAGCACTTAAGTGGATTGAGCTTCATGCCGTATCTCCTCAGGATTTGGAACATTTCATCAAGATCCTCTATATGATTCTTTGCCTCTTTGGATTTTACCAGCATGTCGTCAACATAAACCTCCATTGTCTTTCCAATTTGAGTTTTGAACATCGCGTTCACCAAGCGTTGGTAGGTGGCACCTGCATTTTTCAAACCAAACGGCATTACCTTATAACAATATAAACCACGATCAGTTATGAAACTGGTACTATCCTGGTCTGGCTCGTGCATCATAATCTGATTGTATCCAGAATATGCATCCATGAAAGAAAATAGTTCATGCCCCGCTATTGCATCAACAAGTTGATCAATTCGAGGTAGGGGGAAACTATCTTTTGGGCAAGCCTTATTCAAGTCAGAATAATCAACACACACTCGCCATTTGCCGTTTGATTTTTTCACCAGGACCGGATTGGACACCCAATTAGGATAGGTGGATTCTCGAACGAAATTATTCTTCAATAGCCTATCCACTTCATCTTTCAAAGCTTCAGACCTTTCTGGGCCCTGCATCCGTCTTTTCTGCTTCACCGAGCACACGTTGGGGTCAATATTCAGCTTATGCACTATTACGTCTGGAGGTATCCCGCACATATCTGAGTGACTCCAAGCGAAGACATTCAAATTTGCTTTCAAAAAACTAATCAATTCCTTTTGCAGCATAGGGTCCAATTGGGAGCCTATCTTTATTACCTTATCTGTACCACTATCATGGATTTCTATGGAAATGGTAGCTTCAGCAGGTGCTACCTTTTCATCCCCTGCACTGATTTTTCGTGGGTCCATATCTTACTTCATGTCGTTATATGCTCCAGCGCAGGGGGAGGTCATTAATTTCTATAAAGGAGCTTCATGGATGAAGAGAGGAGTCTCCGCATCCTCCTGAATTTCGTATTTCCGAGCTTCAATCAGTTCTGCCATATAGCATTCTCTCGATTCCTGAGGATCCCCTTTGATAACTCCCACCCCATTTGCGGTCGGGAACTTCATCATCAAACACCAAGGAGCAAGAGCTATCCTGAAGTCGGCAAGTGCTGGCCTTCCCAAGAATGCATTATACCCTGAAGGTGAGTCAATTATAACGAAAGATTGTATCATGGAGACTTGCCTCTCTCCCTCTCCTAGCTCTACAAGGAGATCAATCACACCTATTGGCTGAGTTGGTATGCCAGTGAACCCGTGTATTTTGTCTTTGCTAGCTCGCACATTATCCATGGATAGACCCATTTTAGAGAAAGTACTGTAAAACAGAACGTTCACGGATGCTCCGTTATCAATCAACACCTTCTTTACTATTGCTGGACCCAAGCCAATAGTGATCACCATTGGGTCAACAGTTGGAACCAACATTTCGTCGGAATCCCGATCCTGGAAGATAACATCTTCGCAAGATGTTTTAGGCATTTTTCGACGAAGAGAATTATTGCAAACCTCAAAACAGTCTCCTTTAAGAACGCTTCTTGGTTCATTAGTGTACCTGATCATATCCTCCCAAGTATCCCCTGCTGGATGAGGACCACCACTAATCGTATTGATTATTAGTCAGGAGTCACTTGCAGGTGTTCTTCCATCTTGAGTCGGACGAGTTTGCTGTGCCTGAGTAGGCTCGGCATCTGTTGACCGCTTTACGTACTCTTGGAGGCGATTCTTCCTTATTAATTCTTCAACCAGATTCCTCAAGTGTCGACACTCATTCGTGTCATGGCCTGGTCGATTATGGAATCGACAAAACCTTCCAGAGTTCGCCGCTTCTTCGGACACCTTTACTGGCTTTGGGCTCGAATAGCCCTCGGCATCCTTCATTGCCATATATATGTGCTCGATTGTATCATTCAACGGAGTAAAATCCGTTGGCTTGAAGAAACGCCGTTTCTTGGAATCCTTATCATTTCTAGCATCATTACTGCTTCCTCTCTTTTGACCTTCCCCAAAATTTTCTTGACTATTCTTTTTGGGAGCTTCCTTCCTTTCCGGGACCACCTTAGCTTTGACATTGCCAACGGAATAGATAGGATCATCTTCAAGACACATGTATTCCTCGGCTTTGTCATAAAATTTCTCTAGCGTCTCAGGTTTCTTTTTTTTAGCCACCTTCCGAACTCAGACAGCTTATCAATGCCCCCCTTTAAGGCCATTAGAATTAGCCTTGGCTCGTGGGTCCCTACTTCTGCAGCAGCAGCATTAAAACGATTCAAGAAAGACCTTATCGTTTCACCAGGAGCTTGTTCTAGTTCATTGAGGGACATGATATCTCTGACCTTTGTTGTTTGGAGGCGGAACTGGTCTAGGAAGCATCTTGCCAATGTGGTAAAGTTATCAATATATCTGGGAGGCAACTTTGTGAACCATAATGACGCAACCCCCTCCAAATACACGGGGAAGTACAAGCACTTAAGCTTGTAAGTTGCTTGTGCCCCATCCATGTGTTGATCGTATCGGAACAAGAACACATTAGGGTCACCTGTCCCATTATAAGCTTGGATGGTGGGCAGTTTGAACTTTCGCGGGAAGGTCGTTTTCTTGATTCTTTCGGTAAGGAGGGTTTTAGATGGCACGAATTCCCATTCTGCTTCATTGTCGTTTCGGTGCTTGTCCTCCTTCATGATCTGTCGGACCATCTTCAAAAGGTGATCCTTCTCGTCGAGGCTTTCTGCGGGGCGGACGCCTATGTCTTGGCCGGAGGCTTGCCTTTGCAAACCTTCACGGTTGCGACTTAGGGGCCCTGGCCTTTCTTGATTGGAAAGTGCCCCTTTGGCAGCATCGGCAACTCGACAAGAAGTAGCTTGTCCATTATGGTTCCAAGCGGCTTGCTTTGGATTATCGGGATTTCCTTTACCAGGATTAGAGATTTATTGAAAAGATTTTTCTCGATTTGGACTAGAAGAAGAAGAACTAGCATCCTCTGCACGAGTGGGCTTAGAGGCCACCTTTGCTGTAGCGGCCTGAAGAGCGAAGAGCGAATCAAGTTTTGTCAACATGGCTTTGTTAGCTATCTCTAGCTGTTGCGTCAATCCAGCGACAGCTTGATCAAGCTCACCCCTTGTAACATTCATGCCACCATTTGATGTTTCGTCTACTTCAAATTGGTTGATCATGGGGGTTTCCTCCCGATTTCTTTCATTAGATGTCCTAGTTCTCGCTTCCTTGCTCACTTTTGGCGGCATTATTTCAGAAAGCAACTTGAACTTTGAGGAGAGTTCATCGGACGGTCCAAATCGCAAGCTGGAGCGAGCTATTTTAAGGCTTAGCTTCAAGATCTCAAGATCTTCGTAGTATACTTGATGCCAGAAAGTAGATCTGGCCCCACGGTGGGCGCCTAATTGTTGATACCGAAAATTGGTATAACAACCAAAATGGTATTTCTAAACACATTACCTAATCAGAGGCGAGATGCTTAGAAATCACGTCACCTTTTCAGAGGCGGGGCGTTAGAAAACCTTTAGAGTTATGTGAGGCCATATCTAACATTCAAAAGCATCAAAATACCAAAATAAGGAAAGAAGACAAGAATTTTATAGTGGTTCGACTCTTAATCAAGTCTACGTCCACTTTGAAGATTGGATTTCATTAATAACCAAAAGATTACAACATTTGCTCCATTATACATTCATACAAGCTCCTTTGACATGCATTTGTCCTTACAACCGATTGAAAGAATGGATGAAAACTTGAAGTATTTTATGCCAATCCCTCCATGGAAGCCATGGATGAAAGCTCCTTAGATCTTTGGGTGAATGATCAAGAAGAAATGAAGAAGTGCGTGAAATGCTTATGCTTGTTCCTCCATGAAAGCTATGCTCCACATGCTCCAATGTTCCGTAGACTTATGATTGTTGATAGAGAAGAGATGTAGGAATGCTTGGAGAAATCCCGAAAGCAATTTGGCAGCACCTCCTTGTAGTACCCCCCCCCCCCCAAAAAAAACCCTTCAAATGGTGGAGGTAGGGTGCTATTTATAGATGATGGAGTGGCTGAATTCTTCACTTCAGGCGGCTGGTCGGTTTTGCTAGGTATTTACGAGAGTGCCACTGCCAGTTGTTGCCAGCCTGTCATACTTCATGCGTTTGAACCGACCAGGAGCCATCTTTAGAAGAAAAGACGACCAGGGAGCAGAAAAAAGATCAGGTGGCTGAATGGATGAGGCGGACCGACCAGTTAATGTGAGAGCAAGACGACACTACCCTTTGGAAATGCGGACCGACCAGGAATCTTTGGACGTGGAGCGACCAGGATTTTTTCCCCTTTTGGAATGACCAAGAGCTTTGGTATGTTTAGAGCGACCAACTATCTTGAATATTTGGAGCGATCGGTAATCATTGGCCTTCGGAGCGACCAGAAGCTTTTTGTTCCTTGGAACGACCGAAACATTTTTGTGTTTGAAGCGACCTGGGGCCTTCGCAGAACTGAGTGATATTGAAGCCTTGAGGCTTGTTGGAGCGACCAGCCTCATGAGAGCGACCAGATTTAGAACGACCAGGAATCTTGTATTTTTGAGAGCGACTGAAAGTGACCAGCTTTAGGACGACCAGGAATCTTGTGCTACGACCGCTCCCTTTTAATAACGACAGGACCGATCCCTTCATCAAAACGCTTAAAACCGACCAATATTCACTTGGATCGATCAGATGGATAACACCTTGAGAGCAGAGAAAGAGAGGCTACGGGCCAAGAACGCTGAGGTTGTTTAATTGAGGAAGCAGCTTGAGGCGCTGAGGAAGGCGAAGGGGGATGCTGAAGCCAGTAATAGAGATGTGTTTAGTACGGGTGATGGGATGAAAGCTTAGCATCTAATGAGGTAGAGCGGTTAACAGGAAGTCTTTAGTCTACGGAGTCTCGGGTTGAGGAGTCCTTGGTGGAATACATCCAGGATATGTTTGTCAAGGTTCTAAAATTCCGTGGGCTATTGTGGCTCGAGGATTTCTCCCGGGAGTTAGCCCGGACCTGGGAGAGGCTGGTTCCCTATGAAGCTCACTTACGTCAAGTGGGTGTCGGGCCTTTGGATGAACAACAACTTGTGGTTGACCCCCTGACCGTTGAAGAACGTGAGAAGCTGGAGGAGGGGAAGAAGAGGTTGCTTGAGCATGCCGAGGGAGAGAGGCTGGAAATGCTCGCTGCCGAGAAAGGGAAATTTGCCATGATTGATAGTGCAGTGGTAGCAGAGTGATTCAAAGAGGAAAGCTCTTTTCGTCCACTGGCCCCTGAATCCGCTATGGCAAGTGATCCCGTAGCCCTAGCTCGGACTTCAGCTGAGTACATCCCTGAGGACCCGATGCTAGGAGATACCGGATTTACCTCATCTGCCAAAATGATATGCTTCCCGCTTTTCCAACACCATCCATAACTGGAGGTAAATTCCCGTCACCATGTATCCCTGAGGATGCAGTTATCACCGAAATTGCAGACTAAAATGTTATTATTTTACAGTACAGCTCTTCCTGAATATAGCCCGACAACGGGCTTTGCCCCCACGATTCCACAAGTGACCGAGTCTGGGCCAGGTCCTGCAGGAATGCAATTCGAAGAAGGCGGCGATCAGCTACACACTTATTCAGATATAAGGATGATGTCCAGCCTGTATGAAGGCCTCATTGATGAAGGAGAGGTGGTTGATGGACAAATTGCCCATGCGAGAGGTCCTATGGGAGCTGATGTGCCTTCGATGGCAGCTATAGTGGAAGCCCAAAGAACCCAAATGGTGGCTAAACGTGAGGAGATAGAGGAGAATAGTAGGCAGGATAAGGTTGCCAGGAAGGAAGAAGACCAAACTAGATGCTTAGGAGAAAACCGATGATATGGTTGAGCCGAGGAATGCCGATGAGGAGATGGAAAAGAAGAGGGCTACTGACGAGGCCAAGAAGAAGAAGGAGGGTGATGAAATCCAGTTGATGGCCACCAATATTTCTGAGAAATCCAAGGTTGATGATGTCGTGATGCATAAATCCCAAAAGCTGGCTGACTGACGGGCTGCCGAGGTGGCAAAGGAGGAAGCGAAGCGGGAAACCAAGGAGGTCCTGGGAAAAAGTGTTGTCATGGTAGGCATTGCTACTGGGGATGTCCCCAAGCCTACGCCGCCTGCTATTCTGACAAGCATCACAGAGATCTCGAGCGGTGATGCTGAAGATGAGAGGCGCCTTTCGGATTCTCATGAGTCGACTACTTCTCAAAAGGGCCGAGGAGACAGGGGCGGATTCGGAATGAAGAGGCCTGGCTCGAGGGTTGAACCGTCGAGTGTCGAATCTGAAAAAAAGAGTGCAAGCACAAGTAGAAAAGACACAATTAGTGTTAGCAACTTAAGTAGAAGTTGCCGCTATTTTGGTAGTGTAGGCTGATAGTTTACGCGAGTACGGCCCTCGCTTTTGATTTTTCAAGACATGGTGTAGTTTTCGTGTATATCGTATCACTAGAAAGAAAGATGTTAGATACGTAACCTATTTAGTGCATGTGTGTTTGAAAGGAAAGTATGAATTAGTAAAGATCGCAGTTTATATCGAGTGGTCGGATGTACTTTTTATGTTTTTCAGCGTCCTGTGCTTGCATAAGCATACTTATCGTTACACTTAACACAAAAACGAACGAGGGCAGCACTCTGGGTTGATTATTCTAGATGGGTGAGATAGAGCGCTGGTTTCAGTAAGTTTCCCTCAACTCCGGAAACCCTTACTTTGCGAAATCAGCCTGAGCGCCTGTTGTTTTGGATTGCCTGGGGTTAATCCCAAGTATATCGAAGGTCTAGGACATTGCGATTTGTGATCCGTCCGGGGGTGTCCCTCCCATCATTTATCGGGTTGAGGCGAGCAGTAGACATTGTTTATTCGTCAAGAAGAGAATCTCGAATCATTAGCCCGTAGGGCCCGATCATGGCCATTGGCTACCCACAAGCCTTGATATCTTCGGGAAAGAAATGATTTATGGCCGGTCTCCGTGCTGCGCTAAGATTCAGCCAGCACCCATAGCTAGCGGAGAAATTTACATTACTCTTGGATAGCTGTTGGGTGGCGGCCCCATGTCGCTTCGGACTTGGGCATGGAACGATTTATCCTTGGTCTCGATGCAGGGCCGAGGTTCAAGTTAGTGGTTATTTATACTTGGTAGTGCCACAGGCCGGCGACTCAATTAGCACTGCCAGTACCCGTGCTCGGGGTGCCAGTCGTAGCTAGGGCGGATTGGGCTCGATGTTGGCTCGATGTTGGCTTGAGGTTTGGATGGTGCACCAACTCCCATGCTCGGGGTGCCGATACACTGATTGCATGTCTGATACAAGTTGGTCGTCATGATTAATCAAACACGTTACGCGAGCAGTAAACAGAGAAGAGTTAGGGAGTTGAACATCATTTCTACTAATAACTTTGGCGGTATTAGCCTTTACAATGTCTTGAATTCCTAGAAAGCAAAACATGGTTGGAAAGCGTAAACAACTGGGTACTAAGTTATGTAAAGTTGCGACGGAGATATTCAATGTTCCATTGCCTTGTGTGTTCTGCTCCGTCCACGGTTGTGAGTTTGAATGTTCCATCACAGAGCCTTCGTTATACGGAGTAAAGGCCTCCTCGCCGAGGAGCGAGGCATGTTGGCGGAGGAAAAAACTGTTTCAAGATGAGGTCGCCAGTTTTGAGGTCCTTGTGATGGACCCTGGAATTGAAATATCGGGTTACTCGTTGTTGTTGGGCGGCAACCCGGAGATCACCTTCATTTCTCTTTTCTTCCAGCAAATCGAGTGACTACAGAAGTAAGTTTTGGTTCGTCTTCAGATAGTAGTAACCCGATGAGATGGGAGCTTTAGCTCAATGGAGATGACACCTTCAGATCCGTAAGCCAAGTCAAAAGGAGTGTGCCCGGTTGCTGTCTTATGGGTGGTTCGGTAGGCCGATAGGGCTAGAGGGAGCTTGTCCACCAACCTACTCCCGGCTTTCTCTAGGCTCTTTTTGATGATGGATTTAATGGCCTTATTAACCGCCTCGACTTTCCCATTGGCTTGAGGATGAGCCACCGCTGAAAATCTTTTATCGATGTTATGGCACTAACAGAAGGTTTTGAATTCATTGCTCTCGAACTGAGTGTCATTGTCGAAGATTATAGCTTGAGGGATCCCATAATTGGTAATGATATTGCGGAAAACGAAGTTGATCATCTTTAAGGTGGTTATTGTGGTGAGGGCTTCGGCCTCTGCCCACTTGGTGATGTAATCCACTGCGACGACAGCGTATCGTGCCCCGCCTATGGCTATTGGAGGAGATCCGATGATGTAACAACCCAGGTTCTAATGGACCAAATTTTTTCAAAAATCCCAATCCATCGAAACCCGAGTTGGTTTCTCTGGTATCCTGCAGAAAAGGCAAAGACATGAATCATGTCAGAGTTCGGAAAACATCTCATGGCAGAAGGAATAAAATATAATGTATTAAAACATAGCTTTACCTTAATAATAATACAGCTAAACCAATATTCAAAGCTATACCGTCTTTGTCATGAACCTAACCTACGAAAGTTGTGAGGAGGGGGGTCAAAACATAAGCCCTGTGTGACTAGATTTAAATTATACTTCTGGATAATCCTACATATACTGTCCAGTTACATTTTCTAAATTATTAGGTTATCTGTATTATTAGCATTCAAGGCTTACACACGTCGCACCCATCTACTCCCTTGTAGATTAACCTAATACAGTGTATAAGTAGCTACCCCCAACTAAGGTACACCCCATGGTACCCTACTCGCATGGTCTCCACCGTATCATCACAGGAATATAGCAGTCCCTAATCCCACGCCTGAATGTCATACGGATTTTTGTATATATGCCAACGCTACTTCTGCAAAGAACGACTAATTCTATATTAAATAAGTGTTCGGACTGCCATCTTTGGACCATTCGATCGAATTAGGTTCCATCCTCGAATAATGCTCTATAGCCTTATGATATACCACCCAGAGCGACATGAGTGTACCTAGACTTTCCCATGTACATGTCGTCAATCATTTTTGATGTCTATTGCACATGTTCTCTATATGTGTGCCCGAGTCCCATGGCAGGGCTAATCTAGAAACACAGAACTCGTTCGGGAGATTTCAGATTTCTGCATATTGCAGATGCTAAGGTCTGCTTTTACAGTGTCTATGGTCCCACTAGACCCCTCCCTCAACTAATGAAAGGCATCGAAGAATATCAAGGATGAGAACTTAACCCCGGCCCCCTATGCCCTTCAAACCTATTGGCTAACCTCACCCATGACTAGATGGCAAAGTATATGGTCTTTTGGAGTTCTTCGGCTTTCCGCTTTATGTACTGACTGAAGATGGTAGGTAGATGACGAGTTGCTATCAGAGGGCACTAACTGGTCTCGCCGAATCACGCTAGTCCATCTTAGTCTTTTGATTGCCCCTTATTATTGCAATCAAGGCATACTCATTGGTTCACCCACGCAGACCTAACCTCTGTAAGCACAGATGGATCATCTTCCACTCACAGAGGAATACCAAGAGTAACCTACGCCCCCGGAAGTCGCGTGCTTATTAACCTAGTCCTTTGGCATCCACAAGAATATCTAAATGGACATGCACTCCTCTTTGTGTCTTTTGACATCCCGATGATCTACCCCTTAGGGTTCTTCATCCTCTAACATATGGACTGGTCCAAGCGCCTCAGTTTTATATGTTATTAGACCCTACATCTAACCGTTAATTACACGCTTGCGCCACCTCGTGAGTTTTCTCAATTAACTTGGTTATTCTCCTTCATATTGACTTCCTTTCCAAGTTTACCAAGTTACCATTGCTTATTAATTCAATTTGTAATTTAACCCATTTAAGTTCATTAATAAGCCTACAACATGTTATTCTCTTAATCTATTCATTATTCCATCCCATGGTTACCATAACATGTTCGACTTAATTTAAAATTAAGTACACCTCAATTCACAGATACATTGGTAAGAGAATAACGCCCTAAGTATCAACTCTGAAGACCGAAATCAACATCAGATTAACATTTAGAGAATTACATAACTCAACCAATCTCTTGTTATGTAATTCATATAACTTATGCTATCTTCACAAGTAGATTTACTCTTGCCTTTACAGATTACTTAATCTTCAATTAAGTACAACTTTCCTTGTTACATAAGTTATTTCATCTTCCCTTATCGTTCCTTGTAACTTACCTAATTCCATAAGTTATAATCCCCACTTGTCCCTAGGACAAGCCAACCTATTATCGTTTCCATTTCTTAAGTTCATTCATAATACGCTATTATCATTCCCCATTCGTTCCCTTTTCCTTATAATTGTAATTATCTTTCTTTCAATTTCATTTATTTTCATTTATTACAATTAATGGTATTCGTCGGTCCTGCCGTTTACATATTTTCATATATGTGTACATATATGTACTAGACCTCTCACATTAAGTCTACACTTGCGGATGCTAAATTTGCCGGGCGGGTCCGGGTAGTCTTCCACCACAAGTTGACTTAACCTGTGTCTTAGAACAAGTACTTGTTTCATTTATACGCACTAGGTCTCTCACATTAGATTCACCACTTGTGGTTGCTGGATATGTCGGTCGTGTCCGGCAGACTTCTACCACAAGTGCAATCTAACCTCGTGCCTAGGCGCGGTTCAGTTTTAGGCATATTCATCTCTATTCCACTATTTATGTTCATATCAAATTTCTCCTTCAATTTGAAGTCCTTAAACATAATACATGTTTATTCCCCAATTTAAGTTTATGCTTATAATTCTACCAATAAGTTATGCCTATAATTTATATGCATAATTTCCAATTCACATTCGTAATTCCAATTCAATTTATATGCATAATTTCCACCATAGTTATGCCATTAACCCCTTCATAATTTATGCCCTCGAAACTCTCAATATGAGTGGCATGCCTTCTACATGTAATTAATAATATGTAGATCTCAAATAGTGCATCTTTTACCCAATGTCTCAATAATCCTAATTTGTAGGTTCATAAAATGGATCTATACAACAATATTCATCTTAAACATTCAAATAAATGTGCATCTCAACTGATCGAACATAATTTTTATTTTAACGCAATTATCAATTGCATCAATTAACTTTTTCAATACATTCACCATAAATATCCCTGGGGAATTTTTAAACGATAAACATACTATTATTCACAAGGGATAATTTAAACCCACTCACCTTTAAGCTTTCCCCAAATTTTGGATCTGATCTATTCTATCATCCATGGTTTACCTTTTCCATTTAATTTGATTCACGACCTAATGACTGTGCGTTTATTATTTCATGAAAAGAGAAGGGAAAGAGAAATAGTTTAAATAGATTGGTTCTTAGAGGTTTACCTTGCTTTCATGATTCAATAATCTTTTTATTAACATTGATTCGCTCTTCCAGATCTAAGTTCATAGTCCTCCTAGGCTAACATTTTAATTTTATAATAGATTTGAGAAGAGAGAGAGAGAGAGAGGGAGCCATGGCAGAGCTCCAGCGTAGACAGCGAATTATGATTTTTAGGGTTAGGTCTGGGGTCTTATTTATAGTTGCTCAAGACCTTATCGTACACGCAGCGTTGAGTCAGCATTGAACCCAGTTAAGAAAATAGTCCAGGTTCGCAGATGAATCTTGCCAAGTATTATCGTACACACAGTGCTGAGTTAGCATTGGGTCCCACAAGTTGTGTAGGAATAGAAATTTGAATTTTGAATGTTTCATTTGTTTTGGCTTAGAAATTTGATTTTCGAACTTTTGAATTTCTAGAATTTATTTAACTGTTTTATTCACATGAAATATTCTTATATGTATACAATTACTCTAACGACCATTTTACGTGTATATATATATACGCACAACTTTCGTTTTATTTTCAAAATTCAAACTATGCTGCATCGTTATTTGATTTTTGCCATATTTCATTAACTGTAGACTTATCTTGAATTTTATCTTTCGTATACATGTATTTCTGCATATATACATATATATATATATATATATATATATATATTCTCATGTATATACATATATTTTCTTTATTTCCATATATGTACGTTTTTATCCATTCAAACTTTGAATTTGTATACGTACATATATATTTGCATGTTCAATTGGCCCTCTCTAAAACAAAGAAAAAAATTATGCCGCCGCCGGGATTTGAACCACCAACCTCTATGTTATAAATCAAATGCCTTAACCAACTAAGCTATGAAGTCCTTTGTTAATAAGTCTTTAGAAAATGATAATTATTGTTCTCTCCTTACTTCTCTTTTTCATGTTAGTTACAATACTTAAAGTAAACCATTGCATGAATCGTTTTCTTTTATTTTTCTTTTAATGTTAATGCATTATGTTTGCAAATCAGTGCATGCAACATATTTACATTGCATGCAATCAGTCCTTTCTATCTTTCAATGCATGCAATACAATTTTTTTAGTGCATGTACTGATTACATGCAATCCTTATTTTATTCTTTATTTTATATTTTAATTTGTTTGTGTATATATATTTCTCTTGTGCGTATACAAACTTCTAGGCTTAATAAATTCTTCATATGATGCACGTTTTACGCAAACCAGGTGTCTATCTTGACCAGAATTCCTAGGCGGATGCAATGGCGCAGTGCGTTTTACTTGATTCTCATTATTTAAATAAGTTGTTCTTATTTTGTTATCATAAAAATACGGGGTGTTACATTCTCTCACCCTTAAGAAATTTCGTCCTCGAAATTTAATAAGGGTAAAATCAATGAACCCCTCGCATAATATACATCCATCATGTGTGCATCCAATTTTTGCAAACATTATGAACATGTGCATAGTGCGTCACATCACAATAATACATGCGTGCCTAAGCAGTACCTACTGTATGTAGGCTAATTTTTCAAAAATTCTTTTAAAATATGATGCTCGCATCCTAAATATACTGGCAGTTCTATATGAATGCAATATTTTGAAAATTAAAATACCTTTTTCATCCAAATTTCCCACACTCTTGCTGAACAAGAGCATAGTTCATCAACTGTTGCATCAAAAACCCTACCAACCATCATTAAATTTCGAAATTTAGAAAAATCTAATTTTCTAAATTTGATTTATTATGTTACAAAAAGGTATAAAACAGAAAAAATTTACATCTTTCGTTTTCCTTTAATGTACCTTTTCCAATTGTACTCGAATTTTATGTAACTATTCTATAAATATTTCCTATTTTCCTATCCAAACACAACTACATATGAAACTTTCTTTTTCTTTTTTTTAACTTATCTTGAAAAATTTCATTTTTATTCATCTTTTCTTAAGATTTTCTTTTCCAGTCATGTTAGTTGCTTTTCTGAATTTATTATTTTCTTTTTAGTTAGGCTATTATTCTTCCGTTCTTGGCTTATTTTACTTAATCCAATCATTTAAGTTTATCCTTTTCAAATAAGCCTTTCCACCTTTCAACATCCTACACGGATACTACTAAGGGCCCAGAATCTTAAGACTATTTCACTTAAGAAAAGTGCAACCACAAACTCTCAGCACTTACTTGCCCTTCACTATCTAGTAGTCTCTACCAGTCCTTGTTGTGTATTACTAGCATATATTTTTTTCAAGCAACAATCCTACGCTTTTCGATGCTTATGCACTCTATGGGAATTTTTTCAATATTCCAAGATAACCCTTACTATTTACTTCATTTCTTCAAATAACAATTTCATAAATTAGAAATGCCAAAACTTTTATTTTCTTCTTAAAACAATAATCAAAATTTATGTCAAAAGAATAAAGATTTCAAAACTTCTTACAAAATGCAACATTTTGTATGTTTTACTTTTTAATCCTTTCATATATTATAATATGAAAACTAGTGAGCTATACATGCTCTATAATGTGCACTTTTGCATCAGAGAATTCTTTTTAAAACAAGAAATCATTGTTTTCAAAAACATACCCCATTTTACTTTAAAACCCTATATGCACTAAATATATTCTTTTACATATTTTCTTAGACATCAAAAATACTTTTAAGAATAAAAATTGAAAACACCCCAAACTATTTTGTCAAAACTTTTACATTTTCAAGTTCTTAAAATTTCACAAATGGGTTAGACTCAAAGTGGTCTCCAACACAACTAGATTTTCCTAGACACTCACACGAATTAATTCTCTCAACTATATATATTCCTAATCCATTTTCCATTTTTTAATCTTTCTCTAATGCATAAGGTTTCACTACCAAACCCACTAATCTGAAATACATTACTAACATATTGGATACATCCTCCTTTTATACCAACCATTTTGTACACTTTCCAGTCAACTTACCTAACGGTCTCAAATTTCTATATTCATTCTTTTAGTGTACAAAACTAATATCCCACCTCCTTCCATTTAGTGGGCTCCTTTATGGATCTAGGTTTATAAACAATATATATATATTTTTGAAAATATAAATACATTCACTCACTATCTATATAGGAATCCTAAACCTAAGCTCTAATACCAGATGTAAAAACCTAGGTTATGACGGACCGAATTTTTTCAAAAATCCCAATCCGTCAAAACCCGAGTTGGTTTGCTCTGGTATCCTGCAGAAAAGATAGAGACACGAAACATGTCAGAGTTCGTAAAATATCTCACAGCGAATGGAATAAAATATAATGTAATTAAAACATAGCTTTACCATAATAATAATACTGCTAAACCAGTATCCAAAGTTATACAATCTCTGTCATGAACCTAACCTGCGAATGTTGTGAGGAGGGGGGTAAAAACATAAGTCCTGTGTGACTGGATTTAAATTATACTTCTGGATAATCCTACATATACCGTTCAATTACATTTTCTGACCTATTTGGTTATCTGTGTTATTACCAATCAAGGCTTACATACGACATTCCCATCTAACCCCTTGTAGATTAACCTAATACAGTGTATATGTAGCTAACTCCAACTAAGGTACGCCCCATGGTACCCTACTCGCACTGTCTCCACCGTATCATCGCAGGCATATAGCAGTCCCTAATCCTACGCCCAAATGTCGCATGAATTTTTGGACATATGTCAACGCTACGTCTGCAAAGAACCACTACTTTCATATTATGTAAGTATTCGGACTACCATCTTTGAACCATTCGATCAAATTAGGTTCCATCCTCGAATAAGGCCCTCTAGTCTTATGATATACCACCCAGAGCGACTTGAGTGTACCTAGACTTTCCCACGTATGTGTTGTCAATCGTTCTCGATGTCTATTGCACGTGTTCTCTATATGTGCGCCCGAGTCCCGTGGTAGGGCTAATCAAGAAACACGGAACTCGGTCGGGAGCTTTTAGATATCAGCCGATTGCATATGCTAAGGTCTGCTTTTACAGTGGCTATGGTCCCACTAGACCCCTCCCTCAATGAATGGAAGGCACACAAGAATATCAAGAATAAGAACTTAACCCCGGCCCCCTCTGCCCTTCAAACCTATTGGCCAACCTCACCCATAACTAGATAGCAAAGTATATGATCTCTTGGAGTTCTCCGCCTTTCCGCTTTATGTACAGACTGAAGATGGTAAGTAGCCGACGAGTTGCTATCACAGGGCACTAACTGGTCTCTCCAAATCATGCTTGTCCATCTTAGTCTTTTGATTGCCCCTTATTATTGCAATCAAGGCATACTCATTGGTTCACCCACGCAGACCTAACCTCTATGAGCACAGGCGGATCATCTGCCACTCACAGAGGAATACCAAGAGTACCCTACATCCCCGGAAGCCGCCTGCTTCTTAACCCAGTCCATTGGAGCATACAAGAATATATAGACGGACATGCGCTCCTCTTTGTGTCTTTTGACATCTGGATGATCTACCCCATAAGTTTATTCATCCTCTAATGTATGGACTAGTCCAAGCGCCTCAGTTTTATATGTCATTAGACCCTACGTCTAACCATTAATTACGCGCTTGCGCAACCTCGTGAGTTTTCTCAATTAACTTGGTGATTCTCCTTCACATTGACTTCGTTTTCAAGTTTACCAAGTTACCCTTGCTTATTAATTCAATTGATAACTTTACCCATTTAAGTTCATTAATAAGCCTATAACATGTTATTCTCATAATCTATTCATTATTCCATCCCATGGTTACCATAACATGTTCTACTTAAATTAAAATTAAGTACACCTCAGTTCACAGATACATTGGTAAGAGTATAACGCCCTAAGTATCAACTCTGAAGACCGAAATCAGCATCAGATTAACACTCAGATAATTACTCAACTCAACCAAACTCTTTTTATGTTATTCATATAACTTATGTTATCTTCGTAAGTAGATTTATTCTTGCCTTTACAGATTACTTATTCTTCAATCAAGTACAACTTTCCTTGCTACATTAGTTATTTCATCTTCCCTTATCGTTCCTTGTAACTTACCTAATTCCATAAGTTATAACCCCCATTTATCATCATTTCCATTTCTTAAGTTCGTTCGTAATAGGTTATTATCATTCCCCATTCGTTCCCTTTTCCTTACAGTTGTAATTAACTTTCATTCAATTTCATTTATTTCCATTTATTACAATTAATGGTATTCGTCGGTCCTGCCATTTACATTTTTTCATATATGTGTATGTATATGTACTAGACCTCTCACATGAAGTCTACACTTGTGGATGCTGGATTTGTCGGGCGGGTCCGGGCAGTCTTCTACCACAAGTTGACTTAACCTCGTTTTTTAGCACAAATACTTGTTTCATTTATATGCACTAGGGCTCTCACATTAGATTCACAACTTGTGGTTGCTGGATATGCCGGTTGGGTCCGGCAGACATCTTCCACAAGTACAATCTAACCTCGTGCCTAGGCGCGGTTCAGTATTAGGCATATTCATCTCTATTCCATTATTTATGTTCATATCAAATTGCGCCTTCAATTTAAAGTCTTAAAACATAATACATGTTAATTTCCCCAATTCAAGTTTATACTTATAATTCTACCAATAAGTTAGGTCTATAATTTATATACATAATTTCCAATTCACATTCATAATTCCAGTTCAATTTATATGCGTAATTTCCACCATAGTTATGACATTAACCCCGTCAGAACTTATGCGCTCAAATCTCTGAACATTCGCATGTCTTTCTACATGTAATTAATAATATGCAGATCTCAAATAGTCCATCTTTTACCCAATGTCTCAATTATCCTAATTTATAGGTTCATAAAATGGATCTATACAACAGTATTCATCGTAAACATTCAAATAAATGTACATCTCAACTGATTGAGCATAATTTTCATTTTAGCGCAATTATCCATTGCATCAATTAACTTCTTCAATACATTCATTATAAATATCCATAGGGAATGATTAAACGATAAACATACTATTATTCACAAGGGATAATTTAAACCCACTCACATTCAAGCTTTCCCCTATTTTTGGATCTGATCCGTTCTATCATCCATGGTTTTCCTTTTCCCTTTAATTTGATTCACGACCTAACGACTGTACATTTATTATTTTGTGAAAAGAGAAGGGAAACAGAAATAATTCAAATAGATTGGTTCTTAGAGGTTTACCTTGCTTTCATAATTTAATAATCTTTTTATTAACGTTGATTCCCTCTTCCAGATCTGAATTCATAATCCTCCTAAGCTAACATTTTAATTTCATAATAGATTTGAAAAGAGAGAGAAGGAGCCGTGGCAGAGCTCCAGTGTAGCCGCCGAATTATGATGTTTAGGGTTAGGTCTAGGGTCTTATCTATTGGTGCTCAAGACCTTATCGTACACGCAACGCTGAGTCAGCATTGAACCCACTTAAGAAAATAGTCCGGGTTCGCAAATGAATCAAGCCAAATATTATCGTACACGCAGTGCTGAGTCAGCATTGGGTCCCATAAGGTGTTTTGGTGCAGAAATTTGAATTTGAATGTTTCAATTGTTTTGGCATAAAAGTTTGATTTTCGAACTTTTGAATTTCTGGAACTTATTTAACTGTTTTATTCACATAGAATATTCTTACATGTATACAATTCCTCGAACGACCATTTTACATGTATATATATATGCACAACTTTCGTTTTATTTTCAAAATTCAAACTATGTTGCATCGTTATTTGATTTTTGCCATATTTCATTAACTGTAGCCTTATCTTTAATTTTATCTTTCGTATACATATATTTCTGCATATATATATATATATATTCTCATATATATATATATATACATATATTTTCTTTATTTCCTTATATGTACATTCTTATCCTTTCAAATTTTGAATTTGTATACGTACATATATTTGCATGTTTAGTTGGCCCTCTCTAAAACGAAGATAAAAATTATGCCGCCACCAAGGTTCGAACCCCCAACCTCTGTGTTACGAATCCATTGCCATAACAAACTAAGCTATGAAGTCTTTTGTTAATAAGTCTTAGAACAATGATAATTATTGTTCTCTCCTTAATTCTCTTTTTCATGTTAGTTACAATACTTAAAGTAAACCATTGCATGAATCGTTTTCTTTTATTTTTCTTTTAATGTTAATGCATTATGTTTGCAAATCAGTGCATGCAACATATTTGCATTGCATGCAACCAATCCTTTCTTTTAATGCATGCATTACTTTATTTTCAGTGCATGTATTTATTACATGCAATCCTTATTTTATTCTTTATTTTGTATTTTAATTTGTTTATGTATATATATTTCTCTTGTGCATATAAAAACTTCTAGGCTTAATAGCTTCTTTATATGATGTACATTTTACGCAAACCAGTTGTCTATCTTGACTGGAATTCCGAGACGGACGCAATGGCACAATCCCTTTTAATTAATTCTCATTATTTAATTACGTTATTCTTATTTTATTATCTTAAAAATACAGGGTGTTATAGATGTTTCCCCACATGGCAAATGACCACGGGATGACCATTAACGTCATCTCTGTTGGAGGGGCTCTGGTGATCTTTGAGAAGCGCTATCACTTATCGCATTTGCAAGCGCAGTCTGTGGCGTCTTGGTCGAGTGTGGGCCAGTAATAACCATGCCTGAGTATTTTTCTTGCTAGGATTTGTCCTCCAGTGTGGTCGCCAAACTCGCCTTCGTGCACATTAGTTAACACTCGGTTGGCATCGTCGTAGGCCACACATCTGAGCGACGGGAATGGGAAACCTCTACGGTAGAGCACTCCATCCATAAGAAGGTATCGAGTTGATTGGCGGGTGAGTGCTTGTCTTTCTTTGAAGCGTCCTGGGAGGGTCTTGTGTTGCATATAGCTTTTAGTCGGCATCATCCAAGACTCAGGTTCGAGTACGGTGTTCATGACCACCTCGTTTTGTTCTTTTTTGATGCTTGGCGAGTTAAGCACTTCGATGGGTGCGAACCCAATAAGATGCAGATCCTCAGAGCTTGCTAAATCGGTTAAGGAATCAGCCTTTTCATTTTGTTTTCTGGGGATGTGCGTGATGATGTAGTGGTCAAAGCTAGCGAGCAATCCCTGAACCTGGGCCAGATATAGGGTGAGCCGCTCCCCCTTGGTTTGATATTCTCCTTATACTTAACGCACGAGGAGTTGAGAATCAAAGAAGATTTGGATGCTTTCATCTTCAGTTCAATCGCGATTCGAAGTCCGGCCATCAAAGCCTCATATTCTTCGTCGTTATTGGTTGCAAGGAAGTTGAGCTTCAACGCGTAGTATATCGGGTGTTCTTCAGGAGTGATGAGCACAACTCCAGCCCTAGAACATTTTCTGTTGGAGGACCAATCCATGAATAATTTCCATTGTGCATTGGGGGCTTGAGAATTTTATGTATCAGCCTCCTCAGGAGTAGTGAATTTTACGATTAAATCAGCGAGTGCTTGTCCGAGGATGGCTCGACGGGGGACAAACGTTATCCCAAATTGACTCAGTTTCATAATCTTCTTCAACAGCCGTCCAGATGCCTCGAGTCGTTGTAAGACTGCCCGTAGCGGCTGATCCGTGTAGATCATTATGGGATGAGAATGGAAGTATGGTTGGAGCTTCTGAGAGGAAATTAATAAGAAGAATGCTAGTTCTCCAACTTCAGATAATTCTTTTCTTCCCCCACCAGTCACTTGCTGATGTAGTAGACAGTTCGTTCGACAAGGTTTTCGATGCATATCAGTGCTAAGATGATTTCCTGCACAGAAACAGCCAAATAAACGTATAATTCTAGTGGTTCACGGGCTTAAATAAGATAGGTGGTCGCTCTAAGTGATTTAGAAGGTCCTCGAACGCGGAAACGCATTCTGGGGTCGACTTGAAGTTATGTTTCCCCTTTTGAAGTAAATCGAAGAAAGGAATCCACTTACCGGTGGCCTTAAAGATGAACCGACTTAAAGCGGCGAACTTTCCATTTAGGCTTTGAACATCTTTGATGTTCTGGGGGATTTGAGTATCCCGAATAGCTTGTACTTTTTCTCGATTGGCTTCTATGCCCCAGGAGTTGATGATGAAACCCAAGAGTTTTCCTGAAGCGACGCCGAAGGATCATTTCAGGGGATTGAGTTTCACGTCGTCCGGAGGAGGACACCGAACATTTCAAAGAGGTCGTTGAGGTGGTCGCTTGACAATTTAGATTACACCAGCATATCATCCACGTACACCTCCATGGATTTCCCTATTTGGTTTTTAGAGAGGCGATTGACCATTCGCTGATTAGCGGCGCCGGCATTCTTGAGGCCGAAAGGCATCATGCGACAGTAGTAAAGTCCTATATCCGATATAAAAGAGGTATGATCTTGGTCCTGACGATTCATCGCAATCTGATTGTATCCTGAATAGGCATCTATGAAAGAAAATAGTTGGTATCCTACGTTCTAATCGACGAGTCGGTCGATCTTCGGAAGTGGGAAGCTGTCCTTGGGACACGCCTTTGTTTAAGTCGGAAAAGTCGAAGCATGTTCTCCATATACCATTAGCTTTCTTGACCAAGACTGGATTGAAGACTCATTCGGGATATTCGGCTTCGTGAATAAAGTTGTAGTTGAGTAGATGGTCTACCTCTTCCTCGAGGGCTTTGGACCTTTCGGGTCCTATGAAGCAGCACTTTTGCTTGATTGGAGGCATTGTAGGGTCGATGCTTAGGCAGTGGCAAGCAACCGCAGGGTTGATGCCTCACATGTCGGAGTGGGTCCATGCGAACACGTCTAGGTTAACCATCAAGAAATTCATAAGATCTTCTTTGATTGTGGATTGGAGTTGCGATCTTATCTTTAGCACCCTTGATGGGTCGTCGGGATTGACTGGAACATCCTCCGTAGGTTTGCCTGGTGTAGCCCTCTTGTATTCGGGCTCGTCGTCTATCCATGGATTTAGATCATCGGAAAGATTATAGTGGCACCTGAGCCATGGCCCAGACGCTGCTGATTTCTATGCACAGATAGTCTTGCCACAAGAAGACGCGGGTATGGTCTTACCCTTGTCCTTGTTGCGTGCATTCTACCATTCGAATGCATAACATTCTCGGGCATTAGCTTGATCACCCCTAACTGTTCCAAACTCGTTTTCCGTTGGGAATTTCATTAGGAGGGACCATGGTGACATGTAAATCCAAAACTCTATGAGAAAAAGACATCACGAAGACGTTGTATGGGGAATACATGGGGAATCAATGTCGATGACTACGAAAGTGAGGGTTCGGACCTGGCTCCGATCCCCCTCGTCGATTTCTATAGGAAAATCAATTACCCCCACTGGGCGGCAAGAAGCTCCGTTAAAGCCGTGGATCGTGGCGCGACATGGTTTCAAGTCCATTGCTTCCAATTTCACTTTGCCGTAAGCAGCTTTGAAAATGATGTTGACCTAGCCTCCTGAATCAATCGATACTTTTCGGAAGAAAGCGGCACCAATCCGCGTTATGATGACTAGTGGATTGGTGGTCGGGATCTCAATTCCCATAGACTCTCTTTTGCGGAAGACAATATCGTTTCGCATAGATTTTTGAAGCTTGGTGAGGACGAATTCATTTAGAGGGGAGCATGCCTTATAAGTTGTATGCATCATGGAACTCACGCACTCTTCCATTTTCCAAAAGCTGTCATGGGTGGGATACGTTCCACCGCATATAGTGATGATTATGATTCCCACCTTGGGTTAGACGGACTATGGGCTGCCTTGGTGGGTGCCGCAGATGCTGGCGCCGAAGGGTTGGAATTGGTTTCGGTTGGGAAAGGCTCTTAAACGTACTTTTTGTGTCGCTTTTCTCGGATAAGCTTTTTGATTGCATCCTTAAGCTGGTGGCACTCGTTGATATTATGTCTGTACACGTCGTGGTAGCGACAATACCTACCGGTGTTTTTCTCGAAGTCAGTGGAGTCCCCAGTGCGCGGTTTCTTGTATGGAAATGTGTTGCACGTTTCCACGTAAACTATTTCTAAGTCATCATTCAATGGGGTATTGGTCTTGAAGGCGCGGTGAGGACTGGGTTTTCTTTGTTCTGTCAGGACTTGAGTGTTGTTTCGGCCACCTTGCCTTCCGTTATTTAGTCTTTGCCCGTAGGAACCTTCCCGCTTGTTCTGATCGAAGGGCTCTCCGGGTTGCTTTCCTCTAATGCCAATAGGAACGACATCCATCTACGGGTTGTCGAGGTGACTTGTATCGGATAGCCAGTTTCGTCTTGCTTCCTCTTGGCATAGATACGGCACTACCTTTTCGTAGAAAGCGTTAAGGCGTTTACGTTGTTTTCGGTTGATCCACACCCCGAACACGGAAGTAGAAAGGACACCTTTTGCTAATTGAAAGAGCACGGCGCGATGGTCCAGATCCTCGACGTCTGTGAGAGCGATGTTGAACTGTGAGACATAACTTTTAAGCAACTCGACGTGTCCTTGGTATAGGTTCGACAGAGTGAGGGCATTCTTTGGAGTCGGGATATGCACCTTGAATTGCTTGACTAGTTCTTTTGCTAGTTAGCCGAAGCTGCGGATGGAATCAAGTGGGAGGAGAGAAAACCATGGTAAAGGAGTCCCGGATAAGAAGACGGGAAACAATTGCATTTGACTGGGCCATTACCCCGACTCGAGTCCATTTGCCATTCATATCGATTTAGAAAGGTACATGGATCAATCATGCCATCATAGAGCGAAATTTGTGGCATGTTGAAGCCTCGCGGCCACTCGTCTTCGTTTAACCTTCTTTTGGGAGGGTTACACCTAATGTGCGCCTCCCATGAATCATGCATGTTCCCTCGCATCTCTCTCATGATCCTACAAACCATATCTGGAAGATGAGTTGGATGGGGATCCTCCATCGGGATCCACGGATTTTGGCGAGGTTCAGGAGTTTTATTGCGGGGGCGCCTTCTATGATGAATGTCCCATGTCCTCGACATCTGTGATCGGGTCTTGGTGCGGAAGATGAGCTGGAGCGGGTTGAAGCGGATCCTATTCGAGAGGCGCGCAGGCAGCTGGGATAGAGGGACCATCACCGTGATCGGCTATTGCGGGGTTTTGTCAAGGAATGGTTTGTTGTTCGGACTTGGTCCAGCATTGACGATTAGGCGAGAACGATCTCGGTATTGTACCCCCTTGATGTATGTGATTGTACTTCAGTGACTGTTGTCGTTTCCATTGCCGTTGGCGTAGCCATTGTCGACGGCGTTGGTACAGATGGCGACGTTGTTGATGAGACTAAACCTGCTTCTTTGATGCGGACCCCTCGACTCGGAGGAGGAAGTTTTTGAGATAGTTCGTCGAGGTCGAGCGTTGTTTCGAGTTAGCTGAAGTCGAGCGACGATGCACTGACTTTCTTGAAGTTGTCGCATAAGCTCGATGTTATTCCTCAGTGCTTGATTGACCTAGATGGCTGTGTTCTCATATTTCTCACTAAGCGCACGGACCTGTGCTTCTGTTGCAAGAGCTTCGGGGTCCACAGTAGGAGGTACATTTTCAGTAGTAGCCGGGATATCCGCCGGCGGAGCCTATTGGGATGTTCCGGCTTTGGCTGCGGCTGAAGAGCCGATCATTGCGTTCTTTGGTCGCTAAACCATCGTAAGCGAGCTCGGTGGCAGAGTTCGCAAAGGAACCTAGAGCTCATCGAAGTTGAGATGACAATTTGCGACAAAGGCGGAAATCCGAGTTTTCTCAATGAAAGCACCAAATGTTGACGGCAAAAAATGTTGTAAACACCAAAGATTCCAATTACTAGGAATCATAGTTTCGGTCGTGTAGACAAATATGAGAAAGCAGTAAATAACGCGAGGAATTTATAGTGGTTTGGCATCGAGAGAGGCCTACATCCACTTTAAAGAGGTGTTGGAATATTATTTATCACCAAGGATTACAAAGTAGTGGCTAATTCATGATATCTCATTACATTCACTTTCATGATCATCATATGCTACATATTTGGTAAAAAGACAATTTAGTCCTTCTTCTTCTTCAAAGAGGAGATGCCATTAATGAGGCTCTTGAAGCTCTCTAGAGGTCCCAAGTGAAAGTGATAGAATTTCAACCCCTTTGAAGTGTGATCCCATGAGGTATTTATAGGAGAGGGGTTAGGTAGGAGTAGGTAGAAATGGGGGACCGCAGCCAGAATTTCGCACCTCGACCTTGCGCACCCTCCTATTTCAAACCTGGCCCTGGGGTGCGAATTTCGCACCTCACGGGGTAGGATATTTGTACCCCATAGGGGTGTGAAATTTGCACCCATAGGACATGAATCTCGCACCCTTCCGGGTATGAAACTCGTAACCTTCAGTAGTGCGAAATTCGTGCCCCTAGGGGTTCGAATATCGTACCTCGAAGGGTACGAATTTCGCACCTCCTGGGGTATGAATTTCGCATCCCAATGTACGAATTTCGCACCCCTTAAGGGTGCGAAATTCGCACCCCGAGGGGTACGAAGTTCACACTTTGAGAGGTGCGAAGGTCATATGCGTAGGTGTTTGGGGCCTCGATGTTCGGGTTCGCGACTCCTTGTGATTCGAAGCCTTGGTTTGGAAATCTGTTATGTGTGCTGCAAGACTCTGGGCGGCGTAGTTCTACTTCAATCCTATTTCCTTCGCTCCTAAGCATCCCTCTTATCCTTAATTCCACGTAATGCGTTGAGTCGGGCGTATCTCACGTACTTTTGGAAACCGGCCCATAAAGCCGGTTAACAGAGATATTAGTATATATTTTATAATCAATTAAAATTGGAATAAGGATCTTGTAATCAAAACTCCATTCTTCGACAATCTCCCCCTTTTTGAGGATGACAACCTTATTTTATAAAATATTCGTACCCATTGATGTTGATCCATCTAATACTACCCCAGTCAATATGAATCCTATGTACTCTACTTAAACTAAGTCTATATTTTATAATCTCTCCCCCTTTGGCATTATCAAAAAGAATTCCTAAAAAAACTCCCCCGAAATACTATATCTATCTAAATGTATCATATAATTAAATTTATACTAAATTTCTAAGATATATGAATAACTCCCCCTAAATTTATGCTTATTTTCATACTAAATATATAAACAAATCAATCCAAATATCATAATTACATTTTTTTTAAGTCATATGTACAAATCAATCCAAGGACACTAATCAAAGTAATATTCACCTATGTTTTAATATACAGGTTTTAATTCAAGTAATTCAATACACTCAATACATAAGTTCAAACAAATCTAAACAAATCAAATCAACCAAATCATACCAACAATCAAAGGTTTCTTGGGACTTCTACCAATTCATCTTGCCTGGTGATTGGGTTCTTCTTGATGTCCTTAAGCCTTCTTCATTAGTGATTGGTGCTTCTTTGTTTTCATTTCTGAAATGAGAAGAGATTGACCAATAAATTATGTCAAAGTGTTTCTCTTGATATTCAACAATTCTCATCTGAATTAGTTCTAAATGACGCTGATTACGTAGTAATGTGGAAAGGATGTTCCTAAGGGAATTTAATGTTTCTTCAAAATTTTCACTCAAGTTATAAATTGGATTTTCCATAGTTTTGATAAGAATTGAATAGAGAAGAAGGAATGATATAATGAATTTTTACATAAGAAGTCGGCTTAAATAGGGTTTGGAATACATTAGGTTTGAAAGCACATGAGTTAGTTATTTAATTTTGAATTTTGAAAAAATGGCAATTATATGTCGACATAAGAAATTATGTATGTCGACATACTCTTTAAATTTTTTTGAAACTTTTCAAATTTTGAATCTTTTGTTACTATATTATATTACATTTAATTCTAAAGTTTTCACAGTAACTTAAAGATGATTTGACATAGATAAAACTCCATTCATTACAAAATAATAGGCAAATACATCCAACTAATTATGAGACACTAAATATTGAAAGCAAATACTAGAGATAACTTAAAATAGATAGGCTTAAATTTCATCGGATGATGAGGAGGAAGATGAAATTCCAAGTTTCATTTTTATTTTGCCCGTGAACTTAGTAATTTTGGTAAGGGTTTTCTTTAGCTTCTTTTGATTCTTGATGATTTTAACTTGATTTTGCATAATCATCTCTTTGGAAATAGTTCTAGTGTTGATTGGACAATCAACGCTTTCTAAAGAAGTTTCTTCTTCTTCTTTGATTTCAATGGGCCTTGTTCTTGTTTCACTCGAGCATGTTTGTCTTCGAATGCCTCTTAAGGTGTGAAAGTGAGCGGAATTTGAATAAGGTGTATGTTTGTGGAGTCAAACACCTTTATTGATATAAATTCTTCGCCATGAAGATAAACTACAAAAAAACCCTGAAAATACGAGTGAGATAAACTCCATAATAAAGAGTGTTTGCTCTTGTTGAAGATACAATGGGCTTGAATTCTTTTAAGACCATGTCAACCCAATTGATGTTATGTCCACTAGTAATAGAAAAAAAAAATTGCTTTTTGGACCTTGAGAGTTGGGTTGTTAAAATTTCCGGAACGTGGAGTTATGGTTTGTTGAAGGAGATGGTTTACGATTCTTGTTTTCGGGCAGAAAAAACGATTTTTAAATTCCATGAGAGCATCGCTTTCAAATATGTTGCGATAAGTTTCTAAATCGGTTTCATCAATTTTGAAATCCAAATAACCCGATCCCATGCTTCTACAATTCAAGATATTTCCTATGATTTTGCAATCTAGAACAATTTGTGCCCCTTTTACATAACTCCAAATTTGATCTTCATTTCCATCGTAAAAACTGCGATTAAGATTTTCATAGAACATTTTGACAAGCTTCCAGTAACACGCTTCATCGTTATCCGAGCATCAATCAAGCTCAATACTTCATTGTGATTGAAAAGAAAAGTAAATCATAAGATGGAAAGTCTCCAAAGATGGCGAAAGCACCCGTATTGACTTTTATATTTGTTATATAGTCAACATAGGTTTTGATTGCCTCTTTATCATTATGGATATATCCTTTGATGGTTTTGGTTAATTTCAATTTCTGAGATATGCCTGAGGTAGCCATTGGAATGATTTTTTTGAAGAGTATAGATATGAAGAATGTTATTTGAATTTTGAATGAAAGGTAGAGAGAATAAATATATATATAAATAGAGATTGAATAGATATGAATTAAATAGGCACAACTTTTCATAAATCAATGACACCTTTTTAGACCTTTGGAGTTGGTGAAAAGTTGGAGCGAAGTTTGAAAGTTTAAAACTTTGAAATTCAAATTTTGAATTTCATTTTAAACTGATATGTCGACATATGCACATATGTATGTCGACATACATGATTAATTTGAAAGGACATATGGTTTTTGTGACTTTTGATTTAAATTATCGATTTATATTTCAGCTTTGACTCTTTCCTGAAATAATACTAATCCTAGAAAACATCCAAAGTTTATTTTATTATTTTATTAATTATTATTTTGAATTTCAAATTTAAAAATTCAAATTCAAATTCAAATTTAAATTTCAAGTTTGGAATTTTAAAGTTTAAATTTCAAAATCAAAACAAAGCAATCAATCAAAGCATTTATTCAACCAAAAAAAATTAAAAATTAATCAAGGCATACCGGTTTTAGATCCATTTCTTTGATATTTTCTTAATTCTGAATTACTATGAAGAACATGTTTAAAATTTCAGTTTCTAGCTCTTCATCTATTGACGATGAATCTAAATCATCTAAAGTTGTTGCGTATGCTCTCTTTCTTTTCCTTGATGAATTGCAATTGTCCATTTGTTCAATTGATTTATCTGGATATGGACACATTCTCTTCATATGGCCTGGTTTATTGCAGTTATGACATCGACCATCATCTCTTCCTAAACTTCCTTGGTTTTTTCTTAGAAAATTATTTATCTTTTTGCGTTTCAAAAATTTTCTGAACTGTCGTGTTATTAAGGTCGTTTCTTCATCGTCTTCACTGCTTGAGTCCAAACCATTTCTTGTCGCTTTGAATGCAATATATTTATTTTCATTTGATTATTTTCTTTTCTGTAAGTTGACTTCAAATGACATAAAATTTCTGATTAACTCCTCATTCTTCATTTCATTGAAATTATTGTCTTTTTCAATTGCCAATGTTTTCTGATCCCATTCTGGAGTCAATGAACTCAGTATTGTTATGACATGATCACCTTATGAATAGTTTTTTTGTAGTGCTATTAATGAATGCACTATCTATTGTAATTTGCAATACATCTCGGAGATAGATTCATTGTCGTTCATTTTGAAAAACTCAAACTGATTAATCAACATTGATATCTTTGTTTGTTTAACTTTACTAGTCTTCATGAGTAACTTGTAAAGATTTCCAAATCTCATAAGCAGTTTTACATAATGACTCTCTATTAAATTCATTTCTATCTAATGAACAGAACAACATATTCATGTCTTTAGAATTGCTTTGTGCAACAGCCTTTTGTTCGTTAGTCCATTGTGCAAAGTTAGTTGTCGGTTCAACAAACTCATTCTTTATACTATTCCATGTGTCTAATCCAACTATTTGAAAATATATTTTCACTCTAAATGCCCAATATGAATAATTACTACCATTAAACAGTGGTGGTCTAACAATGGACTGACCCTCTACAAAAGAAATATTATTACCAATGTTGGTTGTCATTCAATATTTTCAAAAATTTGATTATGAACTTGTTGAAAAGCCTTGTTCTAATACCAATTTTAGGGAATGCGGATGCAGATCTTAAGTCAAAACTAACACTAGACTGCGGGTAAATAGTGTTTTCAAGGAATTTAAGAAAATCTAAAACTTGTATGCTCTACTATATGAATCAAACACCACAGAGATGATCCCAGACATAGAATCAATCACAAACACAAAAATAAACAAAAATAAAATGCAGAAAAGGAAAGAACACACCAGATTTTATACAGGTTCCTATTTATCCTACATCTAGTCCCATGCAACCTGGATTGCGCAGGGTTTTATTACTAGATCAAATCTAAGTACAATCCCCTTGATTTCACGGGTGCAAGGTTAACACTGATTCCACACCCTTGATTTCACGGCTACATGGTTCACACTGATTCCACACCATTGATTTCACGGCTGCAAGGTTTTGCACCATTTCCATTCCTTGATTTCACGGCTACAAGGAACACACTGTTTCCCAAACAACGTCAAATGATTACAACAGCCCAATAACTCTTCAATAGCACTTCAATTTAGAAAGTAATGAGAAAGAGTTAGGAGAGAAGAAATTTTATGTATTTGAAATAGAAATAGGCAGAGTAGAAGTGTAGAAATCATAGAAATATGAGATAATAATGGGGGTTTGAAAAAGGGTGAAGATGGAGAAGAAGAATAGTTAAAAAATTCGAAATCAATCCCTATTTGTAAGATTTGAAAGAATGTAATTCTTCTGGAACATTACAAATATTGAAAAGACACTTCCTTTCGAATTCGAAATTGTAATAGTTATATGTCGACATCCCCTCCTTTTTATGTCGACATAAGTATTAAAAATATATATTTTTTAAACTATTTTTAAGTGTTTAATTATATATATCATTCTGAAAATTCTTGAATTAAAACATAATGATATAAATGAGTATTATAAAGAAGAAAATCATTTGAAAACATAAATATAAATTACATAAAATATTTATAAAATTATAAATTTTAGAACTATATAAATATAAAATTATACAAGTATATAACTATACAAATATATATAAACTTTAAAACTTAAATTTGAAATCAAAAATAATACAGAAAACTATTTAAACTTAGAATTTGAATTTGGGAAAACAGTATTTGTAATTTGAAAATCAGAATTTGAAAATTTGAATTGAAATTTGAACCTGGAGTGCTACTCAGAGTCTTACATATAAACTAGACTCTATTAATATATTTATCCTGCACTCTTGAACTCTTATATCTTGATTACTCATGAGTCTTGAATCTTCTTTGAATTCTGAATCTCTAAAACTCTAAAATTGTACAGTCTTCAGTATTAATTCTTGCATATAAATCTTGCATATATAAATATATGTGTGTGTGTGTATATATATTCTACATAGAGATGTTAGTATATATTTTATATTCAATTAATATTGAAATAAGTTGTTGTCAACAAAACTCCATACTTCAACATTAATTTCATTAACTTTTTATTAACATTCATTACGTTCTTAACACCTTTACCTTCCCTTTAAAACTCATTTCTAAGTCAAAACATGAATTTCATCTTCATTTGCCCTTTAGAAGATCTTAATCATTTTTACATATTCCTACATCATAAATTAATCTTAGCGGGTTAGAGAATAACGTTACTTAAGACATCATTCGTAACAAATCCAAAACCAATTCATAAATTAATCTTAGTTTTTAAGACATCATTCGCAACAAACCCAAAATCAATTCATATTAAATATAAGATTTAAACAGAAAGTTTATCAACTTATATTCAATGCCAATTTCGTAACCAACAAATGTTATCGTTGACTAAAGATATTAATATCTTCCAAATTCCACAAATAGTACCCATCTAATAAATGAAATTCAATATCCAATATCTGAGGATTCTTTCCATCTTAATCCAATTTACTTAAATTGGGTTAAATTTACCTTAATCAAAAAGATCTATCCAACAAACTTTTTCTTAAAATTCCAAGCCATACTCGATCTTAGGTTAAAGAATGATGTCATTCAAAACACCATTCACTGTAAACCCAATACCAATTAATTACCATTTATATTTGCTTATATTCAATTCTCGTCCTCAAAACAATAAATACTATGAATGGAATAACAGTACGAAATACCTTCCATATTCCCCGAATAGTAAAATTTGAACTATGAGTTAAAAACATCGTTTATATACCTAACTCGAATTTGCATTTTGAATTTATTGTTCAAAGTCCAATTTGAATTAAAACAAGTCATTTTTATTTCAAATTTCTGTCAATCCCATTCCAATCATTTCAAAAGTTATTTGAAATTATATCAATTCATTTTCAAATCGGTTTTGATTTAAAAATCCAATTTATATTCTATCATCAAATTTAATGTTAATGAATATAAAATTTCATTATAACAAAATTCAATCAATTTTCAGATATCATATTCGTGATGTAAATTTTGCTTTAACCATACAAACACATCCATATAAACTACAATCCATCAACCAATAATTATAATATAAGTGTTTCTATCGACAACACTTATATTCATAGTTAAATAATATGAACAGAAATAACTTTAAATTTCATCCATCAACCATGAAGCAAACATTAAAATCACAGGTAATCAATACATATTTAAATGTGATTTTAATAGCATAACAAAACAGTTGAGTGAGAGAGTTCTCACTTTGATCGGCTCGAAATCATTATAACATGACTGTTTTAACTAAATTAAACTGAATATTTAATATAACAATTTTTTTTAGCTAGATCCAAATTCTTCCAAACTAGCTTCACTTCTAAGCTCTCGTCGTTACGGTTCAAATGTTTTCAATTTCAACGAATTCTGTTGTCGTATGAAAAAGTTATGACCATTTAAATTTTAATTACATAAATAATTTACTTAACATAATTAAAATTTTCATTATGTTTATAAACCTTCCTTAATCCTTCATCTTCATTCATTCTTCTGTAGGCCACGTTCAAAACCGTAACCCACACACGCATGCAAATTCTCCATCACGCACGCACCACATCACATTGGAGCACGATCAGTTGTCACCACGTTGTAGCCTCGAAACTCCTCCTTCACCGTCCCCCGCCATGGTAAGTTCGAACCCTCCAGCCTATCGAAAAATGAACCCAAATGCAACAACTTTAAGTGCATAGTTCTCCCTCATCACAGCCTGGAATTCGATCTTAACCGTATGGGTTGAAAAAGCTTGGAAATCTCCACAAATTTTGTTGCAAAATCATGACCTAATTTGAATTATGTTGGGAGGGATTGAGTGACTAATTTCGGAGCATCATGGCCATGGATTATGTAAGTGGAGGCAACTAGGAAGATGAAGTTAGGGTTTAGAGAAAAAGTCGGTTATTATATATATTTATTATTTTTTAATTCCAATGTTACTTCATTGTGATGTTTAACGCTCAGAACTACAAACGAATCCCAACAACTAACGTCCCTAGCCCAATTCCTCATTCCAGACTCAATGGAATAGGTTATAGAAGCATTCAACCATTTTAATGCGTTTTTCTCAAATCTAAAATATAACTCAATATAATATTTAATATTTAATTTCAACGTGCGTTTTAATTTGCCACAATCACATGCTAACTCCAAAAATTACGAAAATTGAAATCTTGCTACATTTCACGAATAAGGTTCGAACAAGCCTGGTTTTGTCGTTTTTTTAAAACCATTTGAACAATATTCACCCAAATTTTCAATAGAAAACAATGGATGAACATATGCATACATGTATGCCACTATTGGTAATAGTTTCATGCATTTATGAAACTTTTTTTTTCGAATGCTTCTCGGAATATTTCAGATTTTTTGAATTTTTTTTATGTAACAGCACACAATTTCCTTCAGAAAACACTTAACTCAAAAAAAGACTCTCTTTATATATGAAACTTACTGTGGATGTTGATTGTATTTTGAAAGCTTCCAGGGATGTAAGCCAAACGGGCCCGTGAAAATTAGGCTCAGGTCCCAATTAAGTTTCAAAATTAGGCCCACATCCGGTCCTAAACTTATTGTAAATTGCATCCCTAATTTTCAAAAAATCATCAAAATAATCCCAAAAATTAATAATTAAATAAAACAATAAATCATCATCAAATTCACGTGTTAAAACCACCAAAAGACAACTCAAAAACCAAAATTACAAAAAATGCAGCGAAACAGCAGGTTTATGCATCAAAAGAGGCACTTATTTGTATAGCTGCATATATTCATGCATATATTTCAGTGATACATCAAACTGCAGTATAAATGCATATATGTATGCAGTTAAACAACAATATATGCATCCTTTTATGCATATATTCAATTCTGGCCTGTTCTTCAAGCATTTACTGTTTTTAGACATTGCTGCATACATTCATACAATTATACAAAATAAATGCTTGCATTAGCCTAACTCCTTTTTATCTTTGTTGCGTACATGTATGCACTTATACGAAATAGTTGCATACATGTATGTAACCATTCGTAACCCATGCAGCTCAGTTCAATTTTGTATACAACTATTGGTAATAGTTGCATGCAGGTATGCGCATATTCACCCAAATTTTCAATAGAAAACGTTGGATGAATGTATGCATAATATATGCTATTGTTGGTAATTGTTACATACATGTATGCAACTTCTTTCTCTAAATGTTTCTGGGAACAAATTTTTTTTTTCAAAGAAAAAAAACTATATATAGCAGCGCACAATTTCCTTTAGAAAACACGTAACTCAGAATATAAGTACCCACTATATGTATGAAACTTACGATGAATGTCGATTATATTTTGAAGGTTTCTAGGGATGTATGCAAAATTGACCCTTTATTGAATTCTAACTGAGTTTTCAACATGCATTTATTTTTCGTATGCTTACATACGAAATCTAGTTGACTTGAAATTTTAAACTTAACAATAATTTGACGTTCCGAATCCGATAAAATTGGTTTTGTAAAAAACGGAGAATGTTTGAAAAAATGACTATTTTTAAGGCTTAAATTAAACCAATAAAATATAAATAAATTCAGAAAAGGTTCAAATAAACAATAAATTAATATTATCATTTATATCCAAATAGGATAAAATATAGCTTTAAAACAAACAGACTGAGTTTTATGACTCAATATTTTCAAAACTCTGGTTAAATCAAAATTCAATTTTATAATAAAACCCTTTTATTTTAAATAATAAATCGTTATAATTTATAAATGATTTCATAGTGACTATTTGAATATTATTTGGACATAACTCAAAACTTATAACATGAAATCACAATTTTTCACTTTCATTAGTAAAAATATAACTCAGTAGATCCTATTGTTTCTTATTTTACAGAAATCTGACTTATATCGAATTCTGTACATTAATTTAAAGTTCAAAACGTAATTATGAAACCACGATGGTAGGAGCACGTTTTATAATTAATATTACTTATACATTCGAACTTCATTTTCAATAAATTCTAAATTGTTAATTCTCAAAATAAATCGTTTTAAGTATTTAATTTCCATTAAATCTTCCTTAATAAATTTAGGGTTGTTGCAAACATGATTTCATTAAACATGCGATTTTAAGAACCTCTTTAAAACCATCCTTGCTAACTACAGACAAAAGCGCCATCTCGACAAGGGACTCAAATTTTCATCCATTGGTATTTGTGTCAAAGAACATTCTTGGCGGGGCTGGTTCATTGTTTTTTATAAAAAACTTGAGAGGAATCTTGTGAGTTGTATTGACCCAATAAAGTCCAAACCTCGATAATTTTTAAAACTGATTGAAGTACTCTTTTATAGAAAAACTCCCTTCTCCCAACTTAATTAAATTGTCTAAAAGCAAACCATCCTGAATATCTGTTGAAATCTATCCTGAAACATCACTCCCACCTCTGTCCTACCATTTCCAACGAGTAAAAAGCCTCCTTTTTAATTGCCAGTAAGCCATTTGAACTCTCATGCGGTCTCTTAATCGCATTAACCCAAATATTCGCTCCATATTCCTCAACCAATTAAGTGCCTCAACAAAAGCGTCCATGCCTGAAAATGATTTACCACTAGGATTACAGAATTCTCTACAAAGTCTAAGTATTCGGATACCAATTGTGGGTTAGTCGAGGCTCCACCATCAGGAGATGTGTCTTGCACACTCTCCTATAGTTGGTCTGGTGGTCCTATGTCTGTAAGGTATCGATGGAACTATGTAGAAATTGTGACGCTCTCAAGAAGATTAGGGACATTCACCATACCGTGCAAAAAAAAAATAGAGATTAAGATTCAAAGGAAGTAAAATTAGTTTTTTACTAGACTTGGGGGGATAAAACTTTATTGTCAAATTTTCTTTTGGTTTTGAAAATCTATTTTCCTTTGAAAAATATTATACTTTCAAAATCATTTTTTAGGAATTCCATAACCTTAGGCTCTGATATAAAATTTAACATGTTATACTACTTAACATACCCTAGAACAGTGTTTAGCTAAGATATATGGAGCATTGTACGTATAAAGAAATAAATAAAAGATACTAAGATGCACAATCATGAAAATAAATACAATGGAAACGTTGGAATAAAAACTTAACATTTTATTTCAAAAATCAACTTCCATTTCGAAATGAAATATCAAGTTACAAAACTATGTCTCATGAAGAAAAACCCAGTCTTATAGAAATCAGAGTACAAACATAATAATCCATGTCATAAATGCCAATACATTCAAACCAACTAAAAAAGATGTAGAATATGAGAATATATAAAGAAGAAGTTAGAAACCCCTAGAGTGTACCTCCAAAATGTCTAATTCAACCAATCTTAGCCATGTTGGACCAATGAGGAAGAAAAAGCAAGAAAGAAGAGTGGATTAGACATAAAGTCTGGTGAGTGATGTAATTACTAGCATGATCAAGATAAAGGCTAAAATACTTGGTAAAAGTTCTTATGTCATAAGGTAGTTTTTGCATGCACAGCTAAGAATAGTTTCTGAGGAAACAAGATTTTCTGTATAATTCAAGCATAAATACTATTATTATTATTTGCACTATTTTACTACAGAAGTACTATTAGGATTTTCCCTACTTCTACCCTATTCGATCTAAACTCTCTAGCACTAGCATGGTAGTCAATGTCCTCTCACACAGAATCAACCCTACCGGATGTGAACTGGATCATGTCTTTAACATCACTGATTTGCGGATTCTCCTTCATACGAACATCCATCCACTGCACCAAAAATGTAATTATTCAGTGCTTTGGGGCGTATCTAATGCAATTAGGCAGTGCTATGAGTCATATCAAATTTTGCTGTGTTTGTCAATTAGATACGGCCACGAGCCGTATCTAACTTTCGATTAGTTATGGCCAAGAGTCATATCTATTTGAAAACTAGATACGACTCACGGCCATATCTGATTTAAAAAAAAAATACAATAGCTATCAATTCTGAATGGAAAGGATGAATACACAAACATTTAACCAGTTCTGCACAAAATTAAAGGAAATAAAACTTTTATTCATAAAATAAATTTCAAAATATGTATTGATGCAACAAAATTCAATGTATATATATATATATATATATATATATATGTATATATGTATATGTATATGTATATTTGTCGCTTTTGGAAGCAATGAACAATGTAATAACATTACAATAATTCAAGTCTCTGTTTACATTCTTTTATCAAACAATTCTTATACTTCTTTACAATGGTTATAATCATTAAAATTACATTTTGTAATCAATTCGTAATTAATAACAAATGCATACATGGAAACTATCAGAGTGACACACCCGACTTTATGAATCTTAGACATGAAATTCTGTAGTTGGGATGTTGTTATACATACAATGGCACCCACGCCATTGCATTCGCCAAGTCAAAACAAATTTTACTTAACCTTAACTAGTGAGAAATATAACCTTACTTGAAACCAAATTAAGATGAAATAACAACTCTAACTTCAAAAAAGAAAAGGAAAAATGGCCTTCATGGACTTGGGATAGTCCTCCCCAAATTTTTTTCTGTATCACCTCAGATTAGAACAAGCTTTCGACCCAAAATTGGAGCACATGTGAAGAAAGAAGCCCCAAACGCCGGAGACCATGCCATCATCGCCCATCCAAACCACTCTGCCGTCTCCTCCATGTAATTTGGATTGTAGACGTACTCAAACCATCCACCTATTAGTACTTTGTAGGCTCCTCCACGCTCTTTCTTAAGTCGTAATAACACCAAATCTGAGTGTATGTTCACCCACATGCCCCGTGCAAATCCACGGTAGATACAAAATTTCAGAATGGATCACTAAGCAAATTACGAAATTGCCTAGGTTAATTACTCCAAATAACCCCTAATACACTTCTCTTATAATTTGACTAAAATTCATTTTGTCTCCATAGAAAAATCCAAAAATTTGTCTATTGAAGTTAAAAGACGGCCATAATTGGTCAAATATGACAAAATTTTCATGTTTCACGATACATACATGGAATTGTTTTCCTTTAATCGTTATGACCATAATTATTGATGATGTATTGGCACATTAAAAATAAATGGAAGGCTTAGCATATACATATTGTACTATATGGTCCAATTAAAGGGCAAGGTAGTAACATGTAAATGCGTACTTCAAATGTGGTGAGGGTAATATATCATTAAACATGATAAGATGGATGAGGTTCAGGGTCCAATTTCAATGCAGAAAAATTAGAACATTAGAAATGTGTAATACTATTTTCCAATTTTATTTGAAAGAAAATTGTTAACCGACCATTTGGTCTGGTTCCGAAAAGTATGCAAGACACGCTCGACTCAGCATATCTCGTGATTTTATAGCCCAGAGGCGTTGCCAGTACCAGAACACCTGAGTCTGACCACCGCAGAATGCCGCATCCCTCGAGCCTGACCTCCATCACTATCCGTTTGCAGCCGAGCTGAAGGCGAGCCGTACTCCGAGCCGAAGGTGAGCCGTCCAGCGGGTCCGGGTGCAGCGCCTCCAAACAATGTCAAACAAAGGCCTCTAATTCCGAACCATTCCCGAGCTGCGGACTCAAATACTAAAGGAATCATGACTCTCGAAGCACCCGAACCTACGGTGCACACGCACCTAGAAAAGCGACCTTTGCACCCTGCGTGTGTGAAATTTTGCACCAAGATGGTGCAAAATTTCGCACCCAGCTCTGGGTTCGAAATTTCGAACCCAACAGGTACGACATTTCGAACCCGGCTCCGGGTTCGAAATTTCGAACCTAACGGGTGCGAAATTTCGGACACATCCCCGGGTTCGAAATTTATGCTTGTGTGAGTGGCAGATTTGAATTTTTTGCATGTGGTCCGTATTTCTACCTAATCCTACCTACCCCCACTCCTATAAATAGCCCCTGGCCTCACACTTAAAAGGGGTAGGATTTTCTTCACTGTAGACCTTCCTAAAGCTTCATCAGCCTCATTAATGGCATCTCCCATTTGAGAAAGAAGGAGAATTAAATATTCTTTTTTCCAAATACATAGCATATGAGAATTTTGAAAGTGAATGTAATGAGCGTGGCTTTACCTTGTAATTCTTGAGTGATTAATAAAAGTTCAACATCTTTCCAAAGTGGACGTAGGCCTAATGCGCGGTCGAACCACTATAAATTATCATGTCATTTACCGCTTTCTCTTACTTAGTCTTGTGACAAAATTAACTTTTCCTAGTAATAGGAATCTTTGGTGTTTGTGACATTTTTTGCCATCAACATTTCGTGCGTTCACTGAGATTTAAACACAAGATTAGCATCTTTCTTCCACATTATCTTCTTGACTTCGACGCGCTTAGGGTTCCTTGCTCAACCTGCTATCGAGACCGCTTACGATGGTAAAGAAGTCAAAGAATGCAATGGTAGGCTCTTCAGCCACAACAGAGGCCGGTACATCCCAATAACCTCAACCGGTGGATATCTCAACCAGTTATGAAACCATCCCGCATATTGTGGACCCTGATGCGCCCATTACACAAGCTCAAATCCGCATGCTTAATGAAAGATATGTGAACACTGCGGTCGAGCTTAACCAAGCATTATGGAATAACATCGACCTTATGCCGCAACTCCAAGAAAGTCAACGCGTCGTCGCTCGACTTAAACTAACTCGGAACAATGCTCGACCCCGACCAACTTCCTCAGAAACTTCCTCTTTCGAGTCAAGGGGCTCACACCAAAGGAGGAGGTTTAGATTCATCAACAACATCGCCACTCGTACCAAAGCCCTCGATAACGGTAACGGTCATGCCAGTGGAAATGGGAACGACAACAGCGACCGAACTATAATCACATATAGCGAGGAGGAACGGTACCGAGACCGTACTCGCTTGATTATCAATGACGGACCAGATCCTTCAAACCAATATCTTCCTCGACACAACCCGATGGTCGCTAATCAGAGTGATGGGCCCGCTTTTCCAATGGCCCGCGCTCCTCCAGAATAGGATCCGCATCACCTCGCTCCACCTCATCATCCACACGAAGACCAATCCTAGATGTCGAGGAAATGGAGGAAGACGATCTAGACATCCATCCTAGAAGACGCCCTCGTAACAAAATTCATGAACCTCACCAAAACCCATGGGACCACATGGCGGATCCCTATCCAACCTACCTCCCCGACATGGTTCAAAGGATCACAAAGGAAACGTGTGGAAACGTTCATGATTTGTGGGAAGCGCACATTAGGCGCAACCCCTTCACAAGAAGGCTGAGCGAAGTGGAATGGCCGCGATGCTTCAGCATGCCACAGATGTCGCTCTACGATGGCACCACTAACCCATGTTCCTTCCTAAAATGATACGAATGGAAAATGGACTTGAGCCGGAGCAACGATCTGGCCAAATGCAAGTTCTTTCCAATCTTCTTATCAGGAACCGCTCTACTATGGTTCTCTTGCCTCCGATTCGATACCATTGACAACTTTGTCCAATTTGCTACATAGTTGGTCAAAAAATTCAGGATGCATATTCCAACTCCTTAGAATTCCCTCGCCTTGTCCAATTTATAACAAGGACCCGCCAAATCTTTCAAAAGCTATCTCTCCCGGTTTAATGTCGCCGTTGCCGAGTTCGAGGATCCAGACCCTCGCATCATACTCTTCCAGTTAGCAAAGGGCATCCTCCCTACTTCCGAATTCAGTGAATGGATCAATCAGAAGAAGCCGAAAACCCTTGGTGCTTTCCATGAAAAGGCTAGGCAATACTTATGCCAAGAAGAAGCATGGCGAAACCGACTGCCTAAGGCCGGTCTTCCCAACAATCCACATGCGGGTACCATAAATGACAACGTCAAAAGGGAACAGATAGGAAAGTTTTTTAATAAGGACACGGGGGAAGGTCCCTCCAAACAAAGGCCAAATAATAGTAGGCAACACGGCCGCAAAAACGGCCAAGTTCCTTCGGAAACCACGACACACGGCCCTCACCAGGCGTACAAGGTTTACACCCCCAGAATGAAGACTTGGAAACAATCTACTTGAAAACATGTAACGCGCTTCAATAAAAAAGGTGTCCAATAGAGAAACAACTTATCACGTGAAGAATACTGGCAAGTACTGTCGATACCACGACATGTACGTGCATAATACCAACGATTCCCATCAACTAAAAGACGTAATCGAAAAGCTTATTCGCAAGAAGGACCTTGAACAGTACGTCCAAAAAGCATTGTGGTTGTCACAGGCATCAAGCAAAATTCCGGCAAAACATAATGCTCACCCCATTGGCCGCAATTCACGCTGGTCCCTCTCACCAGCCCCAACCGGCAGGGGACCCACTACAAACAGATCTCCTTCCACTTGTGGACCCCGAAGTTCTTGCCACCCAAGCACTGATTCGCATGCTTAATAAGAAATATGAGAATACAGCTCTCGCGCTAGACATTAATGATTAACATCAACCTTATGCGCAAACTTCAAGAAAGTCAACACATCGTCATTCTACTTCGGCTTGCTCAGAACCGCGCCCGATCGCAGTACACCGCATCGGGAATTTCTTCTTTCAAATATAGGGGCCCGCGTCGAGGATGAAGGTACAGCTTCAATAAAAACATCGCTGTCCGCTCCAGCATTTGTACGGCGATAGAAACAACAACAAAAATAAGATGATGATTGAACCATCATCACTTGCGGCCAAGGAGCACAGTAAAAAACCAGGTCCGAATAATCATAAAAGTTACACGAAGGAATGCTGCCCACTCAAGAGAAACCCGCTTGAGGTGTAATCCCTCTGCTAGGATCGTACACAAAGCTGAGTGGCCTCGAGGCTTCAGCACACCACATGTGGCATTCTATGAAGGCACGACCGATTTCTAATCATGGCGATGTCGGAATCACTATAAAAAAAAGAGAAAGGGAATGCATCATCCTGGCCATCCTCAGCTCTGACGATCAAGCCCCCGCTAGGCGGACTCAAGCTGCTATGAGTCCGAACATTAATCGACTTCCACAGCATCGTGTAATCGGAGTTGGAGCCCCATAAATTGCCAGAGACCTTCCATCAAGAAGGAACGCTAGGCTCCAAAGTCCTGGACTAGATTACGACCACTATAATGCGTCCGGAGCCCAACCTCCAATTATCGCCGACACGATCCATGGAATCATGAGGAAACCATGGGAGCATGCCCACGACGTCTACGAAATTAGTATGAGGCGTAACCCATTCACTTTGGCTATCCATAATACCAAATGGAAATTACACATCGACATGCCAACACTTACCCCATATTAAAGAAGCCATGATTCTTGAAGCGTCACTAGCTGCTACAAATGGCACATGGGTTCATTATACGTCACCAATGCAATCAAGTCCATGTACTTCCCCATCCTTATCAATGACGGCTCTATACAGATTCTCTCGACTTCCACCTTAAACTATCTCAACTTCTGAATAACTGGCCAAAAGATTGGTCGTGCAGTCTAGAATGCACGTCGTGAGGCCTAGAGACATCCTTTCAGTCTCGAACATTTACCAAGGCACACATGAAACTCTCAAAGGCTATCTCGCAATATCCCACGCCGCCTTGGCCGAAGTCAAGAAACCTACTCTTCGAATCGCACTCATCAAGCTTACGAATGGCATGCCACCTAATTCCAAACTTAGAGCATGGACCGATAAAAGACAATCAATGATTCAGGAGATCTTCTGTATGAATGCCGACTACTTCCTATGCCGAAAGTTAGCATAAAGGACTCGAGCTTCTCACCTCAACATCCTGCCTCATTACGACCCCCAGGGCTCTAACAACTCTAATTCAACTGCTCTGCACAATCTTGCTCACACCGGCAGCGTCAAAGGTAGTTGCAACAATCAAGGGAGGCGTCTTCGACTTCCTTCTTCTCGCAGTCGTACTGCTTTAAAGGCACCCACAGGATGATCTAACTTGCATCATGCAATCCACCACCATGCAAAAGGTCAAGACCTAAAAGTACGACGAGCACCCCCAAGGGACTCTACAGGATATTGTCGGTTCTACGTCCGCAGATACAACAACACAAATATGTTTCATCACTTGCAGAAAGATAGCAAGGAACTCGTCCGCATGGGAATTTTGAACCGCTCAACGCTCATCATAGATTCCCACAGCATGGGTTCTCCAAACCACTCCACTCCCATCAAATGTTCTCACTATGTGGGACCTTCGAGCCATTCGATGCTCATCGAGAATCCTCAGTGCATGGGATCTCTGAACTACTCGGCGCTCATCAAATGTTTCCACTCACGACCTCGACCAACAACTAATCCCTCAAAATCATCCCCCTACCTCGTCAGGACTATAACTTTCATGGCCCAGTTGACTTTAGGTTGTCATCGGAGATACCAGTTTGCAAATCCTCTTTGTCTATGCTACCCTCATTGGAAGAGGAACAAAAACTAAAGGTGAACATTCTCCCGTGAAAGACACTTCCTTTTCGTCGTGTTGTGTCCTTTTTGGTCCTTTATTCGGCGCTCCTGGCCTCCACCAACCAACAGGGGGCACGTTGGGAAGCATTACCAGAGGAACATTTTGAAGCAAGCCCGAGAATTCTAGTTCTTTGTCACCCTCAAGGCCGTCCTCTACGATACAGCAATCCCCGAGGTTATCATTGGAGAAATCGGCCATCAACTTCTTAACACCATCAGCTCGCCCATAATATATATACATATATATATACATATACATATATATATATATATATATATATATATATAGAGAGAGAGAGAGAGAGAGAGAGATACAGAGAGAGGAGGCAAGAGAGATGATTCAATATTGTAAGGAAGGCATACACATCATCAGAAAATGGGACCTTGAGCACAATTGCCAATGGAAATGTCTGTTGGTAAAGGGTCGCAACCTTTCCAACAGTCATTACCATTACAATTTGAGCATAATCACCCATTCACGGATAGATGCCTCATTCAGGCCTACGTATATACAGGCCAGCAAAAAAATGATGAAATCAAAACGCAAAGCAAGGCCACTTTTCCAAGATACACCTCCTCTTTGCTGTATCGTAACCATCCTCCTCCAACTGACACTTCTGCACTTGGGGCACGTTTGGAAGCTCAGCCGAGAGCCCGCGGAATTGTACATCAGCGACTTCACCTTCAAATGGGCCTTTCCTCCACATGCAGGCCTCGCTCCTCGCTAGAAAGAACCATACCCCTTCAACAGAAGCTCATTGATGGAACTTTCAAACTCTCAACCATGGACGGAGCCGAACTCCCAAGGGCATGGAATAACGAACAAATCCACCTTTACCCTACATAACTTAGGGTACAATTGATTCATGCCTTCCAACGATGTTTTCGTTTCCTGCAATTCGAAGCAATTCAAAGGCTACTACTGACCACAGTTATCCGCAGGAGTGATGTTCAGTTTCCTGTCTCCCCTCCATTTTTGCTCCATGCATGACGTTCACGACGTGTTTGATTAATCCTGACAAACAACTTGCGTGCAAACACTCGCTCGCCGCAATAGTGTTATGAGCATGGGAGTCGGTGCCGCCATCCAAACCTCGATCCAACATCAAGGTCAAGCAACACTGGCTATGTCCGGCACCCCGAGCACGGAAGCCGGCAACGCTACTCGAGTCGCCGTCCCGTCGCCCGACCGAGTATAAATAACCACTCACTCGAACCTCGGCCCCGTTTCGAGACCGAGGATAAATCGTTCCGCGTCCAAGTCTAGGCGACTTGGCGCCGCCACCCAGCAGCCAACTAAGAGTGATGAAAGTCTCTCTTCGCCGGTTATGGGTGCCGGTCGAATCTTGACACAGCACCAAGACCGACCTTAAATCGTTTCCCCCCGAAGCTCTCAAGGCTTAGGTGTAGCTCATGGCCACGATCGGACCGTACGGGCTGATGATCGGAGCTTTTCTACGTCGGCGAATAAACGACGCTTGGCGGCTCGCCCCAACCGGATGAACAACGGGAGAGCCACCCACCTAGCGTAGCGCATAACGCGACGCCCCATGCCTTCGCTATACTTGGGATTAACCCCAGGCCACAAAAAACAGCAAGTGCAGAGCCTGGTTTTGTAAACTACGGTTTTCTTGAATTGAGGGAAACTTAATGAAACCAGCACTCTATCTCACCCCTTCGGAATAATTGACCTAGAGCACTATACACAATAACACCTCTTTGGAATAATTGACCCAGAGCGCCGTACACAATCGCTTTCTCGTTCGGTGTAACGATAAGTATGCTTATGCAAGTACGGGATGCCTCAAAACTTAAGAAGAACATTCAAACATTTAACACCAATTGCGATCTTTACTAGTTCATATTTCATTTCTACACACACCCCGAATAGACTACATGTCTAACATTTCTTCTTTATGATGACAGTGTGTACATGAAAACCACACCATACCTTTAGGGACCAAAAGCGAGGGACACACTCGCATATATTATTGGTTTACCTAACCCAATGTATCTTTTAATTCCTTTAACAATTACTAGTGCTGCTCATCCTTCTCTTTTCTTTTCTTTTTTCTGTACTGGTTTGACACTTGGCAGGTGACCACCAGAGATGGGACCAATACTTCTAGAACCGCTTCCTCCTCCTATGCTCTTCAAAGGAGTAACAGATTCACAAGACATCTATGCACGACTCCCTTCATCATCTTCGCCCTCTTTTGATGGGCATCATCGACGGCTTTCCGTTTTCCTAGCCAACTAAAGGGCCCTCTCCTTCTCCGCCCCAATATCGGCCTACTTCTTGCCACCATAGCGGTAGATTTCTCCTTGACATCCTGCTTAGCTTTTGCCCCTGCATCTTGTATGACAGCCTCGTCCAATCAGTCTTCCCCTTTGGCTGCTCCGACTTTGCCACTAGCCAGGCTTCTGATCCAATACCTTAGCTTGCATTGTTTGCACACGTACATCAGCTACGCCTTCCGCATGAGCGCTTCGACTAACCACAACTTCTCCCCTCTAAGGAGGCTCATATAAATATGGGATCCCAAAGCCGTGGGTTCTCCTACATCCGCAGAGTGTTCCCGTTGTAACTCCAACCGGGACACGAAAGCTTGAGGAAGCACGGAGGCAAAGCCTGGTGACGCCTCCACTCCAAGGGGGAATTCCAGCAAAAGAGGCAACTATTTGACTCCTGAAAGTTCATCGCTCACATCCTCTTTAATTGTCAAGTACTCGAGCTCGGGGGCAGTCCCCCACCTATCTCTGCACCAACTTACTCATCGCAGGACCTGAGGAGGATCCCCATCAGCTTCCACACTGGCATTTCCATCACCACAACCTTCGGGGCAACCATTCTTAAGTAGAACGTACACCTCACCACAAGGTTGATCCAGACCCTAAAGCTTGGGTCTCGGATACTTCTAAGCTCCCTCCAATACTATGTAGATCGGGCGTAGAAACCCGAACAAAAGGATAAAGGGAGCAATGCAACCACCAGTTCCCTGCGGAACGGGAGAATTTAGACAAGTTCTCAGTACATGAAACAAAAAATTCATACCTTGATCCAAGTTCTCGAGTTTCCATGGTCAGTTCACTAGGTTCCCAAAGTCCCAACGCCTCGCCAGCGAGCTCATACTAAAACACAACGTGAAGCTGATTCACACCCCTTGATGCAACAGCTTCCTACATATAAGCGCATCCGAACGTAGTGACGACACCTAGGTCTAATAGCTATGGAGGCGGTTACTGATAACCATTAACACCATTCTCGGGTTGGAAAAGGGTTACAATATAATTGGGCTAGAACTAACGACTCAACCGTATGTTTACATCTCATGTGCAAATCCGAGTAACCAGCCCGAATAAGCCCATCTCCATAATCATTCACCAACTAGTTGTGTTACGTTCAACTTCAATTACAAAACAAACATGAAACATTGAGCAACGATCCAAACTAGCTAGCTCATATCTGATGTCGAGCAAAACTAGAAGATACCCGGGCTTAGGGGCATCCCTCTATCGATTATCGCACCGGCCTAGTAATCTCAAGACCTGATCAGATCCCCTTTAGTCCCTGCATGGGTGTCATCTTCACTGCATCCCTTTGAGGCACCATCTTGAGAGCGCCTTCACCACACAACGAAGGCAACCCAGAGCCAGAGTCCAGGCCCTGGATGATTTTTCGACTTCCCATCATTGCCTGGCTCCACAAAAAGCAGACACTCCGGAACATGATGGCAACCTTTAGCCTCAACAACTAACGCCATGTCCATCGCAAACCGCCAGCGCAACGCCTGAGTCAAGATGCAACTGTGCCGTGGTAGGGTTATTGATCGGATCCCATGCCAAACTGTTTAATTGTGTGTCGACATCCTACATATGTATTCGGGCCGATAATCCAAGCAAGTCCATTCCTCGTGGGCCACGTCGCAAAACCAAAACTCACGGACAATTGTCCGCTCATCGGGCTCCATGCAAATGTTTAAAGTTACTAACCCAAGCTTGGAGCCAAGACTAAATCAAAAAAGTGTGAACTTATGCATCGTGCTCCCACCACTTGCTGGATTATCACGACCCTCAAACCAGCTTCGACATCTCGAAAATAGAAGGGTCTATTAAGTGTCTTGGATACGAAGCCCACTCACGTATTCACGCATACATGTTGACCTTTATCCGAATTCCTAATTTTGTTTCCCATGATCCGCCGCTCCACGTTCCTGAGTGCCAAATACGAAAGCCCTGTTACTTTCCATATCTCTCTTCCCTTCTCCCGAAACCTAAAAACACATCGAACATCCAAAGTAAAAAAGAAGTATTTTGGCATCCTCCATCCTTACGATGATTCTCTGTCCGGAAAAGAGAAGAAAGGCTGTAACTACAATTAGAGGATAAGTATGCCCTGAGCGAATATTTTGGGGTTGGAATTTGGGATCATACACCAAGATACGATCATTTTCACTTAACTTTGAAGCTCCAACTACAAAGTCAATCAGGACTCAGCGACCGCTTGTGTACTCACCAAGTGCTCAATCAACAAAGTGCACGTGCCCAACATTTGGGTTGACCTCGCCTCAAAGGAAAATCCATATGAATACATGCCACGGCATATGACAAGTATTGTCCAAACAATGGCTTTCACATATATGAGTTGTCGAAACATTGATCGATGGGACTAGCTTGGAACGATGAACGACCTTGGGTTCACAAATCCAAGTGATTTAACGGGTACTCCAAATTATCAAGCTCTATCCCAGCAATGTTTCAACAACCACTTAGGGCGATCGCGCGACTAAGCCATGGCAATGGCCATGCATGCATGCTTTTGAAATCTCAAACGAGCAGACCGACTTGATCCAAATGCATGCCCACAAGCCTCAAGGGTTCAAATGTACATACCCAACGGTCGGCTCTCGATCCGAAAACTCCTCGAAATGCTAAAATGCGCGATTACAAGCCCATGGCATGCAATTCATTTTTATGTTACCTATTCCAACTCAGATCGCATCGCACAAAACCACGCACAAATTTGCGATTGCATACGCGATTATAACCCAATAAAGAACCGTTTACAGTTCGATGCAATCAAGAGTCGGCAATTAACATTTATTGTCCTTAATCTGCTAGAACTAAATGCCTTGGATAGGTTCCAAATCAAGCAAGTCAAAACTCTTAGCAATGTTGGAATCCTAAGCTTATGCCAGCATATTCCGACAAGGCATCCCAACCACTCCGAAGTAGTGCGCTCTCGGTATACAACTCAAGAGGAAGGTCATAACGAATCGCTAAGCACCGCATGGAGATGTTTGCACCCATACTAGACTCATCTCACTTCAAAGCACGCCCCGTTAACACAGAACATACTTTGAGGGGGGAAATGTTAACCTTCCTTTTGGTCCGGTTGCAAAAAGTACGCAAGACACGCTCGATTCAGCATATCACGTGATTTTACAGCCCAGAGGCATTGCCAGTACCAGAAGACCTGAGTCTAGCCACCACCAGAATGTCACATCCCTCGAACACGACCTCCATTAGTATTCGTTCGCAGCCGACCAGAAGGCCAGTCGTACTCCGAGTTGAAGGCGGGTTGTCTAGCGGGTTCGGGCGCAGCGCCTCCAAACATTACCAAACATAGGCCTCACAGTCCGAACCGTTTTTGAGCCGAGGCCTCAAATCCTAAAGGAATCATGACTCTCGAAGAGCCCGAACCTGCGGTCGACACGCACCTAGAAAAGAGAACTTCGCACCCCACAGGTGCGAAATTTTGCACCCAACAGGTGCGAAATTTTGCACCCAACAGGTGCGAAATTTCACACCTAGCTACGGGTTCGAGATTTCGAACCTAGCTCTGGGTTTGAAATTTCGAACCCAGTGGGTAGAAATTTCAAACCCAACCCTAGGTTCGAAATTTGGAACCTAGTGGGTGCGAAATTTCAAACCCAACCCCGGGTCCGAATTTTGGAACCCTTCGGGTGTGAAATTTTGGACCCAGCCTCGGGTTTGAAATTTCTGCTAGTGCGAGTGGCGGGTTCGAATTTTCTACATGTGATCCCTATTTCTACCTACTCCTACCTAATCCTACCTACCCCCACTCCTATAAATAGCCCATGGCCTCACACTTCAAAGGGGTTGGATTTTCTTCACTTGGGACTTCCTAGAGCTTTATGAGCCTCACTAATGGCATCCCCTATTTAAAGAAGAAGGAGAATTAAATATTCTTTTTCCCATATACCTAACATATGGCAATTATGAAAGTGAATGTAATGAGCATGGCTCTACCTTGTAATTCTTGAGTGACTAATAAAAGGTCAACATCCTTCCAAAGTGGACGTAGGCCTAATCTGTGGTCGAACCACTACTAATTCTCGTGTCATTTACCGCTTTCTCTTACTTAGTCTTGCGACCAAATTAACTATTCCTAGTAATAGGAATCTTTGGTGTTTACGACATTTTTTGCCGTCAACAAAAATATTTTAACTGATTTAACCAATGCATTGGCAAATTGATTTTTCGTCTCTTTTGATAAAGGCGCAGTGAATATATTTTTGGTTACCGTTCCGCTCATAAACTGGTAACAATAACTTACATCATTGTCATTTTCTATGAAACCACAAAAGTAATCCACCACTAACCGATTCTAAAATTACATTCCATTTAATTTATTAATTGTATTTGAGTATAATTAATGTTATAGTAGTATTTATGCAATCAAACCTACTTCACATCGGCTCTTATAACACATGTTAACAAAACATACACAAGTAATAACATACCTCATGATTATTTTCTTGCAAGGTATTGAAATGATTCACCAATCGAGAAATACAACCACTCTTGACAAATCTGCCACTAGCTCCGTTTGAGTTACCATGCCTAGTCTGACTTCTTAAACTAGCCTTACCCCATACTGGTATTTCCATATTCACTATTGTATTGTGTACATGATACATTGTATGAAAACTTCATATGTGAGAAAATTGGGCACTGCACTTCTTTCCGTATATCTGCTAATTTCATAAAGATAAATCTGCATATGAAATACCACAGACAATACGACTTCTATTTCCAGGAAGAAAAAACCTGGAAGACACCTTACACGCACACATTCCCCCCACCCCCACAATAGATTTACAAAGGAAATTTAAGCCTATATTTCCAAATACTTTTCCTTTTTAATATAATTTAGAACTACATGGAAGCCCATGAGTCCATCAATAGATAAACAAAATATTAGAAATCTATCTGCATGTGTCTTCGAAAAAAGGATAAATATCTAATATCCAAAAAAACATATTTGGATCCGCATTCGAGAATTATCCGTCTGTTTTCTATCAAAAAAATAGTCAATATTCCTTTATTTTAGTATAAAGATAGACATGTGCTAATTTCTAAATTAAGCTAATATTTTACATTATATTAATTTAATGCATATGAACTTTTCAAAACCATTATTTATTTATTTTTCACACCTTTATAATTAGTAGGATTGAAAGAAAAGTTAAAGCTAAAAAATAGTTTATTTACATTTCTAAATTTATCGATTGTTAGCATATAAGAATCATTCATATCCACGTGTATCCGTGAATGCAGATATATAATATTCGAAAATAACTTCAGATGTGAATACGAATATGTTCCAATTTAAAATTGTTTTTAAGTAGTATCAAAAAATCTTGTTGCCAAACATGTATTTTATTATTACATTCAATAAGTTTTTTGTTAATCCAAATTTTTGGAAGCTTTAGACTTGTAATATCTCATAAGACAAATAGAAGTGTACTTTCTATTATTTTAATGTCATATGTTTTGTACCAAAGTTAAACTTTGGCATGAAGTATACAAAAATAATTAGCTACAACTAGTGAACGAATGCAGTTTTTGCATATCACTACATATAACGAAATCAAAATCATTCTTACAACCCAAGCAGTCTCTTTCTATTTTTTCTTTGCATATGTGTACAACACAGGGACTCGTATATCTGTTTCTAGTCCTATCTTACCATTATTTATAACTCAAAGACTCAACTAGCTGCTGCTAATACTATCTTAGTATCTGTAGACTACAAAAAACTCATCAAGCACGTCCATATCATCCCGTATAGTATTTTTCAAACACCAAAACAACCAAATAGATCAATCCAAATCAATCGAACAAAACACGTAACCAGAAACGGAAACATAACATGCTCCTCTTTCTCGAGCCTGCTTTCTTCACCTTCCTCGTCATAGACGTTCGAACCTGAACCAAAACAAGCCACAACAAAAAATAACATACATTATGAAACTCTAGATGCCTAAATTCGTACATTCGTCCTTTATCGATGAGTCTATTTTCTGCTTCGACTCTATAATCTCTTCTTCTATGTCCTCCTTCTCCTGTGGCGGTGCCAATTGATCATCTTCGGACAGTGGCCGCTTTTGAGACGGCATTCTTCTCACACCAACAAAAAATTTAATATGATTTCAGTAACAATAAATAATAGGAGACCTGCATGATTTGGGGAAGCGGTTTTGATTAAAACCAGAGCAATCAATTTTGAAGATGTGATTTGAGGAAGCGGTTTTGATTTGTAGAAGAGAGGAGTAATGCCATTTTTTAGGTCTGGGAAGTTTTTTATTTCGGCTGAAATGTAAATATGAGAAGGGGGAACGAAAATAAGAATGAGAAGGGAAAATATCATGCCGATTTCATATGGCTCAAACCCTTATCATATGGACTAATCTAAATTTTGGAAGATATACTATTATATTTTAGGGGTTGGGGAGTTATGGATTGGTTAAGCTGTAGCAAATGAAATTTGAAATAGCTATGAGTTGTATCAAATGTGATATGGCTTTAAGCCGTATCAATTCATCGCATCCTGATGTGCCAAATTTTTTGTTTTTGTATAGTGATCTAGAGCTAGGCAATGTGTTATATGCTTGATTTGATGTACCGCACACTCAGCCATTGCGGGTACGCATTGACCTAAAATCCTACTTCTAATTTTCTAATTAGCTACAATAATTTGACAAGTGTGTCTCCCCACGAGAGACGCTGGCACAAGCCCCGAGTTAACTATTTACCATGATCCGACATGCAGGATGTGCCACTATTATAGGTTCCTATATGCTACGCTAAACAATAACTTATTTACGCCCTCATCCCAGTCTCCACGAAGGAGCATTTTCTATTGGTACGTTGTCTATCATGATTTTGAATCTACCACCAGTAAGAATCTCCACTATTTTCTAATAACAAGTTATATATAATGATTCGACATCTACATCTAATATGTCATTGGTACGGGCTCCCATCATTCATCTATTTTTCGGTTACTTACCAAAATTCCGCATCTATCTGCCACTGGTACGGACCCTCAAAAATAATAATACTCCCTATCTCGGTCCTCGAACTGGTTCTAATTTGTTAACTTAATCCAAGATCTAAGTGTCATTCCTTTGGACCAACCCCAGAATTGAGCCCAACCTAAGGGCCCAGTCCTTGACTTGAGCCTATGATGTTCTATTTTTTTTATCATAATAGGTTATATTTTTTTATTTTTATCATGATTTTTCTAACATATCAATACCATTCTCGATTATCATCATAAGTTGTTCATTATTCAAACTACTTAAATTGTAACGCTTGTCATAGTTTAATGTAAATTTTTACGATTTTTCCAAGTTCAGTCTGATTCACGTTTATTGTAGATCTATAATCTATACAAATGTTCCATGTAAAATTAGTATTCTTTTATTTATTCTATGTTAGCGAAGGTTACAATTTATACCAATTCTCTCATGGCGAACTTTTCTCTTTTTCTCTTGACGACTTTTATCTATCTCTTCCATACATCTCCACTCTAACCCACCTCTTATCTCGCCACCTTTCTTCCATCAACACAGATCACCAAGAACAAAAAAGCCTCTTCTCTAATCTTCGATGACAACCAGATCTAGAAGTCGCTCAAAATTGCTCCAGTCCTTGTCTGACTCGGATTTAGACCCTGAAATCGCTACTCATGCTACTCCACCTTTGCCCATTTATACTTTGCCAGAATCACATCCCTTGAATGCATTGATAGCTGAAGCTAACGCTGCTTCCAATTCCATAAGCTTCTCTTGCTTGGCATGTGTCAGGCGAGAGTTCTACATTTGGTGGCAACGTTACTCAACATGTATTAGGGGCAAAAAATGCTAATTAGGGTATGAATTTGTTTATTTATGCTTCTGATATGGGTATTGGTAGTAATAGACGAGGTGATGCGGTGCTTGAGGATGTTGCTTTACTTGGCAATCGATCCCCTTGCACCATGAACTGTGAAAACCAGCTACGCCCGCCACCTGTTCGAAAAAATTCTCCTACCTATGTGTCATCAATGCCTTCAGTGCCTTCTAATGTAGCTGCTAATGCAAAGCCGGTGTGGACATCTCTGTTCGGTGCCCTCCCCAAGATTCCTGGAGAATACACACCAATCGATTTCTTAATTCCAATGATGATCAACATACGGTTCCACCTTCGAAAATATTTTGGGAAGGAACATCATTTTGGAAAGGTCATCTTGTTGGCTTTTTCTTGGACTTTGAAGCTCCGGGTGTGGACATGATCACTAAGTGTCGTTCGACTTAGAGAATACGGGGTGCTATGAGATTAACTTTGGTAAATGGCCTCTACTACTTTAAATTTTCGCTACATGAAGAAAAATTTCATGTCTTAGAGTGGCCGCTGGCAATAATCAATGGAAAACCATTTATTATAACTACATGGAGCACTCCAGTTGATAGGGTAAAAGAGAGTATTTTCAATTCCAATCTGGACCCAATTCACACATGTACTCTCAGTTCTACAACCTTTTATTGGTATGAACTGCCTAGCCTGTCATATTAGTAAATCGAAATGCTTTGATGCTAACACATAAGCTAGAAGGAACTTTGTGTACGTACGTGCCTTGATTGAGATCACCACAGATAAGCCCTTACAATCTAAGATCGAAGTTAGGATAGAAGAAAGTGAATATTCTGTTGATGTTAAATATAAATGGTTCACGACATGTAAAGCCTTTGGCCATACGGTGGATAAGTGTGGTTTCGCAGTAGGTTCCCGACCTTTGCCTAAGAACCCACTTCCTTGTCCTCCTATTAGCGTATGGGTTGCAAAGGCTTGGGCGGAAATTCCTGTTTCTAAACCTCCTACGGATGGTACGAAGGATGTAACTTCGAATGTTGATACTCCTAATTGTATTTTACCTGATGTACCTCCTGATCCTAATATTTCTTGGGATGAGGGAGAGCGTGCTTGGGTACACGCTGTTGATACCGAAAATTGGTATAACAACCAAAATGGTATTTCTAAACACGTTACCTAATCAGAGGCGAGATGCTTAGGAAGCACGTCACCTTTTTAGAGGTGGGGCGTTAGAAAACCTTTAGAGTTATGTGAGGCCATATCTAACATTCAAGAGCATCAAAATACCAAAATAAAGAAAGAAGACAAGAATTTTATAGTGGTTCGACTCTTATTCGAGTCTACGTCCACTTTGAAGATTGGATTTCATTAATAACCAAAAGATTACAACATTTGCTCCATTATACATTCATATAAGCTCCTTTGAAATGCATTCGTCCTTACAACCGATTGAAAGAATGGATGAAAGCTTGTAGTATTTTATGCCAATCCCTCCGTGAAAGCCATGGATGAAAGCTCCTTAGATCTTTGGGTGAATGATCAAGAAGAAATGAAGAAGTGCGTGGAATGCTGATGCTTGTTCCTCCATTAAAGCTATGCTCCTCATGCTCCAATGCTCCATAGATTTATGATCGATGATAGAGAAGAGATGTAGAAATGCTTGGAGAAATCCCAAAATCAATTAGACAGCACCTCCTCGTAGTTCCCGAAAAAGTCCACCCGAATGATGGAGGTAGGGTCCTATTTATAGGTGGAGTGATGGCTGAAATCTTGTATTCAGGGGCCTGGTCAGTATTTTCGGTATTTACGGAAATGCCACTACCAGTTGTCACCAGTTGTTTCCAGCTGTCACGCCATCATGCGTTTTCACCGACCAGGGAGCTTCGTTTGGAGGAAAAACGACCAGGAAACTAAAAAGGCGACCCGAAAGGCTACAACATAGGGCAGACCGATCAGGAGACCCGGAGGCAAGGCGGGCTGAGCAGGAGTCTTTTGCATTTTACAGCGACCAGGAACGTTCTTGCTTTTGGAGCGATCGGTAATCATTGGCCTTCGGAGCGACCAGAAGCTTTTAGTTCTTTAGAACGACCGAAACATCTTTGTGTTTGAAGCGACCTGGGGCCTTCGCAGAACTGAATGATATTGAAGCTTTACGGCTTGTTGGAGCAACCAGAGCTCATGAGAGCAACCAGATTTAGAACGACCAGGACTCTTGCGCTACGACCGCTCCCTTTTAATAACGACAGGACCGATCCCTTCTTCAAAATGCTTAAAACCGACCCATATTCACTTGGGTCGATCAGATGGATAACATTTTGCCCCTCGAAGTTTCATAGTTTTTTATAAAAACTGTGGGCTTCGAAACATTAGTGGATCGATCTGCTTCAATTAAGGGTCGGTCTTGGACGCTGTTCTCAGGGGTCGGTTCTGGAATTAGCTTGAGGGGTCGGTTTCTGATGAAGACGCCGGTCGTCCTGCCTATATAAATCTCTTTTGACCCTTGGTATTCCTCACTTCTCGACCCCATAATTTTTTACTTTAATGGCGGCGCTCCTTTGAAGAAGAATTCTTCGATCTCCATCCCGTTTCTACCGGTTTGAATCAAGACTTCAATCCATCTTCAAATTTCTGCAAATAATTCAAATCATGATCGTTCAACTTTGCACTTCGCTGGAGTTTGGAAATTCGATCGAAGCATTTCGAACTTGCTAATCCGATCTCAGGTATACGCTCTTGCTTTTTTGTTTATTCGTGTAGAACCAACATTGTCTTCTGGATTTGGCTAAATTCTTGGGTTTGGATTGTATTTTGATCGGTTTTGGATGCAGTATGATAATATGTGATTAAACCTGTGAATTCGAACCGGTCTTGGATGTACAATTGCAACCTATAATTGAATTTGTGAACTTGAATCCATGTGTGTATTGAAATGTTTACTAGCAAAGTAGCATCCAATTTGAATTGGTAAGAGATTATTTTGAAATGAGAACACTCGTGTTTTTCTTTGCTGTGATATTGATCGCGATATGCTTGTGTATATGTCTGAATGATTCGAACACGTATGATTTTTACTTGAATCACTATGTATTTTCAACAAAAAATCATGCTTCTTTTCCTCTATGCGAACAACTTGGTCATTTTTAGACCAACTGGGTGATCGGTTTTAGACGAGCAGCCCTCTTTTTGGCCGACCAGAACAGTTTGGCTTGAATCAACTTTATCTGACAGGACCGACCAAGGTGGATTTTAACCTCGACCGTCCAGGTTGAAACTGATTTCGAATTAACTTTATAATGATCAGCCTTAGAATGTTTTTACCGATCCAGAAGAGGCTAATTTTACGAGATAAGGTTTTGACTGGCTTGGAACGACCAGGTACTCTATAAATCTTGAGCGACCGGGGCTTGACTGGCTTGGAGCGACCGGGTGCTCTATCAGCTTTGAGCGAACGAGGCTTGACTAGCTTGGAGCGATCAGATGCATTTCCAGTTTTGAGCGACCGGAGCTTGGCTGTTTTTAGAGCGACCAGGCGCTTTTCCAGTTTTGAGCGACCGGGCCTTGACGGGGTTCGGGTGACCAGGTCTTAACCAGTTTTTGAGCGATCAAGGATTTCTAGTTTTTTTTTTCCTTGAGGTGATTTTCCCGACCAAGAAATGGTTGACTTGGTGCAATCAAGGCTTTCGTAGTTTAGGGTGACCAGATGCCATTTTAGAACGACCAAGTGTTTTAACTAGCCGACCTTGTTTCTGAGCTTTATTAATATTCCTGTAGTTTGTTTTTCCAATCATACTTGTTTGTGTAGAAATGACGACCAGACGAAAATCTCGCCATTTTGTTGAGGGAACCTCTCCAACTAGAGAAGCTGGGACCTCTGATCAAAATATTGAAACTTCTTCTGCTGCTACCACTGAGATGAATGTTGATCAGAATTCCCCAATCATTCGATATCTTTCTTACGCACCTGCTGATAGTTGTGTGTCAAAACTTGATGTTGATGTGTATCATACAATATGCAAACAATTTAGCCTTTCCGAAGATGAAGTCAAATTCCCAGAAAGAGACGTTTTATCTGATCGCCCCCCCCCGGTGGATATGTAACAGTTTGTAAGGGGATGTTACAGAGTGGAGCGATCCCTCCCTTCAATCCTTACTTAGAAATGATTCTGAAAAATTTGTCTATCGCTCCTTATCAACTGGCTCCCATTGGCTACTTTATTGTTACATGCTTATATGTGCTGTTTATGAGAGTTTTAAAGCGCGAGCCCACCTTCACGGATATATGCTCGTTATACTCTTTTAAGAGACGAAAGAAGGAGCATCCCTCCTTTATCTTCATGGAAAGCAGGAGATCCAGGGTTATAACTGGCTTATTTGAGAGTATCAAAGGATTTCCCGACTAATTTTTCTATGTGCGGTGTCCCGGCAACTTTTTCGGTCGATGGGCCGAAGGAGGTAAATGTTCATAGGAATTCTATTTTACCTCTGATGATCATGTATTGATTTTACTTTTTCTCACAGAGACTCCTTATGATCAAGACACAGACATTAATGAACCTCTGCTGGAATCATTGTTATCTGTGAGCGAAACTGAAAGAAGTAGACAGTTTTTAATTTGCGAAGAGTTCCTTCGACAATACAAGTTGCTTCCCCCATCCCGTACCCTGACGGCGAAAAGAACGGCTAAGAAGTACTTGACAAAATGTGCACAAGCCGGCAGTGGTAATGGTAGTAAAAAACCTTCGAGTGCCCTTAAGGAACATAAAGATTCTCCTAAAAAGCAGGCCGATGTCTTGACGTTTCCGGAGAGAGCCACAGAGGTCGTTTCTGAAAAACAAGCTGTCATCCCGGAAATCCCGGAGAAAACTACGGGGGATCAGCCTCCCTCAAATACTGAAGAAGAACTTGTTCAATGTGAGGGTAAGCAACTCGCGGTAGGAGAAACTACCTTAAATGTTGAACAGAACATTGGAGATGTTCTTGAGGATCCGACTATGGCAAGTACCCAAGATAGAGATTCCGTGGGTATTTTTGGCGAACTTCTTGATCTAGAGTCTGTGTGATACCTTAGCAAAGATGAAACCCCTGTTTCAGGTTTCGCAGTTCCTAATGTTCAATATGATCCCAACATTCCGGAGATTCCTGGACCAGTTCCAGATACGAGAATAAACTTAGGATCGGAGTCTAACACAGGCTTATTAGGCATGTTTTTGTTTTTGCTTTTAGGACTTAAGCTTGCTTTCAGAGTTGCACTTTTAACTTCTTACTCTATATCCTGCTTTACTTCCATGTTCTCAAGTGCTAAATGAACTCATTATTATTTTTCTTTTTTGGAATGAAGTTATCATTAATTGACGATTTCCGGAAAAGGAGGCAAAGTTCTGATACACTTGCTCGGCCAAAGAAAAAGATTAAGCAAGCTCTTCCTCAACCCCAAAAATCACACGGCCAACATCCCACTTCTTCTCATCCTTCTTATGAACAGCTTCCAGAGCAAAGAGCCTGGCTTGATGATTATGAACAATCGGCGGAGGAGGAGGCAAGGCAGAAAAGGGAGGAGCCTCAAAGGAGAAGACGAAGGATTGGAGATGACCCTCTTACGGAGATCCCCCAGAAGCGTGCCCCAGGATACGTTCCTCCTTATCCAACCCGGGCCGAGCTTCAAGCTATCATGTCGAGGCCACGTGAAATACTTAATGTGGAAAGGGAACTTGGATGCCCCAGCCCCCCTCTTAGTCATAGATTTGGAGATTGGGATTTGAGGGGTTTGAACTTTGATGTGGATGTCCATCCCACAGATAGACGGGACATGACAGAGATGGTGGCGAAAGCTCGGGGAATCCTGGATGATATTGGCAAAACCGTTGATCAGCGCCTCAAAGCATGGGAACAATTTTGTTATGATTTTCAGAATCTTAACACCAAACGGATTGAAAGAATTAAAACCCTGGAAGACGAAAAGGCTCAACTTATCCAAGTTGTGAAAGCTCAGGATACGAAGATTTCTATTTTAGAACGGGATTCCAGGGTTAATGAGCTAGAATCCGAGATTGAAAAGCTTCGCAAGGAGCTCGAAGATGCCAATAATACATCGGTCGAGCTTAATAAGCGGGCTGACGATGCTGTAAAAGCACAAGAAGAAACTGAAGCTCAGCTGGCTTTGAGCAGGAGGACTGTGTCTGTTCGTGAATCTGAAATCGCCTCTCTTCGCGATAAGCTTGAAGTTGAAACTGCCAAGTCCTCCTCCTTAGAAAAAGAGAAGCAAGAATCTCTAAACCAAGCCCGCAGAATTAAGGAAGAAGACGAAGCAACCTTCCTAGAATTTTATGTCTGCAGTGTTATGTATGGGGGAAGCCTCCGCTTCCTAGGACAAGGCTATGGAGATACGCTTGCTCATGTTTGGGAGGAGGTTTTGAAGAATTACAAAAATTCCGATGACTACCAGCTCCAACTTGAGTTTTTGGATGAAGATGATCGAGAGGCCTTAGCTGAAGGCAGAAATTCTCTTGGGATCCATCAGGGGTAATCATCCGGGGTTAAGTCTTCAGGTATATTTATTGAGGATACTTTCACTAAATTAACTAATGGTGCCATAATCTCAAGCCCTGTATTCCATGCAGATGTTGCAATTCCTCCCTTTACAGCTGGAGGAGACAGTGATTTGGAGGAAACAATAAACCTCGAGGATTATGAAATCAGCACACATCCTTCTGCTCCAGGTAGAGATGATATGGATGAAGTGATACTAGATTTAGATTACTTTTTTGCTTCTTTGGAGTATTCTAAGCTCATGAGTTGCTATAATTATGCAACGAATTCGCTTTCAACATCACCTCCTGTTGGCGGGTATACTGCTATGGTGATGGATGCCGTTGAAACTGACTTTCCTTTATTCAATACAGGCTTACTTGCTGGTGTTTCCAAAAGACTAACATTCTCCCAACCAGGTTCGCAGGAGGAGAGAATTGATGCTATCGAAACCCTTGACCGAGATATTAGTAAGCTCCGTGAAGAAGAAGAGCATGATTCTGAGGCAACTATCGACGACATCATTGTTGATTCAGGTAAAGAGGATGCTTCTCCTTCTAAGCGGAAACATCATAAGCGCGCTGTCAAGAAGAAGAAGACCGCTGATTCGCCAACTCTTACGGGTCCTTCATTGTGATCTGGAGACCCAAAGAAATAGTGGCTTGGATTCTTGCTTTGCATTTATCAATCTTTCATTCAGACCGGATGTATATGCGGGTGCCGGCCCTCGCTTATGACTTGAATAATTTGCACTTAATAATGTTGTGACTCAATTCTGTGTTTGAATGTGGTGTGGTAATGCTTTGTGTTTCTGCATTCTAAACCTTGTCCTTACTTTCTTCTGCATATCATGCTCACACACCACACTTTGCACATTTTGCTCATTTATGAATTTCCTGCTTATAAACGGTTGAGATGATCCTTTGGTATGTGAGAAATCAAGGAGCTGCTTTTTGCTTTGTGTCGTGATATGTGATATGCCCCCGTACCAATGGATTGTTTCAACCTTTATATATCGAAGGTGGATATTTGGATGTTTTTGATTCTTTATATGAACCTTGCACGCTTTGTTTGGAATTCTCCATCCTTTGCGTCCTAATGCGTTGGGTATTCGAGAAATGTTTGAATGCCTTTTGAAGGTTTTCCTTGTCAAAGACTCAGTAATATCGTAGTCAAGTTTTTTCTGACTTTAATTTATTGACTGAGCACCCCTAGAGAAGACTCAGTTTATTATTTGACTGAGAATCCTCGGAGAGGGTTTGGGTTAAGAAACTCGGTTATAACACGATCAGATTTTGTCTGACTTTGGTTTATTTGACCGACCACCCCTGGAGAAGACTCAGTTTATTATTCGACTGAGAATCCTCGGAGAGGGTTTGGATTAAGAAACTCGGTTATAACGCAATCAGATTTTTCCGACTTTGGGTTTTTTGACCGAGCACCCCTGGAGAAGACTCAGTTTATTATTCGACTGAGAATCCTCGGAGACGGTTTGGGTTAAGAAACTCGGTTATAACGCGATCAGATTTTGTTTGACTTTGGGTTATTTGACCGAGCACCCCTGGAGAAGACTCAGTTTATTATTCGACTGAGAATCCTCGGAGAGGGTTTGGGTTAAGAAACTCGGTTATAACGCAATTAGATTTTGTTTGACTTTGGGTTATTTAACCGAGCACCCCTGGAGATGACTCAGTTTATTATTCGACTGAGAATCCTCGGAGAGGGTTTGGGTAAAGAAACTCGGTTATAACGCGATCAGATTTTGTCTGACTTTGGGTTATTTGACCGAGCACCCCTGGAGAAGACTCAGTTTATTATTCGACTGAGAATCCTCGGAGAGGCTTTGGGTTAAGAAACTCGGTTATAACGCGATCAGATTTTGTCTGACTTTGGGTTATTTGACCGAGCACCCCTGGAAAAGACTCAGTTTATTATTCGACTGAGAATCCTCGGAGAGGGTTTGGGTTAAATTTGCGCCTGCTTTTGGACCATATTTCTTCAGTAAAGCTATGGCGAGTTTTATGTCGGAAAACAGGATGACGGAGGTATCGTGTCCTGTAACCATAGCTGTGCATCTTTTGGATATATGATCAAAGACATGCGAATATAAAACTTAGATAGAATCAGAAGTGCTGCTGGATTTATACTCATGTAATTTCATACAAAGTATTTTCATATAAAAGTACAAAAGAATATGAGTTAGAAAATCAATTGAAATAACGAAGAAGGTGATCACTGTTCCAGGCCCTTGGGAGTTCTATTCCATCTGTAGTTTTGATTTTAAAGGTACCATCAAGATGCTTTTGATTGACAATAAACGGCCCTTCCCAATTAGGGCCGAAGACTCTTGTATGTCGTTATATGCTCCAACGCAGGGGGAGGTCATTAATTGCTATAAAGGAGCTTCATGGATGCAGAGAAGAGTCTTTGCATCCTTCTGAATTTCGTATTTCTGAGCTTCAATCAGTTCTGCCATATAGCATTCTCTCGATTCCTGAGGATCCTCTTTGATAACTCCCGCCCCATTTGCGGTCGGGAACTTCATCATCAAGCACCAAGGAGCAAGAGCTATCCTGAAGTCGGCAAGTGCTGGCCTTCCCAAGAATGCATTATAGCCTGAAGGTGAGTCAACTATAACGAAAGATTGTATCATGGAGACTTGCCTCTCTCCCTCTCCTAGCTCGACAAGGAGATCAATCACACCTGTTGGCTGAGTTGGTACGCCAGTGAACCCATGTATTTTGTCTTTGCTAGCTCGCACATTATCCATGGATAGACCCATTTTAGAGAAAGTACTGTAAAACAGAGCATTCACGGATGCTTCGTTATCAATCAACACCTTCTTTACTATTGTCGGACCCAAGCCAATGGTGATCACCATTGGGTCAATAGTTGGAATCAACATTCCGTCGGAATCCCGATCCCGGAAGATAACATCTTCGCAAGATGTTTTAGGCATTTTTCGACGAAGAGGATTATTGCAAACCTCAAAACCGTATCCTTTTAGAATGCTTCTTGGTTCATTAGTATACCTGATCATATCCTCCCATGTATCACCTGCAGGATGAGGTCCGCCACTGATTATATTGATAACAGGTCGAGGAATATTCGCAGGTGTTCTTCTGTCTTGACTTGGATGGACCTGCTGCCCCTGGGCAGGGTCGGTATCTGATGAACGCTTTACATACTCCAGGAGACGATTTTGCCTTATCAATTCTTCAATCAAGTTTATCAGGTGTCGACATTCATTAGTGTCGTGTCCCGGTCGATTGTGAAATCGACAGAACCTCCCTGAGTTTGCAGCTTCTTCGGACACCTTTACTGGCTTTGGGCACGGATAGCCCTCTACATCCTTCGTTGCCATATATATGTGCTCGATTGTATCATTCAACGGAGTAAAATCCGTTGGCTTGAAGAAACGCCGTTTCTTGGAATCCTTATCATTTCTATCATCATTGCTGCCTCCTCTATTTTGACCTTCCCAAAAATTTTCTTGAGTATTCTTTTTGGGAGCTTCCTTCCTTTCCGGGAGCACCTTAGCTTTGACATTACCAATGGAATAGATAGGATCGTCTTCAAGACACATATATTCCTCGGCTTTGTCATAAAATTTTTCTAGCGTCTCAGGTTTCTTTCTTTTTAGCCACCTTCCGAACTCAGACAGCTTATCAATGCCCCCCTTTAAGGCCATTAGAATTAGCCTTGGCTCTTGGGTCCCTACTTCTGCAGCGGCAGCATTAAAACGATTCAAGAAAGACCTTATCGTTTCACCAGGAGCTTGTTCTAGTTCATTGAGGGACATGATATCTCTGACCTTTGTTGTTTGGAGGCGGAACTGGTCTCGGAAGCATCTTGCCAATGTGGCAAAGTTATCAATAGATCTGGGAGGCAACTTCGTGAACCATAATGACGCAACCCCCTCCAAATACACCGGGAAGTACAAGCACTTAAGCTTGTCAGTTGCTTGTGCCCCATCCATTTGTTGATCGTATCGGAACAAGAACACATTAGGGTCACCTGTCCCATTATAAGCTTGGATGGTGGGCGGTTTGAACTTTCGCGGGAAGGTCGTTTTCTTGATTCTTTCGGTAAGGGGGATTTGGATGGCGCGAATTCCCATTCTGCTTCATTGTCGTTTCGGTGCTTGTCCTCCTTCATGATCTGTCGAACCATCTTCAGAAGGCGATCCTTCTCGTCGAGGCTTTCTGCGGGGCGGACGCCTGTGTCTTGGCCGGAGGCTTGCCTTTGCAAACCTTCACGGTTGCGACTTAGGGGCCCTGGCCTTTCTCGATTGGCAAGTGCCCCTTTGGCAGCATCGGCAACTCGACAAGAAGTAGCTTCTCCATTATGGTTCCAAGCGGCTTTCTTTGGATTATCGGGCTTTCCTTTACCAGGATTAGAGATTTCTTGAAAAGATTTTTCCCGATTTGGACTAGAAGAAGAAGAACCAGCATCTTCTGCAAGAATGGGCTTAGAGGCCACTTTTGCCGTAGCGACTTGAAGAGCAAAGAGCGAATCAAGTTTTGTCAACATGGCTTTGTTAGCTATCTCTAGTTGTTGCGTCAATCCAGCGACAGCTTGATCAAGCTCGCCTCTTGTGACATTCACACCTCCATTAGATGTCTCTCCCACATCAAATCGGTTAGCCACGGGGGTCTCATCCCGATTTTCTCCGTTAGAGATTCTAATTCTAGCTTCCTTATTTGCTTTTGGTGGCATTATTTCAGAAAGCAACTTGAACTTTGAGGAGAGTTCGTCGGAAGGTCCAAATCGCAAGCTGGAGCGAGCTATTTTAAGGCTTAGCTTCAAGATCTCAAGATCTTTGTCGTATATTTGATGCCAGAAAGTAGATCTGGCCCCACGGTGGGCGCCTAATTGTTGATACCGAAAATTGGTATAACAACCAAAATGGTATTTCTAAACACGTTACCTAATCAGAGGCGAGATGCTTAGGAAGCATGTCACCTTTTCAGAGGCGGGGCATTAGAAAACCTTTAGAGTTATGTGAGGCCATATCTAACATTCAAGAGCATCAAAATACCAAAATAAAGAAAGAAGACAAGAATTTTATAGTGGTTCGACTCTTATTCGAGTCTACGTCCACTTTGAAGATTGGATTTCATTAATAACCAAAAGATTACAACATTTGCTCCATTATACATTCATACAAGCTCCTTTGACATGCATTCGTCCTTACAACCGATTGAAAGAATGGATGAAAGCTTGTAGTTTTTTATGCCAATCCCTCCGTGAAAGCCATGGATGAAAGCTCCTTAGATCTTTGGGTGAATGATCAAGAAGAAATGAAGAAGTGCGTGGAATGCTGATGCTTGTTCCTCCATGAAAGCTATGCTCCTCATGCTCCAATGCTCCATAGGTTTATGATCGATGATAGAGAAGAGATGTAGAAATGCTTGGAGAAATCACGAAAGCAATTAGACAGCACCTCCTCGTAGTTCCCAAAAAAGTCCTCCCAAATGATGGAGGTAGGGTCCTATTTATAGGTGGAGAGATGGCTGAAATCTTGTATTCAGGGGCCTGGTCGGTATTTTCGGTATTTACGGAAATGCCACTGCTAGTTGTCACCAGTTGTTTCCAGCTGTCACGCCATCATGCGTTTTCACCGACCAGGGAGCTTCGTTTGGAGGAAAAACGACCAGGAAACTAAAAAGGCAACCCGAAAGGCTTCAACATAGGGCGGACCGATCAGGAGATCCGGAGGCAAGGCGGGCCGACCAGGAGTCCTTTGCATTTTAGAGCGACCAGGAACGTTCTTGCTTTTGGAGCGATCGGTAATCATTGGCCTTCGGAGCGACCAGAAGCTTTTAGTTCTTTAGAACGACCGAAACATCTTTGTGTTTGAAGCGACCTGGGGCCTTCGCAGAACTGAATGATATTGAAGCTTTGCGGCTTGTTGGAGCGACCAGAGCTCATGAGAGCGACCGGATTTAGAACGACCAGGACTCTTGCGCTACGAACGCTCCCTTTTAATAACGACATGACCGATCCCTTCTTCAAAAAGCTTAAAACCGACCCATATTCACTTGGGTCGATCAGATGGATAACACTCGCTCCCTTTGGCATGCATTGTGATCTTGATCATTATTACTTCACATATGTTAAAAAAGTCGGAGATCGTTGTCGTATCTTCTATAGGCTGTCTGTACGGATTTGAAAATGTGGGAAGTGAGTGAGAGTACTGCAAACTTTGATACTCAGCAGGACTTAGTATGGGATAGGAAACTAATTTTTCACCCATGCGTCATCATCAATCTACATGGAAGATTTGGCACATCGCTTTCGGGTCTGCGAATGGAACATGACACCCTATGCAGGAACGTTCGAGGAGGCCGATTCTGATAATGATGAGGTATAGCTTACCTTGTATTATCATTTCATTCGTAAACTATGTTGTAATCATGACTATTTTGTTATCTAAATAGTGACTTGTGCTATAACCAGATTTTTAATCTGTGCATGTGCAAAGTAAAAGTATTTATCATTTATAATAAAAAATGTTACAAATCACTTCAAAACAGATCGGCCTTGCCAAAAAATTTTTGTAAACAAACTACAACTACAAATAACCCTATTTCTTCAAAATACCATTATACCAAAAAGTGGTTCTAACACCCAAATTATCCTTATTCGTAGCGAATTATAACTAAAAATGAAATGAAATGCAACAGACACACAAGACTTATAGTTGTCCGGCGTTAACGAGCTTACGTCCAGTTTACATGATTCTGATTATAAAATTGAATGCATGTACATTCACAATCTTCTCTCAATCTAACTTTTACAATGATGATTCACTTAGCAAATTAAAGATATCTCTACTTAGAAATAGAAGAAGTATGATAATGGTAGAATAAGAACTCTCAATTGCCAAAAAGATCCCATAAAATGCTAAGTTTTGGGCTATTTATAGGCAACTTCTGCAGGCAGTTCGTGAAGACACATGGCATTCATCCTGAAAATCTCGCAGTCGTTCATGAGTGAGTGGAGAAGTACTCAATATGACCATTATTGACACGCGTCACTAGATCCTTGGTTTTCGGTTCGTGGCTTGATGGGAATTGACCAAGTCATGGCCATCTTTACTTGAGGCAGGGTCGGTTCGTGACCCATATGCATGACCCGGGTCGTCGGGTATAGGCACGAGTGGGTCACGAGAATGGATGGTGAGGGGTCACGATCTGATTCACGAACCGGCATCCAAGAGGAGGTCACAAACCGAATTCTGAGCATCACGAGCCAGGGTGCATTTGTCTTGAACTTGGATGTGCAAGCCTTCGTCCATCTAATCATGAATACTTGTACTCTGGTGGCTTGGTCAAAAAAATAGCTAACATTTTGCCCCCTCAAAGTACATTTCATCAAGGATGGAATGTGCTTTGAAATCCTCAAAGTGTTTGTTCCTGAACCGACGAGCACTGACAGTCATGTCTGTTTGTAGCATCACAGCACTTCATGAAATCATGTTTTCCAATGCTTTGAGACTTGTTTAAATATTGGACTGAGTTTCTAGTTATTCTGCAATATGCTTGCCGATCTCCTACTTTGAGCTATATTGCTTACAATTCATTAGGCAAATCATCAAACTTTCCTTTGTTATTGATAGGAAATTATTTCATTAATTTTTATTGAGATGCTTTGACTGGCCTTTAACAATCTGTTTGGGTTCCTCATGCTTTCGCTGGAACCCCAGACACCACGTTCGGGCTAAACAAGGGATCTCACGAACGGTAAGTGGACCCTGCTTCCGAGCATGCTTGTGTGTGCCTAGCCCGAGTGCCTTTGGTTAAATAGACCGAGCCCAAGTATCACACCAGAGTGACGGGTCAAAAAGCCCGATGTGACAGTACATAACATCACTCCTCTTCTTCCCTTATTTCACTTTTCATAGTAGTAATTTCTTGCTCCCCTAAACAGAAACCTTAGATTCCCCTTTCTTCTTTTAACTTGAATCGCAGCTCCCCAAATCCGATTAATAGGTATCTAACCCCTTATTCCCGATTTATGCCTTTTAATTCGTGAATTGAGGTCGATTCTTACTCGTACCTTCGTCCTTTCCCCTTGAGAATCCTCAACATCACTATTCCTGGTGTTAGTGCTAGTGTCGATCGGTGGTGTCAATCGTGCCTATGCGGCGGCCCGAGGGGCGCGAGTTAACTGATTCATGTGTGGATTCTTGAGGGAAGAGCAATTCGTCGAGCATTAAGAAAGTAATTTAGGGTCTATGATGGCCTTTATGTTTGTGACCATGCTATGTAGTAAGGGATTGTATGAGAGGATGTGTTCAATTGATGGCAGCTCGTGGGAGTGGTTTGAAAACACATTGGTCATTATGGATTCACTCGTGGAGAGGTCGATCCAGTCATGAAAGCAGCATGTAAAGGCGGTCGTCTCAGGTCAAGCTCCAGCAATTTGGCTCATTATGGGGGTTTGGCTGAGGGGAGCGAGCCTGACCTGATTGCAACTGGGATGGGATAATCGATTTATGAAATGAGTCGTTACTCATAACGAGCGGGTTGATCCATGCATACAACCTGATATCAACATGAACACAAACCGATTTTCCATGAACCAGTTTAACGTACATGAGCCGAGCTGTGCAGGCGAGCCGATTCTGCACTCACGGATCAGTTTCATATAGCAAGTCTTACTTACCCCTTGTAGTTATTGATTACCACGAGCCGAACTCCACTCGCAAAATGGAGTGTATTAGTGAATCGATCACGACAATGTGAAAGCTAGCCTATCCACGAGCCAACTGTACACTCATTTCGGTAGCATGAATTAATCAAACACGCAAACATATAACCCGAGTAAATTGACAAACAGTTAGGTTAAAGTTGGTGAATGGATCGGTCTAGGCTGGACAAGAACATAACTTATCAACACATACCAATAGGTTGCGCTCTTACTTGTTTTACTTTCTGCTATTCTTTTCCGTACTGCACATACTAGCGCATACTAGCACTAGCACACACGGGGGTCATGGGTATTTGTGCACTAATCTTTTACATTTATTCATCGACACAGCAAATATGTCTGAGAGGTGTTCAGCAACATTATCGGATAAAAGTACAGCTTCAGAATCTTCAAGTTATCACAACCCTTATGTACTCCCGTCAGACCCAGATTGGGATATCTCTGGATCAGAGTATGAGATGAATATTCATGCAGAATCATCATCCTTTGAAAGTATGTCATTCGAGGAAGAAGAAATAGGTGTATTTGGAGATAATCATGCTCCCTATGAATTCAAAAGTGCCGTAGAATTATGCAATCCAGGTGACTCCATAGCCTCTACACTTGATGATATAAACCTCAAGAAAGTATGTTTAAATCATGAGATTCCATCGGATGACGTTAAAGTTGCGGAGGAAAAGGATATGCCCCATTCTTCTCCTTAACGGTATATGGCCATCAGCAAGGTCATGTGTTCAATAGGCGCTATTCCTCCGTTTCCTCCGATCGTCATCGATCTCCTGAGACGACTGCGTATTGCTCCCATGAAACTTCACCCCAATGCCTATGCTGCTCTGTATACCTTGTACATCACATACGCAGAAATTCTGGACACCGAGCTTTTTTATGAAGATTTGAACTTCTATTTCCACTTTAAACATTGTTCCGCAGTGGCCTCGAATTTCATTTTCTTCGAGCTGATCCCTACTAATAAATTACTAACTGATGGACACAACAACTTAGGTGATGCTAAATCATAGTGGTTCTATATAAAGCACCAGACTGGGTGTGCGAGGATGTGGCTGAAGTCAAGTATGTTTTAGATCCTTCAGTGTCTGCTTTAACTGCATAAACCAATGTACTAATATTTCGTTTCTTTTTACAAATCCCAATCCCAAGAAGCAAGAGGGTAGAGTACACGAACATCGCTTGTCCCGCCTTATAAAGAGCTAGTCCTATTTTCTTAAAATTAAGAAATGTATAACAAATGCGAACCTCCATAAACATCATCTTCTCGATATAAGAAGGGGACTTGGTCAAGGTGGTAATCCTTACAAGTATATGCCCCCAGCTCAAGCTCTTGGGGCGTCTAGCAGCATGCCTTCGGTGGATGGACAGGTGAACGCAGAGATCAAAACATCAACTAGTCTTCCCAAAAGTCCTTCGCCAACGAGTGTCCATGACGATGAGGATTTGAACGTGTATTATGGAGGTGAATTTCAAGGCAATGAGCCAAAGGGTGTTTCCATTCCTGAAAGGCAACCCTCTCCGAAAACACAGCCACCGACTAAACCTCCACCTTATGATACTGAAGGGTGCTATCACGTTAACAGTTCATCTCATCATGCTGCTCGACTCCTCGTTTTACATATGCATGATGCTCCCCCGGGATTTGAGAGGTGCACGATCACTTGATGACTTGATACTCGTATGTGCTTTCTTGTTTGCTGTTCTCGAGCCATTTTTTATACGTGACCAAGTCGTATATTTTCCTTGAAGCCAACCCATGTGTGTCTTAAATGACCAAATCCACTTTATAACTAAAGCTGATCCATATGTTCCAATTACTATGTTTCTCCACATGCACAGTCATTTTGCGTTTCATGTTATTGTATATATAACATGGTGTGTGGTCGACTTTTCAATGCACGAGCATGAACTTTGTGTGACTGAGATTGCTTGACCCTAACTCCGTTGATGTATTTATAGACTCAAATTAAACAATATTATTATGTCATATATTATCACATAAGGAAGAACTTGCATGTTCTTTCATGTAATGTTGTGCTACGAATTGTGTATCATAGGTCAAAGTACTGCCATGTCATTTGGAATTCGTGACCAACCTCTTTCAAATGTGCGGATACTTTTGCTTGGTCCAAATTATACTTAGCTTTTGCCACGTGTTCCATCTCAGGTTTGTATAATGGGAACAATATTTACATTACTGCCATATATAAGCCATGCTTGATGCTAACGTGAGATGTGAACTCCACTTACTAGTCATTTTTTTTCACGAGATAGAATTGTTCTCATATAATGATACGTGCAAACGAGCTGCTCTGTTTGACCATAGAATTGCAGGTGTTGATCGACTGACCACTGGTGGCAATTGCGAGCGACCGACCATTGCATAATGATGTGCGATCAGACTAGTGAGTGAGCCGAATATGGTGGCCGACCTGTTCATGACAGAGAGTTCTCAACCGCTCCGTGCTCGACCTGGGCTAAATAGAAGTGAATGAGCAAGCTTGGTTTTGTAGATACGAGCGAGCTGACTGAGTGTGCAATCAGGGTATTAATGCATGACCACATATTTCATACATAATCCATAATTATACGTTCATATTTGTGGTTGTGTATCATTATTCGTAAGCACTTCATGATTCTAACTCGTGTTAATAAGGAAGTTAACATTTGCCCCTCGAAGCCCGCATTTCTAGCTTGTGAAAGATGCATGCTACGAAATGAACATTACTATTGACATATTTTGCATTAAGATCCAGTTATAACTTCTTGTTCGCTATGGCAAATCATACTTTGAATTCAAATTCTTTATATCACCTGTTTTGTAATTAAAACAAGCGATTGCTCGATTTAGGACTTATACTCACCATCAACTATCCATACCGATAGGGGATTAGTTAGCGAATTTTATTTTGAATTGAAGAAAGTGTTTGTACAAGACTGTTTTACTCAACGGTTCATAACCCGTCGAATATTATCTAATACGATATTCTAATTCGATTTCGCATTAACACTCAAAATCAAATAATCGACTAAAGTCGACTATAGATTTCAAACGTTATCGTTTTAATAACTTATATAATGGTATATGATATTTCATGTTTGGGAAATATGTGTCCACAATTTATTTTCTGCCTCCTCGTTGAGAAGCTTTAATATACATGCCCCTTGTTTAGGAAGTCATTATTAGTCTTCTCCACGGGAAGAATTCATGTTACTAAATGTTTGTTTGCTTCGTTGATCACTGCTGACGTCGGAGGCTCCGTTGGATGCCCCGCATATTAGAGAGGCCATTATAATCCAATGTTTGTCTCCTCTTGTAGATCGAATAGCATTATGTAGTTCATCGAACGTTATTGATTTCTCTCGTGGAGAAGTTGCTATCTCTATGGAAAGAATTTCTAGTTGTTGCATCGTTTCGCAGTGCGAACTGCAGCGATGTTTGAGGGTTGCATTGCTCCATGCCACGAACTCTCATGCTTTGTTTCACTTATAGTGAACACCAACACTTCGTTTCGTGCAACAAATTCCTGCAACCTTGGAGGATTGCATCGCTTTGCGCCACGAACTCCCATGCTTCGTTTCACTTATAGTGAAAACCAGCGGTTCGTTTCATGCAACGAATTCCCACGACCATGGAGGGTTGCATCGCTTCGCGCCACGAAATCCCATGCTTCGTTTCACTTATAGGGAACTCCAGCGCTTCTTTTCACGCAATGAATTCCCGTGACCTTGGAGGGTTGCATTGCTTCACGCCACGAACTCCCACGCTTCGTTTCACGTATAGTGAATTGTAGCACTTCCTTTCGAGCAACGAGTTCCCACGCCCTTGGAGGGTTGCCTCGCTTCGTGCCACAAACTCCTACGCTTTGTTTCACTTACAGTGAACTCCAGCACTTTGTTTCGCGCAACGAATTCCCGTGACCTTGAGGAGTTGCATCGCTTCGCGCCACGAACTCCCACGCTTTGTTTCACTTATAGTGAACTCAAGCGCTTCGTTTTGCACAACAAATTCCCACGACCTTTGGGATTTTGAATCCGTGGTTGTCTGCTTCCCTCTTTACCGTTTGACTCATTGAGACTTTTCCTATTCACTTTGCAAAGTGGTTCTTTTTATCCTTGCGTTATGCATATCGGTGGTAATAGCACTTGACATTCGATTTGACGATATTAGGACTATCTCACTTGGTTTGAATTTGAGGAAACAAACACCAATGGAACAGCCTGCAATGAGAAAAATGGCTTTAGCAAATTTTGTACATTTTGCAAGTAAGAGATTTATACAGGCGGATAAGATTTCATTCACAAAGATATTGTTCGGTACAATGCATGTAAATCATTACAAACTGTTTACAAGAAAGTAGAACATAGCAAAAAGTAAAGTAAATGCAAATGCAATTGCTTATTCTGAGCCACGGATATTAGACAATCATCAACGATCATCAGTTGATTATCGGCCTTGGATTAACTTGAGCAGGACCTCTGTTGCTTGGACCGGATTGGTTATTTGATGCCCCTTACCCCTGTGGAGTTACATAAGGATTTGCCTCTTGTGATTTCTTTACATATTGTTGCAGGCGGATCTTCCAAATCATCTTCTCAATTAATGATTTTAGATGCCTACACTCATTGGTATTGTGGCCCAGATGATTATGAAACTCGCAGAACTTCCCAGATCTGGTTAGATGGTCATTCATCTTCATTGGCCAAGGTTCTGGGTAATCTTCTGCATCCTTTATGGCAAGGTCGATGTTCTCAAAAGTTCATTCAGAGGTGTTAATTCATATGAGTTTAGAAGAAAAAACTTTTTATTAACTTTGCTGTCATTCCCATCATTGGCTCGCTTCTGCCACTGAGTTTTTGGTTGATTACATTGAATAGCAGCACTTTTGGGAGCTTCGAGAAGCTGGTTACCACTAATGATCTGAAGAGGAACAAGATTATCATCCACACTCATGTACTCCTCCGCTTTCTTATAGAATTTGCCAAGCGTATTCGGTTCCTTCATTTTTATCAATCTCCCGAAGTCACTTGTTTTTTCTATAGCGTCGAGTAAAGCCATGAGAATTATACGTAGCTCTGGATTCCTCACTTCTGATAAGGCAACGTTGAATCGACAAAGAAAGGCTTCAACAGTTTCTCCTAGCTTCTTTTTCATGGCTGAGAGCATTATAGCATCCTTGGCTTTGGTTGCATACAAGCGAAACTGCTCCTTAAACATATTGGTCAAATCAGAGAACAGGTCTATGGATTTAGGTGGCAGCTTTGTGAACCATAATAATGCAACACCTTCTAAGTAGAGAGGAAAGTATGTGCATCTCATCTCGTCAGTTGCTTTAGCTGTACTCATATGTCATTCGTATTTGAACAAATATAGTTAGGATCAACAAGGCCATTGTATGGTTGTAGAGTTGGTGGATTGAACTTCTTTGGATACTCTGCTTCAGGGATTCTTTCGGTGAATGGAGTCCTATCAGGCGAGAAGTCCCATTCTCTTTCATCACCATTGCCAACTTGATTCTTTTTCAAGATTTTTTCTGTCATGTCCGAGAAGTACTCTTCAGTGTTATGTCTCTTTGCAAAGCTAAGCTCTTTACCAAATGTTCATCTGCGCATGTGATCCTAGTTAGAAAGCTTAGGTCCTTAGCCTTCCCGATGAAGAGGTGCCCCCGTGACGGGACCGATAACCCTTCGTGCTTTCATTTCAGAATGACTCTTAGCTTTTAACTTCTAGTTTTCGATAATAGCTTCTTCCTTGTCACTCAACTAATCATTATCATCTTCCACATTGTCATTGCAGTTAGGATCAGAAGCGGACAAGTTGGCATTTTCTTCGAGATCAACATGGACTTTCTGAGGGGCTGAATTTGGTTGACATTAAGGATTGCATCAAGTTTCTCCATCATAGCTTTGGTAGAAGCATCCAATCTTTGGTCTATGTTCGCAATAGCGGAGTTCAACTCATTTCTATCATATCGGCTCCACCTGCTAAGTTTTCACTAACTTCGAAATGATTATAAAGTGGCATAGTCTCATTAGCTGCATTATTATTTACCCCAAAGGTTTTGCTTATAGCTTTCTTAGATTTAACCACGATTTCGAGGAAGGAGGTGGCTTAGAACTTCAATGCAAGTCTTTCAACCTTGAGAGAGTGTGAGAGAAGGAAGGAGTTGCGAACACGGCCCCATGGTGGGCGCCAAATTTTTAAACAAAAAATGGTTCAAACGCCAAAGGTATGTGAACCGTACTTCACCATTATGGTTAAAAATTAAAGTAACCACAATCACAAAAGAAGCAGGAAACAAGTAAGCAAAACCTCAAAGATTTATATAGTGGTTCGATCTAGGATAGATGTACGTCCAATTTTGAAGTGATTTTCATTATCATGGAGATATTTACAAAGTTCATCATCTCATACATCTCATTTTGGCTCATTCCCTCTTTTTACAATGATTTTCCTCTCTTTAATGGCTTGATTCACTCTAGGTCATTATGGAAGTGGATGGATCCTTTGAATACGATGAATATGAGAGTGTTTGTTCCATGATTTGAGCACTTAGGGGAGCAACGATGAATCCATAGCGGTTGAGATGCGAAACGAAGCTTGGTGGAGTAGTAACAGTGGTTATATAGAAGTAGAATGATGGATCTCGGCTTAGAGATGGCGGATATCCGCTTGGAGATGATGGATCTCAGCTAGGAGAGAATGAATGAAGATCGGAGAACTTTGAGTGAGCTTGAACGGATCTCAAATGGAAATTTGAGATGATGTGAATCGAGATAGAGTGGGTTTCCATGGAGCATGAAGGAGATTTGACCCATTTTATGTTGGAGGAAGATGGAGTGAGCTTAGGAAGCCATTAATGAAGCTTAGATTGCTTGAGAATGGTGGAGAAGTGAATTGGGCCGCCCTTCAGGGTGCAAGAATCGGTCCCTTGAAGCGTGGTGAAATGGAGTATTTATAGGTGATGTTTGGACAATGTGACAATCCCGTCATTATGGTGAACTGGGTTCTAGTCGCACATATAAGTATTTACAAAACTGCCATCGGCCAATTGGAGCCAGTTGGGGCCAACTGTACACAGCTGTTAAGGTATGCACGACCGATCACCGCTTTTAACACGTGCAGCGACCTCAAAAATAAGTGCACGACCGACCTGGCATATTTTCATGAACGAGCTGACATAACTTTGGTCCAAATGACCCGCATTTTTGCAAGATGCCACATGTATGCAAGCCTATTGATTACCCAGATATGGTTGCTGTAATACCCCGTAATTTTAATTTTAATATTCACAAACTAAATAATAACTAATATCAGACACGAGAATTAAGGGAAACAGGTCGCGCCATTGCGTTCGTCTCGGAATTCTGGTTGAGATAGAGTCCGGGTTTACGTAAATTGGACTTCGTACGAAGAAGTTATGGCCATTGGAAGTTTCATAAAAATTTAAACAGATTTCGAAAATTCAAAATTCAGTGTCAGATGGGCTAGGTTGGAAAATTCCTGCCAGGGCCAGGTCGACCATAGGGTCGACCTGGGGGCCGACCTGCCCCCCGCCCACCCCTCCGGGTAAATTTGTTTAATGACCTGTTAGTGACTAGATACTGACTCATTAGGGTTTATGAACTGCTCTGATTGGCTGGGATTAATTCTGGGTTGATCGGACGGCCTAAACTAATACTAAACTCTATAAAAAAGATATGTAGATTCAAACCCTAAAATCAAAATAAAATTAGACTCATGGCCTCCATGCCATCACCTGGCAACTCAGAATAGCCGCCACCAATTAGAGAGGGAGAAAGCAAATTAAAGACAACAATTCAATTCAAATCAAGCCTAAAACTACAACAACGAAATTGTCTACAACAAGTGAACGCTGATCAATTACAGAATTCAGATACCAGAACTCATGTCCCCTTTTTCGGCGAGTTCTAGTTACTTTTAGGTGTAAATAGATAAAGGTGAATGGTGGTAGACTATGAATTGGGTATATGTTGTTTGTAGTTATGCAAGTTTATTGTTGTGAATCATGAAATGATGCAAGTTCATTACTATTGTGAATCATGAAATTATGTAAGTTATTGTGTGATGAATTCATGAATCTATGCAAGTCGTTATCATGAATCTATGCAAGTCGTTATCATGAATCTATGCAAGTTGTTATTATGAATCTATGCAAGTCGTTATTATGAATCTACGCAAGTTGTTATCATGAATCTATGCAAATTGTTATGAGATCATGCAAGTTATTATTCATAAAACTATGCAAGTGGTTATGTTATGCAAGTGGTTAAACATGTTGTAAATCCTGAATCTATGTGAGTTGTTAATTATGTTGTTAATTCATGAACCTATGCAAGTCACCTATGCAAGTTGTTATGTTGCAAAATCATGAATCTATGCAAGTTGTTAATTATGTAGTGAATCATAATTATATGCAAAGTTATCATGTCATTTTCCCTAGTTGTCATGCTTATGCCAAAATTGTACTGAAAACGATCATCTTGTCATTCCCTTTATTTTTGTTGTTATGGCGAGGCTACCTTGTTGCCTCTATGACGCCAAAAACACAAACGGTTACGCTAGTTAAGAAATGGGGAAAAGGGGGAATTTGTAATAGGCATAGTGATTATGTAAATTGGACACATGATTCTAGTAGGGAAACATATAAATAATTACCTACTTTGGCATGGGTAAAATTGGGTAAAAATGGTATAATTTGAATATGACCATTTATGGATAGGAAATTCAAATTGTTAATAAGTTAGGTATTGACACCTATAAAAAGGAAAGCAATAATTAATTAACTTAATTAATCAAAAGAGGAATGTTTAAGCAATTGAAGTCTAAAGATTTAATTGGCATAAATACCTTAAATGGCATAAAATAAATTGTAATGAAAATTGGTATGATTTTACATACCATAAATAGATGGACATAATTGAGTCAATTATGGCCGTAGTTAAATTTGGAATTAATTGATAATTTGAATAGGGAAAGTAATTCAAATTGGGGAATGATTAATTAGGAGTAATTAATCATCTAAGACAGGAGGTTAGGCTCTTTTGTGGTGTAAGACTGCCCGGACCCGCCCGACAAATCCATCTGCCACAAATGTCAGTCTAATGTGAGATGTCTTAGGCATAAATTAAATACGTAACAGTTGTAAAGACACGAGGTTAGGCTCTTTTGTGGTGTAAGACTGCCCGGACCCGCCCGGCAAATCCAGCTGCCACAAATGCCAGCTAATGTGAGAGGTCTTTATAAGGTTATGGTCTTAATGAATTAAGAAACACTTAACCAGATAAACATGTAGTGGGGTTAAGTGGGTGCCTTGGGTGGCATGTGGAATTAAGTGGGTACCTTGGGTGGCATGTGAAATACGATTAGGTGTCTCAATAATTAATTAATGCTGATTAAAGACTACTTAACCTAACTTATACATGTGGACTATATGATGATAGATATAAGTTAGGGTTAAGTAAAACGAATTGGATTGTGGGTGGGTTAAGTGAAATTGATGGGTAGGTGGGTAATATTAATATATATAGGCCCACAAACTTAACCATTAAATAAACAGGATCAAATCAGTGGGAGTGTTAAGTACAACTGAGGGGGTAGGTGGGTAATATTAATACATATAGGCCCACAAACATAACCGGATGAAAAGGGTTATGTAATTAAAGAAACCAAGTGGTATACATAACAGGGGCAGAATTGTAAAATTATGTATTAAAGACACCATTAGGGGTACGCATAACTAATGGGAATATATAGAGTTATGTATTAAAGACACCTATAGGTACGCATAACTGATTGAGGGCTATGTAATTAAAGACCCCTTAGGGTATACATAATCAGTAGAAAACCTAGTGGGGATACAAAATATAGGGGAGAGCTTGTATCATGTTGTGTGGGACCCCTTTAAGTCAGTAACCCGGAGGGGTATCAAAGTAAGAACTCTGTACTAGGCGGGGAAGAGGCAAGCTTAATGATTGATTGTAAGAGATCCAAAACGAGACAGATGGTGTGGGCGGCGCAAACCGACCGGGGACATGTGTGTGCATGGGCCGGGCAGAGGGGGACATGACGACAATGACACCAGCAGGTATAACTGTACACACCTTAGGTTGCTACTTTAGGAAAGTGATACCCCCTAGTTGTGGGACCAGCACAGGCTATCTACAGAGTAGAGAGCCGATCGATTAGGTTAGTGGTTAGGGTATACTCGGACGTATGCCTTAAGTCTACCAATTTATAGTAGGAGGGTAGTGGGTACGACTAGCTGAGATAGGAGCATGCGGCACCAATGACAGCAGCTAGGAATACACGGAACTACCACCATCATTATCATTAGCAGAAAGGATCATCCCATCTTGATTTGACTAGTAATAGTGCAGAGTAGTTAGTAGTGAAGCATGCATACACCTTACCTTATTTGTCCTCTCATACCTGTCATCTGTTCCATGAATCCTGTTATCCACTTTGTATGCCTGTCATGTTTACCATTACTTATTTACTGGCTAAAATTTACTGGACTCACTAGACGTATGTCCAACCTAGTTTGTTTCGCCTCTTTTCTTCCGTTCCCACCCCCCCCCCCCACCCCCACCCCCACCCCGTTCTCATGGAGGAAACACCTAGGTTTAGTTAGGATTTGGATATCGTCTTCTAGGAGCTACTTCTGAAGTATGGCTCAAGTCTCTGTCTCTTATATGGCTTGCTCTTTAATATGGGGAATGTTGTTTTTCTTTTAAATACCTATGTACTCTGATGATGTAAGACAGAAGTGTCTTAATGGTTTTATGACTAATGGTATTATGTAACAAAGTATTTTGGTGATTTAATAAAGTTGTTTATTTTTAGCTGCAAAATTTTTATATCTCTCTTGTGATATTCTGTGTCTGTTTACCAAAAACACTCCACTGAAGTTAAAGCATTCCCTCTGTGAGTGACCTTAATGGAGGTGGGGTGTTACACTTGGTATCAGAGCTGAAGGTTACCAGATTAGATAAAAGTTTTGAAAATATTTTTCAAAAGCTTTTAAAAGAAAGTATTTTCAAAAAGGAAAGCCTGTTTTGAAAAACATTCCCGGAAAAGCCATATGTAGTATCTTTCGATCCTTTTTATAAAATCTCTCCCTTTTTCTTCTTAGCATGTCTGAGGATCTTAACCTTCCAGAGGGTGTACCGATATCGGGATGGTTTAGGAGGTATTTGGAAGCTAGGGCCACTGCTGCAGTTCTAGCAAATGTTCCTCCCCCCCAGCTACACCCGTTCCTCCTCCTCCCCCTCCTCGTGTTGATACTTTTGCAAAGATATGTAAGGACGTTCGGGCAATGTGCAGGAAACATTTTCAGGGGTCGGAGACATTTGTTGTAGCTTGAAATTGGTTAAAGGAGGCGGAAGAATTGTTTGGAATCTTTAAGGTAGAAGATGGAAGAAAGGTCCAGTTAGCCGCCTGGTTAATGAAGGATGAGGCCTCGTTTTGGTGGGAGGCCACTAATGAAGAGCGTCCAGTTGATACTTGTCTGGATTTCAGGCGTAGGTTTGAGGCGAAATTTCTCTCACGAGCAGAAGAAAATCTATACATGGAAACGTTCTTGGCATTGAAGCAGGGGGATCTGTCAGTAAAATAATACGTCAACAAGTTCAATCAGCTGGCGAGGTTTGGCTTGGACTTGGTAAACACTCCTGAGAAGAAGGCTCTGAGATTTGTTAAAGGCCTGAATGAGCCGCTACATGGATTGGCCATGACCCACATTCCCATGGGGGCCAATTTTGAAAAGCTAGTGGATATGGCCCTAATGCATGATGAGGACAAGGGAGAAAAGAAAGAGGAAAAAGTTGAAGGGACATTGAACAATGTGAAGGCGGGACCCAAGAAAGGATAGCAACAACCACAGCAGAAGAAAGGCAAGAAGGATGACAAGGCAAAGGATAAGAGGAAATGCCACTATTGTGGGAAAGAAGGTCACCTAGTCAAAGAATGTAAAATGAGGAAGTTCAATTGCTTTAAGTGTGGAGAGGTATGACACTTCTCCAAGGAATGCCTCTGGAGGGCAGGCGAATGCTCTCGTGGCAAATGGATAGGATAGAGATAGGAAGAATTTATTAAAAGGTTTATTTTCCTTATGAAGTAAAGACTCTTTTGGATTCTGGCATTTTTATATTGTAATTGAGACTCTGCACTTTAATACTAGTCTTGTTTCTGATCCCGTAGTTGTTTCAAACCCCTTTGGTGGTTCGGCTCATTTATTGGTAAGGGTTTGAAATTATCTGTGTTAGGCGTCAAAAATTTGAATGTGACATTTGTGTGCTCAAGTTTATGGGCTATGAGTTGGTTCTAAATGGACCAGCTTTATATGTAGAGGGCTGTTCTAGATTTTGAAAGGAGGGTCGTTAAGTTTCTAACTTGTCATGGGAAGACCCCCAAAGTTTCTTGTGACCCGCAAGGGTCTGTTATGCTTAGCTTTTTGAGAATCATTCTGTAATCTGATCTGTGGTGGTCTGTAAGTATCTGAAAATTTCTGAGGGATACGGGTTTCTACTCGAAGCATGAAGTAGATCTCCAGTTTTGACATTTTTTAATGGGGTTAATTCTTTGGGTGTCAGTCTGATATTGATTTCGGTCTTTGGGGCTGAGACATAAGGAATTATTCTCTTAACCGATGTCAATTAGGAACAGAGCTTTTGTTTAGTTGTATCATTTGTAACACCCCGTAATTCTGTAACACTAAGATTCGCAAATCAAGGAAGAATTAAAAGTTAAAATCAAAATCAAGGGAAACGGGCTGTGCCATTGCGTTCGTCTCGGAAAAATACGCGAAATAGAGTCCGAGTTTTCGAAAATCGGAGTCCGTATGACCAAGATATGGCCCGTCAAAGTTTTCATAAAATTCCAAGTTCAAAACAGTTTAAACTAGAGTTAAATTCGAATTCAAACGCGCAGGGGGTAGGGCGGGAAAATTCCCGCCTTGGTCAAGTCGACAGGGGTGTCGACTGCACAGTCGACACCACCTCCCCATGTAGACTGCCCAGTCGACATGGGTGTCGACCTGCCCGCTTTTTCCAGCTTTCTGCACCTGGTTCGTTCTGCTGTATTTGGTCACGTTTTCTGACCAGGTTCGTCCGTCTAACACTATATAAACAGCCCTGGTCTTCTTCTCTATTCACAATTCTTTTCTACCCTTATGCTGCAAAGATTCTTGTTAGACATGGCTTCTCCTCCTCCTCTAAAATAATAATTAAAAAATATATAAAATAAACCAAGACGAGGAAATGCTGCTAAAAGATTTTCAAGAAAAGGTTCAAGTCAAGCTAGGATTCAAGAGGAGGTTCAAACGACTGTTTTTCTACGAATCTTAGCAACGCCATCTTTCTGTTCTGATCTAATCTCTATAAGTCAGTTATTTTTAGATTTTAACGTTTTTCTTTGTTCGTGACATGAAATTAAAGGAATAAAAGAATATGCCAAATCTCTCTCTCTCTCTATTCGAATAAGTGCCTATATTCTTGGACCTAGTCAAGAACTGTTATGATTCAAGGACAAATAAGACTGTATGCCTCTTTGGCTATGAACATTGCCTATGACTATGAACATTGCCTATGACTATGAACATTGCCTATGACTATGGACATTGCCTATGACTGTGACTGTGACTATGAGAATTATTTCCTTGACTAAGCTTATGCTTTTGATTTGGAAACATAAACTATTGCCTATGACATAACAAGGACAACTGTGACTAAACACCTATGATTTCTGACTAGGAAAAGGTTGCTGTGAAATTGGGTCTAAACCTGATCTTTCTATTCTGTCTATCCTTGGTTTTCGTTGGTTTTAGACCTTGGGAATTTACCTATTAAGTTAGGTCTACCCATGTTCTTGAACCTACGCTATATTCTGTCTATTCTTGGTATTCTTTGGTTTTAGACCTTGGGAATTTACCTACTAAGTTAGGTCTACCCATGTTCTTGAACCGACGTCGTTATTCAACCCTCTTTATGCCAGTTAGTATGTCTATCTTTTGCATAGAATCTTTGGTTCATTCCCTATTTTCTACGAACCTAGCTTTATTTATAATCTAGACTGAATCACGATTATATGAACGGTGGGAATGCTGTATGGGCAAAATATGAAATTTACTAAAAACGTAGTTTAACTTGGAAATTGGCATAAATTGGGAACATGTATTACGGCATGTTCATAGAAATGAAAATTGGATAAATTTGACATGAATTATAAGATGTGTAATTTGAATCTAGTATTGACGTGTAAATCTAGCATTTACATGAATAGTGAACTAGAGTAATAAGTCTAGTTTGACGTGAATTAGAATGTTAAATCGGAATTGGATTAGCTAATTTGGCACGGTAAGTATACTGGCATAAACTTGAAATTGGCCATAATTGGGAGTAATTGTCAGGATTAGCAAAATCACGGTTAGTGACACTTCATTTGGTATGGTTTACATACCAAAAAGCTTAAACATGATATAGAGGGGAAAATGGGCCGTAAGAATAAATGTTGACAATTTACATTAAAAGAGTAATTAGGAAATAAGTAAATTAGCATTAATTTACTTACAGAATTTGTCCTAAATGAGGAATGTTAATTTAGACAAATTAAAGGTTTGTTAACGACATCTCTTTTAATAATAAACCTGAAAGTTCTAGGGTGACAGAGAGGATAGTGTCTAGGCTTGAGTTTGGAAAATACAAGTTTCCTGCTCTCCCTAGCTATCCCTAACTGATCCGACGGACGGGATGGTTACTTTCAAAACCTGATTTGAAAATTAATCAAAACCCTTTGAACTAGAAAACACGAATAGGCCTATCCCGAGGTTAGACTGAGTTGCGATGTAAACCTGCCCGGAACCAACCGGCACATCCAGTAATCGCAACAATATCTATCTAATATTAGTGGTCGTGGCTTTAATTTATTTAGTTAAAGCTAGAACAAGAATTCTAGGGTTAAGTTAACTAAGACACTTAACCAACTCAACATGATAACAAGACTGGTAGGTGGGGTTAGGTTCATACGGTTAAGCTAGAATGGGAGGGTTAAGTCCATAGGAACATTTAACCAACTTAAGCAGAGTTAAGCTAGAACGGAGGGCTAAGTCCACAGGGACACTTAACCAAACTCATGGTAACAAGACAAGATTTGTAGAGGTTTAGTAACTAAGAAAACACTTAGCCAAATTAACATGTTAACTAGTCTAGAAAGTGGGGTTAAGTAAAGTTAATACACTTTGCCAAATTAACATGTTAACTAGACTGGAGGTTGGGGTTAAGTAAGATTTAATACACTTAGCCAATTTGATATGTTAGCAGGGCTAGACCGTAGGGTTAAGTAAACTTGAACACTTAACCATCAGATTTTGATAAATGAAAAAGGGTTAAGTCTAAAACATGAAGGGATAATACTTAACCGTTAATAATGGGTTAGTTAAAACAGACGGGCAATGTTAAGTTAAAAAGGAACACTGAACCAATACAGGGTGAATGGGTAAGGTTAAGTAATAAGAAATACTTAACCAATATAACTTGGTTTGTGGTGGGGTTAAGTCAACATGAATTACTGATAACACTTAACCAGTTTGACAGGATAAATGAAGAGAGTTAAGTCGGCTTGAATTGACTAATGACACTTAACCAATCCAAATTGATGGGAAAGGGAGCTAAGTAGTGAACCTTAGTTAAGAAAACAACGATTCTGTAAACAAAGTGGTAAATCTTAGTTAGTAAAACTAAGTAGTAATTCTTAGTATAACACGGGAAGGAGCGAATGTCCGTCTGAGTAAAAAGAAGGCTCCAACGAATTGGGTTACGAAGCCCGACGCTTCGAGGGGACGTGAGGGTACTCTTGGTATCCCTATGTGAGGCTGCAAATGATTCTCCTGGGCTCACAGAGGTTAAGGTCTATGTAGAAGAACCAGGAGTATGCCTTGGTTGCAATACATGGCAACCTAAAGACCAGGATGGACCAGCGTGATTCGGCGAGAAGTTGGTAGCCCTGTGATTGCAACTCGTCGTCTACCATCCATCTTGAGTCAATCGAGATACGTGAAGCGGAAAGGCGGAGAACTCTAAAAGACCATATACTTGCTATCTAGTTATGGTTGCGGATGGCCATAGGATAGTGGGGCACTGGGGGCCGGCGTATAGTTCTCATTTTACAAGGTGTGCCTTTCATCAGTTGAGGGAGGGGTCAAGTGGGACCATAGCCACTGGAATAAAAATAGACCTTAACATCTGCATCGGCAAATATCTAAAAGCTCCCGACCGAGTTCTGTATTCCCTGATTTGCCCTTTCACAGGACTCGGACCGCACATTACAGGACATGTGCATCTAGACAAGCGATAACGATTCGCGATAAATGCGTGGGGAAGTATAGGAACATATACTACTCTAGGTGGTGTGTCCTAGACTTAGGGTCATCGTTCGATAGGAAGCGTAATCCCTAGTTGGACAAGGTAGCATAAACCCTGAACTCGAGAAGCGTTCAGCAGATAGCGTGAAACTCTAGTTAAATCTAGAAAGCACTTGATAGAAAACCCTAGATTTGAGCTAGGTAATAAATAATGAATGTATACCGGAAGGCAATGGAAAATACAGGGATTGGGATCACGTTATCGTTACTAGTTGGGACACTAGATAGGCGGTGCAGAGATATAGAAACCAGTATAACTAGGAAATAGCGAAGCGGCGAAAGTAATAGAGCATATCCAGTTTATCTTATCTTAGCATAGCTTGTGATTATCTTGTCTAATCTTGCTGACCCTATGGTCATGGTGTAATCTTGGATTCAGTTAATTCATGTCGTTTGTTTTTCCATGTTCACATGCTAGAAGTTACTGAACTTACTCAGGCTTTATGTCTGACTCTGTTTTTCTTTCGTCTTCTTTTCTTCCGTTCCCCCCTCCACCCCCCAGGTAGTAGAGGAGGGAATAATATAGCTCAGGTTAAGTTGGAATGTCACCCTTTCCAAGCTTGAAGATTTGTCGAAGTTTGCTTGGATTCTCTTTTCAGATGCTATGGCGGCTCTTGCAAAAATCGGGGAATATAAATGTTGTTTTTATGCTTCTTTTTTTTGTAAGACAGATGATACTCTGATATTGTAAAGAAACCATTGTACAAACTATTTTATCAATAAAGCAAAGTTTTATTTTCCGCTGTTTAGTTTGAGTCTGTCTTGTAATTTATCTGCATCTTTTACCCAAAATGCTCCACAGGACTTTGCGCATTCCATTTGTGAGTGACACTAACGGACGTGGGGTGTTACACGTGGTATAAGAGCTGAAGGTTACCAGATCAGATAAACGATTTGAAAAATTATTTTCAAAACGGTTTTTAAAGAAGCATTTTCAAGAGAGAAGATTTGTTTTAAAGACATATTCCCCAACGCCATACGCACTATCTTCTCTTCCTCTGTTCAAATTCTTGTCTTCTTCTTTCTTGAGTCTCTGGGGCTCCTGGCTTTCTGGGAGGTAACCTCATCGAAGGGCAAAGTAGTGCCCGGCTTCCATCCATAGCCGTAGTTGTTTCATCTACGGGCAGTTTTCTTTCGAAGCTTATAGGGTTTTCGGACGATGGAAGCAGTTTTTGAGAGATTTGTCAACATGACTACACACGGAAGGGGATGAGGACTTTGGCTAAGGAGCATAACCCTAGGATGAGGAATTCATGGATGTAGATTTAGCTCACCAAGAAGGAAGGAATTATAAAACCTAAGACAAGAGGAAGTATCTTTGCTAGGGAATGATAGGGCATATAATTAAGGACAAGGGCAAGAACAAGGAACAAGATTTTCAGAAGGGCAAGTACATACTTTCACCACCAAGCGTACATAGGAGAAAGGTAGTAAAGTTCTGTTGGCAGAGTCTAGTTGTGTTGTTCGTACTCTTTCCTTTGGATTTAGCACTTCACAATTGTTTATATCCACTTCCCTAGTTGAGTCTCTGCACCATAGTACTTGTATAGTCGAAAGATCCCACTAGAGTCTCAAATCCAAATAGTGGTCCGACGAGTCTATTTTTAGTAGGGATTTGAGGATAGCTATCGAGTTTGCTTATATCATCTCACGTAGGTCGTCTAAATTCGGAGGAGATATTCCTTAGATGCTTGTATGATATTGGTTTAGGCCTTTGGGGCTTGCACTTGAGGAATGTCGATTTCGACTAGGGTGGTTTGCGTGAGAAATGAATAGTTGTGGCAGGCACTCTAGAAATTGCATAGTGACCTTTTTACCCTCATAGTTATGGCGTGATGGATAAGCTAAGAGGAGAGACCCCTAATCATCTTAGTACATACACTTGGTATCGTAGTTGACATCTGTTTACTTTGGAGATGGAGGTCAAAAACTTCACAATCGTGAAGTTAAATTAGTTAAGATACAGTGGAGTAAAGCTCAAGAAGGCTAGATACTAGCATCATACCCTTTTTCCTTGGGTGCATCCTTGATTTCTTTTGTTTGTAGGAGCTTTACGCATAATTGTTCCTCTCTTTCCAAAGTATATCCTCTAGGACGTATCATCGATCCTTAGGTAGAAGCCAATGGATGTAAACATGTATTTGAAACATGTTATGGTTGAATGGTTGCAAGTGGTTGCTCGTGAATGCATATGCATACGTATTACGCACTAGATCATGTTCGGACACTTTCATATTGCATTTACAGATATGTATTTGTTTGTAAGTTTGAACTTGATATGTTATCATGTGGATGTTGCATATGGATGAATGGCTGTGCACGCATGTAGTATTTACATCACTAGGGATGCTTGCATACATGATTGGACGCATGGCACTGACATGATTCGCATTAAGGAGGTCAACTGAATCAGTAGACCGCCTGATTTTGCATTAGATAAAGACATATACACACACTATGCATATGAACATGAGGGCATTAGAAATCTTTTAAGGACAATGGACGCCTGTGATTGAATGGGTGATTGGATGGTAGGACACATTCTTCCTAACTTGGAGATTTCGGGGACGAAATCCTTTTAAGTGGGGGAGAATGTAACACCCCGTAATTCTGTAACACTAAGATTCGCAAATCAAGGAAGAATTTAAAGTTAATATAAAAATCAAGGGAAACGGGCTGCGCCATTGCGTTCGTCTCGGAAAAATACGCGAAATAGAGTCCCTGTTTTCGAAAATCGGAGTCCGTATGACCAAGATATGGCCCGTCAAAGTTTTCAGAAAATTCCAAGTTCAAAACAGTTTAAACTAGAGTTAAATTCGAATTCAAACGCGCAGGGGGTAGGGCGGGAAAATTCCCGCCCAGTTCAAGTCGACAAGGGTGTCGACGGCACAGTCGACACCACCACCCCATGTCGACTGCCCAGTCGAAATGGGTGTCGATCTGCCTGCTTTTTCCAGCTTTCTGCACCTGGTTCGTTCTGCTGTATTTGTTCACGTTTTCTGACCAGGTTCGTCCGCCTAACACTATATAAACAGCCCTGGTCTTCTTCTCTATTCACAATTCTTTTCTACCCTTATGCTGCAAAGATTCTTGTTAGACATGGCTTCTCCTCCTCCTCTAAAATAATAAATAAAAAATATATAAAATAAACCAAGACGAGGAAATGCTGCTAGAAGATTTTCAAGAAAAGGTTCAAGTCAAGCTAGGATTCAAGAGGAGGTTCAAACGACTTCAATGACTGTTTTTCTATGAATCTTAGCAACGCCATCTTTCTGTTCTGATCTAATCTCTGTAAGTCAGTTATTTTTAGATTTGAACGTTTTTCTTTGTTCGTGACATGAAATTAAAGGAATAAAAGAATATGCCAAATCTCTCTCTCTCTCTCTCTATTCGAATCAGTTCCTATATTCTTGGACCTAATCAAGAACTGTTATGATTCAAGGACAAATAAGACTGTATGCCTCTTTGACAATGAACATTGCCTATGACTATGAACATTGCCAATGACTATGAACATTGCCTATGACTATGGACATTGCCTATGACTGTGACTGTGACTATGAGAATTATTTCCTTGACTAAGCTTATGCTTTTGATTTGGAAACATAAACTATTGCCTACGACATAACAAGGACAACTGTGACTAAACACCTATGATTTCTGACTAGGAAAAGGTTGCTGTGAAATTGGGTATAAACCTGATCTTTCTATTCTGTCTATCCTTGGTTTTCGTTGGTTTTAGACCTTGGGAATTTACCTATTAAGTTAGGTCTATCCATGTTTTTGAACCTACGTCTCTATTCTGTCTATTCTTGGTTTTCTTTGGTTTTAGACCTTGGGAATTTACCTATTAAGTTAGGTCTACCCATGTTCTTGAACCGACGTCGTTATTCAACCCTCTTTGTGCCAGTTAGTATGTCTATCTTTTGCATAGCATCTTTGGTTCATTCCTTATTTTCTACGAACCTAGCTTTATTTATAATCTAGACTGAATCACGATTATATGAACGGTGGGAATGCAGTTTGGGCAAAATATGAAATTTACAAAAAAACGTAGTTTAACTTGGAAATTGGCATAAATTGGGAACATGTATTACGGCATGTTCATAGAAATGAAAATTGGATAAATTTGACATGAATTATAAGATGTGTAATTTGAATCTAGTATTGACGTGTAAATCTAGCAATTACATGAATAGTGAACTAGAGTAATAAGTCTAGTTTGACGTGAATTAGAATGTTGAATCGGAATTGGATTAGCTAATTTGGCACGGTAAGTATATTGGCATAAACTTGAAATTGGCCATAATTGGGAGTAATTGTCAGGATTAGCAAAATCACGGTTAGTGACACTTCATTTGGTATGGTTTACATACCAAAAAGCATAAACATGATATAGAGGGGAAAATGGGCCGTAAGAATAAATGTTGACAATTTACATTAAAAGCGTAATTGGGAAATTAGTAAATTAGGATTAATTTACTTATAGAATTTGTCCTAAATGAGGAAATGTTAATTTAGACAAATTAAAGGTTTGTTAACGACATCTCTTTTAATAATAAACCAGAACTTTCTAGGGTGATCGAGAGGATAGTGTCTAGGCTTAAGTTTGGAAAATACAAGTTTCCTGCTCTCCCTGGCTATCCCTAACTGATCCGACGGATGGGATGTTTACTTTCAAAACCTGATTTGAAAATTAATCAAAACCCTTGGAACTAGAAAACGCGAATAGGCCTAACTCGAGGTTAGACTTAGTTGCGATGTAAACCTGCCCGGAACCAACCGGCACATCCAGTAATCGCAACAATATCTGTCTAATGTGAGTGGTCATGGATTTAATTTATTTAGTTATAGCTAGAACAATAATGCTAGGGTTAAGTTAACTAAGACACTTAACTAACTCAACATGATAACAAGACTGGTAGGTGGGGTTAGGTTCATACAGTTAAGCTAGAATGGGAGGGTTAAGTCCATAGGAACACTTAACCAACTTAAGCACAGTTAAGCAAGAACGGAGGGCTAAGTCCACAGGGATACTTAACCAAACTCATTGTAACAAAACAAGATTTGTAAAGGTTAAGTAACTAAGAAAACACTTAGCCAAATTAACATCTTAACTAGTCTAGAAAGTGGGGTTAAGTAAAGTTAATACACTTAGCCAAATTAACATGTTAACTAGACTAGAGGTTAGGGTTAAGTAAGATTAAATACACTTAGCCAATTTGATATGTTAGCTGGGCTAGACCGTAGGGTTAAGTAAACTTGAACACTTAACAATTAGATTTTGATAAAGGAAAAAGGGTTAAGTCTAAAACATGAAGGGATAATTCTTAACCATTAATAACGGGTTAGTTAAAACAGACGGGCAAGGTTAAGTTAAAAAGGAACACTGAACCAATACAGGGTGAATGGGTAAGGTTAAGTAATAAGAAATACTTAACCAATATAACATGGTTTGTGGTGGGGTTAAGTCAACATGAATTACTGATAACGCTTAACCAGTTTGACAGGATAAATGAAGATGGTTAAGTCGGCTTGAATTGACTAATGACACTTAACAATCCAAATTGACGGGAAAGGGAACTAAGTAGTAAACCTTAGTTAAGAAAACAACGATTCTGTAAACTAAGTGGTAAATCTTAGTTAGTAAAACTAAGTAGTAATTCTTAGTATAACACGGGAAGGAGCGAATGTCCGTCTGAGTAAAAAGAAGGCTCCAACGAATTGGGTTACGAAGCCCGAGGGGACATGAGGGTACTCTTGGTATCCCTCTGTGAGGCTGCAGATGATTCTCCTGGGCTCACAGAGGTTATGGTCTGCGTAGAAGAACCAGGAGTATGCCTTGGTTGCAATACATGGCAACCTAAGGACCAGGACGGACCAGCGTGATTCGGCGAGAAGACGGTAGCCCTATGATAGCAACTCATTGTCTACCATCCATCTTAAGTCAATCAAGATACGTGAAGAGGAAAGGCGGAGAACTCAAAAAGACCATATACTTTCTATCTAGTTATGGTTGCGGATGGCCATAGGATAGTGTGGCACCGGGGGCCGGCGTATAGTTCTCATTTTACAAGGTGTGCCTTTCATTAGTTGAGGGAGGGGTCAAGTGGGACCATAGCCACTGGAATAAAAACAGACCATAGCATCTGCATCGGCAGATATCTTAAAGCTCCCGACCGAGTTCTGTATTCCCCGATTTTCCCTGTCATAGGACTCGGACCGCACATTACAGGACATGTGCATCTAGACAAGCGATAACGATTCGCAATACATACGTGGGGAAGTATAGGAACATATACTACTCTATGTGGTGTGTCCTAGACATGGGGGCATCGTTCGACAGGTAGCGTAATCGCCAGTTGGACTAGGTGGCATAAACCCTGAACTCGAGAAGCGTTCAGCAGATAGCGTAAAACTCTAGTTAAATCTAGAAAGCACTTGATAGAAAACCCTAGATTTGATCTAGGTAATAAATAATGAATGTATGCCGGAAGCAAATGGAAAATACAGGGATTGGGATCAAGTTATCGTTACTAATTGGGACACTAGATAGGCAGTGCAGAGATATAGAAACCAGTATAACTAGGAAATAGCGAAGCGGTGAAAGTAATAGAGCATATCCAGTTTATCTTATCTTAGCATAGCTTGTGATAATCTTGTCTAATCTTGCTGACCCTATGGTCATGGTGTAATCTTGGATTCATTTAATTCATGTCGTTTGTTTTTCCATGTTCACATGCTAGAAGTTACTGAACTTACTCAGGCTTTATGTCTGACTCTGTTTTTCTTTCGTCTTCTGTTCTTCCGTTCCCCTCCCCCAGGTAGTAAAGGAGGGAATAGTATAGCTCATGTTAAGTTGGAATGCCACCCTTTCCCAACTTGAAGATTTGTCGAAGTTTGCATGGATTCTCTTTTCAGATGTTATGGCTGGCTCTTGCTAAAATCGGGGAATATAAATATTGTTTTTATGCTTCTTTATTTTGTAAGACAGATGACACTCTGATATTGTAAAGAAGCCATTGTACAAACTATTTTATCAATAAAGCAAAGTTTTATTTTCCGCAGTTTAATTTCTGTCTGTCTTGTAATTTATCTGCATCTTTTACCAAAAATGCTCCACAGAACTTAGCGCATTCCCTTTGTGAGTGACACTAACGGACGTGGGGTGTTACATCATTTGTTTATATCCCATCGACCGGATCTTTGACCTTTAGATAGGAAATCCATGGATGTGAACATGTGCTTGGGATATGTTATGTTTGATGGTAGCAAGTGGATGCAAGTGTTTGCTAGTGGTTGCTCGTGGATGCATTTACACACACATTAGGCACTAGATCGGCTCAAATAACTTTCATATTGCATATAAAAATGTGTGTGCATATTTAGGGTAATGGATGAACAATGGTTGTGTTATCATATGGATGTTGCATTTTGATGAATGGTTGAGCACGCATGTAGAAATAATATGTATCATAGGATTCTTTCGCATACATGTTGGACTCATAGCACTGACATAATTCGCATTAAGGAGGTCAACTGAATCAGTGGACCGCCTGATTTTGCATTAGATAAGGAACATATACACACACTTTTTGCATATGTTCATATAGCATTAGAAATCTTTTAAGGACAATAGATGCCTGTGTTTGATAGTTGAACAGATGGATGATTGTATCGTACGATGCACATTCTTCTTGACTTGAAGATTTCGGGGACGAAATCCTTTAAGGAGGGGAGAATGTAACACCCCGTAATTTTAATGTTAATATTCACAAATTAAAGAATAACTAATCTCAGACATGAGAATTAAGGGAAACGGGTCATGCCATTGCGTTCGTCTCGAAATTCTGATTGAGATAGAGTCCGAGTTTGCGTGAATTGGACTTCGTATGAAGAAGTTATAGCCATCGGAAGTTTCAGAAAAATTTAAACAGATTTTGAAAATTCAAAATTCAGAGTCAGATGGGCTAGGCGGGAAAATTCAAGCCAGTGCCAGTTCGACCATAGGGTCGACCTGAGTGTCGACCTGCCCTAACCAGGTGGACCATAAGGTTGACCTGGGGGTCGACCTGCACCCCCCCCCCCCCCGAGAGCAGATTTGTTTAATGACCTATTGGTGACTAGATTCTGACTCATTAGGGTTTCTGAACTGCTTTGATTGGCTGGGATTAATTCTGGGTTGATCGGACGGCCTAAACTAATCCTAAACTCTATAAAAAGACATGTAGACTCAAACCCTAAAATAAAAATAAAATTAGACTCATGGCCTCCATGTCGTCACCTAGCAACTCAGAATAGTTGCCACCAATAAGGGAGGAAGAAAGAAAATTAAAGACAATAATTCAATTCAAATCAAGCCTAAAACTACAATAGCGAAATTGTCTACAACAAGGGAACACTAATCAATTACAGAATTCAGATCCCAGAACTCAAGTACCCTTTTTCGGTGAGTTCTAGTCACTTTTAGGTTTAAATAGGTAAAAGTGAATGGTGGTAGACTATGATTTGGGTATATTTTATTTGTAGTTATGCAAGTTTATTGTTGTGAATCATGAAATGATGCAAGTTCATTATTGTTGTGAATCATGAAATTATGTATGTTATTGTGTGATGAATTCATGAATCTATGCAAGTCGTTATCATGAATTTATGCAAGTCGTTGTCATGAATCTATGCAAGTTGTTATTATGAATCTATTCAAGTCGTTATTATGAATCTATGCAAGTTGTTATCATGAATCTATGCAAATCGTTATGAGATCATGCAAGTTATTAATCATAAAACTATGCAAGTTGTTATGCTATGCAAGTGGTTAAACATGTTGTAAATTATGAATCTACGTGAGTTGTTAATAATGTTGTTAATTCATGAACCTATGCAAGTCACCTGTGCAAGTTGTTATGTTGCAAAATCATGAATCTATGCAAGTTGTTAATTATGTAGTGAATCACAATTATATGTGAAGTTATCATGTCATTTTCCCTAGTTGTCATGCTTATGCCAAAATTGTTCTGAAAACGATCATCTTGTCATTCCCTTTATTTTGTTGTTATGGCGAGGCTACCTTGTAGCCTCGATGACGCCAAAAACGCAAACGGTTACGGTAGTTAAGAAACCGGGAAATGGGGAATTTTTAATAGGCATGATGATTATGTAAATTGGACACATGATTCTAGTAGGGAAACATATAAATAATTACCTATTATGACGTAGGTAAAAATGGGTAAAAATGGTATAATTTGAATATGACCATTTACGGATAGGAAATTCAAATTGTTAATAAGATAGGTATTGACACCTATAAAAAGGAAAGGATTAATTAATTAACTTAATTAATCAAAAGAGGAATGTTTAAGCAATTGAAGTCTAAAGATTTAATTGGCATAATTACCTTAAATGGCATAAAATAAATTGTAATGAAAATTGATATGATTTTACATACCATAAATAGATGGACATAATTGAGTCAATTATGGCCGTAGTTAAATTTTGAATTAATTGATAATTTGAATAGGGAAAGTAATTCAAATTGGGGAATGATTAATTAGAAGTAATTAATCGTTTAAGACACGAGGTTAGGCTCTTTTGTGGTGTAAGACTGCCCGGACCCGCCCGACAAATCCAGCTGCCACAAATGCCAGTCTAATGTGAGAGGTCTCAAGCTTAAATTAAATACGTAACAGTTGTAAAGACACAAGGTCAAGCTCTTTTGTGGTGTAAGACTGCCCGGAACCGCCCGTCAAATCCAGCTGCCACAAATGCCAGTCTAATGTGAGAGGTCTTTATATGGTTACGGTCTTAATGAATTAAGAAACACTTAACCAAATAAACATGTAGTGGGGTTAAGTGGGTGCCTTGGGTGGCATGTGGAATTAAGTGGGTGCCTTGGGTGGCACGCGAATTACGATTAGGTGTCTCAATAATCAATTAATGCTGATTAAAGACTACTTAACCTAATTTAATACATATGGACTGTATGATGATAGACATAAGTTAGAGTTAAGTAAAACAAATTGGATTGTGGGTGGGTTAAGTACAACTGATGGGTAGGTGGGTAATATTTATATATATAGGCCCACAAACTTAACCATTAAATAAATAGGATCAAATCAGTGGGAGGGTTAAGTACAACTGAAGGGGTAGGTGGGTAATATTAATACATATAGGCCTACAAAATTAACCGGATAAAAAGGGTTATGCAATTAAAGACACCTAATGGTATACATAACCGGGGCAGAATAGTAAAGTTATGTATTAAAGACACCCTTAGGGGTACGCATAACTAATGGAAATAGATAGTGTTATGTATTAAAGACAACTATAGGTACGCGTAACCGTTAGGTAGAATAGGGGTTATGTATTAATGACACATATAGGTATGCATAACTGATTGAGGGCTATGTAATTAAAGACACCTTAGGGTATACATAGTCAGTAGAAAACCTAGTGGGGATACAAGACATAGGGGAGAGCTTGTATCATGTTGTGTGGGACCCATTTCAGTCAGTAACCCGGACGGGTATCAAAGTATGAACTCCATACTAGGCGGGAAAGGGGCACGCTTACTAATTGATTGTAAGTGATCCAAAACAAGACGGATGGTGTGGGCAGCGCAAACCGACCGGTGACATGTGCGTGCATGGGCCGGGCAGAGGGGGACAAGACGACCGTGACACTAGTAGGTATAACTGTGCACACCTTAGGTTGCCACTTTAGGGAAGTGATACCCCCTAGTTGTGGGACCAGCACAGGGTATTTACACAGTAGGGAGCCGATCGATTAGGGTAGTGGTTAGGGAATACCCGGACGTATGCCCTAAATCTACCAATTTATAGTAGGAGGGTAGTGGGTACGACTAGTTGAGATAGGAGAAGGCGGCATCTATGACAGCTGCTAGGAATACATGGAACTACCACCATCGTTATCATTAGCGGAAGGGATCATGCCATCTTAATTTGACTAGTAATAGTGCAGAGTAGTTAGTAGTGAAGCATGCATACACCTTACCTTATTTGTCCTGTCATACCTGTCATCTGTACCATGAATCTTCTTATCCACTTTGTATGCCTGTCATGTTTACCTTTATTTATTTACTAGCTAAAAATTACTGGACTCACCAGACGTATGTCTGACCTAGTTTGTTTCGCATCTTTTCTTCCGTCCCCCCCCCCCCCCAGGTTCTCAAGGAGGAAACACCCAGGTTTAGTCAGGATTTGGGTATCGTCTTCTAGGAGCTACTTCTGAAGTATCGCTCGAGTCTCTGTCTCTTATATGGCTTGCTCTTTAATATGGGGAATGATGTTTTTCTTTTAAATACCTATGTACTCTGATAATGTAAGACATAAGTGTTTTTATGATTTTATGACTCATGGTATTATGTAACAAAGTAATTTGGTGATTTGATAAAGTTGTTTATTTTCCACTGCAAAATTTTTATATCTGTCTTGTGATATTCTGTGTCTGTTTACCAAAAACGCTCCACTGAAGTTAAGGTATTCCCTTTGTGAGTGACCTTAATGGAGGTGGGGTGTTACAGTTGCTTTCAAAGGTTTGTTGTGTACACTTACGATCCCACGTCACCATTTTTGTTTATATTGGTCATGTCCCACACTCTTAATTCTGGAACAAGCATTGTATGTATGTCCGATAATAACAACCAAGAAGGTGTGGTATGAATGACCATTATATTTTACACTTTTCCATTTTGTTTTTAGTGAAAGTGGGAAAAACATTTACAAAAAATGCCACCGCTCTTCTATTTTGTAAATATGGGTCCAGAAATTACCATCGTGCCATCACGTTAACAATTCTACTCATCATACTACTTGACCCCTCGTTTTACATATGCATGATGCTCGACCGAGATTTGTGAGGTGCACGACCTCTTGATGACGTGATTCTCGACCATGCTTTCTAGTTTGTTGTGCTCGAGCTATTTTTTATACGTGACCAAGATATATATATTTTCCTTGAAGCCAATCCACGTGTATCTTAAATGACCAAATCCACTTTATAACTATAGTTGATCCATATGTTCCAATTACTTCTATGTTTCTCCACATGCACAATCATTTTGTGTTTCATGTTATTATATAAAATGGTATGTGTTCGACTTATCAATGCACGAGGATGAACTTTGTGTTATTGAGAATTCTCGACCCCAGCTCTGTTGATGTATTGATCGACTCAAATTAAACAATACTGTTGTGTCATATATTATCGCATAAGGAAGAACTGGCCTGTTCTTTTAGGTAATGTTGTGCTATGAATTGTTTATCATGGGTCAAAGTATTACCACGTCATCTTGAGCTCATGACTAAACTCTTCCCAATATGCAGATACTTTTGCTTGGTCCAAATTATACATAGCTTTTGTTCCATCTCATGCATGGTTTTTATAATGGGGACATTATTTACATTACTTTCATTTATAAGCCATGGTTGATGCTAACATGAGACGTGAACTCCACTTACTAGTCATTTTGTGAACGAGATAGAATTGTTCTCATATAATGATACGTGCGAACGAGCTGCTTTGTTTGACCAGAGGATTGCAGGTGATGATCGACCGACCACTGGTAGCAATTATGAGCAGCCGACCACTGCGTAATGATGTGCGATAAGACTAGTGAGCGAGCCAAAAAAGGTGGTCGACCTGTTCATGACACAGAGTGCTTGACCCGTCCAACCGCTCCTTGCTCGACCTGAGCTAAACGGAAAAGAGTGAGCAAGTTAGGTTTTGTGGATACGAGCGAGCTGACTGAGTGTGCAACCAGGGTATTAATATATGACCACATATTTCATATATAATCCATACTTATACGTTCATATTTGTAGCTGCGTGTAATCGTTTGTAAACACTTCCCGATTCTAAACCGCGTTAATAACCGGGTTAACAGTTATGTGTTGTATTGTCCCATGCTTCTTATACTTGTTTGTTATTTTTGCATGACAAATGACTCGTCGTCACTATTCTCATCGGGATCTTCGTGAATACACGTCCAGATTCAATCCTGTCACCGAGCATGACCGCGGGGACAGTCGCGGGAGAGATAGCAGGAAGCACTACTATTTCCACCCACCTCATTCTTCACGCTCTCGATCTCCCCTAAGGCTCAATATTGAGAAGCTTTGTAATCGTCAAACTCAGCATGAAGGAGGTAAGCAGCTACCCAAAGCTTCGATCCCTCCGAAGAGTGTCTAACCTTAGGAGAAATCTACCAAAAAGCCGGCCAAGGAAAGTGTAAGGATCCAAGCAAAGAGTTGGAAAAGGGGAAGAAAGCTCTTGTCCCTTCCAAGCAATCGATATTACCACTACGCAGTCGGTAGCTCTCACTACTGAAAATCAGGAAAATTTGAAATGTTTGCGTGAGCAGTTCCCTGATCTCTACATCCAAAGTATGCACTTTATCCCTGATCTTGAACTGATTCCTGATAATTAGGAAACAGAGGTGACGAATTGGGTAGGCTTCGTGGCTAAATAGTACAAAATAATAAAGAAGCACGCCAAGAAGCTCTCCAAGATCATCTGTCATCTTGAAGTTGATGTAAAGGATGGATGGGAAAGGGTAGAATATGATGTTAAGTCCAGAGATGAGGCTGAGAAGAAATTAGAAGAAGCACAGTTCTAACTTTCCCTTGCCCAGTGGGCAGTAGAGAATTACAAGAAGCAATACGAGGAGATGGAAAAGCGTTTCCACAGTGAACTCGATTCAAATAGCAAGGAGCGGACGACCATGTGGAAAGAGACAGAGGACCTCAGATCTGCCAACACTGAGCTAAAACTGTCGCATGATCGCTTTGCTGAGGAGAAAGCTGCTTGGGAGAAGCAAACGAAGAGTTTGAAGGACAAGCTAACTTATGCTAAGATTGAGCAGTTCTCGCTGAAGGACATGCTAATAAAGCCCTCGAGTCTGCTTCCAAAGCTACCACTAAACTTGCCACGGCTGAACAGGAGATAGAAGAATTTGATGAGTTGCTGATATTCTTCTCTATTCAGGTCATTCGAACCCAGACATTTCCGGGATCAAGAACTATCCTACCACTCTAGTTCACAAGTGGGACCAAATTGTTGAAGGTGAAAAGCAACATTTACAGGTTGAGGCTATTGATTTCGACCAGCTCATGAAAGCTTATCATAGGGGTGAGGAATCTGAGCGTGTAGCAGAAGGGACGCATTTAATTAAAGAATCTATGGAAGAGGAGAGGCGTAAGCTTAAAAGTAAGAATCAGGTTGAGGAACGTTCTAGCTTAGTTGTTGAACTCAAAGCTGCTGAGGTCGAGGAGTACAATTCTGATGATTCGCTGATTCCTGAAGTTACTATTCCTCCCCTTGCTGAGGTTTCTACTACAGCTCCAGGCGAGCAATCAGCGGAAGGTATCTCTACATTTTCCCCACAATTTGTTAAGGCTATTATAGCTTGTCGTCGCATTATGGAGCAAACGGCTGAGAGGACTACATTCTCTTCTAAACTAATAATTGTTGCTTCTCGTGATTCAGATGTTAGGCCCACTGAAGGAATCAGAAAGAAACAAGTAGAAGTTTAGGCGGTCAAGAAAGACAACGTACATCAAGCACAGAGACTTCTAAAGACGCCGAGATAATTTATGCGCTGAAGGACACTGATGGTGACAACGGAGATGAGTAGGAAGATGTTTTCATTACGGGGGGTACAGAGAAGGACGATGGCACGACCTTAGTCGAGAGGATGGCTAAGAATGATGAGCTTCTAGAGGTTAAATTGGAGGAGGAGCCTTTAAATGTACCACCTCTCGCTGCGGCTGCACCCGACTCTGGGTTGATTATAAAATTGCCTAATCAATTACTACACAGCTTGCATCCTAGTCCTATGGCGCTCCACAAGACCTTCCTTCGAAGAAGTAAAAAAGGAAAAAGCATGAAATTTCTGATGCTAGTAGGGAGGAGCCAGAGAAACAACAGAGGGAGAAGAAGCCAAAGTCATCCCCATAGCCCAAATAGAGCTCGTTTGTTTATGTTTTGTTTATAGATTTCCACTAGCCCCTTGTTGTAGTCGCGACTGTGGCCCTCGCGTTTTATCAAGTTTCGCTTTGTAGTCTTTCACTTAATAAATAAAAGTTATGTTTCTTTTGCATTGTTGTGTACCTGCAAATTTGTAATACTTGGTCATGTACTTAAATATTCAAGTTATAACTAAGTTGAAACCACATCATAAATTGTCCCTGTGGTAAAAAATTATAATTCCTGCATTCATCTAGATGTGTATGTATATGTGTATGCCCCCAATCAATCAAAAACATGGTGCCTGGCCAGGGCTTGTTGAGGATTGATTAGGATTGATTATGATTGACTATGTACTACCCTCAATGTCTGGAAATGAAGGGTTCGGGGTCATCTTTAATTCTTGCCCCCAGTTCTGCAGCGGGGTATGAGCCCTTTCGTGGCGTTTAATCGAAACACCTTTATACTCTCCTGTCGTGTGCCCAGGATAGAATTCAAAATAAGCTTTTAGTCTGGTCCCCAATCCTTCATTGTGGTAGGAGTTTATGTATGAAGCCCAGTCCTTGGTGCCTTCATACTCTCTCATTGGATGCCAAGGGTAGAGTACGGTTAAGGCGGTCTTCCGATTGTGGTACACCTTCACTCCTTACTATTGTTTTACTTTCTCATCCTTTTAGGTATCATCTTATTTGCTCGTTCTTTGTAATCTTTCTCGAATCATGAGAGTTAAAGCACCGATAGTCATGTCATTTACTTCATTTCCCCCTAAACAATCTGTTATTAAGAGTTGCAGGGCTTGTAATGAAAATTACAACCATAATAGTACACCCCAATAGAAGCAAAAGAATAAGCATAAAACAAGGCAGTAAAGGTAAATGACACACGATATTTTTATAGTGGTTCAGTCGAATCATGACCTACGCCTACTTGATAATCTTTTACTTATGCAACCAAACTATTCTAGGCAAGCCGTGCCTTTTTACATGGTTCTAAAAACAAAAGAATAAAAATGATTCAAGTCAAGTAATGCCGCAAATGTTGGGCGTTCCACACTACGGGAATTTCACTACCATCAGCGGTCGCTAGCTTGAATGATCCAATATCAAGTTTCTGTAGGATGGTAAACGGTCCATCGCATTTTGGACCCAAGAAGACGGGATTTGGGAAGACACGTTTTAGAACCAGGTAACCAGGTTCGAAAGTTCGAGCCTGAACTTTCCTGTTATAATATCGGGCAACCTATTTCTTGTGCCCTGAGGCACGTAGTTCCGCTTCATCCCTCTTTTCCTCAATCATTTCCAATGATTCAAGGAGTATCTCGTTGTTAGTCATCAAGTCGTAATAAGAATTTTGTGAGACGGTGTTTACAATTCAACCGGAATAACCACCTCTGATTCGATTGCGAGGAAGAAGGGGGTGTGACCCATCACCAACTTATAGAACGTCCTATAGGCCTACAATGCTAAGGGTAACTTATCGACCCACATGGCCAAGGCTCTCTTCAATTGCTTCTTCAGAATGGACTTAATTATTTTGTTTAATGCTTCAACTTGTACATTTGATTGCGGATATGCTACGGTGATGTATATTTTCTCGATACGATAATTCTGATAGAAGTCTCTAAATTTTGAGCTATCGCAATGGATCTCGTTGTCAGTTATAATGATTTTTGGGATCCCAGATCGCCATATGAAATTATGAAGTTTATCACTTTCTGTGTTGTGATCGTGGTCAACGGTTCTACTTCGGCCCATTTCGTAAAGTAATCCACAAACACAATTGCAAATTTCTCTCCGCATTTGGCGATTGTTAGGCTTCCAATGACATCAATTCCCCAAACGGCGAACGGCTATGGGCTCACTATTGTCTTCAGTCGGCTTGGGGATGCTCTGGGAATCTTGGTAAATTTCTGGCACCTATCGCAACAACGTGCATATTTAGTCGCATCTTTATTCACAATAGGCCAGAAATAACCATTCTGTAATATTTTCTTAGCCAATGTTTGGCCTTCGGTATAATCGCCACATTCACCTTCATGTACCTCCCTTAAAACCCGCTCGATGTCGTTATGGACTATATACCGAAGGAGTGACATCGAGAATCCTTGCTGATAAAGAACTTTATATTGAATAATATATCTAGAGGCTTTAGAAATAATGGCATGCCTTTTGCTTTTTTTGGTTGGAAACGTTCCATTTATCAGGAAGTTCTTTATGGGCATCATCCACAACTCATTCTCTAGTTCAGCCTCCAATATCTGATCAATTTCCATCTGATCAACTCTTAGTGTTTCCAATGTTTCGATCTAGATCATTTCCGTGTCTTTAGGATTGGCAGAGCTAGCCATTTTGGCCAATTTATTTGCCTTATGATTATTTATCGAGGGATATGGGAGATATTGTAGTTTAAAACCACCCAGCTGCTTTCCTACTTCTTTTAAATATGATATAAGTCTTTTCCCTTTGGATTTAAATTCCTTTCGAACTTGGTTTATGACTATCTTAGAATCGCAGGAAATGTCTAACCTTTTTATTCCTATGTCCTTTGCGAGTTTTAGCCCGGAAATCTGGGCCTTGTACTCGGAGTTGTTATTAGTGGCATGGAATTCTAATCTTAGAGAATAGTAGATCGACCATCATTTAGGAGTAACCAATACAACTCCAGCACCGGACCATCTTTCATTCTTAGCACCATCGTGTATAACTACCAAGTGCTGGATTCAAACTAATGTTCTGAATGGCTGACTTCCTCATTCGATACATTCTCTTCAAGGATAGTGAATTCGGCTATGAAGTAAGCCAAATCTTGCCCCTTATCGATCTTTTGGACTGGAAGTTCAAATCAAATTGACTTAACTCGATATTGCATATGAGTAGCCTTCCGGATGCTTCTGATCTCTGCAAGACCTATATGAGTGGGTGATCAGTGTATATGATGAGAGGATGTGCCTGGAAATAGTGACAAAGTTTTCTAGATGTGACCAGCAGGCTATATGCCAGTTTTTCTATCATAGGGTAATTTCGTTCTTCCGCCGCTAACTTCTTACTCACGTAATACACCGGCCTTTGAACTTTATCTTCCTCACTTATTAAAGCCGAATTTATTGTGTGAGATGATACTGCCAAGTATATGAATAAATCCTCGTGATTGACCGACTTCGACAATATCGGAGGTCTCTCCAAATGATTAAGAAGGCTCTAGAAATCCTCAACACAACTGGAGTCCACTGGAAATTGTGCTTACACTGCTTTATTAAGTCGAAGAACGAAATGCACTTATTCGTGGCATTAGATATGAATCTACTTAATGCAGCAACTTTTCCAGCAAAGCACTTCATGTCTTTGATTTGTCTTGGTTGCTGGATTTTCCTGATGTTGAAATCTGATCTGGATTAATTTACATTTCACGTAAGCTAACTATAAAACCAAGGAATTTTTCGGAAGCAACTCCAAATGAGCACTTCAAGGGGTTGAGCTTCATTCCATATCACTGAAGAATATCGAACATTTTAACCAAATTAGTGGTATGGTCGGATGATTGCCTTGATTTCACAAGCATATCATCAACATATACTTCCATTGTTTCCCCAATATGATTATAGAACATCTGATTCACTAGGCGTTGGTACTTTGCTTCAGCATTCTTTAGGCCGAAGGGCATCACTACATAGCAGTATAGTCTCAAATCTGTGATGAAGCCGGTATGCTCTTAATCTAGAATATGCATGGGGCTCTGGTTGTACCCTAAGTATGCATCCGTGAAGGATATAAGTTTGTGAACCACTATTGAGTCCGTCAGCTGGTCAATTGTAGGGGGTGGATAGTTGTCCTTTGAGCAAGCTTTATTCGGATCCAAGAAATCAATGCATGTGCGCCACTTCCCATTATCCTTTTTGACTAGGACGGGGTTGGAAATCCATTCTGGATAAGTCGAATCTCTAATGGGTCTGTTTCTTCTTAACTTCTCAACTTCCTCTTTCATGGCAGCCGACCTCTATGAGCCAAGCATTCACCTTTTCTGCTTAACAGGTGAATGCTTTGGGTTGATGCTCAGTTAATGGCTCATGAATAAGGGAGATATCCCACACATATCGGCGTGGGTCCAAGCAAACACATCTAGGTTTGCCTTCAAAAAGTCTGTTAGTTCCATCGCTCGGAGAGGGTCCAACTGAGATCCGATCTTTAAGGCCTTCATTGGGCATCTTCATCGATCGGAATATCCACAGTCGTTTCATTAGATGTTGCCATTCTTCCCCCAAGATCGTCGTCCTCTCTAGGATCTATGTCCTCGGATAAGTCTCTAGGCGACTCCTTCGGGATTGCTCCCATTAAATGCTCTGCTGAATCCTCCTTTGCGGGGGAGGAAACACCCTAAGTCTCTATTTCCTTTCCTTCGTGTGGCATTTTTAACTCTGCCATATAGTAGGCTCATCCGGTCACTTGATCTCCCCTAATCACTCTTGCTCCCGCTCTGGTTGGTAATTTCAATAGTTAGCACCAAGGTGCAATACAATTCCTGAACTCTGCAAGGGTTGGTCGGGCTAAAAAGGAATTATAGGGTGAATCAATATCCATAACTACTAATAGGAGAATTCTCACTCTCCAGCAATCTCCTTCTCCCAAAGCCACTGGCAATTCTACAAATCCCATCGGAGTTGTTGGGGCTCCGTTGAAGCCACATATCCATCCTTCATAAGGCTTCAAGTCCTTCGCTTCGAGCTTCATCTGGTTAAATTCTTTCTTAAATAGAATGTTAACATAACTCTTATTATCTACCCGGACCTTGTGAACTAAGGAAGGATCGATTGTGGTAGTGATCACCAAGGGGTTTTCGGTAAAGGCTTGAACTCCGATACTTTCTCTATCATGAATATGACATCATCTGACATCGTTTTCTCCTGTTTTACTGGGGCAGTATCTTCAAGATTGCCCTGCTCTCCAATTTCAGGGTGTTTGGCTGCATTAACATATTGATCCATCACCCAATTACTGTGTCCAACTGGATGGGGTCCTCCAACTATAGTATTGATGACAATGCCTTTACCCTTTTCTTGAGCGGTAGCCCTCTGAGGTTACTGCCCTTTATTTTGCTCTAGACTAACTTGCCCCCAGTTTCTTGGGGTCGCCTTATATTCATCCTGTTTTCCATCACTAAGAAGTTTCTCTACCATACCTCTTTGATGTCATCACTTATTCATCGAATGCCCATAGGTTTAGTGAAAAAGGCATAATTTTTCGGTTTTGCACTCCTTTTCTGTTGAGCCCCTTGGCCGAAGTTTTTTGTATTGGAGAACGTTGTAAGTGTCCAGGAAGATATTCTCCAGCGTGTCGTTCAATGGTGTGAGGTTTTCAAAAGTTCTAAATCGAGTCCTCTTCTTTGAGCCATTTCCCTGGTTCTTTTTCTTGTTGCAGTTCAAAGTTTGGCGGCCATTGCCCTAGTTCTTATTTCCAACATTGACCTCTACCATTCCAGATGTAACACCCCGTAATTCTGTAACATTAAGTTTCACAAATTAAATTATAAATAATTTTTAGAAGAATAATTATGGGAAATGGGTTACGCCATTGCGTTCGTCTCGAAATTCGCCTTGAGATAGAGTCCGAGTTTGCATAAATCGGATTCCGTATGAAGAAGTTATGGCCTTCAGAAGTTTCAAGAATTTAAATAAATAAAAACTGATTCAAAATTCGAATACAAAACATATACCCGGGCTGGGCGGGAAATTTCCCGCCCAGGACCCAGGTCGACCAGGGGTTCGACCTGTGTACATATGTCGACCAAGGGGTCGACCTCCACCCTATAGGTCGATCAGGGGGTCGACCTGCCCTGTTTTTCCAGATCTGGACTCCAACGATTTTGACCTATTCTGGACGGACCGGATGGCTTCTAGGGCGATCTTATGGCTCTAAAACACTCTCTACACCTATAAAATAATGCCTAGACCTAAGGTTTCTCCACACAAATTCTTTGAGGCGTCTACATGCTGTTTCCCTCTATTCTAGCCTCCACCATTAAAATAAATCTTATTATCCATTAAAACAAATTATAGTTCTTCTTCAAATTAGTGATTCAAATCAAGTTAAAGCTTCAAGTTGGACCATAGGCTTTCCGCTTCAAGCAACGTCACTCGAATCATATCAAATCGCCTTTTCTAAATCGATCACTATAAGTTCGGTTATTCCTTAGATTTGAACGTGAAATTGGAATTGTGAATGTAATGAATCAAAATGTAGAACTACACCAATTTGCAAGTAAATTATCTTTAATTCATGCTTATGTCAAATCTAACGTTATCTATGCCTTTGGATCTAATTCTCAATTGTGGCCTAGAACTTATTGTGGCTAATTGCCAATGACTATGATTATGGGACGTTTGCCTAAGAATATGACTATGAAACTGTTGCCCATGAAACTATCGCTTATGACTATGATTCATGACAAGGAGACTATTACATGTGACAGTGACTATAAGACTGTTGCCTATGACTATGACTATGATTCATAATTTTGAGACTATTGCATATGATTCATGATTATGAGACGAATACCAAGATTCATGACTATGAGACTATTGCCTATGACGTTGATTAAGAAACTATTGTGATTAGTCGCTCATGACTATTGTGGTTAATTGCCTATAACTATTGTAGTCAGTGACTTATGCCTCTTCCCATTAACCTATTAGGTTGTACTTCGAACTGGCATTATGTTGGACAAAATCACCTATGCATATTCCCTTAATTATGTTGGATCTCATTTTTTGGTGTGTAACTTGTCTAGTTTATTCCTATTCACTGTTATGTACATCAAACCCATTGGAACCATTATTTTTGTATTTGGTTCATTCTTGCATGGCTAATCTTTTATATCAATTCTTGTGCTTATCCCCTATAACTTTTGATTAGTGCCATTTCATGAGTACACAGAAAACTTGTGAAATCATGTTATATGTACGATTATGATGCGGGGATTGGGCGCAGCTTGAATAAGTTAATTTGGCATAATAAATATATTGGCATAATCTAAATTTGCTATAATAATGAATGATTTACATGCATATTAGAATTGGGCATAAATTTAAAATTTTAATTGACCGCAATGTGTGTAGTTGGCATGTAAACCAAGTTTTGGACATAACGACAAACTAGAATATTAAATCTAGTTTTGACATGAACCTTAAATTGGAATGTTAATCTAGATTGGGCATGAATTGTAAAAGGGGAATATTAAATCTAAATTGGTATAAACTGCAAGTTGGGTTAATTGATTGGTAAATCAAGTTTTGGGCATAGAATATAAGTATGTTAATTTGCATGACAGTTGGATATGATCTAGGCTGAATTAATTTACGGAAAATTTACATAAATAGTAAATATGAAAATTTAGTAAAAGATGGATATGCCTAATGTTAGACCCAAATATGGTTCTAACACCCAAATTGATTAGAAACAAGATAAAGTAAGGCAGAAATAAAAAGGGACACACAAGGTTTATAGTGGTTCGGCGAAGAAATGCCTACGTCCACTTAGTTTTCACTATATTCAGTAATTCAGTTACAAATGCAGTGTAAGATTCGCTCACAACTCACTTTTATTCACTCAAAATGATAAAAACAGGAAATGAAAGATGGTTTGGATTTTCCGGGAGTAAAGGAATTCGGACGATGGAGGTACTTGGATTCTCGAAAGTGCTGAAAAAGATCCTTCTCTTTGTCTCTAGATGGGGTATTTATAGGTGTGAATTTGCCTGAGATTCAATCCGGGTCGGAACACGTGTCATCCATCGCACTCTCTTCGGGTTCGGATGGGCTATCAGGCGGACAACGCATCCATGAGATGGACGTTAGGGGTAGGAATGAGTCATATCCGGTCCGGTTCTCCAGGCGACTTTATAGGAGATTTTCCTGGATCAAGGGTGCGGGTCGGAGACGTGCAGGTTGGGGGCTCGGATCGGAATACCCGATCCGAACTGGAGTAGCTTGGACGTCTCTTCTTCTCTAATCATACTCCGCTCCGCTCCGAAGTCGTGGCAAGCAGACGGCTTTCCGATCCACCTGAGATTCATTGGCCTTCCGATCCGATCAGGTATGCTCTGCCAATTTATCCAGTAAGAGATATCCGATCCGAACAGAGAATTTTACCCGATCCGAACCGATACGCTGCTATCAATCTGAATTGTGGTGTTTCCTTCCGATCCGAACCGGAGTCGCATAACTTGAAATACTCTTCAACGGTTGGTTTCTTGACTTTGTGTTGCCTAGTTCACAAAGTAGGCGAACATTTTGCCCCCTCAAAGGATGCTTTCGTTGTACAAAGCGTCCTTTGATGTCGTTTAACCAGAATTGTCAAGAGTAATGCATTGATTTCTATTCGGTTCGGCGTCCGATCCGAGTGCCTTTTCTTTATTTCTGAGCAAATTTGGGAACTCTTCTCGCCGTGTAATGCTTCTTGCAGGTATGCTCCTCCTTTACTTCCCTTCTCTTCAATTCGAGTCGGACGTTAAATCAATCGCGTGAGATTTCCGCTCGGTTCGGATTCCGATCCGAAGCGTTTTCGCAAGTTAGGTTCTTGGACGTTGGGCCTTCAGAGGGAGTTGTGCTTCTGGGCCTTCATTCCGGTCCGAGCGGGTGAGACAAAATAGGAAGACGAGGAGTCAACAACATTCCCTTTATAAACTCGTTACTGCCTTCATTCCTTCCTTCTTCTTTTTTGCTGCCGCTCCCGACCTTAATATTGAAACGCCAGAAACTCGAAAATTCTAAAACAATTTCCTGTAGATTTCCCGATTCAAACATATAGGTAGCTTTTCTAATCTCAAATAATTTTGTTGTAACCGTTCTCGATTTCAATTAGCGTTGGGTTAGGATGGTTTGGCCATAAGCATCACTCGAACCCTCCGCCGCTGCTGGTGGATGCGCCATTGCTTCGAGGCGTTGCGAGGCTGAAGAGGGCGAATATTTGTTCTTAACGGCGGCTTCGGTGATAAAGCGGACTCGTCTGTGAGTAGATGGGAAAAGAGGAAAGAGATGAAGAATGGGGTGACAAGCTGGAGTCGGTTCGGGTAGAAGACGAAGGAGCAAAGAGGAAAAGGAGGGAAAGGGAATCGGCTCGGGTTTCGTTCTTTGGAAAGATGAAAAGGAAAGAAAAAGTCGGTTCGGGTCGGAAAAGTAAATGGGATAAGAGGTTGAAGTAAACGGATCGGTTAGGTGGTGCTGGTTCGGTTCGGATCGGGCTACCCGATCCGAACAGATCAGTCCTGCTTCCGAACTCATTGCTTTCCTTGTCTTGAACTGACCATGCTTTAGTGAGGCACCCGAACCGACTGTTATCTGTGCCTGCGTCGAGCTAGTCATCATATGCATATCCGAACCGACCCGAACATATTGAACTTGACACATAAAGACCACCCAACTAACTCAACTAACACTTATTCTAGACGAATATGCCTCGCGGACAGTTAGGATAGTGCCTTGTGAACATAAATGAGAATCAAGGACAACTCGGACTATTACTTTCTCTTTAAAGCTTCGTCTTACATTGCTGTACTCTTATTTTGCACTTCCCGCATTTGTTGCACACACTTTAGTTCACACACATACACAAAAAAGGGGACACGGGATAATTCACTCTAATCCGTGCTATTGCTTCTTCAATAGTTTCACGATAATGAGGCCCAGACGCTCTTCTCGTTTAGCTGAGAGGAAAGAAGCTCCAGAAACTTCCAACAAAACCACTCTCGAGGATATATCTTCTTCATCTGACCCAGAATGGGATAGCGAGGGTCCGGATTACGGAGTTGGTCACCGGGAAAACGATGAAATGTCTTCAGAAAATGAAGTTTCCCTAGGCTTTGAGGCGGAAGGAGGGATTGGTGACAACCGAGCACCCGATGAATTTGACTCAGCCATTATATTGGAATCACCTCCAGATTCCGTAGAATCAACAATTGACAATGACCGACTCGTGAGAATTTGCTTGAAGTATGGAATAATGAAGAGAGACACTCTAGTGCCCTCACGTTCTGATCGTCCACATAACCCTCCAGAAGGATATATGACGGTCACTCGTCTGATGTGCATGGTTGGCGCTATTCCTCCTTTCTCGCCTTTCATCGTCGACTTCTTAAGACAAATGCGGATTGCCCCCATGCAGCTGCATCCCAATTCATATGCCTATCTGCATACCTTATTCATAGCATATCGTGAAATTCTAGGCGTGGAGCTTACGTTTGACGACGTTCATTTCTTCTATAATTTCAAACATCGGACTAGAGAAACCCCTTCTTTCTGTTACTTTGAGTCGGTCCCAAAGAGGAAGATAATCTCTATGCCGTTTAGCAGCAAGGCTGGAGATTCCAGACTGGAGTGGTTCTATATAAAGCAACAGTCTGGATGCGCCAGAAGATGGACAAAATCAAGTAAAGCACTGATTTTCTGACCCTGGACTCTATACACTTGAATCATCACCCTGACCTGTTTTCCTTTTTATTTGCAGTCGATAATCCCAAACAGGTATCAGACCAAGCGTTCTTTGATCGAATGCACCGTCTCCTCAATGGCGACCAAAAATTCCTTACTATTGACGAGGTTCTTAAAGATGAGTATCTTCATTTTCACGGGCTGCTATCCGTCTCCCGTAGCATTGGTCATGGGACGGTCCCTTATGCATATATTCCTCCAGTGGAAACAGTTCCAGAAATAGGAGAAGGCTCGGGAATTCCCACAGCCTCTCTTCAAACTTCACCCTCTCCCTCTTCCACTCAAGATGATGAACTGGCTAATCTGGCCAAAAAACACCGTGAAGGATATATTGCCCCCGAGGAAACTACCTCGGTAGACAAATCAAAATCTCCCCAAGGGTCGCCACTTCACGCTTCCGAAGGGGATGTTCCAAGCGCCGACGAGCACATATTTCAGGGTTTGGGGGATCTCCCTTTACCCGAGACTATATACACTTCGGAAGATTTCAGAAAGGACCCTCTAGTCTTCACTTCTTCTGAAGAGACTACTCCTGCTAAGGCCAAAGAGCCTGCCCGCACCAGTCTAGCTTCAGACTCGGGTTGGTTGGGGGGACACATACACCACATAGGATGCACTTTGCACCGTAGCACCAGCATTCATTGCACTTCTTTTTCCATGGATCCGTCGATTCTAAACTTCGTTTAACTTATCGTGCATGTACAATGTCTCGATCCTCTTATGACATAAGAAAGCTTCGCCGCAGCATGTCTAATCCTCCCCAGGATGCCGAATATAACCGCCGGGATGACCGCGGCAGAGAGGAAAGGAGACCCTATGATCCTTACCGATCTCGATCCTCACGCTCCCGCTCACCAGTTCGACCGGAACAGGAAAAATACAAAAGCTATCAAGGTCGTAGAGAGGAGGATAGACCACAATCTAGGGATTCCACTTCCTCCTATGAAAAACGGGGTAGAGAGAAGACACCTCCAAAGGAAACTGGGTCTAGAAGTAAGCAAAAAGTCCCTGCTACTAAGCGACCTCGGACAGACAAGGGTTCTACAGAATCTTCTTCAGGAAGGGACACTGAACTAACCATCCTCGCCCCTCCTCCACCAGATGCGGGAACCGCAGTAAGGCTGGCATATTTAAAGGAGCAATTTCCCGAGCACTACTTCGAGACTCTGACCTTTCTACCTTCCCTTGAACCTATTTCTTCTAATTGGGCAGAGGAGGCCAGAGCAAAGATTGATTTGGTGGAAAAACAATATACCGAGATGTTCAAGTATTCCAGCACTCTTTCTAGAATCATCCGCACGCTAATGACAAATGCTGACTCAATGCACAAAACTGCAGAGGAAGATGCTAAGGCCCTAAAAACCTTAGGAAAAAATTTAGAAGATACTCAAGCTCAACTAGCTATCGCTCAGAAGAACGCCTCTAACTTCAAACAACAGTTTGAGGACATGCAAAAGCGCTATCATGATTTGCTAGAATCCCACACTCAGGAACGTTCCGAGTTGAAGAAGCAAGCTGACGAAGCCAAGTCAGAGGCTGCTAAGACACGTCTCGCTTATGCTGAGCTTGAGCAGAAAAATGCCGAGTTAGCGAAAAGGAGTGCTGGGTTAGAAAAGAAAAACGCTGATTTGGCTTCAAAATTGTTAGAGGCGGAAAACAGGGCTGCTCTGGCTGAGGGCAACGTTGAATGCGCTATTAAATCTGCGGAGGAAACCCGCAAACAGCTATCAGAGGCGGAGGCCGATATTCAGGGCTTCGGGGAGCTAATGATCGAATTCTTCGCGCACATTATTCGTCGTCGAAACATTTCCTGGATCGAGGACTATCCATCCACTTTGGTTCATGTGTGGAATCAAATCGTTGAGTGGGAAAAAGAAGAGCTTAAGGTCGATTCCCTCGATGAAGATAAGTTGATGGAGAAGTACTTGAGAGACGACGAACCGGAGGTCCTAGCTGAAGGTCGCCGTCTAATTGCTGAGGCCATGGAAGAAGAGAGGCGGAAGTCTAAACAGAAAACCATTCCTGAAGCTGGCTCCTCTTCTTCTGCTCCTGTAACTCCTGAAGTGGAAGGGTATGATCCCGAAAACCCGGGAATTCCCCGATCAACTTTACTATCTCCCATTCCTGAAATAACTCCAGAGGTAGTAGTCACCCCCGCTGAGAAGTCTTCAGAAGGTATCCCTGTCTTTTCTCCTCAACTTGTCAAGGCTACTACTACCTTTGGCTACATGATTGAACGTTCAATGAGAAATCCTTTGCTCTCGCCTGAGTTGATAACCGATGTTTCTCATTTTGTAGGCGTTGAATCCTCCGCGAAGACAGATGTAGTTCAAGGAGCTACCACTGGGACAAAGCCCGCTGATAGGGTCAAAGAAGGAGAAGACAAGGCTGCTTCCACAGACTTGGGGGAAAGAAGTGAATCAACTAAGGTGACTACTCCCCATGACGAAGAAATGATTGCAGCTTTAAAAGACGACGGAGGAGACGAGGGGCATGATGAGGAACCAGAAGTTACAATAACTGGGGAGTCGAAAAGCGCTGAGGACATTACCTTGGCTGCCATGAAGGCTGATCAAGACAAGCGCTTGCAATTAAAGACTGAAGAATTAGACCCTGAGGTCCTCAAGCCCCTTGCAGTTGTGGATGCAGGTTCAAGGTTAGTGGTTAAGCTCTCAACTAGATCTATCACCGAAGAACTTGCTAAAAAATCTTCTTTTGATTCCAGTGCCCAGCCCTCCGGGAAGAAGTCTGCCGGCTCCAGTGCTACACCTTCAGGGAAAAAGAAATCAAAGCGAATTTTGACTGAAGCAGAGAGGGAAGCAAAGGATGCGGAAAAAGCTGCCAAGAAATCGAAGGCTCATCCCAAACCCAAATAGTGGGTTCTCCTGTGTCCTTTTAGCATCTTTGTAAATCAATAAGTGCTGCCACAACAGCAGCTCCCGCACTTTCTTTTTTAGTCATTTCCCTGTACAAATTTATTCATTTGTAAATAAAAATAATTCACTTTTTGCAATGTTTATCTGTTAGCAGCTCTGCACTTATGTAAAAATGCATATCTATAGTTATGAAACAAAGTTGTGAAGAGGGGAGATATGTGTATGGGTATGTGTCCCCAGTCAATCTCCGTAAGTTATTCAGTGCCTAACTATGCAATCTGGATGCTCCCGATTCTCTAACGGGATAGCATTTCCTGTATCATCAATATCTGTTGTTTTTCCTGGCATTTCTTTTATACTCTTTCTCACTCTCTTGAGAGTTAGAGTTCGAGTTCAGTTATTTGTTTATCCCCCGGTCGTTCAACGGGAAAAGATTTCTTTCTCGGCGCTCGGTCGGAGACGCCTTTATACTCTCTTTCTCTCTGGAAAGTTAGAGTTCGGAGTTGAACCTCTTTCTCAGCGCTCAGTCGGAGACGCTTTTATACTCTCTCTCTTTCTCTGGAGAGTTAGAGTTCAGAATAGAATTTCTTTTTCAGCGCTCAGTCTGAGACGCTTTTATACTCTCTCTCTTTCTCTGGAGAGTTAGAGTTAAGAATGTCGTTTTCTCATTCTTTTATGTCTTATTGCACAAATAATCATTGTGCTTCTTTTTACGCCCAAACTGTTTCAACCTTTTTAGGCTCTAAGTTGTCCTGTATTTTATAATCACAACAGAATAACTAACGAATGTAAATGCATAAAAGTAAATAACACACAATATTTTATAGTGGTTCAGCTAAGTCATAGCCTACGTCCACTTTATAGTCCTTTATTCGTATCGTCACATTTTCCAAAGGCAAGTCGTGCCTTATTACAGAGTTTACAGGAAGAACAGCAAAAAGTATAGCATTTCTAATCCAAATATCGCATTAAGTGTTGGGCATTCCATGCTCGAGGGACTTCTTCGCCATCTACGGTCGTTAACTTGAATGTTCCTTTATCAAGTTTCCGTTGGATGACAAAGGGTCCCTCCCATTTTGGGCCGAGGTGAGGAAGGGATGGAAAAACTCTCTTGAGCACCAAATCTCCGGGTTCAAAAGTTCTGAGGCGAACTTTTTTGTCATAATAGCGCGCCATCTGACGCCGATGTCTTGCTGCACGCAAGTCTGCTTCGTCTCTTTTCTCTTCGACTTCATCAAGAGACTCAAGTAAAAGTGCCCGATTCGTCATCGGGTCATAATATGTCACCCTGTGGGAAGGAACTTCCAGTTCAACTGGAATTACTGCTTCTGAACCAAAGGAGAGGGAGAAAGGGGTATGACCAGTAGCCGTTTTAAACGTTGTTCGATATGCCCACAAAGCTAGGGGCAATTCATCAACCCATTTTGCCTTTGCACGCTCTAATCGCTTTTTGAGGATGGATTTTATTACCTTGTTTATTGCCTCTACTTGCCCATTAGATTGTGGATAGGCAACTGCAGTATATCGTTTGTCTATCTTATATTTCTGGCAAAAGTTTCTGAATTCAGTGCTATCAAATTGGGTCCCGTTGTCGGTAATAATTGTCCTTGGGATTCCGAATCGGCATATAATATTTCGGACCACAAAACTTATCACCTTTCTTGTGGTGATCTTAGTCAAGGGTTCAGCTTCCACCCACTTCGTGAAATAATCCACGGCTACTATGGCATACTTAGCTCCCCCTTTAGCAATCGGTAAAACTCCAATGATATCGATTCCCCATGTGGCAAATGGCCAAGGACTCACCATCGATTTAAGCTGGGTTGATGGTGCCCTGGGGATTTTGGCGAATCTCTGGCACTTATCGCAGCGTCGTGAATAATCAGCTGCATCCTTGTTGATCGTAGGCCAGAAGTATCCGTACCGCAATATTTTCTTTGCTAAAGTTTGACCTCCTGTATGATCTCCACACTCACCTTCGTGTACTTCTCTCAGTACACGCTTGATGTCGTCGTGTGCGATACATCGTAACAGGGGCATAGAAAATCCTTGCCTATAGAGGGTATCGTCTTGCATAACATATCTGGCAGCTTTGCGAACTACAGCTCTTTTCTCACTTTTCTTCGATGGGAGGGTCCCATTCTTAAGAAAACTCTTGATTGGAGTCATCCATGACTCCTTCTCTGGTTCCGCTTCAAGAACGAATTCAATTTCCATTGATTCGAAGCTTGGCGATTCCAATGTTTCAATTGGAATTACCTCAGTCCCTTCTGGATTGTCGGAACTAGCCAACTTTGCTAATCTATCCGCTTTCTGGTTTTCTGCTCTGGGAATATGTGTTATGTTGTACCGTTCTAAGCTATTCAATAGCTCTTTCACTTTCTTGAGGTATGTGATAAGTCGAGGTCCTCGAGCCGCGAATTCCTCTCGCACTTGACAAACAACAATCTTAGAGTCACAAAATATGTCCATCATTTTTACTCCGAGGTCTTTAGCAAGTTTCAGCCCGGCAATCAGGGCTTCATACTCAGAGTCGTTGTTAGTGGCCGAAAATTCTAACCGTCCCTCCGGAGTGACTAAGACAATTCCAGCTCCGGATCTTCGGTCATTTTTAGCTCCATCTGTATATAGTCTCCACGGATTCATCTCTAGCTTATCCTCAGATTTGACCACTTGGTCATTGATTATTTCTTCCTCTGGAATGGTGAACTCCGCAATAAAGTCTGCTAGAGCTTGCCCCCTGATTGACTTTCGTGGTTGAAAATTCAAATCAAACTGGCTTAGTTCTATGTTCCATTTAATCAACCTTCCCGACGCTTCGGTTCTCTGCAGCACTTGTCTTAACGGCTGATCGGTGTATATGGTTATTGGATGGGCTTGGAAGTAGTGACGAAGCTTTCGGGATGCAATCAGGAGGCTGTAAGCAAGCTTCTCGATCTTTGGGTAGTTGCGCTCTGCCGCTGCTAATTTCTTACTCACATAGTATACTGGCCTTTGTACTTTGTCTTCTTCTCGAACCAGAACTGTGCTGACAGCGTGAGCCGAGACTGCTAGATAAACAAATAGTTCTTCATGGTCTACGGGCTTTGATAAGATTGGCGGTTTTTCTAACAGTTCTAACAGATTTTGAAAAGCCTCGACACAATCGGGAGTCCACTGGAAGTTCTTCTTTCCCCTTTTTATCAAATCAAAAAATGGAACACATTTATCGGTGGCTTTGGAGATGAATCTACTTAGCGCCGCTACCTTCCCTGCCAGACTTTGGACGTCTTTAATTTTCCTTGGTTCTTTGATATTTCTAATCGCCGCTATCTGGCTAGGGTTGATCTCAATTCCTCGGGAACTCACAATGAAGCCAAGGAACTTTCCCGACGCCACTCCAAATGAACATTTTAAAGGATTCAATTTCATACGGTATTTTCGCAAGATACCAAACATTTCTGCTAAGTCTTGCGTATGACTGGAGGACTGCTTTGATTTAACCAGCATATCATCCACATAAACTTCCATAGTTTTTCCTATATGATCGTAAAACATTCTATTTACCAATCGCTGATAAGTAGCTCCAGCGTTTTTTAATCCGAACGGCATTACAACATAACAATATAATCCCAAATTCGTAATGAAACTCGTATGCTCTTGGTCTGGCACATGCATAGGAATTTGATTGTATCCAGAATACGCATCCATGAAAGAGAGAAGTTCATGACCTGCTGTCGAGTCTACAAGCTGGTCAATTCTGGGAAGTGGGAAACTATCCTTTGGGCAAGCCTTATTTAAATCTGAAAAGTCAATACAAGTTCGCCACTTTCCGTTTGGCTTCTTTACCAAGACAGGATTCGATATCCAGTCGGGATAAGTCGAATCTCGAACAAATCCATTTTGCTTCAATTTCTCTACTTCTTCTTTGAGAGCAACCGACCTCTCTGGGCCCAGCATGCGTCTCTTTTGCTTCACAGGCGGATGCTTCGGATTTACATTCAATTTGTGACTGATAACGGAAGGCGATATCCCACACATGTCGGCATGGGTCCAGGCGAACACATCTAAGTTCGCCTTCAAGAAGTTCGTCAGGTCTTTAGCACGACGTGGATCCAATTGGGAACCGATCTTCAAAACTTTTGTCGGATCAGTTTTATCAACAGGAATTTCCACTGTTGCTTCATTAGGAGTTGCATTTCTAGCCTCTGGTTCCTCGTCTTTTCTAGGATCCAGGTCTTCAGGCGTTCCTTTTCGCAACTCCCTTGGGTTCAACCTCTCTAATTGCTATGCCGAGTCCCCCTTTGAGGGAGATGAGGCATCCTTACTCTCAGCATTAACTCCTTTCATCAACATCTTCAGTTCGGCCACATAGCAGGCCCGTCCAGAAACCTGATCCCCTCTTATTACTCCAGTCCCGGCTTCGGTTGGGAACTTTAGTAACAAGCACCAAGGGGCGATACAAATTCTAAACTCAGCGAGGGCAGGCCTCCCTAAAAATGCGTTATATGGCGAATCTACGTCCAGTACTATAAACTGAAGCATTCGCACTCTTCTACGTTCTCCTTGCCCTAGGGTCACAGGCAACTCTATATATCCCATAGGAGCTGTCGTCGCTCCGTTGAAACCTCTAATCCATCCTTCACAAGGTTTCAGATCTTCAGGCTCAAGCTTCATCTGATCAAATGACTTCTTAAACAAAATATTAACGGAACTTCCGTTGTCTACTAGTACCTTATGGACCAAAGCCGGCCCAATAGTGGTAGTAATAACCAACGGATCATTGGTGGGAGATTGTATTCCCGTGTTGTCTCGGCTGCGAAACACCACGTCATCGAACATGGTTTTTTGTTGTTTGATGGGGGTGACATCTTCCAACTCGTCACCTTCATTCACATCTAGATGCTTGGCAGCATTCACATATTGGTCCATTGACCTAAAGCTTCGGATTGCCGGGTGAGGTCCGCCTACTATGGAGTTGATGACGATCCCTTTACCTTTCTGCTGCGCGGTAGGCTTAGGAGCAGGTAGGATTTGCTTTGGAGCCTGCTCTCCTTGCCCCCTGTCCCTCGGGGCAACCTTGTACTCATCCAACTTTCCTTCACGCAGCAGCTTTTCAATTACATCCCTCAAATGTCGACACTCATTGGTCGAATGTAAATGTGTTCCGTGAAACAAGCAAAATTTCCCTGTCGCCATTTCTTTCTCGGTCGAATCACGAGGTGGCGGTCTTTTGTACTGCAACACATTATACGTGTCCAGGTAAATATTTTCCAATGTGTCATTCAATGGTGTGTAGTTCTCGTAATTCTGGAATCGGGGCCTTTTGTTTGGGTCGCTTCCCCTATTTCTGTTTCTCCTGTTACCGTTCGAATTACGGTTGTTGTTGTTTCCCCCGCTTCCAGTATTGCTGTTTCCACCCTTGTTTCCTACATTTACTTCAACCTTGCCAGAACTTTCCCCAGACTGCTTCACTGCAATATTACTCTGCACATTCTCCTTTGGAGCTGTCTCAGACTTTCTCTTCCGGTTTGCCCGGGCCTCCTCTCGTCTTAGATAAATATCGGCTTTTTCGTAGAATATCGCCCTTGTGGGGGGTGTCTTCCCAGAAAGGTAGTCTCCAAACTCAGATTCAGGATCGACTCCTTCCTTCAATGCCATCAGAATAGTGGGCTCATGCGGGTCACTGACCTCAGTTACAGCTTGGTTAAAACGATCTAAATACGCCCTTAAAGACTCTCCGGGTGCCTGTTTGATCCTCGACAATTCAATAACACTCTTGGACTTGCGGGCATGTAGTCGAAACTGGTTCATGAAACGCTCGCTTAGTTCTTTGTAATTAGAAATTGAACGAGGAGGAAGTCGGGTAAACCAAAATAAAGCCACATCTTCTAGGTAGATTGGGAACGCTTTGCACTTTACTTCATCGGGGGCAGCAGCGGCATTCATAAGCCACGAATACCGCATCAAGTGCTGTCCTGGATCAGTCCTTCCGTTATACTTGTCCATCTGTGGCAAGTTAAAGCGTCGGGGAAACTGGAAGTCTAGAATATCGTCAGTGAATGGGGTATGGCTTCGTTCGATGCCATAGTCTTCATTTGTATAATTCCGGCTCTCGGACATAATTCGGCGAACCATTGCCTGTACATCGGCACTAGTTAGGGGCTGCTCAGGTTCCCTGGCCCTAGTGTCCGAGTTCCTTCGGGGCTCCTGTTCTGGAGATGCCCTTCTTCTTCGAGCTGCCTCTACTCGATTCCTTTCCCTGTGTTCCCGGTCGATCTCGGGAAGAGGGGATTGGAGTCTTTGCCCCCGAGTTGGGCTATCGTTTCCCAATGCTCGTGCGATATCCTCGCGAGATCCCAAAGATCCAAACGTTAGCTGCTCCACGTTCTGAGGTCGTTCGAGTGGCCTTCGCTCACGGGGCCTCTCTTCCTCGGAAGATGAAGATTGATCTACGGGTGTGTGACGAACCGGTGACGGAGTTCTCTGCCGGCGGAGCTCATTGATCTCCCGACTCATGAGCCTCATATTTTCCTGCTTCATGAGATTAGTGCGCTCATGAACTCTCATAGCTTCCCTCGTGCTCTCAAGCATATCAAGCAAGCGCGAGAAATCTCCTTGAGTGATGGGAGCAGATGGATTGACCTGGTCTCCAACCCTGGCAGCTGGAATTGGAGCATTCGCGGGGACTCGAGTAGATGTTCCAGCTTCACCAAGCATCGGGTCGGATCGGAGGTAGGAAGTCGGGTCGGATCGGAGCTGGGGTGCCTGGTCGGATCGGTGTGCAGCGAGCAAGTCGGGTCGGTTCAGACTGGCGGAGTGCACTGCTTCAGAGTCTCCAACCCGGATCGGATCGGAACTTTCCCCTTGCTGTCGGTTCGGATTTCCTGCATTGATTCTCCCTGCTGCTGAACTCTGCCCCCTAGACCTTGTCACAACAGCATGTTGCTGATCTTCACCAGCTCCATTTCCTTGAACAGACTGGACTTCCTTGCCTTTTCCTCTGGCCATGAGTCTTTGACAATTACTTCAACGAATGTAAGAAAGTGGAGAAACTTATGGATTCACTTCTTTGAACTCAACGGTCCAAAAAGTAGAAAGAGACCCCGGAAAATAAAGAATTTAGATGAGGATTCTCAGTGAAAGCACCAAAATGTTAGACCCAAATATGGTTCTAACACCCAAATTGATTAGAAACAAGATAAAGTAAGGCAGAAATAAAAAGGGACACACAAGGTTTATAGTGGTTCGGCGAAGAAATGCCTACGTCCACTTAGTTTTCACTATATTATGTAATTCAGTTACAAATGCAGTGTAAGATTCGCTCACAACTCACTTTTATTCACTCAAAATGATAAAAACAGGAAATGAAAGATGGTTTGGATTTTCCGGGAGTAAAGGAATTCGGACGATGGAGGTACTTGGATTCTCGAAAGTGCTGAAAAAGATCCTTCTCTTTGTCTCTAGATGGGGTATTTATAGGTGTGAATTTGCCTGAGATTCAATCCGGGTCGGAACACGTGTCATCCATCGCACTCTCTTCGGGTTCGGATGGGCTATCAGGCGGACAACGCATCCATGAGATGGACGTTAGGGGTAGGAATTAGTCATATCCGGTCCGGTTCTCCAGGCGACTTTATAGGAGATTTTCCTGGATCAAGGGTGCGGGTCGGAGACGTGCAGGTTGGGGGCTCGGATCGGAATACCCGATCCGAACTGGAGTAGCTTGGACGTCTCTTCTTCTCTAATCATACTCCGCTCCGCTCCGAAGTCGTGGCAAGCAGACGGCTTTCCGATCCACCTGAGATTCATTGGCCTTCCGATCCGATCAGGTATGCTCTGCCAATTTATCCAGTAAGAGATATCCGATCCGAACAGAGAATTTTACCCGATCCGAACCGATACGCTGCTATCAATCTGAATTGTGGTGTTTCCTTCCGATCCGAACCAGAGTCGCATAACTTGAAATACTCTTCAACGGTTGGTTTCTTGACTTTGTGTTGCCTAGTTCACAAAGTAGGCGAACACCTAACCCGAGGTTAGACTGAGTTGTGGTGTAAAACTTCCCGGAACCAACCGACACATCCAATGACCACAAGAATACCTGTCTAATGTGGGTGGTTAGTGCATCAAGCCCAAAAAGACCCGAGATTAGAGTGAGTTGTGGTGTAAACCTGCCCGGAACCGACCGGCACATCCACTAACCAAAACAATATTTGTCTAATGTGGGTGGTTGGTGCTTTAATTAATTAATTAAGGCTCATGAATAAATCAAGATAGAAATGGTGAGGTTAAGTAACTAGGGAAACACTTAACCATAAAAACATGTTAACAAAGACAAGAAGGGTGGGGTTAAGTAATCGAGAAAATACTTAGTCAATTCAACATGTTAACTAGACAAGATTGATTGGGGTCAAGTTAATTTGAACACTTAACCAACTTAACATGTTAACAAGGCAAGATTTGTGGTGGAGATAAGTAACTAAGGGAACACTTAACCATAATAACATGTTAACTAGACAAGTGGGTATGGTTAAGTAAGTGTTTAACATGCTAACTTGACTAGATGGTGAGGTTAAGTAAATTTAGAACACTTAACCGTCATAACATGTTAACTAGGAAAGTGGGTGAGGTTAAGTAGTTAACTAGGAAAGTGGGTAAGGTTAAGTAAAATTAGAACACTTAACTGTCATAACATGTTAATTAGGCAAGTGGGTGAGGTTAAGTTAATAGGACACGCTTAACAAATATATATATATATATATATATATATATATATATATATATATATATATATATAACATGATGTGTGATAGGGTTAAGTAACACAAGAGGAACACTTAACCAAAATATATATACATATAACATGATATGTGATAGGGGTTAAGTAACACAAGTGGAACAATTAAACAACATATATATATATATATATGTATATATATATATAACATGATGCGTGGGCAGGTTAAGTTAACTTGAATGAATGGATAATACATAACCAAGAATATATATCAACTTGAACCAGTGGGAGGGGTAAGTACATATTTGATTGGTGGTTAATATTAGTACATATAGGCCCACAAACTTAACCATTAAATAGACATGCTTGAATCAGTGGGAGGGTTAAGTACATCACGTGTAGGAAGGTAATATTGTATATGTTTAGGCCCACAAACTTAACCAGTAGGAAACCCTAGTACCGTGGACCCATTTCTGCAGTAACCCGCATAGATGTATCATGGTACCCTGAGCTAGGCAGGGTGGGGCAAGATTACTGGGCTGATTATAAGCGGTCAAAAAAAATAGCAGCAGGGGGTACGTCAGTGTTAGTTCCGATGGTTTATGGGCATGCATACTCCGGAGTGGAAAAAGCAGGCACTAGGTACCAGTAGTTATACACTGTGCATCTTGAATCGTGTCGGGTCTCTATCATAAGGCTTGATACACCTTTCGTGGGGCAATCACAGAGTGTCTACACGCAAGAGAGGGCCGACTGACACAGACACATGGAAAATTAATACAATGTAGATAGCATAATCCCTAGTTGGACCTAGGTCGCGTAAACCCTGAATCCGAGAAGTGTTCAATAGGTAGCATAAACCCCAGTGGCCCTGGGTAGGGTAAACCCTGGTTGAATCTAGGAAACGCTTGATAGTAAACCCTAGATTAGATCTAGGTAATAAATGGAATCCCCATAATAGATGTACACCTGAAGGCAACCGTAAATACGAGGATTGGGATCACGTTATCATATGATCATAGATTACTAGTTTGGACACTAGTAGGTAGTGTAGGGATATAGAAATCAGTATAATAGGGTAGTTGCGAAGCAGAGAAGGAGTAGAAGCGCATTCAGCTTATTGGTACATTCAGTTTATCTTGCCATATCCTATGCCTACCCCCATGTTATCTTTTTTACTATGGTTTAGTCTTATATTTTGTTTATTCATGTCATGACCCTTTTCCTCGTTTAAATACTAAGAATCACAGGACTTACCAGACTGTATGTCTGACCTAGTTTGCTTTCGCCTCTTTTCTTCCGTCCCCCCCCCCAGGTAGTCAGGGAGGGAAAAGCTCAGCTCATTTTGGGGCCGTTACTCTTTACAAGCTTGAAGATTCTTTGGCGCATTGCTTTGAACTCCATTTTCTACTGCTATGGCTGCCTCATGCTTTATTGGGGAATATTATAGCAGTTTGTGCTTCTTATAAATTGAACAAGACGGATACTTTCTTGTAATAAGTATTGGTGTTGTAAAATTATATTTGTACAAGCTATTTTAATCAATAAAGGTTATTTATTTTTCGCTTCTTTATTTGTTTGTCTTGTAATTTTTCTGCATCTTGTACTAAAAAAATGCTCCACCGAAGTTAAGGCATTCCCTTTGTGAGTGACCTTAACGGAGGTGGGGTGTTTCACTTGGTATCAGAGCTGAAGGTTACCGGAACAGATAAAAAGATTTGAAAATAAATTATTTTCAAACGGTTTTAAAAGAAGCATTTTCAAAAAAAAGTTTTGTTTTAAAGGCATATTCCCCAAAGCCATATGCACATTCTTTTGATCCTCCATTTGAATCCTTGTTTCCTTCTTTCCTGTGTCTCTGGGGCTCCTATCTTCCTGGGAGGTAACCTCATCGCAACATGGTTCTGTAGGCTTGAAGAGACTACGACACTTGTCAAAGGGCAAATAAGTGCCCAACTTCCATTATAGCCACAGTAGTATCACCTGCAGCTAATTTTCCTTCGAGCTTTGTAGGATTCTCTGTGCGATGGAGGCATCTTTTGAGAGACATGTCAACAAGTTACACAAGGATGGCAAAGTTGAGAATGAATGGGTTTGGCCAAGGAGCACAACACAAGGATGAAGAACCATGGATATGGACTTGGTTCACAAAGGAGGGGAGGAAAGAATAGTAAAACCTAAAACAAGAGGAAGTATCCTTATTTTGGTTTAACGGGTCGTATAATTAAGGGCAAGGGCAAAGAACAAGGGACAGGATTTTTCGGAAGGCAAGTGCATGCTCTCACCGCCAGCATATCTGAGAGAGAGGCAGTAATTTTTCGATTGAAAGAGTTTTTCCTTTTTCATTATCCTATTAGTGCTCCTTCCGATTTTAGCGCTTCACATCCGTATATATCTGCTTCCATAGTTGAGTCTCTGCAGCCTAGATATTGTGTAGTAGAGGATCCCATTATAGTCTCAAATCCAATTGCTGGTTCGGCCCATTTATCTTTGACTTGTGAGGATTTGAGAATAGCTATATTTATTCTTATGTTTTTGGGCTATGGGTTGATTTTGGGCATTGATTGGTTAGCTAGTAATTATGAAGGGTAGTTAGACTTTCGACTTGCCTCGAGAATACACTTGAAGATTTCGTACGATCCTAAGGGATCAGTATGTCTTAGCTACCTAGAATCACTTTACTTATCTATCGACGATTTTCGATCCGTTGGGGTAGTCCGTGAGTACGCAAGATGTTTTGATTAGGGTAGGGGTTTTCCCCTTAAAATTCAAGACAGACTTCCGCAGGTATCTAGATGACACTGCAAAGCCAGTTATGCGAACAACGATAATTCTGGAGCAAGATTGGTGAGGATAGCCAGAGTCGGTAAAATGCTCAATTGTTTGGTCGTTTTGTTAGTATCATCTCACATAGATCATCCAAATTCGAAGTAGGTATTCCTTGGGTGCTTGTCTGATATTGGTTTAGGCCTTTGGGGCTTGTACTTGAGGGATTTTGAGTTTGACTAGGATGGTTTGCGTGAGAAATAAATGGTTGTGGCAGATGCCCTATGTAACACCCCACTCCCGCTATGATCACTCACAATGGGAATGCCATAACATCGGTGGAGTATTTTAGTGAATATAGAACAGAAAAATTACAACTAGACAGATATAAATAGTACTTGAAATTTTAAAACATCATTTCATAACAGCGGAAGTAAAACATGTCTGGTTACATCATAAACTCACAATAAAAGTCAAGTACAATATCCATCAAGATAAAGAAGTACATAATCCCACTCTCATACAATAGCCAAAACAAAAGGAAAGATAACTGGATAACTGGAGCTTTACATCTACCCAAGCTCCTAAAGACTGGAACAGCAATCCGATCAAGCTCCACTACTGCTAGGATCCACCACAGGACCTGAGGGTTGGGAAAAAGATAAAGACAACGGGGTCAGACATAAGTCTGAGTGAGTCCTATAACTTTAACAATACAATCGTTAAAGTAACCAGAGAAGACATAACTTGATATACGGTAACATATAGGGATGAACGGCTATACTAAGCAGTTAACTAAACTAAGATAAAGGATAAAGACGCATCTACCCTTCCTAAGGTAAATTACTAAACTGCACCACACCAGTCGTTCCTAACTTAAAGGTTGATCCCACCCAAGGACTTATAAAATTTACTAATTAGTACCTGCGTACCCCTAGGTGACCAAGTAGGCGCCACGGGGCCCTACAATCCACTAGGTGTACACACTACTTCCCATTCGATCGGCTCCCTAACGTAGATACCCGTGCTGGCCCCACCGTGGGATGTATCATTCCCCAATGTGGCAACCTGATGAAACTAAAGGTGCACGGCTTATATCTACTCGATGCAACAACGGCTTACCTACCAGCCCGGGCCCACTCACGCATATGAAGCCCGTTGGACTTGCGTTGCCACCGCTAACCCGTTTGCCTCTTACAGTCAAGCCCAGTATGCGTGTCCCGTCCTCGACATGGGTCGAGCCCACAAAGATACGTATGGGTTACTGGTTGAAATGGGCCTCCACAAGCTACCCACCTAAGCTTGTCCCTTTTTCTAGTATATCCCACTTAACCCTTTAATCATGTTTTAATTACATGTCCTATTTTGGTTAAGTATTCTAATCGTATTTTCTATTGCCACCCAAGGCAACCACTAGATTTTCTCATGCCACCCGAGGCACCCACTTAACCCCTCATGTCCCTCTACATGCTAATGTGGTTAAGTGTTTCTTAATTAATTAATTAAGAACGTAACCTTTGTAAAGACCTCTCACATTAGACTGTCTTTTATGACCGCTGGTTAAGCCGGTTGGGTCCGGGCAGCCTTATGTCATAACAGAGTCTAACCTCGTGTCTTTACATTAATTACGTATTTAGTTTGTGCCTAAGACCTCTCACATTGGGCTAACATTTGTAGCAACTGGTTAAGCCGGTTGGGTCCGGGCAGTTTTACGCTACAACTGAGTCCAACCTCGTGTCTTAGTCAATTAATTACACCTAATTAATCACCCTCATAATTTTATATTAATTATCCCTAATTAATCAAGTTTTCTTAACATGGGTAGACCTAACTTAATAGGTAAATTCCCATGGGGTAGACCTAACTCAATAGGTAAATTCCCAACACATAGTATGGGTACACCTAACCAAATAGGCAAATTCCCATACTATGTTTATTTATTTTGTGTTATGCATAATTATATTAATTTCACACAATCTTATTAACTTATGCATTTAATTACCCCATCGTTCCCACGTAATTTCGTTCATGATATAACACATATAAAAGGTGTCAACTTGCATATGAATGAACATGTTTCAAAGGTGCCATCTTGCATATTAACAAACACATAACTTGCATATGAACTTGCATAACATGTCACATAACTTGCATATAATATGTCACATAACTTACATATTCATTTTGCATAACAAACTTGCATATTAGCTTATAGACTTGCATAATGTGTCATCATGAACTTGCATATTAATAAACATGTAACTTGCATATTTACATACATGTAACTCGCATATTAACAAACATGTAACTTGCATATAAAGAAACATGTAACTTGCATATTTACATACATGTAACTTGCATATTAACAAACATGTAACTTGCATATTAACAAACATGTAACTTGCATAGCATATTACCATGAACTTGCATAACATGCATATGATTACATAGCCCACAACTTGCATATTTAGCATCATGCAAACATAACATACATCATATTAAACTTGCATAAGCTTACATACTCAACATGCATAAACATAAGATTAATGCTAACATCATATCATATGATTCAAAGCTCATTAACCCACATACAAAACCATAAATCTCATCACATCTCATCTAATTAGTTTACCAAAAGATCATCAAAGTGATAGAAACTCACAACTAGCAACTTTGAACACCAAATGAAGAAGATTAAGATGCTAAGAAGGGATTAGAAGTTGATTAGAGAGTGATTAGTATGCAACCCTCTTCATAAAATTAGTGGAGGCCATGAGAGCTAGCATTTTGCCATAGTTTAGTCACTAGGTTTAATTATGAATGAATTAGGGTAGGTTAGGGTCTTATTTATAGATTAGGCAAGTGTTTTAGGCCATAGGATTAACCCTAGATTCAATCCAAGCCATCAAAGCATGTCTTGGGGAAGAAGTCAAGTGTAGGAACCATCTAGGGCCTTTAGATTAAAGATGGACCATGAGAACCATTCAAATGCAAAATCTGCACTTGAGCGAATCGGCCCACGGGTTGACAGCCAAACACCCTGGATTAACCCCTAGTCGACCCAGCAGGCTCGGGTCGACTTCAAAAATCGGCCGGTTCGGTTATTCCCCTCTCCCAATTCGCTGTTTTGAGCATTTTTGCATATTTATTTATTAAATTTTCAATTATATATATATATATATATATATATATATATATCTACACAACCCATTTCACTTAATTAAGTATACTTTAATTTGGGAATTTTCGTGAAACTTCGCGAGGCCATATCTTGGTCATACGGACTCCGATTTTCGAAAACTCGGACTCTATTTCGCGTATTTTTCCGAGACGAACACAATGGCATAGCCCGTTTCCCTTGATTCCCATTTTAGAATTAAATTCTGCCTCGATTTATGTTATTACAGGTTATTGAAAATACGGGTTGTTACATTCTCCCCTCCTTAAAGGATTTCGTCCCCGAAATCTTCAAGTTAGGAAGAACGTATCCTACCATCCAATCATCCATCTACTCAAAGCATCATCCACGAGCAATCATTGTCCTTACAAGATTCTAAATGCTGGATGGATATATGCAAAAGTGTGTGTATATGTACTTACCTAATGCGAAAATCAGGCGGTTACTGATACAGTAAACCTCCTTAATGCAAACCATGATAGTGCCATGCATCCAATATGTATGCGAAACCCTATTGACACATACAAATTTCTACATGCGTGCACAACCATACACAAAAATGCATCATCCATATGATAACACAGCCATGATACATCCATCAATCTAACTACCACATCCATTTATGCAATATGCAACATGAAGTGACTGAGCCGATCTAGTGCCTAATGTGTGTGTATATGCATCCACGAGCAACCACTAGCAAACAATTGCATCCATATGCATCCATCAACCATAACATGTTTCAAACACATGTTTCAACCATAGGTTTTACCCTATCTAAAGGTCATAGGTATTAGCGAGAGGATATACTAAAGATAAGATAAGTACTAGACAAGCAATAAAGGAGAAGTTAAAAGACATACTCTCAAAAAGAAATGGATACAAAGAACGCATCTTTGCTTCCGTCTCCCAAGTAGCATTGCTTTCGTCATCTCCCCATTGCACTTTAACTAGCTGAACTTCTCTGTTCCTCAACTTCCTAGTTTCTGACCCAAGGATGCGAGTAGGAGCTCGTCGAATCGTCGCATCACGCTCTACCTCTACATCTCTAAGCAAGCTCGGCTCTACCACCTCCGCGGTCTCATGTAAGCACTTCCTCAAATGTGATACATGGAATACATCATGAACACCACTAAGTCTGTCGGGCAACTCCACCCTATATGCCATCCGTCCAATCCTTTCCTTAATAGGAAACGGCCCAACAAATCTCGGTGCTAACTTCCCTACGGACCCAAAGCGAACAACATTTCTCAATGGAGATACTTTGACAAAAACCATGTCCCCAACCTCAAACTCAAGATCCGTCCTTCTCCGATCCGCATAAGATTTCTGTCTATCTTGCGCTGCTTTCATCCTTTTTCGAATTAAATCAATCTTCTCTGAAGTCTCTCTAACCATATCCGGCCCAAGCAAGATCTTATCCGTAGATTCCCACCAACATGTAGGAGATCGACAAGGCCTTCCATAAAGAGCTTCGAAAGGAGCCATACCAATACTGGACTGAAAGCTGTTATTATATGCGAACTCCACCAAAGGAAGATGTTCTTCCCATGTACCTCCAAAATCCAAGATACAAAGCCTCAAAAGATCTTCTAAGATACGGTTCACCCTCTCGGTCTGACCGTCCGTCTGAGGATGATATGCGGTGCTCAAACACAACTGAGTCCCTACCGCCTCTTGCAAACTTCTCCAAAACTCACTAGTGAAAATAGGATCTCGATCACTCACAATGCTGGATGGTACGCCATGCAATCTAACAATCTCTCTAACATAGACTGAAGCAAGCCATGGAGCGGTCCTCTTACTCTTTACGGGTATAAAATGGGCACTCTTGGTAAGTCTGTCTACCACAACCCAAATTCCCGTATTGCCCTTCCTCGATCTCGGTAACCCGTCGATGAAATCCATCGAGACACTATCCCACTTCCACTGTGGAACTTCCAATGGGTGTAGCAACCCACCGGGTTTCCTTTGCTCCACTTTAACTTGTTGGCACACTAAGCATCTAGCCACATACTCGGCCACATCTTTCTTCATACCGGCCCAGAAGAAAACTCTCTTCATGTCTTGGTACATTTTGTCTCCACCGGGATGAATAGTCATTCTTGAACGATGTGCATCATCCAAAATAGCCTTCTTCAAACCCTCATCTTGCGGTACACAAAGTCTACCGTCTCTATGCAACCATCCCTTATCATCTATGGTGTATCTACCCAAATGGCTGGACGACTCCCCTCTTATAAGCTTCTCTACCAACACAACCAACTGTGGGTCGTCTCGCTGAGCCTCGCCAATCCGTCTCAAAAGAGTAGGTCTAACCTCCAAGGATGCCAACAAACCAGGTACAAAATCAACAGAAGGTCTGAAGTCAAACAAAGAAAGAAACTCCAAGCTTCGTCGTTCCACGAACAATGGACTCAAAGATAGCCTTTTTCTACTTAAGGCGTCTGCCACCACGTTACCCTTACCAGGGGTATACGCTATCTCGAAATCATAGGATGCTAAAAACTCCATCCACCTTTGCTGTCTTAAGTTTAAATCCTTCTGAGAGAATAAGTACTTCAATGATTTATGGTCGGTGAACAACTCGAATCTCTCACCAAGAAGATAATGGCGCCAAGACTTAAGTGCGAAAACAATCGCGGCCAACTCTAGATCATGGGTAGGGTAATTCTTCTCATGCACTCTCAATTGTCTCCCTCCATAGGCTATTACCCTTCCCTCCTGCATCAAGACTGCGCCTAATCCTGTTCCACAAGCATCGGTATAAACAACAAACGGCTTACTCCCATCTGGAAGCACTAAAACTGGAGCGGTGGTCAAAGCTCTCTTTAACCGTCGGAAAGCATCATCACAATCTACATCCCATGAGAAAACCAGATTCTTCTTCGTCAAGCGGGTTAATGGGGCTGATATCTTCGCGAAGTCTTTGATGAACTTCCTATAATATCCTGCCAACCCCAAGAAACTTCTTACCTCGGTAGCATTTCTAGGAACTTTCCAATCCTGGATAGATACTATCTTTGCGGGATCCACAGCTATCCCTTCCTTAGAGACCACATGCCCTAAGAATCGCACTTCTCTTCTCCAAAAATGGCATTTAGAGAATTTAGCTTTAAGACTATGCGCTCGAAGAGTCTCCAACACTTCCTTGAGATGTAAGGCATGCTCTTCTTCATTCTTGGAAAAGACCAAGATGTCATCCACAAAAACTACTACAAACTTATTCAGATACTCTCTGAACACTCTACTCATGAGATCAACAAAGTATGCGGGGGCGTTTGTCAACCCAAATGGCATCACTAGCCACTCATAAAAACCATCCGGAGTCCGGAAAGCAGTCTTCTCTATACTGTCCTCCGCCACTCTTAACTGATGAAACCCTGTAGCTAAGTCCATCTGCGAAAATACTGACGCGCCAACCAACTGATCAAAGAGATCATCTATCCTCGGTAATGGGTGTCTATTCTTCTTCGTGAGCTTATTAAGTTCCCTATAATCCACACAAAGTCTGAGGGACCCATCCGCCTTCGTGGCAAACACTACTGGAGCTCCCCACTCCGATATACTTCGCCTTATGAACCCCTTCTCAAGCAACTCCCCTACTTGCTTATGAAGTTCTCTTCTCTCACGAGGAGCCATGTGGCGTACTGGCAAAGACACTGGTTTGGCATTATCCACCAAATAAATTCGGAAATCTATCTCCCGCTTCGGAGGCAAACCCTTTACTTCTTCAAACACATCCGGATATTCCCGGACTACTCTGACAGAACACAAACTTTCGACCGAAGCATCGAGCGATTCAAGATAACTTAGCAAAACAGATTCCATGGGATTGCAAGAGATCTCGAGAGTGTTACCCAAGCGGGTCATGAGCCTGACAACTCTCCTTTCGCAATCAAGAACGGCACCATTACTGGATAACCAGTCCATGCCCAAGATCAACCCATAGCCCGTGAAGCCCAATACAAAAGCATCACATCTAAACTCAACGCTAAGTATAGAAATCTTCAAACCCAAACATATCATAGACAGATATATGGAGCCCCCAATTGGGTTTGAGACAACCAAGGGATCATCAACTAGACTGGTGTCTAAGTGCAGTGACTCAACTAACGATGATGAGATAAAAGAATGCGATGCGCCAGAGTCAAACAAAGTACGAACTGGATGATCAAACAGAAAAACCAGACTTTCAACGGAAATAGTTCTACCTCTCTGCTGAATCGGTGGAACTGAGAGAACCTGAACTTGCCCCCCTGACTGAGGTGGTGCTATAAGAGCTTGCACCTGGCCTCCTGAGGTAGACCCCGTCTTCTGCCCCTTCTTTGGGCAGTTTTTCACAAGATGCCCTGCTTCACCACAATGAAAGCAACCGGTCTTCTTCTTTTTGCGACAATCCTTACTGAGGTGTCCTGGTGTTCCACAATTGAAGCACTTCTTCTTCGTCTTCTTTTTGTCACCATTGCCTTTTCCGCCCTTGCCTTGTTGTTGCTGTTGCGGTTTCTTCTGATCCCCCTTTTTCTCTGGTGCCTTAGAATTCTTATCATCCTCATGCATAAGTGCCATGTAGACAAGCTTCTCAAAAGTGGCCCCCATAGGAATGTGAGTCATAGCTATTCCTTGCAATGGTTCGTTCAAGCCTCTAACGAACCTCAAAGCCTTCTTCTCCGGTGTATTCACCAACTCTATGCCAAACCTTGCTAATTGATTGAATTTGTTGACATATTCTTTCACCGTGAGATTCCCTTGCTTCAAATTCAAGAACTTCTCCATAAACAGATTCTCTTCCGCCCTTGAGAGAAACTTAGCCCCAAACCTTTGCTTAAAATCTGCCCAAGAGTCAACAGGGCGTTCTCCATTAGTGACCTCCCACCAGAATGAGGCCTCTCCCTTCATTAACCAAGCCGCCAACTTGACTTTCTTTCCCTCTTCCACTTCAAAGATATCTAGCAACTCTTCCACTTCCTTAAGCCAATCTCTAGCCTCTACGAAAGTCTCTGAACCAAGAAAAGGTTTTCCTCCTATAGCCTTGAACTCCTTGCAAACCTTAGCAAAATTATCCACTCTAGGCTGAGGAGGAGGAGCGGTTGTCTCTGGTGTAGTAGCATTGGCCGGACCCGCAGCCGCGGCCCTAGCCTCTTGCAACCTCCTATACCATAGTGGTATAACTAAACCCTCCGGGATGTTAAGATCTTCAGCCATGCTGAAACGAAAGAGGAAAGATTCAAAAAGGAGATTCCGAAAGATAAAGATATGGCTATTGGGGATTATGCTTTTCTTTTTCAAAAACTTTTTCTCTTAGAAGACATGCTTTTAAAAATACTTTCTTCGAAAATACTCTTAGAAAGTAGTTTTTCTCAAAAATTTTATCTGTTCTGGTAACCTTAAGCTCTGATACCACGTGTAACACCCCACTCCCGCTATGATCACTCACAATGGGAATGCCATAACATCGGTGGAGTATTTTAGTGAATATAGAACAGAAAAATTACAACTAGACAGATATAAATAGTACTTGAAATTTTAAAACATCATTTCATAACAGCGGAAGTAAAACATGTCTGGTTACATCATAAACTCACAATAAAAGTCAAGTACAATATCCATCAAGATAAAGAAGTACATAATCCCACTCTCATACAATAGCCAAAACAAAAGGAAAGATAACTGGATAACTGGAGCTTTACATCTACCCAAGCTCCTAAAGACTGGAACAGCAATCCGATCAAGCTCCACTACTGCTAGGATCCACCACAGGACCTGAGGGTTGGGAAAAAGATAAAGACAACGGGGTCAGACATAAGTCTGAGTGAGTCCTATAACTTTAACAATACAATCGTTAAAGTAACCAGAGAAGACATAACTTGATATACGGTAACATATAGGGATGAACGGCTATACTAAGCAGTTAACTAAACTAAGATAAAGGATAAAGACGCATCTACCCTTCCTAAGGTAAATTACTAAACTGCACCACACCAGTCGTTCCTAACTTAAAGGTTGATCCCACCCAAGGACTTATAAAATTTACTAATTAGTACCTGCGTACCCCTAGGTGACCAAGTAGGCGCCACGGGGCCCTACAATCCACTAGGTGTACACACTACTTCCCATTCGATCGGCTCCCTAACGTAGATACCCGTGCTGGCCCCACCGTGGGATGTATCATTCCCCAATGTGGCAACCTGATGAAACTAAAGGTGCACGGCTTATATCTACTCGATGCAACAACGGCTTACCTACCAGCCCGGGCCCACTCACGCATATGAAGCCCGTTGGACTTGCGTTGCCACCGCTAACCCGTTTGCCTCTTACAGTCAAGCCCAGTATGCGTGTCCCGTCCTCGACATGGGTCGAGCCCACAAAGATACGTATGGGTTACTGGTTGAAATGGGCCTCCACAAGCTACCCACCTAAGCTTGTCCCTTTTTCTAGTATATCCCACTTAACCCTTTAATCATGTTTTAATTACATGTTCTATTTTGGTTAAGTATTCTAATCGTATTTTCTATTGCCACCCAAGGCAACCACTAGATTTTCTCATGCCACCCGAGGCACCCACTTAACCCCTCATGTCCCTCTACATGCTAATGTGGTTAAGTGTTTCTTAATTAATTAATTAAGAACGTAACCTTTGTAAAGACCTCTCACATTAGACTGTCTTTTATGACCGCTGGTTAAGCCGGTTGGGTCCGGGCAGCCTTATGTCATAACAGAGTCTAACCTCGTGTCTTTACATTAATTACGTATTTAGTTTGTGCCTAAGACCTCTCACATTGGGCTAACATTTGTAGCAACTGGTTAAGCCGGTTGGGTCCGGGCAGTTTTACGCTACAACTGAGTCCAACCTCGTGTCTTAGTCAATTAATTACACCTAATTAATCACCCTCATAATTTTATATTAATTATCCCTAATTAATCAAGTTTTCTTAACATGGGTAGACCTAACTTAATAGGTAAATTCCCATGGGGTAGACCTAACTCAATAGGTAAATTCCCAACACATAGTATGGGTACACCTAACCAAATAGGCAAATTCCCATACTATGTTTATTTATTTTGTGTTATGCATAATTATATTAATTTCACACAATCTTATTAACTTATGCATTTAATTACCCCATCGTTCCCACGTAATTTCGTTCATGATATAACACATATAAAAGGTGTCAACTTGCATATGAATGAACATGTTTCAAAGGTGCCATCTTGCATATTAACAAACACATAACTTGCATATGAACTTGCATAACATGTCACATAACTTGCATATAATATGTCACATAACTTACATATTCATTTTGCATAACAAACTTGCATATTAGCTTATAGACTTGCATAATGTGTCATCATGAACTTGCATATTAATAAACATGTAACTTGCATATTTACATACATGTAACTCGCATATTAACAAACATGTAACTTGCATATAAAGAAACATGTAACTTGCATATTTACATACATGTAACTTGCATATTAACAAACATGTAACTTGCATATTAACAAACATGTAACTTGCATAGCATATTACCATGAACTTGCATAACATGCATATGATTACATAGCCCACAACTTGCATATTTAGCATCATGCAAACATAACATACATCATATTAAACTTGCATAAGCTTACATACTCAACATGCATAAACATAAGATTAATGCTAACATCATATCATATGATTCAAAGCTCATTAACCCACATACAAAACCATAAATCTCATCACATCTCATCTAATTAGTTTACCAAAAGATCATCAAAGTGATAGAAACTCACAACTAGCAACTTTGAACACCAAATGAAGAAGATTAAGATGCTAAGAAGGGATTAGAAGTTGATTAGAGAGTGATTAGTATGCAACCCTCTTCATAAAATTAGTGGAGGCCATGAGAGCTAGCATTTTGCCATAGTTTAGTCACTAGGTTTAATTATGAATGAATTAGGGTAGGTTAGGGTCTTATTTATAGATTAGGCAAGTGTTTTAGGCCATAGGATTAACCCTAGATTCAATCCAAGCCATCAAAGCATGTCTTGGGGAAGAAGTCAAGTGTAGGAACCATCTAGGGCCTTTAGATTAAAGATGGACCATGAGAACCATTCAAATGCAAAATCTGCACTTGAGCGAATCGGCCCACGGGTTGACAGCCAAACACCCTGGATTAACCCCTAGTCGACCCAGCAGGCTCGGGTCGACTTCAAAAATCGGCCGGTTCGGTTATTCCCCTCTCCCAATTCGCTGTTTTGAGCATTTTTGCATATTTATTTATTAAATTTTCAATTATATATATATATATATATATCAATATATATATATATATATATATATATATATATCTACACAACCCATTTCACTTAATTAAGTATACTTTAATTTGGGAATTTTCGTGAAACTTCGCGAGGCCATATCTTGGTCATACGGACTCCGATTTTCGAAAACTCGGACTCTATTTCGCGTATTTTTCCGAGACGAACACAATGGCATAGCCCGTTTCCCTTGATTCCCATTTTAGAATTAAATTCTGCCTCGATTTATGTTATTACAGGTTATTGAAAATACGGGTTGTTACACCCTAAGTAGAAAAAAATACTGACCTTAAGAGAGGTAATAAGCACATAGTAACCATTAGCTTTAGATCCTCAGACTTGTAGCATGATGGATAAGCTAAGTAGTGGAGAGACCTCTAATCATCTTAGGATATACACTTGATATCATGGTTAATATCTGTTTATCTTGGAAAGATAGTTTGACTACATTGGATACCCTCTAGCATGGTAAGTGATCGAGGGCCTATCTTTACTACTGGGCTTTGGAAATGGAGGTCAAGAAGCTTCGCAACCATGAAGTTAAATTAGATAAGGTACAGTGGAGTGAAGCTCAAGAAGATGCGACTTAGAAGACGGAAGACTAGATACGCGCATCATACCTCTTTCTTGAGGGTATATCCTTGATCTCTTTAGCTAGGAATTTTAGACATTCTTGTTTCCATCTTTTTAAGTATATTCTCTAGGTCCTATCTTCGTGATCCTTAGGTAGAAACCAATGGATATAAACATGTATTTGAAACATGTTATGATTGATGGTTGCTAGTGATTGCTAGCGGTTGCTCATGGATGCATATACAAACAGTAGGCACTAGATCGGCTCAGTCACTTTCATATTGCGTTTGCATATATGTATTTGTTTATGGATTGAACTTGATGTGTTTCATTTGAGTGAATGGTTGTGCACACATATAGAAATGATATGTATCATTAGGATTGCATACATATTGGATGCATGGCACTGACATAATTCGCATTAAGGAGGTCAACTGAATCAGTAGACCGCTTGATTTTGCATTAGATAAGGACATATACACACACTATGCATATAAACATGAAAGCATTAGAAATCATTTTAAGGACAATAAATGCCCGTGATTGAATGGTTGAGTAGATGGATGACTGAATGGTAGGACACATTCTTCCTAACTTGAAGATTTCGGGGACGAAATCCTTTAAGGGGGGAGACTGTAAACCCCGTAATTCTGTAACATTAAGTTTCACAAATTAAAGTATAAATAATTTTTAGAAGAAGAATTAAGGGAAACGGGTTATTCCATTCCGTTCGTCTCGAAATTCTGCTTGAGATAGAGTACGAGTTTGCGTAAATCGGACTCCATATGAAGAAGTTATGTCCTTCAGAAGTTTCAAGAATTTAAATAAATAAAAACAGATTCAAAATTCGAATTCAAAACACACACCCGGGCTGGGCGGGAAATTTCCCGCCTAGGACCCAGGTCGACCAGGGGGTCGACCTAGGGGTTGACCTGTGTACATAGGTCGACCAAGGGGTCGAAATCCCCCCTATAGGTCGACCTAGGGGTCGACCTGCCCTATTTTTTCAGATCTGAACTGCAACGATTTTGACCTATTATGGACGGACTGGATGGCTTCTAGGGCGATCTAACGGCTCTAAAACACTCTCTACACCTATAAAAGAATGCCTAGACCTAAGGTTTCTCCACACAAATTCTTTGAGGCGTCTAAATGTTTTTTCTCTCTATTCTAGCCTCCACCATTAAAATAAATCTTATTATCCATTAAAACAAGTTATAGTTCTTCTTCAAAATGGAGATTCAAATCAAGTTTAAGCTTCAAGTTGGACCACAGGCATTCCACTTCAAGCAACGTCACTCGAATCATAGCAAATCTCCTTTTCTAGACCGATCACTGTAAGTTCGGTTATTCCTTAGATTTGAACGTGTAATTGGAATTGTGAATGTAATCAATAAAAATATAAAACTATACCAATTTGCAAGTAAATTATCTTTGATTCATGCTTATGTCAAATCTAACGTTATCTATGCCTTTGGATCTGATTCTCGATTGTGGCCTAGAACTTATTGTGGCTAATTGCCAATGACTATGATTATGGGGCTTTTGCCTAAGACTATGACTATGAAACTGTTGCCCATGAAACTATCACTTATGACTATGATTCATGACAAAAAGACTATTACATAAGACTGTGACTATAAGACTGTTGCCTATGACTATGACTATGATTCATAATTTTGGGACTATTGCATATGATTCATGACTATGAGACTATTACCAAGATTCATGACTACGAGACTATTGCCTATGACATTGATTAAGAAACTATTGTGATTAGTCGCCCATGACTATTGTGGTTAATTGCCTGTAACTATTGTAGTCAGTGACTTATGCCTATTCCCATTAACCATTAGGTTGTACTTCAACTGGCATTATGTTGGACCAAATCACCTATGCCTATTCCCTTAATTATGTTGGATCTCATTTTTTGGGGTGTAACTTGTCTAGTTTATTCCTGTTCACTGTTATGTACATCAAAACCATTGGAACCATTATTTTTGTATTTGGTTCATTCTTGCATGGCTATTCTTTTATATCAATTCTTTTGCTTATCCCCAATAACTTTTGATTAGTTCCATTTCATAAGTACATAGAAAACTTGTGAAATCATGTTATACGTACGATTATGATGCGGGGATTGGGCGTAGCTTAATTTAGTTAATTTGGCATAATAATTATGTTGGCATAATCTAAATTTGCTATAATAGTGAATGATTTACATGCATATTAGACTTGGGCATACATTGATAAATATAAATTGCCTCAAAGTGTGTAATTGGCGTGTAAACCAAGTTTTGGACATAACGGTAAACTAGAATATTAAATCTAGTTTTGACGTGAACCGTAAATTGGAATATTAATCTATATTGGGCATGAATTGTAAAAGGGGAATATTAAATCTAAATTGGTATAAACTGCAAGTTGGGTTAATTGATTGGTAAATCAAGTTTTGGGCATAGAATATAAGTATGTTAATTTGCATGACGGTCAAATATGATCTAGGCTGAATTGATTTACGGAAAATTTACATAAATAGTAAATATGAAAATTTAGTAAAAGACGAATATGCCTAACCCGAAGTTAGACTGAGTTATGGTGTAAAACTGCCCGGAACCGACTGACACATCTAGTGACCATAACAATACCTGTCTAATGTGGGTGGTTAGTGCATCAAGCCCAGAAAGACCCGAGGTTAGACTGAGTTGTAGTGTAAACATTCCCGGAACCGACCGGTACATCTAGTAACCACAACAATATCTGTCTAATGTGAGTGGTTGGTGCTTTAATTAATTAATTAAGGCTCATGAATAAATCAAGCTAGAAATGGTGAGGTTAAGTAACTTGGAAAACACTTAACGATAGTAACATCTTAACAAAGACAAGAAGGGTAGGGTTAAGTAATCGAGAAAACACTTAGCCAATTCAACATGTTAACTAGACAAGATTCATAGGGGTCAAGTTAATTTGGACACTTAACCAACTTAACATGTTAACAAGGCAAGATTTGTGGGTGGTTAAGTAACTAAGGGAACACTTAGCCATAATAACATGTTAACTAGACAAGTAGGTAGGGTTAAGTAAGTGTTTAACATGCTAACTAGACTAGATTGTGAGGTTAAGTAAATTTAGATCACTTAACCGTCATAAGACGTTAACTAGGCAAGTGGGTGAGGTTAAGTATAATTAGACCACTTAACCATCATAACATGTTAATTAGACAAGTGGGTGAGGTTAAGTTAATAGGACACGCTTAAACAATATATATATATATATATATATATATATATATATATATATATATATATATAGATAACATGATATGTGATAGGGGTTAAGTAACACAGGGGGAACACTTAACCTATATATATATATATATATATATATATATATATATATAACATGTTGTGTGGGCAGGTTAAGTTAACTTGAATGAATGGATAACACTTAACCAAGAATATATATAAACTTAAATCAGTGGGAGGGTTAAGTACATATCGGGTTGGTGGGTAATATTAGTACATATAGACCCACAAACTTAACTATTAAATAGACATGCTTGAATCGGTGGGAGGGTTAAGTACATCACGTATAGGTAGGTAATATTGTGTGTATATATATATATATATATATATATATATATATATATATATATATATATATATAGGTCCACCAACTTAACCGGTAGGAAACCCTAGTAACGGGGACCCATTTCAGCAGTAACCCACATAGATGTATCACGGTACCCTGAGCTAGGCAGGGTGGGGCACAATTACTGGGCTGATTATAAGCGGTCAAAAAAAAATAGTGGTAGGGGGTACGTCAGTGTAGGTTCCAACGGTTTACAGGTGTGCACGTACTCCGAAGTGGAAAAAGCAGGCACTATGTACCAGTAGTTATACATTGTGCATCTTGAATCGTGTCGGGACGCTATCATAAGGCTTGATACACCTTATGGTGGGGCCAGCACAGAGTATCCACACGCAAGAGACGACTGACTGACACAGTCACATGGAAAATTAATACAAAGTAGGTAGCACAATCCCTAGTTGGAACTAGGTCGCGTAAACCCTGAATCCGAGATGTGTGCAATACGTAGCATAAACCCCCGTGGCCTTGGGTAGCGTAAACCCTGGTTGAATCTAGGAAGCGCTCGATAGTAAACCCTAGATTAGATCTAGGTAATAAATGGAATCCCCATAATAGATGTACACCAGAAGGCAACCGCAAATACGGGGATTGGGATCACATTATCATATGATCATAGATTACTAGTTTGGACACTAGTAGGTAGTGTAGAGATATAGAAATCAGTATAACAGGGTAGTTGCGAAGAAGAGAAGGAGTAGAAGCGCATTCAGTTTATCGGTACATTCAGTTTATCTTGTTATATCCCATGCTTACCCCCATGTTATCTTGTTACTATGGTTTAGTCTTATATTTAGTTTATTCATGTCATGACACTTTTCCTCGTTTAAATACTAAGAATCACCGGACTTACCGGACTTTATGTCTGACCTAGTTTGCTTTCACCTCTTTTCTTCTACCCCCCCCCCCCAGGTAGTCAGGGAGGGGAAAGCTCAGCTCAATTTGGGGTCGTTACTCTTTCCAAGCTTGAAGATTCTTTGGCGCATTGCTTTGAACTCCATTTTCTACTACTATGGCTGGCTCATGCTTTATTGGGGAATATCATTGTCAGTTTGTGCTTCTTATATATTAAACAAGACAGATGCTTTCTTGTAATAAGTATTGGTGTTGTAAAACAATCTTTGTACAAGCTGTTTTAATCAATAAAGGTTATTTATTTTTCGCTGCTTTATTTGTCTATCTTGTAATTTTTCTGCATCTTGTACTAAAAAATGCTCCACCGAAGTTAAGGCATTCCCTTTGTGAGTGACCTTAATGGAGGTGGGATGTTTCACCAGAGCTTTTGCTGGACTGTTTAATGGCCGCATTACTCTGTATATCTTCCTTATCAGCAACTTTTCTCTTTCGATTAGCATATATCTCTTCTTGACGTGGGCAAATATTGGCTTTCTCATAGAATATCTCCCTGGTCAGTGGCGGTTTTCCAGCTAAGTTTTTACCAAACTCAGTATCTTTATCTACCACGTCAATTAGTGCCATTAAGACGGACTACTCGTGAAGGTATCTTACCTCCGTGACTGCTAAATTAAAGCATTCGAGGTATGACCTCAAAGTTTCATCAGGGCGTTGCTTAATGAAGAACAATTCAATTACGTTCTTGGACCTCTGAGCATGGAGTTAGAATTGATTTATAAACCTTTCGCTCAATTCTTTGATGCTGGAAATCGATCGCGGCGGTAGCAAGTAAACCACATTAACACTACATCCTCTAGGAAGATTAGGAATGCTTTGCATTTTACCGCGTCTGGAACGGCGGCGACATTCATATACGACGAATATCTCATCAAGTGCTGAACATGATCGATCCTGCCTACATAACAGTTCATAGTCGGCATATTAAATTGTCTCAGGAGTCATAAATCTAATATATCATCAACGAAAGGAGTATGACTTCGGTCTACACCCCAATCCTCGTTTCTTTGTCCTCGGCTGTCTTCCATGATTTGCCTCACCATCGCCTCAACATCAGCATTAGTCAAAGTGGACTGAGGGTCAACGCTTCATGCTCTGCGGGAGCCTCCAATATCTCTTCAGTCTATTGTCACTCAGTCCTGGACCTAATCAGGGCTTCCTTGCCCCTATGGCCATGGTCAGTCGCACGGCGAGGAATTGTAGTGGTTGATTCGGAGTAGGATTAACAGTGCTTTGACCCCTGGGTAACATTCGGGATCCCTCCATTGGTAACAAAGTTGGATTATTTAGATTACGATTGTCCGGTCCCAGATTAAGTGTCGTTTCTTTTCGAGCAGGGAGTGACCAAATCGAATCTTTTCAATGTTTGCAGGCCTTTCCAATGGTCGGCGTTGGGGTCTGGGAGGTTCCTCTGATGCAGATGAATAATCTGGAGTAAAGCGATGAGTTGGTGAAGGTGATCTCTGCCTTCGAAGTTCATTTATTTACCCACTCATTGCAATTATATTCTCCTTCATTAAGGAACTCTCGTGTCTTTGAGCCTCCAAAGCATCATTTGTCATTTCCAACATGTCAAGTACACGAGAAAATTCCCTTTCTGTTACTGGGGTAGAAGTAGGTAATTGGTCATTAACATTCACAGCTGGATTTAAAGCACTTGAGCCAGGCCAAGCAGAAGCATCCAAATAGGTGGAGCGGGTCACAATTTCCTTTCCAGGCTGGGGCCTGGTCACTTGTTGGAACTGGTTCGTGACCCCTTCTTGGGACCGGTTCGTGATCCCATCCTAGGACTGGGTCATGACACCCTCTTATGGTCGGGTCGCCCCCTGAGAGCCGTGAGCCGAGGAGACCACATCGGCCCGCTCCTGGATTCATTGGCTCGAGAGGCTCGTGAATCCTTAGATTTCTTTGCAGCCATAGTGTTCGGACTTTACTGAAGTCTTCAAAAACAAAACAGTGGGAATGCGGACTATATTCTTCGGACTTGAAAATCCAAACACTAGATTAACAATCTGATATGTTGAGATTTCATTTCTCAGTGTTAGACCAAAAAGTGGTTCTAACACCCAAATTATTTTGATTTCTAGAGAATTAAAACTAAAAATGAAATAAAATGCAACAAACACGCATGATTTATTGTGGTTCGGCGTTAACGAGCCTACATCCACTTTATATGATTCTAATTATACAATTGAATGCAAGTACAATCACAATCTTTTCTCAATCTCAATTTTACAACAGTGATTCACTTAGCAAATTAAAGATGTCACTGGTTAGAAATAGAAGAAGTATGATAATGGTAGAATAAGAACTCTCAATTGCTAAATAGATCACAAAAATGCTAAGTGTTGGGCTATTTATAGGCAATTTCTGCAGGCCATTTGTGAAGACACGTGGTATTCTTCCCGAAAATCTCGCAGTCTTTCGTGAGTGAGTGGAGAAATAGTCAATATGGTCGTTACTGACACATGCACTACACCAAAATAGCAAATTTGGCACATCAAGATATGAAGATTTGATACGGCTTAAAGCCGTATCAAATTTGATGGTGCTCATAGCCGTACCAAATCCATTTGGCGCATCGGTTGCGATCCGCATCATCCCTCTAAACTAAAATCTAGCCCTACATCTTGAAAATTTTGGATTAGTTCATTTGACAAGGCTTGGAGCCGTATCAAATCCACCCATATTTTTGGCCCCGCTGTTTTCTCATTTCTCACTATCCCGTGTCATTACAGCTTTGAGAATAAAAATGTCCGCTTTCCTCTTTTTGACTTCTGACTGAAAAACAAAATTAGGGTTTTGACCCAAATTGTGACTGCAACGTTGCTCTTCCGGTGATGCTGCTCTGCTCTTCTCCAACTTAGCTTCCGCGTGTTGAATCCAATTCATGTATACTTCACCTAAGTCCTCCTTCAATTTCCAAATTGTATCTTGTTTCTGAAAGACCACTATCGTAAATGGATGCATAAAAACGGTCTTGGTAATTTCAGATTTTCTCAGAGATCTGCTTCATAATTTCCTGTTCGCATTCTGTTGCATTCAATTTCTTGAGAGTCTACTACAATTATTCGTGATTACGAAAAAGGAGGTTTGATTTAGGATTATTTGTTGGGGATCTGGCTGTTGATGAAGACATTAGCAGGTAGTTTTGAAGAAAAATCATTTTCAATATTTATACTTCAAATTGCTTCATTATTTGAACTGATAAGTTTCTACTTTTACACACACATACTTTTAAACTTGTTATCAATTCCTCATCGAACGTTGAAATTAACTTCTTATTTAATACCCATCAGAGCCGGACCTGGAGTTTATAATGGCCTGTGCAAATTTTTAAATGATGTCTCTCGCTATTACCTTTACTAGTCCGTTTTTTTTTTGGCCTGTAGAAATAATATAATTATTTCTTAAACTGAAGTACAACACAGCTAATGCTTTGTGCCTCACTTACAGATAAACATTCGTAATTTTTCAAAAGCATAAAAGTTACCTCTTCTTCTTTGGCAAAGGTCAGGAAACTTTGTTTCTAAACAAAGAAAACATACATGTACAACAAAAACAAAACAAAACAAAAAACAAATGAAAAAAATACAAATGAAGTTGCATCACTCGTGAATTTTTTGCAAATAATGTTATGATTTAATTATATGTTACTATTCTAGTCAAAGATTCCAATTGATTGCATCACTCGCAAGGATGTCTTAATGACAATTGATTGCATCTTATCACGGTTACTTACAAGAATATTTTACTACCGAGTCCTATTGTTAATACTATTTATATTCCTAATGAAGAAATGTTAGTTTGGCCTTCTATTAAAGAATTTTATTTCATGTTCACTAGACAGAAATTGATGCAATTCATTCTGAAAAATAAGCAGACAAGCGCTGTATCAGTTTGCGAACAAAAGTCGCAAACTGGATCAGTTTACGACAGAAATCACAAACTGAGTCCAGTTTGCGACTTCTGTCGCAAACTGAGTCCATGTCAGTTAGTCTGTGGCAAAATGATGCTTGTTATTGTTGTCTTCTTGTTGTTGTTATGGAGACGGAACTAAACAAATGTTTGTAATTTTAATTCTTTTTCAGGATTTGGAACAAGCATGAGTTGCATGGGCTCGACAACTGCAGTTTTGTTATTTTTTTTAAGCAAGAATTGTGAACATTATGCTTTGTATATATTGTGTTATGTGGTTTGTATTAACTGAAATTATGGTTTATATATTAATCTAATTACGTTTTGTGTATCTTCTTTATATACTGTTATATGGGTGCAGCGTATCTTCTTTATTGCGCATATATATATATATATATATATATATATATATATATATATATGTGTGTGTGTGTGTGTGTGTGTCTATATATATATATATATATATATATATATATCAATGGGTATAATGTTTCTGTATATTGCATATATGATATACCGATTTTGATACGGTTAAAAGCCGTATCTAATTCGTTGATAGCATTGTAAAAATGAGGCATTAAATACAGTTTAAAGCCGTATCAATCTATCAAATTGATACGGCTTTAAACCGTATCAATCTATGAAGTTGACAGTGTCAACATATTAATTTGATACGGCCTAAAGCCCTATCAAAATACCAATTTGATACGGCTTAAAACCGTATCAAAATACCAATTTGATACGGTTTTAAGCCGTATCAAAGCAACAGAGACGCCATTTTTTGATACGGCTTAAAACCGTATCAAATCCATTTTGATACGGCCATGAGCACTGCCAAATTGGCATTTTTGGTGTAGTGATGTCACTAGATCCTTGGTTTTCGGTTCGTGGTTTGATGGGAATTGTCCAAGTCATGGCCATCTTTACTTGAGGCAGGGTCGGGTCGTGACTGATATGCATGACCCGGGTCGTGGGGTACAGGCATGAGTGGGTCACGAGCTGAGTCACGAACCGTGATCAAGAGGAGGTCACGAACCGAATTTGAGCATCACGAGCCAGTGAGCATTTGTCTCGAGCTTGGATGTGTAACCCTTCATCTGTCTAATCGTGAATACTTGTATTCTTGGTAGCTTGGTCAAAAAACTAGCCAATAAATACATGAAAGTCTAGATAATTACAACACTCATCAATGGCCTTAGCTCTAATTTATGGCCTTCTCAGATCCTGTCCTTAGGTTGATTATACAATTTTATTTTTAAAAATATCTTTTCAGTAATATTTAATTTAGAGCTCTACCTCGAGCAAAAGGAACACAGAGGGTAAATATTTGAGCATGAGAGAATAACTAGCTTTAGAGTGTCAATTATAGTGGAGCTTAGGTATTTCAGGCCATAAGATTAGCAGATTTAATCATGTTGAGCCTGGTCTTAGACCAAATATAAACCACCTGACTAAACAAATGAATGTCTCAAATTTCACAAAATATAGTTTTTAAGATTATCAGCTCGTACGTGGATGAAATATCATCCATGGTACTTTACGGGTCGACTTGACCCGTTTGCTGGTCATCCTATTGGTAGACCTAGGGTAGGTATGGTCGACATTGGCCGATCTACGTTTTTTTTTTAGTTCTCAATATTAATGAATTCGTATTCTTTCTATAACTCTCTTATACGAACCCTGATTTTTGACAAGTTATATTCGCAGATTGCTCAAAAAATTGCCATGAACCCAATGGTTCAATTCTAGTAGTTAAAATCTAACATTTCACAAACATATTTTATTACTTAATTAATTCTTTAATTAGCTACCAATACTTAAATTTTTGGTACTTGCATGCATCATTATTATGTTTCTTTATGTTTTCTTTAATTTATCTACTAACATCAAATCACCTTTTTAAATTGTAAATTATAAACTTATATATATATATATATATATATATATATATATATATATATATATATACGCGTGTGTGTGTGTGTATAAACACACATGCACAATTACCTTTTTCTTGAAAATATTGTCAATATATAAAATTTGGAAACCTTAATTTGCACATTTATAAATATATTTGTTTATAACAAAATTCAAGATTGCCTTTCTTGCCATAAATTAAAAATGAAATTCAGTGATTAAACCTCTAAATGAATATATAAAATAAATTAAATATTCACAGAACAAACTGATAAAATTCCTTATTGTTACATGCCTTGCTTCGATTAATTCTCGACTAATCTCCGTCTAGGCGATTAATCCCTAATCTATGCTACCAAGCACCCGTCTAGCAATTTTTATAACTTTGATATTAAGTAAACTTATGATTGAATAGCATAATAAATGCCCTGACCTTGGTCCGACCACGGTTAACCTTGAAACTATGCGGTTCCAAAACCAAATAATCTTGCATGTGCCTGAACCCAACGTTCAGCCATATAACCTTGAATAACCCCTTTAAACCCAAGCCTAAAAAACCGCACTTTCAAAAGATTGATTAATACTCAATAAGTTCTTACGCTTCTTATCCTCATTATTTTATTATCTGATTGTATTTGTAAATAATACGGTTGATACTGTTATGGTTACTGTTACTAATACTACTCTTTTGTTTTGTTTTTTCATAAATAATATCATGTTAAAATTACTCTTTTTATTTTGTTTTTACATTTCTTAATAATGTTGTTTAATTATAAACAATATCATGTTAATAATACACTACTACCACCGTATATTTGAGAATTAAATTCAGAACATTTGTGCATAATTTCGTGTCTAAATCCAGAACATCGTCAGTGTAGGAGTTGGGAAATTTTATCCTAATCCGTATGTGTTCGAATTAGAGACAAACTGTACACATGCATTAACCTAGAGTAGTACGTACTGACTCGGGCTATGCTTTCCCACTGCATTACCATTCCTAATTCAATGCATATTCCATACAAACTTTCTCGTTATTTACCTTTTAAGTTTCAAATGCTCCCTACATCTTCAGCTTCAACGAGAACTCACCTAATGGCTAAGTAAATAATTAAGAAGCACAGAGAAAACTATAATAGCACCCTTTTACAAGCTTGATTCAGACAGAATTTATAAATTTGTTTATTCCAAAATATATATCAAAGTGTATATATATATATAAGCTACCTATCGATCTATGGATAAAATTTATCCAAAATGACCACCATTGACATTCCTAATTCTTTATTTGCCATATTCTTTATAAAAATTAAGTCAAAAACATTGCCATTTTCGGGATCTGGTTGATGAATCTGGTAAAATAGCTTCTCCTTCTTACTACGGTACTGGTGTAGTATTATGTTACACTGCTTTTGCCACCATGTGAAAGTACCTGTGATTTCATATAAGCCAGCATTTTTATGTTTGGAACGTGGTTTCAGTTCAACATGAACGGCTTGAGGTCTTTGATCCAATCTTTTACATGTGTACCAAGGATCTTCTGTATCTTGCCTTTGAAAAATATTCCAGGTTTTGCTTATTCCCAGACGCTAACAAAATGAAACACAACAAATGTTACAATTGTCATCATCACCCTAAAAGATTTGTACTAATACATGGAAAACATGGTAATCCTTATATTTTCTAAAACAGTTGATGCCTACCTGTTGTCTAATAGTTATTACTATTACTCCAACGGCATTTCTGACATAAACTTCATCGTCCGATGCTTCTTCAACATAGAACAGTACATCGCCTTTATAATACGCTTTGTATGTATTATTGACTGCTGGATGCCGATGCACATTGATAGTGTATCCATTCGTTTCTGCGGTTACATGTTACATTGATAGTGCATTTTTTTCCCTTAACATTTTTTTGCGCAATGAAGAAAAATATACGTATTAAGAAATAATTTTGTTTGCAGGTGTAGCTTACTGAAGGAAAAAATGTGCCATTAGGGGCATGTAACCGGATCAAACTCAAATCCACTATCATTTTGTTTTCATTTTCTACACTGGGTTTATTTTAGTTTAATGCGGTTTTAAGCATCTCTGTGATTAAAAAAATTAGAATTTTCCTTTATTTAAGAGTTATTAACACTAAGTTTGTCTGAATGAGGAATCACGTAACAGTTTGAATCATAAAGTAACACATTTGGAACGTAATACTTAATAGACTGAAATAGTAAATGCATACCACGAAGAGCAAGGAAGGCTAATAGAAGTCCAAGGAAAAGTATCTTTGTAAAACCCATTATAAATCTGCTAGGATTGTTTTAGCGATTTTTATTTATGTTCAATCCGACGCAACTGAGACTAATATAGAACACAAAATATTTATTTCTCTATTTTTTTTCTTTCTTTATTAATCTCATCATGTGTACAGCTACCATACAAATAATGTACTCATTAAACACTAGTATGCATTTGAATAAGTTTTTTTTTTTTGATCTGGTTAAAAATCTTATCCGTTCTATTGATAATCCATGATACAATATGTATCTTAGATCTATTTCTCTGCGATAAAATGACATACTACAGCTATTTATTTCCAAGGTTCGAAAGACAATGGTTGTAATGCAGGGTTTTAACAAGTGGTTTTTCCGGCATTAGCAATAAACGTATTTTTATCAATTCTTTTGTTTTTGCTAGTTGTAACCGACATTTAAAACAGCTTACTAATTTTGTTTGTTCTGTATTTATTTACAACTTATTAGCATTAATTTTTCTTGAATATGTTTACAATTTTTTAATACACAATAACTGATAACTAGTAGTTTATATAAAGTAAATAATTCTTAATGGTTAATCAGTTATGAATGATAATTTATAGTTAATAGTCTATAAATTATGGCGTATATGCCTAATAGTTTATAATCTACAATGATGCTTGATTATAGATAAATAATTTATAACGTACAATTATTTTAACAATTAATATTATAGTATAATAATTGATTGTCAAAAAGATAAAAAGATTAATATTTTATAACAGTAACATATAAATAATAATATATCATTGTTTAATAGTTTTTTTACTTAATTATTTATTATGATTGCTAATTCAATAATTAAAACTATTTTCAATAATTAAATGTATAAAAAATAATATTAACTAATGACTAGTTATAAATAGTTACACGCAATAATTTCAAATTTATATATATATTTTTTTTTTCAATCACTGCTAGAAAGGCTTGAAATAGAAACATATATGGCTAGCGAGGGTAAAATAACGGGTATCGCTAGCCGTCAACTACCTCAATAAACCCGCAAACTCAAGACAGAATTTTCACCTTCCCACTTGGCCATTTATCTTTCCCGCCGACATTTTAGAAAAACTAAACCATGAACCGACGCCGCCGCACTCCAGTGCCCCGTCTGTCGTCGCTGCTTCCGACCGTCACTTTCTTGTTGCTCTCTGATCCGTTACTGCTTCTCCTCTTATAGGTTTAGGTATAATTTTTATAAATATTTGTTACATTGGTTAGGTTGAATTTTAGGTATAATTTTAAATAATTTTTTTATAAAAGATTATACTGTTGAAATTTTTATAAACACAACTAGTAATTAATAATCTAGAATTAATTATTTATTAAAATTAGTGGTTAATAATTTTATCATGTAAATTTACTCAATTATTGTTATTAATTTTTAAAACTAATATATAAATAATAATCGATAAGGAAAAAATGCATATGGTGCTAAAGCTTAAATTTTAGAGGATGTTATGCAAATTTTAGTCATTGCTAAAACTTTACCTTATACTAAACCAAAATTTCCCAAAACACACATTTCCTAGATCTGAAGGTCATCAATTCATCATTCTCTTTTATTGCAACTCAGCCAACACATCAACCTCTCATCCATCGGTATCTAACATAGCCGATTGTAACCCCTCATTTATACAATGTCGATACTTCTTTAAGGATAGGGAAGCTCTGATTCCTCATCATCCCTTATAGGGATGTAAATTTTGTTCGAATATCCGATGTTCATTTGTGTCCATGATCGAAATATGTCCGTCCGAGTCTGTTCGATTTTTATTTAGGACAGAAATTAGGACAACAAAATTTATACGAGAAAAAAATCATGTCTGGTCCGTGTTCGTACTCGTTGATCGAATTGGTCTGAGTTCCACTTAATTCGATATATAGTTGAAAGAAATTCTAGTAAAATATGTAAAATTTGATATAAGTAACAAGATTCGAAATTCCGGTTTCAGGTTCCGTTCCGATCACATAAAAAAAATTAGATATCCAGTCCCGTTTCGGAAAATACGGAAATTCTAGTTTAATTCAGGTATGGTTTTTATAAATACACAAATTAATATGTATTACTAACCAAGATTTAGAATTCCTCTTTTTGTTTTGCACTTTGATCATTAATTTTTTTAATTAGTAGCCCGTAATCCTTACTCAATGATGATAGCCCAAAGCTTTATTAATAATAATAGCCCATAATGCCTTGCCTAACAATGAGAAACCAAAGCTTTATTACTAATACACCCATTTGATTAGCAGCCATAATATATAGCATTCTTAATCTATCGTCATTTCAGCCCTTTTAACATACATCATCTTCAGCCCTTTCAGCTCGTTTAAAGTAAAACAATAGATGTAATTTTTGACCGTACGAATGCTCAAGAAGAAGCTACTCTCTTTCCATGGAATTCCAGATGTTGTTGTCTTTCTCCTTCAAAAAGCCGCTCTCTTTCTCCTTCCAGCTATGCTCCATCTCCCCATTTCTCCTCTCTTCTCAAGGATATTTACTGAGATGAATTGCATTTTTTTGTATAGTTTTATTCACTTAAAGTATTCGAACCGAGTTTTTGAGCGATTTCTGTCCCAGTCATCGCCGGGACTGGACCGGAATGGTCGGAATTCCAGCTTGCTGACGTAATATTCTCGAACCTTGATAAATAGTTATGTCCTACGAGGTTCGATTGTGTCCAAAAAATACATGTTTGTGTCTGAACAACTTCGTTTAGGACATGAGTTAGGATAACAAAATTTGTACGAGAATATTTTCGTTCGATCAATGTCGGGTCTGATTTTGTTTAGAATAGAAATTGAGCACACCTCCGTCCGGTCCTGTCCGACCGATTTACACCCTTAATCCCTTATCAAAAACCAACCAAGATAAAAACTTCCCCTCCATTGCAATCTAACCAACCAAGATTGCGTAATGGGAACTTGTAAACTCGATCAACTAAGCGTTTTGTGATGACCATGAATTGGGTACAATGGTCTTGGAGGAGGAAATCCATTGTTCTTGCATGTAGAAATTCAAGTGTGAACGTCAAATTCAAGTTTGAACGTCTTTTCGAATTGAATACACGAGAGAAAGGATAGGGATCATCAGAGATGATGCCAATAGGTGTCAGGGATGTGCCAGAGGTGAAAACGAGGAAACTTTGCTTGTGAAGCAGAGTGTCTGCGCATATCAGTGTGTGCTAGTTGGCGTCAGTATGCTCGTGGATCACTGATAATAAAGGATTCTGATTAATTATTGATAAGATTGTTAAAGTATGTGTTTCTGTATATATGGATATGGGCTTGCGTATTCTGAGAGCTTGATACGTAGTTACATACATCATCATGAGTTGAGTTGGCGAAATTTGGTAGGGTGATTTTGTTGACATCTTTTTTGAAGATGTCAACAAAACACTCCATCCTGATTTGGGGAAATCAGGGGGACCCATATGAACCCCCCTGATTTTCACCAATCAGGGCCGAGTGTTTTGTTGACATCCCTTAAAAGATGTCAACAAAATCGCACTCGGGTCGGGTCCTGCGAAATGGTACCAGTAATTCATGTCTATATACACTTCAGAATAGTTCAATTGATTAGAGTGAAATGAATACAATGATTTCATTTTCTTCATTTTCAATTACCACTTGTTAGACATAGTTTTTCAGTTTCCGTTTACTGGTTCTTGTTCTTTTCAAAAGAATTTTTCACATACTGTTACTTTTCTGCAATATTAATTATTTCAGTTATCAATCACTTTGTTCTTCCTCATACATTCACTTCCATCCTTCTTAATAGATCCTTAATTCATCTTGTTTTTGCAATCGAAACCCATGTTGAAACCTAAATTACATTTGATCATTCAAATATATATCAAGTTCTCGTCAGCATTATTCATATCTACATCCAATTTCTTGCTCATTCTTTAACTGAATATTCATCAACTAGCCATCACCTTCTTCAGAAAATCCGTAAATCACCATGATTAGAGAAGCTTACCCCACGACGTCCTTCCATTTTGTGTCAATTTGGTTGTTGACATGCTTTTGGCCAAGCATTCAGACGTCAAGATTATGGTTAGAAACACACTTGATTTTCGAGAACATTCGTTGGGAAACGCAAAGATATTTGGTTGAAGTTGCAACATATCCGGAAAAGGCTGGAAATATCATCGATTCTCGGATCGTCATTAACGGATTGGAAAAGTCATTAAAAGCTTCGAAAATCTATCACGATGAAAATACGCGATCGACATGATCTGATTAGCTCAAAATCGTTGAGCACCTCGGTCCGATCACGTGGTCAAACTCATCAAGACAAAATATAATGGGTTTCAGAAACTTGGCGTGATCACTCAGAATTTGATGATCGGCATGGCATGATCAAGCGAAATCGCTTGCGTAGCCTTGGTCAGCAAAGATCTGCAACTTAGCAAAACCCATGTTCGGAATATCAAAACCACATGATCAACACGGTACGATCAAACATTTTCATGTACGCGCATCGGTCTTGGAAGCCTCCGAGAATTGGCACAGCTTTAGGTATACAAATATACGGTTTTTGTATCCCATATAGGATACGATAACCGTTTTTCATATTCCACAAGGATACGAGCCCCTGGCATACGATTTCATATCCTTTTCAATGGATGCGGTGCTTCGTTGTTTTCGACATGCTCGGATCAGCTTGGCGCATCAGCATGGTCACCACATTTCTTTGGTTTCACACGAGGGTTCAGAAAAGTGCATTTGACACACTTGGATGCAAAATCCTTGGATACGTTCTTGGCAACTCGAAATCATCCATAGCGCATCGGGTTGATCCTCCTTTTTCCCTTGAGCGCACTGCATCCTGGGATGCGAAATCCTGCTTGGCAAGGCGGATGCGAAGTGGCTTGGTGGAGTAGCAAAGTTGTCAAGCGCGTGTTGATCACTCCTTTTTAGGTGATCAACACTTGTCAATCACCGATTTTCAGCATTTTCACCTAAATTCGAAATTTTCCCCCATGGCTTGATTTTTTGGATGAGAACCAGGGATACAAGTTTCGCATCTCATTGGGATTTGAAATTCGGGCTGATGCATGGAAATTTCATCTGTAAATACCCCCTCTCTTGGCATTCAAAAGGGTTGGCTTGGCTTGATATTTTTGGATCTTGCGCATATGAGAGAGCTTTCTTTGGAGCCCGTTAATGGCTTCCGTGGTCATTCACGTGGATTTTGGACATCTCCCTTGGACATGTAAACTTCATATAGAAGTTTACATACAACTTTTTGGCGTTCACTTGGACTTCTGTCTTACTCTTGGACATTATTGGACATTCATGGATATTGAATCTTTTCATTGAACATTAGTGTTCACTCCAACTGACTTTGGCTTATATTAGTGTTCACTCTAACTCACATTGGCCTAAATTAGTGTTCGCTCTAACTCACTTTAGCCGAAGGAAGAAAAAGAAGGGCATTTTAGTCAAAGTTTAGAATTAACAAGACATTTGTTATTCTATTGTACAACTTTGTATATTCAAAATGTTCGAACTTGGATAAACATTGTAATCGAAATAATGACGATGAATGATTACTATAAAGTGGACGTAGCCGTTAGTGCCGAAACACTATAAAAAGTTGTGCTTCCCTTTACATTTCATTGCATTTGGTTGTTTGGATATCTAGTTTCTTCTAAACCCACTTTTGGAGATAAGCATGCGCAAATAACCAATTTTATGCGTTGATGCTTTGGCATGCCACGAAAGGGGTGCAACAACTTCAGCTTCAGCTTTGGTTTTCATTCTCGGATTTTCTCATATTCTCTTGGATTTTCCTCATATTTTGTTATAGTTAAGAGGAAATAGAAAAGGCTTAGTGTGCTCAGAAGTAGTTGGTACGGAGGAAAGTCAGGAAATTTCCTCGACCGAACATTTGTCAAACTACGTTACTCGGGGAAACATCGACCGAGTCGTCAAGGATTTCACTTCTCGCTTGGAACAACAAGTAGAATATTTTCGTCGATAGGAAGCTACTGTGAACACTTTTCTCTCTCGACTCGATGGAATAATGAGGCTGTCGGGCGAAGGTAACAAGGTCGGAACAAGTGCTAGTGTTCCAAAAGGATTAGCTTAGCACTTGGGGGTAATTATCAAAGAACAACACTGTTTCAACACCAATCTGCATATAGTTACTGGATTGCCTAGGCTCGGGGGCACTATTCCCAATCCTGTTTCAGGTTCAGATCAAGTTTTGGTTAACCAAGTTTCATGTTTAGGTGTTTGTAATATAACTTAGACGTCGGTGCATGCAGCTTTGTATGTAGGATCTCCCGTCATGCCGAATGTTGGATTTGTTCCAGTCGAGGCACCTCAGGTCTTGATTAAGCCAAATATTTCGGTCATTGCTCAACAATTCGCTAATGCTGGACTTGGCGCCCGGGGCACCAATGTCGGGTTAAATGATTGGAGCAAGTTTTTTTGTATAGGAAATGAAAGTCAAGTCGCTAACGTTATTCGACACTTCACCCGAGGCGGGGAATCTTACATAAATTTATATTGTGTTACTTGCAGCCATTTCTCTAAAGACATCTAGAATTCTCAAAACCCATCGGACATCAAATTGCCGGCGTTCGAAGCTTTCAATGGTAGGAAGGATCATACGGTTCACCTAATGTGCTACACGTGCTATATGGAAGTGCTTTTGGCTTCAGACATCGTTATGAAAAAATGGTTCTTGGTCTATCTCACAGACATCGCTGCCTTGTGGTTCAGGCAGTCAAATCCCGAATCTATTAATAGTTGGAACACCTTGGTTAGAAGTTTTGTCCAGCCTAAGAATGTTATGACTCTGACAACAGTTAAGAAAGAAATCTAAAAGACTTTGCCTAAATTCCTTGAAAGGCTCAACGTGGTGGTGACATCCTTCAATAGACCAGATACGTCCGTGGTTCTAAAGGTCGCCGTCCCCGACATTCTTGACAAAACTGATTTTAAAATATCATTGCGATGGGACCAGCCGAGGGACCTCGCCGAATTTTACTTCGAAGATGAAAGATTGCTTAGGGAGAAGGACTCTTGAGATGAAAAACTGATTTATCAAATCAACTGGGCAGCAGCCGGCAGACCAACTGTCCCCGAAAAAGGAAAGGGTAAATCTTGGGATGATTGGAACACACGGCCTCGCATCGAGACAAAGTTTCCGTCATACACTAAGCTCACTATGGCCTAGGAAGGATCTATCTCGATGTTCACGACACTTATCCCTTCCAAAAGCCTCCTAAGAGGAACCCCACTAAAAGGAAAATTTGTTCTTGCAGGTACTCTGTGTTCCACGAATTTCCAGGTCATGACACTGACCATTGTTGGAAGCTTCACGATTAAGTCAAAGAACACATCTGGAGGAGCGAGCTTCCAAAGTACGTCAAGACTCCGGTAAGGGAAGCAATGCAAGCTCAGCCACCTTCGAGCCTAGGCCTATTGCTGAAATATGCGAACGAACGAAGTAGGGAATGATCGAGAAGGGTAAATTGGGGAATAACATGTATTATGAATTATGACTGGGATTTAGGGCATAACCTATACTATGATCTAAAGACTAAGATTTTAGATATATCTAATACCGTGAATGATGATTTGAGGGTTGGGGACGTGTGAATCTGTAGGCTTAATAATTAGATTAAGCGGAACATGTAATGAAACGATAATACTTAACCTATTCAAATTGGTGGGGGTTATATGAATCTGATAAATTGTGTACAGGTTAAGTAAACCATTTTGAATCAGTAGGGGTTAAGTAAGTATATTAAATCTGTGGAGGGTTATAGGAACCTAATAAACTTAACCTATTTTATATGTTGGGGTTATGCGGGCTTGTTAATCTGTTAGGCATAACTTGTGAAAATCCTAGTAGTTGGGGATATAAGCCTAGGCGGTGGCTTGTACCATCTGTGGTATGGGAACCGCATCAATCAGTAACCCATTCTTGTATCAAAAGGGGACCTCAAACTACGTTGGGGTCAGGACACGCTTACTTAGCTGATTATAAGAGGTTCGTACGGGTGGAGGTGTTCTGATAACGCGTTCCATCAGAGTCATGTGCGTGCATGGGTCCAAGTTGCTTAGGAAAATAAGCCGCTATAACTCCAGTAAATTGATCTGTTCCCTTCTGGGGGTTGCCACTTTAGGGAGTGATACACCCTCCTGTGGGGCTGCCATGGTATTTACCGGATTGGGAGCCGGTCGATTGTGGGTATTAATTAGGGTATTACTAGTCCCAACCGTTTAGGTGCCCATATATTCTGGTTGGGTAGCAAACGTTATTTCTGTGAGGGTACCTGTTATTACTGTTTGGGGGTAAAACACACTACTAGAAGCAAACCTAAGTTTACATTATGTTTCTGTTATGATATTATCAGTTATACTAGTTTTGATGCAGAGAAAAGTATTTGAGAAGCGTAATATGTTCAGTTCATCCTCCTTATCCGTTACAGTCTGTTATACCTACTTTATGATACTGTTATCTCTCATCTAGTTTATATGTCTGTCATGATGCTTCTACTTATTTATTTGCTAAAAGTAACTGGAATAGTTAGACTTTATGTCTGGCCCGTTTTGTTTCCTTTTTCTCTCTTCCTCCCCACTCCCCCTCCCCCAGGTTCTCGGGGTGGGAACGCTCAAGCTTGATTAGGAATCTCTCTTTTCTGTTTCATGGAGTTGCTTAGATGTACCACTTTGACTATTTGTCTACTTCGTTATGCCTCTTTTTTTTGGGACTATGATTTTGTATTACTGTACTCTGATGGCTTTAATACAAGGCAGATAATTTTATTTGACGTAGTTGGTTTTTAGTATTTCAGACTAGTGTTGTAATTAGATTTTGGACCACGATGTTTTCTGTTGGAAAATAATGTTTCAAAATTTCCGCTGCTATTTTTTTATATACGTCTTGTGAGGTTATGTACCTGTTTACATATAATGCTTCACGGAACTCAATGCATTCTTTAAAAGAGTGACATTAACAGATGTGGGGTGTCGCAACATTCAATTGGGTTTGCCATTACTTATACATCTAAATTCGTGATAATAGTAGTCAGGGTAATATTCTGATACAAAGGCAAAATTCTGCTACGCTACGAGTGGTAAGCCTACTACTGATTTGGTGAATCACATATAATGATAGTGGGGAGGAAATTGTGGGAGATTGGTTTTCATAATCAAACAAAAATGATCATTCATAAATTACTTATGTCTAGCTCCCTTGGCATGATGTAAATAAGTAATATGCGTACAACTCATGGCTTTGATCTTAGTCTCTCTAAGTAATAAGAAACAAAGGCTACCCTAGCATATAAACTATACCATGGCATATATCCATAGTCAACTAATTTGCAATCAACTTGTTTGTAATAAAACCTACCAATGGTAGCCCAAAAATATCATATTTCTAACTCTCATCACAAGTAAGGGTAAGTCAAACGATCTCAGTATATTATCTAGGGTGTCAAAGTATTAGACTCGATAATACTAACATGGATAGTGGTAACCAATACATATATCAATCTTTTGTCCCTATATGGCTTAAAAACATGTCACCCCTAGTTGGCCTAATAGAAATACCACACTTATGACCTTACTAGCAACATGCTTGTTCTATGCCTCTAGCATTGTATCATTAGATCGTCCTCCTATGATACTAATGATATAATTAGTGCTACCGCTGGTAGCCACTCATAGGTAAGCCCACATCTAGTAAAAGCATCCATAAGGTAACTGTAATAGCCTTATTTATTATTAAGAATCATTAATGTTTTCACCAAAAATGGTTCAAACACCAAAGGTACGTGAATCGTACTTCACCAGTAAGGTTAGAAATTAAAAGGAGCCACAATCTCAAAATAAAGGGGAAAAAGTAAGTAAAAACACAAGGGTTTTTATAATGGTACGATCTAGGAAAGATCTACGTCCACTTTTGAAGTGTTTTTCATTATCATGGAGAAAATTACATAGAGCATCATCTCATACATTTCATTTATTACACTTGTTCACTCATTACAATGGTTCTTCACTTTTTTACTCTCTTTCCGCTTTAGATCTCGCTTGAATTCGAGAAGGGACAGATTAGATCTTGTGATTATATAATTTTCCTTGATTCCATCATGAAAATTGTGTTAGATCCGAGCTTTAAAGAGGAGCAATGGCGGTTGGAGATCACTTGGATTTAATTGGAGTGAGAATTAATGATGTTTGGAGAAGATGAGATCCACTTGATGTTGGAGGAAGAAGGAGTGAGCTTAGCAAACCATTAATGGAACTTGAGAAGCTTTAGAATGGTAGAAAACCAAACTGACAGCCCTTCGGGGTGGCTTAGATCAGTCCGTTGATGTGGGGTGAAATGAGCTGTTTATAAGAGAAGTTTGGACCAGGTGGCAATTCTGTAATTATGGCGTTCATAGTTTGGGTCGAGCGTACACGTATTAACGAAACTACCAATGGACAGCTGGAGCTAACTGTGTATAGCTGTCTCAAACGACCCAAATATTACGATTTTGCCACTGGACCCTTCGTTGCTCGACCCAAAATTAATGTTAGGACCGAACAGAAATAACACAGGGAACCGACCCACTTTTCTCTTTTGATAACGACCAAATTTGCTTTGTTGTGCATCCGCATCATTGAAGATCGACCCTAATATATTCAAGTTGTTGCTACCATGTATAATTTAGAGGACCAACCCACTTTGTTTTTCGTTTTCCACATGTACTTTTTGTACACAATAATTGGAGCTGACCCCATTTCTTGTACGTGAAATCCATCCATATTTCTTAGTGATATTAGGTGCCAAGCCATATGAACGTATTCAAACACGCGGATACCAATCCATTTGTTCATGCAGTTATATTATAAAGTACCGACCCTCAAATTACAACGTGTTGTGCCACATGTACTTCACTTTAAACCATCACGAAGTAGTCTCACATGGTTATACTTGATTGTCGAATCATGCTCATGAAAACTTGTCCATCATACATGTAACATGTTAAACCGTGCAGTTCTTGATAATGCAAACATTCCTTATCTTAGTTCATTGTCCAAACTTCTTTTACAAACCTGTTCATGCATGATCCCTTAGTATAATGGTGCTCGACCGAGCATTAAATGAGATTGTTTAACCCAGACTCTTTGGTGACGTTGCTCGAGCCTGTTGCACGGCTTTGCTCGACCCATGTATTATATGCAAGCCAACATGTTACTTTACATTATGTTTGTGCCTTATTCTGATGCTGGACGTCCCTAACATCACATGTATTCTCTGTATATCCAACATTACTTCATGCAAAAATATTTTTTGTATGTCGTGTGTGTGACGTTGTAGTGTACTAACATATGAAAATAGGGACCGTTTCTATATATCATATGCCAAGGTATCGACCCTTAATGGTCTTACTGACCGACCTCACTTGGAGATGCTCAACCGCTTGAAGGTGCTGACGTGTCCAGTTGTGCAATGAGCGGTGGTCTATGGAACTCATATTTGTTCATGCATTACACGTGTCTTCAGTACTTCTTTGTCGGTTCTCATGTAAACTGCCATGTACTTTGTTATGGTTAATACATTACATGTCTAACATATCAACTTTGTTTGTACGAGACGTATAACCCATATGGCAATGCACATGATCCTCATTTCTTCATATATAAACACGAACTGATGTGCACATATTATAGTATAAGAATAGTTCTTTCATGCTTTATGTCAATTCCGTTGTTGTCGAGTTGTCCAAAATGTGTGTACAACTCGTAGTGCTCGATCGTGGCATGTTGCTTGAGCCATGGTGTTTAAGTCACAGTGTTCATGTTTGCACCGTTCAACCCATGGTGTTCGACCCAAGGTGTATGAATTGGCTGGTTTATTATGCGGTGCTTGAGTCATAATGCTCGTGCCACGGTGTTGGACCGTCTTGTGCTCGAATAGGTCAGTGCTCACGCGCTTTGCGATGTGTCTTAACCATTGTTTTCTGAATCGCGTTTCACAACAGGGTTAACATTTTCCCGTCGAAGCTTGTATTTTTGCTTGCGATAAATGCGGGCTTCGAAATGAACGTTGTATTATCAACTTGTATTGAGATTAAGTTGTAGCTTTTTGTTTGCTATAACAAGTCATGCTTTGAATTTATATAATTCACGCTACCTGTTCTGTAATCAAAACAAGCACTTGCACGATTTTGGACTTATACTTCACCATTGACTGTCCATATCGATAGTGGATTAGCTAATCAAAAATAAATTATAGAGGATTCTATTTTGAATTGAATAAAGTGTTTGCACAGAACTTATTTTGCTCAACGATTCATAACTCATTGAATATTGTTTGCTTAAACGCGATATTCTAATTTGAATTCGCATTAACGCTCAAAATTAACTAATCGATACAAGATGATTGTGGATTCCAAGAGTCATCGCTTTAACGACTTATATAACATTTTAAGACATTTCTCATTTAGGAAATGTGTATCTGTGATTTATTTTCTTCCTTCTCTTTGATAAGCTCTGATATTCATGTCCCTTGTTTAAGATGTCATTATCAGTCTTCTCATTGGGAAGTACTCTAGATTTCGTGCCCCTGCTTGGGCTAAATTCTAAAACTTGTCGTGTCTGAGATTTTCTGACATTACACAACTTAGTTGATTAAAATATGAACTTCGTCTACAACCTAGTATGGTGAATACAGGCATTAGAGACATTCATCACTCTATTCTACTAATTTATCCAAGCATCGGTAGAATCAAATGTAATGCCCCGAGAGAGGACTTTGGTTAGAACCCAATGTTTGTCATAATCGGATCAGGTACTTCCTGATACTGGTGATCAATTGGGTACCCCCGGAGAGGTCTTTAGTTTCAACCCAATGTTTGTCGTAATCGGATCAGGTAGTTACTGATACTGACGATCAATTGGGTACCCCTGGAGAGGTCTTTGGTTAGAACCTGATGTTTGTCGTAATCAGATCAGGTACTTCCTGATACCGATGACCATTTGGGTGCCCGCGGAGAGGGTTTGGTTTGTGTTTGTCCTTCCAGCTCGTTTGCCGGTCCTTCCGTCCTAATGCCAGTACTTCTGATCACCAGATTTGTCGGTAATTCCGACATGGTGCTGGAACTTCCAACGTGTTTGTCGGTCCTTCCGGCCTGATGTTGGTACTTCTAACATCAGGTTTGTCGATCCTTCCGACACGATGCTGGTTGTTCCAGCTCAAGGTTGACATCAATTCCTTTGTCGGACGCTCGACTTGGTGGGCTATCTCAGATTAGCAACTGAAGCTTTGAAACTCTCACCCAGGGGGTGCCCCTTCGATGAAAGTTATAACACTTTTTTTTGTTTGTCGTGGGACTTGTTCGTTATTTGAATCCATGCGACTCCTCCCATTCACTTCCCAAGGCAATGTTCCTCTATTTTTGCATTTTTCATGTTGATATTCATAGCCTTTGGCACTTGAATTAGTGTTGTTATGGTCGCCATGTTTCGTAAAATTTTGAAGGAACAAGCGCTCGACAGATGACCTACAATATGAAATCAACTTTTAATCAAGTTTTAATTTAACATAAAACTTTGCAAGCTAGAAATTCATTCAAGCAGACATGCTCCTAGTCGTAGAGCTAATGCCAGTGCATCACTTGTCGATTATTAAAGACTGTTTACAAGAAGTTTTGAATAGAACAGAAATTAAAACATGAAGTAAAGCATGAACTAAAGCACGAAGTAAAGCGGTGGTGATGTTGATCGCTGATACTGAGCCATTGAAATTGAAGCACTATCAGTGGTTATCAGTTGATGATTAGCCTTGGATTGATTTAAAAGCAAGAGCTTGTTGCTTGTTTCCCCCTGATTTTGGGGAATTGGAACAATGTTTGAGGATTGCGGATTTTTCATATATTGCTGTAGACGATTCTTCCTAATCATTTCTTCAATTAGTGATCTCAGATGCGTACATTCGTTGGTATTGTGGCCTAGCTGATTATGGAACTAGCAGAACTTTCTAGAGTTCGCTTGATTGCCCCTTACTTTCTGATGTTGTGATACTGGATAATCTTCGAGTCTCTTTAGTCATAGCAAAGATGTTTTCTGGAGTGTGATTTAAAGGTGTTAGCTCTGATGGGTTGAGAAAACGACACTTTTCGCCCTTTCGATTGTCTTTCCTGTCGCTTCCTCTTTTCTGACCTTCGAGATTTTTCTAGTTATACTGTGTAGGAGCATTTTTGGGAGCTTCAAGAGGTTGGTTAGCATCAATAATCTGAAGAGGCACAGTATTATTGTCCAATCTCATGGATTCCTCGGCCTTTTTATTGAATTTCTCAAGCGTGTTTGGCTCCATTATTTTAATCCGTTTACCAAATTTTCTCTTTTCGTCTATGGCGCCGATTAGAGACAATAAGATCACGTGGGGTTTGGGATTCCCTACTTCAGATACAGCAGCATTGAATCTTTCGAGGAATGATTTGACAGATTATCCTAGATTGTGCTTCGTTGATGTAAGAGAAATAACGTCCTTAGCCTTTGTAGCGTGTAACCTAAACTGCTCTTTGAATTTCAGAATCAAATCATCAAATTGTTCGATAGATTTGGGTGGCAACCTTGTGAATGATAATGATGCGACACCTTCTAGATAGAGAGGGAAGCATAAGCATTTGATTTCGTTTGTTGCTTTGGCTGCATTCATATACAATTCATATATATACATATATATATATATAGGAAGTGATTCGGATTTGAAGTTATGTTATACGGAGGCAAAGTTGGATGAGTGGTCTTCTTAGGGAACTCTGCTTTGCGGATCCTCTATGTGAATGGATTTTTGCTAGGTGAGAAGATCCATTTTCTTTCACTATCCTTACGAGGCATGTTACCTTTCATGATTTTCTTTACCATATCCATGATATATTCCTTTGAGTTGTGTCGTTCTGGAGAGTGGACTTCGATCTCTTTTCCAAATGCTCATTGTGGCAAGCGATCGCGTTTTGAAGATCTAGGTCTTTTACTTCCACTATGGGAAGGTCCCCCCTTGACCGAACTTGCAACTCGTCGGTTATTTCGATCGAAATGGTTTTTAGCTTTCAACCTTGAGTCTTCGATATTAGTGTTGCTTTTGTCAACAAATCCTTCTATGTTGTCATTATGATGATGATCGGAGGCTGTTGAATTTGCATTCTCTTCAAGGTTGACATGGATCTTCGGAGGAGTGTAACACCCCACCTCCATTAAGGTCTCTCACAAAGGGAATGCCTTAACTTCAATGGAGCGTTTTTGGTAAACAGACACAGAATATCACAAGACAGATATACAAATTTTGCAGCGGAAAATAAACAACTTTATTAAATCATCAAAATACTTTGTTACATAATACCATGAGTCATAAAACCATTAAAACACTTCTGTCTTACATCATCAGAGTACATAGGTATTTAAAAGAAAAACATCATTCCCCATATTAAAGAGCAAGCCATATAAAAGACAGAGACTCGAGCCATACTTCAGAAGTAGCTCCTAGAAGACGATATCCAAATCCTGACTAAACCTGGGTGTTTCCTCCCTGAGAACCTGGGGGGGGGGGGGGGGGGGACAGAAGAAAAGATGCGAAACAAACTAGGTCAGACATACGTCTGGTGAGTCCAGTAATTTTTAGCTAGTAAATAAATAAAGGTAAACATGACAGGCATACAAAGTGGATAAGAAGATTCATGGTACAGATGACAGGTATGACAGGACAAATAAGGTAAGGTGTATGCATGATTCACTACTAACTACTCTGCACTATGACTAGTCAAATCAGGATGGGATGATCCCTTCCGCTAATGTGGTGGTAGTTCCATGTATTCCTAGATGCTGTCATAGGTGTCGTCTGTTCCTATCTCAACTAGTCGTACCCACTACACTCCTACTACAAATTGGTAGACTTAGGGCATAGTCTGTGTATACCCTACCACTACCCTAATCGATCGGCTCCATATTCTGTAGATACCATGTGCTGGTCCTACAATTGGGGGTATCACTTCCCTAAAGTGGCAACCTAAGGTGTACACAGTTATACCTACTAGTGTCACGGTCGTCTTGTCCCCCTCTGCCCGGCCCATGCATGCACAAGTCCCCGATCGGTTTGCGTTGCCCACACCATCCGTCTCGTTTTGGATCTCTTATAATCAATCAGTAAGAGTGCCCCTTCCCTGCTTAGTACGGAGTTCTTAATTTGATACCCCTCCGGGTTACTAACTGAAATGGATCCCATACAACATGATACAAGCTCTCCCCTATGTCTTGTATCCCCACTAGGTTTTCTACTGACTATGTATACCCTAAGGTGTCTTTAATTACATAGCCCTCAATCCGTTATGCGTACCTATAGGCGTCTTTAATACATAACCCCTATTCTACCTATCGTTTATGCGTACCTATAGGTGTCTTTAATACATAACTCTTTCTATTCCCATCAGTTATGCATACCCCTAAGGGTGTCTTTAATACATAATTTAACTATTCTGCCCTGATTATGTATTCCATTAGGTGTCTTTAATTACATAACCCTTTTTATCCGGTTAAGTTTGTGGGCCTATATGTATTAATATTACCCACCTACCCGTTCAGTTGCACTTAACCCTCCCACTGATTTGATCCTATTTATTTAATGGTTAAGTTTGTGGGCCTATATATATTAATATTACCCACCTACCCATCAGTTGTACTTAACCCACCCACAATCCAATTCGTTTTACTTAACCCTAACTTATGTCTATCATCATATAGTCCATATGTATTAAGTTAGGTTAAGTAGTCTTTAATCAGCAATAATTACTTATTAAGATACCTAATCGTATTTCACATGCCACCTAAGGCACCCACTTAATTCCGCATGCCACCCAAGGCACCCACTTAACCCCACTACATGTTTATCTGGTTAAGTGTTTCTTAATTCATTAAAACCGTAACCTTATAAAGACCTCTCACATTAGACTGGCATTTGTGGCAGCTGGATTTGCCGAGCGGGTCCGGGCTGTCTTACACCACAAAAGAGCCTGCCCTCGTGTCTTTACAACTGTTACATATTTAATTTATGCCTAAGACCTCTCACATTAGATTGGCATTTGTGGCAGCTGGATTTGCCGGGCGGGTCCGGGCTGTCTTACACCACAAAAGAGCCTAACCTCCTGTCTTAGATGATTAATTACAAAATTAATTATTTCCCCCAATTTGAATTAATTTCCCTGTTCAAATATCAGTTAATTCCAAATTTAACCATTGCCATAATTGACTTAATTATGTCCATCTATTTATGGTATGTAAAATCAATTTCATCACAAATTTATTTTATGCCATTTAAGGCATTTATGACAATTGAATCTTTAGACTTCAATTGCTTAAACATTTCTCTTTTGATTAATTAAGTTAATTAATTAATCCTTTCCTTTTTATAGGTGTCAATACTTATCTTATTAACAAATTGAATTTCCTATCCATAAATGGTCATATTCAAATTATACCATTTTAACCAAATTTTACCCATGTCATAATAGGTAATTATTTATATGTTTCCCTACTAGAATCATGTGTCCAATTTACATAATCACTATGCCTATTACAAATTCCCCTTTTTCCCCGTTTCTTAACTAGCATATCCGTTTGCACTTTTGGCGTCATCGAGGCTACAAGGTAGCCTCGCCATAATAACAAAATAAAGGAAATGACAAGATGATTGTTTTCAGTACAATTTTGGCATAAGCATGACAACTAGGGAAAATGACATGATAACTATGCATATAATTATAATTCACTACATAATTAACAACTTGCATAGATTCATGATTTTGCAACATAACAACTTGCATAGGTTCATGAATTAACGACATAATTAACACTAACATAGGTTCAAGATTCACAACATAATAACTTGCATAGGTGACTTGCATAGGTTCATGAATTAACAACATAATTAACAACTCACATAGATTCATGATTTACATCATGTTTAACAACTTGCATAACATAACAACTTTCATAGTTTCATGAATAATAACTTGCATAGGTTCATGAATAATAACTTGTATAGGTGCTTGCATGATCTCATAACAATTTGCGTAGATTCATGACAACAACTTGCATAGATTCATAATAAAAACTTGCATAGATTCATGAATTCATCACACAATAACTTACGTAATTTCATGGTCAACAATAACAATAAACTTGAATAATTTCATGATTCGCAACAGCAATAAACTTGCATAATTTCATGATCCACAACAACAATAAATTTGCATAACTACAAACAACATATACCCAAATCATAGTCTACCACGATTCACTGTTATTTATTTAAACCTAAAAGTGACTAGAACTCACCGAAAAAGGGGACCTGAGTTTTGGGATCTATATTTTGTAATTGATTAGCGTTCCCTTGTTGTAGAAAATTTCGTTGTTGTAGTTTTAGGCTTGATTTGAATTTAATTGTTGTCTTTAATTTTCCTTCTTCCTCTCTAATTGGTGGCGGCTATTCTGAGTTGCTAGGTGACGGCATGGAGTCCATGAATCTAATTTTATTTTGATTTTAGGGTTTGAGTCTACATGTCTTTTTATAGAGTTTAGGATTAGTTTAGTCCATCCGATCAACCCAGAATTAATCGCAGCCAATCAGAGCAGTTTAGAAACCCTAATGAGTCAGCATCTAGTCACTAACAGGTCATTAAACAAATATGCCCGGAGGGGGGGGGGGGGGGGGCAGGTCGACCTCCAAGTCGACCCTATGGTCGACCTGGTTAGGGTAGGTCAACCCCCAGGTCGACCCTATGATCGACCTGGCCATGGCGGTAATTTTCCCGCCTAGCCCATCTGACTCTGAATTTTGAATTTTAGAAATCTGTTTTGAATTTTCTGAAACTTCCGATGGTCATAATTTCTTCATACGAAGTCTAATTCACGCAAACTCGGACTCTATCTTAACCAGATTTCCGAGACGAACGCAATGGCGCGGCCCATTTCCCTTAATTCTCATGTCTGAAATTAGTTATTCTTTAATTTGTAAATATTAACATTAAAATTATGGGGTGTTACATTCTCCCCTCCTTAAAGGATTTCGTCCCCAAAATCTTCAAGTCAAGAAGAATGTGCATCCTACCATACAATCATCCATTTACTCAACCATCAAACACAGGCATTCATTGTCATTAAAAGACTTCTAATGCTGTACGAACATATGCAAAAAGTGTGTGTATATGTTCCTTATCTAATGCAAAATCAGGCGGTCCACTGATTCAGTTGGCCTCCTTAATGCAAAGTATGTTAGTGCTATGAGTCCAACATGTATGCGAAAGAATCCAATCGATACATATTATTTCTACATGTGTGCTCAACCATTCATCGAAACACATCATCCATATGATAACACAACCATTGTTCATCCATTACCCTAAATATGCACACACATTTTTATATGCAATATGAAAGTGATTTGAGCCGATCTATTGCCTAATGTGTGTGTAAATGCATCCATGAGCAACCACCAGAAAACACTTGCATCCACTTGCAACCATCAAACATAACATGTCCCAAGCACATGTTTACATCCATGGATTTCCTATCTAAAGGTCGAAGATCCGGTCGATGGGATATAAACAAACGATATAACTAAAACAAAAGCTCTGTTCCTATTTGACATTGGTTAAGAGAATAATTCCCTAAGTCTCAGCCCCGAAGACAGAAATCAACATCAGACTGACACCCGAAGAATTACCCCCACTAAACAATGTCAAAACTGGAGATCTACTTCATGCTTCGAGTAGAAACCCCTATCCCTCAGAAATTTTCAGATGCCTACAGACTACTGGTACAGATCAGATTACAGAATGATTCTCAAAAAGATAAGCATAACAGACCCTTGCGGGTCACAAGAAACTTTGGTGGTCTTCCCATGACAAGTTAGAAACTTAATGACCCTCCTCTCAAAATCTAGAACGGCCCCTACATAGAAAGCTGGTCCATTTAGAACCAACCCATAGCCCATAAACTTGAGCACACAAATATCACATTTAAATTTTTGACACCTAACACAGATAATTTCAAACCCTTACAAATAAATGAGCCGAACCATCAAAGGGGTTTGAAACAACTACGGGATCAGAAACAAGACTAGTATTAAAGTGCAGAGTTTCAATTACAAAATCAAAATGCCAGAATCCAAAAGAGTCTTAACTTCATAAGGAAATTAAACCTTTTACATCATTTTTTCCTATCTCTATCCTATCCATCTGCCACGAGGGCATTCACCTACCTTCCAGAGATCCCTTGCGATCCCTGCGCCTGTGGGCATTCCTTGGAGAAGTGTCCGACCTCTCCACACTTAAAGCAATTGAACTTCCTCCTTTTACATTCTTTGACTAGGTGACCTTCCTTCCCACAATAGTGGCATTTCCTCTTATCCTTTCCCTTGTCATCCTTCTTGCCTTTCTTCTGCTATTGCTGTTGTTGTCCTTTCTTGGGTCCCGCCTTCTCATTTTTCAATGTCCGTTCAACTTTTTCCTCTTTCTTTGCTCCCTTGTCCTCTTCATGCATTAGGGCCATATCCACCATCTTTTCAAAAGTGGCCCCCATGGGAACGTGGGTCATAGTCAATCCATGTAGCGGCTCATTCAATCCTTTAACAAATCTCAGAGCCTTCTTCTCAGGTGTATTTACCAAGTCTAAGCCAAACCTCACCAACTGATTGAACTTGTTGACGTACTCTTTTACTAACATATCCCACTGCTTCAATGCAAAGAACCTTTCCATGTATAGATTTTCTTCTGCTCGTGAGAGAAATTTCGCCTCAAACCTACGCCTAAAATCCAGCGAAGTATCAACTGGACGCTCTCCATTAGTGTTCTCCCACCAAAATGAGGCCTCATCCTTCATTAACCAGGTGGCTAACTGGACCTTTCTTCCATCTTCTACCTCAAAGATTCCAAACAATTCTTCCACCTCCTTTAGCCAATTTCGAGCTTCAACAAACATCTCCGACCCGTGAAAAGGTTTCCCGGACATTGCCTGAAAGTCCTTACATATCTTTGCAAAAGTATCAACATGAGGAAGGGGAGGAGGAGGAATGGGTGCAGTTGGGGGAGGAGGAACATTTGCTGGACCTGCGGTAGTGGCCCTAGCCTCCAAATACCTCCTAAACCATCCCGGTATCGGTACGCCCTCTGAAAGGTTAAGATCCTCAGCCATGCTAACAAGAACAAGGGAGAGATTTTAGAAAAAGAACCGAAAGATACTACATATGGCTTTTCGTGGAATGTTTTTCAAAACAGGCTTTCCTTTTTGAAAATATTTTCTTTTAAAACCTTTTTGAAAAATATTTTCAAAACTTTTATCTAATCTGGTAACCTTCAGCTCTGATACCAAGTGTAACACCCCACCTCCATTAAGGTCACTCACAAAGGGAATGCCTTAATTTTAGTGGAGCGTTTTTGGTAAACAGACACAGCATATCACAAGACAGATATAAAAATTTTGCAGCGGAAAATAAACAACTTTATTAAATCACCAAAATACTTTGTTACATAATACCATGAGTCATAAAACCATTAAAAAACTTCTGTCTTACATCATCAGAATACATAGGTATTTAAAAGAAAAACATCATTCCCCATGTTAAAGAGCAAGCCATATAAGAGACAGAGACTCAAGCCATACTTCAGAAGTAGCTCCTAGAAGATGATATCCAAATCCTGACTAAACCTGGGTGTTTCCTCCCTAAGAACCTGGGGGAAAACGGAAGAAAAGAGGCGAAACAAACTTGGTCAGACATACGTCTGGTGGGTCAAGTAACCTTTAGCCAGTAAATAAATAAAGGTAGACATGACATGTATACAAAGTGGATAAGAGGATTCATGGTACAGATAACAGGTATTGCAGGACAAATAAGGTAAGGTGTAAGCATGCTTCACTACTAACTACTCTGCACTATTACTAGTCAAATCAAGATCGGATGATCCCTTCCGCTAATGATAACGATGGTGGTAGTTCCGTGTATTCCTAGCTGCTGTCATAGGTGCCACCTGCTCCTATCTCAACTAGTCATACCTACTACCCTCCTACTACAAATTGGTAGACGTAGGGCATACGTCCCGGTATACCGTCACCACTACCTTAATCGATCGGCTCCCTATTTTGTAGATACCCTGTGCTGGTCCCACAACTAGTGTGTATCACTTCCCTAAAATGGCAACCTAAGTTGTGCAAAGTTATACCTACTAGCATCACAGTCGTTTTCTCCCCTTTGCCCGGCCCATGCACGCACATGTCCGTGGTCGGTTTGCGCCGCCCACACCATCCGTCTCGTTTTGGATCTCTTACAATCGATCAGTAAGCGTGCCCCTTTCCCGCCTAGTACGGAGTTCTTACTTTGATACCCATCCGGGTTACTAACTGAAATGGGTCCCACACAACATGATACAAGCTCTCCCCTATGTCTTGTATCCCCACTAGGTTTTCTACTGACTATGTATACCCTAATGTGTCTTTAATTACATAGCCCACAATCAGTTATGCATACCTATAGATGTCTTTAATACATAACCCATATTCTACCTATCGGTTATGAGTACCTATAGGTGTCTTTAATACATAACTCTATCTATTCCCATTAGTTATGCATACCCCTAAGGGTGTCTTTAATACATAACTTTACTATTCTGCCCCGGTTATGTATACCATTAGGTGTCTTTTATTACATATCCCTTTTTATCCGGTTAAGTTTGTGGGCCTATATGTATTAATATTACCCACTTACCCCTTCAGTTGTACTTAACCCTCCCACTGATTTGATCATATTTATTTAATGGTTAAGTTTGTGGGCCAATATATATTAATATTACCCACCTACCCATCAATTGAACTTAACCCACCTACAATCCAATTCGTTTTAGTTAACCCTAACTTATGTCTATCATCATACAACCCATATGTATTAATTTAGGTTAAGTAGTCTTTAATCATCATTAATTAATTATTGAGACACCTAATCGTATTTCACATGTCACCCAAGGCACCCACTTAATTCCACATGCCACCCAAGGCACCCACTTAACCCCACTACATGTTTATCTGGTTAAGTGTTTCTTAATTCATTAAGACCGTAACCTTATAAAGACCTCTCACATTAGACTGGCATTTGTGGCAGCTAGATTTGCCAGGAGGGTACGGGCAATCTTACACCACAAAAGAGCCTAACCTCATGTCTTTACTACTATTACATATTTAATTTATGCCTAAGACCTCTCACATTAGACTGGCATTTGTGGCAGCTGGATTTGTCGGGCGGGTCCGGGCAGTCTTACACCACAAAAGAGCCTAATCTAGTGTCTTAGACGATTAGTTACGAAATTAATTATTTCCCCCAATTTGAATTAATTTCCCTATTCAAATTATCAATTAATTCCAAATTTAACCATAGCCGTAATTGACTCAGTTATGTCCATTTATTTATGGTATGTAAAATCATAACAATTTCATCACAAATTTATTTTATGTCATTTAAGTCATTTATGCCAATTAAATCTTTAGACTTCAATTGCTTAAACATTCCTCTTTTGATTAATTAAGTTAATTAATTAATCCTTTCCTTTTTATAGGTGTCAATACCTATCTTATTAACAATTTGAATTTCCTATCCATAAATGGTCATATTCAAATTACACCATTTTTACCAAATTTTACAAATGTCATAATAGGTAATTATTTATATGTTTCCCTACAAGAATCATGTGTCCAATTTACATAATCACTATGCCTATTACAAATTCCCCTTTTTCCCCGTTTCTTAACTAGCGTAACCGTTTGCGTTTTTGGCGTCATCGAGGCTACAAGGTAGCCTCACCATAACAATAAAATAAAGGGAATGACCAGATGATTGTTTTCAGTACAATTTTGGCATAAGCATGACTACTAGGGAAAATGACATGATAATTTTGCATATAATTATAATTCACTACATAATTAATAACTTGCACAGATTCATGATTTTGCAACATAACAACTTGCATAGGTTCATGAATTAACAACATAATTAACACTAACATAGGTTAAGGATTCACAACATAACAACTTGGGTAGGTGACTTGTATAAGTTCATGAATTAACAACATAATTAACAACTCACATAGACTCATGATTTACAACATGTTTAACAACTTGCATAACATAACAACTTGCATAGTTTCATGAATAATAACTTGCATAGGTTCATGAATAATAACTTGTATAGGTGACTTGCATGATCTCATAACAATTTGCGTAGATTCACGATAACAACTTGCATAGATTCATAATAACAACTTGCATAGATTCATGAATTCATCACACAATAACTTACATAGTTTCATGGTCAACAATAACAATAAACTTGCATAATTTCATGATTCACAACAACAGTAAACTTTCATAATTTCATGATCCACAACAACAATAAATTTGCATAACTACAAACAACATATACCCAAATCATAGTCTACCATGATTCACTTTTATTTATTTAAACCTAAAAGTGACTAGAACTCACCGAAAAAGGGGACTTGAGTTCTGGGATCTGAATTCTGTAATTGATTAGCGTTCCCTTGTTGTAGACAATTTCATTGTTGTAGTTTTAGGCTTGAATTGAGTTGGATTGTTGTCTTTAATTTGCTTTCTTCCTCTCTAATTGGTGGCGGCTATTCTGAGTTGCTAGGTGACGGCACAGAGGCCATGAGTCTAATTTTATTTTGATTTTTGGGTTTGAGTCTACATGTTTTTTTATAGAGTTTAGGATTAGTTTAGGCCATCCGATCAACCCAGAATTAATCCCAGCCAATCCAAGCAGTTCAGAAACACTAATGAGTCAGCATTTTGTCACAAAGAGGTCATTAAACAAATCTGCCTGGGGGGACAGGTCGACCCCCAAGTCGACCCCCAGGTTGACCCTGTGGTCGACCTGGTTAGGGCAGGTCGACCCCTAGGTCGACCCTATGGTCGACCTAGCCCTGGCGGGAATTTTTCCGCCTAGCCCATCTGACTCTGAATTTTGAATTTTCGAAATCTGTTTTGAATTTTCTGAAACATCCAATGGTCATAACTTCTTCATACGAAGTCCAATTCACAAAAACTCGGACTCTATCTCAACCAGAATTCCGAGACAAACGCAATGGCGTGACCCGTTTCCCTTAATTCTTACGTTTGAGATTAGTTATTCTTTAGTTTGTGAATATTAACATTAAAATTACGGGGTGTTACAGAGGAGAGGAATTCGGTTGAGCGTTTAGAAAAGAACTCATTTTATCCATTAAAGTTTGATTAGCATCCACCAGAGTTCTATTTGCTTCCATTAAAGTTTTATCGGAGGCTTCCATGCATTGACTCAAGTTAGCGACGATGGCTTCTAATTCAGCTTTAGTCACTCAAGCTCCGGCTATTGAACTTTCTCCAACTTCGAAGCTGTTGGTGAGTGGAGTAGTTTAACAACGTTGTCGTTTTATCCAACGGCTTTGCTAGCGGTCATCTTATATTTATCCATGATCTCGGACAAGGCTTTGAATTTTGATGAAGATTCCTTGATCGGTCTAGATCGTAGACTTGCGTGATCTATGGTAGAAGTAGGCTTAGAACTTCAGTGGCATGGATTTTTCGATTTTTCCAGTAGAAAAACTTTCTAATGTTCTTTAGAATTTTCTTCATTCTTGCATGCCCTCACTGTGGTGTAGAGTGGAATTAAATAAGATAATGTCTATTAACTGATTGTGCGAATGGACTATTAGTATTTTCCCTTTGTAGAAAATAAATTCTTCAATCAGTTTATATTTAGAGTTGTCGACATTTCCAGCTATAATTTTCTCTTTCTTCGAGTGATAAAATGGTCTCTACTGAATCTCTTTTCTATGTTTTGAAATACAATCAGCTTGTACAAGTGTTATATCATTTAGTTCAGGCTGATCATAAATACTGGAGAGACTGTCTACTATTATATTTTCTTTGCCTTTTTTGTATTCAACAGTGTAATCATAACCATGTAGCTTTGCTAACCATTTCCTTGTATTCCAGTTGTGAGCTTCTGAGATAGCAAGTGCTGGAGACTCTGATGATCAGTTCTAATGATGAACTTTCTGCCTAACCGTTATTGTGACCTTTTTTTAGTTGCAAGAATTAAAGCTAAAAGCTATTTTTCATAAGTTGATAAGTGTCGATTTCTTCCTTGTAGTGGTTAACTGATATAAGCAATCGGTTTATTATTTTGTAGTAGCACAGCTCCAAATCCTTTGCTACTAGCATCACATTCTTCAATGAAATCTTTAGAAAAATCTGGCAAAGCTAAAGTAGGAGGATTAGTTAAAAATGATTTTAATTTAAAGAATGAATTAGTGGCCTCTTCATTCCTTTGGAAAGAATTCTTTTTTAACATTGATGTTAAACGTTTTGCAATGAGGCCATAATTTCTAATGAATTTTCTATAATACCCTGTAAGGCCTAAGAAACCTCTTAGACCTCATATGTTAGTGGGTTGTGGCCATTGCAAAATTACCGTAGTTTTGCCCTTGTCAACTACAATCCCTTGATCAGAAATAATGTGCCATAAATACTTGATATTTGATAAAGCAAATGAACATTTAGTCAGATTAGTTACTAGCTAGTTATCAGTGAGTACTTGTAGAGTTAATTTAAACATTTCAAATGTTTGTCCTAGTCAGTGCTGTATATAAGAATATCGTCAAAAAATACCAAAATAAAATGCCTTAAATATTGTTTAAAAATACTATTCATTAGTGATTGAAATGTAGACGGGCCATTAGTAAGGCCAGAAGGCATAACTATAAATTCATAGTGACCTTCATGGGACTTAAATGCAGTTTTATGAATGTCCTTTTCATGCATTCTTATTTGATGATACCCTAATTTTAAATCTAACTTTGTAAAAAAAATTGAACCATGTAATTCATCTAACAAATCATCTATTAGTGGTATTGGAAATTTATTCTTAATTGTTTTCTTATTTAAAGCCCTATAATCAACGCATAATCTCCAACTACTATCTTTCTTTTTAACCATTACAATAGGAGCTGAAAAAGAACTAGATCTAGGTCTTATAATTCCAGAAGTAAGCATATCATTGATTAAAGCATCTAATTCTTTTTTAATAAAATGAGAATATCTGTATGGTTTTAGGAAAACTGGTTTGGAGCCTCCCAGATGTGGAATTCTATGATCACAATCTCTTTTTGGTGGTAGCTGATTAGTTGAAGTTGTAATTGCAGGAAACTTGTCTAGAATGTCTTGAATATCTAGATGAATTATGGTATTATCTGATGTAGTGGCTTATGTTGACAGCAACATGAACTGTAAGGATGCTTAATTGATTTCCTTTGTTGCTTTTTTGCCTTCAATTTTTTTTATACTATCTTGCAAGAGACCTTTCCACTTATATTGTTTCCCTTTGTAAGCAAATCTAACTTATAATTTCTTAAAATTAAAACAAAATTTATCAAGCTCTTTCATCCATTTTGCTCCCAACACCATTTGACATGAGTCTATAGGCAAGACTAATAAATAAAGTGGCACTTTGCACCCTTGACAGTGTAGTATAACATCAGTGCATATATGTGAACCTTCTAATTTATGGCCATTGGCTACTTGAACATTAAAAGGTTTAGAATGGGACTGATTCAATTTTAACCTGTGAGCTAAAGAAGTGTCAATAAAACTATGTGTTGAACCAAAGTCAATAAGGAATACTACTGCCTTATTATTGATAATCCCTTTAATTTTTATTGTGTGAAGTGTTGGGATACCAAGCAATGTATTCAATGATATGGCATGTAGAGTGTTGTGAGGTACTTGCTCACTTTTAACCTCTGTTAACTTAATCTGATCATCATCATCATCAGAATATTCAGTTTCAGTATCAGAGGTGTCGTCAATGTTTATAACACCCTCTATAATAAAGACTTGTTTTGTTTTGCACTTGTGTCCAGGGTGATATTTTTCAGTGCATCCATTGCATATTTTTGTTTTTAATTAATTCTTTAGGTGTAAGCCTTTTCATTTTTGAATTCTTGTCAAAGTTCTTGCTTACGGGTTTTGAAAAAGAAGAAGAAGCATTAGTAATCTTTTTATCAGTAAAAGATTTCCTCCTATTTTTTGAATGCCACTTAGTTTCAAAATTCTTTGCTAAGCATACTGAACGATCGAAATCAGTAGGATTGTTTGCTATCACATGGTGTTTAATTTGCTCTTTTAGCCCACCCAAGAATTTTTTTAAATAATGGACTGGAGAAACATGTTCAATTAGACCCTCTACTTTTTCAAACTGGTTTACATATTTCATGACCGAACCAGTTTGTTTAGGGAAGAAAATGCATCGTAAGATCTATCTAATTCATTGGGATTAAAGTGTACCTGGATTGCTTTTGTAAAGACTAACCAATTTTCATGATCATTGGTGTTTCTTGAATATCTGTAGAACCATTGCAATGCTTCTTTTCTTAAGTTGTACGAGCATAAGTGCACCCATTCATGCGGATCTGTTTCATTGTACCTAAAGAAATTCTCCACTTGTCTTAACCAATCAACAACTCTGTAGTCACCTGAAAAGGTAGGAAAATCAATCTTGAAATTGATTTTTGAGGAATCTTTGGAAGTACTCATTATGGTGTCATCACGTCTAGTATTAGCTGTTGTTTTTCTTGGATTGTGCTCAGTACTTAATCTGGTGTTAACTTCTGTATTTCTGAGTTGTGTAACATCCATGATTGAATTTTCAGGTCTTGCAAGAAGAGGCTAGCTGGCATTTGGAGGTACATAAGTATTTGATCTGATTTGTTGTGTGCTTCCTTATTGTTTGTGAATGTCAATTCGAATGGGTGTATCAGGTGATTTTTGTTTTTTACCATTTAGTAGAGAGAAAAATTTGCCAAGGATTCTGGCATGTCTTCCATATTTTCATTGAGATCACCCACCTTTTCTTTGAATTCTTGATTATGATCTGACAAAAGTTGTGTAGTTCTTTCCAGTTTCTTTAAGCTATTGCTGGTCCTATTATTAAACATGCTTTGTCTATTCCGGAGTTCGTCTTGTGATAGCTTGGTGGCATTTGTGTCTTCAAGTTGAGATGATGCTTCACTGGCTTCAAGAATTGCAGGATCAAGATGGTGAGGGTCGGTATTAATCTTACCAGATGGCTCTGATACCAATTTGTGAGCATCATCTTGTTTTTGCTTCTGATGTTTGGTCTTTAGCATTTCAATGGTGGTATTGTATCAGGAATTAGGAGGAACAGCATGGGAATTAAGGATTCATGCTATGGTGATCAAAGAAAAGTTTGATCAACATAGTACAAGCAGGAGATGAAGATTGGATCAGCACCAATTGGTACTTCAGTAATCAGAGAATCACACAAGAAAATCTTAGAAATTAGAATGATTAACTCGTGTTTGAGAAGAGAGAATTAAAGACAAGATTGAAAGACAGAATGAGGTGAAAACTGAGATACTTTTACTACTAAAATTTTGCATATCTATTTACAGTGCTTAAGGCACTTATTTATAATGGAAATACATCACTTAGTTGCCAAGAATTACAAATATGTCATGAAAACCCTAATTTAATCCAATTTCATACTGGTGCACGTGCATAACAGACACACACACTTTTATTTATTTTTCAGACTGAAATTCAATGCTGGAAATTATCCTAGTGTACATTTGAATCCCTTCTAACATCAGTCTGCTCTTGCATTAATTTTGTCTTGAGTTTTTCCATTGTGCTTGAAGAATTTTCTCTCACAATTTTTGTAACAACCTGGGTTTCGACAGACCGAATTTTTCAAAACCAAATCCATCGGACCCTGAGTTGAGTGCTTTGGTATCCTGCAGAAAAGACAGAGAGAAAGAAACATGTCAGAGTTCGAAAAGCAGCTCACAGCGGAAGGAATAAAATATAATTTATTCAAAATAGCATTACCTTAATAATAATACTGCCTAGCCAGTAGTCAAGCAATACTATCTCTGTCATGAACCTAACCTGCGCTTGTTGTGAGGAGGGGATCAGAACATAAGTTCTGTGTGGCTGGACTATAATAAACTCTTGTGTAACCCTACATATACCGTTCAGTTATAATTTCTTGTTTATAAGGTTATTCACAATATTAGCAACCATGGCCAAACCCATGTCATTCTCGTCCACTTACTAGTAGACTTAACCTAATACATCGTATATGTAATTTTTCCCCAACTTGTATAATCCTTTCCATGTATACGTACAGTCCCTTGCCGTATATCGTACGGGCTTTATCACGCAATTCTATACTACTTCAACGTAGTGCCACCATTCTTGAAATCGTTTGGACTGCCACCCTTGATCTGGCTAGGTTTCCTTATCATGAACTATCGAGTGTTCAACTAAAATTTATGCCACCTAGGACTACTAGGGATTATGCTACCTATTGAAGGTTTTCTAGATTAGATTAGGGTTTATGCCACCTAGGACTACTAGGGATTATACTACCTTTCGAACAGCGCCCTTTTCCCACATTTGTATCGCGAATCGTTTCCGATGTCTAGGTTCACATGTACACTATATGTGCGGCCCGAGTCCCATGACAGGACTAAATCAAGAAATACGGAACTCGGTCGGGAGCTTTAAGTTATCTGCCGATGCAGATGCTAAGGTCTGTTTTTCTACCGGTGGTTATGGTCCCACGTGACCCCTCCATCAACTAATGAAAGGGAATCCAAGAAAATCAAGCACGAGAACTGTACTCCTGCCACCTATGCCCCACTTTCCTATTGGCCAGCCTAACCCATAATAGATAGCAAGTATATGGTCTGTTGGGAGTTCTCTGTCCTTCCGTATATGTACTACGATTGACTGAAGATGGTAGGTAGACGACGAGTGCTATCACAGGGCTAAACAAGATATCGCTGCCTCACGCTGGTCCATCCTAGTCTTTAGGTTGCCTGATATTCCAACCAAGGCATACTCTTGGTTCTCCTACCGCAGACCTTAACCTCTGTAATCCCAGGCGGATCATCTGCAACCACACAGAGGGATACCAAGAGTACCCTCACGTTCCCCAAAGCTACGAGCTTCGTAACCCAGTCCGCTGGAGCCTTTTTCGAAATCAGATAAACGTTTGCTCCTCCTTATGTGTTTGTTAAGCGATGATCTACCATATCGGGTTATTCATCTATTTACGGACTGGCTCAGTTTCCTTGACTAAGAATTATTACTTAGTTGTTCTTAACTAAGGTTTACCACTTAATTTCCTTTCCCGTTAATCTTGTTAGCTAAGGTTTACCACTCAGTCCCCTTAACTAAGGATTACAACTTAGTTCCCGTTCTCGACCATTTTCTTAACTAAGGTTTACTGCTTAGTTCCTATTAACTAAGGATTGTTACTTAGTTATCATTATCGTTGTCTTACTTAGTCAATTCTCGTTACCTTAGACATCAGACCACATATTCTCGCTTTTTAATTCAACTTGTTGACTAAGGTTTTCCCATGAATTCAAGCATAACTTAAGTTCTCTTTTATTCGGTGATAGCGCATGGGTGTTTTCCCACAGTTCTTGCTTAGCTTACCCCGTATTATAGGTTATCCCACCCTTCAGATCTTACATTACATCTTAAGTCATAGTCTTTCTCTGTCCCTAGGACAGGTTTACCCCCTAATTAACCCTTCGACTATTTCAACTTCGATTTATAATAGGTAGTTAACATTCCCTATTTCCGTTTTTGGTTAAGTTTTGTTCATAGTTTCGTATCGACTTAACCCCATCTCCTTATAACGTTCATTCAGAAATTTGGTTAAGTGTTGTCTTTGAATTCATGACTTAACCCTACGAATCATGTGCAATTAATTAATAATTAATGCAACACAACCTCTCACATTAGACCTGTTGTTGTGGTCACTGGTTATGCCGGGTGGTTTCGGGCAGAATTACACCACAACTCAGTCAAACCTTGGGTTTTAAGCGCGATATGACTAACTTCTCACATTAGGACCTATTGTTTGCGACCACTGGTTAGGCCGGGCGGTTCCGGGCAGGATTACATCGTGAACTCATCCTAACCTCAAGTTAGCCATGTTTCATGTTTGGTTCATGTCTATTCTAATTGGCATATGTCAAGTTCATAATCATGTCAGAAATATTAAGTTCATGTTATGCCAATTACCCAACTTACAAGCATGTTCTTATAAATGTCAACTACCAATTTATGCAATATTCGTGTTCGCTTTAGGTGTCAAGTTCATAAGCATATTCTAAATGTCATATTTCAAGTTTCATAATTTTGTCCCTATTTACATTACATAAATTACTCAGCCATATTCATGTTCAATGCATTTCAATAGTGCCAAAATTCGAGTATCAAGTTCAATCTAAATGTCAAGTGTCAATTCCCCAAATCCAAGCTTTACCTAAAAACCCCCAATTTATATTCATGCTTGTAATCCCATTAACAGGTTACGTCTATCATTAAATTCATAATTCATATTCATGTCAATTTCATGTTCAAGTTCTAGATGTAAACTTCATGTCAAATTCCAGATGTTCATTCATATCAAGTTTGTGTTCTTATCCAAATTCAAGTTATAATACAGGTTTTATTCTAGAGACATGTTCCCATTAACAAATCCATAAGTAAATTTCATGCTTAAATCAATGATGTCAATTCTACGCCAAGCCCCAAATCATGTTCATGCATATAATTCTAAATTTGTTTTACGCATTCAGGTTTTGTCAATGTTATATTACGCCCAACCCTCTTTGTAATTTATAACCAAACCCTCCAGTTCATATCATAGCCCAAAACCAAGCGTTTCCCTTTTTCGCTTGCAATAATCATTCAATCGTATTTATTTTATGACAGATATAGGCTCGAGATAGCCTAGCTATTAAAAATCAAAAAGGGAAAGAATAAAAGGAGGCACATAATCCTAGACATAATAAATAAAATTGAGCACATGATAATATTAAACATTATGGATTCAATAATTTCATTTCATGCTTACATAGGGAATATATGAACGATAAATAATAATTTTACACAAAAAGTGCATTATAACTCCACTCACAGTGTTTGTCATCTTCAAAAATGTAGATCCTCGATTGCCCCTTTGATTTATGAATTGGATTAATCCTTGAACTGATTTCCCCATTTCCCTTTTTGTTACTTTGATTCATCTTTGAATGATTTCATGTCCAGTTCAATTTATCTTTGATATCATATGCAACGTAGGTTGCAGATCTGAATTCCTTCTCTTTGCGCGGTGATTTAGATCTAAGCCTCTTTTCTTTTTATTCATGGTTGTAGTAATTCTTGATCTCATTCTTTTTATTTTTAAGAATAAATGTTGTAGAGAAAAGAGAGAAAAATAGATCTAAGATTTATTTAGATCAATAGCTTGAGGAGGAAGAAGAAATCAAGTTAGAAGAGAGCCATGGCCTTGCATGAATTGTTGTGGAGTTTACAATGAGACTAGGATGTTTATATAGGTGTTAGACCAACGTACCAGGCCTAAAAACTCATCCAGGTGCTAAAAAATGAACCTGGACAGCTTCTGGGGCGAATTTCCCGCTACTGGACCTAAATTCCCGCTACAGGTCGACCTCCCCAAGGGGGGGTCGACACTATGGTCGCGACCCTATGGTCGACCTGGTCATTTTTTTTTCTGTTCTGGGCTGGGTTGTTTTCTGATTTTTCGCTGAAACTTCGGAAGGTCATAACTCCTTCATACGGACTCCGATTTTTGAAAACTCGGACACTATTTCATGTAAAATTTCGAGAGGAACGCAATTGCGATGTTCATTTTAATTAATTCCTGATATTTAAATTAAATATCCTTATTTTATTATCTTCACCGTTGCACACACTATTATCGAATTAATTTTTCTTCTCTTCCATGTACTAATTAATTCTCATTATACATCACCATTATTTACCTATATAAGCATATTTTCATAAATTTTATTTCATTTTTAATTATATTAAAAATGCGGGGTGTTACATTCTCCCACCCTTAAAGAATTTCGTCCCCGAAATTCGATAAGAGTAAAACAAATAATCCCTCGCAACTCCAATTAGTGTTCATCCAATTGTTGCAACATTATGCACATGTGCAAAGTGAAATGCATTATAGTAAAGCATGTATGCCTAATTTGGATCCACCTATATGTATGGAAACTTTTAAAAAACTTTTCAAAACATGATGCTCACATCCTAAACATACTTGCAGTTCTATATGGATGCAATATTTTTGAAAAATCAAAACATTTTCCATTCAAATTTTCCCATACTCATATAGAATAATAGCATAGTTCATCCAATTTTCGCGTCCAAAACACTACCAACCATCTTTTAATTCGAGATTTAGAAAAATCTAATATTCCAAATTCGATTTCTTATGTTACAAAATGGTATAAAAACGGAAAAATTCACACCCTCCATTTTTCTTTTCTAATTGTACTTGGATTTTTATATAACTATTCTATTAAGATTTCCTATTTTCTTATCCAAGCACAACCACATAAGAAAATTTCTTTCTCGTATTTTCGACTTTATCTTGAAATAATTTCATATTTATTCATCTTTTTCTTGAGATTTTCATTTTCTTTCCCCCATCTTGTTTTGTTGCTTTACTGAATTTATTGTTTTCTTGTTAGTTAGGCTATTCTTTAGCTTATTTGGCCTAGTCCAGTTTCTCATGTTTATATTATTTATTTATCTTTTCAAATAAGCTTTTCCGTTTTCTAATCAAACTGTATCCTACACAGCTACAACTATGGGCCAAGGATCTTAAGACTTTATTACATCTGACAATCGTGAGTCCACCTAACAGGGTATATATAATTGCTTGCCCTTCATCACCTAGTAGTCACTACTAGTCCATGCTGTGTATGACTAGCCTATTCTTTTCTTTTTCTCAAGCAACAATTCTAGGTCTCAATGCTTATGTATTCTACGGGAAATTTGTTTACCCAATTTTTTTTAACAATAATTAAAATTTAATAGAATAGAGATTTCAAAAACTCCTTTTACAAAATACAACATTTTCCTTTCAAGATTTTCATATATGAGAACTAGTGAGCTATATATATATATATATATATATATATATATATATATATATATATATGCTCCTTTTCATGAGAGAATTCTTTCAAAACAAGAAATCGTTGTTTTACATAAAACTCCCCACTTTATTTTAAAACCCAATATGTACTTTTCAAACATCAAGGTACTTTTAAGATCAAAACTCAGAAAATACCACAAACTCTATTACAAATTCAAGTTCTTAAAACTTTATTATTGGGTCAGACTCCAAGCGGGTTTTCCACTCAACTAGGCTTTCCTATGTACTTTCACAAATTCAATTTTCTCGACTATATATATTCCTAATCCGTTTTCACACTTTAACCATTTTTTTTTCTAATTTCTAAGGTTTTACTTCTAGACCCACTACTCTCAGATACTAATATTTTAGTTTCCATTCCATGGGATACATTCTAGCTCCAAGTCATATTGTACACTTTCCCAACCACCTAATGGTTTCCAAAATTTCTATGTCCATGCCTTTAGTGTACAAACCAATATCCCAACTCTTTACATGTCTAGTGGGCTACTATATGGACTTAGGTTTATATATATATAATATATTTTACAAAATACAAATAAGTTCACTCGTTATTGCCCTTAAGACCACTAAACCGAAGCTCTGATACCAGATGTAACAACCCGGGTTTCGACAGACCGAATTTTTCAAAATCCAATCCATCGGACCCCGAGTTGGATGCTCTGGTATCCTGCAAAAAAGACAGAGAGAAAGAAACATGAATGAGTTCGAAAAGAAGCTCACAGCGGAAGAAATAAAATATAATTTATTCAAAATAGCATTACCTTAATAATAATACTGCCTAGCCAGTACTCAAGCAATATTATCTCTGTCATGAACCTAACCTGCGCATGTTGTGAGGAGGGGGTCAGAACATAAGTTCTGTGTGACTGGACTATAATAAACTCTTGTGTAACCCTACATATACCGTTCAGTTATAATTTCTTGTTTATAAGGTTATTCACAATATTAGCACCCAAAGCCAAACCCATGCCATTCTCATCCACTTACTAGTAGACTTAACCTAACACATCATATATGTAATTTTCCCCCAACCCGTATAATCCTTTCCATGTATACGTATATTCCCTTGCCGTATATCGTACGGGCTTTATCACGTAATTCTATACTACTTCAATGTAGTGCCACCATTCTTTAAATCGTTTGGACTGCCACCCTTGATCTGGCTAGGTTTCCTTATCATGAACTATCGAGTGTTCAACTAGGATTTATGCCACCTAGGACCACTAGGGATTATGCTACTTATTGAACGTTTTCTAGATTCGATTAAGGTTTATGCCACCTAGGACTACTAGGGATTATGCTACCTGTCGAACAGCACCCTTTTCCCACGTATGTATCGCGAATCGTTTCGGATGTCTAGGTGCACATGTACACTATATGTGCGGCCCGAGTCCAATGACAGGGCCAAATCAAGAAATACGGAACTCGGTCGGGAGCTTTAAGTTATCTGCCGATGCAGATGCTAAGGTCTGTTTTAATACCAGTGGTTATGGTCCTATGTGACCCCTTCTTCAACTAATGAAAAAGGCAATCCAAGAAAATCAAGCAAGAGAACTGTACTCCTGCCACCTATGCCCCCACTTTCCTATTAGCCAGCCTCACCCATAACTAGATAGCAAGTATATGGTCTAGTGGGAGTTCTCTGCCCTTCCGTATACATACTACGATTGACTGAAGATGGTAGGTAGACGACGAGTGCTATCACAGGGCTAAACAAGATATCGCCGCCTCACACTGGTCCATCCTAGTCTTTAGGTAGCCTTATATTGCAACCATGGCATACTCTTGGTTCTCCTACCGTAGACCTTAACCTCTATGAGCCTAGGCGGATCATCTGCAACCTCACAGTGGGATACCAAGAGTACCCTCACGTTCCCCAAAGCTACGTGCTTCGTAACCCAGTCCGCTGGAGCCTTTTTCGAAATCAGATAAACGTTCGCTCCTCCTCGTGTGTTTGTTAAGCGATTATCTACCGTATCCGGTTATTCATCTATTTATGGACTTGCTCAGTTTCCTTGACTAAGAATTATTACTTAGTTGTTCTTAACTATGGTTTACCACTTAGTTTCCTTTCCCGTTAATCTTGTTAACTAAGGTTTACCACTCAGTCCCCTTAACTAAGGATTACAGCTTATTTCCTGTTCTCGATCATTTTCTTAACTAAGGTTTACTGCTTAGTTCCTATTAACTAAGGCTTGTTACTTAGTTATCATTTTCGTTGTCTTACTTAGTCAATTCTCGTTACCTTAAACATCAGACCACATATTCTCGCTTTTTAATTCAACTTGTTGACTAAGGTTTTCCCATGAATTCAAGCATAACTTAAGTTCTCTTTTATTCGGTGATAGATCATGGGTGTTTTCCCCAGTTCTTGCTTAGCTTACCCCATATTATAGTTTAACCCACCCTTCAGGTCTTACATTACATCTTAAGTCATAGTCTTTCTCTGTCCATAGGACATGTTTACCCACTAATTAACCCTTCAACTATTTCAACTTTGATTTATAACAGGTAGTTAACATTCCCTATTTCCATTTTTGGTTAAGTTTTGTTCATATGTTCGTGTCGACTTAACCCCGTCTTCTTACAATGTTCATTCACAAATTTGGTTAAGTGTTGTCTTTGAATTCATGACTTAACCCTACGAATCATGTGCCATTAATTAATTATTAATGCACCACAACCCCTCACGTTAGACCTGTTGTTGTGGTCACTGGTTATGTCGGGCAGTTCCGGGCAGAATTACACCAAAACTCAGTGTAACCCCTGGTTTTAAGCGCGATATGACTAACTTCTCACATTAGGACCTGTTGTTTGTGACCACTGGTTAGGCCGGGCAGTTCCGGCCAGGATTACATCGCGAACTCATCCTAACCTCGAGTTAGCCACGTTTCATGTTTGGTTCATGTCTATTCTAATTGGCATATGTCAAGTTCATAATCATGTCATAAATATTAAGTTCATGTTATGCCAATTACCCAACTTACAAGCATGTTCTTATAAATTTCAACTACCAATTTATGCAATGTTCGTGTTCGCTTTAGGTGTCAAGTTCATAAGCATATTCTAAATGTCATATTTCAAGTTTCATAATTTTGTCCCTATTTTCATTACATAAATTACTCAGCCATATTCATGTTCAATGCATTTCAATAGTGCCAAAATTCGAGTATCAAGTTCAATCTAGATGTCAAGTGTCAATTCCCCAAATCCAAGCTTTACCTAAAAACCCCCAATTTATATTCATGCTTGTAATCCCATTAACATGTTACTTTTATCATTAAATTCATAATTCATATTCATGTCAATTTCATGTTCAAGTTCTAGATGTAAACTTCATGTCAAATTCCAGATGTTCATTCATATCAAGTTTGTGTTCTTATCCAAATTCAAGTTATAATACAGGTTTTATTCTAGAGACATGTGCCCATTAACAAATCCATAAGTCAATTTCATGCTTAAATCAATGATGTCAATTCTACGCCAAACCCCAAATCATGTTCATGCATATAATTCTAAATTTGGTTTACGCATTCAGGTTTTGTCAATGTTATATTACGCCCAACCCTCTTTGTAATTTATAACCAAACCCTCCAGTTCATGTCATAACCCAAAACCAAGCTTTTCCATTTTTCGCTTGTAATAATCATTCAATCGTATTTATTTTATGATAGATCTAGGCTCGAGATAGCCTTGCTATTAAAAATAAAAAAAGGGAAATAATAAAAGGAGGCACATAATCGTAGGCATAATAATTAAAATTGAGCACATGATAATATTAAACATTACGGATTCAATAATTTCATTTCATGTTTACATAGGGAATGTCTGAACGATAAATAATAATTTTACACAAAAAGTGCATTATAACTCCACTAATAGTGTTTGTCATCTTCAAAAATGTAGATCCTCGATTGCCCATTTGATTTATAATTTACGAATTGGATTAATCCTTGAACTGATTTCCCCCTTTCCCTTTTTGTTGCTTTGATTCATCTTTGATTGATTTCATGTCCAATTCAATTTATCTTTGATTTCATATGCGGCGTAGGTTACAGATCTGAATTCCTTCTCTTTGCACAGTGATTTAGATCTAAGCCTCTTTTCTTTTTATTCATGGTTGTAGTAATTCTAGATCTCATTCTTTTTAATTTTAAGAATAGATGTTGTAGAGAAAAGAAAGAAGAATAGATCTAAGATTTATTTAGATCAATAGCTTGAGGAGGAAGAACCAATCAAGTTAGAAGAGAGCCATGGCCTTGCCATGAATTGTTGTGGAGTTTACAATAAGCCTAGGATGTTTATATAGGTGTTAGACCAACGTACCCGGCCCAAAAACTCATCCAGGTGCTCAAAAATGAACCTGGACAGCTTCTGGGGCGAATTTCCTGCTTCTGGACCAAAATTCCCGCTCCAGGTCGCTTCTGGTCGACCTTCCCAAGGGGTGGTCGACACTATGGTCGACCTCCCCCCTGGGAGGTCGACCTGGGGGTCGACCTGGTCATTTTTTTCTGTTCTAGGTTGGGCTGTTTTCTGATTTTTCGATGAAACTTCGGGAGGTCATAACTCCTTCATACGGACTACGATTTTCGAAAACTCGGACTCTATTTCATGTAAAATTTCTGGGGGAACGCAATGGTGATGCCCATTTTACTAAATTCCTGATATTTAATTAAATATCCTTATTTTACTATTTTACTATCTTTTCCGTTACACACACTATTATCGAATTAATTTTTCTTCTCTTCCATGTATTAATTAATTCTCATTATACATCACCATTATTTACCTATATAAGCATATTTTCATAAATTTTATTTCATTTTTAATTATATTAAAAATGCGAGGTGTTACAGTTTTATGCCCATAAGATGTTTGGCTAAATGTTGCACCATGACATTGTATGACCCACATGGATTAACATAATTAACAAGGTACGGCAAGTTCTAGAAAGCAAATATTTCACATCAATTATCACCAGTATAGGGATGAAACGATTTCGTCCCTCCCTTTTTTTGTATTTACTCAATATATTGTTGTAACACCCCACCTCCGCTAGGGTCACTCTTTCGGGGGCACTAGCTTCTGGGGGGCGTTAGAACTGGGTAAGCATGCATAATGATATATCAAGGCAGAATAAGAACATAAATGTATATATGTAAAACAGAGTAAGTGAGAATAAAACAGCGGAATATCTCAAACCATCTCAAAACAAGTCTAGTACATCATAAAGTCAACTGCCAAAATAAACATGTCTAGTACATCATAAACAGAAATACTGAAATACATAGTGCTATCCCCAAAATAAAGATGATAAACCATAGAGAGCTCAATGTCCAGACATACATGAGCTATCCAGCAAACAAGCAAGCGATCCAAGCTAAGGACCACTGTTCCCTCCCTGAGAACCTGGGGTTGGGGGGGGGGAGACGGAAGAAAAGAAGCGAGAGAAAACAGGTCAGTCAAAAAGACTGGTAAGCCCTACTACGATCAGTCTATAAACTAATAAAGTTAACATCATGATGGAAACTGAGATGAACATACTGGCAATAGATAAAGGTGTCATCACATAAAGAAGATTAAGCTTTGCACCACAGTGTACTAGCAAACTAACATAACAGGTATTGATCCCTCAGAGCAAACTTTGGCCCAATAGCATGAGGTGACCTTAATACAAGGTCCAGCCCAACGGTCTAGTCGATCGGCTCCCTATAAACCTAACACGTCAAGTGTTGGTGTCCATACGGCCCACATATGGTTGTAGTCAGACTGTGCTGGGTCCACCTTCGGGTGTATCAAGCCCTCGGGTGTCAACCCCAGACACCTAAGCAATAATGCACAGTCTAAACCTACTGGTACCCGTGCCTCGAGTTTGTCCAACACCGGACTACGTGCACGTCCGTAGCCCGCCTGGACCCGCACCGCTGTACCACTCAGCCGTCGCTTTGGTCGCTTACATCAGTCCAGTAATCGTGCCCCGCCCTAGCCTAGCCTCTAGGGTTGTGAATGATACCAAACTGGGATTACTGCTGGAACAGACCACGTTGCTAGGGTTTTCTAAGAGGGTTAAGTGTGGTTTAACCCCTCACTAATCATGGATTAAATTAGTTAAGTGTAACCAACAGTTCACCACTTAACCCCATTTAATCCCTCGTATCCCCAAAATTGGTTAAGTATTAGTGGGCCATGACTTAACCCTAATCATGAGGCATTAATTAATTTAATGCACCCAACCTCTCACATTAGACCTTGTTGTGGTTACTAGTTAGGCCGGGCGGGTCCGGGTAGGTTTACACCCCAACTTAGCCTAACCTCGGGTTTCACGTGCAACATGACCAACTACTCACATTGGGTCCTATTGCTTGTAGCCACTAGTTAAGCCGGTCGGTTCCGGGTAGGTTTATGCTACAAACTCAACCCAACCTCGAGTTGGCCACACTTATGTTTTCTAAGTGTCATGTCCACTTTATTTTCAAAACATAATTACAAGTTTAACAAATACTTGGGTAGACCTAACTTAATAGGTAAATTCCCAAGGGGTAGACCTAACTTAATAGGTAAATTCCCAATCTTATATTTTTATGTATTTTAAGTTTTACCCAAACCCCCCAATGTCATTCTATCGCTTACATATTCGTCATAACGCATAAAGGATAGAAAGAGGGAACTTGGCACAACATACATGATGAATCTTACATATCATAATAAACATGCATAACATGTTGGACTTGCATAACTTAGCATAGTGAACTTGCAAAAACATGCATAACTTGTTGAACTTGCAAATCATTGCTTAGTGAACTTGCATAAACATGCATAACTTGTTAAACTTGCAAATCGTGGCTTAGTGAACTTGCATAAACATGCATAACTTGTTAAACTTGCAAATCATGGCTTAGTGAACTTGCATAAACATGCATAACTTGTTAAACTTGCAAATCATGGCTTAGTGAACTAGCATAAACATGCATAACTTGTTAAACATGTGTAACATAGTATAGTGAACTCGCATAAGCATGCATAACTTATTAAACATGTATAGCATAACATAGTGAACTCGCATAAGCATGCATAACTTATTAAACATGCATAAATCCCAACTTTCATCACATATTAACTTTAGAGTTTCTAAAATGAAGGTAAGAGGGCTTACAAATATTATGAAGACACAAATCTACTAATAAAGATTGAGAAGCCCTTTATGCAAGCATATAAAAACCCAAAACAAAGCTCCAATTAACAAAATCCCAAAAACTCTAGCTTAGCAAATAAAGCTTGCAACTTGATGATGTATGCAAGCTAATGATCATTCATACAACTTAGAAATGCTTGTATGAACATCAAAATCTTCATAGGAATGATTTTTGAAGAGGGTGGAGGCTAGGGTTTTTTAGGTGGAGGCCATTTGAGAATTCAATTTGACATAGTTTGGTTGCTAGAATGAATAATGAGTGATTTAGGGTAGGTTAGGCTCTTATTTATAGATTAGGCTAGTGATTTAGACCATAGGGTTAACCCTAGGTTGAATTAGGTCCATCAGATTTCGGAATTCTCCAGAACCAAGCCACACAACCAAGCCCAAATCAAAAATGGTGCGCCAGGCAAAACTGCCCGGCTACCCCGTGTCGACAGGGTTGTCGACAGGGCAGTCGACACCCTAAGACCCCTGTCGACATGCCTGTCGACATGGGGGTCTTGGTGGGAGTTTTTCGCACCTGACGCCAGTTAGCCCTAATGCTTGTTTTTGAACTTAAAATTTAAATCTGTTTTTACTATGGAAATTTCTGAAAACTTCAATCGGCCTTAACTGGGTCATACGGACTCCGATTTTCGAAAACTCGGACTCTATTTCGCGTATTTTTCCGAGACGAACGCAATGGCATAGCCCGTTTCCCTTGATTCAGATTTTTGAATTAAATTCTGCCTCGATTTATGTTATAATAGGTTATTGAAAATACGGGTTGTTACATTCTCCCCTCCTTAAAGGATTTCGTCCCCGAAATCTTCAAGTTAGGAACATATCCTACCATCCAATCATCCATCTACTCAAAGCATCATCCACGAGCAATCATTGTCCTTAAAAGATTCTAAATGGTGTATGAACATATGCAAAAGTGTGTGTATATGTACTTATCTAATGCAAAGATCAATGCAAAATATGTTAGTGAAATGTATCCATATGTATGCAAATCCCTAACATAATGTATAATATCTACATGCGTGCTCAATCATACATCCATATGCAACATCCATGTGATTGCATACAAATTTCATCCAAGAATAAGCATAAACACTCATGTACATGCAATATGAGGAGTGTGTGAGCCGATCTAGTGCCTAATGTGTATCATGCATCCACGAGAAACCACTTGCAAACACTTGCAACCGCTTGCAACCATCAAACATAACATGTCTCAAACACATGTTTCATCCAAAGGGTTTCTACCTAAGGTTCTCATGACAAGATTAGCACGATAACTAGATAAACATGGATAGCAAAGAGAAAGATATGCTAACAAAGGAAAGTGATTGAGAGTGTACCCTCAAAAAGGAATGGATAAAGCCCACGCATCTTCTCCTCGGTTTCCCAAGTTGCGTCTTCTTCGGCTTCACCCCATTGAACCTTCACCAACTTGACCTCTCGATCCCTTAGCTTCTTGGTCTCTGTCCCCAAGATACGAATCGGAGCTCTCCTCAAAGTTGCCTCTTTCTCTACTTCCACGTCTTCAAGAATGCTAGGTTCAACCACCTCAGCGGACTCATGTAGGCACTTTCGGAGATGCGAGACATGAAAGACATTATGCACTCCGGACAGCTTCTCGGGCAATTGCACTTTATAAGCCATCTTCCCAATTCTCTCTATGATAGGGAAGGGTCCAACAAATCTCGGTGCTAACTTCCCAACAGCTCCAAATCGGACCACATTCCGCAAAGGAGAAACCCTTACGAAAACCGTATACCCAACATCAAACTCCAAATCGGATCTTCGCTTATCAGCATAGGATTTCTGTCGGTCTTGGGCCGCTTTCATTCGTCTACGAATCAACTCGATCTTCTCGGACGTATGTCTGATCATATCAGGCCCAAGTATAAGCTTATCTGTTGTCTCCCACCAACATGTGGGTGACTTGCACGGTCTCCCATATAAAGCCTCAAATGGTGCCATCCCAATGCTCGCCTGATAACTGTTATTATAAGCAAATTCCACAAGAGGAAGATGGTCTTCCCAAGTACCACCAAAATCCAGAATGCAAAGCCTCAATAGATCCTCGAGTACCCTATTCACCCTTTCGGTTTGGTCATCCGTCTGTGGGTGATAAGAAGTACTCAGATTCAACCTCGTGCCCATAGCCTCTTGCAAGCTATTCCAGAATTGACTTGTAAAGATTGGGTCACGGTCACTGACAATACTAGAAGGGACTCCATGAAGTCTCACAATCTCACGAAGATATACTGATGCTAGTCCAGATGCGGTCCTTTTGCTCTTCACCGGAATGAAATGAGAACTCTTCGTAAGCCTATCTACAATGACCCATATGCTTGTATTCCCTTTTCTTGACCTTGGCAATCCGTCAACAAAGTCCATAGAAATACTCTCCCACTTCCATAGCGGGACCTCTAGAGGATGCAATAGCCCACCGGGCTTCTTCGACTCGGCTTTTACTCTCTGACAAACAACACATCTAGAGACAAACTCTGCCACATCCTTCTTCATTCCAGGCCAGAAGAAAATACGCTTCATATCCTTATACATCTTATCTCCACCCGGATGTATAGTCAACTTGGAGCGATGTGCTTCATCAAGAACTTTCCTCACCAAGTCTTCCACCATCGGAACACAAAGCCTTCCGTCTCTCCTCAGCCAACCCTTATCATCTATAGAATATCGAGCAAGGTGACTAGATGTCTCCCCTCGAATCAGCTTATCCATAGTCTCAATTATCTGAGGGTCTTCCTTCTGCGAAGCCCCAACTTGATCTAGAAGGGTAGGCCTGAGCTCAAGAGATGCTAAAGAACCGGTCGTCGACTCAACCGCCCAAGAGAAATCAAAGGTTGCTAAGAACTCTAAATTCTTCATCTCAACAAATAGAGGACTTAGTGTCAACCTTTTTCTACTCAATGCATCAGCCACCACATTCCCCTTGCCAGGGGTATAGGCTATATTAAAATCGTAGGACGCCAAGAATTCCATCCACCTTTGCTGCCTCAAGTTCAGATCCTTCTACGAAAAGAGATACTTCAAAGACTTATGATTAGTATACAGCTCAAATCTCACTCCCAGAAGATAATGACGCCAAGCTTTGAGTGCATATACTATCGCTGCCAGCTCTAGATCATGAGTGGGATAATTCTTCTCATGCACCTTAAGTTGCCTACCAGCAAAACATATAACTCTGCCTTCTTGCATCAGAACGGCGCCCAATCCCGTGCCACAAGCATCGGTGTACACGGTAAACATTTTACCACCATCGGGTAAAGCTAGAACTGGTGCTGAGGTAAGGGCTCTCTTGAGTCTCTGAAAAGCAAGCTCACAGTCCATATCCCAAGCAAAGACTAAGTTCTTTTTCGTCAACTTAGTAAGAGGAGCGGATATCTTCGCGAAGTCCTTGATGAACTTCCGGAAAAAACCTGCAAGACCTAGAAAACTTCTCACTTCGGTTGCATTCCTTGGAGTCTTCCAATCCTGCAAAGCAACTACTTTAGCGGGATCCACCGCCAAGCCTTGCTTAGATACTATATGCCCAAGGAACCGAACTTCCCTTCTCCAAAAGTGACACTTGGAGAACTTGGCCTTTAACTGATGCGCTCTAAGCGTATCCATCACCTCTACAAGATGTCTCGCGTGCTCTTCTTCATCCTTGGAGAAGATCAGAATATCATCCACAAAGACCACGACAAACTTGTTCAAGAATTCTCGAAACACCCTACTCATCAAGTCCACGAAATACGCAGGGTGCATTCGTCAAGCCGAACGGCATAACAAGCCATTCAAAGAATCCATCTGGAGTTCTGAATGCAGTCTTGTCTATACTATCTTCAGCTACTCTGAGCTGATGAAATCCAGTAGCAAGATCAAGCTGAGAGAAAACAGTAGCACCAACAAGCTGGTCAAAAAGATCATCAATTCTCGGTAATGGGTGTCTGTTCTTCTTAGTCAGCTTATTCAACTCTCTATAGTCCACACAAAGTCGGAGAGAACCATCCGCCTTAGTAGCAAACACCACAGGCGCTCCCCATTCGGATATACTTCGTCTGATGAAGTTCTTCTCAAGCAACTCCTTTACTTGCTTGCTGAGCTCCCGTCTCTCACGCGGAGCCATGTGCCGAACGGGCAAAGAAACAGGCTTAGCATTATCCACCAGATAAATGCGAAAATCAATCTCTCGTTTTGGGGGCAACCCCTTAACTTCTTCAAAAACATCTGGATAATCTCGGACCACCCTTACAGACTGAAGGGTTTCCTCTGACGAGTCGAGAGATTCAAGATAGCACAAGATGACGGGATCCTTCGGATTGCATGAAATCTCTAAGGTGTTGCCAAGGCGAGTCACAAGCCTCACAACCCTATGCTCACAATCAAGAATGGCTCCATATCTGGACAGCCAATCCATGCCCAATATCAATCCGTATCCCTTGAAACCAAGAACATACGCACTACACAAGAACTCTACACTGAGTATAGAGATCCTCAGATCCTCACATATCATAGATAGATGAGCAGAACCCCCAATGGGATTCGAAACACAAACGGGATCATCCACTAAGCTAGTACTAAGGTGCAAACTATCAACAAGATCAGATGAAATAAAGCTATGTGATGCACCAGAATCAAACAAGGTACGAACTGGAAGATCGGAAACATAAACAAGGTTCTCAACAGAAACACTACCTCGATCGGGAACTGGAGCGGTATTGAGAGCATGAACTTGCCCCCCTGAAGGTCCAGCCTGCCCTTTCTTCTTCGGGCATTCCTTGCTGAAGTGTCCAGTCTCACCACAGGAAAAACATCCACCACTAAGCTTCCTTTTCTTCTTCCTACAATCCTTAGCAAAGTGTCCAGGCACACCACAGTAATTGCACTTTCACTTGAATTTGTTGTTGTTCCCCTTCTTGTTCTTGCTCTGATTCCCCTGACTGCTTTGACCACCTTGATTGCCTTTACCTTGAGAATCAGTCTTCTTTGCTTGAGTATCACTCGTCTTGACCTCTTTCTTTCCATCTCCCTGAAGTAGAGCCATATTGACCAAACTCTCAAAAGTAGCCCCATGCGGAATATGTGACATCGCCAAACCCTGCAGCGGCTCATTCAACCCTCTAGCAAAACGAATAGACTTCTTCTCAGGAGTGTTCACCATATCCAAACCAAAACGGGCCAGCTGATTAAACTTGTTCACATACTCCTTGACAGACATATCACCTTGCTTTAATGCAATGAACTTCTCCATCTATAAATTCGCCTCAGCAGAAGATAGAAACTTGGCCACAAATCTTGCCCTCAAATCGGCCCAAGTCTCAACGGGCCTCGTCCCATTGGTGACCTCCCACCAATAGGCCGCTTCATCCTTCAAAAGCCACACTGTCAATAAGATCTTCCTCTCGTCATCAATCCCAAAGATAGCAAACAGGTCCTCAGTGTCTTTCAGCCAATTCCTAGCTTCAACAAAAGATTCCGTGCCTAGGAAATTCTTGCCTCCCATCGCCTTGAAGTCTTTACAAACCTTCGTGAACTCATCCTGAGGATGCTGAGGGGGAGGAGGAGGAAGAGGAGCCTCAGCAACAGGAGGAGGAGGAACATTAGCAACGGGAGGAGGAATATTAACATTAGGGGGAGGATTCTCAACTACAAGTGGAGGAGTGGGAGTAGGGTTTGTAGGGCCAGCTACCGCCCTAGCTTCAAGAAGTCTCCTATACCAGAGTGGTACATTTACTCCATCCGGGATGGCAAGATTCTCAGCCATACTGAAACGAAAGATAAGATAAGATTAGGTCAAGGGAACGAAGGATAACGCTAATGGCTTTTTGGGGAATAGCCTTTTAAAATACTAGACTTTTCTTTGGAAAATACTTTATACTTGTTTTGAAAATAGTTTTTCAAAAGTCCTTAAAAAAACTTTTTGTTCTTTCTCGTAAACCATATGCTCTGATACCAAATTTGTAACACCCCACCTCCGCTAGGGTCACTCTTTCGGGGGCACTAGCTTCTGGGGGGCGTTAGAACTGGGTAAGCATGCATAATGATATATCAAGGCAGAACAAGAACATAAATGTATATATGTAAAATAGAGTAAGTGAGAATAAAACAGCGGAATATCTCAAACCATCTAAAAACAAGTCTATACATCATAAAGTCAACTGCCAAAATAAACATGTCTAGTACATCATAAACAGAAATACTGAAATACATAGTGCTATCCCCAAAATAAAGATGATAAACCATAGCGAGCTCAATGTCCAGACATACATGAGCTATCCAGCAAACAAGAAAGCGATCCAAGCTAAGCACCACTGTTCCCTCCCTGAGAACCTGGGGGGGGGGGGGGAAACGGAAGAAAAGAAGCGAGAGAAAACAGGTCAGTCAAAAAGACTGGTAAGCCCTACTACGATCAGTCTATAAACTAATAAAGTTAACATCATGATGGAAACTGATATGAACATACTGGCAATAGATAAAGGTGTCATCACATAAAGAAGATTAAGCTTTGCACCACAGTGTACTAGCAAACTAACATAACAGGTATTGATCCGTCAGCCCAAACTTTGGCCCAATAGCATGAGGTGACCTTAATACAAGGTCCAGCCCAACGGTCTAGTCGATCGGCTCCCTATAAACCTAACACGTCAAGTGTTGGTGTCAATACGGCCCACATATGGTCGTAGTCAGACTGTGCTGGGTCCACCTTCGGGTGTATCAAGCCCTCGGGTGTCAACCCCAGACACCTAAGCAATAATGCACAGTCTAAACCAGCTGGTACCCGTGCCTCGAGTTTGTCCAACACCGGACTACGTGCACGTCCGTAGCCCGCCTGGACGCGCACCGCTGTACCACTCAGCCGTCGCTTTGGTCGCTTACATCAGTCCTGTAATCGTGCCCCGCCCTAGCCTAGCCTCTAGGGTTGTGAATGATACCAAACTGGGATTACTGCTGGAACAGACCACGTTGCTAGGGTTTTCTAAGAGGGTTAAGTGTGGTTTAACCCCTCACTAGTCATGGATTAAATTAGTTAAGTGTAACCAACAGTTCACCACTTAACCCCATTTAATCCCTCGTATCCCCAAAATTGGTTAAGTATTAGTGGGCCATGACTTAACCCTAATCATGAGGCATTAATTAATTTAATGCACCCAACCTCTCACATTAGACCTTGTTGTGGTTACTAGTTAGGCCGGGCGGGTCCGGGTAGGTTTACACCACAACTTAGTCTAACCTCGGGTTTCACGTGCAACATGAACAACTACTCACATTATGTCCTATTGCTTGTAGCCACTAGTTAAGCCGGTCGGTTCCGGGTAGGTTTATGCTACAAACTCAACCCAACCTCGAGTTGGCCACACTTATGTTTTCTAAGTGTCATGTCCACTTTATTTTCAAAACATAATTACAAGTTTAACAAATACTTGGGTAGACCTAACTTAATAGGTAAATTCCCAAGGGGTAGACCTAACTTAATAGGTAAATTCCCAATCTTATATTTTTATGTATTTTAAGTTTTACCCAAACCCCCCCAACGTCATTCTATCGCTTACATATTCGTCATAACGCATAAAGGATAGAAAGAGGGAACTTGGCACAACATACATGATGAATCTTACATATCATAATAAACATGCATAACATGTTGGACTTGCATAACTTAGCATAGTGAACTTGCATAAACATGCATAACTTGTTAAACTTGCAAATCATGGCTTAGTGAACTTGCATAAACATGCATAACTTGTTAAACTTGCAAATCATGGCTTAGTGAACTTGCATAAACATGCATAACTTGTTAAACTTGCAAATCATGGCTTAGTGAACTTGCATAAACATGCATAACTTGTTAAACTTGCAAATCATGGCTTAGTGAACTTGCATAAACATGCATAACTTGTTAAACATGTGTAACATAGCATAGTGAACTCGCATAAGCATGCATAACTTATTAAACATGTATAGCATAGCATAGTGAACTCGCATAAGCATGCATAACTTATTAAACATGCATAAATCCCAACTGTCATCACATATTACCTTTAGAGTTTCTAAAATGAAGGTAAGAGGGCTTACAAATATTATGAAGACACAAATCTACTAATAAAGATTGAGAAGCCCTTTATGCAAGCATATAAAAACCCAAAACAAAGCTCCAATTAACAAAATCCCAAAAACTCTAGCTTAGCAAATAAAGCTTGCAACTTGATGATGTATGCAAGCTAATGATCATTCATACAACTTAGAAATGCTTGTATGAACATCAAAATCTTCATAGGAATGATTTTTGAAGAGGGTGGAGGCTAGGGTTTTTTAGGTGGAGGCCATTTGAGAATTCAATTTGACATCGTTTGGTTGCTAGAATGAATAATGAGTGATTTAGGGTAGGTTAGGGTCTTATTTATAGATTAGGCTAGTGATTTAGACCATAGGATTAACCCTAGGTTGAATTAGGTCCATCAGATTTCGGAATTCTCCAGAACCAAGCCACACAACCAAGCCCAAATCAAGAATGGTGCGCCAGGCAAAACTGCCCGGCCACCCCGTGTCGACAGGGCTGTCGACAGGGCAGTCGACACCCTAAGACCCCTGTCGACATGCCTGTCGACATGGGGGTCTTGGCGGGAGTTTTTCCCGCCTGACGCCAGTTAGCCCTAATCCTTGTTTTTGAACTTAAAATTTAAATCTGTTTTTACTATGGAAATTTCTGAAAACTTCAATGGGCCTTAACTGGGTCATACGGACTCCGATTTTCGAAAACTCGGACTCTATTCGCGTATTTTTCCGAGACGAACGCAATGGCATAGCCCGTTTCCCTTGATTCAGATTTTTGAATTAAATTCTGCATCGATTTATGTTACATAAGGTTATTGAAAATACGGGTTGTTACAATTGTCATATGCTTATACTACTTTAGTTTATCATATAACAGTAGAGAGAGGGTTTCGAACGTGATAAGAAAACAAACACAACACAAATCTGAACTATCAAGAAAATTCAAGATAAATCAAACAAACACAAATAAAATGAAACGCTTGGGAGAAGTGAGAATACATGGAAAACATCGAAAACATATAAGAGAAGAAAAAATATACCTTTGTGGAGAACCTGAACGAGGGAATTGAGCGCAGTTGAAAACGAAAAAATCGCCAAAACCCTAATTGGGAAAGTGCGGCTGAGAAGTTCTGCTTCCGAAAGTCGAAAGCAAATTTTTTAGGCTTTTTGGATAAGCAAATTAGCAACTTTTGAAAGCCCAAATATTTGATGAAGCCATGTGGGCTTTTTGACTTCGGATTTTAGAAATTTGAAAAGTAGCTTATTTTTGGGTATCCAAACGGGCCCTAAGTAAATAATTAAGAAGCACAAAGAAAACTACAATAGCACCCTTTTACAAGCTTGATTCAGACAGAATTTATAAACATATTTATTCCAAACTATATATATGCTACGCATAGATCTATGGATAAAATTTATCCCAAATGACCACCATTGACATTCCTAATTCTTTATTTGCTACATTATTTATAAAATTTAAGTAAAAAACATTGCCATTTTCAGGATCTCGTTGATGAATATGGTAAAACAGATTCTCTTTCCTACTACGGTGTAGTACTATGTTACACTGCTTATGCCACCAGGTGAAAGAACCTGTGATTTCATATAAGCCAGCATTTATATTTTTGGAACGTGGTTTCAGTTCAACATGAACGGCTTGAGGCCTATGATCCAATCTTTACAAGTGTACCAAGGATCTTCTGTATCTTGCCTTTGAAAAATATGTTGGGAATGGGTCCCTTCCTATGTGGAATAACTCATACTTATTTAATTAGAGCAATAAGTGTTGCTATGGTATTTCGTGCTTATATTTGAATAGGTGACTATTTGACTTTTGGTGTGCTTTGGTAATTGCACTGTTATTGGAATTGTCATCTTATTAAATAAAGTGGTTGAATGGAGACTTCAAGGTGCCTCTTTTGTGGCTATATATACACCCATTTTTTGGGTAGCAAATACACACAAGATACAAGACAACAACATCAAAACTTTGTCAGTTTCTCCAAGACTTTGTGGGCTGCTTCTACTATTTTGAGATTGCCCTTTGCTGGAGTGTTTGTGCGAGATCTCTCAGCTTTTCTAAGCTTTATTTACCCGTGATATTTTTCACTTTTCTCGCTTTTTTGTTTTGATGTTGTTATTGCTAGCTATTGTTGTATAATTTGTGTATCCACTTTGTTAATTGGATTTAGATTTGTGTACCACTCCATTATCACAGTAAGAGAAGTTTAGGACCCCATCATTGGTCCCCTGGGTTTTACTCTTCACATCGAAGAGGCTTTCCACATTAAAAATTCGTGCGTTCTTACTTTATGATTGTCTCTTGTTCTGTAGATTATTTGTATTAATCATTGGTGATTGTGGTGCATTTTGTTGGGTTTGTCTGTGTCATTCATAATAAACTGGTATCGGAGCGAGGTTGGTTTGATGGAGTCTAGTAATATCAACACTAGTAGAATGATTAGTTTGAATGGTGCTAACTATCATATTTTGAAGAGAACAATGAGAAATTTGTTGTATGTCAAAAGTTGGCATTTACCTGTGTTTAGTGATGAAAAACCAGAAAGTAAAACTGATGATCAGTGGCAATTTGAACATGAACGGGTGTGTGGATTTATTCGTCTATGGGTTGATGATAATGTTTTGAATCATATAAATGATGATGTTCATGCTAGATCACTATGGAAAAAACTTGAATATCTTTATGCTAATAAGTCTGCAAATAATAAATTGTACCTTGTAAAACAATTGATGGGCTTGAAGTACAATCAAGCAAGTCACTTTCTGATCACATAAATGATTGTCATGGCATTATTCAGCAATTATCAGCTATGGATATAAATTTTGATGATGAATTTCAGGGACTTTTGATACTTGGCACTCTTCCTGATTCAAGGGACACTTTCAGAATGACACTTTGCAACTCAGCACCACATGGAAAAGCTACATTGGATATTGCCAAATTGGTATTTTGAATGAGGAAATGAGGAAGAAATCTCATGGTGTGTCTTCTTTATCTAAGGAAGCATCTGTTGCTGAAAACAGAGGAAGAAGAAAGAGTAAAGCTCCAGTTTGCAGAGACAAAAGTAGAATCAATCTCGTGGAAGATACACAAATATGAAGTGTTATTATTGTGATAAATCCGGTCACATAAAGATATTTTGCTACAAGTGGAAAAGAGACAAAAAGGGTGGTAAAGGCATGGAAGATAAGAAGAAAGATCAAAAAGATTGCAGTAATGATGATAGAGCTGCTACTGCAACTAGCAGTGATCTTATCGTTATACATGATGAGAGTTATGTGAACTTGATAAATATGAGCCGAGTTGGGTCATTGACAGTGGAGCATCACTACTTGTGACATCACGGAAGGAATTTTCACATCTTATACATTTGGTGACTTTGGGGTGTTGAAGATGGCTAATGATGTTGTGGCTCAGGTTGTGGGCATTGGAGCTGTATGTTTAGTGACCAACATTGGAGCAAAGTTAATGCTTAAAAATGTTAGACATGTTCCAGAAATCCGATTTAACTTGATCTCTACTGAAAAACTCGATGATGATGGCTACTGAAATAATTTTCATTGCGTTCAATGGAAGCTTACTAGAGGAAACATGGTGCTAGCTCGTGGGAAGAAGCACTTAAGTCTATACTTGTTGCAAGCCTCAGTTCCCACTGATTTTGTAAATGTGGCAAATGACGATCTTGCAAAATTGTGGCATAGAAGACTTCGCCATATAATTGAAAAGGGGTTAAGTTGTTTGATGAAGAAAAATGCACTACCTGATTTAAATTGTGTAAAATTGGACAAATGTTCTCATTATATTGCGGGAAAGAAGAATCGGGTCTCCTTAAAGAGACATCTTCCTTCAAGAAAATCAGGTTTGCTTGATCTTGTCCATTCTGATGTTTGTGGTCCGTTAAAAGTTAAGACCTTTAATGGTGCACTTTACTTTGTTACCTTTATTGATGATTGTTTAAACAAATTGTGGACATATGCTTTAAAAACAAAAGATCAGGTACTTGATGTTTTTAAGCAGTTTCAAGCCTTGGTTGAAAGGCAATCTGGTAAAAAGCTAAAGTGTTTACGTTCTGACAATGGTGGTGAGTACATCGGTCAACTTGATGAATATTGTAAGGCTAAAGGTATTCGACATTAGTTTACACCAAAGAAGGCTCCACAGCAGAATGGTGTAGCAGAGAGAATGAATAGGACTTTGTTAGAGAGAATGAGGTGCATGCTTTTAGAGGCTAAGTTGCCAAAACATATTTGGGGTGAAACTTTATTTACAGCTACACATGTGATTAATTTATCACCTTGTTTTTCTTTGAATGGTGATGTTCCAAATAAGGTTTGGCTTGGCAAGAAGGTTTCTTACAGTCATTTACATGTCTTTGAGTGTAAGGAGTTTGTGCATGTGCCCAATGATGAAAGATCGAAGCTGGATTCCAAGACTTGCCAATGCATCTTTGTGGGCTATGATCCTGACAAGTTTGGCTATAGCTTATATGATCCTATAGAGAAGAAATTGATTCATAGTAAAGATGCACATTTTGTTGAAGACCAAACAATTGAAGATATTCAGAAATCACAAGAGGTTGCATCACATAAAGGCTATGATCTGGTTGATTTAGATCTCCCTCCTTTGACTCCTACAACTCCTGCACCAGCTCCAACTGAACAATTACAAGAAAATGACAATGAAGGTCATGTTCCTGAGGAAGATGATACCCATAATGAAGATGCTGAAATTGATCATCATGGTTCTCCTGAAACTCAAACAACCTTTGTGAAGCGATCAACCAGGGAACGACGTCCTTCCACTAGGTATCCTTCTTCCGTGTATGTTCTCTTAACTGACGGAGGAGAACCTGAGACCTTTAAGGAAGCTATAGACAGTGATGATAAGCAACTTTGGTTAGATGCAATGAAAGAAGTGATGAAATCGTTGCATGATAACAAAACTTTTGATCTAGTGAAACTACCAAAGGAAAAGAAGGCTTTGAAGAATCGTTGGGTTTACATGTTAAAGCAAGATGAAAATGCAAAGACGCTTTGGTACAAAGTGTAACAACCCGTATTTCGATAACATGATTAAAGACGAGAATCAAGGCAGAATTTAATTTTAAATTCTAAATCTGTAACACCCCACACCCGCTATAGTCACTCACCAAGGGAATGCCATAGCATCGGTGGAGTATTTTTAGTGAGTATAGAACAGTAAAATTACAACAAGACAGATATAATGTAATACTTGAAAATTTAAAACATCATCTCATAGCAGCGGAAAGTAAAACATGTTTGGTTACATCATAAAACCATAACAAGAGTCAAGTACAAAATATCCATCCTGAATAAAATAAGTACATAATCCCACTACTCATAACAAATAGCCATAACAGAAAAGATAAGATAAGCTGAGCTCTACATCTACGGTCCAAGCTCCAAGAGATAGATAAAGCAAACTGATCAAAGCCCACTAGCACTAGGCCCAACCTGATGACCTGAAGGAAAAAGATAAAAACAACGGGGGTCAGACATAAGCCTGAGTGAACCCTATCTCCTTAATAATACAATTATTAAAGTAATTACGGTATGATATGAACCCGGTATGGTATCTTTGGGGATAATGACTACACTAAGTTGCCCATGAACACATGACGAACTAAGATAACCGTAAAGACGCACCTACCCACCCAAGGATAATTACTAACTGCACCACACCAGTCACTCCTACTCAAAGGTTGATCCCACCCAAGGATATCAAAGATAGATATAACCAGTAGTTTCCTGTACCCTAGTTGACTACATAGGTGCCGTCTGCCCCTATCTCTACTAGGTGTACCCCACTACCCTAAGCGATCGGCTCCCTAACGTAGGTATCCGTGCTGGGCCCACAGTGGGGTGTATCATTCCCCAAAGTGGCAACCCAAAAGCAACAACGGTGCACGGGTTATACCTACACGATGCAACAACGTCTTACCTCCCAGTCCCGGGCCCACACACGCATATGAAACCCGATGGGCCTGCGTTGCCACCGCTAACCCCGTTTTGGCCACTTATAGACAAGCCCAGTATGCGTGTCCCGTCCTCGGCTTGGGCCGAGCTACAAAGATACATATGGGATACTGGTTGTAATGGGCCCTCCACAAGCTACCCACCAGAGCTTGTTATTAATCTAGTGTTCCCCACTTAACCCTTTAATCATGTTTAATTACATGTTTCACTTGGTTAAGTATTCTAATCGTATTTTCTATTGCCACCCAAGGCAACCCACTAGATTCCTCATGCCACCCAAGGCACCCACTTAACCCCTCATGTCCCACTACATGCTAATATGGTTAAGTGTTTCTTAATTAATTAAGACCGTGATTCCCCATAAAGACCTCCCACATTAGACTGGCTGTTATGACCGCCTGGTTAAGCCGGTAGGGTCCGGGCAGTCTTACGTCATAACAGAGTCTAACCTCGTGTCTTTACTTTAATCACGTATTTAATTTGTGCCTAAGACCTCTCACATTAGACTGGCTGTTATGACCGCCTGGTTAAGCCGGTAGGGTCCGGGCAGTCTTACGTCATAACAGAGCCTAACCTCGTGTCTTAGTCGATTAATTACACCTAATTAATCACCCCCATATTAATTATCCCTAATTAATATCAATTTATCATAACATGGGTAGACCTAACTCAATAGGTAAATTCCCATGGGGTAGACCTAACTCAATAGGTAAATTCCCACTTATGTTAATTAATTTTTTATGGTATGCTTAATCATACCCATTTCAACATACTTTTAATTAACATATTAATTAACCCCATCGTCCCCCACGTAAATCGTCATTATGACATAACATAATAAAGGGAAGATTTACCACACATAACATGGGTTTAGCATATAACTTTATCATGGGTTAAGAGGATGTCAACTTGCATATATGAGCATGTATTAACCCAACTATATTCAACCCAAACTTGCATATTATCAAACATGTGTCTTACATAACATGTTGCATATGAACTTACATATCATCAAACATGTGATTTGCATAACATGTTGCATATGAACTTACATATCATCATACATGTGATTTGCATAACATGTAGAACTTGCATTTTAGCATATACTTAACTTGCATAAGCACTCACATACTTGCATAAGCATTCATATACTTGCATAAGCTTGCATATCATGTTAAACTTGCATTTCAACATATACATAACTTGCATAAACATTCACATACTTGCATAGGCTTGCATATTATGTTAAACTTGCATTTCAACATATACATAACTTGCATAAACATTCACATACTTGCATAGGCTTGCATATTATGTTAAACTTGCATAAACATTCACATACTTGCATAGGCTTGCATATTATGTTAAACTTGCATTTCAACATATACATAACTTGCATAAACATTCATATACTTGCATAAGATGTTAAACATGCATATAAGCATATACATGACTTGCATAAGTACTCACATACTTGCATAACATGTTTGCATAATGGATCCATATTCACTTAGTGTTTTGCATCATAAACATCATGAAACAACTTGCATAAAAATATCATGATTACATATTATGAAACTTGCATGACATAAGGCATATAACTTGCAAAACACATAATATTCACTACATCAAGCTTGCATAAATATATGGATCCACAAACATAGCCATACTTTATCACATCTTATCATAATCAATTCAATAATTGATTATTAAGGGGATAGAAGCTCACCAAAACAAGATTAGCAAGTTAAATGAAGCAAATCCCAATGATTAAGTAGAAGAAGATGTAGATTAGCTTGCAAACCCTCTTAGGATTTTTAGTGGAGGCTCTCCAATTTTCTAAGTGGTGGCATAATGGCCTTAGATCTATTTTTGGTAAGGATAAGGGGGGTATTAGGGTGTATATATAGATTAGTTAGATGTTTTAGGACCATAGGATATACCCTAGAACCAATCCTAGCCTTTAAATCATGTCTTGGGGAAGAAGTCAAGTGTAGGAACCATTTAGGGCCCAAAAAAAACAGCCCAAAACTCATCCCGGGCCTCAAAACATGAGCAGTTTTCGGTTTTGATTTTTCGTGAAACTTTGACGGGCCATAACTTGGTCATACGGACTCCGATTTACGAAAACTCGGACTCTATTTCGCGTATTTTTCCGAGACGAACGCAATGGCACAGCCCGTTTCCCCTGATTCAGAATATTAAATTTAATTCTGCTCTGATTTATGTTATAACAAGTTATTTAACATACGGGGTGTTACATTCTCCCCTACTTAAAGGATTTCGTCCCCGAAATCTCTAAGTCAAGAAGAACGTATCCTACCAACCAAACAACCATCTACTCAACCATCAAACACTGGCATCCATTGTCCTTAAAGTTTCTAATGTTGTATGAACATATGCAAAAAGTGTGTGTATATGTTCCCTATCTAATGCAAAATCAGGCGGTCTACTGATTCAGTTGACCTCCTTAATGCAAACCATGATAGTGCCATGCATCCAATATGTTTGCGAAAGAACCCTATCGACACATACTATTTCTACATGCGTGCACAATCATTCACCGAATAAATGCATCATCCATATGATAGCACAACCATCATACATCCATTAATATAGCTACCTACACACATTTATATGCAATATGCAATATGAAGTGATTGAGCCGATCTAGTGCCTAAAGTGTGTGTATATGCATCCACGAGCAACCACTAGCAATCACTTGCATCCACTTGCATCCATCAATCATAACATGTCTCAAACACATGTTTCAACCATAGGTTTACCCTATCTAAAAGGTCAAAGGTGCTAACGAGAGGACATACTAAGGACAAGATAAGTACAAGATAGGCAATAAAGGAGAAGTTAAAGGACATACTCTCGAAAAGAAAAGGGTACAAAGAACGCATCTTCGCTTCCGTCTCCCAAGTAGCATTGCTCTCGTCATCTCCCCATTGCACTTTGACTAGCTGAACCTCTCTGTTTCTCAACTTCTTAATCTCTGACCCAAGGATGCGAGTAGGAGCTCGTCGAATCGTCGCATCACGCTCTACTTCCACTTCTCTAAGCAAGCTCGGCTCTACCACCTCTGCGGTCTCATGTAGGCACTTCCTCAAATGTGACACATGGAAAACATCATGTATACCACTAAGTCTGTCTGGCAACTCCACCCTATATGTCATCCGTCCAATTCTTTCCTTGACAGGAAACGGTCCTACAAACCTCGGTGCTAACTTCCCAGCGGATCCAAAGCGAACAACATTCCGTAATGGAGACACTTTGACAAAAACCATGTCCCCAACTTCAAACTCAAGATCAGTCCTCCTCTTATCTGCATAAGATTTCTGTCTGTCTTGCGCTGCTTTCATCCTTCTTCGAATCAAATCAACCTTCTCTGAAGTCTCTCTAACCATATCGGGCCCTAGCAAGATCTTATCCGTAGATTCCCACCAACATGTAGGTGATCGACAAGGCCTTCCATAAAGAGCTTCAAAAGGTGCCATGCCAATACTAGACTGGAAGCTGTTGTTATATGCAAACTCCACCAAAGGAAGATGCTCTTCCCATGTACCTCCAAAATCCAGATACAAAGCATCAAAAGGTCTTCCAAAACACGGTTCACCCTCTCGGTCTGGCCGTCTGTCTGAGGATGATATGCGGTGCTCAAACACAACTGAGTCCCCACCGCCTCCTGTAAACTCTTCAAAAACTCACTAGTGAAGATAGGATCTCGATCACTCACTATGCTGGAAGGTACCCCATGCAATCGAACTATCTCTCGAACATAGACTGAAGCAAGCCATGGAGCAGTCCTCTTACTCTTTACGGGTATGAAATGGGCGCTCTTAGTAAGTCTATCAACCACGACCCAAATTCCTGTATTGCCCTTCCTCGATCTCGGTAAACCATCAACGAAGTCCATCGAGACACTATCCCACTTCCATATCGGAACTTCCAAAGGATGAAGCAACCCACCTGGCTTCTTTTGCTCTGCTTTTACTTGTTGGCACACCAAGCATCTAGCAACATACTCGGCCACATCTTTCTTCATACCGGCCCAAAAGAAAACTCGCCTCATGTCTTGGTACATCTTATCCCCACCGGGATGTATGGTCATCCTCGAACGATGTGCATCATCAAGTATAGCCTTCCTCAAGTCTTCATCTTGCGGTACACAAAGTCCACCGTCTCTACGCAACCACCCCATATCATCTAGGTGTACCTATTCAAATGGCTGGACGACTCCCCCCTTATGAGCTTGTCTACCAACTCAACCAACTGTGGGTCGTCTCGCTGTGCCTCGCCAACTCGTCCCAAAAGAGTAGGTCTAACCTCTAAGGATGCTAGCAAACCGGGTACCAAGTCAACAGAAGGTCTGAAGTCAAACATCGAGATAAACTCCAAGCTTCTCCGTTCCACAAACAACGGACTCAAGGACAACCTTTTTCTGCTTAAGGCATCTGCCACCACGTTACCCTTGCCAGGGGTATATGCTATCTCGAAATCATAGGATGCTAAGAACTCCATCCACCTTTGCTGTCTCAAGTTCAAATCCTTTTGAGAAAACAAGTACTTCAAAGATTTGTGATCGGTGAACAACTCAAATCTCTCACCAAGAAGATAATGGCGCCAGATCTTGAGCGCAAAAACGATAGCGGCCAACTCTAGGTCATGGACAGGGTAATTTTTCTCATGCGCCCTCAACTGCCTCCCACCATAGGCTATTACCCTTCCCTCTTGCATCAAGACTGCGCCTAGTCCTGTCCCACAAGCATCAGTATAAACAATGAACGGCTTACTCCCATCTGGCAGCACTAAAACTGGAGCAGTGGTTAAAGCTCTCTTTAACCGTCGGAATGCATCCTCACAATCCACATCCCATGTGAAAACCTGATTCTTCTTTGTCAAGCGAGTTAATGGGGCTGATATCTTCGCGAAGTCCTTGATAAACTTCCTATAGTAGCCAGCCAACCCCAAGAAACTCCTCACCTCGGTAGCATTCTTCGGAGCCTTCCAATCTTGGATAGATACTACCTTTGCAGGATCCACAGCTATCCCTTCCTTAGAGACCACGTGCCCTAAGAATCGCACTTCCTTCCTCCAAAAGTGACATTTAGAAAACTTAGCCTTCAGGCTATGCGCTCGAAGAGTCTCCAACACTTCCCTAAGATGTAGGGCATGCTCTTCCTCAATCTTGGAGAAGACCAAGATGTCATCCACAAAGACCACCACGAACTTGTTAAGATACTCCCTGAACACCCTACTCATCAGATCAACGAAATATGCAGGGGCGTTCGTCAAACCAAATGGCATCACAAGCCACTCATAAAAACCATCCGGAGTCCTGAAGGCAGTCTTCTCTACACTATCCTCAGCCACTCTCAACTGATGAAACCCCGTGGCTAAGTCCAACTGCGAAAACACTGAAGCGCCAACTAACTGATCGAAGAGATCATCAATCCTCGGCAATGGGTGTTTATTCTTCTTTGTGAGCTTGTTGAGTTCTCTATAGTCAACACAAAGTCTGAGGGACCCATCTGCCTTTGTAGCAAAAACCACCGGAGCACCCCACTCCGATATACTTCGTCTTATGAACCCCTTCTCAAGCAACTCCCCTACTTGCTTATTGAGTTCCCTCCTTTCACGAGGAGCCATGTGGCGCACTGGCAGAGATACTGGTTTAGCATTGTCCACAAGATAGATTCGGAAGTCAATCTCCCGCTTCGGAGGTAAGCCCTTCACCTCCTCAAACACATCCGGATATTCCCGGACCACTCTGACAGATTGCAGACTCTCGACCGAAGCATCGAGCGATTCAAGATAACTTAGCATAACAGACTCCATGGGATTACAAGAGATCTCGAGAGTGTTACCCAAGCGGGTCATCAGCCTAACAACTCTCCTTTCACAATCAAGAACGGCACCATTACTGGATAACCAGTCCATGCCCAAAATCAACCCATAGCTCGTGAAGCCCAAAACAAAAGCATCACATCTAAACTCAACGCTAAGTATAGAAATCTTCAAACCCAAACACATCATGGACAAATAAGTGGAGCCTCCAATTGGGTTTGAAACAACCAAGGGATCATCTACTAGACTGGTGTCTAAGTGCAGTGACTCAACTAAAGATGATGAGATAAACGAATGAGATGCGCCAGAGTCAAACAAAGTACAGACAGGATGATCTAACAGATAAACTAGACTTTCAACAGAAATAGTTCTACCTCTTTCCTGAAGTGGTGGAACCGCGAGAGCCTGAACTTGCCCCCTTGCCTGACCCGGTGCTATAAGAGCTTGCACCTGTCCTCCTGAGGTAGATCCCGTCCTCTGCCCCTTCTTAGGACAGTCCTTCACCAGATGCCCTGCTTCGCCACAGTGGAAGCAGCCAGTCTTCTTCTTCTTGCGACAATCCTTGCTTAGGTGGCCTGGTGTCCCACAATTGAAGCACTTCTTCTTCTTCCCCTTGCCACCATTGCCTTTCCCATTCTTGTTTTGCTGTTGCTGTTGAGGTCTCTTCTGATCTCCTTTCTTCTCGGGTGCTTTACTAGTATTGGGACCCTTCTCTTCCTCATACATAAGTGCCATGTCAACTAGCTTCTCAAAGGTAGCCCCCATAGGAATGTGAGTCATAGCCAATCCATGCATCGGTTCGTTCAAGCCCCTAACGAACCTCAAAGCTTTCTTCTCCGGGGTATTCACCATATCTATGCCAAACCTTGCCAACTGATTGAACTTGTTGACATACTCCTTCACTGATAAGTTCCCTTGCTTCAAGTTCAAGAACCTTTCCATATACAGATTTTCTTCTGCCCTTGAGAGAAACTTTGCCACAAACCTCTGTCTGAAATCCGCCCAAGAATCAACAAGGCGCTCTCCATTAGTGACCTCCCACCAGAACGAGGCCTCTCCCTTCATTAACCAAGCAGCTAACTTAACTTTCTTTGCTTCTTCCTTCTCAAAGATGTCTATCAACTCTTCCACCTCCTTAAGCCAATCCCTAGCTTCCACAAAAGTCTCTGATCCTAGAAAAGGTTTCCCTCCCATAGTCTTGAATTCCTTACAAGTCTTAGCAAAAGTAACCACACGAGGAGGATGAGGAGGAAGATCGGGTATAACTGGTGGTGGAGGAACATTAGCTGGCCCTGCAGCGGCGGCCCTAGCCTCCATCAATCTCCTATACCATGCTGGTATTGCTACACCCTCCGGAAAGTTAAGATCTTCAGCCATGCTGAAACGAAAAAAGGAAAGATTCAAACGGAGAATTCGAAAGATAGAGATATGGCTATCTGGGATTATGCTTTTCTTTCAAAATCTTTACTCTTAAAAGACATGTTTTTGAAAATACTTTCTTCTAAAATATTCTTAGAAAATAGTTTTTCTTAAAAATTTTATCTGTTCTGGTAACCTTAAGCTCTGATACCACGTGTAACACCCCACACCCGCTATAGTCACTCACCAAGCGAATGCCATAGCATCGGTGGAGTATTTTTAGTGAGTATAGAACAGTAAAATTACAACAAGACAGATATAATGTAATACTTGAAAATTTAAAACATCATCTCATAGCAGCGGAAAGTAAAACATGTTTGGTTACATCATAAAACCATAACAAGAGTCAAGTACAAAATATCCATCCTGAATAAAATAAGTACATAATCCCACTACTCATAACAAATATCCATAACAGAAAAGATAAGATAAGCTGAGCTCTACATCTACGGTCCAAGCTCCAAGAGATAGATAAAGCAAACTGATCAAAGCCCACTAGCACTAGGCCCAACCTGATGACCTGAAGGAAAAAGATAAAAACAACGGGGGTCAGACATAAGCCTGAGTGAACCCTATCTCCTTAATAATACAATTATTAAAGTAATTAGGGTATGATATGAACCCGGTATGGTATCTTTGGGGATAATGACTACACTAAGTTGCCCATGAACACAGGACGAACTAAGATAACCATAAAGACGCATCTACCAACCCAAGGATAATTACTAACTGCACCACACCAGTCACTCCTACTCAAAGGTTGATCCCACCCAAGGATATCAAAGATAGATATAACCAGTAGTTTCCTGTACCCTAGTTGACTACATAGGTGCCGTCTGCCCCTATCTCTACTAGGTGTACCCCACTACCCCAAGCGATCGGCTCCCTAACGTAGGTATCCGTGCTGGGCCCACAGTGGGGTGTATCATTCCCCAAAGTGGCAACCCAAAAGCAACACCGGTGCACGGGTTATACCTACACGATGCAACAACGTCTTACCTCCCAGTCCCGGGCCCACACACGCATATGAAACCCGAAGGGCCTGCGTTGCCACCGCTAACCCCGTTTTGGCCACTTATAGACAAGCCCAGTATGCGTGTCCCGTCCTCGGCTTGGGCCGAGCTACAAAGATATATATGGGATACTGGTTGTAATGGGCCCTCCACAAGCTACCCACCAGAGCTTGTTATTAATCTAGTGTTCCCCACTTAACCCTTTAATCATGTTTAATTACATGTTTCACTTGGTTAAGTATTCTAATCGTATTTTCTATTGCCACCCAAGGCAACCCACTAGATTCCTCATGCCACCCAAGGCACCCACTTAACCCCTCATGTCCCACTACATGCTAATATGGTTAAGTGTTTCTTAATTAATTAAGACCGTGATTCCCCATAAAGACCTCCCACATTAGACTGGCTGTTATGACCGCCTGGTTAAGCCGGTAGGGTCCGGGCAGTCTTACGTCATAACAGAGTCTAACCTCGTGTCTTTACTTTAATCACGTATTTAATTTGTGCCTAAGACCTCTCACATTAGACTGGCTGTTATGACCGCCTGGTTAAGCCGGTAGGGTCCGGGCAGTCTTACGTCATAACAGAGCCTAACCTCGTGTCTTAGTCGATTAATTACACCTAATTAATCACCCCCATATTAATTATCCCTAATTAATATCAATTTATTCATAACATGGGTAGACCTAACTCAATAGGTAAATTCCCATGGGGTAGACCTAACTCAATAGGTAAATTCCCACTTATGTTAATTAATTTTTTATGGTATGCTTAATCATACCCATTTCAACATACTTTTAATTAACATATTAATTAACCCCATCGTCCCCCACGTAAATCGTCATTATGACATAACATAATAAAGGGAAGATTTACCACACATAACATGGGTTTAGCATATAACTTTATCATGGGTTAAGAGGATGTCAACTTGCATATATGAGCATGTATTAACCCAACTATATTCAACCCAAACTTGCAAATTATCAAACATGTGTCTTACATAACATGTTGCATATGAACTTACATATCATCAAACATGTGATTTGCATAACATGTTGCATATGAACTTACATATCATCATACATGTGATTTGCATAACATGTAGAACTTGCATTTTAGCATATACTTAACTTGCATAAGCACTCACATACTTGCATAAGCATTCATATACTTGCATAAGCTTGCATATCATGTTAAACTTGCATTTCAACATATACATAACTTGCATAAACATTCACATACTTGCATAGGCTTGCATATTATGTTAAACTTGCATTTCAACATATACATAACTTGCATAAACATTCACATACTTGCATAGGCTTGCATATTATGTTAAACTTGCATAAACATTCACATACTTGCATAGGCTTGCATATTATGTTAAACTTGCATTTCAACATATACATAACTTGCATAAACATTCATATACTTGCATAAGATGTTAAACATGCATATAAGCATATACATGACTTGCATAAGTACTCACATACTTGCATAACATGTTTGCATAATGGATCCATATTCACTTAGTGTTTTGCATCATAAACATCATGAAACAACTTGCATAAAAATATCATGATTACATATTATGAAACTTGCATGACATAAGGCATATAACTTGCAAAACACATAATATTCACTACATCAAGCTTGCATAAATATATGGATCCACAAACATAGCCATACTTTATCACATCTTATCATAATCAATTCAATAATTGATTATTAAGGGGATAGAAGCTCACCAAAACAAGATTAGCAAGTTAAATGAAGCAAATCCCAATGATTAAGTAGAAGAAGATGTAGATTAGCTTGCAAACCCTCTTAGGATTTTTAGTGGAGGCTCTCCAATTTTCTAAGTGGTGGCATAATGGCCTTAGATCTATTTTTGGTAAGGATAAGGGGGGTATTAGGGTGTATATATAGATTAGTTAGATGTTTTAGGACCATAGGATATACCCTAGAACTAATCCTAGCCTTTAAAGCATGTCTTGGGGAAGAAGTCAAGTGTAGGAACCATTTAGGGCCCAAAAAAAAACAGCCCAAAACTCATCCCGGGCCTCAAAACATGAGCAGTTTTCGTTTTTGATTTTTCGTGAAACTTTGACGGGCCATAACTTGGTCATACGGACTCCGATTTACGAAAACTCGGACTCTATTTCGCGTATTTTTCCGAGACGAACGCAATGGCACAGCCCGTTTCCCCTGATTCAGAATATTAAATTTAATTCTGCTCTGATTTATGTTATAACAAGTTATTTAACATACGGGGTGTTACAGAATCAAGTGAAACGGGCTATCCCATTGCGTTCGTCTCGGAAAAATACGCGAAATAGAGTCCGAGTTTTCGAAAATCGGAGTCCGTATGACCAAGATATGGCCTAGCGAAGTTTCACGAAAAATTCCCAAATTAAAGTATACTTAATTAAGTGAAATGGTTTGCGTAGAGAAATATATATATATTGATATATATATATATATATATATAATTGAAAATTAAATAAATAAATATGCAAAAATGTTCAAAACAGCGAATTGGGATAGGGGAATAACCGAACCGGCCGATTTTTGAGGTCGACCCGAGCCCGCTGGGTCGACTAGGGGTTAATCCAGGGTGTTTGGCTGTCAACCCGTGGGCCGATTCACTCAAATGCAGATTTTACATTTGGATGGTTCTTGTAACAACCCGTATTTTTCGATAACATGTTAAAACGAGAATCAAGGCAGAATTTAATTTTAAATTCTGAATCAAGTGAAACCGGCTATGCCATTGCGTTCGTCTCGGAAAAATACGCGAAATAGAGTCCGAGTTTTCGAGAATCGGAGTCCGTATGACCAAGTTATGATCCGTCAAAGTTTTCAGGGTTTTCAAGTTTGAAAATCACCTAGGAGGTTCAAGTTTTGGGGTAGGTGGGAATTTTCCCACCAAAGCCCATGTCGACAGGGGAGTCGACAGGGCTGTCGACACCCCTGGACCCCAAGTCGACAGGGCTGTCGACTTGGGTGTCGACTGGGTCCAAAAAAAAACACATCTCCGTGTTTTGTGGCCTGGTGCACCTGGATGCAGTCTTGGTCTGGTCTGATGGGCCTGTGACGATTTCTGTGGCCTAGATTAATCCTAGATCTAATCCTAGGGCCTAAAACTATCCTAATCTCTATAAAAAGACCCTAAACCTAACCTAAATCCCTAAAAATCAAACCTAGCAACTAAGTGCTGCCAAAATCAATCTTGATCATGGCCTCCATCTCAAATCCCTAGAGCCTATGCATCCAAATCAAGTTCAAATCAAAAGGTGCAAGCTTGCTACACCAAATCAAGGCCAAATCAACATTGCTATGTGAGTTCCATGACGATTCTTCTACAAAGGAGGCACCTTTCTTAGCCAAGATGATTCATGCTCCTTTCCCTAGGCCTAACTATGCAAGTTCTAGCTACTTTTGGATCAAAACGGTATTTTTAATGTTGACATGGGATAAAATGAGGCTAAACATGATTATGCGAACCTATATGAACCTTACCATGCCTCTTGTGTTCATGTTTATGATTTTAGGCCATGTGAGTAACTTAATCATGCCTCTCATGCTATGCATAACCTAGTTTATCTTGCAAGTTTGGATCTTTATGCATGAAATGCTAGCATGAACCTTTATGAACCACTTTACTTGTGAAACATTGGCTAAGACAAGATTTTGGGGCTTATGCATGTTTATGAACCCAAACCCCTTATGCTAACATGAAAGTTTGTGGCCAAATCCTTTATGAGATTATGCATGCTCGTGGCCAATCCCCTCTTTTAAGTTGTGCATGTTTATGGCCAAACCCTTTTTGATAATATGCATGTTTGTGGCCAAATTACCTTATGACACTATGCATGTTTATGGCCAATCCCTTTATGATGTTATTCATGTGGAAGCCAAGCCCTTTTTGGCATCATGCATGTTTTGAGACCAATATGTGACATAGTATCCTTACTATGTTGACTCGCTTTGCTTGCCTTGGGAAAACACGATTTTGGGTAGTTAGATAAACATGAACATGTCGCAAAATCTTAACTTGAATATGACATGTGTTTATACTTGAAAATATGACTTGAAAGATAACATGGAGGTTGGCATGTAAGTATGCATAAAAACATGAGCTTGGGAATTTACCTATTAAGTTAGGTCTACCCTTTGGGAATTTACCTATTAAGTTAGGTCTACCCAAATGCTTGAAAACTTGTAACATGTTTTGGAAACATGATGAACTTAGATAATGTAAGTATGGCCAACTCGAGGTTGGGTTGAGTTTGCAACGTAAAACTACCCGGAACCGACCGGCCTAACTAGTAGTTGCAAACAATAGGACCCAATGTGAGAAGTTGGTCATGTCGCGCTTAAGACCCGAGGTTAGACTAGGTTGTGGTGTAAATCTACCCGGACCCGCCCGGCTTAACTAGTAACCACAACAAGGTCTAATGTGAGAGGTTGAGGGTGCATTAATTAAATTAATGCCACATAATAGGGTTAAGTTAATTTGATTAATGAGGCTTAACCAAATATGATATGGACAAATGGGTTAAGTAATTTGATTAGGCTAATGATACTTAACAAAACATGATAAGCTTGGGTAGGTTAAGTAAATTGGTTTGCCTAATGACACTTGACCATTTTTATACGACTAGTGGACGGGATTAAGTTAACCAACACTTAATCAATCCAACACGATAACGTGATAAGGTTAAGTAAATTTTCTTAATGACACTTAACCGTATAATACAGTTAATGGATGGGGGTTAAGATTAGGCTTAACTAATCTAAACATGGTAATCGGATGGGGTCAAGTTAAACACTTAACTAATTTAACACGATGATTTGATGAGGTTAAGTGACCTATACTTAACCAATCTAACTCGTTAATTTGATGAGGTTAAGTTAACCTATACTTAACCAATCTAACGTGAAAACATGATAAGGCTAAGTCACGAATCGTTTCGAATACGCTTGACCGATTTGACTCGGTAATTTGGTAGGGTCAAATTAATATATACTTAACCAATCTAAAATGATAATTAGACGAGGTTGAGTCATGGATTGCTTGATATACTTAACCAACTTGACACATGGTCTGTAGGGTTAAGTCTTGGACTAGGATACTTAGCCAGTTTCGACATGTTTCGTAGGCGGGTTAAGCTGTGAACTTAAGTGACACTTAACCCATTAGATAAACCCTAATTCGGAGGATTAGGTAAATAACCATAGTTAACAAGGATAATGGAAAAAGGGCTAAGTGGTAAACCTTAGTTAAGGTAAACTAAGTAATAATTCTTAGTCAAGGAAATTTGGACCATTACACGACTTTGAGCAAGGGACATTCATGGTTAACACATGACGCGGGTAGGGATACTAGTACAAGAGGTGCAGAGCAAATGTACATGTTAGAACTAGGAAGAATATACATAATAGATACCGTGGGATGTTAGACGGGGTAGATACCTTGGGATAATGTACTCGATAGAAATCTGACGATGTGATACCTTGACTTATCATAACACCGTAGTATATCATGATACCTTAGTTACCGTGCCGCAGTAGTCCAACCGGCTACCCTGGTTTATCTATCTTGTAGTTATCCTTATGTTTACTTTCAGTTTATGCATGTCATGTTACCTTTACCTGTTTTTATACTGGAAGTAGATAGGACTTACTCAGTCTTTTTGACTGACCCGTTTTGTTTTGCCTCTTTTCTTCCGTTTCCCCCCCCCCAGGTTTTAGGGAGGAAACAATGTTGTTTAGTTCGGACTTCTTCTGCTTGAAGGTCATCATGGATGGCTTGGACTTCTCTTGGCTATGGCTACTTTACGGTTTTACTTGGGGAATAATTTATTAAAAAGTCTTTATGCTTCTTTACTATTGCAAGACAGGTTTTGATGTACTCTGATGTAAAAGGCTTTAGACCTTATGTATTCATGTTTATGAAAGTTTGATTTTACTTCCGCTATTTATTTATATATGTTCTGTCTTGTGATATTTCTGCGCATGTTTACCAATAATGCCCCTCTAAAGCTAGTGCATTCCTTTGCGAGTGACCCTAGCGGAGGCGGGGTGTTACAGTTCTCATGGTTCATCTTTAATCTAAAGGCCCTAGATGGTTCCTACACTTGACTTCTTCCCCAAGACATGCTTTGATGGCTTGGATTGAATCTAGGTTTAATCCTATGGCCTAAAACACTTGCCTAATCTATAAATAAGACCCTAACCTATCCTAAATCCTCATTATTCATTCATGCAACTAAACTATGGCAAAATTCCTACTCTCATGGCCTCCACTCAACTATCCTAGCCTCCACTTCATTTCTATGAGAGGTTTCATGATCATGAGAGTATTAGAGAGTCCCTATGTTAGTATGAGAGCTTCTCAAGTTGATTTCAAGTCTAAAGCTTTGATCTTTGTTCATAAAGATGGGGTTTTTATTGATTTGGAGTGTTCATCTTTGGGTTTTTGGGTGATGGCATGCATAGGCTTCATCACATGCTTTAGTTTAATCGATTTAGGCCTTCATAGCTATGTAAGCCCTTCCCTACTCTTAGATATTAACTATGAAGTTAAATGTTCATGTTGAAAGTTTGGGTTTGATTAATTGGAATGATGCATGCTATCATGTTATGCAAGTTTATGAAGTCATTATCTTGATCTTATGAGCTAAAAGCCACAACCTTTATGTTGAAATGTTGCATTATGCAACATGAGAATCTTCATAATCATTATGTCAACTTGCATTTGAAGTCATAATCCTTATATGATGATATATGCGAGTTTCTAGCCATCATTCCATGTCTTTTGTCACCATGATTCGCTTATGTACCAAGTTTGGGTTGATGCATGTTTTTGAGGCTTAAGAATGTAACATGCAAGCTAATGAACACATTTGTGCCTCATTTGCCACCATGATTAACTTGTGGCTTAATACCCATTTTTGTCATTCCTTTGCCAAGTCTCTTCTTTTAATCCATCACGTTGTTGCGAACGTATATGCTAGTTTAAAAAGCGTTGGGGTCACATTATGGGGAAACATAATGACATGAATATGACTTGGGTAAATGGCTATAAACATGACAACATGTAACGTTAAATATGACATGTGTTTATACTTGAAAACATGACTTGAAATATAACATGGAAGTTGACATGTAAGTATGCATAAATCCATAAGCTTGGGAATTTACCTATTAAGTTAGGTCTACCCATTGGGAATTTACCTATTAAGTTAGGTCTACCCAATTGCTTGAAAACTTGACTATGAACATGACACTAGACTAAACATGAAAGTGGCCAACTCGAGGTTGGGTTGAGTTTGCAACGTAAAACTACCCGGAACCGACCGGCCTAACTAGTAGTTGCAAACAATAGGACCCAATGTGAGAAGTTGGTCATGTTGTGCTTGAACCCGAGGTTAGACCATGTTGTGGTGTAAAGCTACCCGGAACCGACCGGCTTAACTAGTAACCACAACAAAGTCTAATGTGAGAGGTTGGGGTGCATTAAGTAATTAATGCCACATGATAGGGTTAAGTTAATTTGATTAATGACTCTTAACCAAATATGACATGGGTAAATGGGTTAAGTAAATTGGTTAGGCTAATGATACTTAACAAAACATGACAAGGTTGGGTAGGTTAAGTGATTTGATTTGCCTAATGACGCTTAACCATTTTTGTACGACTAGTGGACGGAGATTAAGTTAACCAACACTTAATCAATCCAACAAGATAATTTGGCAAGGTTAAGTAAGTTTTCTTAATGACACTTAACCATACAAGATGATTAGGGGATGGGGTTAAGTAATTTGCACCTAACTAATCCGACACGGTAATTAGATGGGGTTAAGTAATCCACACTTAACTAATCTAAACACGGTAATTCGATGGGGTTAAGTTAAACACTTAACCAATTTAAACTTGGTAATTCAATGAGGTTAAGTAACCAATACTTAACCAACTTAACGTGATAATTTAATGGGGTTAAGCAACTTATACTTAACCAATTATACATGATGATTTGATGGGGTAAGTAACTTACACTTAACCAATCTAATACGCGGACCTGATAAGGTTAAGTCACAAGACCTTTTTAGAATATACTTAACCATTGTAGTACGATTAGAGGATGGGGTTAAGCCAACCTATACTTAACCAATCCGACTCGATAATTTGATGGGATTAAGATAATCTATGCTTAATCGATCTAGCAAGATAATCCGATACGATTAAGGTAAGCTAGTACTTGACCAATTTGACTTGATAGGGTTAAGTCATGAGCCTCTGGGTACACTTAACCAACTTGTGGGACTAAGTCTTGAACTTAAATACTTAGCCAATCTTTGACGTGATTCGTGGGCGGGTTAAGTCATGGACTTGAATGATAACACTTAACCCAATAGACAAACCCTAGCTAGAAGAACTAGGTAGAAAACCGTGGTTAATCAAGGATAACGGGAAAGGAAGCTAAGTGGTAAACCTTAGTTAAGGGTAACTAAGTAATAATTCTTAGCTATGGACATAGGACTAATTCTCAAAACGATGAGTAACCTGATACGGTGGGTCATCGCTTAGTATACGAGGGGGAGCAAATTATCTGACTTGGATAAAAGCTCCAGCGCACTGGGTGCCGAAGTGGAAGCTTCGGGGGACGTGAGGATATTCTTGGGATCCCTCTGTGGGCTGCCAGGTAATTATACTAGGCCCATGAGAGGTTAAGGTCTGTGTTAGAAGGACCAAGAGTATGCCTTGGTTGCTATGCGAGCAACCTAAAGACTGGGATGGATTAGCGTGGAGTCGACGATTCTTGTTTTTGCCCTGGATAGCACATCGTCGACTACCTACCATCTTTAGTCAATCGTGTACGTGGGGAAAGGCAGGGAACCCCCAACAGACCATGTGCTTGCTATCGATTCATGGGTGAGGTTGGCCCGTAGGAAAGTGGGCTATAGTGGGGCCGGGGAGTGGTTCTTATACATGATTTTTCTTGGATTGCCTTTCAGTAGTTGAGGGAGGGGTCACGTGGGACCATAGCCACGGGTACAAAAACAGACCTTGATATCTGCATCGGCAGACGATTTAAAGCTCCCGACCGAGTTCCGTATTTCTTGATTTGCCCTGGCACGGAACTCGGATGGCACATTGGGGAACATGTGCATCTAGACATGGAAAACGATTCACGATACATACGTGGGATCAAGGGCGCGGTTGACGGGTGGCGTAATCCCTAGTGGTCCTAGGTGGCCAAACCCAAACCGAGACACGGAAACGTTCATTAGGTAGCATAATCCCTAGAGGTCCTAGGTGGCATAAATCCTAAGTGGACGCGCGATAGTTCATGGTAAGTAAACACAACTAGATCAAGGGTTGCAGTCCAAAACAACTTCAAGGATAAACCGTTTACATGGGAAAGCCCGTACAGCCTACGGCAAAGGACTGAACTTATACATGGAAAGAAACATATGAGTTGAGTAACCTATATATGCGGCATATTAGGTTGACATGGACCATTACACGACTTTTGAGTAAGGGTCATTCACGGATAACACGTAATACAGTTGGGGTACTAGTACGGTAGGTGCAGAGCAGATGTACAGGATAGATACCATGGGACGTTATACGTGATATATATCTTAGGGATATTATACTTGATAGAAACCTGACGATGTGATACCTTGTTTTATCTTGACATCGTAATTTATCATGACACCTTAGTTTACCTGAGTTCAGTAGTTCATCCTGTTATTTTGATTTAGCTTATCCATCTTGTTATCATGCTTATGTTCATCTCAGTTTCTCATGTCAGTTAACTTTACTAGTTTTTATACTAATAGTAGATAGGGCTTACTCAGTCTTTTTGACTGACCCGTTTTGTTTCGCCTCTTTTCTTCCGTTTCCCCCCCCCCAAGGTTATAGGGAGGAAATACTATTGTTTAGTTCGGACTTCTTCTGCTTGAAGGTCATCATGGATGGCTTGGACTTCTCTTGGCTATGGCTACTTTACTGTTTTTACTTGGGGAATAATTTATGAAAAATTCTTTATGCTTCTTTATTATTGCAAGACAGGTTTTGATGTACTCTGATGTAAAAGGCTTTAGACCTTAATTATTAATATTTATTAAAGTTTGATTTTACTTCCGCTATGTTATATGTTCTGTCTTGTGATATTTCTGTGCATGTTTACCAATAATGCCCCTCTAAAGCTAGTGCATTCCTTTGCGAGTGACCCTAGCGGAGGCGGGGTGTTACATTTGGTATCAGAGCAGAAGGTTATCAGACTGGGCAAAAGTTTTTAAAGACCTTCTGAAAACTATTTGAAAATCGTTTATAAAGAAGCATTTTTCAAGAAAATTTTCTTTTAAAAGAAAAAGGCTATTCCCCAAAGGCCATTAGCACTATCCTTGTTTCCTTAATTGAATCTCTTTTCCTTTCTTTCCTCCATCTGTAGTCACAGTGGTTTTAACTGCGACTAGTCTTTTCTATCTACGAAAGTGTTTTCCTTACGATGGAGGTGGTTCTCGAGAGACCAGTGGCCGCGTTATAAGAAAGGATAGTGAGGAAGAGGATAAAGGATACGAGCTTAAGGAAGAACAACTTGTTGGTATGGCTTAGTCCTCAAAGGAAGGAGAAAGAGGAACAATGAAACCCATGACGAGAGAGTACCTTTGGCATGGTAAAACGAGGTGGATAGTTAAGTATTATGGGACAAGGACAAGATCATCGGGAGGGTAATAGTGTGCTCTCATTTCTAGGGTACCTCGGAAGGAGGGTAACGATCTTGTTAAAAGTTTAGCTCTTCTTTTCTATCATCCCGCCAAGACTTTGTTTTGATCCCCGCATCATTTAAGTTTGCTTCGATAGTTGAGTCTCTGCACCTTAAGTACTAGCGTAATAGAGAATCCCATTCTTGTCTCAAAGTCCTATTGGAGAATCAGTCCATTTATACATGACTTGTTTGGATTTGGGAATGTCTATGCCAAGTGTTGAGTTTGGAAATAATGCTTATGTTTATAAGCTAAGGATGGATTCTAGGGATGAAGTGGTTATCCAGTAGGGGGTGCCACTCTCGGTTTTGATAGGAGGGTGGTTAGACCTTTTGACTAGCCTTGGTAATGCCCTCGAAGTATCGGGTAACCTTTTTGAGGTTCTGTCATGACTAGTTACTTAGAATCCCTTGATGCCTTTATTGGAAATTTGAAGCCCGATCGAGTGGTGTTCGCCAATAAGATGGATGGTTTACTTCATTTATGCATGGGTTATAGAGATCATCCTAGTAAGTGCGCATGATAACCTGGTTGACATCTGTTTACTTTCAAGAGAAAGTTCTTCTACATGGAATACCTTATAGTATATAAACGAGATCCAAGGTTCACTAGTGAATTTTGGAAAGCTTGCATGAGATCATGAATACGCAGTAATGTTTGCGTCAAGTATTCTAGAAAAAGGATAAGTGCAAGTGGAACGAGAGGCGACGAAGGAATGAGTTCCAGCTCATGTTATGGAAATAGGAAATAAGAAGCTACGAAATCGCGAAGTTAAAAGACGGTCAAGACACAATGGAATTAAGCTCAAGGAAATACGACTTTGATGGTCGAAGACTAGATACGCGCATGATATCTCTTTTTGGGAGTATATCCTTGATCCCTGTTTTCTGTAGAGCTTACTTGTAGGCTATCTTTCGTGGACATCCTCTCGGTCCTATTTTCTGTTACAAACCCCGTAAGGAGTTTGTCTTGTTTGACCCTATTTCAGGGAATCCTAGGTAGAATCCTATGGATGTAAACATGTATTTGAAACATGTTATGATTGATATGTTTGCAAGTGGTTTCTCGTGGATGCGCGAATACACATTAGATACTAGCTCGACTCGGTCACATTTCATATTGCATATGCACGTGTATTTATACTTGTTTATGGACGAAATCGAATGTATTATCATGCGGTTGTTGCATATGAATGAATGATTGTGCACGCATATAGTATCTATATGACTAGGACTATTTGCATACATGTTGGATTCATGGCACTATACATATTTTGCATTAGAAAGATTATTCAGGCCTGATCATTAGCATTAGCTAAGGAACATGTACACACACGTCTTGCATATATTCATACAGCATTAGAAATCATCTAAGGACAATGGTTGCTCGTGGATGATGTTTTGAGTAGATGGATGATGGATGGTAGGATATGTTTTTCCTAACTTGGAGATTTCGGGGACGAAATCCTAAAAGGTGGGGAGAATGTAACAACCCGTATTTCGATAACATGATTAAAGACGAGAATCAAGGCAGAATTTAATTTTAAATTCTGAATCAAGTGAAACGGGCTATCCCATTGCGTTCATCTCGGAAAAATACGCGAAATAGAGTCCGAGTTTTCGAAAATCGGAGTCCGTATGACCAAGATATGGCCTCGCGAAGTTTCACGAAAAATTCCCAAATTAAATTATACTTAATTAAGTGAAATGGGTTGCGTAGAGAAATATATATATATTGATATATATATATAATTGAAAATTAAATAAATAAATATGCAAAAATGTTCAAAACAACGAATTGGGATAGGGGAATAACCGAACCGGCCGATTTTTTAGGTCGACCCGAGCCTGCTGGGTCGACTAGGGGTTAATCCAGGGTGTTTGGCTGTCAACCCGTGGGCCGATTCGCTCAAATGCAGATTTTGCATTTGGATGGTTCTCATGGTTCATCTTTAATCTAAAGGCCCTAGATGGTTCCTACACTTGACTTCTTCCCCAAGACATGCTTTGATGGCTTGGATTGAATTTAGGTTTAATCCTATGGCCTAAAACACTTGCCTAATCTATAAATAAGACCCTAACCTATCCTAAATCCTCATTATTCATTCATGCAACTAAACTATGGCAAAATTCCTACTCTCATGGCCTCCACTCAACTATCCTAGCCTCCACTTCATTTCTATGAGAGGTTTCATGATCATGAGAGTATTAGAGAGTCCCTATGTTAGTATGAGAGCTTCTCAAGTTGATTTCAAGGCTAAAGCTTTGATCTTTGTTCATAAAGATGGGGTTTTGATTGATTTGGAGTGTTCATCTTTGGGTTTTTGGGTGATGGCTTGCATAGGCTTCATCACAAGCTTTAGTTTAATCGATTTAGGCCTTCATAGCTATGTAAGCCCTTCCCTACTCTTAGATATTAACTATGAAGTTAAATGTTCATGTTGAAAGTTTGGGTTTGATTAATTGGAATGATGCATGCTATCATGTTATGCAAGTTTATGAAGTCATTATCTTGATCTTATGAGCTAAAAGCCACAAACTTTATGTTGAAATGTTGCATTATGCAACATGAGAATCTTCATAATCATTATGTCAACTTGCATATGAAGTCATAATCCTTATATGATGATATATGCGAGTTTCTAGCCATCATTCCATGTCTTTTGTCACCATGATTCGCTTATGTACCACGTTTGGGTTGATGCATGTTTTTGATGCTTAAGAATGTAACATGCAAGCTAATGAACACATTTGTGCCTCATTTGCCACCATGATTAACTTGTGGCTTAATACCCATTTTTGTCATTCCTTTGCCAAGTCTCTTCTTTTAATCCATCACGTTGTTGCGAACGTATATGCTAGTTTAAAAAGCGTTGGGGTCACATTATGGGGAAACATAATGACATGAATATGACTTGGGTAAATGGGTATAAACATGACAACATGTAACGTTAAATATGACATGTGTTTATACTTGAAAACATGACTTGAAATATAACATGGAAGTTGACATGTAAGTATGCATAAAAACATAAGCTTGGGAACTTACCTATTAAGTTAGGTCTACCCATTGGGAATTTACCTATTAAGTTAGGTCTACCCAATTGCTTGAAAACTTGACTATGAACATGACACTAGACTAAACATGAAAGTGGCCAACTCGAGGTTGGGTTGAGTTTGCAACGTAAAACTACCTGGAACCGACCGGCCTAACTAGCAGTTGCAAACAATAGGACCCAATGTGAGAAGTTGGTCATGTTGTGCTTGAACCCGAGGTTAGACCAAGTTGTGGTGTAAAGCTACCCGGAACTGACCGGCTTAACTAGTAACCACAACAAAGTCTAATGTGAGAGGTTGGGGTGCATTAAGTAATTAATGCCACATGATAGGGTTAAGTTAATTTGATTAATGACTCTTAACCAAATATGACATGGGTAAATGGGTTAAGTAAATTGGTTAGGCTAATGATACTTAACAAAACATGACAAGGTTGGGTAGGTTAAGTGATTTGATTTGCCTAATGACGCTTAACCATTTTTATACGACTAGTGGACGGAGATTAAGTTAACCAACACTTAATCAATCCAACATGATAATTTGGCAAGGTTAAGTAAGTTTTCTTAATGAGACTTAACCATACAAGATGATTAGGGGATGGGGTTAAGTAATTTGCACCTAACTAATCCGACACGGTAATTAGATGGGGTTAATTAATCCACACTTAACTAATCTAAACACGGTAATTCGATGGGGTTAAGTTAAACACTTAACCAATTTAAACTCGGTAATTCAATGAGGTTAAGTAACCAATACTTAACCAACTTAACGTGATAATTTAATGGGGTTAAGCAACTTATACTTAACCAATTATACATGATGATTTGATGGGGTAAGTAACTTACACTTAACCAATCTAATACGCGGACCTGATAAGGTTAAGTCACAAGACCTTTTTAGAATATAATTAACCATTGTAGTACGATTAGAGGATGGGGTTAAGCCAACCTATACTTAACCAATCCGACTCGATAATTTGATGGGATTAAGATAATCTATGCTTAATTGATCTAGCAAGATAATCCGATAGGATTAAGGTAAGCTAGTACTTGACCAATTTGACTTGATAGGGTTAAGTCATGAGCCTCTGGGTACACTTAACCAACTTGTGGGACTAAGTCTTGAACTTAAATACTTAGCCAATCTTTGACGTGATTCATGGGCGGGTTAAGTCATGGACTTGAATGATAACACTTAACCCAATAGACAAACCCTAGCTAGAAGAACTAGGTAGAAAACCGTGGTTAATCAAGGATAACGGGAAAGGAAGCTAAGTGGTAAACCTTAGTTAAGGGTAACTAAGTAATAATTCTTAGCTATGGACATAGGACTAATTCTCAAAACGATGAGTAACCTGATACGGTAGGTCATCGCTTAGTATACGAGGGGGAGCAAGTTATCTGACTTGGATAAAAGCTCCAGCGCACTGGGTGCCGAAGTGGAAGCTTCGGGGGACGTGAGGATATTCTTGGGATCCCTCTATGGGCTGCCAGGTAATTATACTAGGCCCATGAGAGGTTAAGGTCTGCGTTAGAAGGACCAAGAGTATGCCTTGGTTGCTATGCGAGCAACCTAAAGACTGGGATGGATTAGCGTGGAGTCGACGATTCTTGTTTTTGCCCTGGATAGCACATCGTCGACTACCTACCATCTTTAGTCAATCTTGTACGTGCGGAAAGGCAGGGAACCCCCAACAGACCATGTGCTTGCTATCGAGTCATGGGTGAGGTTGGCCCGTAGGAAAGTGGGCTATAGTGGGGCCGGGGAGTGGTTCTTATACATGATTTTTCTTGGATTGCCTTTCAGTAGTTGAGGGAGGGGTCACGTGGGACCATAGCCACGGGTACAAAAACAGACCTTGATATCTGCATCGGTAGACGATTTAAAGCTCCCGACCGAGTTCCGTATTTCTTGATTTGCCCTGGCACGGAACTCGGATGGCACATTGGGGAACATGTGCATCTAGACATGGAAAACGATTCACGATACATACGTGGGATCAAGGGCGCGGTTGACGGGTGGCGTAATCCCTAGTGGTCCTAGGTGGCCAAAACCCAAACCGAGACAGGGAAACGTTCATTAGGTAGCATAATCCCTAGCGGTCCTAGGTGGCATAAATCCTAAGTGGACGCGTGATAGTTCATGGTAAGGAAACACAACTAGATCAAGGGTTGCAGTCCAAAACAACTTCAAGGATAAACCGTTTACATGGGAAAGCCCGTACAGCCTACGGCAAAGGACTGAACTTATACATGGAAAGAAACATATGAGTTGAGTAACCTATATATGCAGCATATTAGGTTGACATGGACCATTACACGACTTTTGAGTAAGGGTCATTCACGGATAACACGTAATACAGTTGGGGTACTAGTACGATAGGTGCAGAGCAGATGTACAGGATAGATACCATGGGACGTTATACGTGATATATATCTTGGGGATATTATACTTGATAGAAACCTGACGATGTGATACCTTGTTTTATCCTGACATCGTAATTTATCATGACACCTTAGTTTACCTGAGTTCAGTAGTTCATCCTGTTATTTTGATTTAGCTTATCCATCTTGTTATCATGCTTATGTTCATCTCAGTTTCTCATGTCAGTTAACTTTACTAATTTTTATACTAATAGTAGATAGGGCTTACTCAGTCTTTTTGACTGACCCGTTTTGTTTCGCCTCTTTTCTTCCGTTTCCCCCCCCCCCCCCAGGTTACAGGGAGGAAATATTGTTGTTTAGTTCGGACTTCTTCTGCTTGAAGGTCATCATGGATGGCTTGGACTTCTCTTGGCTATGGCTACTTTACTGTTTTTACTTGGGGAATAATTTATGAAAAAGTCTTTATGCTTCATTATTATTGCAAGACAGGTTTTGATGTACTCTGATGTAAAAGGCTTTAGACCTTAATTATTAATATTTATGAAAGTTTGATTTTACTTCCGCTATATTATATGTTCTGTCTTGTGATATTTCTGTGCATGTTTACCAATAATGCCCCTCTAAAGCTAGTGCATTCCTTTGCGAGTGACCCTAGCGGAGGCGGGGTGTTACACAAAGCAAGGCTTGTTGTAAAAGGATGCAACCAAAGAAAGGGAAATGACTTTGAAAAGATGTTTGCACCGTTTGTCAAGATGTCTTCCATCAAAGTTGTTTTGGGTCTTCCTGCTAATTTGAACTTAGAAGTTGAGCAGTTGGATGTGAAGACCGTCTTTCTTTATGGTGACCTTGAAGAAGACATTTACATTGAACAATTAGAGGGCTTCGAAGTTAAAGGGAAGGAAGAATATGTGTGCAAATTAAAGAAGAGTTTGTATGGTCCAAAACAAGCTCCAAAGCAATGGTATCACAAATTTGACTCTTTTATGGGGGAGCAAGGCTACAAAACAACAAATAATGGTCATTGTGTTTTCTTGAAGAAATTTGCTAATGATGATTTTATCATTTTGCTACTTTATGTTGATGACATGCTTACTGTAGGGTAAAATGTAGATCGAATTGCTTATTTGAAGCAATAGTTGACCAAGACTTTCCCCATGGAGGAACTTGGTCCAACGAAGAACATTTTCGGAAAGAGAATTATTCATGATCGCAAGGCTTGAAAGTTACGGCTATCACAAGAAGCATATATTCAGAGAGTGTTTAAAAGGTTCAATATGGAGAAAGCAACACCTGTGAGTACTCCACTTGCTATGCATTTTAAATTGTGTTCTCAACAGTGTCCTTCCACAACAGAATAGAAGGAGAAGATGATACATATTCCTTATGCTTCCGCCGTTGGTAGTTCGATGTATGCAATGGTTTGCACTCGGCCTGATATAGCTCATGTTGTAGGTTTGGTTAGTAGATTTATTTTTAATTTAGGTAAAGTTCTTTGGAATGCTTATGAGATACATACAGGGTACTGTTGATATGAAGCTTTGTTTTGGGAGTGATAAGCTTTGTCTTGTTGGTTATTCAGATTCTGATATGGCAGGTGATATTGACTGGAGGAAACCTTCTTCGGGTTAATTGATCACTTTTGCAGGTGGAGCAGTGTCTTGGCAATCTAGGCTACAAAAATGTGTGGTTTTGTCTACAACTGAGTCAGAGTTTATTGCAGCGGCCGAGGCATGTAAGGAGTTATTGTGGATGAAGCAGTTTGTTCGTCAGCCTGGATTTTCACAAAAGAGGTATGTGTTGTATTGTGATAGTCAAAGTGCAATCCATCATGCTAAGAATTCAACTTTTCATGCAAAATCGAAGAATATTAATGAGAGATATCATTGGATACACGATGTTCTTGATGATAAGTTAGTTGAGCTTGAGAAAATTCTTACCGATAACAATGGTCTTGGCATGATGACTAAAGCTTTGCCAAAAGGCAAATTTGAGACTTGTCGTTTGATGGCCGGAATCGAAACCACCTCCACATAGTCGGGAGGGGAAGGTTTTTTGGGAATTGGTCCCTTCCTATGTGGAAAAACTCATGCTTATTTAATTGGAGCAATAAGTGTTGCTACGGTATTTCATGCTTATATATGAATAGGTGACTATTTGACTTTTTGTGTGCATTGGTAATTGCACCGTTATTGGATTTGTCGTCTTATTAAATAAATTAGTTGAATAGAGACTTCAAGGTGCCTCTTTGGTGGCTATATATACATCCTTTTTTGGGTAGCAAATACACACAAGATACAAGACAACAACATCAAAATTTTGTCATATTCTCCAAGACTTTGTGGGCTGCTTCTACTATTTTGAGATTGCCCTTTGCTGGAATGTTTGTGTGAGATCTCTCAGCTTTTCTAAGCTCTATATCCCAGTGATATTTTTCACTTTTGTCGCTTTTTTGTTTTGATGCTATTATTGCTAGCTATTGTTGGATAATTTGTGTATCCACTTTGTAAATTGGATTTGGATTTGTGGACCACTCCATTATCATAGTAAGAGAAGTTTGGGAGGACCCCCATCATTGGTCCCGCGGTTTTTACTCTTCACATTGAAGAGGTTTTCCACGTTAAAAATTCGTGTGTTCTTACTTTATTGTTTTCTCTTGTTTTATTGTTTATTTGCATTAATCATTGGTGATTGTGGTGCATTTTGCTGGGTTTGCCTGTGTCATTCATACAAAATATTCCAGGTTTTGTTTATTCCCAAACGCTAACAAAATGAAACACAACAAAAGTTACAATTGTCCGCGTCACCCTAAAAGGTTTGTTCTAATACATGGAAAACATGGTAATCCTTATGTTTCCTAGAACAGTTGACGCTTACCTATTTTCTAGTAGTTGTTACTATAACTCCAACGACATTTCGAACATAAACTTCATCGTCCGATGCTTCTTCAACGTAAAACAGTACATTGCCTTTATACTATGCTTTGTATGTGTAACACCCCGTTATTTTATAACATTAAAATTCACAAATTAAAGTATACTTAATTTTTAGAAGAAGAATTAAGTGAAATGGGTTGCGCTATTATGTTTGTCTCAAAATTTTGGGCAAGATAACATTTGGTTTGCATAAAACGGATAACATATGAAGAAGTTATTAAGCCTTGAAGTTTGTATGCATATGAGAGAAATATATATATATATATATATATATATATATTCAAAAAATGTTCAAAACATTGAATCGGGAGGGGGAATAGACGAACTGCACCATTTTTAGAGTCGACCCAAGCCCTGCTGGGACGACTAGGGTCCAATTCAGGGTGTTTGGCTATCAACTCGTGGCCCGATTCGCCCTAAGGGCGGATGTGGCATCTGAGTGGTCTTGATTGTTCTGGTTATCACTAGGTTAATCCGACGGCTCTTATTAAATTAGACTTCTATAAAAACACTCCTAAATCCCAAACCCTAATCACATTAATTCATAACAAGAGTCGCCGTGTCGTCAATGGAGAACCTAGAGTAGCCGCCATACACTTTCAACCCTAAAGCAAGATAGAAGCTTGAATCAAAATCAAATCAAATATAAATAACGACTAGTCTACATCAAAGGCGAGCAATTCAGTTTCCGAATACATATCCCAGAAAGACAAGACTATTCTTTTAAATTGTGAGTATGATAGCTTTCATAAAATAAATAATTAATTTAATTATGATAAGATATAATTGGGATTATGAGAATATGATTTTGAATCATGTGATGTAAATTATACGTATGTTTGTGGTGTTGAATCATATGTTAGTCTTATGCAAGTTGTGAATCTTATGCAAGTAGATTCATATATCTTATGCAAGTTTGTGATGATTGGATCATATGTTCATGTATGAATCTTATGCAAGCTTGGGTAATTAAAATATGTGTGAGACATGTATATGCATATGCTAGTTTATGTGACATTAACCTTTATGTCTAGATCCATATGCAAGTTTACATCTTTATGTTTAGACCCATATGCAAGTTTACATCTTAATGTTTAGATCTACATTCAAGTTTACATCTTTATGTTTAGTTCTACATGCAAGTTTACGTCTTTATGTTTGGTTCCATATGCAATTTCACACCTTTATGTTTGGATCTATAGCAGTACATAAGTTATGCAAGTTTATGCCCATTGCCTATGCTAGTTTTGTATCATATGATAGTCTGAATGAAATTCATATGCAAGTTATTGGCTATGTAATCTTATGTCATGATCCTTAGATCTATTTTATGTGTTATGTGATGTTGTTCTACTTTTTATAAGTTAGACTATTTGCGAGTCTAACATATGTCATATGAAAACGTATGAATAGCGTGGGGATGATGGGATAATATTGAATATACGTAAATTGTGAATTGGCATAAAATGGCCTTAAAAGGCATATAATTAATTTGAGACATTAATTAGCATAATTGCTATTTATGGACATAATTTTACGAGACAATTATGGACATAAATAAATTTGGAATTTATTGACAAATTTGAATAGGGATATTAATCCAAGTTGGGTTAAATAAAGATGTGTAATAATTAACCGTGTAAGACACGAGGTTAGACTCTTTTGTGTTGTTAGACTGCCTAGACCCGCTTGGCAAATCCAGCAGCCACAAATGCAAGTCTAATGTGAGAGGTCAAAGGCACGAATTAAATGCGTAACAATTGTAAAGACACGAGGTTAGGCTCGTTTGCGGTATAAGACTGCCCGGACCCTCCCGGCAAATCTAGCAACCGCAAATGTCAGCCTAATGTGGGAGATCTTTACGAGGTTACGGTTCTAATGAATTAAGTAACACTTAACCAGATAAAAATGTGGTGGGACATGGGGAGTTAAGTGGGTGCCTTGGGTGGCATGTGAAATTAAGTGGGTGCCTTGGGTGGCATGTGAAATACGATTAGATGCCCTTAACCAAGATTGAAACATGTAAGAAGACATGAATAAGAATGGGGTTAAGTGGGGAAACCTTAGTGGGTACCAAGCATTGGTGGAAGGCTTGTGTCAAGCATGGTGGCACTTTTCAAACCAGTAACCCATTAAGTATCTTTGTGAGATTGACCCAAGTCGAGGACGGGACACGCTTATTGGATTTGATTATAAGAGGTCAAAATGGGTTAGCGGTGGAAACGCAAGTCCAACGGGGTCATGTGTGTGCGTGGGCCTGTGCTGGTAGGTAAGACGTTGTTGCATCGTGTAGATATAAGTCGTGCCTCTTTGGTGGTATCGGGTTGCCACTTTGGGGAGTGATACACCGCATTGTGGGACCAACATGGGTATCTACGAGTTGGGGAGCCGATTGAATAGGGGTAGTGGCTACAACTAGTGGAGATTGGGGCAGACGACACCTATGAAGGCAGCTAGGGGTACACGAAACTACCATTATCATTATTAAGTTCTGTAGGCGGGATCTATTTTTGGGTGACTAGTGGTGGTGCAGCATAGTAATTATCCTATAGTGATTAGGAATGAGATTAACACCAGAATATTCCTCTTATTTGCTTTGTGATGCCCACATGTTTCATGGTCATATCTTATCTTACTAGTTTATGCCTTATCCTAGTTACTTTAATAATTATATTGTTAAAGTTATTATACTCGACAGACTTTATGTCTGAACCCCTTGTTTTCACCTCTTTTCTTCCTTCTCCCCTTCCCCCACCCCCCCCAGGTTCTCAGGGTGGGACTAGTACCAGTGGAGCTTGATCTTGGATCTCTTTCTCTCTTTTGGAAGTGCTTGGATTGCTAAAAGTAAAGTTCAACTCATCTCTTTTATGGCTACTTGTGTTGGGGTTTATGCTTTTTATTTTATGTAGTCTGAAACAATTTATCAAGATGGATATTAAGTGTACTTGGTTTATGAAGTTGTCGTAATCAAATTATTTCTCCACTGCAATAAAAGTTGTTTTAAAATTTTCAAATACCATTATTTATATTTGTCTTGTTATATTCTGTTCTATACACTAAATACGCTCCATGGAAGTTAATGCATTCCCTTTGTGAGTGACATTAATGGACATGGGGTGTTACATGTGGTATCAGAGCTGAAGGTTACCAGACCAGATATGAATTTTGAAAAACTATTTTTCAAAAAGCATTTTATAAAGAAATACTTTTAAAAGTATGTTTTAAGGAAAGTATTTTCAAGATAAAAGTTTGCTTTAAAAACATAACGCCCAAGAGCCATATATCTTTCTTTCGAATTCTCTGTTTTGAATCTCTTCATTTTCTTTTCAGCATGTTTGGAATTCCCAAGATAACCGAGGGGATACCGATACCAGGATGGTTTAGAAGTTATCTGGAAGCTAGGGCCAATGTCGCAGGCCCAGCAAATGCTCCTCCTACTCCCCCCTCCTCCTCCTCCCCGTGTTGATACTTTTACAAAGATATGCAAAGATTTTAGGGCAATGGGCGGGAAACCTTTTCACAGATCAGAGACGTTTGGCTTGAAATTAGCTTAAGGAGGTGGAAGATCTATTTGGTAATTTTAAAGTAGAAGATGGAAGGAAGGTCCAATTGGCTGCTTGGTTAACGAAAGACGAAGCCTTGTTTTGGTGGGAGGTCACGAACGGAGAGCGTCCGACGGAGACATGGATGGATTTCAAGCATAGGTTTGAAATGAGATTCTTGGCGTTGAAGCAATGGGATTTATCAGTAAACGAGTACGTCAACAAGTTCAATAAGTTGGCGAGATTTTGCTTGGAATTGGTAAACACACCTGAGAAGAAGGCCCTGAGGTTTGTAAATGGTTTGAATGAGCTGCTACGTGGGTTGGCGATGACCCACATTCGGATGGGGGATACCTTTGAGAAACTAGTTGACATGGCGCTTATGCATGAGGAAGAGAAAGGTGCGAATGCTAATAAGGCACCGGAGAAGAAAGGAGACCAGAAGAAGCCACAACAGCAAAACAAGAAAAGCGGGAAGAACAATAATGGAAAAGGGAAGAAGAAGTGCTTTAATTGTGGGACCCCAGGCCATCTGAGCAAAGACTGTAGAAAAAGAAGAAGACTGGTTGTTTCCACTATGGAGAGGTAGGTCATCTAGTTAAGGACTGCCCAAGGAAACAGGAGAAAGGGCAAAGAACTTATGGAGGGGAGCTTCTGACTCTCATGGCACCAGGGTAGGAGAGAGGGTAGATTCATGCTCTCATGGCTCTAGGACAGGAGAGAGGTAGAAACATTTCCGTTGAAAGTTTAGTTTTTCTGTTTGATCATCATGTTCGTACTTTGTTCGACTATGGCGCTTCACACTCATTTGTATTTGCTTCGTTAGTTGAAACACAACACCTAAATACTAGTTTAGTTACGGATCACATAGTAGTCTCAAATCCTATTAGTGGTTCGGCTCATCTTTCCATGATTTGTCGGGATTTGAGAGTGTCTATCTTTGGCATTGGGTTTGAATGCAACGCCTTTGTTCTTGGCTTCATGGGCTACGGCTTGATTCTAGTATGGATTGGCTAACTAGATACGATGCCAGCCTAGATTGTGAACGAAGGGTAGTTAGATTGTTGACTCGTTGTGGAAAGACCCCTGATATTTCTTGTGACCCCAGAGGTCGGGTAATGCTTAGCTACCTGGAATCCCTAGACGCATCCAATGATGATTTGAAATCTATTTGTGTGGTCCTTGAATATAGTGACGTCTTCGATGAAGTTCGAGGTTTACCCCGGAGGTGCGAGATAGACTTTCGAATATAGTAGACAATGCAAAGCCAGTTGCATTACCAGTGCACCACATGGCTCCGAGAGAGAGAAGAGAACTCAGTAAGCAAGTGAAAGAATTGCTTGAGAAGGCTTTCGTAAGAAGAAATATTTCAGAGTGGGGTGCTCAAGTCGTTTTTGCTACAAAAGCTGATGGTTCACTTAGATCCTGTGCGGAATATGGAGAGCTGAATAAGCTAACAAAGAAGAACAGGCACCCATTGCCGAGGATAGATGATTTATTCGATCGGTTGATGGGTGCTTCAGTTTTCTCGCAACTGGATTTAGCTATAGGGTTTCATCAGCTAAGGCTGGTTGAAGATAGCATCGATAAGACTGCCTTTAGAACTCCAGACGGTTTCTTTAAGTGGCTCGTCATGACTTTTGGTTTGACGAATGCACCCGCATACTTTGTTGACTTAATGAGTAGGGTGTTTAGGGAGTTTCTAAACAAGTTTGTGGTTGTCTTTGTAGACGATATTCTGGTTTTCCATAAAAATGAAGAAGAGAATGCCCTACATCTTAGGGAAGTCTTAGAGACCCAACGCGTGCATCAGCTAAAAGCTAAGTTCTCCAAGTGCCATTTTTTGAGAAAAGAAGTGAGGTTCTTAGGACACGTGGTCTCTAAGGAAGGGATAGCTGTGGATTCCGCCAAGATGGTGGCAATCCAAGATTGGAAAAATCCTAATAACGCAATAGAAGTAAGAAGCTTTTTAGGGCTGGCTGGCTATTATAGGAAGTTCATTAAGGACTTCGCGAAGATATCAGCCCCTCTCACTCAATTAATGAAGAAGAATTTGACTTTTACTTAGGTTGTTTACTATGACGATGCTTTCCAACGTCTGAAAAGGGCTTTGACGATAGCTCCAGTTTTAGTTTTGCCGGACGGGAGTAAGACATTCACTGTATATACCGATGCTTGAGGGACAGGGCTTGGCGCAGTTTTAATGCAAGAGGGAAGGGTGATATGCTATGGTGGGAGACAGTTGAAAGTCCATGAGAAAAATTACCCTACCCACGACTTTGAGTTGCGGACATAGTTTTTGCGCTTAATTCATGGCATCATTATTTGCTTGTCGAGAGGTTTGAGTTGTATGCAGACCATAAATCGCTAAAGTACTTATTCTCTCAGAAGGATCTAAACTTGAGGCAACAGAGATGGATGGAGTTTTTGGCATCCTACGATTTTGAGATCGCATATACCCCTGGCAAGGCTAACGTTGTAGCCGATGCATTAAGTAGAAAGAAGTTAACATTAATTCCTTTGTTCATAGAGCGGTAGAGTTTAGAGTATATATCTTCCTTTGACTTCATACCTTCTGTCGATTATGTACCCGGATTATTGGCATCGTTAGAGGTGCAACCTACACTTTTGGGTCGAGTTGGAGAGGCACAGCGAAATGACCCACAGTTGGTTGAGATAGTAGGCCAGCTTACAGGTGGGGAGTCCTTGAGTCATCTTGAAAGATATGCTATACATAAGAGAGGTTGGCTATGTAGAGATGGAAGACTTTGCATACAACAAGGCGAGAGTTTGAAGAAGGCAATTCTTGAAGACTCACATCGCTCTAAGATGACCATACATCCCGGTGGTGATATGATGTATAGGGATATGAAGCGCGTTTTCTTTTGGGCCGAAATGTAGAAGGACGTGGCCGAGTTCTTTGCTAGAAGCTTACTGTGCCAACAAGTTAAGGTGGAGCAAAAGAAGTCTGGAGGTTTGCTCCATCCCTTAGAGATTCCGCTTTGGAAATGGGAAAGCGTTTCCATGGATTATGTAGATGGGTTACCAAGATCAAGGAAGGGTAATAGGGGATTTGGGTAATTGTAGACAGACTTACCAAAAGTGCCCATTTTATTCCCGTTAAAAGTAAAAGGACCGCCGCGTGGTTAGCATCTGTTTACCTTTGAGAGATAGTCCGTTTGCACTACATACCCTCTAGCATTGTGAGCGATGGAGATCCCATTTTCATAAGCGAATTTGGGAAAAGCTTACAAGAGGTGGTTGGAACGCAATTATGCTTAAGTACCACTTATCACCCTTAGACGGACGGCCAGACAGAGAGAGTAAATTGGGTTCTAGAAGACCTTGTGAGACTATGCACCCTAGACTTTGGAGGAACATGGGAAGAACACCTTCCACTAGTGGAGTTCGCCTGTAATAATAGTTTTTAGGCAAGCATTGGCATGGCACCTTTTGAGGCTCTTTATGAACCACTGTGCCCATCACCTGCATGTTGGTAGGAATCCACTTATAAGGTTTTACTTGGATCCGACATGATTAGGGAGACTTCGGAGACGATAAACCTGATTCGACGGCGAATGAAGACGGCGCAGGACCGACAGAAGTCATATGCTGATAGGAGATGAACTGATCTTGAATTCAATATTGGGGACATGGTTTTGGTTAAGGTGTCACCGTTAAGAAATGTAGTCCGTTATGGATCAGTAGGGAAGTTGCTACCGAGGTTCGTAGGACCCTTTCCAATTATGGAGAGGATTGGACAGAAGACGTATAGAGTAAAGTTACCAGAGAAGCTCAGCGGAGTTCATGACGTGTTTCACGTTTCACATTTGTGTAAGTGTTTACACAATACAACAGAAGTGGGAGCACATTCGAAGAAGTGGAAGTAGAGTGCAATGCCACGATCAGACAAGCTCCTACATGAATTCTTGGATTGGACGTCAAAAAGCTTCGTAACAAAGAGGTCAAGTTGGTCAAAGTGAAATATGGAGATGATCAAAAAGGCGCGACTTGGGAGACGGAAGACAAAATGCGTACGATGTACCCTTTCCTTTTTGAGGGTATGTTTTAATTTCTCCTTATTCTACCGCTTTGTCGAAACTTGTCCTGTCTTTTAGTATTATCTTTGCGATGACATCTTCGATCTTTAGTTAGGAACAACCCTATGGTTGCAAACATATGTTTGAGACATGTTATGTTTGGTGGATGTAAATGAATGCAAGTGGTTGCTAGTGGTTGCTTGTGGATGCATGTACACACATATTAGGCACTATATCGACTCAATCACCTTCATGTTGCATATAAATGCATGTGCATATCTAAATTAATGGATGTATAATGGTTGTGTTATCATATGGATGCTGCATTTTGATGAATGGTCATGCACATGTAGAAATAATATGTATCGATAGGATTCTTTCGCATACATAATGGACGCATGGCACTATCATGATTTGCATTAAGGAGGTCAACTGAATCAGTGGACCGTCTGATCTTTGCATTAGATAAGGAACATATACACACATTTTTGCATAAGTTCATATAGAACTATAAATTTCTTTAAGGACAATGGATGCTTGTGGATGATGGTTGAGTAGATGGATGATTGGTTTGTAGGATACATTCTTCTTAACTTAGAGATTTCGGGGACGAAATCCTTTTAGGAGGGGAGAATGTATCACCCCGTAACTTTATAACATTAAAATTAAAAATTAAAGTAAACTTAATTTTTAGAAGAAGAATTAAGTTAACTGGTTTGCGCTATTGTATGTTCGTCTCAAAATTTTCGGTCAAGATAGACATTTGGTTTGCATAAAACAATTAACTTATGAAGATGTTATTAAGCCTTGATGTTTGTATGCATATAGGAAAAATATATATATATATATATATAATATTCAAAAAAGTTCAATACAACCAATCGGGAGGAGGAATAGCTGAACCGCACCATTTTTAGAGTCGACCCGAGCTCCTCTAGGTCAACTAGTAGTCGATCCAGGGTGTTTGGCTGTCAACCCGTGGCCTGATTCGCCCTAAGGGCTGATGTGGCACCTGAATGGTCCTGATGGTTCTGGTTATCCCTAGGTTAATCCGACGGCTCTTATTAAATTAAACTTCTACAAAAACACTCCTAGACCCCTAACCCTAATCACATTAATTCATAACAAGAGTCGTCATGCCGTCAATGGAGAACCTAGATTAGCCGCCATACACTTTCAACCCTAAAGCAAGATAGAAGCTTGAATCAAAATCAAATCAAATCTAAATAATGATTAGTCTACATCAAAGTCGAGCAATTCAGTTTAAGAATACAGATCCCAGAAAGACAAGACTATTCTTTTTAATTGTGAGTATGATAGCTTTCACAAAATAATCAATTAATTAATTTAATTATGATAAGATATAATTGGGATTATGAGAATATGATTTTGAATCATGTGATGTAAATTATATGTATGTTTGTGGTGTTGAATCATATGTTAGTCTTATGCAAGTTGGATCATATGTCAGTTCTTATGTGAATCTTATGCAAATTGAATCATATATCTTATGCAAGTTTGTGATGATTGGATCATATATTCATGTATGAATCTTATGCAAGTTTGGGTTGGTAAAATATATGTGAGATATGTATATTTATATGCTAGTTTATGTGACATTAACCTTTATGTCTAAATCCATTTGCAAGTTTTCATCTTTATGTTTAGAGCCATATGAAAGTTTGCATCTTTATGTTCAGATCTATATGCAAGTTTACATCTTTATGTTTAGATCAATATGCAAGTTTAAATCTTTATGTTCATATCCATATGCAAGTTCACACCTTTATGTTTGGATCTATAGCAGTACATAAGTTATGCAAGTTTATGCACATTACCTATGCTAGTTTTGTATCATATGCTAGTTTGAATGAAATACATATGCAAGTTATTGGCTATGTAATCTTATGTCATGATCCTTAGATCTATTTTATGTGTTATGTGATGTTGTTTTTCTTTTTATAAGTTAGACTATTTGCGAGTCTAACATATGTCATGTGAAAACGTACGAATAGCATGGGGATGATGGGATAATATTGAATATACATAAATTGTGAATTGGCATAAAATGGCCTGAAAAGGCATATAATTAATTTGAGACATTAATTGGCATAATTGGTATTTATGGACATAATTTTAAGGGATAATTATGGGCATAAATAAATTTGGAATTTATTGACAAATTTGAATAGGGATATTAATCCAATTTGGGGTTAAATAAATATGTGTAATAATTAACTACATAAGACACGAGGTTAGACTCTTTTGTGGCGTAAGACTGCCCGGACCCGCCTGGCTAATCCAGCAATTACAAATGTCAGTCTAATGTGAGAGGTCAAAGGCAAGAATTGAATGCGTAACAATTGTAAAGACACGAGGTTAGGCTCGTTTACGGTATAAGACTGCTCGGACCTGCCCGACAAATCCAGCAACCGCAAATGTCAGCCTAATGTGGGAGGTCTTTACAAGGTTACGATTCTAATGAATTAAGTAACACTTAACCAGATAAACATGTGGTGAGACATGGGGGTTAACTGGGTGCCTTGGGTGGCATGTGAAATTAAGTGGGTGCCTTGGGTGGCATCTGAAATACGATTAGTTGCACTTAACCAAGATTGAAACATTTAAGAAGACATGAATAAGAATGGGATTAAGTGGGGAAACCTTAGTGGGGACCAAGCATAGGTGGAAGGCTTGTGTCAAGCATGGGGGCATTTTTCAAACCAGTAACCCATTAAGTATCTTTGTGAGCTCGACCCAAGTCGAGGACGGGACACGCTTAATGGATTTGATTGTAAGAGGTCAAAACGGGTTAGCGGTGGCAACCCAAGTCCAACGGGGTCATGTGCGTGCGTGGGCCCGGGCTGGTAGGTAAGACGTTGTTGCATCGTGTAGATATAAGCCTTGCATCTTTGGTGGTATCGGGTTGCCACTTAGGGGATTGGTATACCCCACTGTGGAACCAGCACGAGTATCTATGAGTTAGGGAGCCGATCTAATGGGGGTAGTGGGTACAACTAGTGGAGATAGGGGCAGACGGCACCTATGAAGGCAGCTAGGGGTACACGAAACTACCATTATCATTATTAAGTGGAAACACCCCACCCTCCATTAAGGTCACTCACAAAGGGAATGCCTTAACTTTGGTGGAGGTTTTTAAGTAAAAGTCACAGATAAACACAAAACAGATATATATAAACACATATATGTATAAGCAGCGGAAAACAACAGACTTTTTATTTCATAAAAATGTTTTCATACAAAGCCTTACCATAACTGTCACATAATAACTTCCAAAACATTATATCATCATTTCTGTCTTGGTAATTCAATAAAGAAGCATAAAAACATAATTAAAACTGCATAATCCCCGTAGAGTGTGTCCAACAGCCATTGCCAAAGAAAGAGAGTCCAAACCATACATCTACTATCTTGTAACTTGCAAAGATTCTGCCTAAGCTGGGTTGTTTCCTCCCTGTGGATCAGGGGGGAACGGAAGAAAAGAAGACGAAAGAAAATAGGATCAGACATAAAGACTGGTAAGTATAGTGACTCCTCAGTATGAGAATAAGAAAAAGGTCATGACAAGTATAAACTGGAAATGGGAAAGTGTCATAAACTACGGTAAAGAAGTTTGAATCGAATATACTATCGCATCCCACACTATATCTATGCACCTACTTGTATTGTCTTAACTGGCACCCCATGCAGGAGATGAAGTGATCCCCTTTTTCTAAAGATCGGCTCCTACTCGCATAATCATCTATGTCCTACGGCCCCCAAATATTGTAGACACCTATGCTGGCCCCACCATGGGGTGTATCAAGTCCCATGGTGGCGACCCGACACAATCCTTAGAATGCATAGGTTATACTACTGGTGCCCCCAGTGCCCTGTTTGTTTGCTCCGAAGTGTGTGCACACCCGCACTCCGTTAGAACCCACACTGTTGCACCCACCGCCGTCGCTTTTGACCGCTTACAATCAGCCCAGTATTCGTGCCCCACCCTGCCTAGTTTCAAGATACCATGATACCTAATTGGGTTACTGTTGAAATGGGTCCCCATTACTAGGGTTTTGTAATCAAATATGTTAAGTGGTTAAGTGTCTGTACTTACCTAACCCCACCCATCAGTTTAATTAACATGTTGAATTGGTTAAGTATTTTGGTTAACTTAATCCTACCATCCTGACTGTCTGTCCTTAGCTTTTTAAAGCATCAACCACTCACATTAGACAGGTATTGTTACGGTAACTAGATGTGCTGGTCGGTTCCGGGCAGATTTAAACCGTAACTCTGTCTAACCTCGGGTCCTTATTGGGCTCAATGCTTAACCACCCACATTGGATAGGTATTGTTGTGACTACTGGACTGCCGGGCGGGTCCGCACAGGTTTACATCACAACTCAATCCAATCTCGTGTTAAGCATATTCGTATTTTCTAAATTTACATATTTGTCTTTATTACTTATTATATGTAAATTTGTCAACAATTGAATGTTGTGGCCCACTTTCCAAGTTTAACATTTTTGGTATAAGAATTTATACCATTCAAGTGCCACTAATTTTGGCATGTGACAAACATGCCAATTTCATATATTCTCTTATGTCAAGTTTTACCAATATTCCAAACGTTGCCCCGTTTAGATATTAGGCTAACAATCTTAGCCTAATTCTCATTCGCATGGTTTTTTACATATAATATTAGGCTAAAAACTTAGCATAATTTAGCGCACACAAATTGGCATAAGGGAATTCATAAATATAAACATGACATATGTGTAAACTTGGCATTTTTGGCATAGTCAATATGAATATCATGGGTGTGAACTTGCAAAATAGTCAACATACATATATGTGAGTTTGCAACATAGACTAAATCATGGGTTTCAACTTATCATGTAAGCTTGCATTGAAATAGGGATCTAACAAAATAGGTATCACATAAATTAGCTCATGATTTAGGCAACATAAGCCTAAACATGTTTTGGATCTAGGCATAACATTGAACATCACTAGCATATGACGAGAACATGACATTTTCATAAGTATGTACAATTTTATGATAAGGGTGTGAACTAGATCCAATCATATATCTAATTACAACATGAAACATGTATTAAAGTGGATCTTGGCATGGATCCAATTAAGTTGCAACTTTATTACAAGCATACTGGCATGTATGTGAACATAATCATTTAGGCATAAAGGTTCTAGCATATATATACATGAAATCTTAATCACATACAACCTATATAATTCACATAAACATATAGGTGTCGATTACAACATGAACTATACAACTTGCATGTGATTCTACATGTACAATAGGATCAACATAAACTCATTTATATCACAAACATCACAATACCACAATCATTACATCGCATATGAATCAGCATCGTTGTTATACAATAACACAATTTCATTCCCAATTTACAACGAATCAAGTCTTAATTTTATTCACATCGGAAGAATCACTATACTTACAACAAACGACGGTCTTGTTTTCTGATTTCTGAATTCTGATTTGAATTGCTTTCCTTTGGGTAGACTAACGTATATTTGATTATTGTTTCAACCTTAATTTGGCTCGTCTATAAGCTTTTCTACAAGTGGTGGCTCCTCCTAGTTTTCTCCCGACAGCATGGCGGCTCTGTCTCTAATTTCTTATATGAATTTAGGTTTGGGTGTTGAGTTATATTTATAGAATTTCAGAATGATTTGAGCCGTCAGATGATCACAGACGAATCTAGACCATTCACTTCGATAGGAGCCAAACAAAATGCGACATGTCAGCCCTAGTGACACAGCCAAGCCTCAGAAATCGACCAGAACCAGGCCAGAACCCGACCAGGCCAGCCAGGGCCAAACCAGGTCGACTGGGCAAGTCGATCCTATGGTCGACCTGGTCACCCAGGTCGACCCCCAGGTCGACCTGATGCCTGGGCGGGAATTTTCCCGCCCAGTCCAATTTGGGTATGAATTCGAAATTTGAACAAAAATTTTGAACCGTTTGAATTTTAAATTGAGTTCTGAAACTTCCGAAGGTCATAACTCCTTCATACGGAGTCCGATTCATGCAAACTTGGACTCTATCTTTTGCAGAATTCCAAAACAAACGCAATCGCGTAACACGATTCCCTTAATTCTTTCATCTAGAATTAATTATACTTAAATTTGTTAATTTACAGTTAACAGAAAATTCCGGATGTTACATTCTCCCCTCCTTAAAGGATTTCGTCCTTGAAATCTTCAAGTCTAGGAGAACGTAAGTCATGACATCCAATCGTCCATCTACTCAACCATCAACCACAGGCGTCCATTGTACTTAAAATACTTCTACTGCTTTATGATCAAATGCACAGTGTGTGTACATGTTCTTATCTAATGCAAAAGTTAGGCGGTCTTCTAATTCAGTTGACCTCCTTAATGCAAATAATGTAGGTCTCATGAATCCATATGTATGCAATTTTTTTTCTATTCATAATTCTACATGAGTGCGCAACCATTCATACAAATACGACATCCATATGACGAAATATCAAATTTCAACCACATACAAATATGAATACATATATGCATATGTAGTATGAAGTGACTGAGCTGATCTAAAACCTAGGTTGTGTGTGTGTATATGCATCCACGAGCAACCACTTGCAACCACTTGAAGCCATCAACCATAACATGTTTCAAATACATGTTTACATCCAAAGGGGTTTCAACCTAAGGATAAAGGATAATATCGAAGTGATCATACCTAAAAAGATAGATACAAGCACAACTTTAAGGAAAAAGAGAGGTCAAGGATATACCCTCAAAAAGAAAAGGGTAGGTCGCGTGTATTCTGTCCTCAGTCTCCCAAGTTGCGTCTTCCTCGGCGTCGCTCCACTGAACTTTAACGAGCTTGACTTCGCGGTTGCGTAGCTTTTTCACTTCAGTTCCTACGATTCGAGTTGGAACTCTCCTTATTGTTGCTTCGCGTTCTACTTCGACTTCTTCTAGCATGTTTGGCTCCACCACTTACGCGGATTCATGTAGACATTTTCGGAGATGAGAAACGTGAAAGACGTTATGAATTCCAGCCAATCTTTCAGGCAGTTCTACTCTATAAGCCATTTTCCCAATCTTCTCGAAGATAGGGAACGGTCCAACAAATCTTGGTGCTAGCTTTCCTGCGGATCCAAAGCGAACGATGTTCCTTAAAGGAGATACCTTAAGGAAAACCCTATCCCCAACCTCAAACTCAAGGTCGGTCCTTCTTTTGTCTGCGTATGATTTCTGACTATCTTGGGCAATCTTCATTCTCCTTCGTATCAGGTCTACTTTTTTCTGAAGTCTCTCTCATCATGTCTGGCCCAAGTATAATCTTTTCAATAGACTCCCATGACCAAGTTGGTGATCGGCAAGGTCTTCCATATAGACCTTCGAAGGGCGCCATGCCGATAGTGGCTTGGTAACTGTTGTTGTAAGCGAATTCCACTAAAGGAAGATGATCCTCCCAAGTCCCTCCGAAGTCAAGAACGCGTAGTCTCAAAATATCTTCCAATACTCTATTCACCCTTTCTGTCTGACCATCAGTTTGCGGGTGATACGTCGTGCTCAAGCATAACTGTGTGCCTACAGCTTCTTGCAGATTCTGCCAAAATTCGTCGTGAAGATGGGATCTCTGTCACTCACTATACTGGAGGGTATTCCATGGAGTCGAACTATTTCCTTGAGATAAAGAGAATCTAAAGACAAAGCAGTCCTTCTACTCTTGATATGTAAAAAGTGGGCGCTTTTAGTAAGCCTGTCCACTATTACCCAAATGCTAATATTGCCTCTTCTTGACCTAGGCAACCCATCAATGAACTTCGTTGAAATGCTATCCCACTTCCATTGCGGGACTTCTAGAGGATGAAGCAGTCCTCCAGGCTTCTTCTGTTCCGCCTTGACCTGTTGGTATATCATGCACTTAGAAACGAAATCTGCCATGGCCTTCTTCATGCCATCCCGAAAGAAAACTCTCTTTACGTCCTTGTACATCTTGTCCCCGCCTGGATGTATTGTCATCTTGGAATGATGTGCTTCCTCGAGAACCTTCTTTACCAAATCCCTTGCTTGTGGGACGCATACTCTTCCATCTCGCCTCAGCCAACCCTTATCATCGATGGAGTACCTATTGAGGTGATTGGAAGTTTCACCCATAATTAAATTATCAATCACATCCATAAGCCGAGGGTCTTCGCGTTGTGCGGCCCCTATTGAGTCTAAAAGAGTGGGCTGTACTTCTAGGGATGCCAATAAACCAGGTATAAAATCTGGGGAGGGCCTAAAGTCGAAACTGGCTATATACTCCAAGCTTTGCCTTTCCACAAAGAGAGGGCTTAAGATCAGTTTCTTTCGGCTCAACGCGTCTGCTACTACGTTGCCTTTGCCGGGAGTATAAGAAATTTCAAAGTCATATGAGGCAAGGATCTCCATCTACCTTTGCTGCCTCAAGTTAAGATCTTTCTACGAGAAAAGATACTTCAACAATTTATGGTCAGTATATAATTCGAATTTCTCACCTAGGAGATAACAGCGCCAAGACTTAAGCGCAAAGACGATGGCAGCCAACTCAAGATCGTGGGTTGAGTAGTTCTTTTCATGAACTCTCAGTTGTCTTCCACCGTAAGCTACTACCCTCCCTTCTTGCATCAGAATGGAGCCTAGTCCCGTACTGCAAGCATCCATGTATACTGTGAACATCTTGCTTCCATCTGGCAAAGTTAGAACTGAGCTTGTTGGGAGAGCCCTTTTCAGGCATTGGAAAGCAATATCATAGTTTAAATCCCAAGCAAATGGCAGATTCTTCTTTGTTAGCCTTGTGAGTGGAGCTGGGATTTTCGCGAAATCCCTAATAAACTTTTAGTAAAAACTGGCTAGCCCAAGAAAGCTTCGGACTTCGGTTGCATTTCTTGGTGTCTTCCAATCTTGCACTGCCACCACTTTCCCGGGGTCCACAGCTAATCCCTCTTTGTGCAATATATGTCCAAGAAATCTTACTTCTTCTCTCCAAAAGTGGCATTTGGAGAATTTGGCTTTTAGCTGATGAACTCGAAGAGTTTCCATGATCTCCTTCGGATGCTGAGCATGTTCTTCCTCATTCTTTGACAAGATCAAAATATCGTCCACGAAGACCACCACGAACTTATTGAGGAATTCTCTAAACACCCTGCTCATTAGGTCTACGAAAGCGGGTGCGTTTGTCAAACCGAAAGGCATGACAAGCCACTCGAAGAAACCGTCTAGGGTTCTGAACGCCGTTTTATCAATACTATCTTCAGCTACCCTTAGCTGATGGAACCCAGTAGCCAGATCAAGTTGGGAGAAGACCGACGCACCTACACGCTGATCAAACAAATCGTCTATTCTGGGAAGCGGGTGTCTATTCTTTTTAGTCAACTTGCTTAACTGCCTATAGTCCACACAAAGACGTAGTGAACATCTACTTTGGTAGCGAACACCACTGGAGCACCCCATTCCAAGATACATTTCCTTATAAACCCCTTCCCGAGAAGCTCCTTAACTTGCTTACTGAGCTACTTTCTCTCCTTTGGATCCATTTGTCTAACAGGCAGAGCTACGGGCTTTGCTTTATCAACAAGATATATGCGGAAGTCTATTTCCCGCTTCGGAGGTAAGCCTTTCACCTTTTCAAAGACATCCGAATATTCCCGGACCACTCTAACCGACTGCAATTTCTCAACAGAAGCATCAAGCGACTCTAGATAACTAAGCATAAAAACATTCAAGGGATTGCAAGAAATTTCTAGAGTGTTACCGAGCCGAGTCAAGAGTCTACCCACTCTTTTCTCACAATCAAGAATGGAACAATTACCAGATAACCAGTCCATGCCTAAGATCAGTCCATATCCTGAGAAGCCCAAAACAAAGGCGCTACATCTAAATTCAACACTTAGAATAGAGATTTTCAAATCCAAGCAAACCATCGACAATTAAACCGAGCCCCCAATTGGATTCGAAACAACCAAGGGATCTTCTACCATACTAGTGTCTAGGTGTAGAGATTCTACTAAAGCAGATGAAATAAAGGTGTGTAATGCACCAGAATCAAAGAGAGTGCGAATTGGATGATCATAAAGATAAACTAAGCTTTCTATGGAAATATATCTACCTCGTTCCTGTAGAGGTGCCACCAGCGCGTGAACCTGTCCCCCTAAGGGGGATCCAGACCTCTGTCCTTGCCCCCGCTTCTTTGGGCAGTCCTTATACAAGTGCCCAGTCTCTCCTCAATGAAAACAACTACCATTCATCTTCGCCTTCTTCTTTCTGCAGTCTTTTGCTATATGTCCCACAATGCCATAGAAATTACACTTTCTCTTTTCACGGAATTTGTTGTTCTTCCCGCCTTTCTTAAAGTCTATCTTCTTAGCCTGTAAAACTTCTTTCTTTTCTTGAGGCACTTCCACCTTTGCCTCCTTCTTGCCATTATCTTGCTCGTGTAGCAGCGCCATGTCCACCAAGCCATCATAAGTTGCTCCCATGGGTATATGGGTCATTGCAAGGCTGTGTAGAGGCCCATTCAGACCTTTGATGAAGCGAAGGGCCTTCTTGTGTTGGGTGTTTACTAAATCCAGCCCAAATCTGGCCATTTGATTAAACTAATTGACGTACTCCTTGATTGTCATATTTCCTTGTTTCAAAGTTAGGAACTTCTCCATTTGCTGGCTTCTTTCAACTTGGGAGACGAATTTCATCTCAAACCTCATCCTGAAATCTTCCCAAGTCTCCACTGGCATTTCAGCATGAGTAACTTCCCACCAATAGGAAGCCTCATCCTTAAGCAACCACACTGCTAGTTGTATCTTTTTCCTGTCATCAACTTCGAAGATGACGAACAAGTCCTCGGTCTCCTTCAGCCAGTTCCTTGCTGCCACAAATGATTCAGTTCCATAAAATTCCTTTCCTCCCATAGCCTTGAAGTCTCTACATGTTTTAGTGAAAGTATTTCCACGAGGAGGAGGAGGAGGAGGAGGAGTAAAAGCTTCTGTAGCTGGGGAGTAATATCCCCAGACACGGTGAAACGAAAAGGAAAGATTCAAGACAAAAGGATAGAGAGATAGTGCATATTGGTTTAGGGGACTTTGCCTTTTAAAAACAACTCTTTTTCTTGAAAACAATGCTTCTTTAAACTTCTTTTTGAAAATAGTTTCAAAAACTTTTATCTAGTCTGGTAAAACTGTGCTCTGATACCAAGTGGAACATCCCACCCTCCATTAAGGTCACTCACAAAGGGAATGCCTTGACTTTGGTGGAGGTTTTTAAGCAAAAGTTACAGATAAACACAAGACAGATATATATATACACATATATATAAGCAGCGGAAAACAATAGACTTTTTATTTCATAAAAATGTGTTCATACAAAGCCTTACCATAACTGTCACATAATAACTTCCAAAACATTACATCAACATTTCTGTCTTGGTTATTCAATAAAGAAGCATAAAAACATAATTAAAACTACATAACCTCCATAGAGTGTGTCCTACAGCCATTGCCAGAGAAAAAGAGTCCAAACCGTACATCTACTATCTTGAAGCTTGCAAAGAATCTGACTAAGCTGGGTTGTTTCCTCCCTGTGGATCTTGGTGGGGAGGGGGGGGGGGGGACAGAAGAAAAGAAGACGAAAGAAAATAGGGTCATACATAAAGCCTAGTAAGTCAAGTGACTCCTCAGTATGAGAATAAGTAGAAGGGCACGACAAGTATAAACTGGAAATGGGGAAGTCTCATAAACTAAGGTAAAGCAGTTCGAATCGAATATACTATCGCACCCCACACTATATCTCTGCACCTACTTGTATTGTCTTAACTGGCACCCCATGTAGGAGGTGAAGCGATCCCCTTTTTCTAAATATCGGCTCCTACTCGCATAATCATTTGTGTCCTACGGCCCCCAAATATTGTAGACACCTATGCTGGCCCCATCAAGGGGTGTATCAAGTCCCATGGTGGCGACCCGACACAATCCTTAGAATGCATAGGTTATACTACTGGTGCCCCCAATGCCATGTTTTTTTGCTCCGAAGTGTGTGCACGCCCGCACTCCGTTAGAACCCACACTGTTGCACTCACTGCCGTCGCTTTTGACCGCTTACAATCAGCCCAGTAATCGTGCCCCCACCCTGCCTAGTTTTAGGGTACCATGATACCTAATTGGGTTACTGCTGAAATGGGTCCCCGATACTAGGGTTTTCTAGTCAAACATGTGAAGTTGTTATGTGTCTGTATTTACCTAACCCCAACCATCAGTTTAATTAACATGTTGATTTGGTTAAGTGTTTTGGTTAACTTAACCCTACCATCTTGACTGTCTGTCCTTAGCTTTTTAAAGCACCGACCACTCATATTAGACAGGTATTGTTATGGTTACTAGATGTGCCGGTCGGTTCCGGGCAGATTTACACCGTAACTCAGTCTAACCTCGGGTCCTTATTGGGCTCAATGCTTAACCACCCACATTGGATAGGTATTGTTGTGACTACTGGGCAGCCGGGCGGGTCCGGGCAGGTTTACATCATAACTCAATCCAACCTCATGTTAAGCATATTCGTATTTTCTAAATTTACATATTTGTCTTTATTACTTATTATATGTAAATTTGTCAACAATTAAATGTTGTGGCCCACTTTCCAAGTTTAACATTTTCGGTATAAGAATTTATACCATTCAAGTGCCCCTAATTTTGGCATGTGACAAACATGCCAATTTCATATATTCTCTTATATCAAGTTTTACCAATATTCCCAACATTACCCCATTTAGATATTAGGCTAACAATCTTAGCCTAATTCTCGTTCGCATGGTTTTTAACATATAACATTAGGCAAAAAACTTAGCCTAATTTAGCGCACACAAATTGGCATAAGGGAATTCATAAACATAAACATGACATAGGTGTAAACTTGGCATTTTTGGCATAGTCAATATGAACATCATAGGTGTGAACTTGCAAAATAGTCAGCATACATATATGTGAGTTTGCAACATAGACTAAATCATGGGTTTCAACTTATCATGTAAACTTGCATTGAAATAGGGATCTAACCAAATAGGTATCACATAAATTAGCACATGATTTAGGCAACATAAGCCTAAACATGTTTTGGATCTAGGCATAACACTGAGCATCACTAGCATATGACGAGAACATGACATTTTCATAAGTATGTATAATTTTATGACAAGGGTGTGAACTAGATCCAATCATATATCTAATTACAATATGAAACATGTATTAAAGTGGATCTTGGCATGGACCCAATTAACTTGCAACTTTCTTACAAACATACTAGCATGTATGTGAATATAATGGTTTAGACATAAAGGTTCTAGCATATATATATATATATATATATATATATATATACATGAAATCGTAATCACATACAACCTATATAATTCACATAAACATGTAGGTGTCGATTACAACATGAACTATACAACTTGCATGTGATTCTACATGTACAATAAGATCAACATAAACTCAATTATATCACAAACATCACAATACCACAGTCATTACATCGCATATGAATCAGCATCATTGTTATACAATAACACAATTTCATTCCCAATTTACAACGAATCAAGTCTTAATTTTATTCACATCAGAAGAATCACTATACTTACAACAAACGACGGTCTTGTTTTCTGATTTCTGAATTCTGAATTTGAATTGCTTTCCTTTGGGTAGACTAACGTTGATTTGATTATTGTTTTAACTTTAATTTGGCTCGTCTCTAAGCTTTTCTACAAGTGGAGGCTCCTCCAAGTTTTCTTCCGACAGCATGGCGGCTCCGTCTCTAATTTCTTATGTGAATTTAGGTTAGGGTGCTAAGTTATATTTATAGAATTTCAGATTGAATTGAGCCGTCAGATGATCACAGACGAATCTAGACCATTCACTTTGAGAGGAGCCAACCAAAATGCAATATGTCAGCCCTAGTGACACAGCCAAGCCTCAGAAATCGACCAAAACCAGACCAGGCCAGCCTTGGCCAAACCAGGTCGACTGGGCAGGTCGACCCCCAGTTCGACCCCCAAGTTGACTCTATGGTCGACCTGGTGCCTGGGCGGGAATTTTCCCACCTAGCCCAGTTTAGGTTTGAATTCGAAATTTGAACAGAATTTTTGAACCGTTTGAATTTTAAATTGAATTCGGAAACTTCCGGACGTCATAACTCCTTCATACGGAGTCCGATTCACGCAAACTCGGACTCTATCTTAGGCAAAATTCCGAGACGAACACAATGGCGTAACCCGTTTCCCTTAATTCTTTCATCTAAAATGAATTATACTTAAATTTGTTAATTTATAGTTAATAGAAAATTCGGGGTGTTACATAAGTTCTGTAGGCGGGATCAACTTTTAGGGTGACTAGTGGTGGTGCAGTATAATAATTACCCTATAGTGATTAAGAACGAGATTAACGCCAGAATATTCCTCTTATTTTCTTTATCATGCCCACTTGTTTCATGGTCATATCCTATCTTACCAGTTTATGCCTTGTCCTAGTTACTTTAATAATTGTATTGTTAAAGTTTTTATACTCGCCAGACTTTATGTCTGACCCTCTTGTTTTCGCCTCTTTTCTTCCTCCCCCCCCCCCAGGTTCTCGGGGGGGGGGGGGGACTAGTACTGGTGGAGGTTGATCTTGGATCTCTTTCTCTCTCTTTTGGAAGTGCTTTGACTACTGAAAGTAAAGTTCATCTCATCCCTTTTATAGCTACTTGTGTTGGGGTTTATGCTTTTTATTTTATGTAGTCTGAAACAATTTATCAAGATTGATATTAAGTGTACTTGGTTATGAAGCTATTGTAATCAAACTATTTCTCCGCTGCAATAAAAGTTGTTTTAAAATTTTCAAGTACCATTATTTATACATGTCTTGTTATATTCTATTCTATACACTAAATACGCTCCATGAAAGTTAATGCATTCCCTTTGTGAGTGACATTAATGGACGTGGGGTGTTATAGTATGTATTATTGATTGTTGGATGCCGATGCACATTAATAGTGTATCCATTCGTTTCTACGGTTACATGTTACGAAGATATAAGATACCAATAGGTATTTTTTCCCTAATATTTTTTTGTGCAATGAAGAAAAATATACGTATAAATAATTTTATTTGCAGGAGTAGCTTACTGAAGGAAAAATGTGCCATTAGGGGCATGTAACCGAGTCAGACTCAAATCCACTATAATTTTTTTTCCTTTTCTATACTAAGTTTTTTTTTAGTTCAATGGGGTTTTAAGCATCTCTGTTTTTAAAAAAATTACAATTTTCCTTTATTTAAGAGTTATTAACACTAAGTTTGTCTGAATGAGGAATCAAGTAACAGTTTGAATCAAAAAGTTACACATTTGGAAGGTAATAGACTGAAACAGTAAATGCATACCACGAAGAGCAAGGAAGGCTAATAGAAGTCGAAGGAAAATATCTTTGTAAAACCCATTATAAATCTGCTAGGATTGTTTTAGCGATTTTTATTTACGTTTAATCCGATGCAACTGAGACTAATATAAAACACAAAATATTTATTTCTCTATTTTCTTTCTTCCTTTATTAATCTCATCATGTGTACAACTACTATACAAATAATGTACTCATTAACCACTATTGTGCATTTGAATAAGTTTTTTTTGATTTGGTTAAAAATCATATACGTTCTATTGATAATCCATGATACAGTATGTATCATAGATCTATTTTTCTGCGATAAAATGACATACTACAGCTATTTATTTCCAAGGTTCGCAAGACAACGGTTTTAATGCAGGGTTTTAGCAAGTGGTTTTACCGACATTAGCAATAAATGTATTTTTATCAATTCTTTGTTTTTGCTAGTTGTAACCGACATTTAAAACAGCTTACTAGTTTTGTCCATTCTATATTTATTTACAACTTATTAGCATTAATTTTTCTTAAATATGTTTACAATTTTTTAATACACAATAACTGATAACTAGTAGTTTATATAAAGTAAATAATTCTTAATGGTTAATCAGTTATGAATGATAATTTATAGTTAATAGTTTATAAATTATGACTTATATGCCTAGTAGTTTATAATCTACAATGATGCTTGATTGTAGATAAATAATTTATAACCTACAATTATTTTAACAATTAATATTATAGTATAATCATTGATTATCAAAAAGATAAAAAGATTAATATTTTACAACAGTAACGTATAAATAATAATATATCATTGTTTAATAGTTTTTTTACCTAATAATTAATTATGATTGCCAATTCAATAATTACAACTATTTTCAATAAGTAAATGTATAAAAAGTAGTATTAATTAATGACTACTTATAAATAGTTACACACTATAATTTCAAATTTATATTTTTTTCAATCACTACTAGAAAGGCTTCAAATAGAGACATATATGGCTAGCGACGGTAAAATAATGGGTATCGCTAGCCATCAACTACCTCAATAAACCCGCAAAATCAAGATAGAATTTTCGCCTTCCCACTTGGCCTTTTATCTTTCCCGCCATCATTTTAGAAAAATTAAACGATGAACCGACGCCGTCACACTCCAGTGCCCCTTCTGTCGTCGCTTCCGACCATCACTGCCTTGTTGCTCTCTGATCGGTTACTGCTTCTCCTCTCATAGGTTCAGGTATATTTTTTATAAATATTTGTAACATTGGTTAGTTGGAATTTTAGGTATAATTTAAAAAAAAATTATAAAAGATTATACTATTGAAATTTTTATAAACACAACTAGTGACTAATAATCTAGAATTAATTATTTATTATAATTAGTGGTTAATAATTTGTCATGTAAAATTACTAAATTATTGTTAAAAAAATTTAAAACTAATATATAAATAATAATCGATAAGGAAAAAATGCATATGGTGCTAAAGTTTAATTTTTAGAGGATGTTATGCAAATTTTAGTCGTTGCTAAAATTTTACTCTATACTAAGCCAAAATCGCCCAAAACACACATTTCCTGTATCTGAAGGTCATCGATTCATCATTCTCTTTTGTCGCAACTCAACCAACTCATCAACCTCCCATCCATCTGTATCTAACATAACCAATTGCAAACCCTCATTTATACAATGTTGATACTTCTATAAGGAAAGGGAAGCTCTGATTGAAACATATGGATGTAAACATGTGATTGAAACATGTTACGGTTGATGGTTGCAAATGGTTGCAAGTGGTTGCTAGTGGATGCATGACACACATTACGCACTAGATCGGCTCAGTCACATTTTCATGTTGCATATGCATGGGTGCTTATACTTGTACATGGCTGGAACTTGTTATGCTATCACTTGGATGTTGCATATGGATGAATGACTGTGCACTCATGTAGAGATTATGAACTATGCCAAGAATTTGCATACATGTTGGATTCATGACACTAACATATTTTGCATTAAGGAGGTTTACTGAATCAGTCACCGCCTGATCTTTTGCATTAGATAAGTACATATACACACACTTTCTTCATGTGTTCATACAGCACTTGAAATCTTTTAAGGACAACGGTTGCCTGTGGATGATGCCTTGAGTAGATGGATGATGGATGGTAGGACACACCCTCCATAACTTGGAGATTTCGGGGCCGAAATCCTTTAAGGGGGGAGAATGTAACAACCCGTGTTTTTATAACGTGTAATAACCATAAGTCAGGGCAGAATTAATTTTTAAAATAAGAATTAAGGAAAACGGGTTACGCCATTGCGTTCATCTTGAAATTCTGCTTGGAAAAGAGTCTGAGTTTTCGAAAATCGGAGCACGTATGACCAAGTTATGACCTTTCTAAGTTTTCAGAAGTTTTCAAGTTCAAAATAGCTCAATTCGAATTCAAAAATTCGAATTTCTAACCTCCAAATGGACTGGGCGGGAAATTTTCCGCCCAGGACCAGGTCGACCTAGGGGTCGACTATGTAGTCGACCTACCCAGGACCAGGTCGACCATAGTGTCGACCTAGGGGTCGACCTGGTGCCCGAGCCCATTTCTGAAGCTAGATTCACTTTGATGTATCTGGCCTCGTTTCTATCCACATTCGTTGACCTGACCCTATAAATACAGCCCCTAACACCAGTCTCTCTACACAAAATTCTTACTGACCTTATGCTGCTCTGATTCTGATTGAAAAGTTTGAGAAAATGACTCCTTCTTCTGCGTTGAGACTGCGTTAAGAGAATTGCTGATTTGGGGATTTCTAATAGGACCTGACTAAGCATATAGAGATTCAACTATCGGCTCTCTTTTTCTAATTCTCGAACCACGATCTGTAAGCCCCAGTTATTTTTAGATTTAAACCGTAAATGTAATATGAATATGATGTAAATTGAAATTGAACCTATGTATGATGACTGTTTACATTCATTCTTGTTCATCTTGGATCTTGACTCTTGGATATTACTATGACATTGATTTGGGGCCTATTCATGTTGTCAATCAAAAGGAAAACCCCTCATATTATCATGTTGAATCTGCTATTAGTCACTAGTTTATGACTATCACTTTACGTCAATCGTTACCATGACTATACTATCACCTTATGTCAATCGTTACCATGATTATACTATCACCTTATGACATATGTTATCTTGACTAGTACCTTATTTTGCTAGATTTGGAATCTTTATGTTTGAGGCCTATATTCCATATGCTAATAATGTTTTAATCTTTTATTTCGAGTCATACCATGCTATGCTAGTAATCACTTTTGCCACCTTATACCCATTCCTTTTATCTTATTCCCTAATTAGATTTATTTGTATCGATTCGAGCTTACGTGCGATGGGAATACGATTTGGGTAGACTAGGTAAAACATGAATTAGCTTTAAACTTGAACATGAACGTTGTTATGACTTGAACATGAATATGGACATGAACTTGACACGATTTGACATGAAACATGACCTGAAAACTTGACATGAATCTAGACATGAAAACTTGAACGTGGGCATGACAATTAGATAAACTTGAAAATGGCCAACTCGAGGTTGGGTTGAGTTTGCAGTGTAAATCTGCCCGGAACCGCCTGGCAAATCCAGTGGCTGCAAACAATAGGATCCAATGTGGGTAGTTGGTCATATCGCACGTAAAAAGCCGAGGTTAGACTATGTTGTAGTGTAAATTTGCCCGGAACCGCCCGGCAAATCCAGTAACCACAACAGTTAGTCTAATGTGAGAGGTTGGCTTGCACCAATGAATTAATGCCACATGATAGGGTTAAGTCATGAACCACTTGAATATACTTAACCAACTTGACACGATGATTTGATAGGGTTAAGTCATGAACTGCTTGAACACACTTAATCAACTTGATACATGATCTGGATAGGGTTGAGTCACGAATTTGAATGACAACACTTAACCCATTTGAAATTCTAGTTACGCGGTCCTTTTAAGTAGTAACCCACTTAGATGTATCACGATACCCTGGGAGTAGGTAGGGTGGGGCACGATTACTGGGCTGAATGTTAGCGACCAGAACAACGGCTGAGTAGGTGCGCCATTGTAGGTTCTGGCGGGCTATGGTCGTGCACATAGTCCGGAGTTGAAAAAGCATGCATTGGGCACCCATATATTTACACTCTGCGTGCTTGATTCGTGTCGGTGGTGGGCACCATAGGACTTGATACACCCTATGGTAGACCTAGCACATGTAACTACATTTCAGGATAGGGCCGTATGACACAGACACATGACGAGCTAGGACTTGTAGGGTGCCGATCGATTAATAAATCGTACCGTAGGACCCCGTAATGGGTCACTTCATGATACTGGGCCAAGGGATCACTTCACGGTTAATACTTGACATGGGTTAGAAAACTAGTACAATTGGTGCAGCGAACCTTGAACATGCGATGCAAGACTTGACTCATCTTGTTATCTTAATTATCCTACCAGTTCTGTTATCACCCTTATGTTTAGTTCCAGTTTTCACATATCATGTTACCTTTACTAGTTTTCATGCTGAAAGTCACTGGGGCTTACCAGTCTTTATGACTGACCCTTTTTCTTTCGCCTCTTTTTCTGTCGTTTCCCCTCCAGGTTCTCAGGGAGGAAACACTAGCTCTTAGCTTGGATTTGGCTTGCTTTCTGACGACTCATGTACGGTTTGGTCTTGCGCTATGCTATGGCTGCTTCTGCTATTTATGGGGAATATTTTACTTTTGGTTATCTTAAGTTTATGCTTCTTTAAAACTTGATGTAATGGAATAATTTGTATCTTGGATATATGAGGTTTTTTACTCTTTCTTGAAAAGTAATAAAAAGTTGGTTTTTAATTTCTACCGCTGCTTTATTTATGTTCTGCCTTGTGATATCTTTGTGCATGTTTACCTAGATAATACTCCACCAAAACTAGTGCATTCCCTTTGTGAGTGACCCTAGTGGAGGTGGGGTGTTACAATGATGATAGCCCAAAGCTTTATTAATAATAATAGCCCATAATGCCTTGCCAAATATAATAATAATAGCACATAATGTCTTGCCTAACAATGAGAATCCAAAGCTTTATTACTAATACACCCAATTGATTAGCAGCCATAATGTATAGCCTTCTTAATCTACCGTCATTTCAGCCCTTTTAACATACCGCATCTTCAGCCCTTTCAGCTCGTTTAACTTAAAACCATAAATGTAATTTTTGACCATGCGATGCTCAAGAAGAAGCCACTCTCTTTCTCTGGAATTCCAGATGCTGTTGTCTTTCTCCTTCCAAAAGCCGCTCTCGTTCTCCTTCCAGCTATGCTCCATCTCCCCATTTCTCCTCTCTTCTCAAGGATATTTACTGAGATGAATTGCATTTTTTTAGTTTTACACACTTAAAGTATTCGAACTGATTTTCTGAGCGATTTCCGGCCCAGCCATCGCCGGAACCAGACCGGAATGGTCGGAATTCAAGCGTGCTGACCGTAATATTATCAAACCTTGATAAATATTATGTCCTACGAGGTTCAATTGTGTCCAAAAAATACATGTTTGTGTCTGAACGACTTCATTTAGGACACGAGTTAGGACAACAAAATTTGTACGAGAAAATTTTCGTTTGATTTATGTCGGATCTGATTTTGTTTAGAATAGAAATTGAACACACCTCCGTCTGGTCCGGTCCGACCGATTTACACCTCTAGTCCCTTATCAAAAACCAACCAAGACAAGGACTTCCCCTCCATTGCAATCTAACCAACCAAGATTGCGTAATAGGAGCTTGTAAACTCAATCAACTAAGGGTTTTGCAATGATCATGAATGGGTACAATGGTCTTGGAGGAGGAAATCCATTGTTCTTGCATGTAGAAATTCAAATGTGAACGTCAAATTCAAGTAAGAACGTCTTTTCGAATTGACTACACGAGAGAAAGGATGGGGATTGTCAGAGATGATGCCAATAGGTGTCAGGGATGTGCCAGAGGTGAAAACTGCGAAACTTTGCTTGTGAAGCGGTGTGTCTGTGCATATCAGTGTGTGCTAGTTGGTGTCAGTATGCTCGTGCACCACTGATACTAAAGGGTTCTGATTAACTATTGACAAGATTGTTAAAGTATGTGTTTCTGTATATATGGATATGGGCTTGCATATTCTGAGAGCTTGATATGTAGTTACATACATCATCATGAGTTGATTTGGTGAAATTTGGTAGGGTCGGGTCCTGCGAAATGGTACCAGTAATGCATGTCTATATACACTTCAGAATAGTTTAATTGGTTAGAGTGAAATGAATACAATGTTGTCATCTTCTTCATTTTAAATTATCACTTGTTAGACATAATTTTTCAGTTTACGTTTACTAGTTCTTGTTCTTTTCATAAGAATTTTTCACCTACTGTTACGTTTCTGCAATATCAATTATTTCAGTTATCAATCACTTTGTTCTTCCTTACACATTCACTTCCACCCTTCTTAACAGATCCTTAATTCATCTTAATAGAATTTCTGTAATTAGAAGAACAATGTAAAACAGAACTAGGAAATTGTATGATTGAAATGCAGAACATATCTTGTACAGCGATATAGCTTGTATATATAAACAAGTCTAAGTGGACATTTGAATAACAGGCCCCACACCGCTTATTATTATTAGAGTGGGTTAACATTGTGTTGAACCCATGGCATATTGCCAGCCCGATAGTATTGCATTTTGCATTCTCCAATATCCCCCCTCAAACCTAATCTAGGGTTTGCTGAGAGACTTGGAATGGCGGCGGAGTGACGATTGCTGCTTTCAGATCTAAATCGACATCAAGTTTGTAGCTTTCAGACCTAATCTGGCAGGAGGATTACTGCTTTCGATCGAAGTTCACTCTTTGCTTCATCTACGTTGAGTTCATGCCTGAATTTGCTGAAGTTTTTCCTTGACAATGGTTTCATGAGGATGTCGGCCTTCTGGTAAGTAGAGGGTATGTAGACGATTCTATGTTTCTATGGTATTACTCTTCATCTTATGAAATGAAGATCCAATTCTATATGTTTAGACTTAGAATGCATGACTGGATTTGCGGATAGTGTTATTGCACTTGTATTGTCACACCATACAGTTGTTTTCTGCTTACTTGAATTCGAAGTTCGCTTAAAAGTGATTATATCCATATGATTTCTGCTCTAGCACTCGCAACACTTCTAAATTCTGCTTCGGCGCTAGATCTAGATAATGTACACTGTTTCTTAGCATACTATGACACTGGATTGTTGCCTAGAGAAATGCAGTATCCTGTAGTTGATTTTATATTATCATGATCAGAACCCCAATCTGCATTTGCATATGCATTTAAGTTGAGTGTCTTGCTGGTTTTCTGTACAAGCCCATGATTGATTTTTCCTTTTAAGTATCTAAGAATTGTTTTTACAGCTCTCCAATGTTCATCTAGTGGCCTTTGCATGAATGGACTCACTTTATTCACGCTGTATGAAATATCTGGTCTTGTTACAGTCACATATTGAAGTGCCCCTATGATGCTTCTGTATAAATTTTCATATTGAATAGGTTCTCCTTTGTGTTTTGATAGATGTGAATTGATAATCATAGGAGTTGGTAGACTTTTTGCTTCACTCATTTTAGCTCTAGATAGAATTTCATAAATGTATTTTCGTTGGCTGAGATGCATCTCTGAAGCCGCTCTTTTAACTTCAATGCCAAGGAAGTAATTCAGATTGCCAAGATCTTTGATTGAAAATTCATGACCTAGAGTTTGTGTAATAGCTTAAATTTTTACATTACTGTTACCTGTAATAATAAATTCATCAACATAAATGAGAATATAGGTGACAGTTTTATCAATAAATTTTGTAATGATAGAATTGTCTGATTTTGTGTGATTGTAGCCATGTTTCACTAGAGATGATTTGAGCTTGTCAAACCAAACTCATGGAGCTTGTTTCAGTCCATAAATGGCCTTGTTAAGTTTGCAAACAAGTTTCTCTTTTCCTTGTTGAATAAATCCTTCAGGTTGAGCCATGAAAACATATTCCTGCAATTCACCATTTTAAAAGGCATTATTTACATATAATTGTTTTAGGGCCCAATTCTTGTATAAGGTAATAGTTAGTATGATTCTTATGGATGAGGGCTTCACAACAAGTGAAAAAGTTTCAGAAAAATCAAATCCGCTTTGTTGTGAATACCCTTTTGCCACTAATCTTGCCTTATATTTTGATATTGAGCCATCAGCATTTTTCTTAAGTCAAAAATTCCATTTGCAACCAATCGGATTTTTATCGCATGGTAATTCAGTGAGTGTCCATGTTTTATTTTTGATTAGTTCATCATATTCTTCTTGCATAGCTGTTTTCCGCATGTCACAGTGACTAGCTTCTGAATATGAGTTTGGTTCAGCTGCGGACATGTTGATATTGTAAGCTTTTGGTTTGAATATACCACACCTTGCTCTTGTTAGCATTGGGTGCTGATTAGCATTTCTTTTGACAGCATCATTATTATCAGTATTATTGGCAGTGCCATTATTTGTCTCTGATGTTTGACTTTCAATAGTTTCATTGACATTCTTTTGAGCTTGTGTGTAGTCACCAGTATTGCCAGATGATTCTGGCCGCTCTTGACCCTGTCCTTTTGTGGGAAATGTGAGTTGAGAGTTGCGGCTGCTATCTGGTTTTTTTGGCAGCACCGGAACTTCTACTTCTTGCTCATCAGGTACAACTCTTTTATGTTGTATTGGATTTACCACTTTGTTGTGGTCTTAATATCACCAGACTTATATGGAAACATACTCTCATTGAACATAACATGTCGTGACACATAAATTCTACCTTTACTGTCAACACACTTATATCCCTTATGACTACAACAGTATCCCATAAAAGTACATGATGTTGACCTGAACTCTAGTTTGTGTTTGTTGTAGGGTCTAATATAGGGAAAACATTGACACCCAAATTCTTTTAAGTTTTGATAATCTGGTATACTATTAAATAGAACCTTCTGACGGCATTCATACTTAAGAATCTTAGTGGGAAGAAGATTAATTAGATGAACAACAGTGGTGAAGGCCTCAGGCCAGAATTTCAGTGACACTGTAGCTTGTGCTAGTAATGTTTGTCCAGTTTCCACTATTTGTCTGTGCCTTCTTTCAATTATACCGTTTTGTTCTGATGTATAAGGACATGTAACTCTATGTGTAATCCCCTTTTTATGAAAAAACTGTTTTAGAGGTAAAAACTCAGTTCCACCATCAGTTTGAAAGGTTTTGACCCTATGTCCAGTCATATTTTCAGCTTTATTAATAAATTGTATCACAGTACTGTTTACATCTGACTTAGATTTTAATAAATAGATCCAAACAAATCTAGAGTATACATCTATGAATGATATATAGTACTTATAGCCATAATCAGAATGAATTGGAGCAAGCCTCCATAGGTCAGTAGTAACTAATTCAAGTGGTTGTGTGTATTATGTGTTAGAATTTGGAAATGCAAGCTTGTGACTTTTTCCCATTTGGCAAAATGTGCAAAACATAAGAATTTGGAAAGCAATCAATTTTGATATTATTATTATTCATAACATGCCTGATAACTTTTATATTTGCATGTCCAAGTTTGCTATGCCACAAATCAAATGTTTTACAAGTTTCAGACTCATTCTCAACACTCAACACATAGGGATTTTTATTAGAATCATAACGAGCAGAATTGTCAACATGAAACTTATATAATCCCCTATCCTGTTTACCCAACGATATAATTTCATGTGTTAGAATGCCTTTTATAATGCTCACGTTTGGACAAAATTCGAAATACACATTGTTATCTTTTGCGAATTGGGAAACACTCATCAAGTTTTTCTTGGTAGATGGAACACTTAGTAAATTTCGTTAAAAGAGTTTCTTAGTTCCATTTATCATTTCATTTCCAGTGTGTGTTATGTGCACGGTTTTATCATTGCCAACTAATAGAATTTGTGTACCTTCGTACTCTCTATTGCCCAAATTTAAGTTGTTGAGATTATTTGTCACATGATTGGAGGCTCCAGAGTCTGGGTACCAACAATCATCACTGATGTCATTTGCTGTAGTAGTTTCAGTACTCGATCCTTCAACCTGACTTTGGGTAGCATCTTTATGTGATTTGACCAAATTGATATTAGAATAGCTTTCTTTTGCGAAGTATTGTAGTTTGTGTCCAATCTAAAATAACATCTATTTGCACTATGCCCTATTTTCTCGCAGATTTGGCATTTTGGTTTGTTGTTATTGTAGCCCATACCACCTCTGCCTCTACCCCTATTACTTTGAACTCCTCTAGAAATATTGAATTGCCCTCTGGTTTTGTCTTATTGCCTGCCTTTATTTACATAGATAACACTGAGATCATAGTTGGCATTCCTTCTATGCTCAAATCTGCCCTTATGTTCCAATAAAGTAGAGTAAACATATTGCAGAGATGGAATGGATTCCATAGATGAGATGATAGCCACTACTGCTTCATACTTGTAACACCGGGTATTTTCTGTGAATGTTAAAGTAACGAATTAAAGGATACTTAATTTTAAAAGTGGGAATTAAGGGAAACGGGTTGCGCCATTGCTTTCGTCTCGGAATTCTTCTTGAGATAGAGTCCGAATTTGCGTGAATCGGACTCCATATGTAGAAGTTACGAAGTTCAGAAAATTTCAAGTTTAAACAGAAATTAAATTAAAATAATAATTAAAAGAAAAAAAGACAAATCAATTTGAAATTCGGTAAGAGCGGGCTGAGCGGGAAATTTCCCGCTCCAAGGTGTCGACCCCCCAGGGGGAGTAGACATAGGTTTCCACCCCCTGTAGGGAATCGACCAATTTTTGATTCGGATTCCTATGACGAATTTTGACAGTACTGAGCTGATGTGGCCTTCTCTGATTTGCCAATGACTAAATTATGAGGTATTAGGGCTTGTGTGTCATGCTATTATTGGATGGATTACACATCTCTTTGGTTTGATGGCTCTAATTTCCCCTAGACTAATCTAAAGGCTAGAATTAAACCTAGACTTCTATATAATCACCCAAAACCTCAACCCTAGAACTCATTCTATGAAACTGTTCGTCTATAAGCTAGCCTAGCCTCCTTCATCTTATCCAAACTAGAAAATCAAATCCAAACTAGTAATCAAATAGAAGAACTTCAAATCAAACGTCTACATCAAAGGATAGCTTTTCTAATTCAGAAATCAAATCCCAGAATACAAGATCCATTTAATTTCTGTAAGTTCAGTTATTATTTAGATTTAAACATCTAATAGAAATCGTGACTGCAATAATTGGGTCTAGAACAATGCCTAATTCTATGAGTGCCTATCCTTTGGTCAATTCTGAATTGCCTATGCCTATGAGACTATTGTGATTAATGTAATGACACCTATTGTGCCTATGAGACTATTGTGATTTGACATAATGAAACCTAACATGCCTGTGAGACTTTGGATTGACAAAATGGAACCTATCACGCCTATGGGATTGTTGTGATTGATTTATCATGTTGTACATCCTATGCCTATGAGACTATTGGACTCACACAATTTAATCTACCATGCTGTATATGCAAATTATGTAACAACCCAGAAAATCTGAGCTAGTTTAAAATTTTTAATTTGGCTATTTTAGTGGATTTTAGATATTTAAAATAAATTATTTTAAATAATAACGACGAAAAGTAGCTTGAATCGATATTTGAAAATAAATATAATTATTTTAAATTATAAGCAAGGTCTGAAATGGCGTGGTAGTTTCAAAATTTCAATCCAAACTTCGACTGACTGTACCGGGTGCAAAATAGAAAGGATTTTTGTGAAACCAAAAATATTTAAATCTGTTAGTGAATATCTTTCTAACAAATATGAAAAATCGAAGTTTCATAGCAGGGATAAAAAGTTATGGCCAAATAAATTTTCAGAAAGGTCGCTATTGAAAATATATCGCCCTTGAAAATAGACATTTTGCAAACGACCTCGGAATTCGACGAAACCAATTTTGTTGGATCCAGGATGTCAAATTATTGTTAGGTTTCAAATTTCATAATTTTTTAAGTTAACATGTGAGCGTGGCAAAGGAAAATGTGTTTATTGAATTTCTGTTAAATTGGATCGACCAGAAAATGGCCATTTTTCAAACTGTCTTAGAATTCCACGAAACTAGTTTTGTTGGGACCGTATCGTCAAAACATAGCTAGATTTATTTTTCTGGAATTTTTAGAATCAGTATGTGGCCCCGGAAAATTGAAATGTACGTTCAAATCAAATATTGAATGTTTATATTTTAATTTGAAGAGAAACTGACTGTAACAGTCGAATGGGCCTACGAAACATATCCCATTGGGTTCGGGATGGGGGTATTTAGCTAAGGACGACAGTCATTGGGTTTGGATTGGAGTTCATATGAGATAAGGGGTATTTTTGGATTTTTAAAAATATATAAATATAAAAAAATCCTATTGGCCTACACCATTTTCTCTCTCCTCGATTATTACTCCAGGCGACTACGGAAGGGCTTCAGAACTTCCCGGCTTGATTTCTCCTTCCACACACAAAATCAGATGCCCACTCCGGTTGAGAATTTTGCAGTTCTCATCAAGAGCTTTAAATCCGTATAGGCTAGGACCTCGCTTCAGGAATCGCCGGGATCGACGCTCCAAAGCATCGCCGTCGATGTCGCCGCCGTGCTTCCAGGGTCCCATCGAGATGAGCAATCCCACCACCGTTGCAAAGCTCTCTCGAAGCTCTACGACGTGCAACTACCCGATCGTGCTCAAGCCCCACGGATTTGCCGAAAAACTCAGACCTAGTTTTGAACAAATCAGAAAGGTAATGGCTTTAATTATTTTAAATGGTTTAATAGCACTCTAAAGCGCTGCGGTTTATGATTTTACAATAAAAATCATATCTTTTTCATTTGTGGTCGAAATCCAGTGAAACAAGAGACAGTGGACTCGTGTGGACGTCTTTTACATTCTAGAAGAGATCTCATATTTTTCTAAGCCTTCTGCTATTTTTGATGGAGTGGAACCCAATGTGAGATTTCTAATTTATAAATGATATGGAAAACAATGATGTATAAATTATATAGTCAATGTATGAGTTATATAAGCATTGTACACCACATGTATAAGCGTTGTATAAGTTGTATGTTTGATGTATAAGTTATATATGCGTTGTAAAAAAAATTATATATGCATTGAAATAAATTGAAATGATATTGAAATGAAATTGAAATATAGTTATATACGTATATCTACATACATACTCCTCTCGTCCACAGACCATAGACAATATTTATTGGTTGTGATATTGTTTGGATTATTGGTTGATGTGAAATTTGGTGAATATCATGAATGGTTGATTTAAAATGATTGATTGTGGTTGAAATCCCAATAGGATTAGTATATGGGAAAATTCGTCTGCGTACGAACTAGATATTGAAAATCCCCATTGTCCAAAACTACGAGGTTTTACGGTAGAGCGAGGAGCCGTAATAGGGACGGTGCCGGTTTTATCTACCCTGCCGTTATGTTGCCGAAATTTTCATTAATATTTATGTGTTATATTCCCAAGATTACTCTTACCACCATCTTATCGGGGTTTGGGGTCGTCACAAACGTGGTATCAGAGCTTTGGTTAAGCTTACTTCTGGAATATAAAATATTAACGAACTCGCCAGAGATAGAACTAGTAGAGTTCTAGGACGAATAACCCATTATAGATAGGATTAGTAATGTCCTAGTATGAGTATAGAAGAATCAGAATAACTCGTTAGAGATGGAGTCAGAATGCCCCAGAACGAGTTGAGAGTTATATGTTTATAAGTAATGTATTTGTGATTATATATATAGTCGGTTTCAGAAATATGAGTAAAAGATATATTTTTGAAAAGTTAAAAAAAATTGATTGTTGTTTGGTTGTGTGATTGTGGAATTGATTAATTAAATTATTAGAATGATAGCTAATTTAATCAATAAGAGAATGAAGTTAAATCTATGCAATTAAAACAAATATTGAACTGATTTAAAAATAGATAGAAATATATACAACTGCATTATATATGTTTGAACAGGTAAATGGATTAGTTGTTGAGTAAAGAATTTATTTGCGTGCCTGACAAATAGGTAAAACTTAATGAGTTGGATGCACAATTTTATTATTATATCAACTCCTGTGAATGCCATTGGATGCGGAGTGTTGGTTGTTCTGTGTGTAATAATAAATGTTGCCATAGGATGGTAACAATTAATTTTGAACTACACTACATGACATACTTCTGTAAGATAGGCATACTTCATCATATACCACATAGGCATTTGGTGCTTGTGTGACGAGGTTGAAGATTTACCATACGAGCGAGAGGCTTGTATGACGATGACTATATTTTACAGGTTGAACTGATGGCTGATATGGACCATATAAAATATAAAGGTAAATTTCCAGATTAATAAAAACCCCACACGGGTTTGGAGATGACAATAAACACGTCTCTCTGGTCATTAAGGGACAAAAAACCATTTATAGGGTGACGAGAATTTATTCTTTGGAGTTATGATCTATACACACTCCCCTGTGGACACCGGAATATATCACTATAAATACGTCCATGCTTATTAGGATTTATTGGGTACCTAATACGGCCCAATAAATTTCGAAACCTCTCCCAAGACAAAGGAGGTTATGGCGAATTTATTCGAAAATTTAGGGTGTTAGCCAAATTTTTGAAGAATTTGAAAATTCTTAGAAGTTGAAAAGTTGAAGGATGGAAGCCAGATTGAAAGTTGAGTTGATTTATTAAACCACTTTCGACTTTGTTCCTTTTCGGGGATGAAAAGTTTTAAGTGTGGGAGATTATAACAACCCGGAAAATCTGAGCCAATTTAAAATTTTTAATTTGGCTATTTTAGTGGATTTTAGATATTTAAAACAAATTATTTTAAATAATAATGACGAAAATTAGTTTGAAACGATGTTTGAAAATAGATATAATTATTCTAAATTATAAACAAGGCCTGAAATGGCGCGGCAGTTTCAAAATTTCAATTCAAACTTTGACAGACTGTACCGGGTGCACAATAAAATGGATTTTAGTGAAACCAAAAATATTTAAATCTGTTAGTGAATATCTTTCTAACGAATCTGAAAAATCGAAGTTTCATAGCGGGGATAAAAAGTTATGGCCAAATGAATTTTCAGAAAGGTCGCTATAGAGAATATATCGCCCTTGAAAATAGACATTTTGCAAACGACCTCGGAATTCGACGACTTATATTCGATCCGGGATGTCAAATTATTGCTAGGTTTCAAATTTCATAATTCTTGAAGTTAACATGTGAGCGTGGCAAAGAAAAATGTGTTTGGTGAATTTCTGTTAAATTGGATCGACCAGAAAATGGCCATTTTTCAAACGGACTCAGAATTCAACGAAACTAATTTTGTTGGGAATGTATCTTCAAAACATAGCTAGATTTATTTTTCTAGAATTTATAGAATCAGTATGAGACCCCGGAATATTGAAATGTATGATCAAATCAAATACTGAATGTTTTATATTTTAATTTGAAGAGAAACTGACTGTAATAGTTGAATGGGCCTACGAAACATATCCCATTGTGTTCGGAATGGGGGTATTTAGTTACACGACAGTCGTTGGGTTTGGATTGGAGTTCGTATGAGATAAGGGGTATTTTTGGATTTTTAAAAATATATAAATATAAAAAAATCCTATTGGACAACACCATTTTTTCTCTCCCCGATTATTACTCCAGGCGACGGCGGAAGTGGTTTAGAACTTCCCGTCTTGATTTCTCCTTCCACACGCAAAATCAGACCCCCCCCCCCTCCAATTGAGAATTTTGTAGTGCTCCTCAAAAGCATCACATCCGTATAGGCTTCCCTCGCTTTGGGAATCGCCGGGATCGACGCTCCAAAGCATCGCCGTCGATGTCGCCGCCGTGCTTCCAGGGTCCCATCGAGTTGAGCAATCCCACCACCGTTGTGAAGCTCTCTCGAAGCTCTACGACGTGCAAAAGCCCGATCATCCTCAAGCCCCACGGATTTGCCGAAAAACTCAGACCTAGTTTTGAACAAATCTGAAAGGTAACGGCTTTAATTATTTTAAATGGTTTAATAGCACGTTAAAGTGCTACGGTTTATGAATTTACAATAAAAATAATATCTTTTCCATTTGTGGTCGAAATCCAGTGAAACAAGAGACAGTGGACTTGTGTGGACGTCTTCTACATTCTAGAAGAGACCGCATATTTTTCTGAGCCTTCTGCTATTTTTGGTGGGTGGAACGCAATGTGATATTTCTAATTTATAAATGATATTGAAAACAACGATGTATAAATTATATAGTTGATGGATGAGTTATATAAGCGTTGTACACCACATGTATAAGCGTTGTATAAGGTTTATGTTCGATGTATAAGTTATATATGCATTGTAAAAAAAATATATATGCGTTGAAATAATTTGAAATGAAATTGAAATATAGTTATATACGTATATTTATATATATACACCACAGACCATGGACGATATTTATTGGTTGTGATATTGTTTGGATTATTGGTTGATGTGAAATTTGGTGAATATCATGAATTGTTTATTTGAAATAATTGATTGTGGTTGAAATCCCAATAGGATTAGTATATGGGAAAATTCGTCTGCATACTAACTAGATATTGAAAATTCCCATTGTCAAAAATTGCGAGGTTTTAAGGTAGAGCGAGGAGCCGTACTAGGGAGGGTGTCAGTTTTAACTACCCTGCCGTTATGCTGCTGAAATTTTCATTAATATTTATGTGTTATATTCCAAAGATTACCCTTGCCGCCGTCTTATCGGGGTTTGGGGTCGTCACAAATTACATGATAAGTTATGTTCATACATGCTTACATGTTTAGATCCAAGCTAGTACCCATGTTTAAGATCTTTATAAATTCATGCTTATACAATTAAGATATATGCTAGTTCGCATGTTAATTGGATCTAATTTAAATGTAAGATCACGTTCATGTGCTTAATTAAGTCTATGTCGTTCTATCCCAAATTTATACTATGCATGTCGATCTATATTGTTTATGCCTGTTGGAATGTTACATGTCCCTTTCTTTTCCCTTTTATTCATAAGTTAGGCTAAATTGTGAGCCTAACGTTCTATGTGAAATATACGAACGAATAACGGGGGAGACGTTGGGAAAAAATATTAAACTACATGCTATTGGCATAGATTGGCTCATAATCAACTAAATGATTAGTAGCATGAAATGGTAGAATTTGTATACCTAGAATTATGGACATAATTTAAAGGGTAAATGGGGAATGACTTGAATTGACAACACTAGTGGATAATTTACATATGAACATAAATTGTAAATATGTACATTAATTAAAAGATGAACATGCCTAACCCGAGGTTAGATTGAGTTGCGGTGTAAAACTGCCCGGAACCGCCTGGCACATCCAGTAAACGCAGTAACACAGATCTAATATGAGAGGTTAGCGCATTTAGCCCAAAACCCGAAGTTAGAATGAGTTTGCAGTAGAAGGCTGCCCGGAACCACCCGGAACCGCCTGACACATCCAGCAACCGTAAACAATAGTTATAATGTGAGAGATTGGGGCATTAATAAATTAATTAATGGTAATAAACAGACATTCTAAGAATGGTAAGTTTAAGTAACATATGAATAGGCGACACTTATCTAATACAACATGCTAATTAGACAAGAAGGTGGGGTTAAGTAAATTTAGAACACTTAACCGTTATAACATGTTAATTAGACAAGAAGGTGGGGTTAAGTAAATTTAGAACACTTAACCGTTATAACATGTTAATTAGACAAGAAGGTGGGGTTAAGTAAATTTAGAACACTTAGCCGTTATAACATGTTAATTAGACAAGTGAGAAGGGTTAAGTTAATAAGAAACACTTAACCAATATAACATGATGAATGAGTGGGGTTAAGTTAATAAGAAACACATAATCAATATAAAATGATGAACGAGTGGGGTCAAGTTAATAAGAAACACTTAACCAATATAACATGATGAACGAGTGGGGTTAAGTTAATGGGAAATAACTGACCAATATAACATGATGAATGAACAGGGTTAAGTTAACAGGAAACACTTAACCAATACAACATGATGTGTGGGTGGGTTAAGTTAACATGAATGGTCAACACTTAACCAATATTACATGAAAATAAGTGGATAGGGTTAAGGCAAGCTTAACCAATAATACATATTGACCTGATGAGTGGGAGGGTTAAGTAAACCTTGGGTAGGTGGGTAATATTTGTTTATATAGGCCCACAAACTTAACCATTAAATAAACATGTTTGAACCATTGGGAGAGTTAAGTACATCCCGTGTAGGTGGGTAATATTTGTATATATAGGCTCACAAACTTAACCAGTAGGAAACCCTAGTAACAGGGACCCATTTCAGCAGTAACCCACATAGATGTATCATGGTACCCTAAACTAGGAAGGGTGAGGAACGATTACTAGCTGATTATAAGCGATCAAAGTAGCGGCAACAATGCAGGTTCCAATGGGATCAAGGGCATGCACGTATTCCGGAGTGGAAGAATTAGTCTCTGGGCATCAGTAGATATAAAGCTGTGCATCTTGATCGTGTCAGGTTGCCACCTTAGGACTTGATACACCCTAAGGTGGGACCAGCACAGGTATCTACAAGTAGAGGGTCGAGCGACACAAACTAGAAATATATTGATACGAGTAGGAGACGATCGGTTAAGGTAGTAAGGATACATCTAACATCTTCGTGGCAATTAGGCTAATTGAGGTAAGATCCTCATACTAGATGTACACATGAAGGCTATCACAATTGCGGGGTTGGGATCACCTTATTATATAACACAGGATACTAGTTGGTACACTAGTAGGGAATACGAACCATTCTATAAATGTCACTAGTTAGGATACTCGTCAGTTGGTGCAGAGATATAAAAATCAGAATAACGGGGTAGTAGTGAAGCAGAGAAAGAGTAGAAGCGCATTCAGTTTATCTTGCCTTATCATATCTTATGCTAATCTTAGGTTATCTTGTTATCCCTGTTACCAAGGTATTGTCTTATATTCAGTTTATTCATATCATGTTACTATTTCCTGTTTACATACTGAAAATCACTGGACTTACCAGACTTATGTGTGACCTAGTCTTGTTTCTCATCTTTTCTTCCGTTCGCCTCCCCCCCCCCCCCCGCCCCCTCCCCCACCCCCGATAGTCAGGGAGGGAGTAGCTCAGCTTAGTTTGGACCGTTTCCCTTTCCAAACTCGAAGATAGTCGATATATTGCTTTGGACTCTCTTTTCCACAACTATGGCTGGCTCCTGATTTATTGGGGAATATCATTGTCATTTTATGCTTCTTTATTTTGTTAAAAAAGACAGATGCTTTGTTGAAATGAATATTGGAAAACAATCTTTGTACAAGCTGTTCTACGAAGCTGTTGTTTCATCAATGAAGTAAAGTTTTATTTATTTTTCGCAGTTTAAATTTTATATTTTTGTAATTTATCTATTTTATGCACTTATGACGCTCCACCGATGTTAATGCATTCCCTTTGTGAGTGACCTTAGCGGATGTGGGGTGTTACAATACTCAATATCCAGGCCACTGATAATTGACAACACATGTTCAGAATCACTGACTTTGTGACTTGTAGATGTAAGTTGGTCACAAAGATTCTTGATCTTTAAAAGGTACTCATTCATAGTGCTTTCTTCCTTCTTGATGCTTTGCAGTTGTCCTTTATAGTTCATTAACCTTGCTGAAGATTGCAAAGTGAAATAACTCTCGATAGTTGACCATATTTCTTGCGTTGTTTTGCGCCCAATTAGTTGGGGTAAAATTGATGAAGTAATAGATGACATTATCCATGCACATACCAAGATATCTTGTCTCTGATAAACTGTGTAATCTTGATTTGTAAAAGATTATTTTCTTTATTTCTTATGAATTGTGGTGGAATAGTTTTTGGGCCAAGTATGTAATCGTCAAGACCATAACCTCTAATTGCTGTTTCTAATTGAAGTTTCCATAGAAGGTAGTTCGAATCATCTAATTGGATGGGGATCAATTGACTTTGATGCTTGATGATGGTCTTCATCAAATCTTGAGTCAGATCCGATAGGTTTTGGGACACCATTGGTGAAGTTTCCGATGAGCCTTCAGCTGGTGGATTTACCATTGATGGAATTTGAATGATACGACAATTAAGAAATCGAGAACAGAGAGATTTTTGAAGCATGGATTACAGAATATCTCAGAAGTAAATTAGAACGTTGCTTATGAAGAAATACAGCTGAAGCAATGGTTCTTAATATGGTTTTGAGAGTAGGAAGACAGGTAACCCTTAAATCTGATGGTTTGATGCAACCGGTGAAGGTAAGACCTGATCTAACCAAATATTTATTGTGGATGGCGCTTTTCAAATGATGTGAGAAACTCACTAATGAACTGACGCAACCAGTAAGGTGTTGAGGGATAAACTGACCGTCTTGCACTACATAATGGATGGCACTAATCAAATGATGATAATCTTGTTCGTTAGAGAAAGATCACCGCAGTCTCCAAATGATGATAACCAATCTGATGGAGAATAACAAACTGCACCTCTCCTTAGCTCTGATACCATACTGAGAATCAAGAAATTTATGTAATAGATTTTCTGTAACTAGAAGAATAATGTAAAACAAAACCAGGAAATTGTTTTATTGAAATGCAGAACATATCTTATACAGCGATATAGCTTGTGTATATAAATAAGTCCAAGTGGAATTTTGAATAACAGGCCCCACACTGCTTATTATTATTAGAGTGGGTTAACATTTTGTTGAACCCATGGCATATAGCCAGACCGAAAGTATAGCAATTCACATTCTCTAATAGAAACCCATGTTGAAACCTAAATCACATTTGGTCATTCAAATATATATCAAGTTCTCGTCTGCATTCTTCATATCTACATCCAATTTCTTGCTCATTCTTTAACTGATTATTCATCAACTAGCCATCACCTTCTTCAGAAAATCCATAACTCACCATGATTAGAGAACCTTGCCCCACGACGTCCTTCCATTTTGTATCAATGTGGTTGTTGACATGATTTCGGGCAAAGCAATCACACGTCAAGATTAGGGTTAGAAACGCACTTCATTTTCAAGAACATTCATTGGGAAACACAAAGAGATTTGGTTGAAGTCGCAACATTCCCGGAAAAGGCTAGAAATATCGTCGATTCTCGAATCATCATTGACGGATGGGAAAAGTCATTAAAAGCTTCGAAAATCTATCATGTTGAGAATACAAGATTGATAAGTTCTGATCAGCTCAAAATCTTTGAGCACTTCGGTCCAATCACATGGCAAAACCCGTCAAGACAAAATATAATGGGTTTCGGAAACTTGGCATGATCACTCAAAATTTGATGATCAGCATGGCACGATCAAGCAAAACCGATTGCGTAGCTTTAGTTGGCAAAGATTTCCCACTTAGCAAAACCCATGTTCGGAATCTCAAAACCACATGATTGACACGGTGCAATCACACATTCTTTCATACGCGCATCGGTTTTTGAAGCCTTCAAGAATTTCCACGGCTTTAGGGATTAAAATATAGGGTTTTGGTATCCCAAACGGGATACGAAAACCGTATTTCATATTCCACAAGGTTACGAGCACCCGACATACGATTTCGTATTATTGTCAAGGGATGCTGTGCTTAGTTGTTTTCGACAGGCTTGGATCAGCTTGGCGCACCAGCATGGTCACCACATTTCTTTGGTTTCACATGGGGGTTCAGAAAAGTGCATTTGACATACTTGGACGCGAAATCCTCGGATTCGTTCTTGGCATCTCGAAATCATCCATAGTGGATTGGGTTGATCCACATTTTTCACTTGAGTGCACTGCAACCTATGATGCAAAATCCAGCTTGGCAAGGCGGATGCAAAGTGGCTTGGTAGAGTGGCAAATTTGTCAAGCGCGTGTTGATCACTCCTTTTTAGGTGATCAACACGTGTCGATCACCGATTTTCAGTATTTTCGCCTGAATTCGAAATTTTCCCCCCATGACTTGATTTTTTGGATGAGAACCAGGGATACAAATTTTTCATCCTATTGGGATTTGAAATTCGGGTTGATGCATGGAAATTTCATCTGTAAATCCCCCTCTCTTGGCACTCAAAAGGGTTGGCTTGGCTTGGTATTTTTGGGTCTTGCGCATATGGGAGAGCTTTCTTTGGAGCTCGTTAATGGCTTCCATGGTCATTCACATGGATTTAGGACATCTCTCTTGGACATGTAAACTTCATAAATAAGTTTTCCTACAACTTTTTGGCATTCACTTGGACTTCTGGCTTGCTCTTGGACATCCCTGGACATTCATGGATACTGAATCTTTTCATTGAACATTAATGTTCACTCCAACTCACTTTGGCCTATATTAGTGTTCACTCTAACTCACATTGACCTAAATTAGTGTTCACTCTAACTCACTTTCGAAAAAAGGAAGAAGAAGAAGAGCATTTTAGTCAAAGTTTAGAATTAACAAGACATTTGTTATTCTATTGTACAACTTTGTATATTCAAAATATTCGAACTTGGATGAACATTGTAATCGACATAATGATGATGAATGATTTTTATAAAGTGGACATAGCCGTTAGTGCCGAAACACTTTAAAAAGTCGGGCATCCCTTTACATTTCATTGCATTTGGTTGTTTGGATATTGAGTTTCTTCTAAACCCACTTTTGGAGGTAAGCGTGCGCAAATAACCAATTTTATGCGTCGACGATTTGGCATGCCACGAATGGGGTGCAAAAACTTCAACTTCAGCTTTGGTTTTCATTCCCGGATTTTCTCAGATTCTCTTGGATTTTCCTCGGATTTTGCTATAGTTAAGAGGAAATAAAAAAGGCTTAGCTTGCTTAGAAGGAATTGGTACGGAGGAAAGTCAGGAAATTTCCTCGACCAGACATTTGTCAAACTACGTTACTCGGGACAACATCAACGGAGTCGTCAAGGCAACTAAGGATTTCACTTCTCGGTTAGCACAACAAGAAGAACATTTTCGTCGATAGGAAGCTACTATGAACACTTTTCTCTCTCGAATCGATGGAATCATGAGGCTGTCAGGCGAAGGTAACAAGGTCGGAACAAGTGCTAGTGTTCCAAAAGGATTAGGTTAGGACTTAGTGTTAGTTCTCGAAGGAAAACGCTGTGTCAACACCAATCCGCTGATAGTTACTGGATCGCCTAGGCTTGGGGGCACTATTCCCAATCTTGTTTCAGGTTCAGCTCAAATTTTGGTTAACCAAGTTTCAGGTTTAGGTGTTGGTAATATATCTTAGAGGTCGATGTGTGCAGCATTGGATGCAGGATCTCCCGTACCGAATGTTGGATTTGTTCCATTCGAGGCACCTCAGGTCTAGAATAAGCCAGATATTTCGGTTATGGCTCAGCAATTCACTAATGTTGGACTTGGCGCCCTGGGCACCAATGCCAGATTAAATGATTGAAGTAAGTTTTTCTATATAGGAAATGAAAGTCAAGTCGCTAACGTTATTCGACACTTCACCCGAGGTGGGGAATCTTACATAAGTTTATATTGTGTTACTCGTAGGAATTTCTCTCAAGACATCTAGAATTCACAAAACCCACCGGATATCAAATTGCCGGTGTTCGAAGCTTTCAATGGTAGGAAGGATCCTACGGTTCGTCTAATGTGCTACATGTGCTATATGGAAGTGCTTTCGGCTTCAGACATCGTTATGAAAAAATGGTTCCTGGCCTATCTCACAGACATCGCTGCCTTGTGGTTCAGCCAATCAAAACCGAATATATTAATAGCTAGAACGCCTTGGTTAGAAGGTTTGTGTAACAACCCGAATTCCGACAGACCGATTTTTTTTCAAAACTCAATCCATCGAGACCCGAGTTGGTTGCTCTGGTATCCTGCAGAAAAGACAAAGAAAAGAAATATGTCAAAGTACGGAAAATCACCTCACAGAGGAAGGAATAAAATACAATATATTTTAAGATATAGCTTTACCGTAGTAACAATACTGCTAAATAATTATTCCCAAAGCTATAAGTCTCTGTCTAACCTGCGAATGTTATGAGGAGGGGGTCAGAACATAAGTTCTGTGTGAATGAATTTAAACTGCACTTCTTGAATAATCCTACATATACCGTTCAATTACACTTTCTTATTTATTAGGTTATATGTGTTATTAGCACTCAAAGCTTACACACACGTCACACCCATCTACCCCCAAGTAGATTAAACTAATATAGTGTATATGTAGCTACCCCCAAACCGAGGTACACCACGTGATACCCCAATCGCACGGTCTCTGTAACACCCCACCTCCGCTAGGTTCACTCACAAAGGGAATGCACTAGGTTTGGTGAAGCATTATCGAGGTAAACATGCACAGAAATATTACAAGACAGAACATATATAAAACAGCGGAAGTAAAACAAATTTCATTACCTTATAAAATAAGGTCTAAAGCCTTTTACATCAGAATACATCAAAACCTGTCTTGCAATAGTAAAGAAGCATAAAACCTTTTCATAAATTATTCCCCAAAATAAAGCGGTGAAGCAGCCATAGCCAAGAGAAGACCAAGCTATACATGATGACCTTCAAGCATAAGAGGTCCGAACTAAACAACATCATTTCCTCCCTGAAAACCTGGGGAGGAAACGGAAGACAAAGAGGCGAAACAAAACGGGGTCAGTCATAAAGACTGGAAAGTCCTATCTACTTCAAGTATAAAAACAGGTAAAGGTAACATGACATGCATAAACTGAAAGTAAACATAAGGATGACGACAAGATAGATAAGCTAAACCAAGATAACTAGATGAACTACTGTAGCAAGATAAACTAAGGTATCATGATAAACTACGGTGTCAAGATAAATCAAGGGGTCACATCGTCAGGTTTCTATCAAGTATACTATCCCAAGGTATCTATCATGTATATTTTCTCTGTACCTCTCGTACTAGTATCCCAACCCGCGTCATGTGTTAACTATGAATGTCCCTTGCCCAATGTTATGTAATGGTCCATGTCAACCTAATATATATCATATGTAGGTTTTCCCAACTCGTATGTTTCTTTCCATGTATAAGTTCAGTCCTTTGCCGTAGGCCGTACGTGCTTCCCCATGTAAATCTATACCACCTCAACGTAGTACCATTTTATCCTTGAAGTTGTTTGGACTACTACCCTTGATCTGGTTATGTTTTCTTACCATGAACTATCGCGTGTTCACTTAGGATTTATGCCACCTAGGACCACTAGGGATTATGCTACCTAATGAACGTTTCCGTGTCTCGGTTTGGGTTCAAGCCACCTAGGACCGCTAGGGATTATGCCACCCGTCAACCACGCCCTTTGTCCCACGTATATATCGTGAATCGTTTTCCATGTCTAGATTCACATGTATCTCAATGTACCATCCGAGTTCCGTGCCAGGGCAAATCGAGAAATACGGAACTCGGTCGGGAGCTTTAATTCGTCTGTTGATGCAGATATCAAGGTCTATTTTTGTATCCGTGGCTATGGTCCCACGTGACCCCTCCCTCAACTACTGAAAGGCAATCCAAGAAAAATCATGTATGAGAACTACATCCCGGCCTTACTATAGCCCCACTTTCCTATGGGCCAACCTCACCCATGACTCGATAGCACGAACATGGTCTGTTGGGAGTTCTCTGCCTTTCCGTTCGCGCACGATCGACTAAAGATGGTAGGTAGTCGGCGACGTGCTATCCAGGGCAAAAACAAGTATCGTCGACTCCACGCTAATCCATCCCAGTCTTTAGGTCGCTCGGATAGCAACCAAGGCATACCCTTGGCTCTTGTACCGCAGACCTTAACCTCTGTGAGGCCGGGTTTCATGGACCATCTGCCACCTCACAGAGGGATACCAAGAGTACCCTCACGTCCCCCGAAGCTACCGCTTCGTCACCCAGTTCGTTGGAGCCTTTATCTAAGTCAGATAATTTGCTCCTCCTCGTGTTTTAAGCGATGACCTACCGTTATCGGGTTACTCATCTATCTGTGAACTGGTCCAAATCCCTTGACTAAGAATTATTACTTAGTTTCCTAAACTAAGGTTTACCACTTAGTCTCCTTTCCCGTTATCCTTGTTAATCCCGGCTTTCCACCTAGTCCCCTGAACTAGGGTTTTGTCTAATGGGTTAAGTATTGTCGTTTAAGTTCATGACTTAACCTGCCTACGAATCATGTCGAGACTTGGCTAAGTATACAAGTCCAAGACCTAGCCCTACAAGTCGGTTAAGTATACCAAGAAGCTCATGACTCAACCCTATTCAATCATCAAGTCAAATTGGTTAAGTACTTGTTTATCTTAACCCTATCAGATTATCGTGTTAGATTGATTAGGCATAGATTATCTTAATCCCATCAGATTATCGAGTCGGATTGGTTAAGTATGGGTTAGCTTAACCCCATCCACTAATCATATTACAATGGTTAAGTTTATTTAAAAGGCCTTCTGACTTAACCCTATCAGGTCCGCATATTAGATTGGTTAAGTATAGGTCACTTAACCTCATCAAATCATCATGTATAATTGGTTAAGTATAAGTTACTTAACCCCATTAAATTATCATGTTAAGTTGGTTAAGTATTGGTCACTTAACCTCATTGAATTACCAATTTTAGATTGGTTAAGTGTTTAACTTAACCCCATCGAATTACCGTGTTTAGATTAGTTAAGTGTAGGTTACTTAACCCCATATAATTACCGTGTTTAGATTAAGTGTACGTTACTTAACCCCATCTAATTACCATGTTTAGATTAGTTAAGTCTAAGTTACTTAACCCCATCTAATTACCATGTTTAGATTAGTTAAGTCTAAGTTACTTAACCCGATCTAATTACCAAGTCAGATTAGTTAAGTGTAAATTACTTAACCCCATCCCCTCATTGTCTTATATGGTTAAGTGTCATTAAGAAATCAAGTCCGGTTTAACTTAACCTACCCATTCGTGTCACATCGGTTAAGTGTCATTAGTCAAAATTACTTAACCTTTTCATGTGGCATTAATTAGATTAATGCACCCCAACCTCTCACATTAGACTTTGTTGTGGTTACTAGTTAAGCCAGACGGGTCCGGGTAGATTTATACCACAACCTAGTCTAACCTCGGGTTTTTAGTGCTATATTACCAACTACTCACATTGGGTCCTATTGTTTGTAGCCACTAGTTAAGCCGGGCGGGTCCGGGTAGATTTATGCTACAAACTCAACCCAACCTCGAGTTGGCCACTTTCATGTTTGGTCTAGTGTCCTGTTACACTTACAACTCATACGTGTCTAGTTTCAAGTCCCATGTTTACCCCACATGTCATGCCCACGTTTAGGGGTATCATGAGTGTCATATTTTCATGAAATCCCATGTCAAATTATCATGTCGTAATCATGCTCGTCTAACCTACCCCAAATCGTGTTCCCAACCCCAGTAAAAGCGAGTCAACATAGTAAGGATACTATGCTACATATTGGCCTCAAAACATGCACGATATCAAAAAGGGATTGGCCACAAACATGCATGGTATCATAAGGGGTTTGGCCTCAAAATATGCATAGCATAATAAGGGGTTTTTGCCCTCAAACATGCATAATGTCACAATGGGATTAGCCACAACATGCATAGTATCATAGGGGAATTTGGCCACAAACATGCATAGTATCATAAGGGATTTTGGCCACAAACATGCATAGTATCATAAGGGAATTTGGCCACAAACATGCATGATAACATAAGGGGGTTGGGTTCATTTACATGCATAAGCCCCAAAGTCAAGTCTTTGCCAATGTTTCACAAGTCAAATGGTTCCCAAAGGTTCATGCTAACATTCCATAGATAAAGATTCAAACTTGCAAGATAAACTAGGTGAAACATAACATGAGTGGCATGATTAAGTCGCTAAAACTTAGCCCAAGGTCATAGATCATAAAAAAGGGGCAAAATTAGGTTCATATAGGCTAGCATACTTATGTTTCATCGCATTTTATTCCATGTCACATTAGAACCACCGTTAGAATCTACAAGTAGCTAGAACTTACATAGTGAGGCTTAGGGAAGGATCATGCATCGTCTTGACGAAGAAAGGTGGCTCCTTTGTTGAAGAATCATCATGAAACTTGCATAGCAACGTTGATCCACTCCCTTGATTTGATGTAGCAAGCTAGCACCTTTGATTCGGATCTTGTTTTGAGTGCATAGTCTCTTGGAGTTGGAGATGGAGGCCATGATCAATGGAGATTTTGGCAGCACTTAGTTGCTAGAATGATTTTTAGGGATTTAGGTTAGGTCCTAGGGTGTTTTCATAGAGATTAGGAGTAGTTTAGGCCCTTAGATTAACCCTAGGATAGATCTGAACCCTCAAAACCCGTCACAGGCCAATAGACCAGACCCAAGAACATGTCTTGAGGAACAAGTCAGGCACACCCAGGCCAACTGGCCGACCACCCAAGTCGACAGGGGTGTCGACTGGGAAGTCGACACCACCTGGGGTGTGTCGACTCCCAAGTCGAATCCCCAGTCGACTTGGGGGTGGCGGGAATTTTTCCCGCCTGTTCTGCTTGGCTGAATTTGAATTCTTAATTCAAATTTGAACTGTGTTTGAACTTGAAATTTTCTGAAAACTTTGATGGGCCATAACTTGGTCATACGGACTCTGATTTTCGAAAACTCAGACTCTATTTCGCGTATTTTTCCGAAACGAACGTAATGGCACAGCCCGTTTCTCCTGATTCAGATTTTATCATTAAATTCTTCCTTGATTCTTGTCCTAGCACGTTGTAAAAATCCGGGTTGTTACATTCCCCCCAACTTAAAGGATTTCATCCCCGAAATCTCCAAGTTAGGAAGAACGTGTCCTACCATCCATCATCCATCTACTCAAAACATCATCCACAGGCAATCATGGTCCTTAGATGATTTCTAATGCCATATGAACATATGCAGAACGTGTGTGTGTGTATATGCTCCTTAGCTAATGCTAATGATCAGGCCTGAATGATCTTTCTAATGCAAAATATGTTTAGTGCCATGAATCCAACATGTATGCAAGTAGTCCTAGTCATATAAACACTATATGTATGCGCAACCATTCATCCACATGCAAATCCACATGGTAACATATTCAATTTCATCCATAAACAAGTATAAATACTCGTGCACAGGCAACATGAAACGTGACCGCGTCAATCTAGTATCTAATGTGTATTCGCGCATCCACGAGCAACCACTTGCAGCCATTTGCAACCATATCAATCATAACATGTTTCAAATACATGTTTACATCCATAGGGTTCTATCTAAGGTTTCCAAGATAAGATCGAGGAGATAAACAAGACAAATTCCTTACGGGGTTTGCAACAGAAACAGGACCGAGAGGATATCCCCCAAGCGATAGCATGCAAGCAAGCTCTACAGGAGAACCAAGAATCAAAGATATACTCCTAAAAAGAGACATGATGCGCGCGTCTAAGCCGCATTTCCATGAGCTTAATTCCATTGTGCCTTGACCGCCTTTGACTTCATGATTTCGTAGCTCCTTGATTCCTATTTCCAAGGTATGAGTTGGAACTCATTTCACTATCGCCTCTCGTTCCACTTTCACTTATTCTTTCCTTAGTATACTTGGCTCAACCATATCCGCGTACTCATGCAAGCCCTCCAAAATTCACTAGTGAATTCTGGATCTCGTTTACCGATGCCAATCCATGTTAACACGTACACTTACTAGGGTGATTCCTATAACCCATGCTCAATCGGAATGAACCATCCGTCTTATTGGTGGACGTTACTCGATTGGATCAGAGATTTCCGATAAATGCATTAAGAGATTCTAGGTAACTAACCATGACAAAACCCAAAAGGTTATACAAGACTTCGAGGGTATTACCAAGGCAAGTTAAGAGTTTAACTACCCTCCTTTCAAAACCAAGAATGGCATCCCTTACTGGATAACCACTTCATCCCTAGAATCCATCCATAGCTCAACAATAGAAGCATTGCTTCTAATCTCAACACTTGGCATAGACTTTCTCAAATCCAAACAAGTCATGAATAAATGGACTGACTCTCCAACAAGATTTTGGGACTAAAGTGGGATCTTCTACCATGCTAGTACTAAGGTGCAGAGACTTAACTATCGAGGCAGACTTAAATGATGCGATGATCAAAACAAAGTCTAGACGGGACGATAGAAAAGAAAGGCTAAGCCTTTAACAGAAACGGTACCATTCCTCTTAGGTAAGCTAGAAATGAGAGCATACAATTGCCCTCTCCCTGATCTTGTCCTTATCTTCCTTTGTGGATCAAGCCATACAAACAAGTTGCTTATTCTTAAGCTCGTGTCCTTTATCCTTGCTCTTATTATCCCTTCTTATAACTTAGGTAACAGGTCTCTCGAGAACTTCCTCCATCGCACGGGAAAACACTTACGTAGCTAGACAAGGATTAGTCGCAGTTAAAACTACTGTGACTACAGATGGAGGAAAGAAAGGAAAAGAGGTCCAATCAAGGAAACAAAGGATGGTGCTAATGGCTTTTGGGGAATAGCCTTTAAAAACTTCTCTTGAAAAATGCTTCTTTGTAAATGGTTTCTCAAATAGTTTTCAGTAGGTTTAAGAAAACTTTTGCCCAGTCAGGTAACCTTCTGCTCTGATACCAAATGTAACACCCCACCTCCGCTAGGTTCACTCACAAAGGGAATGCATTAGGTTTGGTGAAGCATTATCGAGGTAAACATGCACAGAAATATTACAAGACAGAACATATATAAAACAGCGGTAGTAAAACCAATTTCATTACCTTACACTACAAGAAAATATGATATATATATAGCATTGTATCATAGCCTTAAATTAAACAGCTATAATAAATTGATTAAGAAAGATAAAACAATACATAAATTGTGCTATACAAAAAAATTAAAAATATAACAGATAGAGGGTGCTGTAATAAATCATATTACGCTATATTAACAACGTCGGTTAAGAATGCGGAAGCGAAAAGCAACGTGGGACAATTAAAACATAAGCCGCGAAATAAAAATTTCTCCTATCCCTTCCATACGGACAAAACTTTTCCCAAATTCCCCAAAATTTTCAATACACTTGAAAAACTCCGTGGACCATAGAAAATTTACAATCCTTGATTTGTTCCAGTATCCCCTAAGTTTATCGTCTTCGTTTCAGTAACCTGTGGATCGAACCCATCTCCCAGATTCACTCAGATTGAACAAAATCAACAGTGGAGTTGTTTGAAATAGGTAATAGTTTTGTTGTTTCTTCCTTCCATAAATTGGCTTCAGTCGTCAATCGCCTTTTTTCAATTAGATCCCAGTGATCGATCAGTGACAATGGGAGTAAGTTTACCAAGCTATGCTCGAATATGTCATTTTCAGATCTTTACAATTTTTTTTTAACTTCTAACTTTCTATTCTTAATGTCGCTGTTTTTAATTTGGATTTTTTCTACTCACAAATTGCTTTTGAGCATAAGTGTGAAACCCTCTTAGACCGACTTCCATTGTCGTTCGCATATATAACCCTGATTTACAAATTAATCAAATCATGATCTTTATTTTAATAATGTTTTTCGCGTTCTTATTCCTTCTTGCATGCAGCTTTTACATAACCCTAATTTTGGGTTGGGGCTGCGTCAGATTGCACCTAGGCAGATTGTTGGTAGTTGCGAGTGGTTCTCAATCCAAAGGCTTTTCTTCGGAATAAGTTCAACCGTTCTTCGTCTTTCTCAACTGCTCTTTGCTGATGGCTTTTGAAACCTTGCTCAGCTCGATTCCGTCAGGTAACCCACTGAATTATAGTTGAGCGCACATTGCAAGTTAGTCAATTTAGGTGTTTAATTTTTTCCCATCAGTTTATTTTCTATTCCCATTTTCCCTATTGTGAAACTCACCTCAACTCCTAATTAATTTCTCTTAACTGTCGACTACCAGCTGTTCCTTCATCTCCTTTAAAATTCCAAATGTTGTAGGAACATTTGACAGTTTTCGTTAAACTGCAGTTTTTATTTCCCATGATACCGCTTCAACATGAAACAATCAACAGGTTGTTTGAAAGGTCTATTAGTTGGTATCAATCCATTAGTGGAGAGTGTATGATACTGCCAAAATATGACATCATGTATGCATAATTTTTGTTCCAGTTAGATATTTACTTGGAACGGTGCAACAACCAAAGTGGACGGCAAGAGTTAAATACGCAGCCGACAAAGTTAGTTGGAATGGGACTGATTTAAAAAGTTGCTTCTAATGTATTGTTTTTGTCATAGCTTTTTCATAAATGAACATGCTATTGTAGACGCAAACGGTCAGCTATGTTATTGTGCATGGAATCATTGATGGGCGAAGAATTTGAGCAATGAAGGCTTCTACATCTTGCTGATATCGACTCCATGCAGGTATTCATTGCTATGTATTTATGTGCTTTCAGTAGAGATCACACAGATAGCTTTGCTTATGTTAAAACGAAATTTCAGCATACAACTAGGAACAATCTTCGATTAAAGGGCCTTATATTAAAAAGAGAAAAAAGAAAGAAATTTCAGCAAATCTTACCAATAACTTTGCTTATGTTGGGCATACAACTGGGAACAATCCAGTTGCTTCTAATTGTAACTTTCTGAATACCTTATACTTGGAGAGAATATAAAATATTTAATAGATGAGATACCAAATAAATTATCTAACATGCGAAGGTTCTACTTAAACATTATCTAAGTCCATGCAACATATTTGCACCAAACCCGTGCTTTATAATATTTTAGCACTCGACCAACCCAAACTATTAGAAAATTATTAAATTTCTGCTTATTAAACAAATCATTTCGGTACTATACATGGATATAGTAACACTTTAGTGATAAAATTTAACATTCTTTTTAATAGGTGGTTAAAAAAAGCACACAATGACACTTAGTTAACATTTATATTGTATCGTCTAAAATGAACATGTGACATTTACCAAAAGGTAACAGAGTACTCATATTAAGAATCATACGAGTTGTTCTTATAAGATGTTGCATGTATGAATATTGGAAAGCCATAGTGGCAGTGACCATAAATCAAAGTAAATCATGGATGTCATTCTTTTAATCTGTTATACTTAGTATATATTTAATAACTACGGCTGAATTGTAACATATTGTTGTACTAAAATTTAATATATAGGTATGCATATATGAGACTTATTATATTAGAATATAATTATTTCTTGAATATTATTCTTATAAGCTATTATGATTGGTACATATTTTTAAACCATTGACTACTTTGAATTAACCTTATTCTTTTGTAATTCGATCAAATAATTATACAATTACAAAGTTGATAATAACAAAAATATGTCATGTACATATATCATGTTCAAACGATCAGAAAGTAACCAGATGACTAATGAATATGGTTAGTTAAAAAAGTAATCTATTGCAATAATAATCTAAGTGGATACCCAGTGCAAAGGCTCCCGTACTGAAGTGCGAGCGGACTTCCCAGGTCGGTTTCCCGTCCCGGTACTATTCTCATGGCTTTGCTCCAAATTACCAGCCGGGTAACCTTACCGTTGCGACAGGCACCACCTTCGCAATAATAATCTAAGTACAATAGAATAACATTTAATATCGACTGCAGTTGTTGGTCGAATATTTAAATATTAGCAAATTATTTGATCAAACACTTTTATTTTGTTCATAAGTCTACGATTCTTTTAAAAATGAAGGGACTATTACATATGTTTAACCAATATATTAGGATCGACGGATATATAATCCTTGCTTCATGACATGAAGATGCCACATTCCACTGCTTCATTTCCAAATTTTGCTGACCTGATAATGGACAAATCAAGATTTTTGTTCCTACGTTCAAATATCTATGTTTCAATTTTATTCAGTCATGCTTAACTTATTAAAATAATTGTTAGACATGCGGTCTTTTGTAACAAAGGCTTTTATTTTGCCTATTTAATACTTGGATAATGTTCTATCCATTTGTATCTCTGGGATTCCCAAGTGCTTAGTGGAATGTCATTGGAATTACTTTTTAATATTACGGTAGCTTTAATATGGTTATTAATTATACTTTATTGCAAGCCAGTGGATCCTAAATGTTGAGAAAGTAATACAGGGTACTTTTTTTATTTATTTTACAAACGTTTAATTATGGCTCTCCGTTGTTGCTACCTTTGGGTAACGGTACAATAAATATATTGATAGTGGATCCGTGTGGGGCACATGGGTTTCCAAATTGAAGTACATTTTGAATACCACCGGCTGTCGGCATATATTCTACTACCACCTATCAAATTATAAATACAATCGTCTACATCTTGAAATGTTTTTTTTTACACGTCTCTAGGTTGAATAAGTTAATAGAATTATTGATGCATTTTGCACTTAGCAAACGGATGCATTTTGCACTTAGCAAACGGATGCATTTAAGACGTCGAGACTTGACAGTCATCCCACCAAAAATTGCATTGAATTTAATGCATTAATTGTTTTTTGCTTAATGTTATTTGTTTTAGCTTGTCGGTTTTACAAAAAGGCATGTTTACACTTGTGGTGAACTGATTCAACTTCTTGTAGGTTCTATTGATGGCCTTCATTCCATGACCGACGAACATTTTAGCAGAAGTGTAGTAGAATTCATGGTAGCTGGTGTCATTCCAATAGGTAAGCAGTATAGCTTTTTATGAAATACATAACATGAAGAGAGAAATTGCACTGTTTGAAATGAAATTATTAGAGCTGTTAAAAAAATAGTCACATATTTTTCCTTTGTACTGCACTGTTTGCAAATGTCAGTATTGTTAAAATTTGATATCTACCCATTAATTGCAGTTCGTCTGGCCAAAGAATTGAGATATCACTAAAAATATCATTATCCTTGCTCCAATAATGATGAGCAGTATAGTGTACCATGGTAGATTCTGGTTTACTTTCTAAGAAATTATGATCTTTTGAAAAGGTTTTCTTATATGAAATTGGCAAAATAGATTTAGACTTAATTTTGCATTCTATTCAAGTTTCGCTACTGTCAGAAGCAAGCTTTAGAGTCCATAGGAGTAGAAAAATATAACTAGATGGTTTTTGTTTTGGTATCTGAATATTAGTGATAGAGTGATATATGTTCTTCAAAAGTTAATGGCACTGATTTCTACCTAATTTATGGCACTACCAACAATAAAACTTCTATTAAGGGAAAATTTAAGGAGATATAACTGGTAAGACAACCTTCTTCTTATTTATAATGAAGATTAAGGATATATTAAAAATGGTTGGTTTCATGCATGAAACATAGGGTATGTAATCATTTATTAATACCATTGATTGCTTTACTATTATACAGGTTATCAGCCGGTGCATTATTTTGACAGGCAACGTAACTAACTGGAATGTATATTGATATATATTATTTTGCTTTTCATGTTCTATTGCTCTCAAGGCTCCAGATAACAGCATGTTGTTGGTCTCCATAATAATTGAATAGTATAAAATCTGCCGCTTTGAACATTAATTTAGCAAAATAGAGTCCATAAATAGCATTCTTATGCAGACCTGACATTCACACACTTGCATAAATACACACATATTAGCAATGTAAACCAGTTCATCTTGATAGCTTCGATACCAGTGAATGTCTAAACTCTTATTTTGTGAACTAGAAATGAGAGTTTTTCAACTTTTACTTTGTGAAGCTGGGATTCTATCTCTTACTAAGTGTTGGAACAATCATGTTGATTGTGTAATCACATTGCATTTACAGGTCTGTACTGGCAAAGGGGAAACTTTTATATCAGCTGATGATTTGCGAATTAATCATTTGGGCCTAGAAATTAGCAACAAAAGTTTTAGTGTTGCTGACGTGAAAAAAAATCAAAGCATGGCGGACATAACCGGTAAAAATTCAGATAATATATTCTTGGACAAAATATTTTATCAAAGCATGAAGTTTATTTCATTTTAAGTCATATGCTTTTTTTAAAATCAAGTGCAGTAAGCTATAACTTGTAAAGCACTTGGAATGACATGCTGCTTATACATTCTAGCCAATCATCTTGAAGTAAAAAGTGAAAAGAATTTGATAAGAAAGTAAACTGCAAGTTGTATCCTTATAGTTTGTGAATTGTATTCTTATAGTTTGTGAATTGTATTAATGAACTTATTCTCCTTATCTTTTGACGTATATATTTCAGACTCAAGGTTTCCATCTTTGGAGTTGAATTATGGAAAATGTTGTGAACTTGATGAGGTTGGTTCTCTTATAACCCGATGCATTTATTTTTTGGTGCATTAATATCATAACTTGAATGATATTTCAAATGGCCTTCTCATGCACATTGCTGAAACTATGAGGCTGTTCGATATATTGTTTAGTCCTAAGGTACCAACTTGGTTGAAAGTAAGATTTAACTTTGATAGAAAAATGTTATAAATATATGTAAAATACGAGGATTCATTATTACTCATTTCCCTACTACTGGAGTATTTACTTACTACTCTAAACTCTATTTTACTGTCTATTTATTTGGTGACTCATCGATTTATTAACACAAACCAATGCATATGTCCGTATGTTACTTCATTTTATATTAACTAGAAAATTAAACTTCATTTTATTTAAACATTGGTCACCCGTGAACTATTTTAATAAGAACTTCTAATATCATCTGCCTGCATAATTTAACAGACAAATTGTTTGAATTATTTTGGAAGATGAATATTGGCAAATCTCCTTTATGATGTTATGTTACATGAAATTCATCCAACAATAAGTTCAAATGCAATAGGATGAGTGATTGATCATCATTTAAATGTTGTATGTGCTTTAAGTATAAAAATGCTTAGAATGGCCAATTGGTGCCTTAATTCTTACTTATAAGTACTATAAATGCTTAGAATGGTGCATATGATCGATATTGATATAGTAAAGCTTCATTAATTCTGTTAATACTTTTTATTTTCTAAATCTCTGTTAATTTTATTTCTTGCTGCTTGAAGTTGAGTAGATGATCTAGGCAATAATAAGTATACGGACATGACGTTTATGATGAGCGAAATAGATCTATAATATGTTGCTATATCACCCTTCATTCGGTGTATTAGCAAAAGAATTCATAGTATTTTCTGTTTTGTTCAAATGAATAATAGATTGATTACCAGAAGCATTCATAGTATTTTAGATTTTTTGTACTTTCACTAAAATAACTTAAAAGTATATTAGCAAAAATCATATAGTTCATGCAATTAATTAATATTAATATAATAAATGATTACTTGAACTAACTTTGCCCTACAGGTTTTTTCTTATAAACTTGGAGTGTTACACATAATTATCATAAACATTGGTTGTTCTAAGGAATCCTTATTAACTTTTGGTCATTATATCATTGTTGCAGTCGAATGTATAACTCTATCATTGTTGCGGTCACATGATTAGAGCGTACCAGACCATGGTAAGCAACATTCAGTTCTGGATTGAATGTTTTTTGTTCCTAGTGGTGAGAATAGCTTTATATACATGCTTGTAGTGGTTGTACACATATGAGTGGGTCTGAACTATGCGTTCACGGATAAATACTTGCAAATATGTGGATTCACATATTAAATACATATATTAGCTAGGTTAGTTGTAGTTGTTGGATCATGAGCAACACTAGTAGTGAAACCCATGTATATAATCTTTCTATTACATTTAGCTTGTGTATTAACCAATACTCCTAACATTTTATTATATAACTGTCATTGTTAGATTTTCAATTATATTTCAGGTGAATTATTAATGCTACTTATAGGATGCTTCAAGTATTTGGACATTACTATAAATGGGTGTTCGATGGAGAATTTACTGGAGTGGTGCACTCCCTGTTATAATGTTGAACCAAGTGCTTCTGCTGAATCAATTCCTGAAATTAGTACTACTGCTTCCAAGTAAGCTAATACATAGTACTCCTAATTAGAAATGACACTCTAAAATAAGCAATTCATTTGTTGATAGAATGATACCAGTAATTACTTACCGCATGCTTATTCCTGTAGCGATGTATAACCTATCGATACTCCAAAAAGTGTAGTATGCTGAGCTAATCCATAAAGATTGAACTTCACTCCATCTACATTAGCAACTAATAATGTTGGAATTTTTTTTCTTAATGTAGAATAGAAATTAAAGTTAAGCTGGGGAAAAATAGTACCGGATTTGCTCTGACAACATCCATGTATGAGCTGTTCCTTTTCTGTTGGTCCTATAACAGTCAACTAGAAGACTGGAAGAGAAACAAATTATCATAGAAAAAAAGCTATAGCCATGCCAGTGATAGAGCACTAGAATCACTCACAATTGTTACCATGTGTGCATTTGAACTTGCAGTCATCATTGTTCCTGCATACTACAATTATGTTATGTCAATACTTTTCTGCTATGTTGTCTTTCTCAGTGGTGTATTGCTAAATGGAATAGATAATGTCATTTGTAATTTAAAATAAATCATCTATTTCATTTGCTAAATCCAACCTTTAAGTGACTATCCCTTAATATTAAAGGTTTTGGAAAGAATCAAATAGTCTATGTCTTGTGAATCAAGTTTTCTAAATTTACATTGTTTAATAATCTGGGGAAGCCATCTATCAGCTAGTGATTTTTGCTTAGTGATAGTGGGTTAGACTATGAGATTTACAGTGGTGGGTTGTTGAAAACCAATAAGTTACGCATGCATTCATATTTAAGCTTATATTTAGATTGCACTATGTTCCGTCCTTTGCTTATTATTATAAGGATTAGCCTGGTTTCCCTTTTGCTTATTGGATTGGAATGCATATCGTATTATAGGCTCATACTTGTTTCAAAAGGGTGGGATTTATGTTTAAATTCCATTTAAATCCTTGTTCTTTATAGTTGGGAACTGGTTGATTGACCCTTTAAATCAGCCGTCCAATTTAGCATAATATCTTTGAACTACGGTTCATGATTATGTGTTAATTTAAGATTCTGCATTTCCTAAATTCGTTTGGGAATCATCTAATTGGTTTTTATATGTTTGTAGTTTACGCAAAAATCAAGATGCTTCTTTGCAGCTTGATGCAGGCTTGAGGGGGTGGCTGAAAACTATAAATAAACTTGAGGTGGTGACAAAAATCAAGACTTTCCTTGGTTAAATACCAACAGATTTTTGATGTATTTTTGTTTTGGAAATATGTAAACTTGTTTAGCCATCAACTATGTCTAGACTTATTTAGCTCTATCAACTATTGTAAGACAATTTTTATTCTTTTGAAATTAGATATGCTCTTAGTATAAGATTTTAGTGCTATTGAATATATAATTTTGTATTATTTATTGGTTAATTGTCTTTACTGTACACAATTCAATCAGGAAGGTGAACCACTATAAAAAAGGTGTTATATGTTAAACATATTAATAGTGGAAAACAAATCTATAGAAGTAGAAGGTGAACTGCTATAAAAAATCATTTCAAAGGAAAACCACTATAAAAAAAGAATATGATGGCATTAAAAAAGACTTATGAAATATTAAACTGCTATGGAGAAATTTTATACATCGTTGAATACTTGCTGTGAAATACTTAATAATGCTATAACAGATAAAATGAAATTTTTGCAAGACAAATGAAATGGCATGAGTGAAAAGCTATAAAAAACTTTTCATATCGGTGAATATGTGCTATGAAACTTTTGATATAATAGCGTTTTATTTAGAGTTATGAGATATATCATGGCTATTATTGCTTGTTGATATATAGCGTCGTCACTAATGCTATGGAAAGTTATTATAGCGTTTTCCACGTGCTATTAAAAGCTAAATCTGTTGCAGTGTTATAAAATAAGGTCTAAAGCCTTTTACATCAGAATACATCAAAACCTATCTTGCAATAGTAAAGAAGCATAAAACCTTTTCATAAATTATTCCCCAAAATAAAGCGGTGAAGCAGCCAGCAGCCATAGCCAAGAGAAGACCAAGCTATACATGATGACCTTCAAGCATAAGAGGTCCGAACTAAACAACATCATTTCCTCCCTGAAAACCTGGGGGGGGGGGAACGGAAGACAAAGAGGCGAAACAAAACGGGGTTAGTCATAAAGACTGGCAAGTCCTATCTACTTCCAGTATAAAAACAGGTAAAGGTAACATGACATGCATAAACTGAAAGTAAACATAAGGATGACGACAAGATAAATAAGCTAAACCAAGATAACTGGATGAACTACTGTAGCAAGATAAACTAAGGTATCATGATAAACTACGGTGTCAAGATAAATCAAGGGGTCACATCGTCAGGTTTCTATCAAGTATACTATCCCAAGGTATCTATCATGTATATTTGCTCTGCACCTCTCGTACTAGTATCTCAACCCGCGTCATGTGATAACTATGAATGTCCCTTGCCCAATGTCATGTAATGGTCCATGTCAACCTAATATATATCATATGTAGGTTTTCCCAACTCGTATGTTTCTTTCCATGTATAAGTTCAGTCCTTTGCCGTAGGCCATACGGGCTTCCCCATGTAAATCTATACCACCTCAACGTAGTACCATTTTATCCTTGAAGTTGTTTTGGACTTCTACCCTTGATCTGGTTATGTTTTCTTACCATGAACTATCGCGTGTTCACTTAGGATTTATGCCACCTAGGACCACTAGGGATTATGCTACCTAATGAACGTTTCCGTGTCTCGGTTTGGGTTTAAGCCACCTAGGACCGCTAGGGATTATGCCACCCGTCAACCACGCCCTTTGTCCCACGTATATATCGTGAATCGTTTTCCATGTCTAGATGCTCACATCCTAAGTATACATGCAGTTCTATATGAATGCAATATTTTTGAAAAATCAAAACGTTTTTCATCCACATTTTCCTACACTCTTACAGAGTAAGAGCATAGTTCATCCAATTTTCGCATCCAAAATCTTAAAAACCATCATTAAATTCGAAATTTAGAAAAATCTAATTTTCCAATTTTGATTTCTTATGTTACGAAAAGGTGTAAAATGGAAAAAATCAAATCCTCTGTTTTTCTTTTCTAATCGTACTTGGATTTTTATATGAATATTCTATGAAGATTTCCTATTTTCCTATCCATATACAATCACATAAGAAAATTTCTTCTCTTTTTCCACTTATCTTGGAAAAATTTAATATTTATTCATTTTTTTCTTAAGATTTCCATTTTCTTTTCCCTTCTCGTTTTGTTGCTTGATTGATTCTGTTGTTTTCTTTTTAGTTAGGCTAGTTTCTTTCTTAGTTTATTTTACTTAATCAAATTACTTAAGTTTGTTATTTTCAAATAAGCCTTTTCATTTTCAACTCAAATGGCGTCCTGCACAGCTACTACTATGGGCCAAGAATCTTAGGACTTATGTCACGAGTCCACTCAACAGGATCTATACACTTACTTGTCCTTTACTACCTAGTAATCACCACTAGTCCATGCTGTTTATTACTAGCCTGCACTTCTCTTTCAAGCAACAATCCTTTTTCTTTTTCTCAAGCAACAAACCTAGGTTTCTCAATGCTTATGCATTCTACGGGAATTTTCAATTAGTTTAATATTATCTAATCCCTGACTATAAATTGGCAAGAAAATAACTCTCTAGGTATCAACCCCGAAGACCGAAATCAACATTAGATTGATACTCAGAGAATTTCTCATCTCAACCAATTCCCAGTTGGTTCTAATAGCTTTAACTTTATCTCGTTCTTTCTAGGCCTTAATCCTTAACTACTCCATTTTTAAAACATGTTTTGGCCTTCTTTCTTTTTATTACATTCTTCTTTCAAAAAAACTAAAGTGGTAAAACTTTTATTCTTTTCTCAAAAGCTTTCTTTTTCCAAACCATAAAAACATGTTACAAAGTAAAATTGCAATCTTTTTTTTCAAATCGCAAACTGGAGTAGACAAGGATGACTAATGAGTTACACTGTTCCTATTTACAATGTTAACTTTGGTTGCTAAGGCGCAAATATCTACTCTATTATTGCACTCTACCGCTTATTTTGTTTACCCAACAAAATTTCTTTTTAAAACAACAATCAAAATTTATTGTTAACTGAATAGAGATTTCAAAACTTCTTTTCATATATGAAAACAAGCAAGCTATTTATGCTCCATAATATGCATCTTTTCATTAGAAAATTCTTTTAAAACAAGAAATCATTGTATTACCTAATATACCTCACTTTACTTTGAAACCCATCATGCACTAAAAACATCAAAACACTTTTAAGATCAAAATTTGAAAAAATACCACAAACTCCCTTACAAATTCAAGTTCTTAAAAGCTTATCATCGGGTTAGACTCAAAGCGGGTCTTCAACTCGACCAAAGCACAAGCGTTATGAACTGTCGTTTAAGGCACCTGAGCCTGAGTCTGATGATCCTGTTCTAGTAGATGCATCTGAGCCAGAGTTAGATTAGACTGTTCTAGGGGAACTAGGTTACTTGCCCAGAGCTCCCAGCGAGCTTTCCTAGGCACTTATGCAAATTCAATTCTCTCGAATATATATATTCCTAACCCATTTTCCACATCTTAACCTTTTCCAATCTATAAGGTTTCACTTCCGAACCCACTACTCTGAAATAACATTCTAGTTTTAATTTTGTGGGATACTTTCTTTCTCAAATACCAATTCATATTGTACACTTTCCAACCAAACCACCTAAGGGTCTCAAAAATTTCTATGTTTATTACTTTAGTGTACAAACTAAATATCCCAACGCTTTCCCTCCCTAGTGGGCAACTTTATGGATTTAGGTTTATATATATAATATATTTACATTTTAGAAAATACAAATACGTTCACTCAGTTTCTCACTAAGATCACTAAACCGAAGCTCTGATACCAGATGTAACAACTCAGATTCCGATAGACCGAATTTTTTTTCAAAATTCAATCCATCGAGACCCAATTTGGTTGCTCTGGTATCATGCAGAAAAGAAAAAGGAAAGAGATATATCAGAGTACGTAAAAACACCTCATAGCGGAAGGGATAAAATATAATATATTTTAAAACATAGCTTTACCTTAATCACAATACTGCTAAATCAGTATTCCTAAAGCTATACGTCTCTGTCTAACCTGCGAATGTTATGAGGAGGGGGTCAAAACATAAGTTCTGTGTGAATGAATTTAAACTACACTTCTTGAATAATCATACATATACCATTCAATCACACTTTCTTATTTATTAGGCTATATGTGTTATTAGCACTCAAAGCTTACGCACACGTCACACCTATCTACCCCCTAGTAGATTAACCTAATATAGTGTATATGTAGCTACCGCCGAACTGAGGAACACCCCGTGATACGCCACTCGCACGGTTTCCTTCGTATCACCACAATAATAAGCGCAGTCCCACATCCTATGCCGTACAACGCTACATCCGCATAGAACCACTATCGCTGTGCTACGTAAGAGTACTGACTGCTATCCTCGAACTATTCGATCGAGTTTGTTCCCAGCACCGAATATTGCACTCTATTCTACGATACACCACCCAGAGCAGACATGGTTGTACCTAGACTTTCCCATGTACGTATCTTCAATCGTACTCGATGTCTCTACTGCACATAACCTCTACTTGTGCACCCAAGTTCCATGGCAGGGATACACCAGAAAACACGGAACTCAGTGGGGAGCTTTTCTATATCTATATAGGCCCGCCTCTAAGAGTGTCCAATGTACATATATCCCTCGTGTCTAGTTTTTCTATGGTGGCTATGGCCCCACCTCAGCGCCTCCCTCAACTAGTAAAGACCACACGAGCTATGCGACCACCCCTAGCAATAAAACAATCTAAACATCCATGTGGGGTCTCCCCGCACCCGTCCTTTGATAGCAAAGGTTAACGATCTCTATGGTTTAGCTCTTGTCTTTTCGCATTCCTTAGGCTGCTGGTGACAGGCATCCAACGATCTTGCTATCATTTGGTCTGGACCCTCCACCTCCGCCTGAGGCAATCGCCGAACCACCCTTAATTTCACCGCGTATAGCATTCCGACTGTCCCCTATATGTGCAGTCAAGGCCCACCCGCCAGGTAGTTTCGCGCAGATCCAACCCCTGTAATCCTAGCCCGAAGCTAAACCACTACAGAGGACTACCAGGAGCACCTTTAGTGTCTCAGGAAGCTGCGTGCTTCCCCTTCCAGTTCGTTAGAGCTTCCAAAATAGCGGACGTGAGCTCTCCTCATGCTTTATGACACCATCATGATTTACCGCGTTGGGTTATTCATCCTACAACGTACGGAATGCTCTAAGCGCCTTAGTTTTATATGTCATTAGACCCTAAGTCTAACCATTTATTTCATGTTTGGGCCATCTGGTCAACTTTCTCATTTAACTTGGTTATTCACATTAGCTTCCTTTTTTTTGTATTCACCAAGTTACCCTTGCTTATTAATTTAATTTATACTTAACCCACTTAAGTCCATTAACACGCCCACAACATGTTATTTTCCAATTTCATAAATTATTCCCTTTTTGGGTTACAACAACATGTTATACTTATTTCATAGTAAGTATGCCTTATCCCACATACATACTGATTTGGAGAATAACCCTCTAAACACCAACCCCGAAGACCGAAATCAACATCAGACTGGCACCCAGAGAATTGCTCAACACAACCAACATATATGATTCTAATTTACTTCTTTTCCACTCATACAACTTATATCATTTTTAATTTCACATTTCTCCTTTCCAAACCACTTAATTTAAGTATATCTTTACATATTAGTTATCTAATCTTCCTTATCCTTTCCTATAACATATCTTGTCCCATAAGTTATAATTTCCACCTATTATCCTTTCTTGCATTATTCAAGTTTATTCATAATAGGTTATTTATCATTTACCATTTCTTGTCATTAATTTTAGATTAACTTATTTCATAATATAAGTCGTCCCACCCTTCAAGTCATGTATTACATCTTAATTCATAACCTTCCCTTGTCCCTATGATAAGTTTGCCTGTTATTTAATTTTACATCACCGCAACTCCGGTTTATAATAGGTAATTATCATTCCCCAATTACTGTGTCATAAATTTTAGATTTGACTTAACCCTTCCATTTACTTAACCCGTTACTTAAACATTACCCAATTCAATTAATTTATGATACCGTTACGGGTCCATTTGGTTAAGCATATCTGAATTCTGTTTCACATGTCACACGTGTCCCACTTAACCCCCTTTTTATTACAGTTTCCATGTCTTATACATGTTTACTGCCGTTAAGTCTACCTTGGTTATGTCTTACATCACATGTCTCACAACGGTTAAGTCCACATTAGTTATTCTTTACATGTCATTTATATTGCTCTCTTAACCCACTAACCACACCCATGTCACCCTCATGTCTTATTGTGGTTAGTATTTCTTAATTTATTAATTATGCCACAACGATGTATGCCCTCTCACAGTAAACGTCCGTTTGTGGCTGATGGATATGTCGGGCGGTTCTAGGCAGACTTATACCACAACGCGCCTAACCTTGTGTCATAAGCCATTACACCTCTAGTTCTTGCCGTTGACCTCTCACATTAGACGTCCGCTTGTGGTTGCTGGATTTGCCGGGCGGTTCCGGGCAGTCTTACACCAAAAACGCGTCTAACCTCGTGTCACAGGCGTTCATTAACAATCGTCTTTCGCCCAAACGACAGATTCATGTCATGTGTTCCAAATTCAATTTAATTACATTTCATTTTTATGCCTATTCCAATTTTCCATTCACTACACCAATTACATAATTGTTAACCAATTTTCATATTACCCAAATTATCCAATTATTGCCAATTTCACTAATTCCATGTTATTCAGACCCAAACATGCCAATTTCCAATATCCAATTATACCAATTTCATATAATCAATATTTTCCCAATATATATACCTAACATTCCCACGTTCGTACATATAATCTAATTCACCCTCTAGGCTTACTTTTCAAGTCACGAATAAATTTCACCAATCCATGTTATCCAACTACATGTTCTTAATATTGAATTATACTAATTCTATATCCAATGACAATTATGTCAAACTTACATAAATTCAACATTATAGATTATATTCCCTGATTGCATAAAATAAAATATGCCTAATATATGCAATAACAATTTTTATGCCACAAACCCCAAAATTACAGATTATATTCCAATATCCCCATACTCCAATCGTGCGTATTGTATAATAAGATTTCGTCTAGGTTCGAGATAACCTAGATCCAAAAATAAAAAAGGGGAAAGGATAAAAAGGAGAGAACTCAAACGTAGGCATAAATAACATAACAGATCTTATTAAATTAACATCATATTTATTATGGGGAATGGTAAACGATAGAAGCAATATTATACAACAAATATAGTTCAAATCCAGTCATCTTGACTGGATTAGAGAAATAAGCGATTTGTTGTTGATGTAGAACGCTGATTTAATCTTCTTATTTGATTATTAGTGAAGAGCTTGAATCGTTGATGAAGAATTTTGCTTCTTGATTGGATTAGACTCCAAAGTTGTTGAAGAACTTGCAATTTAGTTTAAGGTTTTGGGGTGGCAGCCATGTTTGGTTGATGTTTGGCGGCATGGAGGCTTCAAAAGGAATTGTTTATAAATTAGGTTAGATCTAGGCACATTTTATAGGTGTAGAGAGTGTTTTAGGGCCCTGGTTTTGACCTAGAAGCCATCCGGTCCGTACAGCACGTCAAACCACGTCACGGGAACAAAAACTGCCCAGACCTGGGGTAGGTCGACCCCCAGGTTGACCTCCTAGGGGGTAGGTCGACCCCCTGGTCGACCTCACCCCCAGGTCGACCTGCACTGTTCTAGGCGGGAAATTTCCTGCCCAGCTGCCTGAGTCGAATTTCGAACTGTTTTGAATCTTCCGAAGGCCATAACTCTTTCATACGAAGTCCGATTTTCGTAAACTTGGACTCTATTTCATGTAATATTCCGAGACGAACGCAATGGTGATGTCCATTTTACTTAATTCCTGATATTTAAATTAAGTATCCTTATTTTATTATCTTCTCCATTACGTACACTGCCATTGAATTAATCATTCCTTCTCTTTCATGCTAAGTAATTTTCATTGTACATCACCATTATTAACTTATCTATGCATATATATAAATTTTTAATTATATTAAAAATGTGGGATGTTACAGTTTTTCCAACCTAAGAATTTTGTGACTTTGACAACAATTAAGAAAGAAATCAACAAGACTTTGCATAAATTCCTTGAAAGGCTCATTGCGGTGGTGACCTACTTCGATAGACCAGATCCGTCCATGGCTCTAAAGGTTGTCGTTCCCGACACTCTTGACAAAACTGATTTTAAAATATCACTACGACAGGACCAACCGAGGGACCTCGCCGAATTATACTTCGAGGAAGAAAATTTTCTAAGGGAGGAGGACTCTTGAGATGAAAAATTAATTTATCAAATAAACTAAGCAGCAGACGGGGGACCAACTGTCCCCTAAATAGGAAAGGGTAAACCTTGGGATGATCGGAATAAATGGTCTCGCATCGAGACAAAGTTTCCGTCATACACTAAGCTCACCATAGCCTAGGAAGGATCTGTCTCGATGTTCACGACACTTCTCCCTTCCAAAAGCCTCCTAAGAGGAACCCCACTAAAAGGAAAATTAATTCTTGCAGGTACTGTGTGTTCTACGAATTTTCAGGTCATGACACTGACCATTGCTGGAAGCTTCACGATTAAGTCAAAGAACGCATCTGGAGGGGCGAGCTTCCATAGTACATCGAGACTCCAGCAAGGGCAGCAACGCAAGATCAGCCACCTTTGAGCCTACGCTACCTTCGAGCCTAGACCCATCGCTGGAATATGCGAACGAACGAAGTAGGGAATGATCGAGAAGGGTAAATTGGGGAATAACATGTAATTATGAATTATGACTGGGATTTAGGGCATAACCTATACAATGATCTAAAGGCTAAGATTTCAGGCATATCTAATACTTTAAATGATGAATTGGGAGTTGGAGACATGTGAATCTGTAGGCTTAATAATTAGATTAAGAGAAACATGTAATGAAACGGTAATACTTCACCTATTTAAATCTGTGGGGGTTATATGAATCTGACAAATTGTCTATAGGTTAAGTAACCCATTTGAATCGGTGGGGGTTAAGTAAATATTTTAAATCCGTGGAGGGTTATACGAACCTGATAAACATAACCTGTTTTATATGTTGGGGTTATGCGGGCTTGTTAATATGTTAGGCATAACTTGTGAAAATCCTAGTAGTTGGGGATATAAGCCTAGGAGGTGGCTTGTACCATCTGTGGTGCGTGACCCGTATTAGTTAGTAATCCATTCTGGTATCAAAAGGGGACCCCAAACTAGGTAGGGGTCAGGACACGCTTACTGAGCTGATTATAAGAGGTTCACATGGGTGGAGGTGTCCTGATAGCGCGTTTCACAGGTGTCATGTGCGTGCATGGGTCCGAGTTGCTTGAGAAAATAAGCCGCTATAACACTAGTAAGTAGATCTGTGTCCTTCTGGGAGTTGCCACTTTACGGAGTGATACACCTTACTGTGGGGCCAACATGGTATTTACGGGATTGGGAGCCGATCGATTGTGGGTATTAATTAGGGTATTTCTAGTCCCACCTATTTAGGTGCCCGTATATTCTGGTTGGGTAACAACCGTTAATTCTGTGAGGGTACCTGTTATTACTGTTTGGGGGAAAAACACATTACTAGAAGCACACCTAAGTTTAACATATGTTTCTATTGGGATCTTATCAGTTATACTAGTTTTGATGCAAAGAAAAGTATTTGAGAAGCGTAATATGCTCAGTTCATCCACCTTATCCAGTTCAGTCTGTTGTACCTACTTTATGATACCGTTATCTCTCATCCAGTTTATATGTTTGTAATGATGCTTTTACTTATTTATTGCTAAAAGTAACAAGAATCGACAGACCTTATGTCTAACCTGTTTTGTTTCCTTTTTTCTCTCTTCCTCCCCTCTCTCCCTCTCCCCAGATTCTCAGGGTGGGAACGCTCAGGCTTGATTAGGAATCTCTCTTTTTTGTTTCATGGAGCTGCTTAGATGTACCACTATGACTATTTGTCTACTTTGTTATGGCTCTTTTTTTTGGGACTATGATTCTGTATTACTATACTCAGATGGCTTTAGTACAAGGCAGATACTTTTATTTGATGTAGTTGGTTTTCAGTATTTCAGACTAATGTTGTAATTAGATTTTGGACCATGATGTTTTCTGTTGGAAAATAAAGTTTTACATTTCTGCTGCTATTTTTTTATATCTGTCTTATGAGATTCTGTTTCTATTTACATATAACGCTTCATGGAACTTAATGCATTCTTTTAAAGAGTGACATTAACATATGTGGGGTGTCACAACATTCAACTGGGTTTTCCATTACTTATACATCTAAATTTGTGATAATATTAGTTGCCAAGGTCATATTCTGATACAAGGGAAAAATTCTGCTGCACTACGAGTGGTAAGCCTGCTACTGATTTTGGGAATCATGTATAATGATAATAGGGGGGAAATTGGGGGAGATTGGTTTTCATAATCAAACAAAGATGATCATGCATAAATTACTTATGTCTAGCTGCCTTGGCATAATGAAAATAAATAGTAGGCGTACAACTCATGGCTTTTATCTCAGTCTCTCTAAGTAACAAGTAACAAAGGCTACCCTAGCATATAAACTATAACATGTCATATATCCATATTTAACTAATTTGCAATCAACTTGTTTGTAATAAAACCTACCAATGGTAGCCCAAAAATATCATATTTATAACTCTCATCATGAGTAAGGGTATGTCAAATGATCTCAGTATATTATCTAGGGTGTCAAAGTATTACACTCGATAATACTAACATGGACAGTGGTAACCAAAACATATATCAATCAATCTTTTGTCCCTATATGGCTTAAAAACATGTCATCCCTAGTTGGCCTAATGGAAATACCACACTTATGACCTTGCTAACGATATGCTTGTTCTATGCCTCTAGCATCATATCATTAGATCGTCCTCCCATGATACTAATGACATAATTAATCCTACCGCTGGGAGCCACTCATAGTAAGCCCACATCTAGTAAAAGCATCCATAAGGTAATTGTAATAGTCTTATTTATTATTAAGAATCGTTACTGTTTTCACCAAAAATGGTTCAAACACCAAAGGTACGTGTACTGTTCTTCACCAATATGGTTAGAAATTAAAAGGAGCGAAGATCGCAAAATAAACAGGAAAAAGTACGTAAAAAACTAGGGTTTTTATAGCGGTTCGATCTAGGAAAGATATATGTCCAATTTTGAATGTTTTTCATTATCATGGAGAAAATTACATAGAGCATCGTCTCATACATTTCATTTATTACACTTGTTCACTCTTTACAAAGATTCTTCACTTTTTACCCTCTTTTCGCTTTAGATCTCACTTGAATTCGAGAAGGAACAGATTAGATCTTGTGATTAGATAATTTTCCTTGATTCCATCTTGAAAATGATGTTAGATCCGAGCTTTAAAGAGGAGCAATGGTGGTTGGAGATCACTTGGATTTAATTTGAGTGAGAATTAATGATGCTTGGAGATGATGAGATCCACTTGATGTTGGAGGAAGAAGGAGAGAGCTGAGGAAGCCACTAATGGAGCTTGAGAAGCTTTAGAATGGTAGAAAACCGAAATGACAGCCCTTCGGGGTGGCTTAGATCGGTCCCTTGAAGTGTGGTGAAATGGGCTATTTATAACAGAAGTTTGGACCAGGTGGCAGTTCTGTAATTATGGTGTTTGTGGTTTGGGTCGAGCATACACGTATTTACGAAACTACCAATGGACAACTAGAGCCAACTATGTACAGCTGTCTCGCCCGACCCAAATATTTCGATTCTGCCACTGGACCCTTCGTTGATCGAACCAAAATTAATGTAGGACCGAACAGAAATAACGCAGGTAACCGACCCACTTTTCTCTTTTGATGTCGACCCAAATTTGCTTTGTTGTGCCTCTATTTCATTTGAAGACCGATCCTAATATATTCAAGTAATTGCTACCATGTATATTTTAGAGGACCGACCTACTTTGTTTTTCGTTTTCCACGTGTACTATTTGTACACAATAATTGGAGCAAACCCCATTTCCTGCACGTGAAATCCATCCATATTTCATAGTGATATTAGGTGCCAAGCCATATGAACAGGTTCAAACACGCAGATACCAATCTATTTGTTCACGCAGTTATATTATAAAGTACCGACCCTCAAATTACAACATGTTCCATCACGAAGTAGTCTCAGATGATTATACTAGATTGTCGAATCATGCTCATGAAAACTTGTCCATAGTACATGTAACATGTTAAACCGTGCAGTCCTTGATAATGCAAACATTCCCTATCTTAGTTCATTGTCCAAACTTCTTTTACAAACTATTCATGCATAATCCCTTAGTATAATGGTGCTCGACTGAACATTAAATGAGATTGTTCGACCCAGACTCTTTGGTGACATTACTCGAGCCTCTTGCATGGCTTTGCTCAACCAATGTATTATGTGCGAGCCAACTTGTTACTTTACATTATATTTGTGCCTTATTCTGATGTTGGACGTCCCTGACATCATGTATATTCTCTGTATAACCAACAATACTTCATGCCAACATATTTGTTGTATGTCGCGTGTGTGACGTTGTAGTGTACTAACATATGAAAATAGGGACCGTTTCTACATTTCATATGCCAAGGTACCGACCCTTAATGGTGTTACTGACCGACCTCACTTGGAGATGCTCGACCGCTTGAATGTGTTGACACGTCCAGTTGTGCACTGAGCGATGGTCTATGGAACTAATATTTGTCCATGCATTACACGTGTCTTCAGAACTTCATTGTCGATTCTCATGTAAACTATCGTGTACTTTGTTATGGTCAATACATTACATGTCTAGCATATCAACTTTGTTTGTACGAGACGTATAACCCACATTGCAATGCACATGATCCTCATTTCTTCTTATATAAACACGAACTGACGTGTCCATTTTATAGTATAAGAATAGTTTTTTTGTGCTTTATGTCCATTCCGTTGTTGTCGAGCAGTCCAAAATGTGTGTTCGACTCGCAGTGCTCGATCGTGGCATGTTGCTCGAGCCGTGGTGTTTAAGTCACGGTGTTCATGTTTGCACTGTTCGACCCATGGTGTTCGACCCAAGGTGTTCGAGCAGGCATGTCTGACCTGTGGTGCTTGAGTCATAATTCTCGTGCCACGGTGTTCGACCGTCCTTTGCTCGAATAGGTCAGTGCTCGTGCTCTTTGCGATGTGTCTTGACCATTGTTTTTTGAATCGCGTTTCACAATGAGGTTAACATTTGCCCCTCGAAGCTTGTATTTTTGCTTCCGATAAATGCAGTCTTCGAAATGAACGTTGTTAATACAATTTGTATTGAGATTCAGATGTACTTTTTTTTCTATGACAAGTCATGCTTTGAATTTATATAATTCACGCTACCTGTTCTGCAATTAAAACAAGCACTTGCACGATTTTGGACTTATACTTCACCATTGACCGTCCGTGTCGATAGTGGATTAGCTAATCAAAAATGAATTATAGCGGATTCTATTTTGAATTGAATAAAGTGTTTGGACAGAACTTACATTGCTCAATGGTTTATAACCCATTGAATATTGTTTGCACAAACACGATATTCTAATTTGAATTCGCATTAACGTTCAAAATTAACTAATCGATACAAGCCGATTGTGGATTCCGAGCGTCATCGCTTTAACGAGTTATATAATAATTTACAACATTTCTCATTTAGGAAATGCGTATCTGTGATTTATTTTTTCCTCCTCTTTGAGACGCTCTGATATTCATGCCCCTTGTTTAGGAAGTCATTATCAGTCTTCTCTGTGGGAAGTACTCTAGATTTCATGCCTTGCTTGGGCTAAAATTTAAGGCTTGTCGTGTCTGAGATTTTCTGACATTACGCAAGTTAATTAGTTAAAATCAGGACTTCGTCTACAAATTAGCTTGGTGAATACAGGCATTGGAGACTTTCATCACTCAATTATACTGATTAATCCAAGCGTCGGTAGATTCAAAAGTAATGCCCTGAGAGAGGACATTGGTTAGAACCCAATGTTTGTCATAATCGGATTAGGTACTTCCTGATACTGACGATCAATTGGTTTCCCCCAGAGAGGTCTTTAGTTTTAACCCAATGTTTGTCATAATCGGATAAGGTACTTCCTGATACTGACAATCAATTGGGTGCCTCCAAAGAGGTCTTAGGTTAGAACCCCGATGTTTCTAATAATCGGATCAGGTAATCCTGATACTGATGATTAATTGGGTGCCCCCGGAGAGGTCTTCGGTTTGTACTGGTCCTTCCATCTCGTTTGCCGGTCCTTCCGGCCTCATGTCAGTACTTTCGATCACCAGGTTTGTCGATCCTTCGGACTTAGTGCTCGTCCTTCCAGCGTGTTTATCAGTCCTTCCGGCCTGATGTTGGTAGTTCTAACATCAGTTTTTTCGATCCTTCCGACACGATGCTGGTTGTTCTGGCTCAAGGTTGGCATTAATTCCTTTATCGATGCTCGACTTAGCGGGCTTTCTCAGATTCGGAACTGAAGCTTTGAAACTCTCACCAAGGGGGGTGCCCTTTCAATGAAAGTTACGACATTTTTGTTTGTTTGTCGTGGCACTTGTTCGTTATTTGAATCCATGCGACTCCTCCCATTCACTTCCAAAGGCGATGTTTTTCTATTTTGCATTGTTCATGTTGATATTTATAGCCTTTGGCACTTGAATTAGTGTTGTTGGGGTCGCAATGTTTCGTCAGATTTTGAAGGAACAAGCGCTCGACAGATGACCTGCAATATGAAATCAACATTTAATCAAGTTTTAATTTAACATAAAACTTTGCAAGCTAGAAATTCATTCAGACAGATATGCTCTTAGTCTTAGAGCTTATGTTCATTGCATCACTTGCAGATTATTAAAGACTGTTTACAAGAAGTTTCGAATATAACAAAAAGTAAAACATGAAGTAAAACATGAACTAAAGCAGGAAATAGAGCACGAAGTAAAGCGGTGGCAATGTTGATCGCTTATTCTGAGCCATTGAAATTGAAGCACTATCAGTGGTTATCAGTTGATGATTAGCCTTGGATTGATTTGAGCAAGAGCTTCTTGCTTGTTGCCCCCCGACTTTGGGGAATTTGAACAATGTTTGAGGATTGCGGATTTTTCATATATTGTTGCACATGATTCTTCCTGATCAGTTCTTCGGTTAGTGATCTCAGATACCCACATTCGTTGGTATTATGGTCTAGCTGATTACGGAACCGGTAAAACTTTCTAGAGTTCACTTGATTGTCACTTACTTTCTGAGGTTTTGGTATTGGATAATCTTTGAGTGTCTTTAGTCACAGCAAAGATGTGTTCTAGAGTGTGATTTAAAGGTGTTAACTCTGACAGATTGAGAAAGCGAGGCTTTTTGCCATTTCGATTATCTTTCCTGTCGCTTCCTCTTTTCTGAGCTTCGGGGTTTTTCTGGTTATATTGGGTAGCAGCATTTTTGGGAGCATCAAGAGGTTAGTTAGCATCAATAATCTGAAGAGGTACAGAATTATTTTCCAATCTCATGTATTCCTCGGCCTTTTTATAGAATTTCTCAAGCGTGTTTGGCTCCTTTATTTTAATCCATTTACCAAATTTGCTCTTTATGTCTATGGCGCCAATTAGAGACATTACGATCATGTGGAGCTCGGGATTCCCTACTTCAGATATAGCAGCATTGAATCTTTTGAGGAGTGCTTTGATAGATTCTCCTGGATTCTGCTTCGTTGATGCAAGAGAAATAATGTCCTCAGCCTTTGTAGCTTGTCACCTGAACTGCTCTTTGAATTTCAGAATTAAATCATCAAATTGGTCGATAGATTTGGGTGGCAGCCTTGTGAACCATAATGATGTGACACCTTCTAGATAGAGAGGGAAGCATAGGCATTTGATTTCATTGTTGCCATGGCTGCATTCACATACCATTCATATCTATATAGGAAGTGATTTGGATCTAATGTTCCGTTATACGAAGGCAAAGTAGGATGAGTGAACTTCTTAGGGAACTCTGCTTTGCGGATCCTCTTTGCGAATGGATTTTTGCTGGAGGAGAAGATCCATTTTCTTTCGCTCTCCTTACGAGGCATGTTATCTTTCACGATTTGCTTTACCATATTCGCTATATTTTTTTGAGTTGTGTCGTTCTGGAGAGCGTACTTCGATCTCTTTTCTGGATGCTCGTCATGGCGAGCGATCGCGTTTTGAAGATCTAGGTCTTTTACTTCCACTATAGGAAGGTCCTCCCTTGACCGGACTTGCAACTCGTCGGTTATTTCGATCGGAATGGTTTTTAGCTTTCAACCTTGAGTCTTCGATATTAGCATTGCTTTTATCAACAAATCCTTCTATAATTGCCATTATGATGATGATCGGAGGCTGATGAATTTGCATTCTCTTCAAGTTTGACATGGATCTTTGGAGGAGGAGCGAAATTCGGTTGAGCGTTTAGAAGAGAACTCATTTTATCCATTAAAGCTTGATTAGCATCCACCAAAGTTCTATTAGCTTCCATTAAAGCTTTATTGGAGGCTTCCATGCATTGACTCAAGTTAGCGACGACAGCATCTAATTCAGCTTTACTCACTCAAGCTCCAGCTATTGAACTTTCTCCAAATTCAAAGCGGTTGGTGAGTGGAGTAGTTTCATTGTTAACAACATTGTCGTTTTCTACAGTGGCTTTGTTAGCAGTCTTCTTAGATTTAGCCATAATCTCGGACAAGGCTTTGAATTTTGATGAAGATTCGTCGATTGGTCTTGATCTTAGACTTGCGAGATCTATGGTAGAAGCAGGATTAGAACTTCAATGGTAGCCTCTTAAGATTTAGATAAGTGCGAGCGTAGCCCCACCGTGGGCACCAAATGTTTTCACCAAAATGGTTCAAACACGAAAGGTACGTGAATCATACTTCACTAACATGGGTAGAAATTCAAAGGAGCCACAATCACAAAATAAACGGGAAAAAGTAAGTAAAAACACAAGGGTTTTTATAGTGGTTCGATATTAGATAGATCTACATCCACTTTTGAAGTATTTTTCATTATCATGGAGAAAATTACATAGAGCATCATCTCATACATTTCACTTATTACACTTGTGCACTCTTTACAACGATTCCTTACCCTTTACTCTCTTTCCGCTTTAGATCTCACTTGAATTTGAGAAGGAACAGACTAGATCTTGTGATTAGATAATTTTCCTTGATTCCATCATGAAAATGGTGTTAGATCTGAGCTTTAAAGAGGAGCAATGGCGGTTGGAGATCGCTTGGATTGAATTGGAATGAGAATTAATGATGTTTGAGAAGATGAGATCCACTTGATGTTGGAGGAAGAACGAGTTAGCTTAGGAAGCCATTAATGGAGCTTGAGAAGCTTTAGAATGGCAGAAAACCGAAATGACAACCTTTCGGGGTGGCTTAGATCGGTCCCTTGAAGTGTGATGAAATGGACTATTTATAGGAGAAGTTTGGACCAGGTGGCCATTCTGTAATTATGGTGTTCATGTTTTGGGTTGAGCGTACACATATTTACAAAACTACCAACGGACAGTTGGAGCCAACTGTGTATAACTGTCTCGCCCGACCCAAATATTACAATCCTGCCACTGGACCCTTCATTACCCCACCCAAAATATAATGTTAGGACCGACCTGGAATAACGCAGGGAACCGATCCACTTTTCTCTGTTCATACCGACCCAAATTTGCTTTGCTGTACCTCCGCTTCATTTGATGACCGACCCTAATATATTCAAGTAGCTGCTGCCATGTATATTTTAGAGGACCGACCCACTTTGTTTTTCGTTTGCCACTTTTGTTTGTACACAATAATTGGAGCAAACCCCATTTCCTGTACGTGAAATCCATCCATTTTTCATAGCGATATTAGGTGCCAAGCCATATGAACGTGTTCAAACATGCGGATACCAATCCATTTGTTCATGCAGTTATATTATTAAGTACTGACCCTCAAATTACAACATGTTATGCCACGTGTACTTCACTTTATACCATCATGAAGTAGCCTCACATGGTTATACTAGATTGTAGAACCATGCTCATGAAACTTGTCCATCATACATGTAACATGTTAAACCGTGCAGTCCTTGGTAATGCAAGCATTCTGTATCTTAGTTCATTGTCCAATTAACTTCTTTTACAAACCTGCTCATGCATGATCCCCTTAGTATAATGGTGCTCGACCCAACATTAAATGAGATTGTTCGACCCAGACTCTTTGGTGACGTTGCTCGAGCCTCTTGCATGGCTTTGCTCGACCCATGTATTAGTGCGAGTCAACTTGTTACTTTATATTATATTTGTGCCTTATTCTGATGTTGGATGGCCCTAACATCACATGTATTCTTTGTATATCCAACATTACTTCATGCAAACAAACTTGTTGTATGCCGCGTGTGTGACGTTGTAGTGTACCAACATATGAAAATAGGGACAATTTCTACATTTCATATGCCGTGGTATCGGCCCTTAATGGTGTTACTAACCGACCTCATTTGGAGATGCTCGACCGCTTGAAGGGGCTGACGTGTCCAGTTGTGCACTGGGCGATGGTCTATGAAACTCATATTTTTTCATGCATTACATGTGTCTTCAGTACTTCATTGTCGGTTCTCATGTAGACTGCCATGTACTATGTTATGGTCAATACATTGCATGTCTGACATATCAGCTTTGTTTGTACGAGATGTATAACCAATATTGCAATGCACATGATCCGCATTTCTTCATATATAAACATGAACTGACATGTCCATATTATAGTATAAGAACAGTTCTTCCGTGCTTTATGTCCATTCTATTGTTGTCGAGCAGTCCAAAATGCGTGTTCGACTCATAGTGCTCGACCGTGGCATGTTGGTCGAGCCGTGGTATTTAAGTCATAGTGTTCATGTTTGCACTGTTTGACCCATGGTGTTCGACCCAGGGTTCTTGAGTTGGCATGTTCGACCTGTGGTGCTTGAGTCGTAATGCTCGTGCCACGGTGTTTGACAGTCTTGCGCTCTAATAGGCCAGTGTTTATGCGCTTTGCGATGTGTTTAAACCATTGTTTTCTGAAACGTGTTTCACAACGGGGTTAACAATTAACATTTGTTTAATCTAAAAGTGTAATAAAGGACAATTTTGAGCAGATTTATATTTTTGGAAATTTTGATGTTTCCATTAAATACATAGTGTTTTAGAAATGAATGTGTCAGAGTTAGGAAACATTGGTCGATATGTGTACGTATTTTTTATCCTAGTAATGTTTTATGACCAAAATTCATGAATATCACTATAAATATGAGTTATTCCTAACCCTATCCACTGTCGGATAATATCTGTTAAATTGATTAGTTTAGCAAAGTTAACAAAAATATTATAAGGTAAATTTTATTCACATCCACATTATTATTCTGTTCATCCACCCAACTTATATGTTTAATATGAATTTAATATTTGATTAAAAATTAGTTAGCTAATCCACATTCGTTAATTTTTTAGTCATGCTGCTTATGCGAATTTTCTCTCTTCACTCAAGCGCTTTACTATAAAATTAAGCTCGGTTATAGTTTTAATGACTACTGAAGTTATTTGATGATGAAGTCAGTCAACCTCTATTATTCTGAACGGCCGAAAGCATACAACATTTTTAGGAAAAGTGAATGAGTAGACGTTGTTTATATGTCTTTTTTATCATGGTTGGTTGCATTCCTTGCAATATATGTTAACACATACATTCCATACTTCAAAACGGTACAGAAAAAAGGATATATTCTCAACTTTTTTGAAAATAAAAAAAAGAAGCTACATTTTATCATCGCTTTATCTTAGCATGAAGATTGCCTTTGACCTTGATGTTGATCAGAACGATACTGCATCAAATTATGGAGGAGCTTTACTGACTAACCCTTTTAAATCTGTTAGTTAATCGTTCTTTTTATTGTGTTCTATAATTAAATTTGGTTTACTATTATAGTAGTTGAAAAAACTGAAAGTGAACATTTTTTTTTCTTTTTTTTTATACACCGCTAATCTGTTAATGGATGTGAAGAGTAATGGTGGAATATTAATTGCACAGGCCAACAGTATGTAAAAAGTAAAGAAGTCTAAGACTAGAAAATATAGATATTGAACAAAAAAGTTATGTAGTTTTTGTTATAAATGTGATCGGAATTCCTACAAGATAAGGAGATAATTTTTTGCATGATTCAGTAATCCAAGTTTATACCTACGTGGTTGTAAAATAAATGAAAATGTAAAACTAAGAATTGCAGAATATAACATGATTCTGATCATGTAGAAGATATTCATATAGTGAAATCTTTCAATTTATCCACTGGTGGATTAACTTACAAAATAGTCATGGATTAACTTATTAAAGTAAAATGGCGGACTAACTTTCTAAAATCGTTTATCAGAATACAAATTACCATGTTATAACTATATAAGATAAGACCAATACAGTTTCTACCTCAGCACATTTAGCATCTTGCATGCTCGGTCTCTACTCCCCCGTGGCCCCTACAGTTTTTACCCGGCAGTTTGATGAATCATAGTCTGGTGAATCATTGCACCATTCAGCCTGCAGTTTTAATTATTTTTCAGAGTTATGCATATTCCTCATGTATATATTATACAGTTGATTTATCTTCCGACATCTTTAGACCCCATCACCTATTGGCAACAATATTCAGATTATACATGCAGTAAAGCATTCACATTAAATTTTAGATTTAAAGAATTACTATTATGCTTGAAAAACAATTAAGAACATGATATTTCAGGTTATTGCGAATTGCCCTTGCCAAAAATTTATTTGCAGGAGTGAATTAGGCTAGCCTTGAATAAAATAAAACTTTAGCTTTTTCCTAAAATTCAAGCTTGTGATCTTACAAAATGTGTTAAGAATAGGTCTTCTAACTTGTAGGTGTTGAGTTTGCCTATATTAGAGCATCTCCAGTAGTGCTGGTAGTTGCAAAAATGGGAGGGATTCACGTTTTAATTCTCTTATTCACGCTACAGCAGTAGCGATTCAAGCGTGGGGAGAGAATTAAAATGGGGATTCTCCCCATTTGTTTTTGCCAGCGGCTATTCTAAATGGGAAAGTGTTTCCTGTTTAGCTTTCACTCGGCAGAATGGAACACAAATTAGGTTTTGAACGGGAATCAAATCACCGTTTAACACTTTAATTTAAAAAGAAAATTACTACTGATTGCTGGAGAAGAAGCAGTTTTCGCCATTTATTTTTTGGATTCCCGCCTCCGATTGATGCTCACTGATGGAGATGCTCATAGTATGTTTAGTACGTGGTGTTTGTCTTGATAGTTGTCCAAGTTTTGTGCGCATTTAGTTCGTGTATTGACTTACAAAGGCTTCTATTTTGCCAATAAAATAACAATCTATCGGCTTCCAGTTCATCTCTTCCATTTCCACTCCTCTTATTTTTAACAATTCGTATCGGAGCCATAATATTCGGAAGAGTTTTTTCTGACTGGAATATTCTCTTTCGGCGGCGGTAGCCACCGTAAAAAGGTTGTCGTCCGCCGGACTCTAAAAATAGTAGAAGTTAATGTTAGTTGGTGTGTGGATTTGGGTAGATGCTACTAAAGTTGGATTGAATTGGTTGTTTGACGGTGGAATGGAGTGATGTTGAAAGGAGTTGGGTCAAAGAATAGAGGAGATTGTGTGAGTCTAGCTTGTATGCCGGTAGTTGCGTCAGGTGATGGAGTTGTTTCACATCAGTTTAGTCAATTGTCATTGGCTGTTGGCCTCTTTGAAAGATGTTGGTTGGTTTTAGGGATGAAGCTATTGTCTTGGAATTGAAGAGGATGGTGAGGTACTAGTTTGAGGTAGTTTTGCAGTTACTGGAATGAACGCATTGCTGTACGATGCAGTGGAAGTGTCCAGGTTAATGCTGATATCAAAAAGGTGTTGTGGAAAGGGAGTTGGAGTTGTGATGTATGGATGATTATTGATATGGAGGTTGGTTTTTGATGAATGTAGGCTATTGGTTTTGTATGGTGTGGTAGGAGTATGGATGATGAGGCAAAAGTTTGCACTAGCAATTGAATTGACGGTTGTTGATGAAAGATTAAACGGCATGTCGCGTGTTTCGGTTAAGTGTTTGTAAATTGTGGCCGGAGTAGATGTTGAGTGAATTGTTGTGTAGAATGATGATTTTTGAACTATAAACTCTGTTGTTTGAGTACTTGTGTTTTTCTCGGGAATGAACTGTGATGTGATCGAGTAACGGTGTAATTGTTGAGGCAGCTTGTAGAGGTCAGAATGATGACAAGGTTGATGCGGGCCGTGGATGATAGTTTGGGAGAAGAATTTGTGCAGTAGGAATGCATGCTGATGGTTGTTTTGTTAACTACACTGGCCAACGTGATATTCAAATGGGAAGGTATGATCGTAGAAGTAGATGCAAAACTGGAAACACAAGCATGGCTGTTCCTTGTTCAAGAAGAAGTCAAATCTTCTCCTCCAGCTTTCTAACTGTTAGACCAAAAAATGGCACTAACACCCAATTGTCTAGGATTTGCGAGGAATAATAATCTAAAACGTAAAAAATCAAGTAGAGACACGAGATTTATAGTGGTTCGGCGTTAACAAGCCTACATCCACTTCATAGTTTCCCATTTCATTCATGGATTACAATTACAAGGAATTAAATCACTCAATCGCTCAAATACAATGAATAATTCTCTCCGAATTCATTGATTTTCATTGGAGAAGAAGGTGGTTATTGGTGGGGGAATTCAGCCATGGCTACCATGAATGAATGAAATGCCAAAAGTCCCTTCAAATGGCCATGTTGTTGTGTATTTATAGCTGTAGAGAAGCTCTGGGCGGTTCCGGTTTGGATGGGCCACGTGGCGTGACCGAAGGAGATCTCAGAAGTAGTGGAGAACGTGGAAATGTGGTTACCAGGTCGTGCTTTGCCAAGTGGAGTCCGATCCGCAATTGTAGGAGTCGGTTATGCCAAGAGAAGAGGTCAAACTCCGTGTGCAGAAGCAGGTCCAGTCGGATCGGATCCGAACCGAACCGGTTGTTCGAGCAGAATGATTGCACACACTTCTGTGCAGAATGCTTCAGGCGGTTCGAGTAGAGGGTACTCCAATCCAATCCGGGGAGGGGGATCCGATCCGATCCGAAAGGAGGGATCCGATCCGATCCGAATGGGGGATCCGATCCGGTGACATTTACATGAATAATTCAAGTTTTGAGCTTTCTATCACTCCACTCAAGTGATCGCCAATCAATGTAAGCTCGTACCCAAGTCCCTGGCTTTTGGGTAGCCTGGTCACAAAGCAGGCTAACACTAACTAAAAGGAGTAGAAGGCATGAAGAACGAGCAGGCCATTTCGGAAGTCTTTCGTCGCTCAAATGCTTAGTTTCATACCCAAAAGGTGCATAGTGTTTGGGAACTCGAATAACACGGTTGAGGCGGCGCATGATACAAGGATGAAGTGTAAAGGAGTGGCAAGCAAGCATCCGGTGTATGAGTTTGGTGCAATGGATCTGGTCGTGAGGAGGATGGATGAGTTGTCAGTTTGAGGAAGAGTTGCTGTCTCTGGATTAAAGGAAGTGGAGATGAACAGAATTTTCGGTGGTGAGGATTAATTGCGTAGGGAGTAAGCATTTGGAAAAAATGCAGTTTGGAAGATGTGATGATGTGAATGATGTTGTATGGATTTATATCTTCAAAACAAGGAGTGACTTCAATGTATTTGGTTTCTGCATATGAATTTGTATGTGGCTGTAGCAGGTATGCTAATTTGAACGTAGTGAAGGAAGTGGATTGGTGAATGTATGCATTGGTGGTTTTGGATGTGCATGGATGTGCTTTGACTATTAGTGGTATGCTATTTTTACTTCCCACCTCGTCCCTCACGTCCTTCTCCACCAATTCCCCCTCTCCCCGACCCACCCCCTGCTGACGTGAATCCATCCTCTGCCAACCCATCCAACGCAAATCAGGGATCTATTTTATTAGCTCCACGAAATTCCACTCCTAGATCTACATCAACCTATGTTCCTCCTCAGGCTACCTATTCTACACTCACTGCTAATCAATCATCATCTTCTGCCTCATATCCATCTTTTACAAAATTGGACTACACCTCTCTTTTTAATTCGCTCCCTCGAAACGCTGACAAATTCCAACCTCATAATTTTGACCTTCCTAGGGATGGTAAATCGAAAAAAATTCCTGAGGAAGTTCGATCATAAGGCATGAAATATTAGAGCGATTTTTTGGTTGGCTTTTTCCTCGACGGCACTTCTTCCTATCATACAGTGGTAAACTTCTTAAATCATTTCTGGAAAATAAATGGAGAAGTCAGTATTAAAACATATGGAATTCAATTTTATTTCAAATTTTCAAATGAACTGGACAGAGAAAGAATTTAAAAATCTGATCCCATTTTTAATAGAGGGCATATGTTTATTATAACTAGATGGGATCAATCTACTGGAAATTCTCAAGCACAGATTAAAAAAGTTCCTATTTGGGTTCATTTTTATCGCATACCCACTATTCTTTGGACATTGTTGGGTATAAACTGGCTTGCTTGTCATGTAGGTAGATTAATTTGTTTTGATAGTAGCACTGAAGGTTGTAGAGATTTAGATGCGTTAAGGCGCTAATTGAAATTTCTTCTGAGTTTGAGCTGCTAGATAAAATAGTTATAGACGAATTAAGTAAAGTTTGCCCACCAGTCTGGCAAACCTATGATTGGAGACCGAATATCTATACCACTTGTAAGGTATTCGGTCATTCAACTAAAAAATGTGAGTTCAATGCAAAGGTAGATGAGGATGTCAACCATACTGACGATTTTAAAAATAATCATCACAAACCTCATGATCTAATTGGACAGTATAATAGGAAAGTCGCCACTAATGCCAATAACAATAACTGGACATCTGTGAATACTAAAGCTAAAAGGTATTGGAAAAGGAAATGTACTACCAATGATAAGCCTAATGTTGTACATGAAGAGCCGAATGTTAATCCTTTTAATGCTTTAGCAACTGAGCAAGATGGAAGTGGTACTTCTGAGGCGGTTAATGATGATGTTAACCCCAACTCTAATGAGCAAACTAATAGTCAAGAGGTTGAACGTAACATAGGAGGAATTGCTGATGCTAACACTAGTTTGGAAGCACAAGTCAACACTACACAGGAGACCGTAGATCATAATATGGAGCAAATTAGTCAATATGTAGAAATGGAGAATATGATAGGCAATCTTTTAGATGAAAAATTTGATAATGGTAACAAATCAGCTAAAGGCGAATCAGGTTGACCCAACTTTGTTGCATCTGGTAGTTCGTTGTGAAATTCTGCTGTCAATACAATCACTTCAAATCCTCTCCCGTTGTCGCAAAACCTTGCACTTCTGCATCTATATCGTCTACCCCCTCAAAATCTTCTCCTTATGTAAACTTGAAACCTCCCTCAAACATTCCGCTTCCACCTCCAAATGTATCAGGTTCAGGTTTGACTTTCCTCAGTATTAACACGACTCTGCCATCCACTGTGACGCCTAAAAGCTCACTTCCTTCATCTAAATCCAAAAACTATAAATTGAAAGGAAAATTCTGGGCAGATGACGATCTAGATGAAGGAAATGACTATGGTCCAGAGGATGCGATGCCTCTCAGTGGTAAACTGAAAACTACAAGAAGGCATACAAGAAATAATCCAATGTATGACCCTTCACTTGCTTAAACTGCTGCTTTGTACTTTAGCTGAGTTTAACTCCTGCATTCAATTGCTTATGACAACACATGGATTATTATTGTTAGCACTAGTTTCATGGTACGTTGAACTGAAGCAGGCAAGTATGCACTGTGGACTGGAAGTAGTTATAAGGTAAAAAGTGTTCTGGTAACGCAAGACTAGAAGATTACTGGTATTATTTAAGTACGCAAAAGGCTTGTAAATCATTAATGTATGGAGAGGGCAAACGAGGAGATATGTGTAGCTCAGATATTATTGATTTGTTATTGTAAATTGTAATAATCTTATTAGTAATAAAAAGCTTTACGTTGCCTTTAAAAAAAAGTGAAGGGGGTGTACCTCATTTGTGTGACCCTGATTTTCCCAGATATACAACTCCTTAGTTTCCTCCAAGAGACTAAAGCATTGCTTATCACTCTTCCGAACTGCCTATATGAAACTGATCAGTCTGAATACTACATATAAAAATATTTTCCGATAATTAAGTACCAAATGCAACACAGCAGCGATGCATCATAGGATAAACATTCTTGCTGAATGGGTAGAGGATATTTAAAATTATTCAAGTATATAATGGCAGGGGCTAATGTACTATAGAGCAAGACGAAAGGCCCCATCTCATTTTCTGCTATTCATTTGTATATTACTGTTTTCAAGCAATTTGCCTTATATAAAACCAACCTTTTGCCCTACCAAAAATTGTTCCCATATCTGATATCATTTGCTGGCTCCGCCACTGCCAAGTTTAAATATTATAATTGTTGTAACGCAAGAAGCAGAGGAACTTCAATGTATTATGCAAAAGCAAGAAATTTACTTCCATTATTCTGGAATAGAGATGGAATTTTGTTGCATTGTATCATATGCTTAGAATAACAAAGACAATAGAAAGGACATATGAGAGTATATATTGCACAAGAAAATAAAACAAGCTTGCCATGGGTAGTTATAGGAGATTTCAATGTATTCTCATACTACCAAAACAGAATATCACAAGGGGGTACATAGCTCACTTGCGGATACAAACCTTCTTAATTTTATTGGGGCTACTAGTCTTTTCGAGCCATAGGGAATGGGTAATTGTTGTACAAGTTGTAGGATCCAAGTTTTTCAACTCCTAGCAAAATGTACAAAGTCTTTCCTAAATGATAACGCTTTGCTAGATTCTCATGTTTTTGTATTAAATTTAGTAACTATTCCATAGGTGAAAATTAATTATGCCAAGACATTCTCATGGCAAATAAAATCAGTTGCCCCCAAAATTCTCTGTCCCTTTATACCCATCCAATCAGCACCCCCTGAATTCCACCTTTTTCCAATTAAACCCTCTTTTTTTCTTGGACTTAATTGCAAAAATATAAAAATGGGGGATTCTTATTAGTTGGGCACATAGCGGCAGAGAATATTGGTTACAGACGATTAGCTCTCTTCTCATGGTGGATGTTCTGATTTACATGGTTGGAACAGCTGAACATTAATTATGTCATGCCATATGTAAATAAATGATAATTTCATTAAAGTTATTTGTGAAATCGATAGATTGTTTTGCTATAAATGAATCTATATAGATGGACAGTAGCAACGTGCAACATGTGATATGTTGACCATGCAAATGAGCTTAAATTAAACCCTCAACCATATTCTCATCTCGCACATCGAAATTTGTACAAGACTTATATAAATTTAAGCTCGGATTCATGAATTAAATCAAACCTTGAATTATCCAACTTGACGAAGTTCCATGTTAAGCTTGAAAAAATTAATACGGTTAAACCCACAAGACCGTGTAGCTAAAAAAATTTCAAAGCATAAATATGATCCCTTGAAGACATATTGGAATTGGAAAAGGTATATAAGTTATAAAACAAACGAAGTTGATGTTACGATTATTAAATTAATTTTAGCATTTAAAATTGAGATTAGTTTTAGAAAAGGCATTCAATTGTAGCATTTTAAATATTATACAAAAAAAGGAATTTTGATAACACTAACAAAATTAAATAACATTTTAATTCAGAACACTACAAAAAAATATTGAATTAAAGACTGAAATTTATAGTCTTTAAACAAGTAATTCAGTCTTTAAACTATACTTACAAACTGATCAATGACTGAAATTTCGGTCATTGAATTTATAGCCGTAAAAGAATATTAAGACTGATGTTTCAGTCTCAAAATGTAAAGACTGATATTTCAGTCTTAAATGCACTTGAATCTGGATTTTAAAGACAGAAATTCTGTCTTTTATCAATCTTAAATTTACATAATTAACAAATATAATATCCAAAATAGTAAAATATAAATCATCATAACAAATTTAATATATTAATATCACAATTTCATACATGCAAATGATAAAGTAATCAATGTACAATAACACGTACATTCAAGAAGATGTGTGTGTATAGAACACTTTAACAAGAAAGCTAAGATAACAATTCCAAAACAGATCACATTAAAAAAAAAAGATAATTCAACATTTTCATTACAGACATGTTACTTCTAAAAGAAAAAAGGTTAGGTTGTTACTTTGAAAGAAAGGCAAGCAAATCCACTAACATACATATATTGTTTCAGCAAGGAAACAAAGTAAATAAGTGAAGTCGAAAAGAAAATCAATCCATAATCTCATGACGTTGACGTTCTTCAACATTCCAAGGTGACTGATAAGACACCGAAGGTCCTGAAAACTGATGCATGTGTGAATATTGTCGCACAAATGGTAGATGTTGTTGCATTATATCAAAAAATTGTGTGTTTGTTGTGCGGTCCCGAATGCATTAGAATGTAAAAGTGGTTGTTGGGATAGATGTACTCCTAATAATGTAGATTTGTAACCTGTCCCATAAAATACATACAGATGTTATTAAAGACGTGTGAAACATAACATAAAGCGGTCGTAGACAAATGAAAGATTTCTCTTTGCTGAACACCGAAATAACCTCACACTTTGTGATACAAGCCATGTTTTAACCGAATATAGAGCTGAAAGTCCAAATAGAAAGATATACCAAGAGAAAAATTTGTTTGACAATGTGGCTTTGAAGCTTCTCATGATAACAATTTAAGCAGGTGGAAATTGGTGAAAGTTGTTTGCAGGCTTATAAAAGGATATATTACAAATAACATAATTTTTCTTTCGAAAATTTGAAACTAAACTTTAGGTCATTCAATCCCAAGACCTGTTGATTATTGTATATATTCAATTACTATTGGTGTTTTCTTAATAATAAAAATGCTAGCCAATTTCTAGCAAATTGAATTTTAAAATTTCCAAGTCAATGCTCGAATTTTTTTATATTTGATAGCCATGTATCCCTTAATCACTACCTCTAACATTCTCAATTCGCGATCGCCACAATAAATATATCAGGTTACCATGGTCCTCTTAGAAATCTAAGGCTCCATTCCCTTGTAGTCATAATCAATATAGGCATGGTGGCTTTGATTCCAATTTTTGCACCCCAATGACAAAGGAGTTGTGCGTTGGTAACTACTTTCCAATACACTGCTGCTCCCAACATGAGCAACATTTTTTTTTCTAATTTATTGAACAATGGTTGTTATAGGTGTAAGTTGTAGGGACTCAACCTCATGACCACTGATGTCGCAGTCCAAATGATCAACCAACAATCTTGGTGCAAACAACCTAATATTAAGGTATGAAATGTTGAAACAATGATTTAATGCATTATCGTTTGCTAGAATTAATCAACTAAAGGTATTTTTTAACTAACAACCAATTTCTTAGAAATGTTCAATTAATTAATTGGAGTAGAGCATAACTGCACTACACGATTTATTGATATTTCTTACATTAAGTGCAATTTTAGAGACATAAATCCACAAAGCTTTTAGTATTCTAAAACATTGTGATAGTGTACAAATTGAACATTTATTGTTATTTTGCATGGTGTAAGTTTTTCTATTCTACTGAAAAGAGATCTGGCCTTATAGTAATCCTGTTATTGACAAACTTATGGCCTTATAGTAATCCTGTTATTGACAAACTTATGGCATTTAGTAAATCAGGTTATGCATGAGACGATAAATGATTTTCATCTTCCTAATATTCAATATATCAATCAACTATCAGAATCACTATGCAGATAAAACTAGGTAAATAGAAGAAGCCTTTTGGATGGTTGCATAATCATTTCTTGGTAGAAAAAATAGTGAAAGAAGTGGCGGGTCAATACAAAAAAGAATTCAGTCTAAACTAATATTCAAATCCGTTGTAAGTGGTCATAGAGTGATCTTGCACATTAGTTTCGTTGCTGCATGTGTACCAGGAACATGAACCAGTTCTCACGGGGCTTGTAAGATTAAATCCTCTAAAAGTCAAATTTGTAGAAAATTCATGTTAACAAACTTTCATGTTTTGGAGAAACGCTTAGATATTATAAATGCTAACCAATACAAAAGTACTGGTGACACTGGATCTATATAAATGAACAAGTAACAATGAGAAAGCAATTAATGTACAAAATAATTGAGGTCAGCATACCGTAGAAGATGGAGACAATAGAACTGCTGGTTTCATGCTTCCAAATAGGATCAGGTACATTATATTTTTAAAACCTGCATAATCTGAAAATACAGAGAATTGTGCAAAAGTTCATAATTTGAATTTGAAACAATTGGGCATATCGTAATCATTGATGCACAAAAGCATGAAATATGTCCTACATCTTAATTTAAAATAGCAATTGACATGAGAAGGATAAAATACGATATCCTTACTTGGGTAGAATTCGAGACCTCATGAACCATGCAGTTAGAACATTACTCATAGTACTCGTAGTTTTTAGACAATTTAAAAATCTACTCAACAAAATTATGGTACAAATTCCACTTTAATTTGTCAGTTGATTTTCAAACTATGACTTTCAAGGACTCTATTTTTTTCATAATTACAAGACAAGATGAGAACTGTAATGAGCACTGCGACATTTTGAGGTCCATCAGGGACTATATGTCGGTGTGGTTGCATAAGTCAAATTTCACATTTCCTTTAGAAATGGCTAGTAAAGTTATTCCTTAGATTGCATAGACTTATATTTTTATTCACTTAAGCAAAAGTACAAACATGAAGTGCGTATAACAGAAGGAAGCCCAAAAAAATGACACTTGTACAAATGGAAGCAGAAGAAGAACAAGAAGAAGTAAGCGCAACAGAAGAAGAAGGGGATGTCGAAAATGAAGAAGACAAGGAAGAGGACGAGGGTGATGAAGAAGAGACTGAAGCATAAGACAATGAAAATGATGATTACGACGACGATTTTATGGTTGCAAAGAATACATTGATGCATAAAATCGCCAAGGATCGCAAAGTTATAACTTTTTTTCATGGATAATCCACCTTTGACAGAGAGAGGTGTGCAATACGCACTTGAAATAACCACAAATTCACAAATCTGATTCTAAAAGAATGAAAGGAATTCTAATAATTCGAATTCATAGAATTTACCTTACAGAAACGAGAAACCTAAGCACTTACAACTTAGATCTATATTCTTTGTCTCCAAATCTTAAATCAAAACCATAAAAAAACATTCTTATTTCTGAAAGAATTTGGAGAAGAAAGAAAATGGAGAGCTCTGGCGCCCTCTTAGAAAATATGAATTGGAGGTCAGGCCCTACAAGCTTATTTATAAGTACTCAGAGGAATCACACTCGTCAAATTTAGAAAGATTAAAAAGAGCTGCTTTAGAAAATAATACACGTCGTCTTATCCCGAAATGGGTCGACCCATGCTTCAGGTGGGTCGACCCCTGATTCGACCGATCTCTGAATTGTGTCGACCCCTGGGTCGATCCACTTCAGGCATGGGTCGACCCACGTGTACAATTTTAAATCGTATACTTTGGGGTTTGCTGCGTGATTTTTGGCTATGATTTAAACGTTGTTATTAACTTATAGTTTCTTTAATGTTTTAAGTTTATTTCTTTCCCACTTTCAATTAATCTATTTCAAATTTCAAATGCCATTATTTTCTTGCATATTCTCATTCATTCTACATTTATTACCTTCCATTTTAAGTTTACGCTTTCGATTCAATTTTGAATTTATGCATATATATTTACGAACAATCCCATAAAATTTCGACCATTAGTAGCTGTTTAATTTGCATTTTATGTAGATCTAAATGAATAAAATGCATTGTCTCTTAACTTTCTTTAGTTCTTAATTTATTTTATAACAAAATACTATATAAGTTATAATTTTAACAAATAAAATTATAAATACAAAATTATTCATTTACCGCGTGTAACGGATGAGTTACGTTCTAATTTTATAGTCTATGTTTCTTTCTTCTTTACACTGTACAACTACATCTCTTTCTATGCTACTTAAACCCTTCACTCTAATTCTCCATTTCTCTGGTTAGAAATATATGAAAGAATCATCATCATTAACTCTATTTTCATCTTTATCCCTAGCTCAATTTCTATCTTTTTTCAACATTCGTCCTACCGGTAAAAAAGATGATAAGGTTGGTTGTTTTCTATTAAAAATTCAAACAACTTCTTCAAACGATGTATAAGATCTAATGTCTTAATTAAATGTTGAAAAATAGTACGAAATTACTATTATAGAATCGAAATTTTTGTTTTCATCGTTACTTCATATCAAATAAGGAAATTGGTTGAGTTACCAGTATGGTTATTGAGATAACCAGTGGTGGACATTAGTGGATGGTTCCTTATTTCTAGGGAGGTTGATTTAAGTTTGCTTAACTTAAATTACGAGGGGTAAGATGGGAATATGACAACACTTGTATATAATGAATGACAATGTCTTACACTATTTCACCCAACCTACAATATAGTTTAACTTTTGGATCAACTGGATAATTAAATTAATGTACCCACAACTTCTCAAATTATAAATATAGATTATATGTTTTTTAAATTGAGTTTTGGTCATATAAAAAAACATCTATTTGTGATTGACAAAAAACTACTTATTCGATATTTTACAGACATATGGATGAAACTTTTGATATTTTGAATCTAATATTAAATAAGCTTGTGCTAAAATTTGATTGTGAAGTAATTTAAATTGAATTTTATTTACCAACTGTCCAATAATTTTTATTATACATTGCTAACCTCAATAATGGTAAGTTAATTTTACAATCCGACTATTGACGCGACACATTAAACACGTAGGTTTTGACTAGTTAAGAAAATGTAATACTTGATTGCTAGTATAATTATAACAATTTTTATGTAGGAAGAGTAGAAGGAGAAGATAGCTTTAACATTTATAGAAAGATATATTTAGAAAATATTTATGTAATATTATTTTTATCCAATAGGTCTGAGCATCATCCTATTAATTAGCCATGTGATAACCAGCGTTAAATACAACTTGAATCCTTTTTTATAACGACAATTACATTAAATATATATTCTTATGCATAAAGTGAGTTGTTATATATATATATATATATATATATATATATATATATATAAACTGCAACAAGTTTTAACATCATTCATATGAATTACCAATGTTAATAATTAGATTTACTTAAGATAAAAACACTAAATGTTTAATTGTTTTAAGACTTCTTAGATACCGAAATAAAGACTGAAATAAAGACTGGTGTTTGGTCTCTAAGCAGTCTTAATAATTACAAATCGATTTGAGACTGAATCTCAGTCTTTAACATGAAATTTTAAAGACGACAATTTTCGATTTTTATTCAGTCTCTGTTTAAAGACTGAGTAATTTTAGTCTTTATTTTTCAGTCTTTATATGGATGTTTTCTAGTAGGAAGTTAACTGATGTTTATGGATTTAAAACCGTCTTTAGTTATGAAGAGGTTGAAACTTCAAAATAATATATATTACTGGAGATGATATTTATGACCTGAAGATATATTTGTAAAGCTGAAGACTTATAATTCAGATCTAGGAATTTAGCTTTATTTCTGTCAATAATGGATATTTTTATGCTTTGTGCATTTAAAATATCATTATATATTTTGTTACCGGCTTAAGCTCTTAATACAAATTACAACATGTAAGGTCTTTTGTACAATATATATAGCTTATTATATATAAGCAAAATATTATAACTTTGTTATATAATTAAACATTAGTGAATGAATCTAACATATGAGAATGAAGACTATTATGATAGCAAACAGTGTCGGCCTTTGGGCTGGGCAACTTAGGCGACATCCCATGGCCCAGTTTCCAAGGAGGGCACATTTTGTTTTATGATCCAGCATTTCAGTCCATCTAGAAAGAATCCCTAGCCTTCCATTTCCACGCAGCCTCATTTTTAGAAGAGCTCCGAACAGAACTACAGAAGCCGAAACATCCATTTTTCCACGTACAGTAAAGTTTAGAATAGAAACTGAGGCATCCATCGCAACTTTTGATTTCAGATTTTCAATTTCTGAAAATAGCTTCTCGATAATTAGTGAAAATAATGTTCCCCTCCATATCTCATTTTGATCTAGGCTTCTGTCCCTCTTCTAATTTCACCAATCTTGTAATATATAAAGTTTTCACAACTTATCAGTGTCTCTAAATTCAAATCAAATTTGGATTTCTTTGGATTTCAGAATTCAAGCACAAGGTATGTTAAAAAACGTCGTATTGCTTGGATTTGCTGTTTGTAGGAAATGGTGTTAAACGGTTAAACGTGAGTCTGTTAAAATTACATTTATTTATCCTGATATACTGCATTGATTGAGTGAAAAATTATTTGTGTTTTCTTCTTCTTAACAAGATCACTTAAAAATGATGTGTTTTTTTAAAATTAATTTCAACGTTACTTGATTTGTTGTTTCCAGCAAAACTACACCCCTACCCTTTCTGCAGCAGTACCTGAACCTTTCGACCAAGCTACTGCGACAACCAAAACTCATCCTACTACTTGAGTATCAGTTTTTGTTGTTTCATTTTCGGATTTTCTTAACGTTTTACTTCAGTATTATTATCTATTAATTTTTGTAACTGATGTTGATCCTTATTATTTTGTCAAAAAAAAAACCATTTTAATCTTCTTTGTTAAATGCAGTTTTTTGAGGTTAATAACCATTTGCTAGCAATTCTCAGCATTGAAAAAGATATGCTGGAAAATGTTGAGTAAGATGATATAATCAATGATTTTGCTTTAAAAAATGCATTACGAGCAATTTTTAAATGATGTTGTTGGATTAACATTTTGTGTTTCGAATGATCAAGAAGTTGTAAGTTTGAATTCAGTTTCTCTTTAGCAATAAAGTTCTTCAGCCTCCTTCTATGCCTAGCAATTGAGGGGATCGAGTGGTCAAACAAAATTTGTAAAAACACTCACAGATGTATTTATACGTTTTGGTACCCAAACCTGTTTATATAACAATCCATCTAAATTTATCTTTGTACCCTTTGGAACCCAAATTCATTAGAATATAACGAAGTTTGTTTTACTTCTTTTTGCGGTCTATGATTGTTTAGATGGATTATTATAAAACGATTTGACATCACGAATTTGATTCAAAAATCCTTTGAAATTTTCAGAGTTTAACTTTTCAAATCGATTCTTTCCGAAACAGTTTGGAGGATTTTTCAAATCATATGAATTCAAATTTTCAGAAACATTTGACTTCCCAAAACCAAGACCAAATTTATTTGTAGTAGAAAATTGATTTTTCAACAACATATTCAAAGATTTTTCACTGGTTGAAAAACGTTTCAAACTCAATTCAAGATTGTTGATTTTGGATTAAAGATCATAATTTTATTTTATCAGATTTGAACAACGATTAATGCTGATCTTTCTTCTTCCAATATCATTTTGTTTTAAAATAAAATTTTCATTTTCAAGCAGTTTGATTTTGGTTTCGGACTCAAGAAGTTCGGATTCAAATTTAATTTGTTTCTCAAGATCAAATTTCTTTAGATTTTCAATCTCTTTTTCAAGCTCTCACAAGATCAAATCTGTTTTCAACAAACTATTATTTTCAGCAATTTCATGTTTGGAATTTTTGGTAGCCTTAAAATTTGTAAATTCCTTTTGTAAACAATTGTTTGCATCTTTCATCTCAATCTCATTATCTTTTAAAATCAGAATTTCTTCTTCAAGCCTTTGAAAGTTATTATTGAGATAAACGAGATCAGTTTTTAATTTCAAACAATTTTCACAATAAGAATTTTCCAATTTCATGACACTTAGCAGTTTTGATTCCAAACAGTTAATTTTGCTAGTCAACACAGAATTCTTAGTTTTCCGAGATTTATTTTTAGATTGGAGTTTATCCACAAATTTTGTTAAATCAACACACATATAAACTAAATCGTCGTCTGTGAAATTTTTCGTTTCAGCATCTGTTGATTCTCCATCATCTGATTCATATGAATTATTATCTGTAAGACCCGTTAAAGATAGATTTGAATCTGAGTTGACATTCCAAGGTTTTGAGCAATTGTTTTCAATTTTTCCATACTTCGTATTGAAAGTTTTCCAAATTTCCTGCATAGTCAAACAATTGGAGATAAAAACAAATGGATTATTACTAAGATGAGAATAAAGAATATGCACAGCACAATCATTAATATTCCTGTATATTATATCACCTCCACTGTTAACAGCACCCCAATATTTAATATTAACAGATTTCAAATCGGATATCATTTCTGATTTCCAATTAAAAAAATCTGTACCATCAAAATGTTTGGGATGTGACTGGACTGACTCACAATAATCTGACAACAAGGATGACCCACTACTCTAGAGTTAATGAAATAACCTCCCTCTGATACCAATCGTTGAATCTACATTAACCCTAGAGGGGGGTGAATAGGGTTTATTACAGATTATCGAGATATTAAAAATTAATCGCAGCACAGATAATAGCAGAGTAAATGCGGAAAGTAAATAACACACAGAGATACCTAGCTTCGGCAAATCTTGCCTACTGCTGCATTCCTAAGGTTTCTACTAGGTGTTAATAATAGATCCCGCTTACAGACACAGTAAACTCGCACTCCCTGCTCCTGTACTAACCTTAAGCTCAAAACCCTAGACTAATCTAATCCCTTAGATCAGATTTCCCCTGATTACAACCCCGTAACCCTAGTTTTTATAGACTCTAGTAAACTGCCAGTTAACACCATAATTGGATAACCTAGTATTTTACAAACACTAGAAACTGATCGAATTGTTTTACAACAAAAATTAAAAAACAATACAAAAAAAATAAAATAAAAAACCCTAGAAAATTAAATTAAGGGTCATCCCTTTTATCACTCAAAGAATAGGCCAACCACTTTGAAATGGTTCCACCCCTTTATGTTATTCTCGATCACTTTGCTTCTGAGGAAATAAAAATGGCGGCGGCAAAAAGAAAATTTGCTAGGGTTTCTTCTAATTTCCCAAATCGATTCGATGATGGATGAATTGGCTATCTATTAAGCTTGAGTCTGATTTGTTCCACTTTGTCTTAGATTGGGAATTCTCTGGCGATCGAAACATGAAAAATTGTGAGTTATTCTAATTTTAAATCTTTGCTTGAAATTTGTGATGCTAGGTTTTCGATAAGAATTGCCTGTGATGATGTGGTGTGGATTATATAGGATAAATAAATTCTAAAAATCCTTCTCTGATTTCCTATACATGACTTGATCTTGATTTTCCCGTGTTTCCTCCTTTGGTTGTGTTAATTGAAAATGATTTCTTGGCTTGGTTGTCTTGCGTGATTTTGTTGATGAATCTAGACTAATTTTTGATCCTTGACGAATCTGGAAAATTATTCCCTTGCATGAATTCTTCGACTGTTGCCTAGAATGAAATATTTCTTGAAATAAAAAATGAAACCTTGACTTGTTCGTGGCTGAAGTATTGCGTCGTTTTCCCTTTTTGATTTGCCTTGAATTTCTGGAATATGCCGGATTTAATTTCTTCCCCAAATTAATTGATAACTTCTAAAAATACTGGAAAAAACTTGCCTTGTATTTGTTTGCTGATTTGCATGGTTTATCCCATAAAACACTCACTTTATTTCATGCCAAATATGATTCATGAATTTATGGAAAAAGTTAAAAAAAACTTGCCAAAAAGTGAGATTGGTTTCTAAAAAGAATTCGTTCAAAATTCGATCCAATGCTTGATTAAAAAAAACTGGAAATGTATTAAACACTTCCCAAAAATGTTGTTTCCTGATTTGATTTCTTTGGCAACATTAAATTATCAAAAGAGACTTTCTTGCACTTGAATACTTGCCAATTCTGGATGCATTTGAAACTTGAGTTGTTTTTTAAAACATGCATACTCATTTTCATGAATTAAAAGATCCCTTGCCTTAAACACAATATATTGTTTTCCTGCATTCTTGACTGCATTGAGCATTCGTGTTTGCATATGAAAGTCTTGTGTCCTGTTCATCATTGTGTTGACCAGTTTAAACATGAAATGCGTGCTGCACTATTTTACTTTCTTGAGGCTGATTTATGACTTGTCTCGATCACATTCACTTGCTATGACTTAGCTACATGATCACCTTGGCTTGAAAAACTGCTGCATCTTTTTTACACTATGCATTTTTTGACACTGCAATATCCATTTGTCTTTGTCACTCGAGTATGCTTTCCCTCATGGACTTGAATTAGTTTGAGAACTATGCATGTTTCTTCTTGTCATTTGCACTGAATTGTGCTCGGCCCTATACTTGCTCACCATGTACACTTGCCTACCAAACTTACCATTGTTGTTGCGTACACTTACATGATCATTTAACATTCTTTTAACCATTTGTTATTGTTGTTCCATGCTTTGTTTTCAACCTGAGCCTCTGTACCATGCACTAGTGCACCTGAGTTGCACCATTTCATTAAGCATAGAACTGATTTGCTACCCATGAACATTGCTGAGTTACTTTGACCTGTGTGAATTTCTTCATTGCTGCTATATGCAAACTTGACCATTTTGATATGAAACTTAAAAACTGGATTGAACTTCACTCATTTGTATTTGAGGAATTGATCACCGTTAGCTTGATGTATAATTGTAAATGATGTTCATGCCATTAGCTTTAGCCACTGCACCTTGTTCTTTCACTTGAAATAAGTTGTTGCCTTTGTATTCATGTTTGTTGCATACATGACTAAGCTCGACTATGCTACCTTGTTGTTCATGCCATGCCATTACTTGATATGCAGTTATGAATGATTTCACGTTTTATTGTATTGAACTTTTGTAAATGTGTGCTCGGCCCACTTGATTTGGTTCATGCTCTCGACCATGTTCTGCCTTGTGTCTGACTTTGTACTTGAACCATGATTTGTTGTGTTGACTTTATCGACCATGCTGCACTGATTCGAGATGGTCCACGTGGCTACTCCTAAGTTGCACACTGGACTGGCGAGGCGATGCACACGTGTATATATACATGTGTGTATATGCCGCCATTTAGAAAATATTCTTGTCCCTGCACTGAAATATTTTGTATATACACTGATTGCCTTGTGGTATTTACAATATATCCACTGTGAATATCAAAAGTTGTCTAAACACAGATAAATCGGATCAAGTCATAAAAATGACGAGAAACACACCGAAATTCTGAACCAAATAATATTTTAAAATAAATAATATTTGCTAGAATATGAAATTATTTCTATTCAAGATTACTGTGTGTGTTTCTGTTTGTGACTGGTAAGCAGATGACGATTGGACTGACTATGAGCTGTGAAGACCGAAGACGGAAGATGAAGTGACAGTGGAACTATATATGTGTCTGTATAAAAGGATGTATAAGTCTTTAAGAGTTGTAGTGAGGAACTGTGAAAAAAAAAGTGAAATGTATTGTAATAGTGTGTGTTGTACAAATATTAGAGTTGAATGATTGTAATGTTAAAATGTAGAAAGAAAATATTATATTTAATAAAATACTATTTGAATATTTAAATTCTTGTCCGGTAGTATTTTATTTATATATAAATATTATATTTCTGTCTGTGATGTATATAGGTAACAGTTCAGTAACAAACACATTTATAATAATATATATTTGGTTGTTATCATCAAACAAAAATCATATAATTGTGTATACAACAACGCTATGTACAACAGGGATTGCCTGTCCAACTGGCCTTCCAAAGAACGATTATGCAGAAAATATAATCTGTGAAATTTTCCTAGCTGAATTGACGCAAACCAATCAGGTAGCAAACCTTTTTCCTACATATATGAATATAACAGTTATTAATCATGCAAAATCATTGCTCATTACATCAGGTATAATAGAGGATTCTAAATGGTATTAAGAATTTTGCGATGTGTAGTATTACAAACATAGACGTATGTGATAGATTTTTCAACAGTGGATTGATACAATTCAGTGTGAAGCTTCCAAGAATTTTAGCCAATTTTTTAGATAGATTATTCATATTATGATATCTGACATTTTTATATGTGATAGTGAGGTTTTAATGTTGGATTTCCTTTTAACCGGTTGAAGGTGATACCTTGTATTATCCAAGATTGGTATCTGAGCGAGGTGATTTGTTTTAAATTATGCATAAATTATTTCTACAAAGGTTGGTAGATTCAGTGGTGATTATGCTATTACTATTTTGGGAGAAATGGAAGACTTTGGTGGAGGAGATTATGTTGAGAGTGAAAGGCGTTCCAATATGGGAACTTTGACATGATATGGAGTTTACTGTGTTGAAGGGGCTATTGGATTTGGGAAGTTCTGATCATGTTTCTCCCAGGGGTCTTCATGTTGATGATGCTCGAGGGATCTAAGATGATAAGGAAAGGAGCTCAGGTCAAGTGATAGGCGGGTGTCGAGATAGAGATCATTGTAGTTTAGATGGGGGTCTTCACGTTAATGATGCTCGAGGGATCCGGTGTGATCAAGGAAGGAGCTCAGATCAAGTGTTAGACGGATGTCAATGTTATTGCAAGCACTTTTAGACCGTTTATTTATGCGCGGTGAAGCTCATGGTGGTTGATGCATCTTTTGCAGGCGGTTGTTGAAGTTTGTAATAACTAAGTGGTAGGAGAGAGATTTTTTTTTTGTGTACAGAGATTTGGATTTTGGCTCTGTATTTGAATTGGTGGTCGAGAGAATTATTTTTAGCCTTGGTGGTGTTGAGATTACTTTGGTGTCTGCCTTCTTTTTTATTTGGGATATTTGCAACAATTTCTTGGCGGGCGGGAACGTAGTCTGAGCTCGTTAACATGGTGTGATGGGGGTAGCTTTCCTGGAACCCATTAGGCAAATATTCATTTTTGTTTTCTATCTCATTGTGAGATTTTGATTGAAGGTAGAGTTCTGTTGAAGAGTTTTATGATGTGAAGAGAATTTGATTCGAGATGGGGTGTTGCAGATATGTAATTTTGCATCAAGGTTGAGTGTTAAATTTGGTGATACAAAATCACAAATTGATTGGAACAAATTTGCAAAAAATGGAAAGTAAATATTTTTATAATGGAAATGCATTGATTGCATTTGATGAGATAGTAGAGAATAAAATGAAGTGATTAATTTCTTCCATCTATGCAAAAGAAACGAATTGATTTATTTTCTATCTTTGCACATTTGTTGTTATGGTAATTTTCCTCTATAATATTATTACCATATGTTGGTAATTTAATTGATGACTCATATAGATTTGCACTAGCTATATATTAAGGGGTAGACTACTTTGTAAACCCATCCTGGCATGGAGCCAACGATCCCCAAATGGAGTGTCTCTTCTTGTTTAGCCTATTTGAGGTTTGGATATGTAAACTCTTATTTTGTAATCTCTTGTAATTCTCTCATGTGGAATACAGTCTCTTTCTTTTGGACTAGACGTACACTATCTCGATGGTAGTGTATTAAGTATAAATATTGTGTGTCTCTTTGTTTTTCTGTTATAGTTATCTACTACTTGTTTGATGTAATAGAATAATTGCCATCAGATTAGATTGATGTTCAATTAGCAAATCTAGATCCTACTTATTGCGCTTCCGCATCTATCAAAGCAATTTTTTGCATAACAACTTTGACCGTACTGAATCGCAAAGTCCCATATAGTTCATATGTTTTGATTGTAATATTTATTGTTAATAATGGTGCTACCTACTTCAAATATGCAATACCATTAAATATATATAACAGTGCAAGCCGCTTTAGTTGGATGGTTGGTTTGTTCTGAATATATAACATGCAAAAAATTAAGGTTTGGCTGACTAAACTATAGCAAGATTCTATATTTGATCATATAACCTTTTATTCACTTCTGCAGTGTGACCCCTGATCATAGTAGGCATAACATCGTACATAAAGTACTTGAAAAAACAATGTACATATAATCAATTTAAATGTTTTACAAACCATTGCTGCCACTGCTGCCTTTATACTATCATAATTTTTTACTATTACATGTCATATTTCTATACTTAAATTTTATACTTAACATCGTAAAATATAAGCATTATTTGTTGTTGAATTCATGGCTGTTATATGAAAACACATAACCATGGCAAAACAATAGTATATACTTGTCACAAATGAAATAAACATTCTCACTAGCAGGATTGATAACGTGCATCATGCAATCTATTTTTTAATTTTTTTTTCCTTTCTGTTTGTTCATGCTATGATCGGGCTTACTCATTCTTTCCTCTTTTTACTACTGTTGGTTAGTTTTAGGCATATAAATGTTTGTTGGCTGAATTTGACAAAGTTATACTTATGGTTTTTCATAACTGGGTTGTGTACTTGATATAACTAAAATACATTCTGAGGGAACTGAAAATAGGAATAACCTGATCAAATATTATAGTTGAAGTTAAAAATACTTTACTACTATAGATTATTAACCTAAATAATTTAATAAATTTCTCAGAACCAAATTTATTACAAATTTAGAAAAAATGTCTGTGAGTTGAGACCACTGAACTGCAAATGGAAAAAGAAAAAATATATTTAAGTCAAGTTACATCATATTAAGAGTTAACTATTTCAAAAATTAAATTATGCTTAACATTATTTCTTTGGAAGAAGAAAAAACTAAAATCACAAATATATACACATATATTGTCATAGACACACAAATTGCAGTACGTTACTTGCCCAGTTTATCAGTACTCACAGTAACTCTAGCGAAAACAATTGAGATACAGAAATTGGTTTCTAGCCAAACGTAATTTAAAAGAATGGACACAACATAAGTATACACTGCTACCTTTTCATTTGACCTAGATATCCAGAACTAGGTAAAGCAACTGTTGGAACATTTCGTGAATTTATTAAAATATTAAGAATAATTGTAAGTTAATAACAGTAACATATATTTGAGCCATTATTGTAATGCAATTAATGTAATAGAGCCGTTGAAATTCTCTAACGGTAATATATTTACATATATGTAAATGTATTTATGAGCCGTTACTATAATTGAACAGCAACGGTCATACATGCATATGACCTTTTATTTTTTATAGAGTTGTTATAAAAAGGAAAAGAAATGGTATTTGAATATTGCATTAAATGATAATAAATCAATATTTATTGTCATTCATTTCATTTGAAACGTACGCAATTTACATGTTAAAAATTGCAATGTTTTGAACGTTTCTTTTATTTTAATAATGGCATTGATTATGGTCCATTCATCCCCCCACTAACGTAGTTTATGTTACACTCCTTTATAGTCTATATAAAGAATAGGAAAGACAATCACAAAATAGAACATTCTTTTTTCTTTGCTCTCTTCTGATAAAAAGAAACTCCCTCTTTCTTCTTCCATAGAAAGAAAAAAAATTATATTTTTTCTATCTTCTCCTCCACTATTCTTTTAGAAAAAAAAAATAACAAAGAAAAATAAACTTGAGCAGTATTATTTTTTGAGTGCAAATTGAATCGGATTCATATGTGCAAATGATCCGATATAGAAAGAAAAACAAGGAAGAGGCTGTTTTATCCCAGAGGCGGCGGCGAACAGTACGAACTACTTTGCACCTTGAGTAGATCGCCGAAACGTCTTCAAGAAAGTGACCTAGTCCACGACTCAGCCAAACCATTGTTTCCAACAATTTGAAGATGTTATCCGAAAAACAATGGCCTCGACCGCAAATCTTGACGATGCTGCCCCGTCATCCAAGTTTCAATTTTTCAATGGTTAGTAGAGATGCATCATATAAGCTTTGAAATAGCTTTTGAGATCATCTCCAAAGGTATGACTTTATATTAACAGTTATCTGCGTTTGAAAAGAATTTGTCTACTATTATTATTTTTGGATTATGTATCGACTTGCTAATTAAGAAAAATCAATTAGGAGACTATTGGAAAACAATAGTTAATCTTATAAGTCTTGAAATTGATTTTGAATGGAATAAATTTGGTCAAAGGTTGATTAAGATTAAGAAAACAATATAAATATAGTTATATTGTTAACTAAAGATTGTGATGTTATATTCATTCATGTTAAGCTAAAACAACTGTTTTAGAGAACCATCTGAAAGTGCTTGTATGATTTATTAAGGTGCATATTAATAGTTTACTAATCAGTTAATTTAGTAAAAGGAAAAAACTTTTACAAGAAGCATACATTTAGAAATTTGTCCTTCTTGGTTAGAGAATTTTAAATGAGGCAATAAAATGTTTGTAATTGAACATTTAATTGTATGATAAATGTTATTAAACAACATTTAATGATATAATGAATGAGAGTTATCACATTTGATCGGTGATTAACATTATAGTAAAACTCAATTAGTGAATTTAAAGTTGTAATAGACTTTAAATATTGGTATAAGATTAATTGTTTACTTTTGATCATATATGATGATTTTGGAAAATTTCTTTTTATTAGAAAATCTGAATTTCAGATTTATTTCATGTGAGAGCTAATTGAAGTAATAAGCTTATACACAAAATCAGTATCATATTACATTTATTGATGATTGTTCCGATGTTGTTATTTACAACTTATGAACAATAGTAATTAAAGGGAATTTGTTCTGAAAGTGTCATTAGAATAAGCACTAATTGAATGCAAATTTTGAAAATGTCTTTATTATAAATTGACATTAATTAAGTGCATACTTGTTTGGAAAATGTCATTAAACTTTTGACATTACTGAAATGTGTATATTTATTTGGAAATGTCAAAATAAATTGATGCATATATTATTTGAAAATGTCATTAAAAATTTGACATTAATAGAATGCGTATGTTATTTGAAAAATGTCAGTAAGAATTGACATTAATAGAACGCATATATTATTTGGAAATGTCACTAAATATTTGACATTAATAAAATGCGTATGTTATTTGATAATGTCATTGAGAATTGACATTAATTTGATGAACAATTTTTTGCGTCAAAATATATTGACGTACTTTATATGCATAAATTTAAAAAATGTCACTAATAAAATTTGACATTAATTAAATGCGAATTTAGAAAATTTTACATGAAATAACATTAATTGAATGACATTTATTTAACAATAAATGCATATACATTTTTTAAGATGTCATTAAATGAAAAAATTTATTGAATGAATAACGAACATTCATTAAGTAGTCATGTAATCAAATGACTTTGGATGAATGTATAGATGAAGAATCATATAGTATAGTTTTTAATTTGAGAAAAATAGTGAGGGTTTCTTTTAATAGTGGGGGTTGCTTTCAACTATTCGAGAATAGCATTTATTTAGGTACTAATTTGACTTGCAAATTTCCTGCTTTTGTAACGCCCTAAATAGATGTTAATTTTTCTTAATGATGAATCTAGAAAGAGAAAGAAAGGCAAAAGATCTTGATTCATATTTTTTGTTCTTTTACTCTAAAATAGAATCCCCTAAAATCTCCAAGAGGACTATCTTATTTAAATGCCAATTCTTTGGCAAGAGGCTGTAAATGATGAGTTAGATTCTTTCGAATCTAATAAGACTTGACATTTAGTGAATTTATCACTTGGTGTAAATCTAGAAAAAATAAACGAGTGCTTAAAAGAAAATTAAAATATGAAGGCACAATTGATAAATATGTAGCCTATTTAATAGGTAAATGATGTAAGGAAAGATATATAATTTATTGGCATCATTTCTCCTGTAATTGGAACTATATCCATTTGAGCATTACTTCACTTGCATAATTTTGAAATTAAAAAAAATGGATGTAAAAATTTCATTTTTTAGATGATGAATTGAAACAGGAAATTTATATGGGCCAATTTGAATAATTTATAGTTCATGGTAAAGAACGTAAAATTTGCGAATTAGATAAATCATTATATGGTTTAAAACTAACACATAAGAAATGGCATGAAATTTTTGATAACTTCATAGTTCCACATGGATTTAAAGTTAATGAAAGTGACAAATGCATTTATTATAAATCTGAAAAATGACATTTGTACTATTATATGTTTATATGTAGATGACCTATTTATTTTTGGGTCAAACATTCATGCCATAAACATTGTTATTTCCTTACTAAGTGTCAACATCGATATAAAAGATCTAAGTTAGACGAATGGAATCCATGGTATTAAAATTACTAGGTCCGAAAAAGGGACTTTCTTTGGATCAATCTCATTATATTGAGAAGTTTCTAAAGAAAGACAATCACTTTGACTGTAAATCTGTATGTACACCATATGATCCCAGTGTAAAGACATTTAAGAACACCAATGAAGGGGTAAGACAGTCAAAGTAAGCGAGCATCATTGGTAGCCTTCGGATGTCACTGATTGTACTAGACCCGACATTGCCTATGTTGTGGGATTATTATGCAAGTTTACTTGTAGACCTAGTATAGAGCATTAACATGTTATTGAGATGGTTATGAGATACCTATAATAAAACTTGAACCTTGGATTACAATATGAAAAGTTTCCAGCTGTTGTAAAACGTTATTCCGATGCAGACTGGAATACTTTATATGATGATTCAAAGCAACTAGTGGCTATATATTTAGCATTACTAGAGAATTTGTTACTTGAAAAAATTCAGGAAACATACTATTTTGACTCAGTATACTATAGAAACTGAGTTAATAGCACTAGCCACAGCTAGTGATGAAGCAGAGAACTATAGAAATCTGCTACTTGAGAATCCTATATGGGAAAAATCGACACCAATGGTGTAATCGATTACGATAGTACCGCGGCTATTGCAAAAAGTATAGAACCGTTAATACAACGGTCGTAAACGACAGTCGTAAGCATAATACTGTAAAAGAACATCACATATAAAGCGATGAAAAAATTTGACGACTATTGAAAGAAGAACAGAACCGATATTTCAACGGTAAGAAATGACAGTCGTATGCACAGTATTATTAGAGAACATCACATATGAAGTGATGACAATTTGGCAGATCCTTTGACAAAAGGCTGACCAAAAAGAAAGTCCTGAATGAATCTAAAAGAACGGGACTATTGCCCTTAGATTGATGAGTCACGCACAATGGTAACCCGACCTAAATGACTGGAGATCCCAAGAACTAGGTTCAATGGGTAAAAACAAGGTGTGTAGTGATAGGGGTTGAACATGCTATTTAATAAACCAAGAAGCATGTATTCCTGAAGTGATTAGAGGATGAGTTAATAGAAACTCTTAATGAGATCTATACTCTATTTGGAGTGGAGTACCTACCTTTAAGAGTACTCTTGATAGACTCACCTTTGTGAATGTGGAAATGTGGCTGTTTCCTATGGAGTTCTGGGCAAGATTCCTAGAGCGTTCACTAAACTGGGATAGGCGTGCATGACCATAAATGCACGGGCTTATTTGATTGCACTCTAGAAAGGTTGTGTGTGGTTTGATGTCAGGAATAGAGTTCAAGACTACGTGTCACTCTAGTAAAAACTGAATCTTATTCACTATGCAAAGGTTCAAGTCGGATGACACCTTTGTTTATGCACAATCTTATGTATTTTTAATGAACAGCTCAAAAATATTTTTTAAGAAATTCAAATGGGGGATTGTTGGAACATTTAGTGAATTTATTAAAAAATTAAGAATAAATACAAATTGAGCCGTTGTAAGTTAATAACGGTAACATATATTTGAGCCATTATTGTAATGCAATTAATGTAATAGAGCCGTTGAAATTCTCTAACGGTAATATATTTACATATATGTAAATGTATTTATGAGTCATTACTATAATTGAACAACAACGGTCATACATGCATGTGACCTTTTATTTTTTATAGAGCTATTACAAAAAGGAAAAGAAATGGTATTTGAATATTGCATTGAATGATAATAAATCAATATTTATTGTCATTCATTTCATTTGAAACATACGCAATTTACATGTTAAAAATTGTAATTTTTTGAACGTTTCTTTTATTTTAATAATGGCATTGATTATGGTCCATTCATCCCCCCACTAACGTAGTTTATGTTACTCTCCTTTATAGTCTATATAAAGAATAGGAAAGACTATCAGAAAATAGAACAATCTTTTTTCTTTGCTCTTATCTGATAAAAAGAAACTCCCTCTTTCCTCTTCCACAGAAAGAAAAAAAATTATATTTTTTCTATCTTCTCCTCCACTATTCTTTTACAAAAAAAAAAAAAAAAAAATAAGAAAGAAAAATAAACTTAAGCAGTATTATTTTTTGAGTGCAAATTGAATTGGATTCATATGTGCAAATGATCCGATATAGAAAGAAAAACAAGGAAGAGGCTGTTTTATCCCAAAGGCGGCGGCGAACAGTACGAACTACTCTGCACCTTGAGTAGATCGCCGAAACGTCTTCAAGAAAGTGACCTAGTCCACGACTCAGCCGAACCATTGTTTCCAACAGCAACTAGAGTGGAACTGCACCAGATTTGAGCAAAATTCAACCAATTTTAAAAGACATGGATGAATCAATGAGAGTCAATAAAACAACATCAAAAAAAGTCAATAAAACAACAAAAGAAATCCACAAATGCACAATGAAAAGGAAAACTTATTTTAAATAGCTGTGCAGAGTATATGTAGCAAAACTAAGGTTGGTGGCGTACCTTCGGTTAGCGAAAGCTTATGGCCTCAACCAATTTGTTTCATCGGGATTAAAGCTATCGTTTTTCCTGAAAAAATAATAAGTACATCCGTTCGGAGGATAGGATGAAGGTATAGGCAGATGCAAAAGTGAAGATGGAGCTAATGAACATATCAGCAGCAAACTAAAGGACAATGGTAACAAGTGTGTCTCCCCATGAATGTCACCAGCACAAGCCCCGAGTTAGCTATCCCTAGGATCTAACATGCAGGATATTCCCCTATTACAGGCTCCAACATGCTCCTCTAAACAATAACTTATTTGCACCCACATTCCAGTCTCCACGACTGAGCGTTTTCAATTGGTTTTTTTATCTATCATGATTCATAATCAGCCACCAGTACGGATCTCCACTATTATATATTAAACAGTTATATATAACGATTTGACATCTACGTCTAATATGTCGTTGGTACGGGCTCCTATCATTCATCCATTGGTCGGTTATTTACCAAAATTCCGCATCTACCTTCCACTAGTACGGGCCCTCAAAAATAATAACGCTCCCTATCTCGGTCCTCGAAATGGTTCTAATTTATTAGCTTAGTCCAAGATCTAAGTTTCATTACTCTTGGACCAATCCCGAAATTGAGCCCAACCTAACGACTCTGTCCTTGACTTGAGCCAATGATGTTCTATTTTTTTTTAATCATAATAGGTTACATTCTTTTTTTAGTCATGAGTTTCTAAAATGCCAATACCGTTCTCAATTATCATCATAAGCTGTTCACTATTCAAACTTCTTAAATTGAAATGCTTGTCAGAATTTACCACAAATTTTTACCTAGTTCAGTCTGATTCACATTTATTGTAGATCTACTGTTTATACAGATGTTCCATGTAAAATTAATATTCTTTTATTTATTCCATGTTTGCAAAGTTCACACTTTTTACATAGATTTCATATGTAAAAGAGGATTATATTTGTGTCTCTAAACAACATTTATAGATCAATTTCATTTTTAAGAACAAATGTAAATAATTGTAGGAAACGATAAATAAATGAAAGAAATAAAATACAAATAAGGCTAAAGACCAAAAAACCGACTTATAGAAATTTACTAAAACTGTAAGAAAAGAAAGAAAAATACTTACAGACACTTAATATTGTAAAAAATAAACTACATTTACTAATACACCTATTTCTTAAAAATACACAAAAGTCTAAATAATTACAACACTCATCCATAGTCCTCAGCTCTTATCTGTGGCCTTCTCAGATCCTGTCCTTGGGCTGATTATACAATTTTATTTTTTAAAATTTCTTTCCAGTACTATTTAATTTAGGGCTCTACCACAAGCAAAAGGATCCCAGAGGGAAAACATTTGAGCATGAGAGAATAACTAGCTTTATAGTCTCAATTATAATGGAGCTTGGGTATTTCAAGCCATATTTTATTATTTACTCAATTCTTTAATTAACTACCATTACTTAAATTTTTGGTCGTTGCATACACCATTATTATGTTTCTTTATTTTTTTAATTTATTTACTAACATCAAATCACCTTTTTAATTTCTAAAATGTAAAAATATAAAATTATATATATATATACACGCACACACGATTACTTTTTTGTTTAAAATATTCTCAATATATAAAATTTAGAAACCTTAATTTGCACAATTATACATATATTTATTTATAACCAAATTCAAAAACGCCTTTCTTGCCAAAAATTATAAATTAAAAAGGAAATTCAATGATTAAACCTCTAAATGAATATTAAAAATAAATTAAACATTCACAGATCAAACTGGTAAAATTCCTTATTGTTACATGCCTTGCTCCGATTAATTCTCGACTAATGTTCGTCCAGGCGATTAATCCCTAATCTATGCTTACTGCCTAGTACCCATCTAATGATTTTTATAACCTTGATATTAAGTAAACTCATGACTGATGGCATGATAAATGCCCTGACCTTGGTCCAGCCACGGTTAACATTGAAGCTATACGGTTCCCAAAACCAAATATTCTGACATGTGCGTAAACCCACATTTCAACCATATAACCTTGGAAAAACCCTTTAAAACCATGCCTAAAAAACCACTAAATTCTTACATTTCTTATCCTCATAATTTTATAATTTGATTGTAATTGTAAATAATATGGTTAATACTATTATGGTTACTCTCACTAATACTACTCTATTGTTTTTTTAATAAATGATATCATGTTATAATTACTCTTTTTCTTTTACATTTCTTAATAATATTGTTTAATTAATACGCTTAAAAACCCAAATGATGCAAATTTTGATTTGGAAATGGCGACCTCGTCTTCTTCTTTCACCACCTTATTACAAGCCTTCCATTCATCCTTCCCTTCTCTTCCCTCATGTAATTCACATCCTATTCCCCCCGGATCCTCCCCCTCCTACTGACAATCCCTCTTCTACCATACCCTCCAATTAAAATCATGGAACTAATCTTCCGGATCCACATATTGCGTCTGTTTGATCTACCATTCCCAATGCAAACCCTCCTGTAACTAATGGCTCAACTTTCAGTTTGTCGAACTCCTCCTCCTTAAATTCAAATCAGTCCTCATTTTATGCTTCTTTTCCATCATTCACGAAAAAGGATTATGCATCCTTATTTAATTCTCTACCTTGGAATGTTGGTGTATATCAGCCTCAACATTTCGAAATCCCCAGGGATGATGTGCTGAAGAAGATCCCACACACTGTCAGATCTGAAGGCATGAAGTTCTGGAGCGATTTCTTGGTAGGATTCTTTCTTGAAGAAACCTCATCATATCCTTCAGTGGTAAATTTTTTGAATTGGTTTTGGAAATTATATGGTGATGTTAATATAAGACAGTTTTCGAATGAAGCTGATAGAGAAAAAAAATTTAAAATTTGATCCAATTTTTATATGAGGACGTATGCTCATTATAACTAGATAGGACCCGTATTTGGACCAAAAATGGTCAAACACCAAAGATGTTATGTAAACACTTCACCAATCGGTTAGAAATTGAAAGGAGCCACAATCACGAAATAAACGGGAAAAAGTAAGTAAATGCACAAGGATTTTTATAGTGGTTCGATCTAGAGTAGATCTACGTCCACTTTGTAAACCATTTCATTATCAAGTGATAGATTTACAAAATTCATCATCTCATGCATCTCATTTTGGCCCATTCTTTCTTTGTACAATGATTTTCCTTCCTTTAATGACTTGATTCTCTCTAATACGTTATGGAAATGATTGGATCCTTATGAATGCGATGAATGTGAGAATGTATGTTCCACGGTTTGAGCACTTAGAGGATCAACGGCAAGTCCATGGCGGTTAAGGTGTGAATCTAAGCTTGGAGGAAGATTAATGGCGGTAGGAGAGAAGTAGAATGGAGCTTGAGAATATAGAGATGATGGATCTCGATTTGAAGATGGTAGATCTCGGCTTGGAGATAGAGAAGGATGAAGAGAACTTTAGTTGACCTCTAATGGACGAAGGAGGAGACTTGGTCCACTTAGTGATGGAGGAAGATGAAGTGAGCTTCGGAGGCTATTAATGGAGTTTGTAATAGAGCTTGGAAGGTTGAAGAAATGATTTCACGGCCCTTCGGGGTAGAGGAATCGGTCCCATAAATGGTTGTGAAAGGGGGATTTATAGGTGGATTTGGTGTCGAGTTTCGAAGGAGTGGCAATGTTGTAATTATGTGGTGCAAAGCCATGTGGGTACAAATGGTCAACATCGCTTTACAGTTGTACACGAGCTGGCCAGCGTCGTTTACAACTGTACGTGAGCAGGCCAGGAGCAAACGGTTGGACTTAATGAGTGTGCCAAAGTGTGAGGTAAGGGCAAGCCAAATCCCAGTGCGCGAGCCATTTACGGACACGCGACCGCTCCCTTCTTTATTACTTTTTGTGCGTCCATTTTGTATACGTGGTGCATGTTCACAATTTACATAAGTAGTCCAGGCTTTATCTTTGTAAAGGGAAAAAATACTATCACATGTACTTCTTTGTATGCAGCTTTATATTATGCTCCTTTTGCATTTCATTATTTATCCTGAATCTGTGCGTTGCAAATTTGCTCGACACCTGCGTCAAGTGTTGCTCGACCACTTTTTGGATGATAGAGCTCGACCCTACCAGAATGGCTTTCTCGACCCTCCATATGGTGCTCCGCTCAACCTCTTTACACAAGGTAAATGAGCGATCCTTTCTTTGGATATGTGCGAGCGACCTTAAGTTGGATAGCATGAATGGCATAGGGAAAGCATGCACGACCAGACATTCTCTGCTCGACCCCCCCGAGCTGCCGGACCACTTGCAGATCGACTGTGTGCCCGATGGCTGACCAGTTGGTGGCGATGAGTTGCTGAAACAAGCGCGACCATAATGGAAGCTACTGCTCGACCGACAAGGCTGAAACCGCTGCTAGGCCGATCAGGTGGAAGCTGCTTCTTAACCGACCGGGTGGTGGTGCTACTGGGTGAGTGACCTTGCCAATATGTAAAATATAGCTACCTACACTCATTCTGTTCGACCCAGTGCTTGAATAGGTTTTTAGCTAGTTAACATTTCCCCCTCAAAGCTTGTATTTTTCGCTTGCGAGAAATGCGGGCTTCGAAATGAACTTTGCTAATACCATTCGTATTGAGATTCAATTGTGGCTTTTTATTTGCTATGGCAAGTCATGCTTCGAATTTGCACCTGTTCTGTAGTTAAAACAAGCGAATGCACGATTTTGGACTTATACTCACCATTGACTGTCGACATTGATGGCGGATTAGCTACATAATAGCGAATTTAACTTTGAATTGAATAAAACGGATTGTCTTAAGACTTCTACTTAGAGAGGTTTTTATATCATTGTGCCTCTGCTCTTGAAGGTCTTATGTTTGCTGCCCCCGCTAGGGGGAAGACTTCGGGTTTTGTGCCCCGCTCGAGGAGGTCTTGGGATTTAATGATTGTGCCCCCCGCTAGGGGAGGACTTTGGATTTAGTGATTGAGCCCCCGCTAGGGGAGGACATTGGATTTAGTGCCCACGCTCGAGGAGGTATTTGGATTTCTATATTTCACATCCGATATCTCAAATGCTACGCAAATGGATTTCATTCTTCACATCGAATGTTTCAGATGCTACGCAAATGGATTGATCATTCTTCATATCTGATATTTTCGGATGCTACGCAAATGGTTTGATCATTCTCCACATCTAATATTTCAGATGCTATGCAAATGGATTTCATTCTTCACATCTGATATGACAGATGCTACGCAAATGGATTGATCATTCTTCACATTTGATAATTCAGATGCTACACAAATGGATTGATCATTCTTCAAATCTGATATGTCAGATGCTACGCAAATGGATTGATCATTCTTCACATCTGATATTTCAGATGCTATGCAAATGGATTGATCATTCTTCACGTCTGATATTTCTGATGCTATGCAAATGGATTTCATTCTTCACATCTGATATGTCAGATGCTACGCAAATAGATAGATCATTCTTCACATCTGATATTTCAGATGCTATGAAAATGGATTTCATTCTTCATATCTGATATTTCAGATGCTACACAAATGGATTGATCATTCTTCACATCTGATATTTTAGATGCTACGCAAATGGATTTCGTTCTTCACATCTGATATGTCAGATGCTACACGAATGGTTTGATCATTCTTCACATCTGATATTTCAGATGCTACGCAAATGGATTTCATTTTTCACATCTGATATGTCAGATGCTACACAAATGGATTAATCATTCTTCACATCTGATATGTCAAATGTTGCGCAAATGGATTGGGTGGTTGTCATATTGTTTCACGGGGCCATTATCAGTCCCTTTGTCGGATGCTTGACTTGGCAGGCTATTCCGGTTTAGGAACTGAAACTTTGAACCTCTCACTTGGGTAAGTGCCCCTTCGACGAAAGTTTCATCTCTCATATCTATTTGTCGTGGCTTGTTCGTTGTTTGGATCTTTGCGACTTTTCCCATTCACTTTTCAAGGCGATGCTTTTCTATTTTGCATTTGTGCATTTTGGTGTTTACAGCTTTTGGTGCTTGAACTAGCGTTGTTGGGGTCACAATGTTACAGGAACAAGCGCTCAACAGATGGTCTGCAATATGAAATCATTCTTTAAGGAAGTTTGGATTTGACATATAATTTTGCAAGCAAGAAATTCATTTAGACAGGTATGCTCTTAGTCGTAGAGCTAATATTCAGTGCATCACTTGCATATTATTATAGACAGTTTACAAGCAGTTTTGAGTGTTACCGAAAGTAAAACATGAAGTAAAGAAAGAACTAAAGCAGAAATAGAGCATGAAGTAAAGCGGTGGCAATTCAGATCGCTTATTCTGAGCCATTGAAATTAGAACACCAATCATCGATCCTTAGTTAATGATCAGCCATGGATCGATTTGAGCAGGAGCTCTGTTGCTTGGACCAGACTGATCATTTGATGCCTCTGGCCCTTGAGGAGTTGCAAAAGGATTCATGGTCTGCGGATTCTTTACATACTGTTGCAGCCTATTCTTCCTGATTAACTCCTTAATGAGGTTCTTCAGGTGTCGGCACTCATTGGTGTTATGACAAGGCTGGTTGTGAAATCTGAAGAATTTCTCCGAGTTTGCTGCTTTGTCGCTTATCCTCATCAGATTTGGCTCCGCATACTCTTCAAAAAATTTTGTTGCAAGATAGTTATTTTCAGGAGTTTCATTCAAGGGCGTCATCTCTGATGATTTGAAAAGGCGAGACTTCTTAGTATCCTTGTTGCCGTTCCCGTCACTAGGGTGCTTGCGCCCTTGATTACTCTTCAGACTATACTGGGTAGCAGCATTTTTGGGAGCTTCAAGAAGAGGGTTAGCATCAATAATTTGAAGGGGTACAGGATTAGTGTCGACTCTCATGTGCTCCTCAGCCTTTTTATAAAATTTCTCAAGCATGTTCGATTCTTTCATTTTAATCCATCTACCGAATTCGCTCTTCTCATCTATAGCACCGATTAGTGAAATTAAGATCATGCAGGGATCGGGATTTCCTACTTTAGATGCAACATCATTAAATCTTTTGAGGAAAGCTTTGACAGATTCTCCTGGATCCTGCTTCATTGACGTAAGAGAAATGACGTCCTTAGTCTTCGTAGCTTCCAGCTTAAACTGCTCTTTGAATTTCAGAGTCAAGTCATCGAATCGGTCGATGGATTTGGGTGGCAATCTCATGAGCCATAACGATGAGACGCCTTCAAGATAGGGAGGGAAGCACAAGCATTTGATCTCGTACGTTGCCCTGGCTTCATTCATATGCCACTCATACTTGTGTAGGAAGTGATTCGGATCAGAAGTTCTTTTGTATGGAGGTAGAGCAGGATGAGTGAACTTTTGGGTAATTCTTCTTTGCGTGTCCTCTTTGTGAATGGATTTTTGCTGAGGAAGAAATCCCATTCCCTTTCACTATCCTTGCGAGTGCTTTACCATATCCGTGATATATTCCTTCGAGTTGTGCCGCTTCGAAGAGCGGACATCGATCTCTTTTCCGGATGCTCATCGTGGCGAGCGATCGTGATTAGAAGATATAGGTACTTTACTTCCACCATAGAAGGTGCTCCCATAACGGGACTTGCAACTCGTCGGTTATTTCGATCGGAATAGTTTTTGGCCTTCAACCTAATGTCTTTGGGTTATCCATCTGATCGATCCAATTGAATGTGGGTCGGTTTTTAGCATTTTGAAGAAAGGGATCGGTCCTGTCATTATCAAAAGGGGGCTGGTCGCATTACTCAATTCCTGGTCACTCTCACAGAATCGGTCGCTCTCAAATTTATGCTAAAACCTGGCCGCTTCAACAAACCTCAAGACTTCGGGATCAGTCAATTCTAAAAAGCTCAGGTCGTCCCAAATATTAAAACCGATCGTTCTCTTCTTCATGCTAGCTGGTCATTCTGGTCGCTCCAAAATAAAGACCCTTCTGGTCGCACCAAAATGCCCAAGGTTCTGGTCGCACCAAAGTGCCCAAGGTTCTGGTCGCACCAAAATGCCCAAGGTTCTGGTCGCACCAAATACTCACAAGCTCTTGATCGCTATAAAAGGGAGGCTCTGATCATTCCAAATAAGGAAGACAGTTGATCGCTCCAAATATTCAAGATCGTTGGTCGTCCTAAGTATACCGAAGTTCCTAGTCGCCCCAAAGTGCAAGAGACTTAATCGGCCCGCTTCTTTTCCAGGCCTCCAGATCGGTCCGCCTTATGTTGAAGCTTTTTGGATCGCCTTTTCTGCTTTCTGGTCGTCTTTTCTCAAATAAGGCCCCCTGGTCGGTCGAAATGAGTAAGGTAATGCGCCAGCTGTCGACAACTGGCAGTGGCATTCTTGTAAATACGTAAAAAACCGACCAAAACCCTGAATTGAGGATTCCAGCCACTCCATCACCAATAAATAGGACACCACCTCCACCATTTGAGGGGGACTTTCCGGGGAACGACAAGGAGGTGCTGTCAAATAGCTTTTTGGATTTCTCTAAACATTTCAATATCTCTTCTCCACAATTCATTGAAGATATAGCAAGCTTTCAATCATGGCTCCCATGGAAGGATTGGCATAATCTCTCTAAGCTCTCTACCATTCTTATGTTGATTCAAAGGCAAATGCATGTAAAAGGAGCTTTTATGAATGTATAAAGGAGCAAATGTTGTAAATCTCATGGTGATTAATGGAATGATATCTTCAAAGTGGACGTAGACTCGAATAAGAGTCGAACCACTATAAACTCTTGTCTTCTTTTCCTTCTTTTCTTAATTTTGGTATTTTGATGCTTATTGAATGTTGGATACGGCCTCATATAATTCTAAAGGTTTTCTAACGCCCCGCCTTTGAAAAGGTGACGTGCTTTTCAAGCATCTCGCCTCTGATTCGGTAACGTGTTCAGAAATACCTCTTTGGTTGTTATACCAATCTTTGGTATAAACAATTAGGCGCCCACCGTGGGGCCGGGTCTACTTTCTGACATCAAATATACTACGAAGATCTCAAAATCTTCAAGCTGAAGTTTCAAAATAGCTCGCTCCGCCTTGCGATTTGGACCTTCTGACGGATTTTCTGCAAAGTTCAAGTTGCTTTCTGAAATAATGCCGCCAAAAGCAAATAAGGAAGCTAGAATTAGAACCTCTAACGGAGAAAATCGGGATGAGACCCCCATGGCTAACCGATTTGAAGTGGGAGAGACATCTAATGGAGGTGTGAATGTCACAAGAGGTGAGCTTGATCAAGCCGTTGCTGGTATGACACAACAGTAGGAGATAGCTAATAAAGCCATCATGGCAAGACTGGACTCACTCTTTGCTCTTCAAGCCGCTACGACAAAGGTGGCTACAAAACATGCTCATGCGGAGGATACTGGCTCTTCCTCTTCTAATCCGAATCGGGAAAAATATGTCCAACAGATCTCCGATCCTGATAAAGGAAAGCATGAGACTTCGAAGCAAGCTGATCGGAACCGCAATGCAGGGATCACTTCTCATCAAGCGGCCAATTCTGCCAAAGGGGCACTTTCCAACCAAGAAAGGCCAGGGCCCCTAAGTCGCAACCGCGATGGTTTGCTCAAGCAAGCCTCCGGTCAAGACAAAGGGGTCCGCCCCGTAGATAGCCTCCCTGAGAAGGAACGCCTCAAGAAAATGGTCCAACAGCTTATGAAGGAAAGCCAATCTCGAAACGATAATGAGGCTGAATGGGAATTCGCACCGTCCAAAACCCCTCTCACTGAAAGGATTAAAAAGACAACTTTCCCACGCAAATTCAAACCTCCTTCAATCCAAGCTTATAACGGGACAGGCGACCCAATGTGTTCTTGTTTCGATACGATCAACACATGGATGGGGCACAAGCTACTGACGAACTTAAGTGCTTGTACTTCCCGGTATATTTGGAAGAGGTTGCGTCATGATGGTTCACAAGGTTGCCTCCTCGATCTATTGATGATTTTGCCACATTGGCAAGACGCTTCCGAGACCAGTTCTGCCTCCAGGCAACAAAGGTCAGAGATATCATGTCCCTCAATGAACTAGAACAAGCTCCTGGTGAAACGATAAGGTCTTTCTTGAATTGTTTTAATGCTGCGGCTGCTGAAGTGGGGACCCACGAGCCAAGGCTAATTCTAATGGCCTTAAAGGGGGGCATAGATAAACTGTCTGAGTTCGGAAGATGGCTGAAGAGAAAGAAGCCAGAAACGTTAGAGAAATTTTACGACAAAGCCGAGGAATACATGTGTCTTGAAGATGATCCTATCTACTCCGTTGGCAATGTCAATGCTAAGGCGGTCCCGGAAAGGAAGGAAGCTCCCACAAAGAATAATCATGGAAATTTTGGGGAAGGGCAAAAAAGAGGAAGCAGCAATGATCTTAGGAACGATAAGGATCCCAAGAAACGGCGTTTCTTCAAGCCAATGGATTTTACTCTGTTAAATGAAACAATTGAGCACATATTCATGGCAACCAAGGAAACGGAAAATTACCCGGACCCGAGGCCCATAAAAGTGTCTGAAGAGGCTGCAAACTTAGGGAGTTTCTGTCGATTTCACAATCGACCGGGACACGACAATAATGAATGTCGACACCTGAAAAACTTGATTAAAGAATTGATCAAGAAAAATCGTCTCCAGGAGTATGTAAAGCGTTCATCAGATACCGAGCCTGCCCAGGGGCAGCAGGTCCATCCAAGTCAAGACGGAAGAACACCTGCGAATATTCCTCGACCTGTTATCAATATAATCAGTGGCGGACCTCATCCTGCAGGAAATACCTGGGAGGATATTGTCAGATATACAAATGAGTTAAGCAGAGCTCCGAAAGAAGATGGATTTCGAGTTTGCAGCAACTCACTTCGTTGGAAAATGCCAAAGACATCTTGGGAAGATGTGGTATTCCGAGATCGGGATTCTGATGGGATGTTGGTTCCAGCCGTTGACCCAATGGTGATCACTGTTGGCTTGGGTCCAGCAATAGTGAAAAAGGTGTTGATTGATAACGGAGCATCCGTGAACATTCTGTTTTACAGCACTTTCTCTAAAATGGGTCTGTCCATAAATAATGTGCGAGCTAGCGAAAATAAAATACACGGGTTCACCGGTGTGCCAACTCAGCCAATAGGCGAAATTGATCTCCTTGTAGAACTTGGCAAAGGAAAAAAGCAAGTCTCCCTGATACAACCTTTTGTCATAATTGACTCATCCTCAGGGTATAATGCGTTCTTGGGTAGACCATCACTTGCCGCCTTCAGGATAGCTCTCGCTCCTTGGTGTTTGATGATGAAATTACCGACTGCAAATGGGGTGGGGGTTATCAAAGGGGATCCTCAGGAATCAAGAGAATGCTATATGGCGGAGTTGATTGAAGCCCGGAAATACGAAACCAGGAAGGATGTGGAGGACCCTCTCCGCATCCGTAAAGCTCCCTTGTAGCAATTAATGACCTCCCCCTGTGCTGGAGAATACAATGACATACAAGAAGATATGGATCCGCGAAAAACTAGTGCAGGGGAGGAAAAGGCAGCACCAGCTGAGGCTACCATTTCTATACAAGTCCACGATGATGATCCAGATAAGGTCGTAAAAATAGGCTCTCAGTTGTATCCTTTGCTGCAAAAGGACTTGATTGTGTTTCTGAAAAAGAATTTAGATGTCTTCGCTTGGAAAAATTCAGATATGTGCGGAATATCTCCAGAAGTGATTGTGCATAAGCTGAACATTAATTCTAGCATTCATCCTGTGAAACTGAAAAGACGGATGCAAGGCCCTGAGAGATTGGAGGCTTTGGAGGATGAAGTAAATAAGCTGTTAAAGAACAATTTCATTCGAGAATCCACCTATCCCAATTGGGTGTTCAATCCGGTCCTTGTGAAAAAATCAAACGGCAAATGGCGAGTGTGTGTTGATTATTCTAACTTGAATAAGGCCTGTCCAAAAGACAGTTTCCCCCTACCTCGAATCGATCAGCTTGTCGATGCAACAGCAGGTGCCACCTACCAGCGCTTGGTGAACTCGATGTTCAAAACTCAAATTGGAAAAAACCATGGAGGTCTATGTTGATGACATGCCGGTGAAGTCCAAGGAAGCAAAAAATCATATGGAAAACCTTGACGAAATGTTTCAGATCCTGAGGAGATACGGCATGAAGCTCAATCCACTCAAGTGCTCATTCGGCGTAGCATCAAGAAAATTTCTTGGTTTCATGGTAAATGCTTGGGGGATTGAAGCAAACCCAGCACAAGTGATTGCTTTACGAGAAATGCAAGCTCCGCGGACTAAGAAGGAGCTCCAATGTTTAAACGGCAAGGTAGCAGCATTGAGCCGCTTCATCTCAAAGGCAACGGACAGGTGTATTCCCCTCTCTGATGCGTTGAAGAAGGAAAGGAAGAGCTTTCAGTGGACTTCCGAATGCCAGCATGCATTTGAAGATTTCATCAAGCACATGGAATCCCCTCCGATGCTATCAAAGCCTAAGGACGGAGAAAGCTTGTTCTTATACCTTGCGGTATCATCGCATGCATTGAGCGCAGCACTTATCAGGGAGGAAGACAAGGTCCAAAGGCCAGTATACTACATTAGCAAAAGGTTTACTGGAGCAGAGGTGAATTATCCAAGAATAGAAAAGCTTGCATATGCCTTGCTCATCGCATCACAAAAACTCAGACCCTATTTCCAATCCCACTCTATTAAAGTCCTTACCGACCAACCCTTGAAACAGGTATTGTTCCGTCCAGAAACATCGGGGAGACTGCTGAAGTGGAATATTGAACTCAGTCAATATGGTATTACTTACCACCCCAGAAAAGCAATAAATGGGCAAGCTCTGGCCGACTTTATCACTGAATTCACTAACAGGGGAGAGGAAATGGAGGAAACTAATGAATTGGCCGTTAGGTGGAAACTTTTTGTTGATGGCGCTAAGAATGAATATTGTGCTGGGGCAGGGATAGTATTCGAAACCCCAGAAGGACGACATGTATGCTGTGCTCTACGATTCGAATTCCCCATCACCAACAACGAGGCCGAATATGAAGCGTTACTTGGAGGATTGCGGGTTGCAAAATAATTAAGCTTGAAAAGTCTACTAATATTCAGCGATTCACAGCTAATGGTTTCTCAAATCAAAGGTGAATTCCAGACTAAGATGGGAAGGCTTCCGACATATCTGCTTTAAGCCAAAGAACTTCTCGACAACTTGGAATATTATTCTATCTCTCATATTCCTCGCAGAGAAAATTGGAAGGCAGATTCCTTATCAAAGCTGGCTAGCACCGGAGACCCTCAAATCTTCGATCTAGTTCCTGTGGAAGTATTATCTAGTTCCAGCATTGAGGAATCCGATATAGACTGGGTTATGGAAGCAACCAACGAGCCCGACTGGTGGATGACCCCTATAAAAAACTATATACTTCACGGAACACTTCCTGAGAAACCAAAGGATCGCAGAAAACTGCTCCGAAAGTCTCGCCTATATCTCGTCCAAGATGATCATTTATACAGGAGAGGATATTCAACGCCATTACTACGGTGTGTAACAAAGGAGCAATCTAAAGCAATTTTGGCGGAGCTACATGAAGGAGATTGTGGAGGTCATGTTGGTGGATAGACTCTTGCCAAAAAGGTCCTTCGATATGGTTATTTTTGGCCCGATGTGAACTTCGACTCAATGACATTCACTAAGAAATGCGGCCGGTGCCAGAATTTGCAAAAATTCCAAGAGCTCCGTTAACTGAGTTGACACAGATGTTGAGTCCTTGACCATTCGCTGTTTGGGGCATAGACTTGATTGGAGCACTACCTACCGCAAAATCGAGCTTCAAATATGCTATAGTGGTCGTGGATTACTTTACCAAATGGGCTGAAGTTGAACCATTGGCAACTATCACATCAAGGAAGGTGATAAACTTCATGCTGAAGAATATAATATGCAGGTTTGGGATTCCATAGAAAATCACCACCGACAATGGAACGCAATTTGAAAGTGATGAATTTAGGGATTTCTGCAACAAATATCGAATTCAGAAGAGCTTTGCAGCAGTCGCCCATCCGCAGGCAAACGGGCAAGTTGAGGCAGTCAACAAAATCCTGAAATCTACCATCAAAAAGCGCCTTGAGAAAGCTAAGGGTAATTGGATAGAGGAGCTGCCACTTGCGCTATGGGCTTACCGCACAATACATAAAACTGCGACAGGGCATACGCCATTCTCTTTGGCGTTCGGTTCAGAAGCGATGATTCCTGTAGATCTGGAGGTTCCTACTCATCGCCGAATTCACTACGACCCAAGAGAGAATGAAAGGCTGCAATTTGAAGCTTTGGATTTGCTTGAAGGAAAAAGGACTGAAGCAGAACTCAGAATAATCGCCCACCAAAGGAGAATTGCCCGGCATTTCAATCAGAGGGTCAGGCACAAAACATTCGAGGAAGGAGATTTAGTCCTAAAGAAAATCATGACCGCGACATGAGTTTTTGGCCCCAACTGGGAGGGACCATTTGTCATTAGCCAGAAACTTCTCGACGGTACTTTTAAGCTCAAGACTACGGACGAAGAGGAGCTCCCAAGAGCATGGAACAGCGATCACCTCCGCCGTTATTTCAAATAGCTTTGTGACTTGTAATTCTTCGGCAAATGTTGTACATATGGGATTACATGAATGCAAATAAAGCAGCACAGATTTGGTTACGGGACACGATAAATCTGCTGGCCGGCTTTCCTACGAAGAACTTGCTATAAATTCACCAAAGGGAAAGTCCAAAAACATGCACTAGCTTAACCCAAATACTCTCCGAAGGTTCTCAGTCAAATAACTCGAAGTCAGACAAAACTTGACCTTGTTATTGCCAAACTGAGATACTTTCTAGGGGTATTCGGTCAGCAAACCGAGTCCTTTAACCCAAATCCTCTCCGAAGGTTCTCAGTCAAATAATTCGAAGTCAAACAAAACTTGACCTTGTTATTACCAAACTGAGATACTTTCCAGGGGTATTCGGTCAGCAAACCGAGTCCTTTAACCCAAATCCTCCCCGAGGGTTCTTAGTCGAATAATAAACTAAGTTCTCTCCAGGGGTACTCGGTCAGCAAACCGGGTCTCTTAACCCAAATCCTCTTCGAGGGTTCTTAGTCGAATAATAAACTAAGTTCTCTCCAGGGGTACTCGGTCAGCAAACCGGGTCTCTTAACCCAAATCCTCTTCGAGGGTTCTTAGTCGAATAATAAACTATGTTCTCTCCAGGGGTACTCGGTCAGCAAACCGGGTCTCTTAACCCAAATCCTCCCCGAGGGTTCTTAGTCGAATAATAAACTAAGTTCTCTCCAGGGGTACTCGGTCAGCAAACCGAGTATTTTAACCAAGTTTCTCCGAGGGTTCTTAGTCGAATAATAAACTGAGTCTTCTCCAGGGGTGCTCGGTCAAATAACCCAAAGTCAGACAAAATCTGATCGCGTTATAACCGAGTTTCTTAACCCAAACCCTCTCTGAGGATTCTCAGTCGAATAATAAACTGAGTCTTCTCCAGGGGTGCTCGGCCAAATAACCCAAAGTCCGACAAAATCTGATCGCGTTATAACCGAGTCTCTTAACCCAAACCCTCTCCGAGGATTCTCAGTCGAATAATAAACCGAGTCTTCTCCAGGGGTGCTCGGTCAAATAACCCAAAGTCGGACAAAATCTGATTGCGTTATATCCGAGTTTCTTAACCCAAACCCTCTCCGAGGATTCTCAGTCGAATAATAAACTGAGTCTTCTCCAGGGGTGCTCAGTCAATAAATCAAAGTCAGATAAAACTTGACTACGATATTACTGAGTCTATGACAAGGAAAATCTTCAAAAAGCATTCAGCTATTCATCAAAACTTGTATGAAGAGTAAAAAGCTCCGGATATCACAAGTACAATGATCAGGAAGTTCCAACATCAGCAACTTAAAAAGTTAAAGATAAGGGCCGGCACCCACATATACAAACCGGTTTTAAGCTAGGAGCATATTAAGAAAAAAGCCAAAAAGATAGGAGGACGCTATCATCACTTGGGAGAACTGGAAGGAGAGCCACCTGGACTTGTCTTGCCTACGGAGCTCGACAGTTCAGCAATAAGGTCGTCCTGGGACTTCAAGACTTGAATAAGCACAGCCTTGTCCTGCTCCAGTAAGGCGACCCGCTCCAGGTTCTTCTGATTCAACCGCTGAAGGTCGCATGCAAAAGTCTTCCACTCACCAAATTTGCGTGAGTAATATCGCTCAGTGTCTCCCAAATGCCTCTCCATCCAGGACTTTGTCTCGTCAAGTTGTGCTGCAAAATGAGTCCTAAGAGTATCCAAGTCGTCTGAAACTGATCGAGCATCTGACGGATATATAACTAAGCTGAATTGATCAAAGTGCAGACCGTCGAGACACCAACCTTCAAATCGGTTGGCCAGCTCAGAAGTATGGGGAACAGGATGGAAGCGAGGCCTATTGATAATAGCATGGAGATCAGCAGAGGAAGGCTCGGTCGGAGGAGTGTGGGGCTCAGCCACAGGCTGTTTTCCTAATCGTTGAGCTTCCTTGAACTCTCTTGATCAGAATTTCCTGACATCCTGCAAAATAAGGTTTTTCAAACAAAAAGATGAATAACCAGTTCTAAGTAAAAGGAGATCGATCATGACAAATTCAGTAACAGATCGGTCAAACTCGGTCCAAAATTGAATCTAAAAAACTGGAAAAGCATCCGGTCGCTCTAAAAACAATCAAGCCTCGGTCGCTAAAACTGGCAAAGCACCTGGTCGCTCTAAACTAATAGAGAACCTGGTCGCTCCAAGCTTGTCAAGCCCCGATTGCTCTAAACTGATAGAGAACATGGATGCTCCAAACCAGTCAAGCTCAGATCGCAATAAATTATAAGAGAGCATGGTCACCCAAAGATATCCTCTAATGGGTCGTTACAATCATTCTAAGGCTGGACACCCTACAATTATTCCAAAAACCAACTTCGACCTGATCGGTCGAGATTCTAATCCATTTAGGTCGGTCCTATCCGATGAATATCAGAACTATTATGGTCGGTCAAAAGAAGGGCTACCCATATGGAAACCAACAACGCAATCGACCAGTTTGGTCGTGCTGAAAAACATGAAAGTTGAAAACAATAGTTTAATTAAGGAATCATGCGTGTTCAGATCGTCCTGGCACGTACACAAGAATATTGTGATCAATATCAAGAAAGATACGAGGATCTCATTTCCATATCATCATTTACCAATTCAAGATTGAACGCTACAATGATGAATAATATCAACACTTACAAAGATTACCGTGGTCAATGAAGAATTGACTCAAGAATTACCTGAGATTTAGAAGAATGGATCGGTTTGAAGAAACAAAGGGATGAAGTAGCAAAACAACGGCTTGAATCTACGAAGAAGTAAACGAAAAACTAAGCAATTGGTTTTAGAAGAAGAGAGTCGCCATTAATAAAGATCCTTACCGAGAAAATGCGGAGGAAGAAATGATAAGTTAAATTAATTATATAAAGCCTAATCTGGTCTCTTCGTATTTCGAGAATTGTCCCATCATCTTCCAGAAGTTTGGCATTTTCCTACGTTCCAGAAAAGTCGAGCTGAATCATCGCGGAAGTGCATCTAATCCAGTATTGAAACCCACCTCCCAGAACCGACCTCTGTGGACTATGTCCAAAACCGACCCATAGTTGAAGAAGATCGATCCACAAATATTTCGAAGCCCATTGTTTTCGTAAAAAATAATGGAACTCCGAGGGGCAAAATGTTGTCCATCTGATCGATCCAATTGAATGTGGGTCGGTTTTTAGCATTTTGAAGAAAGGGATCGGTCCTGTCATTATCAAAAGGGGGCTGGTCGCATTACTCAATTCCTGGTCACTCTCACAGAATCGGTCGCTCTCAAATTTATGCTAAAACCTGGCCGCTTCAACAAACCTCAAGACTTCGGGATCAGTCAATTCTAAAAAGCTCTGGTCGTCCCAAATATTAAAACCGATCGTTCTCTTCTTCTTGCTAGCTGGTCATTCTGGTCGCTCCAAAATACAGACCCTTCTGGTCGCACCAAAATGCACAAGGTTCTGGTCGCACCAAAGTGCCCAAGGTTCTGGTCGCACCAAAATGCCCAAGGTTCTAGTCGCACCAAATACTCACAAGCTCTTGATCGCTCTAAAAGGGAGGCTCTGATCGTTCCAAATAAGGAAGACAGTTGATCGCTCCAAATATTCAAGATCGTTGGTTGTCCTAAGTATACCGAAGTTCCTAGTCGCCCCAAAGTGCAAGAGACTTAATCGGCCCGCTTCTTTTCCAGGCCTCCAGATCGGTCCGCCTTATGTTGAAGCTTTTTGGGTCGCCTTTTCTGCTTTCTGGTCGTCTTTTCTCCAATAAGGCCCCCTGGTCGGTCGAAATGAGTAAGGTAATGCGCCAGCTGTCGACAACTGGCAGTGGCATTCTTGTAAATACGTAAAAAACCGACCAGAACCCTGAATTGAGGATTCCAGCCACTCCATCTCCTATAAATAGGACACCACCTCCACCATTTGAGGGGGACTTTCCGGGGAACGACAAGGAGGTGCAGTCAAATAGCTTTTTGGATTTCTCCAAACATTTCAACATCTCTTCTCCACAATTCATTGAAGATATAGCAAGCTTTCAATCATGGCTCCCATGGAAGGATTGGCATAATCTCTCTAAGCTCTCTACCATTCTTATGTGGATTCAAAGGCAAATGCATGTAAAAGGAGCTTTTATGAATGTATAAAGGAGCAAATGTTGTAAATCTCATGGTGATTAATGGAATGCTATCTTCAAAGTGGACGTAGACTCGAATAAGAGTCGAACCACTATAAACTCTTGTCTTCTTTTCCTTCTTTTCTTAATTTTGGTATTTTGATGCTTATTGAATGTTGGATACGGCCTCATATAATTCTAAAGGTTTTCTAACACCCCGCCTTTGAAAAGGTGACGTGCTTTTCAAGCATCTCGCCTCTGATTCGGTAACGTGTTCAGAAATACCTCTTTGGTTGTTATACCAATCTTTTGTATAAACACTTTGATATTAGCATTGCTTTTGTCAACAAGCCCTTCCAAGTTGTCATTATGATGATCATTGGAGGCTGATGCATTTGCATTCTCTTCAAGGTTGACATGAACCTTCGAAAGGGGAGCGGGGTTTGCTTGAGCGTTTAGGAGAGCACTCATCTTATCCATTAAAGATTGATTAGCATCCATTAGTGTTTTATTAGCATCGATTCAGGTTTGTTGTAGGCTTCCATCAGTTGGCTCAAGTTAGCGATGACGGCATCTAATTCGGATCTAGTCACTCTGGCTCCACATATTGAGTTTTCGCCAACTTCGAAACGGTTAGTGAGTGGCGTAGCTTTGTTGTTAGCAACGTCGTTGGGTGCTCCAACAGTTTTACTAGCAGTCTTTTTTGAATTAGTCATTATTTCAGACATAGATTTGAATTTGGAAGATATCCTGCTGATTGGCCTAGATCTTAGACTTGTAGAACCTATGGTAGAAGTTGTCGATTGGAGAGGAACGCGAATGCGGCCCCTCGGTAGGCGCCAAAACTTTTGGACCAAAGATGTTATGTAAACACTTTACCTATCGGTTAGAGATTGAAAGGAGCCATAATCACGAAGTAAACGGGAAAATGAGTAAATGCACATGGATTTTTACAGTGGTTCGATTTAGAGTAGATCTATGTCCGATTTGGAAGCCTTTTCTATATCAAGTGATAGATTTACAAAATTAATCATCTCATACATCTCATTTTGGCCTATTATTTCTTTGTACAATGGTTTTCCTTTCTTTAATGAATTAATTCTCTCTAATCCTCTATGGAAATGGTTGGATACTTATGAATGCGATGAATGTGAGAATGTACGTTCCACGGTTTGAGCACTTAGAGGATCAACGGCTAGTCCATGGCGGTTGAGGTGTGAAACAAAGCTTGGAGGAAGATTAATGGCACTGGGAGAGAAGTAGAATGAAGCTTGAGAATATTTAGATGATGGATCTCGATTTGAAGATGGTATATCTCGGTTGGAGATGGAGAAGGATGAAGAGAACTTGAGTTGACCTCTAATGGAGGAAGGAGGAGACTTGGTCCACTTGGTGATGGAGGAAGATGAAGTGAGATTTGGCGTCCATTAATGGAGTTTATAGTAGAGCTTGGAAGGTTGAAGAAATGATTTGGCGGCCCTTCGGGTTAGAGGAATCGGTCCCCTAAATGGTTGTAAAATGAGGTATTTATAGGTGGATTTTGTGTGGAGTTTAAAAGGAGTGGCAATGTCGTAATTATAGGTTGCTAAACCATGTGGGTACAACTGGTCAACTCCGCTTTACATTTGTACATGAGCTAGCCAACGTCGCTTTTCAATTGTACATGATCAGGCCAAGAGTGAATGATTGGATTGAGCGAGCGTGCCAAAGTGTGATGGACAGGTGAGCCAAATCCCATTGCGCAAGCCATTTACGGACATGTGACCGCTCCCTTCTTTATTATTTTTTGTGTGTCCATTTGTATACGTGGTGTCTGTTCACTTTACATTAGCGGTCCAGGCATTATCTTTGTAAAAGGAAAATTGAACATCTCAATGCCACGTGTACTTCTTTGTGTGCAGCTTTATATTATGCTCATTTGCCATTTCATTGTTTATCCTGAATCTGTGCGTTGCAAATTTGCTCGACCCCTGCGCCAAGTGCTTCTCGACCACATTCTGGATGATAGCGCTCGACCCTACCGGAATGGTTTCCTCGACCCTCCGGATGGTGCTCCTCTCGACCTCTTTACACAATGTAAATGAGCGACCCTTTCTACGGAGATGTGCGAGCGACCTTAAGTTGGATTGCATGAGCGGCATAGGGAAAGCATGCGCGACCAAACATTCTCTGCTCGACCCACCTGAGATCACCGACCACTTGCTAATCGACTGAGAGCCCGATGGCCGACCTGTTGCTGGCCGATGAGTTGCTGAAACAAGCACGACCAGAGTGGAAGTTGCTACTCAACCAACAAGGCTGAAACCGTTGCTCAACCGATCAGGTGGAAGCTGCTTCTCAGCCAACCAAGTGGTGGTGCTCTTGGCTGAGCGACCTTGGCAATATATAAAATATAGCTACCTGCACTCATTCTATTTGACACAATGCTTGAATAGGTTTTTAGTTAGTTAACAATCCGTCTATAAGAAATACACAAGCCCAGATTAAAAAAGTTCCTATTTGGGTACATTTTTATCTAATCCCTACTATTTTTTGGACGTTAATGGATATAAACTGGCTTGCTTGCCATGTGGATAGACAAATATGTTTTGAAAGTAGCGCTGAAAAGTTTCCACGATTTAGGTATGCAAAAGCCTTAATTCAGATTTCTTCAGACTTTGATCTCCCTGATAAAATAGTCACTACACCATAATGGCCAATTGGCAACTCTTATTTTTTTTCAACTGCCAACACTTATATGTGTTGTAGACTAGTGACACTTATATGTGTTGCGGTAGCAAAAATGTGTCACCAAAAATGTGCTAACACTTTTATGTGTTGTTATGCTTGGTCAACTCTTCTTTACTGAGGGAAAAAGGGTAAGTTGTCGAACATAACCCTAATCGGATGCTCAACGCTTTGTCCTCAACACTTAATCTTTCCAGGACGCAACATATGCAAATAAACAGAATGGACTTGGAAGATTAAAATCAGCGATTAGATCATCAACATCAGAGACACAACGGAAATCAAAGAATTTAAATCTTAGATTAAAATAATGGACTTAGAGTCGGGGCTTCTAGGGATTGGGGATTCTAGGAATCACGGCGGCTTCTAGGAATCACGATAAGAGGTAAAAAAATTCGATTTCACTTCTAGGAATCCTATAAAAACCTGCATATTTGATTCATTCTAAATCATCTGTTAATCTATGTTATTATCCTAAAAAAATCAAACCAATTATGCAAAGTTATGTATTCATTGCAATTCATTACAACCCATCAGCAGCAGATCTGGGAATTAATTTCAGGTTGGGCGGAAGGTAAAACAAAGGCTGAAAATCATATTAGCTTAGTCAAAATTTCAATTTTTGCAAAGGATTTGTTAATTTCCGTTCCCTATCTTAGTCAATTTTATGAAATAGATGAATGGTCTTGACGTCCCTTGGGTTGCTATTCTCACACTCATATTAATATTTCACACTTTACTTTAATTTTGATATTAAAAATGCAATTACGTTTTGGAAAAACATAGGTGACAATGCGTTTTCACCGCTGGCGAGATCACTATATATATATATATATATTAAACTTTCAAAAAAAACTATCAGATAATCACTTTTAGCTTTAAAAAAATGCAGCAGCATTGAACTGCTGCTATAAAGCAGCTAAGCAGCAGCAAGCTAGTGCAAGAAAAAGAACTATAATGAAAAAAATTCTTTCAAGTTTATGCAATCTAATTTATTATAATAAAACATCTAAAAGTTAACAATTATCATATTTTATTCTTAAAAATAGTAGAAAAATTACAATATTGTTGACCTTGAATTATAATAAATACTACGAGGTATTTACTGAATGTAGATTAAATCTAGCTTGTTGAAATATATGCCAGTGTTGTTTTTGAGAAATTATACCTAAAATGTATATGTTAGCATGACGATAAGAGTACAACTTTTAACTCGGCTACTCTAAATATAAGGTGAACAAGGTTTCTTTTTATTAAGTAGGAGGCTGAAATGAAGCAATAATTTGTGGCAAGATGTATACAGTGAGGATGAAAATATATTTTTTCATTAAGAAAAAAACTTACATATGTGTTAATTTAATTAATGGAGCATCTAAGGGATGGTTAAGGGCAGTAATGACTCAATAGAACAGAGTTAAGCAGAAAGGCCAATATTTTTTTAGCCATTTTCCCCCATAAAGGCTAGTAGTTTTTTTAGTCATCGACATAATAGTTAATTAATTACAAATTTATGTGTAGTAATGACTCATGCATTACAACAATGTTAATACCATCAATTGATTTCTTGCACTATCACAAACTTATAATTAAAGATACACATTTAATATTGCCTATTAAATCAGCTTGGATATGTTTCCTAATTCATCCCATATGTAGACCCTGTTTGTGAAAACCCGTAACTTCCCCGTAAAGGAAAGCGTCGGATAGTTCGAGAACAAGCCACAACAGAACACATACAGAAGAACATTTCATTGTATATTACAACAATGCATCAGATTACATGAATATACAGAGTATAAATGAATATTACACAGAAATATCAGAGATTTAAATTACATTTAAATACATCACAGCGGAAAATAATACAATACACAACTAGAATGAGATATACGGATACAAAGCTTTCCGGATATCATTCCAGCTGTAAACCAGGATCCTGTGAATATAAATCTGCAAAACAAAAACTACTAGCTGCCCGTGTCAAAATAGGGGCACCCAGAGTTTAGGTTAAAACAATAAACTCCAAGTCAGTCATGTGACTGGTGTGAGAACTAAAACAGTTATTAATCTTTATTTTAAATCATTAGGTAAATCAAGGGACCACGCCGTATAACACGGAACGGGTTTCCTCCCAAGAATACCAGTGCATAAAACAAACAGCGCAATGCTAAATAAAGAAAAATGAAGCTGTTATAAGACCCAGGTCCCATCACACAATGTAACGCAGTCGAGGATAGGGTTTTCCCTTATAACAGCCAAAGAATGCTTGATACGTTTTAAAACAAATCATTTGATACTATTATAAGTGTATAAAACAACTTCAAATCATAAGTATCAATCATAGGCAGCATGAGCGCCCCATCCCACTATGTCGCCATATATAGGTTTACAAATAAAACCGCAAATGTCACGTATTTGGAAATTGGATTTCCGTCTATGAACCGAGGCAAAAGATAGTCCTCAACCGATTCGAGACTGCCTAGCCCGAGTCTCAGGATCAGAACGCATCGACCCTTGGAGCGACAGGGCCGGTCCACACGGAGTGGATTAAAAATGCCTGAGCACTACGTTTCGCCGCCCTTTGGGGCGTAAGCGAGCCAACTAAATGACTCCATCGGTTCGAGAACGACCGATCAATCCGAGGCGCCTCGCAACAGCAACAACCACATAAGTCAAACTCGTCAGGGCGTGTAAAACCACTGACGCCACTTCTAGCTAGGAGGAAACGCAGGCCCTCCCTGAGGTCCGTCTCCCGTTTTTGGTTCATACCTGGTGTGAAACACGCGAGGTAAACGTTACACAAAGCTACGCCACAAAGGCCGTGCTTTGATCATCACCACAAGACTTTGCTTTTCAACAGAAGCCTTGATCATTTGCATCTTAGCATGCCACACAGGCAAACCATTCTATGCAACCGATATCAGTCACACAGAATGAAATCCGATGTCAGACACACAGTCCATTTACAAGTCCGTCCTGGGTCTGAACGAAACCGGAGGCACCTAGTACCCCGCATATCCATCGATCTCCAAGTACGTCTGGACGATCACTAACTGTTTCCATCTTCTTGGGTGTACAGCCCAATCAAGATCATCAGTAATTACCCAAACGACGTGAAGACCTCCGGTCTTCGACCATCGTCTTCATCTTCGACTTATCGTCGTATCAGTTATTCAGAATGGGATAAACCCGGCCTTTCCGAATAACTCGCGTATATATTATAAAAGTGTTACACAAACACAACATACGCCTCATTCCAATTCATTAGTCACTAACCGTAAATTAATCAAGAGAATAATTTCCCAAATATTAACCCCGAAGGCCGAAACCAACATCAGATCAATATCCAGAAAACCATTCTGCTTGGCTAACCGACAGTTAGTTTCTAAATTTCACATTCATAGGGAAAGATTCCCATTAATTTTATCAAAGATAAATTCCTTGAATTTATTCTTTAATCCATTTTTGAATATCAATTCAAACTAGTCGGGATTAGCGAACCTTACCGAAGTAATCATTTGTTTTAATTTCCCAATCCCAACCTATTCATCCCATGAAGTAAAACTGGTAATACTTCATATCTAACACCACAGTGTTATCGGTAAATTCAATTACCATTTCACGTTCAAATCTAATTAAAGATTTAACTATCGCCTGGAGCAAAACTGGTGATACTCCATTTTCGATCTTTTCAATCTAATTAAAGATTCATTAAAACTCCACTCAGTTTTAATCGTTAACTGGGTTAAAGAATCAGTGTCATTTAAAACACGGTTCACGATAAACCCAAAATCACATTCATTAATTATCGGGTTAAAGAACAAGTGTTATTTAAAACACTGTTCACGATAAACCCAAAAATCAATATCAATTCAATTCCAATTAAATATTATTTAATTGGTACACTTCATTAAATCTAAATAAAAAGATTTAATCTTTTCTCAACTGGGTTCAAGAACAGTGTTAGTGAAGACACCATTCACGACAAACCCAAATCCCATTTGATATTCAATATAAGGCTCTGAATAGAAAATATATCGGCTTATATTCAATATCAAATTCTACGATTAACAAATGTCGTATTGGACATAACGATATAAATATATATCTTTCAAATTTTCGTAACAACATCCGTATAATCACAAATTCCAACATCGAAATATTCCGAAGACAATTTCGATTCAAATCCACTCCAATGCAATCATTGGAAATTTTGGTTATTTTCAAAACCCTTTTCAAATTCAATTCATTTATTTAAAAATAAATAGAATTATAATTCTAGTTCAAAACTAGTTCATTTCGATAAAAATCTATTTTTATCTTTTCAAATAGGGAGTTTTTCATCCCAATTATTTCTAAATCATTTCTTATGATTTTACACAAATTATTACTATTTTTAATAATTTTATCAAGGCCCGTACAGTCGATTTCCATCAATGGCCATCGAACTGCACTTACAGCGACCTTTTTCGAATTTGATTTGGACATAATTCCAAATCCAACCGTTAGATTTCAAATTTCAAATTTTCATTAGAAAGCTCTTTTCGATACGAACCCAACGGTTCCGGTTTTAGGAGAATCCGACGGTCGGATCTCCCGCAATGTCCGTTTGAAATAAATGGTCGAAATTCGCGAACTACCGCGGCGCGGCGCGTTCTATTCAGGCCATTATATTATATATATAATATATATAATATATATTTCGTCGATTCCTATTTAAAACGGATTATATAAATAGTTTTAAATTCGTTTCAAATTCTATTTCAACTTCTATTTCAATTCAAAGCCAAAATTGAATTCTTCTTTATAAATTCGTTTTAAAATTCATTTCTATTCAATTCGAATTTCAATTCAATTTGAATTCATTTCAATTCGCTTTCAATTCCATTTGAATTCGTTTTCAATTCAATTCATTTCGAAATCATTTTCAATACAATTCATTTCGAAATCGTTTTCAATTCATTTTGAATTCGTTTTCAATTCAATTCATTTCGAAATCGTTTTCAATTCATTTTGAATTCGTTTTCAATTCAATTCATTTCGAAATCGTTTTCAATTCAATTCATTTCGAAATCGTTTTCAATTCATTTCATTTCGAAATCGTTTTCAATTCATTTTGAATTCGTTTTCAATTCAATTCATTTCGAAATCGTTTTCAATTCATTTTGAATTCGTTTTCAATTCAATTCATTTCGAAATCGTTTTCAATTCATTTTGAATTCGTTTTCAATTCAATTCATTTCGAAATCGTTTTCAATTCATTTTGAATTCGTTTTCAATTCAATTCATTTCGAAATCGTTTTCAATTCAATTCATTTCGAAATCGTTTTCAATTCATTTCATTTCGAAATCGTTTTCAATTCATTTTGAATTCGTTTTCAATTCAATTCATTTCGAAATCGTTTTCAATTCATTTTGAATTCGTTTTCAATTCAATTCATTTCGAAATCGTTTTCAATTCATTTTGAATTCGTTTTCAATTCAATTCATTTCGAAATCGTTTTCAATTCATTTTGAATTCGTTTTCAATTCAATTCATTTCGAAATCGTTTTCAATTCATTTTGAATTCGTTTTCAATTCAATTCATTTCGAAATCGTTTTTAAAATCGATATAAATATCGTTCACGTCAAAATGGCGTCAATCTAATCAACACGGCTTCATATATTCCTTTATTTTCAAATATTCTATTTCAAATATTTCTTTTTCAAATATTTCTTTTTCAAAACTGGAATGAGGCCCAATCAATTACCATATAAAATTAATTATATGGATTTTCATACAACACATGTATATAATAGCATTGAAAATAATCAACCATCAACCAAAGTGCACTACACTGTATAAGCATCAAATATAGATATTCAACGCTTATAACAGCCTGTCAATCAATCGATCGACATATTTAATCAATCAGGATGAGTGAACTTCAAATTTCATCCTAACACCCGTGTGGGGTTTCAAACAATCAAACACATATTTTATTTGTGCAGTTAGGCGATGTGTAAAATTTATCGACCCAATCAACGTCATTCAAATAGGTGTACATAAACAAACCGTCTGGTTTGTAAATGAATATTTATTTATTCACATTCACGTTAAAAATTATATTTTTAACGATAACACATTTTATTTTAACATATGAATTTCTATTCAGTTCATTCTTTAAATAAAATGCTATTTTTATTTTTCTAACTTATTTTAGAAAATTTCGGCGGCATAACGGCACGATACTAGAAACGGGACAAGGCCTAGCCTTATCCCCGGTCTAGTGAAGGCCCACGCCATTCACACATCAATCAAATTCACTTTCGTTATGCAAACCACAAAATTTGGAGTAAGGGTCTAACCTAGCCATACTCCCTCGCCTTATAACGGCGCACGTCTAATCCTAACCAATTTATCGATTCGATTTTTCACACCACAAATCACATTCAAACCAATATCGCAATCAATCACCAAACAGTCAAACAAACAAGTCCATGGTCTGTGGACGATTGTGTCGGGTGCTACTAAGCACCGTCTGCATCCTAGTATATATATATATATCTAGAAAAAAGAAAGTGAAAGGTGAGAGATTCTCACATATAGCTATCCAATCATCTTGACTCTTCTTTTGCAGAATTCTTCGTCGCTCTCGCCTTTTTGTCGCTTTCGCCCGTAGCCACTACATATATAAAAATCGAATTTTTATTTCGAAGTCCAATATATAAAAATCCTATTTTTCTATCGAAGTTCAATATATAAAAATTCTATTTTTCTATCGAAGTTCAATATATAAAAATCCTATTTTTCTATCGAAGTTCAATATATAAAAATTCTATTTTTCTATCGAAGTTCAATATATAAAAATCCTATTTTTCTATCGAAGTTCAATATATAAAAATCCTATTTTTCTATCGAAGTTCAATATATAAAAATTCTATTTTTCTATCGATAAAAACATAATCTTTTATATGATAAAGATGTAATCTTTTTATACATTAAAAACATAATCTTTCATACTTTAAAAATATAATCTTTGATACATTAAAAATATAATCTTTCATACTTTAAAAATATAATCTTTGATACATTAAAAATATAATCTTTCATATAAGAAAAATCATAACTTTCGTATAGTAAAAATCGTAGCTTTATGCTATTAAAAATACGATCTTTATATAAGCAAAAATCATGGCTTTATACATTAGAAAATCATATGTTTTATAAACTAAAAATCGTGTCTTTTATAAACTAATTACATTCAATGAATAAAGATAAATAAACGAAAGACTTACAGGTGGTTTTAGGGGTGGAGGATGGCGTTGGTCAGGCCATGGCGGGCTCAGGGGGTTGCACTGGAGTTGGAGGGTGCGGCGGTGGCAATGAGGTTCAGCGGCGCTGGGCTAGGGGATCTAGGGTTCAGGAGGTTTATGGTTTGAATGGGGAAAAGGGGAGGAGAGAGGGCGTCGGAGGGGGTTTCCTAGCGGCGCGCCATAGGAGGTGGAGGAGGCTTGCCGCGGCGCCGGGCTTCGGGCGATGGCGGGTCCTCAGGTGGTGCGCGCGACGGTGGGTAGTGGGTGGGAGCGAGCGTCAGACGAGATCGGGTTGGGTATTTTCTCTTTTTTTTTTTTTTTTTTTTCCGTTCGATCTGTAGAAATGAAGAGGGGGGGCCAGAACCAATAAAAGGGGAGGAAGGGTAAGGAGGATATATTTTTTTTATTATTATTTAATTATTAAAAAGTTGACTTTCACATACGACCTCTAAACAAAGTCCACCGCCTGTCGTCCATAACGTTTTACCCCCATTCCGAAAACAATGGGATACGTATCGCAAGCTGATTCGACTGTTTCGATTAGTTTCCTTTGAATTTACATTTAAATCACTATATTGAATTTTAAACGTACATTTCAAATTACCGGGGTCACATACTAACTCGAAAAATTCCAGAAAAATATTTTCTAGCTTCGTATTGACGATACGGTCCTAACAAAACTAGTTTCGTCGAATTCTGAGACCGTTAGAAAAATGGCCAATTTCCAGTCGATTAAAATCAACTAAAACTGGTCAAACGCGTTTTCCTTTGCCACGCTCACATATTGATTCGAAAAATTATGAAATTTGGAATCTAGCAATAATTTGACATCACGGACCCAACAAAACTGGTTTCGTCGAAATCCGAGGTCGTTTGCAAAATGTCCATTTTTTTAAGGGCCTGAATTCCATAGCGACTATTCAGAATTTTCAACTGGACATATCTTTTGATTCCCGCTATGAAATCTTGATTTTTCGGATTCGATAGAAAGATATTATCGATTAGATCCTATCATTTTTGGTTTCACTAAAATCCGGATTGTTTTGCACCCGGTACATTCAATTGAAGTTTGAAATCGAATTATCGAACTACCGCGCCATTTTCAATTCTATTTATAATTATATATAAATATTTATATTCTAACGACGACGCGTATAATATATACGTTCGAATTCTATTCAAAATAAATTTCTCGTCGATATTATTTAAAATAATCTATTTTAAATATTCAAAATTCGCTAAAATTGCCAAAATAAAAATTTTAAACTGGCCCAGATTTTCCGGGTTGTTACAATCTCCCCCACTTAAAACTTTTCGTCCCCGAAAAGGAACAAAGTCGAAAGTGGTTTGATTAATCAGCTCTACGATCGATCAGGCTTCCATTCTCCAACTCTTTAGTTTCTGAGAATTTTCAAAATTTCAAAAATTTGGCTAACACCCTAAATTTTTGAAAAATTTCGCCATAACCTCCCCTGCACCGGGAGCATCGGGGAATTTCAAATAGCTTCCCCGGTCCTTCAGATCTCAAAAAGAAAAAGAAAAAGCCAAGCGGCTAGCCAATAGGCTCACAAAATCATCATCACCCAAACAAAACAGGAAATTATGTAGTAAACATGTACCTATTTGTCGGGCAAACAAATATTATTCTCTGGATCTAGCCTCCTTGCTATGACCTGTTCAATGATATATATGTATATGCAAGCAAACGCAACCAAATTTCAATATAATTCAATATTTGATTCAATTAGGCATAATGGTTTAAAATTATCAAACAACTAAACAAACAACACAAACATCAATTCATTAGTGAATTAGAGTTTCAAATTCATAACTTTGATATATAGTCAAAAATCAGATTTTTGATGCCAAATCACAACAAATAAATCTAGCTATATAAGTTTTGGTTCTCACACCAGTCTAATGGAAATATATAGAAAATCACAGCTTCGAAACTCGAATACCAATTCTGATGATGTCTAGACTATCATCAGAATCGTCTCCGGGCGACTAGAGTGTGGCTCTATATCTATCCAGTATATTAAAACTTCGAATACACGCGGATCAGACGTATACGCAAAATCTATATATACTGGATTGTCCAACTCAATATAAATAGATAATCAAATACGAATAATTGATTTAAATTTTCAAAACAAAAATTTGTTTTCACTTTCAAAAATTTACTCTTCACACTCGTTCTAGGATACTACTGATCCCATCTCTAACGAGTCATTCTCATTGGATATTAATAATCCAATATCTGATGAATTCTTTCGTAGGGTTCTAATGTGCCTTGTTCTCTGAGCTTTGTAAACCAAAGCTCTGATACCAACTGTGAAAACCCGTAACTTCCCCGTAAAGGAAAGCGTCGGATAGTTCGAGAACAAGCCACAACAGAACACATACAGAAGAACATTTCATTGTATATTACAACAATGCATCAGATTACATGAATATACAGAGTATAAATGAATATTACACAGAAATATCAGAGATTTAAATTACATTTAAATACATCGCAGCGGAAAATAATACAATACACAACTAGAATGAGATATACGGATACAAAGCTTTCCGGATATCATTCCAGCTGTAAACCAGGATTCTGTGAATATAAATCTGCAAAACCAAAACTACTAGCTGCCCGTGTCAAAATAGGGGCACCCAGAGTTTAGGTTAAAACAATAAACTCCAGGTCAGTCATGTGACTGGTGTGAGAACTAAAACAGTTATTAATCTTTATTTTAAATCATTAGGTAAATCAAGGGACCACGCCGTATAACACGGAACGGGTTTCCTCCCAAGAATACCAGTGCATAAAACAAACAGCGCAATGCTAAATAAAGAAAAATGAAGCTGTTATAAGACCCAGGTCCCATCACACAATGTAACGCAGTCGAGGATAGGGTTTTCCCTTATACCAGCCAAAGAATGCTTGATACGTTTTAAAACAAATCATTTGATACTATTATAAGTGTATAAAACAACTTCAAATCATAAGTATCAATCATAGGCGGCATGAGCGCCCCATCCCACTATGTCGCCATATATAGGTTTACAAATAAAACCGCAAATGTCACGTATTTGGAAATTGGATTTCCGTCTATGAACCGAGGCAAAAGATAGTCCTCAACCGATTCGAGACTGCCTAGCCCGAGTCTCAGGATCAGAACGCATCGACCCTTGGAGCGACAGGGCCGGTCCACACGGAGTGGATTAAAAATGCCTGAGCACTACGTTTCGCCGCCCTTTGGGGCGTAAGCGAGCCAACTAAATGACTCCATCGGTTCGAGAACGACCGATCAATCCGAGGCGCCTCGCAACAGCAACAACCACATAAGTCAAACTCGTCAGGGCGTGTAAAACCACTGACGCCACTTCTAGCTAGGAGGAAACGCAGGCCCTCCCTGAGGTCCGTCTCCCGTTTTTGGTTCATACCTGGTGTGAAACACGCGAGGTAAACGTTACACAAAGCTACGCCACAAAGGCCGTGCTTTGATCATCACCACAAGACTTTGCTTTTCAACAGAAGCCTTGATCATTTGCATCTTAGCATGCCACACAGGCAAACCATTCTATGCAACCGATATCAGTCACACAGAATGAAATCCGATGTCAGACACACAGTCCATTTACAAGTCCGTCCTGGGTCTGAACGAAACCGGAGGCACCTAGTACCCCGCATATCCATCGATCTCCAAGTACGTCTGGACGATCACTAACTGTTTCCATCTTCTTGGGTGTACAGCCCAATCAAGATCATCAGTAATTACCCAAACGACGTGAAGACCTCCGGTCTTCGACCATCGTCTTCATCTTCGACTTATCGTCGTATCCGTTATTCAGAATGGGATAAACCCGGCCTTTCCGAATAACTCGCGTATATATTATAAAAGTGTTACACAAACACAACATACGCCTCATTCCAATTCATTAGTCACTAACCGTAAATTAATCAAGAGAATAATTTCCCAAATATTAACCCCGAAGGCCGAAACCAACATCAGATCAATATCCAGAAAACCATTCTGCTTGGCTAAACGACAGTTAGTTTCTAAATTTCACATTCATAGGGAAAGATTCCCATTAATTTTATCAAAGATAAATTCCTTGAATTTATTCTTTAATCCATTTTTGAATATCAATTCAAACTAGTCGGGATTAGCGAACCTTACCGAAGTAATCATTTGTTTTAATTTCCCAATCCCAACCTATTCATCCCATGAAGTAAAACTGGTAATACTTCATATCTAACACCACAGTGTTATCGGTAAATTCAATTACCATTTCACATTCAAATCTAATTAAAGATTTAACTATCGCTTGGAGCAAAACTGGTGGTACTCCATTTTCGATCTTTTCAATCTAATTAAAGATTCATTAAAACTCCACTCAGTTTTAATCGTTAACTGGGTTAAAGAATCAGTGTCATTTAAAACACGGTTCACGATAAACCCAAAATCACATTCATTAATTATCGGGTTAAAGAACAAGTGTTATTTAAAACACTGTTCACGATAAACCCAAAAATCAATATCAATTCAATTCCAATTAAATATTATTTAATTGGTACACTTCATTAAATCTAAATAAAAAGATTTAATCTTTTCTCAACTGGGTTCAAGAACAGTGTTAGTGAAGACACCATTCACGACAAACCCAAATCCCATTTGATATTCAATATAAGGCTCTGAATAGAAAATATATCGGCTTATATTCAATATCAAATTCTACGATTAACAAATGTCGTATTGGAAATAACGATATAAATATATATCTTTCAAATTTCCGTAACAACATCCGTATAATCACAAATTCCAACATCGAAATATTCCGAAGACAATTTCGATTCAAATCCACTCCAATGCAATCATTGGAAATTTTGGTTATTTTCAAAACCCTTTTTAAATTCAATTCATTTATTTAAAAATAAATAGAATTATAATTCTAGTTCAAAACTAGTTCATTTCGATAAAAATCTATTTTTATCTTTTCAAATAGGGAGTTTTTCATCCCAATTCTTTCTAAATCATTTCTTATGATTTTACACAAATTATTACTATTTTTAATAATTTTATCAAGGCCCATACAGTCGATTTCCATCAATGGCCATCGAACTGCACTTACAGCGACCTTTTTCGAATTTGATTTGGACATAATTCCAAATCCAACCGTTAGATTTCAAATTTCAAATTTTCATTAGAAAGCTCTTTTCGATACGAACCCAACGGTTCCGGTTTTAGGAGAATCCGACGGTCGGATCTCCCGCAATGTCCGTTTGAAATAAATGGTTGAAATTCGCGAACTACCGCGGTGCGGCGCGTTCTATTCAGGCCATTATATTATATATATAATATATATAATATATATTTCATCGATTCCTATTTAAAACGGATTATATAAATAGTTTTAAATTCGTTTCAAATTCTATTTCAACTTCTATTTCAATTCAAAGCCAAAATTGAATTCTTCTTTATAAATTCGTTTTAAAATTCATTTCTATTCAATTCGAATTTCAATTCAATTTGAATTCATTTCAATTCGCTTTCAATTCCATTTGAATTCGTTTTCAATTCAATTCATTTCGAAATCGTTTTCAATTCAATTCATTTCGAAATCGTTTTCAATTCATTTTGAATTCGTTTTCAATTCAATTCATTTCGAAATCGTTTTCAATTCATTTTGAATTCGTTTTCAATTCAATTCATTTCGAAATCGTTTTCAATTCAATTCATTTCGAAATCGTTTTCAATTCATTTCATTTCGAAATCGTTTTCAATTCATTTTGAATTCGTTTTCAATTCAATTCATTTCGAAATCGTTTTCAATTCATTTTGAATTCGTTTTCAATTCAATTCATTTCGAAATCGTTTTCAATTCATTTTGAATTCGTTTTCAATTCAATTCATTTCGAAATCGTTTTCAATTCATTTTGAATTCGTTTTCAATTCAATTCATTTCGAAATCGTTTTCAATTCAATTCATTTCGAAATCGTTTTCAATTCATTTCATTTCGAAATCGTTTTCAATCCATTTTGAATTCGTTTTCAATTCAATTCATTTCGAAATCGTTTTCAATTCATTTTGAATTCGTTTTCAATTCAATTCATTTCGAAATCGTTTTCAATTCATTTTGAATTCGTTTTCAATTCAATTTATTTCGAAATCGTTTTCAATTCATTTTGAATTCGTTTTCAATTCAATTCATTTCGAAATCGTTTTCAATTCATTTTGAATTCGTTTTCAATTCAATTCATTTCGAAATCGTTTTTAAAATCGATATAAATATCGTTCACGTCATAATGGCGTCAATCTAATCAACACGGCTTCATATATTCCTTTATTTTCAAATATTCTATTTCAAATATTTCTTTTTCAAATATTTCTTTTTCAAAACTGGAATGAGGCCCAATCAATTACCATATAAAATTAATTATATGGATTTTCATACAACACATGTATATAATAGCATTGAAAATAATCAACCATCAACCAAAGTGCACTACACTGTATAAGCATCAAATATAGATATTCAACGTTTATAACAGCCTGTCAATCAATCGATCGACATATTTAATCAATCAGGATGAGTGAACTTCAAATTTCATCCTAACACCTGTGTGGGGTTTCAAACAATCAAACACAAATTTTATTTGTGCAGTTAGGCGATGTGTAAAATTTATCGACCCAATCAACGTCATTCAAATAGGTGTACATAAACAAACCGTCTGGTTTGTAAATGAATATTTATTTATTCACATTCACGTTAAAAATTATATTTTTAACGATAACACATTTTATTTTAACATATGAATTTCTATTCAGTTCATTCTTTAAATAAAATGCTATTTTTATTTTTCTAACTTATTTTAGAAAATTTCGGCGGCATAACGGCACGATACTAGAAACGGGACAAGGCCTAGCCTTATCCCCGGTCTAGTGAAGGCCCACGCCATTCACACATCAATCAAATTCACTTTCGTTATGCAAACCACAAAATTTGGAGTAAGGGTCTAACCTAGCCTTACTCCCTCGCCTTATAACGGCGCACGTCTAATCCTAACCAATTTATCGATTCGATTTTTCACACCACAAATCACATTCAAACCAATATCGCAATCAATCACCAAACAATCAAACAAACAAGTCCATGGTCTGTGGACGATTGTGTCGGGTGCTACTAAGCACTGTCTGCATCCTAGTATATATATATATCTAGAAAAAAGAAAGTGAAAGGTGAGAGATTCTCACATATAGCTATCCAATCATCTTGACTCTTCTTTTGCAGAATTCTTCGTCGCTCTCGCCTTTTTGTCGCTTTCGCCCGTAGCCACTACATATATAAAAATCGAATTTTTATTTCGAAGTCCAATATATAAAAATCCTATTTTTCTATCGAAGTTCAATATATAAAAATTCTATTTTTCTATCGAAGTTCAATATATAAAAATCCTATTTTTCTATCGAAGTTCAATATATAAAAATCCTATTTTTCTATCGAAGTTCAATATATAAAAATTCTATTTTTCTATCGAAGTTCAATATATAAAAATCCTATTTTTCTATCGAAGTTCAATATATAAAAATCCTATTTTTCTATCGAAGTTCAATATATAAAAATTCTATTTTTCTATCGAAGTTCAATATATAAAAATTCTATTTTTCTATCGATAAAAACATAATCTTTTATATGATAAAGATGTAATCTTTTTATACATTAAAAACATAATCTTTCATACTTTAAAAATATAATCTTTGATACATTAAAAATATAATCTTTCATACTTTAAAAATATAATCTTTGATACATTAAAAATATAATCTTTCATATAAGAAAAATCATAACTTTCGTATAGTAAAAATCGTAGCTTTATGCTATTAAAAATACGATCTTTATATAAGCAAAAATCATGGCTTTATACATTAGAAAATCATATGTTTTATAAACTAAAAATCGTGTCTTTTATAAACTAATTACATTCAATGAATAAAGATAAATAAACGAAAGACTTACAGGTGGTTTTAGGGGTGGAGGATGGCGTTGGTCAGGCCATGGCGGGCTCAGGGGGTTGCACTGGAGTTGGAGGGTGCGGCGGTGGCAATGAGGTTCAGCGGTGCTGGGCTAGGGGATCTAGGGTTCAGGAGGTTTATGGTTTGAATGGGGAAAAGGGGAGGAGAGAGGGCGTCGGAGGGGGTTTCCTAGCGGCGCGCCATAGGAGGTGGAGGAGGCTTGCCGCGGCGCCGGGCTTCGGGCGATGGCGGGTCCTCAGGTGGTGCGCGCGACGGTGGGTAGTGGGTGGGAGCGAGCGTCAGACGAGATCGGGTTGGGTATTTTCTCTTTTTTTTTTTTTTCCGTTCGATCTGTAGAAATGAAGAGGGGGGGGCCAGAACAAATAAAAGGGGAGGAAGGGTAAGGAGGATATATTTTTTTATTATTATTATTTAATTATTAAAAAGTTGACTTTCACATACGACCTCTAAACAAAGTCCACCGCCTGTCGTCCATAACGTTTTACCCCCATTCCGAAAACAATGGGATATGTATCGCAAGCTGATTCGACTGTTTCGATTAGTTTCCTTTGAATTTACATTTAAATCACTATATTGAATTTTAAACGTACATTTCAACTTACCGGGGTCACATACTAACTCGAAAAATTCCAGAAAAATATTTTCTAGCTTCATATTGACGATACGGTCCTAACAAAACTAGTTTCGTCGAATTCTGAGATCGTTAGAAAAATGGCCAATTTCCAGTCGATTAAAATCAACTGAAACTGGTCAAACGCGTTTTTCTTTGCCACGCTCACATATTGATTCGAAAAATTATGAAATTTGGAATCTAGCAATAATTTGACATCACGGACCCAACAAAACTGGTTTCGTCGAAATCCGAGGTCGTTTGCAAAATGTCCATTTTTTTAAGGGCCTGAATTCCATAGCGACTATTCAGAATTTTCAACTGGACATATCTTTTGATTCCCGCTATGAAATCTTGATTTTTCGGATTCGATAGAAAGATATTATCGATTAGATCCTATCATTTTTGGTTTCACTAAAATCCGGATTGTTTTGCACCCGGTACATTCAATTGAAGTTTGAAATCGAATTATCGAACTACCGCGCCATTTTCAATTCTATTTATAATTATATATAAATATTTATATTCTAACGACGACGCGTATAATATATACGTTCGAATTCTATTCAAAATAAATTTCTCGGCGATATTATTTAAAATAATCTATTTTAAATATTCAAAATTCGCTAAAATTGCCAAAATAAAAATTTTAAACTGGCCCAGATTTTCCGGGTTGTTACACTGTTATTTTCAATGTGGCAATTTGTAACACCCCACCTCCGCTAGGGTCACTCTTACGGGGGAACTAGCTTCTGGGGGGCGTTAGAACTGGGTAAGCATGCATAATGATATATCAAGGCAGAACAAGAACATAAATATATATGTAAAACAGAGTAAGTGAGAATAAAACAGCGAAATATCTCAAACCATCTCAAAACAAGTCTAGTACATCATAAAGTCAACTGCCAAAATAAACATGTCTAGTACATCATAAACAGAAATACTGAAATACATAGTGCTATCCCCAAAATAAAGATGATAAACCATAGCGAGCTCAATGTCCAGACATACATGAGCTATCCAGCAAACAAGCAAGCGATCCAAGCTAAGCACCACTATTCCCTCCCTGAGAACCTGGGGGGGGGGAGAAACGGAAGAAAAGAAGCGAAAGAAAACAGGTCAGTCAAAAAGACTGGTAAGCCCTACTACGATCAGTCTATAAACTAATAAATTTAGCATCATGATGGAAACTGAGATGAACATACTGGCAATAGATAAAGGTGTCATCACATAAAGAAGATTAAGCTTTGCACCACAGTGTACTAGCAAACTAACATAACAGGTATTGATCCCTCAGCCCAAACTTTGGCCCAATAACATGAGGTGACCTTAATACAAGGTCCAGCCCAACGGTCTAGTCGATCGGCTCCCTATAAACCTAACACGTCAAGTGTTGGTGTCCATACGGCCCACATATGGTTGTAGTCAGACTGTGCTGGGTCCACCTTCGGGTGTATCAAGCCCTCGGGTGTCAACCCCAGACACCTAAGCAATAATGCACAGTCTAAACCTACTGGTACCCGTGCCTCGAGTTTGTCCAACACCGGACTACGTGCACGTCCGTAGCCCGCCTGGACCCGCACCGCTGTACCACTCAGCCGTCGCTTTGGTTGCTTACATCAGTCCAGTAATCGTGCCCCGCCCTAGCCTAGCCTCTAGGGTTGTGAATGATACCAAACTGGGATTACTGCTGGAACAGACCACGTTGCTAGGGTTTTCTAAGAGGGTTAAGTGTGGTTTAACCCCTCACTAATCATGGATTAAATTAGTTAAGTGTAACCAACAGTTCACCAATTAACCCCATTTAATCCCTCGTATCCCCAAAATTGGTTAAGTATTAGTGGGCCATGACTTAACCCTAATCATGAGGCATTAATTAATTTAATTGTGCCTTAACCTCTCACATTAGATTTTGTTGCGGTTACCTAGTTAAGCCGGTGGGTTCCGGGTAGATTTACACCACAACTTGGTCTAACCTCGGGTCTTGGCACCACATGACCAACTTCTCACATTGGATCCTATTGTTTGTAGCCACTAGTTAAGCCGGTAGGTTCCGGGTAGAATTACGCTACAATCTCAACCCAACCTCGAGTTGGCCACACTTATGTTTTCTAAGTGTCATGTCCACTTTATTTTCAAAACATAATTACAAGTTTAACAAATACTTGGGTAGACCTAAATTAATAGGTAAATTCCCAAGGGGTAGACCTAACTTAATAGGTAAATTCCCAATCTTATATTTTCATGCATTTTAAGTTTTACCCAAACCCCCCAACGTCATTCTATCGCTTACATATTCGTCATAACGCATAAAGGATAGAAAGAGGGAACTTGGCACAACATACATGATGAATCTTACATATCATAATAAACATGCATAACATGTTGGACTTGCATAACTTAGCATAGTGAACTTGCATAAACATGCATAACTTGTTAAACTTGCAAATCATGGCATAGTGAACTTGCATAAACGTGCATAACTTGTTAATCTTGCAAATCATGGCATAGTGAACTTGCATAAACATGCATAACTTGTTAAACTTGCAAATCATGGCATAGTGAACTTGCATAAACATGCATAACTTGTTAAACTTGCAAATCATGGCATAGTGAACTTGCATAAACATGCATAACTTGTTAAACTTGCAAATCATGGCATAGTGAACTTGCATAAACATGCATAACTTGTTAAACTTGCAAATCATGGCATAGTGAACTTGCATAAACATGCATAACTTGTTAAACTTGCAAATCATGGCATAGTGAACTTGCATAAACATGCATAACTTGTTAAACTTGCAAATCATGGCATAGTGAACTTGCATAAACATGCATAACTTATCAAACATGTGTAACATGGCATAGTGAACTCGCATAAGCATGCATAACTTATTAAACATGCATAAATCCCAACTTTCATCACATATTAACTTTAGAGTTTCTAAAATGAAGGTAAAAGGGCTTACTAATATTATGAAGACACAAATCTATAAGTAAAGATTGAGAAGCCCTTTATGCAAGCATAAAAACCCAAAACAAAGCTCCTATAAGAAACACCCTTAACAAAAATCCCAAAAACTCTAGCTTAGCAAATAAAACTTGCAACTTGATGATGTATGCAAGCTAATGATCATTCATACAACTTAGAAATGCTTGTATGAACATCATAATCTACATAGGAATGATTTATGAAGAGGGTGGAGGCTAGGGTTTTTAAGTGGAGGCCATTTGAGAAATCAATTTGACATAGTTTGGTTGCTAGAATGAATAATTGGGTTTTAGGGTAGGATTAGGGTCATATTTATAGAAGATTAGAGTGATATTAGCCTTAGGATCAACCCTTAGTTGAATTAGGTCCATCAGATTTCGGAATTCTCCAGAACCAAGCCACACAACCAAGCCCAGATCAGAAATGGTGCGCCAGGCAAAACTGCCCGGCCACCCCGTGTCGACAGGGCTGTCGACAGGGCAGTCGACACCCTTAGACCCCTGTCGACATGCCTGTCGACTTGGGGGTCTTGGCGTTTTTCCCCGCCTGACGCCAGTTGTGCCCTAACCCTTGTTTTTAACTTAAAATTTAAATCTGTTTTTAATATGGAAATTTCTAAAAACTTCAATGGGCCTTAACTGGGTCATACGGACTCCGATTTTCGAAAACTCGGACTCTATTTCGCGTATTTTTCCGAGACGAACGCAATGGCACAGCCCGTTTCCCCTTGATTCAGACTTTTAAATTAAATTCTGCCTCAATTTATATCTTAACAGGTTATTCAAAATACAGGTTGTTACATTCTCCCCTCCTTAAAGGATTTCGTCCCCGAAATCTTCAAGTTAGGAAGAACATATCCTACCATCCAACATCCATCTACTCAAAACATCATCCACGAGCAACCATTGTCCTTAAAAGATTCTAAATGCTGTATGAACATATGCAAAAGTGTGTATATATGTACTTATCTAATGCAAAGATCAATGCAAAATATGTTAGTGAAATGTATCCATATGTATGCAAATCCCTAACATAATGTATAATATCTACATGCGTGCTCAATCATACATCCATATGCAACATCCATGTGATAGCATACAAATTTCATCCAAGAATAAGCATAAACACTCATGCACATGCAATATGAGGAGTGTGTGAGCCGATCTAGTGCCTAATGTGTATCATGCATCCACGAGTAACCACTTGCAAACACTTGCAACCACTTGCAACCATCAAACATAACATGTCTCAAACACATGTTTCATCCAAAGGATTCTACCTAAGGTTCTCATGATAAGATAGACACGATGAACTAGATAAACTAGATAGACATGGAAAGATAAAGAGATTGAGAGTGTACCCTCAAAAAGGAATGGGTAAAGCCTACGCATCTTCTCTTCAGTTTCCCAAGTTGCGTCTTCCTCGGCTTCACCCCATTGAACCTTCACCAACTTGACCTCACGATTCCTTAGCTTCTTGATCTCTGTCCCCAAGATACGAATCGGAGCTCTCCTCAAGGTACCTTCTTTCTCTACTTCCACATCTTCTAGAACACTTGGCTCAACCACCTCTGCTGACTTATGCAAACACTTCCGGAGATGCGAAACATGAAAAACATTATGCACTCCAGCTAGCTTCTCGGGCAATTCCACTCTATAGGCCATCTGCCCGATCCTCTCTACAACTGGAAACGGTCCAACAAACCTTGGTGCTAACTTTCCTACTGCTCCAAACCGAACCACATTCCGCAAAGGAGAAACCTTCACGAAAACCATATCCCCAACATCAAACTCCAAATCAGTCCTTCGCCTATCAGCATAAGATTTCTGTCTGTCTTGGGCCGCCTTCATCCGTCTTCTAATCAACTCGACCTTCTCGGATGTATCTCTAATCATGTCAGGTCCAAGTATAAGCTTATCTGTAGTCTCCCACCAACATGTAGGTGACTTGCACGGTCTCCCATATAAAGCCTCAAATGGTGCCATCCCAATGCTCGCCTGATAACTGTTATTATAAGCAAATTCCACAAGAGGAAGATGGTCTTCCCAAGTACCACCAAAATCCAGAATGCAAAGCCTCAATAAGTCCTCAAGTACCCTATTCACCCTTTCTGTCTGACCGTCCGTTTGTGGGTGATAAGCCGTACTCAGTTTCAACCTCGTGCCCATAGCTTCCTGCAAACTGTTCCAGAACTGACTTGTAAAGATGGGGTCTCGGTCACTGACTATGCTAGAAGGGACTCCATGTAGTCGTACTATCTCACGAAGATATACTGATGCTAGTCCAGATGCGGTCCTTTTGCTCTTCGCCGGAATGAAATGAGCACTCTTCGTAAGCCTATCCACAATGACCCATATGCTTGTATTCCCTTTTCTTGACCTTGGCAATCCGTCAACAACGTCCATAGAAATACTCTCCCACTTCCATAGCGGGACCTCTAGAGGATGCAATAGCCCGCCGGGCTTCTTCGACTCGGCATTTACTCTCTGACAAACAACACATCTAGAGACAAACTCTGCCACATCCTTCTTCATTCCAGGCCAGAAGAAAATGCGCTTCATATCCTTATACATCTTATCTCCACCCGGATGTATAGTCAACTTGGAGCGATGTGCTTCCTCAAGAACTTTCCTCACCAAGTCTTCCACCATCGGAACACAAAGCCTTCCGTCTCTCCTCAGCCAACCCTTATCATCTATAGAATATCGAGCAAGGTGACTAGATGTCTCCCCTCGAATCAGCTTATCCATAATCTCAATTATCTGAGGGTCTTCCTTCTGCGAAGCCCCAACTTGATCCAGAAGGGTAGGCCTGAGCTCAAGAGATGCTAAAGAACCGGTCATCGACTCAACTGCCAAAGAGAAATCAAAGTTTGCCAAGAACTCTAAATTCTTCATCTCAACAAATAGAGGACTTAGTGTCAACCTTTTTCTACTCAACGCATCCGCTACAACATTCCCCTTGCCAGGGGTATAGGCTATATCAAAATCGTAGGACGCCAAGAATTCCATCCACCTTTGCTGCCTCAAGTTCAGATCCTTCTGCGAAAAGAGATACTTCAAAGACTTATGATCAGTATATAGCTCAAATCTCTCTCCCAGAAGATAATGACGCCAAGCCTTGAGTGCATATACTATCGCTACCAGCTCTAGATCATGAGTGGGATAATTCTTCTCATGCACCTTAAGTTGCCTATCACCAAAACATATAACTCTGCCTTCTTGCATCAGAACGGCGCCCAATCCCGTGCCACAAGCATCAGTGTACACGGTAAACATCTTACCACCATCGGGTAAAGCTAGAACTGGTGCTGAGGTAAGGGCTCTCTTGAGTCTCTGAAAAGCAAGCTCACAGTCCATATCCCAAGCAAAAACTAAGTTCTTCTTCGTCAACTTAGTAAGAGGAGCGAATATCTTCGCGAAGTCCTTGATGAACTTCCGGTAAAAACCTGCAAGCCCTAGAAAACTTCTCACTTCGATTGCATTCCTTGGAGTCTTCCAATCCTGCACAGCAACTACTTTAGCGGGATCCACCACCAAGCCTTGCTTAGATACTATATGCCCAAGGAACCGAACTTCCCTTCTCCAAAAGTGACACTTGGAGAACTTGGCCTTTAACTGATGCGCTCTAAGCGTATCCATCACCTCTACAAGATGTCTCGCGTGCTCTTCTTCATCCTTAGAGAAGATCAGAATATCATCCACAAAGACCACGACAAACTTGTTCAAGAACTCTCGAAACACCCTACTCATCAAGTCCACGAAATACGCGGGTGCATTCGTCAAACCGAACGGCATAACAAGCCATTCAAAGAATCCATCTGGAGTTCTGAATGCAGTCTTGTCTATACTATCTTCAGCCACTCTGAGCTGATGAAATCCAGTAGCAAGATCAAGCTGAGAGAAAACAGAAGCACCAACATGCTGGTCAAAAAGATCATCAATCCTCGGTAATGGGTGTCTGTTCTTCTTAGTCAGCTTATTCAACTCTCTATAGTCCACACAAAGTCGAAGAGAACCATCTGCCTTAGTAGCAAACACCACAGGCGCTCCCCATTCGGATATACTTCGTATGATGGAGTTCTTCTCAAGCAACTCCTTTACTTGCTTGCTGAGCTCCCGTCTCTCACGCGGAGCCATGTGCCGAACGGGCAAAGAAACAGGCTTAGCATTATCCACCAGATAAATGCGAAAATCAATCTCTCGTTTAGGGGGCAACCCCTTAACTTCTTCAAAAACATCTGGATAATCTCGGACCACCCTTACAGAATGAAGGGTTTCCTCTGACGAGTCGAGAGATTCAAGATAGCACAACATGACGGGATCCTTCGGATTGCATGAAATCTCTAAGGTGTTGCCAAGGTGAGTCACAAGCCTCACAACCCTATGCTCACAATCAAGAATGGCTCCATGTCTAGACAGCCAATCCATGCCCAAAATCAATCCGTATCCCCTGAAACCAAGAACATACGCACTACACAAGAACTCTACACTGAGTATAGAGATCCTCAGATCCTCACATATCATAGATAGATGAGCAGAACCCCCAATGGGATTCGAAACACAAACGGGATCATCCACTAAGCTAGTACTAAGGTGCAAACTATCAACAAGATCAGATGAAATAAAGCTATGTGATGCACCAGAATCAAACAAGGTACGAACTAGAAGATCGGAAACATAAACAAGGTTCTCAACAGAAACACTACCTCGATCGGGAACTGGAGCGGTATTGAGAGCATGAACTTGCCCTCCTGAAGGTCCAGCACGCTTAGTCTGACCTGCCCTTTCTTCTTCGGGCATTCCTTGCTGAAGTGTCCAGTCTCACCACAGGAAAAACATCCACCACTAAGCTTCCTCTTCTTCTTCCTACAATCCTTAGCAAAGTGTCCAGGCACACCACAGTAATTGCACTTTCCCTTGCCTTTGTTGTTGTTCCCCTTCTTGTTCTTGCTCTGATTCCCCTGACTGCTTTGACCACCTTGATTGCCTTTACCCTGAGAATCAGTCTTCTTTGCTTGAGTATCACTCGACTTGACCTCTTTCTTTCCATCTCCCTGAAGTAGAGCCATATCGACCAAACTCTCAAAAGTAGCCCCATGCGGAATATGTGACATCGCCAAACCCTGCAGCGGCTCATTGAACCCTCTAGCAAATCGAAGAGCCTTTTTCTCAGGAGTGTTCACCATAAACAAACCAAAACGGGCCATCTGATTAAACTTGTTCACATACTCCTTGAAAGACATATCACCTTGCTTTAATGCAATGAACTTCTCCATCTGTAAATTCGCCTCAGCAGAAGATAGAAACTTGGCCACAAATCTAGCCCTCAAATCGGACCAAGTCTCGACGGGCCTCGTCCCATTGGTGACCTCCCACCAATAGGCTGCTTCGTCCTTCAAAAGCCACACTGTCAATAAGATCTTCCTCTCGTCATCAATCCTAAAGATAGCAAACAAGTCCTCAGTGTCTTTCAGCCAATTCCTAGCTTCAACAAAAGATTCCGTGCCTAGGAAATTCTTGCCTCCCATCGGCTTGAAAACTTTACAAACCTTCGTGAACTCAACCTGAGGATGCTGAGGGGGAGGAGGAGGAAGAGGAGCCTCAGCAACTGGAGGAGGAGGGACAGGAACCACCGGAGGAGGGACATTAGGGGGAGGATTCTCAACTACAGGAGGAGGAGTGGGAGTAGGGTTTGCGGGGCCAGCTGCCGCCCTAGCTTCTAGAAGTCTCCTATACCAGAGTGGTACGTTTACTCCATCCGGGATGGCAAGATTCTCATCCGTACTGAAACGAAAGATAAGATAAGATTAGGTCAAGGGAACGAAGGATAACGCTAATGGATTTTTGGGGAATAGCCTTTTAAAATACTAGACTTTTCTTCGGAAAATACTTTATACTTGTTTTGAAAATAGTTTTTCAAAAGTCTTTTAAAAACTTTTTGTTCTTTCTTGTAAACCATATGCTCTGATACCAAATTTGTAACACCCCAACTCCGCTAGGGTCACTCTTTCGGGGGCACTAGCTTCTGGGGGACGTTAGAAATGGGTAAGCATGCATAATGATATATCAAGGCAGAACAAGAACATAAATATATATGTAAAACAGAGTAAGTGAGAATAAAACAGCGGAATATCTCAAACCATCTCAAAACAAGTCTAGTACATCATAAAGTCAACTGCCAAAATAAACATGTCTAGTACATCATAAACAGAAATACTGAAATACATAGTGCTATCCCCAAAATAAAGTTGATAAACCATAGCGAGCTCAATGTCCAGACATACATGAGCTATCCAGCAAACAAGCAAGCTATCCAAGCTAAGCACCACTATTCCCTCCCTGAGAACCTGGGGGGGGGGGGAGAAACAGAAGAAAAGAAGCGAAAGAAAACAGGTCAGTCAAAAAGACTGGTAAGCCCTACTACGATCAGTCTATAAACTAATAAAGTTAGCATCATGATGGAAACTGAGATGAACATACTGGCAATAGATAAAGGTGTCATCACATAAAGAAGATTAAGCTTTGCACCACAGTGTACTAGCAAACTAACATAACAGGTATTGATCCCTCGGCCCAAACTTTGGCCCAATAACATGAGGTGACCTTAATACAAGGTCCAGCCCAACGGTCTAGTCGATCGGCTCCCTATAAACCTAACACATCAAGTGTTGGTGTCCATACGGCCCACATATGGTTGTAGTCAGACTGTGCTGGGTCCACCTTCGGGTGTATCAAGCCCTCGGGTGTCAACCCCAGACACCTAAGCAATAATGCACAGTCTAAACCTACTGGTACCCATGCCTCGAGTTTGTCCAACACCGGACTACGTGCACGTCCGTAGCCCGCCTGGACCCGCACCGCTATACCACTCAGCCGTCGCTTTGGTCGCTTACATCAGTCCAGTAATCGTGCCCCGCCCTAGCCTAGCCTCTAGGGTTGTGAATGATACCAAACTGGGATTACTGCTGGAACAGACCACGTTGCTAGGGTTTTCTAAGAGGGTTAAGTGTGGTTTAACCCCTCACTAATCATGGATTAAATTAGTTAAGTGTAACCAACAGTTCACTACTTAACCCCATTTAATCCCTCGTATCCCCAAAATTGGTTAAGTATTAGTGGGCCATGACTTAACCCTAATCATGAGGCATTAATTAATTTAATTGTGCCTTACCCTCTCACATTAGACTTTGTTGCGGTTACCTAGTTAAGCCGGTGGGTTCCGGGTAGATTTACACCACAACTTGGTCCAACCTCGGGTCTTGGCACCACATGACCCGCTTCTCACATTGGACCTATTGTTTGTAGCCACTAGTTAAGCCGGTAGGTTCCGGGTAGAATTACGCTACAAACTCAACCCAAACTCGAGTTGGCCACACTTATGTTTTCTAAGTGTCATGTCCACTTTATTTTCAAAACATAATTACAAGTTTAACCAATACTTGGGTAGACCTAACTTAATAGGTAAATTCCCAAGGGGTAGACCTAACTTAATAGGTAAATTCCCAATCTTATATATTCATGTATTTTAAGTTTTACCCAAACCCCCCAACGTCATTCTATCGCTTACATATTCGTCATAACGCATAAAGGATAGAAAGAGGGAACTAGGCACAACATACATGATGAATCTTACATATCATAATAAACATGCATAACATGTTGGACTTGCATAACTTAGCATAGTGAACTTGCATAAACATGCATAACTTGTTAAACTTGCACATCATGGCATAGTGAACTTGCATAAACATGCATAACTTGTTAATCTTGCAAATCATGGCATAGTGAACTTGCATAAACATGCATAACTTGTTAAACTTGCAAATCATGGCATAGTGAACTTGCATAAACATGCATAACTTGTTAAACTTGCAAATCATGGCATAGTGAACTTGCATAAACATGCATAACTTGTTAAACTTGCAAATCATGGCATAGTGAACTTGCATAAACATGCATAACTTGTTAAACTTGCAAATCATGGCATAGTGAACTTGCATAAACATGCATAACTTATCAAACATGTGTAACATGGCAAAGTGAACTCGCATAAGCATGCATAACTTATTAAACATGCATAAATCCCAACTTTCATCATATATTAACATTAGAGTTTCTAAAATGAAGGTAAGAGGGCTTACTAATATTATGAAGACACAAATCTATAAGTAAAGATTGAGAAGCCCTTTATGCAAGCATAAAAACCCAAAACAAAGCTCCAATAAGAAACACCCTTAACAAAAATCCCAAAAACTCTAGCTTAGCAAATAAAACTTGCAACTTGATGATGTATGCAAGCTAATGATCATTCATACAACTTATAAATGCTTGTATGAACATCATAATCTTCATAGGAATGATTTATGAAGAGGGTGGAGGCTAGGGTTTTTAAGTGGAGGCCATTTGAGAAATCAATTTGACATAGTTTGGTTGCTAGAATGAATAATGGGGTTTTAGGTTAGGATTAGGGTCATATTTATAGAAGATTAGAGTGATATTAGCCTTAGGATCAACCCTTAGTTGAATTAGGTCCATCAGATTTCGGAATTCTCCAGAACCAAGCCACACAACCAAGCCCAGATCAGAAATGGTGCGCCAGGCAAAACTGCCCGGCCACCCCGTGTCGACAGGGCTGTCGACAGGGCAGTCGACACCCTTAGACCCCTGTCGACATGCCTGTCGACTTGGGGGTCTTGGCGGGAGTTTTTCCCCGCCTGACGCCAGTTGTGCCCTAACCCTTGTTTTTAACTTAAAATTTAAATCTGTTTTTAATATGGAAATTTCTAAAAACTTCAATGGGCCTTAACTGGGTCATACGGACTCCGATTTTCGAAAACTCGGACTCTATTTCGCGTATTTTTCCGAGACGAACGCAATGGCACAGCCCGTTTCCCCTTGATTCAGATTTTTAAATTAAATTCTGCCTCAATTTATATCTTAACAGGTTATTAAAAATACAGGTTGTTACACAATTGTTATCCACTTTTTTTTTTTTTAATTTACTGTTTTATGAAAATATCAATTTGACAATATGGTGGATATTTTCAGAAAATATTTGATCATTCTGTGCATTTTTAGATTGATATTTAACAAAACACTAAATAAATGTATGACCATTCTTTTTACTACTAAGATTACAACTATGTTTAAAGAGTAATTAACCTGCATTCAGTTTAGTTCATGCATATATCTAGAGGAATCCCTTTCCAGATTCATTCACAGTAACGTGGAAAATGTAATTTTAAACACAGGTATAACTTGCCATGATTCAGATTTTTTTCTTAAAAAAACATATATATGATTTTCAGCATACAAACAATAATGCACATCCATAAAATTACTGCAACATGCAAATCAAGGGAACAAGTGAAGTTGCCAAAAACATAACTAAGACACTAGAACTGAGATTTATCAAATGTGTCAAAGTTGGGGTGTTCCATTTCGGCTTTTTCCGATATCCTATTAACAAGATTCTACTGTAGGATTTTCTGCCAATTAATTGTGTGGGAAGTTGAACTTATTTCAAAAATGGTTTGAATTTTATTTGTTTAATATATTTTATAACTAATTTTCTTTTACAAAAAATTGATGTTTTCATTACTGTATGTTTTCTGTTTGCAACCATTTGCTACCATGGAAGTGTTCAGCGGCAATTTTTGTTCATTTCATTGCATGCATGAAGGATCCGTGTAATTGATGACCTTGATTTGATTGTCTGTAGGTGGAAATTTCAGGAGGTAGAGGAAAACCTATAATTCTTGTTGACTCGGATGAAAGCCTAGCAAAAGTAATTCCGTAATTACAATTGAACAATTATTGCTTATGTCTTCTTTTTCACAATCAATATGGTATTCTCCATAGGACAAGATATTGAAATTATGATATATATATATATGTATATATTATGCTTTTGCAATCGAGTGAAGTGTTTGCACAAGCACAGAGTTGTAGCAATTGATTTTGTCGGATAATCATAGTTTAATCTGAGCTTGTGTGCTTCCATTATGGTTGAATGGTGGGTACTTTTTTGGAACTGCCAGTCTACATTATTCAGGTTTCCTTACTTATAAAAAAAGGTTCTAATAGATAACTTGATGTTCTCTTTTTATGTTGGATAATACTTCGTCGTCTATGCTTCATACATCTGAGTATAGGACTAGTTAAAATAATCCGAGTTTTGGCTTCCTAAGAGTAGCGTTCGTGATGCTTTATTACAAAAGCTAGATGACTAATAACATGTCATCCCCTCCTAGAAGTTTGTTCCCATAAAACTAAAATTATTGCCCCTGTGTTTTAAGGAGAATGAGGGCACTGGCAGTACTGGAAATGCATCGAGTATAAGGCTTTTTTCCTTTTTTATTTATCTGTTTATTCATTGATCTTTATTGGATATAAGCTTTTCCATAAAACTTGAAACGCTGGATGAACATACCTTTCTATTTATGTTATTGAACCGAGTGGAAAAGGAAAGCCCATAGCATTTTAATATGCGATAAACCAACTTTGGAAACAACATTCCTGCTCTGAACGAACTAGAGAATTAAACAATACAAATATCATTATAGAACTAGTTGTAAAACTGTGCCGGTTTAACCTAAAAGATCAATTGTATTGGGTTTTCTAGAGTAGAGCATTTGATTTTTGAAATGATCAAGACTTCATACAGAATAGAAGACTTCTTTCATAAATTCTGGAGATTATCTAGTCAAATTTAGTTCAATAAGCACAATCCCTTAGTTTTGTTTATACACACACAGGTCTAATGAAATGTTCTTTTGTTTATACCATAATCAAAATGGCATGCATTCTCAACTTTTTGCTTTATCTAAGGTGAGTTGGAGTACATTTCCATTCAAACAGTGACACCACATATCGTTGGCTGATCTGGTCATGAGTTTAATTGATCGTTTTGTAAGGATGCCTGCATGCGTATATGTATGTGTGTGTGCATTTTGTATTTATATGTATACATGTTTGGCTCAATAATTTGTTGGCTATGTTGGCATTATCAACATGTGGAGCTTCTTGATCAACCATTACACAACTACTTGAGGTAGAAAGATTGCTTGAATTATTTCTTCTATTTTCGATAGAAATTTATACAATTCGAAAGCCAAGTTTGTTATCATATTGATGTTGTTTATATACAAATTTCTGTACTTTTTTCCTTATTTGACCAATTTTAACAATCATGGTAAAACTCATCTCATTTGAAAGTTGCTTTCTAATATACCCTAGTTAGTGTAAAGTGGCCGAAGGCCCGATGTGAATTGGTTGCTATTTCAAATTGTGCATGTGAATAAAAAACTGAGTTCGAACTGATTTATTAATACATTTTTAGGCTAACACCACTTTGAATTTGTTAAATGAAGAAACACCTTGGAAACATATTAGAAGGATTTTCACAAACACAAGTTAGTACACTGGCTTTGATAAACTATTTACTTATAGCTGGTGGATATTTAAGGAGTGCTAATTTGTAAGGTAAATCTGTTCCTTTTGCATGATAAAATTTCTTAGACCTTTTGTATGAAGATCTACTTCCATGTGGTTTAGTTCTTGGAATCAAGTAATGCATATCTTAGCATCCTCTTTATTAGTGTGTGTGTGTGTGTGCGTATGTATGTATGTGTATATATATACATACATACATACATACATACATACATACATATGATAGAAATGTTAACTATTATAAACTATCTATGGAATAAAACTGTTCAAAGGCAGAGCATTTACAATAGTAACATAGTGTAATATCAATAAAATCCGAGAATGCAAACATTCTTAATGAAACCAGAGAGAGCCTTGAGAAAGATTTGAACATGGGAGAGATCAGAGTTTAGTGGATGGTTTGGATGAAATAGGTTTCAATCAAATAGAGTATAGCCAACACAACATAAAACGCTACCAGCAAGATATGAAGCGGTCAACTGACCCTATTGAGATTTATGTATCTTCTCCCCCCAAAAGCATGATCGGCTTTTCCCTTTTTTCTTTTCTTTTTTCCTTGTCTTATTTATTTATGTAGGAATTACCATACTATTCAGTACAAATCTTGCTCTGCAATAACAATAGGTTCAACTATACAGTAAAATATAAGGCCAATAACATATATTGTACATATATCTGATATAATTGCAGTCATTTCTTTACAATGCAACGTTATGCTTATTAAATTCAATACACTGCTGTTAAATCTTTGACCCGTTCATTAAATGAGTCCATTCAACATATGCTTCTATAGATCCTTTATGATGTTCTCTTTTACTACATAAGGAATAACCATATTACTCCAGCAGAAATCCCACATAAAGTTGATATCGAGATTTCTGTTCTCGATATCTTTCTCCATATCCTTTACGATTTTCTCTTTTGGTACATAAGTTTATTGTTTTCATTCATGCATATATTTTCAGCTTTATGGAGTATACCAATGGAATTTTCACTTAAAGAAGAACTCGAGCTACATCTAGAAATTGACTATCAATCACCAGTACATTTCTGGGGGCATACTCCTCTGTAAGTCTCAGATCCTGTACTTCAGATTTGTAAATATGTTGCATTTATACATAATTATAATTTGTATATGCGGTGATAAGAAAGATAAAACCTCATTTTTTGTTGACTAGGCTATCATAGATATTTCATCCTCATTTCTGATTTAATTTAATTTTTATGGGTGATTTAACTTTAAGTCCCTACCAATGATTGAGGATTTGGAATTGTGGCATGTTTTTGTTGTTTACGGGTTTTTTTAAGTCCTTACCGATTATTATTTCATGATCATTTATATCTTGTAACATTTCAAAGCTGTAGAGGGATTTGAGATGTCCATTTGAGTTATAATATGAATCTGAACATTTACGTGATATGAGATATTTATAGGTATATGAGCTATAAATGTATGTTATATGAGATAAGCATATGTTGTATAAGATAAACATGGCTTTGATATGAGATATCTGTAGAGAAATAAGCCATCATGTATGTTTGCATGAGGGTAACATGGCTTTGATATGAGACATCCATTTGCTCCACGAGTTGTCTTTTTGTAAGAAAAATCAACTTAATTTTTGCTCAATAAAAAACTCAGTTCGAACTGAGTTCGTGAACTAAGTTCGAACTGGGTTCAGAAACTCAGTTCGAACTGAGTTCACAAAATCAGTTTTGAACTGAGTTTATAAACTGGGTTCGGAAACTCATTTCAAAACTGAGTTTGTACACTCCGTTCCAAACTGAGTTTCCGAACTCAATTCGAACTGAGTTCGCAAACTCAGTTTGAACTGAGTTCAGAAACTAAGTTTTGAACTGAGTTTATAAACTCAGTTTTGAACTAAGTTGAACTCAGTTTGTACACATGTTCGCAAACTAAGTTCGAAAACTGAGTTTGCGAACTCAGTTCGAACTGAGTTCTCGAACTCAGCTCCAAACTGATTTTGCAAACTCAATTCCGAACTAGGTTTGGAAAGTCAGTTCAAAACTGAGTTTATAAACTCAGTTCAAAACCGAGTTTCCGAACTCAATTCGAACTGAGTTTATAAACTCACTCTTGATCTGAGTTGAACTCAGTTTGTATACATGTTCGCAAACTTCGTTCAAAATCTGAGTTTGTAATCTCAGTTCGAACTGAGTTTGGAAACTCAGTTTGTATGCATCTTCGCAAACTTAGTTCGAAAACTGTCGTTGTTGTTGTTCACATCTTGATACTGTTGTTGTTTATTTATTTTCTATAGATGTCTTCATACTCAAGACCTTCGACTGATTACCGTGATTACTTCCTAGTGTATTCAGACGATCCTTCTCGAATTGTTTGTGCAGCCGAATCTCGTACTGCAACTCCATTTAGCATCTATGAGTGAATAGAGTCGAGCTTACAAAGATATTTGGCATTATTAAGTGTTCAGAATGATATGGCACCGCCTACCAGATCGACAACACAAACAAGAATGTCATCCCTGCCAACATGCAATGTTGGAGAAGTACAATCTCGAAGGTTGCTATGTCGTTCAAACATTGAACCAATATTCAGAACATGCTATTTGAATAAAAACATTGGACATCGATATTTTATTTGTGCAAACACCGAAACTCTTAGAGACTGTGGATTCATCCATTGGATTGACAAACCATTATGTGATCGTGGTGTGGAATTTGCATTGGAGGTTCTTAAAGAAAACAGAAGGCTTAAAAAGGAGCTTACATTACAAGATTTCATCGAGTTCCATAGACAAAAGAAGGTATGATTTTGAACTTATAACATTTAACACTATTTGAAACTTGAATGATGCTATTTAATTAAATGCATGCAGGAAGCAGTGAAATGGAGAAAAAGATAAATTTTGGTGGTACAAGCTATGCAAATTTTTGGATGTAAGGTTCGTTATATGGATGGAGTTTCGCATTTGGTACTTGTAAGCTTCAAATATGAAAAACATCTTGCATTTTGTTAATTAGGTATTGTTTTTGACTATGGAATTGGATATTGTATATGTGTTGAATTTAGTATCTTTATGTATTATTATTTTTTGTTATTTTGTACTTTGTTGTTGTCACAAATATGGATTTTTTTCTTGTGGATTTCGTTACATGTTGTTATGTCGAGATAATATCATAGCTAAATGCATATAAATAGAGCTTATGCCATCTTATATGCAAATATAAGTGTTAACAATGAATATTTTGTAACTCTTATAAGTGTTACCATATCTTATAGTTCCAACATTTACAAGTGTTAGCAATGAATATGTTTGTAACTCTTATAAGTGTTACCATATCGTATAGTTCCAACATTTATAAGTATTAGCAATGAATACGTTTGTAACACTTGTAAGTGTTAGTAATGAATATGTTTGTAACACTTATAAGTGTTTGCAATGAATATGTTTATATCACTTACAAGTGTTAGCAGTTACTCTGTTTGTAACACATATGAGTGTTACAGGAAATTCCTCACAGGCCATTGGTGACACATAAAAGTGTTACAGAAATTATTTGTAACACCTATACTTGTTGGGAATCCCTATTTTGGTGTAGTGAGTGGTAGACGGTCTTGGTAAGGATTGCCCACCAGTTAGGTTAGCTTATTATTGGAGACCCAAAAGTTGCACCATTTGTAAAGGATTGTGAATTGTGGATTTAATGCTAAGGCAGATCTAGTGATTGTGAATTTAATGCTAAGGCAGATGGGGAAAACGGGAATCATGTAGAGGATTTGGACACTAACCATCACGTAAGATTTAGAGATTAAGCGGGACATGATTGTAGGAAGTCTAACTTAAATTTCAATCAAAGTAATTGGACTTCAGTTAATACAAAAGCTAAGAAATTTTGGAGAAAGAAGGGGGGATTAATAACAAGGCCACTAAAAATGTGGAAAATTAATGATAATCCATTTGATGTTCTAGCAACAGAGAATGATGGAAATGATTATACAGTTGAGGATAATGCAGAGAACAATTTAAAGTCCAGTATGCATGTTAACGCAAAGAGTTAACTAGCAGTAATTTAGTTGTTACTGTTGGTCTAGAATTGCAACTGCATAATGTTAATGAGGCTGCATTTCAAAATATAGTTGGGTAATAGTGATACACGAATTGTAGATGAAGAAACATTGGTGGGTAATCTCTTTGATGAAAATATTACTACTACAGATTAATCTATAATGGAAATTACTGGTACAAGCATCCCTATTGCATCACCAGGTTCAACGGGTTTGAATGCTAATGCTTTCCAATCTATTATCAATGCTGTTAATACATCCACTTCTAGTTCAACTGCTATTGCCACTAAATCCGGTGCTTCAGCAACTTTATCTTCTACACCCTCAAAATCTTCCCCTTGCCATAACTTGAAACCTCCCTCATACCTTCAACTACCACCACCAAATTTAACAAGATCAGGTCTGGTTTTCCCTATTGTTAACGCTGCGCTCAAATCCACTGCAGAGCCCACAAGCTCGCTTACATCATCTCAATATAAGGCTAAAAAACTGAAAAGAAGGTTTTGGGCAAATGATAATCTTAATGAAGGGAATGACTACGGCCCAGAGGATGTGTTGCCTCTTGGTAATAAACTGAAAACTTCTCGACAACATATGCGGAAAAATCCAAGGTACGATTCTTCTCTCACTTGATATGCTGTTGTTGTGCTTTCTTCTGTAGTTGTTGTATATTCTTGGCATTACTAGGATTTTGGTAAATGCTTATTATTGCTCTTTGTCATTGTTCATTGGTCACTTGGTGTAATTGGTCAATTGCATGCAACCAGTTATGGTCTTGCTGTTCTATTCTGGTCTAGTTTGGTGCACTGACTTGGTTGCCAGTGTAATGCTAACGCATTGCAGCTTGGTGAAGATATGCAGCACTTAAGATGGTGTTCGTAGTGCAATGGTGGTTGTTGAACTTTTATTTTGTTGTGTTATTTGATGATCTGCACTTTAAATCTTTTGTATTCTGTTGTGAACTATGAAGCTAGAAATTGTCAAGAGTATATTTTAGCTTAGGACCACTTTGATTGTAACTCTTGAAGTTGTGAATAAAAAATTTCACATGCCTTTCAAAAAATATTATTTAATTATAAATAATATCATGTTAATAATACACTACTACCACCGTATATTTGAGGTTTAAATTCAGAACATTTGTGCACAATTTCAAGACTAAATCTAGAGCATGTCGGTGTAGGAGATGGACAGTTCTACCTTATTTTGTTTGTGTTCGAATTAGGGACAAAATATACACATTGGCGAAAATCCTAGAGTAGTACTGACTCGGGCTATGCTCGCCCACTGCATTACCATTCATAATTCAACGCATATTCCATACAAACTTTCTCGATATTTACCTTTGAAGTTTCAAATACTCCTTACGTCTTCAACTTCAACGAGAACTCACCTAATAGCTAAGGGCCCGTTTGGCAACTAAATGAAGAAGTGCTTATGCTCATACGATAAGTGCTTTTACTTTTAAAAAAGTTAAAAAGTCAAAAAGTTCATTTGGCACAGTAACGACTTATGAGTCAAAAAGATGAAAGGACAACACGGATAGAATTTTTTCCACAAGATAGCTATTTGGCTATTGCACTAGAATATTGAAATAAAATGTAAGACAACTTAGATTTTCAAATGTATATGTTACAACTTAGTTAACTAAAAATCATTTCGGATTCTAAAATATCAATCATAAAATATTAAATCGAAACATGACATAAATACTTGCATGTTATTCCCAAATAATCCAAGAAACTAAGTCCAAAAAACAAACTACATAATAGATAAAAGTTGATCTTTTACACAAATTTCAAGCATTACATACGAAATATTAAAAACTTCTAAAATCACACGGAACCTAAAATGGAAAATGATAAAATGTAGCCATACTTCGTCGGATTCCTTCTCTTCCTTAGATAAAATGCAGCCATACTTCGTCGGATAAAATGCAGCCAACTCATTTGACAAAAAGTATTTTATGAATTGGGGATACCTGTTAACATTTTTAGAACAGAAAATAAACTTGTTACTACCTCCATTAAAGTCATTTGATAAATGATTAGATTACTATCAATGAAAATTTTCCCTGATATGACCTTCAAATATATCTAGCATTCGATCCAGAAAAAAGTTCCTAAAAAATCCAGTGGAATGGAAAATTTTATAAAAATTAAACAGATCATATACCCGCATGCTTTATAGTATTATGAATCTCCAAGCTATTCAACTTCCCAAACATATCCCCACATTCAGGGCATGGAAATATATTACATCTCCTACGAGAAGATTCACTTCAAATTCCTGTAACAGTATCAATAACCATATGACATTCATAACACCCTGAAAATTTTCTTAAATTCATTCCTCTAAAAGGTGAAAGCTAAAATACACTTCTTCATGCATTCAAGGACAATATCTGAAATACTATGAAGTTTTACATAAGCAATCTATATCTTGAGTATTACCTTTTTCACAAGAAAAAAGACTACTTCGCAATTTTTACCTTTTCAAAAGCAAGAAGTCAACTTGACTACTAAAATAAACATTATACCCATTGGATTTGATTGATTAGCAATCTCATTGCGCTATAGAAATGTAAATTTATGTAAACTTCATGAGGATAACTTTATGATAAGAACAAATCAATAAACTTCATTGCATTTGAGATATGGTGACTCAAAATATAATGGATGCTCTAATGGGTAGACATATAAACTTATTCTATATTCATAGAGAAAACATATCCAGATAATAATCTCACTGTCATTGTGGATTGATTTCCTTACATGTATAAAGGGGTGTAGTATATTTTCACCAAACGTTCTTGGTCTTTACATATTTATAAAGCTCAAGTCAAGCAACTCAAACTTGTAATTGAAGCTGTATAACCTAAATTTAATTAAAAGTGCTCCCATGAACTATTGTCCTAGTAGATTTATTCATCCTCTTGAGTTTTACTCATCCACTGAGTTCACATGAAACCATCAAATTATCATCATTTGGTTTGTTCTCCTGTATAATGTAATTTTCTTGTATGGAAAAACAACCTTATCAATAAAATTTAATGTAATTTCTTGTACGATCCACATGGATTAACACAATTAACAAGGTACTGCAAATTCAATATGATAACCTACTACAATTTTCTAGAATTCAATAGAAAAAAAGCAGTTGATATCAATATGGAAAAACTACCTTATCATACAATTCAATATAATTTTCTTGTATGTGAGCATTATCTTCTTTTCCTTCTGAAGTACGGACTCTGGCATTTCTAATGGTGGTATTGTATCAGGAATTAGGAGCAACAACAGGGGAATTAAGGATTCAGGCTATGGTGATCAAAGAGAAGTATAACCAACACAGTATAAGTAGGAGGTGAAGATTGGATCAGCACCAATTGGTAATTCAGAAATCAGAGAATCACACAAGAAAATATTAGAAATTACAATGATTAACTCGTGTCTGAGAAGAGAGAATTAAAGACAAGATTGCAAGACAGAATGAGGTGAAAATTGAGATACTTTTATTATTGAAATTTTGCATATCTGTTTACAGGGCTTAAGGCACTTATTTATAGTGGCAATACATCAAACCAGGAATTACAAATATTCCATGAAAACCCTAATTTATTCTCATTTCATACTGGTGCATGTGCACAACATACACACACACACACTTTGTTTTTTTGACTGAAATTCAACGCTGAAAATTATCCTGATGTACATACGCATCCCTTCTAACATTATTTTGCTCTCGTATTAATTGCATCTTGAGTTTTTCTGTTTGAAGAATTTTCTCTCACAGTTTTATGCCCGTAAGGTGTTTGACTAAATGTTGCACCATGACAAATCCCCCCCCCCACCCCGAAAAGCAGACCTTGTCTCAAGGTCTTAGGTGGGAAATCTCTTGATTAGACCCCAATAATCTTCCCATGTAGCGTCTTCAGTAGGCCTGTTCCTCCATTTAATAAAATTTGTGTAATAGGTTTTTTTTTTTGGGACTAATCTTCGATCAAGAATCAACTCATGCTCATTGACAAGCTCTTCAACATAAGAAGGTAGGTCAGATTGCAATGTTAAATGAGAACCAATCTTCTTCTTCAACTGGCTTACATGGAAGACAGAGTGAATTAAAGAGCCTTCAGGTAAATCTAGTTTGTAAGCTACGTCTCCAATTTTTTCAGAATTTTGTATGGGCCGTAGTACTTAGGAGAAAGCTTTGTAGTCTTGGTCATGCTAACAGAAATATGTCTATATGGTTGGAGTTTAAGGAAAACCCAATCACCAATGTCAAACACTCTTTTTGTTCTATGTAAATTTGCAAACTTTTGCATTCTTTCCTGAGCTAGTTTGAGGTTATCTTTTAGGATAGTCAAGACAGTTTCTTCGGAGAATAACTATTGTTCCACTTGGTCAACTTTGGCTGTGTGTGGCACATAAGATAATATAGTAGGTGGTTGTTTTCCATATACAATTTCATAGGGTGTCATTTTTGTTGATTCTGTACATGTAGTTTTATACCAAAATTTAGCTAGGGAAAGCCATTTTGACCATTCACTGGGTTGATGTGGAACAAAGCATCTCAAGTAGGTTTCTAGAATTTTATTCACAATTTCAATTTGACCATTTGATTGTGGGTGATAGGCAGAGGAGAATTTGAGAGAACACCCTTGTAGTGTGAACAATTCAGTCCAGAAATTGCTTAAAAATATTGTATCCCTATCACTTACAATGGACTTGGGCATACCATATAATTTAGTTACACCATCAAAGAATATTTGTGCTATTTATGGGGCAGAAAAAGGATGCTTCAGTGGGGGAAAATGTGAATATTTTGATAATCTCTCTACCACTACATATATTACTGTGTAGCCATTACTCATTGGTAAGTGAGTGATGAAATCCATGGACAAATCAGTCCAAATATTTTAGGAACAATTAATGGTTGTATTAAACCATGAGGAGGAACATTTTCTGATTTGGATTTTTAACATATATCACACTATTTGACAAAATTCTCCATGGATTTCTTCATTTTTTTTCCAGTAGAAAACCTTTTTGATATTCTTTAGAGTTTTCTTCATTCTTGCACGCCCTCCCAGTGGTGTAGAGTGGAATTCAAATAAGATAATGTCTATTAGATGATTGTGGGAATGGTCTATCAGTATTTTCCCTTTGTAGAAAATTAATTCTTCAATCAGTTTATATTTAGAGTTGTCAACATTTCCAGCTACAATTTGCTCTTTCTTCAAGTGATAAAATGGTCTCTATTGAGTCTCTTTTCTAAGTTCTGAAATCCAATCATCTTGTACAAGTGTTATATCATTTAGTTCTGGCTGATCATAAATTCTGGAGAGACTGTTTACTATTATGTTTTCTTTGCCTTTTTTTATTCAGCAGTGTAATCATAACCATGTAGCTTTGCTAACAATTTCCCTTGTATTCTAGTTGTGAGCTTCTGAGATAGCAAGTGTTGGAGACACTACAAGGAAAACCGAGATTAGCGACAAAATATTTTCTTTAAGCTTTGCAAGAGAAAATATTTTGGATTTTATATGTCATCTTATTATAAATTATTACCGTCGAATACTAATTTTGTCGCTAAATCAATGGAAATTGCAGCTTTTTACCGTCATATAATATTCAACGCTAAATTCCGTTGCTAATAGAGTCGGATTACCAACGACAAAATTTTGAAGCTATTTTCCTGCAGTTTTCCAAGAGATTTGAAACGAACTTTTATATTTATTATTTATAAAATGTTTTAAATTTGTGTTATTACTTAATAATTAATTAGTAAATTTAAATTTAAAATAATTAATGTTAATAATACATTAGTAATTAATAATAAATAATAACCATTAGAAGTAAATAAAATTCAATATTTAATGCTGATTTTTTTTTAATTAATGCTGATTAATTATTAATTACTATATAATACAAATAATAGGTAATAGTAATTAATAAAATACATTGTTGTTCGATGTTTATTAAATTTGTTTTGATAATCAATGATTATTTAATAGTTTTTAATACGATTAATTAAATTAATATCAAGAAATTATTAAAACATATTTGCTTTTAAGAAATTGATTGGTACGTATTATTTGATAAATAATTAGTAATTAAGAAAAACAAAATGGTCAAAGTTTAAAAATAAGAAGTTAAATAAATATTAAAGAATTTTGAAATTCAAAAAATTCAAACATTACCATACAAGTTATTATTTTCATGCATATTAATGTACTATTAAATAATTATTAATTGTTATCTGATAGTTATTATAAGTATATAATAGTTATTATAAATTAATATCTACTATTAATAATTAGTTGTTGGTAATCTATAATTAATAATAAATATTTAATTAGTGACTAATTACAGCTGAGCATAAGGTTTAAGTAGTGCACTTATCTCTAATATATTGTGAGACAACACATTTTCAGTTTATAAAGATCAGAATTTAAACTGTAATTAAGATTATATATACATATATAATTTCATGTTCTTTTATACTGGTGTATAATGTGATTTCAGTATGCATGTTTCCTAAATTCAATAAGTATTGCAATTATCACTAATATAATATGAGACAACACATCCTCAGTTTATACAATTCAAAGTTATATATATATATATATGTATATGTATATGTATATGTATATGTATGTGTGTGTGTGTATGTAATATTCAAAAAAAAAATATATATATATATATGTATGTATGTATGTATAATGTATGTATATAAATACACATATAATACATATATACATACATTATATATATACAGATAGATGTGTATATATATATATATATGTGTGTGTGTGTGTGCTTTTTTTTATTAATTTTCAGAATTCTTTACTTGGTCATATAAGATAAAAAGATCTTCTACCATGTTAATAAACAAACCGAAAACATAGCCTGCAAGGTTAAAGATTACCATCCTAATTGCAGAAATTAAAAAAAAGCCATCATACCTTGATTATTTTTCTCTCAAACTTTTACGCACAACAGGAATGAAAAAGCTTACACAGAGAAATGAAGAGGAAGTTTACGCTGCCATTAATAATTACTAAATAATTAAGAGGCAATAATTAATAATATAGATTAAAATGTAATCTTTAATAATCAAAGATTTGTAAATAATTTTGAAAAGCGTGCACATAATTAATGACCAATAGTTAATGTTTATTCATAAATTATGGTTGCCCTTGTAATAGAATGTTATTGATCATTTATAATTAATATAACCAATAACTATTCGTAAATTATTCATAATTAATGATAATTAATAATCACTAATAACTCGTGATAATTATTTTGTTAGTTCCCTCTTTTGTTTAAGTGTAACGACATCTAAAACATATAGAACATAAATATAATTTAAAGATTAAATATATTTATTATTTACGGTAAAAGATTAGATATATTTACTATTTATGGTAAAAAGATTAAATATATTTATTATTTATTAAAATATTATAGTAACAAATAATTTAAAGTTAATAACAAATATTAAAATACAGTTAAATAATTTGTAAATGGTAATTAATAATTTATAGTTGAAAACTTAGAAGGGTTAGTTATCCACAATTTATAATAAATGATTACAAATAAATAATTTATAATTATTGTTTATTATCAGTAACTAAATTTAATGTTTTATTATGGTTAATTTTGAATAGTTAGTAAATCACACATAATAATTTACAATAAATTTTGTTTGGTGCAAGTTAAAACTTTTAGCTCCAAATTCAAAATTTTGACTTAAATTTAGGCGGCTCCAGGAAGAAACAATTTCATCTTACAGGAAAACGTAGCCGACACAAACCGTGGGCTCCACAATTTTCACGCCCTTAAAAACAATGCAAAAAATTGAGGACCAAAAGAATGGCGATGCGATAGAAACCATTGGAAAGGGAGACTAGGGTTACTCTACTGCCTTCATTTTTTCGTCTGTTTCTCTTCTCTTCTGCCTTTCTTCATCATGTTGCCATTTCAGATCCAAGAAAAACTGCAAATCGCTTCTCTCTCATCCATGGTCGGCCTCTCTCCCGTCCATCGCCGCGAACCGCAGATCCGAGTAAAACCGCAAATCAAGGCCTACTTTAATTTGTGATAGAGCTCCGATTACGTTTCTGGTAGCTTCTTATTCATTTTTATTTTTGTTTTATTGATTTTCTAGATCTAGTTTTGTTTTGTCCACAATTTTGTTTGTCCGATTATGTCTTGTTTTGACAAAGGTGAGACAGAGTATGCTAGTGGATTAGTGATGAGAACGAGAAGTTAACGGACGATCTGTAATTATAAGTTAATTTGAAATTATAAGTTGACCATCGTCACCTCCTTTCGTGAGCTGGGGAGGATAATCTATTTTGCTGAAGTCCTATTTATGCGATTTGGTAATTTGTTGAAGCTGTATATTTGTTGTTTTCACGGTTCAATTGTGAATTCTATGTTAGTTTTTCGAAAATGAAAATAGAGCAGTGAACTGTTTTGATTCTTTTTTTAATTTTATTTTAAAAGTAGCTGCAGCACAACGAGCTGAATGTGGTAGAATTTTTTTTACTTCATTCATTTGCTTATAATTATAACATGCTGACCTTTGTTTTCATTTTTAAATAATTGAGAAACAAAGATGCAAAAACAGAACAATCATTCCCCTTCTGGTAACTTACCATGTGTTCACTCATGATTTTTCAATTTTAATTTTATTGTATCCTAGATTCATTGTTAACTAATATTATTTACATACTGACTCAGTTTTTATGCATGGATTTATTTTGTCACAACTTCGCATTTGAGTGGCTCTTGAATGTACCTGGTTTACACATAATGTTATCCTTTCAATTGTTCACTGCAAATTGCACAACTATGTATATGTACATACACTTTTTTGTGTGTGTGTGTATACACACTCTTTAGCGCCAATCCAAATAATAATTTAAGTAGGACATTAAGGATATGAAATTGTGCTAGTTAATATATAAAGAATGTTTAAAATATTATTAGTAGTTTTACAAAAGGGCCTTGCTTTTGCAACTCGCTTTAGGTACAAAAACTCCTAGGACAGGCTTTGAGAAAGGTCGACAACATAACTGACCTTGTATTAATCGAGTCAATCATATAGAATCTGTTAAGTCTGATGATGAGAGAAGACAAAGGGTGCTTTATTTTCTAGGAAAACGCTAGTTGACCAATATTCGTTATAAAAAAACTCCAATTTTAATGATGAAGTAAATTTCCTAGATGCATATTTTACAACATGTAATAACTTCAAACTACCAAAAGGAAATGAGTTTTATTACATGAAACAAGAAATCTCCTAGATTGATCTACTAATTCTGGTCATTTATTACCATCGTCGATGGTATATCATGTTCTTATACCTTATTTTGAAAAGCATCTACGTTTTTAGTAGCTTATAGGACATTTCTTATGATGTAACCAGTTCATAAATTAGAATTTGTCATGATTTTTTTTTTCTTGATGCAGTTGGGACCAAGGGAGTTTCTTATGATGTGTTTCATTAAGAGGAATAAGTAGTACTCAACGTTATATTGCATCCTTCTTTGACAAATGTAAGTATTTCTGAGCCATTATCGTTCTTGATTTTGGATGAAGAAGGCACCATGATTGGTTTATTGCAAACCTGCTTATTGATATTAATGTCACAGAAGCACTGTCATGTGTTGAATGGTACATGATGAATTGTTTTCAATTGCAAGGAATTGTTTGGATGAATCAAACAATAAGTTATTGCTGGGAAGCTTCGCTTGGAGGTTAACCTTTCTTCTAAACTTCCAACGAGTAAGAAATTATTTTGGTTTCTTTATTCTTAAGTAACATCTAAACTTTTTGATAACAGTACTTTTTTCATTGAAGCCAAACTTTGATACAGTATTTATTTATCAAACTTTAATCTAGAAGGACTACTTTTTGGCATGTCTATTTGTTAATGTATCATAAGAGAAGAAAGTTGTTGAAGTAATACTACACATTATATTTCCGGTTTAATTACAACTTTTCTTTTACGTTGTTCATAATATAACTTTAAAAAACATTCGTTGAATATGAATTATCATTAAAAAATTGAAAACTAATCATATTTAATCTTCTTTGACAAACTAAGAAACGAATGGTTAATTTACCCTTATAACACTCAGTCCTTTTGACAAGTTCATATATTTTTGGATTTAGCTAGGCAGCCCTTTCAAAATTACAAAGTTTCAGATCTAGCTCTGTAGCCTTAAGATTTTAATTTTGTCTGTAATCTAATGGGGGTGTTTGATTTATTATTCACAGCAAGCATTTGCGTCTTCAATTTGTTTCCCTTTTTTTTCGACAGTGAGCGTCAGTAACCAAACGTACTGACTAATGCAAGTGTCATCTCACTGTTGCTCCGTGAAATCCCATTTTACTTTCAGATTAAAATGACTTCAGCATTGAGGCTCTCAAGTAAGCAATTCACATAAAATCATGCATTTCATGCTTCAGCCAAGTATATATGTTCTCTTATATGCACGTAGTGTGTAGATTGTTTCTAAACCTTTTCATTTTATAATTAATTGATTTTTCTAGCCTTTTGCAAAATTATGTGTTGTATTAGAAGATAACATGTGATTGTGAGTTATGTTTACTGGTGTGTATTTTTAGAAGCGTGTCCATTTCTGTGTGAATAAGGAGGATGGAACAGCTCTTAGAAGAAAACAAACTACCTGTTTTGGAGTTCGGCAATAATTCATTGGTATTTCCAGGTTCATCATCTTGTGCACAAAATATAGAGTCATGAACAGCCACCAATAAGTTGTAAGTTGAAATAATTCATACTTTCAGAATTGGTTTTTATATAGGTATATACATATATATATATATATATACATGTATATGTATGTATATATGTATACATGGATGTATGCATGCATGTACGTATATACTAATGTTCTATTAATATAGTTTTCCAAAGTGAAATTAGATTAGCATCTGTTGTTTAATTAGGATAAGTTTTGGCTGATTTTAAATGTTTGAAGCCTTCTACTTCAGTATTCAGCATAAGTCTGAAGCACTTAATACTCAGCCAATTTATGAACAAAATTGCTACAAGCCAAAGAAAATGTGTGATTCCACATATCTTAAGGTATACTGTTGAATTTTGGTTGATTCTTGTTAATATTTGTTGTCTTAACGTTATAAGATCTTCCTTTGGTATCTGTACTTGTTGCAGGTGGATCATCAAGACCAAAATAAATGCTAGTACAATCAACATTGGATATCCATCAGGATTTCATTTGATCGGCGTGCACTTCATTACTTAAATATTATATGTGACAGTGTAGGCATTGTGGGATCATTACTTAAATATTATATGTGAAATGAACATTATATTGTATATGAAATGTTATTGTTTGAATCAATAAATTTTATGTATTTGAGTCCATGAATTTTGTGTATTTCAACAATTTTATGACATTATTTATTTAATATGTTATTTATTTCAGTGTTCACAGATGTGTGTGTCTATATATATATATATATATATATATATATATATATTTGTAAATTAGAAGGGGAATACGGATGGATTACCAACAAAAAAAGTGTGGTTAAGTTTTTTTAATTTTTGTCGCTAATACCTTGGCAATTAGTGAGGGTTTACCCACTTCTTTTTTAAATACTATTTATTATAAATTAATTATCCGTCGGTAAACAGTCGGTATATAAATTAAAAATAAATTAATAAATAAAATTTTATTTTTATTATTTAATTACTAAAATAACGGAAAACTGTCGGAAAATTCATGCTAAAGTCCGTCGCTAAATCTAACACAATTACCGTCATGGTTTTTACCGACCACCATGTTATGCAGGAAATCCGTCGCTAAAGCCAATTTAGCGACGGATTAGAAGCAGATTTTGCCGCTGCTATATGCAGTTTTTCTTGTAGTGAGACTCTGATGATCAGTTCTGATGATGAACTTTTTGCCTAACAGGTATTGTGACCCCTTTTTAGTTGCAAAAATTAAAGCCAAAAGCTCTTTTTCATAAGCAATCGGTTTATTATTTTCTAGTAGCACGACTCCAAGACCTTTGCCACTAGCATCACATTCTACAATAAAATCTTTAGAAAATTCTAGCAAAGCTAAAGTAGGAGGATTAGTCAAAAATGATTTTAATTTAAAGAATGAATTAGTGGCCTCTTCATTCCTTTGGAAAGAATTCTTTTTTAACATTGATGTTAAAGGTTTTGCAATGATGCCATAATTTCTAATGAATTTTCTATAATACCATGTAAGGCCTAAGAAACTTCTTAGAGCTTTTATGTTAGTGGGTTGTGACCATTGCCTTAATTTTGTTCTTGTCAACTGCAATCCCTTGATCAAAAATAATGTGCCCTAAATATTTGATATTTAATGAAGCAAATGAACATTTAGGAAGATTAATTACTAGCTGGTTATCAGTGAGTACTTGTAGAGTTAATTTTAAATGTTTCAAATGGTTGTCCCAGTCGGTACTATATATAAGAATATCACCAAAAAATACCAAAATAAACAACCTTAAATATTGTTTAAAAATACTGTTCACTAATGATTGAAAAGTAGATGGGGCATTAGTAAGGCCCAAAGGCATAACTATAAATTCATAGTGACCTTCATGGGATTTAAATGTAGTTCTATGAGTGTCTTTTTCATGCATTCTTATTTGATATACCCTGATTTTAAATCTAAATTTGTAAAAAAAATTGAACCATGTAATTCATCTAACAAATCATCTATTAGTGGTATTGGAAATTTATTCTTAATTGTTTGCTTATTTAAAGCTCTATAATTAATGCATAATCTCCAACTACCATCTTCCTTTTTAACCATTATAGTAGGAGCTGAAAAAGAACTAGAGCTAGGTCTTATAATTCCAGAAGTAAGCATATCATTGATTAAAGCATCTAATTCTTTTTTCATAAATGAGAATATCTGTAAGGTTTTAGACAAACCAGTTTGAAGCCTTCCAGAAGTGGAATTCTATGATCACAATCTCTTTTTGGTGGTAGCTGATTAGTTGAAGTTGTAATTGTAGGAAACTTGTCCAGAATGTATTGAATATTTGGATGAATTGTGGAATTATCTGATGTAGTGGCAGATGTTGACAACAACATGAACTGTAAGGATGCTGAATTTAATTCCTTTGTTGCTTTTTTGCCTTCAATTGTTTTTATATCATCTTGCAAGAGGCCTTGCCACTTATATCGTTTCCCTTTGTAAGCAAATCTAACTTGCAATTTCTTAAAATTAAAACAAATTTTATTAAGCTTTTTCATCCATTTTGCTCCCAGTACCATTTGACATGAGTCCTTAGGTAAAACTAATAAATCAAGTGGCATTTTGCACCCTTGACAGTGTAGTATAACATCAGTGCATATATGTGAACCTTCTAATTTATGGCCACTGGCTACTTCAACATTAAAAGCTTTAGAATGAGACTGATTCAATTTCAACTTGTGAGCTAAAGAAGTGTCAATAAAACTGTGTGTTAAACCAAAGTCAATAAGGAATGCTACTGCCTTATTATTGATAAGCCCTTTAATATAAAGACCTTTTTCTCCGCCATAGGTTGGATGCATTCCAAGCCGACAAACATGTCAAGTCAAGTCGAAATCAATCATTTCTTAGCTAAAGAAAAGAACAAAATAGAAAATCGCAAAGTACATGAAATAAATTCCTCTTATTTTGTGAAGTGTTGGGATACCAACCAATGTATTCAATGATATAGCACATAGAGTGTTGTGAGGTTCTTGCTCACTTTTAAACTCTGTTAACTTAATCTGATCATCATCATCAGAATATTCAGTTTCAGTGTCATAGGTGTCGTCAATGTTTATAACACCCTCCATAATAAAGACTTGTTTTGTTTTACATTTATGTCCAGGTGATATTTTTTAGTGCATCCATAGCATATATTTTTTTTTTCTTTTTTCAATTAATTCTTCAGGTATAAGCCTTTTCATTTTTGAATTCTTTTCAAAGTTCTTGCTTATAGGTTTTAAAAAAGAAGAAGAAGCATTAGTATTCTTTTTATCAGTAAAAGATTTCCTCCTATTTTTTGAAAGCCACTTAGTTTCAAAACTCTTTGCTTAGCATACTGCATGATCGAAATCAGTAGGATTGTTTGCTATCACATGGTATTTAATTTGCTCTTTTAGCCCACCCGAGAATTTTTCTAAATAATGAACTGGAGAAACATGTTCAATTAGACCCTCTAGTTTTTAAAACTGTTTACATATTCCATGACTGAACCAGTTTGTTTAGGGAAGAAAATGTATCATAAGGTCTATCTAATTCATTGGGATTAAAGCGTACCTGGATTGCTTTTGTAAAGACTAACCAGTTTTCATGATCATTAGTGTTTCTTGAATATCTATAGAACCATTGCAATGCTTCTTTTCTTAAGTTGTATGAGCATAAGTGCACCTATTCATGAGGATCTGTTTTATTGTACCTAAAGAAATTCTCCACTTGTCATAACCAATCAACAGCTCAATCATCACCTGAAAAGGTAGGAAAATCAATCTTGAAATTTATTTTTGAAGAATCTTTGGAAGTACTCATCATGGTGTCATCATGTCTTGTATTAGCTGTTGTTTTTATTGGATTGTGCTCAGTATATAATCTGGTGTTAACTTCTGTATTTCTGAGTTGCATAACATCCATGATTGGATTTTCAGGTCTTGCAAGAAGAGTCTGGCTGGCATCTGGAGGTACATAAGTATGTGATATGATTTGTTGAGTGCTTCCTTATTGTTTGTGAATTTTAAGTCGAATGGGTGTATCTGGTGATTTTTTATTTTTATCATTCAATAGAGAAAAAAAAATTTGCCAACGATTCTTGCATGTCTTCCATATTGTCATTGAGATCACACATCTTTTCTTCGAATTCTTGATTCTGATCTGACAAACGTTGTGTAGTTCTTTCCAGTTTCCTTAAGCTATTGCTGGTCCTGTTATTAAACATGCTTTGTCTATTCCAGAGTTCGTCTTGTGATAGCTTGGTGGCATCTGTGTCTTCAAGTTGAGATGATGCTTCAATGGCTTCAAGAATTGCAGGATCAAGATGGTAAGGTTCAGTATTCATCTCATCACATGGCTCTGATACCAATTTGTGAGCATCATCTTGTTTTTTCTTCTAACGTCTAGTCTTTGGCATTTCTAATGGTGGTATTATATCAGGAATTATGAGGAACAGTAGGGGAATTAAGGATTCAGGCTATGGTGATCAAAGAAAAATATGATCAACACAGTATAAGCAGGAGATGAAGATTGGATCAGCACTAATTGGTACTTCAGAAATCGGAGAATCACACAAGAAAATCTTACAAATTAAAATGATTGACTCGTGTTTGAGAAGAGAGAATTAAAGACAGAATTGCAAGACAGAATGAGGTGAAAAATGAGATACTTTTATTACTGAAATTTTGCATATCTGTTTACAGGGCTTAATGCACTTATTTATAGTGGCAATACATCACTTAGTTGCCAAGAATTGCAAATATGCCATGAAAACCCTAATTTAAACCCATGTCATACTGGTGCACGTGCACAACAAACTCACACACTTTTATTTATTTTTCTGACTGAATTTCAATGCTGGAAATTATCCTGGTGTACATCTGCATCCCTTCTAACACTGGTTTGCTCTGGCGTTGATTTTATCTTGAGTTTTTCCATTATGTTTGAAGAATTTTCTCTCATAGTTTTATGCCCATAAGATGTTTGACTAAATGTTTCACCATGACATTGTATGACCCACATGGATTAACATAGTTAACAAGGTACTACAAATTCTAGAAAGCAGATATTTCATAACAATTATCACCAGTAAAAGGATGAAACAATTTCGCCCCTCCCCTTTTTTATATTGACTCAAAATATTATCATATGCCAATACTACTTTAGTTTATCATATAACAGTAGAGAGAGGGTTTCGAACGTGATAAGAAAACAAACACAACACAAATCTGAACTATTGAGCAAATTCGTGATAAATCAAACAAAACACAAATAAAATGAAACACTCGAGAGAAGTGAGAATACATGGAAAACATCGAAAACAAATAAGAGAAGAAAAAAATACCTTTGTGAAGAATCTGAACGAGGGAATTGAGTGCAGCTGAAAACGAAAAAATTACCAAAACCCTAATTGAGAAAGTGCGGCCGAGAAGTTCTGCTTCCGAAAGTCGAAAGCAGATTTTTTTATTTTTTTTTGCTTTTTGGATAAGCAAATTAGCAACTTTTGAAAACCCAAATATTTGATGAAGCCATGTGGGCTTTTTGACTTCAGATTTAAGAAATTTGAAAAGTAGCTTATTTTTGGGTATCCAAACGGGCCTTAAGTAAATAATTAAGAAGCATAAAGAAAACTACAATAGCACCCTTTTACAAGCTTGACTCAGGCAGAATTTATATATATATATTTATTCCAAACTATATATATGCCACGCATCGATCTATGGATAAAATTTATCCAAAATGACCACTATTGACATTTCTAATTCCTTATTTGCCACATTATTTATAAAATTTAAGTCAAAAACATTGCCATTTTCAGGATCTGGTTGATGAATCTTGTAAAATAGATTCTCCTGCTTACTGCGGTGTAGTATAATGTTACACTTCGTATGCCACCAGGTGAAAGAACATGTGATTTCATATAAGCCAACATTTTTATTGTTAGAACGTGGTTTCAGTTCAACATGACCAGCTTGAGGTCTATCATCCAATCTTTTACATGTGTACCAAGGATCTTCTGCATCTTGCCTTTGAAAAATATGTTGGGAATGGGTCCCTTCCTATGTGGAATAACTCATACTTATTTAATTGGGGCAATAAGTGTTGCTACGGTATTTCGTGCTTATATTTGAATAGGTGTCTATTTGACTTTTGGTGTGCTTTGGTAATTGCACCGTAATTGGAATTGTCATCTTATTAAATAAAGTGGTTGAATGGAATGGAGACTTCAAGGTGCCTCTTTGGTGGCTATATATACATCCATTTTTTGGGTAGCAAATATACACAAGATACATGACAACAACATCAAAACTTTGTCAGTTTCTCCAAGACTTTGTGGGCTGCTTCTACAGTTTTGAGATTGCCCTTTGTTGGAGTGTTTGTGCGAGATCTCTCAGCTTTTCTAAGCTCTATTTCCCAGTGATATTTTTCACTTTTCTCACTTTTTTGTTTTGATGCTGTTATTGCTAGCTACTGTTGGATAATTTGTGTATCCACTTTGTAAATTGTATTCGGATTTGTGTACCACTCCATTATCATAGTAAGAGAAGTTTGGGAGGACCCCCGTCATTGGTCCCGTGATTTTTACTTTTCACATCAAAGAGGTTTTCCACGTTAAAAATTCGTGCATTCTTACTTTATTATTTTCTCTTGTTCTGTTGATTATTTGCATTAATCATTGGTGATTGTAGTGCATTTTGCTGGGTTTGTCTGTGTCATTCATAACAAACTGTTATCGGAGCGAGGTTGATTTGATGGAGTCTAGTAATATCAACACTAGTAGAATGAGTAGTTTAAATGGTGCTAACAATCATATTTGGAAGAGAAAAATGAGAGACTTGTGGTATGTCAAAAATTGGCATTTACCTATGTTCAGTGGTGAAAAACCAGAAAGTAGAACTGATCATCAGTGGCAATTTGAACATGAACAGGTGTGTGGATTTATTCGTTAGTGGGTTAATGATAATGTTTTGAATCATATAAATGATGATGTTCACGCTAGATCACTATGGCAAAAACTTGAATCTCTTTATGCTAATAAGTCTGGAAATAATAAATTGTACCTTGTCAAACAATTTATGGGCTTGAAGTACAATTCAAGCAAGTCACTTTCTGATCACCTGAATGATTTTCATGGCATTATTCAGCAATTATCAGCTATGGATATAAATTTTGATGGTGAAATTCAGGGACTTTTGTTACTTGGCACTCTACCTGATTCATGGGACACTTTTAGAAAGCTACACTGGATATTGCCAAAGTTGGTATTTTGAATGAGGAGAAGAGGAAGAAATCTCATGGTGCGTCTTCTTCATCCGAGCAAGTATATGTTGCTGAAAACAGAGGAAGAAGCAAGAGTAAAGCTCCCGTTTACAGAGACAAAAGCAGAAGCAAATCCCATGGAAGATACGCAAATATGAAGTGCCATTATTGTGATAAATCCGGTAACATAAAGAAATTTTGCTATAAGTGGAAAAGAGACAACAAGGGTGGTAAAGGCATGGAAGATAAGAAGCAAGATAAAAAAGATTGCAGTAATGATGATAGAGCTGGTACTGCAACTGGCGGTGATCTTATCAATGTACATGATGAGAGTTATATGAACCTTGCTAAATATGAGTCGAGTTGGGTCATTGACAGTGGAGCATCACTACATGTGATATCGCGGAAGGAATTCTTCACATCTTATACACCTGGAAACTTTGGGGTGTTGAAGATGGGTAATGATGGTGCGGCTCAGGTTGTGGGCATTGGAGATGTATGTTTAGTGACCAACATTGGAGCAAAGTCAATGCTTAAAAATGTTAGACATGTTCCAGAAATCCGATTAAACTTGATATCTATTGGAAAACTCGATGATGATGGCTACTGCAACATTTTTCATTGCGGTCAATGGAAGCTTACTAGAGGAAACATGGTGCAACCTCTTGGGAACAAGCATACAAGTTTGTACTTGCTGCAAGCCTCAGTTCCCACTGATTCTGTAAATGTGGCAAATGATGATCTTGCAAAATTGTGGCGTAGAAGACTTGGCCATATAAGTGAAAAGGGGTTAAGTTGTTTGATGAAGAAAATGCACTACCTGATTTGAAGTGTGTAAAATTGGACAAATGTTCTCATTGTTTTGCGGGAAAGCAGAATCGGGTCTCCTTTAAGAGACATCCTCCTTCAAGAAAATCAGGTTTGCTTGATCTTGTTCATTATGATGTTTGTGGTCCGTTAAAAGTTAAGACCTTTAGTGGTGCATTTTACTTTGTTACTTTTATTGATGATTGTTCAAAGAAATTGTGGACATATGATATAAAAATAAAAGATCAGGTACTTGATGTTTTTAAGCAGTTTCAAGCCTTGGTTGAAAGGCATTCTGGTAAAAAGCTAAAGTGTTTACGTTCTGACAATGGTGGTGAGTACATCGGTCCACTTGATGAATATTGTAAGGCTCAAGGTATTCGACATTAGTTTACAACAAAGAAGACTCCACAGCTGAATGGTGTAGCAGAGAGAATGAATAGGACTTTGTTTGAGAGAATGAGGTGCATGCTTTCAAAGGCTAGGTTGCCAAAACACTTTTGAGGTGAAGCTTTATTTACAGCTATACATGTGATTAATTTGTCACCTTGTTTTTGTAACACCCCGTATTTCTGTTAACACTAAAGTTACTAATTTAAGAATAACCAATGCTTAATACAATAAATGTGTAAAGGGGAGATGTATCTAATGTGCATACAAATTTAACAATAAATGTGTAAAGGGGAGATGTATCTAATGTGCATACAAATTTAATAATAAATGTGTAAAGGGGGGATGTATCTAATGTGCATACAAATTTAATAATAAATGTTAATAATATACATTAAGAAAGTAATTGTGAACATAATTGGCTTCTCTTTTGAATAGATGGCTTTGATTAACCTTGGCTTCATCGACGGCTCAAATTAACTTGCAATCCTATATAAACAGCCCCCTAGTCTCCTTCTCTTTGCACCATTCTTCTCTAACCTTATGCTGCACAAATTTCTTATGGACATGGCTTCTTCTTCTTCCTCTAAATCTAAATAAGTAGATTAAAATAAAATATAAATCAAGACGAGGATATGCTGCTCAAGTCTTTCAAGAGAAGATTCAAAACAAGTTAGGATTCAAGTAAAGATTCAACGGCTTCAAGCAACGCTATCTTTCTATTCTTTTCTAGATCCAATGAATGTAAGTCGGTTACTTTTTAGATTTGAACGCCTTTTCTATTTGTGACATGAAATTAAAAGAATATAAGAAATATGCCTTATCATTTCATTGAATTTGTGCTTGTTTATGACTTTGGATCTGATTCTTGATTATGGCGTAGAACACATTGTGACTAAATTGCCAATGCTTAAGATTATGACTATGGAACTGTGGCCTTTGAAACCATAAGCCATTGACTATGAACATAAGCCTTTGACTATGAACATAAGCCTTTGACTAAGAGCATGAACCAATGACTATGACAAGGACAATAGTGGATAATTACCTATGATTCATGAACATGATATTATTGCCTAGGATTATGACTGTGAGATTGGATCTAAACTTGATTATCTATTCAGTTTATTCTTAATTATCATTGGATCTTGATTATGGGAATTTATCTATTAAGTTATATCTACCCATATACTTGAACCTATGTTATTTGTTCAACCCTTTTTATGTCATAATATTATCAGATCTATAGGCCTTCGATGCTTTAATCAATTTATTCAGTGTAATTTGTTAGATCTGCGATTAGTGAATTATCATCTTCTGCCAGTCATTATTTCTATCTTTTCATGGTATTTTGGTTCATTCCCTTTTTATCCACGAATCTAGATTTATCTATAATCTAGGATGAAATCACGATTACGCGAACGATGGGAATACGATTTGGGCAAATCATAAATTTGACTTAAACATGGTTGTAAACTTGGAAATTGGCATAATGTGAACATAATTATGATTGACATAATTTAGAACATGTATTATGGCATGTTTATTAGAACGTAAATTTGAAATTTTGACATGAATTATGGAATATGTAATTTGACATATTAAATTTAGTATTGGCAAGTAAGCTAAGTTTTAGGCGTAAACGGTAAACTAGAATAATAATTCTAGTCTTGCCATAAACTGTAAATTAGGATGTTAAATCAGAATTGGGTCAATTAAAGTTAATTTGGCATAATAAGTATATTAGCACAAATTTTGAATTTAGTCATAATTGTGAGTAATTGTCATGTTTAGAACAATCATGGTTAGTGACACTTAATTTGGTATAATTTACATACCAAAAACTATAAATATGATATATAGGGAAAATGGGCCATAGTAATAAATGTTGACAATGTAATTAAAAGAGTAATAATGGAATAAGTAAATTTGGGAAAATTTACTTATAGAATTTATCCTAAATGAGAAAAGTAAATTTAGACAATACGAACATGCTTAACTCAAGGTTGGATTGAGTTGTGATGTAAACCTGCCCGGACCTGCCCGACTGTCCAGTGATCACAACAAAACCTATCCAATGTGGGAGGTTAAGGCATTGAGCCCGATAAAGGCCCGAGGTTAGACTGAGTTGTGGCATAAGACTGCCCGGAACCAACCGGCATACCGGCAGCCACAACAATACCTGTCTAATGTGAGTGGCTGGTGCTTTAATAAGACAATTAAAGTTAAGCTAGAATGGGAGGGTTAAGTCTATAAGAACACTTAACCAACTTAACACGGTTAAGTTAGAACGATAGGGTTAAGTTAACTAGAACACTTAACCAACTTAACATGGTAACAAGACAAGATTTGTAGGGGTAAAGTAACTAAGAAAAACACTTAGCCAATTTAATATGTTAACCAGACTAGAAAGTGGGGGTTAAGTAAATTCAATACACTTAGCCAATTTAACTTGTTAACTAGACTAGATGTTGGAGATAAGTAAAGTTAATACACTTAGCCAATTTAACATGCTAACTAGACTAGAGGTTGGGGTTAAGTAAATTTAATACACTTAGCCAATTTAATATGTTAGCTGGACTAGACCGTAGGGTTAAGTAAGCTTGAACACTTAACCATCAGAGTGTGATAAATGAATAAGGTTAAGTCAAAAACATGAAGGGACAATACTTAACCATTAGAACATGTTAATCAAACCAATGTTAGGGTTACGTTAACTAAGGGAACACTTAACCGTTATAACATGTTAGTTAAAACAGATAGGCAAGGTTAAGTTAAAAAAGAACACTTAACCAATACAAGATGAATGGGTAGGGTTAAGTAAAAACTTAACCAATATAACTTGATGCTGGTAGGGTTAAGTCAACATGAATTACTGGTAACACTTAACCAGTTTAACATGACAAATGAATAGGTTAAGTTAACTTGTATCGACTAATGACACTTAACCAATCCAACTTGACGAGAAAGAGAACTAAGTAGTAAACCTTAGTTAAAAGGACTAAGTGGTAAACCTTAGTTAAGAAAACGACGATTCAGGAAACCAAGTGGTAAACCTTAGTTAGGAAAACTAAGTAGTAATCCTTAGTATAACACGAGGAGCAGCGAACGATCTTAAAGAAGGCTCCAACGAATTGGGTTACGAAGCCCGAGGTTTCGAGCGGACATGAGGGTACTCTTGGTATCCCTTTGTGAGGTGGCATATGATCCTCCTGGGCTCACAGAGGTTAAGGTCTGCGTTAGGAGAACCAAGGGTATGCCTTGGTTGCAATATAAGGCAAACTAAAGACTAGGATGGACCAGCGTGATTCGGCGGGACAAATGGCCCTGTGATAGCGACCCGTCGTCTACCTACCATCTTGAGTCAATCGAGATACGAAAAAGCGGAGAACTCCAAAAGACCATATACTTGCTATCTAGTTATGGTTGCGGATGGCCATAGGTTAGTGGGGGCATGGGGGGCCTGCGTATAGTTCTCATTTTTCAAGGTGTGCCTTTCAATAGTTGAGGGAGGGGTCAAGTGGGACCATGGCCACTAGAAAAAAAACAGACCTTAGCATCTGCATCGGAAGATAACTTAAAGCTCCCGACCGAGTTCCGTGTTTCTTGATTTGCCCTGCCATGGGACTCGGGTCGCACATATAGAGGACATGTGCATCTAGACAGCGATAACGATTCACGACACATACGTGGGGAAAGTCTAGGAACATATACCGCTCTAGGTAGTGTGTCCTAGACTAGGGGCATCGTTTGACAGGTAGCGTAATCCCTAGTTGGACCTAGGTGGCATAAACCCTGAATCTGTGAAGCATTAGATAAGCCGCGTAAACCCGAGTGGAATCTAGGAAGTACTTTGGTATAAAACCCTAGATTAGATCTAGGTAATAAATAATAAATGTACGCCTAAAGGCAACCACAATTACTGGGATTGGGATCGCGTTATCATTTTAGACAGATTACTAGTTGGGACACTAGATAGGTGGTGCAGAGACATAGAAACCATAATAACAGGTTAATAGCGAAGCGGAGAAAGTATTAAAGCATATCCAGTTTAACTTGTCTTAGCATATCTTGTGTTAATCTTATCCTATCTTGTTGGCCCTATCATCATGGTATTGTCTTGTATTCAGTTAATTCATGTCGTTTTGTTTTTCCTTGTTCACATGCTAGAAGTAACTGAACTTACCAGACTTTATGTCTGACCCAGTTTTCTTTCGTCTTCTTTTCTTCCGTTCCCCCCCCCCCCCGGTAGTTAAGGAGGGAATAGTATAGCTCAGGTTAGATTGGACCGTCACTCTTTCCAAGCTCGAATATTCTTTGACAAAGTGCTTTGGACTCTCTTTTTCTGCTGCTATGGCTGGCTTATGCTACATTGGGGAAAATAAATGTTATTTTATGCTTCTTTATTTTGTAAGACAGATGATACCCTGATATGGGAAAACAATCACTACAACAAAAAGACCTTACGGCAACTGCATTTTTACAACTGTCACAAAATGTCAGTTGTAATAGTGGTATTTTCACAACTGCTTTATTTAAAAAGTTGTAATAAGTTAATTTTCAACAACTCTTTTATTTTGTAAGTTGTAATTGATGTATATTACAGCTGTTCTTGTGCGCTAGTTGTAATAGATATTTATTTGTGACAACTCCTCTTTTTTGGCAGTTGCAATAGACGTTTATTACAACTCTTTTTGTTAGTTGTAAAAGATGATTGTTGTTAACAACTCTACTTATTTTATTCGTTGTAATATATGTCTATTACAACTCTTTTTGTCAGTTGCAAAAGTTGTTTACTTTTAACTCCTCATAATTTAATAAAATAAATAATAATTAATAAATAGTGCATGCTTGTTTTAAGGACATATTTTAAAACAAAATTAGATCCAAGGAGAAACGGCTTTCGCAATGTAAATCAAGGACAACTTTTATGAATTAATTGCAAAATGTCCAAATATTTTAAATTAAGGACACACGTTGACATTTGACAAATAATAAAAATTAATATAAAAATGTTTTTCTGTAACTATAAGATTAAAACTTAATAAAAATTAATTATGAAATTTTTTTGTATCGTAAATATGGGAAAAAATAAATATAAAACAATTCAGAATGGAAAGCTATATGCATATAGCTTCGTTATTTACGATATAGTTTTTTTATGGTGCAAATAAAGCTATATTTTTAAGTAATAAAGTTGTATTCATTTAGCTTTCCGAGCTGATTGTTTCTATATGTTTATAATAACATGAATCGACTAAAGTAATTTTGAAATCATTTTTTTTCTTTCAATTTTAAGGGCAGTTTTTTTATTTTTTAATTAATTTAGTAATAGTGATAAATTAAAAAGAACTCCATGTTGATATAATACATTTGGTCTTTGTCTTTCATTTAATTATCAAACTTAGTTGTCTTTTGATCTAATTTTTTTGGGGAACATGTAATTAAAACTAAATACCCCTAATAACTAATATTAGTAACTAATCATTAATAATTTAAATGCAGTAATTAGTTTTTATTAATAAATATTTAAGAATTGATAGCTACTATTTAATACTTAATAATTGGTAGTATATACGTAATAATAAAACCTCAGTAACTAACACTCGACTAGAGCTAAGAATTAAATAGTAATGATTAATAATAAAGAGTACTAATTATGTTTTAAAAAAAAGGAGTACTAATTAATAAATAGGTAACATTTATATTTAATAATTCCATAGTAATATTTAATATTTGAAAAAATTAGCGGAATTCGTATTATAATTAATTTAAATCTAATTTCTAATTACTTTCTTTCAAAAATTTTAGTCAACCTTCGGCAACGACACAGACATTCAGCCCAAACCCATCAATAACGAGAATTTGCGGAAAACACTTAGGTTTAAGCGGGATTAGGAAATTTTGGCTCCAAAATTGGTGAACAAATGTGGTCTCCCGCTGCCCAAATCAAAACTGTCAAAACCCAGAAAATATGAATTAAAGGGGACTAGGGTTCTATCAGCGCCGCCATCCCTTTTTCATTTCTCTACGTCCTCTGCTCTCTCCCTCCCCCTCGTCGCACTTTTCTCCTTCCTCCTAGCTTTCTTCGCTACTGCGTTTTGTGCTGCTGCTTCCACTTTCGAACCAAGCTCTCTTTTCTTCAGATCTAGTATCCTGCTTATTTAGCTGGCTCTACGATTTCATTTGGGTCGGCCTTATCTTCATATTGCCGAATTCCACGTCCTCCTTAAGCGCCTTTCCAGACTGATTACGGCTGACCTGGGGTTCGGATGTCGTTCTGGTGGTTGGGTTGATGTCCAGATGGTCCTGGTGTATTTTGTATCGGTTGCGCCTTCAATTGGAGAGGAATATTTTAGATGTTTTCTGGGTTCGATTTGCTGGATTGGGGATTTTTGTTGTCAGTTTGTAGTTTATTCTCGTGTTGCTCCACCATGTTTTGAGTGTTATGCTCAAGATTATGGATATAAATATCCTTTGTCTGATCAGTATTACAGAGGTATGTAAACATTTGTGATAAACTTATTAGCATGCATTTAGCTTTATTGTGTTTCATGACTCGCTTTATAGTAACAGCCAATGCCATTTTAAGTCGTTCTATAGGGCATGGTGGCATGGCTTTTTTTTGCTATGAATTCATGGTTCATTTTTTGTTATGCAACTTTACTGGGTTATTAAGGGGCAATTTGAGGCTAGTAGTGATGCAATTTTATATATTGAAGTGTCTGCACAAGAAAACGACGGAAAGAAGAATAACATAGGAAGAGAAGTGAGTACCACGTGAGTATTTTATTCACCACCATATATTTGAATATTAGTATATAGATTAAATACTGAAAATAAATAAATTGGTTTGGATGAATTGTTATGTTTGTGGTTTACATGTGCATGTGTTTACAAAATTGCCTATGTAGGAGTTTTGTTGTTTGTGCATGCGTCTTAAAGGAGTGTGTTAGTATATAAACAATTTTATTTTATTTCAATGGGCAATTGGTAACAGAAACAGGGGAAGTTGTATTTTAGACTGAGTTAATAGAAGGAAGTGACTCTAATTTTTATCCCATCGGTGATTTGAACTGCATTAGATTACTGGATCATCTCAAAAGTTTTGAAATTCCATGTTATCTGCAAATTTAATTGGTTTGACGAGACATTAATACAGCAAGCATTTGTTTGTTTGTTGATATCATGTTCATATTCACTATATATGTCTGAAAAGAATTTGGTTACATTTCAAAAGAAAAAAAATCTACCTATATATAATATTTGGTTTATTTGTTGATCTCATGTTCATATTCACTATATATTTGTGCAGTACACCATTGCTAAGAGTTGGAGTTTCATGGTCTATATAGAACTACAAGAAGAGATAAGACATGTGCTAGCCATTCGGATAGTACATATATTGCATGTGAATTTACCTTTGTATTCTTAGTTAACAAATACATTTTCAATCATGTAAAGGTAAACAAATACTATAAATCAACCTATCTTTTTTGACTAAAGTGTAAATCATATGGGTGCTATATATAATATTGTAAATCAACCTATCTTTTTTCGTTCATTTGAGCATGTATTCAAGTTTTGTGAATCGGTTGGCTGCAAATGTAATAAGTTTGTTGATGTCGCCATTGGTTGCATTATCAGTCAAGAACATTAATAATATTATGTTGTGATGCTCAATTTATTATGTTTGTGTAACCTATTTATATCCGTTGAAAGTCCAAAAACCAACATAGTATTTTTTTTCCTGGTAGAAGGAAAGTGCTTTGGATTTTTATATAAATCAACTAATGTTGAACTCTATACAGGAAGGAGACTGTAACCAATTAGAAGATTGGAAGTGCAACGTACAACATATCAAAATTTGCAGCAGCGGAACATGTTTAAAACTGATTTGATACAAGGGTTGAGATCAAAAGCCTCACTATAATATTTTGCTACTTTCGGACTTGTAGAATATGTTATGCTTGGTTTAAGTTGCTTTGTACTAGTCAAGTATGTAATAATGCTGAAAATGTTAATGAAAATTTGTTTTGTAGAGAACAATATAGTGTCTATTTTGCTCATTGTACTTTGCTAATTTTCAGTGCATTGTTTATGCTTATCTGCTATTCATTTCATTTGAAAAGATGCTCATTTATTTTTTTTATTTTTTAAATTTGTATTTTTTTAACAACTAGCAAAACCAGTTGTAGTAGACTTTATAACAACAGATAAAACAGTTGTAAAAAATTTTTTACAAACGCTAAAAGCAGTCGTAAAAAGAAATTTTTACAACTGTTAAAAACAGTCGTGAAAAATTGCAATTCTATTACAACTGCGGCTATAAGGACTGATCATTGTAAGTGGTAATAGATCTATTACAACTGTTTTTGACAGTTGCGAAAATGTATTTTTGTTGTAGTGAATTGTTGTACAAACTATTTTATCAATAAAGTAAAGTTTTATTTTCCGCTGTTTTAATTTTGTCTGTCTTGTAATTTATCTGCATCTTTTACCCAAAATGCTTCACAGAACTTAGTGCATTCCCTTTGTGAGTGACACTAAAGGATGTGGGGTGTTATAGTTTTTCTTTGAATGGTGATATTCCAGATAAGGTTTGGCTTGGCAAGGAGGTTTCTTACAGTCATTTATGCGTCTTTGGGTGTAAGGCGTTTGTGCATATGCCTATTGATGAAAGATCAAAGCTGGATTCCAAGACTCGCCAATGCATCTTTATGGGCTATGGTCTTGACAAGTTTGGCTATAGGTTTTATGATCCTATAGAGAAGAAATTGATTCGTAGTAAAGATGCACACTTTGTTAAAGACCAAACAATTGAAGATATTCAGAAATCACAAGAGGCTGCATCACATAAAGGCTATGATATGGTTAATTTAGGTCTCCCTCCTTTGACTCCTACAACTCCCACAACAGCTCCAACTGAACAATTACAAGAAAATGACAATAAAGGTCATGTACCTTAGGAAAATGATCCCCATAATGAAGATGCTGAAATTGATCATCAAGCTTCTCCTGAAATTCAAACAACCTTTGTGAGGCGATCTACCAGGGAACGACGTCCTTCCACTAGGTATCCTTCTTCTGAGTATGTTCTCTTGACCGACAGAGGAGAACCTGAGACCTTTAAGGAAGCTATAGACAGCGATGATAAGCAACTTTGGATGGATGCAATGAAAGAAGAGATGTTGTCGTTGCATGATAACAAAACTTTTGATCTAGTGAAACTACTAAAAGTAAAGAAGGCTTTGAAGAATCGTTGGGTTTACAAGTTGAAGCAAAATGAAAATGCAAAGACGCTTCGGTACAAAGCAAGGCTTGTTGTAAAAGGATGCAACCAAAGAAAGGGAATTGACTTTGAAGAGATATTTGCATCAGTTGTCAAGATGTCTTCCATCAGAGTTGTTTTGGGTCTTGCTGCTAATATGAACTTAGAAGTTGAGCAGTTGGATGTGAAGACCGCCTTTCTTCATGGTGACCTTGAAGAAGACATTTACATTGAACAACCAGAAGACTTCAAAGTTAAGGGAAGGAAGAATATGTATGGAGATTAAAGAAGAGTTTGTATGGTCTAAAACAAGCTCTAAGGCAATGGTGTCGCAAATTTGACTCTTTTATGGTGGAGCAAGGCTACAAAAAGACATATAATGATTATTGTGTTTTCTTGAAGAAATTTGCTAACGATGATTTTATCATTTTGCTACTTTATGTTGATGACATGCTTATTATAGTGCAAAATGTAGATCGGATTGCTTGTTTGAAGCAACATTTGAGCAAGACTTTCTCCATGAAGGAACTTGGTCCGGCGAAGAACATTTTAAGAATGAGAATTATTCGTGATTGCAAGGCTCGAAAGTTATGGCTATCACAAGAAGCATATATTCAGAGAGTGCTTAAAAGGTTCAATATGGAGAAAGCAATGCCTATGAGTACTCCACTTGCTATGCATTTTAAATTGTGTTCTCAACAGTGTCTTTCCACAATAGAAGAGAAGGAGAAGATGACGCGTGCTCCTTATGCTTCCCCCGTTGGTAGTTTGATGTATGCAATGGTTTGCACTCGGCCTGATATAGCTCATGTTGTAGGTTTGATTAGTAGATTAATTTTTAATCCAGGTAAAGAGCATTAGAATGCTGTGAAGTGGATTATGAGATTCTTACATGGTACTGCTGATATGAAGCTTTGTTTTAGGAGTGATAAGCCTTGTCTTGTTGGTTATTCAGATTCTAATATGGCAGGTGATATTGACTCGAGAAAATCTACTTCGGGTTATTTGATCACTTTTGCAAGGGGAGCAGTGTCTTGGCAATCTAGGCTACAAAAATGTGTGGTTTTGTCTACTACTGAGTCGGAGTTTTTTGCAGCGACCGAGGCATGTAAGGAGTTATTGTGGATGAAGCAGTTTGTTCGTCATCTTGGATTTTCACAATAGAGGTATGTGTTGTATTGTGATAATCAAAGTGCAATCCATCTTACTAAGAATTCCAGTTTTCATGCAAAGTTGAAGCATATTGATGCGAGATATCATTGGATACACGATGTTCTTGATGATAAGTTAGTTGAGCTTGAGAAAATTCATACCGATAACAATGGTTCCGATATGATGACTAAAACTTTACCAGAAGACAAATTTGAGACTTGTCTTTTGATGGCCGGAATGAAAACCACCTCCACATAGTCGGGAGGGGGAGGTTTTTTGGGAATGGGTCCCTTCCTATGTGCAAAAACTCATACTTATTTAATTGAAGCAATAATGGTTGCTACGGTATTTCGTGCTTATATTTGAATAGGTGACTATTTGAATTTTGGTGTGCTTTGGTAATTGCACCATTATTGGAATTGTCATCTTATTAAATAAAGTGGTTGAATGGAGACTTCAAGGTGCCTCTTTGGTGACTATATATACATCCATTTTTTGGGTAGTAAATACACACAAGATACATGACAACAACATCAAAACTTTGTCAGTTTCTCCAAGACTCTGTGGGCTGCTTCTACTATTTTGAGATCACCCTTTGCTGGAGTGTTTGTGCGAGATCTCTCATCTTTTCTAAGCACTATTTCCATGTGATATTTTTCACTTTTCTCGCTTTTTTGTTTTGATGTTGTTATTGCTAGCTATTATTGGATAATTTGTGTATCCACTTTGTAAATTGGATATGGATTTGTGTACCACTCCATTATCATAGTAAGAGAAGTTTGGGAGGACTCCCGTCATTGGTACCGTGGTTTTTACTTCTCACATCGAAGAGGTTTTCCACGTTAAAAATTCATGTGTTCTTACTTTATTATTGTTTTTTGTTCTGTTGATTATTTACATTAATCATTAGTGATTGTGGTGCATTTTGCTAGATTTGTCTGTGTCATTCATACAAAATATTCTAGGTTTTGCTTATTCCCAGAAGCTAACAAAATGAAACACAACAAATGTTACAATTGTCATCATCACGCTAAAAGATTTGTTCTAAGACATGGAAAACATGGTAATCCTTATATTTTCCAGAACAGTTGACACTTACCTGTTTTCTAATAGTTGTTACTATAACTCCAATGACATTTCGGACATAAACTTCATCGTCCGATGCTTCTTCAACGTAAAATAGCACATTGCCTTTATAATATGCTTTGTATGTATTATTGACTGCTGGATGCCCATGCACATTAATAGTGTATCCATTTGTTTATGCAGTTACATGCTACGAAGATATAAGATACCAGTAGGTAATTTTTTTTTTTGGCTAATATTTTTTTGTGCAATGAAGAAAAATATACGTATTAAGAAATAATTTTATTTGTAGGTGTATCTTACTGAAGGAAAAAATGTGCCATTAGGGGCATGTAACCGGATCAAACTCAAATCCACTATCATTTTGTTTTCATTTTCTACACTGAGTTTATTTTAGTTTAATGGGGTTTTAAGCATCACTGGGGTTAAAAAAAATTACAATTTTCCGTTATTTAAGAGTTATTAACACTAAGTTTGTCTGAATGAGGAATCACGTAACATTTTGAATCATAAAGTTACACATTTGTAATGTAATAGACTGAAATAGTAAATGCATACCACGAAGAGCAAGGAAGGCTAATAGAAGTACAAGGAAAAGTATCTTTGTAAAACCCATTATAAATCTGCTAGGATTGTTTTAGCGATTTTTATTTATGCTTAATCTGACGCAACTGAGGCTAATATAGAAAACAAAATATTTATTTCTCTATTTTTTTTTTCTTTTTTTATTAATCTCATCATGTGTATAGCTACTATACAAATTATGTACTCATTAAACACTATTATGCATTTGAATAAGTTTTTTTTGATCTGGTTAAAATCTTATCCGTTATATTGATAATCCATGATACAATATGTATCTTAGATCTATTTCTCTGCGATAAAATGACATACTACAGCTATTTATTTCCAAGGTTCGCAAGACAACGGTTGTAATGCAGGGTTTTAACAAGTGGTTTTTCCGACATTAGCAATAAACATATTTTTATCAATTCTTCGTTTTTGCTAGTTGTAACCGACATTCAAAACAGCTTACTAGTTTTGTCTGTTCTATATTTATTTACAACTTATTAGCATTAATTTTTCTTGAATATGTTAACAATTTTTTAATACACAATAACTGATAACTAGTAGTTTATATAAAGTAAATAATTCTTAATGGTTAATCAGTTATGAATGATAATTTATAGTTAATAATCTATAAATTATGACTTATATGCCTAATAGTTTATAATCTACAATGATGCTTGATTATAGATGAATAATTTATAACCTACAATTATTTTAACAATTAATATTATAGTATAATAATTGATTATCAAAAAGATAAAAGGATAAATATTTTATAACAATAACATATAAATAATATTATACCATCGTTTAATAGTTTTTTTTTTTTACTTAATAATTTATTATGATTGCTAATTCAACACTTACAACAATTTTCAATAATTAAATGTACAAAAAATAATATTAATTAATGACTACTTATAAATAGTTACACGCAATAATTTCAATTTTTTTTTTTTTTCAATCACTACTAGAAAGGCTTGAAATAGACACATATATGGCTAGCGACGGCAAAATAATGGGTATCGCTAGCCGTCAACTACCTCAATAAACCCTCAAACTCAAGACAGAATTTTCACCTTCCCACTTGGCCTTTTATCTTTCTCGCCGACATTTTAGAAAAACTAAACCATGAACCGACGCCGCTTCACTCCAGTTCCCCGTCTGTCGTCGCTGCTTCTGACCGTCACTGCCTTGTTGCTCTCTGATCGGTTACCGCTTCTCCTCTTATAGGTTTAGGTATATTTTTTATAAATATTTGTTACATTGGTTAGTTGGAATTTTAGGTATAATTTTAATTATTATTTTTAATAAAAGATTATACTTTTTAAATTTTTATAAACACAACTAGTGATTAATAATCTAGAATTTATTATTTATTATTTATTATAATTAGTGGTTAATAATTTAAAATGAAAAAGTACTTAATTTTTGTTAATAATTTTTAAAACTAATATATAAACAATAATCGATAAGGAAAAAATGCATATGGTGCTAAAGCTTAAATTTTAGAGGATGTTATGCAAAGTTTAGTCATTGCTAAAACTTTACTTTATACTAGACCAAAATTTCCCAAAACACACATTTCCTAGATCTGAAGGTCATCGATTCATCATTCTCTTTTGCCGCAACTCAACCAACACATCAACCTCCCATCCATCGGTATCTAACATAACCAACTGCAACCCCTCATTTATACAATGTCGATACTTCTTTAAGGACAGGGAAGCTCTGTTTCCTCATCATCCCTTGTAAGGTTGTAAATTTTGTTCGAATGTCCGATATTCATTCGTGTCCATGATCGAAATATGTCCGTCCGAGTCTATTCGATTTTCATTTAGAACAGAAATTAGTACAAAAAAAATTTGTACAAGAAAAAAATCATGTCTATTCCGTGTTCGTTCTCGTTCATCCGAATTGGTCTGAGTTCCACTTAATTCGATATATAGTTGAAAGAAATTCTAGTAAAAAATGTAAAATTTGATATAAATAGCAAGATTCGAAATTTCGGTTTCCGGTTCCATACAGGTAACGTAAAAATTTTAGAAATCTTGTCCCATTCAGGAAAATACGAAAATTCTAGTTTAATTATGGTATGGTTTTTTATAAATACACAAATTAATATCTATTACTAACCAAGATTTAGAATTCCTCTTTTTGTTTTGCGCTTTGATCATTAATTTTTTTAATTAGTAGCCCATAATCCTTACTCATTGATGATAGCCCAAAGCTTTATTAATAATAATAGCCCATAATGCATTGCCAAATATAATAATAATAGCCCATAATGCCTTTCCTAACAATGAGAATCCAAAGCTTTATTACTAATACACCCATTTGATTTGCAGCCATAATATATAGCCTTCTTAATCTAACGTCATTCCAGACCTTTTAACATACCGCATCTTCAGCCCTTTCAGCTCGTTTAAATTAAAACCATAGATGTAAATTTTGACCATACGATGCTCAAGAAGAAGCCACTCTCTTTCTCTGGAATTCCAGATGCTGTTATCTTTCTCCTTCCAAAAGCCGCTCTCTTTCTCCTTCCAGCTATGCTCCTTCTCCCCATTTCTCCTCTCTTCTCAAGGATATTTACTGAGATGAGTTGCATTTTTTTTAGCTTTATTCACTTAAAGTATTCGAACTGAGTTTTTGAGCTATTTCCGGCCCGGTCATCGCCGGAACTGGACCGGAATGGTCGGAATTCCAGGGTGCTGACTGTAATATTCTCAAACCTTGATAAATTGTTATGACCGACGAGGTTCGATTGTGTCCAAAAAATACGTGTTTGTGTCTGAATGACTTCATTTAGGACACTAGTTAGTACAACAAAATTTTCATTTGATTTATGTCGGGTCTGATTTTGTTTAGAATAGAAATTGAACACACCTCCGTTCGGTCCAGTCCGACCAATTTACACCCCTAATCCCTTATCAAAAACCAACCAAGATCGCGTAATGGGATCTTGTAAACTTGATCAACTAAGGATTTTGTAATGATCATGAAATGGTCTTGGAGGAGGAAATCCACTGTTCTTGCATGTAGAAATTCAAGTGTGAACGTCAAATTCAAGTGAGAACGTCTTTTCGAATTGACTACACGAGAGAAAGGATAGGGATCGTCAGAGATGATGCCAATAGGCGTCAGGGATCTGCCAGAGGTGAAAACTGCAAAACTTTGCTCGTGAAGCGGTGTGTCTGCGCATATCAGTGTGTGCTAGTTGGTGTCAGTATGTTCGTACACCACTGATACTAAAGGATTCTGATCAACTATTGATAAGATTGTTAAAGTATGTGTTTCTGTATATATGGATATGGGCTTGCATATTCTGAGAGCTTGATATGTAGTTACATACATCATCATGAGTTGAGTTGGTGAAATTTGGTAGGGTCGGGTCCTGCGAAATGGTACCAGTAATGCATGTTTATATACACTTCAGAATAGTTCAATTGATTAGAGTGAAATGAATACAATGTTGTCATCTTCTTCATTTTCAATTATCACTTGTTGGACATTGTTTTTCAGTTTACGTTTACTAGTTCTTGTTCTTTTCATACGAATTTTTCACCTACTGTTACGTTTCTGCAATATTAATTATTTCAGTTATCAATCACTTTGTTATTCCTTGCACATTCACTTCCATCCTTCTTAATAGATCCTTAATTCATCTTGTTTTTGCAATCAAAACTACTGAGAATCAAGAAATTATGTAATAGAACTTCTGTAATTAGAAGAACAATGTAAAACAGAACTAGGAAATTGTTTGATTGAAATGCAGAACATATCTTGTACAGCGATATAGCTTGTATATATAAATAAGTCTAAGTGGACTTTTGAATAACATGCCCCACACCGCTTATTATTATTAGAGTGGGCTAACATTGTGTTGAACCCATGGCATATAGCCAGACCGATGGTATTGCATTTCACATTCTCTAGTATCCCCCCTCAAACCTAATCTACGGTTTGCTGAGAGACTCCGAATGGCGGTGGAGTGACGATTTCTGCTTTCAGATCTAAATCGACATCAAGTTTGTAGCTTTCAGACCTAATCTAGCAGGAAGATTACTGCTTTCGATCAAAGTTCACTCTCTGCTTCATCTACGTTGAGTTCATGCCTGAATTTGCTGAAGTTTTGCCTTGACAATGGTTTCGTGAGGATGTCGGCCTTCTGGTAAGTAGAGGGTATGTAGCCGATTCTCTGTTTCTATTGTATTACTCTTCATCTTATGAAATGAAGATCTAGTTCTATATGTTTAGACTTAAAATGCATGATTGGATTTGCGGATAGTGCTAATGCACTTGTATTGTCGCACCATACAGTTATTTCCTGCTTAATTGAATTCGAAGTTCACTTAAAAGTGCTTATATCCATATGATTTCTGTTGTAGCACTCGCAACACTTCTAAATTCTGCTTCTGTTCTAGATCTAGATATTGTACCACAGGGACGGAGCCAGGATTATACTCCGACCCGGGCTAAATATAAGAGGCAAAGTGCAAAGAAATGAATAAAAATAAAGCTAAATAATATCAAAAATTGCAAGTAATAGCCCGTGAACGAATCAAAGGAGCAGCAGCTTAATAAATGGAGACTATGATGTTGCATTCTTTTTTGTTGCTTTAGTGAGAAAGAAGAGAACATCCTATATTTTTTTTTTGTTGGACAATATGGTTTCTAATTTTGTGGGCTGAAATATAATACTTTTTTTTTAGCTAGACGGTTTTGTAGTGCGGGACTACACACCCGATTAATATTTATAGTTAATAGGAAGTGTCGGTCACCGATAGCCGCACAATAAGCGGTGATTTAAAGTTTAAGTGGTATCAAGGCTTCATCAAAACAAAGAAACTGACGACACTTGATTATGAAAATTAGTTGAAGCAAAGTGATATCATTCTACAAAATCAAATAAAAAATCAAAGCACCCAAACACTTCTGAAGAAATTGAAAACTACTATGAGTTAGATAATTATAAATATCAAGTTGAAACGTACATAATACCCTACGTATATTTTTTAAGGCACTAACCTACATCTGATTTAACTACGACTGTATGTACATCAAGGGCCGAACCACCTTCTCTTTAAATTAGAAGCTACCAAAAGGTAATAGATACTAGTAAGCAAGGCACTTAACAAAACAATCACTATAGAAAAATTCTAACTTAATTGGGGAAAAGATTATCGCCCTACCATCATGCAACTATCTAGAAATTCTTTGTAATTTGGTGACGAATTAGATTGAATCAGAGAATCTATCAAGTATCAATTTGGCAAAAGGCAAACGTGGTGCTGCAGAAGTGGAGAATTCTCGGACATAGAAAGAAAGTGGGTATCAAAATGCAGCAAAGCTTGCTTTTATCGATTATGAGCTGGGGGAGGAAATAATTTGGTAGCCTCCATAGGCGTAAAGGAGGAAGAATTGCAATTCTTCTTCTTTTGGGGAAACCGAGAATACGGCTGAAATATGATACATAATATTTATTTTTGGGAAAGAGGACCTGGGCTGTAGCCCAGGTAAGCATACATATAGATCCGTCCTTGTTGTACCCTGTTTCTTAGCACACCACGACACTGGATTGTTGCCTAGAGAAATACAGTATCCTGTAATTGATTTTCTATCATCTTGATCAGAGCCCCAATCTGCATCTGCATATGCATTTAAGTTGAGTGTCTTGCTGGTTTTCAGTATAAGCCCTTGATTGATTGTTCCTTTTAAGTATCTAAGAATTGTTTTTACAGCTCTCCAATGTTTATTTAGTGGCCTTTGCATGAATTGACTCACTTTATTCACGCTGTATGAAATATTTGGTCTTGTTACAGTCACATATTGTAGTGCCCCCATGATGCTTCTGTATAACTTTTCACATTGAATAGGTTCTCCTTTGTGTTTTGATAGATGTGAATTGATAATCATAGGAGTTGGTAGACTTTTTGCTTCACTCATTTTAGCTCTAGATAGAATTTCAGAAATGTATTTCCTTTGGTTGAGATGCATCTATGAAGCTGCTCTTTTAACTTCAATGCCAAGGAAGTAATTTAGATTGCCAAGATCATTGATTGAAAATTCATGACCTAGAGTTCGTGTAATAGCTTGAATTTCTACATTACTATTACTTGTAATAATAAAATCATCAACATAAATGAGAATATAGGTGATAGTATTATTAATAAATTTTGTAAAGATAGAATCGTCTGATTTTGTGTGATTGTAGCCATGTTTCACTAGAGTTGATTTGAGCTTGTCAAACCTAACTCGTAGAGCTTGCTTCAGTCCATAAATGGCCTTGTTAAGTTTGCAAACAAGTTTCTCTTTTCCTTGTTGAATAAATCCTTCTGGTTGAGCCATGAAAATATCTTCTAGCAATTCACCGTTTAAAAAGGCATTATTTACATCTAATTGTTTTAGGGCCCAATTCTTGTATAAGGTAATAGTTAGTATGATTCTTATGGATGAGGGCTTCACAACAGGTGAAAATGTTTCAGAAAAATCAAATCCACTTTGTTGTGAATACCCTTTTGCCACTAATCTTGCCTTATATTTTGATATTGAGCCATCTGCATTTTTCTTAAGTCTAAAAATCCATTTGCAACCAATCAGATTTTTATTACATGGTAAATCAGTGAGCGTCCATGTTTTATTTCTGATTAGTGCATCATATTCTTCTTGCATAGTTGTTTTTCACATGTCACAGTGACTAGCTTCTAAATATGAGTTTGGTTCAACTATGGACAAGTTGATATTGTATGCTTTTGGTTTGAATATACCACACTTTGCTCTTGTTAGCATTGGGTGCTGATTAGCATTTCTGCTGACAGCATCTTTATTATCAGTATTAATGGCAGTGCCATCATTTGTCTCTGATGTTTGACTTTCAATAGTTTCATTGACATTCAGTTGAGCTTGTGTGTAGTCAACAGTATTGACAAATGATTCTGGCTACTCTTGACCCTGTCCACTTGTGGGCAATGTGAGTTGAGAGTTGCTGCGGCTATCTGGTTTGTTTGGCAGCACTGGAAATTCTACTTCTTGCTCATCAGGTACAACTCTTTTATGTTGTATTGGATTTACCACTTTGTTTGTAGTCTTAATATCACCAGACTTATATGGAAGCACACTCTCATTGAACACAACATGTCATGACACAAAAATTCTCCATTTACTATCAATACACCTATATCCCTTATGACTACAACAGTATCCCAGAAAAGTACATGTTGTTGGCCTGAACTCTAGTTTGTGTTTGTTGTAGGGTCTAATATAGGGAAAAAATTGACACCCAAATACTTTTAAGTGTTGATAATCTGGTATACTATTAAATAGAACCTTCTAAGGGCATTTATACTTAAGAACCTTAGTGGGAAGAAGATTAATTAGATGAGCAGCAGAGGTGAAGGACTCAGGCCAGAATTTCAATGACATTGAAGCTTGTGCTAGTAATGTTAGTCCAGTTTCCACTATTTGTCAACGCCTTCTTCCAATTATACTGTTTTGTTCTGATGTATAAGGACATGTAACTCTGTATGTAATCCCCTTTTATGAAAAAACTGTTTTAGAGGTAAAAAATCAGTTCCACCATCAGTTTGAAAGGTTTTGACCCTATGTCCAGTCATATTTTCAGCTTTATTAATAAACTGTATCACAGTACTGTTCACATCCACTACACCAAAAACGCTGTTTCGCAACGGCTTTCAGCCGTTGCTGTTTAAGGGGTTGCTATTATTTTGCAACGGCTGATGTCCGTTGCAGAATTTGTATTTAGCATCGGCCATAGTCCGTTGCTGTTTGGTATTTAGCCATGGCTAAAAGCCGTTGCTGTTTTGTATTTAGCCACGGCTTTTAGCCGTTGCTAAATCCTACAATATAAAAAAAAATTTAGCTTCTGTCCTCCTCGTTACTTCCAATAAATTGAAATTTTCATACTACTCAGTACAAATGTTTACAGATTTAACATAATACCACAAAGAAATATCAATAAACTGACAATTTCCAATAAATTCAACACATGAAGACCAAATGTAACATAATTTTAAAGTTCAACAATACATTACATACTTAAAACATCTAATAGTTTGCAGTAACAAAATTAATATTACAGTGCATTCTAGAGTTCAATAGCAGTAACCACATGATATTACATATTTCAACTTCACCACAATAATACTATATTAATTGTTCATATATCATACATTAATGTTGCTTTTCTTCTTGAGCTAGCCTGTCTATGGCGTTATCATCACCTACCTGCATAAAATCTAAACCATATGAGATGTTAATTAAGAGAAGGTAGCTTTCAATAATACACAGTTCATTGGTACATTAATAATGACTAATTATCGATCGAAACACGACCATTTCTCTTGTAAAAATCAAACTCGACGTGAAGTGATTTTCATATATTTCAACTTCAAGTACTGTACCGTTTCTAAGTTAGTTATAAACTACACCCATCTAACTCAAGATCCTATATTTCTAAGTTAGTAATAAAACGTAGCATTAAATTATGGGGAAATGAATATTATACAAGAACTACACCTATCATATATTACAAAAGAATGAGACTGGTGGTATTGGAGCAATGCTTGATTAATATACATTTTTCATGCATTGAAAACTTTGCACTGAAGTAGAGTGTGCAGCAGCAATGTATTTATTGTGTGCAATATAATACTTTACGTAGCACAAAGAAATAATTAGAAGAGATTACATGTTTATATTTGTTGAAACGCTCTCAGGGAGCGATCAGCGAAATATGTTAGGATAACTTATTTTATAACCTAAGCAAAATAATTAGACGAGATTACAGTCATATATATTCTAAGTTGAACATTTATGTATCTCTCATGGTGTATCTGATGTGGTTGAAGCAAAGATAAAATTGTAAGTGGATTATGAACTTATTTTTTGAAATTAGATTCAAAAGCTGGATGAGTAGCTTGATTGCATTAATTTATATATCCATGAGAAGCAATGCATTACACATTGTAAAACTATAATAAAATTTTGCATCTTAAAATAGCTAAATGTGTAACTTAAAAGAAAGTACGTAGAAGTTGTGTCAAAACATTTGTTTGCAGGCTCTACTAAGTTCACTATTTCTAATTTGAGATAATGGGATTTAAGAGCTAAAGATTTGTTCCTTCTCTTTTTCTTCTAATTTTATTATTTTTTGTAATTGTAAACATGTCTTCATAAACTTAAACAAATGGAATTTTGGCTTCTCATATGTTCATATCACCAAACCATACTCATGTGCAGTTCCTATTTTCAAGTACATTTTGTACAACGGTTCAAAAACAGTGACGAGTATGCTCTAGCTATGTTATTGTCATTTTATATTGTTATGAATAACTGATTATTGTCTATTTATCATTTTCAAGTGTATCATAATAATTGCTTATAAGTTGGTGACGCCTACTTAGAATATTTGTTGATTAAATTTTAATTTCAGAAAATTACAAGATGAACCCATAATTAAGGTCGACGGAATAACTGTTCTGCCAAATAATGTTACTGTTCTGCCAAATAATATACGTACGAGCATTTTATCACGGAATTGGAGGTACCAGTGGCGTTCACTCTCAAAATTAAGCCTGGAATTGGAGATAACCCGTCTTGCATCAATTCATGTTTCGATTTAAGTCGTCTGATACTTTTTAAATGTAAAACTTGTATATATTAATAGTATCCTCTCGTAAGGATATGTCTAAAAATGCAGGTAATCTTTTGCATATTAATTTTTGTAAATATTAAATGTAAATTTTTGTTTTGACTGTCTCAAAAATAAATCGAGTTAAAACTCGAATATTAATTTAACGAGTACAGTCTCAGTAGTCGTTAGCATCTTTTTCAACCTCCATTGATTCAAGTATGATGGCTCATTTAAAAGTGTTAATTAATGATAACTGTAATATATAAGATCGGTTTTATTTTCCCTTGTTCTGATAATGAAACTGTTAAGCGAACTGAAAAGAGAATTGAGAAAAATATAACCATAAGCAGCTATTTTGACCAAATACTATCCTTGAATTAAAAATCCAAACTTGAGGGGAGGGGTTGGGGGAGGGAGGAACAAAAAAGAATTATTTGACTAAAACAGGATATACGATGGGAACCTTTTGGTATAAAAAACTCAAGGAGAAACCGGAAATGCTTATGTTTTAAACGGTGGAGATTTCAACATGATAAGGAGATATACTGAACAAACCTTAATGTATTATAATTAAACATATGTTTTTATTTGCCCATATTCTACTTTGCTTACATCGCTAAGAACATTTGCCAAAATGGATGTCAAATGAGTGAGAAATAACTTGCTCACTAGCAGTTCTGAATCCCAACAGAGCACGACTGAGTGAATTTTTAATCATCAAACTCTCATCCTGAATCAGTGAAGCGATACTGTGATGCGTAAATGATTTCAAAATTCCTTTTTAACATTTACCAAAGATTTTAAAAACTCGTTCTTTTATTTCTTTCGACAATTCATATATTTCTAATTCTTTTGGGTGCAATGATGTGTCATAGTTATAGTATTTGCACTTTTTAAGATACTTTTCGCCTCTTCAGTTCTATGTTGTTCTTTCCATCATTTTTAGATATTTATTGTGAGTTTGGGATGGAAATTTGTATTGTTGAGTTGGTTTTCTTGTAGAATAACAAAGTTGAAGGTAAGTTGGATTTTATCTAAGGTAATAAAAACTTAATCAACACCAAGTTGTCATTCGCATGTTATTATTGTTATTAAGCAATATATTAACAGTTTTCAGTATAAAATGCTTAATCATATTGTAACAACCCGTATTTTCAATAACCTGTTATAACATAAATCGAGGCAGAATTTAATTTATAAATCTGAATCAAGGGAAACGGGCTATGCCATTGCGTTCGTTTCGGAAAAATACGCGAAATAGAGTCCGAGTTTTCGAAAATCGGAGTCCGTATGACTCGATTAAGGCCCAACGAAGTTTTCAGAAAATTTCAAAGTAAAAACAGATTTCAAATTCAAGTTTGAATTTGGAAAATTAGGGCAGATTGGGCCAGGCGGGAAAATTCCCGCCAGAGCACCCAAGTCGACAGCCCTGTCGACTTGGGAGTCGACTTGGTTGGACCCAAGTCGACAGCCCTGTCGACTTGGCTGTCGACTTGGCTCAGCCGGGCAGTTTTGCCTGGTGCACCATTTTGGGGTTGTGTTGAGTTTAGGGGCCAGATTCGGTTTTGAGGGCTGAGATTGGAACTAGGGTTTAATCCTAAGGCTAGAACTAATCCTAATCTCTATAAATAAGACCCTAACCTAACCCTAAACCATCATTAATCAATCCTACAACTAAACTATGGCAAAATCAATCCTCTCATGGCCTCCACTCTCTTCATAAAATTCCTAAATAAATTTCTATGAGAGATTTTCCATGCATACAAGTGTTTTCAAGCTTGTATGAGCATCATTAGCTTGCATTCAAGTCAAGTTTCTATATTTACATCATAAAGCAAGGGTTTTGATCATTTTTGCTCAAGGGTTTTTCTATTGGAGCTTGCATTTTGGGTTTAATTGATTGCATAAGGGCTTTGTCATATTTTTGTGTCTTCATAAGCATTGTAAGCCCTTTTCTACTTTCATATTTAAACTCTAAAGTTAAATGAATGATGCAAGTTTGGTTGATCATTATGATATGCAAGTTTGCCATGATATGCAAGTTTATTATGTCATGTTATGCAAGTTTGATATGCAAGTTTGTCATATGATATGCAAGTTATGTTATGCAAGTTTGGGTTGATCATTTTGTTCATGTTATCATGTTATGCAAGCTTATCTTGGGTTTATGAGCTTAAAGCTTCAAGCTTTATGCTAAAGGTTGCATTTTGGCAACATGTAAGTTATCATATCCCTTATGATAACTTGCATGTGAGGCTAAATGCGAACTTATGGCCATTTCTACATGTCATTTATCACCATGTAACACTTATATGCTAAGTTTGGTTTTATGCATGTTTTTGAGGCCTAAAAATGTTATATGCAAGTATATGAACATATGTACATTTCATATGCCACCATGTTAAACTTGTGGCTTCAACACCTTTATGTCATGATTATGCCAAGTTCCCTCTTTCTATCCTTTATGCGCTATTGCGATATGTAAGCGATGGGATTGCGTTTGGGGTTGGGTAAACTTAAAAGACATAAAAACATAAGATTGGGAATTTACCTATTAAGTTAGGTCTACCCATTGGGAATTTACCTATTAAGTTAGGTCTACCCAAATTCTTGAAAACTTGTAACATGTTTTGGAAACATGATGGACATGACACTTAGAAAATATAAGTGTGACCAACTCGAGGTTGGGTTGAGTTTGTAGCGTAAACCTACCCGGAACCGACCGGCTTAACTAGTTGCTACAAACAATAGGACCCAATGTGAGAAGTTGGTCATGTTGTACCTTGAACCCGAGGTTAGACCAAGTTGTGGTATAAAGCTACCCGGAACCGACCGGCTTAACTAGTAACCGCAACGAAGTCTAATGTGAGAGGTTAAGGCACATTAATTAATTAATGCCTCATGATTAGGGTTTAAGTCATGGTCCACTTAATACTTAATCAATGGGGGCTCGGTAGATTAATCAGGGTTAAGTCGTGAACTCATCGTTACACTTAACCAAGTTAATCCATGATTAGCAAGAGGGTTAAACCATACTTAACCCACTAGAAAATCCTAACAATGGGGGTCCACTCCAGCAGTAATCCCAAGTTTGTATCATTATGACCCTAGGGACTAGGCTAGGGTGGGGGCACGATTACTGGACTTGAGGTAAGTGACCAAAAACGACGGCAGAGTGGTACGCCGGTGTAGTTCCGGACGGACTATGGTCGTGCACATAGTCCGTAGCCGGAGAAAACATGCACGGGTGCCAGTAGATCGAGACTGTGCACTTATGTTTATGGTGTCCAGGGGTTGACACCCTAGGGCTTGATACACCCGAAGGGTGGACCCGACACAGTCTGACTACAATTATGTTTGGGCCGTATTGACACCAACACGTGACGAGTTAGGCTTAGGGAGCCGATCGATTAGACCGTTTGGTTGGACCTCGTATTAGGGTCACTTCATGTTATTGGACCTCGTATTAGGGTCACTTCATGTTATTGGGCCAAAGCTTGGGCCAAGGGATCAATACTTGTTTATTCAGGTCATGTTAGTTTGCTAGTACACCTGTGGTGCAAAAACCTTAAACCTGATTATGCGATGACACCTTTATCTACCTTGTTAGTTAATCATCATGCTAGTATGTTATCCTTATGTTCATCCCTGCTTCTCATGTCAGTTAACTTTATCAGTTTACATTGATTGTAGTAGGGCTTACTCAGTCTTTTTGATTGACCTGTTTTCTTTCGCCTCTTTTCTTCCGTTTCCCCCCCAGGTTCTCAGGGTGGGAATATTGGAGCTTAGCTTGGATTTCTGACCGCTTGCTTGTCGGATTTAGCTAATGTATGGTTTGACATGAAGCTAGCTATGGTTATCACTTATTTTGGGGATAGTACTTATGTATTTCAGTTTTTCAGTTGATGTTGTTTTTATCTAGACTTGTTTATTTGGAAAGTTATGTTGTACCAGACTTGTTTTGAAATAGTTTGAAATCTTCCGCGGTTTTACTTATCTTATTTACTCTGTTTACATATATACATATGTTCTTGTTCTACCTTGATATATCATTATGCATGTTTACCTGATTCAAACGCCCCTCCAAAGTCAGAGTGCTTGCAAGAGACACCCTGGCGGAGGTGGGGTGTTACATTTGGTATCAGAGCATATGGTTTACGAGAAGGAACAAAAAGGTTTTTAGAAAACTTTTGGAAAACTATTTTCAAAACCAAGTATAAAGTATTTTCCAAAGAAAAGTCTAGTTTATTTTAAAGGCTATTCCCCAAAAAGCCATTAGCAAAATTCCTTCGTTTTTCTCCATTCTGAATCTATCTTTTTCTTCGTTTTCAGTATGGCCGATAACTTTATTATTCCGGAGGGAGTGCACGTACCTGTTTGGTATAGGAGACTTTTGGAGGCTAGGGCGACCGAAGCCGGCCCCGCAGATGTTCCTCCTCCTCCTCCGGTAGTTAATGTTCCTCCTCCTCCTGTCGCTGAGGTTCCTCTTCCTCCTCCCCCTCAGCATCCTCAAGCTGACTTCGCAAAGACTTGCAAAGATTTCAAAGCAATGGGTGGCAAGAACTTTCAAGGCACTGAGACTTTCGTAGAGGCCATAAATTGGTTGAAAGAGACCGAGGATTTATTTGCTATCTTTGGGTTAGACGATCAGAGGAAGATCTTGTTGGCGGTTTGGCTTATGAAGGATGAAGCCGCTTATTGGTGGGAAGTCACCAATGGTACTAGGCCTGTGGAGACTTGGGCCGATTTCAGGGCAAGGTTCGTGCTTAAGTTTCTATCTTCTACTGAGGAGAATCCGCAAATGGAGAGGTTCATAACTTTGAAACAAGGAGATATGTCTGTCAAAGAATATGTGAACAAGTTCGATCAGTTAGCTCGTTTTGGCTTGGATATGGTGAATACTCCTCAGAAGAAGGCTCTTCGTTTTGCTAGAGGATTGAATGAGCCGTTGCAGGGATTGGCTATGTCACATATTCCCCATGGGGCCACGTTTGAGAGCTTGGTTGATATGGCGTTACTTCAGGGAGATGTCAAGAAAGAGATCAAGATGAATGATACTCAAGCCAAGAAGACTGATTCCCAGTGGAAAGGAAATCAGGGTAATCCAAGTGGTCAGAGCAGTCAAGGCAATCAGATCAAGAACAAGAACAAGAGTCAAGGCAACAAGGGGAACAACAACAAGGGCAAGAACGACAAGGGGAAGTGCCATTATTGCGGTTCAGTTGGGCATCTTATTAAGGATTGTAAGAAGAGGAAAAGGAAGAATGGTGAATGCTTTTTCTGCGGTGAGACTGGACACTTCAGTAAGGATTGCCCGAAGAAGCAAGGGCAAGGCCAGGGTCAAACTCAGCGTGCTGGACCTTCAGGAGGGCAAGTTCATGCTCTCAATGCCGCTCCAGTTCCCGATCGAGGTAGTATTTCTGTTGAGAGCCTTGTGTATATTTCTGATTTTCCAGTTCGTACCTTGTTTGATTCTGGTGCACGCATAGCTTTATCTCATCTGATCTTTTTGATAGTTTGCACCTTAGTACTAGCTTGGTAGATGATCCCGTCTGTGTCTCAAATCCTATTGGGGGTTCCGCCTGAAACACCCCACCTCCGTTAGGGTCACTCTCAAAGGGAATGCCCTAATTTTGGTGGAGGTTTATAAGTACAAGTCACAGATATACAAGACAGATATAAGAACACATATTTGTAAACAGCGGAAGAACAACAAACTTTTATTTCATAAAGTCAAATACGTGTTACAACAACATTCTTTCCAAAAACATAACATAACACTTTCATAATCTGTCTTGAGTACATTATTTACAGAAGCATAAATAAAAAATAGATAAACTGCAAAAGCCCCATAGTGGATTGTCCAAAGCCATAGTTCAAAAAAGGAAAGTCCAAGCAATATATTTCTCTTCTTCAAGCTGGATGTTAAGGTTGGTCAAGCTGCTGTGTTCCCTCCCTGTGGACCTGGGGGGGGGGGGGGGGAACGGAAGAAAAGAAGACGAAAGAAAAGTAGAGTCAGACATAAATCCTGAGTAAGTCTAGTACTATTTTGTCTATGAATAAAGAACTGGGTATGATAAGTATAAACAAGAAGTGGCAAGCACAATAAACTTGGTCAAGTTGTCTAGGGTCGAATATACTATCGTACCCCATGTTAATCTCTGAACCCATTTAACTAGTTTCCAATTGGCACCCCATAATCAGGGTGAAGTGATCCATCCTATGATGATCGGCTCCTACTCGCATAGTTACATGTGTCTTACGGCCCCCGATGTCGTAGTTACCTATGCTGGTCCCACCATGGGGTGTATCAAGTCCCATGGTGGCGGCCCGACACAACCTTAGAGTGCACAGGTATGCTACTGGTGTCCAGTGCCTTATTTTTCTGCGCCGGAGTGTGTGCACGCCCGCACTCCGTTAGAACCTACACTGCTACACCACCGCCGTCGCTTTGACCTCTTACAATCAGCCCAGTAACCGTGCCCCACCCTGCCTAGTTTCAGGGTATCCTGATACACCTTCTAGGGTTACTGCTGAAAAGGGTCCCTCGTTACTAGGTTTTCTATCTCTAGCCAACATGCTAAGTTGGTTAAGTGTTTTCTAACCTAACCCCCACCAGTCCGTTTAGTTTAGCATGTTCCATTTTGATTAAGTCTTTAGTTCACTTAATCCTAACAATCCTGACTCAGCCTTAATTGTCTTATTAAGGCCCTGACCTCTCACATTAGACAGGTATTGTTGTGGCTGCCTGTTGCCGGTTGGTTCCGGGCAGTCTTACGCCACAACTCAGTCTAACCTCGGGTCCTTATTGGTCTCCATGTTTAACCTCCCACATTGGATAGGTATTGTTGTGACTACTGGACAGCCGGGCGGTTCCGGGCATGTTTACATCACAACTCAATCCAACCTCGGGTTAAACACATCGTATGTTCTACATTTACATATCTTGTCATTCTTCTTTATTTCTTATATGTAAATATTTGCGGTCCATTATTAAGTTAATGGTGTAAAGGTTACACCAATCATGGGCCCAACCCATACTTGAACTTGGGCCCTTCTATTTTATATTTTCATTCATTAATTAATTTTAACCCAACGTTATTTTCCCCCGTTTTACACGTCCGTTTATATATTTTGGGCTTAGCCTTTTAAAGCCCAAATTAGCCATGCGAAAAGGGGAGGCTTGAAGCGTGATACACAAAGAGGGGAATGTGAGCGCATGAACTTGCAATATGACGTTGGAAATACAAAATAGAAACTGGTGTACTTGCATAGTAATGACATACTTTGTTCATAAAGCATAAGTGACATGAATCAAACCATGTAAACTTGCATAGGCTTAACTACAACATAAACCTACATTTTATTTAGGCATAATATCAAACATAAGCATGGCCTAAATATTTCTAACATAAGCATGGCATAATGTCAAACATAAGCATGGCATAATGTCAAATATAAGCATGACATAGGTATAGTTAAACTTGTTCACTTAATCATGGCATAAATATTTCTAACATGAAATCATGATTTTTACTTTAGTCATGCAAACTTGCAAAAAGGGATTTCTGAATCTAATCCTAACTATGTACCACATATGTCATCTTACAATGCTTGTTAACAATATGGATTTCAATTATGCAAAATATCCATCATAGCCTAGCCATATTCAAAAGTTTGCAAATAGGTTTTCTAGTACAAAAGCATGACTTAATACATAGATCATGGTGCCAATATTTCAACATAGTTTCATATGAACTATAACAACCAAACTAATTACTTGCAAAATGATTTGTGCACAAAAATATACATCATGATGGCATAGTAGCAAAAGCCCAAACTTGCATAAATTTCAATCAACTACATACATGTAGCTTCAATATAGATTACATAATTTGCGAATATTCCAAACGTATACTTGCATAGAACTACCGCATGTAGTTCTTTATAATGAATAACATAATTTTGCACAAATATGAATTACTTTATTACCACAATTCAAGCATACAAACCAACACAATTATTTGTTCATACCAAAGTAATACTCTACTTACAATGGTGTGACGAATTCTCCAATTAAGAGATATGATTCCTTTGTTGAATTGATTTGATTTAGGTCTCTTTAAGCTTTAGAATTTTCCTCCTAATCCTCTCTCTAGTTGGCGGCTACTCTTAGTCGTTCCTCAGCAACATGGCGGCTTTGTTCTTATTTTTGAATGAATAGATTAGGGTTAGTCTAGGGTTGTTTTTATAGAGGTTAGGAACTAATTAGGACCATTGATGTTGCTTGGATTGATCGTAGCCATTCATTCGCAAGAGAGACCAATTAGAGCCTGCCACCTAGCCCTAATGACAAAGCAGACCTCTGAAAATCGGCCAAACACAGAACTGGCCAGCCAGGGCAAGAACAGACCTGGCCAGCAGGTCATTTTTGACCTGGGCGCACTTGGCAGGTGCGCCAGGTCAAAAATGTACTGGCGCACTTCACAAGTGCGCCAGTGCATTTTTGTTCTGGCGCACTTCCCAAGTGCGCCAGTACATTCTGACCCTTTTCCGGTTTTTTGCCCAACTTCGTTCATCCATAACTCCTTCATACGATATCCGTTTTTCAAAAACTCGGACTCAATTTCGCGTATTTTTCCGAGACGAACGCAATGGCGTATCCCGTTTCCCTTAGTTCTTTGATTTGAAATTAATTATACTTTAATTTATGAATTCCACAGTTATAGAGTTTGCAGGGTGTTACATTCTCCCCCACTTAAAAGGATTTCGTCCCCGAAATCTTCAAGTTTAGGAAAATGTATATCCTAACATCCAATATCCATCTACTCATCCATCAAACACGAGCATCCATTGTCCTTAAAAGACTTCTAATGCTTCATGATCATATGCGAAGTGTGTGTGTACATGAACTTATCTAATGCAAAATCAGGCGGTCTACTGATTCAGTTGACCTCCTTAATGCGAATTATGTAAGTGCCATGAATCCATTATGTATGCAAATTTTCCTATTCATGATTCTACATGAGTGCACAATCATTCAATACAAATGCAACATCCACATGACAACACATTAAAGTTCAACCATATACGAATGCAAACATATATGCATATGCAATATGAAGTGACTGAGCCGATCTAAAACCTAGATTGTGTGTGTATATGCAACCACGAGCAACCACTAGCAATCACTTGCAACCACTTGCAACCATCATCCATAACATGTTTCAACTACATGTTTTCATCCAAAAAGATTCTACCTAAAAGATACGGTCGAGGAAATATACCAAAAAAGATAGATAAAAGCGCAACTTAAGGAAAAGGAAAGATCAAAGATGTACCCTCGAACAGAAAAGGGTAGGCAGTACGTATTCTAGCTTCAGTTTCCCAAGTCGCGTCTCCCTCGGCGTCGCTCCACTGAACTTTGACGAGCTTGACTTCACGGTTGCGTAGCTTCTTCACTTCCGTTCCTAAGATGCAGGTTGGAACTTTTCTTATGGTTGCTTCGCGTTCCACTTCGGCCTCTTCGAGGATATTTGGCTCTACCACTTCAGCAGACTCATGTAGACATTTTCGGAGATGTGAAACGTGAAAAACATTGTGGACTCCAGCCAACTTCTCGGGTAGCTCTAATCTATAGGCCATTTTCCCAATTTTCTCGATGATAGGAAATGGCCCTACGAACCTTGGTGCCAGTTTTCCTGTGGTTCCAAAGCGAACAACGTTCCTTAGCGGTGATACCTTGAGAAAAACTCTATCTCCAACTTCAAATTCAAGGTCAGTCCTTCTCTTGTCGGCATAGGACTTTTGTCTGTCTTGGGCCGTCTTCATCCTTCTTCGTATTAAGTCTACTTTCTCTGAGGTCGCTCGGATTATATCTGGTCCAAGTATGAGCTTATCCGTGGACTCTCACCAACAAGTGGGCGATCGGCACGGTCTTCCATATAAAGCTTCGAAGGGCGCCATTCCGATGGTTGCTTGATAGCTGTTGTTGTAGGCAAATTCCACCAAAGGAAGGTGGTCTTCCCATGTCCCTCCGAAGTCAAGGACGCATAGCCTTAAAAGGTCTTCCAAAACTCTATTCACTCTCTCTGTTTGGCCGTCGGTTTGGGGATGATAGGCTGTGCTCAAGCATAACTGCGTTCCTACTGCTTCTTGCAGACTCCGCCAAAACTCACCGGTGAAGATGGGGTCTCGGTCACTAACAATGCTAGATGGTATTCCATGGAGTCGAACGATTTCCTTGAGGTAAAGTGATGCTAGGGATGAGGCGGTTCTTTTACTTTTGACAGGTAAAAAGTGGGCGCTTTTAGTAAGCCTATCCACTATTACCCAAATGCTAGTGTTGCCTCTCCTAGACCTAGGCAGCCCATCGATGAAGTCCATTGAGATGCTATCCCACTTCCACTGTGGGACCTCTAGAGGATGTAGTAGACCGCCAGGCTTTTTCTGTTCCGCCTTAACCTGTTGGCACACTATACACTTAGAAACGAGTTCTGCCACGTCCTTTTTCATGCCGTTCCAGAAGAAAGTCCTTTTTATGTCTTTGTACATTTTATCCCCGCCTGGGTGTATCGTCATCTTGGAGTGATGTGCTTCCTCTAGAACCTTCTTTATTAAATCTTTTGTTTGTGGGACGCATAGTCTTCCGTCACGCCTTAGCAAACCCTTATCGTCGATGGAGTATCTGTTGAGGTGACTTGAAGTCTTACCCCTAATTAGCCTATCAATCATTTCCACAAGCTGAGGGTCTTCGCGTTGTGCTGCCCCTACCGAATCTACTAAAGTTGGGCGCACTTCGAGAGATGCTAGCAAGCCTGGTACGAAATCGGAGGAAGGCCTAAAGTCGAAACTGGCTATAAACTCTAGGCTTTGTCTTTCAACAAACAACGGGCTTAGGGTCAATTTCTTTCGGCTCAACGCGTCTGCCACTACGTTGCCTTTGCCCGGAGTATAGGAGATTTCGAAATCGTACGAGGCAAGAAACTCCATCCATCTTTGTTGCCTCAAGTTAAGATCCTTCTGCGAGAAAATATATTTCAACGATTTATGGTCAGTGTAAAGTTCGAACTTCTCACCTAGGAGATAGTGTCGCCAAGACTTGAGTGCAAAGACGATTGCGGCTAACTCAAGATCGTGGGTTGGGTAGTTCTTTTCGTGCGCTTTCAACTGCCTTCCGCCATAAGCTACTACCCTTCCTTCTTGCATTAAGACGGCGCCTAGCCCTGTCCCACATGCATCCGTATAAACAGTGAACATCTTACTCCCATCTGGCTGCGTCAAAACTGGGGCTGTTGTGAGAGCCCTTTTCAGTCGTTGGAAAGCAAACTCGCAATCCAAATCCCAATTGAAAACTAGATTCTTCTTAGTCAATTTCGTGAGCGGAGCTGAGATTTTCGCAAAATCCCTTATGAATTTTCGATAGAAACCTGCTAGTCCTAGAAAGCTTCGGACCTCAGTCGCATTCCTTGGTGTCTTCCAATCCTGTACCGCCACTACCTTAGCAGGGTCCACTGCTAACCCTTGTTTGGATACTATGTGCCCAAGGAACCTCACCTCTTCTCTCCAAAAGTGGCATTTGGAGAATTTGGCTTTTAATTGATGGGCTCGCAAAGTTTCCATGATTGCCCTTAAGTGCTGAGCATGTTCCTCTTCACTCTTTGAGAAGATAAGGATATCATCTACGAAGACCACTACGAATTTGTTGAGGAAATCTCTAAATACCCTACTCATCAGGTCCACGAAGTACGCAGGTGCATTTGTCAAGCCGAAAGGCATGACAAGCCATTCAAAGAAGCCGTCTGGGGTTCTGAATGCCGTTTTATCGATGTTATCTTCAGCCACCCTTAGCTGATGAAAATCGGTTGCTAAATCGAGCTGGGAGAAAACAGACGCCACTACAAGCTGGTCAAATAAATCGTCAATTCTTGGGAGAGGGTGCCTATTCTTTTTCGTTAGCTTGTTGAGCTCCCTATAGTCAACACATAGACGGAGTGAACCATCCGCCTTTGTAGCGAACACCACTGGAGCGCCCCATTCTGAAATGCTCCTCCTAATGAACCCCTTTTCTAGAAGCTCTTTAATCTATTTACTGAGCTCTTTCCTTTCTCGTGGAGCCATATGTCTAACGGGCAACGCAACGGGCTTTGCATTATCTACAAGATATATGCGGAAATCTATTTCCCGCTTCGGAGGCAAGCCCTTCACCTCTTCAAAGACATCCGGATATTCCCGGACCACTCTAACTGAATGCAAATTTTCAACAGAGGCATCTAGCGATTCAAGATAACTAAGCATAACCGCATGCGAGGGATTACAAGAAATTTCCAAAGTATTATCGAGCTGGGTTAGGAGCCTAACAACCCTTTTCTCACAATCAAGGATGGCCCCATTACTGGATAGCCAATCCATGCCCAAAATCAAACCATACCCCGAAAAGCCCAAAACAAAGGCACTACATTGAAATTCTACGCTTAGAATGGAAATTTTCAATCCCAAACAGATCATAGACAAATGAGCTGGGCCCCCAATTGGGTTTGAAACAATTAAGGGGTCCTCTACCATACTAGTTTTTATGTGCAGAGATTCTACTAAAGTAGACGAGATAAAGGAGTGTGATGCACCAGAATCAAATAAAGTGCGAACGGGGTGATCATAAAGATAAACTACACTTTCTACAGAAGTATTTATACCTCGCTATTGCAGAGGTGGCGCTTCTAGCACATGAACCTGTGCCCCTAGGGTGGATCCAGCCCTCTGCCCCTGCCCTCGTTTCTTTGGGCAGTCCTTAGCCCTATGGCCCGTCTCACCGCAAGAAAAGCACCCACCATTCTCCTTAGCCTTCTTTTTCCGGCAGTCCTTTACTAAGTGCCCCACTTTGCCACAGAAATTACACTTCCTCTTCTCTTTGTTGCCATTCCCGCCCTTCTTAAAGTCTGTCTTCTTAGGCTGCAAACCCTCTTTCTTCTTGCCCTTATCCTCTTCATTCAGCAATGCCATTTGCACCAATCTTTCATACGTGGCTCCCATGGGTATATGGGTCATGGCCAAACTGTGTAATGGCTCATTCAACCCTTTGACGAAACGGAGAGCCTTCTTGTGCGGGGTGTTGACTAGGTCAAGCCCAAACCTAGCCAGCTCATCGAACAGATTCACATACTCTCTGACTGTCTTGTCCCCTTGTTTAAGAAATAAGAATTTTTCTAACTGCAAACTTCCTTCTGCATCTGAGAGAAATTTGGTCTCAAACCTTGCCCTAAAGTCCTCCCATGTCTCCACTGGTCTTTCAGCATTAGTGACTTCCCACCAGTAGGAAGCCTCGCCCTTCAATAGCCACACTGCCAATTGTACTTTTTGTCTATCTTCTACCTCAAAGATGATGAATAGGTCCTCCGTTTCTTTCAGCCAATTTCTAGCTGCTACGAAGGACTCAGTTCCATGGAAATCCCTTCCTCCCATAGCTTTAAAATCTTTACATATCTTAGCAAACGTGTTTCCCCGAGGAGGAGGTGGAGGAAAAGGTGCCGCTGCAGCTGGATGATTTCCTGCAGCTGGGGGAGGAGGAACGGTAGGACCTGGCTGAGTGGCCCTTGCTTCTAAGAACCGTCTAAACCAACCAGGTATTGGCACCCCTTCCGGCAAGTTAAGATCTTCGGACATGCTGAGACAAAAAGGATAGATTCAAAACGAAGGATAAGAGATAGTACCTATGGCTTTGGGGAGTGGACTTTGCCTTTTTAAAATAAAATAATATTTTTCTTCTAAAAATGCTTCTTTAAATTTTCTTTTTGAAAATAATTTTTCAAAACTTTTTATCTTATCTGGTAAACCTCTGCTCTGATTCCAAGTGAAACACCCCACCTCCGTTAGGGTCACTCTCAAAGGGAATGCCCTAATTTTGGTGGAGGTTTATAAGTACAAGTCACAGATATACAAGACAGATATAAGAACACATATTTGTAAACAGCGGAAGAACAACAAACTTTTATTTCATAAAGTCAAATACGTGTTACAACAACATTCTTTCCAAAAACATAACATAACACTTTCATAATCTGTCTTGAGTACATTATTTACAGAAGCATAAATAAAACATAGATAAACTGCAAAAGCCCCATAGTGGAATGTCCAAAGCCATAGTTCAAAACAGGAAAGTCCAAGCAATACATTTCTCTTCTTCAAGCTGGATGTTAAGGTTGGTCAAGCTGCTGTGTTCCCTCCCTGTGGACCTGGGGGGGGGGGGGGGGGGGGAAACGGAAGAAAAGAAGACGAAAGAAAAGTAGAGTCAGACATAAAGCCTGAGTAAGTCTAGTACTATTTTGTCTATGAATAAAGAACTGGGTATGATAAGTATAAACAAGAAGTGGGCAAGCACAATAAACTTGGTCAAGTTGTCTAGGGTCGAATATACTATCGTACCCCATGTTAATCTCTGAACCCATTTAACTAGTTTCCAATTGGCACCCCATAATCAGGGTGAAGTGATCCATCCTATGATGATCGGCTCCTACTCGCATAGTTACATGTGTCTTACGGCCCCCGATGTCGTAGTTACCTATGCTGGTCCCACCATGGGGTGTATCAAGTCCCATGGTGGCGGCCCGACACAACCTTAGAGTGCACAGGTATGCTACTGGTGTCCAGTGCCTTATTTTTCTGTGCCGGAGTGTGTGCACGCCCGCACTCCGTTAGAACCTACACTGCTACACCACCGCCGTCGCTTTGACCTCTTACAATCAGCCCAGTAATCGTGCCCCACCCTGCCAAGTTTCAGGGTATCCTGATACACCTTCTAGGGTTACTGCTGGAAAGGGTCCCTCGTTACTAGGTTTTCTATCTCTAGCCAACATGCTAAGTTGGTTAAGTGTTTTCTAACATAACCCCCACCAGTCCGTTTAGTTTAGCATGTTCCATTTTGATTAAGTCTTTAGTTCACTTAATCCTAACAATCCTGACTCAGCCTTAATTGTCTTATTAAGGCCCTGACCTCTCACATTAGACAGGTATTGTTGTGGCTGCCTGTTGCCGGTTGGTTCCGGGCAGTCTTACGCCACAACTCAGTCTAACCTCGGGTCCTTATTGGGCTCCATGTTTAACCTCCCACATTGGATAGGTATTGTTGTGACTACTGGACAGCCGGGCGGTTCCGGGCATGTTTACATCACAACTCAATCCAACCTCGGGTTAAACACATCGTATGTTCTACATTTACATATCTTGTCATTCTTCTTTATTTCTTATATGTAAATATTTGCGGCCCATTATTAAGTTAATGGTGTAAAGGTTACACCAATCATGGGCCCAACCCATACTTGAACTTGGGCCCTTCTATTTTATATTTTCATTCATTAATTAATTTTAACCCAACGTTATTTTCCCCCGTTTTACACGTCCGTTTATATATTTTGGGCTTAGCCTTTTAAAGCCCAAATTAGCCATGCGAAAAGGGGAGGCTTGAAGCGTGATACACAAAGAGGGGAATGTGAGCGCATGAACTTGCAATATGACGTTGGAAATACAAAATAGAAACTGGTGTACTTGCATAGTAATGACATACTTTGTTCATAAAGCATAAGTGACATGAATCAAACCATGTAAACTTGCATAGGCTTAACTACAACATAAACCTACATTTTATTTAGGCATAATATCAAACATAAGCATGGCCTAAATATTTCTAACATAAGCATGGCATAATGTCAAACATAAGCATGGCATAATGTCAAATATAAGCATGACATAGGTATAGTTAAACTTGTTCACTTAATCATGGCATAAATATTTCTAACATGAAATCATGATTTTTACTTTAGTCATGCAAACTTGCAAAAAGGGATTTCTGAATCTAATCCTAACTATGTACCACATATGTCATCTTACAATGCTTGTTAACAATATGGATTTCAATTATGCAAAATATCCATCATAGCCTAGCCATATTCAAAAGTTTGCAAATAGGTTTTCTAGTACAAAAGCATGACTTAATACATAGATCATGGTGCCAATATTTCAACATAGTTTCATATGAACTATAACAACCAAACTAATTACTTGCAAAATGATTTGTGCACAAAAATATACATCATGATGGCATAGTAGCAAAAGCCCAAACTTGCATAAATTTCAATCAACTACATACATGTAGCTTCAACATAGATTACATAATTTGCGAATATTCCAAACGTATACTTGCATAGAACTACCGCATGTAGTTCTTTATAATGAATAACATAATTTTGCACAAATATGAATTACTTTATTACCACAATTCAAGCATACAAACCAACACAATTATTTGTTCATACCAAAGTAATACTCTACTTACAATGGTGTGACGAATTCTCCAATTAAGAGATATGATTCCTTTGTTGAATTGATTTGATTTAGGTCTCTTTAAGCTTTAGAATTTTCCTCCTAATCCTCTCTCTAGTTGGCGGCTACTCTTAGTCGTTCCTCGGCAACATGGCGGCTTTGTTCTTATTTTTGAATGAATAGATTAGGGTTAGTCTAGGGTTGTTTTTATAGAGGTTAGGAACTAATTAGGACCATTGATGTTGCTTGGATTGATCGTAGCCATTCATTCGCAAGAGAGACCAATTAGAGCCTGCCACCTAGCCCTAATGACAAAGCAGACCTCTGAAAATCGGCCAAACACAGACCTGGCCAGCCAGGGCTAGACCAGACCTAGCCAGCAGGTCATTTTTGACCTGGGCGCACTTGGCAGGTGCGCCAGGTCAAAAATGTACTGGCGCACTTCACGAGTGCGCCAGTGCATTTTTGTTCTGGCGCACTTCCCAAGTGCGCCAGTACATTCTGACCCTTTTCCGGTTTTTTGCCCAACTTCGTTCGTCCATAACTCCATACGATATCTGTTTTTCGAAAACTCGGACACTATTTCGCGTATTTTTCCGAGACGAACGCAATGGCGTATCCCGTTTCCCTTAGTTCTTTGATTTGAAATTAATTATACTTTAATTTATGAATTCCACAGTTATAGAGTTTGCGGGGTGTTACACCGCCCATCTGTCTATGATATGTGGGGATTTGAGGATCTCTATACTGAGTGTAGAGTTCTTGTGTAGTGCTTATGTTCTTGGTTTTAGGGGATATGGATTGATATTGGGCATGGATTGGTTGTCTAGATATGGAGCCATCCTTGATTGTGAGCATAGGGTTGTGAGGCTCGTGACTCGCCTCGGAAACACCCTAGAAATTTCTTGTAATCCGAGAGGTCCCGTCATGTTGTGCTATCTTGAATCACTCGACTCGTCAATGGAAACTCTTCAGTCTGTGAGAGTGGTTCGAGAGTATTCGGATGTTTTCGATGAAGTTAGGGGGTTGCCCCCTAAGCGAGAGATTGATTTCCGCATTTATCTGGTGGATAATGCAAAGCCGGTTTCTTTGCCCGTTCGGCACATGGCTCCGCGTGAAAGGCGGGAGCTAAGTAAGCAAGTGAAAGAGTTGCTTGAGAAGAACTTCATTAGATGAATTATATCTGAATGGGGAGCGCCTGTGGTATTTGCTACCAAGGCAGATGGTTCTCTCCGACTTTGTGTTTACTATCGAGAGTTGAATAAGCTGACTAAGAAGAACAGACACCCGTTACCGAGGATTGATGATCTCTTTGACCAGCTTATCGGTGCTTCTATTTTCTCTCAGCTTGATCTTGCTACTGGATTCCATCAGCTCAGGGTAGCTGAAGATAGTATAGACAAGACTGCGTTCAGAACTCCAGATGGATTCTTCGAATGGCTTGTCATGCCGTTCGGCTTGACTAATGCACCCGCATATTTCGTGGACTTGATGAGTAGGGTGTTCAGGGAGTTCTTGAACAAGTTTGTCGTGGTCTTCATAGATGATATTCTGATCTTCTCTAAGGATGAGGAAGAGCACGCAAGGCATCTCGTGGAGGTGATGGATACGCTTAGAGCGCATCAGTTGAAGGCCAAGTTCTCCAAGTGTCACTTTTGGAGAAAGGAAGTTAGATTCCTTGGGCATATAGTATCTAAGCAAGGCTTAGCGGTGGATCCCGCTAAGGTAGTTGCAGTTCAGGATTGGAAGACTCCAAGGAATGCAACCGAAGTGAGAAGTTTTCTAGGTATTGCAGGCTTTTACCGGAAGTTCATCAAGGACTTCACGAAGATTTCCGCCCCTCTCACTAAATTAACGAAGAAGAATTTAGATTTTGCTTGGAACATAGAATGCGAGCTTGCTTTTCAGAAGCTCAATAGAGCTCCCACATCAACACCTGTTCTAGCTTTGCCCGATGGAGGGAAATTATTTACAGTATACACCGATGCATGTGGCACGGGGTTAGGAGCTGTTCTGATGCAAGAAGGAAGAGTGATATGCTTTGGCGGTAGACAACTCAAAGTGCATGAGAAGAATTATCCCACTCATGACTTAGAGTTGGCAGCAATAGTGTATGCACTCAAGGCTTGGCGCCATTATCTTCTGGGAGAAAGATTTGAGCTTTATACCGATCACAAGTCATTGAAGTATCTCTTTTCTCAGAAGGATCTGAATCTGAGGCAACAAAGATGGATGGAATTCTTGGCGTCCTACGATTTTGAGATAGCTTATACCCCTGGCAAGGGGAATGTGGTAGCAGATGCATTGAGTAGAAGAAGGTTGACCCTAAGTCCTCTAATCGTTGAGATGAAGAATTTAGTGTATGTGGCAACCTTTGATTTCTCTTTGGCGGTTGAGTCGATGACCGGTTCTTTAGCATCTCTGGAACTCAGACCTACCCTTCTTGATCAAGTTGGGGCTTCGTAGAGGGAAGACCCTCAGATAGTTGAGATTATGGATAAGCTGATTCGAGGAGAGGCGTCTAGTCATCTCGCTCGATATTCTATTGATGACAAGGGTTGGCTGAGGAGAGACGGAAGGTTATGTGTTCCAATGGTCGAAGATTTAGTAAGAAAAGTTCTTGAGGAAGCGCATCGCTCTAAGTTAACTATACATCCGGGTGGAGATAAGATGTATAAAGATATGAAGCGCATTTTCTTTTGGCCTGGGATGAAGAAGGATGTGGCAGAGTTTGTCTCTAGATGTATCATTTGCCAGCAAGTTAAGGCCGAGTCGAAGAAGCCCGGTGGGCTATTGCATCCTCTAGACGTTCCACTATGGAAGTGGGAGAGTATTTCCATGGATTTTATCGATGGGCTACCAAGGTCAAGGAAAGGGAATACGAGCATCTGGGTTATTGTGGATAGACTTACGAAGAGTGCTCATTTCATTCCGGTGAAGAGCAAGAGGACCGCATCTTGGCTAGCGTCTGTATATCTTCATGAGATTGTGAGACTACATGGAGTCCCTTCTAGTATAGTCAGTGACCATGACCCAATCTTTACAAGTCAATTCTGGAATAGCTTGCAAGAAGCTATGGGCACGAGGTTGAATCTAAGTACGGCTTATCACCCACAGACGGACGGTCAAACCGAAAGGGTGAATAGGGTACTCGAGGATCTGTTGAGGCTTTGTATTCTGGATTTTGGTGGTACTTGGGAAGACCATCTTCCTCTTGTTGAGTTTGCATATAATAACAGTTATCAGGCAAGCATAGGGATGGCACCATTTGAAGCTTTATATGGGAGGCCGTGCAAGTCGCCTACATGTTGGTGGGAGACTACAGATGAGCTTATACTTGGGCCTAACATGATCAGAGATACATCCGAGAAGGTCGAGTTGATTCGGAGACGGATGGAAGCGGCCCAAGACCGATAGAAATCCTATGCTGATAAGCGAAGAACTGATTTGGAGTTTGATGTTGGGGATATGGTTTTCGTGAAGGTTTCTCCTTTGCGGAATGTGGTCCGATTTGGAGCCGTTGGGAAGTTAGTGTAACAACCCGAATTTTTACAACACGTTAAATCAAGAATCAAGACAGAATTAAGTTATAAATTCTGAATCAAGTGAAACGGTCTATGCCATTGCGTTCGTCTCGGAAAAATACGCGAAATAGAGTCCGAGTTTTCGAGAATCGGAGTCCGTATGACCCGTTAAAGGCCCAAAGAAGATTTCTGGAAATTTGAACTTCGGAAATAGCTTTGAAAATCAGATCTGGGCCTAGGCGGGAAGTTTCCCGCCTAGGCCACGCCGACAGGCCTGTCGACTTGGGCCCAGACCAAGTCGACAGCCCTGTCGACTTGCCTGTCGACAGGGGGTGGCCGGGGCAAATAGCCTGGCGCACCTGTTTGTCTCACCTGGTCTTGTTCTTGGGCTGGGTCTGGAAGCTTCCGAGATCTGATGGTCCTAATCTATCCTAGGGTTAATCTAAGGGCCTAAAACTATCCTAATCTCTATAAAAAGACCCTAAACCTAACCTAAATCCCTAAAAATCAAACCTAGCAACTAAGTGCTGCCAAAATCAATCTTGATCATGGCCTCCATCTCCAATCCCTAGAGCCTATGCACTCAAATCAAGTTCAAATCAAAAGGTGCAAGCTTGCTACACCAAATCAAGGCCAAATCAACATTGCTATGCGAGTTCCATGACGATTCTTCTACAAAGGAGGCACCTTTCTTAGCCAAGATGATCCATGCTTCTTTCCCTAGGCCTAACTATGTAAGTTCTAGCTACTTTTGGATCAAAACGGTATTTTTAATGTTGACATGGGATAAAATGAGGCTAAACATGATTATGCGAATCTATATGAACTTTACCATGCCTCTTGTGTTCATATTTATGATCTTAGGCCATGTGAGTGACTTAATCATGCCTCTCATGCTATGCATAACCTAGTTTAACTTGCAAGTTTGGATCTTTATGCATGAAATGCTAGCATGAACCTTTAGGAACCACTTTACTTGTGAAACATTGGCTAAGACAAGATTTTGGGGCTAATGCATGTTTATGAACCCAAACCCCTTATACTAACATGCAAGTTTGTGGCCGAATCCTTTATGAGATTATGCATGCTCATGGCCAATCCCCTCTTTCAAGTTGTGCACGTTTATGGCCAAACCCTTTTTGATAATATGCATGTTTGTGGCCAAATTCCCTTATGACACTATGCATGTTTATGGCCAATTCCTTTATGATGTTATGCATGTGGAAGCCAAGCCCTTTTTGGCATCATGCATGTTTTGAGACCAATATGTGACATAGTATCCTTACTATGTTGACTCGCTTTGCTTGCGTTGGGAAAAACACGATTTTGGGTAGTTAGATAAACATGAACATGTCGCAAAATCTTAACATGAATATGACATGTGTTTATACTTGAAAATATGACTTGAAAGATAACATGGAAGATGACGTGTAAGTATGCATAAAAACATGAGCTTGGGAATTTACCTATTAAGTTAGGTTTACCCTTTGGGAATTTACCTATTAAGTTAGGTCTACCCAAATGCTTGAAAAACTTGTAACATGTTTTGGAAACATGATGAACTTAGATAATATAAGTATGGCCAACTCGAGGTTGGGTTGAGTTTGCAACGTAAAACTACCCGGAACCGACCGGCCTAACTAGTAGTTGCAAACAATAGGACCCAATGTGAGAAGTTGGTCATGTCGCGCTTAAGACCCGAGGTTAGACTAGGTTGTGGTGTAAATCTACCCGGACCCGCCCGGCTTAACTAGTAACCACAACAAGGTCTAATGTGAGAGGTTGAGGGTGCATTAATTAAATTAATGCCACATAATAGGGTTAAGTTAATTTGATTAATGAGGCTTAACCAAATATGATATGGACAAATGGGTTAAGTAATTTGATTAGGCTAATGATACTTAACAAAACATGATAAGCTTGGGTAGGTTAAGTAACTTGATTTGCCTAATGACACTTGACCCTTTTTATACGACTAGTGGACGGGATTAAGTTAACCAACACTTAATCAATCCAACACGATAATGTGATAAGGTTAAGTAAATTTTATTAATGACACTTAACCGTATAATACAGTTAATGGATGGGGTTAAGATTAGGCTTAACTAATCTAAACATGGTAATCGGATGGGGTTAAGTTAGCCTAGACTTAATTAATCCCACGTGGTAATTTAATGGGGTTAAGTTAAACACTTAACTAATTTAACACGATGATTTGATGAGGTTAAGTGACCTATACTTAACCGATCTAACTCGTTAATTTGATGAGGTTAAGTTAATCTATACTTAACCAATCTAACGTGAAAACATGATAAGGCTAAGTCACGAATCACTTGAATACGCTTGACCGATTTGACTCGGTAATTTGACAAGGTCAAGTTAATTTATATAATTAACCAAACTAAAATGATAATTAGACGAGGTTAAGTTATGGATTGCTTGATATACTTAGCCAACTTGACACATAGTTTGTAGAGTTAAGTCTTGGACTTAGATACTTAGCCAATTTTGACATGATTTGTAGACGGGCTAAGTTATGAACTTAAGTGACACTTAACCCATTAGATAAACCCTAATTCGGAGGATTAGGTAAATAACCATAGTTAACAAGGGTAATGGAAATAAGGCTAAGTGGTAAACCTTAGTTAAGGGAAACTAAGTAATAATTCTTAGTCAAGGAAATCTGGACCACTTCTTAGATAGATGAGTAACCCGATACGGTAGGTCATCGTTTAAGTATACGCATAGGAGCAGGCTATCTGATTTAGATAAAGGCTCCAGCGAACTGGGTAACGAAGCAGCGGCTTCGGGGAACGTGAGGATATTCTTGGTATCCCTCTGTGAGGTCGCAGATGATCATCCTGGGCTCACAAGAGGTTGAGGTCTGCGGTAGAAGAACCAAGAATATGCCTTGGTTGCTATGCGAGCGACCTAAAGACTGGGGTGGATAGCAGTGAGTCGACGGATACATAAGGTGCCCGAGATAGCAAGTTCGTCGATCATCTACCATCTTGAGTCAAGCGTGTACGTACGGAAAGGCAGGGAACACCCAACAAACCATGATTTGCTATCTAATTATGGGTGAGGTAGGCCGTAGGATGTGGGCTGGCCGGAGTGTAGTTCTCATGCAAGATTTTCTCTTGTGTTGCCTTTCACTAGTTGAGGGAGGGGTCTCGTGGGACCATAGCCACGTGTAGAAAAGCAGACCTTAGTATCTGCATCGGCAGATAAATCTAAAGCTCCCGACCGAGTCCTGTATTTCTTGGTTTGCCCTGTGACAGGACTCGGATGGCACGATGTGATACATGTGCATACAGTTATAGAAAAACGATTCACGATGAATGCGTGGGAAAAAGGGCGCGGTTGAGGGTTAGCGTAATCCCTAGTGGCCTAGGTGGTTTAACCCAAACCGAAATACGAAAGCGTGCAATAGGTAAGCGTAATCCCTAGTGGTGCTAGGTGGCGTAAGTCCTAGTAGTTCAAACGATGATTCATATGGAAGAGCCTAGCTAGAACAAGGGTGACAGTCCAAACGATTTCAAGGATAACACGACATGAGGAAGCCCGTACGAGGTACGACAAAGGACTGAACTTATATACATGGAAAGAAACATATGATTTGAGTAACCTATATATGCGATATTAGGTTGACATGGACCATTACACGACTTTGAGCACGGGACATTCATGGTTAACACATGGCGCGGGTAGGGATACTAGTACGAGAGGTGCAGAGCAAATATACGTGTTAGAACTAGGAAGAATATACCTAATAGATACCGTGGGATGTTAGATGGGGTAGATACCTTGGGTTAATGTACTCGATAGAAATCTGACGATGTGATACCTTGACTTATCATAACACCGTAGTTTTTCATGATACCCTAGTTGCCTTGCCGCAGTAGTTTAACCGGCTACTCTGGTTTATCTATCTTGTAGTTATCCTTATGTTTACTTTCAGTTTATGCATGTCATGTTACCTTTACCTGTTTTTATACTGGAAGTAGATAGAACTTACTCAGTCTTTTTGACTGACCCGTTTTGTTTCACCTCTTTTCTTCCGTTTCCCCCCCAGGTTTCAGGGAGGAAACAATGCTGTTTAGTTCGGACTTCTTCTGCTTGATGGTCATCATGGATGGCTTGGACTTCTCTTGGCTATGGCTACTTTACTGTTTTACTTGGGGAATAATTTATTAAAAAGTCTTTGTGCTTCTTTACAATTGCAAGACAGGTTTTGATGTACTCTGATGTAAAAGGCTTTAGACCTTATTTATTCATGTTATGAAAGTTTGATTTTACTTCCGCTATTTATATATGTTCTGTCTTGTGATATTTCTGTTCATGTTTACCAATAATGCCCCTCTAAAGCTAGTGCATTCCTTTGCGAGTGACCCTAGCGGAGGCGGGGTGTTACATTTGGTATCAGAGCAGAAGGTTACCAGACTGGGCAAAAGTTTTTAAAGACCTTCTGAAAACTATTTGAAAATCGTTTACAAAGAAGCATTTTTCAAGAAAATTTTCTTTTAAAACGAAAAAGGCTATTCCCCAAAGGCCATTAGAATTATCCTTGTTTCCTTGATTGAATCTCTTTTCCTTTCTTTCCTCCATCTGTAGTCACAGTGGTTTTGACTGCGACTAGTCTTTCTAGCTGCGTAAGTGTTTCCCGTACGATGGAGGTGGTTCTCGAGAGACCGTTGCAGAGTTATGCATGAGAGGATAGTAAGACCAAGGATAAAGGATACGAGCTTAGGGATAAGCAACATGTTGGTATGGCTGAGTCCTAAAAGGAAGGAAAAAGATGAACAATGAAACCCATGACGAGAGAGTACCTTTGGCATGGTGAAACGGGACGGGTAGTTAAGTATCATGGAACAGGGACAAGATCATTCGGAGGGCAATAGTATGCTCTCATTTCTGGAGTACCTCGGAAGGAGGGTAACGATCTTGTCAAAGGTTTAGCTTTTCTTCTCTATCATCCTGTCGGGACTTTGTTTTGATCACCGCATCTTTTTAAGTCCGCTTCGATAGTTGAGTCTCTGCACCTTAGTACTAGCGTAGTAGAGGATCCCGTTTTTGTCTCAAGTCCTATTGGAAGATCGGTCCATTTATTCATGACTTGTTTGGATTTGAGAATGTCTATTCCAAGTATTGAGCTTGGAAATAATGCTTATGTTTATAAGCTATGGATGGATTCTAGGTATGAATTGGTTATCCAGTAAGGGGTGCCATTCTCGGTTTTGGAAAGAGGGTAGTTAGATTCTCGACTCATCTTGGTGATACCCTCGAAGTCTCGTGTAACCTTTTGGGTTCTGTCATGGCTAGTTACCTAGAATCCCAGGATGCAGTTGTTCGTAGTCCGTTTGAATAGAATTCGCCAATAAGACGGATGGTTTACTTCGATTATGTATGGGTTATGGGAATTACCCTAGTAAGTGCGCACAGTAACTTGTTTACTTTCAAGAGGAAGTTCTTCTACGAGAGATACCCTGTGGTACGAGGTCCGAGATTCACTAGTGAATTTTGGAAAGCTTGCATGAGATCATGAGTACGCAGTCATAGTTGCGTCAAGTATTCTAGGAAAAGGATAAGTGCAAGTGGAACGAGAGGCGACGAAGAAATGAGTTCCAGCTCATGTTAAGGAAACAGGAATAAAAAGCTACAAAATCGCGAAGTTAAAAGACGACTTTGATGGTCAAAGACTAGATACGCGCATGATATCTCTTTTTGGGAGTATATCCTTGATCCCTGTTTTCTGTAGAGCTTACTTGTAGGCTATCTTTTGTGGACATCCTCTCGGTCCTATTTTCTGTTACAAACCCCGTAAGGAGTTTGTCCTGTTTATCTTCTCGACCCTGTTTCAGGGAATCTTAGGTAGAACCCTATGGATGTAAACATGTATTTGAAACATGTTATGGTTGATATGGTTGCAAATGGTTGCAAGTGGTTGCTCGTGAATGCGCGAATTTACATTAGATATTAGCTCGACTCGGTCACATTTCATATTGCATATGCACGAGTATTTATACTTGCTTATGGATGAAATTGAATGTGTTACCATGTGGACGTTGCATATGGATGAATGTTTGTGCACGCATATAGTGTATATATATGACTAGGACTATTTGCATACATGTTGGATTCATAGCACTAAACATATTTTTGCATTCAAGAGATTTTTCAGGCCTGATCATTAGCATTAGCTAAGGAACATGTACACACACGTTTTGCATACATTCATAAAGTATTAGGAGTCGTCTAAGGACAATGGTTGCTTGTGGATGATGGTTTGAGTAGATGGATGATGGATGGTAGGATATGTTCTTCCTAACTTTGAGATTTCGGGGACGAAATCCTTTAAGAAGGGGAGAATGTAACAACCCGAATTTTTACAACACGTTAAATCAAGAATCAAGACAGAATTAAGTTATAAATTCTGAATCAAGTGAAACGGTTTGTGCCATTGCGTTCGTCTCGGAAAAATACGCGAAATAGAGTCCGAGTTTTCGAGAATCGGAGTCCGTATGACCCGTTAAAGGCCCAAAGAAGATTTCTGGAAATTTGAACATCGGAAATAGCTTTGAAAATCAGATCTGGGGCTAGGCGGGAAGTTTCCTGCCTAGGCCACGTAGACAGGGCTGTCGACAGGCCTGTCGACTTGGGCCCAGACCAAGTCGACAGCCCTGTCGACTTGCCTGTCGACAGGGGGTGGCCTGGGCAAATAGCCTGGCGCACCTGTTTGTCTCACCTGGTCTTGTTCTTGGGCTGGGTCTGGAAGCTTCCGAGATCTGATGGTCCTAATCTATCCTAGGGTTAATCTAAGGGCCTAAAACTATCCTAATCTCTATAAAAAGACCCTAAACCTAACCTAAATCCCTAAAAATCAAACCTAACAACTAAGTGCTGCCAAAATCAATCTTGATCATGGCCTCCATCTCCAATCCCTAGAGCCTATGCACTCAAATCAAGTTCAAATCAAAAGTTGCAAGCTTGCTACACCAAATCAAGGCCAAATCAACATTGCTATGCGAGTTCCATGACGATTCTTCTACAAAGGAGGCACCTTTCTTAGCCAAGATGATCCATGCTTCTTTCCCTAGGCCTAACTATGTAAGTTCTAGCTACTTTTGGATCAAAACGGTATTTTTAATGTTGACATGGGATAAAATGAGGCTAAACATGATTATGCGAATCTATATGAACTTTACCATGCCTCTTGTGTTCATATTTATGATCTTAGGCCATGTGACTTAATCATGCCTCTCATGCTATGCATAACCTAGTTTAACTTGCAAGTTTGGATCTTTATGCATGAAATGCTAGCATGAACCTTTAGGAACCACTTTACTTGTGAAACATTGGCTAAGACAAGATTTTGGGGCTTATGCATGTTTATGAACCCAAACCCCTTATACTAACATGCAAGTTTGTGGCCGAATCCTTTATGAGATTATGCATGCTCATGGCCAATCCCCTCTTTCAAGTTGTGCACGTTTATGGCCAAACCCTTTTTGATAATATGCATGTTTGTGGCCAAATTCCCTTATGACACTATGCATGTTTATGGCCAATCCCTTTATGATGTTATGCATGTGGAAGCCAAGCCCTTTTTGGCATCATGCATGTTTTGAGACCAATATGTGACATAGTATCCTTACTATGTTGACTCGCTTTGCTTGCGTTTGGAAAAACACGATTTTGGGTAGTTAGATAAACATGAACATGTCGCAAAATCTTAACTTGAATATGGCATGTGTTTATACTTGAAAATATGACTTGAAAGATAACATGGAAGATGACGTGTAAGTATGCATAAAAACATGAGCTTGGGAATTTACCTATGAAGTCAGGTTTACCCTTTGGGAATTTACCTATTAAGTTAGGTCTACCCAAATGCTTGAAAAACTTGTAACATGTTTTGGAAACATGATGAACTTAGATAATATAAGTATGGCCAACTCGAGGTTGGGTTGAGTTTGCAACGTAAAACTACCCGGAACCGACCGGCCTAACTAGTAGTTGCAAACAATAGGACCCAATGTGAGAAGTTGGTCATGTCGCGCTTAAGACCCGAGGTTAGACTAGGTTGTGGTGTAAATCTACCCGGACCCGCCCGGCTTAACTAGTAACCACAACAAGGTCTAATGTGAGAGGTTGAGGGTGCATTAATTAAATTAATGCCACATAATAGGGTTAAGTTAATTTGATTAATGAGGCTTAACCAAATATGATATGGACAAATGGGTTAAGTAATTTGATTAGGCTAATGATACTTAACAAAACATGATAAGCTTGGGTAGGTTAAGTAACTTGATTTGCCTAATGACACTTGACCCTTTTTATACGACTAGTGGACGGGATTAAGTTAACCAACACTTAATCAATCCAACACGATAACGTGATAAGGTTAAGTAAATTTTCTTAATGACACTTAACCGTATAATATAGTTAATGGATAGGGTTAAGATTAGGCTTAACTAATCTAAACATGGTAATCGGATGGGGTTAAGTTAGCCTAGACTTAATTAATCCCACTTGGTAATTTAATGGGGTTAAGTTAAACACTTAACTAATTTAACACGATGATTTGATGAGGTTAAGTGACCTATACTTAACCGATCTAACTCGTTAATTTGATGAGGTTAAGTTAATCTATACTTAACCAATCTAACGTGAAAACATGATAAGGCTAAGTCACGAATCACTTGAATACGCTTGACCGATTTGACTCGGTAATTTGACAAGGTCAAGTTAATTTATATAATTAACCAATCTAAAATGATAATTAGACGAGGTTAAGTTATGGATTGCTTGATATACTTAGCCAACTTGACACATGGTTTGTAGGGTTAAGTCTTGGACTTGGATACTTAGCCAATTTTGACATGATTTGTAGACGGGCTAAGTTATGAACTTAAGTGACACTTAACCCATTAGATAAACCCTAATTCGGAGGATTAGGTAAATAACCATAGTTAACAAGGGTAATGGAAATAAGGCTAAGTGGTAAACCTTAGTTAAGGGAAACTAAGTAATAATTCTTAGTCAAGGAAATCTGGACCACTTCTTAGATAGATGAGTAACCCGATACGGTAGGTCATCGTTTAAGTATACGCATAGGAGCAGGCTATCTGATTTAGATAAAGGCTCCAGCGAACTGGGTAACGAAGCAGCGGCTTCGGGGAACGTGAGGATATTCTTGGTATCCCTCTATGAGGTCGCAGATGATCATCTTGGGCTCACAAGAGGTTGAGGTCTGCGGTAGAAGAACCAAGAATATGCCTTGGTTGCTATGCGAGCGACCTAAAGACTGGGGTGGATAGCAGTGAGTCGACGGATACATAAGGTGCCCGAGATAGCAAGTTCGCCGATCATCTACCATCTTGAGTCAAGCGCGTACGTACGGAAAGCAGGGAACACCCAACAGACCATGATTTGCTATCTAATTATGGGTGAGGTAGGCCGTAGGATGTGGGCTGGCCGGAGTGTAGTTCTCATGCAAGATTTTCTCTTGTGTTGCCTTTCACTAGTTGAGGGAGGGGTCTCGTGGGACCATAGCCACGTGTAGAAAAGCAGACCTTAGTATCTGCATCGGTAGATAAATCTAAAGCTCCCGACCGAGTCCTGTATTTCTTGGTTTGCCCTGTGACAGGACTCGGATGGCACGATGTGATACATGTGCATACAGTTATAGAAAAACGATTCACGATGAATGCGTGGGAAAAAGGGCGCGGTTGAGGGTTAGCGTAATCCCTAGTGGCCTAGGTGGTTTAACCCAAACCGAAATACGAAAGCGTGCAATAGGTAAGCGTAATCCCTAGTGGTGCTAGGTGGCGTAAGTCCTAGTAGTCCAAACGATGATTCATATGGAAGAGCCTAGCTAGAACAAGGGTGACAGTCCAAACGATTTCAAGGATAATACGACATGAGGAAGCCCGTACGACGTACGGCAAAGGACTGAACTTATATACATGGAAAGAAACATATGATTTGAGTAACCTATATATGCGATATTAGGTTGACATGGACCATTACACGACTTTGAGCACGGGACATTCATGGTTAACACATGGCGCGGGTAGGGATACTAGTACGAGAGGTGCAGAGCAAATATACATGTTAGAACTAGGAAGAATATACCTAATAGATACCGTGGGATGTTAGATGGGGTAGATACCTTGGGGTAATGTACTCGATAGAAATCTGACGATGTGATACCTTGACTTATCATAACACCGTAGTTTTTCATGATACCCTAGTTGCCTTGCCGCAGTAGTTTAACCGGCTACTCTGGTTTATCTATCTTGTAGTTATCCTTATGTTTACTTTCAGTTTATGCATGTCATGTTACCTTTACCTGTTTTTATACTGGAAGTAGATATAACTTGCTCAGTCTTTTTGACTGACCCGTTTTGTTTCGCCTCTTTTCTTCCGTTTCCCACCCCAGGTTTCAGGGAGAAAACAATGCTGTTTAGTTCGGACTTCTTCTGCTTGAAGGTCATCATGGATGGCTTGGACTTCTCTTGGCTATGGCTACTTTACTGTTTTACTTGGGGAATAATTTATTAAAAAGTCTTTGTGCTTCTTTACTATTGCAAGACAGGTTTTGATGTACTCTGATGTAAAAGGCTTTAGACCTTATTTATTCATGTTATGAAAGTTTGATTTTACTTCCGCTATTTATATATGTTCTGTCTTGTGATATTTCTGTGCATGTTTACCAATAATGCCCCTCTAAAGCTAGTGCATTCCTTTGCGAGTGACCCTAGCGGAGGCGGGGTGTTACAGTTAGCACCGAGGTTTGTTGGACCATTCCCTATTATAGAGAGGATCGGGCAGATGGCTTATAGAGTGGAGTTTCCCGAGAAGCTTGCCGGAGTACACGATGTTTTTCATGTCTCGCATCTCCGGAAGTGTTTACATGAATCAGCAGAGGTTGTTGAGCCGAGTGTTCTGAAAGATGTGGAAGTGGAGAAAGAGGCTACCTTGAGGAGAGCTCCGATTCGTATCTTGGGGACGGAGACCAAGAAGCTAAGGAATCGAGAGGTCAAGTTGGTGAAGGTTCAATGGGGTGAAGCCGAAGAAGACGCAACTTGGGAAACCGAGGAGAAGATGCGTGGGCTTTATCCATTCCTTTTTTAGGGTACACTCTCAATCTCTTTTCTTTGTTAGCATATCTTTCTCTTTGCTATCCATGTTTATCTAGTTTATCGTGTTAATCTTGTCATGAGAACCTTAGGTAGAAACCCTTTGGATGAAACATGTGTTTGAAACATGTTATGCTTGATGTTTGCAAGTGGTTGCAAGTGTTTGCAAGTGGTTACTCGTGGATGCATTATACACGTTAGGCACTAGATCGGCTCACACATTCCTCATATTGCATATGCATGAGTGTTTATGCTTATTCATGGATGAAAATTTTTGTGTTATCACATGGATGTTGCATATGGATGTATGTTATGTGCACGCATATAGATGTTATATATTATGTTAGGAATTGCATACATATGGATTCATTTCACTAACATAATTTGCATTGATGATATTTGCATTAGATAAGTACATATACACACACCTTTGCATATGTTCATACAACATTTAGAATCTTGTAAGGACAATGATTGCTCGTGGATGATGTTTTGAGTAGATGGATGTTGGATGGTAGGATACGTTCTTCCTAACTTGAAGATTTCGGGGACGAAATCCTTTTAAGGAGGGGAGAATGTAACAACCCATATTTTCAATAACCTGTTATAACATAAATCGAGGCAGAATTTAATTTATAAATCTGAATCAAGGGAAACGGGCTATGCCATTGCGTTCGTCTCGGAAAAATACGCGAAATAGAGTCCGATTTTTCGAAAATCGGAGCCCGTATGACCCGATTAAGGCCCAACGAAGTTTTCAGAAAATTTCAAAGTAAAAACAGATTTCAAATTCAAGTTTGAATTTGGGAAATTAGGGCAGATTGGGCCAGGCGGGAAAATTCCCGCCAGAGCACCCAAGTCGACAGCCCTGTCGACTTGGGAGTCGACTTGGTTGGACCCAAGTCGACAGCCCTGTCGACTTGGCTGTCGACTTGGCTCAGCCGGGCAGTTTTGCCTGGTGCACCATTTTGGGGTTGTGTTGAGTTTGGGGGCCAGATTCGGTTTTGAGGGCTGAGATTGGAACTAGGGTTTAATCCTAAGGCTAGAACTAATCCTAATATCTATAAATAAGACCCTAACCTAACCCTAAACCATCATTATTCAATCCTACAACTAAACTATGGCAAAATCAATCCTCTCATGGCCTCCACTCTCTTCATATAATTCCTAAATAAATTTCTATGAGAGATTTTCCATGCATACAAGTGTTTTCAAGCTTGTATGAGCATCATTAGCTTGCATTCAAGTCAAGTTTCTATATTTACATCATAAAGCAAGGGTTTTGATCATTTTTGCTCAAGGGTTTTTCTACTGGAGCTTGCATTTTGGGTTTAATTGATTGCATAAGGGCTTTGTCATATTTTTGTGTCTTCATAAGCATTGTAAGCCCTTTTCTACTTTCATATTTAAACTCTAAAGTTAAATGAATGATGCAAGTTTGGTTGATCATTATGATATGCAAGTTTGCCATGATATGCAAGTTTATTATGTCATGTTATGCAAGTTTGATATGCAAGTTTGTCATATGATATGCAAGTTATGTTATGCAAGTTTGGGTTGATCATTTTGTTCATGTTATCATATTATGCAAGCTTATCTTGGGTTTATGAGCTTAAAGCTTCAAGCTTTATGCTAAAGGTTGCATTTTGGCAACATGTAAGTTATCATATCCCTTATGATAACTTGCATGTGAGGCTAAATGCGAACTTATGGCCATTTCTACATGTCATTTATCACCATGTATCACTTATATGCTAAGTTTGGTTTTATTCATGCTTTTAAGGCCTAAAAATGTAATATGCAAGTATATGAACATATGTACATTTCATATTCCACCATGTTAAACTTGTGGCTTCAACACCTTTATGTCATGATTATGCCAAGTTCCCTCTTTCTATCCTTTATGCGCTATTGCGATATGTAAGCGATGGGATTGCGTTTGGGGTTGGGTAAACTTAAAAGACATAAAAACATAAGATTGGGAATTTACCTATTAAGTTAGGTCTACCCATTGGGAATTTACCTATTAAGTTAGGTCTACCCAAATTCTTGAAAACTTGTAACATGTTTTGGAAACATGATGGACATGACACTTAGAAAATATAAGTGTGACCAACTCGAGGTTGGGTTGAGTTTGTAGCGTAAACCTACCCGGAACCGACCGGCTTAACTAGTTGCTACAAACAATAGGACCCAATGTGAGAAGTTGGTCATGTTGTACCTTGAACCCGAGGTTAGACCAAGTTGTGGTATAAAGCTAGCCGGAACCGACCGGCTTAACTAGTAACCGCAACGAAGTCTAATGTGAGAGGTTAAGGCACATTAATTAATTAATGCCTCATGATTAGGGTTTAAGTCATGGTCCACTTAATACTTAATCAATGGGGGCTCGGTAGATTAATCAGGGTTAAGTCGTGAACTCATCGTTACACTTAACCAAGTTAATCCATGATTAGCAAGAGGGTTAAACCGTACTTAACCCACTAGAAAATCCTAGCAATGGGGGTCCACTCCAGCAGTAATCCCAAGTTTGTATCATTATGACCCTAGGGACTAGGCTAGGGTGGGGGCACGATTACTGGACTTGAGGTAAGTGACCAAAAACGACGGCAGAGTGGTACGCCGGTGTAGTTCCGGACGGACTATGGTCGTGCACATAGTCCGTAGCCGGAGAAAACATGCAAGGGTGCCAGTAGATCAAGACTGTGCACTTATGTTTATGGTGTCCAGGGGTTGACACCCTAGGGCTTGATACACCCGAAGGGTGGACCCGGCACAGTCTGACTACAATTATGTTTGGGCCGTATTGAAACCAACACGTGACGAGTTAGGCTTAGGGAGCCGATCGATTAGACCGTTTGGTTGGACCTCGTATTAGGGTCACTTCATGTTATTGGACCTCGTATTAGGGTCACTTCATGTTATTGGACCTCGTATTAGGGTCACTTCATGTTATTGGGCCAAAGCTTGGGCCAAGGGATCATTACTTGTTTATTCAGGTCATGTTAGTTTGCTAGTACACCTGTGGTGCAAAAACCTTAAACCTGATTATGCGATGACACCTTTATCTACCTTGATAGTTAATCAACATGCTAGTATGTTATCCTTATGTTCATCCCTGCTTCTCATGTCAGTTAACTTTATCAGTTTACATTGATTGTAGTAGGGCTTACTCAGTCTTTTTGACTGACCTGTTTTCTTTCGCCTCTTTTCTTCCGTTTCCCCCCCAGGTTCTCAGGGTGGGAATATTGGAGCTTAGCTTGGATTTCTGACCGCTTGCTTGTGGGATTTAGCTCATGTACGGTTTGACATGAAGCTAGCTATGGTTATCACTTATTTTGGGGATAGTACTTATGTATTTCAGTTTTTCAGTTGATGTTGTTTTTATCTAGACTTGTTTATTTGGAAAGTTATGTTGTACCAGACTTGTTTTGAAATAGTTTGAAATCTTCCGCTGTTTTACTTATCTTATTTACTCTATTTACATATATACATATGTTCTTGTTCTGCCTTGATATATCATTATGCATGTTTACCTGATTCAAATGCCCCTCCAAAGTCAGAGTGCTTGCAAGAGACACCCTGGCGGAGGTGGGGTGTTACACATATTATTTTAAATGGTGTTTTCTTGGTGTATTTTTTTAGGTGGTTTCAGAATATAAAAAGAGAGGCATGGAATTTGTTCTACAAGCTATTAATCACCCTACATATCTCGAGGATCTCACAGGATTAACAGAACTAATGAATGCAGCTAATACATTTGACGTTGACTGGGATGATGATGCAGAAGAAGCTGACTTCTCATTATTTGTATTACAGTGCATATTCGTGCACATATCGATAGATAATCATACCGCAAAATATGATAGATGGGTCATACATTTGCGTCCAATTTAATTATCTTGTATGTATGCTATTAAATCTTAAATGCTAATCTTAATCCTTTTATTAGATGATGATTCGGTTATAGAACATTTGAATTATTACCTGATTACCAGCTGTAGGGACGTTCTTGTCAAAATAACTGCTTACATATGTTGTGCCAAACCTTCCTCTCTATTGGACAATTGATATGATTATATTACCTAAGGCATGTAAACAGAAACCTTTACCTGTGTATTTATGTACATGCAGGCATTTAGCTCCAAGCACTGGAGTTGGAGAATTACCTTCACAACCTCAGGTTTACAAATGTTTACCTAATTATTGACCATCTTATTTTGAAAATTATTTCCTACCGAATAATGTTAGGTTCATATGCATTAGGGTCCAGACAAATTCGAAGAAGAGTTAAGAAAACTAGTTTCTATGGGATTCGAGAAGGTATCGATCGGCATCTGCTTATTGTTTTATATTATGAAAAGATAAGCTGAAATGGGGTCTCCTTGCCTAACACCATTCGTACCCTTGAAATAACCATGCAAAATCCCATTGCGAGAGATTGAGAAATGAGGAGAAGAAATGGATGTATGAATCCATGCTATAACAGGAAAATTCATACGAGACAATATGGCCAGAATAGCGTGCCATGATACAGAGTCAAAAGCCTTCCTAATATCAAGCTTAAGCATACATCGGGGAGAAATATTTTTCCTGTTATAACCGCAGAGAAGCTCCTGAGTGATTAAAATGTTGTCACTTATACTTCTTCCTTTGATATACGCCGACTGATTCCCCGAAATTATGAATGGCAATACCTCCTGCATTCTGACAGCCAATATTGTTTTATATTGTTTATATAGAAGCATTTTCATGACTCAGAAGGTAGCGACTGACAATTTGTATTGTCTACCTTTTCACAGTAATTAGCTTTCATATCTTTATCTCATGTACTGTATCTACAAAAATGCAGAATTGAGCTCATATGAATCAGCAAACTGAGGAAAATACAAAAATGCTAAATAGCCTACGAGATGTTTAAAGTGGCTGATTCTTATTCAACTGCTCGGTTCTGTTTCATCTCTTTCAAATAACCAAACAAAAAAAAGTCAAAACTTGAAATTCAAATTTTATCTCTTTCAGTTCTGTTAGATTTGAATTTGACAGTTTCTGTGATCCATTAGCCAAGCATAGATTAAAATGATGATGAAATAAAAAAACAACAGATAAATAATATGAATACTATTTTATCCTCGTTTTTTTTCTATAAATCTCACCGGATTGCTTAACATATTTAACATTCAAGTGTTTAAATAGAATTATACCAAAAGTTTGGTCTCCTCCAATGAAAAATAAATCTGAATTGTCCGATGGCCAAACATATGTACATGGTTCACATATGTTTTCTTTTCATTTTGTGGTAAACAAAGCTTATTCCAGAATTCAAATATGTTAGGTATCAATCTATTTTGAGATTGTAGGTTATGCAAGTAAGATCGATTGATAAATTAATATTGCAATCTAATCTTTACCTTTCACTACCGCTCTACTCAATCATTTATTTTATTTTATCATTCTTTTTTTCTTATGATCATTCAAAGGATTTGAAACCTGCAAACATACAATTTTAGACGTGATTTCAGGTTAAAAACATATACTCGTCGACAGTTATCTACAAAAGCCTCCATGGTCACCATTTTATAGAAAAAATATATATCTATTTGTATATTACAGTTTCTTAAGTTTTCAGTCCATATCTTGAGGTAAATTTAAACTCTTATTTATTTTAATGAGTCTTCAAATCTTATTAACAGCATAATATACATTATGTATGTTTTTAGTTCAATCCTAATAAATTTAATTCAATTCATTCTTATTATTTCCCTTTGTATATCAATATTCATTACCTACTTATTCATTTTATATTCCACCCAATCTTGTTAAATTAGATTCACAACTGTATTATTATTACCATTGTAGATGTAACCTAAACTCAAATTTATTTTTAATAAGCAAAAATTCAAATGAAACACATCATCATTATCATAACTGCATAACTCTAAAAATTTGAAAATAAACCGAAAAGACTGTAATAGTTCATACCTGCTCCTTCATCTAAACATATCGAATTGAACTCTTTGGATGACACACATAACCACCGACTCCAATATCACCAAAGGTCGTAGCAAGAGGATGGATTTGTTTGGCTGTGATCTCATCCGGTAATAGTATGTTGTCTAGAATCACCTTCTCATGTGTCGGAGGAACGGGTTTCCCATGTATGATGGATGCCGTCGAATCTCTGCACACTAAACCAGTTGCAACAACCTCTAGATTAAAGCTTAACACTTCACATTTTTTATTTCCCGAAACATGCAAAATCCGCGGATTAGCAACATTGTCATTGTTCAACGTTCTTCCAACATTTTCCTGATGTGTCCCGCTACTTCCTCCTTCGTTGGAAGTAATGTCTGGTGTCTGGTTTTCTCCACTCTCATATCCTCTTAAAATGCCAACAATTGAGTTCAATGTCCGATCCATATTCTCCAATTTCCCCTCAACCTTATCAATCCTTGTTGTCAAATTCTCTGAGCCTGCTTTACTCCTTTTGAGTTGTTTACGTGGAATAGAAGAAGCTTTAACTTGGGATTTTGATATCATAGTTCCAACGCTTCGAGTTCGGCCCTTTTTATCCTTGCCGAACACTTGCGATAAAATGTCTTCATCCACTGTCAAATCTTGTTCTTCGTCATCATTGATTGTTTCTTTCGCTTTTGCAATTTTAACCTAAAATATCAAAATACTAGAGATATTACATGCATTGATAAATTAATAAACTCAAAACAATAGGCGGATAAACCATGTAAACATATATGTCATAATAATAACAACAAACAGTTCATGCCCCTTAGGGAATTACTGCATGAGATTAGGGAATTACCGCATGAGATGTGCACTGCTGACTAGTATCAAATCAAACCCATTCCGCCTATTAGGGAATTACTGCATGAGATGTATCATGTACATGTATATTATTATGCCCCTTTCTCGGTTTATACTGTTTAATTTTTTTAAAACATTTTTTGTTTGATTTTTTTTCATTTTATTGACTCTTAAGTCTTAAGGCATGTCTATGGATTTAACCAAGAAACCGGATCTGTTTCTTTGGTTTATTTTAGCACATTCTTGAAGAAGAAAAAAGAGAGCTTAACGTTTCAAAGTACGAAGAATCATCATCAATGTATTCTATGGATTTAACCAAAAAAAAGAAAAAGCATTACACAAATCTTTTGATGCCTAGCCATCAATGTATTATTTAACTTACAAAGTACGAAGAATTTGAATCCGATATGGTGCCATCTTTTTTTGTATGAGTTTTCTCCCAAACCTGACGACGTGTGATTTCTTTTTCTGGATTTTCACTTACCTGCAACCAAATATTTGAAAATAACTATTCTTTTAAGTTGAAAAAAAAAAATCAGGCTGTAATGTAGGTAATTTAATTTGAATGTACCATCTTATGTTCTACCACGGCATGACTTGTACGACCACTGTGATGACTATAATTGTATTGTGATCTGTTTTTTTTTTGCCTAGCTCTCTTCTTTCGCGTGCACCGGGTTTTGCTTCGTTATTCAAGAATCCATCCCAATCTTCTGGGCTAACTTTTGGAGGACAGTTTTTCCTCCTTTCTTCATCATTATCAAATTTGTCGTAGTACCCTGTCCTCAATTCGCTTTTGTATCTTCTAAATGACTCACACGTTTTTTTTTAAATAAAGCTCTTTTGCATTTGACTCTAGCTCAAAAAATGTCTGTATATGATGAAGATAAAAAAAACATTAATGTAATGCAAAACATCAAATTCATTTATTTAACTTCATTATAAAAACTGTTAATGTGTTAAGTAACTGTTAATGTATAATTTCTTATAAAACAAACAAAAAGCAAAATGAACATAGTTGTCATGGCTTACCCGCAATTCATTCCAAACGTCATCTTTACATTTCTTGGGTACTTTATCCCAACTTTCATATGATATTGGCACGTGAATTCGTACCAGTTTACCAATTTTACTGCCTATTTTTCCAGCATTATCTGAAATTGGAGCACCATAAGCGTTTTCCTCAACTTTATGGGGTTGTGAAGATGACGAATGACCGACTAAATGGATCGACGCTTCTGCGGCTGCTGACATTAATACTGTATGAAATTTTAATAAAAGAGAGCTAATCAGCAGATTCTATAAATTATTTTATAGGTGTCCAAAAGAATATGCTACTTGGTATTTGGAATCGCACATTGTATATGTGTAGCAAAAAAATTGATTGCTTAAGGCCTAATTGTACATGTGGTAGATTTTGTCTAGGTTGGAGAAAATGGTTCAGAGTTGCACTATCCTAAGACTCAAAAAGTTGGATTCTTCTTGGGCTTTGACCAACTGAAATGTAATCCAAATATAGATACTAGTCATAATAGATACAATGTGTAAATTAATGGGTACAATGTGCAAAATAAATAGGACTGTGGATAACTGAATAATCAGTACAATGATATATTAGAAAGAATACAATGGATCAATATATAAGGGAGTCCAAAAAAATAAAGTTACTGTTTGAACACAATAGCTTATGTTTAAACACAGGCTTTGTTTAAAACACAAAAGCTTATGTTTAAAAAAATGATGTTGCTGTATATAAACATAGCACCAGTTGTGTTAAAAACACTTTTGAAACATAGATTGTTGTGTTTTAACACAACAACCTGTGCTTAACATGGAGGCAACATGTGTTCAAACACAAATGCAACCTACATTCAAACATAGTGTTTAAACTTCAAACATAGTAGTTTAAACAAAGCTCAGGGTCTGCGTTGGAGAAGAATTTGCTTTTATTTTCCTGATGGTATGACAGCTTGTTTTATGGGGTTTGACCCTGCCATGAGGTTGTCTAGTGTTTTTGTTTCTTGGATTATTTTCGCTGCTGTTGAAATATATAATTTAGGAAACACATCTTATTACCGAGATATCCACTCACCATTTATTGTTTCTTATTTTCCTTATTTTTTTCGAATGGAGAAACGATGCTGAAATGCTTAGAAGCTTATTATACAAGATTTTCTTATTTTTCTATCCTTTTAAAATTTGATGTTTTTACTATGGTTACTATGGAAAATTCTTTGCCCTTTGGGCAGTCTGGACAAGGTTACTAGCTAAGATATATATCATCTCGTTATGCGATGTTCTATTTATTTACATGTTAAGTTTTGTATTATCATTTATGACAAAGAAAATGTTCACTTTGAAGGAAGATTCTCTGATGTAGAACGGAATAGTTGTCGCCGGTGTACTTATTAAATTTTTTATTGTTATTTATAGCGGAGAATACTTATTAAATTTGACCTTATCTCAAATGCGTAAATATTCACAAGACCTTCCAGAAAACCAATAACTGCTTTTTGGGGAATCCTTCAAAATACACAATCTTTGTAAAACAAAATAGTTATGGTTAGTGTTTTTGAGGCAATCTCCTGAAAATAATGCGACTAAAATATTAGTTTTGGACAAAATGTTGCCTGAAATGTTTTTCAATAATAGTTTTGTTAGGAAACTTTCAGTAGAGCTTGGAAAATTCTCCGATTTGTACAAGATAGATATTTCTATAAATAACTTTGAAGAAGAATTGCAAAAAAATTATGTGCAAGAAAAGCTTTAACATCGTTTTTTTGACCTTTTCTTCATTTATTTACTTGTTAATTAAACATATGTTGGTGCTTCATAATTTATTTACTTGTTAATTAAACATATCAGGGTATGAATATACTTTAATGTTGGTGCTTCATAAAAATTGTGCAAGAAGATATTACATACATTTATTTACTTGTTAATTAAACATATGTTGGTGCTTCATAATTTGCACATATGAATATACTTTAATGAATATACTTTACACATATGAATATGTTGCATTCTATAATGATGTTGGTGCTTAATAATTTAAGTAAAATGATGATAATTATTTGTAGAAAAGGTAGCCAAAAATGATAGTGAGCTAAATGCTCGGCTGAGAAAGTTAGGTTTCATTAAATAAACATATTACCTGCTCGAATCAAGAAATCTCAACTGCAATCTCTTGTTGTCGTTGGCTCGGTGACAACCTGCCTACAATGTTCATTAATAGTCAGTCAGGCAAACTAGTAAATCATATATAGTCAGTCAGGCATTGTCGATAAATATCATCTATACTTTATCCCCAACAGACAAACTGAAAAGAAGTATAAAAGTTATAGCCAAATGATGTATAAGTGGAAAAAGATCTTACTTACCAGCCTTGCACCGTGTGCATATCTGACTATGATGTAAACATTACAAACAAGGAAACTCAACTTAATTAAGAAACAAACAAAACAAATTACATTAAGAATTTTAAATTCAAGGAGGTAACTCAATTCAATTAAGAAACATACACAACAAACATCACAAATGAGTTCACACACAACAAACATCACAAACGATTCCATACATAGCAAACATTACAAACGCTGATAATATTCATAGTAAAAAAAAAAAGTTAGCCACATTTGAAATTCGACTCAATTCAATTAAGAAATACATCTTATATTAACAAATGCATTTGGTAAGATCTTCTAATTTTTTGTTATCTTCAAAGACTGATTGATAAGCAGTAGGAAACTCAACGTCATCCACAGCTGTAGTCAACCGCTTAGGTGTGTGTAAAACCACAAACCATCCACTATTTTTAAGATCTTTTGAATAGAACACTTGTGTAACGACCCGGATTTTCGGAGACTTTGGTTATCGACATAAGCTCGATGTCGATAACCAAAACATCGAAAAATACTGGTAATTAGTGAAAGAAATTAGAGGGTGAGGAAAGATAAGATAGAAACTTAGAATAGAAGAAGAAGAAGAACACAACATCAGAGTAACACAAATCTCACAGCGGAACGAATAAATATATTTCATAACATAACTTTGAAATACAAACTTGGTACTTGAATATACATATCATTATCAAAGTACAGCACTTACAACACAGCGGAAATAAACTATAGCTATATGATCTTGAAGCCTCCTGCTCCAAGCTCTTCCAGTATATCTGTAAATCCCGACTACTTGACTGCCCGTACAAATTTAGGCACCCAAGAGTTTAGGAAAAACAACAAAGTAAACTCCGGGTCAGTCATGGGACTGGTATGAGTAAAACAGTTTAAAAACAGTTCGAACAAGTAAATGATATCTCATAAGACCACGCCGCATAACGGAACGGGTTTTTCCCTTATGAGAATCCAAAATATCTTTATATCAAAAACCTTTTGATATTATAATAATGTCTATCAACCACAGTATATATAGTCATCTAGCAGAAACGCTTTCATCTCACGTCCTACATATATAGTATACAATCAAAACCGCAAGCACGTATTGGGTAATGGATTTCCAACTATGACAAGGTATGGAATCACCTTCCGCTTGTGTACCTCTAGAGAGGAATACACTGGGTTCAACAAGAACATCTTGCAACCCGGCCACACATGACCGACCACTCATTTCGCTTGAGTGTATCGAATGTATATCACCAACAGTTGGGATCAACAACCGTTTCCCGAATGGGACAGCATCAACAATAGATTTTTAGAAGTAAATGAAACTCTAGATCAGGTGATTATACACCCTACTTCGGTGCGACCGACTTAGCCATGCTGCCTGCCCGATTTCTGTCATTTACCGGATGATGAGGCTAGTAGCTACGCTTTATCATCACATCAGATTCACTTTGAATGTCACATCATCAAATCCATCAAATCACCGATTGACGTCCTCAACCATACATTATATGTTAGCTAAAAGAAGTTTCCTTCTCTGCTTCCACTCTTGGTACGGTTGGAGAAATCAATATACGTGATCGTCTGGAAATACTCTGTCAGACATCCGTCCATACAAGTCATCCAGGAACAGGATGAACCGAAGGCACTATTCTGCAAACAGGATAGCCCTTGCATAACTCCGTCTTCAATTTCCTTTGGCATATATGATTCGCAACGCTTATGCCAATACAGAGTGGTTCTTTGGATAATAATCCAACCGGTCTCTCCGTATTAACAACGTTAAAATGGTCAAAAACTTCGATAGTCTGTGATTTAACTATCGAATAAAAACAAGTGTGCAAACAACGATATTATTTCCAAATGGAAATTATATCGGTCAAACATCATTTAACATTCATCTCTTAGTTCATTTTTTAATTATTTCCTGTTTCCCTACGTTCAATATTCCTTATTTTCTAAATTGGGAAAATATATGTTATTAACAATGGAAAACATTTCCATTTCTCGTTTTCTTTATTAGAAAACATTTCTGGTTTCTTATTTGGAAAACATTTCCAAAGCTTCTTCATTGGACTTAGGCAGATGTTTTAAACAAACATCTCTATGCCAACTCAAACCATTTCCTTTACTGCCGAACATTAACTATTCCTTGGTTAAAATGAAGCCAATCAAGTTGGGGTAGAACTACCTCTCAGACCTTAACTGAACAACATTTCTAACTTTGAAATAGGCAAAGTTCACTTTATATTCCTTTAACAAACTTCCTTACTTAACCCTCCTTCGAATAACTATATTCGATTGACTCTTATCAATTAACTCTATTGGACTAACCCCTATCAATTAACTCTATTGGACTAACACTATTTGACTAACGCTATTTATTTACTCATTTCACTTACTCTTTTCGAATAAACTATATTCGATAATTCCTTTTACTTTCTATTCGAATAACTATATTCGATTTACTCATTTGCTTCTATTCTAATCGATTAAACTAACATCGATTATCTCCTTTCAACTTTATTCTCTAATCGATTAACCTACATCGATTAACTTCTTTGATAAACTACGTTTTCCGTTACAACTATTTCCTTCTTATAACGTTTACTTACCGTTACAAATATATCCTATTTATAACTTCTATTTACCGTTACAAATATTTCCTATTTATAACTTCTATTTACCGTTACAAATATTTCCTATTTATAACGTTTACCTACCGTTACAAATATATCCTATTTATAACTTCTATTTGCCGTTACAAATATTTCCTATTTATAACTTCTATTTACCGTTACAAATATTTCCTATTTATAACTTCTATTTATTTTCTAAATAAATATCCCTTTTGTAAAACCGTGTTCGTTTTATAAATAATTCCTTTCATAAAATCCTGTGATTTTATAAAATTCCTTTATTTCAATATACATTGAAATACTTCTTTTTACATCCCAGGGTCTTTTATGATATTTACAATATCGAATAACAATGATCAACATCATTCCAACACACATAATCCATAACAGATTATATAACACATCATATATCACAATATATGAAAAACAGTAAAATAAATGTTGAGGAATCCAGTTGGATTCCTCCAACCTGCCTCCCTGCATCACAGATGTTAAACAATATAGATAACATCACTTTTCAGTTCTATATGATATATTCTGTTAAACAGAATCAATATAGAAAATTTAACTAAATGACTTGCAGTTCAATAAAACAGTCAACATACAGTCAATCAACCAATATCTAACAGTTCTAAAAGTACAACATGAAATTATAAACTGTTCAGAGTTAGTGAGATTTACTCACATTGGCAGTTCATCGTCAAAACGATAAAATGTTTATTTGATTTGAATCAAACAATTTACTTCGCCATAAATTCAAACGAGCCCCAATCCACTCTCAGTCAGCTTCAGTGTGAAGCTCTCGTTCATACGGTCCCAACGGATCTAATTTTGTGAAATTCCGATAATGTATGAATGAAATATTAATATCACAACTTATACAATTATTTAATGGTTTTAAATAAAACTAGGTTGATTCATTTTTAAATTGGGCTCACCCATTCAATCTTGGCCCACTCAAACATCAGCCCGTCCCCCCTTAATTCCATTTCTCCCCTATGTCATAAAACTGACGCTGCTGTAACTCAAAACCGACGTTGACCCGTCCCCTTTGACCATCCACGGCTTCCATCTCAGCCACCGTACACCAGCTCCGACGCCACCAAACGCCACACCAAGCCGATCTCCTCCTGACTATCCCCACTGTGTTCAACTCGACAAGCCCCCCTGTATATCGACCTGCTGCCTCGTCCTCAAATCCACCCCATCGTACTTCGCCAAGGACTGTCGAACCCCTTCAAACCACCTGCGCCTGATGCGCTCCGCCACGACAAACCCTCTTCCACCACTTGCTTGGCCTACAACGGCCCCTAACTCCGATAGGGTTCAACCGTAGATTCTCCTGTGTATTTTCGAGCAACACAGAAATGCGTCGCACCCCAAACAAAGACTACCCATTCGAAGCTTCCCTCCTCCTGAGTCTAAGGATACTTGCTTTGGAATTTTACCATTTTTTCTTTGATTTTTGTTTTGAATTTAAACTCTCGTTTTGGTTTTTTTGCAAGAGAATTTGTGGCAGCCGATGAGAACGTTTTTATAAAGGGTGATAGATTTTTGTGTGGCTCAAGACGAAGGAGACGTGGCCTTGTTTTAGGTCCACACAAAATTTAGGATATTTTTATATTTGATTTTCGTAAATTCAATTCATATACAATTTCTATAGACAGAATTAACTACATCATTGTGACGACCAATGGGTCAGGATCCAAAAAATATAATAATACCGGTAGATGGACTCATATTGTGTAACCCCAAAATGTTGATTACAGGGTGCACAATACCCCAAATAAAAAGTTGCTTATTTAATTAATTAAAAATTTCAGTAAAATTCTAAAAATTAAATTATCGTTATGTCCCAAAAGAACCTTGTCTAAATTCAAACCCGATATCTAGTTATTTTGAAATAACCGTTATGGTCGATAAACGATTCTATAGCGACTATTTTAAAATTTGATTTGGACATATCTCAAAATCTACACGATGAAATCCTGATTTTTCTCTTCCACTAGAAAGATATACTCCACCAGCTCCACACGTTTCTTGTTTCACAGAAATCCGGCTTCAAACGAATCCTGTACATTCAATTGAAGTTCAAATCGCCAAATAGCGAACTACAGTACCATTCGAGCTCGTTTATAATTATATTATAAACTATACGTTCAACTGTCGACGATTGAATATATTCGTTATTCAAATTCAATTCCTAGTTGAATTAAACATCACAGATGATCCAGTTCACCCCATATCGTCATTTCGGCCAATTCTGTTTATTCAGAATTAAATATATTATTTAATTTATTATTTAAATTAAATACTCACCATTATTTAATTCAACGACCATGTAATTCACTAAACCACCATTTATACAATTAAATAAATTAATCATAATACCCCTGCCAATGCGGGTCATTACAATCTTCCCCACTTAAAATAATTTCGTCCTCGAAATTGCTAAAAAGTAGAGGACGACCCTATCGACTGGTTAGAACATATTTGTTCACTTCTTAACTTCAGTTTTCAATTGAACCAATTTAATTTCGATTATTAATTAATTCTTATCAACGAAAATTTTCAAAAATCCTGAAAATTTTCTAATGCCTTAACTTTTCGAAAAATTTCGTCAGCACCTCCTTTGTTCTGGTCAATCGGTCAAACTCCAACTCGCCTCTCTGGGCCATCTCCAACCCAAAAGAAAATCAAACAGCCAAGCGGCTTGCAAATTCGGCTCATAAATCTTATATCCAATAGAAATATAAACTGGTACCTTTTTGTCGGGCATATCAACCCCATCACTTCCATATGCTACCAACTCAGCATATACTAATATTAATCAATCCAAACTCTGATCAATTTATCCTCAACACTACCATTCGCTTTTTTACCAAGCCAAATTTTCATTTCAACTCAAGTTTCGTTCTTGATCCCCAACTCTTAACTTGATTATCACCTTACACTTCACATTTGAATCTCACAATCAAATTTGCCTTGATATCATTCTAATTCAATCTCAGTTACCGCTTTACTGGCTTTACTTTAATTCAAACTTTCTTTCACAAATTTCTGTTAAATTTGTTTTTAATTCAAACAGTCTTTCCCTGGGAGTTTTAAACAGTTTACACTTTTCAAAAATCAAAATTTTCTTTTTGAAATTCAACTGAGCCCATAATCAATATTCCATTAGTTAAATCACTTCTCTATTTCTTTATCAATATTTGTTAACCAAATATTTTCAATAACCATATTGGCCTTTTATGTTCTTTGGAAAACATTTCCGAATATCGCCTTCCTTTATTTTCTAAACTTTAGAAAATATATGCTATTTATAATTGGAAAATGTTCCAATTACCTATCTCTTTTCCATCTCGTTTATTTCTATACTTCGGAAATGTCTATATTCTATTTCCAATCTTACATTTCATTTGGGTTAAAACGGATGTTGTGTAAAACATCGTTACGACAACCCAAATACTATATTCAGCTAACTCTTATTCGACATTTGATCTTCGAGCCTGAAATCTTACTATTTATTTGTTAATAATGAAATCAATCAAGTTGGGGTATAACTACCTCTCAGACCTTGACTGAATAACATTTATAACGTCAAAACAGATATGACTACTTATTCGAATAATCAATATAATACAACTAATTCTTCACTTTTAAACACGTATACGCTTTCTCTTTCTATTCTTACTAGATTTTATTCTTAGTCTCCCTTTTTTATTTTACTATTCTGTTTCTAAGCTTGATTCCTTATCGACTTCTACATATATATCGATACGTTGATTTCTAACTATCAAATTATCTTAAAAATATTCTAACTCCTTAAATTCCCGGAAAAATTTGCCATAACCTCCTTTGTACCAGGAGCATCGGGATATTTCAAATAGCCTCCCATGGCCCTCACCAATCCAAAAGAAAAAGAAAAAGCCAAGCGGCTAGCCGATACGGCGCATAAAATCTCATATATGAATTAAATACATACCTTTTATCGAGCATTCTATTTATATACCTTCATATCTATCCATACCTATCTCATGTATATTTATACATTTCTAATTCATTTCAGCTTAATCCAATCGTTTTAACTTATTTCGTTAAGTGATTTTCAAATTACTGGTTTGCCCATTTCACCTTTTTATTTGAGTATACATGTTCAAATATATGTTTAACTTGTTTATCAACTAATTGAATTCCTTCTCAATTCTATTTGAATTTCCTATATTCAAATTCCATTTCGATTCTCTCATTCAAATTCTATATTTGAATTTCATTTCAATTCCCTTTGAATCTTCTATATTCAAATTTCAAATTCAATTCTATTTGAATCTTCTTTATTCAAATTTCATTTCACATTCGATATTCAAATCCTATATTTGAAATCTTTTATATTTTCTATATCCAAACGCCATTTGAATTTCTATATTCAAATTCTATATCACTTCCATTGAGTTTTATATATTCAATTTGTATGGTTTAAATTCCATTTGAATTCTATATTCAAATTCTATATATCCAAATCCTATATTTGAATTCCATTTGAATTTCTATATTCAAATCCCGTTTGAATTTCCTTATTTAAATTCTATGTTTGAACTTCCTTTATTCAAATTTCTTTAAATAAGTCTTGATTTCAATTTCTTTTGAAATCGATATTTCTACCTTTAGAAGATAAATTTCCCTTTCAATTTCACACTTGTATTTTATTTCTGAATTATCCGATGAAAAATTCTCTTCACTTCATTTATAAACTTCGTTTATAAAAGCACTATTTATAAACTTCGTTTATAAAGGAACTTCTCGTTTTTATTTCTTTTAAAACAAGTTAATATTTCAAATCTATTTAAAAGTTCAAAATCTATTTTATAAATCCCATTTTGAAATTCAACACACTTGTCTTTCCCAAAACAAATTCAAAACAGTATCTCTGGTAGTAATTCGTCACTTACAACTCGAAAATGAATACTGATGATGCAGCTGTCATCATCAGAATCTATTTTCCAGCGATCGAAGTGAGTTCAATACTATAAAACCATTTCTAAACATTTCCACTTTGAAATTCATTTCAAAATATAATTCACACTGCTTGTAAAACAATTTAAAATCTCCCAGGATCTTGAATTTTCCTTATTTTCAATCATAATCCATTTACAAACACTTATCCAATTCTCCAGAGTCTTAACTTCTATTCTGGTTTAAATTTCAGATTTAAGTCATCTGATTTCACGTATTTCATTTATATGAATTCTAATTGGTTATTTACATAACCATTTAATTTATAATCTTACTCGATTATAATAACAACCAATATATCCAATATATATCAAAATATACGTTGGGTAAACTATTTTCATTTACCCTCCTTTAAAACATACCATGATGGTTCATCGTATTCAAGTGTTTAGTAACTCCTACCGATACAGTGGATCAAACTGATCGACCAGAACTCATAAACGACTCAACCAATGAATCTCCACAATATAAAACAATTTTTTATATCAATAACAAATACGTTCACTCGTATATATACACTCAGTCTCAGTCTAGGGTATTACTAACCCTATCTCTACCGAGTCACGCCACAGAGCCAAGTAATTCTTAACTTAAGCTCTGATACCAACTGTAACGACCCGGATTTTCGGAGACTTTGGTTATCGACATAAGCTCGATGTCGATAACCAAAACATCGAAAAATCCTGGTAATTAGTGAAAGAAATTAGAGGGTGAGGAAAGATAAGATAGAAACTTAGAATAGAAGAAGAAGAAGAACACAACATCAGAGTAACACGAATCTCACAGCGGAACGAATAAATATATTTCATAACATAACTTTGAAATACAAACTTGGTACTTGAATATACATATCATTATCAAAGTACAGCACTTACAACACAGCGGAAATAAACTATAGCTATATGATCGTGAAGCCTCCTGCTCCAAGCTCTTTCAGTATATCTGTAAATCCCGACTACTTGACTGCCCGTACAAATTTAGGCACCCAAGAGTTTAGGAAAAACAACAAAGTAAACTCCGGGTCAGTCATGGGACTGGTATGAGTAAAACAGTTTAAAAACAGTTCGAACAAGTAAATGATATCTCATAAGACCACGCCGCATAACGGAACGGGTTTTTCCCTTATGAGAATCCAAAATATCTTTATATCAAAAACCTTTTGATATTATAATAATGTCTATCAACCACAGTATATATAGTCATCTAGCAGAAACGCTTTCATCTCACGTCCTACATATATAGTATACAATCAAAACCGCAAGCACGTATTGGGTAATGGATTTCCAACTATGACAAGGTATGGAATCACCTTCCGCTTGTGTACCTCTAGAGAGGAATACACTGGGTTCAACAAGAACATCTTGCAACCCGGCCACACATGACCGACCACTCATTTCGCTTGAGTGTATCGAATGTATATCACCAACAGTTGGGATCAACAACCATTTCCCGAATGGGACAGCATCAACAATAGATTTTTAGAAGTAAATGAAACTCTAGATCAGGTGATTATACACCCTACTTCGGTGCGACCGACTTAGCCATGCTGCCTGCCCGATTTCTGTCATTTACCGGATGATGAGGCTAGTAGCTACGCTTTATCATCACATCAGATTCACTTTGAATGTCACATCATCAAATCCATCAAATCACCGATTGACGTCCTCAACCATACATTATATGTTAGCTAAAAGAAGTTTCCTTCTCCGCTTCCACTCTTGGTACGGTTGGAGAAATCAATATACGTGATCGTCTGGAAATACTCTGTCAGACATCCGTCCATACAAGTCATCCAGGAACAGGATGAACCGAAGGCACTATTCTGTAAACAGGATAGCCCTTGCATAACTCCGTCTTCAATTTCCTTTGGCATATATGATTCGCAACGCTTATGCCAATACAGAGTGGTTCTTTGGATAATAATCCAACCGGTCTCTCCATATTAACAACGTTAAAATGGTCAAAAACTTCGATAGTCTGTGATTTAACTATCGAATAAAAACAAGTGTGCAAACAACGATATTATTTCCAAATGGAAATTATATCGATCAAACATCATTTAACATTCATCTCTTAGTTCATTTTTTAATTATTTCCTGTTTCCCTACGTTCAATATTCCTTATTTTCTAAATTGGGAAAATATATGTTATTAACAATGGAAAACATTTCCATTTCTCGTTTTCTTTATTAGAAAACATTTCTGGTTTCTTATTTGGAAAACATTTCCAAAGCTTCTTCATTGGACTTAGGCAGATGTTTTAAACAAACATCTCTATGCCAACTCAAACCATTTCCTTTACTGCCGAACATTAACTATTCCTTGGTTAAAATGAAGCCAATCAAGTTGGGGTAGAACTACCTCTCAGACCTTAACTGAACAACATTTCTAACTTTGAAATAGGCAAAGTTCACTTTATATTCCTTTAACAAACTTCCTTACTTAACCCTCCTTCGAATAACTATATTCGATTGACTCTTATCAATTAACTCTATTGGACTAACCCCTATCAATTAACTCTATTGGACTAACACTATTTGACTAACGCTATTTATTTACTCATTTCACTTACTCTTTTCGAATAAACTATATTCGATAATTCCTTTTACTTTCTATTCGAATAACTATATTCGATTTACTCATTTGCTTCTATTCTAATCGATTAAACTAACATCGATTATCTCCTTTCAACTTTATTCTCTAATCGATTAACCTACATCGATTAACTTCTTTGATAAACTACGTTTTCCGTTACAACTATTTCCTTCTTATAACGTTTACTTACCGTTACAAATATATCCTATTTATAACTTCTATTTACCGTTACAAATATTTCCTATTTATAACTTCTATTTACCGTTACAAATATTTCCTATTTATAACGTTTACCTACCGTTACAAATATATCCTATTTATAACTTCTATTTGCCGTTACAAATATTTCCTATTTATAACTTCTATTTACCGTTACAAATATTTCCTATTTATAACTTCTATTTATTTTCTAAATAAATATCCCTTTTGTAAAACCGTGTTCGTTTTATAAATAATTCCTTTCATAAAATCCTGTGATTTTATAAAATTCCTTTATTTCAATATACATTGAAATACTTCTTTTTACATCCCAGGGTCTTTTATGATATTTACAATATCGAATAACAATGATCAACATCATTCCAACACACATAATCCATAACAGATTATATAACACATCATATATCACAATATATGAAAAACAGTAAAATAAATGTTGAGGAATCCAGTTGGATTCCTCCAACCTGCCTCCCTGCATCACAGATGTTAAACAATATAGATAACATCACTTTTCAGTTCTATATGATATATTCTGTTAAACAGAATCAATATAGAAAATTTAACTAACTGACTAGCAGTTCAATCAAACAGTCAACATACAGTCAATCAACCAATATCTAACAGTTCTAAAAGTACAACATGAAATTATAAACTGTTCAGAGTTAGTGAGATTTACTCACATTGGCAGTTCATCGTTAAAACGATAAAATGTTTATTTGATTTGAATCAAACAATTTACTTCGCCATAAATTCAAACGAGCCCCAATCCACTCCCAGTCAGCTTCAGTGTGAAGCTCTCGTTCATACGGTCCCAACGGATCTAATTTTGTGAAATTCCGATAATGTATGAATGAAATATTAATATCACAACTTATACAATTATTTAATGGTTTTAAATAAAACTAGGTTGATTCATTTTTAAATTGGGCTCACCCATTCAATCTTGGCCCACTCAAACATCAGCCCGTCCCCCCTTAATTCCGTTTCTCCCCTATGTCATAAAACTGATGCTGCTGTAACTCAAAACCGACGTTGACCCGTCCCCTTTGACCATCCACGGCTTCCATCTCAGCCACCGTACACCAGCTCCGACGCCACCAAACGCCACACCAAGCCGATCTCCTCCTGACTATCCCCACCGTGTTCAACTCGACAAGCCGCCCTGTATATCGACCTGCTGCCTCATCCTCAAATCCACCCCATCGTACTTCGCCAAGGACTGTCGAACCCCTTCAAACCACCTGCGCCTGATGCGCTCTGCCACGACAAACCCTCTTCCACCACTTGCTTGGCCTACAACGGCCCCTAACTCCGATAGGGTTCAACCGTAGATTCTCCTGTGTATTTTCGAGCAACACAGAAATGCGTCGCACCCCAAACAAAGACTACCCATTCGAAGCTTCCCTCCTCCCGAGTCTAAGGATACTTGCTTTGGAATTTTACCATTTTTTCTTTGATTTTTGTTTTGAATTTAAACTCTCGTTTTGGTTTTTTTGCAAGAGAATTTGTGGCAGCCGATGAGAACGTTTTTATAAAGGGAGATAGATTTTTGTGTGGCTCAAGACGAAGGAGACGTGGCCTTGTTTTAGGTCCACACAAAATTTAGGATATTTTTATATTTGATTTTCGTAAATTCAATTCATATACAATTTCTATAGACAGAATTAACTACATCATTGTGACGACCAATGGGTCAGGATCCAAAAAATATAATAATACCGGTAGATGGACTCATATTGTGTAACCCCAAAATGTTGATTACAGGGTGCACAATACCCCAAATAAAAAGTTGCTTATTTAATTAATTAAAAATTTCAGTAAAATTCTAAAAATTAAATTATCGTTATGTCCCAAAAGAATCTTGTCTAAATTCAAACCCGATGTCTAGTTATTTTGAAATAACCGTTATGGTCGATAAACGATTCTATAGCGACTATTTTAAAATTTGATTTGGACATATCTCAAAATCTACACGATGAAATCCTGATTTTTCTCTTCCACTAGAAAGATATACTCCACCAGCTCCACACGTTTCTTGTTTCACAGAATTCCGGCTTCAAACGAATCCTGTACATTCAATTGAAGTTCAAATCGCCAAATAGCGAACTACAGCACCATTCGAGCTCGTTTATAATTATATTATAAACTATACGTTCAACTGTCGACGATTGAATATATTCGTTATTCAAATTCAATTCCTAGTTGAATTAAACATCACAGATGATCCAGTTCACCCCATATCGTCATTTCGGCCAATTCTGTTTATTCAGAATTAAATATATTATTTAATTTATTATTTAAATTAAATACTCACCATTATTTAATTCAACGACCATGTAATTCACTAAACCACCATTTATACAATTAAATAAATTAATCATAATACCCCTGCCAATGCGGGTCATTACAACTTGACTTGCTTCCGACGCTAGAATAAATGGCTCATCATTAATCCTATATTTTGTCTTTAATTTTCCTAAGTTTACCGTAATCAAGTTTGAAACAGAATCAAACTTGCAACCATTGACCTTATCTTCGATCTTCACCCAATCACAATAACAAACTGTTTGTTTGAAATCTATGTAATCCAACTCAATTATCTCCTAAATAACTCCATAATACATTGCTTCCGCTTCTTTATAATTTTTTTCTTTTCCACTGGCCCTAAATTTTGTAAATGCTCTCATGCATACATCGCTGTCTTGTGTTACCATCCGCTCTTCATAAAGCTTTGGGGAAAATGTAAACCCATGTAATTGGTACTTCATATAACTACGTGCCTTGAACTTTGGCCCATTCACAAGCCGCCAAAGAGTTGAATCATCATCTTTTGTTTTCACCAACTAAAAAAATAAAATATGTGAAAATATTATTAATAAGGTGTATGACTCATCTAAGTATGTGTGAAATATATTATATAAACTTTAATATACCTCGCCATGTAACCATAGAGTAAAACTTAGACATGCTTCCATGGACGAAACCCCACTTCGAAATTGAGATTTAGTACTTTTGACATAAATGTTATACCTCCTTCAAGAAACACATTTCAATATATTAATATGAGTTGATTTAAAGTAGTGAAGATTCAGGAGTTATTCATGAACTTACTTCTCCCATTCATCCAATCCATCATACTTATTGAGGACCCATCTACGAACTTGTTCAAATTGCATTGTGGTTAAGGTTATGTCTTTACCATTATCTAGAGGCATCTCACCAGCAAACTCATCATCCTCATCTAAAAAAGCCTCACGGGTATGTTTATGCGTGCCATCGCCTCCTTTTGGCATATACTCTATGCAATAAAGACTAGCTTCCTGTGTGATATATCCTTCTGCAATACATCCTTCAATATACCTTTTGTTGCGCACATATCCTTTATATGTTTTCATTAACCTATGAACGTAAATCAATTATATATAACTAGTACCTATTTAAATCGAATGATGAACAAAACTAAATTTAGTAATTTACCTTTCAAAAGGATACATCCACCTATATCTAACAGGACCGCAAATCAATGCTTCATCGGCTAAATGAATCATAAGGTGGATGCTAATGACAAAAAATGCAGGTGGAAAATATTTTTCAAACACAGAAATTGCTTCTGCCAAACTAGCCTTTGCTTTTAAAAGATGTTCTCTGTTGATCACCTTTGAGCATAAAATGTTAAAGAATAGACTTACACGATGTATAGCATTATGCAAATCCTTATGTTGTGGATAAGAATGTTGAATCAATACCGGAAGTAATTGTTGCATTATGACGTGATAATCATGCGACTTCATATTTGTTAATTCAGGAGGATTGATGCTCACATTGTTATTGAAATTGGAAGAGAATTTACTAGGCACTTTCAGGTTTTTCAAAATGGTGCAAAATCGTAATCTTTCGTCTTTGCTCAAGGCGAAAGCTGCCTCTAGTATGATTACTTTATTTGTTTCAGGATCTTCCATCATCCACAATTTTTGTTTTATGCCCATGATTTTCAAATCCTTACGTGCACTGATGCCATCTTTTGACTTGTCTTTATGACCCAATATTGTGTTAATGAGATGCTCAGTGGCATTCTTCTCCGTATGCATAACATCAATATTATGTCGGATCACATTTGCTTTCCAATATGGTAAATCAAAGAAAATGGATCTCCTATACCATGCGGGAACATTGTCAGCTTCTTCTTCATCGGTTTTCTTTTTCCGTTTTCGACCGATTTCCGATTTATTTTTACCAACTTTCATTTTGATATTAGCTACCTTCTCTTCAACTTGATAACCAGTCAATGGCCGTGGAGGACGACGATATTCTTGTTTGTTATCAAAGTTTGTTTTATCGTCTCGAAACTTGTGTTTGAAAGGAAGAAATCTTCGATGTCCCATGTAACATATCTTCTTACTTTCAGGAAGATAGTAAGAACAAGTGTCCTCCCCACATGTAGGACACGCAAAATAGCCATGAGTTGTGCATCCAGATAAAGTCCCAAGTGCAGGATGATCGTGAATCGCCCACAACAACCTAGCTCTCATTGTAAACTCAGATTTATTAAATGAGTCAAATGCAACGATCCCTTTCCATAACTGTTGTAACTCGTCTACCAATGGTTGCAAATAGACATCAATATCTTTTCCCGGTTGTTTTGGCCCAGAAATCAACAATGTCAACATTGAAAACTCTCTTTTCATGTACATGGATGGAGGAAGATTATACGGTACTACAATTAATGGCCAACAGGTATAACGGCTACCCAGAGATGCATGTGGATTGAAACCATCCGTTGCTAATCCAAGCGTGACATTTCGTGATTCCACGGCAAACGTTTTATCAAAAGAATCTGCAGCTCGCCATTGAGAAGTGTCACATGGGTGACGCATTACATCTGAATTAGACTTGGCACGAGCATGCCAAGTCATAGCATCTGCTATCCATGGTATAGTATACAATCTCCTCAACCTAGAAATTAGAGGGAAATGTCTCAACATCTTTTGAGGTACTTTGGTAGCTCTTTCCTCTTCGTTGAATGTTGTTTTATATCTTGGATCTTTGCAAACTGGACAAAAAACTCTATTTGCGTCATCTTTCCAATATAAAATGCAGTCATTAATGCATGCATCATAAGTTTTATAATCCATCCCAACTTGTTTAATCATCTTCTTCATGTCGGGATACTTTGTTGGTATTGTATTACCTTCAGGGAGTAATTCCTTTAAAAATTCAAGGAGTGCAGTCACGTCGTTGTCAGAAAAGCTGTACTGGGTTTTCAAGCTATTCATCTTGATGATGAAATATAATGTTGTTATCCCTTTTGGACATGAAGGATACAACGGTTCTTTTGCATTATCAAAAAGTGATTTATACTCCTTATTTTGATTGGTCTGCCAGTCAACATCAACCGTAGGTAATTCTCCACTATTATCTGGCAACAAACTTGTTGGTTGAAAATGATGAAATCTATCAGCATCATTAACCAGATCCTCCATCCTAGGAAGTTCAGACTCATTGGTACTTACGACTTCAATAACAAGTTGTTTTTGCCTCCTCGCCGACTCTTCCCCATGGAAATGCCAAACAGTATATGATTGGACAATTCCATGTCTAAGCAGATGATAATGAATTTCATCTTCGTTTTTTCATTGTTGCACTGTGTATAAGGACAAGAATAGATTTCCTTATTATCACCATTCTCCTTAACAAAATCAATAAACTTCTGCACTCCTTCCACATATCGTGCGGTTCTTCGATTGGATTCTTTCATCCACTCTTTGTCCATACTGGAAGACATATTGACCTTCTATATATACGATATGTCTTCATTATTTTTCAATTGGCTTAATATATTACCTCATCACAAACATGCAAGTGTCCCTTCTACGTGTTATCCTAATATTATGCATTATTCTTGTATCTACATAACGATCATATATGATACTCATCATAGACAAGCCGAATTAAACATCCATAGAATTCTCTTAATATCATCATATAAGTGGTAGTTTTGATGTAAAACAAGGTGCAAACTTAAGCTTTAATTTAGACTCATCTAACTGTTCTGTAAAACTGCTAGACACAATGAATTTGTTGATCAGTATAATGTGAGTATTGATTTTTATAACTGGCAATGTCTTTGGCGTTTGGTTGTTGTGTTTCTGGTGATTTCGCTGTTTATAATAATTGGGAACAAGTTCTTGGTCATTTGCTAACAGTAAGTACGTAATAAATAGCATAAAATTAAATTTATTCATCATCAGTATATTAGAGGAAGTAATATTAATTTAGATCGGCATTAAGTACTAAACTTAAGTAAATAAACAAATTGATAATTTTTTATCTTACAATTCAACATGCACTGGTTGGATTTTGATAGTTTATTACTCGTTATTTTGGTATTCTTGATTCCTCTTTTTCTATTACAGATCAACATTTGTTGATGCAGAAATGTCTCGACTCTCCACACATAATCTTCATGAAAGCATGTAAACTAGAACAAACCGTTTTCCTTATGTCGAACAAATGGAAGCAAAGATTTCCTGGAAATTCAAGGTATTTCATAATTATATTATTCAGTTCGATATTCAATCTAATTTATAGCATGAATCATTGTTAGTTTAAATTTTTCGATAATAAACTCAAGTTAGTGTTATTGCTGTTAGGTTAGGATAAGCGTAGAATCCCTATGACAGTGCAAACAATATATTGTCTACTCAATGCTAATTCATGGGATGTTTAGTTTTATATTTTTATACCATCTTACTAAATTTGCAGATGCGTTATTGCGAACCCAATATCTTGCTCTACATTATGATTATCATATTCGAGTACTTATGGTAATTCTTAGTTTAATAACCGTGCAAAATACATTTTTACTACTAGTAATTACTAAAAATGTAATCTAGCACAACTCAATTAAAATACATGTATGTCTGTACATGCATATAACATATATTCATATCTAACCAGATTTTAACTTCATAGAAGCAAATGCAAGCAAGTCTGAAAATATATCATAGATCTTAGATGCTGAAACAGTCATTTTGTCAACATAGTACAAGCGAGTACCAAAGCTAATAACGATTCAAACCTAAATAGATTAGCTCAGTCTGAAAATATATCATAGATTTTAGATTAAAACATCAATGTGTTATTTCATTGATTTCTATACTATAAATTACACAAATGCATTATTATAGAAATGCATTTCTATACCATAAACATGTCAAGAATTGATAACTTATTCAGTTTGACACCATGATTATCTAAATTTGATAAGTTGCTACCGGTGATAAGAATCATACACAACTATATCCGCAAGAAACTACAATACACAATGAATACCGTAATTTGATTTGAAGAATAATAGGTTAAAATCCTAAATCGATGTTGGTGCAAAGAGAAGGCAATTAGTTTTGAAAATAATTGTATTTAGTTTTGACATGAGAATTCCATTTTCCACAAATCATCACTTATTTATAATTAGAATCCTTTTAATTCCTAATAATGATGATATCGATAAGGTCAAATTATAGCTTTATACCAAACAAGAAGGAAAAAAACACTTTTTTTAAGTTCAGACCTGTTTCAAACTTATTATGGAAGTTCGTATTGTTTTTCATATTTTTCCTTTTTGTTGCGTATAAAGGAAAATTTAATTTGTACATATATAAATTCAAAATATGCAAGAATGTGCTTAAAAGAAAAACTACACACGCGCATCTTTAAAGTGTACATGTATAATGAAGTTTGAATATGAAGAAAAATACTTATTTTCATAATATGTTTCATACGAAGTTTAACTTAAATAGGTTTGTTTTTCTAGTTTCTAAAACTAAGGTAGTGCTTGGTTTACCCCTATTGACTTTGGATTTTTGCTGCATGTATATTGTAAAAAACGATCATTTAAGAAAAACAAAATTATCACATAACATATAACACATAAGACAACTTTTATTTATTTTCGGTGTTTCAAAAAGTAATCAAAAAACCATTGATAATCTATGCTTTCATCGTCCATTCATCTCTATGGCCCGTTCTCTCCATCTTTCTTTTATTTTCTCCACCTTCTTCAAATTTTCTTATATCTTGTCCTTAACGTTGATAATTGAAAATAATACAATATAAATCACGCATCATCTAAAATTTGTCATGTTGGTAATGGTAAGCAGTAGCATGTGTTTATCGAATGGTCAATCTAACCATGCTCATATGTTCTTCTAAGCATGTGGACTAAATATTATAACTGAGAAAATGATTCCAAAACAAAAAAAAAAAAACAAGTTAAATATCTCGTTTATGCGTTAATACGACAAAGAAAATAATCAACAACACACTGTTCATATACTATACCATCCATACTTGATTAATCATCCCAGTAGAGGGTAAGCAAAGATGGTACTGTCCCATACAAAAATTAACATGCACAGCAGAAATACTCAGAATTAACTAACACTTCAGAACTGTTCCTTTTTTCTTTGTCTTTTTATTTTGGGAGGGTGGGGGGGGAGGGAGGGGAGAGTATTTCAATTCATACAGAACATGCACAACAAAAATTTGACAAACCTGCACAACAAATTTGCTATAACGAGAAAGAGTCCAGCAGGTGATGCAAAACCTGGACAACAGATTTCAATTTTCTTTCAATGATTATGTCTATGCAATACTTGTTGACACCTTTTTATTTTAATAACTGGAATGAAACATATAACTGAATACAAGCATAAAGTATAAAAACATAATACAAATTTGAACAATATGCTAATAAGTAAAAACAATGTTCTAAAAGCGATTATGTGGAAAAGCTTATATAAACAGTAAAGTGATAACGGTTTGCCTTTTAACCGAAGAATTTTGTACATATTTATATAGTATGACTAGGTTACATATCTGTCTCGGCCATATTTAATGATCATTTTTCCTGTTCCTGGTAGTTTTTTTATTTATTGTTATTTTTACATTTTCCAGGGTGATGTAGTGGGAGTTTTACACACATGCATGCGCTTTAAATTCAAAACCAACAAAAGAAATAAATTGGGCTTTGACGTTACTAGAAAAAATATACTTCTATATCTTAAACATGGACTAACATGCCTAAAATCATCCATGTCATTTCGAATTACCTTTTTATATGCAAATCGTGTCATTTCAAATTACCTTTTTATATGCAAATCCTGTCATTTACGCCACTTCTACTTGTTTTGCTATACCCCTTGGGCCAGCATCTTCATTATAATGTGCAAGTTTATGTGTGATTTAGGTAGTCTTCTTAGATCTTCAGAAATGATCATAGTATTCAAAACATCCAAGATGGAATAAAGTGTAAGAAGACAGTATATAGATAAGGCAGCTAATACTGCCAACAAATTTTTGCAAAGAGAAAATGATGCTTGTATACATAGGCGTGCTTTTCATGATTTTTTTTCTTTGTGATTAACTGCCAAGGTAATGCCGGCCCACTTTCTTTTGGCTAACATCCAATTGATTATTATGATCATAATCTATAATGACCAAATGCATTCATTGAAACGACCCGCAAATCCGTACCCTTTGAGTCGACTAATAACACCACAGGTCCAACTCAAATGACACAGAAATACGAACCATTATTAGAAAGAAGTTAGAGGGTGAGGAATAGAAAGAAAGAAATATTAGAATAGAAGAAAACGAAGATCACAAACTCACAGCGGAACGAATAAAATATATTAGATAATATAACTTTGAAGCACAAATCAGTATTTGTATATACATACCATTATCATAGCACAACGATTATCCCTGGAACAGTTATAAACACCTGTTTCCAGATACCACATAGTACACAGCGGAAAATATGATAGTCTATAGCTAACTGGTGAAGCCTCCTGCTTTTAGCTCCTCCAAGTGAATCTGAAAAATCCTAACTACTTGACTGCCCGTACAAATTTGGGCACCCAAGAGTTTAGGGAAAACAAACAAAATAAACTCTGGGTCAGTCATGGGACTGGTGTGAGTAAACTCCAACCATTGGTTTAACTTTCAAAATCTTTTTCGAAAGAAAAGATAATCGTAAGACCGATCCACACATAAACACGGATGGTTTTTACCTTACGATAACCAAACACTTTGGAAATCATATATTATATGATATTATAATAATGTCTAATCACAAGTAATTAAAATCTAGTAGAACGCTTGCATCTCACGCTCTACATATATAATATACAATCAAACTCGCAGGCACTTATTGGAGATTGGATTCCAACTTGACAAGGTATGGGACCACCTTCCGAACGTGTACCTCTAGAGGCAAATACACTGGGTTCAACAAGAACATCTTGCAACCCGGCCCACACATGACCGACCACTCATTTCGCTTGAGTGTATCGAATGTATATCACCAACGGTTGGGATCAGCAACCGCCTCCCGATAAGGGACAGCATCGATAGATTTAAGAACAAAGGAATTTCTCTAGATAGGTGATCATACACCCTAATGGGTGCGACCCACATAGCCATGCTGCCTGCCCGATTTTTGTCCAATTCCGGGTTGGTGAGGCTTGTGGTTTGAATTATCTTCCAGAACATCTGGCCATCATTCACTTTGAATGCCACATCGTCAGATCCATCGGAAATCACTAATTGATTCCCACAAAAATACTCAGATTTGTTAGGCTAAAGAAGTTTCCCTTCTATGCCACTAACTTCGTACGTTTGAAGGAATCAACGTACGTAACCCCCTTTGGAAATACTCTGTCAGACATTCGTCCATACAAGTTGTCCTGGGTCTGGACAAACCGAAGGCACTATTCAGTACATCCATCTTAGGCACTGTTATCTAAGACTTATACAATAGCCCTTGCACTTCACTCCGTCTTCAAGATATTCAGCATACTTGATTCGCAACGCTTATGCCAATACGGAGTGGTTCTCTGGATAATAATCCAACCGGTCTCTCCATATTAACAACGTTAAAATGGTCAAAACTTTGATAGTCGGTGATTTAACTATCAAATGAAAACATGTCGGTGTGCAAACAATGATATTATTTCCAAAAGGAAATTCTGTCGACCAAACATCATTCAACGTTTATCCCTTTTTGTTCATTCATTTATTCATTTCCCTTTTCACTTTCATTTACATTCCTTATTTAATATATTTAGAAAATATACTCTATTAACATTGGAAAACATTTCCATTATCTGTCCTCTATATTCAGAAAACATTTCTGACTCTCCTTTGGAAAAACGTTTCCAAATCTCCTTCATTTGATTAAACAGATGTTTGAATAAACATCACTATGCCAAATCTCCTTCATTTGGTTTCCACTTAACCACTTTCCACTATCGAACCTTAACCATTTCTTAGTTAAAACGAAGTCAATCAAGTTGGGGTATAATTACCTCTCAGACCTTAACTGAGCAACATTTCTAACCTTGAAATAGACAAGGTTCATCTTTCCAATCTTTTAACACGCTTCCTTACGTTGCTCTCGGATTCGATTATGAATCCACTTCCTTTTCAGGAATCACTTGATTATAACGATGGTGTTATAATTCCCTGCATCCGAAATATAATAACTTTAATATGACTTTTATTTTCTAACTTGAATATCGGAAAACATTTCCAATATATAATTCCTTTATTGAGAAAACATCTTGTATTCCAGTTAGAAAACATTTCTAAACCCTTTGAATTTACTGATGTTATAACATCATTATTATGACTTAAATCATAAATCATTCGTTAATTAACGATATCACTAACCAACCCTTTCTATCATTCACTTTGAAATATTCAGAGCTCACAACTTTAAACCAAACATTGCTTTCAACAACAGCGTTAAAACCGCTACCTAGCATTATAAAACACTTATCATAACCATAGCATTAAGATTTGCTATTAAAACAGTTATTATAACGGCAGCGTTAAAATTGCTATTTAGATTTACCAAGACATTTACTATAACAGCAGCGTCTAAAATTGCTGTATAGATTTACAACCTCTATTATAACAACAGCGCTAAAATCACTGTTTAGTTTTATAAAAGCATTTCTTACAAAGACAGCGTTACAATCGCTGTTTAAAATTTTAAAAAGCATTTCTTATAACAACAGCGTTATGATTGTTGTTTTGAATAAAATACCGTGTGCGACGCACACGCTTCCGTTGTTCATTTATAAACTCTGTTTATTTTAGACGATTCAAGTTCTCCTTTAAACATATTTATAAACTATACATTCTTCTAACCACTTAATTCGATTTCTATAAATCCCCTTTTTATATACATTTTATTTGAAAAATATTTCCTTGTTTTAAACTATTATTCTTTTACTTTAAGCATTTGAAAATCTTCTTTACTTTCCTCTATACTTTGCTAAATTCAAATCTATTTCAAATATTGGTTTCAAAACCGATACTCACTTTCAAATATACATTTATATTTGAACTCACCTTTTAATTTATCCAATGGTTAATGATCCACTTAATTTATATCTTTATTTATAACATTTTTCTTGGTTTACCCAATGGAATAGGTTTCCATTTGCAACTCAATGAAAAAGAAATTATTTCTAATTTGGAAATAAACTCTGCTTTTAAATTCTAATTTCCTTTTTCACATTCGATGATATTTTACGGTATCTAAAATACCAGGTTCCTAGGGCCAGGGTAAACCAAACACACAAATTCAACCATGGATAATGTAGCATAACATATATCACCATCAAATAAAACAGTAAATAAAATGTTGAGGGATCCAGTTGGATCCCTCCAACCTGTTTCCCTGCATCCACAGATGTTAGTAACATCAAAATATCGCATTAATGAAAAAATCAATCAACGATGTGATTATATCAACCAATTTATCAACTATTCAACCAAGCAATCATTTCACATTATAAAATAAATTTAAAACTCGTTTATATATAAAAATATAAACGAGAGGGAGTTAGTGAGTTTACTCACCTTGGTCGCAGTTGCAGATTCTGCCTTTATTTCGTTTACAATCAAACAAGTGGTTGATTTTATCACGAAAATCCAATAGCTCGTCTCTCGGCCATGTCAATTCCATAACGTAGATCTCTTCGTTACGATCATATCGTGACCGGTCTGGTTCAACTCATTTTTAAGAAAGTTAATCCCGCTGTTTATTACTTCCACTCCAGGGAATCTCTCTGTGCTATTTCATCAACCTCTAACACATCTCCTAATTCAAACCTCCATCCCAAAAACCCACTCAAATCATCACCGAGCAATTCTAGTTAATCATCCTTAACCATGTAATTAGTTTTTAATTACCTTGCCCAATTGTTACTCTAAATCAATGATAATCGTACCGTTAACCACTGGTGTAAACTTCTCCAGGCCACGAAAATTCTTTCTTCACTTCCTTAATTCTATCCGTAACTGCTCCTCACACGTACACCTCATTCCTTCTGCCATTAACCTTGTTCTTTTTTTTTTTTTTTGCCCACTCACATTCGTGTAAACCTGAGCCCAAATTCACGTACACCTCTGATCCGCTCTCTAGCTTCTTCCTCAACAAACCTTCGGACCTCTAGGAACAAACCCGCAACCTGCTATTGACGTTGTCTCTTCACTAATGTCATGCCTTTCAATTTCAGCAAACCCCTCCAATTATCACAGACCACTACTTAACCAAAATATTGATCCATACTTACCGATTAAATCCTTTTTCCCACTCATTCATAAAACCTGCAATTACCTGTACAACTCCTCACCTTCACGCCTTACCTCCACAGCAGTATAACACTGCTTCATCTCCTCTTCATTTACTTAATTGCATTAATAACCCCGATACGTCAGCATGCTTTCATACCTTACCATGGCCAAACGAGGACACCGGAGTCCGACCACCCCGGCTACGGCTAGATCTCGCTGAAACGAGCAACTTCCTTCAGTAGCCGAGTCGCGAAAAGGCCTGGTGGAGGAGAACGAAGACAGAGGAGTTGGGAAGATGCGGTTCGTTTGTTTCATACTGCGGATAAACACAGGAAGTGATTTTCTTTTTAGTTTCTGAAAGAAAGAATTTAGATGGGGTAAGAAACTGTGAAACAAAGAAATGGGATTGGGAATATTGACATTTAAAGGAGAAGTAGCGTGACTAGCACGGGTTTCAACAGCTTGAGGCGCACGGAAACGAATTTCCTTGGCAAACACGGCTTTGAAAAGTGACAGTACGTATTGAGAACCTTGGTAGGCGCGGTATTAAAGTTGGCTTGGGTGTCACGGTTCTTAAAAACCTTGGAAAGCACGGTAGGAAAACGTGGAGAGCAGGGTTCTTGGAAAACTTGGGACGCATACTTCTGTAATCAGTTCAGTAAAAAATTTGTTGTATTATTTTAAATTATACGAAACTTTGTGGTGAAGTATCTTGTAAAACAAACCACGGTCGACTTCTGTTTACTGATAAAAAAGCTAATCTCGGTATAAAAAAGTATTCTGAATTCAATGCGACAAGTTTCGTCGAATTCCAACATCGTTTGAAATTTTTTCCTTTATAAAACCAGAAATCAACACGCGTTTAAAATTTTCACGATCACCCGATAAATCAAAACAACTTGAAACTGCGAACACCGACAATAACTTTTCGATACGAACCCAACGACACTAGTTTCATCGCATTCTGAGACTGTTGCCCCGGTAGGCTGTTTTTGGCGTGTACCGCACTGCCCTTCTGAACACCAAATTTGCCGATCTCTAAAAATAACAAACTATATACCTATCCTGACTATATCCGACGCTACGAATTCACTGGAACCGGTTTCGTGGCCTGATTCGATCGTCTGTTCAAGTTACACTCTAATATCCCTTTATTTAGTTGAATTAATTTAATTGCACTGAACGAGCGTTTACGGCTACCGTGGTTACATACGACATCGGTTTGCCACGCAATTCAACAACGTACAATAATTTAACGATACGGTCCCAATGAAACTGATTTCATCGAAATCTGAGTCCGTTTGCAAAACGGCTATTTTAACGCGTATAATTTAAATAACGATTTTCCACAGCGACTATTTCAAAATTTGATTTGACCATAACTAACAAATTATAACATGAAATCTAGATTTTTCTCTTTCATATGAAAATTATAATCAACACGGTTCCAACGTGTCTTGTTTTACAGAAATCCGACTTATAACGAATTCTGTATTCTCAGTTGAAGTTCAAAACTCTATATTACGAACTACCGCGCGATTTCGAGCTCGTTTTATATTATATTATAAATTAACGTTCAAACTTCGTTTTATAAACAAATTCGTTATAAATTCTTATATGTAATTCAATTAAAATTCTTAAAACAAATTTAAATATTCAGAATCCAACGGCCAAAAATCCGGGTCGTTACATTCCTTCCCCCTTAAAATAATTTCGTCCTCGAAATTGCTAAGTAGGGAAAATGCCACGTATCCTATTAACTAGGTCCAAAATCCTTTTTGTTTTCTTCTTAATTTCAGCTTAACTGAACCAATTTATTTAAATTAAAATATTCATTTATTCATACTAACGAAAATTTCCAAAAATTCTGAAATTTTCTAACACTTTAGATTCTGAAAAATTTCGGCAGCATCTCCTCTGCACGGCTCAATCGGCACAACCACAACTCGCCTTTCTAGGCCTTTTCCAATCAAAAGAAAATCAAAAAGCCAAGCGGCTTGCCCCCATAGGCTCATAAAATCATTAACCCAAACAATATTGTAAACATGTACCTTTTTGTCGGGCATAATTCTATCTCTTGCACTTTCTTCCATTCAATATCTGCTTAGCATGCATATATCCAACTTTCTTATTCATAAGTCGAGTTCACTTTATTAATTCCAGTTTCAAGCATTTCTCTTCGTTTAATTTCGTTCTGGATTATCTCTATTACAATTCAAATTTATTTAACTTAGGTTAAATTTTAATTTCAGATTTCAAATTCCCGGGTTTTAGTTTGAAATCATATATATTTATATACATATATTTATAATCAACTCAATTCAAAACTTTTGAATTTCTAAATCATCATTTACTTTTCAAACAGATTTTCATTTTCAAATTACTATGGTAGCAATCCGTCACTCAGAAACTTGAAAATGAATACCGATAATGTCGCGACCCATTATCAGTACTATTTTCTCACCACTGAAGTGATTTCAGTGCTTAATCCCTTTAAAAAATCCATTTAAACCATTTATATTCAAAAATCTCTTCAAACCAATGCCATATTACCTTTAAAATACTTCAAAGAATATTTTCAAAATATCCGGGATTTAAATCCACAAAATTTGGTTTGAATTTAATTCTAGTTTATCTTGGTTATATAACCTTTTCAATATTTCATTTTTCGTTTGATTTTAACAACAATCAACACATTCAATAATTTCCGAAATTTATCCCTTTATATCAAAATAACTTTTGGGCAAATTATATCACTTACCCACTTTAAAACAATACTGAGTCGATTTGTTCTGTTCGAGAGTTTAGAAACCCCTATCGATATGGTTGTACTTCCTATATCGACCAGAATTCATAAACCGCTCAACAAACCAACCAACACAATATAAAGCAATTTGATATCAAATCTACAAATACGCGCTCATATATATATACACTCATACTCAATCTAGGGTATTACTAACCCCATCTCTATTGAGTTACGCCACAGAGCCACGGTAATCACTTAACCTTCAGCTCTGATACCAAATGAAACGACCCGCAAATCCGTACCCTTTGAGTCGACTAATAACACCACACGTCGAACTCAAATGACACAGAAATACGAACCATTATTAGAAAGAAGTTAGAGGGTGAGGAATAGAAAGAAAGAAATATTAGAATAGAAGAAAACGAAGATCACAAACTCACAGCGGAACGAATAAAATATATTAGATAATATAACTTTGAAGCACAAATCAGTATTTGTATATACATACCATTATCAGAGCACAACGATTATCCCTGGAACAGTTATAAACACCTGTTTCCAGATACCACATAGTACACAGCGGAAAATATGATAGTCTATAGCTAACTGGTGAAGCCTCCTGCTTTGAGCTCCTCCAAGTGAATCTGAAAAATCCTAACTACTTGACTGCCCGTACAAATTTGGGCACCCAAGAGTTTAGGGAAAACAAACAAAATAAACTCTGGGTCAGTCATGGGACTGGTGTGAGTAAACTCCAACCATTGGTTTAACTTTCAAAGTCTTTTTCGAAAGAAAAGATAATCGTAAGACCGATCCACACATAAACACGGATGGTTTTTACCTTACGATAACCAAACACTTTGGAAATCATATATTATATGATATTATAATAATGTCTAATCACAAGTAATTAAAATCTAGTAGAACGCTTGCATCTCACGCTCTACATATATAATATACAATCAAACTCGCAGGCACTTATTGGAGATTGGATTCCAACTTGACAAGGTATGGGACCACCTTCCGAACGTGTACCTCTAGAGGCAAATACACTGGGTTCAACAAGAACACTTGCAACCCGGCCCACACATGACCGACCACTCATTTCGCTTGAGTGTATCGAATGTATATCACCAACGGTTGGGATCAGCAACCGCCTCCCGATAAGGGACAGCATCGATAGATTTAAGAACAAAGGAATTTCTCTAGATAGGTGATCATACACCCTAATGGGTGCGACCCACATAGCCATGCTGCCTGCCCGATTTTTGTCCAATTCCGGGTTGTTGAGGCTTGAGGTTTGAATTATCTTCCAGAACATCTGGCCATCATTCACTTTGAATGCCACATCGTCAGATCCATCGGAAATCACTAATTGATTCCCACAAAAATACTCAGATTTGTTAGGCTAAAGAAGTTTCCCTTCTATGCCACTAACTTCGTACGTTTGAAGGAATCAACGTACGTAACCCCCTTTGGAAATACTCTGTCAGACATTCGTCCATACAAGTTGTCCTGGGTCTGGACAAACCGAAGGCACTATTCAGTACATCCATCTTAGGCACTGTTATCTAAGACTTATACAATAGCCCTTGCACTTCACTCCGTCTTCAAGATATTCAGCATACTTGATTCGCAACGCTTATGCCAATACGGAGTGGTTCTCTGGATAATAATCCAACCGATCTCTCCATATTAACAACGTTAAAATGGTCAAAACTTTGATAGTCGGTGATTTAACTATCAAATGAAAACATGTCGGTGTGCAAACAATGATATTATTTCCAAAAGGAAATTCTGTCGACCAAACATCATTCAACGTTTATCCCTTTTTGTTCATTCATTTATTCATTTCCCTTTTCACTTTCATTTACATTCCTTATTTAATATATTTAGAAAATATACTCTATTAACATTGGAAAACATTTCCATTATCTGTCCTCTATATTCAGAAAACATTTCTGACTCTCCTTTGGAAAAACGTTTCCAAATCTCCTTCATTTGATTAAACAGATGTTTGAATAAACATCACTATGCCAAATCTCCTTCATTTGGTTTCCACTTAACCACTTTCCACTATCGAACCTTAACCATTTCTTAGTTAAAACGAAGTCAATCAAGTTGGGGTATAATTACCTCACAGACCTTAACTGAGCAACATTTCTAACCTTGAAATAGACAAGGTTCATCTTTCCAATCTTTTAACACGCTTCCTTACGTTGCTCTCGGATTCGATTATGAATCCACTTCCTTTTCAGGAATCACTTGATTATAACGATGGTGTTATAATTCCCTGCATCCGAAATATAATAACTTTAATATGACTTTTATTTTCTAACTTGAATATCGGAAAACATTTCCAATATATAATTCCTTTATTGAGAAAACATCTTGTATTCCAGTTAGAAAACATTTCTAAACCCTTTGAATTTACTGATGTTATAACATCATTATTATGACTTAAATCATAAATCATTCGTTAATTAACGATATCACTAACCAACCCTTTCTATCATTCACTTTGAAATATTCAGAGCTCACAACTTTAAACCAAACATTGCTTTCAACAACAGCGTTAAAACCGCTACCTAGCATTATAAAACACTTATCATAACCATAGCATTAAGATTTGCTATTAAAACAGTTATTATAACGGCAGCGTTAAAATTGCTATTTAGATTTACCAAGACATTTACTATAACAGCAGCGTCTAAAATTGCTGTATAGATTTACAACCTCTATTATAACAACAGCGCTAAAATCACTGTTTAGTTTTATAAAAGCATTTCTTACAAAGACAGCGTTACAATCGCTGTTTAAAATTTTAAAAAGCATTTCTTATAACAACAGCGTTATGATTGTTGTTTTGAATAAAATACCGTGTGCGACGCACACGCTTCCGTTGTTCATTTATAAACTCTGTTTATTTTAGACGATTCAAGTTCTCCTTTAAACATATTTATAAACTATACATTCTTCTAACCACTTAATTCGATTTCTATAAATCCCCTTTTTATATACATTTTATTTGAAAAATATTTCCTTGTTTTAAACTATTATTCTTTTACTTTAAGCATTTGAAAATCTTCTTTACTTTCCTCTATACTTTGCTAAATTCAAATCTATTTCAAGTATTGGTTTCAAAACCGATACTCACTTTCAAATATACATTTATATTTGAACTCACCTTTTAATTTATCCAATGGTTAATGATCCACTTAATTTATATCTTTATTTATAACATTTTTCTTGGTTTACCCAATGGAATAGGTTTCCATTTGCAACTCAATGAAAAAGAAATTATTTCTAATTTGGAAATAAACTCTGCTTTTAAATTCTAATTTCCTTTTTCACATTCGATGATATTTTACGGTATCTAAAATACCAGGTTCCTAGGGCCAGGGTAAACCAAACACACAAATTCAACCATGGATAATGTAGCATAACATATATCACCATCAAATAAAACAGTAAATAAAATGTTGAGGGATCCAGTTGGATCCCTCCAACCTGTTTCCCTGCATCCACAGATGTTAGTAACATCAAAATATCGCATTAATGAAAAAATCAATCAACGATGTGATTATATCAACCAATTTATCAACTATTCAACCAAGCAATCATTTCACATTATAAAATAAATTTAAAACTCGTTTATATATAAAAATATAAACGAGAGGGAGTTAGTGAGTTTACTCACCTTGGTCGCAGTTGCAGATTCTGCCTTTATTTCGTTTACAATCAAACAAGTGGTTGATTTTATCACGAAAATCCAATAGCTCGTCTCTCGGCCATGTCAATTCCATAACGTAGATCTCTTCGTTACGATCATATCGTGACCGGTCTGGTTCAACTCATTTTTAAGAAAGTTAATCCCGCTGTTTATTACTTCCACTCCAGGGAATCTCTCTGTGCTATTTCATCAACCTCTAACACATCTCCTAATTCAAACCTCCATCCCAAAAACCCACTCAAATCATCACCGAGCAATTCTAGTTAATCATCCTTAACCATGTAATTAGTTTTTAATTACCTTGCCCAATTGTTACTCTAAATCAATGATAATCGTACCGTTAAACACTGGTGTAAACTTCTCCAAGCCACGAAAATTCTTTCTTCACTTCCTTAATTCTATCCGTAACTGCTCCTCACACGTACACCTCATTCCTTCTGCCATTAACCTTGTTCTTTTTTTTTTTTTTTTTTTTTGCCCACTCACATTCGTGTAAACCTGAGCCCAAATTCACGTACACCTCAGATCCGCTCTCTAGCTTCTTCCTCAACAAACCTTCGGACCTCTAGGAACAAACCCGCAACCTGCTATTGACGTTGTCTCTTCACTAATGTCATGCCTTTCAATTTCAGTAAACCCCTCCAATTATCACAGACCACTACTTAACCAAAATATTGATCCATACTTACCGATTAAATCCTTTTTCCCACTCATTCATAAAACCTGCAATTACCTGTACAACTCCTCACCTTCACGCCTTACCTCCACAGCAGTATAACACTGCTTCATCTCCTCTTCATTTACTTAATTGCATTAATAACCCCGATACGTCAGCATGCTTTCATACCTTACCATGGCCAAACGAGGACACCGGAGTCCGACCACCCCGGCTACGGCTAGATCTCGCTGAAACGAGCAACTTCCTTCAGTAGCCGAGTCGCGAAAAGGCCTGGTGGAGGAGAACGAAGACAGAGGAGTTGGGAAGATGCGGTTCGTTTGTTTCATACTGCGGATAAACACAGGAAGTGATTTTCTTTTTAGTTTCTGAAAGAAAGAATTTAGATGGGGTAAGAAACTGTGAAACAAAGAAATGGGATTGGGAATATTGACATTTAAAGGAGAAGTAGCGTGACTAGCACGGGTTTCAACAGCTTGAGGCGCACGGAAACGAATTTCCTTGGCAAACACGGCTTTGAAAAGTGACAGTACGTATTGAGAACCTTGGTAGGCGCGGTATTAAAGTTGGCTTGGGTGTCACGGTTCTTAAAAACCTTGGAAAGCACGGTAGGAAAACGTGGAGAGCAGGGTTCTTGGAAAACTTGGGACGCATACTTCTGTAATCAGTTCAGTAAAAAATTTGTTGTATTATTTTAAATTATACGAAACTTTGTGGTGAAGTATCTTGTAAAACAAACCACGGTCGACTTCTGTTTACTGATAAAAAAGCTAATCTCGGTATAAAAAAGTATTCTGAACTCAATGGGACAAGTTTCGTCGAATTCCGACATCGTTTGAAAATTTTTCCTTTATAAAACCAGAAATCAACACGCGTTTAAAATTTTCACGATCACCCGATAAATCAAAACAACTTGAAACTGCGAACACCGACAATAACTTTTCGATACGAACCCAACGGCACTAGTTTCATCGCATTCTGAGACTGTTGCCCCGGTAGGCTGTTTTTGGCGTGTACCGCACTGCCCTTCTGAACACCAAATTTGCCGATCTCTAAAAATAACAAACTATATACCTATCCTGACTATATCCGACGCTACGAATTCACTGGAACCGGTTTCGTGGCCTGATTCGATCGTCTGTTCAAGTTACACTCTAATATCCCTTTATTTAGTTGAATTAATTTAATTGCACTGAACGAGCGTTTACGGCTACCGTGGTTACATACGATATCGGTTTGCCACGCAATTCAACAACGTACAATAATTTAACGATACGGTCCCAATGAAACTGATTTCATCGAAATCTGAGTCCGTTTGCAAAACGGCTATTTTAACGCGTATAATTTAAATAACGATTTTCCACAGCGACTATTTCAAAATTTGATTTGACCATAACTAACAAATTATAACACGAAATCTAGATTTTTCTCTTTCATATGAAAATTATAATCAACACGGTTCCAACGTGTCTTGTTTTACAGAAATCCGACTTATAACGAATTCTGTATTCTCAGTTGAAGTTCAAAACTCTATATTACGAACTACCGCGCGATTTCGAGCTCGTTTTATATTATATTATAAATTAACGTTCAAACTTCGTTTTATAAACAAATTCGTTATAAATTCTTATATGTAATTCAATTAAAATTCTTAAAACAAATTTAAATATTCAGAATTCAACGGCCAAAAATCCGGGTCGTTACATTCATACTACTTATATATTTAGACGAGCCACAGGATTTCGGACAATTAGAAGATAGAGATGTATAAAATCGTATAGGAATACATCAAGATTATCAATAAGCTTACCACACAATAGCTTACTACATAATAAAGCTTCATGCATACCAATTGGAATTAAAACAAATAAGTGACATCATGTGTTCATGTTATTATTTTTGCTACACATGAAATATCAGATAATGCATGTTCATAATAGATCACTAAACAATTATATGAATAATTCAAAACATGGTGCTTGAATTAAACGAAAATATGAAAATAAAATTTTCACTGCTATTAAGAACTTACAACAAATAGTTTTTAGAAATTTCTTATAAAGCTCCGACCATTGGTAAAAACTACCATAAACATAAATCATACCTTATTAAACCATGTGACTAAATTCAATCCCAGAATATCCCAATAAGCTCAGATTTATCCAACCATACAAATAGAAAAAACTAAAGTGAATGAAATATTTTCTCGGTCCTAATGGTTGACAAAAATTAAAAGAACACCATAATTTGTCTCAACAGCGTAGAACAGTCATAAAATTGACAAAATTACAGAATAAACCTAATTATACAAAAAAAAAGATTGTCAATATAATAAACACAAAAGAAAATATGAATACCATCTAGTATACATGAAACCTGAACTAATATACAAATCTGAACTAATTTCGTCGCTTCCTTCAAACTATTTCAGGAAGCGCAGCTAACTGGTTAAGGTAGTGTTCCAAAATAGATACTCCACTATAAAAAGAAGGCAGCAAAATAGTGTATACATTTTTTTGTGGGACAGGGTCATATAGGTACATGTAAAAACATATTACATCCTAGATCAAAATTGTTGTAACTAGTTCCCAACTAATCAGCATATACTTGAGGAGGTTTCATCAATGATTTGATAATTTAGCAGGATATATTTTCTAAGAATAATAGCTATTTCATTTTGACCAGGAACCTGTAACACCTTAACTTCCTAAAACTGCAAATTGCTTGAAACGAAGAACATGTACTACATAATCTCCATGCCAAAGCGGTTTGAGTGTGATGGAATTGCTAGGAGTTTTTATGCAAATAAATAAAATGTTACCATGTTGCAGAAGATGGATATGCAAAAATAGACTAATGTTCCTATGTTTTATATCCACGATAGTAAATTGGTAAATGCTTTTAAAGACAGGGAATACAAATCCTATTAGCTGAATTTCACCACTGAATCGAATAGCTTAGTACGACAACGTAGAATTAACATTAATGCACTTTAATAAACAAATTGTTAATTACAGGAAAGGGCGAGAGATAAAAATAGGTCATACAAGACTAACATGTCATGATATGTAAATTATGTAGAATGAAATTATAACGAAAAAAATAGAAAATGAGAACTCTTAAATCTAAACTAGGCCGTTTAGTTTGGTACCAAAATTTTCAAAATCAAATATATAAGCATTACATTATTGTAGCTACCAAATGTAATACAGTTAAATTATGATTTGTTTTCAATGAATTTGCTTATTTTAAACATTTAGCTATGTTCTGTAGTCATACAAAGGGAGTGGATTATAAGAAAATACTTCGCCTACCTGAACCTCTAACAGAAACAACAAACCAAGCCAAAGTTGATGTACCATAACCAATATGTAAGGAGAAATAAGATCAACGCAAAGAGATGGTTGACCCTGAAGAAACACAGAAGATAGGATACCTAAATAAATATCCTTGCAGCCTCCAAACTCATTAAATCACAATAGATTCTATAATTAAACATTTAAATCCATCATCAACTATTGTATTTCCAATATGAGGCATCATCGACTATTGTATTTTGGATTCATACAAGATTGAACAAACAATCATTCAACGTAAAAATCTAATCAGCGATTTATATTTCTATCATGTTAAATCAACAATAAAACAACTAAAATCAGTTTTTACATACCGAAAATAGATTGACTTCGAATAGAGAACTCTGAGTTATACGTTCTGGAAAAGGGCACCTGAGAACCGACCGAGATCTTAGCAGAAACTCTTTGATTGTTGTCGATCGAGATTTGATTGAGATTTCTTCGATTTGAACGAGATCTGATCGAGATCTGATTTCTGAGATGGGAAATTTTCTTTTTTGATGGAAGAACGTACGTTTGAGAAATGAAGGCGTACGTATTGGGAACGGATGGGTTTGTAAGGCGTTCAGAATTAAAGAACGGGCTGCACCCGTGCTAAAATGTAGAACGGTCATTGACCGTCGTTCAAATGTTCACAACGGGTCAAAGCCGTTGCTAAATAGCAACGGGCTAAGGCCATTGCAAATTGTCCGCTTTTGGGTGTTGCGAAATGGCGTGTATGGTGTAGTGATCTGACTTAGATTTTAATAAATAGATCCAAACAAATCTAGAGTATACATCTATGAATGACATATAGTACTTATAGCCGTAATCAAAACGAATTGGAGCAAGTCCCCATAGGTCAGTAGCAACTAATTCAAGTGGTTGTGTGTATTATATGTTAGAATTTGGAAATGGAAGCTTGTGACTTTTTCCCATTTGGCAAAATGTGCAGACATAAGAATTTGGAAAGCAATCAATTTTGATATTACTATTATTCATAACATGCCTGATAACTTTTATATTTGCATATCCAAGTTTGCTATTCCACAAATTAAATGTTTTACAAGTTTCAGACTCATTCTCAACACTCAACACATAGGGATTTTCTTTAGAATCAGAACTAGCAGAATTGTCAACATCAAACTTATATAATCCCCTATCCTGTTTGCCCTGCAATATAATTTCATTTGTTAGAATGCCTTTTATAATGCACAAATTTGGATAAAATTCAAAATACACATTGTTATCTTTTGCTAATTAAGAAACACTAATCAAGTTTTTCTTGATAGATGGAACTCTTAGTAAATTTCTTAAAAAGAGTTTCTTAGTTCCATTTATCATTGCATTTCCAATGTGTGTTATGTGCACGGTTTTACCGTTGCCAACTAAGAGAATTTATGTACCTTTGTATTCTCTATTGCCCAAATTTAAGTTGTTGAGATTATTTGTCACATGATTTGAGGCTCTAGAGTCTAGGTACCAACAATCATCACTGATGTCATTTGCTGTAGCAGTTTCATTATTTGATCCTTCAACCTGACTTTGTGTAGCATCTTTTTGTGAGTTGACCAAATTGATATTAGAATTGTTGGCCTGTTGAGAAGTATTGTAGTTCATGTTGAATCTAAAATAACATCTATTTACACTATGCCCTATTTTCTTGTAGATTTGCCATTTTGGTTTGTTGTTATTGTAGCCCCTACCACCTCTGCCTCTACCCCTATTACTTTGACCTCCTTTAGAATTATTGAATTGCCCTCTGGTTTTGTCTTGTTGCTTGCATTTATTTACATAGTTAACACTGAGATCAGAGTTGGCAGTCCTTCTGTGCTCAATTCTGCCCTCATGTGCAAATAGAGTAGAGTAAACATATTGAAAAAATGGTATGGGTTCCATAGATGAGATGATAGCCACTACTGCTTCATACTTGTAACACCCCGTATTTTCTGTGAACGTTAAAGTAACGAATTAAAGAATACTTAATTTTAAAACGGGAATTAAGGGAAACGGGTTGCGCCATTGCCTTCGTCTCGGAATTCTTCTTGAGATAGAGTCTGAGTTTGCGTGAATCGGACTTCGTATGAAGAAGTTATGAAGTTCAAAATATTTCAAGTTTAAATATAAATTGAATTAAAATAATAATTAAAAAATAAAAAGACAAAACAGTTCGAAATTCGAAATTTGGTAAGAGCGGACTAAGCGGGAAATTTCCCGTTCAAAGATGTCGACCCCTCCAGGGGGAACCGACATAGGTGTCGACCCGCTATAGGTGAGTCGACTTAGGTGTCGACCACCTTATAGGGGTGTCGACATAGGTGTCGACCCACCTGTAGGGAGTCGACCCCTTTTTGATCTAGATTCCAGTGACAAATTTTGATAGTTTTAAGCTAATGTGGCCTTCTCTGATTTGCCAATGACTAATTTCTGAGGTATTAGGGCTTGTGTGTCATGCTATGATTGGCTGGATGACACATCTCTTTGGTTTGATGGCTGTGATTTCTCCTAGACTAATTTAAAGGCTAGAATTGAACCTAGACTTCGATATAATCACCCCAAACCTCAACCCTAGAACTCATTCTATGAAGCCGTCATGTTGTTCGTCTACAAGCTAGCCTAGCCTCCTTCATCTTATCCAAACTAGAAAATCAAATCCAAACTAGTAATATATTAGAAGAACTTCAAATCAAACGTCTACATCAACGGATAGCTTTTCAAATTCAGAAATCCGATCCCAGAATAAAAGATCCATTATTTTTCTGTAAGTTCAGTTATTATTTAGATTTAAACATCTAATAGAAATCATGATTGTAATAATCGGATCTAGAACAATGCCTAATTCTATTTTTGCCTATCCCTTTGTCAATTCTGAATTGCCTATGCCAATGAGACTGTAATGATTAATGTAATGACACCTATCGTGCCTATGAGACTATTGTGATTTGACATATAATGAAACCTTACATGCCTATGAGACCGTTGGATTGACAAAATGGAACCTATCATCCCTATGGGATTGTTGTGATTGATTTATCATGTTGTACATCCTATGCTTATGAGACTATTGGACTGACACAATTGAATCTACCATGCTGTATATGCAAATTACATGATAAGTTATGTTCATACATATTTACATGTTTAGATCCAAGCTAGTACCCATGTTTAAGATCTATATAAGTTCATGCTTATACAATTAAGATCGATGATAGTTCACATGTTAATTGGATCTAATTTAAACGTAAGATCACGTTCATGTGCTTAATTAAGTCAATATCGTTTTATCCCAAATGTATACTACGCATGTTGATCTATATTGTTTATGCCTATTGGAATGTTACATGCCCCTTTCTTTTCCATTTTGTTTATAAGTTAGGCTAAATTGCGAGCCTAACGTTCTATGTGAACTATGCGAACGAATAACGGGGAGATGTTGGGGGAAATATTAAACTACATGCTATTGGCATAGATTGGCTCATAATCCACTAAATGATTAGTAGCATGAAATGGTAGAAATTGTATTCCTAGAATTATGGACACAATTTAAAGGGTAAATGGGGCATGACTTGAATTGACAATACTTGTGGATAATTCGCATACGAACATAAATTGTAAATATGTAAATTAATTGAAAGATGAACATGCCTAACCCGAGGTTAGATTGAGCTGCGGTGTAAAATCGACCGTAACCGCCCGGCACATCCAGTAACCGCAACAACACAGATCTAATGTGAGAGGTTAGCGCATTTAGCCCAAAACCCGAGGTTAGAATGAGTTTGCGGTAGAAGTCTGCACGGAACCGCCCGGCACATCCAGCAACCACAAATAACAGTTCTGATGTGAGAGGTTGGGGCATTAATAAATTAATTAATTCCAATAAACAGGCATTCTAAGAATGGTAACATATGAATAAGCGACACTTAACCAATAAAACATGTTAATTAGACAAGAAGGTGGGGTTACGTAAATTTAGAACACTTAAACGTTATAACATGTTAATTAGACAAGAAGGTGTGGTTAAGTAAATTTAGAACACTTAACCGTTATAACATGTTAATTCGACAAGAAGGTGGGGTTAAATAAATTTAGAACGCTTAACCGTTATAACATGTTAATTTGACAAGAAGGTGTGGTTAAGTAAATTTAGAACACTTAATCGTTATATCATGTTAATTTGACAAGAAGGTGGGGTTAATTAAATTTAGAACACTTAACCGTTATAACATGTTAATTAGACAAGTGAGCAGGGTTAAGTTAATAAGAAACACTAGCATGATGAATGAGGGGGGTGAAGTTAATAAGAAAAAATTAACCAATATAATATGATGAACGAGTGGGGTTAAGTTAATAAGAAACACTTAACCAATATAACATGATGAACGAGTGGGGTTAAGATAATGGGAAACACTTGACCAATATAACATGATGAATGAACAAGGTTATGTTAATAGGAAACACTTAACCAATACAACATGATGTGTGGGTGGGTTAAGTTAACATGAATGGACAACACTTAACCAATATTACATGAACACAAGTGGATAGGGTTAAGGCAAGCTTAACCAAAAATACATATTGACTTGATAAATGGGAGGGTTAAGTAAACCTTGGGTAGGTGGGTAATATTTGTATATATAGGCCCACAAACTTAACCGTTAAATAAACATCTTTGAATCAGTGGGAGGGTTAAGTACATCTCGTGTAGGTGAGTAATATTTGTAAATACAGGCCCACAAACTTAACCAATAGGAAACCCTGGTAAGGAGGACCCATTTCAGCAGTAACCCACATAGATGTATCATGGTACCCTGAACTAGGCATGGTGGGGCACGATTACTGGCTAATTATAAGCGGTCAAAGTACCGGCAAGTGGTGCAGCAGTGCAGGTTCCGACGGGATCACGGGCGTGCACGTATTCCGGAGTGGAAGAATTAGCCACTGGGCATCAGTAGATATAAAGCTGTGCATCTTAATCGTGTCGGGTTGCCACCTTAGGACTTGATACACCCTACAGTGGGACCAGCACAGGTATCTACAAGTAGATGACCGAGCGATACAAACTAGAACTTGATTGATACGAGTAGGAGCCGATTGGTTAAGGTAGTAAGGATACATCTAACATCTTCATGGTAATTAGGATGATTGAGGTAAGATCCTTGTACTAGATGTACACCTTAAGACTACCACAATTGCGGGGTTGGTATCACCTTATTATATAACACAGGATACTAGTTGGGACACTAGTAGGGAATACGAACCATTCTATAAAAGACATTAGTTAGGATACTAGTTAGTTGGTGCAGACATATAAAAATCAGAATAACGGGGTAGTAACGAAGCAGAGAAAGAGTAGAAGCGCATTCAGTTTATCTTGCCTAATCATATCTTATGCTAATCTTAAGTTATCTCATTATCCCTGTTATCAGGGTATTGTCTTATATTCAGTTTATTCATGTCATGTTATTATTACCTGTTTACATACTGAAAATCACTGGGCTTACTAGACTTATGTCTTACCTAGTTTTGTTTTGCCTCATTTCTTCCGTCCTCCCCACCCCCAGGTAGTCAGGGAGGGAATAGCTCAGCTTAGTTTGGACCGTTTCTCTTTCCAAACTCGAAGATAGTCGATGTATTGCTTAGGACTCTCTTTTCCACTGCTATGGCTGGCTCATGCGTTATTGGGGAATAACATTGTCATTTTATGCTTCTTTATTTTGTTAAACAAGACAAATGCTTTGTTGAAATGAATATTGGAAAACAATCTTTGTACAAGCTGTTCTACTAAGCTATTATTTCATCAATGAAGTAAAGTTTTATTTATTTTCCGCCGTTTAAATTTTATTTGTTTGTAATTTATCTATTATATACACTTATGACGCTCCACCGAAGTTAATGCATTGTGAGTGACCTTAACGGAGGTGGGGTGTTTCACGTGGTATCAGAGCTGAAGGTTACCAGATCAGATAAAAGATTGGAAAATTACTTTCACGGCGGTTTTAAAAGAAGCATTTTCCAAAGAAAAGTTTTGTTCAAAGGCATATTCCCCAAAGCCATATGCACTATCTTTTGATCCCCTGTTTGAATCCTTGTTTTCCTTCTTTGTTGAGTCTCCGGGGCTCCTGGCTTTCTAGGAGGTAACCTCATTGCGACATGGTTCCATAGGCTTGATGAGACTACGACACCTGTCGAAGAAAAAAGAAGTGCCCAACTTCCATATATTGCCACGGTAGTTTCACCTGCGGCTAATTTTCTTTCAAGCTTTGTAGGGTTGTCCGTGCAATGGAGCCAGCTTTCGAGAAACTTGTCAACATGTTACAAAAATATGGCAAAGATGAGAATGAGGGAGTTTGGCTAAGGAGAACAACCCAAGGATGAGAAACTCATGGATATGGACTTGGTTCACAAAGGAGGAAAGAATAAAAAATCTAAGACAAGAGGAAGTGTCGTTATTATGGTATAACGGGTCATATAATTAAGGACAAGGGCAAGAACAAAGGACAAGATTTTCAAGAGGGCATGTGCATGCTCTCACCGCCAGCAAACCTAAGAGAGAGGTAGTAGAGTTTCTGTTGAAAAAGTCTAGCTTTTCTTTTTGATCATCGTGTTAGTACTCTTTTAATTTTAGCGCCTCAAATTCGTTTATATCTGCTTCCATAGTTGAGTCTTTGCACCCTAGTGCTTGTGTAGTAGAATATCCCATTATTATCTCAAATCGAATTGGTGGTTCGGCTCATTTATCTTTGGTTTGCAAGGATTTGAGAATAGCTATATTAAGTATTGAGTTTAATTGTAATGCTTATGTTTTTGGTTTCATGGGCTATGGGTTGATTCTAGGCATGGATTGGTTAGCTAGTAACTATGAAAGGAGGGTAGTTAGACTTTTGACTTGCCCCGGGAATACACTCGAGGTTTCGTGCGATCCTAAGGAATTAGTTTGGCTTAGCCACCTAGAATCACTTGATGCATCTATCGACGATTTGCGATCCGTTAGAGTAGTCCATGAGAACGCAGATGCTTTTGATTAGATTAGGGGTTTGTCCCCCTAAAACGCGAGATAGACTTCCACATATATCTAGTTGACAATGCAAAGCCAGTTGCATTACCTATACGAAATATGACACCAAGGGAAAGGAAGGGCTTAGTAAACAAGTAAAAGAGTTACTTGAGAAAGGGTTCACAAGGCGAAGTATTTCTGAACAGGGTGCTTCTATTGTTTTCGCTACAAAGGCGGATGGTTCACATCGCTTGGGCATAGGTGATATTTTGGTTTTCTCTAGGAGTGAGGAAGAACATGCTTTGCATTTAAGAGAAGTCATGGATACACTTCGAGCGCATCAACTTAAGGCGAGTTCTCCAAAATGTCATTTTTGGAGAGAAGAAGTAAGGTTTCTAGGACACGTGGTGTCCAAAGAAGGGATAGCAGTAGATCCCGCAAAAGTAGTTGCGGTGCAAGAATAGAAGGTCCCAAGGAATGCAATAGAAATAAGAAGCTTTCTTGGACTAGCGGATTAATATAGGACGTTCATTAAGAACTTTGCGAAGGTATTAGCCCCATTTACTGGATTAACGAAGAAGAATCTAACCTTTTCCCGGGATATTGATTGTGATGTCGTTTTCCAATGATCGAAGAGGGATCTTACAACGGCCCCAGTTTTGACTTTTACCTTACCGTAGTAAAAAGGTTTACGGTATACACGGATGCATGCAGCACGGGGCTCGGCACCACTTTGATATAAGAAGGAGGGGTAAGGTCGTAACGGATGCCTTAAGAAGAAAAAGGTTGACTTCAAGTCCTCTTTATGTGAAAAGGAAAAGTTCGGAATACATATCAAACTTTGATTTTAAAACCTTTAGTTAAGTTAGTAGTTGGCATCGCTAGGAGCAAGACCTACACTTACGAATTAAATAGGGACTTCACAAAGAAAAGACTCTCAGATAGCTGACGCAATGGATATGTTAAGTAGAGAAGAAACCTCTAATCACCTTAATAACTACACTTGTTAACATGGTTAGCATCTGTTTATTTTCAAGAGATAGTTCTTCCACATGGAATACCCTCTAGTGAATTTTGGAAGACCTTTTGGAAGATTTTTTTTAACATGACACGGCAGAAGTTGTAGTGTCGAATATACTAGAAGGAGAAGGGGTGGAACGGGAGGCGATAGTGAAATGAGTTCCAATGCATATTCTGGAAACAGAAATTAAGAAGCTTTGCAATCGTGAAGTTAAGACAGTCAGAGCACAATGGGGTGAAGCTCAAGAAGATGCGACTTAGAAGGCTGAAGACTAGATACGCGCATTATACCCTTTTTGAGGGCATATCCTTGATCTCTCTTTTTCTGTAAAGTTTATTTGTATGTTAGTCTTTATCTTTTAAGTATATCCTCTCGGTCCTATCCTCGAACCTTAGGTAGAAGCCAATGGATGTAAACATGTGTTTGAGACATGTTATTTTTGGTGGATGCAAGTGGATGTATGTGTTTGCTAGTGGTTTCTCGTGGATGCATATACACACATATTAGGCACTAGATCGACTCCGTCACTTCCATATTGCATATGCATGAGTGGATTTTTTATATATATGGATTGAAACTTGATTTATTATCATATGGATGTTGCATTTGTATGAATGATTTAGCACTCATGTAGAAGTTATAAAGTACGATTAGGGATAACTGCATACATGATGGACTCATAACACTGCCATAATTCGCATTAAGGAGGTCAACTGAATTAGTATACCGCCTGATTTACCATTAGATAAGGGCATGTACACACACTATGCATATGATCATGAAAGCATTAGAAATATTTTTTAGGACAATGGATGCCTGCGATTGATGGTGGAGTAGATGGATGTTGGATGTTAGGATACAATCTTCTTAACTTAGAGATTTCGGGGAAGAAATCCTTTAAAGGAGGGGAGAATGTAACACCCCGTATTTTCTGTGAATGTTAAAGTAACGAGTTAAAGAATACTTAATTTTAAAAGTGGGAATTAAGGGAAACGGGATACGCCATTGCGTTCGTTTCGGAATTCTGCTTGAGATAGAGTCCGAGCTTGCGCGAATTGGACTCCGTATGAAGAAGTTAAGAGAAGATTTCAAGTTTAAATAGAAATTAAATTAAAATAATAATTAAAAGACAAAACAGTTCGAAATTCGAAATTTGGTAAGAGCAGGCTGAGCGGGAAATTTCCCGCTTAAAGGTGTCGACCCACCCCCCCTCACCCATAGGGGGAGTCGACATTGGTGTCGACCCCCTCTATAGGCGTGTCGACCCCCTCTATAGGGGTGTCGACCCCCTCTGTAGGGAGTCAACCCCTTTTTGATCCAGATTCCAGTGACAAAATTTGACAGTCCTGAGCTGATGCAGCCTTCTCTGATTTGCCAATGACTAATTTCTGAGGTATTAGGGCTTGTGTGTCATGCTATGATTGGCTGGATGACACATCTCTTTGGTTTGATGGCTCTGATTTCTCATTGACTAATCTAAATGCTAGAATTGAACCTAGACTTCTATATAATCACCCCAAACCTCAACCCTAGAACTCATTCTATGAAGCCGTCATGTTGTTCGTCTACAAGCTAGCCTAGCCTCCTTCATCTTATCCAAACTAGAAAATCAAATCCAAACTAGTAATCGATTAGAAGAACTTCAAATCAAACGTCTACATCAAAGGATAGCTTTTCAAATTCAGAAATCAGATCCCATAATATAAGATCCATTCTTTTTCTGTAAGTTCAGTTATTATTTAGATTTAAACATCTAATAGAAATCATGACTGTAATAATCGGATGTAGAAAAATGCCTAATTCTATTCGTGACTATCCTGTTGTCAATTCTGAATTGCCTATGCCTATGAGACTATTGTGATTAATGTAATGACACATATCGTGCCTATGAGACTATTGTGATTTGACATAATGAAACCTAACATGCCTATGAGACTGTTGGATTGATAAAATGGAACCTATCATGCCTATGGGACTGTTGTGATTGATTTATCTGTTGTACATCCTATGCCTATGAGACTATTGGACTGACACAATTGAATCTACCATGCTGTATATGCAAATTACATGATAAGTTATGTTCATACATGCTTACATGTTTAGATCCAAGCTAGTACCCATGTTTAAGATCTATATAAGTTCATGCTTATACAATTAAGATCTACGCTAGTTCGCATGTTATTTGGATCTAATTTAAATGTAAGATCATGTTCATGTGCTTAATTAAGTCTATGTTGTTCTATCCCAAATTTATACTATGCATGTTGATCTATATTGTTTATGCCTATTGGAATGTTACATGTCCCTTTCTTTTCCCTTTTGTTTATAAGTTAGGCTAAATTGTGATTCTAACGTTCTACGTGAATTATGCGAACGAATAACGGGGGAGATGTTGGAAAAAAATATATTAAACTACATGCTATTGGCATAGATTGGCTCATAATCAACTAAATGATTAGTAGCATGAAATGGTAGGATTTGTATACCTAGAATTATGGACATAATTTAAAGGGTAAATGGGGCATGACTTGAATTGACAACACTTGTGGATAATTTACATCTGAACATAAATTGTAAATATGTAAATTAATTAAAAGATGAACATGCCTAACCCGATGATAGATTGAGTTGCGGTGGAAAACTAACCAGAACTGCCCGGCACATCCAGTAACCGTAACAACACAGATCTAATGTGAGAGGTTAGCGCATTTAGCCCAAAAACCGAGGTTAGAATGAGTTTGCGGTAGAAGTCTTCCCGGAACCGCCCGGCACATCCAGCAACCGCAAATAACTGTTCTATTGTGAGAGATTGGGGCATTAATAAATTAATTAATGCCAATAAACAAACATTCTAAGAATGGTAAGGTTAACTAACATATGAATAGGTGACACTTAACCAATACAACATGTTAATTAGACAAGAAGGTGGGGTTAAGTAAATTTAGAACACTTAACTATTATAACATGTTAAGTAGACAAGAAGGTGGGGTTAAGTAAATTTAGAACACTTAATCTTTATAACATGTTAATTAGACAAGAAGGTGGGGTTAAGTATATTTAGAATACTTAACCGTTATAACATGTTAATTAGATAAGAAGGTGGGGTTAAGTAAATTTAGAACACTTAACCATTATAACATGTTAATTAAACAAGTGAGCAGGGTTAAGTTAATAAGAAACACTTAACCAATATAGCATGATGAATGAGTGAGGTTAAGTTAATAATAAGAACTTAACCAATATAATATGATGAACGAGTGGTTTTAAGTTAATAAGAAACACTTAACCAATATAACATGATGAACGAGTGGGGTTAAGTTAATGGGAAATACTTGACCAATATTACATGATGAATGAACAAGGTTAAGTTAATACGAAACACTTAACCAATACAACATGATGTGTGGGTGGGTTAAGTTAACATGAATGGACAGCACTTAACCAATATTACATGAACACAAGTGGATAGGGTTAAGGCAAGCTTAACCAATAATACATATAGACTTGATAAGTGGGAGGGTTAAGTAAACCTTGGGTAGGTGGGTAATATTTGTATATGTAGGCCCACAAACTTAATCGTTAAATAAACATATTTGAATCAGTAGGAGGCTAAAGTACATCTCTTGTAGGTAGGTAATATTTGTATATATAGGCCCACAAACTTAAACAGTAGGAAACCCTGGTAACGGGGACCGATTTCAGCAGTTACCCACATAGATGTATCATGGTACCCTGAACTAGGCTGGGTTGGGCACGATTACTGGTTGATTATAAGCGGTCAAAGTAGCAGCAGGTAGTGCAACAGTGCAGGTTTGGACGGGATCACGGGCGTGCACGTATTCCGGAGTGGAAGAATTAGCCACTGGGCATCAGTAGATATAAAGCTGTGCATCTTGGTCGTGTCGGGTTGCCACCTTAGGACTTGATACACACTACGGTGGGACAGCACAGGTATCTACAAGTAGAGGGCCGAGCGATACAAATTAGAACTAGATTGATACGAGTAGCAGCCGATCGGTTAAGGTAGTAAGGATACATCTAACATCTTCATGGCAATTAGGATGATTGAGGTAAGATCCTCGTACTAGATGTACACCTGAAGGCTACCACAATTGCGGGGTTGGGATCACCTTATTATATAACACAGGATACTAGTTGGGACACTAGTAGGGAATACGAACCATTCTATAAAAGACACTAGTTAGGATACTAGTTAGTTGGTGCAGACATATAAAAATCAGAATAACGGGGTAGTAGCGAAGCATAGAAAGAGTAGAAGCGCATTCAGTTTATCTTGCCTTATCATATCTTATGCTAATCTTAGGTAATCTCGTTATCCCTGTTATCACAGTATTGTCTTATATTCAGTTTATTCATGTCATGTTACTATTACCTGTTTACATACTGAAAATCACTGGACTTACCAGACTTATGTCCGACCGAGTTTTGTTTCGCCTCTTTTCTTCCATTCCCCCCCCCCCCCGAAGGTAGTCATGGAGGGAATAGCTCAGCTTAGTTTGGACCGTTTCTCTTTCCAAACTCGAAGATAGTCAATGTATTGCTTTGGACTCTCTTTTCCACTGCTATGGCTGGCTCATGCTTTATCAGGGAATATCGTTGTCATTTTATGCTTCTTTATTTTGTTAAACAAGACAGATGCTTTGTTGAAATGAATATTGGAAAACAATCTTCGTACAAGCTGTTCTACCAAGCTGTTGTTTCATCAATGAAGTAAAGTTTTATTTATTTCCGCTGTTTAAATTTTATCTATTTGTAATTTATCTATTATATACACTTATGACGCTCCACTGAATTTAATGCATTCCCTTTGTGAGTGAACTTAGCGGAGGTGGGGTGTTACAATACTCAATATCCATTGATCTTTAAAAGGTACTCATTCATAGTGCTTTCTTCCTTCTTGATGCTTTGCAGTTTTCCTTTATAGTGCACTATCCTTACTGAAGATTGAAAAGTGAAATATCTCTCAATAGTTGACCATATTTCTTGCACTGTTTTGCACCCAATTAATTGAGGTAAAATTGATGAATTAATAGATGACATTATCCATGCACATACCAAGCTATCTTGTCTCTGATGAACTGTGTAATCTGGATTTGATACAAGATTATTTTCTTTATTTCTTATGAATTGTGGTGGAATCGTTTTTGTGCCAAATATGTAATCGTCGAGACCATAACCTCTAGTTGTTGTTTCTAATTGAAGTTTCCATAGCAGGTAGTTGGAATCATCTAATTGGATGGAGATCAATTGACTTTGAGTCTTGATGATGGTCTTCATCAAATCTTGAGTCGGATCTGGTAAGTTTTGGGACACCATTGGTGAAGTTTCCGATGAGCCTTCAGTTATTGGGTTTACCATTGATGGAATTTGAAAGATACGACAATTCAAAAATCAAGAACAGAGAGATTTTTGAAGCCTGGATAACATAATATCTCAGAAGTAAATCAGAACGTTGCATATGATGACATACATCTGAAGCAATGGTTCTTGATATGGTTTTGAGAGTGGGAAGACAGGTAACCCTTAAATCTGATGGTTTGATGCAACCGGTGAAGGTAAGATCTGGTCTAACCAAATCTTTACTTTGGATGGCGCTTTTCAAATGATGTGAGAACCTCACTGATGAACTGACGCAACTAGTAAGGTGTTGAGGGATAAACTGACCGTCTTGCACTACACAATGGATGGCACAAATCAAATGATGATAATCTTGTTCGTTAGAGCAAGATCACAGCAGTCTCCAAATGATGATAATCAATCTGATGGAGAATAACAAACTGCACCTCTCCTTAGCTCTGATACCATACTGAGAATCAAGAAATTTAAGTAATATAATTTTTGTAATTAGAAGAAGAATGTAAATTAGAACCAGAAAATTGTTTTATTGAAATGGAGAACATATCTTGCACAGCGATATAGCTTGTATATATAAATATGTCTAAGTGGACTTATGAATAACAGGCCCCACACCGCTTATTATTAGTAGAGTAGGTTAACATTGTGTTGAACCCATGGCATACAGCCAGACCGACAGTATTGCAATTCATATTCTCTTACAGAAACCCATGTTGGAACCTAAATTACATTTGATCATTCAAATATATATCAAGTTCTCCTGTGCATTCTTCATATCTACATCCAATTTCTTGCTCATTATTTGACTGTTTATTCATTAACTAGCCATCACCTTCTTTAAGAAAATCCATAAATCACCATTATTAGAGAAGCTTACCCCCACGACGTCCTTCCATTTTGTATCAATGTGGTTGTTGACATGATTTTGGGCAAAGCAGTCACACGTCAAGATTATGGTTAGAAACACACTTGATTTTCGAGAACATTCGTTGGGAAACACAAAGATATTTGGTTGAAGTCGCAACATGTCCGGAAAAGGCAGGAAATATCGTCGATTCTCGGATCGTCATTAACGGATTGGAAAAGTCATCAAAAGCTTCGAAAATTTATCACGATGAAAATACGTGATCGACACGATCTGATCAACTCAAAATCTTTTAGCATCTTAGTCCAATCACGTGGCAAAACTCGTCAAGACAAAATATAATGGGTTTTGGAAACTTGGCGTGATCACTCAAAATTTGATGATCAGCATGGCACGATCAAGCAAAACCACTTGCGTAGCCTTAGTCGGCAAAAATCCACAACTTAGCAAAACCCATGTTCGGAATCTCAAAACCACATGATCGACATGGTGCGATCACACATTCTCTCGTACGCGCATCGGTTTTAGAAGCCTTCGAGAATTGGCATGCTTTAAGGATACAAATATACGGTTTTGGTATCCCATACAGGATACGAAAACCATATTTCATATTCCACAAGGATACGAGCCCCTGGCATACGATTTCGTAATATTTTCAAGGGATGCGGTGCTTAGTTGTTTTCGACAGGCTCGGATCAGCTTGGCACATCACCATGGACACCACATTTCTTTGGTTTCACACGGGGGTTCAGAAAAGTGCATTTGACTCACTTGGACGCAAAATCCTTGGATACGTTCTTGGCAACTCGAAGTCATCCAGAGCGCATTGGGTTGATCCGCCTTTTTCCCTTGAGTGCACCGCATCCTGGGATGTAAAATCCATCTTGGCAAGGCGGATGCAAAGTGGCTTGGTAGAGTGGGAAAGTTTTCACGCACGTGTTGATCACTCCTTTTTAGGTGATCAACACGTGTCCATCACCGATTTTCAGCATTTTCACCTGAGTTCGAAATTTCCCCCATGACTTGATTTTTTGGATGAGAACCAGGGATACAAATTTCGCATCCCATTAGGATTTGAAATTCGAGTTGATGCATGGAAATTTCATCTGTAAATACCCCCTCTCTGGGCATTCAAAAGGGTTGGCTTGGCTTGGTATTTTTGTATCTTGCGCATATGGGAGAGCTTTCTTTGGAGCTCGTTAATGGCTTGCATGGTCATTCACATAGATTTTGGACATCTCTATTGGACAGGTAAACTTCATATAGAAGTTTTCCTACAACTTTTTGGCATTCACTTGGACTTCTGGCTTGCTCTTGGACATCCTTGGACATTCATGGATATTGAACTTTTCATTGAACATTAGTGTTCACTCCAACTCACTTTGGCCTATATTAGTGTTCCCTCTAACTCACATTGGCCTAAATTAGTGTTCACTCTAACTAACTTTAGACAAAGGAAGAAGAAGAAGGGCATTTTAGTCAAAGTTTAGAATTAACAAGACATTTGTTATTCTATTGTAAAATTTGTATATTCAAAATGTCCGAACTTGGATGAACATTGTAATCGACAAAATGATGATGAATGATTATTATAAAGTTGACATAGCCGTTAGTGCCGAAACACTATAAAAAGTTGTGCATCCCTTTACATTTCATTGCATTTGGTTGTTTGGATATCGAGTTTCTTCTAAACCCACTTTTAGAGGTAAGCGTGCGCAAATAACCAATTTTATGCATCGACGCTTTGGCATGCCACGAAAGGGGTGCAACAACTTCAACTTTAGCTTTGGTTTTAATTCTCTGATTTTCTCAGATTCTCTTGGATTTTCCTCGGATTTTGCTATAGTTAAGAGAAAATAGAAAAGCATTATCTTGCTCAGAAGTAGTTAGTACGGAGGAAAGTCAAGAAATTTCCTCGACTAGACATTTTTCAAACTACGTTACTCGGGACAACATCAATGGAGTCGTCAAGGATTTAACAATGGATTTCACTTCTCGCTTGGAACAACAAGAAGAACATTTTCGTCAACAGGAAGCCACTATGAACACTTTTCTCTCTCGACTCGATGGAATCATGAGGCTTTCAGGCAAAGGTAACAAGGTCGGAACAACTGCTAGTGTTCCAAAAGGATTAGCTTAGGACTTGGTGGTAATTCTCGGAGAACAAGGCTGTGTCAACACCAATCCGCAGATAGTTACTGGATCGCTTAGGCTCGGGGGCACTATTCCCAATCTTTTTTCAGGTTCAGCTCAAGTTTTGGTTAACCAAGTTCAGGTTTAGGTGTTGGTAATATATCTTAGACGTCGGTGCGTGCAGCTTTGGATGCAGGATCTCCCGTCATACCGAATATTGGATTTGTTCCAGCCGAGGCACCTCAGGTCTTGATTAAGCCAGATATTTCAGTTATGGCTCAACAATTCGCTAATGTTGGACTTGGCGCCCGGGGCACCAATGTCGGGTTAAATGATTGGAGCAAGTTTTTCTGTATAGGAAATGAAAGTCAAGTCGCTAACGTTATTCGACACTTCAACCGAGGTGGGGAATCTTACATAAGTTTATATTGTGTTACTCGCAGCCATTTCTCTCAAGACATCTAGAATTCACAAAACCCACCGGACATCAAATTGCCGGTGTTCAAAGCTTTCAATGGTAGGAAGGATCCTACAGTTCATCTAATGTGCTACATGTGCTATATGGAAGTGCTTTCGGCTTCAGACATCGTTATGAAAAAATGGTTCCTGGTCTATCTCACAAACATCGCTGCCTTGTGGTTCAGGCAGCCAGAACCCGAATCTATTAATAGTTGGAATGCCTTGGTTAGAAGGTTTGTCCAGCCTAAGAATGTTATGACTCTGACAACAGTTAAGAAAGAAATCTACAAGACTTTGCGTAAATTCCTTGAAAAGCACAGTGCGGTGGTGACCTGCTTCGATAGACTAGATCCGTCCATGGTTCTAAAGGTCACCGTCCCCGATATTCTTGACAAAATTGATTTTAAAATACCATTGCGACGGGACCAGCCGAGGGACCTCGCCGAGTTCTACTTCGAAGATGAAAGATTTATATGGGAGGAGGACTCTTGAGATGAAAAACTGATTTATCAAATCAACTGGGCAGCAGATGGGGGGCCAACTGTCCCCGAAAAAGGAAAGGGTAAATCTTGGGAAGATCGGAACATACAGCCTCGCATCGAGACAAAGTTTCTGTCATACACTGAGCTCACCATGGCCTAGGAAGGATCTATCTCGATGTTCACGACACTTCTCCCTTCCAAAAGCCTCCTAAGAGGAACCCCACTAAAAGGAAAATTAATTCTTGCAGGTACTGTGTGTTCTATGAATTTCCAGGTCATGACACTGACCATTGCGGGAAGCTTCACGATTATGTCAAAGAACACATCTGGAGGAGCGAGCTTTCACAGTACGTCAAAACTCTGGCAAGTGCAGCAACGCAAGCTCATCCACCTTCGAGCCTAGGCTACCTTCGAGCCTAGGCCTATCGCTGAAATATGCGAACGAACGAAGTAGGGAATGATCGGGAAGGGTAAATTGGGGAATAACATGTATTATGAATTATGATTGGGATTTAGGGCATAACCAATACTATGATCTAAAGGCTAAGATTTTAGGCATATCTAATACTTTGAAAGATGACTTGAGGGTTGGGGACATGTGAATCTGTAGGGTTAATAATTAGATTAAGCGAAACATGTAATGAAACGGTAATACTTAACCTATTTAAATCTGTGGGGGTTATGTGAATCTGATAAATTGTGTACAGGTTAAGTAGCCTGTTTGAATCGGTAGGGGTTACGTAAATATATTAAATCCGTGGAGGGTTATGCGAACCTGATAAACTTAATCTGTTTTATATGTTGGGGTTATGTGGGCTTGTTAATCTGTTAGACATAACTTGTCAAAATCCTAGTAGTTGGGATATAAGCCTAGTAGGTGGCTTGTACCATCTGTGGTATAGGACCCGTATCAGTCAGTAACCCATTTTGGTATCAAAAAGTGATCCCGAACTAGGTAGGGGTCAGGACACGCTTACTGAGCTGATTATAAGAAGTTCATATGGGTGGAGGTGTTCTGATAGCACGTTCCACCAGAGTCATATGCGTGCATGGGTCCGAGTTGCTTCGGAATATAAGCCGCTATAACACCAGTAAATAGATCTGTATCCTTCTGTCGGTTGCCACTTTAGGGAGTGATCTACCCTACTGTGGGGCCGACTTGGCATTTACGGAATTGGGAGCCGATCGATTGTGGGTATTAATTAGGGTATTTCTAGTCCCACCTGTTTAGGTGCCCGTATATTCTGGTTGGGGTAACAACCGTTATTTCTGTGAAGGTACCTATTATTACTGTTTGGGGGTGAAACACATTACTAGAAGCACACCTAAGTTTACCATATGTTTCTGTTGGGATCTTATTAGTTATACTAGTTTTGATGTAGAGAAAAGTATTTGAGAAGTGTAATACGTACAGTTCATCCTCATTATCCGGTTCAGTCTGTTGTACCTACTTTATGATACCTTTATCTCTCATCCAGTTTATATGTCTATCATGATGCTTTTACTTATTTATTTGCTAAAAGTAACTGGAATCGCCAGACTTTATGTTTGACCCGTTTTGTTACCTTTTTTTCTCTCTTCCTCCCCCCTCCCCCTCCCCTTAGGTTCTCAGGGTGGGAACGCTCAGGATTGATTAGGAATCTCTCTTTTTTGTTTCATGCAGCTGCTTAGATGTACCGCTTTGACTATTTGTCCACTTTGTTATGGCTCTTTTTTTTAGCACTATGATTTTGTGTTACTGTACTCTGATGGCTTTAGTACAAGGCAGATACTTTTATTTGATGTAGTCGGTTTTCAGTATTTCAGACTAATGTTGTAATTAGAATTTGGACCATGATGTTTTCTGTTGGAAAATAAAGTTTTAAATTTTCGCTACTATTTTTTTATGTCTGTCTTGTAAGATTCTGTTTCTGTTTACATATAACGCTTTACGGAACTTAATGCATTCTGTTAAAGAGTGACATTAACAGATGTAGGGTGTCACAACATTCAACAGGGTTTGCCATTACTTATACATCTAAATTTGTGATAATAGTAGCCAGGGTCATATTCTGATACAAAGGCAAAATTCTGCTAAACTACATGTGGTAAGCCTAGTACTAATTTGGGGAATCATGTATAATGATAGTGGGGAGGAAATTGGGGGAGATTGGTTTTCATAATCAAACAAAGATGATCATGCATAAATTACTTATGTCCAGCTCCCTTGGCATGATGAAACTAAATAATAGGCATACAACTCAATGCTTTGATCTCAGTCTCTCTAAGTAACAAGTAACAAAGGCTACCCTAGCATATAAACTATAACATGGCATGTATCCAAAGTCAACTAATTTGCAATCAACTTGTTTGTAATAAAACCTACCAATGGTAGCCCAAAAATATCATATTTCTAACTCTCATCACAAGTAAGGGTATGTCAAATGATCTCAGTATATTATCTAGGGTGTCAAAGTATTAGACTCGATAATACTAACATGGACAGTGGTAACCAAAACATATATCAATCAATCTTTTGTCCCTATACGGCTTAAAAACATTTCATCCCTAGTTGGCTTAATAGAAATACCACACTTACGACCTTACTAGGGACATGCTTGTTCTATGCCTCTAGCATCACATCATTAGATCGTCCTCCCATGATATTAATGACCTAATTAGTCCTACCGCTAGTAGACACTCATAGGTAAGCCCACGTCTAGTAAAAGCATCCATAAGGCAATTGTAATAGCCTTATTTATTATTAATAATCATTAATGTTTTCACTAAAAATGGTTTAAACACCAAAGGTATGTGAACCGTACTTCACCAATAAGTTTAGAAATTAAAAGGAGCCACAATCGCAAAATAAACGGGAAAAGTAAGTAAAAACACAAGGGTTTTTATAGTGGTTCGATCTTGGAAAGATATACGTCCACTTTTGAAGTGTTTTTCATTATCATGGAGAAAATTACATAGAGCATCATCTCATGCATTTCATTTATTACACTTGTTCACTCTTTACAATGATTCTTCACTTTTTACTCTCTTTCCGCTTTAGTTCTCACTTGAATTCGAGAAGGAACAGATTAGATCTTTTGATTAGATAAATTTCCTTGATTCCATCATGAAAATGGTGTCAGATTCGAGCTTTAAAGAGGAGCAATGGCGGTTGGAGATCACTTGGATTTAATTGGAGTGAGAATTAATGATGTTTGGATAAGATGAGATCCACTTGATGTTGGAGGAAGAAGGAGCGAGCTTAGGAAGCCATTAATGGAGCTTGAGAAGCTTTATAATAGTAGAAAACTAAAAAGACAACCCTTCGGGGTGGCTTAGATCGATCACTTGAATTGTGGTGAAATGGGCTATTTATAAGAGAACTTTGGACCAAGTGGCAATTCTGTAATTATGGTGTTCATGGTTTGGGTCGAGCATACATGTATTTATGAAACTACCAATGGACAGCTGGAGCCAACTATGTACAGCTGTCTCGCTCGACCCAAATATTACGATTCTGCCACTGGAGCCTTCGTTGCTTGACCCAAAATTAATGTTAGGACCGAACAGAAATAATGCAGGGAACCGACCCACTTTTCTATTTTGATACCGACCCAAATTTGCTTTGTTGTGCCTCCGCTTCATTTGAAGACCGACCCTAATATATTCAAGTAGTTGCTGCTATGTATATTTTAGAGGACCGACCCACTTTGTTTTTCGTTTTCCACATGTACTATTTTTACACAATAATTGGAGCAGACCCTATTTCCTACATGTGAAATCCGTCCATATTTCATAGTGATATTAGGTGCCAAGCCATATGAACGTGTTCAACCACGCGGATACCAATCCATTTGTTCACGCAGTTATGTTATAAAGTACCGACCCTCAAATTACAACGTGTTATGCCACGTGTACTTCACTTCATACCGTCACGAAGTAGTCTCACATGGTTATATTAGATTGTCGAATCATGCTCATGAAAACTTGTCCATCATAAATGTAACGTGTTAAATCGTGCAATCCTTGATAATGCGAACATTCCCTATCTTATTTCATTGTCCAAACTTCTTTTACAAACCTGTTCATGCATGATCCCTTAGTATAATGGTGCTCGATTGAACATTAAATGAGATTGTTCGACCTAGACTCTTTGGTGACGTTTCTCGAGCCTCTTGCATGGCTTTGCTCGACCCATGTATTATGTGCGAGCCAACTTGTTACTTTACATTATATTTGTGCCATATTCTGATGCTGGACGTCCCTGATGTCACATGTATTCTCTTTATATCCAACAATACTACATGCCAACATACTTGTTGTATGTCGCGTGTGTGACGTTGTAGTGTACTAACATATGAAAATATAGACCGTTTCTACATTTCATATGCCAAGGTACCGAATCTTAATGGTGTTACTGACCGACCTAACTTAGAGATGCTCGACCGCTTGAAGGTGCTGACGTGTCCAGTTGTGCACTGAGCGATGGTCTATGGAACTCGTATTTGTCCATGCATTACACATATCTTCAGTATTTCATTGTCGGTTCTCATGTAAATTGCCGTGTACTTTGTTATGGTTAATACATTACATGTCTAGCATATGAACTTTGTTTGTACGAGACGTATAACCCATATTGCAATGCACATGATCCTCATTTCTTCGTATATAAAGACGAACTGACGCGCCCATATTATAGTATAAGAACAGTTCTTTCGTGCTTTATGTCCATTCCGTTGTTGTCAAGAAGTCCAAAATGTGTGCTGGACTTGCAATGCTCGATCGTGACACGTTGCTCGAGCCATGGTGTTTAAGTCACGGTTTTCATGTTTGCACTGTTCGACCGATGGTGTTTGACCCAAGGTGTTTGAGCTGGCTTGTTTGACCTGTGGTGCTTGAGTCGTAATGCTCGTGCCACGGTGTACGACCATCTTGTGCTCGAAAAGGTCAATGCTCGCGCGCTTTGCGATGTGTCTTAACCATTGTTTTCTGAATCACGTTTCACAATGGGTTAACATTTACCCCTCGAATCTTGTATTTTTTTCTTGCGATAAATGCGGGCTTCGAAATGAACATTGTTAATACCACTTGTATTGAGATTCAGTTGTAGCCTTTTGTTTTCTATAACAAGTCATGCTTAGAATTTATATAATACACGCTACGTCTTCTGCAATCAAAACAAGAACTTGCACGATTTTGGACTTATACTTCACCATTGACCATCCATATCGATAGTGGATTAGCTAATCAAAAATGAATTATAGCAAATTCTATTTTGAATTGAATAAAGTGTTTGCACAGAACTTATTTTGCTCAACGGTTTATAAGTCATTGAATATTGTTTGCACAAACACGATATTCTAATTTTAGTTCGCATTAACGCTCTAAATTAACTAATCGATACAAGCCGATTTTGGATTCTGAGCATCATCGCTTTAACGACTTATATAATATTTTACGACATTTCTCATTTAGAAAATGCGTATCTGTGATTTATTTTCTTCCTCCTCTTTGAGAAGCTCTGATATTCATGCCTCTTGTTTAGGAAGTCATTATCAGTCTTCTCTGTGGGATGTACTCTAGATTTCATGCCCCTGTTTGGGCTAAAATCTAAAACTTGTCGTGTTTGAGATTTTCTGACATTACGCAAGTTAATTGGTTAAAATCTGAACTTCGTCTACAACCTAGCTTGGTGAATATAGGCATTGGAGACTTTCATCACTCAATTATACTGACTAATCCAAGCATCGGTAGATTCAAAAGTAATGCCCTGAGAGAGGACATTGGTTAGAACCCAATGTTCGTCCTAATCAGATCAGGTACTTCATGATACTGACGATCAATTGGGTTCCCCAGGAGAGGTCTTTAATTTCAACCCAATGTTTGTCATAATTGGATCGGGTACTTCCTGATACTGACGTTCTATTGGGTGCCCCTTGAGAGGTCTTTGGTTAGAACCCCGATGTTTGTCATAATCGGATCAGGTACTTCCTGATACCAATGATTAATTGGGCTCCCCGGAGAGGTCTTTGGATTGTACTGGTCCTTCCAGCTCGTTTGCCGGTCCTTCCGGCCTAATGTCGGTACTTTCAATCACCAGGTTTGTCGGTCCTTCCGACATGGTGCTGGTCCTTCCAGCATGTTTGCCGGTCCTTCCGGCCTGATGTTGGTACTTCTACCATCAGGTTTGTCGATCCTTCCGATACGATGCTGGTTGTTCCAGCTCAAGGATGGCATCAATTCCTTCGTCGGACGCTCGACTTGGTGGGCGATCTCAGATTAGGAACTGAAGCTTTGAAACTCTCACCTAGGGGGGTGCCCCTTCGATGAAAGTTACGACACTTTTGTTTGTTTGTCATGGCACTTGTTCGTTATTTCAATCAATGCGACTCCTCCCATTGACTTCCCAAGGCGATGTTTTTCTATTTTTGCATTGTGCATGTTGATATTTATAGCCTTTAGCACTTGAATTAGTGTTGTTGGGGTCGTTATGTTTCGTCAAATTTTGAAGGAACAAGCGCTCGAAAGACGACCTGCAATATGAAATCAACTTTTAATCAAGTTTTAATTTAACATAAAACTTTGCAAGCTAGAAATTCATTCAGACAGATATGCTCTTAGTCGTAGAGCTAATATTCAGTGCATCACTTGCAGATTATTAAAGACTGTTTACAAGAAGTTTCGAATATAACAAAAAGTAAAACATGAATTAAAGCATGAACTAAAGCAGGAAATAGAGCACGAAGTAAAGCGGTGGCGATGTTGATCGCTTATTCTGAGCTATTGAAATTGAAGCACTATCAGTGGTTATCAGTTGATGATTAGCCATGGATTGATTTGAGCAAGAGCTTGTTGCTTGTTGCCCCCTGACTTTGGGGAATTGGAACAACATTTGAGGATTGCGGATTTTTCATATATTGCTGCACACGATTCTTCCTGATCAGTTCTTCGATTAGTGATCTCAGATACCTACATTTGTTCGTGTTGTGGCCTAGCAGATTATGGAACCAGCAGAACTTTCTAGAGTTCACTTGATTGTCACTTACTTTATGAGGTTTTGGTATTTGATAATCTTTGAGTGTCTTTAGTTGCAGCAAAGATGTTTTCTGGAGTGTGATTTAAATGTGTCACCTCTGATGGGTTGAGAAACCGAGGCTTTTTGCCATTTCGATTGTCTTTCCTGTCGCTTCCTTTTTTCTGACCTTCGGGATTTTTCTAGTTATACTGGTAGCAGCATTTTTCGGAGCTTCAAGAGGTTGGTTAGCATCAATAATCTGAAGAGGCACAGAATTATTGTCCAATATCATGTATTCCTCGGCCTTTTTATAAAATTTCTCAAGCGTGTTTGGCTCCTTTATTTTAATCCATTTACCAAATTTTCTCTTTTCGTCCATGGCGCCGATTAGAGACATTAAGATCATGTGGGGCTCGCGATTCCCTACTTCGGATACAGCAACATTGAATCTTTTGAGGAATGCTTTGACCGATTCTACTGGGTTCTACTTCATTGATGTAAGAGAAATAACGTCCTTAGCTTATGTAGCTTGTAACCTGAACTGCTCTGTGAATTTCAGAATTAAATCATCAAATTGATCGATAGATTTGGGCGGCAGCCTTGTGAACCATAACGATGCGACACCTTTTAGATAGAGAGGGAAGCATAGGCATTTGATTTCGTCTGTTGCATAGGCTTCATTCATATACCATCCATATCTATATAGGATGTGATTCGGATCTGAAGTTCCGTTATACGAAGGCAGAGTAGGATGAGTGAACTTCTTAGGGAACTCTGCTTTGCGGATCCCCTTTGTGAACGGATTTTTGCTAGGGGAGAAGATCCATTTTCTTTCACTCTCCTTACCAGGCATGTTATCTTTCATGATTTGCTTTACCACATTCGCGATATATTCCTTTAAGTTGTATCATTCCAGAGAGCGGACTTCGATCTCTTTTCTGGATGCTCGTCATGGCGAGCGATCGTGTTTTGAAGATCTAGGTCTTTTTCTTCCACTATGGGAAGGTCCCCCCTTGACCGGACTTGCAACTCATCGGTTATTTCGATCGAAAGGGTTTTTAGCTTTCAACCTTGAGTCTTCGATATTAGCGTTGTTTTTGTCAATAAATCCTTCTATGTTGTCATTATGATGATGATCGGAGGCTGATGAATTTGCATTCTCTTCAAGGTTGACATGGATCTTCGGAGGAGGAGCAGAATTCGGTGGTTAAGCGTTTAGAAGAGCACTCATTTTATCCATTAAAGTTTGATTAGCATCCACCAGAGTTCTATTAGCTTCCATTAAAGCTTTATTGAAGGCTTCCATGCGTTGACTCAAGTTAGCGACGACATCATCTAATTCAGCTTTAGTCACTCAAGCTTCGGCTATTGAACTTTCTCCAACTTCAAAGCGGTTGGTGAGTGGAGTAGTTTCGTTGTTAACAACGTTGCCATTTTCTCCAACAGCTTTGCTAGCGGTCTTCTTAGATTTAGCCATGATCTCCGACAAGGCTTTGAATTTTGATGAAGATTCTTCGATTGGTCTAGATCGTAGACTTGCGGGATCTATGGTAGAAGTAGGCATAGAACTTAAATGGTAGGCTCTTAAGATTGAGAGAAGTGCGAGCGTGGCCCCATGGTGGGCACCAAATGTTTTCACCAAAAATGGTTCAAACACCAAAGGTACGTGAATCATACTTCACCAATATGGTTGGAAATTAAAAGGAGCCACAATCGCAAAATAAATAGGAAAAAGTAAGTAAAAACACAATGGTTTTTATAGTGGTTTGATCTAGGATAGATCTACATCCACTTTTGAAGTATTTTTCATTATAATGGAGAAAATTACATAGAGCATCATCTCATACATTTCACTTACTACACTTGTTCACTCTTTACAATGAATCTTCACCTTTTACTATCTTTCTGCTTTAGATCTCACTTGAATTCGAGAAGGAACAGATTAGATCTTGTGATTAGATAATTTTCCTTGATTCCATCATGAAAATTGCGCTAGATCCGAGCTTTAAAGAAGAGCAATGGCGGTTGGAGATCTCTTGGATTGAATTGGAGTGAGAATTAATGATGTTTGGAGAAGATGAGATCCACTTGATGTTGGAGGAAGAATGAGTGAGCTTAGGAAGCCATTAATGGAGCTTGAGAAGCTTTAGAATGGTAGAAAACCGAAATGACAGCCCTTCGGGGTGGCTTAGATCGGTCCCTTGAAGTGTGATGAAATGGGCTATTTATAGGAGAAGTTTGGACTAGGTGGCAATTCTGTAATTATGGTGTTCATGGTTTGGGTCGAGCGTACACATTTACGAAACTACCAATGGACAGCTGGAGGCAACTATGCACAGCTGTCTCGCCCGACCCAAATATTACGATTCTTCCACTGGACCCTTCATTGCCCTACCCAAAATATAATGTTAGGACCGACCAGGAATAACGCAGGGAACCGATCCACTTTTCTCTTTTCATACCGACCAAAATTTGCTTTGTTGTGCCTCCGCTTCATTAGAAGACCGACCCTAATATATTCAAGTAGCTACTGTCATGTATATTTTAGAGGACCGACCCACTTTGTTTTTCGTTTACCACGTGTAATGTTTGTACACAATAATTGGAGCTGACCCCATTTCCTGTACGTGAAATCCGTCCATATTTCATAGCGATATTAGGTGCCAAGCCATATGAACGTGTTCAAACACGCGGATACCAATCCATTTGTTCACGCAGTAATATTATAAAGTACTGACCCTCAAATTACAACCTGTTATGCCACGTGTACTTCACTTTATACCATCATGAAGTAGTCTCACATGGTTATACTAGATTGTAGAACCATGCTCATGAGAACTTGTCCATCATACATGTAACATGTTAAACCGTGCAGTCCTTGATAATGCAAACATTCCCTATCTTAGTTCATTGTCCAATTAACTTCTTTTACAAACCTGCTCATGCATGACCCCTTAGTATAATAGTGCTCGACCCAACATTAAATGAGATATTTTGACCCAGACTCTTTGGTGACGTTGCTCGAGCCTCTGGCATGGCTTTGCTCGACCCATGTACTATGTGCGCGTCAACTTGTTACTTTACATTATATTTGTGCCTTATTCTGATGTTGGAAGCCCTTGAAATCATGTGTATTCTTTGTATATCCAACATTACTTCATGAAAACATACTTGTTGTATGCCGCGTGTGTGACGTCGTAGTGTACCAACATATGAAAATAGGGACCGTTTGTACATATCATATGTCAAGGTACCGACCCTTAATGGTGTTACTGACCATCCTCACTTGGAGACGCTCGATAGCTTGAAGGCACGGATGTGTCCAGTTGTGCACTGAGCGATGGCCTATGGAACTCATATTTGTCCATGCATTACACGTGTCTTCAGTACTTCATTGTCGGTTCTCATGTAAACTACCGTATACTATGTTATGGTCATGTCTGACATATCAGCTTTGTTTGTACCAGACGTATAACCAATATTGCAATTCACATGATCCTCATTTCTTCATATATAAACACGAACTGACGTGTCCATATTATAGTATAAGAACAGTTCTTTCGTGCTTTATGTCTATTCTATTGTTGTCGAGCAGTCCAAAATGCGTGCTCGACTCGCAGTGCTCGACGTGGCATGTTGCTCGAGCCGTGGTGTTTAAGTCATGGTGTTCATGTTTGCACTGTTCGACCCAGGGTGCTCGAGCTGGCATGTTCGACCTTTGGTGCTTGAGTCGTAATGCTCGTGCCACGGTGTTCGACCGTCTTGCGCTCGAACAAGCCAGTGTTTGCGCGCTTTGCGATATGTCTAAACCATTGTTTTCTGAAACGTGTTTCACAACGGGGTTAACAATTAACATTTGTTTAATCTAAAAGTGTAGTAAATGATAATTTTCAGCAGATTTATCTTTTTCGAAATTTTGATGTTTCCATTAAATATGTAGTGTTTAGAAATGAATATGTCAGAGTCAGGAAACATTGGTCGATATGTGTATTTTTAATCCTAGTAATGTTTTATGACCAAAATTCATGAATATCACTATAAATATGAGTTTTTCCTAAGGTAATTTTTATTCTAATTCACTGTTTTAGTAAGTTAATCCACCCCATTTTATAGGATCTCGACTTTTACTAAAAATTTAAATTTTTATCATTGTATCCACCTAAAAAATGTACTTATTTTTCTTCTATTCAGTCTTCTTCTTTCCGTTTTGCGTCATATTCTTGTTTCTGAAATCCTATCACATAAATCCAAGTTTATGTGAAGTAATTCAACGTAATAACACTAATTAGTTTGTTTATTTTTTATTTGAAGTTGATTATTCGTATACAAAATTGTTTTTTTAATATCACCATTATCACATATAATTGTATTATATGCATACTGAACTAAAATAGGCATTAACAGGAACTATTGAACTATTGCCCATAACATGTATTCTCATTTCAATGTTACTTCCACGCATTGTTTTATTTTATGGTTTTATATTCAGTTGACCTTAGCTAAAATTTTATTTTGAACTATTGCTTGCTTGGGTTCAAACAGAAAGTCAGGTGGACTTAGAGACTTACACTATACTCTTATCTCTGATGTGACCAATCACTTGTAAATCCTTTGGCATTTCGATGACGGGTCTGGGAAATTCAATTAAAGAATTGATCAGTATCAGTGAAGAAGGAATACTTCATCTCTCTAACACTGTAATTTGCAGGATTGTGAATGAAACCTTGAAGACGCTCCACACCATCTTATAATGAAATTAGTGTGTAGTAAGAAAAATATAGCCTTCTTTTAAATATGTATTTCCAATAAGCTTGGCTAGTGTTGTTTATTTCTTAAAGGATTTATTATATTGATCTGAGCTATCATACATCATAGTGGATCTCAATTGAATTCTATTATAACTGAAAAAAGGTAAGCTTATAAAAGTTAATTACATAACTAATGTAATTTTTATAAATATCGTGTTCTCCAAAAAAAATGTTTGCTGCATTCGATTGTCCAGTAGAATGAGGGGTTTTGTAATATCATGGTAAAATAAGAAGTACAAAAATCGATTGTAAGCTATATGATAGGGTGAAATCTTTAAGTTAATTCACTCGTGGATTAACTTACAAAATAGTTGTGGATTAACTTATTAAAGTAAAATTATGGATTAACTTATTAAAACTGTGGATTAGAATAAAAATTACCTTTTCCTAAACCTATCCACTGTCGGATAATATCTGTTAAATTAATTAGTTTAGCAAAGTTAATAAAAATATTACAACTATATAAGATAAGACCAATACAGTTTCTACCTAAGAACATTTAGCATCCCGCATGCTCGGTCTCTGCTCCTCCACGGCCCATACAGTTTTTAGCCTGCAGTTTGATGAATCATAGTCGGGTGAATCATTGCACCATTCAGCCCGCAGTTTTTTATTATTTTTCAGAGTTATGCATATTCCTTATGTATATATTATGCAGTTGATTTATCTTCTGACATCTTTAGAACCCATCACCTATTGGCAACCATATTCAGATTATACATGCAGTAAAGCATTCACATTAAATTTCAGATTTAACGAATTACTATTATGCTTGAAAAATAAATAAGAACATGATATTTCAGGTTATTGCGAATTGCCCTTACCAAAAGTTTATTTGGGCCCTATCTCAAAATAAATACAACTTCAGCCCATTCAGAACTTTCGGGCTAGATCTGCCACTGATCACATGTATATTTTACTTAAAAAGGAATGTAGCTCTTTGGAAACATAAAACTAGAATGGATAAGCTTTTGGTTTTAGAGCACCAGATTTCATAATATATCATATTGATGGAAAAAAAAGGTCGTAGCCTCAGATAATCTTTGTTTCTTGAAAATTTTTGGAGTAAACAAATTTATGTATTTTAGATTAGAAGTGAATTAGACTAGTCTTGAATAAAATAAAAATTTAGCTTGTTCCTAAAGTTCAAGCCTGTAATCTTACAAAATGCGTTAAGAATAGGTCTTCTAATTTGTAGGAGTTGAGTTTGTCAATATTAGCATGTTTAGTACGTGGTGTTTTTCCTGATAGTTGTCCTAGTTTTGTGCACATTTAATTCGTGTATTGCATTATAAAGGCTTCTGTTTTGGTAATAAAATAACAATCTATCGGCTTCCAGTTCATCTCTTCCATTTCCACTTCTCTTATTTTCCACAATTGGTATCGGAGCCACAATATTCATAAAAGTGTTTTCTGACTGGCGTATTCTCTTCCGGTGGCGGTAGCCACGGTAAAAAGGTTGTTGTCCTCCCGACCGTAAAAAATAGTAGAAGTTAATGTTAGTTGGTGTGTGGATTTGGGCAGATGCTACTAAAGTTGGATTGAGTTGGTTGTTTGATGGTGGAATGGAGTGAAGTAGAAAGGAGTTTGGTTGCTTGTATGTCAGTAGTTGCTTCAGGTGATGGAGTTGTTTTACATCAGTTTAGTCAGTTGTCAGTCACTGTTGGCCGCTTTCAAAGATGTTGGATGGTTTTAGAGATGAAGCCATTGTCTTGGAATTGAAGAGGATCGTGAGGTACTGGTTTGAGGTAGTTTTGCAGTTTCTGGAATGAACGCATTGCTGTACGATGCAGTGGAGGTGTCCAGGTTAATGCTGATTTCAAAAAGGTGTCGTGGAAATGGAGTTGGAGTTGTGATGTATGGATGATGATTGATATGGAAGGTTGGTTTTTGATGAATGTAGGCTATTGGTTTTGTACCATCTGGTATGAGTGTGGATGAGGAGGCAAAAGTTTGCATTAGCAATTGAATTGACGGTTGTTGATGAAAGATTAAACGGCATGTCGCGTGTTTCGGTTAAGTGTTTGTAAATTGTGGTCGGAGTAGATGTTGCAGTGAATTGTAGTGTAGAACGATGAGTTTTGAACTATAAACTCTGCTGTTTGAGTACTGGTGTTTGTCTCGGGAATGAACTGTGATGTGATCGAGTACCGGTGTAATTGTCGAGGCAGCTTGCAGAGGTCGGAATGATGACGAGGTTGATGTGGGCAGTGGATGATAGTTTGGGAGAAGAAGTTGTGCTGTATGGATGCAGGCTGATGGTTGTTTTGTTAACTACACTGGCCAAGGTGATATTCAAATGGGAAGGTGTGATCGCAGAAGTAGATGCAAAACTAGAAACACAAGCATGGCTGCTCCTTGCTCAAGAAGAAGGCAGTGTTGGAAATAAACTTGGTTTTTAAGGAAACATTGATTATGTGACAGATTTTATTCTTGTATCTAAGGAAGCACAAAATAAATGGTAATAAATATTAGAGTTATCAAAATAAGATTAGAGAAAAATCTAGACTAAACAAATATGTAAAATGAAGAAAAGTCTAGAAAAAGAAAAGTCTAGAAATTCTCTTTTATATAAATTAGGATGTAATCACTCATTTTTATCAATCAAGCAAATACGAAACAAATTTTGTAATCAAGTTATATAAAGCAATAAAAGTTTCTCTCTCATCAAAAAGAAATTATTCTTCTTTCTTACAATTCCTCTTCCTCCTCTAAAATTTCCCACAAATTCGTATCAGAGCTATAAAAGTTTCAACAAAGTGGTATCAGTGCTTGGTCGAAATTATGGCATTTCTATTTCTTTCGACGTTTGTTCTCACAAAAGAGAATTTTGAGGAATGGAGCATTAGAAAAAAAGAGGAGCTAATCTCCAAAGGTCTATGGGAAATTGTTGAAAATGGCTATGAATGGCGTAAAGATGTTGAAAGCATGTCGCAAATGGACAGGAAAGCCTTTGCGAAATTAAAATGGAATGATTATCGTGCTCTTTCTGTGATTGCTGAGAACGTCGACGAGAAAGCTTCAGATCTCATTTTTAGAGGAAGGTGTACAAATGATTCATGGAATATCTTGAAAAAGATGCACGGAAAAGATAATGCAAAGATAATGAATGAAGATAAGTTGATTGATGAGAAAGATGAAAAGAAGGATAGCGAATGTGTGAACAAGAAGGAGCAAGAGAAGAAGAAAGAAGAGACTATGCCAGAGCCTATGGAAGAAGAGATGATGGATGAGACAGAGAAGAAGAGGAAAAAGGAGGTGCAGAAGCAAAAGGAAGCTAGGAATGTTGCTGATAAAAGGAAGGATACTGAAGTTGGGCTTGATGCACATAATGCCATGAATGTTAATAGGGCGGTGGAATCAAATGAAGTAGAAAAAGAAAATATAGCTAAAGTTGAAGAAAGTTTAGTGCCCATAGTCAAATAAGAGAAGAATGAATTTGATATTATTGAAGTGAGTTCGGTCATTGAGGTGAAAGAGGAGAATAAAAGTGCTAGTAACATTAATGCTATTGAAAAACAGAGAGATTTGAAATCTACTGAAGTTGAGTTTTGCGCTAATGATGTTGAAGAAGCTGACAGTGTAGTGGAGTTGAATGAGGTAGACGAAGAACAAAAAACTCAAGTTGAAGAAGTAAGTGAAGCGGTGCTTAATACAAAAATGCCAATAATGAGAAGCTTGATGATGGTACTGAATCTAAAATTATTGACAAGAGAGAAGATGTTGTCATGGAAAAAGAGCCTAAAGTTGTGATTGAAGTTGTTGCTGAGAAAAAGGCTAGCGTTGGTGTTTGTTCGGTGTTAGTTAACACAAACAAAGAAATTGAATTGATCAAATACTGTAAAAGTGATTTTTTTTAAAGAATTTAAAGATGGCATATATGACTCGTTCAAAGTTTATGACACCGGAATAAGATGGAGGCTAGAGCACACACTTTTTGGAATGTCTTATGCGAATGGAGGAGGACAAAATGAAAGGAGCACCATTGAAGAAATTGCATCGAAGATCTTCATATTGGGAAAGAGGAAGAAACGAAAAAAGAAAATTTGGATAATTTCTTTAGTCCTACCAAAGCACGTAAAATACAAAGAATCAAAATCTTGCATCAATTTGCAAAACCAAGTTTACGGGGGGATGTTGAAAATAAACTTGGTTTTTAAGGAAACATTGATTATGTGACATATTTTATTCTTGTATTTTGGGAAGCACAAAATAAATGGTAACAAATATTAGAGTTATCAAAATAAGATTAGAGAAGAATCTAGACTAAACAAATATGTAAAATGAAGAAAAGTCTAGAAAAAGAAAAGTCTAAAAATTCTCTTTTATATAAATTAGGATGTAGTCACTCATTTGTATCAATCAAGCAAGTATGAAATAAATTATGTAATCAAGTTATATCAAGCAGTAAAAGTTTTTACTTCTCCTCAAAAATAAACTATTCATCTTTTTACAATTCATCTTTCTCCATATAAATTTATAATAAAGTGGTATCAGAGCTACACAAATTTTCCAATAGGCAAATCTTCTCCTCCAGCTTTCTAACTAAAAGGAGTCGAAGGCATGAAGAACGGATAGGCCATTTTGAAAGTCTTTTGTTGCTCAAATGCCTAGCTTCATACCCGAAAGGTGCATAGTGTTTGGGAACTCGAATAGCACGGTTGAGGCGGCGCATGATGCGATGATGAAGTGTAATGGAGTGGCAAGCAAGCATCCCGTGTATGAGTTTGGTGCAACGGATCTGGTCGTGAGGAGGCTAGATGAGTTGTCAGTTTGAGGAAGAGGACTTGCTGTCTCTGGATTAAAGGAAGAGGAGATGAACAGAATTTTCGGTGGTGAGGATTAATTGCTGAGGGGAGTAAGCATTTGGAAAAAATGCAGTTTGGAAGTTGTGATGATGTGAATGATGTTGTATGGATTTATAGCTTGTAAATAAGGAGTGACCTCAATGTATTTGGTTTCTGCATATGAAGTTGTATGTGGCTGTAGCATGGTATGCTATTTTAAGCGTAGTGAAGGAAGTGGATTGGTGAATGTATGCATTGGTGGTTTTGGATGTGCATGGATGTGCTCTGATCAACGTTTTCATAACCGGACCGTGAGTCAAACCGTGAGGACTTAGGTTTCAAGATTTTGAAGGTCTGGCCAGTTGAACCGTCAAGAACCGCACATGCTTGTTAATAGTGAAAATACGAATAGTCAAGTTTTATGTCTACTCAAACAAATGAATAATAAATTTTGAAAGTCATTTATTTTTTTACTAACATTAATAGATTGCATGATGTAATTAAATAGCAAGAACACAAACAAACACACAAGATTTTTAGAACAAAACAATAATTTTATGGTTTAGATGTTGGAACAGTTATGATTTTTTGAAATATTATAGTTGTTATTTTCAAAACAAAATAAAAAATGAAATGGTCAGAGAGAATTACACAATAATAAGTAGGAAAAACAAAAAACCGTGATTTAATGTGACGACCGCCCATAACCCCCGCACTAAACAAGTGGAATAATGCGCTGAAAGGTGTGCCAGGCTGCTATGGACGATCATCAGAGTAAGTAAACACATCGAAACCTGGCGTAGAACTCACAGCGCAAGGATGAAATATAATAGAACATATACAACAGGGAATAGTAATGAGGTATCATATAGCAAACTTTTGAAACTTTCTCAACATCCAGAAAGGTTGTCCAACTGATATCAAAGTTTGTACATAAGGCCTCACTATAACTCTCAAGCAACTCAAACCGCGAAAACAGAAATACTAGATAGTAATAAAACAGGTACGCCAGCCTCCTGCTCGTCTTCGCTCAGCTTCCCCGTCTCACTAAGCTCCAGTACCTGTAACCTGCTACTTAGTCTGCCCATCCACAACCGGATGAACAGCCCAAGGTAATAAGAGGAGACATAAAACCTTGAGTCAGACAATAGTCTTAGTGAGCGATAAAACAACTAACAAACTTCGACAAGAAAGTATATGAGAATGGGTAAATGAACAACTTATCTACCCACAACACCAGAGAAGAACTCAACCTTATCTTCCCCACATCAGACAGTGATAGCCTTTACACCAAGCATTTCAACCATTAATCCATAGAAACCAGAACAACCATTTGTTCATGGAAACAAAAACAACCAACAATAGCAATCATGGCATCGAGATTATATATATCTCATGCAAATCATCCTAGTCAAATTCAACATCCCTCGAATACAAGCCCCATAGACCGAAACCAATATCAGACAAGCACTCATGGAACATCTACTTCGATGTTGGATAACCCACGTGAGATGGCACAAGCAAAATATCCATCATACATGACAGACTCTGGCTATCACCGCCAATCCTGCTTCGAAACCATCATTATCGTATGACGGCCAACCTTGCCATATTTCAAGGGCTAATGGTAACCCCAGTTCTAGCATGAACTCCATATGTCCAACCTTGACAATGTCCAACCTTGACACTAGGCCTTTCCCCAAGACCCAGGGTACTCGACCAGCAACCTTCTGGTCTTTTGGGTGCCCCATCGTACCCCTGCTTTGAGCTTGCTAGAACTTACGACAACGATGACCTCTCGGCCTTCACATCTCTAGTCGTCCAACCTTGACGATGTTTCATAGCTCAAGCAACCTTCTCGAGCATCCATTATCCATCAACTCACGACCTATGAGTTGTCACCGAACACATTCATCACTTCGAGCCTTCCTACTTGAACCACCTCAAAGCTACACCATCACCGAGCCCTCTGGGAGGACCCAAAAACCACCCCTCCTGGGAAGACCCAAAACTTGCTCTTCTTGGGAAGACCCAAAACCTGCTCTTCCTGGGAAGACCCAAAACCGACCCTTCCTTATGACCGAGCCACTAAGATCGACCCAAAAGCTTAGCCCAACCGACCCAGCTAAAACCGACCCACCGACCCGGTTCCCTTCTGGCTTCAGGATTCGACCTTACCACCAATCAGCTGACCCGACCGACCAGGTTTGCCACCATCTGACCGACTCAACCCTCTAAAACCGACCCGACCTGATCACCCCTTCCTGGAACATGACCGACCCGCCTGCTCCAAATCGGAACTCCAGATTTTCTCGACCTGACCAGTATGGACCAACCGATCAGACCGATCAGCTCCAAGACCGACCAGCCTTTCTCACCTGAGACCGACCGACCAGGAAGAACACCGACCCAAAACCGGTCTTGCTCCCCAAGCCACGTCTTGACCGACCAGTCTAGGGCCAACCCCTCTAGACCGACCCGATTCCTGCACAGCTCCATTTCGACTTTGATTTCGACCAAAACTTCGCCAAACGACGAATCCGACGAAACCGGCTTATCCGATTCATTCAAACGCAACCACAAACATGTTATGCAACCAACAATATCATCATTCTAACAATTTCCATCAAAACACATAAATTTCCCAAAACATGATAAGTGAACATATGAACATGAAAACAGATCTAATTTGCATAAACTTGAGAGAAATCACAAAATTAACCATTTAAATTATCTAGATCAGATCTTAAGATGATTCATATGTAGAATGGACTTAGCATGGTGTAGATCAAAATAAAATAACATGGAAATGATGAAATTAACATCCTATAACTCACATACTTTCATAAATCCGAATGAGAGATGTAAATCACTCACCGATTATCCAAACAAAGCTAAAACGATGAAAAAGCAATTCGGACAGCGAACACTTTGAATCAAACTCTTCAATCCGATGAATTCGCCCTTGAAACGATGTTGATCTAGCCTCAAATGGTGTAGATCTTCGATTTCCCTCCTTGGATTTGGAATTTTAATGGTGGAAAGGTGTTAGAGGAAGAAGGAGATCAAAGCCTCCCCATAAGAGAATGAAAAATTCCAACCTTTCTCCATATCCCTTACCCCCTATTTATAGCCTCCACCAACCCCTTAATGGGCCTTCTCCAAATCAGCCCATTAGCCTTCCAAAACCTGAACAGCCAACTGAGAAACCTTAAAACAACGATTTCTCCCAAACCGCTGAACCAAATCCTTAATGTAACCACTCTACGGAAAGAGAATCATCAATTCCTTTCCAATGGCACAGGTCTCACCCTCTGATTCGACATGAGTCAAAAGTTATGCCCAGTACAAGACTAACAGGGGCAAAAAGGTCACAAACAAAATCGGTAAAAATTATGGATATGTCACACATCCCCATAAGCAACATATTAAAAGATGAGAATGATCCAACCCTCAGAGAATAAAATAAAATTATTTTACGATCTTCCGATACGTAAAATGCAGGCTGTTACATTCTCCCCCCCTTAAGAATTTCGCCCCCGAAATTCCAAGCAAATAAAAGCAACCACAACAATTCCGCATGCCTATCATCCATGAGAAGCCAATCCTATCATCCAAACTAGCAACCATCAAGCCATGCATCCATAGCCTTATCCTAGCACGCGGAATTCTATCAAACAACAACAAGATACAACGATATAACGCCGATACAATCTAAGGGTTCTACCGATGAAAAGTTCTGGATGAGTCGCCCTCATGCTCTCTTCCGTCTCCCATGCAAAATCGTCGCCATCTTCACTCCATTGTACCTTGACTAGCTTAACCGTCTTCCTCCTAAGCTGTTTCTTGTCATTCCCCACAACACGAAGTGGCCTATGAGGTTTCGCAACTGCGGTCTCGACTTCTAAATCTTCATACTGTTCTGGAGATACCACCACATTCGAGTCGTGCACAAACTTCCATAGAAACGACACATAGAAAACATTATGCACACTCGACATCTTCTCGGGTAACTCCAACCTATATGCGAGCTTTCCTATTCGCTCGACTATCGGAAATTGTCCAACAAACCTAGGAGCCAACTTCCCTTTACTTCCGAATCGAACCACATGCTTCAACGGTGAAATCTTCACGAAAACCATATCTCCTACGTCGAATTCCAAATCCTTACGACGCTTATCGGGCGTAACTCTTCTGACGATCTTGGGCCGCCTTCATTCGTTGTCGAATAGTCTTGATACAATCCGAGGTTTCTCTAATCATTTCAGGCCCAAGTACAAACTTGTAACACCCCACCTCCGCCAGGGTCACTCTTGCAAGTACACTAGCTTTGGAGGGGTGTTGGACAAGGTAAACATGCATGCAGATATCACAAGACAGAACATATAAGTAAAACAGAGTAGTAAAGCAGCGGATAAAACTAACATTTCAAAACCATGGTCATCAAGTTACATCAAAGTACCTGGTCATTATTTTCCCACAAAACAAAGTCTAGAACATAAACTGAAAACTGAAAAAAAAAAAAACATAAAGTAATTATCCCCAAAGTAGAAAACCATAGCATGCTCAAGTCCAAACCATACATGAGCTATCCAGAAAAGCAGCTAAAGATCCAGCTAGGTACCAGTGTTCCCACCCTGCAAACCTAGGGGGGGGGGGGGACGGAAGAAAAGAGGCGAAAGAAAACGGGTCAGTCAAAAAGACTGGTAAGTCCTATCTACTATTAGTATAAAAACTAATAAAGTTAACTGGACATATAAAGCAGAGATGAAACGTGGGGTGATAACTGACATGGTGAAGAGATAGATCAAGTGTGGCATCGCATATACAAGGTTAAGTTGCACCAAGTGTGTACTAGTAATCTATGTCAAGTATCAACAAGAAAAGATCCCTTGGCCCAATCTTGGCCCAATATCCCGAGATGACCTAGATCAAGGTCCACAAGCCAAACTCGTCAAGTGTCGGTGTCATACGGCCCAATCACGAAGTGTAGTCAAACTGTGCTAGGTCCACCCTAGGGTGTATCAAGCCCTAGGGTGCCAACCACGGACACAAATCAAGCACGCACAGTCTAAACCTACAGGTGCCCGTGTCTGCTTTTTCAACTCCGAACCATGTGCACGACCATAGTCCGCCTGAACCTACACCGGCGCACCTACTCAGCCGTCGTTTTGGTCGCTTACATGTCAGCCCAGTAATCATGCCCCACCCTATCCTAGTCCCTAGGGTATCATGATACAATCAAGAGGGTTACTGGTGAAAAGGACCAAGTAAATAGGGTTTCTAGCGGGTTAAATGTGGTTAATCCTTCCCCATCAAGTCGGTTAAGTGTACCCAAGGTTCATGACTTAACCCTATCAATCCATCGTGTTTAATTGGTTAAGTATTCAAGTGGTCCATGACTTAAACCTATCATGTGGCATTAATTAATTTAATGCACCCAACCTCTCACATTAGACCTTGTTGTGTTTACTAGTTAAGCCGGGCGGGTCCGGGTAGCTTTACACCACAACTTGGTCTAACCTCGGGTTCCTAGTGCGACATGACCAACTACTCACATTGGGTCCTATTGCTTGTAGTCACTAGTTAAGCCGGTCGGTTCCGGGTAGATTTATGCTACAAACTCAACCCAACCTCGAGTTGGCCACACTCATGTTTTCTAGAAGTCATGTCCAAATTCATGTTTACAAACATAATCACAAGTCAATGTTCATGTCATATTTTAAAATCATGTTTCATGTCATTAATATTACACAAACCCAATGCATTCCCCTCGCATGTACGTTTCGCATAACATAACAAAAATCAAAAGAGGGAACTTGGCAAAACATGACAAAAAGGGCATAAGGTAATAAGGTTGGCCACAAGTTAAACATGGTGGCATATGAGGCACAAATATGTTCATAAGCTTGCATATTACATCATAGGCCTCAAAACATGCATAATATCAACTTAAGCAAAATAGGTGAAACATGGTCATAAATGACATAGGATGGTAGCAAGTGATTCGCATATTACATCATATGCAAGATAACACAAGGTTTATGAGAGTTTCTATGTTGCTTTATGCAACATTTCAAATCAAAGCTCATAGCTTTCTATGCATAAGGCAAAGGTGATAGCTTTACAAACATGCATAGAATATATTCATTCATAACATGATAGGATCAAAGCACATATCATACTTAGGCCCAAACTCAACTTGCAACATGTCATATTTAACTTCATAGTTAGAATCTAAGAGTAGTATAGGGCTTACAATGCTATGAAGACTAGAATAAATATAAAATAAGATTGAGACGAAGCCACACTAGCAAATTCGCAACCAAAGACGATAAACTCCACTTCAAGACTTGAGAACGAGAAGGAATAACCCCAAAAACAAAGAAAGATGGCTCTTTTACTTAAGAAAGACGGCTCCTTTATGACATAGATTGATTTGAGACACTCATGCTCTCATGAAGAAGGTGGAGGCCATGATTAGTGAACATTTGGGCAGCATTTAGTTGTGGGAATGATTAATTAAGGTTTAGGCTAGGTCTAGGGGTCTTTTTATAGAGATTAGGGGTAGTTTAGACTATAGGATTAACCCTAAAACGAATCTGAACCATTTACTCCCGTCAGAAACCAACAAAAGAGGACCCAACATGCCAAAATGGTGCACCAGAAAAATTGGTCCGACCGGGGGGGTCGACCCCTGGGTCGACATGGGTGTCGACCCATTTGGGGGGGAGGGGGGTCGACACTGGTGTCGACACTTGTGTCGACACCTATGTCGGCCGTGCCTGGGCAGGAAAATTCCCGCCCAGTCTGTTTTGGCTGAAATTCCATTCTGAATTAGAATTTGAACTGTTTTCGGGCTTAGAATTTTCTGAAAACTTCATTGGGCCATATCTTGGTCATACGGACTCCGTTTTTCGAAAACTCGGACTCTATTTCGCGTATTTTTCCGAGACGAACGCAATGGCACAGCCCGTTTCCCTTGATTCAGATTTTAGAATTTAATTCTGCCTTGATTTACATTATAACATGTTATTAAAAATACGGGTTGTTACATTCTCCCCTCCTTAAAGGATTTCGTCCCCGAAATCTCCAAGTTAGGAAGAACGTATCCTATCGTCCATCATCCATCTACTCGAAACATCATCCACAAGTAACCATTGTCCTTAAAAAGATTCTAAATGCTGTATGATCATATGCAAAAGGTGTGTGTATATGTACTTATCTAATGCAAAAATCAGGCGGTTACTAATTCAGTAAACCTCCTTAATGCAAAGTATGTTAGTGAAATGAGTCCATATGTATGCAAATTCCTAACATAATTTATAATCTCTACATGAGTGCACATAACATTCATTCATATGCAACATCCACGTGATAGCACAACAAGTTTCATCCATGAATAAGTATCAGCACTCATGCATATGCAATATGAAAGTGTGTGAGCTGATCTTAGTGCCTAATGTGTGTCATGCATCCACGAGTATCCACATGCAAACACTTGCAACCACTTGCAAACATCAAGCATAACATGTTTCAAATACATGTTTCATCCAAAGGGTTTCTGCTTAAGGTTCTCATGACAAGGTTAACAAGATAAACGGGATAAACATGGATAGCAAAAAGAAAGATATGCTGATTAAGAAAGGAGATTGAGAATGTACCCTCAAAAAGGAATGGATAAAGCCCACGCATCTTCTCCTCGGTTTCCCAAGTTGCATCTTTATCGGCTTCACTCCACTGAACTTTCACCAATTTGACTTCTCGATTCCTTAACTTCTTGATCTCTGTTCCCAAGATACGAATCGGAGCTCTCCTCAAGGTTGCCTCTTTCTCTACCTCCATGTCTTCAAGAATGCTTGGTTCAACCACCTCAGCGGACTCATGTAGGCACTTTCAGAGATGCGAGACATGAAAGACATTATGCACTCCGGCTAGCTTCTCGGGCAATTCCACCTTATAGGCCATCTTTCCAATTCTCTCTATGACAGGGAAGGGTCCTACAAACCTTGGTGCCAGTTTCCCAACTGCTCCAAAACGTACCACATTACGCAAAGGAGAAACCTTCACGAAAACCATATCCCCAATTTCGAATTCCAAATCTGTCCTTCGCTTGTCAACACAGGATTTCTGTCTGTCTTGGGCCGCTTTCATCCGTCTTCTCACCAATTCAACTTTCTCGGATGTATCCCGTATCATATCAGGCCCAAGTATAAGCCTATCCGTGGTCTCTCACCAACAAGATGGTGACCTACACGGCCTCCCATACAGAGCTTCAAATGGTGCCATCCCTATGCTAGCTTGGTAGCTATTATTATAAGCAAACTCTACAAGAGGAAGGTGGTCTTCCTGAGTACCACCAAAGTCAAGGACACAAAGCCTCAAAAGATCTTCTAGGACTCTATTCACCCTTTCGGTTTGGCCATCCGTCTGCGGTGATAGGCTGTACTCAGATTCAATCCCGTACCCATCGCTTCCTGCAAACTATTCCAGAACGGGATAGTGAAAATTGGGTCACGATCGCTAACTATGCTAGAAGGAACTCCATGTAACCGCACTATCTCTCGAAGATAAATAGATGCTAGCCATGATGCCGTCCTCTTTCTCTTTACTGGAATGAAGTGAGCACTCTTCGTAAGTCTGTCAACTATGACCCATATGCTCGTGTTCCCTCTCCTTGACTTAGGCAATCCATCCACAAAATCCATAGAAATACTCTTCCACTTCCATTGCGGGACCTCCAATGGATGTAATAGCCCACCGGGTTTCTTCGACTCGGCTTTCACTTGTTGGCACACCATGCACTTTGAAACATACTCTGCCACATCTTTCTTCATTCCAGCCCAAAAGAAAATGCGCTTCATATTTCTATACATCTTATCTCCTCCAGGATGTATAGTCATCTTCGAGTGATGTGATTCTTCGAGAACTTTATGCACCAAGTCTCCTACTTGTGGAACGCATAGCCTTCCATCATGCCTTAGCCAACCCTTGTCATCAATAGTATATCTAGCAAGGTGACTAGACGTCTCACCACGGATCAACTTGCCCATGATCTCAACTATCCGCGGGTCTTCCTTCTGTGAAGTCCCTACTTGATCAAGAAGTGTGGGTCTAAGCTCAAGGGATGCTAATGAACCCATCATCGACTCAACAGCCATCGTGAAATCAAAGGTTGCCAAGAACTCTAAGTTCTTCATCTCAATAAACAAGGGACTCAAAGTCAACCTCCTTCCGCTTAGTGCATCTGCCACAACATTACCCTTGCCAGGGGTAAAAGCTATCTCGAAGTCATATGATGCCAAGAATTCCATCCACCTTTGCTGCCTTAGATTCAGATCTTTCTGCGAGAAGAGGTACTTGAGTGGCTTGTGATCAGTATACAACTCAAACCTTTCGCCTAGGAGATAGTGGTGCCAGGATTTGAGTGCAAAGACGATCGCCGCCAACTCCAAATCATGAGTGGGATAGTTCTTCTCATGAACTTTAAGTTGCCTACCCCCATAACATATCACTCTTCCCTCTTGTATCAGAACAACACCTAACCCCGTGCCACATGCATCGGTGTATACGGTAAACATCTTACCACTATCGGGTAATGCCAAAACTGGAGCTGTGGTAAGGGCCCTCTTGAGCCTTTGAAAAGCAAGCTCACACTCTAAGTCCCATGCAAAGACTAAGTTTTTCTTCGTCAACTTAGTAAGAGGGGCCGAAATCTTAGCGAAGTCCCTGATGAACTTCCTATAGTAGCCCGCAAGACCGAAAAGCTTCTTACTTCGGTTGCATTCCTAGGAGTTTTCCAGTCTTGAACTACAACCACTTTCGCGGGATCCACCGCTATGCCTTGCTTAGAAACTATATGTCCGAGAAACCGAACTTCCCTTCTCCAGAAATGGCATTCGGAGAACTTGGCTTTCAACTGATGAGCTCTAAGCGTATCCATCACTTCCTTGAGATGTCTGGCATGTTCTTCCTCATCCTTTGAGAAGATCAGAATATCATCCACGAAGACAACCACGAACTTGTTAAGGAACTCCCTGAACACCCTACTCATCAAATCTACGAAGTAGGCGGGTGCACTAGTCAAACCGAATGGCATGACAAGCCATTCAAAGAATCCATCTGGAGTCCTAAACGCGGTCTTATCAATACTATCCTCAGCCACCCTAAGCTAATGGAATCTTATGGCTAGATCGAGCGGAGAGAAAACAGAAGCACCAACAAGCTGGTCAAAGAGGTCATCAATCCTTGGTAACGGGTGCCTATTCTTCTTTGTCAGCTTGTTCAACTCTCGATAATCAACACATAGACGAAGCGAGCCATCCGCCTTAGTAGCGAATACCACCGGAGCACCCCATTCAGACATGCCTCGCCTAATAAAATTCTTCTCAAGCAGCTCCTTGATTTGCTTACTGAGCTCTCTTCTTTCTCGCGGGGCCATGTGCCTAACGGGAAATGAAACTGGCTTGGCATTATCAACAAGATAAATGCGAAAATCTATCTCTCGTTTAGGGGGTAACCCCTTAACCCCTTCAAATACATCAGGATATTCTCGAACTACCCTTACAGATTGCAGATCATTGATGGACGAGTCAAGAGATTCAAGATAACATATCATGACGGGATCCAGCGGGTTGCAAGAAATCTCTAGGGTATTACCGAGGCGAGTTATGAGCCTCACCACCCTATGCTCACAATCGAGGATGGCTCCATAACTGGACAACCAATCCATGCACAAAATCAACCCGTATCCCGTGAACCCGAGAACATAAGCATTACATGTGAATTCTACGGTCAAGATAGAAATCTTCAAATCCACACAAATCATAGATAAATGGGCGGAACCCCCAATTGGATTTGAAACACTGACGGGATCCTCAACTAGACTGGTACTTAGGTGCAAACTTTCAACAATGTCAGAAGAAATAAAGGTATGCGATGCGCCAAAATCAAATAAAGTGCGAATAGGAAAGTCAGAAATATAAACAAGACTTTCTACAGAAATACTACCTCGGTCCTGGACTGGAGCGGTGTTGAGAGCATGCACTTGCCCTCCAGAAGGTCCTACATGCTGATTCTGCCCTTGTCCTTGTCCTTTCTTCTTGGGGCAATCCTTGCTAAAGTGTCCAGTCTCTCCACAATGAAAGCATTCGCCCAGCTTCCTCTTCTTCTTCCTACAGTCTTTAGCTATGTGCCCAACAATCCCACAGTAGTTGCATTTTCTTGGGTCCTTTGCCTTGGCCTTGTTTCCCTTGTTGTTCTTGTTGTTCTGATTGCTCTGGTTTCCTCCCCACTTGGAGTCTGTCTTCTTGGTTTAAGTCTCATTAGCCTTGACTTCTTTCTTGCCATTTTTATCACCTCCTTGAAGCAATGCCATGTCCAATAGGCCTTCAAAAGTGGCTCCCATGGGTATATGAGACAGGGCTAAACCTTGTAATGGCTCATTCAACCCTCGTGCAAAGCGTAAAGCCTTCTTCTAGGGAGTATTAACCATGTCCAAACTGAATCGAGCAAGCTGGTTAAACTTATTCACATACTCCCTCACTGTCATGTCCCCTTGCTTCAAAGATATAAACTTCTCCAATTGCAGATTTGCCTCAGCTGATGATAGAAACTTAAGCACAAACCTCGTCCTAAAGTCGGCCCAAGTCTCTATAGGTCTAGTAGCATTGGTGACCTCCCACCAATAAGCATCTTCTTCTTATAATAGCCATGCTGCTAATAAGACCTTTCTATGGTCTTCCACATCAAAGATAGCGAAAAGATCTTCTGTTTCTTTCAACCAATTTCGTGCCTCCACAAAAGTCTCCGTCCCAATGAAATTCTTGCCACCCATCGCCTTAAAGTCCTTGCAAACCTTTGCGAAATCCGCTTGTGGATGCTGGGGAGGGGGAGGAGGAGGAGGAGGAACCTCAGTTACGGTGGGGGTATTTGCTGGGCCCGCATCGTTGGCCTTAGCTTCCAAGTACCTCCAGAACCATCCGGGAATGGTTACTCCCTCGGGAATGTTAAGATCGGCCATGCTGAAAAAAGAAAAGATAGATTTAGAACGAGGAAATAAAGGATAGTGCTAATGGCTTTTGGGGAATAGCCTTTTAAAATAACTAGACTTTTCTTGGAAAATACTTAATTGGTTTTGCAAATAGTTTTCCAAAAAGGTATGTTTTAAAAACACTTTTGCTCAAATCTTGTAAACCTTATGCTCTGATACCAAACGTAACACCCCACCTCCACCAGGGTCACTCTTGCAAGTACACTAGCTTTGGAGGGGTGTTGGACAAGGTAAACATGCATGCAGATATCACAAGACAGAACATATAAGTAAAACAGAGTAGTAAAGCAGCGGATAAAACTAACATTTCAAAACCATAGTCAAGTTACATCAAAGTACTTGGTCATTATTTTCCCATAAAACAATGTCCAGAACATAAACTGAAAACTGAAAAAAAAACATAAAGTAACTATCCCCAAAGTAGAAAACCATAGCATGCTCAAGTCCAAACCATACATGAGCTATCCAGAAAAGCAGCTAAAGATCCAGCTAGGTACCAGTGTTCCCACCCTACAAACCTGGGGGGGGGGGGGGGGGAAGAGGCGAAAGAAAACGGGTCAGTCAAAAAGACTGGTAAGTCCTATCTACTATTAGTATAAAAACTAATAAAGTTAACTAGACATATAAAGCAGAGATGAAACGTGGGTTGATAACTGGCATGGTGAAGAGATAGATCAAGTGTGGCATCGCATATACAAGGTTAAGTTGCACCAAGTGTGTACTAGTAATCTATGTCAAGTATCAACAAGAAAAGATCCCTTGGCCCAATCTTGGCCCAATATCCCGAGATGACCTAGATCAAGGTCCAACAACACGGTCTACTCGATCGGCTCCCTAAAAGCCTAACTCGTCAAGTGTCGGTGTCATACGGCCCAATCACGAAGTGTAGTCAAACTGTGCTAGGTCCGCCCTAGAGTGTATCAAGCCCTAGGGTGCCAACCACGGACACAAATCAAGCACGCACAGTCTAAACCTATGGGTGCCCGTGTCTGCTTTTTCAACTCCGGACCATGTGCACGACCATAGTCCGCCTGAACCTACACCGGTGCACCTACTTAGCCGTCGTTTTGGTCGCTTACATGTCAGCCCAGTAATCGTGCCCCACCCTAGCCTAGTCCCTATGGTATCATGATAAAATCAAGAGGGTTACTGGTGAAAAGGACCACGTAACTAGGGTTTCTAGCGGGTTAAATGTGGTTAACCCTTCCCCATCAAGTCGGTTAAGTGTACCCAAGGTTCATGACTGAAACCTATCAATCCATCGTGTTTAATTGGTTAAGTATTCAAGTGATCCATGACTTAACCCTATCATGTGGCATTAATTAATTTAATGCACCCATCCTCTCACATTAGACCTTGTTGTGGTTACTAGTTAAGCTGGGCGGGTCCGGGTAGCTTAACACCACAACTTGGTCTAACCTCGGGTTCCAAGTGCGACATGACCAACTACTCACATTAGGTCCTATTGCTTGCACTCACTAGTTAAGCCGGTCGGTTCCGGGTAGATTTATGCTACAAACTCAACCCAACCTCGAGTTGGCCACTCTCATGTTTTCTAGAAGTCATGTCCAAATTCATGTTTACAAACATAATCACAAGTCAATGTTCATGTCATATTTTAAAATCATGTTTCATGTCATTAATATTACCCAAACCCAACGCATTCCCCTCGCATGTACGTTTCGCATAACATAACATAGATAAATAGAGGGAACTTGGCAAAACATGACAAAAAGGGGATAAGGTAATAAGGTTCGCCACAAGTTAAACATGGTGGCATATGAGGCATAAATATGTTCATAAGCTTGCATATTACATCATAGGCCTCAAAACATGCATAATATCAACTTAAGCAAAATAGGTGAAACATGGTCATAAATGACATAGGATGGTAGCAAGTGATTCGCATATTACATCATATGCAAGATAACACAAGGTTTATGAGAGTTTCTATGTTGCTTTATGCAACATTTCAAATCAAAGCTCATAGCTTTCTATGCATAAGGCAAAGGTGATAGCTTTACAAACATGCATAGAATATATTTATACATAACATGATAGGATCAAAGCACATATCATACTTAGGCCCAAACTCAACTTGCAACATGTCATATTTAACTTCATAGTTAGAATCTAAGAGTAGTATAGAGCTTACAATGCTATGAAGACTAGAATAAATATAAAATAAGATTGAGACGAAGCCACACTAGCAAATTCGCAACCAAGGACAATAAACTCCACTTCAAGACTTGAGAACGAGATGGAATAACCCCAAAGACAAAGAAAGATGGCTCTTTTACTTAAGAAAGATGGCTCCTTTATGACATAGATTGATTTGAGACACTCATGCTCTCATGAAGAAGGTGGAGGCCATGATTAGTGAACATTTGCGCAACATTTAGTTGTGGGAATGATTAATGAAGGTTTAGGCTAGGTCTATGGGTCTTTTTATAGAGATTAGGGGTAGTTTAGACCATAGGATTAACCCTAAAACGAATCTGAACCATTTACTCTCGTTAGAAACCAACAAAAGAGGACCCAACGTGCCAAAATGGTGCACCAGAAAAATTGGTCCGACCGGGGGGGTCGACCCCTGGGTCGACATGGGTGTCGACCCATTGCGGGGGGGGGGGGGGGGTCGACACTGGTGTCGACACCTATGTCGACCCTGCCTGGGCGGGAAAATTCCCGCCCAGTCTGTTTTGGCTGAAATTCGATTCTGAATTCGAATTTGAACAGTTTTCGGGCTTAGAATTTTATGAAAACTTCATTGGGCCATAACTTGGTCATACGGACTCCGTTTTTCGAAAACTCGGACTCTATTTCGCATATTTTTCCGAGACGAACGCAATGGCACAGCCCGTTTCCCTTGATTCAGATTTTAGAATTTAATTCTGCATTAATTTACATTATAACATGTTATTAAAAATACGGGTTGGTACACAACTTATCTCCAGTTTCTAACCAACAAGCTGGAGAATTGCATGGCCTTCCATACAACGCCTTGTATGGTGCCATCCCAATACTCGACTGGTAGCTATTATTATATGCAAACTCAACTAGATGTAGATGGTCTTCCCATGATCCTCCGAAGTCTAACACACAAGCCCTCAGGAGACCTTCTAAAACTCGGTTGACTCTCTTGGTCTGACCATCAGTTCGGGGATGATATGTCGTACTTCCAAAGCTTCTTGCAAACTTTTCCAAAATCCACTCGTGAACAATGAATCCCAGTCACTTATATACTCTTTGGGACACCATGGAATTGAACTATCCATTTCACATAAAGCTCAGCCAATTTTGATGCTGTCCTAGTCGTCTTGATAGGAATGAACCTTGCACTTTTGGTCTAACGATCCACAATGACCGAAATCCCTTCATTCCCTGTCCTAGTTCTATGTAGTCCATCGATAAAATCCATCGATATCTGCTCCCACTTCCATGTAGGAACCTCTAATGGCTGAAGCAAACCACTCATATTTTCTGTTCAGCTTTCACCAACTGACAGTTCGTACACTTGGAAATGAACTTTCCAATATCTCTTTTCATCTCTTCCTAGTAGTAGGCTCGCTTCATGTCCTGATACATTTTATTACCACCGAGATGAATCGTTAGCTTTGAGTGATGACATTCTCTCAGAACCTCATCCCTCAATCAGTCGATATCAGGAACAGCTAATCGTCCTTGCTTTCGAAGCCAACCTTCTCGATCGACCTCGAACTCTTTATCCTCTGGTTCCAGTTTCTGAATGAACTCGACAAGCTTCGCATCTTTCTTTTGGCCCTCGCCAATCCTTTCGATAAGAGTAGGCCTTATCGACAAGCTTGCCAATATCTCAGGTTCCAACTCACACCTTGGCCTGAAATCGAACCTTGCCAAGTACTCGAGGCCCTTCCATTCCTAAAACATCGCTCCCAAACTTGCGTGTCTTCGACTCAATGCATCTGCAACTGCATTGCCTTTGCCAGGAGTATAGGCTATCCAAAATCATACGATGCCAGAAACTCTAACCATCGTTGCTGCCGAAGATTCAAATCCTTTTGGGAGAAAAGATACTTCAAAGACTTGTGATCCGTAAACAACTCAAATCATACTCCCAACAGGTAGTGTCTCCACATCTTCATAGCAAACACAATCGCTGCCAACTCCAAATCATGAGTTGGATATTTTCTCTCATGCGGCTTTATCTGTCGACTTGCGTAAGCCACTACCTTATCCTTCTGCATTAGCACTGCTCCAAGTCCAGTACCACATGCATCAGTATACACCACCATCTCTTCATTCCCACTTGGAATGGTCAACACAGGTGCACTCGTCAATCTCTCCTTCAAGATTTCAAACGCTTGTTCACACTTCGCATCCCATGCGAACACTTGGTTCTTCTTTGTCAATCCTGTTAATGGTGCAGCTATCTTGGAGAAATCCTTGATAAACCTTCGGTAATAACCAGCCAACCCAAGGAAACTCCGAACATCCGTCGCATTCTTAGGTCTATCCCAGTCCTGGATTGCTGCAACTTTATCGGGGTCAACCGCTATACCTTTTCCAGAAACAACATGACCTAAGAACCTCACTTCATCCTTCCAGAAGTGATACTTTGATAACTTGGCCTTAAGCTGATGCTTTCGCAAGATCTCTAACACAACTCTCAAGTGCGTCTTATGTTCTTCCATATTTTTGGAGTAAACCAGTATATCATCCACGATCACAAGCACGAACTTACTCAACTGATCTCTGAACACTCTATTCATAAGATCCACAAAATACGCTGGCGCGTTAGTCAACCCGAATGGCATCACCAACCACTCGAAAAACCCGGACGGTGTCCTAAAAGTATTCTTTGGCAAACTATCCTTAGCCACTCTCAACTGGTGAAATCGCGTTGCCAAATCCATCTGAGAAAACACTTTGGCTTCGTGAAGTTGATCAAATAAGTCATCAATCCTTGGCAACGGATACTTGTTCTTCTTAGTCACCTTGTTCAGCTCACGATAGTCCACACACAATCTTAACGAGCCATCTGCCTTAGTTGCAAACACGACTGGTGCACCCCACTCGGAAACACTCCTCCGAATGAATCCTTTTCCCAAAAGGTCACGAACTTGCACCTCTAACTCTCGTTGTTCCCTAGGCGCCATCCGCCTAAGGGGCATAACAATTGGTCCAGCACCTTCGACCAAATCGATCCTAAACTCGATCTCACGATGTGGCGGCAACCCTTTGACCTCGTCAAAGACATCTACATACTCATTAGCGATCAGCACTGATGATAGGTCTTCCTGTGGAATCCCAAGCGAATATAGATAACTCACGAAGACCCGTCTTCGCGCTTACATCTAATCAACACCTTTCGCCCTTCCACATCCCCGACCCTCACCTCTAGCTACTCACAATTCACCCTTGCCGCATATCTCTTGAGCCAATCCATGCCCAAGATGATCCCATACCCAGCGAAGTTAAGAACAAAGAAATCACACATAAAAGAGCAACCATGACTCGATAACAATAGACCACGGAAAATCATGCACAAACTGGACGAACCCCCAACTGGATTAGTCACGATCAATGGTCTATCACAAATCTCGGGTTCCAAACCCAAGCGACACACAAGCTCATTGTAGATGAATGAATGTGATGCTCTAGTATCAAACAAAACTGGAACTGAAACATCGTTAACAGAAAAAGTACCTTGCACCACGACACCTTTTCCCTTTTCCTCTGCAGTAGGAGCTCCTGAAGAAGATGGCACAGCTTCTAAAGCATATGCCTTCACAATCTGTTTGCCCTTAGCTGATTCTGGACAATCTTTCTTGTCATGCCTAGGCTTTCCACACTTGAAGCACTTTTTCTCAGCTTTGGGATTCTTGCACTCATTTGAATAATGAACCTTCTGTTGGCAGTTAAAGCAAACCACCTCACTCTTGGGTTTTTTTTGGCCATCCTTTCCTTTCTGTTGTTGCTGCTTCCTCTTTTTATTATTACCACCCTGCTTTGGTTTCTGAGCTTCCTTGGTTGCAGCGACAACATTTGCTTCCTTGGGAAACAAGCTCTCATGGCGAATAGCTTTTTCCACAATCTTTTCAAATGAATCATCAAGATGGTCCACAAGAGGTTTTCCAATATGAGCATCCAAACCCAAGACAAACTTCTCGTTCTTCTAATAGGGCGTATCAATGTATGAACGAGCATATATGGACAAAGCATCAAAATCAGAAATGTAGCCAGGAACTGTTCTGCCCTTCTGCTTCAACTCTACGAACTTCTTGAAGAGAACGGACTTCTGAGCAGTGGGGATAAACTTTGCTTCAAACTTAGCTTGGAATTGCTCCCATGAAATCTCCTCTTCCGGAGCCTCGAGTATGACAGAATTCCACCATTCCATAGCCCTGCTCTGCAGCTGCCTTGATGCAAGCTTTCTCTTCATTGCATCCTCAATACCCAAGTCTCCAATGATTCGAACACATGAATCCATCCACCTCTGAACCTCTTCAGCTGGTTCAGTTCCCTTGAATGGTTTCCCTCCTAGAGATGTAAAGTCCTTGCACATCTTTGCAAAATCTACTCTAGGAACTCGCACACCTACATCTACCGTGGCCACCACTGGAGCGGGACCCTTCGCATAATTGCTTCTGCAATGGCTTCAAACATGGCCGGGTAATCTGGTTCGTCACCATTTCCCCCTCCAGTATTAGCTCTCCTAGCAGCGTGTCTTGATGGTCGTCTACTCATTCTAAATCTGCAATCTAGAGTAATTAGCCACTTCCAAGAAAACTGCTAAAGAGATTCAACTACTAATACTATATATGTTAATATACATATAGTAAACATCCAACAGAAATCTACAAATACGTCTCTCCTACGTAATTACGTCTTTGAACTTTGGCCAAAATTGTTGACCAGAGCTCTGATACCAAATATGAAGACCGCCCATAACCCCCGCACTAAACAAGTGGAATAATGCGCTGAAAGGTGTGCCAGGCTGCTATGGACGATCATCAGAGTAGGTAAACACATCGAAACCTGTCGTAGAACTCACAGCGCAAGGATGAAATATAATAGAACATATACAACAGGTAATAGTAATGAGGTATCATATACCAAACTTTTGAAACTATCTCAACATCCAGAAAGGTTGTCCAACTGATATCAAAGTTTGTACATAAGGCCTCACTATAACTCTCAAGCAACTCAAACAGCGGAAACAAAAATACTAGATAGTAATAAAACTGGTACGCCAGCCTCCTGCTCGTCTTCGCTCAGCTTCCCTGTCTCACTAAGCTCCATTACCTGTAACCTGCTACTTAGTCTGCCCATCCACAACCGGATGAATAGCCCAAAGTAATAAGAGGAGACATAAAACCTTGAGTCAGACAATAGTCTTAGTGAGCGATAAAACAGCTAACAAACTTCAACATGAAAGTATATGAGAATGGGTAAATGAACAACTTATCTACCCACAACACAAGAGAGGAACTCAACCTTATCTTCCCCACATCAGATAGTGATAGCCTTTACACCAAGCATTTCAACCATTAATCCATAAAAACCTGAACAACCATTTGTTCATGGAAAACAGAAACAACCAACAATAGCAATCATGGCATCGAGATTATATATATCTCACGCAAATCATCCTAGTCGAATTCAACATCCCTCGAATACAAGCCCCAGAGGCTGAAACCAATATCTGACAAGCACTCAAGGAACATCTTCTTCGATGTTGGATAACCCACGTGAGATGGCACAAGCAAAACATCCAGCATACATGACAGACTCTGGCTATCACCGCCAATCCTGCTTCAAAACCATCATTATCGTATGACGGCCAACCTTGCCATATGTCAAGGGCTAATGGTAACCCCAGTTCTAGCATGAACTCCATATGTCCAACCTTGACAATATCCAAAATTGACACTAGGCCTTTTCCCAAGACCCAGGGTACTCGACCAGTAACCTCTGGTCTTTTGGGGGCCCCCATCGTACCCTTGGTTTGAGCCTGCTAGAACATACGACAACGATGACCTCTCGGCCTTCGCATCTCTAGTCGTCCAACCTTGACGATGTTTCATAGCTCATGCAACCTTCTCGAGCAGCCATTATCCATCAACTAACGACCTTTGAATTGTCACCGAACACATTCATCACTTCGGGACTTCCTACTTGAACCACCTCGAAGCTACACCATCACCGAGCCCTCTGGGAGGACCCCAAAACCGACCCCTCCTGGGAAGACCCAAAACCTGCTCTTCCTGGGAAGACCTAAAACCTGCTCTTCTTGGGAAGACCCAAAACCGACCCTTCCTTACGACCGAGCCACTAAGATCGACCCAAAAGCTTAGCCCAACCAACCCAGCTAAAACCGACCCACCGACTTGGTTCCCTTCTGGCTTCAGGATTCGACCCTACCACCAATCAGCTGACCCGACCGACCAGTTTTGCTACCATCTGACGGACCCAACCCTCTAAAACCGACCCGACCTGATCACCCCTTCCTGGAACATGACCTGCTTGCTCCAAATCAGAACTCCTGATTTGCTCGACCTAACCATTATGGACCGACCGATCAGACCGACCAGCTCCAAGACCGACCAGCCTTTCTCACCTGAGACCGACCGACCTGGAAGAACACCGACCCAAAACATGTCTTGCTCCCCAAGCCACGTCTTGACCGACAAGTCTAGGACCGACCCCTTTAGACCGACCCGATTCCTGCATAGCTCCATTTCGACTTTGATTTCGACCAATACTTCGCCAAACGACGAATCTGACGAAACCGGCTTATCCGATTCATCCAGACGCAACCACAAACAAGTTATGCAACCAACAATATCATCAATCTATCAATTTCCATCAAAGCACATAAATTTCCCAAAACCTGATAAGTGAACATCTGAACATAAAAACGGATCTAATTTGCATAAACTTGAGAGAAATCACGAAATTAACCATTTAAATTATCTAGATCAGATCCTAAGGTGATTCATATGTAAAATGGACTTAGCATGGTGTAGATCTAAAGAAAATAACATGGAAATGATGAAATTAACATCCTATAACTCACATACTTTCATGAATCCGAATGAGAGATGTAAATCACTCACCGATTATCCAAACAAAGCTAAAACGATGAAAAAGCAATCCGGACAGCGAACACTTCGAATCAGACTCTTCAATCCGATGAATTCGCCCTTGAAATGATGTTGATCTAGCCTTGAATGGTATAGATCTTCGATTTCCCTCCTTGGATTTGGAATTTTAATGGTGGAAAGGTGTTAGAGGAAGAAGGAGATCAAAGCCTCCTCATAAGAGAATGGAAAATTCCAACCTTTCTCCATATCCCTTACCCCCTATTTATAGCCTCCACCAACCCCTTAATGGGGCTTCTCTAAATCAGCCCATTAGCCTTCCAAAACCTGAACAACCAACTGAAAATCCTTAAAACAGCGATTTCTCCAAAACCGCTAAACCAAATCCTTAATGTAACCACTCTACGGAAAGAGAATCATCAATTCCTTTCCAATGGCACATGTCTCACCCTCTGATTCGACTTGAGTCAAAAGTTATGCCCAGTACAAGACTGTTAGGGGCAAAATGGTCACAAACAAAATCGGTAAAAATTATGGACATGTCACACATCCCCATAAGAAACATATTAAAAGATGAGAATGATCCAACCCTCGGAGAATAAAATAAAATTATTTTACGATCTTCCGATACGTAAAATGCGGGCTGTTACATTTAACCCTGTAAAATTGAAGGTTGAGCCGTTGGTTTGACGGTCCGACCAGGGTTCATGCATGAATGAGGTCTGATTGAGTTCCGCGCCGTGATGGTCCAAGGTTCAGGGTTGACCGAGGTCGGACCGCGGCAGGGTCGGGTTATGAAAACACTGGCTCTGACTATTAGTGGAGTGTTGGAGAAGCATGCACATGACATGAAATTTGTCTTTTGTTTGGAGGAGTAGACAGAAGTTGGAGACTGAGATAATGAGTGAGGTGATAGTCACCAAGAAAGGAATAAGCATGGTTTTTGTTTTGTTTTGTTTGGATTTGTGTTTGGCAAGAATTTGGATGAAGTTAATGGCATCAAGTGCAGCTTTTATGTGGATATTAGTAGAAAAGAAGGTGATGCAGTGTAAAAATATTGCTTTGAAAATTGTGCAATCTGCAAGGTGCTCAAGAGATGCAGCTGCAGAATGAAGTTGAAACGACGAATGACAGCGAAGACGACGAAGAGTAGAACGTCGGTTATAGTCTTGGATATTTATGTAGAGCTCAAGAGGAATTTTTTGAAGATATGTCTATCAGAAGATAGACATGCCTACATGTGAAGTAGATTGAGTGGAGAAGACTTGTTTTTATGTCATTCATTCAACCAGTAAGGAAGAAGACCTGCGGTTCTCACTTGTTGGGGAGATGACATATATAAGGGAAGACCTGAATGAAGAGGTCAGTGAATCCCTAAGAGGAAACCAAGAGTGTTTTGCTGATGGTTAAAGTACAAATCAACATGAAACAGTTGAGTATGTCCAAGTTCATCTACGCAAGACGTTGATGAAATTGAGAAGCATGATTCATTGCTTTATAAATTAGATGTTAGCACATCTATTTTAAGGGATGGTGTTAAGAATAAGTCTTCTAATTTGTAGGAGTTAAGTTTGTCTATATTAGCATGTTTAGTACGTGGTGTTTGCCTTAATCTTCACGGATAGTTGTCCTGGTTTTGTGCACATTTAGTTCGTTTATTGCCTTGTAAAGGCTTCTGTTTTGCTAATAAAATAACAATCTATCGGCTTCCGGTTCAACATTTAGTTGGTTAAAATAGATTTCAAACAAGCTTAGTTTTATTAAAATTCAACATGCAAATTTGATGCTATTGTCATTAAGCCTCAGGAGTTTTGATAGATCCGTAGCACGAAGGATAAATCACCTTTGCATGAGAGTTTTAGGCACTATATCAGCAAAATAACATGTGATCATAACTGAAATTGTAATACATTTACATGGCTTGTTAAGAGATATTATAGAGGTCCAGTAGCAATTACCAATCATCCGTAATCTTGGTAAGGGGAAGCGGGAAGTATTTGATACAGAGTTACGACTTACAAGTAACCTCTAAGTTATAGTAGTCAAAGATCAAGCAATATAACCCAAAACATAATAATTCCGTTGAAATTTAAAAGAATAAAATGTTTGTTGTATTTATTAAATTATAGCGGTAATAACCGAAGGCATGATATCCAAAACAAAAGGAACAAATGTTATGTTCTTTGTGTGACTGATTGATAGACATATATGAAAACAATGTAGTTGACAATTTTTATAATAAAATTGATTAATTATAATACAAGTAACCAAAAAATGTGAAGGGGGTGTACCTCAATTGTGTGACCCTGATTTTCCCGGATATACAACTCCTTAGTTTCTTCCAAGAGACTAAAGCATTGCTTATCACTCTTCCAAACTGCCTGTATGAAACTGATCAGTCAGGCTACTACATATAAAAATATTTTGCGATAATTAAGTACCACATGCAACACAGCTGCGATGCGTCATAGGATAAACATTCATGTTGAACAGTTAAAGGAAATTTAAAGTTATTCAAGTATATAATGGCAGGGGCTGATGTGCTATAGAGCCAGACGAGGCCAAGGCCCCATCTCATTTTCTGCTATTCATTTATATATTACACTTTTCAAGCAATTTGTCTTATCTAAAACCAATCTTTTTCCCTACCAAAAATTGTTGCCATATCTGATATCATTTACCTGTCCAAGTTTAAATATTATAGTTGTTATAGCGCAAGAAGCAGTGGAACCAGGGCCGACTCTAAGTATTGTGGGCCTAATACGGACCCAAAATTTTAGATATATATTTTTTTAATAAATTTGAAGTTAAGTGAAAATGTGCTTTTTCTACTATGCATCGTTTTTGAGAAAATTGCGTGTTTCAGCAAATTCATAAAGTTTTTACCCACATTTTCAATCTGTTAACTAGAGGTCCACATAAGCCACATCTCCATTTTAATATATTGATTGATGTCAACAAAGCATACAATCATATCTACTTTTGCATAGATAAATTACTATCAAGTACACGCATCCTGACCAGAAAAGCAGCTCTAGTAATGGTAATACATTTTTTTTTGTTGGGGCCCCCTGACCTAATGGGCCATGTGCGATCGCACGGCTGGCACTAGGCTAGGGCCGCCCATGAGTGGAACTTCACTATATTACGCAAAAGCAAGCAATCTACAACCAGCATTCCAGAATAGTGATGGAATTTTGTTGCATTGTATCATATGCTTATAATAACATAGACAAAAGAAAGGGCCTATGAGAGTACATATTACACAAGAAATTAAAACAAGCTTGCCATGGGTAATTATAGGAGATTTTAATGTATTCTCGTACTACCAAAACAGAATATCACAAGGGGGTACATAGCTCACTTGCGGATACAAAGCTTCTTGATTTTATTGGGGCTACCAGTCATTTCGAGCCATAGGGAATGGGAAATTGTTGTACATGTTGTAGGATCCAAGTTTGTCAACTCCTAGCAAAATGTACAAAGTCTTTCCTAAATGAGAATGCTTTGCTAAATTCTTATGTTTTTGTATAAACTTTAGTAACCATTCCATGGGCGACTGTTGGAAAACAATGGCTGAGTCGCGGACTAGGTCGCTTTCTTGAAGACGATTCGGCGATCTGGTTAGAGGTGCAAACCAGTTCGTTCCTTTGCCGCCGCCTCTAGGATAAAACAGCCTCTAAAAAGGATAACCGATTTGCTTGCACAACAAATCAGTGCAGATTTGCCCTTTCGAAAATAATATTGCTCGATTTTTCTGAAAGAAAGATTTAATGGTGGAGGCTAGAAGAAAGTAGAATTCGATGTTCTTTTGTGTCTGAGATAAAAAGAATATATAGAACGAGAATTAGGGTTTGGGAGAAAAATCGGATCTGCTAAAATTTCGGGGACAAAGTTTTTACCATTGCAAACTTTTTACCATTGCAGAAAAAATTATCGGTGCAGAAAATAATTTTCCATAAAAAACGGTTTGAAAACTGCAAAGTTTTATGGTCCAAAAATATAAGTGTCTACACCACAAAGCCCAAGCCCGAGCCCGAGCCCGAACCGGACCGGGTCGGGTTGGGTCAAGTCGAGTCGGTCGGTCGGTCGCGCGCGTGTGTGGTGTTCATGATGCTTGGTCTCCCTCCTCACAACAAAGCATGTATTGGGAGCCCAAGGCCCCAACATGATTTCTTAGAAACAAGTATAAATCCTTGCCTCTTCCATATAATCCCATGATGTGGGACTATTCACACATAGGAGCCATTCATACACTTATTCAACATTTTTAATAATTCACTTAATGTTTGTAAAACATTTCCAACAATCTCCCACTTGAATTTTTAAAAATATTTTCGAGCAATTTCTAAAACCATAAGATTGTGCATAAACAAAGGTGTCATCCGACTTGAACCTTTGCATAGTGAGTAAGATTCAGTTTTTACTAGAGTGACACGTAGTCTTGAACTCTATTCCTGACATCAAACCATACACAACCTTTTCTATAGTGCAATCAATTAAGCCCGTGCATTTATGGTTATGCACGTCTATCCTAGTTTAGTGAATGCTCTAGAAGTTTTGCCCAAAACTCCATAGGAAACGGCCATATTTCCACTTTCACAAAGGTGAGTCTATCAAGAGTACTCCTGAAGGTAGGTATCCACTCCAAATAGAGTATAGATCTCATTAAGATTTTCTATTAACTCATCCTCTAATCACTTCAGTAATACATGCTTCTTGGTTTATTAAATAGCATGCTCAACTCCTATCACTACACAACTTGTTTTTACCCATTGAACCAAGTTCTTGGGATCTCCAGTCATTTAGGTCGGGTTACCATTGTGCGTGACTCAACAATCTAAGGGCAATAGTCCCATTCTTTTAGAAGAATTGTGGACATTCTCTCTTGACAGTCCTTTCGTCAAAGGATCTGCCAAATTTTCTTCACTACGTACGTAATCCACTCCTACGATACCTGTCGAAAGCAGTTCTCTAACCGTGTTGTGCTTACGACGTATTTGTCGTCTCTTACCATTATAATAACGGTTCTGAACTTTTGCAATAGTTGCGGTACTATCGCAATGTATCAACACAGCCGGTATCGGTTTTTCCGATAAGGGAATCTCAGCTAGCAGGTTTCTCAAATACTCTGCCTCTTCACTAGTTGTGACTAGTGCTATCATCTTAGACTCCATAGTAGACAAAGCCAAAATAGTCTGTTTCTTGGATTTCCAAGAAACAGCTCCTCCAACGTTGCTAAATATATAGCCACTGGTCGCTTTAGAATCATCAGATAATGTATTCCAGTCTGCATCAGAATATCCTTCAAGTATAGCTGGAAACCTTTTATAATGTAATCCAAGGTTCATGGTTCGTTTAAGATATCTCATCACCCTTTCAATAGCATGCCAGTGCTCTATACTAGGTCTACTGGTAAACCTACACAATAATCCCATGACATAGGCAATGTCGGGTCTAGTACAATCAGTGGCATACCGAAGGCTGCCAATGATGCTCGCATTATCAGACTGTCTTACACATTCACCAGTGTTCTTAAATAACTTTACACTGTGACCATATGGTGTACTTGCAGGTTTACAGTCAAAGTAATTATATTTCTTTAGGATCTTCTCAATGTAATGAGATTGATCCAAAGAAATTCCCTTTTCTGACCTAGTAATTTTAATACCAAGGATTACACTCGCCTCATCTAGATCTTTCATGTCAAAATTGGCACTTAATAAGGATTTGACGGAGTTTATGGCATGAATGTTTGACCCAAAAATGAGTAGGTTATCTACATAAAGGCATATAATAGTGCAAATGTCATTCTCAGATTTGTAATAAATGCATTTGTCATTTTCATTAACTTTAAAACCGTTGAAATGATTAAGTTATCAAATTTTTCATGCCATTGTTTAGGTGCTTGTTTTAAACCATATAATGATTTATCTAATTTGCATACTTTACGTTCTTGACCATGTACCACAAATCCTTAAGGCTGGTCCATATATATTACTTTGTCTAATTCACCATTCAAAAATGCGGTTTTCACATCCATTTGGTGTATTAACAAATTATGAATAGAGGCAAGTGAGACTAATACCCGAATGGATGTGATTCTAGTAGGAGGTGAAAAAGTGTCGAAGAAATCTATGTTTTCTTTTTGTTTAAAACCTTTGGCTACTAGTCGTGCTATATATTTATCAATAGTGCCATCAGGTTTTAATTTCTTTTTAAGTACCCATTTACAGCCTATAGACTTACAACCAAGAGGTAAATCTATCAAATGCCAAGTCTTATTGGATTCTAAAGAATCCATCCCATCATTTATAGCCTCTTGCCAGAAATCAACATCTAAGGAAGGTAAGGCCTCTTAGAGGTTTATGGGATTCTCCTCAATAGTAAAAGCACAAAAATCTGAACCAAAATCTTTTATGGTTCTTGCTCTTTTACTTCTTCTTGGTTCTGCTTCAGAATTTTCATTAAGTTCTATTCTATTAGGCATACTTGAAGTTCCCCCACCATTCCTTAATTTAAAAGGAAATTTAGTTTCATAAAAATCGGCATCATTTGATTCAATTATATTATGTGCACTAAAGTCATAAAATCTGTGTGCTTTGCTATTAATTGCATAGCCTATAAACACACATTCATATGCTCTACTAGCCAATTTTATTCTCTTAGGGTCTGGAATGCGAACATATGCTAAGCAACCCCAAGTTCTAAAATATGATACATTGGGTTTATGATTCTTTAAAATTTCATAAGGCGAAAATTTATTCTTAGATTTGGGGATTCTATTCAGAACATAGCATACAGTCAATAAAATATCCCCCCACCAATGTTTTGCTGCACCAGAATTTAGTAATATGGCAACTACAAGTTCGGTAAAGGTCCTATTTTTCCTTTCAGTTTTATCGTTCATCTTAGGAGAATAGGGTGCAGTTCTTTCATGTACTATGACATGTTGTTTATAGAATTCCAGAATTGAAGCGGATTCATATTCTGTACCTTTATCACTATGAAGTCTCTTAATTTTCCTATTTGCTTGATTCTCAATCTCAGTTTTGAATGTTTTAAACGTGTCAAAAGCATCACTATTATTTTTCATAAGGTATACATATGTGAAATCAGAACAGTCATCGATAAAAGTATAAAATAACGATGTCCTTGTCTAGTCAAAGTACCATCAAGTTCACATATGTCAGAATGAATCAATTCTAAGGGTTCAGAAACTCTATCAACTGATATATGAGGTTTCTTTGTGATTTTTGCTTGTGTACAGAATTCACATTTCTCAAGTTCATATTCTGTCAATTTAGGAATCAAATCGAGGTGCTCATGTTGTGAATTATTCATTTATTAACATGACATAATCTAGAGTGCCAAATATTAAAGTCACACAACATATAAGAAGAAGTAGTCACTTTATTAGTTTCAACATTCAGTTTAAACATACTGTAACAACCCGTATTTTCAATAACCTATTATAACATAAATCGAGGCAGAATTTAATTCTAAAATCTGAATCAAGGGAAACGGGCTATGCCATTGCGTTCGTCTCGGAAAAATATGCGAAATAGAGTCCGAGTTTTCGAAAATCGGAGTCCGTATGACCCAGTTAAGGCCCATTGAAGTTTTCAGAAAATTCATAAGTAAAAACAGATTTGAATTTCAAGTTGAAAATTGGGAATTAGGGCAAACTGGCGCAGGCGGGAAAATTCCCGCCAGGACCCCCATGTCGACAGGCATGTCGACAGGGTCCCCAGGGTGTCGACAGCCCTGTCGACAGCCCCGTCGACACGGGGTGGCCGGGCAGTTTTGCCTGGCGCACCATTTTGATTTGGGCTTGGTTATGTGGCTTGGTTCTGGAGAATTCCGAAATCTGATGGACCTAATTCAACCTGGGGTTAATCCTATGGTCTAAATCACTAGCCTAATCTATAAATAAGACCCTAACCTACCCTAAATCACTCATTATTCATTCTAGCAACTAAACTATGCCAAAATCAAAACTCTCATGGCCTCCACTCTCTTCATACAATTCCTAAACAAATCCCTAAGAGATTTCCATGCATACAAGTGTAATTAGGCTTGTATGATCCTCTTTAGCTTGCATTAAAGTCTTGTTTCTCCATTGTCATCATAAAGGAGGAGTCTTGATCAAGTTTGCTTGCATTTTGGGGTTTTATTTTGTTGCATAAGGGGTTTCTTACATTTGCTATACTTATTTGAGTCCGCATAAGCATTGTAAGCCCTCTTACCTTCATTTTAGAAACTCTAAAGTTAATATGTGATGAAAGTTGGGATTTATGCATGTTTAATATGTTATGCATGCTTATGCGAGTTCAATATGCCATGTTACACATGTTTGATAAGTTATGCATGTTTATGCAAGTTCACTATGCCATGATTTGCAAGTTTATTGAGTTATGCATGTTTATGCAAGTTCACTATGCCATGATTTGCAAGTTTATTGGGTTATGCATGTTTATGCAAGTTCACTAAGCCATGATTTGCAAGTTTAACAAGCTATGCATGTTTATGCAAGTTCACTATGCCATGATTTGCAAGTTTATTGGGTTATGCATGTTTATGCAAGTTCACTAAGCCATGATTTGCAAGTTTAACAAGCTATGCATGTTTATGCAAGTTCACTATGCCATGATTTGCAAGTTTATTGGGTTATGCATGTTTATGCAAGTTCACTATGACATGTTATGCATGTTTAATAAGTTATGCATGCTTATGCAAGTTCACAATGACATGTTATGCATGTTTGACAAGTTATGCATGTTTGACAAGTTATGCATGTTTATGCAAGTTCCCTATGCCATGTTAGGCAAGTTTAACATATTATGCATGTTTATAGTAATATGCAAGTTCACTATGCTAAGTTATGCAAGTCTAACATGTTATGCATGTTTGTTGTGATATGCAAGTTCATCATGTATGTTATGCCAAGTTCCCTCTTCCTATCCTTTATGCGTTATTACGAATATGTAAGCGATAGAATGACGTTGGGGGGTTCGGGTAAACTTAAAATACATGAAAATATAAGATTGGGAATTTACCTATTAAGTTAGGTCTACCCCTTGGGAATTTACCTATTAAGTTAGGTCTACCCAAGTATTTGTTGACTTGTAATTATGTTTTGAAATAAAGTGGACATGACCCTTAGAAAACATAAGTGTGGCCAACTCGAGGTTGGGTTGAGTTTGTAGCGTAATTCTACCCGGAACCGACCGGCTTAACTAGTGGCTACAAACAATAGGACCCAATGTGAGAAGTTGGTCATGTGGTGCCAAGACCCGAGGTTAGACCAAGTTGTGGTGTAAATCTACCCGGAACCCACCGGCTTAACTAGGTAACCACAACAAAGTCTAATGTGAGAGGTTAAGATGCATTAAATTAATTAATGCCTCATGATTAGGGTTAAGTCAGGGTCCACTAATACTTAACCAATTTGGGGATTCGAGGGATTGAAATGGGGTTAAGTTGTGAACTGTCGGTTACACTTAACCAATTTAATCCGTTTGGGGATTTGAGGGATTGAAATGGGGTTAAGTTGTACTTAACCTATTTAATCCATGATTAGTGAAGGGTTAAATCGCACTTAACCCTCTTAGGAAACCCTAGCAACGTGGTCTGTTCCGGCAGTAATCCCAGTTGGGTATCATCACAACCCTAGAGGCTAGGCTAGGGCGGGGCACGATTACTGGACTGATGTAAGCGACCAAAGCGACGGCTGAGTGGTACAGCGGTGCGGGTCCAGGCGGGCTACGGACGTGCACGTAATCCAGTATTGGACAAACTCGAGGCACGGGTACCAGTAGGTTTAGACTGTGCATTATTGCTTCAGTGTCTGGGGTTGACACCCGAGGGCTTGATACACCCGAAGGTGGACCCAGCACAGTCTGACTACATCCATATGTGGGCCGTATGGACACCAACACTTGACGTGTTAGGCTTATAGGGAGCCGATCGACTAGACCGTTTGGTTGGACCTTATATTAAGGTCACTTCATGTTATTGGGCCAAAGCTTGGGCCAAGGGATCAATACCTGTTATGTTGGTTTGCTAGTACACCGTGGTGCAAAACTTAACCTTGTTTATGCGATGACACCTCTATCTATCTTGTAGTTAATTTATCATGCCAGTATGTTGTTATCTATGATCATCTCAGTTTCCATCATACTGTTAACTTTATTAGTCTATAGACTGATCGTAGCAGGGCTTACTCAGTCTTTTTGACTGACCTGTTTTCTTTCGCCTCTTTTCTTCCGTTTCCCCCCCCCCCCCAAGGTTCTCAGGGAGGGAATACAGGAGCCTAGCTTGGATCTTAGCTGCTTTCTTGGATAGCTCATGTATGCTTTGGACTTGAGCTCGCTATGGTTTTTCCACTTTGGGGATAGCTACTTTTATGTTTTCCTTTTCAGTTTCAGATGATGTTATTTTATGTACTAGACTTGTTTATTTGGGAAATTGACATTATGATGTAGCAGACTTGTTTTTGAAATGGTTTAAAATCCTTCCGCTGTTGTATCTATCTACTTACTCTATTTATTTACATATATATATATGTCATGTCCTGCCTTGTTATATCATTATGCATGTTTACCTTGTTTTAAAACGCCCCACCAAAGTCAGAGTTGCTTGCAAGAGCCACCCTGGCGGAGGTGGTGTGTTACATTTGGTATCAGAGCATATGGTTTACGAGAAGGGATAAAAAGGTTTTTAAAACTTTTGAAAAACTATTTTCAAAACCAAGTATAAAGTATTTTCCAAGGAAAAGTCTAGTTATTTTTAAAGGCTATTCCCCAAAATCCATTAGCACTATCCTTTGACCCCTCGTTTGAACTCTTTTCTTTTCGTTTCCAGCATGTCAGATAATCTCATCTTGCCCGAAGGAGTAACAATACCCGATTGGTTTCATCGGTACTTGGAAGTCACGGCACTGGTCCAGGGTGTCTCTAATGTTGTCTTTCCAGTCAAGGCCGTTGTTCCTCCTCCTCCTTCCGTAGCTGATGTTCCTCTTCTCCCTCAGCCTCCACAAGCGGATTTTGCGGAAACTTGTAAGAACTTTAAGATGATGGGTGGCAAGAATTTTAGTGGAACAAAGACTATTGTAGAGGCAAGGAATTGGTTGAAAGAGACCGAAGACCTTTTAGCCACCTTTGATATAGGTGACCGCAGGAAGGTTTTATTTGCAGTATGGTTGCTAAAGGAAGAAGCTGCACGTTGGTGGGTAGTCACCACCGCTACTAGGCCAATTGAGACTTGGGATGATTTTAGAGGAAGGTTTGGACTGAGGTTCTTATCACTGAAGCAAGGGGACATGACTATTAGGGAATACATAGATAAGTTCAATCAACTGGCTCGGGTCAATTTAGACTTGGTTAATACAGCTCAGAAGAAGGCCCTACACTTTGCTCTAGGATTAAACGAGCCATTGCACGGTTTGGCCATGTCTCACATACCCTTGGGGGCGACTTTCGAGAGTTTGGTGAATATGGCCCTACTTCAAGAAGAAGATAACAATGACAAGAAAGAGGTCAAGTCGAATGAGTCTCAAGGCAAGAGGGTAAATTCCGGGAAACGAGGCAAGAATAACAACAACCGCAAGGACAAGCCAAGAGAGAATAGGAAATGTAACTTCTGTGGTAAAGTTGGACATATATCCAGGGAATGTAGGAAGAAGAAGAGAAAGTGGGGCGAATGATTTCATTGTGGTGAGTCTGGACATCTCAGCAAGGATTGCCCGAGGAAACAAGGGCAAGGTCAGACTCAGTGTGCAGGACTATCTAGAGGGCGAGGTCATCCCCTCAACACCGTTCTTCCAGCTCATGATAGAGGTAGTGTTTCTGTTGAAAGTCTGGTTTACATTTTCTGACTTTCCCTGTTCGTACTTTGTTTGATTCTGGCACATCGCGTAGTTTTATTTCATCTGATCTAGTTGAAAGTTTGCACCTAAGTACTGGCCTAGTTGATGATCCCATATGTGTTTCAAATCCAATTGGGGTTTCCGCCCAACTGTCTGTGGTCTGAGTGGATTTGAAAATTTCTATCTTGAGTACAGAATTCTCGAGGGATGTTTATATTCTCGGTTTCAGGGGATATGGGTTGGTTTTGGGCATGGAATGGTTGTCCTGTTTTGGAGCCATTCTTGGTTTTTGTATATAGGGTTGTGAGGCTCATGACTCGCCTCGGTAATACCCTAGAAATTTCTAGCAACCCAATGGGTCCCGTAATGTTATGTTATCTTGAATCCCTCGACTCGTCTATCGATAGTTTGCAATCTGTGAGGGTGGTCCGAGAATATCCTGATATCTTGGGTGAAGTGAAGGGGTTACCCCTGGACGTGGATAGATTTCCGCATTATCTGGTTGGTAATACCAAGCCAGTTTCGTGGCCGGTTAGGCACATGACCTCACGAGATGAGAGTTAAGAAAGCAAGTCAAGGAGTTGCTTGAGAAGAACTTCCTGAGACGAAGCATTTTCGAGTAGGGTGCTCCAGTAGTATTCGTTACTAACGTGGACAGTTTGCTTCGCTTATGTGTTGATTATCGTGAGAAGAATAGACAACCATTACTAAGGATCGATGATTTGTTTGATCAGCTTGTAGGAGCATCTGTTTTCTTTTGATCTGGCTACCGGATTCCATCAGCTTAGGATGGCTGAGGATGGAATTGACAAGACTGCGTTTAGGACTCTAGATGGATTTTTGGAATGGCTAGTCATGCTATTTGGTTTAACTAATGCACCCGCATATTACGTAAACTTGATGGGTAGGGTGTTTAGGGAGTCCTTGAACAAGTTTGTCGTGGTCGTCGTAGACGATATTTTGATCTCCTTAAAAGAACAAGGAAGAGCATGCTAGACATCTCAAGGAGGTGATGGATACGCTTAGAGCCACCAGGTGAAGGTCAAGTTCTCCAAATGTCACTTTGGAGGAAGGAAGTTGGATTTCTTGGGCACATAGTTCCTAAGTAAGGCTTAGCGGTGGATTCCGCTAAAGTGGTTGCGGTTTAAGACCGGAAAACCCTGAGGAGGGCAATTGAAGTAAGAAGCTTTCTCCGTTTGGCTAGTTAGTTAGCATTCCCTGAGCTTAGACTTACTCTTCAGGATCAAGAAGGGGGTTTCACAGGAAGAAGACCCGCCGTTAGTCAAGAACATGGACCAGTTGATTCGAGGCGAGATGTTAAGTCACCTCGCTAGATATATTATAGATGACAAGGGATGACTAAGGCGTGATGAGAGATTATGTGTTCCTCGAGTGAAAGACTTGGTAAAGAAGGTTCTTGAAGATGCGCATCACTCGAGGAGGTGGCCGAGTTGGTCTCAGGATGCATGTTGTGCCACCAGGTTAGGGCCAAGTCATAGAAGCCCGGCGGGCCATTACCTCCATTGGAGGTTCCGCAAGGGAAGTGTGAAAACATCTCGATAGATTATGTGGATAGATTACCTAGATCAAAGAAAGGGAATACGGGTATGGGGGTCATAATAGGTAGACTCACGAAGAGTGCTCATTTCAGTCCGGTGAAGAGCGAGAGGACTGCATCATGGTTAGCAATGGTTTACCCTCAAGAAGTTGGCCAGTTTTGAAATAGCCTACAGAAAGCCGTGGGTAGGCAACTGAATCTAGGTATGGCCTATCACTCATAGGCGGATGGTTCATTTCGATTAAGCATGAGTTATAGAAAATCACGTTTATAAGGGCAATTGGCAACATGGATTGGTATTCTCAAGAAAAGTTCTGCTGTGTGGAATACTTTATGGTAAGTAGACGAGATCCAGGATTCACTAGTGAATTTTGGAGAGCTTGCATGAAATCATGAGGTTACAGTTATGTTTAAGCCAGGTATACAGAAAGAAGAATAAGTGGAAAAGGAAGACGAGAGGCGATAATGGAATGAGTTCCAACTCGAATTTTGTAAATAGGAGTTAGGAAGCCAAGAAATCATGAAGTAAAAGATGGTCAAAGCACAGTGGAGTTAAGCTCTAGGAAACGTGACTAAGAAGAGTGAAGACTAGATACGCGCGTCATATCTCTTTTTAAGAGTGCATCCTTGATCCTTGTTTTCCTGGGGAGCTTGCTTGCAAGTTATCTTTTGTATATATCCTCTCGGTCCCATTCTCGATCTTATTTCTGTTGTAAACTCCATAAGGGGGTTATGACTCATCGGTTAGTACTATATGTCAGAGTTTGAATGGATTTCTTGTAATCCAAAAAGGAGTTTATCTTGCTTATCTTCTAAGATCTCCTTTTTAGCATATCTCTCTGTCCATGTTTATCTAGTTTATCGTGTTTATCTTGTCATGAGAACCTTAGGTAGAAACCCTTTGGATGAAACATGTGTTTGAGACATGTTATGTTTGATGGTTGCAAGTGGTTGCAAGTGTTTGCAAGTGGTTACTCGTGGATGCATGATACACATTAGGCACTAGATCGGCTCACACACTCTTCATGTTGCATATGCATGAGTGCTTACACTTATTCGTGGTTGAAACTTGTTGTGCTACCACATGGATGTTGCATATGGATGAATGTTATGTGCACTCATATAGATACTATGAATTATGTTAGGAATTTGCATACATATGGATTCATTTCACTGACATACATATGCATTAAGGAGGTTTACTGTATCAGTAACCGCCTGATTTTCACTGACATACATATGCATTAAGGAGGTTTACTGTATCAGTAACCGCCTAATTTCTGCATTAGGTAAGTACATATACACACACTTTTGCATATGTTCATACCACATTTAGAATCTTATAAGGACAATGATTGCTCATGGATGATGTTTTGAGTAGATGGATGTTGGATGGTAGGATATGTTCTTCCTAACTTGAAGATTTTGGGGACGAAATCCTTTAAGGAGGGGAGAATGTAACAACCCGTATTTTCAATAACCTGTTATAACATAAATCGAGGCAGAATTTAATTCTAAAGTTTGAATCAAGGGAAACGGGCTAGGCCATTGCGTTCGTCTCGGAAAAATACGCGAAATAGAGTCCGAGATTTCGAAAATCGGAGTCCGTATGACCCAGTTAAGGCCCATTGAAGTTTTCAGAAAATTCCTAAGTAAAAACAGATTTGAATTTCAAGTTGAAAATTGGGAATTAGGGCAAACTGGCGCAGGCGGGAAAATTCCCGCCAGGACCCCCATGTCGACAGGCATGTCGACAGGGTCCCCAGGGTGTCGACAGCCCTGTCGACAGCCCTGTCGACACGGGGTGGCCGGGCAGTTTTGCCTGGCGCACCATTTTGATTTGGGCTTAGTTGTGTGGCTTGGTTCTGGAGAATTCCGAAATCTGATGGACCTGATTCAACCTAGGGTTAATCCTATGGTCTAAATCACTAGCCTAATCTATAAATAAGACCCTAACCTACCCTAAATCACTCATTATTCATTCTAGCAACTAAACTATGCCAAAATCAAAACTCTCATGGCCTCCACTCTCTTCATACAATTCCTAAACAAATCCCTAAGAGATTTCCATGCATACAAGTGTAATTAGGCTTGTATGATCCTCTTTAGCTTGCATTAAAGTCTTGTTTCTCCATTGTCATCATAAAGGAGGAGTCTTGATCAAGTTTGCTTGCATTTTGGGGTTTTATTTTGTTGCATAAGGGGTTTCTTACATTTGCTATACTTATTTGAGTCCGCATAAGCATTGTAAGCCCTCTTACCTTCATTTTAGAAACTCTAAGGTTAATATGTGATGACAGTTGGGATTTATGCATGTTTAATATGTTATGCATGCTTATGCGAGTTCAATATGCCATGTTACACATGTTTGATAAGTTATGCATGTTTATGCAAGTTCACTATGCCATGATTTGCAAGTTTATTGAGTTATGCATGTTTATGCAAGTTCACTATGCCATGATTTGCAAGTTTATTGGGTTATGCATGTTTATGCAAGTTCACTAAGCCATGATTTGCAAGTTTAACAAGCTATGCATGTTTATGCAAGTTCACTATGCCATGATTTGCAAGTTTATTGGGTTATGCATGTTTATGCAAGTTCACTAAGCCATGATTTGCAAGTTTAACAGGCTATGCATGTTTATGCAAGTTCACTATGCCATGATTTGCAAGTTTATTGGGTTATGCATGTTTATGCAAGTTCACTATGACATGTTATGCATGTTTAATAAGTTATGCATGCTTATGCAAGTTCACAATGACATGTTATGCATGTTTGACAAGTTATGCATGTTTGACAAGTTATGCATGTTTGACAAGTTATGCATGTTTATGCAAGTTCCCTATGCCATGTTAGGCAAGTTTAACATATTATGCATGTTTATAGTAATATGCAAGTTCACTATGCTAAGTTATGCAAGTCTAACATGTTATGCATGTTTGTTGTGATATGCAAGTTCATCATGTATGTTATGCCAAGTTCCCTCTTCCTATCCTTTATGCGTTATTACGAATATGTAAGCGATAGAATGATGTTGGGGGGTTCGGGTAAACTTAAAATACATGAAAATATAAGATTGGGAATTTACCTATTAAGTTAGGTCTACCCCTTGGGAATTTACCTATTAAGTTAGGTCTACCCAAGTATTTGTTGACTTGTAATTATGTTTTGAAATAAAGTGGACATGACCCTTAGAAAACATAAGTGTGGCCAACTCGAGGTTGGGTTGAGTTTGTAGCGTAATTCTACCCGGAACCGACCGGCTTAACTAGTGGCTACAAACAATAGGACCCAATGTGAGAAGTTGGTCATGTGGTGCCAAGACCCGAGGTTAGACCAAGTTGTGTTGTAAATCTACCCGGAACCCACCGGCTTAACTAGGTAACCACAACAAAGTCTAATGTGAGAGGTTAAGGTGCATTAAATTAATTAATGCCTCATGATTAGGGTTAAGTCAGGGTCCACTAATACTTAACCAATTTGGGGATTCTAGGGATTGAAATGGGGTTAAGTTGTGAACTGTCGGTTACACTTAACCAATTTAATCCGTTTGGGGATTTGAGGGATTGAAATGGGGTTAAGTTGTACTTAACCAATTTAATCCATGATTAGTGAAGGGTTAAATCGCACTTAACCCTCTTAGGAAACCCTAGCAACGTGGTCTGTTCCGGCAGTAATCCCAGTTGGGTATCATCACAACCCTAGAGGCTAGGCTAGGGCGGGGCACGATTACTGGACTGATGTAAGCGACCAAAGCGACGGCTGAGTGGTACAGCAGTGCGGATCCAGGCGGGCTACGGACGTGCACGTAATCCGGTATTGGACAAACTCGAGGCACGGGTACCAGTAGGTTTAGACTGTGCATTATTGCTTCAGTGTCTGGGGTTGACACCCGAGGGCTTAATACACCCGAAGGTGGACCCAGCACAGTATGACTACATCCATATGTGGGCCGTATGGACACCAACACTTGACATGTTAGGCTTATAGGGAGCCGATCGACTAGACCGTTTGGTTGGACCTTATATTAAGGTCACTTCATGTTATTGGGCCAAAGCTTGGGCCAAGGGATCAATACCTGTTATGTTGGTTTGCTAGTACACCGTGGTGCAAAACTTAACCTTGTTTATGCGATGACACCTCTATCTATCTTGTAGTTAATTTATCATGCCAGTATGTTGTTATCTATGATCATCTCAGTTTCCATCATACTGTTAACTTTATTAGTTTATAGACTGATCGTAGCAGGGCTTACTCAGTCTTTTTGACTGACCTGTTTTCTTTCGCCTCTTTTCTTCCGTTTCCCCCCCCCCCCAGGTTCTCAGGGAGGGAATACAGGAGCCTAGCTTGGATCTTAGCTGCTTTCTTGGATAGCTCATGTATTCTTTGGACTTGAGCTCGCTATGGTTTTTCCACTTTGGGGATAGCTACTTTTATGTTTTCCTTTTCAGTTTCAGATGATGTTATTTTATGTACTAGACTTGTTTATTTGGGAAATTGACATTATGATGTAGCAGACTTGTTTTTGAAATGGTTTAAAATCCTTCCGCTGTTGTATCTATCTACTTACTCTGTTTATTTACATATATATATGTCATGTCCTGCCTTGTTATATCATTATGCATGTTTACCTTGTTTTAAAACGCCCCACCAAAGTCAGAGTTGCTTGCAAGAGCCACCCTGGCGGAGGTGGGGTGTTACACATACCCTCACAAGCGTAACCCTTTCCCACAAAAGTTCCCTTATAAGTTAGGGTATACAAATCAGCCCCTATAACTTGAGTAAACCCATCCTTATTAAGGAGAAAGCCAAACACTAGATTCTTTCTAATCTCTGGAGTATGCATAACATCTTTCAGAATTATAGTCTTTCCAGAGGTAAACTTAATTTCCACATTGCCAATCCCTACAACTTTAGTGGTGTGAGAATCTCCCGACAACACTTTCCGATTTTCAGCAGCCGTGTATTTAGAGAACAAGCCACGATCATAGCAAACATGGCGAGAGGAACCAGTGTCTACCCACCAACCCTCTGATCCACCAACAAGGTGAATCTCAATAATCATAGCCATAAGAGGCTCTTCAATCAGGTTAGCCTGCGGTGCAGAGCATGGCCTGTTCCGACACTTTCGTTCCATATGACCTGGTTTTCCACAGTTGTAGCAAAGAAACAACTGTCCAGAATCATTCTTTTGGGCTGGTTTCTGCTGTCCTTTTCGGTTTCCTTGCGGATTCCCATTCTGTTTGTTGCGCCTGTTCTGATTCTTAAAAGATTTCTTATTCGGTTTCAGAACAGCGGGTGTGGTCTTTTTAGTGTTGTTGTTATTGACAATCAACAACTCTTCTTTCTAGTCCTGTTTGCGTGCCTCCTCCTCAATACGGAGGCACGTGATCAAGATTTCTAAGGAAAATTCCTTAGTCTTATGACGTAAAACATTTTTAAAATCTTTCCAGTCAGGGGGTAATTTGTCAATGATAACAGCAATTTGAAATTGTTCGTCCAGTGCCATACCTTCGCAGATGATCTCATGAGCTGATACTTTAGGTAGCGACTTACATCATATTTCTTTGTACCTGCCTCCTCTGTATCAGACTTCTTTTTCAGTGCTTCCTAGATTTCCTTTGCTGTCTTCTTATCCGAGTTATAGTAATCATACAGATCATCGCTCAGTCCATTCAGAATAAAGTTCTTGCATAGATAATCTTGTTCAGTCCGGGTCTGCAATTGCTTTGACTGTTCAGTCCATGATGCCATCTTCGCTGCGTCAGCCTCGTTAGGTTCATCTGGTAGCTGCGGTTTTTCAGCAGTCAGCATAGCCACAACCTTTCTGATCATAAGGAAGAACTCCATCTTCTGACGCCATCGCTTGAAATGCAAGCCTTCGAATTTGAATGGAGCAGCAGTCACGAGAGGGTTCTGGAAAGCAGAGGGTGGAGTAGCATCGTCTATAGTTGAGTTCGAAGCCTCTGTTTCAAATTCGTCTTCAATTTGTTGGAAAACAATAGCTGAGTCGCGGACTAGGTCACTTTCTTGAAGACGATTCGGCGATCTGTTCAGAGGTGCAAACCAGTTCGTTCCTTCGCCGCCACCTCTAGGATAAAACAATCTCTAAAAAGGATAACCGATTTGCTTACACAACAAATCAGTGCAGATTTGCACTTTCATAAATAATATATTGCTCAATTTTTCTGAAAGAAAGATTTAATGGAGGAGGCTAGATGAAAGTAGAATTCGATGTTCTTTTGTGTCTGAGATAAAAAGAATATATACCACGAGAATTAGGGTTTGGGAGAAAAAATTGGATCTGCTAAAATTTCGGGGGACAAAGTTTTTACCATTGCAAACTTTTTACCATTGCAGAAAAATTATCAGTGCAGAAAATAATTTTTCATAAAAAAATGGTTCGAAAACTGCAAAGTTTTATGGTCCAAAAATATAAATGTCTACACCACAAAGCCCAAGCCCGAGCCCGATCCCGAGCCTGAACCGGACCGGGCCGGGTCGGGTCGAGTAGAGTCAATCGGTCGGTCGCGTGCGTGTGTGGTGTTCATGATGCATGGTCTCCCTCCTCACAACAAAGCATGTATTGGGAGCCCAAGGCTCCAACTTGATTTCTTAGAAACAAGTATAAATCCTTGCCTCTTCCATATAATCCCATGATGTGGGACTATTCACACATAGGAGCCATTCATACACTTATTCAACATTTTTAATAATTCACTTAATGCTTGTAAAACATTTCCAACAGCGACCATTAATTATGCCAAGACATTCTCATGGCAAATAAAATCACATGTCCCCAAAATTCTCTGTCCCTCTATACCCAACCAATCAGCACCTCCTAAATTCCACCTTTTTGCAATTAAACCCTCTTTTATTCTTGGACTTAATTGCAAAAAGATAAAAATTGGGGGATTCTTATTGTTTGGGTACAAAGGGACAGAGAATATTGGTTATAGACGATTAGCTCTCTTCTCATGGTAGATGTTCTGATTTACATGGTTGAAACATCTGAACATTAATTATGCCATGCCATATATAAGTAAATGATAGTTTCATTCAAGTTATTTGTTAAATCAATAGATTGTTTTGCTATAAATGAATCTATACAAATGGACAGTAGCAACGTGAAGCATGTGATATGTTGACCATGAAAAGGAACTTAAATTAAACCCTCAGCCTTGTTCTCATCTCGTACATTGAAATTTATACAAGATTTATATAACTTTAAGCTCAGATTCATGAATTAAATCAAACCTTGAATTATCCAACTTGACCAGGTTCCATGTTAAGCTTGAAAAAATTAATATTGTTAAACCCACAAGACCGTGTAGCTAAAGCATAAATATGATCCCTTGAAGACATATTGGAACTGGAAAAGATATATAAGTTATAAAATAAGCGAAGTTGATGTTACGCTTATTAAATTAATTTTAGCATTTAATATTGAGATCAGTTTTAGAAAAGGCATTCAATTGTGCCATTTTAAACATTATACAAAAAAGGATTTTTGATAATACTAACAAAATTAAATAACATTTTAATTCCGAACACTACAAAAAAATATTTAATTAAAGACTGAAATTTATATTGTTTAACCAAGTAATTCAGTCTTTAAACTATACTTACAAACTGATCAAAGACTGAAATTTCAGTCTTTGAATTTCTAGTTGCAAAAGAATATTAAGAATGATGTTTCAGTCTCAAAATGTAAAGACTGATATTTCAGTCATAAATGCACTTGAAACTGAATTTTAAAGACAGAAATTCTGTTTTTTTTAATCAATCTTAAATTTATATAATTAACACATATAATATCCAAAATAGTAAAATATAAATCATCATAACAAATTTAATATATCAATATCACAATTTCATACAAACAAATGATAATGTAATCAATGTACAATAACACATACATTCAAGAAGATGTGTGTATATACAACACATCAACAAGAAAGTTAAGATAACAATTCGAAAACAGATCACATTAAACAAAAAAGAATTAAACATTTTCATTATAGACATGTTACTTCTAAAAGAAAAAAAGTTAGGTTGTTACTATGAAAGAAAGATGTTGACACACTTTTTGGTAAAAGCTGTCACACTGAATATCTGGATGGCATCGCGCTCGGATATAGAGAACAACATCAGAAGATAGGCAGCGATTTGGTCAAAGTCGCATCACGAACAAAGAAAGGCCCAAAACTCCTCTCAGATTACCTTTTTGGGCCCGAAAACAGCAATTACAAAGCTACGCTCTACAACTCTTGTAGATCTCTGAATTAGCTTCAGTTTGAGCTTTGGTTTGGCTCAATCGGACTTACGGTTTGAAAGTTACGCCCGTTTCCGTGAATGAGTGTAATCTGGCAATTTCCTAGATAAAGCGACGAAGCGTCACACGATCGGAGTACGACTCGTGCATCCTCTTTGGCTCGTGGTGCACCCTCGGTTTGCCCTTCATTGGATCGCCTCCCCTCGAATCGTGGCGCACCCTCAGACCACTACCCGTTCGTGGTACACCTCCTGATCACGACCCTCTCGTGACACACCAGCTTCACTATACAGCTCACGATTATACCTTAGTTCGTGGAGCCCATATCACGATCCGATCCCATGACCACGAACCGACCCCTGCACCTGCTGATACACGCACTGTTTTGACCTGTTCTCATGCCACATCTTACACGTACTTTTCCGAATTGGGTGCCACGTACCCCATCATGAACCGGTCTTCCCAGCAGCTCTCCTACAGCTATAAATACACCTCTTCATGGAATTTTAAGGGGATTCTCTCTGACATTTTGGCTGAGATTTTCTCCTACATCTAGACAGCCTCCTCCATTACCGATTGCAAGGACTTTGTACCTTTCTGCACATAAATTCTCCTCTTGTAATCTCAATTAACACACGAATTATGTGTCTGCATATAACTGATTCTTGTAATCTGTCAGTATAACAATAAGATTATAAAGTAGATGTAGGCTACATCTACAGCCGAACCAGTATAAAAACCTCGTGTGTCTCCTCTTTATTTACTGTTTTCTGCATTTTGTGATTTGTGATCTGCATTTGGGTGTTAGGCCTAGATTTTGGTCTAATATTTTAGCACGCCAGGGAGGGGGCACACGACAACTTCAACTTCTTCTTGGATAATTTGGCTATTGGATCAATGGCAATCAAAATGAAGAAGACTGGAACTTTCACTCATGCTGATGATGCTGACGCTGAAGACACAAGGAACAAGGCAAGCCAGGAAGCTTCCTCTCATGGAGATCCTTCTGCATACTTGACCAGAGACGAGATGGACGGAGTTCTCACTGAACTGAGAGATCAGATGGCACGGCATGATGATCTCCTCCAGAAACAACAGGAAAAGATCAACCAATTCTTTGCTCGGTTGGATGGAAGGCCGAGCAACGCTCAAGTAATTGGAAATGAAGCCACAGAAGCGGCTCACACATCACATGGACTCAGGGGCAACCCCCTCGTTATTAGAAATGCATAGCGACTGACTTCAACTCCAGATTGGATGGATACCGGAGCGCAAACTCTCACTCAACTGCAGCAGGGATCAGCTCGTGACAGGCCACCAGCAGCGGGTCGGATCGACCCTCCTAAGTTCGCTCCCCACAAACCATGATCCGGCCTTCACCAACCTGCCTCAGGAACCGACCCCATCGAACTGGATCGGGTCGCTACCCTCGATCCGCGATCCGCAAGCCGCGATCTCCACGCAAAAACTCACCAGCAGCTTGCGTTCTCTCATGCACTCAATGTTGGGGGCACCAGCTCTGAACTTTGTAGTTTGCAACAGCTTTTTGAAGGCAATCGACTCACTGATCTGATTCAACGCCTCTCGAGAGGCCGCACTTATCAAAATGATGTGGATGACGTCAACTATAACCCGTTCACTCAGGAAATCAGGAATTCCAGCAATCTCCCGGATTTCAAACTCCCACAACTGGAGCCATACAATGGCAGGACGCACCCTAGGTGCACCTGATGCGCTACAAAAAGCATATGGAAGTTCATCGGCATCAGAAAACGTCATGGCAAAGTGCTTTCCTCTCGTTCTAACCGATATAGCTGCTATGTGGATTCGGCAGCTAGAAACTGAATTGATCAACAACTGGAACGTGTTGGTTGCGCGTTTCATTGAAAAAATTCGGGTTCACATTGCATGACCCAAGAACATCATGTCACTTACTACAATCAAGCAGAGGCCCAGAGAAACTCTGCGTTCTTTCCTGGAAAGATTCAACGTTGCAGCAGCATCAGTTGATTTCCCTGAACCATCTATGGTACTGATGGCAGCAGTATCCGACGTTCTAGATAACTCGGAGTTCAAAAAATCTTTGTACCGAGATCCACCACGAAATCTCTACCTTGAAGCAGATAGATTTCTGCGGGAAGAAGATGCAACTTCTGAGAAGAAAACCCTCAAAGTCAACATGCCCAAAGATGGATAACCATCTGATTCTGGAAAAGGCAAAGGAGCAGCCAATGCAAAGAATGATTGTAATGCTCCACCCCGGAGAGGGTCCAGATACGACAAATACACTGAACTGAATCACACCCTGATCAATATCTATGTAAATACAGGGGTGCTGTCTCATATCCAAGGCCTCCCAGGAGGGAATCAACACTAGCACAACGCAATTCTGGTAGACACTGCATATTTCATGACATGGATGGTCATAACACTAATGACTACAGACATTTGCGAGACCTTAACGAGGATCGGGTCAAGCGAGGAGAACTACCCAAGTATGTCATTCAACCAACAACGCCTACATCTACCCCTGCGCTGCCACCACCGACTCCTCGGAGAGGGAATGATCCTGGATCGAGCAATCGCGGGATTATTATAAACTGATCCCACTCAGCGGTCCCTTTAGTTAGCCGGACTCCGGTTCGTAGTTCATATTTTTAGGTTTTTAGGCGACTTCTCGCCTCTCTTTGTTTTCAACGCATGTAATAAGCGTGGCAACATCGGCCCACACGCAGAGAACTAACTGTAGTCTTCAGTCGTGTTCGGGGTTAGAATAACTGCCGCTTAGCTTTCGTGAATCAATAATGATCACTCTTGAGCTCCGGCTCCTAACTGGATACATCTAGTATAAACATTGAGCTCCGGCTCCCAACTGGATCCGTCCAATACAAACATGAGCTCCGGCTCCCAACTGGATCCGTCCAGTATAAATAAATTCTCAAGTTCTTTTCCTTGGTCGTCTTACTCCGGTAAGGACGTCTTGGAACTTTCATAGCATTTCCTTGGTCGTCTTATTCCGGTAAGGTCGTCTTGGAAACCCTCTAACATCTCCTCGGATGGTTTACTCCGGTAAGGCCATCTTGGAAACCCTCTAACATCTCCTTAGATGGTTTACTCCGGTAAGGCCATCTAGGAAATATTCTTGCTTTATTTGTTTTATCTTCTTGCAGGTACAAACTCCTGGTCTTCTTGGATTTCTCTGGCCTTAGTACGATCCCGTGTGATCGTCGGTTTTCTGGCCTTAATACGATCCGGCATGATCGTCGCATTCTGGGTTCGGATTTCTTAGATTATCCAGAACACATCTTCCTTCAACCAGCAAGATATATTCTGGGTGGAAAACCTATTGACACACTTTTTGGTAAAAGCTGTCACACTGAATATCTGGATAGCATCGCGCTCGGATATGGAGAACAACACCAGAAGATAGGGAGCGATTTGATCAAAGTCGCATCACAAACAAAGAAAGGCCCGAAACTCCTATCAAACGACCTTTTTGGGCCCGAAAACAGCAATTGCCAAGCTAAGCTTTGAAATTCTTGTAGATCTCTGAATTAGCTTCAGTTTGAGCTTTGGTTTCGCTCAATCGGACTTACGATTTGAATGTTACGCCCGTTTCCGTGAATGGGTGTAATCTAGAAATTTCCTGGATAAAGTGACAAAGCGTCACGATCGTAGTACAACTCGTGCATCCTCTTTGGCTCGTGGTGCACTCTCAGTTCGCCCTTTATCGGATTGCCTCCCCTCGGATCGTGGCGCACCCTCAGACCACGACCCATTCGTGGTACACCTCCTGATCATGACACGCTCGTGACACACCAGCTTCACCATACAGCTCACGATCAGACCTTGGTTCGTGGAGCCCATATCACGATCCGATCCCATGACCACGAACCGAACCCTGCATCTGCTGATACATGCACTGTTTTGACCTGTTCTCATGCCACATCTTGCTCCTACTTTTCCAAATCGGGTGCCATGTATCCCATCACGAACCGGTCTTCCCAGAAGCTCTCCTACAGCTATAAATACACCTCTTCATGGAATTTTAAGGGGATTCTCTCTGACTTTTTGGCTGATACTTTCTCCTACTTCTAGACAGCCTCTGCCATTACCGATTTCAAGGACTTTTCACATTTCTACACATAAATTATCCTCTTGTAATCTCAATTAACACACGGATTGTGTGTCTGCATATAACTGATTCTTGTAATCTGTCAGTATAACAATACGATTATAAAGTGGTCGTAGGCTACATCTACAGCCGAACCACTATAAAACCTCGTGTGTCTCCTCTTTATTTACTGTTTTCTACATTCTGATATTTGTGATTTGATTTGTGTGTTAGGCCCAGATTTTGGTCTAACAAAAGGCAAGAAAATCCACTAACATACATACATATATTGTTTCAGCAAGGAAACAAAGTAAATAAGTGAAGTCGAAAAGAAAATCAATCCATAATCTCATGATGTTGATGTTCCTCAACATTCCAAGGTGACTGATAAGACATCAAAGGTCCTGAAAACTGATGCATGTGTGAATATTGTTACACAAATGGTAGTTGTTGTCGCATTAGATCAAAAATTTTGTGTTTTGTTGTGCGGTCCCGAATGCATTAGAATGTAAAGGCGGTTGTTGTGATAGATGTACTCCTAACAATGTAGATTTGTTACCTGACACATAAAATACATACAGATGTTATTAAAGACGTGTGAAACCCAACATAAATCAGTCGTAGACAAATGAAAGACTTCTACTTTGCTGAACACTGAAATAACCTCACACTTTGTTATACAAGCCATGTTTTAACCGAAAATAGAGCTGAAAGTCCAAAATGAAAGATATACCAAGAGAAAAAATTGTTTGACAATGTTGCTTTAAAGCTTCTATTGATAACAATTTAAGCAGGTGGAAATTGGTGAAAGTTGTTTGTAAGCTTATAAAAGGATATATTACGAATAGCATAATTTTTCTTCTGAAAATTTGAAACTAAAATTTAGGTCATTCAAACCTAAGACCTGTTGATTATTATATATATTCAATTATTATTGGTGTTTTCACATTAATAAAAATGCTAGCCAATTTCTAGCAAATTGAATTTTAAAATTTCCAAGTCAATGCTCTAAAAGATTTATATTTGATAGTCCTGTATCCCTTAATCACTGACTCTAACATTCTTAATTCGCGATCGCTACAATAAATATATCAGGTTACATTGGTTCTCTTAGAAATCTGAGGCTCCATTCTCTTGTAGTCATAATCAATATAGGCATGGTGGCTTTGATTCCAATTTTTGCACCCAAATGACAAAGGAGTTGTGCATTGGTAACTACTTTCCAATACACTATTGCTCCCAACATGAGCCACTTTTTTTTCTAATTTATTGAACAATGGTTGCCCTAGGTGTAAGCTGTCGAGACTCAACCTCATGACCACTGATGTCACAGTCCAAACGATCAACCAAAAATTTTGGTGCAAACAACCTAATATTAAGGTATGAAATGTTGAAACAATGATTTAATGCATTATCGTTTGCTAGAATTAATCAGCTAAGGTTATTTAGCTAACAACCTACTTCTTAGAAACCTTTAATTAATTAATTGGAGTAGAGCATAACTGCACTACACGATTTATTGATATTTCATACATTAAGTACAATTTTAGAGACATAAATCCACAAAGGTTTTAGTATTCTAAAACAGTGTGATAGTGTACAGATTGAACGTTTATTGTTATTTAGCATGGTGTAAGTTTTTCTATTCTACTGAAAAGAGATCTGGCCTTATGGTAATCATGTTATTGACAAACTTATGACATTTAGTAAATCAGGTTATGCATGAGATGATAAATGATTTGCATCTTCCTAATATTCAATATGTCATTCAACTATCAGAATCACTATGCAGATAAAACTAGGTAAATAGAAGAAGCCTTTTGGATGGTTGCATAATCATTTCTTGGTATAAAAAATAGCGAAAGAAGTTTGTGGGATGGGTAAATATGAATTATGTTGAATGAGCACTTATTTTTATATGTAGTAGGAGCTAAAGTTGTGTTTTATAACATTTTAAACATTGAAAACGGTATTTCGAAGATGAGTTATTTTGTTCCCTTATTTTGTTTATAAGACTTTCCTGTTTCCATTGAATGGATAATGCTGCTTTTTGTTGTACTCACGATAGCTTATGTAATATTAACTGGTCAATCTCAACGAAGAAAACCATGTCGTATCTCTTGATACTTTACCTATACTATTAACTAAGTAGGATACAAACAGTCTCGACGTTGTTTTGAAAATTTGATAATTGGATATTCATTGGTGAAGTTCACGTCAAAATCTAAATAGTGTGTTTAGTTTGCGATTAAAATCCAAAACATTTAACGAATGAAGTGGTGGGTCAATACAGAAAATAATTCAGTCCAAACTAATATTCAAATCCTTTGTAAGTGGTCATAGAGTGATCTTGCACATTAGTTTTATTGCTGCTTGTGCACCAGGAACATGAACCAGTTCTTACAGGGCTTGTAAGATTAAATCCTCTAATAGTCAAATTTGTAGAAAATTCATGTTAACAAACTTTCATGTTTTGGAGAAACGCTCAAATATTATAAATGCAAACCAACATAAAAGTACTGGACATTGGATCTATACAAATGAACAAGTAACAATGAGAAAGCAATTACTATACAAAATAATTGAGGTCAGCATACCATAGAAGATGGAGACGATAGAACTGCTGGTTTCATGCTTCCAAATAGGATCAAGTACATTAGATTTTTAAAACTGCATAATCTGAAAATACAGAAAAGTGTGCAAAAGTTCATAGTTTGAATTTTGAAAAAATTGGTCATAGCGTAATCATTGATTCACAAAAGCATGAAATATGTCCTATATCTTAATGTAAAATAGCAATTGACATGAGAAGGATAAAATATGATATCATTGCTTGGGTGGTATTCGAGACCTCACAGACCATGCAATTAGAACGTTACTCATAGTACTCGTAGTTTTTAGACAATTTAAAAATCAACTCAACAAAATTATGGTACAAATTCCACTTTAATTTGTCAGTTGATTTTCAAACTATGACTTTCAAGGACTCTATTTTCTTCATAATTACTAGACAAGCTGAGAATTGTAAAGAGCACTGCGACAATTTGTGGTCTATTAGGGACTATATGTCGGTGTGGTTGCCTAAGTCAAATTTCACATTTCCTTTAGAAATGGCTAGTAAAGTTATTCCTTGGAATGCATAGACTTATATTTTTATTTATTCACTTAAGAAAAAGTACAAATATGAAGTGCATATAACAAAAGGAAGCCCCAAAAAAAAGACACTTGTACAGATGGAAGCATAAGAAGAACAAGAAGAAGTAAGCGCAACGGAAGAAGAAGAAGAGGATTAAGAAAATGAAGAAGACAAGGAAGAGGACCAGGGTGATGAAGGAGAAACTGAAGTAGAAGACAATGAAAATGATGATTACGACGACGATTTTATGGTTGCAAAGCATACATTGATGCACAGAATCGCCAAGGACCACAAAGTTATAATTTTTTTCGTGGATAGGTCCACCTTTGACAGAGAGTGGTGTGCAATACGCACTTGAAATAACCACAGATTCACAAATCTGATGCTAAAAGAATGAAATAAATTTTAATAATTTGAATTCAAAGAATTTACGTTACACGGACAAAAAACATGAGTACTTACAACTTAGATCTATATTCTTTGTCTCCAAATCTTAAATCAAAACCCTAAAACTAATATATTCTTATTTCTGAAGAATTCGGAGAAGAAAGAAAATGGAGAGCTCTGGCACCCTCTTAGAAAATATGAGTTGGAGGTCAGGCCCTACTATCTTATTTATAAGTACTCAGAAGAATCACGCTCGTCAAATTTGGGAAGATTAAAAAAGAGATGCTTCAGAAAACAAAACACGTCATCTTAGCCCGAAATGGGTCGACCCATGCTTTAAGTGGGTCAACCCCTGATTCAACCGATCTCTGAATTGTGTCGACCCCCGGGTCGACCCACTTCAGGCATGGGTCGACCCACGTATAAAAATTTAAATCGTATACTTTGGGGTTTGCTGGGTGACTTTTGGCTGTGATTTAAACGTTGTTATTAACTTATAGTTTCTTTAATGTTTTAAGTTTATTTTTCCCCATTTTCAGCCAATCTATTTCAAATTTCAAATGCCATTATTTTCTTGCATATTCTCATTCATTCCACGTTTGTTACCTTCCATTTTAAGTTTATGCTTTAGATTCAATTTTGAATATATGCATATATAATTACGCACAATCCCATAAACAAAAAACTATATAAGTTATAATTTTAACACGTAAAACTATAAATACAATATTTTTCAATTACGATGTGTAACGGATGAGTTACGTGCTAATTTTATAGTCTATGTTTCTTTCTTCTTTACACTGTACAACTACATCTCTTTCTATCCTACTTAAACCCTTCACTCTAATTCTCCATTTCTCTGGTTAGAAATATATGAAAGAATCATCATCATTAACTCTATTTTTATCTTTATCCCTTGCTCAATTTCTATCTTTTTTCAACATTCGTCCTACCAGTAAAAAAGATGATAAGGATGTTTGTTTTCTATTAAAAATTCAAAAAACTTCTTTAAACAATGTATAAGATCTAATGTCTTAATTAAATGTCGAAAAAACGTACGAAATTACTATTACTGAATCGAAATTTTTGTTTTCATTGTTACTTCATATGAAATAAGGAAATTGTTGGAGTTAGCAGTATGGTTATTGAGATAACCAGTGGTGGACATTAGTGGATGGTTACTTATTTCTAGGGAGGTTGGTTTAAGTTTGCTTAACTTAAATTATGAGGGGTAAGATGGGAATATGACAACACTTGTATATAATGAATGACTATGTCTTACACTATTTCATCCAACCTACAACATAGTTTAACTTTTGGATCAACTAGTAAGTGAATTAATGCACCCACAACTTCTCAAATTATAAATATAGATTAGATGTTTTTTAAATTGAGTTTTGGTCATATAAAAAAACATCTATTTGTGCTTGAAATTTTTTTACTAATTTGATATTTTATAGGAGTATGGATGAAACTTTTGATATTTTGAATCTAATAATAAATAAGCTTGTGGTAAAATTTGATGGAGAAGTTTTTTAAATTGAATTTTATTTATCAACTATCCAATCATTTTTATTATACATCAACTAACCTCAATAATGGTAGGTTAATTTTACAATCCGACTATTGATGCGACACATTAAACACGTAGGTTTTGACTAGTTAAGAAACTGTAATACATGATTGCTAGTATAATTATAGCAATTTTTATGCAGGAAGAGTAGAAGAAGAAGATAACTTGAACATGTATAGAAAGAGATTTTTAGAAAATATTTATGTAATCTTATTTTTATCCAATAGGTCGGAGCATCATCCTATTAATTAGCCATGTGATAACCAGCGTTAAATACAACTTGAATTCTTTTTTATAACTACAATTATATTAAATATATATTTTCATGCATAAAGTGAGTTGTTATATATATATATATATATATGTATATATATATATATATATATAAACTACAACAAGTTTTAACATCATTCACATGAATTACCAATGTTAATATTTAGATTTGCTTAAGATAACAACACTAAATGTTTAATTGCTTTAAGACTTCTTAGATACCGAAATAAATACTGGAGTTTGGTCTCTAACCAGTCTTAATAATTACAAACCGATTTGAGACTGAATCTCGGTCTTTAACATGAAATTTTAAAGACTACAATTTTCAATTTTTATTCAGTCTCTATTTGAAGACTGAGTAATTTCAGTCATTAATTTTCAGTCTTTATGTGGATGTTTTTTAGTAGGAAATTAACTGATGTTTATGGATTTAAAACCGTCTTTAGTACTGAAGAGGTTGAAACTTCAAAATTATATTTATTACTGGAGATGACATTTATGACATGAAGATATATTTGTAAAGCTGAAGACTAATAATTCAGATCTACGAATTTAGCTTTATTTCTATCAATAATGGATATTTTTATGCTTTGTGCATTTAAAATATCATTATATATTTTGTTACCTGCTTAAGCTCTAAATACAAATTACAACATGTAAGATCTTTTGTACAATATATATAGCTTATTATATATAAGCAAAATAATATAACCTCGCTTTATAATTAAACATTAGTGAATGAATCTGACATATGAGAATGAAGACTATTATGATAGCAAAAAGTGCCTGCCCTTGGGCTGGGCAACCTGGGCGATAGCCCATGGCCTAGTTTCCAAGGGGGGCACATTTTATTTTATGATCCAGCATTTCGGCCCATCCAGAAAGAATCCCTATCCTTCCATTTCCACCCAGCCTCATTAAAACGACCCGAACTTCCCTGGTAAGGAAAGCACAGATTGTACTGAGGACAAGCCACATCAGAACGCAAACAGAAGAACATTTCATTGTTTATTACAACAATTCCATCAGAATACAAGAATATATAGAGTATGAATCAATATTACACATCATAAAATATCAGAGATTACAATACATTACATAGCAGCGGAAAATAATACAAAGCACAACTGAAGGAGATATACGGATACAGATGTTTCCGAATATCATTCTAGCTGTAGATCAGGATCCTGTGAATATAAATCTGCAAAACCAAAACTACTAGCTAAACGTGTCAAAATAAGGGCACCCAGAGTTTAGGTTAAAACAATAAACTCCAGGTCAATCATGTGACTGGTATGAGAACTAAAACAGTTATTAATCTTTATTTTAAAGTTCGGTAAATTAAGGGACCACGCCGTATAACACGGAACGGGTTTCCTTCCAAGAATACCAGTGCATAAACCAACAGCGCAATGCTAAAAAAAGAACAATGAAGCTATTATAAGACCCAGGTCCCATCACAAAATGTAACGCAAGATGAAGGATAGAGTTTGTACCTTAAAATAGCCAAATAATGCTTGATACGCTAAATTCCATGTTTTATTATTACTATAAGTGTATAGTGTCAAAACATTTTCAATCATAAGTATCAATCATAGACGGCACAAGTGCCCCATACCACTATGTCTCCATATATATGTTTACAATCAAAACCGCAAAGCCACGTATTGGAAATTGGATTTCTGTCTGTGAACCAAGGCAAAAGATAATCCTTACCGAATTCGAGACTGTCTAGCCCAAATCTCAGGCAAGTACTCAGTCAAGCCTTTGGATCGTCAGGGCTGGTCCACCGATGTGGATTAAAATGCCTGAACACTTCGTTTCCCCACCCTTTGGGGCGTAAATGAGTCCTATGACTCCATCGGCTACACATAGTCACCGATCTATCCGAGGCGCCTGGAAACCCAACAACCACATAAGTCAAACTCGTCAGGACGTATCAAACCACTGACGCCACTTCTAGCTAGAAGGAAATGCATGCCCTCCCTGAGGTCCTCTCCCGTTTCTGGTTCACAACCGGGGTGTGAGGCTCGCGAATCAACGCTACAAAAAGCTGTGCCACACGGGCTGTGCTTTGATCATCAACCACAAGACTTTTCTTTTTAACAGCAGCCTTGATCATTTGCCACTTAGGCATGCCACACAGGCAACTCACTCCATGCGATTGATATCCATCAATATATAACCCCTGAGCTCATACGTCTCAGAGAAGGGTGTTAAGCAAGAGAATAAATTCTCCGTCGCCAAACAGATATATATATATATATTTAATAGAAATCAATCACACATAATAAATCCAATGTCAGACACACAGTCCATTTACAAGTTCGTTCTGGGTCTGAACGAAACCGGAGGCACCTTGTACCTCGCATATCCATCGATCTCAAAGTACGTCTGGACGATCACCAACTGATTCCCTCCTCTTGGGTGTACAGCAGAATTAAGATCATCAGTAATTATCCAAACGACGTGAAGACCTCTGGTCTTAAACCACCGCCTTTCCCCTTCGACTTATCGTCGTATCAGTTATTCAGAATGGGATAAACCCAGTCTTTCCGAATAACTCGCGTATAAAATAAAAAGTGTTACACAAACACAAAATACACCTAATTCCAATTCATCAGTTACTAACCGTAAATTAGTAAGGGAACAATTCCCCAAATATTAACCCCGAAGGCCGAAACCAACATCAGATCAATACCCAGGAAACCATTCATCTTAACTAATCTTCAGTTAGTTGCTAAATTTCACATTCTTAGGGAGAGGTTCCCATTAATTTTATCAAAGATAAATTACTTCACTTTAATCTTTAATCTTCTTTTGAATATCAATTCAAACCAAATTATGGTTTATCCAAACTAGCCGGGATTAAAGAACCGTACCGAAGTAATCATTTGTTTTAATTTCCCAATCCCAACCTATTCATCCCATGAAGTAAAACTGGTAATACTTCATATCTAACACCATAGTGTTTTCGGTAAGTTCAATTACCATTTCCTGTTCAAATCTAATTAAAGATTTAACTATCGCTTGGAGCAAAACTGGTGATACTCCATTCTCGATCATTTCAATCTAATTAAAGATTCATTAAAACTCCACTTGGTTTTAATCTTCCCAAAAATCAATTTTAATGATTATTTAACTCTGGAAAACATATCCTGCCTTTAACTAGGTTAAAGAACCAGTGTCATTTAAAACACGGTTCACGATAAACCCAAAATCACATTCTATTCCATCATCCGTTAACCGTAAATTAGCAAGTGAACAATTCCCTAAGTAATAACCCCGAAGGCCGAAACCAACATTAGATCAATACCCAGGAAACCATTAAACTTAACTAATCTTAATTTAGTTTCTGATTTTCTTAACTCCGTTGGGTCTAAGAATAGTATTATTAAAGATACTGTTCACGACAACCCAAAATCACATTCCATTTACAATAGAATCTTCATGGAAAACAAATCGAAATATATAATCGATATAAACTTCTATATCCAACTAATAATATAAATGGAATAACGGCAAAGCCTTTTAAATTCCATATATATTAACAGTCCTCATTCACAGAAATTCACTTCGATTATTACCAAATCGAATTCCCCTCCATTACAATTTATTTCATTAAATTGGAAAACTTTACTTTGGAAAATCTCCTTCAAATCTTAACAATAGATTTATAAATTCCAAATCACATTTCACCGTAAAATGGGTTAAAGAACGAATGTCATTAAAACATAGTTCACGATAAACTCAATTCCCATTTGATATTAAATACAAGGCTCTGAATAGAAAATATATCGGCTTATATTCGATATCAAATTCTACGACCAATAAATATCGTATTGGAAATAACGATATAAATCTATCTTTTAAATTTCCACAACAATATCTGTATAAACACAAAATCCAACATCAAAATATTCCAAAGACAATTTCGATTCAAATCCATTTCCACTTTATATATATATTGGAAATTCTGGTTATTTCAAAACCATTTCAAATCCACTTTATTTATTTTAAAAATAAATGGGATTATAATTCTAGTTCAAAACTAGTTCATTTCGATAAAAATCTATTTTTTTTCTTTTCAAATTAGGAATTTTTCATCCCAATTCTTCATAAATCATTTCTTATGATTTTACACAAATTATTGCTATTTTTAATAATTTTATCAAGGCCCGTACAGTCGATTTCCATCAAAGGCCATCGAACTGCACTTACAACGACCTTTTCCAAATTTGATTTGGACATAATTCCAAATCCAACCATTAGATTTCCAATCTCTAATATTCTTAGTAAGCTCTTTTCGATACGAACCCAACGGTTCCGATTTTAGGAGAATCCGACGGTCGGATCTCCCGTAATGTCCATTCGAAGTCAATGGTCGAAATTCGCGAACTGTCGCAGCGCGGCGCGTTCTATTCAGGCCATTATATATATACATACTTTGTCGATTTCCTTTTAAAACGTATTTTATATATCGTTTTAAATTAGTTTTCAAAACGATTTCAACTTCCTATTCAATTTCTAATCAAAATTGAATATTCCATATCATCGATATATATAAATGATAATATTTTCAAAATGTTATATTTTGAAATCACTTCATTTCTTATATTCATTATAAAAACGAATATAATCGATATAAATATCGTTCACGTCAAAGTGGTGCATATCCAATCAACACGGCTTTATATTTTTCTATTTCAAATATTTCTTTTCAAAACTGGAATGAGGACCAATCAATTACCATAGATTTTATTTCTATGGATTTCCATACAACACATGTATATATCAATAGTAATAAACAATCATCCATCACCCAGAGTGAACTACTCAACTGCATAAGCATTGAATATAAATAATCAACGCTTACAACAGCTTGTCAACCAATCAATCAACATATAACTAAACAATTGGGATTAGTGTACATCAATATCATCCCAACACCCGTGTGGGGTTTCAGTCAATCAAACACATATTTTATTTGTGCAGTTGGGCGATGTGTAAAATGTATCGTCCCAATCAATATTAGTCAAATCGGTGTACATAAACAAATCGTTCGATTTGTAAATGAATATTTATTTTACTTCGACACATGAATATATATTTTATTTCAACACATGAATATATATTCTATTCAACACATGAATTTATATTCTATTCAACACATGAATGTTTACCTTCTATTCCACCTCACAATCAATTTTCACACAAACAAATCTACCCAAACGCAATCAAACAAACAAGTCGTCCATGGTCTGTGGACGACGGGGAAACAGTTCATATATGCAGTTATAAAATAAATAACTGAACACTGAAAATTGTAGTGAGGAGTTCTCAACGAGATGCTAAACCAAACGCCGCGATTCTTCATGTGTAGAAAATCTTTGCCGTGCTCGCCTTTTGTCACTTTCGTTGCCCGTACCCACTACATATATAAAAATCACATTTTTATATTCTCTAGTATATAAAAATCATATTTTTAAAATGCTATTGAATATATAAAAATCATATTTTTATAACACTAGACATATAATAAAAATCGTATTTTTATAACACTCCTCATATAATAAAAATCATATTTTTATTGTGCTATTCTTCTAAAAATCATATTTTCAAATCAATATAGTTCATATGAAAATCACTTCTTCATGTATACAAAAATCGTTCTTTTTATATTGCTACCGAATATATAAAAATCATATTTTTATTAATCGGTTTTCTCTACAAAAATCGTATTTTTAGTATAGTCCTTTCCATATAAAAATCAAACTTTTATTCATATGAACACCCTATAAAAATCGCATCTTTATACGCATTTAATGAACAAAAAACTTATCTTTACTTCAATAAAAATCTAATCTTTATTTCGTTATAAATATTATATTTTTATTGACGCCACTTCCTTATACCAATCATTTCAAAATCAACTCTTTATTCATTGTTGTTCTTATATGGAAGATCAAAACTTTTAAACAATAAAAATCAAAACTTTCCTCATTAAAGACCAAAACTTTACATAAGAAATTTTTTAACTTTATATATAATAAAAACCTTATCTTTCTTCATGATAAAAAATATAATCTTTACTATGATAATAAAAATCATTTCTATGTATTTATATAAATTAAAACTGAATTTAAACTAAGTATTTTATAAATTCAAACTAAATTAAAATAAACTAAAGAGGAAAAGCTCACTGTTTTCGGAGGAGGTGTTGCAGAAGTCGTCAGAGGGGAGTATGGCAACAGGAAGGCGGTCAGACGTGGTGGGGGTGCACTGGCGGCGGGAGCGTCAGGTTTGGGGGGCTAGGGTTTTGGGGGAGGCTCAAGCGGAGGCCAGAGAGATGGGGAAGAGGGAGAGGGGTGCGCCGGAGTGTGGTGGGGGCAGGCCGAGGGGGCGGCGATGGATCGAGGGGGGGACAAGAGGGATTTGTGCAGTTTTCTTCCTTTTTTAATTTCTGTGCTGAATGGTATGTGAAGAGAGAAGGGGGCCAAGGGTAGGTAAAGGTCTTATTAATTTTATTTATTTATTATTATTTTCCTAAAAAGCAACTTTTATTTTCGAACTCGAAATCTAACCCACCGACTGTCGTCCATAACTAATTACCCCCATTCTGAACACAATGGGATATGTATCGTAAGCCAGTTTGGCTGTTTCGATCGGTTTCCATCAAAATCAAAATCAAAATCTAAATCTATATATTGAATTTGAACGCACATTTCAATTTACCTAGGCCACACTCGGACTCTAAAAATTCCCATAAAATATTTTCTAGCTTCGTATTGACGATACGGTCCTCAAAACTAATTTCATCAAATTCTGAGATCGTTTAAAAATGGCCATTTTCTAGTCGATCGAAATTGACTGAAACTATTAAAACACGTTTTCCTTCGCCACACTCATATATTGATTCAGAAAATTACGAATTTTGGTATCTAGCAATAAATTGACATCCCGGATCCAACAAAAGTGCTTTCGTCGAAAACTGAGGTCGTTTGCAAAATTTCCATTTTTACGGGCCAGAATTTCACAGCAACTATTCTGAATTTTCAATTGGGCATAACTTTTTATTCCCGCTATGAAATTTCAATTTTTCGGATTCGTTGGAAAGATATTCTCAAATAGATTCTAATATTTTTGGTTTTTCTATAATCCGGTTTATTTTGAATCTTGTACATTCATTTGAACTTTGAAATCGAATTTTCGAACTACCGCGCTATTTTCAATTCCTTTTATATTTTAAAATAAAATATTTATATTCAAACGACGATCTATGTAAATATATACGTTCTATTTCTATTCAAAATAAATTTCTCGTCGTTATTACTTAAAATAATTCATTTTAAATATTCAAAATTCGCTAAAATTGCCAAAATAAAAAAATTTAAATTGGCTTAGATTTCCGGGTTATTACAATCTCCCCCACTTAAAACTTTTCGTCCCCGAATAGGAACGAAGCTGAAAGTTGTTTAACAATTCAACTCAACTTTCTGTATTTTCATTGTGGCTTAAGTTCTTCAACTTTTCAGTTTCTAAGAAATTTTTCAAAAATTTGGCTAATACCCTAGATTTCCGAAAAATTTCACCATAACCTCCACTGCGCCGGGAGCTTCGGGATATTTCAAATAGCCTCCCATGACCCTCATCGATCCAAAAAGAAAAAGAAACAGCCAAGCGGCTAGCCAATCGGCTCATAAAATCATCCAAACCCAATAAATTTGTAAACATGTTCCTATTTGTCGGGCAAACAATTTTATTACTCTGCTCTAGCCTCCTTGCTATGACCTTTTCAATGTAAGTACATGTATATGCATGCAAATGCGACTAATTTTCAATACAATTCACTATTTGGTTCAATTTGGCTAAAGGTTCAACATTTAATTAGTCAAACAATGATCAAACAACACAACCAGCAATCAATTAGTTGATTATCATTTCAAATTCATAACTTTGATATATAGTCCAAAAATCAGATTTTTGATTCCAAATCACAATAATAAGCCCTATCTAGTTTTGGTTCTTACACAAGTCAATTAGAAATATATAGAAATCCCACTTTCGAAACCTGAATACCAATTCTGATGATGTTCGAACTATCATCAGAATCATCTCCAGGCGACTTTAGTGTGATTCTATATCTATCCATTATATTAAAACATCGAATACCCGTGGATCAGATGTATATACAAAATCTTTATATATTGGATTGCCCAAATTCAATACAAATAAATATTCAAATACGTTGAATAAAGTTTAAATTTTCAAAACAAAATTCGTTTTCGTTTTAAAAATATACTCTTCACACTCGTTCTAGGATACTACTGATCCCATTTCTAACGAGTCATTCCTACTGGATATTACTAATCCAATCTCTGATTAATTTTTTCATATGGTTCTAATGTGTCTTGTTCTCCGAGCTCTGTAAACCAAACCTCTAATACCAACTAAAACGACCCGAACTTCCCCTGTAAGGAAAGCACGGATTGTACTGAGGACAAGCCACATCGAAATGCAAACAGAAGAACATTTCATTGTTTATTACAACAATTCCATCAGAATACAAGAATATACAGAGTATGAATCAATATTACACGTCATAAAATATCAGAGATTATAATATATTACATAGCAGCGGAAAATAATACAAAGCACAACTGAAGGAGATATACAGATACAGAGCTTTCCGGGTATCATTCCATATGTAGATCAGGATCCTGTGAATATAAATCTGCAAAACCAAAACTACAAGTTGCCCGTGTCAAAATAAGGGCACCCAAAGTTTAGGTTAAAACAATAAACTCCAGGTCAGTTATGTGACTGGTGTGAGAACTAAAACAGTTATTAATCTTTATTTTAAAGTTCGGTAAATCAAGGGACCACGCCGTATAACACGGAACGGGTTTCTTCCCAAGAATACCAGTGAATAAAACAACAGCGCAATGCTAAATAAAGAAGAATGAACCTATTATAAGACCCAGGTCCCATCACACAATGCAACGCAAGCCGGAGGATAGGATTTTTATCTTATAAAAGCCAAAGAATGCTTGATATGCTAAATTCCATGTTTTGTTATTACTATAAGTGTATAGCGACAAAACAATTTCAATCATAAGTATCAATCATAGACGGCATAAGTGCCCCATACCACTATGTCGCCATATATAGGTTTACAATCAAAACCGCAAAGTCACGTATTGGAAATTGGATTTCCGTCTGTGAACCGAGGCAAAAGATAGTCATTACCGAATTCAAGACTGTCTAGCCCGAGTCTCAGGCAAGTACTCAGTCAAGCCTTTGGATCGTCAGGGCCGGTCCACCGATGTGGATTAAAATTCCTGAACACTGCATTTCCCCACCATTTGGGGCGTAAATGAGTCCTATGACTCCATCGGCTCCACACATTCACCAATCTATCTTAGGCTCCTCGCAACCCAACAACCACATAAGTCAAACTCGTCAGGGCGTGTCAAACCACTAACGCCACTTCTAGCTAGAATGAAACGCATGCCCTCCCTGAGGTCCTCTCCAGTTTTTGGTTCACAACCGGGGTGTGAGGCTCGCGAATCAACGATACACAGAGCGTTGCCACACAGGCCGTGCTTTGATCATCAACCACAAGACTTTGATTTTCAACAGAAGCCTTGATCATTTGGCACTTAGGCATGCCACACAGGCAATTCACTCCATGCGATCGATATCCATCAATATATAACCCCTGAGCTCGGACATCTCAGAGAGGGGCGTTAAGCAAGAGAATAAATTATTCGCTGCCAAACAGATATATATTTAATAGAAATCAATCACATAGAATAAAATCCAATGTCAGACACACAGTCCATTTACAAGTTCGTTCTGGGTCTGAACGAAACCGGAGGCACCTTGTACCTCACATATCCATCGATCTCCAAGTACGTCTGGACGATCACCAACTGATTCTCTCCTCTTGGTTATATAGCCCAATAAAGATCATCAGTAATTATCCAAACGACGTGAAGACCTCCAGTCTTCAACCACCGTCTTCACCTTCGACTTATCGTCGTATCAGTTGTTCAGAACGGAATAAATCCGGTCCTTCTGAATAACTCACGTATATAATAAACAAGTGTTACACAAACACAACATACACCTCATTCCAATTCATCAGTCACTAACCGTAAATTAGTATGGGAAAAATTCCCCAAATATTAACCCCGAAGGCTGAAACCAACATCCGATCAATACCCAGGAAACCGTACATCTTAACTAATCTTTAGTTAGAGGCTAAATTTCACATTCTTAGGGAGAGGTTCCAATTAATTTTATCAAAGATAAATTCCTTAAATTTATTCTTTAATCTTCTTTTGAATATCAATTCAAACCAAATTATGGTTTATCCAAACTAGCCGGGATTAACGAACCTTACCGAAGTAATCATTTGTTTTAATTTCCCAATCCCAACCTATTCATCCCATGAAGGAAAACTGGTAATACTTCATATCTAACACCACGGCGTTATTGTTAAATTCAATTACCATTTCACGTTCAAATCTAATTAATGATTTAACTATCGCCTAGAGCAAAACTGGTGATACTCCATTCTCGATCATTTCAATCTAATTGAAGATTCATTAAAACTCCTCTTGGATTTAATCTTCCCAAAAATCATTTTTAATGATTATTTAACTCGGGAAAACTTATCCTGCCTTTAACTTGGTTAAAGAACCAGTGTCATTTAAAACACGGTTCACGATAAACCCAAAATCACATTATATTCCATCAGCCTTTAATCGTAAATTAGAAAGTGAACAATTCCCTAAGTAATAACTCCGAAGGCCGAAACCAACATCAGATCAATACCCAGGAAACCGTTCAACTTAACTAATCTTCAGTTAGTTTCTGATTTTCTTAACTCCGTTTGGTTCTAAGAACTGTATTATTAAAGATACCGTTCACGACAACCCAAAATCACATTCCATTAACAATGGAATCTTCATGGAAAACAAATCGATATATATATAATGGATATAAACTTCCATATCTGACTAATAATATAAACGGAATAACAGCAAAGCCTTTTAAATTCCTTATATATTAGCAGTCCTTATCCACAGAAATTCAATTCGATTATTACCAAATCGAATTCCACTCCATTCCAACTTATTTCATTAAATTGGAAAACTTTACTTTGTAAAATCTCCTTTAAATCTTAATAAAAGATTTACAAATTCCAAGTCACATTTCACCTTAAACCGGGTTAAAGAACGAATATCATTAAAACACATTTCATGATAAACCCAATTCCCATTTGATATTAAATACAAGGCTCTGAATAGAAAATATATTGGCTTATATTCAATATCAAATTCTACGACCAACATATATCGTATTGGAAATAACGATATAAATCCATCTTTCAAATTTCCGCAACAATATCTGTATAATCACGAAATCCAAAATCGAAATATTCCAAAGACAATTTTGATTCAAATCCATTTCCACTTTGGAAATTCTGGTTATTTTAGAATCATTTCTAATCCACTTTATTTATTTCAAATAAATGGGATTATAATTCTAGTTCAAAACTAGTTCATTTCGATAAAAATCTATTTTTATCTTTTCGAATTTGGAATTTTTCATCCCAATTCATCACAAATCATTTCTTATGATTTTACACAAATTATTGCTATTTTTAATAATTTTATCAAGGCCAGTACAGTCGATTTCAATAAACGGCCATCGAACTGCACTTAAAGCGACCTTTCCCAAATTTGATTTGGACATAATTCCAAATCCAACCGTTAGATTTACAATCTTTAATATTCGTTAGAAAGCTCTTTTCGATACAAACCCAAGGTTCCGGTTTTAGGAGAATCCGACGGTCGGATCTCCCGTAATGTCCATTCGAAGTCAATGGTCGAAATTTGCGAACTACCGCAGCGCGGCGCGTTCTATTCAGGCCATTATATATATATATATATATATATATATATATATATATTATATTATATATTTTTCATCGATTTCCTTTTAAAACGTATTTTATAAATCGTTTTAAATTCATTTTCAAAACGATTTCAACTTCCTATTCAATTTCTAATCAAAATTGAATATTCCATATCATCGATATATATATATATATATATATATATATATATATATATATATATATATATATATATATAAATGATAATATTTTCAAAACGTTATATTTTGAAATCACTTCATTTTCTATGTTCATTATTTAAACGAATATAATCGATATAAATATCGTTCACGTCAAAATGGCGCATATCCAATCAACACCGCTTTATATATTTCTATTTCAAATGTTTCTTTTCAAAACTGGAATGAGGCCCAATCAATTACCATAGATTTTATTTCTATGGATTTCCATACAACACATGTATATATCAATAGTAAGAAACAATCATTCATCATCCAGTGTGCACTACTCAACTACATAAGCATTGAATATAAATAATCAACGCTTATAACAACCTGTCAACCAATCGATCGACATACAACTAAACAATTGGGATTAGTGTACGTCAATATAAATTATATAATCCCAACACCCATGTGGGGTTTCAATCAATCAAACACATATTTTATTTGTGCAGTTGGGCGATGTGTAAAATTTATCGTCCCAATCAATATCAGTCAAATCGGTGTACATACACAAATCGTTTGATTTGTAAATGAATATTTATTTTACCTCAAAACATGAATATATATTTTATTTCAACACATGAATATATATTCTATTCAACACATGAATTATATTCTGTTCAACACATGAATTTTTACCTTCTATTCCACCTCACAATCAATTTTCACACAAAAAAATCTATCCAAATGCAATCAAACAAACAAGTCGTCCATGGTCTGTGGACGACGGGGAAACAGTTCATATATGCTGTTATAAAATAAATTATTGAACACTGAAAATTGAAGTGAGGAGTTCTCACCGAGAAGCTAAACCAAACGCCGCGATTCTTCATATGTGGAAAATCTTTGTCATGCTCGGCTTTTGTCACTTTCGTTGCACGTACCCACTACATATATAAAAGTCACATTTTTATATTCTCTAGTATATAAAAATCATATTTTTAAAACGCTATTGAATATATAAAAATCATATTTTTATAACACTGGACATATAATAAAAATCGTATTTTTATAACACTCCTCATATAATAAAAATCATATTTTTATTATGTTATTCTTCTAAAAATCATATTTTCAAATCAATATCGTTCATATGAAAATCACTTCTTCATGTATACAAAAATCATTCTTTTTATATTGCTACCGAATATATAAAAATCATATTTTTATAAATCGGTTTTCTCTACAAAAATCATATTTTTAATATAGTCCTTTCCATATAAAAATCAAACTTTTATTCATATGAACACCTTATAAAAATCGCATCTTTATACGCATTTCATGAACAAAAATCTTATCTTTACTTCAATAAAAATCTAATCTTTATTTCGATATAAAGATTATATTTTTATTGTCGCTACTTCCTTATACCAATCATTTCAAAATCAACTCTTTATTCATTGTTATTCATATATGAAAGATCAAAACTTTTAAACATTAAAAATCAAAACTTTCCTCATTAAAGACCTAAACTTTACATAATTTTTTTTAACTTTATATATAATAAAAACCTTATCTTTCTTCATGATAAAAAATATAATCTTTACTATGATAATAAAAATCATTTCTATGTATTTATATAAACTAAAACTGAATTTAAACTAAGTATTTTATAAATTAAAACTAAATTAAAACTAAACTAAAATAAACTAAAGAGGAAAAGCTCACTGTTTTCGGAGGAGGTAGTGTTGCAGAGGTCGTCAGAGGGGAGCATGGCAGCTGGAAGGCGGTCAGACGTGGTGGGGGTTCACTGGCGGCGGGAGCGTCGGGTTTGGGGGGGCTAGGGTTTTGGGGGAGGCTTGAGCGGATGCCGGAGAGAGAGGGGGAAGAGGGAGAGTGGTGTGTCGGAGTGTGGTGGGGGCAGGCGGAGGGGGCGGCGGTGGATCGATGGAGGGGGGCCCGACGAGAGGGATTTGTGCGGTTTTCTTTCTTTTTTTATTTCTGTACCGAACGGTATGTGAGGAGAGAAGGGGGCCAAGGGTAGGTAAGGGTCTTATTAATTTTATTTATTTATTATTATTATTTTTCCCAAAAAGCAACTTTTATTTTCGAACTCGAAATCGAACCCACCGACTGTCGTCCATAACTAATTACCCCCATTCCGAACACAATGGGATATGTATCGTAAGCCAGTTTGGCTGTTTCGATCGATTTCCGTCAAAATCAAAATATAAATCTATATATTGAATTTGAACGCACATTTCAATTTACCTAGGCCACACACGGACTCTAAAAATTCCCGAAAAATATTTTCTAGCTTCGTATTGATGATATAGTCCTAACAAAACTAATTTTGTCAAATTCCGAGATCGTTTGAAAAATGGCCATTTCTGGTCGATCGAAATTGACTAAAACTGTTAAAACACGTTTTCCTTCGCCATGCTTACATATTGATTCAGAAAATTACGAATTTTGTAATCTAGCAATAACTTGACATCCCGGATCCAACAAAAGTGGTTTCGTCGAAAACCGAGGTCGTTTGCAAAATTTCCATTTTTAAGGGCCAGAATTCCACAGCGACTATTTTGAATTTTCAACTGGGCATAACTTTTTATTCCCGCTGTGAAATTTCAATTTTTCGAATTCGTTGGAAAGAAATTCTCAAACAGATTCTAATATTTTTGGTTTCGCCCATATCCGGTTTATTTTGAATCCTGTACATTCATTTGAACTTTGAAATCGAATTTTCGAACTACCGCGCTATTTTCAATTCCTTTTATATTTTAAAATAAAATATTTATATTCAAATGACGATCTATATAAATATATATGTTCTATTTCTATTCAAAATAAATTTCTCGTCGTTATTATTTAAAATAATTCATTTTAAATATTCAAAATTCGCAAAAATTGCCAAAATAAAAATTTTAAATTGGCTAAGATTTCCGGGTTATTACACTCATTTTCAGAAGAGCTCCGAACAGAACTACAAAAGTCGAAACATCGATTTTTCCTCGTACACTAAAGTTCAGAATAGAAACCGAGGCATCCATTGCGACTTTTGATTTCAGATTTTCAATTTTTGAAAACAGCTTCTCGATAATCAATGAAAATAATGTTCCCCTCCATATCTCCTTTTGATCAAGGCTTTTTTACCCCTTCTAATTTCACCAATGTTACAATATATAAAGTTTTCACAACTTATCAGCGTCTCTAAATTCAAATCAAATTCGGATTTCTTTGGATTTCAGAATTCAAGCACAAGGTATGTTTAAAAACTTTGTATTGCTTGGATTTGCTGTTTATAGGAAATGGTGTCAAACGTTTAAACGTGAGTCTGTTAAAATTGCATTTTTTATCCTAATATACTGCGTTGATTGAGTGAAAAATTATTTGTATTTTCTTCTTCTTAACAAGATCACTTAAAAATGATGTGTTTTCTAAAATTAGTTTCTACGTTGATTGATTTGTTGTTTCCAGCAAAACTGCACCCCTACCCATTCTACAGTAGTACCTGAACCTTTCGACCAAGCTATTGCGGCAACCAAAACTCATCCTACTGCTTGAGTATCAGTTTTTGATGTTTCATTTTCAGATTCGCTTAACGTTTTAATTCAGTATTATTGTCTATTAATTTTTGTAACTGATGTTCATCCTTATTATTTAGTCAAAAAAAAAATAACATTTTAATATTCTTTGTTAACTGGAGTTTTTTGAGGTTAATAACCAGTTGCTAGCAATTCTCAGCATTGAAAAAGATATGTTGGAAAATATTGAGCAAGACAACATAATGAATGATTTTCCTTCAAAAAATGCATTACGAGCAATTTTTAAATGATGTTGTTAGACTTAACATTTTGTCTTTCGAATGATCAAGAAGTTTTAAGTTTGATGTTTTTGGAGATGTAACAAAAAAACTAACTAGCTTTAAGAAAATCATTGTTGCATTTCATTTATGTGTTTAGTATTACTTAAAAATGTTATTTATATTTTTATGAAAGGGCCCAAATTTGAGTTTTGCCTATGGTCCAAAATGACCTAGGAACGACCCACATAGCAAAGACCTAAAAACAGTAACGAGTAAGAAGGAAGCCACCCATGATGGTTCAAAAAGATATCCAGCTGTATAAGTGCCAGTAAGCATGCCAATTTTTGTTGCTTTTAGAACTTCTTCCACTTTGTTAGCCTTTGTACAAGCAAAGTATTCCATGCTTAGTGACACTTGACACTAAAATGCATTTGTTTATTATACTTATTATGATATTTATAATACATCGTTGTGTCTAAATGAAGGGTATAAAAAATATAATTATAAGCCCGGGAAACATGACTTACAACCATTTAAAAGAATAAGGTTGTTTTTCAATGTATTATGCAAAAATGCAAGTAGAACCCAAAAATTCGAGTTTATGAACATACTGCATCGAGGTTTCTAGAATCTGTATTAAAAGGCAACATCAAATAAAAATAAATAAAAAATCTATATATAACATAATTAAGCAACTAAATATCATTGCACACTTCTACTATAGAATATTCCTTTAATCATCCAGATGACGTGGTAAGCATAAAAGAATGGCCTTGATCGGTCATATGCAAGTATGAATATGCAAAACACTAGTAAAAACATGTTTTGTTGATGGTATCTTCAAATGTATTATTCTAGTTTATTGTCTTTACCCTTTTGAATGTTAAAAAGTATTATTTTTGTTAAGGTCATTGCATACATGCAAAGTCAATCAATTATTGTTCCCTTTGGCACTTAAATAAATCAATCACTGCTGGATAATGGTGCAAATTTACAACAAATACATACAAGCTATAACTAGAAAGAAACACCATCTATATTATGCTCTTTAATCAACAATGTGATTATGATGTGATTCAACCTAACATTCTATTTCACATGCAAATGAGCATAATACAAGTAGATTGAAAAATATTTCTATGCTGCAACATGAAAATGGCTTGCACAATGAATTACTTATCGGAAGATCATTGTCACGTTTTGACTAGTTTTTCTTTAAAACATATAGTTTGAAGTAAGAATGGAGAAGATTAGAGAATTACTACAACTTACATTGCCAGTGTTTCCATATAATTACTTACAAACTTAAATAGCAAGTTTAAAGAAAACATATAAATAATTTCCATTTTAACAATGCAATGTCAGATACATTTCAGACATAATATAGAAATGTTACTTAATGGAATGATACCAACAATTATGCGAAGACGTAGTAGTACTTTGTGACCGCTTTCCTAAAAGACTTCCCCGAGCAGGGTAATTATTATAGTTCCCAATCCTAGCATTTGTGCCATTAATTCATATTGTGCAAGTTATTTACATAAACTTAGAAAACAATAACCATTTTTCCTGCTATACAACCACGAAACCGTTTCCTGTTGTTTTAGCAAAACTACTATTTATCACCAATCAAACTAATTAACAAATGTAGTTATCGATGGTACTGCTAAAAAAATATTTTAATGTTTCTATCAATAAATTATTTAAAAACCATAAGAACTTTCAATATTACAATGGATCGGGATTGTTGGATCTAGATTAACCCTAGAGGGGGTGGGGGTGAATCAGGTTTATTATAGATTATCGAGATATTAAAAATTAAACGCATCACAGATAATAGCAGAGTAAATTCGGAAAGTAAATAACACACAGAGATACCCAGCAAATCTTGCCTACTACTGCATTCGTAAGGTTTCTACTAGGTGTTAATAACAGATCCCGCTCACAGACACTGTAAACTCGCACTCCCTGCTCCTGTACTAATCCTATGCTCAAAGCCCTAGACTGATCTAATCCCCTAGAACAGATTTCCCCTGATTACAACCCGTAATCAGTAACCCTAGTTTTTACAGACTCTAGTAAACTGTCAGTTAACACCCTAACTGGATGCCCTAGTATTTTGCAGACACTAGATACTAATTGTATTGTTTTACAACAAAAATTAAAAAACTATACAAAATAAATAAGATAAAAAACCCTAGAAAATTAAAATATGGGTCATCCCCTTTATCACTCAAAGAATAGGCCGACCACTTTGAAATGGTTCCACCCCTTTATGTTATACCCGATCACTTTGCTTCTGAGGAAATAAAAATGGTAGCGGCAAAAAGAAAATTTGCTAGGGTTTCTTCTAATTTCCCAAATCGATTCGCTGCCTCATGAATTGGCTAATCTATGAAGCTCGAGTCTGACGTGTTCCTCTTTGTCTTCGATTGGGAATTCCCTGGCGATCGAAACCTGAAAAATTGTGAATTGTTCGAATTTTAGATCTTTGCTTGAAATTTATGATGCTTGGTTTTCGATAAGAATTTCCTGTGATGATGTGGTATGGATTATATAGGATAAATAAATCCTAAAAATCCTTCTCTGATTTCCCATATATGACTTGATCTTGATTTGCCCGTGCTTCCACTTTTGGTTGCGTGATTTCCAATCATTTTCCAATAAGATTTTCAAAAATAATGCACAAAAACAGTGATGGATGTGGACTATAATTATATATTCAATTTAGGTGACGCAATCATATAATCTCAAATCCTAATAGCTATCAATCAACAAATCATAATATTTCATAAGATTTTAACACATTTCACAAATTAGAAAATGGATTGATAGGCTAGCTTTTATACACCAAGGAGAATTTCAGATTGATTTCAATTTATAGCACATTATTTCCTTTTCTTTTATTTTTTATTTAAGAGCACACTGACCGTGCATAAACAGAGCTTGGATTTTTAAATGAGGTCAATCGCAGCTTAAATTATAAGTGTCTCTTAACCATGCATGACCAGAGCTTGGATTTTTAAATGAGGTTAGAGACACACTTTTATATTAATTATATATATTTATCATTTTGGCTTTAAAAAGAAAAACTCCTTGGTATACAAAACCAATATATGGATGATAGAAAATGGGGTAGGCACAGAAATGGACTGTGAAATAAATTTCTAAATTAATTATATTATGAAATATGCTCGACTGTAACGGGATCATTGAAAATATTCAATTATCACTGATTCTGAAAAATAATATAATCCCATTTCTATTACAAATTTCCACTGTTTACTCAAAATAATTTTACAAATTATTAAACTCCCCCCATTAATATAAAATTATCATGGATGGCAGAATGATGATAGATAAAGGAGATGGTCGTGAAATAATTGCTATTTCAAAGATATTATAATAAATGTTAAACCATCATGAAAAATCTAAATATGATCTCCTCTTGTTGTGAGATATACTGTAGTCACAATTCATCATAATTTCAAAATGTGTTAATAATTTTGATGAATTATTAGTACAGTTCAATTTGGATATAGATTTCAATTTCTGAATGAATAATCAATAAATAACTTTAAAATTGAAAATCAATTACAAGAGGGATATGAAAAAATATACAAGACATGAGAGATTAAAAATATGTATAGTAAAAACAAATTCAGCACTTCTAAACTGATACCACTTGATGTCTCTATTAATGAGTATTGTACCAAGACACTGGAGATAAACAAGGATATCACGAACAAAAGAAATTTAAGCCCAAAGCACAAAGCCCAAGCAGACAAAACAACAGGTTTGGCACATTTATCAAAGTAGCAAGCAAATCAAAACAAACAGTTTTCTAAGATCATTTTCAAAAGCAGTATCAGACTAGCACAGAAACCAATAGTATAGAAGACTTGTCAGTAGATGTTTCCGATGGTCAAAAAAAATATTCCATGATCCAAGATTATAAAATTTAGTTCATTTTAAATCATTTGAAGAAATGTGAAAATATCAGGATTTAATGAATCAATCACACCAGATTATGTTTCAGATTCAAGATGTGTGAGATTCAATAAATCAAAAATTTGAAATGATTTTAAAAAAATAAATATTCAAATCAAATCATCACGAAGTAACAGTGAGATTTAAGATCAGATATTCAAAGAATTTTCAAAATTATCTCTGACAAGTATAAGAGAAATTTCAGATCATGTACATCAAATTTGAGAGGTATTCATGATCCAGAAAATTAAAAATAATTTATTTGAAATCACTTGAATTAATGCTAAGTCTGAGATATAATGAATCATTCACACAAGATGATAATTTCAGGATTAAGAGGTTTGTGATATTCAAAATATCAAGAATTTCAGATGATTTCAGACAAACAAATTTCAAGCATAATAGTCATGAATAAAGGTGAAATTCAAGATGTATCACTGATTCAATACAATTCAAAATATCCAAGCCAATCTGAAAAATAATGAAATTATCACAACTGATAAATATTGGTGTGCCGTAATGAGTATGTTATTTCGAGCTTTTCTGAAATGAATTAGTGAAAACTTAACACATCAATGGTGAGTGAAATTCCATTAAACTTTCAAATCTGCAAGATTTTAGAATTCAAATTAACAATGTTCAAGACATGACGTGAATACTTCAAAACTATTATGAATTCAGAAATCAAAAAATAAACTTCAAAAACAATTGCAGATATTTACAAATTTAAATTCAAGATTTGGAAAAGATTAAAACATTAGAGTTTTATTCAAATTGAAGAAAATTTCCAGAAAAATATGAATTCCGCAATTGGAAGTTAATGATGCCCAAAAAGAAACAAAAAACATATGGCAGTGACAAATTAAAAAAGAAAAAAGAAGAGGTGGAAGGAGAAATAAGCAAAAAAATATTTAAAAAGATGAGTTCAGAGATCATGCCTAAAATCAATATAAACCGGAATCTCTGACTCAACAGATTTGGCTAAGGAACTGTGGATGATCCAATGATATGAAGAAGTTTGAATTCTGTTTCTCTTTAGCAATGCGGTTCTTTAGCCTCCTTCGGTACCTAGAAATTTAGGGGATCGAGTGGTCTAACAAAGTTTATAAAATCACCCACAGATGTTGTAACAACCCGTATTTTTGAATAACATGTTATAACATAAATCAAGGCAGAATTAAACTGTAAAATCTAAATCAAGGGAAACGGGCTGGGCCATTGCGTTCGTCTCGGAAAAATACGCGAAATAGAGTCCGAGTTTTCGAAAAACGGAGTCCGTATGACCAAGTTATGGCCCAATGAAGTTTTCAGAAAATTCCAAGCCCGAAAACAGTTCAAATTCAAATTCAGATTCGAATTTCACCAAAACAGGGTAGGCCGGAATTTTCCCGCCCCAGGTAGTGTCGACACAGGCGTCGACACCAGTGTCGACCCCCCCCAATGGGTCGGCACCCATGTCGACCCATGGGTCGACACCCATGTCGACCCATGGGTCGACACCCATGTCGACCCAAGGGTCGATCGCCCTAGTCGGAACATTTTTTCTGGTGCACCATTTTGACAGGTTAGGTCTTGCTCTGGAAGTTTCTGATGGGATTTGACGGACCTGATGTGTTTTAGGGTTAATCCTATGGTCTAAATTAACCTAATCACCTATAAAAAGACCCCTAGACCTAGCCTAAACCCTCATTAATCATTCCTACAACTAAACTATGCCAAAATATTCACCAATCATGGCCTCCACATTCTTCATGAGAGCATGAGTGTCTCAAATCAATCTATGTCATAAAAGAGCCATCTTTCTTAAGTAAAAGAGCCTCCTTTCTTTGTCTTTGGGGTTATTACTTCTTGTTTCAAGGCGTTTAAGTGGAGCTTATTATTTTCTTTACGGATTTTGCTTGTGGCTTCGTCTCAATCTTTATATATATTGATCTAGATCGCATAACCGCTCAATGTAAGCCATATACTACTCTTAGATTCTAACTATGAAGTTAAATGTGACATGTTGCAAGTTGAGTTTGGGCCTAAGTATGATATATGCTTTGATCTTATCATGTTATGCATGAATATATTCTATGCATGTTTGTAAACCTATGATCTTATCATGTTATGCATGAATATATTCTATGCATGTTTTTAAACCTATCACCTTGACCTTGTGGGCTAAAAGCTATAAGCTTTATGTTGAAATGTTGCATTATACAACATGAGAACCCTCATAACCTTTATGATAACTTGCATATAATGTTGTATGCGAACTTCTAGTCATCATCCTATGTCGTTCACGATCATGCTTCACCTATTTGCTTAAATTGATATTGTGCATGTTTTGAGGTCTATGATGTAATATGCAAGCCTATGAACATATTTATTCCTCATGTACCACCATGTTTAACTTGTGGCCAACCTTATTACCTTATGCCTTTTTTTTGTCATGCTTTTGCCAAGTTCCCCCTTTTGATCTATGTTATGTTATGCGAAACGTACATGCGATGGGAATGCGTTGGGTTTGGGTAATATTAATGACATGAAAACATGGTTTTAAAATATGACATGAACATTGACTTGTGATTATGTTTGTAAACATAATGGTGGACATGACACTTAGAAAATATGAATATGGCCAACTCGAGATTGGGTTGAGTTTGTAGCATAAATCTACCCGGAACCGACCGGCTTAACTAGTGGCTACAAGCAATAGGATCCAATGTGAGTAGTTGTTCATGTTCCACTAGAAACCCGAGGTTAGACCAAGTTGTGGTGTAAAGCTACCCAGACCCGCCCGGCTTAACTAGTAACCACAACAAAGTCTAATATGAGAGGTTGGGTGCATTAAAATAATTAATGCCACATGATAGGGTTAAGTCATGGATCACTTGAATACTTAACTAATTAAACATGATGGGTTGACGCGGTTAAGTCGTGAACCTAGGGTACACTTAACCAACTTGATACTTGATTGGGTAGGGTTAACCACATTTAACCCGCTAGAAACCCTAGTTACGTGGTCCTTTTCACCAGTAACCCTCTTAATTGTATCATGATACCCTAGGGACTAGGCTAGGGTGGGGCACGATTACTGGGTTGACATGTAAGAGACCAAGACGACGGCTGAGTAGGTGCGCCAGTGTAGGTTCAGGCGGACCATGGTCGTGCACATGGTCCGGAGATGAGAAAGCAGACACGGGCACCCGTAGGTTTAGACTGTGCGTGCTTGATCTGTGCCCGTGGTTGGCACCCTAGGGCTTGATACACCCTAGGGTGGACTTAGCATAGTTTGACTACACTTCGTGATTGGGCCGTATGACACCGACACTTGACGAGTTAGGCTTATAGGGAGCGGATCGACTAGGCCGTGTTGTTGGACCTTGATCTAGGTCATCTCGAGATATTGGGCCAAGATTGGGCCAAGGGATCATTTCTTGTTTATACTTGACATGGATTGGAATACTAGTACACTCCTGGTGCAACTTAACCTTGTATATGCGATGCCACACTTGATCTATCTTTTCACCATGCCAGTTATCACGCTACATCTCATCTCTGTTTTACGTGTTCAGTTGACTTTATTAGTTATTATACTAATAGTAGATAGGACTTACCAGTCTTTTTGACTGACCTGTTTTCTTTCACCTCTTTTCTTCCGTCCCCCCCCCCCCCCCCCCCCCCCCCGCCTCCCCCCAGGTTTGCAGGGTGGGATCACTGTTACCTAGCTGGATCTTTTGCTGCTTTTCTGGATAGCTCACGTATGATTTGAGCATGCTATGGCCTTATGCTACTTTGGGGATAGTCACTTTATGTTTCTTTTTCAGTTTTTTTTAGTTTATGTTCTAGACTTCGTTTTATGGGAAAATAATGAACGAGTACTTTGATGTAACTTGACTATGGTTTTGAAATGCTAGTTTTATCCGCTGCTTTATTTACTCTGTTTTTACTTACATGTTCTGTCTTGTGATATCTGGATGCATGTTACCTTGTTTAACACCCCTCCAAAGCTAGTGTCCTTGCAAGAGTGGCATTGGCGGAGATGGGGTTTTACATTTGGTATCAGAGCATAAGGTTTACAAGATTTGAGCAAAAGGTTTTTGAAACTTACCTTTTGAAAAATCTATTTTTCAAAACCAATTAAGTATTTTCCAAGAAAAGTCTAGTTATTTTAAAAGGCTATTCCCCAAAAGCCATTAGCACTATCCTTCGTTTCCTTGTTCTAAACCTATCTTTTTCTTTTTCAGTATGGCCGATCTTAACCTTCCCGAGGGAGTGACCCTTCCCGGATGGTTCCGGAGGTACTTGTAAGCTAGGGCCAACAATGTGGGCCCAGCAACCACCCCCACCGTAACTGAGGTTCCTCCTCCTCCTCCTCAGAATCCACAAGCAGATTTCGCTAAGATTTACAAAGAATTTAAGGCGATGGGTGGCAAGAATTTCATTGGGACGGTGACTTTTGTAGAGGCACGAAATTGGTTGAAAGAAACTGAGGATCTCTTCGCTATCTTTGATGTGGAAGACCATAGAAAGGTTTATTGGCAGCATGAATATTAAAAGAAGAAGCTGCTTATTGGTGGGAGGTCACCAATGCTACGAGGCCTATAGAGACTTGGGCCGACTTTAGGACAAGATTTGGGCTTAAGTTTCTATCATCAGCTGATGCGAATCTGCAATTGGAGAAGTTTATATCTTTGAAGCAAGGGGACATGACAGTGAGGGAATATGTGAATCAGTTTAACCAGCTTGCTCGATTCGGTTTGGACATGGTTAATACTCCCCAGAAGAAGGCTTTGCGCGAGGATTGAATGAGCCATTACAAGGTTTAGCCCTATCCCATATACCCATGAGGGCCCACTTTTGAAGGCCTAGTAGACATGGCATTGCTTCAAGGAGACGATAAGAATGGCAAGAAGGAAGTCAAGGCTAATGAGACTCAAGCCAAGAAGACAAACTCCAAGTGGGGAGGAAATCAGAGCAATCAAAAGAACAAGAACAACAAGGGCAACAAGGCCAAGGGGAAGGACCCAAGAAAATGCAACTTCTGTGGGATTGTTGGGCACATAGCCAAGGAATGCAGAAAGAAGAAAAGGAAGCGGGGCGAATGCTTTCATTGTGGAGAGACTGGACATTTTAGCAAGGATTGCCCCAAGAAGCAAGGACAAGGGCAAGGGCAGAATCAGCATGCAGGACCTTCTGGAGGGCAAGTTCATGCTCTCAATGCTGCTCCAGTTCAGGACCGAGGTAGTATTTCTGTAGAATGTCTTGTTTATATTTCTGATTATCCTATTCGCACCTTATTTGATTCTGGCGCATCGCATAGTTTTATTTCTTCTGACATTGTTGAAAGTTTGCACCTAAGTACTAGTCTAGTTGAGGATCCCGTTTGTGTTTCAAATCCAATTGGGGGTTCCGCCCATCTATCTATGATTTGTGTGGATTTGAAGACTTCTATCTTGACCATAGAATTCACGTGTAATGCTTATGTTCTCGGGTTCACGGGATACGGGTTGATCTTGGGCATGGATTTGTTGTCCAGCTATGGAGCCATTCTCGATTGTGAACATAGGGTGGTGAGGCTCATGACTTGCCTCGGTAATACCCTAGAAATTTCTTGTAACCCAAGAGGCCCCGTCATGTTATGTTATCATTGAATCTCTTGACTCGTCCATCGATGATCTGCAATCTGTAAGGGTGGTCCGAGACTATCCTGATGTCTTTGAAGAAGTTAAGGGGTTACCCCCTAAACGAGAGAAAGATTTCCGCACTTATCTAGTCGATAATGCCAAGCCAGTATCATTGCCCGTTAGGCACATGGCCCTACGAGAAAGAAGAGAGCTCAGTAAGCAAATCAAGGAGCTGCTTGAGAAGAATTTTATTAGGTGAAGCATTTCTGAATGGGGTGCTCCTGTGGTATTCGCTACTATGGCGGATGGTTCGCTTCGTCTATGTGTTGATTATCGAGAATTGAACAAGCTGACAAAGAAGAATAGGCACCCGTTACCGAGGATTGATGACCTCTTTGACCAGCTTGTTGGTGCTTCTGTTTTCTCTCAGCTCGATCTAGCCACCGGATTCCATCAGCTTAGAGTGGCTGAGGATAGTATTAATAAAATTGCGTTTAGGACTCCAGATGGATTCTTTGAATGGCTTGTCATGCCGTTCGGTTCGACTAATGCACCCGCCTACTTCGTAGATTTGATTAGTAGTGTGTTCAGGGAGTTCCTTAACAAGTTTGTGGTTGTCTTCGTGGATGATATTCTAATCTTCTCAAAGGATGAGGAAGAACATGCCAGACATCTCAAGGAAGTGATGGATACGCTTAGAGCGCATCAGTTGAAAGCCAAGTTCTCCAAATGTCATTTTTGGAGAAGGGAAGTTCAGTTTCTTGGACATATAGTTTCTACGCAAGGCATAGCGGTGGATCCCGCGAAAGTGGTTGTAGTTCAAGAGTGGAAGACTCCTATGAATGCAACCGAAGTAAAAATCTTTCTCGGTCTGGCGGGCTACAATAGGAAGTTCATCAGGGACTTCGCTAAGATTTCGGCCCCTCTTACTAAGTTGACAAAGAAGAACTTAGTCTCTGCATGGGACTTGGAGTGTGAGCTTTCTTTTCAAAGGCTCAAGAGAGCCCTTACCACAGCTCCAGTTTTGGCATTACCCGATAGTGGTAAGATGTTTACCGTGTACACCGATGCATATGGTACGGGGTTAGGGGCTGTGCTAATGCAAGAGGGAAGAGTGATATGCTATGGGGGTAGGCAACTTAAAGTTCATGAGAAGAACTATCCCACTCATGATTTGGAGTTGGCGGCGATCGTCTTTGCACTCAAATCCTGGCGCCACTATCTTCTAGGCGAAAGGTTTGAGTTGTATACTGATCACAAGTCACTCAAATACCTCTTCTCGCAGAAAGATCTAAATCTAAGGCAGCAAAGGTGGATGGAATTCTTGGCATCATATGACTTCGAGATAGCTTATACCCCTGGCACGGGTAATGTTGTGGCAGATGCACTAAGCAGAAGGAGGTTGACTTTGAGTCCCTTGTTTATTGAGATGAAGAACTTAGAGTTCTTGGCAACCTTTGATTTCATGATGACTGTTGAGTCAATGACGGGTTCATTAGCATCCCTTGAGCTTAGACCCACACTTCTTGATCAAGTTGGGGCTTCGTAGAAGGAAGATCCGCAGATAGTCGAGGTCATGGATAAGTTGATTCGCGGTGAGACGTCTAGTCACCTTGCCAGATATACTATGGATGATAAAGGTTGGCTAAGGCATGATGGAAGGCTATGCGTTCCACAAGTAGGAGACTGGGTGCATAAAGTTCTTGAAGAAGCACATCACTCGAAGATGACTATACATCCGGGAGGAGACAAGATGTATAGAGATACGAAGCACATTTTCTTTTGGGCCGGAATGAAGAAAGATGTAGCAGAGTATGTTTCAAAGTGCATGATGTGCCAATGAGTGAAAGCCGAGTCAAAGAAACCAGGTGGGCTATTACATCCATTGGATGTCCCGCAATGGAAGTGGGAGAGTATTTCTATGGGTTTTGTGGATGGGTTGCCTAGGTCAAGGAAAGGGAACACGAGCATATGGGTCATAGTTGACAGACTTACGAAGAGTGCTCATTTCATTCCTATAAAGGGCAAGAGGACCGCATCGTGGCTAGCATCTATTTATCTCCGAAAGATAGTGCAGTTGCATGGAGTTCCTTCTAGCATAGTTAGCGATCGTGACCCAATTTTCACTAGCTAGTTCTGGAATAGTTTGCAAGAAGCGATGGGTACGCAATTGAATCTGAGTACAGCCTATCACCCCCAGACGGATAGCCAAACCGAAAGGGTGAATAGAGTGCTAGAAGATCTTTTGAGGCTTTGTGTTCTTGACTTTGGTGGTACTTGGGAAGACCACCTTCCTCTTGTAGAGTTTGCTTATAATAATAGCTATCAAGCCAGCATAGGGATGGCACCATTTGAAGCTTTGTATGGAAGACCGTGTAGGTCACCATCTTGTTGGTGGGAGACAACAGATAGGCTTATACTTGGGCCCGATATGATATGGGACACATCCGAGAAAGTTGAATTGGTGAGAAGATGGATGAAAGCGGCCCAAGATAGACAGAAATCCTATGCTGACAAGCGAAGGGCAGATTTGGAATTCGAGGTAGGAGACATGGTTTTCGTGAAGGTTTCTCCTTTGCGTAATGTGGTACGCTTTGGAGCAGTTGGGAAGCTGGCACCAAGGTTCGTAGGACCCTTCCCTATCAGAGAGAGAATTGGAAAGATGGCCTACAAGGTGGAATTGCCCGAGAAGCTAGCCGGAGTGCATAATGTCCTTCATGTCTCGCATCTCCGAAAGTGCCTTCATGAGTCCGCTGAAGCAGTTGAACCAAGCATTCTTGAAGATGTGGAAGTAGAGAAAGAAAGAAACCTTGAGGAGAGCTCCAATTCGTATTTTGGGGACAGAGATCAAGAAGTTAAGGAATCTAGAAGTCAAATTGGTGAAAGTTCAATGGAGTGAAACCGATGAATATGCAACTTGGGAAACCGAGGAGAAGATGCGTGGGCTTTATCCATTCCTTTTTGAGGGTACATTCTCAGTCTCCTTTCTTAATCAACATATCTTTCTTTTTGCTACCCATGTTTATCCTGTTTATCTTGTTATCTCGTTAACCTTGTCATGAGAACCTTAGGTAGAAACCCTTTGGATGAAACATGTATTTGAAACATGTTATGCTTGATGTTTGCAAGTGGTTGCAAGTGTTTGCAAGTGGATACTCGTGGATGCATGATACACATTAGGCACTAAGATCGGCTCACACACTTTCATGTTGCATATGCATGAGTGCTTATATTTATTCATGGATGAAACTTGTTGTGCTATCACATGGATGTTGCATATGAATGAATGTTATGTGCACTCATGTAGAAATTATAAATTAAGTTAGGAATTTGCATACATATGGACTCATTTCACTAACATACTTTGCATTAAGGAGGTTTACTGAATCAGTAACCGCCTGATTTTTGCATTAGATAAGTACACATACACACACCTTTGCATATGATCATACAGCATTTAGAATCCTTTAAGGACAATGACTGCACGTGGATGATGTTTTGAGTAGATGGATGATGGATGGTAGGATACGTTCTTCCTAACTTGGAGATTTCGGAGACGAAATCCTTTAATGAGGGGAGAATGCAACAGCCCGTATTTTTGAATAACATGTTATAACATAAATCAAGGCAGAATTAAACTGTAAAATCTGAATCAAGGGAAAAGGGCTGTGCCATTGCGTTCGTCTCAGAAAAATACGCGAAATAGAGTCCGAGTTTTCGAAAACGGAGTCCGTATGACCAAGTTATGGCCCAATGAAGTTTTCAGAAAATTCCAAGCCCGAAAACAGTTCAAATTCAAATTCAGATTCGAATTTCAGCCAAAACAGGGTAGGCGGGAATTTTCCCACCCCAGTGCCGACCCCCCCCAATGGGTCGACACCCATGTCGACCCAGGGGTCGATCCCCCTGGTCGGACCAGTTTTTCTGGTGCACCATTTTGACAGGTTAGGTCTTTCTCTGGAAGTTTCTGACGGGATTTGACGGACCTGATGTGTTTTAGGGTTAATCCTATGGTCTCACCTATAAAAAGACCCCTAGACCTAGCCTAAACCCTCATTAATCATTCCTACAACTAAACTATGCCAAAATATTCACCAATCATGGCCTCCACCTTCTTCATGAGAGCATGAGTGTCTCAAATCAATCTATGTCATAAAAGAGCCATCTTTCTTAAGTAAAAGAGCCTCCTTTCTTTGTCTTTGGGGTTATTACTTCTTGTTTCAAGGCGTTTAAGTGGAGCTTATTATTTTCTTTGCGGATTTTGCTTGTGGCTTCGTCTCAATCTTTATATATATTGATCAAGATCGCATAACCGCTCATTGTAAGCCCTATACTACTCTTAGATTCTAACTATGAAGTTAAATGTGACATGTTGCAAGTTGAGTTTGGGCCTAAGTATGATATAAGCTTTGATCTTATCATGTTATTCATGAATATATTCTATGCATGTTTGTAAACCTATGGTCTTATCATGTTATGCATGAATATATTCTATGCATGTTTTTAAACCTATCACCTTGACCTTGTGGGCTAAAAGCTATAAGCTTTATGTTGAAATGTTGCATTATACAACATGAGAACCCTCATAACCTTTATGATAACTTGCATATAATGTTGTATGCGAACTTCTAGTCATCATCCTATGTCGTTCATGATCATGCTTCACCTATTTGCTTAAATTGATATTATGCATGTTTTGAGGCCTATGATGTAATATGCAAGCCTATGAACATATTTATGCCTCATGTACCACAATGTTTAACTTGTGGCCAACCTTATTAGCTTATGCCTTTTTTTGTCATGCTTTTGCCAAGTTCCCCCTTTTGATCTATGTTATGTTATGCGAAACATACATGCGATGGGAATGCGTTGGGTTTGGGTAATATTAATGACATGAAAACATGGTTTTAAAATATGACATGAACATTGACTTGTGATTATGTTTGTAAACATAATGGTGGACATGACACTTAGAAAATATGAATATGGCCAACTCGAGGTTGGGTTAACTTTGTAGCATAAATCTACCCGGAACCGACCGGCTTAACTAGTGGCTACAAGCAATAAGATCCAATGTGAGTAGTTGGTCATGTTGCACTAGAAACCCGAGGTTAGACCAAGTTGTGGTGTAAAGCTACCCGGACCCGCCCGGCATAACTAGTAACCACAACAATGTCTAATGTGAGAGGTTGGGTGCATTAAAATAATTAATGCCACATGATAGGGTTAAGTCATGGGCCACTTGAATACTTAACTAATTAAACATGATGGGTTGACGCGGTTAAGTCATGAACCTTGGGTACACTTAACCAACTTGATACTTGATTGGGTAGGGTTAACCACATTTAACCCGCTAGAAACCCTAGTTACGTGGTCTTTTTCACCAGTAACCCTCTTGATTGTATCATGATACCCTAGGGACTAGGCTAGGGTGGGGCATGATTACTGGGTTGACATGTAAGCGACCAAAACGACGGCTGAGTAGGTGCGCCAGTGTAGGTTCAGGCGGACCATGGTCGTTTACATGGTCCGGAGTTGAAAAAGTAGACACGGGCACCCGTAGGTTTAGACTGTGCGTGCTTGATCTGTGTCCGTGGTTGGCACACTAGGGCTTGATGCACCGTAGGGTGGACCTAGCACAGTTTGACTACACTTCGTGATTGGGCCGTATGACACCGACACTTGACGAGTTAGGCTTATAGGGAGCCTATTGACTAGACCGTGTTGTTGGACCTTGATCTAGGTCATCTCGGGATATTGGGCCAAGATTGGGCCAAGGGATCATTTCTTGTTTATACTTGACATGGATTGGAATACTAGTACACTCCTGGTGCAACTTAACCTTGTATATGCGATGCCACACTTGATCTATCTTTTCACCATGCCAGTTATCACCCTACATCTCATCTCTGTTTTACATGTTCAGTTGACTTTATTAGTTATTATACTAATAGTAGATAGGACTTACCAGCCTTTTTGACTGACCCATTTTCTTTCACCTCTTTTCTTCCGTTTCCCCCCTCCCCCCCAGGTTTGCAGGGTGGGAACACTGTTACCTAGCTGGATCTTTTGCTGCTTTTCTGGATAGCTCACGAATGGTTTGAGCATGCTATGGCCTTATGCTACTTTGGGGATAGTCACTTTATGTTTCTTTTTCAGTTTTTTTTTCCAGTTTATGTTCTAGACTTTGTTTTATGGGAAAATAATGAACGGGTACTTTGATGTAACTTGACTATGGTTTTGAAATGCTAGTTTTATCAGCTGCTTTATTTACTCTGTTTTTACTTACATGTTCTGTCTTGTGATATCTGCATGCATGTTACCTTGTTTAACACCCCTCCAAAGCTAGTGTCCTTGCAAGAGTGGCATTGGCGGAGGTGGGGTTTTACAGATGTATTTATACATTTTGGTTCCCAAACCTATTTATATAACAATCTATCCAAATTTACCTTTGTACCCTTTGGAACCCAAATTCGTTTGAATTTAACGAAGTTTGTTTTACTTCTTTTTGGGGTCCAGGATTGGTTAGATGGATTATTATAAAACGATTTCACATCACGATTTTGATTCAAATATCCTTTGAAATTTTCAGAGTTTAAATTTTCAAATCGATTATTTGCAAAATAGTTTGGAGGATTTTTCAAATCATATGAATTCAAATATTCAGAAATATTTGATTTCCCATAACCAAGAACACGTTTATTTCCAGTAGAAAATTGTTTTTTCAACAACATATTCAAAGCTTTTCACCGGTTGAAAAACGTTTAAAACTCAATTCAAGATTGTTGATTTTGGATTTAAGATCATAACTTTCTTTTATCAGATTTGAAAAACGATTAATGCTGATCTTTCTCCTTTCAGTATCATTTTTTTTCAAAATCAAATTTTCATTTTCAAGCAGTTTGATTTTGGTTTTGGACTCAAGAATTTCGGATTCAAATTTAATTTGTTTCTCAAGATCAAATTTCTTTAGATTTTCAATCTCTTTTTCAAGCTTAGTCAAGATCAAATCTATTTTCAACAAACTATTATTTTCAGCAATTTCATGTTTGGAATTTTTGGTAGCCTTAAAATTTGTAAACTCCTTTTGTAAACAATTGGTTGTATCATTCAGATCAATCTCATTATCTTTTAAAATCATAATTTCTTCTTCAAGCCCTTAAACGTTATTATTGAGATGAACGAGATCAGTTTTTAATTTCAAACAATTTTCACAATCAGAATTTTCAAATTTCATGACATTTGGCAGTTTTGATTCTAAACAGTTAATTTTGCTGGTCAACTCATAATTCTTTGTTTTCAAAGATTTATTTTTAGATCTGAGTTTATCAACAAATTTAGTTAAATCAACACACATATAAACTAAATCGTCGTATGTGAAATTTTCTGTTTCAGCATCTGTTGATTCTCCATCATCTGATCCGTCTGAATTATTATCTGTAAGAACCGTTAAGCATAGATCTGAATCTGATTTGACATTCTGAGGTTTTTAGCAGTTTTTGTCAATTTGTCCATACTTCATATTGAGAGTTTTCCAAAATTCCTATGTAGTCAAACAATGGGGGATAAAAACAAATTGATTATTACTAAGATGAGAATAAATAATATGCAAAGCACGAGAATTAATATTCCTATATATTATATCACCTGCACTGTTAACAGCATCCCAATATTTAATATTAACAGTTTTCAAACAGGATATCATTTCTGATTTCCAATTAAAAAAAATCTATACCATCAAAAATGTTTGGGATGTGACTGGACTGAATTATATAATCTGACAACAAGGATGACCCATGACTCTAGAGTTAATGAAATAACCTCGCTCTGATACCAATTGTTGGATCTAGATTAACCCTAGAGGGGGTGAATAGGGTTTATTACAAAATATCGAGATATTAAAAATTAAACGCAACACAGATAATAAGCAGAGTAAATGCGGAAAGTAAATAACACACAGAGATACCCAGCTTCGACAAATATTGCCTACTGCTACATTCCTAAGGTTTCTACTATGTATTAATAATAGATCCCGCTTACAGATATTGTAAACTCGCACTCCCTGCTCCCATACTAATCCTATGCTCAAAACCCTAGATTGGTCTAATCCCCAATATCAGATTTCCCCTGATTACAACCCCGTAACCAATAACCCTAGTTTTTACAGACTCTAGTGAAGTGCCAGTTAACACCCTAACTGGATAACCTAGTATTTTACAAACACTAGAAACTAATCGAATTGTTTTACAACAAAAATTAAGAAACAATACAAAATAACTAAAATAAAAATCCGTAGAAAATTAAAATAAGGCTCATCCCCTTTATCACTCAAAGAATAGGCCGACCACTTTGAAATGGTTCCACCCCTCCATGTTATTTCCGATCACTTTACTTCTGAGGAAATAAAAATGGTGGCGGCTAAAAGAAAATTTGCTAGGGTTTCTTTAATTTCCCAAATCGATTCGATGCTTGGTAAATTAGCTATTCTATGAAGCTCGAGTCTGATGTGTTCTGCTTTGTCTTCGACTGGGAATTCTCTAGTGATCGAAACCTAAAAAATTGTGAGTTGTTCGAATTTTAAATCTTTTCTTGGAATTTTTGATGCTTCGTTTTTGATAAGAATTGCCTATGATGATGTGGAGTGGATTATATAAGATAAATAAACCCAAAAAAATCCTTCTCTGATATCCCATATATGACTTGGTCTTGATTTGCATGTGTTTCCTCTTTTGTTTGCTTGAATTGAAAATGATTTCTTGGCTTGGTTGTCTTGCATGATTTTGTTGATGAACCCAGACTAATTTTCGAGCCTTAACGAATCTGGAAAATTATTCCCTAGCATATATTCTTCGACTGTTGCCTTGAATGAAATATTTTTTGGAAATAAAAAAATGAAACCTTGACTTGTTCTTGGCTGAAGTATTGCGTCGCTTTCCCTTTTTGACTTGCCTTGAATTTCTGGAATATGCCGAACTTATTTTCTTCCCTAAATTAATTGATAACTTCTGAAATTACTGGAAAAAACTTGCCATGTATTTGTTTGCTGATTTGCTTAGTTTATCCCATAATACACTCACTTGATTTCATGCTAAATATGATTCATGAATTTGTGGAAACAGTTAAATTTTGTTTGCCAAAAAGTGAGATTGATTTCTGAAAAGAATTCTTTCCAAATTCGATCCCATTCTTGATTAAAAAAAACTGGAAATGTATTTAATACTTCCCAAAAATGTTGTTTCCTGATTTGAGTTCTTTAGCAACATTAAATTGTCAAAAGAGACTTTCTTACACTGGAATACTTGCCAGTTCTGGACATATTTGAAACCTGAGTTGTTTTTTAAAACACGCATGCTCATTTTCATGAATTAAAAGATCCTTTTCCTTAAACACAATATATTGTTTTCCTGCATTCTTGACTGCATTGAGCATTAGTGTTTGCATATGAAAGTCTTGTGTTCTGTTCATCATTGTGTTGACCAGTTTAAACATGAAATGCATGCTGCACTATTTTACTTTCTTGAGGCTGATTTATGACTTGTGTCAAGCACATTCACTTGCCATGACTTATCTACATGATCACCTTGGCTTGAAAAACTGCTGCATCCTTTTTACACTATGCATTTTTTGGCATTGCTATATACATTTGTCTTTGTCACTTGAGTATGCTTGCCATCATGGACTTGAATAGCTTAAGAACTATGCATATTTTTCTTGTCATTTGCACTGAATTGTGCTCGGCCCTGTACTTGCTCACCATGTACACTTGATTTCCAAACTTACCATTGTTGTTGCATACACTTACATGATCATTTAACATTCTTGTAACCATTTGTTAGTGTTGTTCCAAGCTTTGTTTTCAACCTGAGCCCTTGTACCATGCACTAGTGCACCTGAGTTGCACCATTTGATTGAGCACAGAACTGATTTGCTACCCATGAACATTGCTGAGTTACTTTGACCTATGTGAATTTCTTCATTGTTGCTATATGCAAGCTTGACCATTTTGTTATGAAACTTAAAAACTGGCTTGAACTTCACTCATTTATGTTTGAGGAATTGATCACCATTAGCTTGTTGTATATTTGTAAATGATGTTCATGCTATTAGCTTTTGCCACTGCACCTTGTTCCTTCACTTGAAATAAGCTGTTGCCATTGTATTCATGTTTGTTGCATACATGACTAAGCTCGACTATGCCACCTTGCGGATCATGCCATGCCATCACTTGATATGCAGTTATGAATGATTTCATGTTTTGATGTATTGAACTTTTGTACATGTGTGCTCGGCCCACTTGATTTGGTTCATGCTCTCGGTCATGTTTTGCCTTGTGCCTGACTTTGTACTTGAACCATGATTTGCTGTGTTGACTTTGTTGACCATGCTGCACTGAGTCGAGATGGTCCACGTGGCTACTACTCAGTTGCACACTAGACTGACGAGGTAGTGCACACGTGTGTATATATATACACATGTGTATATGCCGCCATTCAGAAAGTATTCTTGTCCCTGCACTGAAATATTTTGTATATACATTGACTGCCTTGTGGTATTTACAGTGTATCCACTATGAATATCACAAGCTATCTAGACACAGATAAATCATACAAATTCATGAAAAATGATGAGAAACACACCGAAATTCGGAGGAAAATAAAATTTTAAAATAAAAAAATATTTGCTATAATATGAAATTATTTCCATTCAAGAATATTGTATGTGTTTCTGTTTGTGACAAGTAAGCAGATGGCGACTCCACTAACTTTGAGTTGTGAAGACAGACGATGAAGTGTCACTGTAACTATATATTTGTCTGTATAAAAGGATGTATGAGTCACTAAGAGTTGTAGTGAGGAACTGTGAAAAGAAATTGTGAAATGTATTGTAATAGTGCGTGTTGTACAAATAGTGGAGTTGAATGATTGTATTGTTGAAATATAGAAATAAAATATTATATTTAATAAAATATTGTTTTAATATTTAAATTCTTGTCCGGTTGTATTTTATTTGTATATAAATAATATATTTTTGTTTGTGATGTATATATGCAACAGTGCAGTAACAAACACATTTATAATAATTCATATTTAGTTGTTATCATCAAACAAAAATCATATAATTGTGTATACAACAACATTATATACAACAGGGATTACCTATCCAACTGGCCTTCCAAAGAACAATTATGCAGAAAATATAATCTGTGAAATTTTCCTTGCCGAATTGACGCAAACCAATCAGGTAGCAAACTTTTTTCTTACATATATGAATATAACAGTTATTAATCATGCAAAATCATTGCTCATTACATCAGGTATAAAAGTGGATTCTAAATGGTATTAAGAATTTTGTGATGTGTAGTATTACAAAAATAGACGTATGTGACAGATTTTTCAACAGTGGATTGATACAATTTAGTGTGAAGTTTCCAAGAATTTTAGCCAATTTATTAGATAGCTTATTCATATTATGATATCTGACATTTTTAGTTGTGTTAGTGCGGCTTTTATATTGGATTTCTTTTTAACGGGTTGAAGGTGATACCTTGTATTATCTCAGATTGGTATCAGAGCGAGGCAATTTGTTTTAAATTATGCATCAATTATTTCTACAAAGCATGATAGATTCAGTGGTGATTATGCTATTACTATTTTGGGAGAAATGGAAGACTTTGGTGGTGGAGATTATGTTGAGAGTGAAGAGCGTTCCAATCTGGGAACTTTGACGTGATATGAAGTTTACTGTGTTGAAGGGGCTATTGGATTTGGGAAGTTCTAGCCATGTTTCTGACAGGGGTCATGTTGATGATGCTCGAGGGATCCAAGATGATCAGGAAAGGAGCTCAGGTCAAGTAATTGATGGGTGTCGAGACAAAGATCATTGTGGTTTAGACACGGGTCTTCACGTTGATGATGCTTGAGGGATCCGGGGTGATCAAGGAAGGAGCTCAGATCAAATGTTAGACGAATGTCAATGTTATTGCAAGCACTTTTAGACTGTTGATTTATGCGTGGTGCAGCTCGTGGTGGTAGATGCATCTTTTACAGGCGGTGGGTGGAGTTTGTAATAACTAAGTGGTTGGAGAGAGATATTTTTGTGCGTACAGAGATTTGGATTTTGGCTCTGTATTTGAATTGGTGATTGAGAGAATTACTTTTGGCCCTAGAAGTGTTGAGATTACTTTGGTATCTGCCTTCTTTTTTATTTTGGATATTTGCAACAATTTGTTGGCGGGTGGGGATGTAGTCTGAGCTCGTTAATATGGTGTGATGGGGGGTAGAGCTTTGCTGGAACCCAGTAGGCAAATATTCATTTTTGGTTTCTATCTCATTGTGAGATTTTGATTGAAGGTGGTGTTTTGTTGAAGAGTTTTATGATGTGAAGAGAATTTGATTTGAGAATGGGTGTTGCAGATATGCGATTTTGCATAAAGGTGGAGTGTTAAATTTGGTGATACAAAATCACAAATTGATTGGAACAAATTTTTAAACAATGGAAAGTAAATATTTTTATAATGGTAATGAATTGATTGCATTTGATGAGATGGTAGAGAAATAAATGAAGGGATTAATTTCTTTCATCTATGCAAAAGAAACATATTGATTTACTTTCTATCTTTGCACATTTGTTGCTATGGTAATTTTCCTCCATAATATTATTACCATATGTTGGTAATTTAATTGATGACTCACATAGATTTGCACCAGCTATATATTGAGCGGTAGACCTCTTTGTAAACTCTTCCTAGCATGGAGCCAGCGATCTCCAAATGGAGTGTCTCTACCTGTTAAGCCTATTTGAGGTTTGGATATGTAAACTCTTATTTTGTAATCTCTTGTAATTCTCTCATATGGAATAAAATTTCTTTTTTTTACTAGACGCACACTATCTCGATGATAGTGGAACTCGTATAAATATTGTGTGTTTCTTTGTTTCTCTGTTATAATTATCTACTATTTGTTTGATGTAATAGAATAATTGCCCTTAGATTAGGTTGATGTTCGATTGGCAAATCTAGATTTTCTTATTGCGCTTTAGCATCTATCAAAGCAATTTTTTGCATAACAACTTTGACCGTACTGAATCGCAAAGTCCCATATAGTTCATATGTTTTGGTTGTAATATTTATTGTTAATGATGGTGCTACCTACTTTAAATATGCAACCATTAAATGTATATAACAGTGCAAGCTACTTTAGTTGGTTGGTTGGGTTGTTCTGAAAATATAACATGCAAAAAAATTAAGTTTTGGCTGACTATACTAAAGCAAGATTCTATATTTGATCATATAACCTTTTATTCACGTTAGCAGCGTGACCCTGGATCGTAGTAGGCATAACATCGTACATATCATGCCTGAAAAAAAATGTACATATAATCAATTTAAATGTTTTACAAACTATTGTTGCCACTGCTGCCTTTATACTATCATAATTTTTGACTGTTACATGTTCTATTTCTATACTTAACATCGTAAAATATAAGCATTATTTGTTGTTGAATTCATGGCTGTTATATGAAAACATATAACCATGGCAAAACTGTTGGAAAATTTCGACAATTGGGTCACATATGTAAAATAAAATGTGTTGTGCTATTTTGATGTAAAGCCTAATTAAAGTGATCTAATTTTGGATTAGAATTAATAGGCTTAAAGTTTAAGTTATCATGAGCCTAATGTGTAGATACCGGGGCATTTTATAATTTGTTGAAGGGCCGAATTACAAAATGCCAACTCTATAAATAAAGGGTTATGGTCCCCGAATTACACAAGCCTTAGCAACTCTCTAACCTCTTCTACGGAGAGCTGAATCTAATGTAGGGCTTGTGTCAATTTGGAAGACCGAACCAAATTCTTCTTCTTCTACAACAGATAATCTTCTCCGTGGCAACCAATTATGGGATTCAGGTATAGCAATAATTAAATACAGATCCAGGTACGCTTCCGCTAATCAAGTTATCTATTTTCTGATTTGTTCTCGATTAAATCAATATGGTTACATTTCAGATCTAGGGTTTCACAATTGGGTATTGTTAAAGTATACTGAAATCCTAACAAGTGGTATCAGAGCCAACCATTATTGATTCTATTGGGAAATTTTTTTTTTTTTTTTTATATACATGTTTTGCCATTTCAGAACAAAGGTTGAATTGTGTTTTCAAGTCATACGGTTTATATGTTATGTTTTCATTTCACAACAGGTTGACTTTATTTACTGCGGCTAATAATATTAAAAAAAAAGTTTTTTTTTGTTTAAGTTTTAGATCTATATTGATTCAGATCTATTATCTCCTTCACGTTCTTTCATTGGTTCTATGGATCCAGCATGAATAATGTTAATATAATATAGTTTGTCAATATGTTAATTCAACGGGTTCTGGTTTTTTGTTTAAAAATATATCAAAAACATATGTTTATTACGTCTAGTTATAAGTTGCATTCTGCAGCCGCCGGTCTATTGTTATATACTTCTGGTGTCATATATTGTACTATATTATTTGTTTTGACCAAGTCTTGAACCCGTTTTATGCATAAAGTTTCGGAAGCTCTAATGAGCGAATCTCATGCTATCCTTACGGGCTTTAAAAAAAAAGTTTTTTTTTTTATATACCATGTGCACTGTTTGGAACAATTATTACTTATTGTATGGATGTAGGACATGCCACATTAACTTATTTTTCATATAATGTTTCATGGCATGTGTATGATGTTTCGATAACCTGTTATGATGCTTTTATTTTATGCCTTTTGGGTTTGGTTTATAATATTTTGCATTTGTGTTGCTTAATCTAATTAGCTATCATGTTTGAATCTTTGACCAATTCGCCTATATTTTAGGATGATGATTAGTAGGTTACTTTATTATGGTCAAACTACAGTAACTTCTACAGTTTAAAATTTTTTTTTTTTTTTTTTTTGGGTTCGGTTGACAGTATAAAAAAAAACACATGTTATATTATGCTTCGGATATACATCATGGTTACTTCAGTCATTCAGGTTATTCAGTATGATATTTATTATGTCGTTTACACATAATTTTATGTGGTAATTGATCATGATAATCATCTATGATATCGTGATTTATTTATGATGTCTTATATCATATTTATTAAGGAAATGTCATGAATGTAACTGCATACCTAAAGCAACAGATTATGACAACTATGACTAAAACTCGTTATGCTATTATTATTTTGAGTTTTTCAGATGTCATATAGACCTAAAGCATTGAGAGTGTTTTATAACACTCAAAATTTATTAATACATATATTAAGGATAAATTCAAATATAATTTTGGCGTCTCTTTACAGTTGTAAATATTTTACATTAGTAGTGAATTAACTTTAAAATAATATGTCACCAAAGTGACCTCTATATTTTGGTGGTTCATGAAAATGTTTAATATTTGTGTATAGTTATTCATGCGAATATTAGTCGGCCCAAAGGAAGGCTAATGTTTGGCCGAATTACTTACACATGTGTGATGATAAATACGTGACAATTATAAGGTTTTTCGAGTGAATAATTAATCGGCCCAAAGGAAGGTTGTTATTTGACTTGAATTTATTGTCAGTATTTGATCATTACAACAAGAGTACCACTTACAGTTAATATTACTGTCCAAAGACTTGATATTAATGTGTACTAGGTATCTTGAGAAGAGACTTACCAAATATTTGAATTTACTATGGTTGATATTTGGCTATGAGCATATACGGTCAATCTTCATTTTATTTTTTGTTCATTTTCAGCTAATTTAACTGAATTATATGTCAATTTAAAGAATATTTCCATCTTGTTTTGGGATAAATATAAGGATTTGTATGAGATCATGTTATTTGTTCTTGACTTTATAGATTTAACTCTTGTAACTAAGAGGGTTACAAACAACCCTACTACGGTTAAATATTCTTATAATGTTATGAAGAATATTGAAAGGTGATAGAATTCAAAGGCAAGAGTTAAATGATCATTAAGTAAATACTTCAGAAGTTTTCAAGGATGTGCTATAGGTAACGATAACTAATTTTGTATAAGTTATCTACTGAGAATTGAAACGGTTTTTGTGAAAACAATAAGGGAAATCAAGCACTCTTTGTGGTGCTTGATTACATAAAGTCAAAGTCAAAGAAATATAAATGAGTACTATACGAAAAAAGATTCTGCTTCAAAAGCTAAAGACACTCAAGTTATTGTTATTTTTGGTGCTATCTTCGGTATATTCATTTAAAGATTAAAATTATTTTAAGAATAATATGTTATCTTATTGGGCTAATTTAGCGTTTTGGTAATTAAAATAGAGATTGAAGTTTTTATGATTGAAAAGTACTCATTTGATATACATTATAAATAAATGTATGAATAAGGATTAAGAAGTCGCTAAGGATCTCAAAGAAAAGAAAAACATACGGATTTTTTTTATATAGTTGTTTCTTTAACAAGATATACAGACATATAAAGTAAAATATACTTGATATTTTATAGTTATTATTGAAATTTAAGTCAATTTTTTATGGATTTATTTGATATATTTTTTATGTTGTCATTTAGACAGATTTCGGTTTTATATTTCTAACGTGGACATATTAGGTTATTATTGTTCATCAAGAAATAGTAATGTTAATTTATGAATAAATTCCAAATCTTATGTAATTGAAGCTCATACAAGTTATGGCTACTTATGCTAAATAACTTATGTAATGATATCTCAATTTTTGTTATGGTGACTAATATATTTTTTGTTTTAGTTTACAGAGGAATTATAGATTGAGGTATCATAAATATAGAAAATGCTTTATTGATATTCGAAGGGATTTAAAGTTTATATTTTTTTATGAACCCACACCAAGGAAAAGTTTTAAAGCGGGAATTGCAAAAGTTATTTTGAGGATGTTGAGTTTGGGGGGAGAAATAAAGTAATATCATTGTCTTTAAAAAGAATCATTATCTTTGATTCAACTGCGGTTGCTTCTTCGTTTAAAGTTTAAGATTTGTTTTCTTTTATTAGGAAGAATTAAATTAAGAATCATAATAATACGATGTTGAAGATAATTTTTTCTACTGTTTCAAGTAAACAAACTCAACAACCTCAAAATGCAAAGATCACTATGGAAATCCACCTAAATAGGAAGAAATGCTATTTCAGATTATTGTGTAGTATTTCTTCATAAAGATAAATAATGGAATGATAAAGATGATGCTATGGACTTACATCAATCCATGTAAGGTACTAATTTAAAATGTGGATTTAAGAGATGAACATAGAGCATAAATCTATATGGATAATGAAGTTTGAAATCTCCCTCTAACTTAAGTAATAAGATCATCGGTTATGAATAACTATTCAAAGCCAAAAGGGATCAAGTGGGTAATATTGAATTTTATAAGGTACTTTTATTGAAATCGATATTATTAAAAGGAAATTTTATTTTCTTTAAAGAATGTTTCATTTTGGACTTAGTAAACGATTCTTTAGAATCGATCGCTTTGGAGCTTACTACAGTTTGTATTTTTGAGCATTATCTGATGGAGATTAAAGTTATGTTTTAATGGAGACATTGGTGAAACTACTTAAAAAACTCATTTATGGATTAGTCTTTTGTATTTGGGATTCAAATACACCATTATTTTTCATGGGGTGATATTTGGATTATTACAAAAGAATTAGGAAGATAAATGCTTAAAAGATTTGGTATGTAAACTGCGATTCAATTGATTTTCTTTTACCAAAACAGATAAATGTTGCCATCCTTGAAACTAAAGAAATGCAAAAGATTTTTCATGCATTTGCAGTTTGAATTCCAATGCATACTAATGTATATACACAGATGGATATGCGTGTATTATTTTATTTGACAGATACCTTACTGATATTAAAAGTGGATCACTGATTTAGTAGCCAAAATGGTTATGAGATATCTTTAAGGAATAAAATAAAAGATCATATGCTCATAGATAAAAGATCGGATCGGTTGGAGATCATAAAGAATTACGATCCAGATATTTTGGATGTCATTATCGTAAAAGATCCACTTCTAGCAATGATAATATATTTTATGGGTGAAACTATATAAGGGAAAAATGTCACTTAGGCACTTATAGTTTTCACCACTTTGAAAATATCGTCTTTGGTTAATTATAAGACATCTAAATATGGAAAATAATAATGAAATTTTGACGCAAGACTCCAGTTATTGATAAAGAATTGAAAGACCAAGTAATATTGTGACAGTAAAGTATATATTATTTTCCAATAAGGGAAGAGTGCAAAATATATGGTAAATCATAGAGCATATTTAGACAAACTCCATTATGGCGGATCCGCTTACCAAATGGTTATCACCTAAGGTCTTTCATGAGCATGTAGCTCAATTGGTGTAACTTTATGTAAGGATATTTTGGTTCAGGGGGAGTTTGTATTTGGTATTGTTATATGACTCATTGCTCTATACTTCAGTTACAGATATATGCATATCAAGTTCTTTTTTCTGATCAGAAATAAAGTAATGAATTTTTCTTTGCACTCAGGTTGTTTAAATATTAAACACTTGATCTCACTAAAGAAGGACCAGCTGGAAATAGACATGTATAGATCACATTTCATGTAATTTCCATGCTACGCATCCATGATTGATCTATGTCGTTTGATTGTATTGATATATGTGACCATTGATGGGTATAGTTACGATAAATGTAACGAATGCCGCTTTGATCCTTTGTCAACCCAATTAATGGACGAGATTGTTTCAGATACACCATATGTTATAAATAGCAAATTTTGGAGCTCATAAAGTCAAACACATTTTAAGGTTATTTCATATGTGACCCAGGGGGAGATTGTTGGAATATTTCGACAATTGGTTCACATATGTAAAATAAAATGTGTTATGCTATTTTGATGTAAAGCCTAATTAAAGTGATCTAATTTTGGATTAGAATTAATAGGCTTAAAGTTTAAGTTATCATGGGCCTAATGTGTAGATACCGGGGCATTTTATAATTTGTTGAAGGGCCGAATTACAAAATGCCAACTCTATAAATAAAGGGTTATGGTCCCCGAATTACACAAGCCTTAGCAACTCTCTAACCTCTTCTACGGAGAGCTGAATCTAATGTAGGGTTTGTGTCAATTTGGAAGACCGAACCAAATTCTTCTTCTTCTACAACAGATAATCTTCTCCGTGGCAACCAATTATGGGATTCAGGTATAGCAATAATTAAATACAGATCCAGGTACACTTCCGCTAATCAATTTATCTATTTTCTGATTTGTTCTCGATTAAATCAATATGGTTACATTTCAGATCTAGGGTTTCACAATTGGGTATTGTTAAAGTATACTGAAATCCTAACAAAAACAATAGTATATACTTGTTACAAATGAAATAAACATTCTCACTAGCAGGATCAATAATGTGCATCATGCAATCTATTTTTAATTTTTTTCCTTTCTGTGAGTTCATGCTATGATTGGGCTTACTCATTCTTTCCTCTTTTTACTATTGTCGGTTAGTTTTAGGCATATAAATGTCTGTTGGCTGAATCTGTCAAAGCTATACTTATGGTTTTTCATAACTGGGTTGTGTAATTGATATAACTTAAATACATTTTGAGGGTACTGATAATAGGAATAACCTGATCAAATATTATAGTTGAAGTTAAAAGTACTTTACTACTATAGATTATTAACCTAAATAATTTAATAAATTTCTCAGAACCAAAGTTAATACAAATGTAGAAAAAATGTCCGTGAGTTGAGACCACTGAACTGCAAATGGAAAAAGGAAAAATATATTTAAGTCAAGTTGTATCATATTAAGAGTTAACTATTTCAAAACAAAAATTAAATTATGGTTAACACTATTTCTTTGGAAGAAGAAAAAACTAAAATCACAAATATATACACGTATATTGTTGTAGACACACAAATTATGGTACATTACTTGCCCGGTTTATCAGTACTCACAGTAACTCTAGCGAAAACAATTGAGATACAGAAATTGATTTCTAGCCAAATGTAACATAAAAGAATAGGCACAACATAAGTATACACTGCTACCTTTTCATTTCACCTAGATATCCAGAGCTAGGTAAAGCAACTGAAGTGGAATTGCACCTGATTTGAGCAAAATTCAACCAATTTTAAAAGACATGGATGAATCAATGAGAGTCAATAAAACAACAACAAAAAAGTAAATGAAACAACAAAAGAAAACCACAAATGCACAATGAAAAGGAAAACTTAATTTAAATAGCTATGGCGAGTATATACAGCAAAACTGAGGTTGGAGGCGTACCTTCGGTTAGCGAAAGCTTAAGGCCTCAACCAATTTGTTTCATCGCGATTAAAGCTATCGTTTTTCCTGAAAAAAATAATAAGTACATCCGTTCGGAGCTTAGGATGAAGGAATAGGCAGATGCAAAAGTGAAGATGGAGCTAATGAACATATCAGCAGCAAACTAAAGGACAATGGTAACAAGTGTGTCTCCCCATGAATGTCGCTAGCACAACCCCCGAGTTAGTTATCTACCATGATACGACATGCTGGATATTCCCCTGTTATAGGCTCCAACTTGCTCCTCTAAACAATAACTTATTTGCACCCCCATTCCAGTCTCCACGATTAAGCGTTTTCTATTGGTTTTTTATCTATCATGATTCATAATCTGCCACCAGTACGGATCTCCACTATTATCTATTAACCAGTTATATATAATGATTTGACATCTACGTCTAATATGTCGTTGGTACGGGCTCCTATCATTCATCCATTGGTCGGTTATTTACCAAAATTCTGCATCTAAGTTTCATTCCTCTTGGACCAATCCCAGTATTGAGCCCAACCCAACAACTCAGTCCTTGACTTGAGTCTGCGATGTTCTATATTTTTTTATCATTATAGGTTATATTCTTTTTTTAATCATGAGTTTCTAACATGTCAATACCATTCTCAATTATCATCATAAGCTGTTCATTATTCAAACTTATTAAATTGTAAAGCTTGCCAGAATTTACTGCAAATTTTTACCTAGTTCAGTCTGATTCACGTTTATTGTAGATCCACGGTTTATAAAAATGTTCAATGTAAAATTAGTATTCTTCTATTTATTCCAGGTTTGCAAAGTTTACAATTTTTACATAAATTTTCGTATGTAAAAGAGGATTATATTTGTGTCTCTAAACTAACATTTATAGATCAAAGCATTTTTAAGAACAAATGTAAATAATTGTAGGAAACGATAAATAACTAGAAAAAAAAATAAGGGAAAAGACCAAAAAACTGTCCTTGGGACACGCCTTTGTTTAAGTCGGAAAAGTCGACGCATGTCCTCCATATACCATTGGCTTTCTTGACCAAGACTGGATTGAAGACCCACTCGGGATGTTCGGCTTCGTGAATAAAGTTGTAGTTGAGTAGATGGTCTACCTCTTCCTCGAGGGATTTGGACCTTTCGGGTCCTATGAATCAACACTTTTGGTTGATTGGAGGCATTGTAGGGTCGATGCTTAGGCAGTGGCAAGCAACCGCCGGGTTGATGCCTCACATGTCGGAGTGGGTCCATGTGAACACGTCTAGGTTAACCATCAATAAATTCATAAGATCTTCTTTGATTGTGGGTTGGAGTTGCGATCCTATCTTTAGCACCCTTGATGGTTCGTCGGGAATGACTGGAACATCCTCCGTAGGTTCGCCTGGTATAGCCCTCTTGTATTCGGGCTCTTCGTCTTTCCATGGATTGAGGTCGTCGGAAAGACGACAGTGGCACCTGAGCCATTGCCCAGACGCTGCTGATTGCTATGCGTAGATAGTCTTGCCACAAGAAGACGCGGGTATGGTCTTACCCTTTGCCTTGTTGCGCGCATTCTTCCATTCGATTGCATAACATTATCAGGCGTTAGCTTGATCACCCCTAACTGTTCCAAACCCGTTTTCCGTTGGGAATTTCATTAGGGGGGACCATGGTGACATGCAAATCCAAAACTCTATGAGAAAAAGACATCTAAAGAAGACGTTGTATGGGGAATATATGGGGAATCAATGTCGATGACTACGAAAGTGAGGGTTCGAACCTGGCTCCGATCCTCCTCGCCGGGTTCTATAGAAAATCGATTACCCCCACTAGGCAGCTAGAAGCTCTGTTAAAGCCGTGGATCGTGGCGCAACAAGGTTTCAAGCCCAATGCTTCCAATTTCACTTGGCTGGAAGCAGCTTTGAAAATGATGTTGACCTAGCTTCCTGAATCAATCAATACTTTTCGGACTGAAGCGGCACCAATCTGCGTTATGATGACTAGTGGATCGGTGGTCGGGATCTCAGTCCCCATAGAGTCTCTTTTGCGGAAGACAATATCATCTCGCATAGATTTTAGAAGCTAGGCGAGGACGAATTCATTTAGAGCGGAGCATGCCTTATAAGTTGTATGCATTATGGAACTCACGCATTCTTCCATTTTCCGAAAGCTGTCATTGGTGGGAAACATTCCACCGCATATAGTGATGATTATGATTACCACCTTGTGTTAGACGGACCCTGGGCCGCCTTGGCGGGTGCCGCGGATGTTGGCGCCGAAGGGTTGGAATTGGTTTCGGGTGGGAAAGGCTCTTAAACGTAAATTTTTGATTGCATCCTTAAGCTGGTGACACTCGTTGGTATTATGTCTGTACACATCGTGGTAGCGACAATACCTACCAGTGTTTTTCTCGAAGTCAGTGGATTCTCTGGTGCGCGGTTTCTTGTATGGAAATGTGTTGCACGTTTCCACGTAAACTGTTTCTAATTCATCATTCAATGGGGTATTGGTCTTGAAGGCGCGGTGAGGACCGGATTTACTTTGTTCTATCTGGACTTGAGTGTTGTTTCGGCCACCTTGCCTTCCGTTATTCGGTCTATGCCCATAGGAACCTTCCCGCTTGTTTTGATCGAAGGGCTCTCCGGGTTGCTTTCCTGTAATGCCAATAGGAACGACATCCGTCTACGGGTTGTCGAGGTGACTTGCATCGGATAGCCAGTTTCGTCTTGCTTCCTCTTGGCGTAGGTACTGCCCTACCTTTTCGTAGAAAGCGTCAAGGCTTTTAGGTTCTTTCCGGTTGATCCATACTCCGAACTCGGAAGTAGAAAGGACACCTTTTGCTAATTGAAAGAGCACGGTGCGAGGGTCCGGATCCTCGACATCTGCGAGAGCGATGTTGAACTGTGAGACGTAACTTTTGAGCAACTCGGCGTGTCCTTGGTATAGGTTGGACAGAGTGAGGGCATTCTTTGGAGTCGAGATACGCACCCTGAATTGCTTGACTAGTTCTTTCGCTAGTTGGCCGAAGTTGCGGATGGAATCAAGTGGGAGGCGAGAGAACCAGGTAAAGTGGTCGCGGATAAGAAGACTGGGAAACACTTGCATTTGACTGGGCCATTACGCCGACTCGAGTCCATTTGCCATTCATATCGATTTAGAAAGGTACAAGGAACGGTTAGGCCTTCATAGAGCGAAATTTGTTGCATGTTGAAGCATCGCAACCACTCGTCTTCGTTTAACCTTCTTTTGAAATGGTTACACCTAATGTGCACCTCCCATGAATCACGAACATTCCCTCACATCTCTCTCACGATCCTACGAACCATGTCTGGAAGATGAAACCATCTCTCTCACGATCCTACGAACCATGTCCGCGACATCTTTGGTCGGGTCCTGGTGCGGACGATGAGGCGGAGCGGGTTGAAGCGGATCATATTTGAGAGGCGCGCGGGAAGCTGGGATAGAGGGACCATCACCGCGATCGGCTATTGCGGGGTTTTTTCAAGGAAGGGTTGGTTGTTCAGACCTGGTCCACCATTGAGGATTAGGAGAGAGTGATCTCGGTATTGTACCCCCTCGATGTATGTGATTGTACATCAGTGACCGTTGTCGTTTCCATTGCCGTTGGCATAGCCATTGCCGTTGCCATTGTCGACCGCATTGGTACGGATGGCGACGTTGTTGATGAGACTAAACCTCCTTCTTTGATGTGGACCCCTCGACTCAGAGGAGGAAGTTTCCGAGACAGTTCATAGAGGTCGAGTGTTGTTTCGAGTTAGCTAAAGTCGAGCGACGATGCGCTGACTTTCTTGAAGTTGTCGTATAAGCTCGATGTTATTCCTCAATGCTTGATTGACCTAGATGGTTGTGTTCTCATATTTCTCACTAAGTGCGCTGACCTGTGCTTGTGTTGCAAGAGCTTCGGGGTCCACAGTAGGAGGTACATTTTCAGTAGTGGTCGGCATATCCGCCGGTGGAGCCTATTGGGATGTTCCGGCTTTGGCTGCGGCTGAAGAGCCGATCATTGCGTTCTTTGGTCGCTTTGCCATCGTAAGCGAACTCGGTGGCAGATTTAGCAAAGGAACCTAAAGCTCGTCGAAGTTGAGATGACAATTTGCGACAAAGGCGGAAATCCAAGTTTTCTCAATGAAAGCACCAAATGTTGACGGCAAAAAATGTTGTAAACACCAAAGATTCCAATTACTAGGAATCATAGTTTCGGTCGTGTAGACAAATATGAGAAAGCGGTAAATAATGCGAGGAATTTATAGTGGTTTGGCATCGAGAGAGGCCTACGTCCACTTTAAAGAGGTGTTGGAATATTATTTATCAACAAGGATTACAAAGTAGTGGCTAATTCATGATATCTCATTACGTTCACTTTCATGATCATCATATGCTAAATATTTGGGAAAAAGACAATTTAGTCCTTCTTCTTTTTTAAAGAGGAGATGCCATTAATGAGGCTCTTGAAGCTCTCTAGAGGTCCCAAGTGAAAGTGATAGAATTCCAACCCCTTTGAAGTGTAATGCCATGAGGTATTTATAGGAGAGTGGTTAGGTAGGAGTAGGTAGAAATGTGGGACTGCACCCAGAATTTCGCACCTGGACCTTGCTCACCCTCCTATTTCAAACCAGGCCATGGGGTGCGAATTTCGCACCTCAGGGGGTGCGAAATTTGTACCCCATAAGGGTGTGAAATTCGCACCCGTAGGACATGAATCTCGCACCCTTCCGGGTATGAAACTCGTACCCTTCAGTAGTACGAAATTCGTTCCCCTAGGCGTTCGAATATCGTACCTCGAAGGGTACGAATTTCGCACCTCCTGGGGTACAAATTTCGCATCCCAAAGTACGAATTTCGCACCCCTTAAGGGTACGAAATTCGCACCCCGAGGGGAACGAAGTTCACACTTCGAGAGGTGCGAAGGCCATATGCATAGGTGTTTGGGGCCTCGATGTTCGGGTTCGCGACTCCTAGGGATTTGAAGCCTTGGTTTGGAAATGTGTTATGTGTGCTGCAAGACTCTGGGCGGCGTAGTTCCGATTCAATCATGTTTCCTTTGCTCCTAAGCGTCCTTCTTATCCTTAGTTCGACATAAAGCATTGAGTCGTGCGTGTCTCACGTACTTTTGGAAACCGGCCCATAAAGCCGGTTAACAAAGATGTTAGTATATATTTTATAATCAATTAAAATTGGAATAAGGATGTTGTAATCAAAACTCCATTCTTCGACAATCTCCCCCTTTTTGAGGATGACAACCTTATTTTATAAAATATTCGTACCCATTGATGTTGATCCTTCTAATACTACCCCTCTCAATATGAATCCTATGTACTCTACTTAAACTAAGTCTATATTTTATAATTCCCCCCCCCCCCTTTGGCATTATCAAAAAGAAATCATACAAATACTCCCCCGAAATACTATATCTATCTAAATGTATCCTATAATTAAATTTATACTAAATTTCTAGGATATATGAATAACTCCCCCTAAATTTATGCCTATTTTCATACTAAGTATATAAACAAGTCAATACAAATATCATAATTACATCTGTTTTAAGACATATGTACAAATCAATCCAAGGACACTAATCCAAGTAATATTTAGATATGTTTTAATATACAGGTTTTAATTAAAGTAATTCGATACACTCAACACATAAGTTCAAACAAATCTAAACAAATCAAATCAACCAAATCATACCAACAATCAAAGGTTTCTTGGGAGTTCTACCAATTCATCTTGCCAAGTGATTGGGTTCTTCTTGACGTCCTTAAGTCTTCTTCATTAGTGATTGGCGCTCCTTTGTTTTCATTTCTGAAATGAGAAGAGATTGACCAATAAATTATGTCAAAGTGTTTCTCTTGATATTTAACAATTCTCATCTGAATTAGTTCTAAATGACGCTGATTACGTAGTAATGTGGAAAGGATGTTCCTAAGGGAATTCAATGTTTCTTCAAAATTTTCAGTCAAGTTATAAATTGGATTTTCCATAGTTTTGATAAGAATTGAATAGAGAAGGAGGAATTATATAATGAATTTTTCCGTAAGAATTAGGCTTAAATAGGGTCTGGAATTCATTAGATTTCAAAGGACATGAGTTAGTTATTTAATTTTGAATTTTGAAAAAATGGAAATTATATGTCGACATAAGCACTTATGTATGTCGACATACTCTTTAAAATTTGTTGAAAATTTTCAAATTTTGAATCTTTTGTTACTATATTATATTATATTTAATTCTAAAGTTTTCACATTAACTTCAAGATGATTTGACATAGATAAAACTCCATTCATTACAAATTAAAAGGCAAATACATCCAACTAATTATGAGACACTAAATATTGAAAGCAAATACTAGAGATAACTTAAAATAGGTAGGCTTAAATTTCATCAGATGATTAGGAGGAAGATGAAATTCCAAGTTTCATTTTTATTTTGCCTGTGAACTTAATAATTTGGTAAGGGTTTTCTTTAGCTTCTTTTGATTCTTGACGATTTTAACTTGATTTTGAATAATCATCTCTTCGGAAAAAGTTCTAGTGTTGATTGGACACTCAACGCTTTCTAAAGAAGTTTCTTCTTCTTCTTTGATTTCAATAGGCCCTTGTTCTTGTTGCACTCGAGCATGTTTGTCTTCGAATGCCTCTTAAGGTGTGAAAGTGAGCGGAATTTGAATAAGGTGTATGTTTGTGGAGTCAGACAACTTTATTGATATAAATTCTTCGCCATGAAGATAAACTACAAAAAAACCTGAAAATATGAGTGAGATAAAATCCATAATAAAGAGTGTTTGCTCTTGTTGAAGTTACAATGGGCTTGAATTCTTTTAAGACCATGTCAACCCAATTGATGTTATATCCACTAGTAATAGCAAAGAATGCTTTTTGGACCTTGAGAGTTGGGTTGTTAAAATTTCCAGAACGTGGAGTTATGGTTTGTTGAAGGAGACGGTATACGATTCTTTTTTTGGATGGAAAAAGCGATTTTTAAATTCCACGAGAGCATCGCTTTCAAATATGTTGTGATAAGTTTCTAAATCGGTTTCATCAATTTTGAAATCCGATTAATCCGATCCCATGCTTCTACAATTTATGATATTGCCTATGATTTTGCAATCTAGAACAATTTGGGCCCCTTTTATGTAACTCCAAATTTGATCTTCATTTCCAACATAAAAATTGCAATTAAGATTTTCATAGAACATTTTGACAAGCGTACGGTAACACGCTTCATCATTATCCGAGCGTCAATCAAGCTCAATACTTCATTGTGATTGAAAAGAAAAGTAAATTATAAGATGGAAAGTTTCCAAAGATGGCGAAAGCACCTATATTGCCTTTTGTATTTGTTATATAGTCAACATAGGTTTTGATTGCCTCTTTATCATTATGGATATATCCTTTGATGGTTTTGGTTAATTTCAATTTCTGAGATATGCTTGAGGTAGCCATTGGAATGATTGTTTTGAAGAGTATAGATATAAAGAATGTTATTTGAATTTTGAATGAAAGGTAGAGGGAATAGATATATATAAATAGAGATTGAACAGATATGAATTAAATAGGCACAACTTTTCAGAAATCAATGACACATTTTTAGACCTTTGGAGTTGGTGAAAAGTTGGAGGGAAGTTTGAAAGTTTAAACCTTTAAAATTCAAAATTTGAATTTCATTTCAAACTGATATGTCGACATATGGACATATGTATGTCGACATACATGATTAATTTGAAAGGACATATGGTTTTTGTGACTTTTGATTTAAATTATCGATTTATATTTTAGGTTTGACTCTTTTTTGAAATAATACTAATCCTAGCAAACATCCAAAATTTATTTTATTATTTTATTAATTATCATTTTGAATTTCAAATTTAGAAATTCAAATTTAAATTTCAGGTTTGGAATTTTAAAGTTTAAATTTCAAAATCAAAACAAAGCAATCAATCAAAGCATTTATTCAACCAAAAAAATTAAAAATTATTCAAGGCATACCCGGTTTAAGATCCATTTCTTCGATATTTTCTTAATTCGGAATTGGTACGAAGAACATGTTTAAAAATTTCGGTTTCTAGCTCTTCATCAGTTGACGATGAACCTAAATCATCTAAAGTTGTTGTGTATGCTCTCGTTCTTTTCTTTGATGAATTGCAATTGTCCATTTGTTCAATTGATTTATCTGGATATGGACACATTCTCTTCATATTGCCTGGTTTATTGCAGTTATAACATCGACCATCATCTCTTCCTAAACTTCCTTGGTTTTTTCTTATAAAGTTATTTATCTTTTTGCATTTCAGAAATTTTCTGAACTGTCTTGTTATTAAGGTCGTTTCTTCATCGTCTTCACTACTTGAGTCCAAACCATTTGTTGTCGCTTTGAATGCAATATATTTATTTTCATTTGATTATTTTCTTTTCTGTAAGTTGACTTCAAATGACATAAAATTTCTGATTAACTCCTCAATCTTCATTTCATTGAAATTATTGGCTTTTTCAACTGCCAATATTTTCTGATCCCATTCTGGAGTAAATGAACTCAATATTGTTATGACATGACCTCCTTATGATTTGTTTTTTTGTTGTGCTATTAATGAATGCACTATCTCTTGTAATCTGTAATACATCTCGGAGATAGATTCATTGTCGTTCATTTTGAAAAACTCAAATTGATTAATCAACATTGATATCTTCATTTGTTTAACTTTACTAGTCTTCATGAGTAACTTGAAAAGATTTCCAAATCTCATAAGAAGTTTTACATAATGACACTCTATTAAATTCATTTCTGTCTAATGAATAGAACAACATATTCATGTGTTTTGAATAGCTTTGTGCAACAGCCTTTTGTTCACTAGTCCATTGTGCAAAATTAGTTGTCGGTTCAACAAACTCATTCATTGTACTATTCCATGGGTCTAATCCAACTATTTGAAAATATATTTTCATTCTAAATGCCCAATATGAATAATTACTACCATTAAACAGTGGTGGTCTAACAATGGACTGACCCTCTACAAAAGAAATATTATTACCAATGTTTGTTGTCATTTAATATTCTCAAAAATTTAATTATGAACTTGTTGAAAAGCCTTGCTCTGATACCAATTTCAGGGAATGCGGAATGCGGATCTTAAGTCAAAACTAACACTAGATTGGGGGTTAGTAGTGTTTTCAAGGAATTTAAGAAAATCTAAAACTTGTATGTTCTACTATATGAATCAAACACCACAGAGATGATCCCAGACATAGAATCAATCACAAACACAAAAATAACAAAAATAAAATGCAGAAAAGGAAAGAACACACCAGATTTTATATAGGTTCATCTTGCTCCTACATCTAGTCCCATGCAACCTGGATTGCGCAGGATTTTATTACTAGATCAAAATCTAAGTACAATCCCCTTGATTTCACGGCTACAAGGTTAACACTGATTCCACACCGTTAATTTCACGACTACAAGGTTCACACTGATTCCACACCGTTGATTTCACAACTGCAAGGTTTTGCACCATTTTCATTCCTTGATTTCACGGCTACAAGGAACACACTGTTTCCCAAACAACCTCAAATGATTACAACAGCCCTATAACTCTTCAATATCACTTCAATTTAGAGAGTAATGAGAAAGAGTTAGAAGAGAAGAAATTTTATGTATTTAAAATAGAAATAGGCAGAGTAGAAGTGTAGAAATCATAAAAATATGAGATAATAATGGGGGTTTGAAAAAGGGTGAAGATGGAGAAGAAGAATAGTTAAAAAATATGAAATCAATCCATATTTGTAGGATTTGAAAGATTGCAATGCTTCCAGAACATTACAAATATTGAAAAGACACTTCCTTTTAAATTCAAAATTGTAATAGTGATATGTCGACATCCCCTCGTTTGTATGTCAACATAAGTATTAAAATTATATATTTTTTAAACTATTTTGAAGTGTTTAATTATATATATCATTCTGAAAATTCTTGAATTAAAACATAATGATATAAATGAGTGTTATAAAGCAGAAAATCATTTGAAAACATAAATATAAATTATATAAAATATAAAATTATAAAGTTTAAAACAGTATAAATATAAAATTATACAAGTATATAATTATACAAATATATATAAACTTTAAAACTTAAATTTGAAATCAAAAATAATACAGAAAACTATTTAAACTTAGATTTTTAATTTGGGAAAACAAAATTTGTAATTTGAAAATCAGAATTTGAAAAATTGAATTTGAATTTGAACCTGGAGTGCTACTCAGAGTCTTACATATAAACTAGACTCTATTACTAGATTTATCTTGAACTCTTGAACTCTTATATCTTGATTACTCATGAGTCTTGAATCTTCTTTGAATTCTGAATCTCTAAAACTCTAAAATTGTACAGTCTTCATTATTAATCTTTGCATATAAATCCTGCATATATAAAAATATGTGTGTGCGTGTATATATATATATATATATATATATTCTACATAGAGATGTTAGTATATATTTTATAATTAATTAATATTGAAATAAGTTGTTATCAACAAAACTCCGTACTTCAACATTAATTTCATTAACTTTTTATTACCATTCATTACGTTCTTAATACCTTTACCTTCCCTTTAAAACTTGTTTCTAAGTCAAAACATGAATTTCATCTTCATTTGCCCTTTAGAAGATCTTAATCATTTTTACATATTCCTACATCATAATTTAATCTTAGTGGTAAGAGAATAACGTTACTTAAGATATTATTCGTAACAAATCCAAAACCAATTCATAACTTAATCTTAGTTTTTAAGACATCACTCGCAACGAACCCAAAATCAATTCATATTAAATATAAGATTTAAATAGAAAGTTTATCAACTTATATTCAATACAAATTTCGTAACCAACAAATGTTATAGTTGAATAATGATATTAATATCTTCAAAATTCCACAAATAGTACCCATCTAATAAATGAAATTCAATATCCAATATCCGAGGATTCTTCCCATCTTAATCCAATTTACTTAAATTGGGTAAAATTTACCTTAATCAAAAAGATTTATCCAACAAATCTTTTTCTTAAAATTCCAAGCCATACTCGATCTTAGGTTAAAGAATGATGTCATTCAAAACACCATTCACTGTAAACCCAATACCAATTAATTACCATTGATATTAGCTTATATTCAATACTCGTCCTCAAAACAATAAATATTATGAATGGAATAACAGTACGAAATACCTTCCATATTCCCCGAATAGTAAAATTTGAACTATGAGTTAAAAACATCGTTTATATACCTAACTCGAATTCGCATTTTGAATTTATTGTTCAAAGTCCAATTTGAATTAAAACAAGTAATTTTTAATTCAAATTTCTGTCAATCCCATCTAATCATTTCAAAAGTTATTTGAAATTATATCAATTCATTTTCAAATCGGTTTTGATTTAAAAATCCAATTTCTATTCTATCATCAAATTTAATTTTAATGAATATAAAATTTCATTATAATAAAATTCAATCAATTTTCAGATATCATATTCGTGATGTAAATTTTGCTTTAACCATACAAACACATCCATATAAACTACCATCCATCCACAAATAATTATAATATAAGTGTTTCTATCGACAACACTTATATTCATAGTTAAATAATATGAACAAAAATAACTTTAAATTTCATCCATCAACCATGAAGCAAACATTAAAATCACAGGTAATCAATACATATTTAAATATGATTTTAATAACATAACAAAACGGTTGAGTGAGAGAGTTCTCACTTTGATTGGCTCGAAATCGTTATAAAATGATTGTTTTAACTAAATTAAACTGAATATTTAATATAACAATTTTTTTTAGCTAGATCTAAATTCTTCCAAACTAGCTTCACTTCTAAGCTCTCGTCGTTACGGTTCAAACGTTTTCAATTTCAACGAATTCTGTTGTCGTATGAAAAAGTTATGACCAATTAAATTTTAATTTCATAAATAATTTACTTAACATAATTAAAATTTTAATTACGTTTATAAACCTTCCTTAATCCTTCATCTTCATTCATTCTTCTTTAGGCCACGTTCAAAACCATAACCCACACACGCATGCAAATTCTCCATCACGCACGCACCACATCACATTAGAGCACTATCAGTTGTCACCACGTTGTAGACTCGAAACTCCTCCTTCACCGTCCCCCACCATGGTAAGTTCGAACCCTCCACCCATTCGAAAAATGAACCCAAATGCAACAACTTTGACTGCATAGCTCTCCCTCATCACAGCCTAGAATTCGATCTTAACCGTAAGGATTGAAAAAGCTTGGAAATCTCCATAAATTTTTTTGTAAAATCATGACCTAATTTGAATTATGTTGGGAGAGATTGAGTGACTAATTTCGGAGCATCAGGGCCATGGATTATGTAAGTGGCGGCAACTAGGAAGATGAAGTTAGGGTTTAGAGAAAAAGTGGGTTATTTATATATATTTATTATTTTTTAATTCCAATGTTACATCATTGTGATGTTTAACGCTCAAAACTACAAACGAATCCCAACAACTGACGTCCCTAGCCCAATACCTCATTCCGGACTCAATGTAATAGGTTATAGAAGCATTCGATCATTTTAATGCGTTTTTCTCAAAACTAAAATATAACTCAATATAATATTAAATATTGAATTTCAATGTGCGTTTTAATTTTCCACAATCACATGCTAACTCCAAAAATTATGAAAATTGAAATCTTGCTACATTTCACGAATAAGGTTCGAACGAGCCTGGTTTTGGCATTTTTTATAAACCATTTGAACAATATTCACCCAAATTTTCAATAGAAAACAGTGGATGAACATATGCATACATGTATGCCACTATTGGTAATAGTTTCATGCGTTAATGAAACTTTTTTCGAATGCTTCTGGGAATATTTCAGATTTTTTGAATTTTTTTTATATAATAGCACACAATTTCCTTCAGAAAACACTTAACTCAAAAAATGACTCTCTTTATATATGAAACTTACTGTGGATGTCGATTGTATTTTGAAAGTTTCCAGGGAAGTATGCCAAACGGACACGTGAAAATTAGGCTCAGGTCCCAATTAAGTTTCAAAATTAGGCCCACATCCGGTCCTAAACTTATTGTAAATTGCATCCCTAATTTTCGAAAATTCATCAAAAAATATATAAAAATACCAAAAATTAATAATTAGATAAAACAATAAATCATCATCAAATTCACGTGTTAAAACCACCAAAAGACAACTCAAAAACCAAAATTACAAAAAATGCAGCGAAACAACAGGTTTATGCATCAAAAGAGGGACTTATTTGTACAGCTGCATATATTCATGCATATATTTCAGTGATCCATCAAACTGTAGTATAAATGCATATATGTATGCAGTTAAGTTACAATATATGTGTAACAACCCATATTTTTGAATAACATGTTATAACATAAATCAAGGCAGAATTAAATGTTATATTCTGAATCAAGGGAAACGGGCTGTGCCATTGCGTTCATCTCGGAAAAATACGCGAAATAGAGTCTGAGTTTTCGAAAATCGGAGTCCGTATAACCAAGTTATGGCCCGTCAAAGTTTTCAGAAAATTTCAAGTTAAAAAACAGTTCAAATTTGAATTCAGAATTCAAATTCAGCCAAAACAGACTGGGCGGGAAAATTCTCGCCCAGAAAGGTCGACAGGGGGGTCGACACTAGGGTCGACCTCCCCCCCAACCACGTCGACACTAGGGTCGACCTGGGGGTCGACCTCCCTGGTCGGCCAGGTCGGCCTGGTCCACTTATTTTGGCTGTTTGGACCTGTTTTGTTGGCTAGTGACGTGATTTGATGGCTCAGATTTGAATTAGGGTTAATCCTATGGCTAAAACTAATCCTAAACTCTATAAAAAGACCCCTAAACCTGGCCTAAACTCACACAAACTAATCCTACAACTAAGTGCTGCCAAAATCCCTCTTGATCATGACCTCCATCCTCTGGTCATAATCTCCATCTTCATTCATATGAGAGTTTCTAAGCTTGTTTGAAAGTTTATAAGTTTGATTCTAGGCTAAGGTTCAATCTTTCTTCACCAAAGCAAGGATCTTCTTCTTATTTATCAAGGGTCTTATGCGGAGCTTGTCATTTGGGGGTCTTTAGTGTTGCTAGTGTGGCTTCGTCTCAATCTTGTTTTATTTTATAGTCTTCATAACATTGTAAGCCCTATTCTACTCTTAGATTTAAACTATGAAGTTAAATATGACATGTTGCAAATTTGAGTTTGGGCCTAAGTACGATTTGTGCTTTGAATCTATCATGTTATGCATAGATTTGTTCTATGTATATTTGTAAAGCTATCACCTTGACTTTGTGGATTGAAAGCTATGATCTTTGTTTGGTAATGTTGCATAATGCAACATAGAAACTCTCATAAACTTTATGTTAACTTGCATATGATGTTATATGCGAATCCCTAGTTATCATCCTATGCCATCTATGACCATGTATCACCTATTTGCTAAGTTTGATGTCATGCATATTTTGAGGCTTATAATGTGATATGCAAGTTCAATGAACATATTTTGTCTCATGTGCCACCATGCTTAACTTTTGGCCAAATCTTGTCATCTTATGCCCATTTTTGTCATGCTTCTAAGTTCCCTCTTTTAATCCATTTTGTGTTGTGACGAAACGTACATGCGATGGGAATGCGTATGGGTAGTTGGGTAACTTTAATGAGATAAAAACATGGTTTTGAAATATGAAATGTGATTATGCTTGAAAAACATGAACATGGACATGACATGTAGAAAACATGAAAGTGGCCAACTCGAGGTTGGGTTGAGTTTGTAGCATAAATCTACCCGGAACCGACCGGCCTAACTAGTAGCTACAAACAATAGGACCCAATGTGAGTAGTTGGTCATGTCGCGCTTAAAACCCGAGGTTAGACTAAGTTGTCGTGTAAAGCTACCCGGACCCGCCCGGCTTAACTAGTAACCACAACAAGGACTAATGTGAGAGGTTGGGTGCATTAAATTAATTAATGTCACATGATAGGGTTAAGTCATGGACCACTTGAATACTTAACCAATTAAACACAATGGGTTGATAGGGTTAAGTCATGAACCTTGGGTACACTTAACCAACTTGATACATGATGGGATAGGGTTAACCACACTTAACCCATTAGAAACCCTAGTTACGCGGTCCTTTTCAGCAGTAACCCTCTTGGATGTATCAATGATACCCTAGGGACTAGGCTAGGGTGGGGCACGATTACTGGGGTGATTATAAGCGACCAGAACGACGGCTGAGTTAGTGCGCCGGTGTAGGTTCAGGCGGACTATGGTCGTGCACATAGTCCGTAGTTGAAAAAGCAGGCACGGGCACCAGTAGGTTTAGACTGAGCGTGCTTGATTCGTGTCAGTGGTTGGCACCCTAGGACTTGATACACCCTAGGGTGGACCTAGCACAGTTTGACTACATTCCGTGATTGGGCCGTATGACACCGACACTTGACGAGTTAGGCTTATAGGGAGCCGATCGACTAGACCGAGTAGTTGGACCTTGATTTAGGTCATCTCATGATATTGGGCCAAGATTGGGCGAAGGGATCACTTCTTGTTTATACTTGACATGGATTGGAATACTAGTACACTTGGTGCAACACTTAACCTTGTATATGCGATGCCACACTGAATCTATCTTGTTAACTATTCACCATGCCAGTTTAGTTACATCCTTATGTTCACCTCGGTTTCTCATGTCCAGTTAACTTTATTAGTTTCTATACTAATAGTAGGTAGGACTTACCAGTCTTTTTGACTGACCCGTTTTCTTTCGCCCCTTTTCTTTCGTTCCCCCCCTCAGGTTCTCAGGGTGGGAACGCTAGCACCTAGCTTGGATCTTTAGCTGCTTTTCTGGATAGCTCATGTATGGTTTGGACTTGAGCTTGCTATGGCTTTACTACTTCTACCTTGGGGATAGTTACTTTATGTTATTTTCAGTTTTCAGTTTATGTTTCTAGACTTTGTTTGTTGGAAAATAATGACCAAGTACTTTGATGTAACTTGACTATGGTTTTGAAATGCTAGTTTTATCTGTTGCTTTACTTACTCGGCTTTACTTATATGTTCTGTGTTGTGATATCTACATGCATGATTACCTTGTCCAACACCCCTCCAAAGCCAATGTACTTGCCAGAGTGACCCTGACGAAGGTGGGGTGTTACATTTGGTATCAGAGCATAAGGTTTACAAGATTGGAGCAAAAGGTTTTTAAAACTTACCTTTTTGAAAAACTATTTTCAAAACCAACTAAGTATTTTCCAAGAAAAGTCTAGTTTATTTTAAAAGGCTATTCCCCAAAAGCCACTAGCACTATCCTTTGTTTCCTCATTCTAAATCTATCTTTTCCTTTTCAGCATGGCCGATCTTAACCTTCCCGAGGGAGTAACCATACCCGGATGGTTCCGGAGGTACTTGGAAGCTAGGGCCAACGATGCGGGCCGAGCAAACACTCCCACCGTAACTGAGGTTCCTCCTCCTCCCCCTCCTCAGCGCCCACAAGCGGATTTCGCAAAGATTTGCAAAGACTTTAAGGCGATGGGTGGCAAGAATTTTATTGGGACGGAGACTTTTGTTGAGGCAAGAAATTGGTTAAAAGAAACTGAAGACCTCTTTGCCATCTTTGATGTAGAAGACCGTAGAAAAGTTCTGTTGGCAGTATGGCTTTTGAAAGAAGAAGCTACTTATTGGTGGGAGGTCACCAACGCTATTAGGCCTATAGAGACTTGGGCCGACATTAGGATGAGGTTTGGGCTTAAGTTTCTATCATCTGCTGAGGAGAATCTAGAAATGGAAAAGTTCATATCTTTGAAGCAAGGGGACATGACAGTGAGGGAGTATGTGAATAAGTTCAACCAGCTCGCTCGATTCGGTTTGGACATGGTTAACACACCCCAGAAGAAGGCTCTACGCTTTGCACGAGGATTGAATGAGCCATTACAAGGTCTAGCCATGTCTCATATACCCATGGGAGCCACTTTTGAGAGCCTAGTAGATATGGCATTGCTTCAGGGAGACGATAAGAAAGACCAGAAAGAAGTCAAGCCTAATGAGACGCAAACCAAGAAGATGGACTCCAAGTGGGGAGGAAATCAGAGCATCCAGAACAACAAGAGCAACAAGAACAACAAGGGTAACAAGGCCAACAACAATAAGGCAAAGGACCCAAGAAAGTGCAACTTCTGTGGGATTGTTGGGCACATAGCCAAAGATTGTAGGAAGAAGAAGAGGAAGTTGGGAGAATGCTTTCATTGCGGAGAGACTGGACACTTCAGTAAGGATTGCCCAAAGAAGCAAGGGCAAGGGCAAGGACAGGCTTAGCGAGCAGGATCTTCTAGAGGGAAGATGCATGCTCTCAACACTGCTCCAGTTCAGGACCGGGGTAGTATTTCTGTAGAAAGTCTTGTTTATATTTCTGGTTTTCCTGTTCGAACTTTATTTGATTCTGGCGCGTCGCATACCTTTATTTCTTCCGACATTGTTGAAAGTTTGCACCTAAGTACTATTCTTGTTGAGGATCGTGTTAGTGTTTCAAATCCAATTGGGGGTTTCGCCCATTTATCTATGATTTGTATGGATTTGAGGATTTCTATCTTGACCGTAGAATTCACATGTAATGCTTATGTTCCCGGGTTCATGGGATACGGGTTGATTTTAGGCATGGATTGGTTGTCCAGTTATGGAGCCATTCTCGATTGTGAGCATAGGGTGGTGAGGCTCATGACTTGCCTCGGTAATACCCTAGAAATTTCTTGTAACCCTCTGGATCCCGTCATGTTATGTTATCTTGAATCTCTTGACTCGTCCATCGATGATCTTCAATCTGTGAGGGTTGTCCGAGAATATCCTGATGTTTTTGATGAGGTGAAGGGGTTACCACCTCAACGCGAGATAGACTTCCGTATTTATCTGGTTGATAATGCCAAGCCAGTTTCATTGCCTGTTAGGCACATGGCCCCGCGAGAAAGAAGAGAGCTTAGGAAGCAAATCAAGGAGTTGCTTGAGGAAAATTTCATTAGGCGAAGCATTTCAGAATGGGGTGTTGCGGTGGTATTCGCTACTAAGGCGGATGGTTCGCTTCGTCTATGTGTTGATTATCGTGAGTTGAACAAGCTGACAAAGAAGAATAGACACCCGTTACCGAGGATTGATGATCTCTTTGACCAGCTTGTTGGTGCTTCTGTTTTCTCTCAACTCGATCTAGCCACCGGATTCCACCAGCTTAGAGTGGCTGAGGATAGTATTGACAAGACTGCATTTAGGACTCCAGATGGATTCTTCGAATGGCTAGTCATGTCGTTCGGTTTGACTAATGCACCCGCATACTTTGTTGATTTGATGAGTAGGGTGTTCAGGGAGTTCCTTAACAAGTTTGTGGTTGTCTTCGTGGATGATATTCTGGTGTTCTCTAAGGACGAGGAAGAACATGCTACACACCTCAAGGAGGTCATGGATACGCTTAGAGCTCATCAGTTGAAAGCCAAGTTCTCTAAATGCCATTTCTGGAGAAGGGAAGTTTGGTTCTTTGGGCATATAGTCTCTAAGCAAGGCATAGCTTGGGATCCCGCTAAAGTGGTGGCGGTACAAGACTGGAAAGTTCCGAAGAATGCAACTGAAGTGAGGAGCTTTCTAGGTCTGGCAGGATATTATAGGAAGTTCATTAAGGACTTCGCTAGGATTTCAGCCCCTCTTACTAAGTTAACGAAGAAGAACTTAGTCTTTGCATGGGACTTAGAGTGTTAGCTTGCTTTTCAAAGGCTCAAGAAAGCCCTCACCACAGCTCCATTTCTAGCATTACCCGATGGAGGGAAATTGTTTACCGTGTACACCGATGCATGTGGCATGGGATTGGGCGCTGTCCTGATGCAAGAAGGGAGAGTGATATGCTTTGGGGGTAGGCAACTCAAAGTTCATGAGAAAAACTACCCCACTCATGATTTGGAGTCGGCGGCAATCGTCTTTGCACTCAAATCCTGGCGCCACAATCTTCTAGGCGAAAGGTTTTAGTTATATATTGATCACAAGTCGCTCAAGTACCTATTCTCACAGAAGGATCTGAATCTAAGGCGGAAAAGGTGGATGGAATTCTTGGCATCATATGATTTCGAGATAGCTTATACCCCTGGCATGGGTAATGTGGTAGCAGATGCACTAAGCAGAAGAAGGTTGACTTTGAGTCCCTAATTTGTTGAGATGAAGAGCCTAGAGTTCTTGGCAACTTTTGATTTTGCACCTGTTGTTGGGTCAATGACTGGTTCGTTAGCATCCCTCGAGCTTAGACCTATACTCCTTGATCAAGTTGGGGCTTCACAGAGGGAGGACCCGCAGATAGTCGAGATCATGGACAAGTTGATTTAGGGTGAGACGTCAAGTCACCTCGCTAGATATGCTATTGATGACAAGGGATGGCTAAGGCGTGGTGGAAGACTATGTGTTCCCCGAGTAGGAGACTTAGTAAATAGAGTTCTTGAGGAGGCGCATCACTCGAGGATGACCATACACCCCGGAGGGGATAAGATGTACCGAGATATGAAGCGCATTTTCTTTTGGGATGGCATGAAAAAGGATGTGGCAGAGTTTGTTTCTAGATGCATTGTTTGCCAACAAGTGAAGGCCGAGTCGAAGAAGCCCGGTGGGCTATTACATCCATTGGAGGTCCCGCAATGGAAGTGGGAAAGTATCTCATTGGATTTCGTGGATGGATTGCCCAGGTCAAGGAAGGGAAATATGAGCATATGGGTCATAGTTGATAGACTTACGAAGAGTGCTCATTTCATTCCAGTAAAGAGCAAGAGGACCTCATCATGGCTAGCATCTCTTTATCTTCGAGAGATAGTGCGATTGCGTGGAGTTCCTTCTAGCGTAGTTAGCGATCGTGACCCAATCTTCACTAGCCAGTTCTGGAGTAGTTTGCAAGAAGCTACGGGAACACAATTGAATCTCAGTACAGCCTATCACCCACAGACGGATGGGCAAACCGAAAGGGTGAATAGAGTGCCAGAAAATCTTTTGAGGCTTTGTGTTCTTGACTTTGGTGGTACTTGGGAAGACCACATTCCTCTTGTAGAGTTTGCCTATAATAATAGCTATCAAGCTAGCATAGGGATGGCACCATTTGAAGCTTTGTATGGGAGGCCGTGTAAGTCACCATCTTGTTGGTGGGAGACAACAGATAAGCTTATACTTGGGCCCGATATGATACGGGACACATCCGAGAAAGTTGAATTTGTGAGAAGACGGATGAAGACGGCCCAAGACAGACAGAAATCCTATGCAGACAAGCGAAGGACGGACTTAGAGTTTGAAGTGGGAGATATGGTCTTTCCGAAGGTTTCTCCCTTGCGTCATGTAGTTCGATTCAGAGTAGTTGGGAAGTTGGCACCGAGGTTCGTAGGGCCCTTCCCTATCATTGAGAGAATTGGGCAAATGACCTATAGAGTGGAATTGCCCGAGAAGCTGGCCGGAGTGCACAACGTCTTTCATGTCTCGCATCTCCGGAAGTGTTTGCACAGATCCGCCGAAGTGGTTGAACCAAGTATTCTTCAAGACGTGGAAGTGGAAAGAGAAGCAACCCTGAGGCAAGCTCCAATTCGTATCATGGAAACGGAGACAAAGAAGCTAAGAAGCAAAGAAGTTAAGCTTGTTAAGGTGCAATGGAGTGAAGCAGAGGAAGACACAACTTGGGAAACCGAGGAGAAGATGCGTGGGCTTTATCCATTTCTTTTTGAGGGTACATTTTAAATCTCTTTTCCTAGTTGGCATATCTTTCTTTTGTTATCCACGTTTATCTAGTTTATCTTGTTTTGTAAATCTTTCATGAGAACCTTAGGTAGAAACCCTTGGTTGAAACATGTATTTGAAACATGTTATGCTTGATGTTTGCCAGTGGTTGCAAGTGTTTGCAAGTGGATACTCGTGGATGCATGATACACGTTAGGCACTAAGATCGGCTCACAAACTTTCATACCGTATATGCATGAGTGTTTATGCTTATTCATGGATGAAACTTGTATGCTATCACATGGATGTTGCATATGGATGGATGTTATGTGCACTTATGTGGAGACTATAAGTTATGTTAGGAATTTGCATACATATGGACGCATTGCACAAACATATTTTGCATCAAGGAGGTTTACTGGATCAGTAACCACCTGACCTTCGCATTAGATAGGTGCATATACACACACTTTTGCATATGTTCATACAGCATTAGAAATCTTTTAAGGACAATGATTACTTGTGGATGATGTTTTGAGTAGATAGATGATGGATGGTAGGATAGTTCTTCCTAACTTGAAGATTTCGGGGACGAAATCCTTTAAAGGGGGAGGATGTAACAACCCGTATTTTTGAATAACATGTTATAACATAAATCAAGGCAGAATTAAATGTTATAATCTGAATCAAGGGAAACGGGCTGTGCCATTGCGTTCGTCTCGGAAAAATACGCGAAATAGAGTCCGAGTTTTCGAAAATCGGAGTCCGTATAACCAAGTTTTGGCCCGTCAAAGTTTTCAGACAATTACAAGTTCAAAAACAGTTCAAATTTGAATTCAGAATTCAAATTCAGCCAAAACAGACTGGGCGGGAAAATTCTCGCCCAGACAGGTCGACAGGGGTGTCGACACAAGGGTCGACCTCCACCCCCAACCAGGTCGACACTAGGGTCGACCTGGGGGTCGACCTCCCTGGACGGCCAGGTGCACTTATTTTGGCTGTTTGGACCTGATTTGTTGGCTAGTGACGTGATTTGATGGCTCAGATCTGAATTAGGGTTAATCCTATGGCTAAAACTAATTCTAAACTCTATAAAAAGACCGCTAAACCTAGCCTAAACTCACACAAACTAATCCTACAACTAAGTGTTGCCAAAATCCCTCTTGATCATGGCCTCCATCCTCTTGTCATAATCTCCATCTTCATTCATATGAGAGTTTCTAAGCTTGTTTGAAAGTTTCTAAGTTTGATTCAAGGCTAAGGTTCAATCTTTCTTCACCAAAGCAAGGATCTTCTCTTATTTATCAAGGGTCTTATGCGGAGCTTGTCATTTGGGGGTCTTTAGTGTTGCTAGTGTGGCTTCGTCTCAATCTTGTTTTATTTTATAGTCTTCATAGCATTGTAAGCCCTATTCTACTCTTAGATTTAAACTATGAAGTTAAATATGACATGTTGCAAATTTGAGTTTGGGCCTAAGTATGATTTGTGCTTTGAATCTATCATGTTATGCATAGATTTGTTCTATGTATATTTGTAAAGCTATCACCTTGACTTTGTGGATTGAAAGCTACGAGCTTTATTTGGTAATGTTGCATAATGCAACATAGAAACTCTCATAACCTTTATGTTAAATTGCATATGACGTTATATGCGAATCACTAGTTATCATCCTATGCCATCTATGACCATGTATCACCTATTTGCTAAGTTTGATGTCATGCATATTTTGAGGCTTATAATGTGATATGCAAGTTCAATGAACACATTTTGTCTCATGTGCCACCATGCTTAACTTGTGGCCAAATCCTATCATCTTATGCCCATTTTTGTCATGCTTCTAAGTTCCCTCTTTTAATCCATTTTGTGTTGTGACGAAACGTACATGCGATGGGAATGCGTATGGGTAGTTGGGTAACTTTAATGACATAAAAACATGGTTTTGAAATATGACATGAGATTATGCTTGAAAAACATGAACATGGACATGACATGTAGAAAACATGAAAGTGGCTAACTCGAGGTTGGGTTGAGTTTGTAGCATAAATCTACCCGGAACCGACCGGCCTAACTAGTAGCTACAAACAATAGGACCCAATGTGAGTAGTTGGTCATGTCGCGCTTAAAACCCGAGGTTAGACTAAGTTGTGGTGTAAAGCTACCCGGACCCGCCCGGCTTAACTAGTAACCACAACAAGGTCTAATGTGAGAGGTTGGGTGCATTAAATTAATTAATGTCACATGATAGGGTTAAGTCATGGATCACTTGAATACTTAACCGATTAAACACGATGGGTTGATAGGGTTAAGTCATGAACCTTGGGTACACTTAACCAACTTGATACATGATGGGATAGGGTTAACCACACTTAACCCGTTAGAAACCGTAGTTACGCGGTCCTTTTCAGCAGTAACCCTCTTGGATGTATCAACGATACCCTAGGGACTAGGCTAGAGTGGGGCACGATTACTGGGCTGATTGTAAGCGACCAGAACGACGGCTGAGTTGGTGCGCCGGTGTTGGTTCAGGCGGACTATGGTCATGCACATAGTCCGGAGTTGAAAAAGCAGGCACGAGCACTAGTAGGTTTAGACTGTGCGTGCTTGATTCGTGTTAGTGGTTGGCACCCTAGGACTTGATACACCCTAGGGTGGACCTAGCACAGTTTGACTACATTCCGTGATTAGGCCGTATGACACCGACACTTGACGAGTTAGGCTTATAGGGAGCCGATCGACTAGACCGAGTAGTTGGACCTTTATTTAGGTCATCTCATGATATTGGGCCAAGATTGGGCCAAGGGATCACTTCTTGTTTATACTTGACATGGATTGGAATACTAGTACACTTGGTGCAACACTTAACCTTGTATATGCGATGCCACACTTGATCTATCTTGTTAACTATTCACCATGCCAGTTTAGTTACATCCTTATGTTCACCTCGGTTTCTCATGTCCAGTTAACTTTATTAGTTTTTATACTAATAGTAGGTAGGACTTACCAGTCTTTTTGACTAACCCGTTTTCTTTCGCCCCTTTTCTTTCGTTCCCCCCCCCCCCTCCCCCAGGTTCTCAGGGTGGGAATGCTATCACCTAGCCTGGATCTTTAGTTGCTTTTCTGGATAGCTCATGTACGGTTTGGACTTGAGCTTGCTATGCTTTACTACTTCTACCTTGGGGATAGTTACTTTATGTTATTTTCAGTTTTCAGTTTATGTTTCTAGACTTTGTTTGTTGGAAAATAATGACCAAGTACTTTGATGTAACTTGACTGTGGTTTTGAAATGCTAGTTTTATCCGCTGCTTTACTTACTCTGTTTTACTTATATGTTCTGTCTTGAGATATCTACATGCATGATTACCTTGTCCAAAGCCCCTCCAAAGCCAGTGTACTTGCCAGAGTGACCCTGGCGGAGGTGGGGTGTTACAATATGCATCCTTTTATGCATATATTCAATTCTGGCCTGTTTTTCAAGCATTCACGGTTTTCAGACCTTGCTGCATACATTCATACACTTATACAAAATAAATGCTTGCATTCGTGCACATCTTCATAAGACTAACTCCTTTTTATCTTTGTTGCGTACATGTATCCACTTATACGGAATAGTTGCATACATGTATGCAACCATTCTTAACCCATGCAGCTCAGTTCAATTTTGTACGCAGCTATTGGTAATAGATGCATGCAGGTATGCGCATATTCAACCAAATTTTCAATAGAAAATGCTGAATGAATGTATGCATAATATATGCTACTGTTGGTAATAGTTGCATACATGTATGCAACTTATTTTTCTAAATGTTTCTGGGGATATTTCTGTTTTTTTGAAAAAAAACTATATATAGTAACACACAATTTCCTTCAGAAAACACGTAACTCAAAATATAAGTACCCACTATATGTATGAAACTTACTGTGGATGTCGTTTATATTTTGAAGGTTTCCAGGGATGTATGCAAAATTGACCCTTTATTGAATTCTAACTGAGTTTTCAACATGCGTTTATTTTTCGTATGCTCACATACGAAATCTAGTTGACTTGAAAAGTTAACACTAATTTGACGTTCCAAATCCGATAAAATTGGTTTTGTAAAAAACAGAGAATGTTTGAAAAATGACTATTTTTAAGGCTTAAATTAAACTAATAAAATATAAATAAATTCAGAAAAGGTTCAAATAAATAATAAATTAATATTATCAATTATATCCAAATAAAATAAAATAAAGCTTTAAAATAAACATACTGGGTTTTATGACTCAATATTTTCATAATTCTGGTTAAATCAAAATTCAATTTTATAATAAAACCCTTTTATTTTTTATAATAAATCGTTATAATTTATAAAAGATTTCATAGTGAATATTTGAAAATTAATTGGACATAAATCAAAACTTATAACATGAAATCACAATTTTTCACTTTCATTAGGAAAAATATAACTCAGGAGATCCTAATTTTTCTTATTTTACCGAAATCCGACTTATATTGAATTCTGTACATTAATTTAAAGTTCAAAACGTAATATTATGAACTACCACGATGGTAGGAGCACGTTTTATAATTAATATTACTTATACATTCGAACTTCATTTTAAATAAATTCTAAATTGTTAATTCTCAAAATAAAACATTTTAAGTATTTAATTTCCATTAAATATTCCTTAATAAATTTGGGGTCGTTGCAAACATGATTTCATTAAACATGTGATTTTAAGTACCTCTTTAAAATCATCCTTGCTAACTACAGACAAAAACGCCATCTCGACAAGGGAATCAAATTTTCTTCCATTGGTATTTGTGTCAAAGAACATTCTTGGAGGGGCTAGTTCATTTTCTTTTATAGAAAACCTGAGAGGATTCTTGTGAGTTTTATTGACCCAATCAAGTCCAAACCTCGATAATTTTTTAAACTAATTGAAGTACTATTTTATAGAAAAACTCCCTTGTCCCAACTGAATTAAATTATCTAAAAGCAAACAATCCTGAATCTCTGTTGAAACCTATCCTGAAACATCACTCCCACCTCAGTCCTACCATTTCCAACCAGTAAAAAGCCTCCTTTTTTAATTGCCAGTAAGCCAACTGAACTCTCCTGCGGTCTCTCAATCGCATTAACCCAAATATTCGCTCCATATTCCTCAACCAATTAAGTGCCTCAACAAAAGCGTCCATGCCTGAAAATGATTTACCACTAAGATTACAGAATTCTCTACAAAGTCTAAGTATTCAGATACCATTGGTAGGTTAGTCGAGGCTCCACCATCAAGAGCTGTGTCTTGCACACTCTCCTATAGTTGGTCTGGTGGTCCAATGTCTGTAAGGTATTGATGGAATTACGTAGAAATTGTGACGCTCTCAGGAAGATTAGGGACATTCACCATACCGTGCAAGAAAAAAGATAGAGATTAAGATTCAAAGGAAGTAAATTAGTTTTTTACTAGACTTGGGGGGACAAAACTTTATTTTCAAATTTTCTTTTGGTTTTGAAAATCTATTTTCCTTTGAAAAATATTATACTTTCAAAATCATTTTTTAGGAATTCCATAACCTTAGGCTCTGATATAAAATTTAACACGTTATACTACTTAACATACTATAGAACAGTGTTAAGCAAAGAGATATGGAGCATTGTACGTATAAAGAAATGAATAAAAGAGACTAAGATGCACAATCATGAAAATAAATACAATGGAAACGTTGAAATAAAAACTTAACATCTTATTTCAAAAATCAACTTCTATTTCGAATTGAAATATCAAGTTACAAAACTGTGTCTCATGAAGAAAAAGCCAGTCTTATAGAAATCAGAGTACAAACATAATAATCCATGACATAAATGCCAATACATTCAAACCAACTGAAAAAGATGTAGAATATTAGAATATATCAAGAAGAAGTTAGAAACTCCTAGGGTGAACCTCCAAAATGTCTGATTCAACCAATCTTAGCCATGTTGGACCAATGGGGGAGAAAAAACAAAAAAGAAGAGTGGATTAGACATAAAGTATGGTGAGTGATGTAATTACTAGCATGATCAAGATAAAGGATAAAATAATTGGTAAAAGTTCTTATGTCATAAGGTAGTTTTTGCATGCATAACTAAGAATAGTTTCTAAGGAAATAAGGTTTTCTATATATTTCAAGCATAAATGACTATTATTATTTGCACTATTATACTACAGAAGTACTATTAGGATTTTCCCTACTTCTACCCTATTCGATCTAAACTCTCTAGCACTAGCATGGTAGTCAATGTCCCCTCACACAGAATCAACCCTACCGGATGTGAACTGGATCATGTCCTTAACATCACTGATTCGTGGATTCGCCTTCATACGAACATCCATCCACTGCTATCTAATGCAATTAGGCAGTGCTATGAGTCGTATCAAATTTTGCTGTATTTGTCAATTAGATAGGCTACGAGCCGTATCTAACTTTCGATTAGATATGGCCAAGAGTCATATCTATTTGAAAATTAGATATGACTCATGGCCATATCTAATTTGAAAAAAAAACAATAGCTATCAATTCTGAATGGAAAGGATGAATACACAAACATTTAACCAGTTCTACACAAAATTAAAGGAAATCAAACTTTTATTTAGAAAATAAATTTCAAAATATGAACTGATGCAACAAAATTCAATGTGTATATATATATATATATATATATATATATATATTCGTCGCTTTTGGCAGCAATGAACAATGTAATAACATTACAATAATTCATGTCTCTGTTTACATTCTTTTATCAAACAATTCTTATACTTCTTTACAATAGTTATGATCATCAAAATTACATTTTGTAATCAATTCGTAATTAATAGCAAATGCATACATGGAAACCATCAGAGTGACACACCCGAATTTATGAATCTCAGACATGATATTCTGTAGTTGGGATGCTTTTATACATACAATGGCACCCATACCATTGCATTCCCCAAGTCAAAACACATTTTAATTAACCTTAACTAGTGAGAAATATAACCTCGCTTGAAACCAAATTAAGATGAAATAACAAATCTAACTTCAAAAAAGAAAAGGAAAAATGGCCTTCAAGGACTTGGGATAGTCCTCCCCAAATTTTTGCATGTATAACCTCAGATTAGAACAAGCTCTCGACCCAAAATCGGAGCATGTGTAAAGAAAGAAGCCCCAAATGTCGGAGACCATGCCATCATCTCCTATCCAAAGCACTATGTCATCTCCTCCATGTAATTTGGATTGTAGACGTACTTAAACCACCCACCTATTGGTACTTTGTAGGCCCCTCCACGCTCTTTCTTAAGTCGTAATAACGCCAAATCTGAGTGTATGTTCACCCACATGCCCCGTGCAAATCCACGGTAGAAACAAAATTTCAGAATGGATCACTAAGAAAATTACCAAATTGCCTAGGTTAATTCCTCCAAATAACCCCAAATACACTTCTTTTATAATTTGACTAAAATTCATTTTGTCTCCATAGCAAAATCCAAAAATTTGTCAACTAAAGTTATAAGATGGCCATAATTGGTCAAATATGACAAAACTTTTCTTGTTTCACGATACATACATGGAATTGTTTTTCTTTAATCGTTATTACCATAATTATTGATGATGTATTGGCACATTAAAAATAAATTGAAGGTTTAACAAATACATATTGTACTGTATGATACAATTAAAGGGCAAGGTAGAAACATGTAAATGCGTACTTCAAATGTGGTGAGGGTAATATATCATTAAACATGATAAGATGGATGAGGTTCAGGGTACAATTTCAATGCAGAAAAATTAGAACATTAGAAATGCGTAATACTATTTTCCAATTTTATTTAAAAGAAAATTGTTAACTGGCCTTTTGGTCTGGTTCCGAAAAGTATGCAAGACACGCTCGACTCAGCATATCTCGTGATTTAACATCCCAGAGGTGTTGCCAGTACCAGAAGACCAGAGTCTGGCCACAGTAGAATGCCGCATCCCTCGAGCGTGACCTCCATCACTATCCGTTTGCAGCCGAGCTGAAGGCGAGCCGTACTCTGAGCCGAAGGTGAGCCGTCCAACGGGTCCGGGTGCAGCGCCTCCAAACATTGTCAAACAAAGGCCTCTCATTCCGAACCATTCCCGAGCCGAGGCCTCAAATCCTAAAGGAATCACGACTCTCGAAGCGCCCGAACCTGCGGTCCACACGCGCCTCGAAAAGAGACCTTTGCACCTGGAGGTGCGAAATTTCGCACCCTGATGGTGCAAAATTTCGCACCCAGCTTCGAGTTCGAAATTTCGAACCCAATAGGTACGACATTTCGAACCAAGACCCGGGTTCGAAATTTCGAACCTAATTGGTGCGAAATTTCGGACACCGCCCCGGGTTCGAAATTTCTGCTAGTGCGAGTGGCGGATTTGAATTTTCTGCATGTGGTTCATATTTCTACCTAATCCTACCTACCCCCACTCCTATAAATAGACCCTGGCCACATACTTCAAAGGGGTTGGATTTTCTTCACTTGAGACCTTCCTAAAGCTTCATGAGCCTCATTAATGGCATCTCCCATTTGAGAAAGAAGGGGACTTAAATATTCTTTTTCCCAAATACATAGCATACGAGAATTTTGAAAGTGAATGTAATGAGCGTGTCTCTACCTTGTAATTCTTGAGTGATTAATAAAAGTTCAACATCCTTCCAAAGTGGACGTAGGCCTAATGCGCGGTCGAACCACTATAAATTATCATGTCATTTACCGCTTTCTCTTACTTAGTCTTGTGACAAAATTAAGTGTTCCTAGTAATATGAATCTTTGGTGTTTGTGACATTTTTTGTCGTCAACATTTGGTGCGTTCACTGAGATTTAAACACAAGATTAGCGTCTTTCTTCCACATTATCTTCTCGACTTCGACAAGCTTAGGGTTCCTTTAAAACTGCTGTCGAGTCCGCTTACGACGGTAAAGAAGTCAAAGAATGAAATGGTCGGCTCTTCAGCCACAGCCGAGGCCGATACATCCCAACAACCTCAACCGATGGATATCTTAGCCAGTTATGAAACCATCCCTCATATTGTGGACCCTGAAGTGCCCGTTACACAAGCTCAAATTCACACGCTTAATGAAAGATATGAGAACACCGCGGTCGAGCTCAACCAAGCATTATGGAATAACATCGACCTTATGCCGCAACTTCAAGAAAGTCAAAGCGTCGTCGCTCGACTTAAGCAAACTCGGAACAATGCTCGACCCCGACCAACTTCCTTGGAAACTTCCTCTTTTGAGTCAAGGGGCTCACACCAAAGGAGGATGTTCAGATTCATCAACAACGTCGCCACTCGTACCATTGCCCTCGATAATGGTAATGGTCATGCCAGTCGCAATGGGAACGACAACGACGACCGAACTGTAGTCACATATAGCGACGGGGAACGGTACCGAGACCGCACTAACTTGATTATCAATGACGGACCAGATCTTTCAAACCAACATCTTCCTCGACACAACCCGATGGTCGCTAATCAGGGTGAAGGGCCCGCTTTTCCAATGGCCCGCGCTCCTCCAAAATAGGATCCACGTCACCTCGCTCCACCTCACCATCCACACCAAGACCCAATCCTAGATGTCGTGGACATAAAGGAAGATGATCCAGACATCCATCCTAGAAGACTCCCTCGCAACAAAATTCATGAACCTCACCAAAACCCATGGGTCCCCATGGCGGATCCCCATCCAACCTACCTCCCCGACATGGTCCGAAGGATCATAAGGGAAACACGTGGAAACGTGCATGATTCGTGGGAAGCGCACGTTAGGCGCAACCCCTTCACAAGAAGGGTGAGCGAAGTGGAATGGCCGCGATGCTTCAGCATGCCACATATGTCGCTCTACGATGGCACCACTGACCCATGTGCCTTCCTAAATCGATACGAATGGAAAATGGACTTGAGCCGGGGAAATGATCCGGTCAAATGCAAGTGCTTTCCAGTCTTCTTATCAGGAACCGCTCTACTATGGTTCTCTTGCCTCCCACTCGGTTCCATTGACAACTTTGGCCAGTTTGCTACGCAGTTGGCCAAAAAATTCAGGATGCATAGTCCAACTCCTAAGAATTCCCTCGCCTTGTCCAATTTATACCAAGGACCCGCCAAGTCTCTCAAAAGCTATCTCTCCCGGTTCAATGTCGCCCTTGCTGAGTTCGAGGATCCAGGCCCTCGCATCATACTCTTCCAGTTAGCAAAGGGCATCCTCCCTACTTCCGAATTCAGGGAATGGATCGATTGGAGGCAGCCGAAAAGCCTCGGTGCTTTCTATTAAAAGGCTAGGCAATACTTATGCCAAGAAGAAGCAAGGCGAAACCGACTCCCTAAGGCCAGTCTTCCCAACAATCCACATGCGGGTACCATAAATGACAACGTCAAAGGGGAATAGATAGGAAAGCTTTTTGATAAGGACATGGGGGCAGGTCCCTCCAAACAAAGGCCAAATAAAAGCAGGCGACGCGGCCGCAACAATGGCAAAGTTCCTACAGAAACCAAGACGCATGGCCCTCACCAAGCGTACAAGGTTTACACCCCACTAAATGAAGACTTGGAAACAATCTACTTGAAAACATGTAACATGCTTCAATAAAAAAAAGATGTCCAACAGGGAATCCACTCATCACGAGAAGAATACCGGCAAGAACTGTCGATATCACGACATGTACGTGCATAATACCAACTATTCCCGTCAACTAAAAGACGTAATCGAAAATCTTATTCGCGAGAAGGACCCTGAACAGTACGTTCAAAACGCATCGTGGTTGTCACAGGCATCAAGAAGAATTCCGGCAAAACATAATGCTCACCCCATTGGCCGCAATTGACGCTGGTATCTCTCACCAGCCCCGAGCGGCAAGGGACCCACTACAAACAGATCTCCTTCCACTTGTGGTCCCCAAAGTTCTTGCCACTCAAGCACTGATTCGCATGCTTAATAAGAAATATGAGAATACAGCTCTCGCGCTAGGCATTAAAGATTAACATCAACCATATGCGCCAAATTCAAGAAAGTCAACACATCGTCATTCTACTTCGGCTTGCTCAGAACCGCTCCCGATCGCAGTACACCGCATTGGGAATTTCTTCTTTCAAAGCTAGTGGCCAGCGTCGAGGAAGAAGGTACAGCTTCAATAAAAACATCACCGTCCGCTCCAACATTTGTTCGGCGATAGAAACAACAACAAAAATAAGATGATGATTGAACCATCATCACTTGCCGCCAGGAAGCACAGTAACAAACCAGGTCCGAATGATCATAAAAGTTACACGAAGGAGCGCTGCCCGATCAAGAGAAACCCGCTTGAGTTGTAATCCCTCTACTAGGATCGTACACAAAGCTGAGTGGCCTCGAGACTTCAGCATACCACATGTGGCATTCTATGAAGGCACGACCGATCTCTAATCTTGGTGATGTCGGAATCACCATAAGAAAAGAGAAAGCGAATGCATCATCCTGGCCATCCTCCGCTCTGACGTTCAAGCCCCTGCTAAGCGGACTCAAGCTGCTATGAGTCCGAACTTCAATCGACTTCCACAGCATCGTGTAATCGGAGTTGGAGACCCATGAATTGCCAAAGACCTTCCATTAAGAAGGAACGCTAGGCTCCAAAGTCCTGGACTAGATGACGACCGCTATAATGAGGCCGGTGCCCAACCTCCAATTATCGCCGACACGATCCATGGAATCGTGAGGAAACCATGGGGGCATGCCCACGACGTCTACAAAATTAGTACGAGGCATAACCCATTCACTTCGGCTATCCATAATACAAAATGGCGATAACACATCGACATGCCAACACTTACCCCATATTAAAGAAGCCATGATTCTCGAAGCGTCACTAGCTGCTACAAATGGCACATGGGTTCAATACACATCACCAATGCAAGGAAGTCCATGTACTTCCCCATCCTTATCCAGGACGGCTCTATACGGATTCTCTCGACTTCCACCTTAAACTAACTCAACTTCTGAATAACTCGCCAAAAGATTGGTCGTGCAGTCCGGGATGCACGTCGTGAGGCCTAGAGACATCCCCTTAGTCTCGAACATTTACCAAGGCACCCATGAAACTCTAAAAGGCTATCTCGCAAGATCCCACACCGCCTTGGCCGAAGTCAAGAAACCTACTCCTCGAATCGCACTCGCCTAGCTTACGAATGGCATGCCACCTAATTCCAAACTTAGAGCATGGACCGATAAAAGACAATCAAGGATTCAGGAGATCTTTTGTATGAATGCCGACCACTTCCTATGCCGAAAGTTAGCACAAAGGACTCGAGCTTCTCACCTCAACATCCTGCCTCATTATGACCCTAGGGCTCTAACAACTCTAAATCAACCGCTCTGCGCAATCTTGCTCACACCGACAACGTCAAAGGTAGTTGCAACAATCAAGGGAAGCGTCTTCGACTTCCTTCTTCTCGCAGTCGTACTGCTTTCAAGGACACCCCCAGGATGATCTAACTCGCATCATGCGATCCCCGACCATGCAAAAGGCCAAGACCTAAAAGTACGACGATCATCCCTAAGGGACTCTACAGGATATTGTCGGTTCTACAACATCCGCAGATAAAACACAAACATGTTTCATCACTTGCAAAACGATAGCAAGGAACTCATCCGCATGGGAATTTCGAACTGCTCAACGCTCATCATAGATTCCCAATGCACGTGGTCTCCGAACCACTCCACGCCCATCAAACTTTCTCACTATGTGGGACCTTCGAGCCACTCGATGCTCATCGAGAATCCTCAGTGCGTGGGATCTCTGAGCTACTAGGCACTCATCAAATGTTTCCACTAGACACGACCTCGACCAACAACTAATCCCTCAAAATCATCCCCCCACCTCATCAAGACTATAACTTTCATGGCCCAGTTGACTTTAGGTTGTCATCGGAGATACCAATTTGCAACTCCTCTTTGTCTATGCTACCCTCATTGGAAGAGGAACAAAAACTAAAGGTGAACTATCTCCTGTGAAAGACACTTCATTTTCGTTGTTTTGTGTCCTTTTTGGTCCTTTATTCGATGCTCCTGGCCTCCACAAACCAACAGGGGGCATGTTGAGAAGCATTACCTTAGGAATGTTTGGAAGCAAGCCCGAGAATTCCAGTTCTCTGTCACCCCCAAGGCCGTCCTCTACGATAAAGCAATCCCCGAGGTTATCATTGGAGAAATCGGCCATCAACCCCTTAACACCATCAGCTCGCCCATAAAATATATACATATACATATACATACATACATACATACATACATACATACATACATACATACATATATATATATATATATATATATAGAGAGAGAGAGAGAGAGAGAGAGAGGAGACGAGAGAGATGATTCAATATCGTAAGGAAGGCATACACATCATCAGAAAATGGGACCTCGAGCACAATTGCCAATGGAAATGTCTGTTGGTAAAGGGTCGCAACCTTTCCAATAGTCATTACCATTACAATTTGAACTGAATCACCCATTCACGGATAGATGCCTCATTCAGGCCTATGTATATACAGGCCAGCAAAAAAATGATGAAATCAAAACGCAAAGCAAGGCCGCTTTTCCAAGACACACCTCCTCTTTGCTGTATCGTAACCATCCTCCTCCAACTGACACTTCTGTCACTTGGGGCACGTTTGGAAGCTCAGCCGAGAGCCCGTGCAGACGTACATCTGCGGCTTCACCTTTAAAACGGGCTTTTTCTCCACATGCAGGCCTCGCTCCTCGCTAGAAAGAGCCATACTCCTACAACGGAAGCTCATTGATGGAACTTTCAAACTCTCAACCATGGACGGAGCCGAACTCCCAAGGGCATGGAATAACGAACAAATCCACCTTTACCATACAAAACTTAGGGTGCAATTGAATCACGCCTTCCAATGATGTTTTCGTTTCGTGCAATTCAAAGCAATTCAAAGGCTACTACTAACCACATTATCCGTAGGAGTGATGTTCAGTTTCCTGTCTCCCCTCCATGTTTGCTCCATGCATGACGTTCACGACGTGTTTGATTAATCTTGACAAACAACTTGCGTGCAAACATTCGCTCGCCGCAACGGTGAGCATGGGAGTCGGTGCCACCATCCAAACCTCGATCCAACATCGAGGCCAAGCAACACTGGCTATGTCCGGCACCCCGAGCACGGAAGACGGCAACGCTACTCGAGTCGCCGGCCCGCAGCCCGTCCGTGTATAAATAACCACTCACTCGAACCTCGGCCGCGTTTCGAGACCGAGGATAAATCGTTCCGTGTCCAAGTCCAGGCGACTTGGCGCTGCCACCCAACAACCGACTAAAAGTGATGAAAGTCTCTCTTTGCCAGTTACGAGTGCCGGTCGAATCTTGGCACAACACCAAGACCGACCTTAAATCATTTCTCCCCGAAGCTCTCAAGGATTAGGTGCAGCTCATGGCCACGATCGGACCGCACGGGCTGATGATCGGAGCTTTTCTACGTCGGCGAATAAACGACGCTTGGCGGCTCGCCCCAACCGGATGAACAACATGAGAGCCACCCACCTAGCGTAACGCATAACGCGACGCCCCGTGCCTTCGCTATACTTGGGATTAACCCCGGTCTACACAAAACAGCAAGCGCAGAGCCTGGTTTTGTAAACTACGGGTTTCTTGAGTTGAGGGAAACTTAATGAAACCAGCACTCTATCTCACCCCTTTGGAATAATTGACCTAGAGCACTATACACAATCACACCTCTTTGGAATAATTTACCCAGAGCGCAGTACACAATCGCTTTCTCGTTAGGTGTAACGATAAGTATGCTTATGCAAGTACGGGATGTCTGAAAACTTAAGAAGAACATTCAAACATTTAACACCAATTGCGATCTTTACTAGTTCATATTTCATTTCTACACACACCCCGAATAGACTACATGTCTAGCATTTCTTCTTTATGATGACAGGGTGTACATGAAAACCACACCATACCTTTAGGGACCAAAAGCGAGGGACACACTCGCATATACTATTGGTTTATCTAACCCAATGTATCTTTAATTCCTTTAACAATTACTAGTGCTACTCATCCTTCTCTTTTCTTTTCTTTTTTCTATACAAGTTTGACACTCGGCAGGTCACCACCAGAGATGGGACCAATACTTCTAGATCTGCTTCCTCCTCCTCTGCTCATCAAAGGAGAAATGGATTCATGAGACATTGATGCATGCCTCCCTCCATCATCCTCGCCCTCTTTTGATGGGCATCATCGACGGCTTTCCAGTTTCCTAGCCTACTCAAGGGCCCTCTCTTTCTCCGCCCCAATATCGGCCTACTTCTTTCCACCCTAGTGGTAGATTTCTCCTTGACATCCTGCTTACCATTTGCCCCTGCATCTTGTATGATAACCTCGTCCAATCAGTCTTCCCCTTTGGCTGCTCCAACTTTGCCACTAGCCAGGCTTCTGATCCAATACCGTAGCTTGCATTGTTTGCACACGTACATTAGCTATGCCTGCCGCATGAGCGCTTCGACTAACCCCAACTTCTCCCCCTCCAAGGAGGCTCATACAAATATGGGATCCCGAAGCCATGGGTTCTCCTACTTCCACAGAGTGTTCCCGCTGTAACTCCAACCGGGACGCGGACGCTTGAGGAAGCACGGGGGCAAAGCCTGGTGACACCTCCTCTCTAAGGGGGGAAGTCCAGCAAAAGAGGCAACTATTTGACTCCTGAAAGTTCATCGCTCACATCCTCTTTAATTTGCAAGTACTCGAGCTCGGGGGCAGTCCCCCACCTATCTCTGCACCAACTTACTCATCGCAGGACCTGAGGAGTATCCCCATCAGCTTCCACACTGGTATTTCCATCACCACAACCTTCGGGGCAACCATTCTAAAGAGGAACATGCACCTCGCCACAAGGATGATCCTGACCCTAAAGCTTGGGTCTCGGATACTTCTAAGCTCTGTCCAATACTATGTACATCGGGCATAGAAACACGAACAAAAGGACAAAGGGAGCAATGCAACCACCAGTTCCCTGGGGAACAGGCGAATTTGGACAAGTTCTCAGTACATGAAACAAAAAATTCATACCTCCATCCAAGTTCTCCAGTTTCCATGGTCAGTTCATTAGGTTCCCAAAGTCCCAACGTCTTGCTAGCGAGCTCATACTTAAACACAACGTGAAGCTGATTCACACCCCTCGATGCAACAGCTTCCTACATATAAGTGCATCAGAACGTAGTGACGACACTTAGTTCTAATAGCTATGGCGGTGATTACTGATAACCACCAACACCATTCTCTGGTTGGAAAAGGGTTACAATATAATTGGGCTGGAACTAACGACTCAACCGCATGTTTACATCTTATGTGCATATCCGAGTAACCAGCCCGAATAAGTCCATCTCCATAATCGTTCACCAACCAGTTGTGTTACGTTCAACTTAAATTACAAACCAAACATGGAACTTTGAGCAACGATCCAAACTGGCTAGCTCATCCCTGATGTCGAGCAAAACTAGCAGATACCCGGGCTTGGGGGCATCCATCTACCGATTATCGCACCGGCCTAGCAATCTCAAGACCCGATCAGATCCCCTTTAGTCCCTGCGCGGGCGTCATCTTCACTGCATCCCTTTGAGGCACCATCTTGAGAGCGCCTTCACCATACAACGAAGGCAACCCAAAGCCAAAGTCTAGGCCCTGGATGATTTTTTTGACTTCCCATAATTGCCTGGACTCCACAAAAAGCAGACACTCCGGAACATGGTGGCAACCTTTAGCCTCAACAACTAACGCCATGGCCTTCGCAAACCGCCAGCGCAACACCTGAGTCAAGATGCAACTGTGTCGTGGTAGGGTTACTGATCAGATCCCATGCCAAACTGTTCAATTGTGTGTCGACATCCTACATACGTTTTCGGGCCGATAATCCAAGCAAGTCCATTCCTCGAGGGCTACGTCGCAAAATCAAAACTCACGGACAATTGTCCGCTCAACGGGCACCATGCAAATGTTTAAAGTTACTAACCCAAGCTTGGAGCCAAGACTAAATCAACAAAGTGAGAAGTTATGCATTGTGCTCCCACCACTTGCTGGATTATCACGTCCCTCAAACCAGCTTCGACCTTTCGAAAAACCAGAAGGGTTTATTAAGTGTCTGGGATACGAAGCCCACTCACGTATTCACACATACATGGCGACCTTTATCCGAATTCCTAATTCTGTTTCCCATGATCCACCGCTCCACGTTCCTGAGTGCCAAATCTTAAAGCCCTGTTACTTTCCGTATCTCTTTTCCCTTCTCCCGAAACCTAAAAACACATCGAACATCCAATGTAAAAAAGAAGTATTTTGGCATCCTCCATGCTTACGATGATTCTCTGTCCGGAGAAGAGAAGAAAGGAAGTAACTACAGTTAGAGGATCTGTATGCCCTGAGCGAACATTTTGGGGTCGGAATTTGGGATCATACACCAAGATACGATCATATTCACTTAACTTCGAAGCTCCAACTACCAAGTCAATCAGGACTCAGCGACCACTTGTGTACTCACCAAGTGCTCAATCAACAAAGTGCACGCGCCCAACATTCGGGTCCGACCTCGCCTCAAAGGAAAATCCATATGAATACATGCTACAACATATGACAAGTATTGTCCAAACAATGGCTTTCGCATATATGAGTTTTCGAAACATTTATCGATGGGACTAGCTTGGAATGATGAACGACCTTGGGTTCACAAATCCAAGTGATTTAACGGGTACTCCAAATTATCAAGATCTATCCCAACAATGTTTCAACAACCACTTAGTGTGATCGCGCGACTAAGCCATGGCAATGGCCATGCATGCATGCTTTGGAAATCTCAAACGAGCAGACCGACTTGATCCAAATGCATGCGCACAAGCCTCAAGGGTTTAAATGTACACATCCAACAGTCGCCTCTCGATCCGAAAACTCCTCGAAATGCTAAAATGCGCGATTATAAGCCCATGGCATGCAATTCATTTTCATGTTACCTATTCCAACTCAGATCGCATCGCACAAAACCACGCACAAACTTGCGATTGCATACATGATTATAACCCAATAAAGAACCGTTTACACTTCGATGCAATCGAGAGTCGACAATTAACATTTATTTTCTTTAATCTGTGGAACTAAATGCCTTGGATAGGTTCCAAATCAAGCAAGTCAAAACTCTTAGCAATGTTGGAATCCTAAGCTCATACCAGCATATTCCGTCAAGGCATCCCAACCACTCTGAAGCAGTGCGCTCTCGGTATACAACTCAAGAGGAAGGTCATAACGAATCGCTGAGCACCGCATAGAGATGTTTGCGCCCATACTAGACTCATCTCACTTCAAAGCACACCCCGTTAACACGGAACATACTTTGAGGGGGCAAATGTTAACCTGCCTTTTGATCTGGTTCCAAAAAGTATGCAAGACACGCTCGATTCATCATATCGCGTGATTTTACAGCCCAAGGGCATTGCCAGTATCAGAAGACCTGAGTCTGGCCACCAGCAGAATGTCACATCCCTCGAACGCGAACTCCATTATTATTCGTTCGCAGACGACCAGAAGGCCAGCCGTACTCTGAGCCGAAGGCTGGTTCGGGCGCAGTGCCTCCAAACATTACCAAACATAGGCCTCGTAGTCCGAACCGTTCCTGAGCCGAGGCCTCAAATCCTAAAGGAATCACGACTTTCGAAGAGCCCGAACTTGCGGTCCGCACAAACCTAGAAAAGCGAACTTCGCACTCCGCTGGTGCGAAATTTCGCACCCAATAGGTGTGAAATTTCGCACGTAGCTATGGGTTCAAAATTTCGAACCTAGCTCCGAGTTTGAAATTTCGAACCCAGTGGGTAGAAATTTCAAACCCAGCACCAGGTTCGAAATTTGGAACCCAACCCCGGGTCCGAAATTTGGAACCCGGTGGGTGTGAAATTTCGAACACATCCTCGGGTTCGAAATTTCTGCTAGTGCGAGTGGCGGGTTCGAATTTTCTGCATGTGATCCCTATTTCTACCTACTCCTACCTAATCCTACCTACCCCCACTCCTATAAATAGCCTATGGCCTCACACTTCAAAGGGTTTGGATTTTCTTCACTTGGGACCTTCCTAGAGCTTCATGAGCCTCGCTAATGGCATCTCCTATTTGAAGAAGATGGAGAATTAAATATTCTTTTTCCCATATAACTAGCATATGGCAATTATGAAAGTGAATGTAATGAGCATGGCTCTACCTTGTAATTCTTGAGTGACTAATAAAAGTTCAACATCCTTCCAAAGTGGACGCAGGCCTAATCTGTGGTCGAACCACTATTAATTCTCGTGTCATTTACCGCTTTCTCTTACTTAGTCTTGTGACAAAATTAACTATTCCTAGTAATAGGAATCTTTGGTGTTTACGACATTTTTTGCTGTCAACAAAAATATTTTAACTGATTTAACCAATGCATTGGTAAATTGATTTTTCGTCTCTTTTGATAAAGGCACAGTGAGTATATTTTTGGTTACCGATCCGCTCATAAACTGGTACCAATAACTTACATCATTGTCATTTTCTAGGATACCACAAAAGTGATCCACCACTAACCGATGCTAAAATTACATTCCATTTAATTTATTAATTGTATTTGGGTATAATTAATGTTATAGTAGTATTTATGCAATCAAACCAACTTCATGTCTGCTCTTATAACACATGTTAACAAAACCTTCACAAGTAATAACATACTCATGATTATTTTCTTGCAAGGTACTGAAATGATTCACCAAACGAGAAATACAGCCACTCTTGACAAATCTGCCATCAGCTCCGTTTGAGTTACCATGCCTAGTCTGACTTCTTACACTAGCCTTACCCCACACCGGTATTTCCATATTCACTATTATATTGTGTACATGATACATTATATGAAAACTTTATACGTGAGAAAATTGGGCACTACACTTCTTTCCGTATATCTGCTAATTTCACAAAGATAAATCTGCATATGAAATACGACAGACAATACGACTTCTAGTTCCAGGAAGAAAAAACCTGGGAGACACCTTACACACACACATTCCCCCCACCCCCACAATAGATTTACAAAGGAAATTTAAACCTATATGTCCAAATACTTTTCCTTTTTAATATAATTTAGAACTACATGGAAGCCCATGAGTCCATCAATAGATAACCGAAATATTTGAAATCTATCTGCATGTGTCTTCGAAAAAAGGATAAATATCTAATATCCAAAAAAACATATTTGGATCCGCATTCGAGAATTATCCGTCTGTTTTCTATTAAGAATATAGTTAATATTTTTTTATTTTAGTATAAAGATAGACATGTGCTAATTTCTAAATTAAGCTAATATTTTACATTATATTAATTTAATGCATATTAACTACTCAAAACCATTATTTATTTATTTTTCACACCTTTATAATTAGTAGGATTGAAAGAAAAGTTAAAGCTAAGAAATATTTTATTTACATTTCTAAATTTATCGATTGTTAGCATATAAGAATCATTCACATCCACGCGTACCCGTGAATGCAGATATATAATATTTGAAAATAACTTCGGATGCGAATACGAATATGTTCCAATTTAAAACTTTTATTAAGTAGTATCAAAAAATATTGTTGCCAAACCTGTATTTTATTATTACATTCAATAAGTTTTTTGTTAATCCAAATTTTTGGAAGCATTAGACTTGTAATATCACATAAGACAAATAGAAGTGTACTTTCTATTATTTTAATGTTATATGTTTTGTACCAAAGTTAAACTTCGGCATGAAATATACAAAAATAATTAGCTACAACTTGTGAACGAATGCAGTTTTTGCATATCACTACATATAACGAAATCAAAATCATTCTTACAACCCAAGCAGTCTCTTTTTCTATCTTTTTCTATGCATCTGTGTACAACACAGGGACTCATATATCTGTTTCTAGTCCTATCTTACCATTATTTATAACCCAAAGACTCAACTAACTGTTACTAATACTATATTAATATATGTATACTACAAAGAAACTCATCAAGCACGTTCATATCATCCCGTATAGTATTTTTCAAATACCAAAACAACCAAATAGATCAGTCCAAATCAATTGAACAAAACACGTAACCAGAAACAGAAACATAACATGCTCCTCTTTCTCGAGCCTGCTTTCTTCACCTTCCTCGTCATAGACGTTTGAACCTGAACAAAAGCAAGCCCCAACAAAAAATAACATACATTATGAAACTCTAGATCACGAAATTCGTACATTCTTCCTTTATCGATGAGTCTATTTTCTGCTTCGACTCTACAATCTCTTCTTTTATGTCCTCCTTCTCCTGTGGCGGTGCCGATTTATCATCTTCGGACAGTGGCCGCTTCTGAGACGGCACTCTTCTTACACTAACAAAAATTTAGTATGATTTCAGTAACAATAAATAATAGGAGACCTGCATGATTTGGGGAAGCGGTTTTGGTTAAAACCAGAGCAATGAATTTTGAAAGCGTGATTTGAGGAAGCAGTTTTGATTTGGAGAAGAGAGGAGTAATGCCATTTTTTAGGTCTGGGAAGTTTTTTATTTTGGATTAAATGTAATTATGATAAGGGGGAACGAAAAATAAGAATGAGAAGGGAAAATATCATGCCGGTTTGATATGGCTCAAACCCTTATCATACGGACTAATCTAAATTTTGGACCCTCTACTGTTAGATTTTAGGGGTTGGGGAGTTATGGATTGGCTAAGCTATAGCAAATGAAATTTGAAATAGCTATGAGTTGTATCAAATTTGATATGGCTTTAAGCCGTATCAATTCATCGCATCCTGATGTGCTAATTTTTTTTTTTTTTTTTTGTATAGTGATCTAGAGCTAGGAAATGTGTTATCTGCTTGATTTGATGTACCGCACACTCAGCCATTGCTGGTACGCATTGACCTAAAATCCTACTTCTAATTTGCTAATTAGCTACAATATTTTGACAAGTGTGTCTCCCCACGAGAGACGCTGGCACAAGCCCCGAGTTAACTATCTATCATGATCCGACGTGCAGGATGTGCCACTATTATAGGTTCGTACATGCTCTGCTAAATAACAACTTATTTACGCCCTCATCCAAGTCTCCTCGAATGAGCGTTTTCTATTGGTATGTTATCTATCATGATTTTGAATCTGCCACTAGTAAGAATCTCCACTATTTTCTATTAACAAGTTTTATATAATGATTCGACAACTACATCTAATATGTCATTGGAACGGGCTCCCATCATTCATCTATTTGTCGGTTACTTACCAAATTCCGCATCAATCTGCCACTGGTACGGACCCTCAAAAATAATAACGCTCCTTATCTCGGTCCTCGAACTGGTTCTAATTTGTTAACTTAATCCAAGATCTAAGTGTCATTCCTTTAGACCAGTCCCAGAATTGAGCCCAACCTAAGTGCCCAGTCCTTGACTTGAGCCTATGATGTTCTATTTTTTAATCATAATAGGTTATATTCTTTTATTTTTATCATTATTTTTCTTACATATCAATACCATTCTCAATTATCATCATAAGTTGTTCATTATTCAAACTTCTTAAATTGTAACGCTTGTCAGAGTTTAATGCAAATTTTTACAATTTTTTCTAGTTCAGTCTGATCCACGTTTATTGTAGATCTATAGTCTATACAGATGTTCCATGTAAAATTAGTATTCTTTTATTTATTCTATGTTAGCAAAGTTTACAATTTATACCAATTCTCTCATGGCGAACTTCTATCTTTTTCTCTTGACGACTTAGATCTATCTCTTCCATACACCTCCACTCTAACCCACCTCTTATCTTGCCACCTTTCTTCCATCAACACAGATGACCAAGAACAAAAAAGCCTCTTCTCTAATCTTCGATGACAACCAGATCTAGAAGTCGCTCAAAATCGCTCCAGTCCTTGTCTGACTCTGATTTAGACCCTGAAATCGCTGCTCATGCGACTCCACCTTTGCCCATTTATACTCTGCCAGAATCACATCCCTTGAATGCATTGATAGCTGAAGCTAACGCTGCTGCCAATTCCATAAGCTTATCTTGCGTGGCGTGTGTCAGGCGAGAGTTTTACATTTGGTGTCAAAGTTACTCCGCATGTATTAGGGGAAGAAAATGCTAATTAGGGTATGAATTCGTTTATTTATGCTTGTGATTTGGGTATTGGTAGTAACAAACGAGGTGATGCGGTGCCTGAGGATGTTGCTTTACTTGGCAATCGATCCCCTTGCACCATGAACTGTGAAAACCAGCAACGCCTACCACCTGTTCGGAAAAAAATTCCTACCTATGTGTCATCAATGCCTTCAGTGCCTTCTTATGTAGCTGCTAATGCAAAGCCAGTGTGGACATCTCTGTTCGGTGCCATCCCCAAGATTACTGGAGATTACACACCACTCGACTTCTTAATTCCGATGATGATCATCATACGGTTCCACCTTCGAAAATACTCCGGGGAGGAACATCATTTTTGAAAGGACATCTTGTTGGCTTTTTCTTAGACTTTGAAGCTCCAGGTGTGGACATGATCACTAAGTGTCGTTCGACTTAGAGAGTACGAGGTGCTACGAGATTAACTTTGGTAGATGGCCTCTACTACTTTAAATTTTCGCTACATTAGGAAAAATTTCGTGTCTTAGAGTGGCCGCCGGTAATAATCGATGGAAAACCATTTATTATAACTATATGGAGAACTCCAGATAATAGGGTAAAAGAGAGTATTTTCAATTCCAATCTGGACCCAATTCACACACGTTCTCTCGGTTCTACAACCTTTTATTGGTCTGAACTGCCTAGCCTGTCATATTAGTAAATTGAAATGCTTTGATGCTAACACATAAGCTAGAAGGAACTTTGTGTACGTACGTGCCTTGATTGGGATCACCGCAGATAAGCCCTTACAATCTAAGATCAAAGTTAGGATAGAAGAATGTGAATATTCTGTTGATGTTAAATATAAATGGTTCATGACATGTAAAGCCTTTGGCCATATGGTGGATAAGTGTGGTTTCGCAGTAGGTTCCTTACCTTTGCCTAAAAACCCACTTCCTCGTCCTCTTATTAGGGTATGGGTTGCAAAGGCTAGGGCGGAAATTCCTGTTTCTAACCCGTCCTACGGATGGTATGAAGGATGTAACTTCGAATGTTGATACTCCTAATTCTATTTTACCTGATGTACCTCCTGATCCTAATATTTCTTGGGATGAGGGAGAGCGTGCTTGGGTACACGCTCCCTGTGGCATGCATTGTGATCTAGATCATTATTACTTCACATATGTTAAAAAAGTCGGAGATCGTTGTCGCATCTTCTATAGGCTGTCGGTACGGATTTGAAAATGTGGGAAGTGAGTGAGAGTACTGCAAACTTTGATACTCTGCAGGACTTAGTATGGGATAGGAACCTAATTTTTCACCCTTGCATCATCATCAGTCTATATGGAAGATTTGGTACATCGCTTTTGGGTCTGCGAATGGAACATGACACCCTATATAGCAACGTTCGAGGAGGCCGATTCTAATAATGATGAGGTATAGCTTACCTTGTATTTTCCTTTCATTCGTAAACTATGTTGTAATCATGAATATTTTGTTATCTAAATAGTTACTAGTAGCTATAACCAGATTTTTAATCAGTGCATGTGCAGAGTAACAGTATTTATCATTTATAACAAAAAATGTTACAAATCACTTTAAAACCGGTCGGCATTGCTAAAAAAAATTTGTAAACAAACTACAAATAAACCTATTTCTTAAAAATACCATTATACCAAAAAAAGGTTCTAACACCCAAATTATCCTGATTCGTAGCGAATTATAACTAAAAATGAATTGAAATGCAATAGACACGCAAGATTTATAGTTGTTCGGCGTTAACGAGCCTACGTCAGTTTACACGATTCTGATTATATAATTGAACGCATGTGCAATCATAATCTTCTCTCAATCTAACTTTTACAATGATGATTCACTTAGCAAATTAAAGATATCTCTACTTAGAAATAGAAGAAGTATGATAATGGTAGAATATGAACTCTCAATTGCCAAAAAGATCCCAAAACATGCTAAGTTTTGGGCTATTTATAGGCAACTTCTACAGGCGGTTCGTGAAGACACGTGGCAATCATCCTGAAAATCTCGGAGTCGTTCGTGAGTGAGTGGAGAAGTGCTCAATATGACCGTTATTGACACGTGTCGCAAGATCCTTGGTTTTCGATTCGTGGCTTGATGGGAATTGACCAAGTCATGGCCATCTTTACTTGAGGCAGGGTTGGTTCGTGACCCATATGCACGACCCGGGTCGTCAGGTACAGGCACGAGTGGGTCACAAGAATGGACGGTGAGGGGTCACGATCTGAGTCACGAACCGGCATCCAAGAGGAGGTCACAAATCGAATTCTGAGCATCACGAGCCAGGGTGCATTTGTCTTGAACTTGGATGTGTAAGCCTTCGTCCATCTAATCGTGAATACTTGTACTCTGGTGGCTTGGTCAAAAAAATACCCAACATTTTGCCCCCTCAAAGTACGTTTCATCAAGGATGGAATGTGCTTTGAAATCCTCAAAGTGTTTGTTCCTGAACCGACGAGCACTGATAGTCGTGTCTGTTTGTAGCGTCACACTACTTCATGAAATCATTTTTTCCAATGTTTTGAGACGTGTTTAAATATTAGACTGGGTTTCCAATTATTCTGCAATATGCTTGCCGATCTCCGACTTTTAGATATATTGCTTACAATTCATTAGGTAAATCATCAAACTTTCCTTTGTTATTGATAGGAAATTATTTCATTGATTTTTACTGAGATGCTTTGACAGGCCTTTAACAATCATTTTGGGTTCCTCATGCTTTCGCTGGAACCCTAGACACCAAGTTCGGGCTAAACAAGGGATCTCACGAATGGCAAGTGGACCCTGCTTCCGAGCAGACTTGTACGTGCCTAGGCCGAGTGCCTTTAGTAAAATAGACCGAGCCCAAGTATCACATCGGAGAGACGGGTCATAGTAGAAATTTCTTGCTCCCTAAACCGAAACCTTAGATTCCCCTTTCTTCTTTTAACTTGAATTGCAGCTCCCCAAATCCGATTAATAGGTATCCAACCCCTTATTTCTGATTTATGCCTTTTAATTCATGAATTGAGGTCGATTCTTACTCATACCTTCATGCTTTCCCCTTGAGAATCCCCAACATCACTATTCCTGGTGTTAGTGCCAGTGTAGATCGGTGGTGTCAGTCGTGCCTATGCAGTGGCCCCAGAGGCGCGAGTTAACTGATTCATGTGTGGATTCTTGAGGGAAGAGCAGTTCGTCGAGCGTTAAGAAAGTAATTTAGGGTGTATGATGGCCTTTATGTTTGTGACCATGCTATGTAGTAGGGGATTGTATGAGAGGATGTACTCAGTTGATGGCAGCTCGTGGTAGTGGTTTGAAAACACATTGGTCTTTATGGATTCGCTCGTGGAGAGGTCGATCGTGTCGTGAAAGCAGCATGTAAAGGCGGTCGTGTCAGGCCAAGCTCCAGCAATTTGTCTCATTATGGGGGTTTGGTTGAGGTGAGCGAGCCTAACCAGATTGCAACTGGGATGGGATATTCAATCGATGAAACGTGTCGTTGCTCATCACAAGAGGGTTGATCCATGCATACAACCCGATATCAACATGAACACAAACCGATTTTCCATGAACTAGTTTAATGTACATGAGCCGAGTTGTGCAGGCGAGCCGATTCTGCACTCACGGATCAGTTTCATATAGCAAGTCTTACTTACCCCTTGTAGCTATTGATGACCACGAGCTGAACTCCACTTGCAAAATGGAGTGTATTAGCGAATCAATCACGATATTGTGAAAGCTAGCCTATCCACGAGCCAACTTTACACTCATTTCGGTAGCATGAATTAATCAAACATGCTAACATATAACCTGAGTACATCGACGAACAGTTAGGTTAAAGCCGTTGAATGGATCGATCTAGGCTGGACAAGAACACAACTTATCAACACATAACAACAGGTTGCGCTCTTACTTGTTTTACTTTCTGCTATTTTTTTCCATACTGCACATATTAGCGCATACTAGCACTAGCACCCACGGGGGTCATGGGTATCTGTGCACTAATATTTTACATTTATTCATCGACACAGCAAATACGTCTGAGAGGCATTCAGCAATATTATCGGATAGAAGTACAACTTCAGAATCTTCAAGTTATCACAACCCTTATGTACTCCCGTCGGACCGAGATTGGGATATCTCTGGATCAGAGTATGAGATGAATATTCATGTAGAATCATCGTCCTCTGAAAGTACGTCATTCGAGGAAGAAGAAAGAGGTGTATTTGGAGATAATCATGCTCCCTATGAATTCGAGAGTGCCGTAGAATTATACAATCCGGGTGACTCCATATCCTCCACACTTGATGATATAAACCTTAAGAAAGTATGCTTAAAGCATGAGATTCCATGGGATTACGTTAAAGTTGCGGAGGAAAAGGATATGCCCCATTCTTCTCCGTAAGGGTATATGGCCATCAGCAAGGTCATGTGTTCAATAGGCGCTATTCCTCCATTTCCTCCGATCGTCATCGATCTCCTGAGACGACTGCGTATTTCTCCCATGCAGCTTCACCCCAATGCCTATGCTGCTCTGTATACCTTGTACATCACATACGCAGAAATTCCGGACACCGAGCTTTTTTATGAAGATTTGAACTTCTATGTCCACTTTAACCATTGTTCCACGGGGACCTCGAATTTCATTTTCTTCGTGTCGATCCCTGCTAAGAAAGTACAAACTAATGGAAACAACAACTTAGGCGATGCTAAATCATAGTGGTTCTATATAAAGCACCAGACTGGGTGTGCGAGGATGTGGCTGAAGTCAAGTATGTTTTAGATCCTTCAGTGCCTTCTTTAACTGCATAAATCAATGTACTAATATTTCGTTTCTTTTTACAATTCCCAATCTCAAGAAGCAAGAGGGTAGAGTATACGAACATCGCTTGTCCAGCCTTATAAATAGCTAGTCCTATTTAATGCGAACCTCCTTAAACATCATATTCTCGATATAAGACGGGGACTTAGTCAAGGTGGTAATCCTTACAAGTATATGCCCCCAGCTCAAGCTCTTGGGACGTCTAGCAGCATGCCCTCGGTGAATGGACAGGTGACCGCAGAGATCAGACATCAACTAGTCTTACCATAAGTCCTTTGCCGATGAGTGTCCATGATGATGAGGATTTGAACGTGTATAATGGAGGTGAAGTTCAAGGCAATGAACCGAAGGGTGTTTCCATCCTCGAAAGGCAACCCTCTCCGAAAACACCGCCACTGACTAAGCCTCCACCTCATGATACCGAAGGGTGCTATCACGTCAACAGTTCATCTCATCATGCTGCTCGACCCCTCATTTTACATATGCATGATGCTCGCCAGGGATTTGAGATGTGCACGATCTCTTGATGACGTGATGCTCGACCGTGCTTTCTAGTTTGCTGTGCTCGAGGCATTTTTTATACGTGACCAAGTCGTATATTTTCCTTGAAGCCAACCCATGTGTATGTTAAATGACCAAATCCACTTTATAACTAAAGCTGATCCATATGTTCCAATTACTATGTTTCTCCACATGCACAGTCATTTTGCGTTTCATGTTATTATATATATATAACATGGTGTGTGTTCGACTTTTCAATGCACGAGCATGAACTTTGTGTGACTAAGATTACTCGACCCTAGCTCCGTTGATGTATTGATAGACTCAAATTAAACAATACTGTTGTGTCATATATTATCACATAAGGAAGAACTTGCCTGTTCTTTCATGTAATGTTGTGCTATGAATTGTTTATCATAGGTCAAAGTACTGCCATGTCATCTGGAACTCGTGACCAACCTCTTTCAAATGTGCGGGTACTTTTGCTTGGTCCAAATTATACTTAGCTTTTGCCATGTGTTCCATCTTAGGTTTGTATAATGGGAACATTATTTACATTACTGCCATTTATAAGCCATGCTTACTGCTAACGTGAGACGTGAACTCCACTTACTAGTGATTTTTGTGCACGAGATAGAATTGTTCTCATATAATGATATGTGCAAACGTGCTGCTCTGTTTGACCAGAGAATTGCAGGTGTTGACCGACCGACCACCGGTGGCAATTGTGAGCGACTGACCAATGCATAATGATGTGCAATCAGACTAGTGAGTGAGCCGAATATGGTGGCCGACTTGTTCATGACAGAGAGTTCTCAACCCGTCCAACCGCTCCATGCTCGACCCGGGCTAAATAGAAATGAACGAGCAAGCTTGGTTATGTGGATACGAGCGAGCTAACTGAGTGTGCAACCAGGGTATTAATGCATGACCACATATTTCATACATAATCCATAATTATATGTTCATATTTGTGGCTGCGTATCATGATTCGTAAACACTTCCTGATTCTAATTCGTGTTAATAAGGAAGTTAATATTTGCCTATCGAAGCCTGCTTTTTTGGCTTGTGAAAGATGCGTGCTACGAAATGAACATTACTCTTGACATATTTTGCATTAAGATCCTGTTACAACTTCTTGTTCGCTAAGGCAAACCATACTTTGAATTCAAATGCTTTATATCACCTGTTTTGTAATTAAAACAAGCAATTGCTCGATTTAGGACTTATACTCACCATCAACTGTCCATACCGATAGGGGATTAGTTAGCGAATTTTATTTTGAATTGAAGAAAGTGTTTGTACAGGACTGTTTTACTCAATGGTTCATAACCCATCGAATATTATCTGCACAAATACAAAATTCTAATTCGATTTCACATTAACGCTCAAAATCAACTAATCGACTAAAGTCGACTGTAGATTTCAAACGTTATCGTTTTAATAACTTCTATAATGGTATATGATATTTCATGTTTGGGAAATATGTGTCTGCAATTTATTTTCTACCTCCTCGTTGAGAAGCTTTAATATACATGCCCCTTGTTTAGGAAGTCATTATTAGTCTTCCCCACGGGAAGAATTCCTGTTACTGAATGTTTGTTTGCTTTGTCGATCACTGCTGACGTCGGAGGCTCCATTGGATACCCCGCATATCAGAGAAGCCATTATAATCCAATGTTCGTCTCCTCTTGTCAATCGAATAGAATTATGTAGTTCATCGGACGTTATTGATTTCTCTCGTGGATAAGTTGCTTTCTCTATGGAAAGAAATTCTAGTTGTTGCATCGTTTCGCAGTGCGAACTCCAGCGATGTTTGAGGGTTGCATTGCCCCATGCCACGAACTCCCATGCTTTGTTTCACTTATAGTGAACACCAACTCTTCATTTCGCGCAACAAATTCCTGCGACCTTGGAGGGTTGCATCGCTTTGCGCCATGAACTCCCATTCTTCGTTTCACTTATAGTGAAAACCAGTGCTTTGTTTCGTGCAGCGAATTCCCACGACCTTGGAGGGTTGCATCGCTTCGCGCCATGTACTCCCATTCTTCGTTTTACTTATAATGAACTCTAGCGCTTCTTTTTGCACAATGAATTCCCGTGACCTTGGAGGGTTGCATTGCTTCACGCCACGAACTCCCAGGCTTCGTTTCACTTATAGTGAATTCTAGCGCTTCATTTTGAGCAATGAGCTCCCACGCCCTTGGAGGGTTGCATCGCTTCGTGCCACAAACTTCTACGCTTTGTTTCACTTACAGTGAACTCCAGCGCTTTGTTTCGCGCAACGAATTCCCGCGACCTTGTGGGGCTGCATCGCTTCGCGCCACGAACTCCCACGTTTTGTTTCACTTATAGTGAACACAAGCGCTTCGTTTTGCGCAACGAATTCCCACGACCTTTGGGATTTCGAATCCGTGGTTGTCCTCTTCCCACTTTACCGTTTGACTCATTGAGACTTTTCCTATTCACTTTGCAAAGTGGTGCTTTTTATCCTTGCGTTATGCATATCGATGGTTATAACAATTGACAATCGATTTGACGTTATTAGGACTATCTCACATTGTTGGAATTTGAGGAAACAAACGCCCATGGAACAGCCTGCAATGAGAAATTTGTTTTTAGCAAATTTTTTACATTTTGCAAGTAAGATATTTATACAGGCGGATAAGATTTCATTCACAAAGATATTGTTCGGTACAATGCATGTAAATCATTACAAACTGTTTACAAGAAAGTTGAACAGAAAAAAGTAAAGTAAAGGAAAATGAGATTGCTTATTCTGAGCCATGGATATTAGACCATCATCAACGATCCTCAGTTGATTATCGACCTTGGATTAACTTGAGAATTAGCTCTGTTGCTTGGACTGCATTGGTTATTTGATGCCACATACCCCTGGGGAGTTGCATAAGGATTTGCCTCTTGTGATTTCTTTACATATTGTTGTAGGCGGATCTTCCTAATCAGCTTCTCAATTAATGATTTTAGATGCCTACACTCATTGGTATTGTGACCCAGATGATTATGAAACCCGCCGAACTTCCTAGATCTCGTTACATGGTCATTCATCTTCATTGGCCAATGTTCTGGGTAATCTTCTGCATCCTTTGTGGCAAGGTCGATGTTCTCCAAAGTGTCATTCAGAGGTGTTAATTCAGATGAGTTTAGAAGAAGAAACTTTTTATTAGCTTTGTTGTCATTCCCATCATTGGCTCGCTTTTGCCATTGAGTTTTCGGTTGATTACATTGAATAGAAGCACTTTTGGGAGCTTCGAGAAGCTGGTTACCACTAATGATCTGAAGAGGAACAGGATTATCATCCACACTCACGCACTCCTCCTCTTTTTTATAGAATTTGCCAAGCGTATTCGGTCCCTTCATTTTTATCAATCTCCTGAATTCGCTTGTTTTTTCTATAGCGTCGAGTAAAGCCATGAGAATTATACATAGCTCTGGATTCCTCACTTCTGATAAGGCAACACTGAATCGACTAAGAAAGGCTTTAACAGTTTCTCCTAGCTTCTTTTTCATGGCTGAGAGCGTTATAGCATCCTTGGCTTTGGTAGCATACAAGCGAAAGTGCTCCTTGAACATTTTGGTCAGATCAGAGAACTGGTCTATGGATTTAGGTGGCAGCTTTGTGAACCATAATAACGCAACACCTTCTAAGTAGAGAGGAAAGTATGTGCATCTCATCTAGTCAGTTACTTTAGCCGTACTCATATGCCATTCGTATTTGAACAAATAGTAGTTAAGATTGACAAGGCCGTTGTACGGTTGTAGAGTTAGAGGATTAAACTTCTTTGGATACTCTACTTCAGGGAGTCTTTAAGTGAATGGAGTCCTATCAGGAGAGAAGTCCCATTCTCTTTCATCACCATTGCCAACATGATTCTTTTTCATCATTTTTTCTGTCATGTCCGAGAAGTACTCTTTAGTGTTATGCCGCTTTGCAAAGCTGAGCTCTTTACCAAATGTTCATCTGCGCATGTGATCCTGGTTAGAAAGCTTAGGTCCTTAGCCTTCCCGATGAGGAGGTTCCCCCGTGACGGGACTGTTAACACTTCGAGCTTTCATCTCAGAATGATTCTTAGCTTTTAACTTCTAGTCTTCGATAATAGCTTCTTCCTTATCACTCAACTAATCATTATCATCTTCCATGTTGTCATTGCGGTTAGGATCAGAAGCGGACAAGTTGCCATTTTCTTTGAGATCAACATGGACTTTCGGAGGGGCTGAATTTGGTTGACATTAAGGATGGCATCAAGTTTCTCCATCATAGCTTTGGTAGAAGCATCCACTCTTTGGTTTATGTTGGCAACAGCGGCGTTAAACTCGTTTCTATCACATTGGCTCCACCCGCTAAGTTTTCACTAACTTCGAAATGATTATAAAGTGGCATAGTCTCATTAGCTACATTATTATTTACCCCAACGGTTTTGCTTGTAGCTTTCTTAGATTTAACCATGATTTCGACGATGGAGGTGGTTTAGAACTTCAATGCAAGTCTTTCAACCTTGAGAGAGTGTGAGAGAATGAAGGAGATGCGAACACGGCCCCATGGTGGGCACCAAATTTTTAAACAAAAAATGGTTCAAACGCCAAAGGTGTGTGAACCGTACTTCACCGTTATGGTTAAAAATTAAAGTAGCCACAATCACAAAAGAAGAAGGAAAAAAGTAAGCAAAACCACAAAGATTTGGTTCGATCTAGGATAGATGTACGTCCAATTTTTAAGTGATTTTCATTATCATGAAGAGATTTACAAAGTTCATCATCTCATACATCTCATTTTGGCTGATTCCCTCTTTTTACAATGATTTTCCTCTCTTTAATGGCTTGATTCACTCTAGATCATTATGGAAGTGGATGGATCCTATGAATACGGTGAATGTGAGAGTGTTTGTTCCATGATTTGAGTACTTAGTGGATCAACGATGAATCCATAGCGGTTGAGTTGTGAATCGAAGCTTGGTGGAGTATTAACAGTGATTAAATAGAAGTAGAATGGTGGATCTCGGCTTAGAGATGGCGGATATCCGCTTGGAGATGGTGGATCTCATCTTGAAGGGAATGAATGAAGATCGGAGAATTCTGAGTGAGCTTGAACGGATCTCAAATGGAGATTTCAGATGATGTGAATCGAGATAGAGCGGTTTTCCATGGAGCATGAAGGAGATTTGACCCATTTTATGTTAGAGGAAGATGGAGTGAGCTTAGGAAGCCATTAATGAATCTTCGATTGCTTGAGAATGGCGGAGAAGTTAATTGGGCCGCCCTTCAGGGTGCAAGAATCGGTCCCTTGAAGCGTGGCGAAATGGAGTATTTATAGGTGAAGTTTTGACATGGTGACAATCCCGTAATTATGGTGAACTGGGTTTTGGTCGCACATATAAGTATTTACAAAACGGCCATCGGCCAGCTGGAGCCAGTTGGGGCCAGCTGTACACAGCTGTTAAGGTATGCACGAGCGATCTCCCCTTTTAGCACGTGCAACAACTTCAAAAATAAGCGCACGACCAACCTGGCATATTTTCATGAACGAGCTAACATCACTTTGGTCCAACCGACCCTCATTTTTGCAAGATGCCATGTGTATGCATGCCTATTGATTACCCAGATATGGTTGCTGTAACACCCCGTAATTTTAATGTTAATATTCATAAATTAAGTAATAACTAATCTCAGACATGAGAATTAAGAGAAACGGGTCCACCACTGCGTTCATCTCGGAATTGTGGTTGAGATAGAGTCTGGATTTGCGTGATTGGGACTTCAAATGAAGAAGTTATGGCCATCGGAAGTTTCAAAAAAATTTAAACAGATTTCGAAAATTCAAAATTTAGAGTCAGATGGGCTAGGCGGGAAAATTCCCGCCAGGGCCAAGTCGACCTGGGGGTCGACTTGGCCTAACCAGGTTGACCATAGGGTCGAACTAGGGGTCGAACTTCCCCCATCCCCCCTCCCCCCCGGGTATATTTGTTTAATGACCTGTTAATGACTAGATGCTGACTCATTAGGGTTCCTGAACTGCTCTGATTGGCTAGGATTAATTCTGGGTTGATCGGACAGCCTAAACTAATCCTAAATTCTATAAAAAGACATATAGACTCAAACCCTAAAATCAAAATAAAATTAGACTCATGGCCTCCATGTCGTCACCTAGCAACTCAGAATAGCCGCCACCAATTAGAGAGGAAGAAAGCAAATTAAAGACAACAATTCAATCCAAATCAAGCCTAAAACTACAACAATGAAGTTGTCTACAACAAGGGAATGCTAATCAATTACAGAATTCCGATCCTAGAACTCAAGTCCCCTTTTTCGGTGAGTTCTGGTCACTTTTAGGTGTAAATAGATAAAAGTGAATGGTGGTAGACTATGATTTGGGTATATGTAGTTTGTTGTTATGCAAGTTTATTGTCGTGAATCATGAAATGATGCAAGTTCATTATTTTTGTGAATCATGAAATTATGTAAGTTATTGTGTGATGAATTCATGAATCTATGCAAGTCGATATCATGAATCTATGCAAGTCGTTATCATGAATCTATTCAAGTTGTTATTATGAATCTATGCAAGTCGTTATTATGAATCTATGCAAGTTGTTGTCATGAATCTATGCAAATTGTTATGAGATCATGCAAGTTATTATTCAAAAAACTATGCATGTTGTTATGTTATGCAAGTGGTTAAACATGTTGTAAATCATGAATCTATGTGAGTTGTTAATTATGTTGTTAATTCATGAACCTATGCAAGTCACCTATGCAAGTTGTTATGTTGCAAAATCATGAATCTATGCAAGATGTTAATTATGTAGTGAATCATAATTATATGCAAAGTTATCATGTCATTTTGCCTAGTTGTCGTTCTTATGCCAAAATTGTATTGAAAACGATCATCTTGTCATTCCCTTTATTTTGTTGTTATGGCGAGGCTACCTTGTAGCCTCGATGACGCCAAAAACACAAACGGTTACGCTAGTTAAGAAACGGGGAAAAAGGGGAATTTGTAATAGGCATAGTGATTATGTTAATTGGACACATAATTCTAGTAGCGAAACATATAAATAATTACCTATTATGGCATGGGTAAAAATGGGTAAAAATGGTATGATTTGAATATGACCATTTATGGATAGGAAATTCAAATTGTTAATAAGATAGGTATTGACACCTACAAAAAGGAAAGGATTAATTAACTTAATTAACCAAAAGAGGAATGTTTAAGAAATTGAAGTCTAAAGATTTAATTGGCTTAAATACCTTAAATGGCATAAAATAAATTGTGATGAAAATTGGTATGATTTTACATAACATAAATAGATGGACATAATTGAGTCAGTTATGGCCATAGTTAAATTTGCAATTGATTGATAATTTGAATGGGGAAAGTAATTCAAATTGGGGAATGATTAATTAGGAGTAATTAATCGTCTAAGACAGGAGGTTAGGCTCTTTTGTGGTGTAAGACTGCCCGGACCCGCCAGGCAAATCCAGCTGCCACAAATGCCAGTCTAATGTGAGAGGTCTGAAGCATAAATTAATTATGTAATAGTTGTAAAGACACGAGGTTATGCTCTTTTGTGGTGTAAGACTGCCCGGACCCACCCGACAAGTCCAGCTTCCACAAATGTCAATCTAATGTGAGAGGTCTTTATAAGGTTACGGTCTTAATGAATTAAGAAACACTTAACCATATAAACATGTAGTGGGGTTAAGTGGGTGCTTTGAATGGCATGTGGAATTAAGTGGTTGCCTTGGGTGGCATGTGAAATACGTTTAGGTGTCTCAATAATTAATTAATGCTGATTAAAGACTACTTAACCTAACATAATACATATGGACTGTATGATGATAGACATAAGTTATGGTTAAGTAAAACGAATTGGATTGTGGGTGGGTTAAGTACAACTGATGGGTAGGTGGGTAATATTAATATATATAAGCCAACAAACTTAACCATTAAATAAATAGGATCAAATCAGTAGGAGGGTTAAGTACAACTGAATGGGTAGGTGGGTAATATTAATACATATAGACCCAAAAACTTAACCGGATAAAAAGGGTTATGTAATTAAAGACACCTAATGGTATACATAACCGGGGCAGAATAGTACAGTTATGTATTAAAGACACCTTTAGGGGTACGCATAACTAATGGGAATAGATAGAGTTATGTATTAAAGACACCTATAGGTACGCATAACCAATAGGTAGAATAGGGGTTATGTATTAAAGACACCTATAGGTACGCATAACTGATTGAGGTCAATGTAATTAAAGACACCTTAGGGTATACATAGTCAGTAGAAAACCTAGGGGGGATACAAGACATAGGGGAGAGCTTGTATCATGTTGTGTGGGACCCATTTCAGTCAGTAAGCCGTAGGGGTATCAAAGTAAGAACTCCGTACTAGGCGGGGAAGGGGCATGCTTACTGATTGATTGTAAGAGATCCAAAACGAGACGGATGGTGTGGGCGGAGCAAACCGACCGGGGACATGTGCATGCATGGGCCAAGCAGAGGGGGACACGACGATTGTGACACCAGTAGGTATAACTGTGCACACCTTAGGTTGCCACTTTAGGGAAGTGATACCGCCTAGTTGTGGGACCAGCACAGGGTATCTACAGAGTAGGGTGCCGATCGATTAGGGTAGTGGTTAGGGTATACCAGGACGTATGCCCTAAGTCTACCAATTTATAGTAGGAGGGTAGTGGGTACGACTAGTTGAGATAGGAGCAGGCGGCACCTATGACAGCAGCTAGGAATACACAGAACCACAACCATCGTCATCACTAGCGGAAGGGATCATCCCATCTTGATTTGACTAGCAATAGTGCAAAGTAGTTAGTAGTGAAGCATGCATACACCTTACCTTATTTGTCCTCTCATACCTGTCATATGTACCATGAATCCTCTAATCCCCTTTGTATGCCTTTCATGTTTACCTTTATTTATTTACTGGCTAAAAGTTACTGGACTCACCAGACGTATGTCTGACCTAGTATGTTTCGCCTCTTTTCTTCCATCCCCTCCCCCTAGGTTCTCATGGAGAAAACACCCAGGTTTAGTTAGGATTTGGATATCGTCTTCTAGGAGCTACTTCTGAAGTATGGCTCGATTCTTTGTCCCTTATATGGCTTGCTCTTTAATATGGGAATGTTGTTTTTCTTTTAAATACCTATGTACTCTGATGATGTAAGACAGAAGTGTTTTTATGGTTTTATGACTCATGGTATTATGTAACAAAGTATTTTGGTGATTTAATAAAATTGTTTATTTTCCGCTGCAAAATTTTTATATCTGTCTTGTGATATTCCGTGTCTATTTACCAAAAACGCTCCATTGAAGTTAAGACATTCCCTCTGTGAGTGATCTTAATGGAGGTGGGGTGTTACACTTGGTATCAGAGCTAAAGGTTACGAGATTAAATAAAAGTTTTGAAAACATTTTTCAAAAGGTTTTAAAAGAAAGTATTTTCAAAAAGGAAAGCCTAATTTGAAAAATGTTCCCCGAAAATCCATATGTAGCATCTTTCGGTCCTTTTTCTAAAATCTCTCCCTTTTTCTTCTTAGCATGTCTGAGGATCTTAACCTTCCAGAGGGTGTACCGATACCGGGATGGTTTAGGAGGTATTTGGAAGCTAGGGCTACCGCTGCAAGTCTAGCAAATGTTCCTCCTCCCCCAGCTGCACCCGTTCCTCCTCCTCCCCCTCCTTGTGTTGATACTTTTGCAAAGATATGTAAGGACTTTCGGGCAATGGGCAGGAAACCTTTTCACGGGTCGGAGGCGTTTGTTGAAGCTCGAAATTGGTTAAAGGAGGTGGAAGAATTGTTTGGAATTTTTGAGGTAGAAGATGGAAGAAAGGTCCAGTTAGCCGCCTGGTTAATGAAGGATGAGGGCTCGTTTTGGTGGGAGGCCACTAATGGAGAGCGTCCAGTTGATACTTGGCCGGATTTCAGGCGTAAGTTTGACGCGAAATTTCTCTCACGAGCAGAAGAAAATCTATACATGGAATGGTTCTTGGCATTGAAGCAGGGGGATCTGTCAATAAAAGAATACGTCAACAAGTTCAATCAGTTGGCAAGGTTTGGCTTAGACTTGGTAAACACACCTGAGAAGAAGGCTCTGAGATTTGTTAAAGGCTTGAATGAGCCGATACATGGATTGGCTATGACCCACGTTCCCATGGGGGCCAATTTTGAAAAGCTGGTGGATATGGCCCTAATGCATGAAGAGGACAAGGGAGCAAAGAAAGAGGAAAAAGTTGAAGGGACATTGAAAAATGAGAAGGCAAGACCCAAGAAAGGACAGCAACAGCAACAGCAGAAGAAATGCAAGAAGGATGACAAGGGAAAGGATAAGAGGAAATGCCACTATTGTGGGAAAGAAGGTCACCTAGTCAAAGAATGTAAAAGGAGGAAGTTCAATTGCTTTAAGTGTGGAGAGGTATGACACTTCTCCAAGGAATGCTCGAAGGCGCAGGGATCGCAAGGGACTTCTGGAGGGCAGGCAAATGCTCTCGTGGAAAATGGATAGGATAGAGATAGGAAAAATTTATGTAAAAGGGTTTGAAATTACCTGTGATAGTTATCAAAAACTTGAATGTGACATTTGTGTGCTCAAGCTTATGGGCTATGGTTGGTTCTAAATGGACCATCTTTCTATGTAGAGGGCCGTTCTAGATTTTGAGAGGAGGGTCGTTAAGTTTCTAACTTGTCATGGGAAGACCCCCAAAGTTGTGATCCGCAAGGGTCTGTTATGCTTAGCTTTATGAGAATCATTCTGTAATCTGATCTGAAAGTATCTGAAAATTTCTGAGGGATAGGAGTTTCTACTCGAAGCATGAAGTAGATCTCCAGTTTTGACATTGATTAATGGGGGTAATTCTTTGGGTGTCAGTCTGATGTTGATTTCGGTCTTCAGGGCTGAGACTTAGGGAATTATTCTCTTAACCGATGTCAAATAGGAACAGAGCTTTTGTTTTCGTTATATCATTTGTTTATATCCCATCGACTGGATCTTCGACCTTCAGATAGGAAATCCATGGATGTAAACATGTGCTTGGGATATGTTATGTTTGATGGTTGCAAGTGGATGCAAGTGTTTGCCAGTGGTTGCTCGTGGATGCATTTACACACACATTTGGCACTAGATCGGCTCAAATCACTTTCATATTGCATATAAAAATGTGTGTCCATATTTAGGGTAATGGATGAACAATGGTTGTGTTATCATATGGATGCTGCATTTTGATGAATGGTTGAGCACACATGTAGAAATAATACATATCGATAGGATTCTTACGCATACATGTTGGACTCATAGCACTGACATAATTCGCATTAAGGAGGTCAACTGAATCAGCGGACCGCCTGATTTTGCATTAGATAAGGAACATTTACACACACTTTTTGCATATGTTTATACAACATTAGAAATCTTTTAAGGACAATGGATGCCTGTGTTTGATAGTTGAGTAGATGGATGATAGTATGGTAGGATGCACATTCTTCTTGACTTGAAGATTTCGGGGACGAAATCCTTTAAGGAGGGGAGAATGTAACACCCTGTAATTTTAATTTTAATATTCACAAATTAAAGAATAACTAATCTCAGACATGAGAATTAATGGAAACGGGTCGCGCCATTGCGTTCGTCTCGGAATTCTGATTGAGATAAAGTCTGAGTTTGCGTGAATTGGACTTCGTATGAAGAAGTTATGGCCATCGGAAGTTTCAGAAAAATTTAAACAGATTTCGAAAATTCAAAATTCAGAGTCAGATGGGCTAGGAGGGAAAATTCCCGCTAGGGCCAGGTCGACCATAGGTTTGACCTGGGGGTCGACCTTCCCTAACCAGGTCGACCATAGGGTCGACGTACCCCCCCCCCCCACCCCCGGGCAGATTTGTTTAATGACCTGTTAGTGACTATATGCTGACTCATTAGGGTTTCTGAACTGCTCTAATTGGCTGGGATTAATTCTGGGTTGATCGGACGGCCTAAACTAATTATAAACTCTATAAAAAGACATGTAGAATCAAACCCTAAAATCAAAATAAAATTAGACTCATGGCCTCCATGCCGTCACCTAGCAACTCAGAATAGCCGCCACCAATTAGAGAGGAAGAAAGCAAATTAAAGACAACAATTCAATTCAAATCAGGCCTAAAACTACAACAACGAAATTGTCTACAGCAAGGGAACGCTAATCAATTACAGAATTCAGATCTCAGAACTCAAGTCCCCTTTTTCGGTGAGTTCTAGTCACTTTTAGGTTTAAATAGATAAAAGTGAATGGTGGTAGACTATGATTTGGGTATATGTTGTCTGTATTTATGCAAGTTTATTGTTGTGAATCATGAAATGATTCAAGTTCTTTATTATTGTGAATCATGAAATTATGTAAGTTATTGTGTGATGAATTCATGAATCTATGCAAGTCGTTATCATGAATCTATGCAAGTCGTTATCATGAATCTATGCAAGTTGTTATTATGAATCTATGCAAGTTGTTATTATGAATCAATGCAAGTTGTTATCATGAATCTATGCAAATTGTTATGAGATCATGTAAGTCATTATTCATAAAACTATGCAAGTTGTAATGTCATGCAAGTGGTTAAACATGTTGTAAATTATGAATCTACGTGAGTTGTTAATTATGTTGTTAATTCATGAACCTATGCAAGTTATTATGTTGCAAAATCATGAATCTATGCAAGTTGTTAATTATGTAGTGAATCATAATTATATGCAAAGTTATCATGTCATTTTCCCTATTTGTCATTCTTATGCCAAAATTGTACTGAAAACGATCATCTTGTCATTCCCTTTATTTTGTTGTTATGGCGAGGCTACCTTGTAGCCTCGATGACGCCAAAAACGCAAACGGTTACGCTAGTTAAGAAATGGGGAAAAGAGGGCATTTGTAATAGGCATAGTGATTATGAAAATTGGACACATGATTCTAGTAGGGAAACATATAAATAATTATCTATTATGACATGGGTAAAATTGGTTAAAAATGGTATAATTTGAATATGACCATTTATGGATAGGAAATTCAAATTGTTAATAAGATAGGTATTGACACCTATAAAAAGAAAAGGGTTAATTAATTAACTTAATTAATCAAAAGAAGAATGTTTAATAAATTGAAGTCAAAAGATTTAACTGGCATAAATACCTTAAATCACATAAAATAAATTGTGATGAAAATTGGTATGATTTTACATACCATAAATAGATGGACATTGTTGAGTCAATTATGGCCACAGTTAAATTTGGAATTAATTGATAATTTGAATGGGGAAAGTAATTCAAATTGGGGAACGATTAATTAGGAGTAATTAATCGTCTAAGACACGAGGTTAGGCTCTTTTGTGGTGTAAGACTGCCCGGACCCGCCCGGCAAATCCAGCTTCCACAAATGTCAATCTAATGTGAGAGGTCTTAGGCATAAACTAAATACGTAACAGTTGTAAAGACACAAGGTTAGGCTCTTTTGTGGTGTAAGACCGCCCGGACCCGCCCGGCAAATCCAGCTGCCACAAATGCCAGTCTAATGTGAGAGGTCTTTATAAGGTTACGGTCTTAATGAATTAAGAAACACTTAACTAGATAAACATGTAGTGGGGTTAAGTGGGTGCCTTGGATGGCATGTGGAATTAAGTGGGTGCCTTGGGTGGCATGTGAAATACGATTAGGTGTCTCAATAATTAATTAATGTTGATTAAAGACTACTTAACCTAACTTAATACATATGGATTGTATGATGATAGACATAAGTTAGGGTTAAGTAAAACGAATTGGATTGTGGGTGGGTTAAGTACAACTGATGGGTAGGTGGGTAATATTTATATATAGGCCCACAAACTTAACCATTAAATAAATAGGATCAAATCAGTGGGAGGGTTAAGTACAACTGAAGGGGTAAGTGGGTAATATTAATACATATAGGCCCATAAACTTAACCGGATAAAAAGGGTTATGTAATTAAAGACACCTAATGGTATACACAACCGGGGCAGAATAGTAAAGTCATGTATTAAAGATACCTTTAGGGGTACGCATAACTAATGGGAATAGATAGAGTTATGTATTAAAGACACCCATAGGTATGCATAACTGATAGGTAGAATAGGGGTTATGTATTAAAGACACCCATAGGTACGCATAACTGATAGAGGGCTATGTAATTATAGACACCTTAGGGTATACATAGTCAGTAGAAAACCTAGTGGAGATTCAAGACATAGGGGAGAGCTTGTATCATGTTGTGTGGGACCCATTTCAGTCCGTAACCCGGAGGGGTGTCAAAGTCAGAACTCCGTACTAGGCGGGGAAGAGGCACGCTTACTGATTGATTATAAGAGATACAAAACAAGACGGATGTTATGGGCGGCGCAAACCAACCGGGGACATGTGCATGCATGGGCCGGGCAGACTGGGACAAGACGACCGTGACACTCGTAGGTATAACTGTGCACACCTTAGGTTGCTACTTTAGGGAAGTGATACCCCCTAGTTGTGGGACCAGCACAGGGTATCTACAGAGTAGGGAGCCGATCGATTAGGGTAGTGGTTAGGGAATACCGGGACGTATGCCCTAAGTTTACCAATTTATAGTAGGAGGGTAGTGGGTACGACTAGTTGAGATAGGAGCAGGCGGCACCTTTGACAGCGGGTAGGAATACACGGAACTACCACCATCGTTATCATTAGCGGAAGCGATCATCCCATCTTGATTTGACTAGTAATAGTGCAGAGTAGTTAGTAGTGAAGCATGCATACACCTTACCTTATTTGTCCTGTCATACCTGTCATCTGTACCATGAATCCTCTTATCCACTTTGTATGTCTGTCATGTTTACCTTTATTTATTTACTGGCTAAAAATTACTGGACTCGCTAGACGTATGTCTGACCTAGTTTGTTTCGCCTCTTTTCTTCCTTTCCTTCCCTCTCTCTCTCTCTAGGTTCTCAGGGACGAAACACCTAGGTTTAGTCAGGATTTGGATGTCGTCTTCTTGGAGCTACTTCTGAAGTATGGCTCGAGTCTCTGTCTCTTATATGGCTTGCTCTTAAATATGGGGAATGATGTTTTTCTTTTAAATACCTATTTATTCTGACGATGTAAGACAGAAGTGTTTTAATGGTTTTATGACTCATGGTGTTATGTAACAAAGTATTTTGGTGATTTAATAAAGTTGTTTATTTTCCGCTGTAAAATTTTTATATCTGTCTTGTGATATTCTGTGTCTGTTTACCAAAAACGCTCCACTGAAGTTAAGGAATTCCCTTTGTGAGTGACCATAATGGAGGTGGGGTGTTACAGTTGCGTTCAAAGGTCTGTTGTGTACACTTATGATCCCACGTCATCATTTTTGTTTATATTGGTCATGTCCCACACTTTTAATTCTGGAACAAGCATTATATGTATGTCTGATAATAACGTCCAAGAAGATGAGGTATGAACGACCATTATATTTTACACTTTGCCATTTTATTTTTTAGTGAAAGTGGGAACAACATTTACAGAAAATGCCACCACTCTTCTATTTTGTAAATATGGGTCCAGAAATTACCATCATGCCATCACGTTAACAATTCTACTCATCATACTACTCGACCCCTCGTTTTACATATGCATGATGCTCGACCGAGATTTGTGAGGTGCACGACCTCTTAATGACGTGATTCTCGACCATGCTTTCTAGTTTGCTGTGCTCGAGCTATTTTTTATACGTGACCAAGATATGTATTTTCCTTGAAGCCAATCCACGTGTATCTTAAATGACCAAATCCACTTTATAACTATAATTGATCCATATGTTCCAATTACTTCTATGTTTCTCCACATGCATAGTCATTTTGCGTTTCATGTTATTATATAAAATGGTATGTGTTCGACTTATCAAAGCACGAGCATGAACTTTATGTGACTGAGATTGCTCGACCCCAGCTCCGTTGATGTATTGTTTGACTCAAATTAAATAATACTGTTGTGTCATATATTATCCCATAAGGAAGAACTTGCCTGTTCTTCCATGTAATGTTGTGCTATGAGTTGTTTATCATGGGTCAAAGTACTACCACGTCATCTTGAACTCATGACTAAACTCTTCCCAATGTGCGGATACTTTTGCTTGGTCCAAATTATACATAACTTTTGCTCCATCTCATGCATGGTTTGTATAATGGGAACATTATTTACATTACTTTCATTTATAAGCCATGCTTGATGCTAATGTGAGACGTGAACTCCACTTACTAGTCATTTTGTGAACGAGATAGAATTGTTCTGATATAATGATACGTGCGAACGAGCTGCTGTGTTTGACCATAGGAATGCAGGTGATGATCGACCGACCACTGGTGGCAATTATGAGCATCTGACCACTGCGTAATGATGTGCGATAAGACTAGTGAGCGATCCAAAAAAGGTGGTCGACCTGTTCATGACACAGAGTGCTCGACCCGTCCAACCACTCCTTACTCGACCTGAGCTAAACGGAAATGAGTGAGCGAGTTAGGTTTTGTGGATACGAGCGAGCTGACTGAGCGTGCAACCAGGGTATTAATATATGACCACATATTTAATATATAATCCATGCTTATATGTTCATATTTATGGCAGCGTGTCATCGTTTGTAAACACTTCCCGATTCTGAACCGCGTTAATAACGGGGTTAACAATTATGTGTTGTATTGTCCCATGCTTCTTATACTTGTTTGTCATTTTTGCATGACAAATGACTCGTCGTTGCTATTCTCATCGGGATCTTCGTGAATACACGTCCGGATTCAATCCTGTCACCGAGCATGACCGCGGTGACAGACGCGGGAGAGATAGCAGGAAGCACTATGATTTCCACCAACCTCATTCTTCACGCTCTCAGTCTCCCCCAAAGCTCAATATTGAGAAGCACTATAATCGTCAAACTCAGCATGAGGGAGGTAAGCAGCCACCCAAAGCTTCGATCCCTCCGAAGAGTGTCTACCCTTAGGAGAAATCTGCCAAAAAGCAGGCCAAGGAAAAGTGTAAGGATCCAAGCAAAGAGTTGGAAAAGGGGAAGAAAGCTCTTGTCCCTTCCAAGAAATCGATATTACCACTACGCAGTCGGTAGCTCTCACTACTGAAAATCAGCAAAATTTGAAATGTTTGCGTGAGCAGTTCCCTGATCTCTACATCCGAAGTATGCACTTTATCCCTGATCTTGAACTGATTCTTGATAATCGGGAAACAGAGGTGATGGATCGGGTAGGCTTCGTGGCTAAATAGCACAAAAGAATAAAGAAGCATGCCAAGAAGCTCTCCGAGATCATCTGTCGTCTTGAACTTGATGTAAAGGATGGACGTGAAAGGGCATAATATGATGTTAAGTCCAGAGATGAGGCTGAGAGGAAATTAGAAGAAGCACAGTTCTAACTTGCCCTTGCCCAGCGGGCAGCAGAGAATTACAAGAAGCAATACGAGGAGATGGAAAAGCGTTTCCACACTGAACTCGATTCAAATAGCAAGGAGTGGACGACCATGAGGAAGAGATAGAGGACCTCAGATCTGCCAACACCGAGTTAAAACTGTCGCATGATCGCCTTGCTGAGGAGAAAGCTACTTTGGAGAAGGAAATGACAAGTTTGAAGGACAAGCTAGCTTATGCTAAGGATTGAGCTGTTCTCGCTGAAGGACATGCTAATCAAGCCCTTGAGTCTGCTTCCAGTGCTACCATTAAACTTGCCACGACTGAACAGGAGATAGAAGAATTTGATGAGTTACTGATATTCTTCTCTGCTCAGGTCATTCGAACCCAGACATTTCCTGGATCAAGAACTATCCTACCACTCTAGTTGACATGTGGGACCAAATTGTTGAAGGTGAAAAGCAACGTTTACAGGTTGAGGCTATTGATTTGGGCCAGCTCATGAAAGCTTATTGTAGGGGTGAGGAATCCGAGCGTGTAGCAGAAGGGAGGCATTTAATTAAAGAATCTATGGAAGAGGAGAGGCGCAATCTTAAAGGTAAGAATCAGTTTGAGGAACGTTCTAGCATGTTGTTGAACTCAAAGCTGCTGAGGTCGAGGAGTACAATTCTGATGATTCGCTGATTCCTGAAGTTGCTATTCCTCCCCTTGCAGAGGTTTCTACTACAGCTCCAGGCGAGCAATCAGCGGAAGGTATCTCTACATTTTCCCCACAATTTGTCAAGGCTATTATAGCTTTTCGTTGCATTATGGAGCAAAAGGCTGAGAGGACTACATTCTCTCCTAAACTAATAATTGTTGCTTCTCGTGATTCAGATGTTAGGCCCACTGAAGGAATCAGAAATAAACAAGCAGAAGTTGAGGCGGCCAAGAAAGCCAATGTACCATCAAGCATAGAGACTTCTGAAGACGCCGAGATAATTGATGCGCTGAAGGAAACTGATGGTGACAACGGAGATGAGTAGGAAGATGTTTTCATTACGGGGGGTACAGAGAAGGACGATGGCATGACCTTAGCCGAGAGGATGGCTAAGAATGATGAGCTTCTAGAGGTTAAATTGGAGGAAGAGCCTTTAAATGTACCACCTCTCGCTGCGGCTGCTACCGGTTCTGGGTTGATTATAAAATTGTCTAAATCAATTCCTACACAGCTCGCATCCTAGTCCTATGGCGCTCCACAAGACCCTCCTTCGAAGAAGTAAAAAAGGAAAAAGCATGAAATATCTGATGCTAGCAAGGAGGAGCCAGAGAAACAGCAGCGGGAGAAGAAGCCAAAGTCTTCCCCATAGCCCAAATAGAGCTCGTTTCTTTATGTTTTGTCTTTAGATTTCCACTAGCCCCTTGTTGCAGTCGCGAGTGTGGCCCTCGCGTTTTATCAAGTTTCGCTTTATAGTCTTGCAGTTAATAAATAAAAGTTATGTTTCTTTTGCATTGTTGTGTACCCGCAAATTTGTAATACTTGGTCATGTACATAAATGTTCAAGTTATAACTAAGTTGAAACCACATCATACATTGTCCCTGTGGTAAAAATTTATGATTCCCGCATTCATCTAGATGTGTATGTATATGTGTATGCCCCCAATCAATCGAAAACATGGTGCCTAGCCAGGGCTTGTTGAGGATTGATTACGATTGATTAAGATTAACTATGTACTTCCCTCCATGTCCGGAAATGAAGGGTTCGGGGTCAGCTTTAATTCTTGCCCCCAGTTCTGCAGCGGGGTAGGAGCCCTTTCGTGGCATTTAATCGGAACACCTTTATACTCTCCTATCGTATGCCCAGGATAGAGTTTGAAATAAGCTTTTAGTATGGTCCCCAATCCTTCAATGGGATAGGAGTTTATGTATGAAGCCCAGCCCTTGGTGCCTTCATACTCTCTTATTGGACGCCAAGGGTAGAGTACGGTTAAGGCGGTCTTCCGATTGTGGTGCACCTTCACGCCTTATGGGTGTTTTAATTTCTCGTCCTTTTAGGTATCGTTTTATTTGCTCGTTCTTCATAATCTTTCTCGAATCGTGAGAGTTAAAGCGCCGATAGTCATGTCATTTACTGTGACGGCCGGCAATTCCGCTCGATCCGAATCAGTCGTTAAACCGATCTAAACCGTTCGAAACCCCTGATCGTTTTGAGAACAGGACAAAATAGAACGTAGATGGAAGAACATTTTATTGCTATTACAGCAATTCCATCAGATACAAGAATATACAGAGTATAAATGAATAAATTACATTCGATAAATATCAGAGATTACAATAAATTACATAGCAGCGGAAAATAATACAAAGCACAACTGAAGGTGATATACGGATACAGAGCTTTACGGATATCATTCCAGCTGTAAACCAGGATCCTGTGAATATAAATCTGCAAAACCAAAACTACTAGCTGCCCGTGTGGAAAATAGGGGCACCCGGAGTTTAGGTTAAAACAATAAACTCCAGGTCAGTCATGTGACTGGTGTGAGAACTAAAACAGTTATTAATATTGGTTTTAAAGTTAGCTAAATCAAGGGACCACGCCGTATAACACGGAACGGGTTTCCTCCCAAGAATACCAGTGCATAGAACAAACAGCGCAATGCTAAATAAAGAAAAATGAAACTGTTATAAGACCCAGGTCCCATCACACAATGCAATGCAAGCCGGAGGATAGGGTTTTCCCTTATAACAGCCAAAGCATGCTTGATACGTTTAAAACAATTCATTTGATACTATAATAAGTGTATAGTGTCAGAACAATTTCAATCATAAATATAAATCATAGACGGCATGGGTACCATATATCATGTCGCCATACTAGTTCTACAATTAAAACCGCAATACACGTATTGGAAATTGGATTTCCGTCATGAGTCGAGGCAAGGGGCAAGCTCCTCTCCGCTTCGAGACACTCTAGCAAATGTATCAGGACTACACACTCTGGGCAACCCTGGGATCCTCCAAGGCCGGTCCTCACTTACGTTAGAGGATTAATTATGCCTGAACACGCGTTTCCCGGCCCTATAGGACCTATAATCGAGACGCCTCGCATCTAAACCACAAAGGTGAAAAGTATATAAATGTCAGGGCTGGTAGGTCACTGACACCATCCATAGCTAGAAAGAAACGCCGTGCTCTCCTTGGGTCCTCATCCCATTTTTGACTCATACCGAGGTGTGAGGCTCGCGAATTCACATTATACACAAAGCTACCACGTAGGCCTTGCTTTGATCATCAACCACAAGACTCTGCTTTTCAACAAAAGCCTTGATCCATGCAACTCAGCGTGCCACACAAGCAGTTCATGCCATTTGATTGATGTCTATCAATATATAACCTCTAAGCTCGTACGTTTCAGAGAAGGGCGTTAAGCAAAAAAATAAATTCTCCGCCGCCAAACAGATATATATTTAACAGAAATCAATCAACACAGAATAAAATCCAATGTCAGACACACAATCCATTTACAAGTTCGTTCTAGGTCTGAACGAAACCGGAGGCACTTTCCTCGCATATCCATCGATCTCCAAGTACGTCTGGACGACCACCAACAGATTCCCTCATCTTGGGTGTACAACCCAATCAAGATCATCAGTAATCACCCAAACGATGCGAAGACTTCCAGTCTTCAACCAACGTCTTCATCTTCGACATATCGTCGAATCGGTTATTCAGAATGGGTATAAACCCGGACTTTCCGAACAACCCGCGTATATTTAAAACAAATGTTACACAAACACAACATTCGCCTCATTCCAATGCAGAATATTCTTTTATTCACAAAATCATATTCTTAGGGAAGGGTTCCCATTAATTTTATCCAAGATAAATTCTTTAAAATTTATCCTATAATCTTCCTTTGGATGTCATTTCAAACCAAATTATGGTCTTACAAACTAGTCGAGATTAGCGAACCGTGCCGAAGTAATTATTTATTTTATTTCCCAATCCCAACCTATTCATCCCATGAAGCAAAGCTGGTAATACTCTATATCTAACACCATGGTGTTATCGGTAAAATTAATTACCATTTCACGTTCAAATCTAATTAAAGATTTAACTATCGCTTTGGAGCAAAACTGGTGATACTCCATTCTCGATCATTTTCTAAATTTGATAATTTAAATTATCAATTCACATTTCATTCTAATTGCAGATTCATTGAACTCCTTTTTCTGGGTTAAAGAACTAGTGTCATTTAAAACACAGTTCATGACAAACCCAAATCACATTTTATTTATTATCGGGTTAAAGAACAAGTGTTATTTAAAAACACCGTTCACGATAAACCCACAAATCAATTCTATTTAAAACCTGTTTCAAATCCAATTTATTTATTTAAAAATAAATGGGTTTTAATCTCAGTTCAAAACTAGTTCATTTCGATAAAAATCTATTTTTATCTTTTCAAATATGGAGTTTTTCATCCCAATTTTTCCCAAATCATTTCTTATGATTTTAGACAAATTAATACCATTTTTAATAATTTTGTCAAGGCCAGTACAGTCGATTTCCATCAATGGCCATCGAACTGCACTTACAGCGACCTTTTTCAAATTTGATTTGGATGTATCTCCAAATCCAACCGTCAGATTTCAAATTTCTAATATTCGTTAGAAAGCTCTTTTCGATACGAACCCAACGGTTCCGATTTTAGGAGAATCCGACGGTCAGATCTCCCGTAATGTCCGTTTAAAGTAAATGGTCGAAATTCACGAACTGCCGCGGCGCGGCGCGTTCTATTCAGGCCATTATATTATATATATAATATATACAATATATATTTTGTCGATTACTATTCAAAACGAATTTTATAAATAGTTTTGAATTCGTTTCAAAAACAATTTCAACTTCCATTTCAATCCAAAGCAAAATTGAATTCTTCTTTATAAATTCGTTTTAAAATTCATTTCTATTCAATTCAAATTTCAATTCAATTTGAATTCATTTCAATTCGCTTTCAATTCAATTTGAATTCGTTTTCAATTCAATTTGAATTCGTTTTCAATTCAATTCAATTTCAAAGTCGTTTTCTATTCGATTCAATTCAAATTGGTTTTCTATTCGACTTAAATCAAATTCGTTTTCTAATCAATTTAAATCAAATTCGTTTTCTATTTCATTTGAATTCAATTTGTTTTCTATTCAATTTAATTCAGAATCGTTTTATATTCAATTCATTTCGAAATCATTTTATATTCAATTCATTACAAAATCATTTTTATATTCCATTCATTTCCGTTTTCTATTTGAATCAAATTCATTATATATTCAATTGAAATCAAATTCGTTTTATATACAATTCGAATTCAATTCGTTATATATTCAATTTGAATTCGTTTTCTATTCAATTTGATTCAAATTTTATTTCAAAATATGCGATTTCGAAATCACTTTTCAATATTCATTTTAAAATGAATAAAATCGATATAAATATCGTTCACGTCAAAATGGCGTCAATCTAAACAACACGGCTTCATATATTTCTATTTTCAAATGTTCTATTCAACAAATGAATATTTATTTTTGTCAACACACGACTAATCTCAACGAATGAGTACTGTCCACGTGTGACTATTTTTGTTATTTAATATATTTTATAAAAATTCAGGTATCTATCGTTTGATATTGAATCAGACTCCAACCGTAATTTAGTAAGAGAAAGATTCCCTGAATATTAACCCCGAAGGCCGAAACCAACATCAGATTAATATCCAGGAGACCACTCATCTCATATATTTTCCAGTTGATTTCAAATTCTATATATGATAAAGATGTAAATTTTATTGTTAAAATATTTCGTTCAACACATGACTAATCTCAACGGATGAGTACAGTCAACACATGAACCTTTATTTTATAATATTCTTTATCTTCTAAATTGGAATGAGGCCCAATCAATCACCATATAATGTTAATTATATGGATTTTCATACATCACACGTATATAATAGCATTGAAAAATAATCAACCATCAACCAAAGTGCACTACACTGTATAAGCATCAAATATAGATATCTAACGCTTATAACAGCCTATCAATCAATCGATCGACATATTTAATCAATCAGGATGAGTGAACTTCAAATTTCATCCCAACACCCGTGTGGGGTTTCAAGCAATCAAACACAGATTTTATTTGTGCAGTTGGGCAATGTGTAAAATTTATCGACCCAATCAATGTCCTTCAAATAGGTGTACATAAACAAACCGTCTGGTTTGTAAATGAATATTTATTTATACACATTCACGTTAAAAATTATATTTTTAACGATAGAACATTTTAATTTAACATATGAATTTCTATTCAGTTCATTTACAAAATAAAAATGATATTTTTCTAACTTATTTTAGAAAATTTCGGCGGCATAACGACACGATACTAGAAACGGGACAAGGCCTAGCCTTATCCCCGGTCTAGTGAAGGCCCACGCCATTCACACATCAATCAAATCAATTTCATTTCACCAAACAATTCAATCCAAACCAAATAATCTAACTAATTTTTGCAATCAAACAAACAAGTCCATGGTCTGTGGACGATTGTATCGAGTGCTACTAAGCACCGTCTGCATCCTAGTATATATATAATTAGAAAAGAAATTAAAGAGCGAGAAATTCTCACCGATAGCTATCCAACTTCACGACACTTCATTTATAGAAATCTTCGCCATTCCCGCCTTTTGTCGCTTTCGTTGCCCATAGCCACTACATATATAAAAATCGAATTTTTACTTCGCTTTTCAATATATAAAAATCGAATTTTTACTATTCTATTCAATATATAAAAATCGAATTTTTACTATGCTATTCAATATATAAAAATCAAATTTTTACTATTCTATTCAATATATAAAAATCGAATTTTTACTATTCTGTTTAATATATAAAAATCTAATTTTTATACCGCTACCATATAAATATAAATTCTATTTTTACAACGCTATTCTCTATTTAAAGACTCCGCCCTTTCAACTATGTCATTATAAAAATCACATCTTTATTTTGCTACACTTATAAAGATGCTATTTTTAATATTCCTATCATGTAAAAATTATATTTTAATTCTCTACATAAACAAAAATCAAATTTTTACACCTTCTATATAGTAAAGATTATATTTTTAATATTTTAAATATATAAAAATCAAATTTTTAATTCTTTAAATATATAAAAACCATATTTCATATTTTTCAAAAGCAAAGCATATTAGGCTATTTTATTTTTAAAAACCCGTTTTTAATCTATGCTATGTATATATTTTCAGTTTTTTTTCCATGCTAATTATACATAAAACAGCATTTTTATTTTGCTAAAATATAAAAGAAAATAGAAAAAAAACTGATTTTTATATAAAAATAAATAAATAAATCACTTACAGTAAATCGAAGGAGGAAGAGGGGGGTTTACTGCTGTTCTGAGGGGGGCATCGGCGCTGGGCGAGGTCGGCGTGGCCAGAGGCGATGGGGGGGCCCACGACGGCTGGCGGTTCGGGTTCCAGGGTGCTAGGGCTTGGGGTTTCGTGCGCGTCGAGGTTTCGAGGTGGAGAAGGGAGCGGGGCCAAGGAGAAGGAGGGGGACGGTCGGAGGTGAGCCGCGCCTGTGAGCGGCGGCGGCGGTGGCGTGCTCCGGTAGGGGGAGCGACGAGCTCCTCCTTTTTCTTTTTTTCTTTTTTTTTCTGCTCGATTGATTTTGAACGTGGGGGGGGGGGGGCAATGTGATTTAAGGAGGAGGGAGAGAGAAAGTTTGTTTTATTATTTTATTTTAATTATTTATGAAAAAGTTGACTTTTACAAACGAACTCGAAACGAGGCCCACCGCCTGTCGTTCATAGCATTTTACCCCCTTTCCGATCACAATGGGATATGTATCGTAAGCTGATTCGATCGTTTGAATCAGTTTCCGTCAAAATCTACATATAACTCTATATATTGAATTTGAACGCGCATTTCAATTTACCGGGGTCACATACTAACTTGAAAAATTCCAGAAAAATATTTTCTAGCTTCATATTGACAATACGGTCCTAACAAAACTAGTTTCGTCGAATTCGAGACCATTGGAAAAATGGCCATTTTCCAGTCGATTAAAATCAACTAGAACTGGTCAAACGCGTTTTCCTTTGCCACGCTCACATATTGATTCGAAAAATTATGAAATTTGGAATCTAGCAATAACTTGACATCACGGATCCAACAAAAGTGGTTTCGTCGAAATCCGAGGTCGTTTGCAAAATTTCCATTTTTAAGGGCCTGAATTCCATAGCGACTATTCAGAATTTTCAACTGGACATATCTTTCGATTCCCGCTATGAAATTTTGATTTTTCGGATTCGTTGGAAAGATATCATCAATTAGATCCTAATTTTTTTGGTTTCACTAAAATCCGGATTGTTTTGCACCCGGTACATTCAATTGAAGTTTGAAATCGAATTATCGAACTACCGCGCCATTTTCAATTCTATTTATAATTATATATAATTATTTATATTCTAACGACGACGCGTATAAATATATATGTTCGAATTATATTCAAAATAAATTCCTCGCCGACATTATTTAAAATAATCTATTTTAAATATTCTAAATTCATTAAAATTGCCAAAATAAAAATTTTAAACTGGTTCAGAATTTCCGGGTTATTACAATCTCCCCCACTTAAAAATTTTCGTCCCTGAAAAGGAACAAAGTCGAAAGTGGTTTGATTTATCAACTCTACGTTCAATCTGGCTTCCATTCTCCAACTTTTCAGTTTTTGAGAATTTTCAAATTTTCAAAAATTTGCCTAACACCCTAAATTTTCGAAAAAATTCGCCATAACCTCCCCTGCACCATGAGCCACGGGAAAATCCCGAAATTGCCATACAGGACTTCTGATCTCAAAAAGAAAAAGAAAAAGCAAAGCGGCTAACCGATAGGCTCATAAAATCATCATCACCCAAACAAAACAGTAAATTATGTAGTAAACGTGTACCTATTTGTCGGGCAAACAAATTTTATTCTTCGGCTCTAGCCTCCTTTCTATGACCTGTTTAATGTAAGTACATGTATCTGAAAGCAAATGCGACAAATTTTCAATACAATTTAATATTTGATGTAATTAGGCTTAATGGTTCAAAATTATCAAACAAATAAACAAACAACACAAACATCAATCAATTAGTGAATTAACGTTTCAAATTCATAATTTTACTACATATAAAGAAAATCTTGTTTTTGATGCCAATTCACAACAATGTATTCTAGCTATATTTTGGTTCTCACACCAGTCTAATGGAAATATATAGAAATCACACCTTCGAGACACGAACATAAATTTTGGTGATGGAGCTCCATCATCAAAATCATCTCCGAGCGACTAGAGTGTAATCCTATATCTATCCAGTATATTAAAACTTCGAATATACGTTCATGACGCCTATATAAAAAACCTTTATATATTGGATTGTCCATACTCAATATAAATAAATAATCAAATACATATAAAGTGATTTAAATTTTCAAAACAAAATTGTTTTCATTTGAAAAATATACTCCTCACACCCGTTCTAGGATACTACTGATCCCATCTCTAACGAGTCATTCTAATTGGATATTACAAATCCAATATCTGATGAATTCTTTCGTATGGTTCTAATGTGTCTTGTTCTCGAGCTCTGTAAACCAAAGCTCTGATACCAAATGTGACGGCCGGGAATTTCGCTCGATCTGAATCAGTCGTTAAACCAATCTAAACCATTCGAAACCCCTGATCGTTTTGAGAACAGGACAAAATAGAATGTAGACGGAAGAACATTTTATTGCTATTACAACAATTCCATCAGATACAAGAATATACAGAGTATAAATGAATAAATTACATTCGATAAATATCAGAGATTACAATAAATTACATAGCAGCGGAAAATAATACAAAGCACAACTGAAGGTGATATACGGATACAGAGCTTTTCGGATATCGTTCCAGTTGTAAACCAGGATCCTGTGAATATAAATCTGCAAAACCAAAACTACTAGCTGCCCGTGTGGAAAATAGGGGCACCCAGAGTTTAGGTTAAAACAATAAACTCCAGGTCAGTCATGTGACTGGTGTGAGAACTAAAACAGTTATTAATATTGGTTTTAAAGTTAGGTAAATCAAGGGACCACGCCGTATAACACGGAACGGGTTTCCTCCCAAGAATACCAGTGCATAGAACAAACAGCGCAATGCTAAATAAAGAATAATGAAGCTGTTATAACACCTTGGTCCCATCACACAATGCAACGCAAGCCGGAGGATATTGTTTTCCCTTATAACAGCCAAAGCATGCTTGATACGTTTAAAACAAATCATTTGATACTATAATAAGTGTATAGTGTCAGAACAATTTCAATCATAAATATAAATCATAGACGGCATGGATACCATATATCATGTCGCCATACTAGTTCTACAATTAAAACCGCAATACACGTATTGGAAATTGGATTTCCGTCATGAGTCGAGGCAAGGGGCAAGCTCCTCTCCACTTCGAGACACTCTAGCAAATGTCTCAGGACAACACACTCTGGGCATCCCTGGGATCCTCCAAGGCCGGTCCTCACTTACGTTAGAGGATTAATTATGCCTGAACACACGTTTCCCGGCCCTATAGGACCTATAATCGAGGCGCCTTGCATCCAAACGACAAAGGTGAAAAGTATATAAATGTCAGGGCTGGTAGGTCACTGACACCACCCATAGCTAGAAAGAAACGTCGTGCTCTCCTTGGGTCCTCATCCCGTTTTTGACTCATACCGAGGTGTGAGGCTCGCGAATTCACATTATACACAAAGTTGCCACGTAGGTCGTGCTTTGATCATCAACCACAAGACTCTGCTTTTCAACAAAAGCCTTGATCCATGCTACTCAGCATGCCACACAGGAAGTTCATGTCATGCGAATGATGTCTATCGATATATAACCTCTAAGCTCGTACGTCTCAAAGAAGGGCGTTAAGCAAAAGAATAAATTCTCCGCCGCCAAACAGATATATATTTAACAGAAATCAATCAACACAGAATAAAATCCAATGTCAGACACACAATCCATTTACAAGTTCGTTCTGGGTCTGAACGAAACCGGAGGCACTTTCCTCGCATATCCATCGATCTCCAAGTACGTCTGGACGACCACCAACAGATTCCCTCATCTTAGGTGTACAACCCAATCAAGATCATCAGTAATCACCCAAACGATGCGAAGACTTCCGGTCTTCAACCACCGTCTTCATCTTCGACATATCGTCGAATCGGTTATTAAGAATGGGTATAAACCCGGACTTTCCGAACAACCCGCGTATATTTAAAACAAATGTTACACAAACACAACATACGCCTCATTCCAATGCAGAATATTCTTTTATTCACAAAATCACATTCTTAGGGAAGGGTTCCCATTAATTTTATCCAAGATAAATTCTTTAAAATTTATCCTATAATCTTCCTTTGGATGTCATTTCAAACCAAATTATGGTCTTACAAACTAGTCGAGATTAGCGAACCGTGCCGAAGTAATTATTTATTTTATTTCCCAATCCCAACCTATTCATCCCATGAAGCAAAACTGGTAATACTCCATATCTAACACCATGGTGTTATCGGTAAAATTAATTACCATTTCACGTTCAAATCTGATTAAAGATTTAACTATCGCTTTGGAGCAAAACTGGTGATACTCCATTCTCGATCATTTTCTAAATTTGATAATTTAAATTATCAATTCACATTTCATTCTAATTGCAGATTCATTGAACTCCTTTTTCTGGGTTAAAGAACTAGTGTCATTTAAAACACAGTTCACGACAAACCCAAATCACATTTTATTTATTATTGGGTTAAAGAACAAGTGTGTTTTAAAAACACCGTTCACGATAAACCCACAAATCAATTCTATTTAAAACTCGTTTCAAATCCAATTTATTTATTTAAAAATAAATGGGTTTCAATCTCAGTTCAAAACTAGTTCATTTCGATAAAAATCTATTTTTATCTTTTCAAATATGGAGTTTTTCATCCTAATTTTTCCCAAATGATTTCTTATGATTTTACACAAATTATTACCATTTTTAATAATTTTGTCAAGGCCCGTACAGTCGATTTCGATCAATGGCCATCGAACTGCACTTACAACGACCTTTTTCAAATTTGATTTGGATGTATCTCCAAATCCAACCGTTAGATTTCAAATTTATAATATTCGTTAGAAAGCTCTTTTCGATACGAACCCAACGGTTCCGGTTTTACGAGAATCCGACGGTCGGATCTCCCGTAATGTCCGTTTGAAGTAAATGGTCGAAATTCACGAACTGCCGCGGCGCGGCGCGTTCTATTCAGGCCATTATATTATATATATATAATATATTTTGTCGATTACTATTCAAAACGAATTTTATAAATAGTTTTGAATTCGTTTCAAAAACAATTTCAACTTCCATTTCAATCCAAAGCAAAATTGAATTCTTCTTTATAAATTCGTTTTAAAATTCATTTCTATTCAATTCAAATTTCAATTCAATTTGAATTCATTTCAATTCGCTTTCAATTCAATTTGAATTCGTTTTCAATTCAACTTGAATTCGTTTTCAATTCAATTCAATTTCAAAGTCGTTTTCTATTCGATTCAATTCAAATTGGTTTTCTATTCGACTTAAATCAAATTCGTTTTCTAATCAATTTAAATCAAATTCGTTTTCTGTTTCATTTGAATTCAATTTGTTTTCTATTCAATTTAATTTGGAATTGTTTTATATTCAATTCATTTCGAAATCGTTTTATATTCAATTCATTTCGAAATCATTTTTATATTCCATTCATTTCCGTTTTCTATTTGAATCAAATTCATTATATATTCAATTGAAATCAAATTCGTTTTATATTCAATTCGAGTTCAATTTGTTATATTTTCAATTTGAATTCGTTTTCTATTCAATTTGATTCAAATTTTGTTTCAAAATATGCGATTTCGAAATCACTTTTCAATATTCATTTAAAATGATTAAAATCGATATAAATTTCGTTCACGTCAAAATGGCGTCAATCTAACCAACACGGCTTCATATATTTCTATTTTCAAATATTCTATTCAACAAATGAATATTTATTTTTGTCAACACACAACTAGTCTCAACGAATGAGTACTGTCCACGTGTGACTCTTTTTGTTATTTAATATATTTTTTAAAAATTCAGGTATCTATCGTTTGATATTGAATCAGACTCTAACCGTAATTTAGTAAGAGAACGATTCCCTGAATATTAACCCCGCAGGCCGAAACCAACATCAGATTAATATCCAGGAGACCACTCATCTCATCTATTTTCCAGTTGATTTCTAATTCTATATATGATAAAGATGTAAATTTTATTGTTAAAATATTTCGTTCAACACATGACTAATCTCAACGGATGAGTACAGTCAGCACATGAACCTTTATTTTATAATATTCTTTATCTTCAAAATTGGAATGAGGCCCAATCAATCACCATATAATGTTAATTATATGGATTTTCATACATCACACATATATAATAGCAATGAAAAATAATCAACCATCAACCAAAGTGCACTACACTGTATAAGCATCAAATATGGATATCTAACGCTTATAACAGCCTGTCAATCAATCGATCGACATATTTAATCAATCAGGATGAGTGAACTTCAAATTTCATCCCAACACCCGTGTGGGGTTTCAAGCAATCAAACACAGATTTTATTTGTGCAGTTGAGCGATGTGTAAAATTTATCGACCCAATCAATGTCCTTCAAATAGGTGTACATAAACAAACCGTCTAGTTTGTAAATGAATATTTATTTATACACATTCACGTTAAAAATTATAATTTTAACGATAAAATATTTTATTGTAACATATGAATTTCTATTCAGTTCATTTACAAAATAAAAATGATATTTTTCTAACTTATTTTAGAAAATTTCGGCGGCATAACGACACGATACTTGAAACGGGACAAGGCATAGCCTTATCCCCGGTCTAGTGAAGGCCCACGCCATTCACACATCAATCAAATCAATTTCATTTCACCAAACAATTCAATTTAAACCAAATAATCTAACTAATTTTTGCAATCAAACAAACAAGTCCATGGTCTGTGGACGATTGTGTCGGGTGCTACTAAGCACCGTCTGCAACCTAGTATATATATATAATTAGAAAAGAAATTGAAGAGTGAGAAATTCTCACCGATAGCTATCCAATTTCACGACACTTCATTTATAAAAATCTTCGCCATTTCCGCCTTTTGTCGCTTTCGTTGCCCATAGCCACTACATATATAAAAATCGAATTTTTACTTCGATTTTCAATATATAAAATTCGAATTTTTACTATTCTATTAAATATATAAAAATCGACTTTTTACTATGCTATTCAATATATAAAAATCGAATTTTTACTATGCTATTCAATATATAAAAATCGAATTTTTACTATTCTTTTCAATATATAAAAACCGAATTTTTACTATTCTATTCAATATATAAAAATCTAATTTTTATACCGTTACCATATAGATAAAAATTCTATTTTTACAACGCTATTCTCTATATAAAGACTCCGCCCTTTCAACTATATCATTATAAAAATCACATCTTTATTTTGCTACACATATAAAGATGCTATTTTTAATATTCCTATCATGTAAAAAATATATTTTTAATTCTCTACATAAACAAAAATCATATTTTTACACCTTCTATATAGTAAAGATTATATTTTTAATACTTTAAAAATATAAAAATCAAATTTTTAATTCTTTAAAAATATAAAAACCATATTTCATATTTTTCAAAAGCAAAGCATATTAGGCTATTTTATTTTTAAAAAACCCATTTTTAATCTATGCTATATATATATATATTTTCAGTTTTTTTTCCATGCTAATTATACATAAAACAACATTTTTATTTTGCTAAAATATAAAAGAAAATAGAAAAAACTGATTTTTATATAAAAATAAATAAATAAATCACTTACAGTAAATCGAAGGAGGAAGAGGGGGGTTTACTGCTGTTCTGAGGGGGGCATCGGCGCTGGGCGAGGTCGGCGTGGCCAGAGGCGATGGGGGGCCCACGACGGCTGGCGGTTCGGGTTCCAGGGTGCTAGGGCTTGGGGTTTCGTCCGCGTCGAGGTTTCGAGGTGGAGAAGGGAGAGGGGCCAAGGAGAAGGAGGTAGACGGTCGGAGGTGAGCCGCGCCTGTGAGCGGCGGCGGCGGTGGCGCGCTCCGGTAGGGGGAGCGACGAGCTCCTCCTTTTTCTTTTTTTCTTTTTTTTCTGCTCGAATGATTTTGAACGTGGGGGGGGGGGGCAACGTGATTTAAGGAGGAGGGAGAGAGAAAGTTTATTTTATTATTTTATTTTAATTATTTATGAAAAAGTTGACTTTTACAAACGAACTCGAAACGAGGCCCACCACCTGTCGTTCACAGCGTTTTACCCCCATCCCGATCACAATGGGATATGTATCGTAAGCTGATTCGATCGTTTGAATCAGTTTCCATCAAAATCTACATATAACTCTATATATTGAATTTGAACGCGCATTTCAATTTACCGGGGTCACATACTAACTTTAAAAATTCCAGAAAAATATTTTCTAGCTTCGTATTGACGATACGGTCCTAACAAAACTAGTTTCGTCGAATTCCGAGACCGTTGGAAAAATGTCCATTTTCCAGTCGATTAAAATCAACTAAAACTAGTCAAATGCGTTTTCCTTTGCCATGCTCACATATTGATTCGAAAAATTATGAAATTTGGAATCTAGCAATAACTTGACATCACGGATCAAACAAAAGTGGTTTCGTCGAAATCCGTGGTCGTTTGCAAAATTTCCATTTTTAAGGGCCTGAATTCCATAGCGACTATTCAGAATTTTCAACTGGACATAACTTTTGATTCCCGCTATGAAATTTTGATTTTTCGGATTCGTTGGAAAGATATCATCAATTAGATCCTATTGTTTTTGGTTTCACTAAAATCCGGATTGTTTTGCACCTGTTACATTCAATTGAAGTTTGAAATCGAATTATCGAACTACCGCGCCATTTTTCAATTCTATTTATAATTATATATAATTATTTATATTCTAACGACGACGCGTATAAATATATACATTCGAATTATATTCAAAATAAATTCCTCGCTGATATTATTTAAAATAATCTATTTTAAATATTATAAATTCATTAAAATTGCCAAAATAAAAATTTTAAACTGGTTCTAAATTTTCGGGTTATTACATTTACTTCATTGCCCCCTAAGCAATCTATTATTAAGAGTTGCAGGGCCTGTAATGAGAATTACAACCATAATAGTATACCCCGGTAGAAGCAAAAGAATAAGCATAAAACAGGGCAGTAAAGGTAAATGACACACGATATTTTTATAGTGGTTCGGTCGAATCATGACCTACGCCCACTTCATAATCTTTTACTTATGCAACCAAACTATTCTAGGCAAGTCGTGCCTTTTTACATGGTCCTAAAAACAAAAGAATAAAAATGATTCAAGTCAAGTAATGCCGCAAATGTTGGGCGTTCCACACTATGGGGATTTCACTACCATCAGCGGTCGCTAGCTTGAACGATCCAATATCAAGTTTCTATAGGATGGTAAACTGTCAATCCCATTTCGGACCCAAGAAGATGGGATTTGGGAAGACACGTTTTAGAACCAGGTCACCAGGTTCGAAAGTTCAAGCCTGAACTTTCCTGTTATAATATCGGGCAACCTATTTCTTGTGCCCTGAGGCACGTAGATCCGCTTCATCGCTCTTTTCCTAAATCATTTCCAAAGATTCAAGGAGTATCTCGTTGTTAGTCATCGGGTCATAATAAGAATTTTGTGAGACGGTGTTTACAATTCAACCGAAATCACCACCTCTGATTCGATTGCGAGGAAGAAGGGGGTGTGACCCATCGCCAACTTATAGAATGTCCTATAGGCCTACAATGCTAAGGGTAACTCATCGACTCACATGGCCAAGGCTTGCTTCAATTGCTTCTTCAGAATGGACTTAATTATTTTGTTTAACGCTTCAACTTGTCCATTTGATTGCAGATATGCTACGACGGTGTATATTTTCTCTATACGATAATTCTGATAGAAGTCTCCAAATTTTGAGCCATCGCATTGGATCTAATTCTCAGTTATAATGATTTTCGGGATCCCAAATCGACATATGAAACGATGAAGTTTATCACTTGCTGTGCTGTGATCGTGGTCAACGGTTCTACTTCGGCCCATTTCGTAAAGTAATCCATGACCACAATTGCAAATTTCGCTCCGTGTTTGGTGATTGGTAGGCTTCCAATGATGTCAATTCCCCAAACAGAGAACGACCATGGGCTCACTATTGTCTTCAGTCGGCTTGGGGATGCTCTGGGAATCTTGGCAAATTTCTGGCACCTATCGCAACACCGTGCATATTTAGCCGCATATTTATTCACAATAGGCTAGAAATAACCGTACTGTAATATTTTCTTAGCCAGTGTTTTGCCTTCGGTATGATCGCCACGTTCACCTTCGTGTACCTCCCTTAGAACCTGCTCGATGTCGTCATGGGCTATATACGGAGGAGTGGCATCGAGAATCCTTGCCGATAAAGAACTTCGTATTGAATAATATATCTAGAGGCTTTAGAAATAATGGCATGCCTTTTTCTTTTTTTGCTTGGAAACGTTCCATTTATCAGGAAGTTCTTTATGGGCATCATCCACAACTCCTTCTCTAATTTAGCCTCCAATATCTGATCAATTTCCGTCTGATCAACACTTGGTGTTTCCAATGTTTCGATCTGGACCATTTCTATGTCTTTAGGATTGGCAGGGCTAGCCATTTTGGCTAACTTATTTGCCTTTTGATTATTTATCGAGGGATATGGGAGATATTGTAGTTCAAAACCACCCAGCAGCTTTCCTACCTCTTTTAAATATGATATGAGTCTTTTCCCTTTGTATTTAAATTCCTTTCGAACTTGGTTTACGACTATCTTAGAATCACAGGAAATGTCTAACTTTTTTATTCCTATGTCCTTTGATAGTTTTATCCCGGAAGTCAGGGCCTTGTACTCGGAGTCGTTGTTAGTGGCATGGAATTATAATCTTAGAGAATAGTAGATCGACCATCCTTTAGGAGTAACCGATACAACTCCAGCACCGGACCATCTTTCATTCTTAGCACCATCGGCGTATAGCTTCCAGGTGCTGGATTCAAACTATTGTTCTGAACGGCTGACTTCCTCGTTCGATACATCCACTTCAAGGATAGTGAATTCGGCTATGAAGTAAGCCAAATCTTGCCCCCTTATTGATCTTCGGGGTTGGAAGTTCAAATCAAATTGACTTAACTCGATATTGCACATGAGTAGCCTTGCGGATGCTTTTGGTCTCTGCAAGACCTATATGAGTCGGTGATCAGTGTATATGGTGATAGGATGTGCCTGGAAATAGTAATGAAGTTTTCTAGACGTGACCAACAGGCTATATGCCAGTTTTTATATCATAGGGTAATTTCGTTCTTCCGCCGCTAACTTCTTACTCACGTAATACACCGGCCTTTGAACTTTATCTTCCTCACTTATTAAAGCTGAATTTATTGTGTGAGATGATACTGCCAAGTATATGAATAAATCCTCAAGATCGACCGGCTTCGACAATATCGGAGGTCTCTCCAAATGATTAAGAAGGCTCTAGAAATCCTCAACACAACTGAAGTCCACTAGAAATTGCGCTTACACCGCTTTATTAAGTCGAAGAATGGAATGCACTTATTCGTGGCTTTATATATGAATCTACTTAATGCAGCAACTTTTCCAACAAAGCACTTCATGTCTTTGATTTGTCTTGGTTGTTTGATATTCCTGATGTCGAAATCTGATCTGGATTAATTTACATTTCATGTGAGCTAACAATAAAACCAAGGAATTTTTCTGAAGTAACTCCAAATGAGCACTTCATGGTGTTGAGCTTCATTCCATATCATTGAAGAATATCGAACATTTCAACCAAGTCAATGGTATGGTCGGATGATTGCCTGGAATTCACAAGAATATCATCAACATATACTTCCATTGTTTCCCCAATATGATTGTAGAACATCCGATTCACTAGGCGTTGGTACTTTGCTCCGGCATTCTTTAGGCCGAAGGGCATCACTACATAGCAGTATAGTCCCAAATCTGTGATGAAACTAGTATGCTCCTAATTCGGAATATGCATGGGGCTCTGGTTGTACCCTGAGTATGCATCCGTGAAGGATAGAATTTCGTGAACCACTGTTGAGTCCGTCAGTTGTTCAATTCTAGGGTATGGAAAGTTGTCCTTTGGGCAAGCTTTATTCAGATCCAAGAAATCAATGCATGTGTGCCACTTCCCATTAACCTTTTTGACCAGGACGGGGTTGGAAATCCATTCTGGATAAGTGGAATCTCTAATGGATTTGTTGCTTCTTAACTTCTCAACTTCCTCTTTCAAGGCAGTCGACCTCTATGAGCCAAGCATTCACCTTTTCTGCTTAACATGTGAATGCTTTGGTTGATGCTTAGTTAATGGCTCATGATTAAGGGAGATATCCCACACATATCGGCGTGGGTCCAAGCAAACACGTCTAGGTTTGCCTTCAAAAAGTCTGTTAGTTCCATCACTCGGAGAGGGTCCAACTGAGATCCTATCTTTAAGGCCATCATTGGGTCGTCATCATCGATCGGAATATCCACAGTCATTTCATTAGGTGTCGCAGTTCTTCCCTCAAGATCGTCATCCTCTCTAGGATCTATATCCTCGGATAATTCTCTGGGCGACTCCTTTGGGATTGTTCCCATTAAATGCTCTTCTGAATCCTCCTTTGCGGGGGAGGAAACACCCTAAGTCTCTATTTCCTTTCCTTCGCGTGGCATTGTTAACTCTACCATATGATAGGCTTGTCCGGTCACTTGATCTCCCCTAATCACTCCCGCTCTGGTTGGTAATTTCAATAGTTATCACCAAGGTGCAATACAATTCCTGAACTCTGCAAGGGTTGGTCGGCCTAAAAAGGAATTATAGGGTGAATCAATATCCATAACTACGAATAAGGGAATTCTCACTCTCCAGAAAACTCCCTCTCCCAAAGCGACTGGCAATTCTACAAATCCCATCGGAGTTGTTGGGGCTCCGTTGAAGCCACGTATCCATCCTTCATAGGGCTTCAAGTCCTTCGCTTCGAGCTTCATCTGGTTGAATGCTTTCTTAAATAGAATGTTAACATAACTCTGATTATCTACCAGGACCTTGTGAACTAAGGAAGGACCGATTGTGGTAGTGATCACCAAGGGGTCTTCGGTAAGGTCTTGAACTCCGATACTTTCTCTATCATGAATATGACATCATCTGACATCGTTTTCCCCTGTTTTACCGGGGAAGTATCTTCAAGATTGCCGTGCTCTCCAATTTCAGGGTGTTTGGCTACATTAACATACTGATCCATCGCCCAATTACTATGTCCAACTGGAAGGGGTCCTCCAACTATAGTATTGATGACGATTGCCTTTACCCTTTTCTTGAGCGGTAGCCCTCTGAGGTTGCTACCCTTTATTTTGCTCTAGGCTAACATGCCCCTAGTTTCTTGAGGTTGCCTTATATTCATCCAGTTTTCCTTCAATAAGAAATTTCTCTACAATATCTCTTTGATGTCAGCACTCATTCATCGAATCCGCATAGGTTCAGTGAAAAAGGCAAAAATTTCCTATTATATACTCCTTTTCTGTTGAGTCCCTTGGCGGAGGTTTCTTGTATTGGAGAACGTTTTAAGTGTCCAGGTAGATATTCTCCAGCTTGTCGTTCAATGGTGTGAGGTTTTCAAAAGTTCTGAATCGAGGCCTCTTTTGTGAGTCATTTCCCTGATTCTTTTTCTTGTTGCAGTTCGAAGTTTGGCGGCCATTGCCCTAGTTCTTATTTCCAACATTGACCTCTACCATTCTAGATGTAACACCCCGTAATTCTGTAACATTAAGTTTCACAAATTAAATTACAAATAATTTTTAGAAGAAGAAATAAGGTAAATGAGTTAAAGCATTCCGTTCGTCTCGAAATTATGCTTGAGATAGAGTCCGAGTTTGCGTAAATCGGACTCTGTATGAAGAAGTTATGGCCTTCAGAAGTTTCAAGAATTTAAATAAATAAAAACAGATTCAAAATTCGAATTCAAAACACACACCCGGGCTGGGCGGGAAATTTCCCGCCCAAGACCTAGGTCGACCAGGGGGTCGACCTGGGTGTCGACCTATGTACATAGGTCGACCAGGGAGTCGACCTCCCCCCTATAGGTCGACAAGGGGGTCGACCTAGGGGTCGACCTGCCCTGTTTTTCCAGATCTGGACTGCAACGATTTTGACCTATTCTGGACGGACTGGATGGCTTCTAGGGCGATCTAATGGCTCTAAAACACTCTCCACACCAATAAAAGAATGCCTAAAGCTAAGGTTTCTCCACACAAATTCTTTGAGGCGTCTACATGCTGTTTCTCTTTATTCTAGCCTCCACCATTAAAATAAATCTTATTCTCCATTAAAGCAAGTTATAGTTCTTCTTCAAATTGGAGATTCAAATCAAGTTAAAGCTTCAAGTTGGAACATAGGAATTCCGCTTCAAGCAACGTCACTTGAATCATATCAAATCGCCTTTTCTAAACCGATCACTACAAGTTCGGTTATTCCTTAGATTTGAACGTGTAATTGGAATTGTGAATGTAATGAATCAAAATATAGAACTACACCAATTTGCAAGTAAATTATCTTTGATTCATGCTTATGTCAAATCTAACGTTATCTATGCCTTTGGATCTAATTCTCGACTGTGGCCTAGAACTTATTGTGGCTAATTGCCATTGACTATGATTATGGGACTTTTGCCTAAGACTATGACTATGAAACTATTGCCTGTGAAACTATCGCCTATGACTATGATTCATGACAAAGAGACTATTATATACGGCGGTGACTATAAGACTATTGCCTATGACTATGACTATGATTCATAATTCTGAGACTATTGCATAAGATTCATGACAATGAGACGACTACCAAGATACATAACTCTGAGACTATTGCTTATGACATTGATTAAGAAACTATTGTGATTAGTCGCCCATGACTATTGTGGTTAATTGCCTATAACTATTGGTCAGTGACTTATGCCTATTCCCATTAACCTATTAGGTTGTACTTCGAACTGGCATTATGTTGGTCCAAATCACCTATGCCTACTCCCTTAATTATGTTGGATCTCAATTTTTGGGGTGTAACTTGTCTAGTTTATTCCTATTCACTGTTATGTACATCAAACCCATTGGAACCATTATTTTTGTATTTGGTTCATTCTTGCATGGCTAATCTTTTATATCAATTCTTGTGCTTATCCCCTGTAACTTTTGATTAGTGTCATTTCATGAGTACATAGAAAACTTGTGAAATCATGTTATACTTACGATTATGATGCGGGGATTGGGCGTAGCTTGATTAAGTTAATTTGGCATAATAAATATATTGGCATAATCTAAATTTGCTATAATAGTGAATGATTTACATACATATTAGACTTGGGCATAAATTGAAAATTTTAATTGGCCGCAAAGTGTGTAATTGGCGTGTAAACCAAGTTTTGGACATAACGGTAAACTAGAATATTAAATCTAGTTTTGACATGCACCGTAAATTGGAATATTAATCTAGATTGGGCATGAATTGCAAAAGGGGAGTATTAAATCTAAATTGGTATAAACTGCAAGTTGGGTTAATTGATTGGTAAATCAAGTTTTGGGCATAAAATATAAGTATGTAAATTTGCATGACAGTTGGAAATGATCTAGGCTGAATTGATTTACGGAAAATTTACATAAATAGTAAATATCAAAATTTGGTAAATGACGAATATGCCTAACTCGAGGTTAGACTAAGTTGTGGTATAAAACTTCCTGGAACAAACCGGCACATCCAGTGACCTCAACAATACCTGTCTAATGTGGGTGGTTAGTGCATCAAGCCCAAAAAGACCCGAGGTTAGACTGAGTTGTGGTCCAAACCTGCCCGGAACCGACCGACACATCCAGTAACCACAACAATATCTGTCCAATGTGGGTGGTTGGTGCTTTAATTACTTAATTAATTAAGGCTCATGAATAATTCAAGCTAGAAATGGTGAGGTTAAGTAACTAGGGAAACACTTAACCGTAATAACATGTTAACAAAGACAAGAAGGGTGGGGTTAAGTAAAAGAGAAAACACTTAGCCAATTCAACATGTTACCTATACGAGATTGATAGGGGTCAAGTTAATTTGGACACTTAACCAACTTAACATGTTAACAAGGCAAGATTTGTGGGGGGGATAAGTAACTAAGGGAACACTTAACCACAATAACATGTTAACTAGACAAGTGGGTAGCGTTAAGTGTTTAACATGCTAACTATACTAGATGGTGAGGTTATGTAAATTTAGAACACTTAACCGTCCTAAAATGTTAACTAGGAAAGTTGGTGAGGTTAAGTAAAATGAGAACACTTAACCGTCATAACATGTTAATTAGACAAGTGGGTGAGGTTAAGTTAATAGGACACGCTTAACCAATATATATATATATATACACACACACACACACACACACACACACACACACACACACACACACACACACACACACACACACACACACAACATGATGTGTGAGAGGGTTAAGTAACACAAGAGGAACACTTAACCAAAATGTATATACATATAACATGATATGTGATAGGGGTTAAGTAACACAAGGGGAACACTTAACCAATATATATATATGTATATGTATATGTATATGTATATATATAACATGATGTGTGGGCAGGTTAAGTTAACTTGAATGAATGGATAACACTTAACCAAGAATATACATCAACTTGAACCAGTGGGAGGGGTAAGTACATATTCGGTTGGTGGTTAATATTAGTACATATAGGCCCACAAACTTAACCATTAAATAGACATGCTTGAATCGGTGGGAGGGTTAAGTACATCACGTTTAGGCGGGTAATATCGTATATGTATAGGCCCACAAACTTAACCAGTAGGAAACCCTAGTAACGGGGACCCATTTCAGCAGTAAACCACATAGATGTATCACGGTACCCTGAGCTAGGCAGGGTAGGGCAAGATTACTTGGCTGATTATAAGCGGTCAAAAAAATAGCGGTAGGGGGTACGTCAGTGTAGGTTCTGACGGTTTACGGGCATGCACGTACTCCGAAGTGGAAAAAGCAGGCACTAGGTACCTGTAGTTATACACTGTGCATCTTGAATCATGTCGGGTCGCTATCATAAGGCTTGATACACCTTATGGTGGGGCCAGCACAGAGTTTCTACACGCAAGAGAGGGTCGACTGACACAGACACTTGGAAAATTCATACAAAGTAGGTAGCATAATCCCTAGTTGGACCTAGGTCGCGTAAACCCTGAATCCGAGAAGTGTTCAATAGGTAGCATAAACCCCAGTGGCCCTGGGTAGCGTAAACCCTAGTTGAATCTAGGAAGCGCTCGATAGTAAACCCTAGATTAGATCTAGGTAATAAATGGAATCCCCATAATAGATGTACTCCTGAAGGCAACCGTAAATACGGGGATTGGGATCATGTTATCATATGATCATAGATTACTAGTTTGGACACCAGTAGGTAGTGCAGAGATATAGAAATCAGTATAACATGGTAGTTGCGAAGCAGAGAAGGAGTAGAAGTGCATTCAGTTTAACGGTACATTCAGTTTATCTTGCCATATCCCATGCTTACCGCCATGTTATCTTGTTACTATGGTTTAGTCTTATATTTAGTTTATTCATGTCATGACCCTTTTCCTCGTTTAAATACTAAGAATCACTGGAGTTACCAGACTTTATGTCTGACCTAGTCTGCTTTTGCCTCTTTTCTTCTATTCCCCCTCCCCCCCCCCCCCCCCCCCGGTATTAGGGAGGGAAAATCTCAGCTCATTTTGGGGCCGTTACTCTTTCCGAGCTTGAATAATCTTTAGCGCATTGCTTTGAACTCCATTTTCTACTGCTATGGTTGGCTCATGCTTTATTGGGGAATATCATTGTAATTTGTGCTTCTTATATATTAAACAAGAAGGATGCTTTCTTGTAATAAGTATTGGTGTTGTAAAACAATATTTGTACAACTGTTTTAATCAATAAAGGTTATTTATTTTTCGCTGCTTTATTTGTCTATCTTGTAATTTTTCTGCATCTTGTACTAAAAAAATGTTCCACCGAAGTTAAGGCATTCCCTTTGTAAGTGACCTTAACGGAGGTGGGGTGTTTCACTTGGTATCAGAGCTGAAGGTTACCGGATCAGATAAAAAGATTTGAATTTTTTTTTCAAACGGTTTTAAAAGAAGCATTTTCAAAAGATAAGTTTTGTTTTAAAGGCATATTCCCCAAAGCCGTATGCACAATCTTTTGATCCTCCATTTGAATCCTTGTTTCCATCTTTCCTGTGTCTCTGCTGCTCCTAGATTCCTGGTAGGTAACCTCATGGCGGCATGGTTCCGTAGGCTTGATGAGACTACGACACTTGTCAAAGGGCAAATAAGTACCCAACTTCCATTATAGCCACAGTAGTATCACCTGCAGCTAATTTTCTTTCGAGCTTTGTAGGATACCCCGTGCGATGGAGGCATCTTTTGAGAGACATGTCAATAAGTTACACAAGGATGGCAAAGTTGGGAATGAATGGGTTTGGCTAAGGAGCACAACACAAGGATGAAGAACCCATGGATATGGACTTGGTTCACAAAGGAGGGGAGGAAAGAATAGTAAAACCTAAAACAAGAGGAAGTGTCCTTATTTTGGTATAACGGTTCGTATAATTAAGGGAAAGGGCAAAGAACAAGGGACAGGATTTTCCGGAAGGCAAGTGCATGCTCTCACCGCCAGCATACCTGAGAGAGAGGCAGTAATATATCGATTGAAAGAGTTTTTCCTTTTTGATTATCTTGTTAGTGCTCCTTCCGATTTTAGCGCTTCACATCCGTATATATCTGCTTCCATAGTTGAGTCTCTGCACCCTAGATATTGTGTAGTAGAGGATCCCATTATAGTCTCAAATCCAATTGCTGGATCGGCCCATTTATCTTTGACTTGTGAGGATTTGAGAATAGCTATATTTATTCTTATGTTTTTGGGCTATGGGTTGATTCTGGGCATTGATTGGTCAGCTAGTAATTATGAAACAAGGGTAGTTAGACTTTCGACATTCCTCGAGAATAACCTTGAAGATTTCGTACGATCCCAAGGGATCAGTATGTCTTAGCTACCTAGAATCACTTAACTTATCTATCGAAGATTTTCGATCTGTTGGGGTAATCCGTGAGTACGCAAGATGTTTTGATTAGGGTAGGGGTTTTCCCCCTAAAACTCGAGACAGACTTCCGCAGATATCTAGATGACACTGCAATGCCAGTTATGCGATCAACGAAAATTCTGGAGCAAGATTGGCGAGGATAGCCAGAGTCAGTAAAATGCTCAATTGTTTGGTTGTATTGTTAGTATCATCTCACATAGATCATCCAAATTCGAAGTAGGTATTCCTTGTGTGCTTGTCGGATAATTGTTTAGGCCTTTGGGGCTTGTACTTGAGGAACGTCGAGTTTGACTAGGATGGTTTGCATGAGAAATAAATGGTTGTGGCAGATGCCCTAAGTAGAAAAAAAAGACTGACCTTAAGAGAGGTAATAAGCACATAGTAACCATTAGCTTTAGACCCACAGACTTGCAGCATGATGGATAAGCTAAGTAGAGGAGAGTCCTCTAATCATCCCAGGATATACACTTGATATCATGGTTAATATCTGTTTATCTTGGAAAGATAGTTTGACTACATTGGATACCCTCTAGCATGGTAAGTGATCGAGGGCCTATCTTTACTAGTGGATATTTGAAATGGAGGTAAAGAAGCTTCGCAACCATGAAGTTAAATTAGATAAGGTACAGTGGAGTGGAGCTCAAGAAGATGCGACTTAGAAGACGGAAGACTAGACATGTGCATCATACCTCTTTCTTGAGGTTATATCCTTGATCTCTTTAGCTAGGAATTTTAGACATTCTTGTTTCCATCTTCTTAAGTATATCCTCTAGGTCCTATCTTCGTGATCCTTAGGTAGAAACCAATGGATATAAACATGTATTTGAAACATGTTTTGATTGATGGTTCCAAGTGATTGCTAGTGGTTGCTCGTGGATGCATATACAAACAGTAGGCACTAGATCGACTCAGTCACTTTCATATTGCATTTGCATATATGTATTTGTTTATGGATTGAACTTGATGTGTTCCATTTGAGTGAATGGTTGTGCACTCATATAGAAATGATATGTATCGTTAGGATTGCATACACATTGGACGCATGGCACTGACATAATTCGCATTAAGAAGGTCAACTGAATCAGTAGACCGCCTGATTTTGCATTAGATAAGGACATATACACACACTATGCATATAAACATGAAAGCATTAGAAATCTTTTTAAGGACAATGAATGCCTATGATTGAATGGTTGAGTAGATGGATGACTGAATGGTAGGACACATTCCTCCTAACTTGAAGATTTCGGGGACGAAATCCTTTAAGGGGGGAGACTGTAAACCCCATGATTCTGTAACATTAAGTTTCACAAATTAAAGTATAAATAATTTTTAGAAGAATAATTAAGGGAAAAGGGTTACGCCATTGCGTTCGTATCGAAATTCTGCTTGAGATAGAGTCCGAGTTTGCGTAAATCGGACTCCGTATGAAGAAGTTATGGCCTTTAGAAGTTTCAAGAATTTAAATAAATAAAAACAGATTCAAAATTCGAATTCAAAACACACACCTGGGCTGGGCGGGAAATTTCCCGCCCAGCACCTAGGTTGACAAGGGGGTCGACCTAGGGGTCGATCTGTGTACATAGGTGAGACCAGGGGGTCGAACTCCCCCCTATTGGTCGACCAGGGTGTCGACCTGGGGGTCGACCTGCCCTGTTTTTCCAGATCTGGACTGCAACGATTTTGACCTATTCTGGACGGACCGGATGGCTTCTACGGCGATCTAATGGCTCTAAAACACTCTCTACACCTATAAAAGAATGCCTAGACCTAAGGTTTCTCCACACAAATTCTTTGAGGCGTCTACATGTTGTTTCTCTCTATTCTAGCCTCCACCATTAAAATAAATCTTATTCTCCATTAAAACAAGTTATATTTCTTCTTCAAAATGGAGATTCAAATCAAGTTAAAGCTTCAAGTTGGACCACAGGCATTCCGCTTCAAGCAACGTCACTCAAATCATAGCAAATCGCCTTTTCTAAATTGATCACTGTAAGTTCTGTTATTCCTTAGATTTAAAAGTGTAATTGGAATTGTGAATGTAATCAATCAAAATATAGAACTATACCAATTTACAAGTAAATTATCTTTGATTCATGCTTATGTCAAATCTAACGTTATGTATGCCTTTGGATCTGATTCTCGATTGTGGCCTAGAACTTATTGTGGCTAATTGCCAATGACTATGATTATGGGACTTTTGCTTAAGACTATGACTATGAAACTGTTGCCCATGAAACTATCGCTTATGACTATGATTCATGACAAAGAGACTATTACATATGATTGTGACTATAGGACTGTTGCCTATGACTATGGCTATGACTATGATTCATAATTTTGAGACTATTGCATATGATTCATGACTATGAGACTATTACCAAGATTCATGACTATGAGACTATTGCCTATGACATTGATTAAGAAACTATTGTGATTAGTCGCCCATGACTATTGTGGTTAATTTCCTATAACTATTGTAGTCAGTGACTTATGCCTATTCCCATTAACCTATTAGGTTGTACTTCGAACTGGCATTATGTTGGACCAAATCACGTATGCCTATTCCCTTAATTATGTTGGATCTCATTTTTTATGGTGTAACTTGTCTAGTTTATTCCTACTCACTGTTATGTACATCAAACCCATTGGGACCATTATTTTTGTATTTGGTTCATTCTTGCATGGCTATTCTTTTATATCTATTCTTGTGCATATCCCCTATAACTTTTGATTAGTGCAATTTCATGAGTACAAACAAAACTTGTGAAATCATGTAATACATACGATTATGATGCGGGGATTGGGCATAGCTTAATTTAGTTAATTTGGCATAATAAATATGTATATGTTGGCATAATCTAAATTTGCTATAATAGTGAATGATTTACATGCATATTGGACTTGGGCATAAATTGATAAAATTAATTGGCCGCAAAGTGTGTAATTGGCGTGTAAACCAAGTTTTGGACATAACGGTAAACTAGAATATTAAATCTAGCTTTGACATGAACCGTAAATTGGAATATTAATCTAGATTGGGCATGAATTGTAAAAGGGGAATATTAAATCTAAATTGGTATAAACTGCAAGTTACGTTAATTGATTGGTAAATCAACTTTTCGGCATAGAATATAAGTATGTTAATTTGCATGATAGTCGAATATGATCTAGGCTAAATTGATTTACGGAAAATTTACATAAATAGTAAATATGAAAATTTAGTAAAAGACGAATATGCCTAACCCGAGGTTAGACTGAGTTGTGGTGTAAAACTGCCCGGAACCGACTGACACATCCAGTGACCATAACAATACCTGTCTAATGTGGGTGGATAGTGCATTAAGCCCAGAAAGACCCGAGGTTAGACTGAGTTGTGGAGTAAACCTATCCAGAACCGACCGACACATCCAGTAACCACAATAATATCTGTCTAATGTGAGTGGTTGGTAGTTTAATTAATTAATTAAGGCTCATAAATAAATCAAGCTAGAAATGGTGAGGTTAAGTAACACGGGAACACTTAACCATAATAACATGTTAACAAAGACAAGAAGGGTAGGGTTAAGTAATCGAGAAAACACTTAGCCAGTTCAACATGTTAACCAGACAAGATTGATAGGGGTCAAGTTAATTTGGACACTTAACCAACTTAACATGTTAACAAGGCAAGATTTGTGGGTGGTTAAGTAACTAAGGGAACGCTTAACCATAATAACATGTTAACTAGACATGTGGGTAGGGTTAAGTAAGTGTTTAACATGCTAACTAGACTAGATGGTGAGGTTAAGTAAATTTAGAACACTTAACCGTCACAAGATGTTAACTAGGCAAGTGGGTGAGGTTAAGTAAAATTAGAACACTTAACCATCATAACATGTTAATTAGACAAGTGGGTGAGGTTAAGTTAATAGGACACGCTTAACCAATATATATATATATATATATATATATATATATATATATAAAACATGATATGTGATAGGGGTTAAGTAACACATGGGGAACACTTAACCAATATATATATATATATATATATATATATATATATATAACATTATGTGTGGGCAGGTTAAGTTAACTTGAATGAATGGATAACACTTAACCAAGAATGTATATCAACTTGAATTAGTGGGAGGCTTAAGTACATATCGGGTTAGTGGGTAATATTAGTACATATAGACCCACAAACTTAACTATTAAATAGACATGCTTGAATCGGTGGGAGGGTTAAGTACATCACGTGTAGGTGGGTAATATTGTATGTATATATGGGCCCACAAACTTAACCAGTAGGAAACCCTAGTAACGGGGACCCATTTCAGCAGTAACCCACATAGATGTATCACGGTACCCTGAGCTAGGCAGGGTGGGGCACGATTACCGGGCTGATTATAAGCGGTCAAAAAAAATAGCGGCATGGGGTACGTCAGTGTAGGTTCCGATGGTTTGCAGGTGTGCACGTACTCTGAAGTGGAAAAAGAAGGCACTGGGTACCAGTAGTTATACACAGTGCATCTTGAATCGTGTCGGGTCGATATCATAAGGCTTGATACGCCTTATAGTGGGGCCAGCACAGAGTATCTACACGCAAGAGACGACCGACTGACATAGACACATGGAAAATTAATACAAAGTAGGTAGCATAATCCCTAGTTGGACCTAGGTCGCGTAAACCCTGAATCCGAGAAGTGTTCAATAGGTAGCATAAACCCCAGTGGCCCTGGGTAGCGTAAACCTTGGTTGAATCTAGGAAGCGCTCGATAGTAAACCCTAGATTAGATCTAGGTAATAAATGGAATCCCCATAATAGATGTACGCCAGAAGGCAACCACAAATACGGGGATTGGGATCACGTTATCATATGATCATAGATTACTAGTTTGGACACCAGTAGGTAGTGCAGAGATATAGAAATCAGTATAACAGGGTAGTTGCGAAGCAGAGAAGGAGTAGAAGTGCATTCAGTTTAACGGTACATTCAGTTTATCTTGCCATATCCCATGCTTACCCCCATGTTATCTTGTTACTATGGTTTAGTCTTATATTTAGTTTATTCATATCATGAAACTTTTCCTCGTTTAAATACTAAGAATCACTGGACTTACCAGACTTTATGTCTGACCTCGTTTGCTTTCGCCTCTTTTCTTCTATTCCCCCCCCCCCCCTCAGGTAGTCTGGGAGGGAAAAGCTCAGCTCATATTGGGGTCGTTACTCTTTCTAAGCTTGAAGATTCTTTGGCGCATTGCTTTGAACTCCATTTTCTACTGCTATGGCTGGCTCATGCTTTATTGGGGAATATCAATGTCAGTTTGTGCTTCTTATATATTAAACAGGACAGATGCTTTCTTGTAATAAGTACTGGTGTTGTAAAACAATCTTTGTACAAGCTGTTTTAATCAATAAAGGTTATTTATTTTTCGCTGCTTTATTTGTCTGTCTTGTAATTTTTCTGCATCTTGTACTAAAAAAATGCTCCACCGAAGTTAAGGCATTCCCTTTGTGAGTGACCTTAATGGAGGTGGGGTGTTTCACCAGAGCTTTCGCCGGACTGTTTAATGGCCGCGTTACGCTATATATCTTCCTTATCACCAACTTTTCTCTTTCGATTAGCATATATCTCTTCCTGACGTGGGCAGATATTGGCTTTCTCATAGAATATCTCCCTGGTCAGTGGCGGTTTTCCAGCTAAGTTTTTACCAAGCTCAGTACCATTATCTACTACGTCAATTAGTGCCATTAAGACATACTACTCATGAAGGTCTCTTACCTCCGTGACTGTTAAATAAAAGCGTTCGAGGTATGACCTCAAAGTTTCATCAGGGCGTTGCTTAATGAAGGACAATTCAATGACGTTCTTGGACCTCTGAGCACAGAGTTAGAATTTATTTATAAACCTTTCGCTCAATTCTCTGATGCTGGAAATCGATCACGGCGGTAGCAAGTAAACCATATTAACACTACATCCTCTAGGAAGATCAGGAATGCTTTGCATTTTACCGCGTCTGGAACAGCGGCGGCATTCATATACCACGAATATCTCATCAAGTGCTGAACATGATCGATCCTGCCTACATAACAGTTCATAATCAGCATATTAAATTGTCTCGAGAATCATAAGTCTAATATATCATCAGTGAAAGGAGTATGACTGCGGTCTACACCCCAATCCTCATTTCTTTGTCCTCGGCTGTCTTCCATAATCTGCTTCACCATCGCCTCAACGTCAGCATTAGTCAAAGTGGACTAAGGGTCAACGCTTCATGCTCTACGGGAGCCTCCAATATCTCTTCAGTCCATTGCCACTCAGTCCTGGACCTAAGCAGTGCTTCCTTGCCCCTATGGCCATGGTCAGTCGTGCGGCGAGGAATTGTAGTGGTTGATTCTAAGTAGGATTAACAGTGCTTTGACCCCTGGGTAACATTCGAGATCCCACCATTGGTAACAAAGTGGGATTATTTAGATTACGATTGCCCGGTCCCAGATTAAGTATCGTTTCTTTTCGAGAAGGGAGTGACCAAATCGAATCTTTTCAACGTTTTCAGGCCTTTCCAATGGTCGGCGTTGGGGCCTGGGAGGTTCCTCTGATGCAGATGAATAATCTTGAGTAAAGCGATGAGCTGGTGAAGATGATCTCTGCCTTTGAAGTTCATTTATTTACCCACTCGTTGCAATTATATTCTCCTTCATTAAGGAACTCTCGTGTCTTTGAGCCTCCAAAGCATCATTTGTCATTTCCAACATGTCAAGTAAACGAGAAATTTCCCTTTCTGCTACTGGGGTAGAGGTAGGCAATTGGTCATTAACATTCACAGCTGGATTTAAAGGACTTGAGCCAGGCCAAGCAGAAGCATCAGAATAAGTGGAGCGGGTCACAATTTCCTTTCTGGGCTGGGGCCTGGTCACTTGTTGGAACCGGTTCGTGACCCCTTCTTGCGACCAGTTCGTGATCCCATCCTAGGACTGGGTCATGACACCCTCTTAGGGTCGGGTCGCCCCCTGAGAGCCGTGAGCTGAGGAGACCACATATGCCCGCTTCTGGACATTCTCTTCGTTAGATTCATTGGCTCGAGAGGCTCGTGAATCCTTGGATTTCTTTGCAGCCATAGTGTTTTGACTTTACTGAAGTCTTTAAAAACAAAACAGTTGGAATGCGGACTATATTCTTCGGACTTGAAAATCCAAACACTAGAATAACAATATGATGTTGAGAATTCGTTTCTCAGTGAAAGCACCAAAATGTTAGACCAAAAAGTGGTTCTAACACCCAAATTATTTTGATTTCTAGAGAATTAAAACTATAAATGAAATAAAATGCAACAAACACGCATGATTTATTGTGGTTCAGCGTTAACGAGCCTACATCCACTTTATATGATTCTGATAATACAATTGAATGCAAGTACAATCACAATCTTTTCTCAATCTCACTTTTACAACAATGATTCACTTAGCAAATTAAAGATATCACTGGTTAGAAATAGAAGAAGTATGATAATGGTAGAGTAAGAACTCTCAATTGCTAAATAGATCCCAAAAAATGCTAAGTGTTGGGCTATTTATAGGCAATTTCCGTAGGTCGTTCGTGAAGACACGTGGTATTCATCCCGAAAATCTCGCAGTCGTTCGTGAGTGAGTGGAGAAATAGTCAATATGGTCGTTACTGACACATGTCACTAGATCCTTGGTTTTCGGTTCGTGGCTTGATGGGAATTGACCAAGTCATGGCCATCTTTACTTGAGGCAGGGTCGGTTCGTGACTCATATGCACGACCCGGGTCATGGGGTATGGGCATGAGTGGGTCACGAGCTGAGTCACGAACCGTGATCCAAGAGGAGGTCACGAACCGAATTCTGAGCATCACGAGCCAGTGTGCATTTGTCTTGAGCTTGGATGTGTAACCCTTCGTCCGTCTAATCGTGAATACTTGTATTCTTGGTGGCTTGGTCAAAAAGCTAGCCAATAAATACATAAAAGTCTAAATAATTACAACACTCATCAATGGTCTTTAGCTCTAATTTATGGCCTTCTCAGATCCTGTCCTTTGGTTGATTATACAATTTTATTTTTGAAAATATCTTTTCAGTAATATTTAATTTAGGGCTCTACCTCGAGCAAAAGGAACACAGAGGGTAAATATTTGAGCATGAGAGAATAACTAGCTTTAGAGTGTCAATTATAGTGGAGCTTAGGTATTTCAGGCCATAAGATTAGCAGATTTAATATTGTTGAGCCAGGTCTTAGACCAAATATAAACCACCTGACTAAACAAATGAATGTCTCAAATTTCACAAAATATAGTTTTTAAGATTATCAGCTCGTACGTGGAAGAAATATCATCCAAGGTACTTTACGGGTCGACTTGACCCGTTTGCTGGTCATCCTATTGGTAGACCTAGGGTAGGTATGGTCGACGTTGGCCGATCTACGTTTTTTTTTAGTTCTCAATATTGATGAATTCTTATTCTTTCTATAACTCTCTTATACGAACCCTGATTTTTGACAAGTTATATTCGTAGATTGCTCAAAAAATTGCCACGAACCCAATGGTCCAACTCCAGTAGTTAAAATCTAACATTTCACAAACATATTTTATTACTTAATTAATTCTTTAATTAACTACCAATACTTAAATTTTTGGTACTTGCATACATCATTATTATGTTTCTTTATGTTTTCTTTAATTTATTTACTAACATCAAATCACCTTTTTAAATTGTAAATTATAAAATTATATATATGTATATGTATATATATATATGTATATGTATATATATGTATATATATATATATATATATACACACACACACATGCACAATTGCATTTTTCTTTAAAATATTATCAATATATAAAATTTAGAAACCTTAATTTGCACATTTATAAATATGCTTATTTATAACAAAATTCAAGATTGCCTTCCTTGCCAAAAAATAAGAATGAAATTCAGTGATTAAACCTCTAAATGAATATATAAAATAAATTAAATATTCACAGAACAAACTGATAAAATTCATTATTGTTACATGCCTTGCTTCGATTAATTCTCGACTAATCTCCGTCTAGGTGATTAATCCCTAATCTATGCTACCAAGTACCCGTCTAGCGATTTTTATAACTTTGATATTAAGTAAACTCATGATTGAATAGCATAATAAATGACCTGACCTTGGTCCGACCATGGTTAAACTTGAAACTATACGGTTTCAAAACCAAATAATCTTGCATGTGCCTGAACCCAATGATCAACCATATAACCTTGAATAACCCCTTTAAACCCAAGCCTAAAAAACCGTACTTTCAAAAGAGTGATTAATACTCAATAAGTTCTTACGCTTCTTATCCTCATTATTTTATTATCTGATTGTATTTGTAAATAATATGGTTGATACTGTTATGGTTAGTGTTACTAATACTACTCTTTTGTTTTTTTTTCATAAATAATATCATGTTATAATTACTCTTTTTATTTTATTTTTACATTTCTTAATAATGTTGTTTAATTATAAACAATATCATGTTAATAATACACTACTACCACCGTATATTTGAGAATTAAATTCAGAACATTTGCGCATAATTTGTCTAAATCCAGAACATCGTCAGTGTAGGAGTTGGGAAATTCTATCCTAATCCGTATGTGTTCGAATTAGAGACAAACTGTACACATGCATTAACCTAGAGTAGTGCGTACTGACTCGGGCTATGCTTTCCCACTGCATTACCATTCCTAATTCAATGCATATTCCATACAAACTTTCTCGTTATTTACCTTTTAAGTTTCAAATGCTCCCTACATCTTCAGCTTCAACGAGAACTCACCTAATAGCTAAGTAAATAATTAAGAAGCACAGAGAAAACTATAATAGCACCCTTTTACAAGCTTGATTCAGACAGAATTTATAAATGTGTTTATTCCAAACTATATATCAATGTGTGTGTATATATATAAGCTACCTATCGCTTTATGGATAAAATTTATCCAAAATGACCACCATTGACATTCCCAATTCTTTGTTTGCCTTATATTCTATAAAAATTAAGTCAAAAACATTGCCATTTTCAGGATCTGGTTGATGAATCTGGTAAAATAGCTTCTCCTTCTTACTACGGTACTGGTGTAGTATTATGTTACACTGCTTTTGCCACCATGTGAAAGTACCTGTGATTTCATATATGCCAGCATTTTTATGTTTGGAACGTGGTTTCAGTTCAACATGAACGGCTTGAGGTCTATGATCCAATCTTTTACATGTGTACCAAGGATCTTCTGTATCTTGCCTTTGAAAAATATTCCACGTTTTGCTTATTCCTAGATGCTAACAAAATGAAACACGTCAAATGTTACAATTATCATCATCACCCTAAAAGATTTGTTCTAATACAGTGAAAGCATGGTAATCCTTATATTTTCCAAAACAGTTGACGCTTACCTGTTGTCTAATAGTTATTACTATTACTCCAACAGCATTTCTGACATAAACTTCATCGTCTGATGCTTCTTCAACATAGAACAGTACATTGCCTTTATAATATGCTTTGTATGTATTATTGACTGCTGGATGCCGATGCACATTGATAGTATATCCATTCGTTTCTGCGGTTACATGTTACGAAGATATAAGATACTAGCAGGTGTTTTTTTTCCTTAATATATTTTTGTGCAATGAAGAAAAATATACGTATTAAGAAATAATTTTATTTGCAGGTGTAGCTTACTGAAGGAAAAAAATGTGCCATTTGGGGCATGTAACCGGATCAAACTCAAATCCACTATCATTTTGTTTTCCTTTTCTACACTTAGTTTATTTTAGTTTAATGGGGTTTTAAGCATCTCTATGATTAAAAAAATTACAATTTTCCTTTATTTGAGAGTTATTAACACTAAGTTTATGTGAATGAGGAATCACGTAACAGTTTGAATCATAAAGTTACACATTTGGAAGGTAATAGGGTGAAAGAGAAAATGCATACCACGAAGAGTAAGTAAGGCTAATTGAAGTCCAATGAAAAGTATCATCGTAAAAGCCATTTTATATCTGCTAGCTAGGATTGTTTTAGCGATTTTTATTTATGTTTGATCCGACGCAACTGAGACTAATATAGAACCAAAAAGATTTATTTTTCTATTTTTCTTTTCTTTATTAATCTCATCGTGTGTGCAGCTGCTATACAAATAATGTACTCATTAAACACTACCATGCATTTGAATAAGTTTTTTAGATCTGGTTAAAAATCTTATCCGTTCTATTGAAAATCCATGATACAATATGTATCTTAGATGTCTTTCTCTGCGATTAATTGACATACTACAGCTATTTATTTCCAGCGTTCGCAAGACAACAGTTGTAATACAGGGTTTTAACAAATGGTTTTCCTTTGTTTATGCCGGTTGTAACGGACATTTAAAACAGCTTACTTGTTTTGACTGTTCTATATTTATTTACAACAACTTATTAGCATAAATTTTTTGAATATGTTCACATTTTTTTAATACACAATAACTGATAACTAGTAGTTATATAAAATAAATAATTCTTAATGGTTAATCACTTTGGACTTTGCAACAGACTTTGCACGGATGTGTGTGCGAAAGTTAATCTTGTGATTGTTATTTGGGGGTAACTATATTTGCACATTAGATGATTTCCGCGAGTCCGAGTTTGTACACATCTTTTTCACAGATGCGTGCAAAACACTGCATCCTATTGGTGTAAATCAGAGGGGCTCATATGCGTCCCCTTGGTTTCCACCAATTGGGTGAAGTGTTTTGATCACCTCACTTAAAAGTGAGGTGAACAAACTACTACACGATTTCCGCACCATTCGGTCTTCTCTTTCTTCGGGCCCTGCAGCAATTTCAGATCATTTATGAATGATAATTTATAGTTAATAATCTATAAATTCTGACTTATATGGCTAATAGTTTATAATCTACAATAATTAATGATTATAGATAAATAATTTATAACCTTCAATTATTTTAACGATTAATATTAGTACAATTGATTATTAAAAAGATAAAAAGATTAATATTTTATAACAATTACATATAAATAATAATATATCATTGTTTAATAGTTTTTGTACTTGATAATGTATTATGATTGCTAATTCAATAGTTACAATTATTTTCAATAGTTAAATGTATAAATAATGATATTAACGACTATTTGTAAATAGTTACAAACAATAATTTCAAATTTATATTTATTTTTTTATAATCACTACTAGAATGGCTTGAAATAGAGACATACAATAGTTATGGCTAGTAATGGTAAAAAATAACGGCTATCGCTAGCCATCAACAACTTCAATAAACCCGTGAACTCAAGGCAGAATTTTCACCATCCCACTTGGCCCTTTACCTTTCCCGCCAACGTTTTTTTTTTTAAAAAAAAAAAGGAAAAAAAAGAAACCAAACCAAGAACCGAAACCGCCGCACTCCAGTGGCAGGTCTGCCATCGCTGCTTCCGACAGTCACTGCCTTATTACTCTCTGATCGGTTACTTCTTCTCCTCTCCTAGGTTTAGGTATAATTTTATACAAATTTGTTACATTGGTTAGTTCGAGTTTTAGGTATAATTATTTTTATATATAAAAGATTATACTGTTCAAGTTTTTTAAACACGACTAATGATTAATAATCTAGAATTAGTTATTTATTTTAATTAGTAGTTAATAATTTATCATGTGAAAATACTAAATTATTGTTGATAATTTTTAAAACAGAAAAATAGTGTGAAGGAAAAAATTAACAAAAAAGTTTATCCACAAGGACAAGGGCAGAAAATTTAATCACAAGGACTAACTTTAGTGTAAATTAGGGAATGATAGTGTGTCCTTGAATTTCTTCCTTTAGACTAAAAAATGTGCTTATGGTTAAAATTTTAAATTTTTGTTCTTATGGATAATTTTTTTGTTAAGTTTGTTCTTATGCCTAAAATCCCTTTTTAAAACTATATATAAACAACAATCGATAAGTAAAAATGCATATGGTGCTAAAGCTTAAATTTTAGAGCATGTCATGCAAATTTTAGTCATTGCTAAAACTTTATTTTATATAAAACCTAAATTTTCCAAAGCACTGATTTATTTCATAGATCTGGAGGTCATCGATTCATCATTCTTTCTTCTCACAACCCAACCAATACATCAATCCCTCATTTATGCAATGTCAGTACTTCTTTAAGGACAAGGAAGCTCCAATTGCTCATCATCCCTTATATAACTGTAAATTTTGTACGAATGCCCGATGTTCGCTCGTGTCCATGACCGAAATATGTCCGTCCTAGTTTGTCCGATCTTCATTTAGGATAGGAGTTAGGACAACAAAATTTATACAAGAAAATCATATTTTGTCCATGTTCGTTCCCATTCATCCGAATTGTTCTGAGTTCCACTTAATTTGGTATATAGTTGAGAGAAACTGTAGTAAAAATTTAAAATTTGATATAAATAGTCATGTCCGACCAGGTTCGTATTCGTGTCTGACCGATTTTATTTAGGGCATGAGTTATAATAACAAAAATTGTACGAGATTCATGTCCGGTCTGATTTTATTTAAGATTGAAACTGAACACACCTCCATCTCGTTCTGTCCGACCAATTTACACCTCTAATCGCATATCACAAACCAACCAAGGCCTGGACATCCCCTACATTGCAGTCTAACCAACCAAGATTGCATAATGAAGCTTGTAAACTTGATCAACTAAGGGTTTTGTAATGATCATGAATTGGGTACAATGGTCTTGGAGGAGGAAAGCCATCGTTCTTGCATGTAGAAATTCAAGTGTGAATGTCATTTTAGATTGACTAAACCAGAAAAAGGATAGGGATCATTAAAGATGATGCTAGTAGGTGTCAGGGATGTGCAAAAGATGAAAACTGTAAAACTTGGCTCGTTAAGGGGCTCAATTGTACTGTCCTGAATCCCCATGTGCCCGGGTATCCCCTCCAATCAAATCCCCTAATTTCCGTTGTTTTGCACTTAAACCCCTGAATTGTTTGGCGACTTAAATGGGAAAAGTGTAAATCAGTGGATCTGATTGGAGAGACATGAGGGCATATAGAGACTGAGGACAGAAGAATTGAATCGTGAAGCGGTATGTCTGCGCATATCTGTGTGTGCTAGTTGGTGTCAGTATGCGCATGCCCCATAAATAATACTCCCTCCGGTTCATAATACAAAACGTTTTAGAATGTGGCACAGGAATTATGGAAAAACTCAATCGACACTTTGATCCATACTTAAATTAAGTAGGTCCCACAAATTAAGTTCTCATTTTATGTACAATCAACTTACCAATCCCATTTTCATGCATATGAAATCGTGAAGCAACCATTTAATCTCAATCATTTATTGTAAATCAAGGGCATAATTGGAATAACAAGCTAAAACGTCTTATATTTTGAATTAAATCAAATAACCTAAAACGTCATATATGTTGAACTGGAGGGAGTAAAGGATTCTGATTAATTACTGATAAGATTATTAAAGTATGTATTTCTGTATATGGATATGGGCTTGCGAATTCTCAGAGCTTGATATTTAGTCACATACATCATCATGAATTGAGTTGGTCAAATTTGGTAGGGTCGAGTCCTGCCAAAAGGTACCAGTAATACATGTCTATATATAGTTCAGAATAGTTCAGTTGATTAGAGTGAAATGAATACAATATTGTCTTCATCTTCATTTTCAGTTATCACTTGTTAGGCATAGTTTTTCAATTTATTTTTACTAGTTCTTGTTCTTTTCATTCAAATATATATCAAGTTCAAATATATATCAAGTTCTTGGCAATTTTCGTATCTACATCCAATTTCTCATGTTGAAACCCATGTTGAAACCTAAAAATACATTTGATCATTCAAATATATATCAAGTTCTCATCTGCACTCTTCGTATCTACATCCAATTTCTTGCTCATTCTTTAACTAGTTATTCATCAACTAGCCATCACCTTCTTCAGAAAATCCATAAATCACTAAGATTAGAGAAGCTTACCCCCCGACGTCCTTCCATTTTGTATCAATGTGGTTGTTGACATGCTTTTTGACAAAGCATTCACACTTATGATAAGAAACGCACTTGATTTTCAAGAAAATTCGTTCGAAAATACAAAGCGATTTGGTCGAAGTCGCAGCATGTTCGAAAAAAGATGAAAATATCGTCGATTCTTGGATCATCATTAACGGATTGAAAAAGACGTTAAAAACATCGAAAATCTTTCATGGTGAAAATACCCGATCGACGCAATCTAATCAGATCAAAATCTTTCAGTACCTAGGACAGATCACATGGAAAAACTCATCAAGACAAATTATAATGGGTTTCAGAAACTTGGCGTGATCACTCAAAATTTCGTGATCATCATGGCACGATCAAGCAAAACCGCTTGCATAGCCTCAGTCGGCAAGGATCTGCTACTTAGAAAAACCCGTGTTCATCATCTCAAAACCACATGATCGACATGGTGTGATCACATATTTTCTCTTACGTGCATCGGTCTTGGAAGTCTGCGAGAATTGGCACGGCTTTAGGGATACAAATATATGGTTTTGTATCCCATACCTGATACGAAAACCATATTTCATATTTCCCAAGGATATGAGCCCTGGGATACGATTTCATATTCTTTCAGGGGATGCGATGCTTCATTGTTTTCAACAGGCTCGAATCATCTTAGCGCATCAGCATGGTCACCACATTTCTTTGGTTTCACACGGGGGTTCAGAAAAGTGCATTTGACAAACTGGGATGTGAAATCCATGGATACGTTCTTGGCAATTCGAAATCATCCAGAGAGCATCAGGTTGATCAGCCTTTTTCCTTGAATGCACCGCATCCTGGGATGCAAAATCCAACTTGGTAAGGCGGATGCAAAGTGGCTTGGTAGAGTGGCAAAGTTATCAGGGCATGTTGATCACTCCTTTTTAGGTTATCAATACGTGGCGATCACCGATTTCCAGCATTTTCACCTAAATTCGAAATTTTCCCCCATGACTTGATTTTTTGGATGACAACCAGGGATACAAATTTCGTATCCCATTGGGATATGAAATTCGAGCTAATGCATGGAAATTTCATCTGTAAATACCCCTTTCTTGGCATTCAAAGGGGTTGGCTTGTCTTAGTATTTTTGGATCTTACGCGTATAGGAGAGCTTTCTTTGGAGCTCATTAATGGCTTCCATGGTCATTCACATGGCTTTTGGACATCTATCTTGGACATGTAAACTTCATATAGAAGTTTGCCTACAACATTTTGGCATTCACTTGGACTTCTGGCTTGCTCTTGGACATCCTTGGACATTCATGGATACTGAATCTTTTCGTTGAACATTAGTGTTCAGTCTAACCAACTTTGGCCTATATTAGTGTTCACTCTAACTCACTTTGGCCCACGTTAGTGTTCACTCTTAATCACTTTAGCCAAAGGAAGAAGAAGAAGAAGAAGTGCATTTTAGTCAAAGTTTAGAATTAACAAGACATTTGTTATTCAATTGTACAACTTTGTATATTCAAAGTGTCCGAACTAGGATGAACATTGCAATCGACAAAATGATGATGAATGATTAGTATAAAGTGGACATAACTGTTAGTTTCAAAACACTATTAAAAGTTGTGCACCCCTTTACATCTCATTGCATTTGGTTATTTGGATATTGGGTTTCTTCTAAACCCACTTTTGGAGGTTAGCATGCCCCAATAAACAATTTTATGCATCAATACTTTGGCATGCCACCAACGGGGTGCAACAACTTCAGCTTTATTTTTAATTCTCGGATTTTCTCAGATTCACTTGGATTTCTCTCGGATTTTTCTATAGTTAAAAGGAAATAGAAAAATCATAACTTGCTATTGAGTTTGCACGAAGGAAAGTAAGGAAATTTCCTCGATCAGACATCTGTCAAACTACGTTACTCGAGAAAACATTGATGGAGTCGTCAAGGAATTAACAAAGGATTTCACTTCTTTCTTGGAACAATAAGAAAAACATTTTCTTCAATAGGAAGATATTGTGAACACTTTTCTCTCTCGACTTGAAGGAATCCCGAGGCTGACAGGCCAAGGTAACAAGGTCGATACAAGTGCTAGTGTTCCAAAAATATTAGCTTAGGGCTTGGGGGGTAATTCTTGAAGAACAACGCTGTGTCAACACCAATCCGTAGATAGCAATCAGATTGCCAAGGCTCGGAGGCGCCATTCCCAATCTGGTTTCAGGTTCAGCTCAAGTTTTGGTTAATCAGGTTTCTGGTTTTGGTGTTAGTAATATCTCTTAGACGTCGATGCGTGCAGCTTTGGATGTAGGATCTCCCATCATACTAAATGTTGGATTTGTTCTAGTCAAGGCACATCAGGTCTTGATTAAGTCAGATATTTCGGCTATGGCTCAACAATTCCCTAATGTTGGACTTGGCGCCTGGGGCACCAATTCCGGGTTAAATGATTGAAGCCAGTTTTTCTATATAGGAAATAAAACTCAAGTCGCTAACGTTATTCGACATTTCAACCGACGCGGGGAATCTTACATAAGTTTATATTGTGCTACTCGTAGCCATTTTTCTCAAGACATCTAGAATTCTCAAAACCCACCAGACATCAAATTGCTGGTGCTCGAAGCTTTCAATAGTAGGAAGGATCCTACGGTTCATCTAATGTGCTACATGCGCCATATGGAAGCTCTTTCGGCTTCGGACATTGTTATGTAAAAATGGTTCCTGGTGTATCTCACAGAATCGCTGCCTTGTGGTTCGGGCAGTTGGAACCCAATTCTGTTAATAGTTGGAACACCTTGTTTGGAAGGTTTGTCTAGCCTAAGAATGTTATGACTCTAACAACAGTTTAGAAAAGAATATATAAGAATTTGCGTAAATTCCTTTAAAGGCTCAATGCGGTGGTGACCTCCTTCGATAGACCAGATCCGTCCATGGTTCTATAGGTCGCCGTCTCCGGCATTCTTGACAAAACTGATTTTAAAATTCATTGTGATAAGACCAGCCGAGGGACCTCGTCAAATTCTACTTCGAAGCTGAAAGATTTCTAAGTGAGGAGGAGTCTTGAGATGAAAAACGGATTTATCAGATCAACTCGATAGCAGACGGGGGACCAACTGTCCCCAAAAGAGGAAAGGGTAAATCTTGGGATGATCGGAACATACATGCCTCGCATTGAGACAAAGTTCCTTCATGCACTGAGCCCACCATAGCTTGGAAAGGATCTATCTCGATGTTCATGACACTTCTCCCTTCCAAATGCCTCCTAAGAGGGACCCTACAAAAAGGAAAATTAATTCTTGTAGGTATTGTGTGTTCTGTATGTTGCTGGAAGCTTCACGATTAAGTCAAAGAACGCATCTGGAGGAGAGAGCTGCCACAATAGTCAGGACTCCGGCAACTGCGGCAACGCAAGCTCAACCACCTACAACATCTAATGATACAGGCAGGTTAGGACACGACCGCAGTGGCATCATAATCAACTGATCCTTCCCTAAGTTTCTTTTTGGCTTTCCGGACTTGGTCCGATTACTAATTTTTTTCTTTTAATTTGTGACCTTTTACTTTCTAGATTGTCCAACCTATAACCGAAGCTGCTACGCCAACTCATGCACAGGTGGGGCTGAATGTTGGTTCCTAGATATGCCCTAGCTGAGGCTATTGACCGTTGTACCTCTTTCTCGTTATTAAAAGACTACATTCCGTCTCCCCTAAATCTGATAGTGATAGCCTTTATAACAAGCATGATAGAAAACATAGCTGACTTTGCAACTAGTTATCCAACGTAGACCATCTTAATTGAGATCAACACCCCTAAGCACAAGCCTCGAAGGCCTAAACTAACATCAGACAAGCACCCAAGGGATGTCTACTTTGACGTCGAACAATCTACACAAAATGATATAAGCAAAACAAACAACATCCATAACTCTGACTATCACCGCCTATCTTGCTTTGAAACCATCATTAACCATATGGCTGGCTAACCTTAGCATCCGTCAAGGGCTAATGGTAACTTCGGTTCTAGCAAAACTCCATATGCCATCATGACTCGTATCTAGGCTTTCAACGATACCCAGTGTACTCGACCAGCTACTTCTAGTCTTTTGGGCATCCCCATTCTACCCCTGCTTGGAGTCCGCTATAACCTCCGAATATCGATAATCCATAAGCATTTAATATTTTTGGTCATCCAACTTGATGTCTATTCATATGCTCAAGCGACTTCTCGAGAAACCATTATCATGAACTCATGACTTTGAGTCATCTGCACATTCGTTGCATTAGGACGATCAACGCACACTTCATAACACTACGAGCATTCATTCGTGAACTTATGTCGAAGCCACGACCTTCATCGAGCCAAAAATATACTTCATTTGGACGATATTCGACTCTAATCGTTTCATCCTTTCGTTATAAATAACTTACACATCGTTTTATTCCCCCGTTCACATCGTTTCCAAAACGTTGCTGATCAATTTATACACGCTCAACACACCATGGATCGTCCTAGATCCACCACGTTTCCTTTTGCTTTCCATAGCATTTACAAAACGCTTCCATTCCCTTGCCGAACCATTATGGATCGATCATCCGATCCATGGATTTGGACCATGGTCGATCCATCTAAAATTCAGGTCTGATCCATCATTGATGCAGTTCCCGATCCATCTTCAAACCAGACCTACCCTTCCCGTTTTTACAGTGTTTCTGAAAAGCTGTCAAGCCACCACATGCCAAGTCACAAAATCTATGCCAATTTGCCAAGCCCGATCCACTGTGTAGCCCCGTTCCCGATCCAACGTTTTCCAGTGTGCCCGATCCACCAAGAAAACGTGCTTAATCCATCACTTTTTGCAGCATTGTAAACGCTGTCGATCCAAGAACTTCCGAACCATTCCATTATTGCCCGTTCCATTAAAAACTATGGATCCATCATCATTTTCACGTCCGATCCACTCCATTTCTTAGAATACAAGTTAACCGATCCACGCTCAAAATCCCCGATTCAATCCATGCTCAAAATCCCTGATCCCATCCGTGGAATTTCTTCCCGATTCGATCCAAAACCGTGCAAAGCATTCAATTTCACCAATCAATCAAACCAAACCATCAACAGTTAATAATTCAATGATTATTCATCATTCAAACATAAGAAATTCACCAAATTCATGATAAAAAATAAATGAATTAAACAAATTGATCTAACGTGTAATAATATATGAAATAACATAAAAATTTACTGATTTAAGTCGCTAGATTAGATCCTATGGTGATTCGAATGCATACCATGATGTACATCTAGGTGAAAACAATTTGAAATTTTGAAAAGAAGACCAAACAACTCATATACTATCTTCGAATTATCTTGAAAATGATGACCTACAAATACGGACAGCAAAGAATGATGTTCAAATCACCCAATTAGATGTGATCTACTCTCTCTTGATGTTGATCTAGCCTTCCTTGTTGTAGATCTTCAATCTTTTTATGTAGATTTATGATTTTAATGGAGTGGAGATTTATTTGACTGGAATAGGGAGAGTCTCAAACCCCAACAAAATAAGAAATGAAGAAAGAAAATCATTCTCCTTATCGCTACCCCATATTACAACCATCTAACCAGCCCACTACCAGGCCACCCCAAATCAGCCCACTAATGACTAGTTAACCGGTCCAGAAATTGTGTAGCACTAAAACAACAATTCCTCCCAAACCGCTGAACCAAATGTTTAATGTGACCACTCTAGGGAATTGGCAACACCATTTTGTTTCCAATGAAATCAATCTCGGCACCTAATTCGATATCACTCTAAAGTTATTCCTTGTACAAAACTAGCAAGGGAAAAATGTCATAAATAAAATTGATAAAAATTATGGACATGTCTCACATCCCCATAACCAACATATCAAAATATGAGAATGATCTGACCCTCATTGAATTAAATAAACGTATTTTATGATCCTACGATACGTAAAATGTGGGCCGTTACATCCTCCTCCTCATCCCTACCCCCCACCACTTTAGGAATTTCGCCCTTGAAATTCCAAGCAAAAACAAACAACCAAAACAATTCTATATGCATACCATCCAGAAACAACCAATTTATCATCCAAACTAGCATCCATCAAGCCATGCATCCATAGCCTTAACCTAGCATGCAGAATTCTAGCGAATAGAAAATTCTGCAATACGACACGACATTTGAAGGCCATACCATTGAAGAGTTCTGGATGTATCGTCTTCATAATCTTTTCCGTTTCCTATGTACAATCGTCATCATCCTCACTCCACTGCACTTTGACTAGCTTTACCGTCTTCCTCCTAAGCTGTTTCGTGTCATTCCCCATAATGAGAAGCGACTTAAGAGGTTTCGTAACTGTAGACTTGACTTCTAGGTCTTCATGCTGTTACGGAGATACCACCACATTCGAAATCATGGACAGACTTCCATAGAAAAGACACTTGGAAAACTTTGTGCACACTCAACATCTTCTCGGGTAAATCAAATATATACGCAAGCTTCTCAGTTTGCTCAACAGTCAGAAACTGTTCGACGAATCTTGCAGCTAACTTTCCTTTACTTCTGAACCAAATAACTTGCTTCAACGACGAAATCTTCACAAAAACCATGTCACCAATGTTGAATTCCAAATCTTTTAGGCGTTTATTGGCACAACTCTTCTGACGGTCTTAGGTTGCCTTCATTCATTACCAAACGCTCTCGATTCAATCCGATGTCTCTCTGATCATCTCAGTCCCAAGTATCAACTTATATCAAGTCTCTAACCAATATGCTAAAGAATTACATGGTCTACCATAATATGCCTTGTATGGTGCCATCGCGATGCTCTACTGATAGCTATTGTTATACGCAAACTCAAATTAATGTAGATGGTTTTCCTATGATCACCCCAAGTCCAATACATAAGGTCTTAGGAGATCTTCCAAAACTTGGTTAACCCTCTCGGTTTGACCATCAGTCTGGGGATGATAAGTCGTACTTATACACAGCTAGGTTCACAAAGTCTATTGCAAACTCTTCCAAAATCCACTTCGTGAACAATGGATCTTGATCACTTACTATGCTCTTGGGTATACCTTGGAATTGAACTATCCATTTAATATAAAGCTCAGTGTTCGACGACGAATATTCGGTCGACTAGAAATCCGTCGCGAAGTGTAATAGACCGCAAGCGCATGGCACACACTTGTAGTAAGCTAACGAGTATGAGTCGATCCACCGGGAAAGAAGTACTTTTAGATTCTACTCAATCAAATTAAACCTATGATAAGAGAAATGTTAACCAACTACAACGAAACTAGCAAACTAAGAATGATAAAAACAATGAGATTAAATGACAACTTAGAAATAATTCCACTCTCTAGTTCGCATGAATCAACATAAAATGAAGCCATGATCTCATTTTTTTTTCTTCATTCGCAAATTTAGTTGATATGATTATTACAAGTATAGCATATTCATGCTATTAATTAGCACAAAATAAATTATCAAACTAAACATACCTACTAAATCAGCTTACTAGTTCTAGTGCAAAATGGCAACAAGATGAAAGTGAAATATACTTTAAGCATGACATATGAACTATTAATTAGAATTATAGACCAACAAATTTTTATTTCAACCTCCACTTAATCACCATCATCGTATGTAGATGAAGAGGTAATTAGTGAACATATGACTAAGCATTGCTTATTTGTGTAAAAAACATTGGCTATCGAACTCAATAATGAACATATAAAACCAATAACATCAGTACGACATGAAGCACAAAAAGAGAGCATGAACAAATAAATTATGTTGCAACTATATATTTAAGAGATCTTCATTACCCCTAAGTTGGAAGGGATTTGCCTCTAATATATGTAATCATGACGACAAAAATAGAATGCAACATTAAAAACAAAGGAAAAAGAGAACAAAATTAAAGATAATATATTCTACTTGCATGAAATGAAAGAGAACTACACTTTCATAAAATACATAACAAGAATTAAATTAAGAAGAAATTAAATTGCATTAAAATGAAACTTACATAAGAGGGTAATGACTAAGAAGCCATGAAAGAAAAAGAGAGCTTTCATCCTCTAAACGAAAGTAACAAAAAAGAGGATAAAAAAGAGGATAAAAGAGAGGATATTTACATGAACATATGTGAGGTATTTATATGTAATAACCCGAATTCTAACCAACCAAATTTTTTTCTTTAAAATTCTAATCCATCGAAATTCATGTTGGCTGCTCCGGTATCTTGCAGAAAAGACAGAGATATAAAATATATCAGAGCTTAGAAAATATCTCACAGCGGAATGGATAAAGTATGATATAATTAAAATATACACTTACCGTATTAATAATACTACCTAATCAGTACCCAAAGCTATCATATCTCTGCCACAAATTTAACTTGTGAGTATGTTATGAGGAGGAGGTCAAAACCCAAGTTCTGATGAGTGGACTTAATCTATACATTTTGGATAATCGTACATATACCGTTCAATTACATTTTCTTGTTTATTAGGTTACTCGGGTTATCAACATTCAAGGCTTACACACATGTACCCATCTACTTCCCAGTTGATTAACCTAATACAGTGTATATGTAGCTACCCCCAATATTGAGGTACACCCTATGGTACCGCACTCACACGGTCGTCGCCGTAATGCCACAGAAATGAATGTAGTCCCTCATCCTTCACCGGAGTAACGTACGGATCTCTATATAATAATGTTATGTTCCGCATATATCTATCATTACTATGTTATGTAAGCGTACGGACTGCCATCTTCTATCAAATCAGATTCCATCACATATTAATGCCCTCAAGTCTATGATGCACCACCCAAAGCAGATATCCATGTATCTAGAATTTCCCACGTACGTATCGTCAATCGTATTCGATGCCTTAACCGCACAAAACCAATAATGTGCACTGAGTTCCATGGCAGGGCTATACAAGAAACATGGAACTCGGTTGAGAGCTTTTCCGTATTTGTAGTCCTGCCTATAAGAGCCTCGAAATACAGATATCCTTTCGGTCTGTTTTTCATGGTGGCTGTGACCCCACCTCGGCCCCTCCCTCAACTAGTAAAGACAACAAGAGCTAAGTGACTTGCCCCTAACAAATAATCTAAACATCCAATTGGTGTTTCTCCTCAACCACTGTGCCTTGATAGTGAAAGGTGGATGCCGCCTTGGGTTTAGATCTAGTATTTTCGCATCCCACAGGCTGCCGATGATGGGTACCTGACAATCTAATATCCTTGTTGGTCATGATCCCTGCCTCCTTGGTGAAGCGACTGCCGAGTCGCCCTAGTGTCACCTTGTCACAGCTTTCTGACTGCAAAGCTACTTTTGCAGTCAAGGCTACTCACCAGGTAATTACACGCAGACCCAACCACTGCGAGCATTGTCCAAACACTGCACCACCATATTGGACTACCAGGGGCACCTTCCACGTCACAGGAAGCCGAGTGTTTCCCTTTGTAGCCCTTAGGAGCTAACAGAATAATCGGATGGATGTGCGCTCCCCTCGAGCCTCATGACACCGCGATGATTTGCCCCCTTGGGTTATTCACTTTAAACATGCGGACTTGTGCAAGTGTCTTATTTTAATATGTTATTAGACCCTATGTCCAAATATTCTATCGGGTTTCCATTTAACTTGGCTATTCCCTTCCACGTTGAGTTCTTATTCAAGCCACCAAGTTCCTCTTGCTTATTAATTTCAGTAACATAACTTAACTCATTTAAGTTTATTAATAAGCCAACAACATGTTTTTTTCTAAATTGTGAACCAAGGTCTGTAACCCACAATCCCTTTATATTATTATTTGATTTCATGGTTACAATAACATGTTCTACTTAATATGTAATTAAATATATCTCAGTTCACATGTTTTCTGTTTAACATGTCACTCATTAGTTATAATTAAATATAACTTATTTCATTTCATATGTTTGCCTTTTTTCTATCTTATTTAATCATAATTCCATCACTACCACTTATCGTTGTTTACTTATTAACTTAGTTCTCTTAACTAAGGTTTACTAATAAGTTTCCTTTCCATGAATATAACTTATGTTACAATTTTCACTTGTCCCCAGGACAAGCCTTAACATGTTATTCTTATCAGCAGATTTCAAATTTCCAAGTTTACAGATTACTAAATTTATAATTACGTACAACTTCTTGCATTTCATTAATTTTCCCCCTTTTCTCTACTTATCACAATCAACTGGTTTTAGGTTTCCCCATTTACTGATTACTTAATTTACAATTAAGTACTACTTATCTCATTACATAAGTTATCTCATTTTCTTAATCGTTTATTATAACGTAAGTTATAATATCCACTTGTTCCTAGGACAAATCTACCTATTATTTAACATTCTCATTAATGTAATTAATTATAATAGGTTATTATCATTCCCCATTCATTCACTTTCTTTTACCGTTGTAACTTCCATTCATTTTCTTTTTCATTTCCATTAATCATAATTAGTGCTATTTTATCGATCCTGCTATATGTATACACACACACACACACACACATATATATGTTTATGCACTAGATCTCTGACATTAATCCTTGTAACGACCCATAATTTTAGCCATTGTAATTTGGATATTTAATTTTGTTTTAGTTGGGATATTTATGGATTTTCTTCTTATTAGCACTGGGGCCGATAAAGGTTTCTTCATCGGTAGGAGAATATTCCCTCTGTCGCTTAACAGAATCCCTTTTGGGTACTTGCGTAGGAACACCATGCTCTATTGACGCTTATGGAATGGGCATACTTAACATGGCTCCTGTCATCATGGCTGCCCCAAATATAACTAGATATTCCGGTGCAACATGTAATGCTTCCAATCGGCTCCTTACATCTCCTACTCTTCCAATCTCAGGCTCACTCCTAGAGGTTTGATGACTCATTCTAAATCTAAAATAGAATGATTAGTCCACTTACAAGATATACTGCGAAAGGAAAACAACCGCTACTACTATATATATATATATATATGCTAGTATATATAGTAAGCATCCAATTAAAATCTACAAATACGTCTCTCATAATTGTTGACCAGAGCTCTGATACTAAATGTGACGACGCCCATAACGCCTGCACAAAACAAGAGGAATAATGCGCTGTAGGGTGTGCCGGGCAGCTATGGACGATCATCAGAGTAGGTAAACAACATCGAAACCTATCGTAAACTCACAATGCAAGGATAAAATATTATAAAATATATATACAACAGGTAGTGATAGTGAAGCATAAAACACTAAATTTCATGACAACTTGAAAGTATTTCCCTTACACGTGGATAACAACAGTAGTGTTTGAACAATTTGCCTCACTACAACACTCATAGAAATAGCACACATCGGAAACAAATACTAGATAGGAGTAAAGATAATACGCCAGCCTCCTGCTCGCCTCCGAACAGCAACACCGTCCTCACTTAAGCTATCACTTGTCACCTGCAACTTGGTCTTCCCATCCAAAAATCAGATAAACAACCCAAGGTAATAAGAAGAAACATAAAACCTTGAGTCAGACAGCAGTCTTATTAAGCGAAAAAACAACTAACAAACTTCATCAATAAAGCATGTGAGAAGGGATAGATAAACATACCAATCTACCCACAACATCGGAGAAGAACTCAACCTATCTTCCCCACATTGGATAGTGATAGCCTTTACTTTAAACCATTCAACAATTCCTTCATGGAAACCATAATAGCCATTCAATCATGGCAAAGCACTCATAACATCCAAAATTATAAGTATCTCATGTAAACCATCCTAATTGAGTTTAGTTTCCCCCAAGCACAAGCCCCAAAGGCCAAAATCAATATCAGACAAGCACCCAAGGAACATCTCTTTCGATGTAGGACAACCTACATAAGACGGTACAAACAAAACAACCAATCGTCCATGACTGACTCTGGCTATCACCGCCAATCCTGCTTTGAAACCATCGTTAATCGTATGGTAGCCAACCTTGGCACATGCCAAGGGCTAATGGTAACCCCCGTTCTACCGTAAACTCTATATGTCCAACCTTGACAACGAGGCCTTTCAACGATACCGAAGGTACTCAACTAACAACCTTTCGGTCCTTCGGGTGCCCCCATTATACCCCTGCTTTGAGCCTACTAGGACTTACGACAACGATGACTTCTCGGCACTCGTATCTCTAGTCATCCAACTTCGATGACGTTTCATAGCTCAAGAAACCTTCTCGAGCAACCATTATCCACTAACTCATGACCTTTGAGTTGGCACCTCATTCGTTGTTCTATACCGATCAACGAACACCTTCCAACACTTCAAAAATTCCCACTTGAATTCTACTTGATGTTACACCATCACCAATCCAATTACATCACTACGCGACAGCTAAGGATCGAGGGGGTTGCCCCCGAAAAACATTTTTTCCAAGCTCTTTTTTTCAAATATAATTCGCACATAAAAACGTGCTTTTTTAGAAAATGACCCTCTTGGAAATGAACCATAGCATCATCACTATCAACCACAGCATTTATAAGTGCTTTTGAAAACTCAACCAAAATCATCAAACACAATCATGAACATGTCATAACATTACTAACAAAATGAGTATAATGATTACCACAAAAATGATGTAAATATCACCTAAAACCATTAAATTGAACATATAATCAAAATAAGAGATCTAACTAACATAAACATGTGAAATGACATGAAATTAATGGATAAAACTTCCTAAATTAGATCATAGGGTGACGCATATGAAAATGGACATATAATGGTGTAAATATATGGTGAAACACTTGAATTTGATGAGAAACATCTAGAAACACTCATATACTTCATTGCATTCATGTGAGAGATGTAAATCACTCACCGATTTGCTGAAATAATCTAAAATCAATGAAAAAGGAATTCGGACAGCAAGCACCTCGCACCAAACACCTTGATCTGATGAATCCTTACTCCAATTGTCGTAGAGCTAGCCTCCAATGTTGTAGATCTATGATTTCCCTCATTAGATTTTTATTATTAATTGCGGAAAGGTGTTAGAGGAAGGAGGAGCACAAAGCAACCCAACAAAGAAATGAAAAACTAAACCATTTCTGTAAAGACCCGTAACTCCCCCGTAAAGGAAAGCATCGGATAGTTCGAGAACAAACCACAATAGAACGTATACAGAAGAACGTTTCATTGTATATTACAACAATGCATCAGATTACAAGAATATACAGAGTATGAATAAATATTACACAGAAATATCAGAGATTTAAATTACATTTAAATACATAGCAGCGGAAAATAATACAATACACAACTAGAAGTAGATATACGGATACAAAGCTTTCCGGATATCGTTCCAGCTGTAAACCAGGATCCTATGAATATAAATCTGCAAAACCGAAACTACTAGCTGCCCATGTCAAAATAAGGGCACCCAGAGTTTAGGTTAAAACAATAAACTCCAGGTCAGTCATGTGACTGGTGTGAGAACTAAAACAGTTATTATTCTTTATTTTAAATCTAGGTAAATCAAGGGACCACGCCGTATAACACGGAACGGGTTTCCTCCCAAGAATACCAGTGCATAAAACAAACAGCGCAATGCTAAATAAAGAAAAATGAAGCTGTTATAAGACCCAGGTCCCATCACACAATGCAACGCAGCCGAGGATAGGGTTTTCCCTTATAACAGCCAAAGAATGCTTGATACGGTTAAAACAAATCGTTTGATACTATTATAAGTGCATAGTGTATAAAACAACTTCAAATCATAAGTATCAATCATAGGCGGCATGAGCGCCCCATCCCACTATGTCGCCATACTAGGCTCTACAAATAAAACCGCAAATGTCACGTATTTGGAAATTGGATTTCCGTCTATGAACCGAGGCAAAAGATAGTCCTCTACCGATTCGTGACTCTTTAGCCCGAGCCACAGGCAAGTACTCAGTCAAGCCTTGGAGCGACAGGGCCGGTCCACCGATGTGGATTAAAATGCCTGAACACTACGTTTTCCCACCCTATGGGGTGTAAGTCTGGTCCGTCAGCCGACCAGAAGCATCGGCCGAAACCGATATAACCGAGGCGCCTCGCAACAGTAACAACCACATAAGTCAAACTCGTCAGGGCGTGTAAAACCACTGACGCCACTTCTAGCTAGAAAGAAACGCAAGTCCTCCCTGAGGTCCGTCTCCCGTTTTTGGTTCATACCGGGTGTGAAACTCGCGAAGCAAACGTTACACAAAGCTACGCCACAAAGGCCGTGCTTTGATCATCACCACAAGACTTTGCTTTTCAACAGAAGCCTCGATCAATTGCCACTTAGGCATGCCACACAGGCAATTCACTCCATGCGTTTGATATCCATCAATATATAACCCCTGAGCTCGTATGTCTCAGAGAAGGGCGTTAAGCAAGAGAATAAATTCTCCGCCGCCAAACAGATATATATTTAATAGAGATCAATCACACGGACTAAAATCCAATGTCAGACACACAGTCCATTTACAAGTCCGTTCTGGGTCTGAACGAAACCGGAGGCACCTAGTACCCCGCATATCCATCGATCTCCAAGTACGTCTGGACGATCACCAACTGTTTCCATCTTCTTGGGTGTACAGCCCAATCAAGATCATCAGTTATCACCCAAACGACGTGAAGACCTCCGGTCTTCGACCATCGTCTTCATCTTCGACTTATCGTCGTATCAGTTATTCAGAATGGGATAAACCCGGTCTTTCCGAATAACTCGCGTATATTTTAAATAAGTGTTACACAAACACAACATACGCCTCATTCCAATTCATTAGTCACTAACCGTAAATTAATCAAGAGAATAATTCCCCAAATATTAACCCCAAAGGCCGAAACCAACATCAGATCAATATTCAGAAAACCATTCTGTTTGGCCAACCGACAGTTAGTTTCTAAATTTCACTTTCATAGGGAAAGATTCCCATTAACTTTATCAAAGATAAATTCCTTGAATTTATTCTTTAATCTACTTTTGAATATCAATTCAAAACTAGTCGGGATTAACGAACCTTACCGAAGTAATCATTTGTTTTAATTTCCCAATCCCAACCTATTCATCCCATGAAGTAAAACTGGTCATACTTCATATCTAACACCACGGTGTTATCGGTAAATTCAATTACCATTTCTCGTTCAAATCTATTTAAAGATTTAACTATCGCCTGGAGCAAAACTGGTGATACTCCATTTTCGATCATTTCAATCTAATTAAAGATTCATTAAAACTCCACTTAGTTTTAATCGTTAACTGGGTTAAAGAATCAGTGTCATTTAAAACACGGTTCACGATAAACCCAAAATCACATTCATTAATTATCGGGTTAAAGAACGAGTGTTATTTAAAACAATGTTCACGATAAACCCAAAAAAAAAATCAATATCAATTCAATTCCAATTAAATATTATTTAATTGGTACACTTCATTAAATCTAAATAAAAAGATTTAATCTTTTCTCAACTGGGTTCAAGAATAGTGTTAGTGAAGACACCATTCACGACAAACCCAAATCACATTTGATATTCAATATAAGGCTCTGAATAGAAAATATATCGGCTTATATTCAATATCAAATTCTACGACTAACAAATGTCGTATTGGAAATAACGATATAAATATATATATCTTTCAAATTTCCATAACAACATCTGTATAATCACGAATTCCAACATCGAAATATTCCGAAGACAATTTCGATTCAAATCCACTCCAATGCAATCATTGGAAATTTTGGTTATTTTCAAAACCCTCTTCAAATTCAATTTATTTATTTAAAAATAAATAGAATTATAATTCTAGTTCAAAACTAGTTCATTTCGATAAAAATCTATTTTTATCTTTTCAAATATGGAGTTTTTCATCCCAAACTTTCACAAATCATTTCTTATGATTTTACACAAATTATTACTATTTTTAATAATTTTATCAAGGCCCGTACAGTCGATTTCCATTAACGGCCATCGAGCTACACTTACAGCGACCTTTTTCGAATTTGATTTGGACGTATCTCCAAATCCAACCGTTAGATTTCAAATTTCTAACATTCATTAGAAAGCTCTTTTCGATACGAACCCAACGGTTCCGGTTTTAGGAGAATCCGACGGTCGGATCTCCCGCAATGTCCGTTTGAAATAAATGGTCGAAATTCACGAACTGCCGCGGCGCAGCGCGTTCTATTCAGGCCATTATATTATACATATAATATATATAATATATACTTCGTCGATTTCTATTTAAAACGAATTATATAAATAGTTTTAAATTCGTTTCAAAAGCAATTTCAACTTCCTTTTCAATTCAAATCAAAATTGAATTCTTCTTTATAAATTCGTTTCAAAATTCATTTCTATTCAATTCAAATTTCAATTCAATTTGAATTCATTTCAATTCGTTTTCAATTCAATTCATTTCGAAATCGTTTTCTATTCAATTCATTTCGAAATCGTTTTCAATTCAATTCATTTCGAAATCGTTTTCAATTCAATTCATTTCGAAATCGTTTTCAATTCAATTCATTTCGAAATTGTTTTCAATTCAATTCATTTCGAAATCGTTTTCAATTCAATTCATTTCGAAATCGTTTTCAATTCAATTCAATTCGAAATCGTTTTCAATTCAATTCATTTCGAAATTGTTTTCAATTCAATATATTCGATTTCGAAATCACTTTTCAATATTCATTTTTAAGATGAATAAAATCGATATAAATATCGTTCACGTCAAAATGGCGTCAATCTAATCAACACGGCTTCATAAATTTCTATTTTCAAATATTCTATTTCAAAATATTTCTTTTTCAAAATAGTTGTTATTATCAAAATATTTCGTTCAACACATGACCAATCTCAATGAATGAGTACTGTCAACACATGAACTTTTATTTTATAATATTCTTTATTTTTCAAATTGGAATGAGGCCCAATCAATCACCATATAAAGTTAATTATATGGATTTTCATACAACACATGTATATAATAACATTGAAAATAATCAACCATCAACCAAAGTGCACTACACTGTAAAAGCATCAAATATAGATATTCAACGCTTATAACAGCCTGTCAATCAATCGATCGACATATTTAATCAATCAGGATGAGTGAACTGCAAATTTCATCCCAACACCCGTGTGGGGTTTCAAACAATCAAACAAATATTTTATTCGTGCAGTTGGGCGATGTGTAAAATTTATCGTCCCAATCAATGTCATTCAAATAGGTGTACATAAACAAACCGTCTGGTTTGTAAATGAATATTCTATTTTATTCACTTCACGTTAAAAAATTATATTTTTAACGATAAAACATTTTATTCCAACATATGAATTTCTATTCAGTTCATTCTTTAAATAAAATGATATTTTTATTTTTCTAACACATTTTAGAAAATTTCGGCGACATAACGGCACGATACTAGAAACGGGACGAGGCCTAGCCTTATCCCCGGTCTAGTGAAGGCCCACGCCATTCACACATCAATCAAATCAATTTTTATTTCACCAAACGATTTAGTTCAAACCAAATAATCTAACCAACTACACAACCAAACAAACAAGTCCATGGTCTGTGGACGGGTGTCGGGTGCTTCTAATAAGCACCGTCTACATCCTAGTATATATATATATATATATAACTAGAAAAAGAAGTTTAGAGTGAGAAGTTCTCACATATAGCTATCCTAGCTCCACGGCTCTTCATTTGCAGAAGTCTTCGTCGCTATCGCATCTCCATTGCTGTAGCCACTACATATGTAAAAATCGAATTTTTACTTCGCTATTCAATATATAAAAATCGAATTTTTAGTATGCTATTCAATATATAAAAATCATATTTTTCTTTCGAAGTTCAATATATAAAAATCCTATTTTTCTATCGAAGTTCCATATATAAAAATGCTATTTTTCTATCGAAGTTCCATATATAAAAATGGAATTTTTATTTCAAAGTTCAATATATAAAAATCGAATTTTTATTTCAAAGTTCAAAATATAAAAATCGAATTTTTATTTCAAAGTTCAATATATAAAAATCGAATTTTTATTTCAAAGTTCAATATATAAAAATCGAATTTTTATTTCAAAGTTCAATATATAAAAATCGAATTTTTATTTCAAAGTTCAATATATAAAAATCATATTTTTAGTATGCTATTCAATATATAAAAATCATATTTTTCTATCGAAGTTCAATATATAAAAATTCTATTTTTCTATCAAAGTTCAATATATAAAAATGCTATTTTTCTATCGAAGTTCCATATATAAAAATGCTATTTTTCTATCGAAGTTCCATATATAAAAATGGAATTTTTCTATCGAAGTTCCATATATAAAAATGGAATTTTTATTCGAAGTTCCATATATAAAAATGGAATTTTTATTTCAAAGTTCAATATATAAAAATCGAATTTTTATTTCAAAGTTCAATATATAAAAATCGAATTTTTATTTCAAAGTTTAAATCTATCCTTTTACTTCTCAAAATTCAAACTTTTTAAATCCTTTAAAAATCAAACTTTTTAAATCCTTTAAAAATCAAACTTTTTAAATCCTTTAAAAATCAGTTTAAACTAAATAAAAAAAATAATAAAAAAACAGTTTAAAGTAAAAAAAAAAAAAAAAACAGTAGGGAACTTACAGTGTTTTTTTTTTTTTAAAGAGGGAGGGGTGCGGCTACCCAGGAGGAGGCGGCGCAGGCGAGCTTCGGGTGGGCGGCGTCGAGCTGAGCGACGGAGGGAAGAGCGGACTTCGATCCGCGGTGGCCTGGAGGTGCAGCTTCGACAGAGGGATGGTGCGCGTCGGTCTCGTGGCAGAAGGGAAGAGGATCGATGCGGAAAGGAGAAGAGGAGGAGGGAGATCGGATCGAGGCGGAGGGCGTTGACCGACGATGGGAGGAGCGGATTCGATGGCCGCCATTTATTTGGGTTTTTTTTTCCTGAAATGATATTAGGGTTTTCCCATTGGCCTAGAGAATATATATTTATATTTTATTTTATTTAAATTCAGTAATTACTGGTTTATCATAATGAACTCAAAATTGAACCCAACGAATGTCGCCCTTAGCTAAATGCCCCCATTCTGAACGCAATGGGATATGTTCCGCAAGCTGATTTGATTGTTTGAATCAGTTTCCGTTGAATTTACATTTAATTCATTATATTGAATTTTAAACGTACATTTCAATTACCGGGGTCACATACTAACTAGAAAAATTCCAAAAAAATATTTTCTAGCTTCGTATGGACGATACGGTCCTAACAAAACTAGTTTCGTCGAATTCTGAGACCGTTTGAAAAATGGCCAATTTCCAGTCGATTAAAATCAACTTAAACTGGTCGAACGCGTTTTCCTTTACCACGCTCACATATTGATTCGAAAAATTATGAAATTTGAAACCTAGCAATAACTTTACATCACGGACCCAACAAAACTGGTTTCGTCGAAATCCGAGGTCATTTGCAAAATGTCCATTTTTAAGGGCCTGAATTCCATAGCGACTATTCAGAATTTTCAACTGGACATATCTTTTGATTCCCGCTACGAACTTTTGATTATTCGGATTCGTTGGAAAGATATTCACGAATAGATCCTAATGTTTTTGGTTTCACTAAAATCCGGATTGTTTTGCACCAGGTACATTCAATTGAAGTTTGAAATCGAATTATCGAACTACCGCGCCATTTTCAATTCTATTTATAATTATATATATAATTATTATATTCTAACGACGACGCGTATAATATATACGTTCTAATTATATTCAAAATAAATTTCACGTCGATATTATTTAAAATAATCTATTTTAAATATCAAAATTCGCTAAAATTGCCAAATTAAAAATTTTAAACTGGCCCAGATTTTACGGGTTGTTACAATCTCCCCCACTTAAAACTTTTCGTCCCCGAAAAGGAACAAAGTCGAAAGTGATTTGATTAATCAACACTACGTTCGATCTGGCTTTCATTCTCCAACTCTTTAGTTTCTGAGAATTTTCAAAATTTCAAAAATTTGGCTAACACCCTAAATTTTTGAAAAATTTCGCCATAACCTCCCCTGCACCGGGAGCATCGGGGAATTTCAAATAGCTTCCCCGGTCCTTCAGATCTCAAAAAGAAAAAGAAAAAGCCAAGCGGCTAGCCAATAGGCTCACAAAATCATCATCACCCAAACAAAACAGGAAATTATGTAGTAAACATGTACCTATTTGTCGGGCAAACAAATTTTATTCTCTGCTCTAGCCTCCTTGCTATGACCTGTTCAATGATATACATGTATATGCAAGCAAATACGACCAAATTTCAATACAATTCAATATTTGGTTCAATTAGGCTAAATGGCTAAAAATTAGCAAACAAATAAACCAACAACACAAACATCAATCAATTAGTGAATCATCTTTTGAAATTCATAACTTTTGGTACATATACTAAAAATCATGTTTTGATGCCAATTCACAACAATGTGTTCTATCTATATAATCTTTGGTTCTCACACCAGTCTAATGGAAATATATAGATATCACACCTTCGAAACACGAATATAAATACTGATGATGTGGCCACATCATCAGAATTATCCCCGGGTGTCTAGAGTGTAATTCTATATCTATCCAGTATATTAAAATTTCAGATACACGTGGATCAGACGTATACGCAAAATCTTTATATACTGGACTGTCCACATCAATATAAATAAATAATCAAATATGAATAATTGATTTAAATTTTCAAAACAAAATTTGTTTTCACTTTTTTTAAAATTATACTCTTCACACTCGTTCTAGGATACTACTGATCCCATCTCTAACGAGTCATCCCATGGGATATTACTAATCCAATATCTGATGAATTCTTTCGTATGGTTCTAATGTGTCTTGTTCTCTAGCTTTGTAAACCAAAGCTCTGATACCACGTGTAAAGACCCGTAACTCCCCCGTAAAGGAAAGCGTCGGATAGTTCGAGAACAAACCACAATAGAACGCATACAGAAGAACGTTTCATTGTATATTACAACAATGCATCAGATTACAAGAATATACAGAGTATGAATAAATATTACACAGAAATATCAGAGATTTAAATTACATTTAAATACATAGCAGCGGAAAATAATACAATACACAACTAGAAGTAGATATACGGATACAAAGCTTTCCGGATATCGTTCCAGCTGTAAACCAGGATCCTGTGAATATAAATCTGCAAAACCGAAACTACTAGCTGCCCATGTCAAAATAAGGGCACCCAGAGTTTAGGTTAAAACAATAAACTCCAGGTCAGTCATGTGACTGGTGTGAGAACTAAAACAGTTATTATTCTTTATTTTAAATCTAGGTAAATCAAGGGACCACGCCGTATAACACGGAACGGGTTTCCTCCCAAGAATACCAGTGCATAAAACAAACAGCGCAATGCTAAATAAAGAAAAATGAAGCTGTTATAAGACCCAGGTCCCATCACACAATGCAACGCAGCCGAGGATAGGGTTTTCCCTTATAACAGCCAAAGAATGCTTGATACGGTTAAAACAAATCGTTTGATACTATTATAAGTGCATAGTGTATAAAACAACTTCAAATCATAAGTATCAATCATAGGCGGCATGAGCGCCCCATCCCACTATGTCGCCATACTAGGCTCTACAAATAAAACCGCAAATGTCACGTATTTGGAAATTGGATTTCCGTCTATGAACCGAGGCAAAAGATAGTCCTCTACCGATTCGTGACTCTCTAGCCCGAGCCACAGGCAAGTACTCAGTCAAGCCTTGGAGCGACAGGGCCGGTCCACCGATGTGGATTAAAATGCCTGAACACTACGTTTCCCCACCCTATGGGGTGTAAGTCTGGTCCGTCAGCCGACCAGAAGCATCGGCCGAAACCGATATAACCGAGGCGCCTCGCAACAGCAACAACCACATAAGTCAAACTCGTTAGGGCGTGTAAAACCACTGACGCCACTTCTAGCTAGAAAGAAACGCAAGTCCTCCCTGAGGTCCGTCTCCCGTTTTTGGTTCATACCGGGTGTGAAACTCGCGAAGCAAACGTTACACAAAGCTACGCCACAAAGGCCGTGCTTTGATCATCACCACAAGACTTTGCTTTTCAACAGAAGCCTCGATCAATTGCCACTTAGGCATGCCACACAGGCAATTCACTCCATGCGTTTGATATCCATCAATATATAACCCCTGAGCTCGTATGTCTCAGAGAAGGGCGTTAAGCAAGAGAATAAATTCTCCGCCGCCAAACAGATATATATTTAATAGAGATCAATCACACGAACTAAAATCCAATGTCAGACACACAGTCCATTTACAAGTCCGTTCTGGGTCTGAACGAAACCGGAGGCACCTAGTACCCCGCATATCCATCGATCTCCAAGTACGTCTGGACGATCACCAACTGTTTCCATCTTCTTGGGTGTACAGCCCAATCAAGATCATCAGTTATCACCCAAACGACGTGAAGACCTCCGGTCTTCGACCATCGTCTTCATCTTCGACTTATCGTCGTATCAGTTATTCAGAATGGGATAAACCCGGTCTTTCCGAATAACTCGCGTATATTTTAAATAAGTGTTACACAAACACAACATACGCCTCATTCCAATTCATTAGTCACTAACCGTAAATTAATCAAGAGAATAATTCCCCAAATATTAACCCCGAAGGCAGAAACCAACATCAGATCAATATTAAGAAAACCATTCTGTTTGGCCAACCGACATTTAGTTTCTAAATTTCACTTTCATAGGGAAAGATTCCCATTAACTTTATCAAAGTTAAATTCCTTGAATTTATTCTTTAATCTACTTTTGAATATCAATTCAAAACTAGTCGGGATTAACGAACCTTACCGAAGTAATCATTTGTTTTAATTTCCCAATCCCAACCCATTCATCCCATGAAGTAAAACTGGTCATACTTCATATCTAACACCACGGTGTTATCGGTAAATTCAATTACCATTTCTCGTTCAAATCTAATTAAAGATTTAACTATCGCCTGGAGCAAAACTGGTGATACTCCATTTTCGATCATTTCAATCTAATTAAAGATTCATTAAAACTCCACTTAGTTTTAATCGTTAACTGGGTTAAAGAATCAGTGTCATTTAAAACACGGTTCACGATAAACCCAAAATCACATTCATTAATTATCAGGTTAAAGAACGAGTGTTATTTAAAACACTGTTCACGATAAACCCAAAAAAAAAATCAATATCAATTCAATTCCAATTAAATATTATTTAATTGGTACACTTCATTAAATCTAAATAAAAAGATTTAATCTTTTCTCAATTGGGTTCAAGAACAGTGTTAGTGAAGACACCATTCACGACAAACCCAAATCACATTTGATATTCAATATAAGGCTCTGAATAGAAAATATATCGGCTTATATTCAATATCAAATTCTACGACTAACAAATGTCGTATTGGAAATAACGATATAAATATATATATCTTTCAAATTTCCATAACAACATCTGTATAATCACGAATTCCAACATCGAAATATTCCTAAGACAATTTCGATTCAAATCCACTCCAATGCAATCATTGGAAATTTTGGTTATTTTCAAAACCCTCTTCAAATTCAATTTATTTATTTAAAAATAAATAGAATTATAATTCTAGTTCAAAACTAGTTCATTTCGATAAAAATCTATTTTTATCTTTTCAAATATGGAGTTTTTCATCCCAAACTTTCACAAATCATTTCTTATGATTTTACACAAATTATTACTATTTTTAATAATTTTATCAAGGCCCGTACAGTCGATTTCCATTAACGGCCATCGAACTGCACTTACAGCGACCTTTTTCGAATTTGATTTGGACATATCTCCAAATCCAACCGTTAGATTTCAAATTTCTAACATTCATTAGAAAGCTCTTTTCGATACGAACCCAACGGTTCCGGTTTTAGGAGAATCCGACGGTCGGATCTCCCGCAATGTCCGTTTGAAATAAATGGTCGAAATTCACGAACTGCCGCGGCGCAGCGCGTTCTATTCAGGCCATTATATTATATATATAATATATATAATATATACTTCGTCGATTTCTATTTAAAACGAATTATATAAATAGTTTTAAATTCGTTTCAAAAGCAATTTCAACTTCCTTTTCAATTCAAATCAAAATTGAATTCTTCTTTATAAATTCGTTTCAAAATTCATTTCTATTCAATTCAAATTTCAATTCAATTTGAATTCATTTCAATTCGTTTTCAATTCAATTCATTTCGAAATCGTTTTCAATTCAATTCATTTCGAAATCGTTTTCAATTCAATTCATTTCGAAATCGTTTTCAATTCAATTCATTTCGAAATCGTTTTCAATTCAATTCATTTCGAAATCGTTTTCAATTCAATTCATTTCGAAATCGTTTTCAATTCAATTCATTTCGAAATCGTTTTCAATTCAATTCAATTCGAAATCGTTTTCAATTCAATTCATTTCGAAATTGTTTTCAATTCAATATATTCGATTTCGAAATCACTTTTCAATATTCATTTTTAAGATGAATAAAATCGATATAAATATCGTTCACGTCAAAATGGCGTCAATCTAATCAACACGGCTTCATAAATTTCTATTTTCAAATATTCTATTTCAAATATTTCTTTTTCAAAATAGTTGTTATTATCAAAATATTTCGTTCAACACATGACCAATCTCAATGAATGAGTACTGTCAACACATGAACTTTTATTTTATAATATTCTTTATTTTTCAAATTGGAATGAGGCCCAATCAATCACCATATAAAGTTAATTATATGGATTTTCATACAACACATGTATATAATAACAGTGAAAATAATCAACCATCAACCAAAGTGCACTACACTGTAAAAGCATCAAATATAGATATTCAACGCTTATAACAGCCTGTCAATCAATCGATCGACATATTTAATCAATCAGGATGAGTGAACTGCAAATTTCATCCCAACACCCGTGTGGGGTTTCAAACAATCAAACAAATATTTTATTCGTGCAGTTGGGCGATGTGTAAAATTTATCGTCCCAATCAATGTCATTCAAATAGGTGTACATAAACAAACCGTCTGGTTTGTAAATGAATATTCTATTTTATTCACTTCACGTTAAAAAATTATATTTTTAACGATAAAACATTTTATTCCAACATATGAATTTCTATTCAGTTCATTCTTTAAATAAAATGATATTTTTATTTTTCTAACACATTTTAGAAAATTTCGGCGACATAACGGCACGATACTAGAAACGGGACGAGGCCTAGCCTTATCCCCGGTCTAGTGAAGGCCCACGCCATTCACACATCAATCAAATCAATTTTTATTTCACCAAACGATTTAGTTCAAACCAAATAATCTAACCAACTACACAACCAAACAAACAAGTCCATGGTCTGTGGACGGGTGTCGGGTGCTTCTAATAAGCACCGTCTACATCCTAGTATATATATATATAACTAGAAAAAGAAGTTTAGAGTGAGAAGTTCTCACATATAGCTATCCTAGCTCCACGGCTCTTCATTTGCAGAAGTCTTCGTCGCTATCGCATCTCCATTGCTGTAGCCACTACATATGTAAAAATCGAATTTTTACTTCGCTATTCAATATATAAAAATCGAATTTTTAGTATGCTATTCAATATATAAAAATCATATTTTTCTTTCGAAGTTCAATATATAAAAATCCTATTTTTCTATCGATGTTCCATATATAAAAATGCTATTTTTCTATCGAAGTTCCATATATAAAAATGGAATTTTTATTTCAAAGTTCAATATATAAAAATCGAATTTTTATTTCAAAGTTCAATATATAAAAATCGAATTTTTATTTCAAAGTTCAATATATAAAAATCGAATTTTTATTTCAAAGTTCAATATATAAAAATCGAATTTTTATTTCAAAGTTCAATATATAAAAATCGAATTTTTATTTCAAAGTTCAATATATAAAAATCGAATTTTTAGTATGCTATTCAATATATAAAAATCATATTTTTCTATCGAAGTTCAATATATAAAAATTCTATTTTTCTATCGAAGTTCAATATATAAAAATGCTATTTTTCTATCGAAGTTCCATATATAAAAATGCTATTTTTCTATCGAAGTTCCATATATAAAAATGGAATTTTTCTATCGAAGTTCCATATATAAAAATGGAATTTTTAATCGAAGTTCCATATATAAAAATCGAATTTTTATTTCAAAGTTCAATATATAAAAATCGAATTTTTATTTCAAAGTTCAATATATAAAAATCGAATTTTTATTTCAAAGTTTAAATCTATCCTTTTACTTCTCAAAATTCAAACTTTCTAAATCCTTTAAAAATCAAATTTTTTAAATCCTTTAAAAATCAAACTTTTTAAATCCTTTAAAAATCAAACTTTTTAAATCCTTTAAAAATCAGTTTAAACTAAATAAAAATAATAATAAAAAAACAGTTTAAAGTAAAAAAAAAAAAAAAAAACAGTAGGGAACTTACAGTGTTTTTTTTTTTTAAAGAGGGAGGGGTGCGGCTACCCAGGAGGAGGCGGCGCAGGCGAGCTTCGGCTGGGCGGCGTCGAGCTGAGCGACGGAGGGAAGAGCGGACTTCGATCCGCGGTGGCCTGGAGGTGCAGCTTCGACAGAGGGATGGCGCGCGTCGGTCTCGTGGCAGAAGGGAAGAGGATCGATGCGGAAAGGAGAAGAGGAGGAGGGAGATCAGATTGAGGCGGAGGGCGTTGACCGACGATGGGAGGAGCGGATTCGATGGCCGCCATTTATTTGGGTTTTTTTTTTTTCTGAAATGATATTAGGGTTTTCCCATTGGCCTAGAGAATATATATTTATATTTTATTTTATTTAAATTCAGTAATTACTGGTTTATCGTAATGAACTCAAAATTGAACCCAACGAATGTCGCCCCTAGCTAAATGCCCCCATTCTGAACGCAATGGGATATGTTCCGCAAGCTGATTTGATTGTTTGAATCAGTTTCCGTTGAATTTACATTTAATTCATTATATTGAATTTTAAACGTACATTTCAAATTACCGGGGTCACATACTAACTAGAAAAATTCCAGAAAAATATTTTCTAGCTTCGTATGGACGATACGGTCCTAACAAAACTAGTTTCGTCGAATTCTGAGACCGTTTGAAAAATGGCCAATTTCCAGTCGATTAAAATCAACTGAAACTGGTCGAACGCGTTTTCCTTTACCACGCTCACATATTGATTCGAAAAATTATGAAATTTGAAACCTAGCAATAACTTTACATCACGGACCCAACAAAACTGGTTTCGTCGAAATCCGAGGTCATTTGCAAAATGTCCATTTTTAAGGGCCTGAATTCCATAGCGATTATTCAGAATTTTCAACTGGACATATCTTTTGATTCCCGCTACGAACTTTTGATTATTCGGATTCGTTGGAAAGATATTCACGAATAGATCCTAATGTTTTTGGTTTCACTAAAATCCGGATTGTTTTGCACCCGGTACATTCAATTGAAGTTTGAAATCGAATTATCGAACTACCGCGCCATTTTCAATTCTATTTGTAATTATATTCAAAATAAATTTCACGTCGATATTATTTAAAATAATCTATTTTAAATATCAAAATTCGCTAAAATTGCCAAAATAAAAATTTTAAACTGGCCCAGATTTTACGGGTTGTTACAATTTCCCACATCTCTCACCCCCTATTTAGACCCTCCCATCAGCCCACTAACGGGCCTCTCTAATTCATCCCATTATGGCTTACCAGATCTGGATAGCCAACTGAAAAACCTTAAAACAACGATTTCTCCCAAACCGCTGAACCAAATCTTTAATGTAACCACTCTATGGAAAGACAATCATCAATTCCTTTCCAATGGCACACGTTTTACCCACTGATTTGACCTGAGTCAAAAGTTATGCCCTATACAAGAATAACAGGGGTAAAATGGTCACAAAAAAAATCAGTAAAAATTATGGACATGTCTCACAACCCCGTAAGCAACATATTAAACGATGAGAATGATCCAACCCTTAGGGAATAAAACAAAAATATTTTACGATCTTCTGATACGTAAAAATGCGGGCTGTTACATTCTTCCTCCTTAAGAATCTCACCCCTGAAATTCCAAGCAAACACAAACAACCACAGCAATTCTGCATGCCTATCATCCATGAGAAGCCAATTCTGTCATCGAACTAGCAACCATCAAGCCATTCATCCATAGCCTTATCCTAGCATGCAGAATTCTATCAAATAAAAACAAGATACAATGACATAACGATGATACGATTAAAGGGTCCTTCCGACGAAGAGTTTTGGATGAGTCACCTTCTTACTCTCTTCCGTCTCCCGTGTACAATCGTCACCATCTTCACTCAATTGTACCTTGACGAGTTTAACCATCTTCCTCCTAAGCTGTTTCTTGTCATTTCCCACAACACGAAGCGGCTTAAGAGGTATCGCAACTGCGGTCTCTACTTCTAGTTCTTCGCACTGCTCTGATGATACCGCCACATTTGAATCATGCATGAACTTACGTTGAAACGACACATGGAACAAATTATACACACTTGACATCTTCTCGGGTAACTCTAATCTATATGCGAGTTTTCCAATTCGCTCAACTATCGGAAATTGTCCAACGAATCTAGGAACCAACTTTCCTTTACATCCGAATCGAACCACATGCTTCAACGATGAAACCTTCACGAAAATCAGATCGCCACGTCGAATTCCAAATCTTTTTGACGCTTATCAGCATACCATTTCTGATGATTTTGGTCCGCTTTCATTCGTTATCGAACGATCTCGACGCAATCTGAGGTCTTTCTAATCATCTCTGGCCCAAGTACCAACTTTTCTCCAGTTTCGGACCAACATGCTGGAGAATTGCATGGTCTCCCATAAAATTCCTCGTATGGTGCCATGCCAATGCTAGACTGGTAGGTATTATTATACGCAAACTCAACTAGATGTAGATGGTCTTCCCACGATACTCCAAAATCCAACACACAAGCTCTTTGGAGATCTTCAAAAACTCGATTGACCCTCTCAGTTTGACCATTAGTTTGGGGATGATAAGCCGTATTTAAGCACAACTCAGTTCCCAAAGCTTCTTGCAAAATTTTCCAAAATCCACTCGTAAATAATGGATCTCGGTCACTATCTATACTCTTTGGGACAACATGGAATCGAACTATCCATTTTACATAAAGTTCAGCCAATTCCGACGCTGTCCTAGTCGATTTGAAAGGAATAAACCTTGCACTTTTGGTCAAATTATCGACAATGACCCAAATTCCTTCATTCCCTGCCCTGGATAAACTCGACAAGCTTAACATCTTGCTTTTGGCTTTTTCCAATTCTTTCGATAAGTGTAGGTCTTACCGACAAACTTGCCAACATTTCAAGTTCCAACTTACACCTTGGCCTAAAATCAAAACTTGCCAAATACTCAAGGCTCTTCCATTTTGAAAACATCGCTCCCAAACTTGGATGCCTTTGGCTCAACGCATCTGCAACTGCTTTACCTTGGCCAGGAATATAGGACATATCCAAATCATATAATGCCAGAAACTCTAACCATCGTTGTTGCCGAAGATTCAAATCCTTTTAGGAGAAAAGATACTTCAACGACTTGTGGTCCGTAAACAACTCGAACCGAACCCCCAATAGTTAATGTTTCCACATCTTTAGAGCAAAGACAATTGCTGCCAACTCTAAGTCATGAGTTGGGTAATTTTTCTCATGCGGCTTCAGCTTTCGACTCGCGTAGGCCACAACCTTATCCTTCTGCATTAGCACTGCTCCAAGTTCATTACCACATGCATCGGTATAGACCACTATCTCTTCATTCCTACTTGGAATGGTCAACACATGAGCACTCGTCAATCTCTCCTTAAGGATTTCGAACGCTTGTTCACACTTCGCACCCCATGTGAACACTTGGCTCTTCTTTGTTAATCCTTTCAACGGTGCAGCTACCTTGGAGAAATCCTTGATAAACCTTTGGTAATAATCGGCCAACCCAAGGAAACTTCAAACATTCGTCACATTCTTATGTCTATCCCAGTCTTGGATTGCTGCTACTTTAGCGAGGTCAACAACTATCGTATTTCCAGAAACAACATGGCCTAAGAACCTAACTTCAATCTTCTAGAAGTGACATTTGAAAAACTTAGCCTTCAGCTGATGCTTTCGCAAGATCTCCAACACAACTCTCAAATGTGTCTTATGTTCTTCCTCATTTTGAGAGTAAACTAAAATATCATCTGCGAACACAAGCACGAACTTGTTCAACTAATCTTTGAAACACTCTATTCATAAGATCCACGAATTACGCTGGCGCATTAGTCAAACCGAACGACATCACCAACCATTCGAAGAATCAGGATGGTATCCTAAAAGCAGTCTTCTGTACGCTATCCTTAGCCACCCTCAACTAGTGACATCCCGTTGCCAAATCCATTTGAGAAAACACTTTGGCTTCATGAAGCTGATCGAACAAGTCATCAATCCTTGGCAATGGATACTTGTTCTTCTTTGTCACCTTGTTCAACTCACGATAGTCGACACATAATCTTAATGAGCCGTCTTCCTTGGTTGTAAGCACCACCTATGCACCCCATTCGGAAATGCTTCTCTGAATGAATCTTTTTCCTAAAAGATCACAAACCTGCACCTCTAACTCTTGTTGTTCCTTAGGCGCCATCCGCCTAAGAGGCATAACCATTGGTCTAACACCCTCGACCAAATCGATTCTAAACTCGTTCTCACGATGCGGCGGCAACCCTTTGACTCGTCAAAGGCATCCACATACTCATTAGCAATAAGCATAGATGACAAGTCTTCTTGTGGAGTAACAAGTGAATATAACAACTTATAAGAACACCGTCTTCGGGTTACCCCGAATCAACACCTTCTACCCTTCCGCATCCTCGACTGTCATCTCTAGCTTTTAGCAACTCACTTTTGCCGCACATCTCTTGGGCCAATCCTTGCCCAGGATGATTTCAAACCCAACGAAAGTTACAACTAAGCAACAACTCATAAATGAGCATTCATGATCAACAGTACTAGATCCACAAAGCTTGCATGGAGCAGATGAACCCATACTAGATCAATTACAACTAAAGGTCTATTACAACTTCAAGTTCCGAACCCATTCAACATACAATCTTATTATAGGTAAAAGAAGACGATTCTCTGGTACCAAATAGAATTCAAACAACTTCACTAGCAAGAAGCATATCTAGACAACAACTTCTCATAGTTCTCATCAAGAACACAATAGGAAATTGGAATAGCATCCACAACACATGCTTCCTCCGGTTGCCTATTCTTTGGAAGGTCCCGAAAGTCTTTCTTCTTATGTCCAGGCTTGCCGGATTCAAAGCACTTCCTTTCGGTTTTCGGCTTCTCACAATCGTTAGCATAATGACCCTCCGATTTACAATTAAAGAAAATGGCATTCTCCATAAATCTCTTTTCTTGGTTTTCTTCTTATTAGAACTGGGACCAATAAAGGTTTCTTCATCTGTAGGAGAATATTCCCTCTATCGCTTAACAGAACCCCTTTTGGGTGTTTGCGCAGGAACACCACACTCTACTAACACTTCTGGAATGGGCATCCTTAACATGGCTACTGCGATCATGTCCGCCCCAAACATAACTAAATTTTCTGGTGCAACAACTAATGCTTCCAATCGGCTCCTTCCATCTCTTACTCTTTCAATCTCAGGCTCACTCCTAGAGGTTTGATGACTCATTCTAAATCTAAAATAGAATGATTAGTCCACTTACAAGATAAACCGCTAAAGGAATACAACCGCTACTACTATATGTGCTAATATACATAGTAAGCATCCAACTGAAACCTACAAATACGTCTCTCATACATAATTATGTCTTAGAACTTTGATCACAATCATTGACTAGAGCTCTGATACCAAATGTGATGACCGCCCATTACCCATGCACTAAACAAGAGGAATAATGCGCTGAAGGGTGTGCCGGGCAACTATGGATGACCATCGGAGTTGGTAAACAACATCGAAACCTGTCATAAACTCACAGCGCAAGGATAAAATACAGTGGAATAAATATAACAGGTAGTGATAGTGAAGCAGAAAACACTTAACTTTCATGACAACTAGAAAGTATTTCCCTTGCACGTGGATAACAATAGTAGTGTTTGAACAATTTGCCTCACTACAACACTCATAGCTATAGCACACAGTGGAAACAAATACTTGATAGTAGTAAAGATAGTACGCCAGCCTCCTGCTCGCCTCCGAACTGCTACACCGTCCTCACTTAAGCTGTCCACTATCACCTTCTACTTAGTGTGCCCATCCAACAATTGGATGAACAACCCAAGGTAATAAGAGGAAACATAAAACCTTGAGTCAGACAACAGTCTTAGTGAGCAATAAAACAGCTAATAAACTTCATCAATAAAGTATGTGAGAAGGGATAGATAAACATGCTAATCTACCCACAACATCATAGAAGAACTCAACCCTATCTTCCCCACATTGGAATGTGATAGCCTTTTCTTTAAACCATTCAACCATTCATCCATGGAAACCATAACATCCATTCAATCATGACAAAGCACTCATAACATCCAAATTATAAGTATCTCATGTAAACCATCCTAATCGAATTTAATATCCCCCAAGCACAAGCCCAAAAGGCCTAAACCAATACCAGACAAGCACCCAAGGAATATCTCCTTCGACGTAGGACAACCCACTTGAGACGGTACAAACAAAACAACCAATCATCCATGACTGACTCTGGTTATCATAGCCAATCCTGCTTTGAAACCATTGTTAATGGTATGACAGCCAACCTTGCTACATGTCAAGGGAAAATTGTAACCCCAGTTCTAGCACAAACTCTATATGTCCAACCTTTACAACTAGGCCTTTCAACGATATTCAAAGGTACTCGACCAGCAACCTTACGGTCCTTTAGGGGCCCCACTGTACCCCTGCTTGGAGCCTACTAGAACTTACGACAACGATGAATTTTCGGCCTCTGCATCTTTAGTCTTCCAACCTTGACGATGTTTCAAAGCTCAAGCAACCTTCTCGAGCAACCATTATCCCCCAACTCATGACCTTTGAGATGTCACCTCATTCGTTGTTTTATATCGATCAATAAACACCTTCCAACACTTCGAATATTGCCACTTGAATTCCTCTCGAAGTTACACCATCACCGAGCCAATTACCTCACTGCGCGGCAGCTAGGGTTCAGGGCGGTTGCCCCCAAAATATTTTTTCAACCGCTTTTCTTTAAATATAATTTGTACCCGAAAAACGTACTTTTTCAGAAATGATCCGATTGGAAAGAAACCATAACATCAAAACTATCAACCGCAGCGTTTTGAAGCGCTGTTGCAAACAGAACTGATCAGGATATAGGTCGACTCGATTAGTTCGGCTAGACCCAACCCAATTGCACCCCACGACCGACCCAATCCAGCTCACCCCTCCCTGGGACATGGCCGACTCGATCCGATCACCAATATGACTAACCCGATCCAATAGCTAATATGACTAACCCGATCCGATCACCAACACGACTAACCCGATCCTGTTGCACAACGTAACTGACCCGACTCGGCATTTCAACACCTCAACTTCTGGACCGACCCGACCCATCTTGAATGGACTGACCTGACCAGTCCTTCAATCCGACCGACCCGTTCTGTGTTATTCTCCAAGAAAATATTTACGACCAACACGATCCATTTCCTGCACATCTCCAATTCTACTCCGATTTCGACCAAAACTTCGCCAAACGACGAAACTGAATAAACCAAAATCATCAAACACAATCATAAACATGTCATAACATTATTAACAAAATGAATATAACGATTACCACAAAGAAGATGTAAATATCACCTAAAACCATTAAATTGAACATATGATAAAAATGAGAGATCTTAGTAAAATAAACATGTGAAATGACATGAAATTAACAGATAAAATTTCCTAAATTAGATCATAGAGTGAAGCATATGAAAATAGACATATAATGGTGTATATCTATGGTGAAACACTTGAATTTGATGAGAAACATGCACAAACACTCATATACTTCATTGCATTCATGTGGAAGATGTAAACCACTCACCGATTTGCCGAAACAATCTAAAATCAATGAAAAAGGAATCCGGAAAGCAAGCACCTTACACCAAACACCTTGATCTGATGAATCCTTGCTCCAATTATCGTATAGCTAACCTCCAATGGCAAAGATATATGATTTCCCTCCTTAGATTTCGATTTTTAATGCTGAAAAGGTGTTAGAGGAAGGAGGAGCACAAGGCCACCCAATGAGGAAATGAAAAACTAAACTATTTCCCATATCCTTTACCCCCATTTATACCCTCTCATCAGCCCACTAATGGACCTCTCCAATTCAGCCCATTATGGCTTACCAAATATGGACAGCCAACTGAAAAACCTTAAAACAATGATTTCTCCCAAACCGCTGAACCAAATCTATAATGTAACCACAATACGGAAAGACAATCATCAATTCCTTTCCAATGGCAAAGGTCTCACCCTCTGATTCAACCTGAGTCAAAAGTTGTTCCATGTACCAGACTGACAGGGGAAAATGTTCAAAAACAAAATCGGTAAAAAATATGGACATGTCTCACATCCCCATAAGCAACATTTTAAACGATGAGAATGATCAAACCCTCAGGGAATAAAATAAAAATACTTTACGATCTTCTAATATGTAAAAATGCGGGTTGTTACATTCCTCCCCCTTAAGAATTTTGCCTCCGATATTCCAAGCAAAAACAAGCAACCACAACAATTTCGCATGCCTATCATCGATGAGAAGCCAATTCTATCATCAAACTAAAAAACATTAAGCCATGCATCCATATCCTTATCCTAAAATGTGGAATTCTATCAAACAACGACAAGATACAACGACATAACGATGATACGATCAAAGGGTCCTACCGACTAAGAGTTCTGGATGAGTCACCTTCATACTCGCTTCCGCCTCCCATGAACGATCATCACCATCTTCACTCCATTGTACCTTGACAAGTTTAACCATCTTCCTCCTAAGTTGTTTCGTGTCATTTCCTACAACTCGAAGCAACTTACGAGGTATCGCAACTAAGATCTGTACTTCTAGGTCTTCGTACTGCTCTAGAGATACCACCACATTCGAATTATGCACGAACTTCCATAGAAACGATACATGGAAAACATTATGCACATTCGACATCTTCTTCGGAAACTCCAATCTATATGTGAGTTTTCCAATTCGCTCGACTATTGGAAATGTTCCAACAAATCTAGGAGCCAACTTTTCTATACTTCTGAATCGAACCACATGCTTCAACAACGAAATCTTCATGAAAACCATTTTGCCTACGACGACTTCCATATCTTTTCGATGCTTATCAGCATAACTCTTCTGACGATCTTGGTCTGCTTTCATTCCTTGTCGAACGATCTCAAAAGCAATCCGAGTCTTTCTAATCATCTCTGGCCCAATTACCAACTATCTCCAATTTCTAGACAACATGCTGGAGAATTCATAAGACCCCGTATTTTTAAGATAATAAAATAAGAATAACTTAATTAAATAACGAGAATAAAGTAAAACGGACTGCGCCATTGCGTCCGGCTCGGAATTCTTGTCAAGATAGACATCTAGTTTGCGTAAAATGTGCATCATATGAAGAAGTTATTAAGCCTAGAAGTTTGTATATGCGCAAGTGAAATATATATATATATATACACACACACACACACACACAAGCATACAAACAAATTGAAATATAAAATAATGAATAAAATAAGGATTGCATGTAATAAATACATGCTCTGAAAAAATGAAATGCATGCATTGAAAGAAAGAAAGGATTGGTTGCATGCAATGTAAATATGTTACATGCACTGATTTGCAAACATAATGCATTAACATTAAAAGAAAAAGATTCATGCAGTGGTTTAATTTTAGTATTGTAACTAACATTAAAAAATTGAAGTAAGGAGAGAACAATAATTATCATTGTTGTAAGACTGTTTAACAAAAGACTTCATAGATCAGTTGGTTAAGGCATCAGGGGTTCGAACCCTGATGGTGGCATAATTTTTATCTTTGTTTTAGAGAGGGCCAACTGAACATGCAAATATATGTACGTATAAAAATTCAAAATTTAAAAGGATAAGAATGTACAAACAAGGAAATAAAGAAAATATATGTATGTATATGAGAATATATATATATATATATATATATGCATAAATATATGTATACAAAGGATAAAATTCAAGATAAGGCTAAAGTTAATGAAATATGGCAAGAATCAAATAACGGCACAACATCGTTTGAATTTTGAAAATAAACGAAAATTGTGTGTATATATATACGCGTAAAATGATCGGTAGAGGAATTGTATACATATAAGAATATTTCGTGTGAATAAAATGGTTAAATAAATTCCAGAAATTCAAAAGTTCGAAAATCAAATTTCTACGCCAAAACAATTCAAACATTCAAAATTCAAATTTCTACGCCAGAACAGCTTGCGGGACCCAGTGCTGACTCAACACTGCGTGTACGATAAGATTTGGTTAGATTCATTTGCGAACGTGGACTATTTTCTTAACTGGGTTTAATGCTGACTTGGCGCTGCGTGTACGATAAGGTCTTGAGCACAAATAAATAAGACCCTAAACATCATAATTCACCGGCTGCGCTGGAGCTCTGCCATGGCTCCCTCTCTCTCTTCTCAATTCTATTCTGAAATTAAAATGTTAGCCTAGGAGGATTATGAATTCAGATCTGGAAGAGGGAATCAATGTTAATAAAAAAATTATTGAATCATAAAAGCAAGGTAAACCTATAAGTACTAGTCTATTTAAATTATTTCTCTTTCCCTTCTCTTTTCATGAAATAATAAGACCATGGTCGTTAGGTTATGAATCAAATTAAAAACCACGGATGATTGAATGGATCAGATCCAAAATTTGGGGAAAGCTTAAAGGTGGGTGGGCATAAGCTAAAGCCTTTAGATAATGTTATGACTACATTCCCCTTTTTAATTAATTGTGAAATGGCCAGCTTAATTATAAATTTATGTTGTAATGAATTGAAATGTTGATATGAATATGTCAGGAAATTCCTATGTTGAATTGGCTAAGCCACTGAATGTTTTCATTTTGGAGAAAATAAACATGTTAGGATATGAATAGCCAATTCAGTGATTATAAGTACATGTTTTACTTGGAACATATGATTTATTGATCGACATGTTGAAATAATTACCAGATTGAATGTTCACATGTCCCAGTAGAATTAAACATATGTTGAAAATGACATGCGGCAAAATATAGGCAAAAATTGGACGACCTGTAGATTAGATTACCGCAAACTATATTATAGTAAAAAGGATAATATGTCTAAAATTTTCATGTAATGTGTTGAGACAAGATTTTGATCAATGCCAACATATAGAGGTGCAATAAAGATCATTTCATAGAGCTAAGGTTTTTTTTTACTTTGAGTCGTGTTAGAAATTGTTAAAATTTGTCCTCAAAGTATAACACGAATGCATAAAACTTCGTTGCTGAAATCTGTATATTTGTGGAATTGAAAAGTCATAAAAAAAGCCCAAACGGTCCAGGATCCGACCGGGAAAGAGTGTAGAGTGATACAGACTATGGACCGCGGCTCTCCGGTCCATAGCCAGAAAACGTCGACTGCCCAAAAAGGACCGGTCGACCGGTTTTACTGTGTTTGCACATAACGGCTATTTTTTGATTCTTTTAATTTCCAGAGAGTTGACCAGTCGACTTGTGATTTTCAACCAGTCGACCGGTCCTGAACAGCAAGCCTTTTTTATGAAGGGTTGCTTCCATTTATCAAGAGTTTTCTCTTCAATTTTCAATGAAAACGGATACAATCTTTTGTAGAAACTCTTCATGAATGAATGCAACTATTCTATACTATAAATAGACTTGAAATCATACTTTCAAATCACCGATTCTTTCTCTAGTTTCTGATCTTACTTTCTAAATACTCTTGCATTCTAAAAGCTCTCCAAATTCAAATACTTGTTGAATCCTTGAATCAATTTAATATCATTTGATTCAACAAGCATACTACTTCCTTAAATCTACGCATTCAAAGTATATACTCGAGGATAAGATTATAGGAAGGGTGTACTACAAGTGACTAATCCGTGTATTGAAGACACAATATATAGTAAACCATTAACTACTTTGTATTGAAATTCCGGGAAGCCTGTAGCCGTTCAAATCAGGTGGGTAAGCTTGTGGCCCGTGAAATCAAGTGGGTAAGCTTGTGGCCCGTGAAATCATGTGGGTAAGCTTGTGGCCTGTGAAATCAAGTGGGTAAGCTTGTCGCCCGTGAAATCAAGTGGTGTGTTGCGAACCTGTTCCTCCGGGTGAAGCGAGGTTGTTGATTAGTGAAATTCCAGAGAGAGGTATGGGACTGGACGTAGGACGATGCTCCGAACCAGTATAAAAAGCCCTGGTGTGATTTTTCTATTACTGCATTTACTTATATGTGATATTGCTACTGTGAGATCTTTCTTAGTATATATCATATATTCCGCATATCCATATTACTGATCCTGCCTAAAGTCGTCTATCGACACGTTCATAATGAACATAACATATATTATGTCTTGAGATTTTAATTTAGAAGCGCAATTTGATATGAACATAAGTGATTGAATGAAAATGAATATGCATAGGATTACAATTAGAAATTGTAATTACATGAATGAATGCACAAAGTATAACATGAATGCACAAAACTTCGTTGCTGAAATCTGTATATTTGAGGAATTGAAAAGTCATAGAAAAAGCCCAAACGGTCCAGGATCCGACCGGGAAAGAGTGCAGAGTGATATAGACTATAGGCCTGGACCGAGGTCCTCCGGTCCATAGCCAGAAAACGGTCGACCGGTTTTACTGTGTATGCACATAACGGCTATTTTTTTGATTCTTTCAATTTCCAGAGAGTTGACGAGTCGACTGGTGATTTTCAACCAGTCGACCGGTCACGAACAGCAAGCCTTTTTTATGAAGGGTTGCTTCCATTCATCAAGAGTTTTCTCTTCAATTTTCAATGGACACGGATGCAATCTTTTGTAGAAACTCTTCATGAAGGAATGCAACTATTCTATACTATAAATAGACTTGAAATCATACTTTCAAATCACCGATTCTTTCTCTAGTTTCTGATCTTACTTTCTAAATACTCTTGCATTCTAAAAGCTCTCCAAATTCAAATACTTGTTGAATCCTTGAATCAATTTAATATCATTTGATTCAACAAGCAATCTACTTCCTTAAATCTACGCATTCAAAGTATATACTCGAGGATAAGATTATAGGAAGGGTGTACTACAAGTGAGTAGTCCGTGTATTGAAGACACAATATATAGTCAACCATCAACTACTTTGTATTGAAATTCCGGTAAGCCTGTAGAAGTTCAAATCAGGCGGGTAAGCTTGTGTCCCGTGAAATCAAGTGGGTAAGCTTGTGGCCCGTGAAATCAAGTGGGTAAGCTTGTGGCCCGTGAAATCAAGTGGGTAAGCTTATGGCCCGTGAAATCAAGTGCGTAAGCTTGTCGCCGTGAAATCAAGTGGTGTGTTGTGAACATGTTCCTCCGGGTGAAGCAAGGTTGTTGATTAGTGAAATTCCAGAGAGAGGTCTGGGACTGGACGTAGGACGGTGCTTCGAACCAGTATAAAAAGCCCTGGTGTGATTTTTCTGTTACTGCATTTACTTATCTGTGATATTGCTACTGTGAGTTCTTTCTTAGTATATATCATATATTCCGCATATCCATATTACTGATCCTGCCTAAAGTCGTCTATCGACACTTTCAATTGGTATCAGAGCCTGGTGTTCTAGAGATCGTAACAACATCCTAGAACAAATGGCAATAAAGATGTCTAGTCAAGGGATTAGAAAATGGAAAAGCAACAAAGCAGAATCAGGAGAACAAGGAAACAAGTGTCTCATGGCTAAAGTCTGATCACAATAGGTATGTACAGATTCATTGTTTAAAGATCTTTTGTTAGACCATGAAAAATTATTGAAACTCAATACAGTCATTTTAGCTATGTCAAAAAATTACAAGCAAGAAAATTCCAAATTAAAAGAAGAAAACACTCGTTTGGTAAAACAAGCCAAATGTTTTGAAAATACCTTAGAAGAGCTTGTTTCTCAAAAAGATTTCCTTCAAAAAGAAAATGAGCGACTAGAAGATAAAAACAATGTTCTTTTAAAGGAAATAGATCTTTTGCAAAATAGAAATATATCATTAGAAGATTCTTTAAATAATTCTATTTCTTTAATTTCGTCTCTTGAAAAAGAGAATGGAGCTTTAACTGAAAAGAATTTAGAATTATCTAAAGAATATGAGATTTTAAAGGTGAATAATAATATTTTGCAAAATAAAATTTTTGACACAAAAGAAAATTTTGAAAAGTTACAATCTCCTTTTAATTCAGAATCTCAAAATTTTGGTCTCAAAACTGAGAACGGTACTTTAAAAGAAAAAATTTATGAATTAAATAAGGAAATTGGTAATAACAAAATTTCCTTTGAAAATGTCACTCACGACTTTGGAATCGAATTTGAAAAATGTACAAATAAGTTCGCGATATTTAATAAAGGTCAAAATGATTTAAATGATATTTTATCCTGCTCTAGACCTTTACACGATAAAAGTGGTATAGGATATAACAAAACCAATCATAGAAATAGTACTAGATATGCTTTTATGTGCAATAAGAATATCACTACTAGTACTAATGCACATCCAAGACCCAATTATTATAGAAATTCGAATACTTCTATAACTAGCGGTATTTATAATAAATATAGAGGTATGAAAAGGAATATCACTAGAGATTACTTAAGTATTTGGGTTCCTGTAAGTTGGAAAAACATAGAAAAATATATCGATGATTATTTTGATTTAGTGGTTAATAATGAAAATTTTATCTTTAAAGGTTCCATTAAACCCTCTTGGGTATGGTTACCTTCCATCTAACCCATGGACCCAAACAAAGCAAGTGGGTACCAAAACTATATATGTCATATTTTTTGCAGGTACACCACAACAAAGAGAAGGTTATTCTGTATCTCCTAAAGGTGCTATAATTATTTGTATTCTCTACTACTCTCGATTTCTGTGCTTATTATTGTATTTATTCTTTTTAATCGATGACATAAGGGGAGAAATATTTTCTCTTATGATTAGTCATATTATTTGAGGTACATATACTATCATTTAAAATTATGTGCTTAACTTGGTAATAGTATATGTGTGCAAACATTTGTTAACGCAGGAATCAAAAGGTAAGATCACTTATATTATGGACTAACAAATGTTGCAGACATTTAGGGGGAGCATTATATTCAGAGAGAGAATATCTAAGGTGTTGTCATCAATCAAAAAGGGGGAGAACGTTGAGACAAGATTTTGATCGATGCCAACATATAAAGGTGCAATGAAGATCATTTCATAGAGCTAAGGTTTTTTTTACTTTGAGTCGTGTTAGAAATATGTTAAAATCTATCCTCAAAGTATAACATGAATGCACAAAACTTCGTTGCTGAAATTTGTATATTTGACGAATTGAAACATCATAAAAAAAGCCCAAACGGTCCAGGATCCGACCGGGAAAGAGTGCAGAGTGATATAGACTATAGACTTGGACCGAGGTCCTCCGGTCAATAGCCAGAAAACGGTCGACCGGTTTTACTGTGTATGCACATAACGGCTATTTTTTTGATTCTATCAGTTTCCAGAGAGTTGACCAGTCGACTGGTAATTTTCAACTAGTCGACCGGTCCCGAACAGCAAGCCTTTTTTATGAAGGGTTGCTTCCATTCATCAAGTGTTTTCTCTTCAATTTTCAATGGAAACAGATGCAATCTTTTGTAGAAACTCTTCATGAATGAATGCAACTATTCTATACTATAAACAGACTTGAAATCATACTTTCAAATCACCGATTCTTTCTCTAGTTTCTGATCTTACTTTCTAAATACTCTTGCATTCTAAAAGCTCTCCAAATTCAAATACTTGTTGAATCCTTGAATCAATTTAATATCATTTGATTCAACAAGCATTCTACTTCCTTAAATCTATGCATTCAAAGTATATACTCGAGGATAAGATTATAGGAAGGGTGTACGACAAGTGACTAGTCCGTGTATTGAAGACACAATATATAGTAAACCATTAACTACTTTGTATTGAAATTCCGGGAAGCCTGTAGCCGTTCAAATCAGGTGGGTAAGCTTGTGGCCCGTGAAATCAAGTGGGTAAGCTTATGGCCCGTGAAATCAAGTGGGTAAGCTTGTGGCCCGTGAAATCAAGAAGGTAAGCTTGTGGCCCGTGAAATCAAGTGGGTAAGCTTATGGCCCGTGAAATCAAGTGGGTAAGCTTGTCGCCCGTGACATCAAGTGGTGTGTTGTGAACCTGTTCCTCCGGGTGAAGCGAGGTTGTTGATTAGTGAAATTCCAGAGAGAGGTCTGGGACTGGACATAGGACGATGCTCCGAACCAGTATAAAAATCCCTGGTGTGATTTTTCTATTACTGCATTTACTTATATGTGATATTTCTACTGTGAGATCTTTCTTAGTATATATCATATATTCCGCATATCCATATTACTGATCCTGCCTAAAGTCGTCTATCGACACTTTCATAATGAACATAACATATGTTATGTCTTGAGATTTTAATTTAGAAGCGCAATTTGATATGAACATAAGTGATTGAATGAAAATAATATGCCTAGGATTACAATTAGAAATTGTAAATACACTTATGACACAAGGATAGGTCGCATTAGTGGCGAAAGTCTACACGGACCCGACCGACATATCCAGTAGCCACTAATGTTGACCTAATGTGAGAGGCCTAAGTGCAAGAATTAACAACATGTGCTAAGACATGAGGTTAAGTCAGCTTATGGTAGAAGTCTTCCTGGACCGGCCCGACAAATCCAACCATAAGTGTAGGCTTAATGTGAGAGGGCTAGTGCTTATATATATGTACAAATATAAATATATGTACATAACAAGATATGAATAAATGGCAAAGATGGTAATTAAATGTCTAACTCAGAAAATAAGAAAGGAAGGGATGTAAAGAAATGAGTTAGTGTGATAAGAGGGAAAAGTGATGTATTTCCCTAAATGACTTATTTCTGAAAACGTTATTGCAAGTAAGCTACAATAAATATAGAAAAGTAAAGAAATTACTTGCTACCACAGATTTAGATGGGAAAACATTATGAAAATAAATCATTGATTCCATCTATCAAACTGATAAGGTGCATGAAGTGTTTTCCTTAATCTAATAAGGGACATATATTACAGAAAATGAAGAATAATGGTTTACAACAGTAAATGCATTAAAAGGGAAATGATAATAACCTATTATAAATAAATAACATTAATGAAAATGTTGTATAATAGGAGGACTTGTCCTAGGGACAAGTGAATATTATAACTTAGGTTATAATAAACTAGTAAGGGAATGGGATAACTAGTGAATTAAGTTAAGTGACACTTAATTGTGAATTAAGTAATTAGAAAAGGGGGAAAACCTAAAACTATTTAAGAAACAGGGGGAAAACATATTGTACTTAATTATAAGTTAAGTAGACTAGGAGTCTGAAACCCGTTGGTAGGAATAAAATTTTTAGACTTGTCTTAGGGACAAGGGGAAATTATAACATTGGTTATAATAAATGGGTAGAGAAACATGTTAATGGGCCTTAGTTAATAGAACTAAGTTAATAAGAAAAAAAACTATAAGTCGTATTGGCGACGTAAAGTGGAATTATGATTAAATGAGAGAGGATGAGCAGAACATATGAAATGAAATAAGTTATATATAATCATAAAAGGTAAGTGACACGTTAATTGGAAACTTGTGAATTAGATATACTTAATTACATATTAATTAAAACATGTTATTGAAATCAAGCAAGAATACAAAAGGGATTGTGGATCACAGACCTTGGGCCACCATCTAGAGAATAACATGTTGTAAGATTATTAACAAACTTGAATGAATTAAGTTTTATGACTGAAATTAATAAGCAAGAGAAACTTTTTAATTTGAATAAGCATTCAATATTAATTGCAATAACCAAGTTAACTGGAAACCTGGTGAGGTGAGACAAGCGCGTAAAAGATTATTTAGACATAAGGTCTAACAACATGCTAAAGTAAGGCGCTTAGACCAGTCCGTACGATTGAGGGTGAATAACCTAATAGGGTAGATCATTGAGGTGTTATAAGGCATGAGGGGAGCGCACATTCATTTGATTGTTTGACGGCTCCAAAGGACTAGAAGGGGAAGCACGTGGCTTCCGGGGACGTAGGGTACTCTTGATATTCCTCTGTGACTGGCATATGATCCACCTGTACTCACAGAGGTTAGATCTGCTTAGGTGAACTAATGAGTATGCCTTGATTGCAATAATAAGGGGCAATCAAAACACTAAGATGGACCAGCATGATTCGACGAGACCAGTTAGTACCCTGTGATAGCAACTCATCGTCTACCTACCATTTTCAGTCAGTACGTAAAGCGGAAAGGCGGAAAACTCCAAAAGACCATATACTTTGCTATCTAATTATGGGTGAGGTTGGCCAAAAGGTTTGAAGGGAAAAGGGGGCCGGGTTAAATTCTCATTCTTGGTATTCTTGGGTGCCTTTCATTAGTTGAGGGAGGGGTATAGTGGGACCATAACCACCGTAAAAGCAGACCTTAGCATCTGCAATCGGAAGATATCTGAAAGCTCCCGATCGAGTTCGGTGTTTTTTTATTAGCCCTGCTACGGGACTCGGGAGCACATATAGAGAACATGTTCAATAGACATCAAGAACGATTGACGATACGTATGTGGAAAAGTCTAGGTAAACTCATGTCGCTCTGGGTGGTGTATCATATGACTAGAGGGCATTATTCGAGGATGGAACCTAATTCAATCGAATGGTTCAAATATGGCAGTCCAAACGCTTACGTAATATAGAAGTAGTGGTTCTTTGCAGACGTAGCATTGACATATATACATAAATCCATATGACATTCGAGCATAGGATTAGGGACTGCTATATTTCTGCGATGATACAGTGGAGACCGTGTGAGTAGGGTACCATGGGGTGTATCTCAATATTGAGAGATGGCTACATATATTGTATTAGTTTAATTCACTGGGAAGTAAATGGGTACAACGTGTGTGTAAGCCTTGAGTGTTGTTAACCCAAGTAACCTAATATATAAGGAAATATGATTGAATGGTATATGTAAGATTATTCAAAGTGTATAGTTTATATCCAGTCACCAGAATTTGTGTTCTGACCCCCTCCTCATAACACACTCGCAGATTAGATTGTGGTAGAGACATGATAGCTTGGGATACAGGTTAGGCAGTATTAATAATATGATAAGGCTATGTTTTTATTATACTATATTTTATCCTCTCCGCTGTAAGATATTTGTCTGAGCTCTGACATGTTTTATGTCTTTGTCTTTTCTGCAGGATATCAGAGCAAAGCAATCCGAGTTTCGATATATTGGAATTTTGAAAAAAAATCAGTCTTTCGAAATTGAGGTTGTCACATCTAATATCAGGGCTTAGGTTTAGAATTCCAATATAATAATGAGTGAACGTATTTGTATTTTTAAAAATATAAATATATTATATATATATATATATACCTAGATCCGTAGAGGAACCCACTAAATAAAAAGAGTATAATATGGTATGAAATGGGATATTTGTTTTGCATACTAAAGGAATGAATAAGGAAATTTGAGACCCTTAGGAAGTTTGGTTGGGAAGTATATAATGTACTTTGTACGGAAATAAAATAAATCCTATATGATTAGTATTCTCGAAAAAGATGAATAGAGAAAAATGGTTTAGGAATATATATAGTTGAGAGAATTGACCTTGGGGAGTGTCTAGGAGAGCCTAGAAAAATTGGTAACCCGCTTTGAGTCTATCCCCATTATTAACTTTTAAGAACTTGAGATTATAAAAGTTTGGGAAAAAAATGGTTTATGGTGTTTTCAAGTTTTAATCTTAAAAGTTATAGTTTTAAAATATGTAAAGAAGTACATATTGAGTTTTAAAGTAAAATTCTCTTCGTAAAAGATGCATATTATAGAGCGTGTATAGCTCGCTATTTTTTCTAGTTATATTTCATACAAGAATTTTTAATCTAGAAAGTTTTAAAGTCTCTATTCTTTTAACAATTATTTTTTATAAATTGTTTAAAAGAGAATTTTGTTGGGTGGACAAAATAAGTTGTAGAAAATGAGAATAGAGTGGATGTTGGCACCTTGTAGTAGGAGATTGAACTGACTGACCTTATAGGTAAGAACAAGTCATAAACCCTGTAACACCCCGAATTTTAGTAATACTAGAATTCACTAATTATAGGATAAATAATCTCAGATGTGGGAATTGGGGGTAACGGGCTGCGTCATTGCGTTCGTCTCGGAAAAATACGCGAAATAGAGTCCGAGTTTTCGAAAATCGGAGTCCGTATGGCCCAGTTAAGGCCCAATGAAGTTTGCAGAAAATTTAAAGATAAAAACAGATTTAATAATTTAAAACCAGATTTTAAAATAGAGTAAGCGGGGCCAGGTGGGAAGATTCCCGCCCTACCCATGTCGAGAGGGATGTCGACAGGCCTGTCGACAGGGGGGTCGACTTGCCTGTCGACTTGCCTGTCGACAGGGGGGCCGACGCCCAGTAAAACTGGGTGCACCAGTTTAGGTTCTTGGGCTGGCTTGGAGGGCTGGTTCTGGAAGCTTCTTGGATCTGACCGGTCTAAACCAATCTAGGGTTAATCTAAGGGTCTAAAATGCAACCTAATCCTATAAATAAGACCCTAACCCTATCCTAATTCATTCATAATTAGATCTTGTAACTAAACTATGGAAAAATGAAACTTGAGCATGGCCACCACAAATCAATGAAGAGGAAAGCAAGCTAATCAACCTCTCTAATCAACCTCTAATCCATTCGAAGCATCTTAATCTTCTTCATTTGGAGTGCAAATTGCTAGTAGTGAGTTTCTATCACTTTAACATCAATTGTTAAAGCAAGTAGATTAGGTGTAATGAGACTTATGGTCTTGAATGCGGATTAGTGAGTTTGAATCATTTGTAATGATATGTTACTCTATGTTTTTCTATGTTTATGCATATTGAATAAGTTGGTTTATGCATATTTAATAAGTTGGTTTATGCATACTTGATAAGTGGATTTATGCATGATTAATAAGTTGGTTTATGCATGTTTAACAAGTGGGTTTATGCATGTTGAGTATGTAAGTTTATGCAAGTTTAGTATGATGTATGTTATGTTTACATGATGCTAAATATGCAAGTTGTGGACTATGTGATCATATACATGTTATGCAAGTTCATGAAGATATGCTATGCAAGTTACATGTTTGTTAATATGCAAGGTATGCTATGCAAGTTACATGTATGTTAATATGCAAAATATGCTATGAAGGTTACATGTATGTTAATATGCAAGATATGCTATGTAAGTTACATGTATGTTAATATGCAAAATATGCTATGAAAGTTACATGTATGTTAATATGCAAGATATGCTATGCAAGTTACATTTTTGTTAATATGCAAGTTCATGATGACACATTAAGCAAGTTTAAGAGTTAATATGCAAGTATGTGAATGCTTATGCAAGAATGTGAATGCTTATGCAAGAATATGAATGCTTATGCAAGTTATGTGTATGCTTAAATGCATGTTTAACATATTATGCAAGTTGTGAGGATGCTTATATGCAATATGTTATGCAAGTCATGTGAATGCTTATATGCAAGATCAACATGTTATGCAAGATATGTGTATGATAATATGCAAGTTTGGGTTATATGTAGTTGGGTTAATATATGCTCATATATGCAAGTTGACATCCTCTTAACCCATGACAAAGTTGTATGCTAAACCCATGATATTTGTGATGATCTTCCCCTTATTTATGTCATGAAATGAGAACGATTTACGTGGGGAACGATGGGGTTGGTAAATATGTTAATAAAAATATGATTGGGTATGATTAAGCATACCATAAAAAAATAAATTACCATAAGTGGGAATTTACCTATTGAGTTAGGTCTACCCCATGGGAATTTACCTATTGAGTTAGGTCTACCCATGTTATGGAAAATTTGATATTAATTAGGGATAATTAATATGGGGGTGATTAATTAGGTGTAATTAATCAACTAAGACACGAGGTTGGACCCTTTTGTAGCGGAAGTCTGCCCGGAACCGACCGGCCATCCAGCGGCTACAAATGATAGGCCCAATGTGAGAGGTCTTAGTCATAAATTAAATACATGATTAAAGTAAAGACACGAGGTTAGACCCTTTTGATGACAGAAGTCTGCCCGGAACCAACCGGCATATCCAGCAGTCATAAAAGACGGTCTAATGTGAGAGGTCTTTATGAGGTCATGATCTTAATTAATGAATTAAGAAACACTTAACCATATTAGCATGTAGTGGGACATGAGGGGTTAAGTGGGTGCCTTGGGGTGGCATGATGAGACTAGTGGGTTGCCTTGGGTGGCAATAGAAAAATACGATTGGAATACTTAACCAAAGTAGAACATGAAATTAAACATGATTAAAGGGTTAAGTAAGTGCCATGGGTGGCATGGGAGAATACGATTAGAATACTTAACCAAGGTGGAACATGTAATTAAACATGATTAAAGGGTTAAGTAAGTGCCATGGGTGGCATGTGAAAATCTAGTGAGTACCTTGTATGACAATTAGGATATTATTAAAGGACTTAACCGAAATTTATAACATGTAAGGGGACATGGTTAAAGGGTTAAGTGGGATTCACTAGAAATAGCAAGCTTAGGTGGTAGCTTGTGAGGGCCCATTTCAACCAATATCCCAAACGTATCTTTGTGGGCTCGACTCTAGTCGGGTGACGGGACACGCATATTGGGCTTGATTATAAGAGGCCAAAACGGGTTAGCGGTGGCAACGCGGGACCAACGGGTTTCATATGCGTGTGTGGATCCGGGCTGGTTGGTAAGTCGTTGTTGCATCGTGTAGATATAAAGCCGTGCACTGTTGATATTAACTGGTAGCCACTTTAGGGGAATGATACACCCCAATCGTGGGACCAACACGGGTATCTACGGTAGGGAGCCGATCGTTGGGAAGTAGTGGGTACACCTAATAAAGATAGGGGCAGACGGCACCTATGTAGGGGTACACGGAACTACTGGGTATAATTGCTAGGTACACCTAGTGGAGATAGGGGCAGACGGCACCTATGTAGTGGGCTAGGAGTACACGAAACTACTGGGGAAAATTTTCTAAGTCCTTGGAAGGGATCAACCTTTAAGTAGGAATGACTGGTGTGGTGCAGTTAGTAATTATCCTTGGGTGGGTAGATGAGTCCTGACGGTTATCTTAGTTTATCCTAAGTCTACCAAGCTGCTTAGTGTAGCCATTCATCCCCAGATATTACCGTAGGTCAAGTTTATGTCTTCTCTCGTTACTTTAATGAATGTATTGTTAAAGTTATAGGACTCACTCAGACTTATGTCTGACCCCGTTGTTTTTATCTTTTTCCCAACCCTCAGGTCCAACGGTGGATCCTAGCGGTAGTAGAGCTTGATCGGATTGCTGTTCCAGTCTTTAGGAGCTTGGGTAGATGTAAAGCTCCAGTTATCCAGTTATCTTTTCTTTTATTCTGGCTATTGTATGAGAGAGTGGGATTATGTACTTCTTTATTTTGATGGATATTGTACTTGACTTTTATCGTGGTTTTATGATGTAACCAGACATGTTTATTTCCGCTGTTGTAAGATGATATTTTTAAAATTTCAAGTACAAATTATATCTGTCTTGTTGTAATTTTTCTGTTCTATATTCACTAAAATACTCCACCGATGCTATGGCATTCCCTTAGTGAGTGACCATAGCGGGCGTGGGTGTTACACGTGGTATCAGAGCAAAGGTTACCAGAACAGATAAAAGTTTTAGTAAACTATTTTTCTAAAAACGTTTTTGGAAGAAATATTTTCAAAAACATGTCTTTAAAGAGAAAAGTTTTTGAAAGAAAAGCATAATCCCCGATAGCCATATCTTTATCTTCCGAATTCTCCGTTTTGAATCTTTCCCTTTTTCGTCTCAGCATGGCTGAAGATCTTTATCTTCCGGATAGTGTAGCGGTACCATTATGGTATAGGAGGTTGTTAGAGGCTAGGGCCGCCGCTGCAGGTCCAGCAAATGTTCCTCCTCCACCCGTTGCACTCGTTCCTCCTCGCGCGGATACTTTTGCTATGACTTGTAGGAAGTTTAAGGCTATGGGAGGAAAACCTTTTGTGGGAGCTAGGGATTGGCTTAATGAGACGGAAGAATTGATGGAAATCTTGGAAGTAGAAGAGGGAAAGAAAGTCAGGTTGGCCGCTTGGTTAATGAAGGGAGAGGCCTCATTCTGGTGGGAGGTCACTAATGGAGAACGCCCCGTTGACTCTTGGGCGGATTTTAGGCAAAGATTTGTGGCAAAGTTTCTCTCAAGGGCGGAGGAAAACTTGTATATGGAAAGATTCTTGACTCTAAAGCAAGGAAATCTCTCGGTGAAGGAATATGTCAACAAGTTTAATCAATTGGCAAGGTTTGGCCTAGATATGGTGAATACACCAGAGAAGAAGGCTTTGAGGTTCGTGAAAGGCTTGAATGAACCGATGCATGGGTTGGCTATGACTCATATCCCTATGGGGGCCACCTTTGAGAAGCTAGTTGACATGGCACTCATGTATGAGGAAGAGAAGGGTCCTAATGCTAATAAGGCACCCGAGAAGAAGGGAGATCAAAAGAGACCTCAGCAACAACAACAAAGCAAAGGTGGGAAAGGCAACGGTGGCAAGGGAAAGAAGAAGTGCTTCAGTTGTGGAACACTAGGCCACCTAAGCAAGGATTGTCGCAAGAAGAAGAAGACTGGCTGCTTCCACTGTGACGAAGCAGGGCATCTAGTGAAAGACTGTCCTAAGAAAGGGCAAAGGACGGGGTTTACCTCAGGAGGATGGGTGCAAGCTCGTGTGGCACCAGCTCAGGCAAGTGGGCAAGTTCAGGCTCTCGCAGCTCCACCGATTCGAGAAAGAGGTAGAACTATTTCCGTTGAAAGTCTAGTTTTTCTGTTTGACTATCCTGTCCGTACTTTATTTGATTCTGATGCATTGAGTTCGTTTATCTCATCGTTAGTTGAGTCACTGCACATAAACACCAGTTTGGTTGATGATCCCTTAGTTGTTTCAAACCCAATTGGGGCTCCACGATGTGTTTGGGTTTGAAAGTTGCTATACTTAGCATTGAGTTTAGATGTGATGCTTGTTGGGCTTCACGGGCTATGGGTTAGTTTTGGGCACGGACTGGTTATCCAGTAGGGGTACCGTTCTTAATTTTGAAGGGAGAGTTGTAAGCTTATGACCCGCTTGGGTAACACTCTCGAGATCTCTTGTAATCCCATAGAATCTGTTATGCTAAGTTATCTAGAGTCGCTTAACACGTCGGTCGAGAGTTTGCAATTTATAGAGTGGTCCGGGAATACTCGGATGTGTATGAGGAGGTAAAGGGCTTACCTCCGAAGCGGGAGATTGACTTCCGAGTATATCTGGTGGGTAAGGCTAAACCAGTATCTTGGCCAGTGTGCCACATGGCTCCTCGTGAGAGGAGGGAACTCCATAAGTAAGTAGGCGATTTGCTTGAGAAGGGATGCATAAGACGAAGTATATCGGAGTGGGGCACTCCAGTAGTTTTTGTTACGAAGGCGGATGGGTCCCTCAGACTTTGTGTAGGCTAAAGAGGACTGAATAAACTCACAAAGAAGAATAGATACCCATTGCCGAGGATTGATGATCTGTTTGATCAGTTAGCTGGCGCCTCAGTATTTTTATAGTGGGACTCGACCACGGGATTTCATCAGTTAAGAGTGGCTGAGGATAGTACAGAGAAGACTGCCTTTAGGACTCCGGATGATTTTTTTTATATATAAGTGGCTGGTGATGCCATTTGGTTTGACGAACGGCCCCGCATGTGATGAGAAGGGTGTTCAGGGAGTACCTAAATAAGTTGTGATGGTCTTTGTGGATGACATCTTGGTCTCTTCTAGGCGCAAAGCCGGTTAGGGAAAAACGGTGGTTTTGGAGTAAGACTGGCGAGGACATCCAGGGTTGGACAAGGGGCTTAATTATTTAGCCGTTTTTACTAGTATCATCTCACGTAGGTCGTTTGAATTCGAAGGAGGTATCCCTTGGGTGTTTGTCTGATATTGGTTTAGGCCTTTGGGGCTTGCATTTGGGGGAATGCCGAGTTCGACTAGGGTGGTCTGCGTGAGGGATGGATAGTTGTGATGATTTTGGAGGATATCCTGGTGGAGAAGAGCATGCCCTACATCCTAGGGAAGTGTTGGAGGCTCTTCGAGCGCATAATCTTAGGACAGTAAAAGTGGATGGGATTCTTAGCATCCTATGGGTTTGAGATAGCGTATACCCCTGGCAAGGGTAACATGGTAGCGGACACCTTAAGTAGAAAAAGGGTAGTCCTCGAGTTTGTGGTTCGTTGAACGACGGAGCCTAGAGTTTATTTCTATGTTGGATTTCAGACCTTCCGTTGATTATGTACCCGGTTTGCTAGCTTCTTTGGAAGTTAGACCTACTCTTTTGGGGCGGATTGGAGAAGCACAGAGGGGCGACCCACAGTTGGTTGAGTTAGTAGAGAAACTCATAATGGGGGAGTCGTCCAGCCATTTGTGTAGGTACACCCTAGACGGTAAGGGGTACTTGCGTAGAGACGGTAGACTTTGTGTACCGCAAGACGAGGGTTTGAGGAAGGCTATTCTTGATGACGCACACCGTTCTAGGATGACCATTCATCCCGGTGGGGACAAGATGTACCAAGACGTGAAGAGGGTTTTCTTCTGGGCCGGTATGAAGAAAGATGTGGCCGAGTAAGTCGCTCGATGCTTGGTGTGCCAACAAGTGAAGGCGGAGCAAATGAAACCAGGTGGGTTGCTTCACCCATTGGAAGTTCCGCAATGGAAGTGGGATAGCATCTCGAAGTATTTTATTAACAGGTTACCAAGATCAAGGAAGGGTAACACGGGAATTTGGTTGGTAGTAGACAAGCTTACTAAGAGCGCCCATTGCGTACCTGTGAAGAGTAAAGGAACTGCTCCATGGCTAGCTTCAGTTTATATTCGAGAGATTATTAGATTGCATGGTGTACCCTCCAGTATGGTGGGCGATCGAGATCCTATCTTCACTAGAGAGTTTTGGAAGAGTTTGCAAGAGGCGGTAGGGACTCAGTTGTGTTTGAGTACCGCATATCATCCTAAGACGGACGGCCAGACCGAGAGGGTGAATCATGTTTTAGAAGACCTTTTGAGACTATGTATCTTGGAGGAGCATATTCCATTGGTGGAGTTGCCCGACAGACTTAGTGATGTACATGATGTATTCCATAGGAGGAAGTGCCTACATGAGACCGCAGAGGTGGTAGAGCCGAGTTTGTTTAGAGAAGTGGAAATAGAGTGTGATGCGAAGATTCGACGAGCTCCTACTTGCATCCTTGGGTCAGAGATTTGGAAGCTGAGAAAACAGAGAGGTTCAACTAGTCAAAGTACAAAAAGGGAGATAAAGAGGGCGATGCTACCTGGGAGACGGAAGCGAAGATGCATTCGAGGTACCCTTTTTCTTTCGGAGGGTATGTCCTTTTGCTTCTCCTTCATCACATATCTTGTGCTTACCTTATCCTTAGTATGTCCTCTCGTTAGTACTTTTGACCTTTAGATAGGGTAAACTTATGGTTGAAACATGTGTTTGAGACATGTTATGATTGATGGATGCATGTGGATGCAAGTGTTTGCTAGTGGTTGCTCGTGGATGCATATATACACACTCTAGGCACTAGATCGGCTCAATCACTTCATATTGCATATTGCATAAAATTGTGTGTAGGAAGTTATCTTTATGGATGTTTAATGATTGTGTTATCATATGGATGATGCATTTTGGTGAATGATTGTGCACTCATATAGATATTGTATGGGTCTATAGGGTTCTCTCGCATACATAATGGATGCATGGCACTATCATGGTTTGCATATGTTCATACCTTAGATAGGGAACATATACACACACTTTTTGCATATACGCATACATCATTAGAATTTTTTTTAAGGACAATGGATGCCCGTGTTTGATGGATTGAGTAGATGGTTGTTTGGATGGTAGGATATGCATTCTCCTTAGCTTAGAGATTTCGGGGACGAAATCCTTTAAGGAGGGGAGAATGTAACACCCCGAATTTTAGTAATACTAGAATTCACTAATTATAGGATAAATAATCTCAGATGTGGGAATTGGGGGTAACGGGCTGCGTCATTGCGTTCGTCTCGGAAAAATACGCGAAATAGAGTCCGAGTTTTCGAAAATCGGAGTCCGTATAGCCCAGTTAAGGCCCAATGAAGTTTGCAGAAAATTTAAAGATAAAAACAGATTTAATAATTTAAAACCAGATTTTAAAATAGAGTAAGCGGGGCCAGGCGGGAAGATTCCCGCCCTACCCATGTCGACAGGGCTGTTGACAGGCCTGTCGATAGGGTGGTCGACTTGCCTGTCGACAGGGGGGCCGACGCCCAGTAAAACTGGGTGCACCAGTTTAGGTTCTTGGGCTGGCTTGGAGGGCTGGTTCTGGAAGCTTCTTGGATCTGACGGGTCTAAACCAATCTAGGGTTAATCTAAGGGTCTAAAATGCAACCTATTCCTATAAATAAGACCCTAACCCTATCCTAATTCATTCATAATTAGATCTTGTAACTAAACTATGGCAAAATGAAACTTGAGCATGGCCACCACAAATCAATGAAGAGGAAAGCAAGCTAATCAACCTCTCTAATCAACCTCTAATCCATTCTAAGCATCTTAATCTTCTTCATTTGGAGTGCAAATTTCTAGTAGTGAGTTTCTATCACTTTAACATCAATTGTTAAAGCAAGTAGATTAGGTGTAATGAGACTTACGGTCTTGAATGCGGATTAGTGAGTTTGAATCATTTGTAATGATATGTTACTCTATGTTTTTCTATGTTTATGCATATTGAATAAGTTGGTTTATGCATATTTAATAAGTTGGTTTATGCATACTTGATAAGTGGATTTATGCATGATTAATAAGTTGGTTTATGCATGTTTAACAAGTGGGTTTATGCATGTTGAGTATGTAAGTTTATGCAAGTTTAGTATGATGTATGTTATGTTTAAATGATGCTAAATATGCAAGTTGTGGACTATGTGATCATATACATGTTATGCAAGTTCATGAAGATATGCTATGCAAGTTACATGTTTGTTAATATGCAAGGTATGCTATGCAAGTTACATGTATGTTAATATGCAAAATATGCTATGAAGGTTACATGTATGTTAATATGCAAGATATGCTATGCAAGTTACATGTATGTTAATATGCAAAATATGCTATGAAAGTTACATGTATGTTAATATGCAAGATATGCTATGCAAGTTACATGTTTGTTAATATGCAAGTTCATGATGACACATTAAGCAAGTTTAAGAGTTAATATGCAAGTATGTGAATGCTTATGCAAGAATGTGAATGCTTATGCAAGTATATGAATGCTTATGCAAGTTATGTGTATGCTTAAATGCATGTTTAACATATTATGCAAGTTGTGAGGATGCTTATATGCAATATGTTATGCAAGTCATGTGAATGCTTATATGCAAGATCAACATGTTATGCAAGATATGTGTATGATAATATGCAAGTTTGGGTTATATGTAGTTGGGTTAATATATGCTCATATATGCAAGTTGACATCCTCTTAACCCATGACAAAGTTGTATGCTAAACCCATGATATTTGTGATGATCTTCCCCTTATTTATGTCATGAAATGAGAACGATTTACGTGGGGAACGATGGGGTTGGTAAATATGTTAATAAAAATATGATTGGGTATGATTAAGCATACCATAAAAAAATAAATTACCATAAGTGGGAATTTACCTATTGAGTTAGGTCTACCCCATGGGAATTTACCTATTGAGTTAGGTCTACCCATGTTATGGAAAATTTGATATTAATTAGGGATAATTAATATGGGGGTGATTAATTAGGTGTAATTAATCAACTAAGACACGAGGTTGGACCCTTTTGTAGCGGAAGTCTGCCCGGAACCGACCGGCCATCCAGCGGCTACAAATGATAGGCCCAATGTGAGAGGTCTTAGTCATAAATTAAATACATGATTAAAGTAAAGACACGAGGTTAGACCCTTTTGATGACAGAAGTCTGCCCGGAACCAACCGGCATATCCAGCAGTCATAAAAGACGGTCTAATGTGAGAGGTCTTTATGAGGTCATGATCTTAATTAATGAATTAAGAAACACTTAACCATATTAGCATGTAGTGGGACATGAGGGGTTAAGTGGGCGCCTTCGGGTGGCATGATGAGACTAGTGGGTTGCCTTGGGTGGCAATAGAAAAATACGATTGGAATACTTAACCAAAGTAGAACATGAAATTAAACATGATTAAAGGGTTAAGTAAGTGCCATGGGTGGCATGGGAGAATACGATTAGAATACTTAACCAAGGTGGAACATGTAATTAAACATGATTAAAGGGTTAAGTAAGTGCCATGGGTGGCATGTGAAAATCTAGTGAGTACCTTGTATGACAATTAGGATATTATTAAAGGACTTAACCGAAATTTATAACATGTAAGGGGACATGGTTAAAGGGTTAAGTGGGATTCACTAGAAATAGCAAGCTTAGGTGGTAGCTTGTGAGGGCCCATTTCAACCAATATCCCAAACGTATCTTTGTGGGCTCGACTCTAGTCGGGTGACGGGACACGCATATTGGGCTTGATTATAAGAGGCCAAAACGGGTTAGCGGTGGCAACGCGGGACCAACGGGTTTCATATGCGTGTGTGGATCCGGGCTGGTTGGTAAGTCGTTGTTGCATCGTGTAGATATAAAGCCGTGCACTGTTGATATTAACTGGTAGCCACTTTAGGGGAATGATACACCCCAATCGTGGGACCAGCACGGGTATCTACGGTAGGGAGCCGATCGTTGGGAAGTAGTGGGTACACCTAATAAAGATAGGGGCAGACGGCACCTATGTAGGGGTACACGGAACTACTGGGTATAATTGCTAGGTACACCTAGTGGAGATAGGGGCAGACGGCACCTATGTAGTGGGCTAGGAGTACACGAAACTACTGGGGAAAATTTTCTAAGTCCTTGGAAGGGATCAACCTTTAAGTAGGAATGACTGGTGTGGTGCAGTTAGTAATTATCCTTGGGTGGGTAGATGCGTCCTGACGGTTATCTTAGTTTATCCTAAGTCTACCAAGCTGCTTAGTGTAGCCATTCTTCCCCAGATATTACCGTAGGTCAAGTTTATGTGTTCTCTGGTTACTTTAATGATTGTATTGTTAAAGTTACAGGACTCACTCAGACTTATGTCTGACCCCGTTGTTTTTATCTTTTTCCCAACCCTCAGGTCCTACGGTGGATCCTAGCGATAGTAGAGCTTGATCGGATTGCTGTTCCAGTCTTTAGGAGCTTGGGTAGATGTAAAGCTCCAGTTATCTAGTTATCTTTTCTTTTATTCTGGCTATTGTATGAGAGAGTGGGATTATGTACTTCTTTATTTTGATGGATATTGTACTTGACTTTTATCGTGGTTTTATGATGTAACCAGGCATGTTTATTTCCGCTGTTGTAAGATGATATTTTTAAAATTTCAAGTACTAATTATATCTGTCTTGTTGTAATTTTTCTGTTCTATATTCACTAAAATACTCCACCGATGCTATGGCATTCCCTTAGTGAGTGACCATAGCGGGCGTGGGTGTTACAAACCCGATTAAGGAAAATAGTTGTCCGTATCTACTCAATTTTTGGGATTTGAAAATTTTCTTGCAAGATAAGACGAATAAGAAAAGCCACAACAAAGAAAATTTTCTTACGTGGGATGTGCATGGATAGGAAAATAGGAAATCTTTATACATTGTTTCATAAAATCCAAGTACGGTTGGAAAAAGGCATATAAAAGAAAAACAGAAGGTGTGAAATTTTCCATTTTCCACCTTTTCGTAAAATAAGAAATCGAATTTAGAAAATTGGATTTTTTTGAAATTCAAAAAATAAAGTTGGTTGTTAGGATTATGGATGCAACAATTGGATGAACTATGCTCTTACTCAGTAAGAGTGTGGGAAAAATTGGATGAAAAAGCATTTTGATTTTCAAAATATTGCACTCATGTAGAACTTCCATTATATCTAGGATGTGAGCATTATATTTTAAAAAGGATTTTTGAGAAATTGGCATACGCAGAGGAGGTACCGCTTAGGCATACATGCATTTTTATGTTATATTTTACTTTGCACAAGTGCACAATGTTTGCTAAAATTGGATGCACACATGATGGGTGTATATTATGCGAGGGGTTAAATGATTTTACCCTTACTAAATTTCGGGGAGGAAATTTCCTAAGGGCGGGAGAATGCAGCACCCCGTATTTTTAAGATAATAAAATAAGAATAACTTAATTAAATAATGATAATTAAGAAAAACAGACAGTGCCATTGCGTCCGTCTTGGAATTCTGGTCAAGATAGACACCTAGTTTGCGTAAAACAGACATCATATGAAGAAGTTATTAAGCCTAGAAGTTTGTATGCATACAAGTGAAATATATATATATATATATATATATATATATATACAAACAAATTAAAATACAAAATAAAGAATAAAATAAGGATTGTATGTAATAAATAGATGCACTGAAAAAAAATGTAATGCATCCATTGAAAGAAAGAAAGGATTGGTTTCATGCAATGTAAAAATGTTGCATGCACTGATTTGCAAACATAATGCACTAACATTAAAAGAAAAAGATTCATGCAATGGTTTAATTTTAGTATTGTAACTAACATTAAAAAATAGAAGTAAGGAGAGAACAATAATTATCATTGTTCTAAGACTTATTAACAAAAGACTTCATAGATCAGTTGGTTTAGGCATCGGGGGTTCGAACCCCGACGATGGCATAATTTTTATCTTTGTTTTAGAGAGGGCCAACTGAACAAGCAAATATATATACGTATACAAACTCAAAATTTGAAAGGATAAGAACGCACAAACAAAGAAATAAAGAAAATATATGTATATATATATATATGAGAATATATATATATATGCATAAATATATGTATACAAAAGATAAAATTCAAGATAAGGCTGAAGTTAATGAAATATGGCAAGAATCAAATAACGATGCAACATTATTTGAATTTTGAAAATAAAAGAAAATTGTGCATATATATATATATATATATATATATATATACGCGTAAAATGATCGGTAGAGGAATTATATACATATAAGAATATTTCATGTGAATAAAATGGTTAGATAAATTCCAGAAATTCAAAAGTTCGAAAATCAAATTTCTAATGTGTGTACGATAAGATTTGGCTAGATTCATTTGTGAACGTGGACTAGTTTCTTAATTGGGTTTAATGCTAACTTGGCGCTGCGTGTATAATAAGGTCCTGAGCACCTATAAATAAGACCCTAGACCTAACCCTAAACATCATAATTCGGCGGTTGCGCTAGAGCTCTGCCATGAATCCCTCTCTCTCTCTCTCTCTCTCTCTTCTCAAATCTATTCTGAAATTAAAATGTTAGCCTAGGAGGTTTATGAAATTAGATCTGGAAGAGGAAATCAACGTTAATAAAAAGATTATTGAATCATAAAAGCAAGGTAAACCTCTAAGTACTAGTCTATTTAAATTATTTCTCTTTCCCTCCTCTTTTCATGAAATAATTAATCCATGGTCGCTAGGTCGTGAATCAAATTATAGGGAAAAGGAAAACCATGGATGATAGAACAGATCAGATCCAAAATTTGAGGAAAGCTTAAAGGTGAGTGGGTTTAAGATTTGGCCTTTAGATAATGTTGTGACTATCATTTATCATTCCCCTTTTTAATAATTTGTGAAATGGCCAGTTTAATCATAAATTGATGTTGTAACGAATTGAAATGTTGATATGAATATGTCAGGAAATTTCTATGTTGAATTGGCTAAGTTATTGAATGTTTACATGTTGGAGAAAATAAATTTGTTAGGATATGAATAGCCAATTCAGTGATTGTAATTACGTGCCTTACGTGGAACATATTATTGATTGAACGAAATGTTAAAATAATTACCCGATTTAATGTTTACATGTCCTATTAGAATTAAACATATGTTGAAAATGACATGCGAAAAAATATAGGCAAAAATTGGATGACACGTAAATTAGATTACTGTAAACTATACTACAGTAAAAAGGATAATATGTCTAAAATTTTCATGTAATGAACATAACATGTATTATGTTTGGAGATTTTAATTTGGAAGCGCAATTTGATATGAACATAAGTGATCGAATGAAAATGAATATGCCTAGGATTACAATTAGAAATTGTAAATATACTTATGGCACGAGGTTCGGTTGCGTTAGTGGCGGAAGTCTGTCCGGACCCGACCGGCATATCTAGCAGCCACTAATGTTGACCTAATGTGAGAGGCCTAAGTGCAAGAATTAACAACATGTGCTAAGACACGAGGTTAAGTCAGCTTGTGGTAGAAGTCTGCCCGGACCCGCCCGGCAAATCCAGCGTCCACAAGTGTAGGCTTAATGTGAGAGGTCTAGTGCTTATATATATAAATAAATATATGTATATAACAAGATATGAATAAATGGAAATGATGGTATTTAAATGTCCGACTTAGAAAATAAGAAAGGAAGGGATGCAATGAAATGAGTTAGTGTAATAAGAGGGAAAAGTGATGTATTTCCCTAAATGACTTATTTCTGAAAACGTTGTTGCAAGTAAGCCACAATAAATATAGAAAAGTGAAGAAATTACTTGCAACCAAGGATTTAGATGGGAAAACATTATGAAAATAAATCATTGGTTCCTACTATCAAACTGATATGGTGCATGAAGTGTTTTCCTTAATATAATAAGGAACATATATTACAGAAAATGAAGTATAATAGTTTATAACAGTAAATGGTTTAAAATGGGAATGATAATAGCCTGTTATAAATAAATAACATTAATGAAAACGTTGTATAATAGAAAGACTTGTCCTAGGGACAAGTATATATTACAACTTAGGTTATAATAAACTAGTAAGGGAATGGGATAACTGGTGAATTATGTTAAGTGACACTTAGTTATAAATTAAGTAATCAGAAAAGGGGAAAACCTAAAACCAGTTAAGAAAAGGGGGGAAATATATTGTACTTAATTATAAATTAAGTAGTCTGAGAGTCTGAAACCCGTTGGTAAGAATAACATGTTTAGACTTGTCCTAGGGACAAGGGGAAATTATAACATAGGATATAATAAACGGGTAGAGAAACTTGTTATTGGGCCTTAGTTAATAGAACTAAGTTAATAAGTAAACAACGATAAGCCGTATTGACGACGTAAAGTGGAATTATTATTAAATGAGAGAGGATGAGGAAAACTTATGAAATGAAATAAGTTATATATAACCATAAATGGTAAGTGACATGTTAATTGGAAACATGTGAATTAGATATACTTAATTACATATTAAGTAAAACATGTTATTGAAATCAAACAAGAATAAAAAAGGAATTGTGGGTCACAAGCCTTGTGCCACAAATCTTGAGAATAACATGTTGTAAGCTTATTAATAAACTTAAATGAATTTAGTTGTACGACTGAAATTAATAAGCAAGAGAAACTTGGTAATTTGAATAAAAATTCAATATGAATTGGAATAACCAAGTTAACTGGAAACCTGGTGAGGTGAGACAAGTGTGCAAAAGAATGTTTAGATATAGGGTCTAACAACATGCTAAAGTAAAGCGCTTAGACCAGTCCATTTGGTTGAGGGTGCATAACCCAACGGGGTTGATCATTGAGGTTTTATAAGGCACGAGAGGAGCGCATATTCATCTGATTGTTTGACAGCTCCAAAGGACTGGAAGGGGAAGCATGCGGCTTCCGGGTATGTAGGGTACTCTTAGTATTCCTCTATGACTGGCAGATGATCCGCCTGTACTCACAGAGGTTAGATCTGCATAGGTGAACCAATGAATATGCCTTGATTGCAATAATAAGGGGCAATCAAAAGAATAAGACGGACCAGCGTGATTCGGCGAGACCAGTTAGTGTCCTGTGATAGCAACTCGTCGTCTACCTACCATCTTCAGTCAGTATGTAAAGCGGAAAGGAGGAGAACTCCAAAAGACCATATACTTTGCTATCTAGTTATGGGTGAGGTTGGCCAACAGGTTTGAAGGGCACAGGAGTCGGGGTTAATTTCACATTCTTGATATTCTTGGGTGCCTTTCATTAGTTGAGGGAGGGGTCTAGTGGGACCATAGCCACTGTAAAAGCAGACCTTAGCATCTGCAATCGACAGATATCTGAAAGCTCCCGACCGAGTTTTGTGTTTCTTGATTAGCCCTGCCACGGGACTAAGGCGCATATATAGAGAACATGTTTAATAGACATCGAGAATGATTGACGATGCGTACATGGAGAAGTCTAGGTACACTCATGTCGCTCTGGGTGGTGTATCATAAGACTAGAGGGAATTATTCGAGGATGGAACCTAATTCGATCGAATGTTCAAAGATGGCAGTCCGAACGCTTATGTAATATAGAAGTAGTGGTTCTTAGCAGACGTAGCGTTGACATATATACATAAATCCATACGACATTTAGGCGTAGGATTAGCGACTGCTATATTCCTGCGATGATAAGGTGGGGGCCGTGCGAGTGGGGTACCGTGGGGTGTATCTCAATATTGAAAGATGGCTACATATACTGTATTAGGTTAATTCAATGGGAAGTAAATGGGTACGACGTGTGTGTAAGCCTTGAGTGATGTTAACCCAAGTAACCTAATAAATAAGAAAATATGATTGAACGGTATATGTAAGATTACCCAAAGTGTACAGTTTAAATTAAGTCACCAGAATTTGTGTTCTAACCCCCTCGTCATAAAACACTCGCAGGTTAGATTGTGGTTGAGATATGATAGCTTTCGATACTGGTTAGACAGTATTAATAATACGGTGAGGCTATGTTTTGATTATACTATATTTTATCCTTTCCGCTGTGAGATATTTTTCTGAGCTCCGACATGTTTTATTTCTCTATCATTTCTGCAGGATACCACAGCAAAATAATCTGAGTTTCGATGTATTGGAATTTTGAAAAAAATTTGATCTGTCGAAATTTGGGTTGTCACAGAATTGCACGGTCTCCCATAGAACGCCTCGTATGGTGCCATCCCAGTACTAGACTGGTAGCTATTATTATACCCAAACTCAACTTGATGTAGATAATCTTCCCACGATCCTCCAAAATCCAACACACAAGATCTTAGGAGATCTTCCAAAACTCGATTGACCCTCTCAGTTTGTCCATCAGTTTGGGGATTATAAGCTGTACTTAAGCACAACTCGGTCCCAATGCTTCTTGCAAAATTTTCCAAAATCCACTCGTAAATAATGGATCTCGGTCACTCGCTATACTCTTTGGGACACAATGTAATCGAACTATCCATTTTACATAATGTTTAACCAATTTCAAAGTTGTCCTAGTTGATTTGACAGGAATGAACCTTGCACTTTTGGTCAAGCGATATACAATGACACAAATCCCTTCATTCCCTTCCCTAGATAAACACGACAAGCTTAACATCTTGCTTTTGGCTTTCGCCAATTCTTTCGATAGGTGTATGTCTTATCGACAAGCTTGCCAACATTTCAGGTTCCAACTCACACCTTAGCCTGAAATCGAACCTTGCCAAATACTCATGGCTCTTCTATTCTAAAAACATCGCTCCCAAACTTGTATGTCTTCGGCTCAACGCATCTACAACTGTGTTATCTTTGCCAGGAATATAGGCAATATTAAAAACATTCGACGCCAAAAACTCTAACCATTGTTGCTGTCGAAGATTCAAATCATTTTAGGAGAAAAGATACTTCAACGACTTGTGGTCTGTAAACAACTCGAACCGAACTCCCAATAGGTAAGTCTCTGCATCTTCAGAGTAAAGACAATCGCTACCAACTCTAACTCATGAGTTGGGTAATTTTTCTCATGCGGCTTCAGCTGTCGACTCGCGTAGGCCACAACCTTATCCTTCTGCATTAGCACTGCTCCAAGTCCGGTAACACATGCATCGGTATACACTACCATCTCTTCATTCCTGCTTGGAATGGTCAACACAGGAGCACTCGTCAATCTCTCCTTCAGGATTTTGAATGTTTGTTCACATTTCGCAACGCACGTGAACACTTGGCTCTTCTTCATTAATCCTGTCAATGGTGCAGCTATTTTGGAGAAATCCTTGATAAATCATCGGTAATAACCGGTCAACCCAATGAAACTTCGAACATCTGTCACATTATTAGGTCTATCCTAGTCCTTGATTGCAGCTACTTAAGCAGGGTCAACCGCTATCCCATTTCCAGAAACAACATGGCCTAGGAAACTCACTTCACTCATCCAGAAGTGACACGTTGAAAACTTAGCCTTTAGCTGATGCTTTCGCAAGATCTCTAACACAACTCTCAAATGTTTCTTATGTTCTTCCTTATTTCGAGAGTAGACCAGAATATCATCCATGAACACAAGCACGAACTTGTTCAACTGATCTCTGAACATGCTATTCATAAGATCCACGAAATATGCTGGCGCGTTAGTCAACCCGAATGGAATCATCAACCATTCGAAGAATCTGGATGGTGTCCCAAAAACAGTCTTCGGTACACTATCCTTAGCCACCCTCAACTACTGAAATCCCATTGCCAAATCCATTTAAGAAAACACTTTGGCTTGAGACAACCTGGCGAACTGAAACATCTTAGTAGCCAGAGGAAAAGAAAGAAAAAGCGTGGCATTAATTTGAGCTGCAGATCCCACTCTGGAAACAAAAATGCCTACATTAATAGCAGGTCGGATTCCCGCATTGAATAAATCGACGGATAAGAATATTTGTCCATCTGTAATGGAAATTGCATTCTTCCACTCTGCCCCGAAGAGTAACTAAGATCAATTCATTCACATTTTCATGTTCCAGTTGAAAACTTTCCATTTAGGATCAAAGAAGAAGATTCGTGAAGCTGATCGAACAAGTCATCAATCCTTGGCAATGGATACTTCTTCTTCTTAGTCACCTTGTTCAGCTCACGATAGTCCACACACAATCTTAATGAGCCATCTTCCTTGGTTGTAAAAACCATTGGTGCACCCCACTCGAAAACGCTTCTCCGAGTGAATCCTTTTCCCAAAAGGTCACGAACCGGCACCTCTAACTCTTGATGTTCCTTAGGCGCCATCCTCCTAAGAGGCATAACGATTGGTCTAACACCCTCGACCAAATCGAGTCTAAACTCGAGCTCACGATGCGGCGGCAACCCTTTGACCTCGTCAAAGACATCCTCATACTCATTAGCGATCATCACAGATGATAAGTCTTCTTGTGGAATCGCAAGCGAATATAACAACTTATAAGAACACCGTCTTCGATTTACCTCGAATAAACACCTTCCACCCTTCCACATCCCTGACTGTCATCTCTAGCTTTTCGCAACTCACTTTTGCCGCACTACTCTAGGGCCAATCCATGCCCATAATGATTTCAAACCCAGTGAAAGTTACAACTAAGCAACCACTCAAAAATGAGCATTCATGTTCAACAATACTAGATCCATAAAGCTTGCATAGGGCAGATGAACTGATACTAGATCAATTACAACTAAAGGTCTATTACAATTTCAAGTTCCGAAACCAGTCAAAATACAATCTAATTATAGGTAAAAGAAGACGACTTTCTAGTACCAAATAGAACTCAAACAACTTCACTGGCTAGAAGCATACCCAGAAAACAACTTCTCCTGGTTCTCATCAGGAACACAATAGGAAATTGGAATAGCTTCCACAACACATGCTTCCTTCGGTTGCCTATTCTTTGGAAGGTCCGGACAGTCTTTCTTCTTATGTCCAGGCTTGCCGCATTCAAAGCACTTCCTTTAGGTTTTCGGCTTCTCACAATCGTTGGCATACTGACCCTCCAATTGGCAATTAAAGCAAGTGGCATTCTTCTTAAATCTCTTCATCTTATTAGCACCGGGGCCAATAAAGGTTTCTTTATCTATAGGAGAATATTCCCTCTGTCACTTAACACAATCCCATTTTGGTGCTTACGCAGGAATACCACGCTCTATAGACGATTCTGGAACGGGCATCCTTAACATGGCTAATGCCATCATGGCCGCCACAAACATAACTATATATTCATGTGCAATAGCTAATGCTTCCAATCGGCTCCTTCCATCTCCTACTCTTCCATTCTCGGGCTCACTCCTAGAGGTTTGTCGACTCATTCTACATCTAAAATAAAATGACTAGTCCACTTACAAGATAAACTACTAAAGGAAAACAACCACTACAACTATATATGCTAATATATATAGTAAGCATCCAATTGAAATCTACAAATAAGTCACTCATTGTTTACACCAAAATTGGTCTAAACACTCAAGGTACTAAAGCTGTACTTCACCAATGTGGTAAGGAAAAAAACGGAGCCGTTTTTAACAACAATTGAAAATGAAAATGCGAGGAATTTAAAACAAAGACGAGATTTTGGGTGGTTCAGCTGTAAACTAGGCCTACGTCCACTATGAAGATTGTTTGCATTTTTATAATAAGGATTACAAAATACATCAACTCTCTATTTTCATACATCTTTATGTCCAACCAACATACTCTCATTCACACGTTTCAATCTTAGAGTTTTGCAAGAGAATGATAGAATATGCAGAGGAGAAGGATGGGTGAGTGATTGAGAATGTAGATGTTTTCGTTTCCCCTGATTATAAGATTGTGCTTGACACCATGGCCGGACGAGTGATGGAACTTCGAGGCACGGAAATGATGATTTCTTTTCAGAATGTTTAAGGATTCATTGAGGATAGAATTTAGCAGCGCTTTGTGGTTTCAAAGATTGGGGATCCCCTCTATGTTGGCAGCTATGACGTATTTATAGGTGAGCTCTCCTCAGGAAATGATCTGAAATCTTTATATGTAGGATGTGAGTTTCTCATCCCATTAACTGCAATCATACCCTTGCCTATCTGTAGCCAGTTGTCCGTAGCTATATCCAATTGTCGTGTGTGAGCGATTCCACAGGAGCGAGTGCTTCGGATAGCTGAGAGGACGACTTTATAGGAGCGAACACTTTAGGTAGCTTTATAAGAGTAGAATGTGGGACTGGAATCAATTCTCTTTTGTACCCAGCGCGACCAACCTTCTTGCTCGAGAGCGTTCATCCGTTTGCCGCCTTTTTATGGCGCCATTCACCCTTATGGTTGCATTGTGAAATCGCTCATGCCTATGTTAAATGGGAGACTTGCTTTATTTTGGTATTTGAGCGACTTTGTTCCAGTATGAGCAACCAACATTTGCCTTCGTGCCTGAATCACGATTTGCGTCCAACTTTGGTTAAAAACATGGTCATTTAAGATGTCGCGGGTGCTTGTTTTGCAGTTCTATCACAGGCTCGGTCTTTTGACAGATAAACTCGGAGTAAGCGGGTGACGATCCTTTTAGCTTGGAGGTGGCTGACTAAGGCTTGCATTTTTAGATGTAAGCATGCTCTTTCTAATAACTGACGTATGACCGAGCGGTAGATGGTATCTGACCAAAGTGTTGGTGTTCGATTAGTAAGGACACACGAGAGATAGGAGTTGTCACCCATGCATTGTTTATCAAATATACGCGCGATCTTAACTTCCAGCTTTGATACGTACGGCCAAACTTTCACATCAAGCCAAGTGTCTTCCTCGTTGTGGGCGGCCTATATATGATATACGGCCTTTATCTTTATTGAGCCGCACTACTCATAATATGTCGTGCCGTTATTCTCGCTCGTATTTGATGTTTGGATCTCGCTCTACACGGTTGCGTCCTATCCATTGTGAGTCGTTTAAGTGCCTCGGATAACATTGTGCAGGACCGACCCTGATGATGTCTATTTCGTATCCGTTGCCCGGTCTTTGTAACTAAATGTGCATATGGATTTTTGTGGGAATAACACTTGCTCCTCGAAGTGCGTAATTTCCTTTTATCAAGGAATCACTGGCTTCAACATGGTTGATTGCAATGTGGCTTGGTAGGTTTCCCTTGGTTTGTCGAAGGGTTATTTTTTCGAAACTTTGGATTGTTCCGTTGTGGTGGACTGTTATTGTCCCTTTCTAATAGCAAGAGGTTTAATGTATCTTTTCTTTATTGTACGCATAGTTGAATTACGGGATGCCGGCTGGAACTTGATGGGACACCTTTTTGTGCGATCGAGCACTAAGCTGACGTGGTGAGAATGCTCTGGATATACAGCTTTTAATCTTCCTTCTTATTCACTTTTAACCTTCTTTATTCTAATTTATCTTCTTCCAGAAATTTTTCGATCGTAGCCGTGCTTCCTTAAAGGTTTTGCCAGGTAATCCTTGTTTGCTGTTTTTGCCTTGACTTTTCTTCAGAAGATTTTGGCTTCCCTATCTCATTATTTGCCTAGTGTTTGTAGTAACACCTGTTTATCTTGTGCAACATCCTTTTGGCTCTGGGACGCCATGATCTTTTTGGGTGACTTTTCCCTTTGTTTTGGCTTATTTTGTATGAGTATACGTACATTTCCAAGCTAGGATGTTCTAAGTGTGGCCTGACTGAGTTAGATGTAAATTTGGGATTTTGGCAAGGATATAGTTTCTATAATTATCTAGAGGAACCCGAACCATCTGATGGTTTTTTGAAATCTTGATACCGATATTACTCACAAGTTGTTTGATGAAATGCCCCAGGATTCTCTGGTTGAAATGCTTCCATTTGTATCTAAGTCTAGCCGGGCCATGATAAGTTTTTATGGTTGTTGTTTGAGCCCATATTGATCTTTCTTGGATATAGGTCGTCCGAGGATGGAATTCTTATGTCCAGGGGGCTTAAGAAGAAGTTGATGGGGATGGCTGGTAGAAAAAATTGCTTTAAGGTAAAAAGATCCATGGTGCAACTGATACTAAAAGTCATCGTTCATTGAATTAACTTCCTGTCCCAGATGTTCAAATTGCTCTTGGTCGTCCACCTGTGGCTTTTTCGTCTATCACTCTAAATCCTGCAACCATTAGAGACCTCTTTGTGTTCCCAACCCTTGCCACCTTGAACTTCTTGAGAAATTTGAGGGTTGGTGCCCAGCTAGCACGCGTTCTGATGTGTACATAGACCCATTTGATAGATGCATTATTGTTGGCAAAATGGATGCCATGAAGGATTGCATATTGGTTGAGCTCAATCAGTTGGAGGCACGTCCGAGTCTGGTCAAAGACCTTATCATAAATGTCAGAGATTATGTTGTAAAGTAATTAGCTGTCTGGAATGATCATGTTGAAGATCTTCAGAAGGCAAATAAAGAAAATGTTGATCGACTTCATGCTTTAGAAAAGGACAGGCTCGAACTTGTCAAGGCTCTTGAATCCAGGGAGAAGATCATTGCTTACCTCATCTGAATGTTGTGGCTTGTTGATGTTTTACCCTTTTGTTATTTTTGGTTTTGATTTAGGATGATACATTTAGCCTGGCTTGTGTATGCAGTAGCCAGCCTCGCTCATTATCATACGCTTACGTTTGTGACTTTTTATGGCCTGCTTTGGACCTTAATGTACCGCGGTTTTTTTTTATGTGACTCAGTTATCTTTGCGTTAGTGCGTCGCATGCTACACCTTTATTTTTCGATTTATATATTTGGTCGAATGCTTTGTTAATCGCATTGCTACGCCTGATTTTTTTTAGGTTTAGATTTACTCAAGCCTTGAAGATTGTTATTTATCAAAGGTTGTTACGCGTCTGTAATATTATAAGCGTGTTTGATATCTTTTATTAAGTTGTATTCAACCCCGTGCCTGACTGACCTGGTAATCCAAGCCCTTCAGAGACTGGTTTTGAATACATGTCCCCTGGGGAGGTCTTAAGTTATAAGTTTTTGATCCATTCTAGGCCCTGTTTGATAGGATTGTTTTAATTATTCAAAAAGATTCTAGAATGGATACCCCCTTTCAGCTAGGATTTCTTTTACCCCCTTGTGGCTAGGATTTCTGTTACCCTTTGCAGCTAGGATTTCTGTTTGTGCTGGTCTTTCCAACATGTTTATGGGACCTTCCGATAATAGGACTGGTGTTTTCCAGCCTAGGTGTTTTTATATTGTATTCACCTTAGGACGTGGACACTAATCCTTGTCACCGAATTTAGTTTCAGTTTTAAGGAATTCATGTCCCACACCTAACAACGTGCCTCTTTGGGACTAATAATTTTTATCCGAAGGACAGATTTGGTAAAAATCTTGTATTTTCGATGAAGCCCAACGCCAATCCCTTGAATGGGTGTTTGCTAAGAATTCAGCATATTCCATAATGAGAGGTGCAGCCTTTCGACTTGTCGTTCGCCTTAGAATAGCTTGTTCTTTTGAGGTGATGTGTCTATTCATTCCTGTTTGATCTTGCCTGACGTTTGTGATTCCCAGGCTGCTGTGTTTAAGGTGTGTCCTAGGACTTTTTATCACAGTTCTGTTGTGTATGATGGATTGCTTTCACCATGCCTACATTCCAAGAGACCGTTTGTTTAGTATGGACCCATAAGCATGCTACTCAGGTAGACACATAATGGATTTCTGACGCTCAAAGTTTTTGCAAGTAAACCATTGCTTAACATGAACATAGTGAATAACAAAGCAGGATAAAACAATTTTAGTAACAAGATAAAACCAGGGTAGTAAAGCAAGGTAATGGGAATTTTAGTTTAGTGCTCCATTATCAAGACATCGGTGGTCGTTGTTTAAGGCGAGTGTCCGCTTTGGATCGGTTTAGCCCTTTTCTTCAAGGCATGTTGCCCCTTGTTTGCGGAGAGCCGAAATAACATTCACGATCTTGTACATATTGTTGAAAATGGTTCTTTCTGATTAATCCCTCAATTACTGACTTTAAGTGCATGTAGTCGTTGGTATTATGTCCTGGCTGTTTGTGGAATTGACAGAATCTTCCAGACTTGTTAGCGACATCTTTGACTTGCCTTTGTTTCAGGACCAGATATCTCTTGGTGTTCTTAGTTGCCATAAAGATATTTCCAATGGTATCATTAAGGGGAGTGAAATTAGAATTCTTAAAAAAGCATAGTTTCTTTTTTTCTCGACTGCCTTTTCCTTCATTGCTCCTTTTTTGAATATTAGAGCTGCTTTGCGCATTTCCTTTCTTCTCTATCTGCCCATATTTCGATTTTTCTTCAATGCTTGCATATTTTCCAGCTTTGTTGAGTAGTTGTTCGAGTGTACTTGGTTTCTTCTTCTTGATTCACCACCCCAATTCGGTCAGTTTACATATGCCCCCCTTTAGAGCCATTAAGACTAGGCGGGGTTCAAAATTCTGGACTTCAGCTACTGCCGTATCAAAGCGAGTGAGAAAGTCTTTGATGGACTCTCCTGGTCTTTGTTGAAGTTCACTTAGCTCCATAACATCCCGAGTTCTGAGCGCCTTGGATTTGAACTACTTATTAAATTGTTTAGCGAGGGTCGCGAAATTGTCCACAGAATGTGGTGGCAGCTTTTTGAACCATAGATAAGCCACCTCTTCTAGATCAGTTGGGAAATATAAGCACTTAATTTCATTAGTAGCGCATGCCCCATTCATATACTGGTCATACTTACACAAGAATATATTAGGGTCACTTATCCCATTATAGGAATGTAATGTTAGAGGTTCGAATTTTTTTCGATATATAGTCTTCTTAACCCTTTCAGTAAGTGCGGTTTTTGTCGGGAAGGACTCCCATTCTTTTTTATCATCCTTTTTCTTTAGGCTTTCCTTCACGATTACTCGTTCCATTCCTAAGATGTATTTTCGCTCCTTGCTCTGTTCCACGGAATGAGAACCTTCTTCATTACCAAATTTTGATCTAGATGTGTCCTCGTGAACTGGAGTCAAGGAATTTAGGCATTCTTTTGGAAGGGACACCCTTATGACAGAGGGACTATCTTTCCGTTTCGCGATTGCGTCATAATAGTGAATGTGCACAGGTGCTTTGTCCACTTCATAATTCATATTGGTGTGACATGCCACTCTCTGAATGAAATCCTGATATCTTGAGCTTGAAGTAGAGAATTCTGCTTCTAGCTCGCAGTTCGTTCGGGCTAGTGAGGAAAAATTGGCACTCGTCATGGCTTTTGCGGTGGCAGCTTAAATGGCGAGTATTGACTCGAGTTTCTTCATCATCGCATTTTTTGCAATAGTTATTCGACTCATCAATCCTATCATCACTTCTTCCAATTCCTTCCTGGTTATAGTTTCTTCAATTTCAGGCAGCCCTCCTCCCACGGAGTGGGTGGTTAATACCGTTGTCAAGGCCGTTGACTTCGTCGGTGACTTCCTTGAGTATGTTCATGATTCCGAACACAGTTTTTCTCAGAAAATCTTGTCGGATTCGAATGGGGAAAGAACAAATGCAGCCCCACGGTGGGCGCCAAAATGTTTACACCAAAATTGGCCTAAACACCCAAGGTGCTAGAGTTATAACTCACCAATGTGGTAAGGAAAACAAATGGAGTGGTGTTTAATAACAATTGAAAATGAAAATGCGAGGAAGTTAAAACAGAGGCGAGATTTAGAGTGGTTCAGCCATAAACTAGGCCTACATCCACTATGAAGATAGTTTGCATTCTTATAATGCGGATTACAAAATACATGATCTCTCTCTTTTCATACGTCTTTATGTCCAACCAACATACGCTCATTCACACATTTCAACCTTAGAGTTTTGTAAGAGAATGATAGAATCTGCAGAGGAGAAGGATGGGTCAGTGATTGAGAATGCAGGTGTTTTCGTTTCCCCTGATTATAAGATTGTGGTTGACGCCGTGGCCAGATGAGTGATGGAACTTCGAGGCATGGAAATGATGATTTCCTTTTAGAATGTTTAAGGAGTCATTGAGGACAGAATTTAGCAGCAATTTGTGGTTTCAAAGATTGGGGATCCCCTCTATGTTGGCAGCTATGACGTATTTATAGGTGATCTCCCCTCAGGAAATGATCTAAAATCTGTATATGCAGGCTGCAGGTTGCTCATCCCATTAACTGCAATCATACCCCTTCCTATCTGTAGCCAGCTGTCCTACCTATATCCAGTTATCGTATGCGAGCGGTTCCATAGGAGCGAGTGCTTCGTATAGCTGAGCGGGCGACTTTATAGGAGTAAACACTTTGGGTAGCTTTATAAGAGCAGAATGCGGGACTGGAATCAATTCTCTTTTGTACCCTGTGCGGCCGACCTTCTTGGCTCGAGAGCGTTCGTCCTTTTGCCGCTTTTGTATGGCGTCGTTCACCCTTATGGCTGCGTTGTGAGGTCGCTCCCGCCTATGTTGAATGGGCGACTTGCTTTATTTTGGTATTTGAGCGGCTTTGTTCCAGTATGAACGACCGACCTTTGCCTCCGCGCCTGAATCACGATTTGCGTCCAACTTTGTTTGAAGACATGGTCATTTAAGAAGTCGCGGTGCCTGTTTTGCAGTTCTATCATAGGCTCAGTTTTTTAATAATAAACACAGAGTAAGCAGACGACGATCCTTTTAGCTTAGAGGTGACTGACTAAGGCTTGCATTTTTAGATGTAAGCTTGCACTTTCTAATGACTGGGGTATGACCGAGCGGTGGGTGGTACCTAGCCGATGTGTTGGTGCTCGATTGGTAAGGACACACGAGCGATAGGTGTTGTCACCCATGCATGGTATGTCAAATATACGCGCGATCTTGACTTCCCGCTTCGATACGTATGGCCGAACTTTGACATCAAGCCAAGTATCTTCCGCCTTGTGGGCGGCCTTTATATAATATACGACCTTTATCTTTATTGAGCCGCACTACTCGTAAGATGTCGTGCCATTATTCTCGGTCGTACCGGACGATTGATTTGTCCTGGGTTTGATGTTTGGATCTCGTTCTGCACAGTTGCGTCCTACCAATTGTGAGTCATTTAAGTTCCTCGAATAACATTGTGCACGACCGACCCTTATGATGTATGTTTCGCATCCTTTGCCCGGTCTTTGTAACTCAATGTGCGTATAGATTTTTTGGGAATTAACACTCATACGTAATTACGTCTTAGAACATTGGCCACAATCGTTGACCATAGCTCGGATACCAAATGTAACGAACGCCCATAACCCCTGCACTAAACAAGATAAATAATGCATTGAAGGGTGTGCCGAGCAGCTATGGACGATCATCAGAGTAGGTAAAAAAACATTGAAACCTGTCGTAAACTCACAACACAAGAATAAAATATAATAGAATATATAAAACAGGTAGTGATAGTGAAGTAGAAAACACTAAACATTCATGACAACAAGAAAGTATTTCCCTTACACGTGGATAACAACGGTAGTGTTTGAACAATTTGCCTCACTACAACACGCATAGAAATAGCACACAGCGGAAACAAATAATAGATAGTAGTAAAGATAGTATGCCAGCCGTCTGCTCTCCTCCGAACATCAACACCATCCTCACTTAAGCTATCACCCGTCAACCGGTACTTAGTCTGCCCATCCAACAATAGGATGAATAGCCCAAGGTAATAAGAGGAAACGTAAAACCTGGATTGAGGAAGTAGTCTTAGTGAGCGATAAAATAGCTAACAAACTTCATCAATAATGTATGTGAGAAGGGATAGATAAACATACTAATCTACCCACAACATCAGAGAAGAACTCAACACTATCGTCCCCACATTGGACAATGATAGCCTTTGCTTTAAACCATTCAACCATTCATCCATGGAAACTATAAAACCCATTCAATCATGGCAAAACACTCATAACATCCAAATTATAACTATCTCATGTAAACCATCCTAATCGAATTTAATATCCCCCAAGCACAAGCCCAAAAGGCCTAAACCTATATCAGAGAAGCAACCGAGGAACATCACCTTCGACGTAGGACAACCTACATGAGACGGTACAAAAAAAACAAACAATCGTACATGACTGACTCTGGCTATCATCGCCAATTCTGCTTTGAAACCACCGTTAATCGTATGATGGCAAACCTTGCCACATGTCAAGGGCTAATGGTAATCCCAGTTCTAGCATAAACTTTATATGTCCAACCTTGACAACTGGGCCTTTCAACGATACCCAAGGTACTCGACCAGCAACCTTCCGGTCCTTCGGGTGCTTCCATTGTACCCCTGCTTTGAGCCTGCTAGAACTTATGACAATGATGAATTCTCGGCCTTCGCATCTCTAGTCATCCAACCTTGACGATGTTTCATAGCTCAAGCAACCTTCTCAAGAAACCATTATCTACCAACTCATAACCTTTGAGTTGTCACCTCATTCGCTGTTGTATATCGATTAATGAACACCTTCCAACACTTCAAAAATTTCCACTTGAATTCTTCTCAAAGTAACACCATCAACAAGCTAATTACATCACTGCGCAGCGGCTAGGGTTCAGGGGGGTGGGTAGCTACCCGAAAAAAATTCAAGCTCTTTTCTTCAAACATAAGTCGTACCCGAAAAACATACTTTTCAGAAAATGACCCTATTGGAAATGAACCATAGCGTCATCACTATCAACCACAACGTATAGAAGCGTTGTTGAAAACATAACCGATCAGGATATACGCCGACCAGATTAGTTCAGCTCGACCCAACCCAATTGCAACCCGCGACCGACCCGATCTAATAACCTCTCCCTAGGACATGACCGACCCGTTCCAACTCACCTTTCCGTGGGACACGACCGACCCGATCCTATTACCAATATGACTAACCTGATCCGATCACCAATACGACTAACACGATCCGATCACCAACACGACCGACCTGATCCGGTTGCATAACATAACCGACCCAACCCGGCTTTTCATCATCTCAACTTCTGGGCCGACCTAACCCATGTTGATTGGATCGACCCGAGTGGACATAGCCCGACCCGACCAGTTCTTCATTCCGACCAACTCATTCTGACTTATTCTCCAAGACAAGATTTCTGACCTACCTGACCCACTTATAGCCGACCCGACCCACTTCCTCCACATCTCCAATTATTCTCTAATTTCGACCAAAACTTCGACAAACGATGAAAATGACTCATACAAAATCATCAAACACAATCATAAACATGTCATAACATTACTAACAACATGAATATGACGATTACCAAAAAATGATGTAAATATCACCTAAAACCATTAAATTAAACATATGATCAAAATGTGAGATCTAACTAACATAAACATGTGAAATGACATGAAATTAACAGGTAAAACTTCCTAAATTAGATCATAAGGTGATGCATTTGAAAATAGACATATAATGGTGTAAATCTATAATGAAACACTTGAATTTGATGACAAACATGCACAAACACTTTTATACTTCATTGCATTCATGTGAGAGATGTAAATCAATCACCGATTTGCCGAAATAATCTGAAATCAATGAAAAAGGAATTTGGGCAGCAATACCTCGCACCAAACACTTTGATCCGATGAATCCTTGCTCCAATTATCATAGAGCTAGCCTCCAATGGTGTAGATACAAGATTTCCCTCCCTAGATTTGGATTTTTAATGGTGGAAAGGTGTTAGAGGAAGGAGGAGCACAAGGCCACCCAATGAGGAAATGAAAAAAACCTAAACCATTTCCCATATCCCTCATCCCCTATTTATAAACTCCCATCAACCCGCTAATGGGCCTCTCCAATTTAGCCCATTATGGCTTACCAAATCTGGACAACCAACAGAAAAACGTTAAAACAACGATTTCTCTCAAAACACTGAACCAAATCTTTAACGTAACCACTCTACGAAAAGACATTCATCAATTCCTTTCTAATGGCACAGGTCTCACCCTCTGATTTGACTTGACTCAAAAGTTATTGTAATGACCCGTATTCTACACATAATAGGATCGTAGAATATTTATTTCTTTCTTATATGAAGTCGTATGGTCATGTAACTTTGGGAAACATCTATTAGAGTCATTTCCCATGCTTGTGATTTTTGTCGATTGCTAAATGACCATTTTGCCCCTAGTTGGTACTGTTTTGGCCATAAGTTTTGATTGGAAAGGAATTTTGACCTGAAACCACTTCCATTAGATTCGTTTGATGGTTTACCTTTCCGTAGAGTGGTCATATTAGCCAAACGGACTTACCGTTTGGGAGATATGGCTGAAACAAGGTTTGGAGGGTGAAAAACTGCTTAACTAGGCCAAACCGGGTGATTAGTGAGTAGGCCCATAACCCATTTCGGGATTAGGGTTATGGGGAGGCTGAAATGAGATAGAGGATCATTCCATTTCAGTTTTCTAGCCTCCACTTATCACCAAGGATCCCTGAAAATGGCCTCTAACCTCTAAATCACCTCCAAATCATCTTTTGGTCAAGGATCAAGCTTAGCAACCCCTAATCAAGGAAGATCTTCACCAAAGCAACCTAGGAGCTGCTGTTTGGCATTGAGATTCACATCAAATCAGAGAATTATTTCAGATCTTAGTTTATTTGTGGCTAAGGTAAGTGATTTGCTTAGTTTTACACTAATTATGGCTGGTTAAGGGTAATTAGTGTTAATTAGCGAATTTGAGCATGATAAAATTCAGGAAAAATGTTCATAAATTCCTAAATGATGTTTTAGACCTCTGATATGAATTTGGGTTAATTTGGTTAAGTTTTACTAATCCTATCATTAGTTTCACCTAAACATGCTTAAGGGGAAATATGGGATTTTGGGTATGTTTGATCCATTTTAACCTATCATGTTGATGTTTTGATGTTTTTGGTTGATTATGCATGTTGGTATGACTGTATGAAATGCTTTATGATTGATTTCAATAGTTATAATGGTCGAAAACGTCGTCGAATGGCGTAAACACTTGCTGGAACAGTTTCAGAAAACAGTGCAGGGTTCGGATCGGATCAGATAAGGGGGCTCGGATCGGATATGTTGAACTGAGCAAAGAATCCGATCGGATCGGAACCCAACACTTGGGAAAAAGTGGCAAGAAGGAAGGCCACGCTAGCTGAACTGGGATCGGATCGGATCGAGGGAGACGGATCGGATCGAGGAGGACGGATCGGAGCGGAGGCATGAGGATGGATCGGATAGGAGCATGTGAAGGACGAGGACACGGATCGGAACGGAGGCACAAGCTGGAGGGGAGATGACACCCGACCCGACCCGAGGTGAAGTACCCAACCCGACCCGAGGTGAAGTACCCGACCCGACCCGAAGGGAAGCGCCCGACTCGAACCCAGAAGGGACGCCCGACTCGAACCGCACCAGAAGGCGACCCGACCCGAACCGATGGAGGACACCCGACCCGAACCGATGGCTTGAGGAGGAACCCGACCCGACCCAGTATTGACCAATAACCCGAGATGCAAAGGTAGTCCAATATGGGAAGTTAGAGCTCAAGAACCAGTTGGGAACCGATGAGTTCACTTCATGGTTGGACTTTGCTGCGGGACGTGTGCTAAGGAGTTGTCGACGTTCATAACTTCGATTCACCACTAAAAAGGAATGATGGGCTATTTATCAGTGCAGTAGGGTCATTATGACCTGAGGGGCAAGGTGATGGTAGCAAGACTACGTTATCAGTGCAGTAGGGTCATTATGACCTGAGGGGCAAGGTGATGCGTAGTACGACTATGAGCCAGCGCAGATGGGGTGAATAACTCCATGGGGCAAGTGGACATAGTAAGGATTGGTAAGGCTATGAGCCAGCGCAGATGGGGTGAATAACTCCATGGGGCAAGTGGACATAGCGAGGAATTAGTGGCTACGTTATCAGTGCAGTGAACCCATTTATGACTTCATGGGGCAAAGTGATCGTAACAAGGTTTGTTGGGTGATCGAAGTGGTGAATATCGTATACTTTACGCACTGAGTGAGAGATGTGAGGATGGATGCTATGCTTGATTGTTTGCCATCATTATGACATGCACACCTTCCCCACCTCCGTATCTTTACACTGTTTGATATGGTACCTTAGAGTGTTGTACAGTATGTAGTGCTAACTCTTTGGTTGCAGGTCCAGCTTCAGGTATGTTTTCGTCTACCTGTTATTGTTCACTTTAGATGCTTATCGCTCATACCAGGCTTTATGTCTGACCCAGAGTTTTATGGTTCCTCTTATTACTCTAGGTGCTCACACGAGCATACTAGAGACAGGTTAGCTGGTGATGCGCGAGTAGCTGATTCGGAGGCGGGCAAGAGGCTTCCACGTATGATATATATATACACATTCTCCCTGTGTCGTTGGTGGTCGCTACTTGGGCATTAGTAGTGTACCTCATTTATCTTACTTTTGCTTTGAGATAGTTTGAAATTTGTAATAAGCTGTATTCTGAATTTCCGCTGCTATGATGTTTTGTTCTGATTTTCAGCTTTTGCACTGTCTCTCCTGTTTTATGTCCAGTATGTTATTATTATATTTTGTTCGATGCGCTGTGAGACATTCTACAGGTTCTTTGTATGTTCACTTCCTTCTTCCTTTTCCTTCTGATGACCCGTTCCGTGCTAACTGGACATGTGTACAACGCACTTTTGGAGTAAATGTCGGTTGGTGCGGGGTGGGCCGTCACACTTGGTATCAGAGCTCTAGGTTGTGTAGTTAACCTAGGGAGAGATAGTACGCATATGAGAGCGCGTATTTGTGATTACTTTGGTTTTCAAAATCTATGTATGTATATACTATTAGTAATATAAGAATGAAGTCGCACTGCACTAGCACCACTATGGGGTCGTTAATCGTTTCCCTTTTTCAGACTGACGATGAGCCGAGACACGAGGGGTGCTGGTAGAGGGACCAACCAAGGGAATGCCGCTGACATGAGGGCGATGTTTACTAACCTCATGAGAGACATGCTTAGAGAAGTGCAAGGGGCAGTTCCCAATCCCGGAGTTGGTGTTGGCCCAGTAGTGCTGGCGCCTAGGGTCGATTTCGCCAAGTTGTGCAAAGATTACACTAATCTTGGTGGGAAGCCGTTCAATGGAACGGAGTCGGCCACGGATGTTCAGGACTAGATGGATAGCTGTGACCGTATCTTCGATGACTTGGGTCTTGAGGATGCGATGAAGAGAAGGCTAGCGTCTCGTCAGCTGCAAGGGCGAGCGATGAATTGGTGGAATGCTATTAGAATAGCTACTCCAGAGGATCAGGTTACTTGGGATCAGTTCAAGGCTCTCTTTAGCGAGAAGTTCATTCCAGCTGCCCAGAAGTCAGTGTTGTTCAAGAGGTTCTTGGAACTCAAGCAGAACGGAAGGGCAGTTTCTGATTATATTGCTGAGTTCGACACGTTGTCGAAATATGGACTGTCTCTCACCGACACTCCTGAAAAGAAGAATGAGAAGTTCATTACTGGTTTGGATGGATACTTGGGGGAAAGGCTTATCAACCACATCGATGAGACTTTTGATTCGATTGTGGGAAAAGCTTTGAGATCAGAAAATCTTTACCCTAAGTCAAAGACTGAGGCTGCATCTGCAGAAGGGCCAAAGCCCCAAGCAGGCGGTGGAGGCAATAATAAATCTCAGAATAAGAGGAAGCAGGACCAATCAAAAGGTGGCCAGAAAAAGAGCAAGAAGGATGTTGAGTGCTTCAGCTGTGGTAAGAAGGGCCATTATGCTAAAGAATGTCGGGCCAAGCCAACGGAAAGGAAGTGCTACAACTATGGTCAAGTGGGACATCATAAGGATAAGTGTCTACAACCTCTTAAGGAGAAGCAGTTCGTGAAAGCATATGCTGTTGATGTTGTTCCTTCTTCGTTGAATGCCCCAACTGCGGCGGAGAAAGGAAAGCATGTTGTTATTCAAGGTATGCTTTCTATTTATGATATACCAGTTCGAGTTTTGTTTGATAATGGGGCTTCCCGTTCCTTCATATCTAGTAACCTGATAGATAGGTTGGGACTGGAACCCGAGATAGTCGATAGACCATTGGTTATGACGAACCCGATTGGTGGTTCGACTAGCCTTAGTATGATTTGCAGGAATTTGGTCTTATCGAGTCATGGATGTATGTTTGTATGTGATTTCTTTGTTTTGGGCTTTACTGGGTATGGCATTATATTGGGAGTCGATTGGCTCCAAAGATACGGGGTGGTTGTAGACTGTGAGGGCTTTTTGGTGACAGTGAGGGCGGATGATGGATGGAGGGTAGTGTTTGGTAGTCTACCTAGTGATGGGGTTATGGCTAGTTTTGTAAATTCCCTAGACATCCCGCAGGATGAGTTGTCAGATGTGCCCATGGTTGGCCAGTATCCGAACGTCTTCGAGGAGGTGACTGGGCTTCAACCACACCGAGAGATTGAGTTCCGTATTGATTTAGTGAAAGATGCCAGACCTATAGTGATGCCACTTCATCGTATGGCACCAAGGGAGCAGCGAGAGCGCGGGGTGCAAGTCAGCAATCTTTTGAAGAAGGGATTTATTAGAAGGAGTGTCTACGAGTGGGGAGCACCAGTTGTGTTTGCCACTAAGGCAGATGGTTCCCTTCGTTTGTGTGTGGACTATCGCGAGTTGAATAAGGTAACGAGGAAGAATAAGTATCCTCTACCGCGGATAGATGATTTGTTTGATCAACTGGAAGGAGCTAGAGTGTTCTCCCAGTTGGACCGCGCGATAGGATTTCATCAGCTACGAGTAGCGGATAAGAGTGTTCCGAAAACGACATTTAGGACGCCGTCTGGATTTTATGAGTGGTTGGTCATGCCATTTGGTTTGACCAATGTACCAGCCTATTTTGTGGATCTTATGAATCGAGTATTCAGAGATCAGTTGAATAAGTTTGTTCTTGTGTTCGTGGATGATATCCTTGTTTAGTCAAGGACAGAGGAGGAACACAAGGGACACTTGAGGATAGTGATGGAGGTGTTGAGGAAACACCAATTGAAAGCGAAATTCTCTAAGTGTCATTTTTGGAGAAGGGAAGTGAGATTCTTGGGTCATGTTGTTTCAGAGAGTGGTATTGCCGTGGACCCTACGAAGGTGGCCACAGTACGTGATTGGCCTACACCCAAGAATGCTACAGATGTAAGAAGTTTCTTGGGATTAGCTGGATATTATCGTAAGTTTATCCAGGACTTCTCTAAGATTGTAGCACCGTTGACTCAGTTGACTAAGAAGAATCAGTCCTTCGTCTGGGATGGAGTGTGTGAGGATGCCTTCAAGAGTCTAAAAGAGAGGTTGACGTGTGCGCCAGTGTTAGTCATTCCTAAAGGGAATGAAGAGATGACGGTATACACGGATGCTTGTGGTACCGGACTGGGTGTAGTATTGATGCAAGGAGGTAGGGTTGTAGCTTATGCTAGTGGACAGCTAAAGCCGCATGAGAAGAAGTATCCTACCCATGATTTGGAATTAGCAGTGATCGTGTTTGCGCTGAAGATGTGGAGACATCATCTCTTGGGAGAAAGATTTGAGTTGTTTACTGATCATAAATCGTTAAAGTATCTCTTATCCCAGAAAGATCTGAATCTTCGTCAACAGAGGTGGTTAGAGTTCTTGGCTTCGTATGATTTTGATATCGCATATACCCCTGGGAAAGGTAACGCGGTAGCCGATGCCTTGAGTAGGAGACATGCCAGTTTGGGGGCAATGTTTCTTGAATGGAAGCAACTGGAGTTTATCGTGGGGTTTGATTTCAGACCAAAGTGCGAATTGGATCCAGTTATGCTAGCTAGTTTGACGATCAGACCCACTTTCATAGAGCAGATTGGTTCCAGTCAGAGGGACGATCCTAATCTATTAGAAATCATCTCCAAGTTAGAAATGGACATCGACGGTGAGGAGATGAATGTGTATGGGCTTGATAGAGATTGATGGCTTGAAAGAATGGAAGACTAGTTGTGCCCAACGTAAATGGTTTGAGGGATGAAGTGCTTAGAGAATGTCATCACTCAAAACTGACTATACATCCCGGTGGTAATAAGATGTATCAAGACATGAGACAGACTTACTACTGGGAAGGGATGAAAAGAGACCTTGGGAAGTTTATATCCAAATGCATGAATTGCCAGCTAGTTAAAGCCGAGCAAAAGAAGCCTAGTGGGTTGTTGCAACCATTAGAAATTCCTGAATGGAAATGGGAGCAAGTCTCGATGGATTTCATCGATGGTTTACCAAGGACTAGATCGAGATATGATAGCATTTGGGTAATTGTGGATCGATTGACTAAGAGTGCAAGATTTATACCAGTCAAATCGACCAGAACGGCAGCCAAGTTGGCCGAATTGTATATGAAGTGGGTAGTGAGATTTCATGGAGTACCCAAAAGCATTGTGAGTGACCGAGACCCGTTGTTCACTAGTGGGTTTCGGAAACGCTTACAAGAGGATCTAGGGTCAAGATTACATCTCAGTACCGCTTATCATCCTCAGACCGAAGGCCAGACGGAGAGGGTGAATCGTATATTGGAAGATCTCTTGAGAGCTTGTATATTGGATTTTGGTGGATCATGGGATGACCATTTGCATCTAGTTGAGTTTGCATATAATAATAGCTACCAATCCAGTATCGGCATGGCTCCATATGAAGCTCTATACAGAAGACCGTGCAACTCACCATCATGTTGGATAGAGACTGGCGAGAAGTATGTGCTTGGACCAGATGTGGTGAGGGAAACATCAGATAAGATTAAGGTCATTCAACAACGAATGAAAGCTGCCCAAGATAGGCAGAAGAGTTATGCCGATAAGAGGAGAAGAGACTTGAAATTCTCCGTTGGTGACTTGGTGTTTGTCAAGATCTCTCCGTTAAAGAGCGTGATTCGATTTGGCAGGAGAGGTAAGTTGGCACCAAGATTTGTTGGCCCATTCCCTGTTCTTGAACTAGTCGGGAATTTGGCATATAGAGTTGGATTACCAGAGAAAATGGCGGGAGTTCACAATGTATTTCATGTTTCCCAACTAAGGAAGTTCGTTCACGACTCAGATGTGACTATTTCACCTGATCAGTTAGAGGACTTCGAAGTAGAACCTGAGGTGGTTGGGAACCGCAAGCCGATTCGTATTGTGGGGCATGATACGAAGCAACTTCGAAGGAAGGCGGTGAAGCTAGTCAAGGTTCAGTGGGGCGAGAACGAGAATGATTGTACTTGGGAGATAGAGGAGAGCATTAGGAAGGCACATCTAGAACTCTTTGCCTGGTAAGACTTACTTCGTAATTTAGTTTTTCGCATGCTAGGGTAGATTTGTTTTGCTTGTTTTGCATGTTTGACTGTTGTTTTATGATTGATAGGCATGCGGGACCTTTGCGTATGTTTTGATTAGGGAATTTCGAGGGCGAAATTTCTTAAGGGGGGGAGAGTGTAATGACCCGTATTCTACACATCATAGCATCGTAAAATATTTATTTCTTTCTTATATGAAGACGTTTGGTCATGTAACTTTGGGAAACATCTATTAGAGTCATTTCCCATGCTTATGATTTTTGTCGATTGCTGAGTGACCATTTTGCCCCTAGTTGGTACTGTTTTGGCCATAAGTTTTGATTGGAAAGGAATTTTGACCTGAAACCACTTCCATTAGATTTGTTTGATGGTTTACCTTTCCGTAGAGTGGTCATAATAGCCAAACGGACTTACCGTTTGGGAGATATGGCTGAAACAAGGTTTGGAGGGAGAAAAACTGCTTAACCGGGCCAAACCGGGTGATTAGTGAGTAGGCCCATAAACCATTTCGAGATTAGGGTTATGGGAGGCTGAAATGAGATAGGGGATCATTCCATTTCAGTTTTCTAGCCTCCACTTATCACCAAGGATCCCTAAAAATGGCCTCTAACCTCTAAATCACATCCAAATCATCTTTTGGTCAAGGATTAAGCTTAGCAACCCCTAATCAAGGAAGATCTTCACCAAAGCAACCTAGGAGCTGCTGTTTGGCATTGAGATTCACATCAAATCAGAGAATTATTTCAGATCTTAGTTTATTTGTGGCTAAGGTGAGTGATTTGCTTAGTTTTACACTAATTATGGCTAGTTAAGGGTAATTAGTGTTAATTAGTGAATTTAAGCATGATAAAATTCGGGAAAAATGTTCATAAATTCCTAAATGATGTTTTAGACCGCTGATATGAATTTGGGTTAATTTGGTTAAGTTTTACTAATCCTATCATTAGTTTCACCAAAACATGCTTAAGGGGAAATATGGGATTTTGGGTATGTTTGATCCATTTTAACCTATCATGTTGATGTTTTGATGTTTGTGGTTGATTATGCATGTTGCTATGACTATATGAAATGCTTCGTGATTGATTTCAATAGTTAGAATGGTCGAAAACGTCGTCGAATGGCGTAAATACTTGCTAGAACAGTTTCAGAAAACAGTGCAGGGTTCGGATCGGATCGGATAAGAGGGCTCGGATCGGATATGTTGAACTGAGCAAATAATTTGATCGGATCGGAACCCAACACTTGGGAAAAAGTGGCAAGAAGGAAGGCCATGATAGCTGAACTGGGATCGGATCGGATCGAGGGAGACGGATCGGATCGAGGAGGACGGATCGGAGCGGAGGCATGAGGATTGATCAGATAGGAGCATGTGAAGGACGAGGATACGGATCGGAACAGAGGCACAAGCTGGAGGGGAGATGACACCCGACCCGACCCGAGGTGAAGTACCCGACCCAACCCGAGGTGAAGTACCCGACCCGACCTAAAGGGAAGCGCCCGACTCGAACCCAGAAGGGACGCCCGACCCGAACCGCACCAGAAGGAGACCCGACCCGAACCGTTGGAGGACACCCGATCCGAACCGATGGCTTGAGGAGGAACCCGACCCGACCCAGTATTGACCAATAACCCGAGATGCAAAGGTAGTCCAATATGGGAAGTTAGAGCTCAGGATCTAGTTGGGAGCCAATGAGTTCACTTCATGGTTGGACTTTGCTGAGGGTCGTGTGCTAAGGAGTTGTCGACGTTCATAACTTCGATTCACCACTAAAAAGGAATGATGGGCTACTTATCAGTGCAGTAGGGTCATTATGACCTGAGGGGCAAGGTGATGGTAGCAAGTCTACGTTATCAGTGCAGTAGGGTAATTATGACCTGAGGGGCAAGGTGATGCGTAGTAAGACTATGAGCCAGCGCAGATGGTGTGAATAACTCCATGGGGCAAGTGGGCATAGTAAGGATTGGTAAGGTTATGAGCTAGCGTAGATGCGGTGAATAACTCCATGGGGCAAGTGGACATAGCGAGGAATTAGTGGCTACGTTATCAGTGTAGTGAAGCCATTTATGACTTCTTGGGGCAAAGTGATCGTAGCAAGGTATGTTGGGTGATCGAAGTGGTGAATATCGTATACTTTACGCACTGAGTGAGAGATGTGAGGATGGATGCTATGCTTGATTGTTTGCCATCATTACGACATGCACACCTCCCCCACCTCCGTATCTTTACACTGTTTGATATGGTACCTTAGAGTGTTGTACAGTATGTAGTGCTAACTCTTTGGTTGCAGGTCCAGGTTCAGGTATGTTTTAGTCTACCTGTTATTGTTCACTTTAGATGCTTATCGCTCATACCAGGCTTTATGTCTGACCAAGAGTTTTATGTCTCCTCTTATTACTATGGAGCTCACACGAGCAGACTAGAGACAGGTTAGCTGGTGATGCGCGAGTAACTGATTCGGAGGCGGGCAGGAGGCTTCCACGTATGATATATATATACACATTCTCCCTGTGTCGTTGGTGGTCGCTACTTGGGCATTAGTAGTGTACCTCATTTATCTTACTTTTGCTTTGATTTTTCTCATTCTGAATTTCCACTGCTATGATGTTTAGTTCTGATTTTCAGCTTATGCACTGTCTCTCCTGTTTTATGTCAAGTATGTTATTATTATATTTTGTTCGATGCGCTGTGAGACATTCTACAGGTTCTTTGTATGTTCACTTCCTTCTTCCTTTTCCCTCCGACGACCCATTCCGTGCTAACTGGACATGTGTACAGCGCACTTTCACAGTTATGCCCTATACAAGACTGATTGGGTTAAAATTGTCACAAACAAAATCAGTAAAAATTATGGACATGTCCCACATCCCCATAAGCAGCATATTAAACAATGAGAATGATCCAACCCTCAGCGGATAAAATAAAAATATTTTACAATCTTCCGGTACGTAAAAATGCGGCTATTACATTATAATTTATATTTAATTATAAACGAGCTCGTAAAGGTATGGTAGTTCGTAATATTCAGTTTTGAACTTCAATGGAATATACAGGATCCGATAGAAGTCGGATTTCTGTGAAACGAGAAATGTTTGAGTTTGTTTGTTGTAATTTTCTAATGAATGAGAAAAATCAGGATTTCAGTTTATAAATTGGTAGTTATGTCAATTTCAAATTTTAAATTAGTCGCTATGGAAATCGCTATAAACAATGTCGTTTAATTAATATATTTAGTAACGTTTTCAATATATTTTAGATTTTGGTTAACTTGTAATATTTGATACTGAGTTATAATGCGGTATTGACTAAATCTGAAGTGTTATACTATTCCATTTGGGAATAATTGTTGACAATAATTTATTTATTTATTTTGAATTTAATAGTTTTGGGATTTGTTTAAGTACATATCGATAATATTTATAAACTATTTATATATTCACAGACCTTGCTTGTATGTATATACGCAAATATGTAACGACTGGACTTCGTATATAAAAGTAGATGGTATAACATACAAAGTGGCACATAATTGTTTTACGGTGAGTGTTATATCCCTAATTGTGCGCATAACAAATCAACGGACAAAGAACATGTGAAATATATAAGATACTGATCATGATAACCAAGAGTGTAGTATTTTTCATTGAAACGGTATATATTTACAACAACAAACAGAAATTCCTAACCAAGTATATTCAATGAACTGTTTACAAAATCTTTTGCAATGATACATTTACAATTTTTTTTGTTTGAATAGAAAAAAAAGGCAGCCCATATATGATCCAAATGTTTCGGAAGTTCCCTTCAATGCATAAAGCTCGGAAAACCGAATGCACAATATAATCAACATCAACAATGCCTTTTTTCTATGCGTACAACTTAACAAGGTCTTGATTATATTTGCAATCTGATTTACATTTACAAAATCTAATACAGGTGTGAACTCATCCCACCAAATCTTATTCAATACAAAGCAACGTATCAAATCACATACAGTAGAAAAAAGAAAACATATATAAAAGTACCAACTACATAAAGAAGCAAAAGGAAAAAAACATAACATAGGAGATTGACCTCCTCACGTTCATGGACTAGATCCTTTTTGTCAAGCCTAATTAATAAACTTACATACTAACGTGAACATTACAAAGCAGTACTAAATCAAATAGAAAAGTAAAAGAGAAGAATATACAGTAAGATAAGAACAATTTTTTCCACGATCATGTGCCTGCACCAAATCGTCTGCCAAGCCAAATTTCAACTTTAATACTGACATGAACTATTCCAAAACAACAATCAAACAAATGTACTCCTATGAATTCCTGCAACAATATTCAATGACAACATGCTGAGCAACAAAAAGGACTACTCAGACAACTCATACCTAGCCTATTCCTCCTAGGTGTTGCATTCATACCCTATGTGAGAAGACAATACATGATGAAGACTCAACCCATCAACCTGTACATTGATTTTACTTCAAACCACCTCACATCCCCAGACCAATGCACATCAGCTACGGGAATACGAAACACATAGCCACAGACCTACTGACCATACATCGCCATTATCTTCAATCCACATTCACCTATAAATACCACTAGAATACCAATATTTCCAAACAAGACACTTTACACTTCACAACTCCTTCAGTTTGTGACACATAAATGCGCCAACAAATTCATGCATTAAGAAATGGACGGCAATAAGCCATTCGATCCTTTCTCCCCATAAAACTCTAGATCTATTCACAGATTCACTAATTACAGAATAGCAAATAACTAAAGGACATGAGATCTGCGCGCTAACCTAATTTGGTGGATTTTGCAGTGAAGTTAGTGGTTGAATCTCGACTGAACGGCGTGAACTTTGCAAATGATTTGCGAACATGTGGAAGGGCCAGAGAGGATGAAGTTCAAGCTGTGGGAGGAGCTGACAAGGCAGCGCGGCTTGGAAGTCACCGATGTAACTTCGATCAACGGAGGAGAGGGGCGTTGTGATTTATTTTGGCAAAAAGGGTTTTTGTTTTTTATGAACGAGAGGAAAATGAAGAGAATGGGTCTGAGAGAAGCGAATCCATTGTTTTATGTTGGAGAGGTTTCATATGGACCAGGTTTGGCTTGTCACGTGTAGGTTGATAGGCTTTAAGATGAAAGCGATGACCTGCTATGGTTTGTAACCTTTGCACTAGGGTCTGGAATTTGCGCTCACAACTTTGGACAAGAAGGTTCATACAAAGTGGTGAATAAAGGAGCCGACCCGAAGTATTTAAAACAAGTAATTAGTTCGTTAATTTAAATTAATTGTAAGACTAAAAAGTGGTTCTAACACCCAAATTAACTGAAATTACAATAAAATGAGATCAAAAACAGAAAAGAGACACTGGATTTATAGTGGTTCGGTGTTAAAGAGCCTACGTCCACTTTATTTCACTTTGCTTGATGATGTAGATGAAAATACAATAAGATATTCACTCAATATCACTTACTTTTCATATACATTCTCTCAATTATCTCAAAATATACTTTGAATGATGATTTGGATTGTTTGGGAATGTTGGAATTTAGTTCTCAAAGATGTTTGAACTCTCAGAGTGCCAAAAGATCCTTTCAAATGACCCTTGGGGGTTTATTTATAGGTGGAAACTTCTCCAGAATTCGGTTCGGATTGGGTACACGTGTCCTCCATTCCATGACTTTCAGGATCAGATGAGTTCTGGTGTTGCCAGCACATCAAGTTAGTGGCCATCGTGGGTAGAAAGTGGGTGTAACTGCCCCGAATATTCAGGAGATCGTGGTGCGGAGTAGCAGGGTGCACTGGGTTCGAATCGGATGGGCTAGCAGATGGGGTTCGGATCGGCCCTGCTACATCCGATCCGAATACTTTCCTTCCTCCTTTGTCTTGCTTTTGTTCCTACCCCTGTAATTCCGATTCAAACCGGATGCACAACAGAGTGTCTTTTGTCTACTTGATCTTCAGACTTCTTGACTTTGTATAGCCTAGTTTACAAAGTAGGATAACATTTTCCCCCTCAAAGGTTGCTTCTGTTGAAGACAGAGCGTGTTTTGACATCGTTTGTATACCAGCTCTTGAACTTTAAGTGTTAAAAAGTCGTTTCTATTCATTTGCGAAGTCGCGTTGCTTCAAGAAGTCGCGTCTTTCGTCGCTTATATATATGTCATAGAATACACGATTTCTTTTCTTCATTTTTAAACAATCCTAGGAACTCTCTTCGATGTCTAGTAATTCTTCCAGGTAGTTTTCTTTATTTTATCTTAAATTTAATTTATGCTCCGAGTTGCTATGCTCAACCTATTCGGTTCGGATCCGACCCGAATGGGTTCTCTACTCAAACTACTCGATTATTGAACTTAACAGTCCAAATTTATGCTCATGGGCCTATATTCCGCTCCGAACGGAATGAAATACGGGGAATAGTAAGAGTCATCTCAAGTCCATATATAAATCCATAGCTCCATTTCCTCCTTCTCTTTTTCCTTTTGTTTCCATCACTTTTCCATAAATTGCTCCAACGAGAAAAAGAAAACCTTAACGCCCAAAACCCCAAGACCTTCGCTCCAATTTCTAAATTAAGCATATAGGTAGTTGTATAATCTTAAGTCATCTCAATATAACCGATTTACAGTTTGGATTTGTACTTAAATCAGACGATTTGGGTTTGAGTACTATTTGGCTTCGACGTCATGGCCATCTCCTCCCTAGTCGTCGTCGCTGGTGGCTCCGTCACCACCTCGAGATGCTAGGAGGTTGGAGATGGTGTGCGTCTCTTCCTAACTGGAGCTTCGGAAACATGATTGGGTTTGGTTGTGATTGAGCGGGAAAAGGAAGACGAAGGGTATAAGGAATCGGTTCGGGCGAGGAAGCATAGGAGATGGAGGAGAAGAAAAGAGTGAGGGGTTCACAAGACCGGATCGGGTCGGAAAAGAGGGAAGGCGAAGCTTACTCTATCAGGTCGGAGAAAAAAGCAAAAAAGGGAAACGAGGCTTATTTAACCGGATCGGGTCGGAGGGAAGAACAAAGGAGAAGGGGTGTTGATATTAAAGCCCACCCGGTCCGCTCCAAAAGCCTGCTCCCGAACCGATCCAGTTGGACGTCAACTTCTGACCGAAGCACGACTTTGCCTCCGATCCGATCCCATCATGTATACTCGAACCGAACCGAGGCCACCCAACTTAAAGCACAATACTTCGTCCAATAGGCTAAAATCAACATTTGACATAACTTCCACCTTCATGAACAATTAGGATAGTGCCCTGCGAACATACACGAACATCAAGAACTGGTCTGAACATCATTGCTTTGCCAATATTTTGCATTACACCTTCAAGTGTTAACTTTACATCTTCTGCACACACCGTACACACTTTAGTTCACACACATGCACAGGGGGACACGGGCTAATTTACTCTAGCTTCTGTTATTACTTCTTCGATATTTTAGCGATCATGGCCAAAAGACATTCTTCTAAACTGGCCGAAAAGAAAGAGATCCCGGAGACATCCACTAAAGTCACTCTTGATGATATATCTTCTTCCTCAGACTCTGAATGGGACGACGAGGGATCAGATTATGAAGTAGAGGCGCGTAACAACGAAACGCCTTCTGACAATGAAGTTTCTTTAGGCTATGAAGAGGAAGGAGGGGTTGGAGATACTCAAGCTCCTGACGAATTTGAATCTGCCATCATATTGGAATCACCTCAAGATTCTGTTGAATCGACGATAGACTACGACAGACTTACTCGAATACGCTTAAAACACAGGGTACTGAAAAAGGATACCCCGGTGCCGTCGAAACTGACCGTCCTCATAATCCTCCAGAGGGGTTTATGGCAATTACCCGATAAATGTGCATGGTTGGGGCTATCCCTCCATTTTCTCCTTTCGTCATCGATTTTCTAAGACAAATGTCGATTGCCCCCATGCAGCTGCATCCCAACTCCTATGCTTACATTTATACCTTATATGTAGCATATCGCGAGATCTTAGGCCTTGAGCTCACTTTTGATGACGTTCATTTCTTTTATAACTTCAAGCATCGAACTCGAGAAACTCCTTCTTTGTCTTACTTCGAGTTTGTCCCAAAAAGAAAGATAATTTCAGCGCCATTCAGTAGCAAGGCTAGCGACTCCAAGCTAGAATGGTTTTATATAAGGCAACAACCAGGGTGTGCTAGGAGACGGACAAAATCGAGTAAGGCACTGGTTTTCTAAACCTCGACTCTGAATGTCCACGCCACTACATTAATCCGTTTTCTTTTTTGTTTGCAGTTGATAATCCAAAGCAAATATCAGGTCAAGTGTATTTTGATCGGATGCATCAGCTCCTCAATGGTGACCAAAAATTTCTAACTATCGACGAGGTCCTCAAGGATGAATATCTCCATCACCATGGGCTACTGTCCGTTGCCCGTAGCATAGGTCACGGGTTAGGTCCATACGTATACATCCCTCCGGTGGATGTAATTCCAGAAATGGGCAAGAGCTCGAAAGGCCCCACCATGCCGCTTCGAACTTCACCTTCTCCAAGTTCAACTCAAGACGATGAGTTGGCCAACATACCTGAAAAGCACCGAGAAGGGTACATCACTCTTGGGAAGGTTATTTCTCCTGAGAAATCACCATCTCCTAAAGAACATCCCACAGGCGCTTCCCAAAGAGATGCCCCTACCGTTGATGATCCTATATTTCAGAGCTTGGGAGATCTCCCCCTTCCTGATACTATTTACACTTCAGAGGATTTTGGCACCAATCCTTTAGTTTTTACTTCCTCGGAGGAGGCCACTCCTGTTAAGGCCAAAGATCCCTCTCGCACTAGCTCGGCTTCAGACTCTGGTTTATCGGGGGGGACACCATTTAGTATGCACTTAACACAAAAGCACCCCACTTCACAGCACTTACTTGTTACGGAAATAATGATTTTGAATTCCACTTATATTGTTGTGCAGGTACAATGTCTCGTGCTCACTATGACATCAGGAAACTACACCGTAGCATGACCAGACCCCCTAATGATGTTGTGCATGATCGTCGCGAAAGCCGCGGTAGGGAGGATAGAAGGCCCTATGATTCTTATCAGTCGCGGTCCTCGCGCTCTCGCTCTCCCGTTCGGTCAGATCCAGAGCGATATAAGGGCTACCAAGGTCGTCGAGAAGATGACAGGCCGCAGTCAAAAGACCCGATTTCTTCTCAAGAAAAGCGCAGTAGGGAAAGGAGCCCGCCGAGAGATACCGACTCGCAAAGCAAGCGCAAGGTTCCTGCTAAACGACCCAGAAAGGTTGAGGAGGCCATTAAGCCCTCCACACATAAGAATACCGAGCTGACATTCCCTGCACCTCCATAGTTGGATGTTGAAACTATAGTTAAGCGGGCATATCTGGAGGAGCAATTTCCCGAACACTACTTTGAAAACTTGACTTTCTTACCTGCTCTTGAGCCTATTTCCTCGAGGTCGGCAGATGACGCGGTCAAGAAACAATATTCAGAGATGTTCAATTATTCGCGTAACCTTTCCAGAATCATCCGAAATCTAATCACGAATACTAACCCTATGCAGAAGAACATAGAAGATGACGCAAACGCTTTGAAAAATTTAGCGAAAGACCTTGAAGATACACAGGCCCAACTTGCTATCTCTCAACGGGATGCTGCTAGCTTCAAGCAACAATTTGAAGATCTACAAAAACGTTATCATGACTTGCTTGAATCCCATACTCAAGAGCGTTCGGAGCTGAAAAGGCAAGTAGAAGACGCCAAGTCAGATACTGCCAAAATGCAACTTGCTTACGCTGACCTTGAGCGAGAGAAGGACGAGTTAGCGAAGAAGAATGCCGAATTGGAGAAGAAAAATGCTGACTTGGCTTCCAAGTTGATGGAGGTCGAGAACAGGGCTGGCCTGGCGGAGGGTAATATTGAAAGTGCCATCAAATCGGTCGAAGAGTCCCGCAAGCAGCTAGCAGAGGCCCAGGAGGATGTGCAGGGCTCTGGTGAATTAGTAATCGAATTTTTTGCACATATAATCCGCCACCGAAACATCTCTTGGATCGATGATTATCCGACTTCCTTGGCTCATGTATGGAGCCAAATTGTTGAATGGGATAAAGAAGAAATCAAGGTAGATTCCATCGACGAGGACAAACTTGTGGAAAAATATCTAAGAGATGACGAGCCGGTGAGCCTAGCTGAGGGGCGTCGCCTGATTGCTGCTGCCGTGGACGAAGAAAGACGGAAGGTTAAACAAAAGGACATCTTGGAGGCTGGTTCTTCTTCCACTGCCGCTGAAACTTCTGAAGTAGAGGGATATGACCCCGAAAACCCGGCGATCCCTCAGGCTTCTCTTTTATCTCTTATTCCGGAATTGGCTTCAGAGGCGGCAGCTACTCCAGTTGAGAAATCATCGGAAGGTATTTCTACCTTTTCACCCCAATTTGTCAAAGCTGTCTCCACTTTCCATCACATAGTCGGGCAATTGGTGAAGGACCCTTTATTTTCTCCCAAGTTGATAACTGTTGCTTCTCATTCCGCAGGTGCTGAACCGTCTGAGAAGGCAGACGTGTGTCAGGGAACCACAGCCGAAGCAAAATCGGCGGAGAAGGCTGAAGGAGACAAGGATGAGGCTGACGTTTCTCACGATGGCGAGATGATAGACGCCTTGAAGGATGACAGTGGCAATGAGGGACATGAGGAAGAACTTGAGTTGACTATAGTTGGGGAGTCAAAAAACGCTGATGACATCACTTTACATGCCTTGAAAGCCAAACATGACAAATGTATGCTGCATAAAGTTGAAGACTTAGACCCCGAAAGCCTTAAGCCTCTCGCAGTAGTGGATGCCGAATCAAGGTTAGTTGTTAAGCTTTCGACTAGATCTATTACGGAAGAACTTGCAAAAAAGTCATCTCTTGATTCCAGCATTCCGACTCCTAGGAAAAAATCAACCAGTTCCAGCACTTCAGTCTCAGGGAGGAAAAAACCAAGGCGCGTTTTAACTGATGCTGAAAGAGAGGCGAAGGATGCTCAGAAGGCTGCTAAAAAATCCAAGTCCACTTCTACGTCTAAGTGATGAAGTGTTTTGCTTTATCTTTGTATTTAATTAGCCCATGATTGTTGTAACAAGTGTGGCCCACGCATCTTCTTTTTGCCCGTTTTCCTGTACAAATTCAAACATTTGTAAATGAATAAAAATAATTCATTTCCTATAATGCCTCTTAGTCGTCAGTTCAATACTTATTTAAAAATGCAAATGCATGTCCTACTAAAGTTGTATAATGGAGTCACAATGGGGCGAATATGTGTGTACATAAGTGCCCCCAGTCAATCTTGAAAAACTGTTCAGGATTAAATTAAAAAGTCCGAATGTCCCCGATTATCTGACAGGGGTCACATTCCTTTTGTCATTGATGCATGTTCTTTTCTGGCATCCTTTATACTCTCCTGCCTTATATTCAGGTTAGAGTTCTTGCTGAGGTGGTCTCTCATCTGGGTGCACCTTCACGCCTCAGAGGACATCGTCTTCCCGTCCTTTATACTCTCTCTCAATTCTTGAGAGTTAGAGTTAAGAATGTCGTCTTCCCATTCTTTTATGTCTTATTGTACAAACAGTCGTCGCGTTCGTTCCTGCATATAAGCCATCTCCAACTTTCCAGATTTTAATTTAACATCTCGTATTCCATAGTCACAATAGAATAATAGTTGAAGATATAAATAATGCAGGAAAGTAAATGGCACACGATATTTTTATAGTGGTTCGGCTAAGTCGTAGCCTACATCCACTTTATAGTCCTTTGTTCGTATTAACAGACTTTTCTAAGGCAAGTCGTGCCTTTTTACAGGGTTCATAAGAAAAACAAAAGAAAATACAACATCCCTAATTCAAATATCGCATCAAGTGTTGGGCATTCCAAGCCTTAGGCACTTCTTCGCCATCTACGGTCGTTAACTTGAAGGCTCCTATCTCAAGTTTCCGTTGGATGACGAATGGTCCATCCCACTTTAGACCGAGGTGAGGAAGGGATGGAAAAACTCGCTTTAGCAACAAATCTCCTAGTCCAAAGGTTCTAAAATGAACTTTCTTGTCATAATAGCATGTCATCTGACGTCGATGTCTTGACGCACGCAAGTCTGCCTCGACCCTTTTCTCTTTGATTTCATCAAGGGACTCGAGGAGAAGTGCCCGATTCGTCATCGGGTCACAATACGTCACCCTGTGAGAGGGAACTTCAAGCTTTACCGGGATTACTGCTTCTGAGCCAAATGAGAGAGAGAAAGGATTATGAACAGTAGCTGTCTTAAACGTTGTCTGATATGCCCACAAAGCCAAGGGCAATTCATCCACCCATTTTGCTTTTGCACGTTCCAACCGCTTCTTGAGGATGTACTTTATGACTTTATTTATTGCTTCTACTTGCCCATTTGACTGTGGATGGGCGACTGTAGTGTACCGCTTGTCGATCTTGTATTTCTGGCAGAAATTTATGAATTCGGCACCATCGAACTGGGTTCCATTATCGGTTATAATGGTCCTTGGAATCCCAAAACGGCATATGATATTCGTAACCACGAAACTTATCACCTTTCTCGTTGTAATTTTGGTTAAGGGCTCAGCCTCCACCCACTTCGTAAAATATTCCACGGCGACTATTGCATACTTTGCTCCTCCTTTGGCAATTGGTAGAACTCCGATGATGTCAATTCCCCACATGGCAAACAGCCACAGAATCACCATCGACTTGAGCTGGGTTGGTGGTGCTCTGGGGATCTTGGCGAACCTTTAGCATTTGTCGCAGCGTCATGAGTAATCAGCTGCATCTTTATTAATTGTGGGCCAGAAATACCCATACTGCAATACCTTTTTTGCTAAAGTCTGACCCCCTGTATTATCTCCACACTCACCTTCGTGTACTTCCCTTAGTACACGGTTGATGTCGTCGTGTGCTATACATCGTAACAGGGGCATAGAAAATCCTTGCCTATAAAGGGTACCATCTTGAAGGATATATCTGGTAGCTTTACGAACTATGGCTTGCCTCTCACTCTACTTTGGCGGGAATACTCCATTTCTAAGGAAATTCTTAATTGGGGTCATCCACGACTCCCTCTTTGGTTCTGCTTCGAAAGCTAATTCAATTTCCACTGACTCAAAGCTTGGCGATCCCAACGTCTCAATTGGAACCATTTCGGCTTCCCCCAGATTGTCGGAACTAGCTAGCTTTGCTAGCCGGTCTGCCTTCTGGTTTTCAACTCTTGGGATATGCGTTATGTTATACTGTTCCAAGTTGCTCAACAGCTCCTCCACTTTTCCGAGATAGGTAATAAGTCGAGGTCCCCGGGCCACAAACTCCTTTCGCACTTGGCAGACGACTATTTTGGAATCGTAGAATATGTCCAATGCCTTTATTCCGAATTCCTTAGCAAGTTTCAGCCCGGCAATCAGGGCTTAATATTCAGAGTCATTATTCGTCACTGAAAATTCTAGTCGCAGAGTATAATATAACGATCGTCCTTCAGAAGTAACTAAGACGACTCCAGCTCCGGACATTCGGTCGTTCTTGGCTCCGTCTGTGTACAACTTCCAAGGATCTAATTTTAATTCCTCCTCTGACTTGACCACCTTGTCGTTGATCATCTCTTCCTCCGGAATTGTGAACTCTACTATAAAGTCAGCCATAGCTTGCCCCCTGATCGATCTCCGCGACTGAAAATTTAAATCAAACTGACTTAATTCAATATTCCACTTGATCAACTGTCCCGATGCTTCGGGTCTTTGCAACACCTATCTCAGAGGCTGATCAGTGTATATGGTTATTGGGTGAGCTTGAAAATAATGGCGAAGTTTTCGGGAGGCGATCAGAAGGCCGTAAGCAAGCTTCTCGATCCTTGGGTAGTTACGTTCTTCAGCTACCAATTTCTTACTTACGTAATATACCGGCCTTTGCACCATGTCTTCTTCCCAGACCAAGGCGGTGCTAACAGCGTGAGCCGATACTCCTAGATAAACAAACAGCTCTTCATGATCCACTGGCTTCGACAAAATCGGTGGTCTCTCTTGCAAGTCCAATAGGTTTCGAAAGTCCTCAACACAGTCCGGAGTCCATTCGAAATTTTTCTTTCCCCTTTTTATCAAGTCAAAAAAGGGGACGCATTTGTCTGTTGCTTTGGAGATAAATCTACTCAACACAGCTACTTTCCCCGCAAGACTTTGGACATCTTTGTTTCTCCTTGGTTCCTCAATGTTCCTTATCTCTGCTATTTGACTGGGATTGATTTAAATCCCTCAAGAGCTCACAATGAAACCTAGAAACTTTCCAGATGCCACCCCAAACGAGCACTTCAAAGGATTTAACTTCATCTGATACTTTCGCAGGATACCGAACATCTCTGCCAAGTCTTGCGTGTGGCTGGAGGACTGTCTTGACTTGACGAGCATATCGTCCACATAAACCTCCATAGTCTTCCCTATTTGGTTATAAAACATCATGTTCACCAAGCATTGGTAGGTAGTCCAGCATTTTTTAATCCGAACGGCATGACCACATAGCAATACAACCCCAAATTTGTAATGAAGCTCGTGTGCTCTTGATCGGGCACATGCATGGGAATCTGGTTGTATCTGGAATATGCGTCCATGAAAGAAAGAAGTTCATGTCCCGCCGTCGAATCCACAAGCTGGTCTATTCTGGGGAGTGGGAAGCTATCTTTAGGCCAGGCTTTATTCAAGTCCGAAAAATCAATGCATGTCCGCCACTCTCCGTTTGACTTCTTTACCAAAACAGGATTCGATATCCAGTCGGGATATGTCGAATCTCTAATAAATCCCTTCTCTTTCAGCTTCTCCACTTCTTCTTTTAGAGTTGCCGACCTCTCTGGGACCAACACACGTCTCTTTTGCTTTACAAGCGGGTGTTTTGGGTTTATACTCAGCGAATGACTCATGATGGATGGTAATATCCCACACATGTCTGCGTGGGTCCAGGCAAACACATCCAGGTTTGCCTTCAGAAAGTTAGCCAGTTCTTTGGCTCGGTGCGGATCCAACTGGGATCCAATCTTCAAAACTTTTGCTGGATCAGCTTCATCAATGGGTATATCCACTGTCATTTCGTTAGGAGTTGCCTTTCTATCCTCAGGTTCCTCATCTTCTCTGGGATCCAGGTCTTTGGGCATTCCCTTGGGCAACTCCTTCGGGGCCGATCCCTCTAATTGCTACGCCAAACCCTCCTTTGGAGGAGGTGAAGTACTTTTATTCTCGATGTTGAGACCCTTCATCAGCATCTTTAATTCAGCAATATATCAAGCTCGTCCGGAGACTTGAACTCCTCTCATTACTCCTGTTCCGGCTTCAGTTGGGAACTTTTGCAATAAGCACCACGGTGCAATACAAGCCCTGAACTCCGCAAGGGCAGACCTTCCTAAAAATGCGTTGTAGGGCGAATCTATATCTAGCACTACGAACTGAAGCATTCGTACTCTTCGATGATCCCTTTGTCCCAATGTTACAGATAATTCTATATATCCCATTGGAGTTGTCAATGCCCCATTGAAGCCTCAGATCCAGCCTTCACAGGGCTTCAAATCTCCAGACTCGAGTCTCATCTGATCGAATGACTTTTTAAATAGAATGTTGACAGAGCTTCCGTTGTCCAATAGTACCTTATGAACCAGTGCCGGCCCAATGGTAGTGGTAATAACCAACGGATCTTCGATAGGTGTTTGGATTCCGGTGTTGTCTCAGCTACAGAACACTACATCATCGAACATTGTCTTCTGCTGTTTCACAGGGGTGATATCTTCTAAATCATCGCACTCGTCTACATCTATGTGCTTAACTGCATTAACGTATTGGTCCATTGCTCTGAAACTGTGGATAGCCAGATGGAGTCCACCTACTATGGTGTTAATGACAATCCCTTTGCCTTTTTGTTGCGTTGTAGGCTTGGGAGCAGACTGATTCTGGTTTGGGGCATGTCCTCTTTGCCCCCTGTCCCTTGGGGCAGCCTTATACTCATCCAACTTACCTTCACGCAACAACTTCTCAACTACGTCTCTCAAGTGTCGACATTCGTTCGTTGAATGTCCATGAATTCCATGAAATAAACAAAAATTTCTGGTAGCAATTTCTTTCTCTGTCGAATCTCATGGCGGCTGTTTTTTATACTACAAAACATTATACGTGTCCAAATAAATGTTCTCTAACGCGTCATTCAACGGTGAATAATTTTCAAATGTCCAGAACCGGGGTCTTTTGTCAGAATTACTTCCTCAGTTCCTATTTCTCCTATTTCCATTCCCATTATGGTTGTTGTTGCCCCCGTTTCCATTATTATTGTTTCCAACATTCACTTCGACTTTCCCAGAGCTTTCTCCAGACTGGTTTATGAAAACATTACTCTGAACAGCTTCTTTTGAGGTCGCTCCGGACTTCCTCTTTCTGTTTGCCCTTGCTTCCTCCCGTCTTAACTGAATATTGGCCTTCTCATAAAAAAACTCCCTTGTGGGAGGCGACTTCCCAGAAAGATAATCTCCAAACTCTGAATCAGGATCAACTCCTTCCATTAAGGCCAGCAAGATGGTAGCCTCATACGGGTCGCTAGCTTCTGTCACAGCTAAATTGAAACGGTCTAGATACGACTTCAAGGACTTACCCGGCGCTTTCTTAATTCTCGATAATTCGATAACATTCTTAGACTTTCGGGCGTGAAGTCGGAACTGATTCATAAAACATTTACTTAGTTCTTTGAAATTCGATATCGATCGAGGAGGAAGTCTGGTAAACCATAGTAATGCTACGTCTTCTAAGTAAATCGGGAAAGCCTTACACTTCACAGCGTCAAGGGCAGTGGCAGCATTCATAAGCCATGCGTATCGCATAAAATGTTGTCTCGGGTCAGTTCTCCCGTTATATCTGTCCATCTGCAGCAAATTAAAACGTCGGGGGAACTGAAAGTCAAGAATGTCATCAGTAAAGGGAGTATGGCTTCGCTCAATACCATAATCTTCATTGGTGTAGTTTTGACTATCAGACATGATCTGGCGTACCATAGTCCATACATCAGCATTGGTCAAAGGTCGTTCAGGCTCCCTGGCTCTGATGTTTGGGTTTCCTCTGGGCTCCTGATCAGGGGACTCCCTCCTTCTTCTAGCGGCTTCGGCTCTGCTTTGCTCCCTACGTTCCCGGTCGATCTCGGGAGGAAGGGGCTGAAGCATTTGTCCCTAAGTGGGGTTGGTGAGGTTAGGGTCTCTAGGCAAAACATGGGATCCTCGCAATGGTAATAGCATAGGCTCTCTCAAGCTCGGGTCATCAGATCCTAGCACACGAGCAGCGTCCTCGCGGGATCCCAGAGATCCGAAAGTCATTTGTTCCAAATTATGAGGTCGTTCGAGCGGCCTTCTTTCACGAGGCCGTTCTTCCTCAGAAGAAGAAGAAGACTGATCCATTGCAGTGTGGTGAACTGGGGAAGGGGTTCTCTGCCTGCGGAGCTCGCCAATTTCCCTACTCATGATTCTCATATTCTCTTGCATCATAAGATTGGTGCGCTTGTGGATTCACATAGCCTCCCTAGTGCTCTCAAGCATGTCGAGAAGGCGCGAAAAATCTCCTTGGTGACAGGCGCAGATGGATTGATCTGGTCATTGATCCTGGTGGCTGGAGTCGGAGCATTTGGAGGGGCTCGAGTAGAGGTTCCAGCATCACCTTGTGTCGGATCGGAACGGAGCAAAGTAACCTGGCCGGATCAGTTCGGGTTGGGGAGTTGCACCTCTTCAACGTCTTCTACTCGGTTCGGATCGGAGCTCTCCCTATGCGATCGGTTCGGATTTCCTGAGCCAGTCCGATCCGCTCCTGAGCTTTGCCCACGAGACCTCGTCACCACCGAGTTTTGGTGATCTTCACCAACTTCGTTCCCTCGACTGGTTTGAACTTCCTTTCCTTTTCCTTTGGCCATAATTCTTCAACAATCAACCAACAAGTATTTAAAAGCGTCGAAAATTGGGGATTAACTTCTTGGAACTCAACGGTCCAAAAAGTAGAACGATAATCCAGAAAAACAGAGAATTCAAATTGTTCTCAGTGAAAGCACCAAAATGTTAGACCAAAAAGTGGTTCTAACACCCAAATTGACTGAAATTACAATAAAATGAGATCAAAACAGAAAAGAGACAAAGGATTTATAGTGGTTCGGCGTTAAAAGCCTACGTCCACTTTATATCACTTTGCTTGATGATGTAGATGAAAATACAATAAGATATTCACTCAATTTCACTTACTTTCATATACATTCACTCTATTATCTCAAAATATACTTTGAATGATGAATTGGATTGTTTGGGAATGCTGGAATTCAGTTCTCAAAGATGTTTGAACTCTCAGAGTGCCAAAAGATCCTTTCAAATGACCCTTGGGGGTCTATTATAGGTGGAAACTTCTCCAGAATTCGGTTCGGATCGGGTACACGTGTCCTCCATTCCATGACTTTCGGGATCGGATGAGTTCTGGTGTTGCCAGCATATCAAGTTAGTAGCCATCGTAGGTAGAAAGTGGGTTTAACTGCCCCGAATATTCAGGAGATCGTGGTGCGGAGTAGCAGGGTGCACTGGGTTTAGATCGGATGGGCTAGCAGATGGGGTTCGGATCGGCCCTGCTACATCTGATCTGATCCGAATACTTTCCTTCCTCCTTTGTCTTTCTCTTGTTCCTACCCTTGTAATTCCGATCCGAACCGGATGCATAACAGAGTGTCTTTTGTCTACTTGATCTTCCGACTTCTTGACTTTGTATAGCCTAGTTTACAAAGTAGGCTAACATTAATTAAGTTATTAAAATAAAATAAAATTTTAAATATTAACAACATGTTTATATTTTATCAGAATTGGCCGATTCCAAATAGACTGGAACCGTATTTATGAGAAGGATGGTACAGAATGGGATTGAATTGGACCGGGTTGGAATTAACTAGAACGAGCTATGTATATAACGCAGATCAAGGTGAGTTAAACCCACTCATTTCTCCCACTCATAATTATTATAAGTCGGGTTTATTACTTGTACGCTATGGCTGCTAATTATTGGTTGTTTTATGATTGTTTGGATGCGTGTTAAATATTTTTATATCGATTATGTAAATTAAACACCTGTTTAATTTAAATGACATTGTTATTTTTAACGATGATTTTCAAACAAGGTATCTTACCTTGTTGGCTACGTTTATATAATTTAAACGTATTTAAATTAAACTGGATGCTTGAATTATTATTATTGGTTGACCGCTATCAGTAGAATTGATTATTTATCTGTATATGATCATTATATTAACTGCTGAGCCCATATGATTGGATTATTGAATTGACTATTGATAGACATTTGTTTGGTTATTAACAATTGGGTGATATTGGTTAAGAAATTTATAGCAGATGGCCAAAATACAGACGGTTTTATAAAGATTGATTTACCATCAGGTGAAACAATAGAAATGAATTTATGAAATTTATTTTTTTGTAACTGAATATAGATTTTTAAACATATTTTTAAATGAAGTTTTTAAAAAGGAAATAAACCAACCATATATATTGTTTGTTTTAACCATGAATCACAATGTTTGTACCAAAATCTACCGTGTATGAAGCACGTGCGCCATCTTAATTTCTAAATAATTTTATAAAACTTATTCTGATATTAATAAGATTAACAAGCAAGTAGGTAGGAATTAATGGGACGATTAATAACCGGGATTTATTGTTTTTAAGAAACAATTAAAAGGAGATTATTGTTTATATTAATAATTGAAGTAAACGAGATTATTTGAACTAATAATGTTATTTATTAATTTAAAGACGAGTTCGAGTTGATCAACGGGTTAATCATGTTTTAAGATTGACCAAGCCAACTGATTTAACGAAATTGATTATTAAAATAAATAAGTTTTTGTCGATTAATCTAATGAAATAATTTAGCGAATAATTGTTTAACTTAATGAGATTTTAAAAAGGAAATTTAATTCCAGTTAATGATGAAGAAAATTATAATTTATATTTATATTTAAGTAATTATTTCTTAAATGAAGTTCATTTATGAAATTAATTGAAGTCTGAAATAAAATATAATTGAGTTTCAAAGGAAGTATACGAACGGTTTTATATTTAAACCGAATTTGGATAACGAAGTTATAGTGTTTTTAAGCGAATGCGATAAGCTTAAAATAAAGGTTACTTAATATTTTAAGTAAAGGAAATCGAGGTAGAAAAGGGATTTATATAAAACCAGAGACGTGAAAACGAGTTGTATATAAGGGGATGGGGAGTTAAAGCGTTAAATTGTAAATTAGCGTTGCCTAATAATGGCATTAGTGTAATGAATGAGGTTGAAGTAAGATTTCCTCAGGAAAAACGATTTAAAGAATTAGAAAAGGGATTTCTATAATTGAATTTGGTAAAATGTTTAGTAATAGGATTTGAAATAAAAATCCAGATAATGGGATAAATAGTTTTAAGGGAGTTAAAGTTTAAAAGTTAATGTTGATTAATAATTTACTAAATCAATGAATTTAGTAATAACCATATATTTAAAAAGGAGATTTCAAAAACAGTAGGTTTTATAAAACCGTATTTTAATACGATTGCGAAGTGGTATTAAAATGAATATAGGTTTTTGAATTACAAGACATTTTTATCTTAAGATAAGAACGTTGTTGATCAAGGTCTGAGAGGTATTGAAAAATCCCAACTTGAAAGATTTTAGGATTTGCAAAGGATGATATTAGTCGTAATTGTGGGGATGTTAAATTATATTATTTTGGGGAAGTATTAGTGTAATGTTTTCTAAAGGAATTGGATATATATATATATATGATGGGATTTTGAAATAAAAGGAAACAAAGAGGGGCGTGAGAATATGAAATGATATTTACATAATGACGAAATGAAAGGGGATTTTGTAACGATTGTTTTACGATGGTAAGTGAATTGATCTCATAATTTTAGATGATATGCAATGTGATGGAAAATATTTTGAAGGATAGTAACGCGAAATTGGATAGGACTTTAAGATTCTTCTTTTAAGTATTTTAAGTAAAATGATTTGGGGATTCTCATATATTAAAACTAATATATTAGCTTTGGTATTACACTGATATATTATTTTAATAGCCAAGTGATGTTGTGTAATAAACCAATGGATTTATTTTATTTTTATGTGTGGTCGTCGAGGTGGAGCGGGGTGATGTGGATCCCGTTCTACAGGAGCGTGGGTCGTTCTGATAGGGGGGCCTTCACCTTGATTAGCGACTGTTGGGTTGTGTCGAGGAAGAGGTTGGTTTGTAGGATCAGGTCCGTCATTGATAATCAAGTGAGAGCGGTCTCGTTACTATGCCCCCTCGTTGTATGTGACTATAGTTCGGTTGTCGTTGCCGTTTCCGTTCCCGTTGGCATGACCGTTTCCGTTATTGAGGGCACTGGTGCGAGTGGCCACATGTTTGGTAAGGGTGAACCTTCTCCTTTGGAGTGGGCCCCTTGACTCGGAAGAGGAAGTTTCCGATGCGGTTGGTCGGGGTCGAGCATTGTTCCGAGCCAATTGAAGTCAGGCAACGACGCGCTGACTTTCTTGAAGTTGGTGCATAAAGTCAATGTTATTCCTTAAAGCTTAGTTGAGCACAAACATGGTGTTTTCATATCTTACATTAAGCGCACGAATTTGAGCTTGGGTAACGGGTGCTTCGTGGTCTACAACAAGAGGGATGGTTTCGTTAGGGGCCGGGACATCTACTAGTTGATGTTGTTGGGAGGTACCGGCCTCGGTTGCAGCATAAGAGCCGACTATTGCGTTCTTTGACTTCTTTACCATCATAAGCGGACTCGACAACAGGTTAGGCAAGGAACTTCATGCTTGTCGAAGTCGAGATGGTAACGTGGAAGAAAGAAGGAAATCCTGAATTCAATTTCTCAGTGAAAGAACGAAATGTTGACGACAAAAAATGTCGTAAACACCAAAGATTCCTATTACTAGGAATTGTTAATTTGGTCGCAAGACTAAGTAAGAGAAAGCGGTAAATGAAACAAGTATTTATAGTGGTTCGGCCACAGATTAGGCCTACGTCCAATTTGGAAGGATGTTGAACTTTTATTAATCACTCAAGAATTACAAGGCAGAGCCATGCTCATTACATTCACTTTCATAATTGAAATATGCTAGGTGTTTGGGAAAGAGGATATTTAATTCTCCTTCTTCCTCAAATAGGAGATGCCATTAATGGAGTCCATGAAGCTCTAGGGAGGTCTCAAGTGAAGAAAATCCAACCCCTTTGAAATGTGAGGCCATGGGCTATTTATACGAGTAGGAGTAGGTAGGATTAGGTAAAAGTAGGGTCCACATGTAGGAAACTCGAGCTAGCCACCCGCACGCCTCGAAATTTCGGACCCGGCCGTGGGTTCGGAATTTTGAACCCAGGTGCGGGTGCGAAATCTCGGTCCGCTGGGTTCGGAATTTTGAATCCAGTTGTGGGCACAAGATCTCGTGCCTGTTGGGCTCGTGATCTCGAGCCCGGCTATGGGTGCGAGATTTCGCACCCGCTGGACTCAAGACCTCGAACCCAGGCATGGGCGCGAGATTTCGCACTCGGTTGGGTGCAAATACCGCATCATGCCTAGGTAAGGTCCTTCCGAGGGGTGCGATGGTCCAGGGACCAGGTGGTCGCGGCTCGTAACTCCTTCGGGGTCCGAGGCCTTGGTTTGCGTATGTCTTATGAATGCGGTGAGGCTACAAACAGTGCAATCCCTTCTTGATCCTGTTTCCTTCACTCCTGTGTATTCCTTTTCGGCCTTAGATTCGCGAGGTATGTTGAGTTGAGCGTGTCTGATGCTCTCCTGGGAACCGTACCAAAAAGCAGGTTAACATTGAGATATTGGAGTTTGATTAATTTACTTGGTTAGAATTCAAATGGAAATTTAAATTTGAATGGTTAATAATACCAAAATTTCATATATATAGTTGTGAATGAGAATTTTAGTATGAAATTGAAATCATAATTTAAGATAAGTTAAAACGAAATTGATTAGAGTGATGGTGTTTGAATTAAAAATCATAATTGGGGTTATAAGATGAAATGTTTGAAAAATCAGTTTGGTAATTGGACGTGAAACGAGACTTAAATTGGTGAAGTAAATTTTAATGTTGAATGTTAATGGAATTTATGTAAATTGAATGATTGGTTGAATTGTTTGTGTATTGGGTGTTATTTGGGTATTAGATTGGTTGAAATAAACTCATCAATAGCTCAATGAAAAAGGTTGAACAGAGTGAAAAATAAGTTGCAACATAATAAGATTTGAATGGAACTGCTTATGAGTAAATACTGGGTGATTTAAGCCTGATTTGCATATACCTTTCTAGAAGATGGCTTGATAATTGGTGGAATTATACTACTTAACCAATGAAGTATTATTAAAAATTACATGTAATGGTCACTTACATGTTGAATTGATTTGAATTGAGGTGCCATAAGGCAGTAAGGTTTAATATTGGTTAAGTAGATCACAATAAGTTGAGCAAATATACTCAATAACGCTCGCATAAGGTACACCTACGCAGAAATATAATTTTTGAGTTTTGTATTTTGCTTTCCAACCATATGAGTCGATATATATATATTATTTGTTCCTGCGATATCGCAGAAGTCACTCCGTACAGGGGACTGAATTTTTCAAGGAATTTAAAGTGTTAGAATTTTTTAATATTTTTAGAGATTTTTTTTACGATATTAAACTCACTTTTGATTTTAAATAAATTGGATTTAGAAAATATATTGCGTTGTGACGTTTTTATTACTTTAGTAATTTCGAGAACGAAATTCTTTTAAGGAGGGAAGAATGTAACGACCCAGATTTTTGGCCATTGGAATTTGTATATTTAATTTTGTTTTAAATGTTTTAATTGGGATATTTATGGATTTTATTATTTAATTCGTTTATTAAAACAAAGTTTAAACATTATAATTTATATTTAATTATAAACGGGCTTGTAATGGCGCGTTAGTTCGTAATATTCAGTTTTGAACTTCAATTGAATATACATGATCCGCTAGAAGTTGGATTTCTGTGAAATGAGAAATGTTTGAATTTGTTTGATTACAATTTTGTAATGAAATAGAAAAATCAGGATTTCAATTTATAAATTGTTAGTTATATCCAATTCAAAATTTAAAATAGTCGCTACGGAAATCGTCATAAACAATATCGTTTATTTAATATATTTAATAACATTTTCTATATATTTTAGATTTCGGTTAACTTGGAATTTTTGAAACTGAGTTATAATGCGGTATTGACTAAATCATAAGTGTTATACTATTCCATTTGGGAATAATTGTTGATAATAATTTATTTATTTATTTTGAATTTAATAGTTTCGGGATCTATTTAAATATTTATAGAAAATATTTTATAAACTATTTATATATTCTCAGACCTTGCTTGTACGTACATACGCATATATGTAACACTTGGACTTATATAAAAGTAGATGGTACACCATACAAAAGCGGTACATAATTGTTTTACGATGAGTGTTATATCCCCAAGTGTACGCGTAACAAATCAATGGACAAAGCACATGTGAAATATATAAGTGACTGATCATGATAATCAAGCATGAACGATTTTTCATTGAAACAGTATATATTTACAACAACAAATAGAAATACCCAACTAAATATATTCAATGAACTGTTTACAAAATCTTTTGCAAGGACACATTTACAAAACAAAATTGTTTAAATTAAAAAAAAAATAGGCAGCCCATATATGATCCAAATGTTTTGGAAGTTGCCCTTCGGTGCATAAAGCTCTGAAAACCGAATGCACAATATCATCAACATCAACAATGCCTTTTTCTGTGCGTACAACTTAACAAGGTCATGAATATATTTACAGTCTGATTTACATTTACAAACTCTAATACTGATGTGAACTCATCCCAACAAATCTTATTTAATACAAAGTAAAGAATCGAATCAAATACAGTTGAAAAAAGAAAACACAGATGATGCAAAGTACCAACTAAATAAAGAAGAAAAAGAAAAAAAACATAACATAATAGATCGACCTCCTCACGTGCATGTACAAGATCCTTTTTTTCAAGCCTAATTAATAAACTTACATACTAACGTGAACATTGCAAAGTAGTACCAAATCAATTAGAAAAGTAAAAGAGAAAAATATACAGTAAGATAAGAATAGTTTTTTCCACGATCACATGCCCTGTACCAAACTGTTTGCCAAGCCAAATTTCAACTTTAATACTGACATGAACTATTCCAAAACCACAATAAAATATATACAGTCCTATGAATTCCTGCAACAATATTGAATGACAACATGCTGAGCAACAAAGAGGACTACTCAGACAACTGATACCTAGCTTAGTCCTCCTAGCTGTTGCACACACACTCTATGTCAGAAGACAATACCGTTGGATCTAGATTAACCCTAGAGTGGGGTGAATAGGGTTTACCACAGTTTTTTGATGAATTAAAAATTTGATGAGATATTATATAATAAACAGATCACAGAATACAGCATAAATTAAAAGTAGAAAGGTAATAACACACAGAGATACCCAGCTTTCTGCAAAACCTTGCCTATCGCTGCATTCCTAAGGTTTCTACTAGGTGTTATAAACAGATTCCGCTTACAATCCCATATAAACTCGCAGTGTCTGCTCTTGTCCTAACCCTATGTTCAAAATCCTAGACTGATCTATATCCACTAGACCAGATTTTCCACTAGCTTTACAGACACTAGTAAACTATCAATTAACTCCTAATTGAATCCCCCTAGATTTTACAGATTCTAGGACTGTTTTGATTGGTTTACAAAACAAATTAAAAACAGTAAAAAAATCAAAAACAAAACCTTAGAATTAAAAAAGGAATTTATATTCTCCCTTTAGACTAAAGAATAGGTCGGCCACTTGTATAATGCGTTGCACCCTTATTTCTTTTTCCCGTTTACTTTGTGGAATAGAAAATGGCGGCGGTGACAATGGAGAATTTCTAGGGTTTAAGAAATTTTCCACAAATTGATTCGATGGCTCTTGGAATGATGTCGTGGTTCTCTGATTGCTTCAAAGTCGATTTGTGATGCTCCCTACTTCACTGATTTTGGGGAAATTCTTCTGATCGAAACCTTGTGTGTAATTTGGGAAATTTTAATCTCCGCTCTTGAGATTTTTTATGTTTTTTTATTTTCCTTGCATGCCTATGATGATGTGGTGCAGACTATATAGGGTAAATAGAAACCTAAAATTACTCTCTGATTTTGATTGCATTGGCTTCCTCTGATTTGCTTGTTCCTCTTTGGTTGGCTGTTTTGATAGCATGAATTTCTCAGTAAATTTCCTTAAGGTCTTGTCTATCTGAAATTTTTTCCAAGCTTGAATTTATTTTAAATCTGCCTTGAATGACTGAGAAATGCTGAAGAGAAATTATGCCCCGAATTTATTGCTTGTATTTTGACATTCCAAATATGTTAGTGAATCTCTTGCCATAAAATTGGAATTACTGATGATTTCAAGACCATGAACACTGTTGCAATATATTTATTTGCATACCTTCTTGATTAGATATTTGATTCAAACTGGAAACCATTGGAAATTGAAAAATGAATTCTTGCAACCAATTAAACATTTGCCAAAAATGATATTGGAATTTCTTTTATTCTCTGGAAATTAAATGATTTACTGTATATAATTGATTCATTCTCCCTTAACAAAACCGCCGAGAATTTTGGAGAAAGCCTTGCCAAAGCAGGAAATAATAAGAATTCTTGCCAAACATTTTCTTGCCAAATAGATTTGCAGAAAAACTTATGTTTATTTACTTTGCATGTTACAATCCCATGCATAAACTGCTATGCTTGATCCCTTGATACTTATCCACTTGTTTGATGTGAACTTGAAATTGGCGGACCTGATTCACCATGTTCTTTTTTATTTGGCACGTCCATTAAGTATGTTGCATTCATTACCACTGCCCCTCTGTCATGTGTGCCCAACTTGATGACAAGCCATCACATTGTACTTGTGTTGAGTGGATACTTGCATCAATCACTCGAGCCTTGTATGTGCACTGGTTCATATTGATTAAAATTGTGGATTTGAAACTTTACAAAATTAGCTCGTCCAACGCTATGCGTTAGCCATTGAATTATGTCTCATTCACCATGAACGCTGAAACTGTGTTTGCACAATGTTGGCTTCACTAACATGTTTACATGCCTGAACTTTGTATCCATACTATCATGTTGCATGTTTGTGCATCAACACTATATATATTTGTGCACCATCCTGTGCATGTTGTCCATTCATGAGTGCTGCACTTTGTAGTAGCTTGTAATGCACCCTGGCCTGATCATTTTAGATACACTTAAACTACACATATATGATGCTGCACTCATTTATGTTGCCTTGAATGGTTTTGATGTGTCCATCTCTACCATATGTTGGTCGGCCATCTGAGTTAAACATGTTTGTGATGTTACACCATGAATATTGCTGACTTGTCTTGCTTCACTATTGTGAGTTGATTATTGCATACATGATGTTCTTTATCATTGGTCGCTTCTCTGTTTATATGTGTTTGACGCTGAGTGTCACCTTGTCACATGTACTTGCATTGCTTGATCCATTTGTGTAGATCATCTAAGCCTGTATCATTGTTGTGATGTTCTCTAGTCATGCTGCACACTGACTTGCTTCATTTATACTTGGTTTCTCTTAAATGTTAAATTTCACTGAATTGTTTTGACCCATTTGCATTTTGATTGCTTGTACTCGACCACTCTGGGTTTGTTAGCACTCGACCAGACTGCTTTGTATATGCTGGTTTGAGCTCGACATAGTGTTGAGTTGTGCACTGAGTTGAGATGGTCCACATGGCTACTCCATAGCTACACGCTGATTGGTGAGCCAGTGCACACGTGTATTTCTATACATGTGTGTATATGTCGCCATTAAACGAGATTTCCTGTCCCTGTACTATACATACACAAACTGACTAGACACAGATCAGACCAAGTTATGAAAAATGATGAGAAACACACCAGAAATCAGAGGCAAATAAAATTTTAAAAGTAATATTTATATTCACATGTATTTTGAAAATTATTTCTGTTCCATATACTATGTGTGTGTTTCTATATATGACAGGAATGAAGATGACTGGACTGACAGTGAAGTGCTGTGAAGACTGATGACTGAAGACGGAAGTTGATAGTGAAAAATATAGAAAAGCAACTGTATATGAGTGTAACTAAATATATACATCAAATTGAATATATGATTTGTATAGACAGAGTGACTGTATGAGTGTTGTAGAGAGAATTGTACTGATATTTGTAATAAGCAAATTTTGTCTGAAATAAAATATCATTTTAATGCGTTCAAACGAATTTTTCTATCACATTCAGTTTATTTACAAGTACATTGAATGTAGAAAAATGGAGTGTATATGAAAGTGGATATGAAATGAAATGTATATCAGTGATGAATTCAAATAGTGGAGTTATAAATAGTTCCATTGTTTGAATATTTGAAGTAGAATATTGAATTTAAATAAAATACTGTATGAATATATGAATGTCTGTACAGTTGTATTCTATTTAAATATAAATATTATATTCTTGTCTGTGATCTATATATAGAACAGTACAGTAACAAACACATTTAAAATAACATTTATTCGGTTGTTATCATCAAACAAAAATCATATAATTGTGTATACAACTACGTTGTATACAGCAATCTCCCCCTTTTGATGATGACAAACAAATAAAAGATTTTGAGCACAATAAATGTGTTTGACAGTTAATTTTGAACTCCCCTTATTTATTAGCTCCCCCTACAATAAAAAACTCCCCCTATAACGGTGCATGAGTAAACTGAACCGAATAATAATGAATATTCAAAAGTAAAAATATTTATAAAATATTCACTCATTAATCAAAATCTCAACCCATTCTCCACCGTTTGTTATCATCAAAAGGATAAAGAAATCAAAATATAGATGAAAAGTGACTAAAATAATATAATATCAGCATAAAAGGAAGAACAGTCATCATAAATCTCAATTAGTCAAACAAAAATCATAATATTTTGAGAACAGGTGGCAGATTTCACATTTTAGAAAATGACGGATTTACGATGAATTTTATATAAAATGGAGAGTGTTACAAAAATATGATTTCCAAGAATTTTCAAAAGATTTTTTTTAAATGAAGTATAAAAACAGTGGTGGATTTGGACTATAATTAATAATTCAATTTAATTGACAAAATCATATAATCTCAAATCCCAATAGCTATCAATCAACAAATCATAATACTTCACAAGATTTCAACACGTTTCACAGATTAGAAAGATGGATTGATAGGCTGGTTTTCATCCACTAAGGATAATTTCAGATTAATTCCAATTTATAGCACAATATGTCCTTTATCTTTTTATTTTATTTAAGAGCACACTGACCGCTTATAACCAGAGCTTGGATTTTTAAACGAGGTCAGTCGTAGCTTAAATTATAAGTTGTATCATAACCATGAATGACCAGACCTTGGATTTTTAAATGAGGTTAGAGACACACTTATGTATTATATATTTATCATTTTAACTTTAAAAGGAAAAACTCCCCAATATACAAAACCAATATGAATGATAGAAATGTGATAGGTACAGAAATGGACTGTAAAATAAATTCCTAAATTGATTATATTATGAAATATGCTCGATTGTACTAGGATCATTGAAAATTTTCAATTGTCACTAATTCTGAAAAATAACATAGTCACATATCTATCACAAATATTTCCACTGTTTATTCAAAACGATTTTAAAACATATTAACTCTCCACATTAATATAAAATTATCATGGATGGCGGAATGATGATAGATAAAGGAGATGGTCATGAAATAATTTTCAATTCAAAGATATTTTAATAAATGTTCAACCATCATGATTTTTTTTAATAAAATCTCCTCTTGTTGTGAAATATACTGCAGTCACAATTCGTCACAATTTCAAAATCTGATAATAATTTTGATGAGTTACAAATACAGTTCAATTTGGATATTGATTTCAATTTCTGAATGAATAGTTAATAAATAATTTTAAAATTGAAATTCAATTACAAGAGGGACATGAAGATCTATACAAGACATATGGGATTAAAAATATATATACAAAAAAAATCATCACATCTAAACTGATACCACTTGATGTCTCTATTTACGATGATTTTAAGACAACACTGGAGATGTACGAGGACATTACAGACAACAGAATTTTAATCACAAAGCCCAAGCAGACACGGTTAACAAATCAAGCAAATTAATTTCATCAATCAGAGCATGGTATATATTTGATACCAAAACAAGCAATCACCAAAAAATATTTTCAAGAACTATATTTTAGCAGCACAAAAATCATTTTCAAAGCAAACTTGTCAAGGAAATGTTTTAAAGAAATTTCAGACAGTCATAGATGGTTCATGATCCAAGATTAAATATATGGTTTATTTTAAATCATTTGAAGGGATATGAAAAGATCGAGATTTAGTGAATTAGTCTCACCAGATTATAAATTTTAAATTCACAATGTGTGTGAGATTCAAGAAATCAATCATTTCAAATGATTTTAAATAAATAAATATTCAAATCAAAAAACCATGAAATAACAGTGAGTTTCAAGAACAGATTTTCAAACAATTTTCCCAAATTATTTCTGACAAGCCCGAAGAATTTTTCAAAATATTTACATCAAGTTTGAAGACATATTGATGATCCAAAAATAATGGTTTATTCAAAATCACTTAAACAAATGTAAAACATGAGATACAGTGAATCAATCACACAAGATTAATAATTTCGGATCTGAGAGGTGAGTGAAATTCGAAATATCAGAAATTTCAAATGATCTCAAAAAAAAAAAATCTAAACCAGATGATCATGAATAATAGTGGATTTCAAGATGTAAGCAATGATTCAAGATACTTCAAAATGTACAAGTCAATCTGAAAAATAATTATATTATCACAACCGATAAATATTGGTGTGCTGTACTGAGTATATTATTTCAAGCTTTTCTAAAATGAATTAGTGAAACCTCAAAACAGCAGAGGTGTGTGAAACTTCATCGAATTTTTAGATCCTCAAGATTTTAGAGTTCTAATTAATAATGTTCAAGATATAACAAGAATACATCAACACTGTTATGAATTCAGAAATCAGAAAGTTAAACTTCAAAAACAATTGCAGATATTTACAAGATTAAATTCAAGATCTGGAAATAATTAAAACATCAATGTTCTATTCAACTAAAGCATATTTCCTGAAGACCATGGGTACTGCAATTGGAAGTTAAGAAAGCCCAAAATGAAACAAAAAATATAGCAGTGACAAATTAAAAGAATAAAAGGAGGTAGAAGGAGAAAAAAAATAAGAAAATAATATATTTACAAAGATGAGTTTAGAGATCATACCTGAGATCAGTTTTAACAAGAACCTATGACTCATCGTCTTGACAAAGGAACTGTAAAGGATTCAGTAATATAGACCAGCTTGATTTCAAAACTCTTTTTGCAAAGCAGTTCCTTAGTCTCCTCTGGTACATAACTGTTTTGATGATTGATTCGTCTAACAAAGGCAGTAAAACCACTCATAGTTGTGTTTGTTCGTTTTGGTACCCAAACCAGTTTATATATCAAACCATTTAGGTATATCTTTGTGCCCTTAGGAACCCAGATCTATTTGAATTTAACCGAATTCATTTTACTTCCTTTTGGATTCCAAAAATGTTTAAATGGTTTATTATAAAACATGTTCACATCTTGTTTACGATTCAAAAATCCTTTGAAATTTTCAGAGTTTAAATTTTCAAATCAATTCTTTCCAAAACAGTTTGGAGGATTTTTCAAGTTATATGAATTCAAATTTTCAGAAACATTTGATTTCCCAAAACCAAGGCCACGTTTATTTCCAGTAGAAAGTTGATTTTTCAACAACATATTCAAAGATTTTTCACCAGTTTCAAAATGTTTCAAACTCAATTCAAGATTGTTGATTTTGGATTTAAGATCATAATTTTGTTTTGTAAGATTTGAACAACGATTAATCCTGATCTTTCTCCTTTCCGTATCATTTTGTTTCAAAATCAATTTTTCATTCTCAAGCAGTTTGATTTTGGTTTTGGACTCAAGAATTTTGGATTCAAATTTAAATTGTTTCTCAAGATCAAATTTCTTTAGATTTTCAACCTCTTTTTCAAGCTCACTCAAGATCAAATATGTTTTCAAGAAACTATTATTTTCAGTAATTTCACGTTTGGAATTTTTTGTAGCCTTAAAATTTATAAATTCCTTTTGTAAACAATTGTTTACATCTTTCAGCTCAATCTCGTTATCTTTTAAAATCAGAATTTCTTCTTCAAGTCTTTGAAAGTTATTATTGAGATGAACGAGATCGGTTTTTAATTTCACACAATTTTCACAATCAGAATTTTCAAATTTCATAACATTTGGCAGTTTTGATTCCATATAGTCAATTTTGTTGTTCAACTCGTGATTTTTAGATTTTAAAGATTTGTTTTTACAATAAAGATTGTAAATGACTTTTGAAAAATCATTACACATATAAACTAAATCTTCATATGAGAAGCTTTCAGTTTCATTGCCTGTTGAATCTCCATCGTTTGATCTATTTGAATTTTCATTAGTTTCTTCTTCCGAGCATAGATCTGAACCTGAGTTGACTATTTTGGGTTTTGAGCTGCTGTTGTCAATCTTTCCATACTTCGTATCGAGAGTATTCCATATTTCCTGCGCAGTCAAGCAATTAGAGATAATGTTATATTGGACCTCATCAACATAAAATAAAAAATGTGAATAGCACTAGAATTAATTCCAATATAAATCCTACTGACCATATCATAACCATTAATAACAGATCCTAACATTTAATATCAACAGATTTTAAATATAATTCCATTTCTAATTTCCAAATTAGAAAATTTGTACCATTAAAAATAAATGGAATACGACTGGATTGACTCTCAGAGGACTGACAACTAGGATGACCCATTACTCTGGAGTTAATGAAATACCACGCTCTGATACCACTTGTTAGATCTACATTAACCGTAGAGGGGGGTGAATAGGGTTTATCATAGTTTTTTGATGAATTAAAAATATGACGAGACATTAAATAATAAATAGATCACAGAATGCAGTAGAAATTAAAAGCAAAAAAGAAATAACACACAGAGATGTCCAACTTTGGCAAAACCCTGCCTACTACTGCATTCCTAAGGTTTCTACTAGGTGTTATAAACAGATCCCTCTTACAATCCCATGTAAACTCTCAGTGCCCACTCCTGTCCAAATCCTACGCTAAAAACCCTAGACTGATCTATATCCACTAGACCAGATTTTCCCCTAAGTTTACAGACACTAGTAAACTGTCAGTTAACTCCTTACCGAATCCCCCTAGATTTTACGGATTCTAGAACTGTTTTGATCGATTTACAAAACAAATTAAAAACAATAAAAAAATCAAAAACAAAACCCTAGAATTAAAAAAGGAATTAAAATTCTCCCTTTAGACTAAAGAATAGGCCGACCACTTGTATAATGTGTTGCACACTTATTTCTTTCCTCCGTTTACTTTATGGAATAGAAAATGGTGGCGGTAGCAATGGAAAATTTCTAGGTTTTAAGAAATTTTCCCCAAATTGATTCGCTGGCTCTGGGAATGATGTCGTGATTCTCTGATTGTTCAAAGTCGATTTGTGATGCTCCGTACTTCACTGATTTTGGGGAAATTCTTCTGATCGAAACCTTGTGAGTAATTTGGGTAATTTTGATTTCTGATCTTGAGTTTTTTTTTGTGTTTTTTATTTTCTTTGCATGCCTGTGATGATGTGGTGTAGATTATATAGGGTAAATAGAACCCTAAAATAACTCTCTGATTTCGATTGAACTGGCTTCCTCTGATTTGCATGTTCCTCTTTTGGTTGGCTATTTTGATTGCATGAATTTCTCTGTAAATTGCCTTGTGGTCTCATCTATCCGAAACTTTTGCCAAGCTTGAATCGATTTTAAACCTACCTTGAATGACTGAGAAATGCTGAATAGAAATTATGCCTCAAATTTATTGCTTGTATTTTGACATTCCAAATATATTGGTGAATCTTTTGCCATAAAATTGGAATTGCTGAAATGATTTCAGGACCATGAACATTGTTGCCATATATTTATTTGCACACCTTCTTGAATTGATATTTGATTCAAAACTGGAAACCATTGGAAATTGAGAACTGAAATCTTGCAACCAATTTAACACTTGCCAAAAATGATATTGGAATTTCTTGTATTCTCTGGAAATTAAATGATTTACTGTATATAATTGATTCATTCTCCCTTAACAAAACTACCGAGAATTTTAGAGAAAGCCATGCCAAAGCCGGAAATAATTTGAGTTCTTGCCGAACATTTTCTCTCCAAATATATTTGCAGAAAAACTTATGTTTTTTTCCTTTGCATGTTACCATCCCATGCATAAACTGCTATGCTTGATCGCTTGATACTTACCCACTTGATTATTGTTTTATATGAACTTGAACATGGCAGACCTGATTCACCCTGTTCTTTGTTATTTGGAACGTCCATTAAGTATGTTGCATTCATTACCACTGCCCCTCCGTTATGTTTGCTCGACTTGATGACATGCCATCACCATGTACCTGTGTTGAGTGCAAACTTGCATTATGCACTCGAGCCCTGTATTTTGCACTGGTTCATATTAATTAAAATTATTGGTATGAAACTTTACAAAATTAGCTCGTCCAATGCTCTGCGTTAGCCATTGAATTATGTCTCATTCACCATGAATGCTGAAACTGTGTTTGCATAATGTTGGCTGCATTAACATAATTACATGCCTGAACTTTATATCCATACTGTCATGTTGCATGTTTGTGCATCAACACTATATATATTTGTGCACCATCCTGTGCATGTTGTCCATTCATGATTGCTGCACTTTGTTGCTGCTTGTAATGCACCCTGGCTTGACCATTTTAGATACACTTGAACGACACAAATATGTTGCTGCACTCATTTATGTTGCCTTGAATGGTTTTGCTGTGTCCCTCTCTACCATATGCTGCTCGGCCATTTGAGTTGAACATGTTTGTGCTATTATACCATGAATATTGCTGACTTGTCTTGCTTCATTGTTGCGAGTTGATCATTGCATACATGATGTTCTTTATCATTGATCGCTTCTCTATTTATATGTGTTTGAGGCTGAGTCTCACCTTGTCACGGGTACTTGCATTGCTTGATCCATTTGTGTAGATCATCTAAGCCTGTATCATTGCTGTGATGTACTCTAGTCATGCTGCACACTGACTTGCTTCATGTATTCTTAGTTTCTGTTAAATGCTAAATTTCATTGAACTGTTTTAACCCATTTGCATTTTGATTGCTTGTACTTGACAACTCTGGGTTGCTAGTACTCGACCAGACTGCCCTGTATATGTTGATTTGAGCTCGACACTGTGTTGAGTTATGCACTAAGTTGAGATGGCCCACGTGTCTACTCCTCAGTTGCACGCTGATTGGCGAGGCAGTGCACACATATATATTTATACACCTGTCTATATGCAGTCATCAGACAAGATTTCATGTCCCTGTACTATACATACACAAACTGACTAGACACAAATCATATCAAGTCGTGAAAAATGATGAGAAACACACCAGAAATCTGAGGCAAATAAAATTTTAAAAATAAAATTTATATTCACATGTATTTTGAAAATTATTTCTGTTCCATGTACTGTGTGTGTTTCTATATATGACAAGCATGAAGATGACTGGACTGACAGTGAAGTGCTGTGTAGACTGAAGACTGAAGACAAAAGTTGACAGTGAAAAATATACATAAGCATCTGTATATAAGTGTAACTGAATGTATACATAAAATTGTATATATGATTTGTATAGATAGGGTGACTGTATGAGTGTTGTAGAGAGAATTGTAATGATATTTGTAATAAACAAATTTTGTTTGAAATAAAAAATATTTTAATGTGTTCAAACTAATTTATCTATCATATTAAGTTTATTTACAAGTACAACGAATGTAGAAAAATGTAGTGTATATGAAATTGGATATGAAATGAAATGTTTATCAATGATGAATTCAAATAGTGTAGTTATAAATAGTTGTACTATTTGAATATTTGAAATATAATATTCAATTTAAATAAAATACTGTATGAATATATGAATGTCTGTACAGTTGTATTCTATTTAAATATAAATATAATATTCCTTTCTGTGATGTATATGTAGAATAGTACAATAACAGGCACATTTAAAATAATATTTATTTGTTTGTTATCATCAAACAAAAATCATATAATTTTGTATACGACTACGTTATATACAAAAAATTAATGCTGAAGCCTCAACCCATCAACATGTACATTTCTTTTACTTCAAACCTCCTCACGTCAGCAGACCAGCAGCTACAGGAATAGGAAACACATAGCCGCAGACCTACTGACCAGACATCGCCCTTATCTTCAATCCCCATTCGCCTATAAATACCACTGCAATACCAATATTTCCAAGCCAGGCACTTTACGCTTCACAACTCCTTCGATTCGTGACACACAAATACACCGACAAAGTCATGAGTTAAGAAATGGACGACAATATGCCATTCGATCCTTTCTCCTATAAAACTCTAGATCTATTCACTGATCCACCAATTATTAAACAGCAAATAATTAAAGGACATGAGATATGCACATTAAACTGATTTGGTGGAATTCGAAGTGGCGATGGGGATTGGATCTCGACTGAACGGCGTGAACTTTGTAAATGATCTACGGACTAATGGAAGGGCCAGGGAGGAAGAAGTTCAAGTTGTGGGATGAACTGATAAGGCGATGCAGCTTGGAAGTCAACGATGTAAATTCGATCAATGGAGAAGAGGGGCGCCGTGATTTATATTGGCAGAAGGGGTTTTTCTTTTTTGTGAACGCGAGCAAAATAAAGAGAATGGGTCTAAGAGAAGCGGACCCATTGTTTTATGTGGAAGAGGTTTCACGTGGACCAGGATTGGCTTGTCACGTATAAGTTGATGGGCTTTAAGGTGAAAGTGAAGGCCTGCTAAGGTTTTTAACAAATATTTAGTTCGAACTATAAAGAATTAAAAGTTATTTAATTTATATTGCAAATTGTTAATGAACATATTAGAGTTTAAATCAAGACAGGGTTTGTAACCATTGCGCTAGGGTCTGGAATTTGTGGTCAAAACTTGGTACAAGGAGGGGACAGACAAAGTGGTGAATAAAGGAAACGGCCCGAAGTATTTAAAACAAGTAATTAGTTCGTTAATTTATATTAACTTAAATTAATTAATTTTTTAAAATAAAATTTTAAATATTAACAACGCAATTATATTTTATCAGAATTGGCTGATTCAAAATAGCCTGGAACCGTATTTATGAGGAGGACGATACAAAATGGGACTGAATTGGACAGGGTTGGAATTAACCGGAACGAGCCGTGTATATAATGCAGATCAAGATGGGCTAAACTCACACAGTTCCGCCACTTATAATTATTATAAGTCGGGTTTATTATTTGTATGTTAAGGCTGCTAATTATTGGTTGTTTGATGATTGTATGGATGCATGATAAATATTTTTATATCTATCATTTATATTAAACGGTTATTTAATCTAATGACATCGTTATTTTTAACGATGATTTCCAAACAAGGTAACTTACCTTGTTGGTTACGTTTATATAATATAAACATATTTAAATTAAATTGGATTCTTGAACTATTATTATTGGTTGATTACTACTAGTAGAATTGATTATTTATCTGTATATGATCATTATATAAATTGTTGAACCCATATGATTGGATTATTGAATTGATTATTGATTGTTAATCCCAAGTTTGACATTTGTTGGGTTATTAACCAATGGGTGATACTGGTTGAGCAATTTATAGCAGATGGCCAAAATATAGACTGTTTTATAATGATTAATTTACCGTTAGGTGAATTGATAGAAATGAATTTATGAAATTTATTATTTATGACTGAATATAGGTTTTAAAATATATTTTTAAATGATGTTTTTAAAAAGGAAATAAACCAACCATATATATTGTTTGTTTTAACCACGAATCACCATGTTTGTACCAAAATCTAACATGTGCAAAGCACGCGCTCCATCTTAATTTCTAAATAATTTTAGAAAATTGATTATGATATTAATAAGATTGATAAGCAAGTGGGTGGGAATTAATGTAACGGTTGATAACCGGGATTTATTGTTTTAAAGAAACAATTAAAAGGAGATTATTTAAAATAGAATATTGTTTAATTTAATAATTGAAGTAAATGAGATTATTTGAATTAATAATGTTATTTATTAATTTAAAGACGAGTTTGAGTTGATCAACGGGTTAATCTTGTTTTAAGATTGACCAAGCCAACTGATTTAAAGAAAATTGATTATTAAATTTAATTAGTTTATGCTGATTAATCTAGTGAAATAATTTAGCGAATAATTGTTTAAATTAATGAGATTTTAAAAAGGAAATTTAATTCTTGTTTATGATGAAGTAAATTATAATTTTTATTTAATTTAATGAATTATTTCTTAAATGAAGTTCATTTAAGTAAGTAATTGAAGTTAGAAATAAAATATAATTGAGTTTCAAAGGAAGTATATGAACGGGCTTATATTTAAACCAAAGTTGGATAATGAAGTTATAACGTGATTTTAAGCGAATACGGTGAGCTTAAAATAAAGGTTAATTAATATTTTATGTAAAGGAAATCGAGATAGAAAAGGGCTTTATATAAAACCAGAGATGTGTAAACGAGTTGTGAACAAGGAGATGGGGAGTTAAAGCGTTAAATTGTAAATTAACGTTACCTAATAATGGCATTAAGTATATTCAATGAGATTGAAGTAAGATTTCCCAAGGGAAATGACTTAAAGAATTACAAAAGAGATTTCTATAATTGAATTTGGTAAAATGTTTGGTAATAGGACCCGCCCGGCAAATCCAGCTGCCACAAATGCCAGTCTAATGTGGGAGGTCTTAGGCATAAATTAAATACGTAACAATTGTAAAGACATGAGGTTAGGCTCTTTTGTGGTGTAAGACTGCCCGTACACGCCCGGAAAATCCAGCTGCCACAAATGCCAGTCTAATGTGAGAGGTTTTTATGAGGTTACGGTCTTAATGAATTAAGAAGCACTTAACCGGATAAATATGTAGTGGGACATGAGGGGATTAAGTGGGTGCCTTGGGTGGCATGTGGAATCTAGTGGGTGCCTTGGGTGGCATTTGAAATACGATTAGAAATACTTAACCAAAATTGAAACATGTAATTGAAACATGAATAAGAATTGGGTTAAGTGGGAAATACTAGAGGGGACAAAGCTTAGGAAGATAGCTTGTGTCAAGTCATGGGGCCCATTTCAACCAGTAACCCGTACGTATCTTTGTGGGCTCGACCCAAGTCGAGGATGGGACACGCATACTGGGCTTGATTGTAAGAGGCCAAACCGGGTTAGCGGTGGCAACGCAATTCCAATGGGTTCATATGTGTGTGTGGACCTGGGTGGTAGGTAAGACGTTGTTGCATCGTGTAGGTATAAGCCGTGCATCTCTGGTAGTATTGGGTTGCCACTTTGGGGAATGATACACCCCACTGTGGGACCAGCACGGGTATCTATGAGTTAGGGAGTCGATCGAATGGGGAAGGTAGTGGGTACGACTAGTGGAGATAGGAGCAGGCGACACCTATGACAGCAGCTAGGAGTACAGCTACCATATTATGAATATTGTAATTAGAATGGGGAGGGTAGTGGGTACCTCTAGTGGAGATAGGAGCGGGCGAAACCTATGACAGCTGCTAGGGGTACACGAAACTACCATTATTATTATCACTTATGTTTAGTAGGAAGGATCAACATTAGGGTGACTAGTGGTGGTGCAGTATGCTAGTGGTGGTGCAGTATAGCAATTATCTCGTAGTGTTGGTGCAGTTTAGTAATTATCTTACAGTGGGTTAGGTGCGCTTTAACGATATCGTTGTTCATCCGGTTACCTTATTTACTCTGCCATACTCAAGGGTTCAGGGTCATTTCCTGATTTTCCAACTTATGCCTTAGCCTAGTTACTTTGGTGATTATATTGTTAAAGTTATCGCACTCGCCAGACTTTATGTCTGATCCCCTTTGTTTCCTCCTCTTTTCTTTCTCCCCCCCCCCCCCAGGTGCTCAGGATGGAACTAGCACCAGTGGAGCTTGATTTTGGACAGCTGTGCTTCTTGCTTTTAGAAGATGGCTTGGATCGCTGAAGTAAAGTTCAGCCTCTCTTTTATTTATGGCTATTTTGTATTGGGGATTATGTATTTCAATTTATATACTTTGATTTAGTCAAGATGGATATTATGTACTTGGCTCTGGCTTTGATGATGTAATCAAACATATGTATTTTCCGCTGGAATGAAATAAAGTTTTTAATTTTTCAAGTACTGTTTATATTTGTCTTGTTGTTAAGTTTCTGTTCTATATTCACTTAAACGCTCCATAGAAGTTAATGCATTCCCTTTGTGAGTGACATTAATGGACATGGGGTGTTACATTATATAATGCTATGAAGTCCAAAGATGTGTTGGAGAAGTTCAGCCATATGATATTATTTAGTATTTTTTCCCCTGTGCTTTGTATATGAGAATATATTATTATAACTGTTCAGATGTGTGATGTGCTCTAATTATTGTAAGTATGTTTTCAAGCTCTCAATAAAGATTTATTTTTATATTATATTTTGTTCCACTGTGATGTGAGACTCAGACTCTTTGTTGAATCTTCTTTTTCTTCTATTCTAATATTTCTTTTCTTATCTCACCCTCTAAATTCTTTCTAATCACTATACGGTGTTTTCGATATGTGAGTTCTGGCAGGTAGTGCAGGGTTTATGTATTATTGTCAGAATTCAGGCGTCGAATCCCTACCGGGTCATTATAAGCCTACATTTGTGGATGTTGGATCTACCAGGCGGTTCCAGGCAGACTTCTAGCACAAGTTGACTTAACCTCAATTCTTAGCACCGTTAGACGTATATTTACGCACTGGACCTCTCAGATTAAATTAACAACTTATAGATGTTGGATTTGTCGGGCAGTTCTGAGCAGACTTCTACCACAAGTTGAATTTAACCTCGTATCTAAGTGCAGTTACAGTTTTCTATTTACTATAAATTTTCTGTAAAATTTAGGTGTGTCCATTCTTTCAAATTTTTACTATAATCTATATTTTACATGTCAAGATATTAAGCCCATTTTACGTTGCATGTTCTTCCTAACATGTAATTAATTTCATCTCAAAATAATATGTGATCGTCAGATCATGTAATTATTCTGATTTAACATGTATTTATTCCAATTTCTACAATTAAGGGTTCAAGTACATAAATTTCACAAGTTAACATGAAATTAGAACAATAGTAATCGCTACACATATTTTAACAAGTTTACATTTTAGCATGTGAACATTTCAGCACATTAGACGTTTCAACATATGAATTTCCATCATATTAGTATTTTAACATATTAATATCCTAACATGTCATATTAGCATTTCAACACTTTTAATCATTCTAGCAGACTTACATTACAGAATAATGTGGAATGTCAAATGATAAGATATCATTATCAAAATTGATATAACTTAAATCCACTCACCTAATTGCTTCCCGATTCCTGAACCTGGTACAGATCTAGCATTTCATGGTTCCTCTAACTGGACTTAGCACCTAGCAACCATGGATCACGATTCTTACTAAAAGAAAAAGGGAAGAAAAAGGAGAAAACTGAATAGACCAGATCTAAGAATTTACCTTACTTCCCATATGATTCTGAACACCTCCTCTATTAATATTCATTCTTTTACTCCAGATCTTGAATCAGAATTTTCCTGAACTTATTATTCTATTTTTCTGAAAAGATTTGAGGAGGAAGAAGAATGGCAGAGTATAGGCGTCGTCTCAGAAATATGACATTTTGGCTAGGCTCCGGTAGGCAATTTATAGGTGTTCATGCACACGCAATGCTGAGTTAGCATGAATATGGTTTAGAAAGCAGTCCAGATTCATCAAATAATCTGCCCAGATCTTACGAGGGTCGAGCCCTAGGTCGAAGCCCCCTTATGGGGTCGCCCATGGGTCGACACCCCCTTGAAGGGGTCAACCACTGTGGGTCCGGATGCCAAAAATTAACACGAGCGCACTCCGCAAAGGCTTCAGTGCAAAAATACCTTCGCGCACTTGCGCCAGTTGTTCTGATCTTCTTCCTGCTTTTTTCGTCAAACTTATATCCTTCATAATTTCTTCATATGTTATCTGTTTTACGCAAACTTGGAGTCTATCTGAATAAGAGTTCTGAGACAATAACAACAGTACAATCCATTTTACTTAATTATGAATATTTAATTAAGTCATTCTCAATTTATTATAAATGTATAATATTTGTAAATCAGTGCATACAACATATTTGTTATGCATGCAACCAATCCCTTCTTTCTTTTAATGCATTAATCTTTTATTCTTTTTAATGCGTGTATTTATCACATGCAATCACAATCTATATTTTATTCTTCATATATATATATATATATGCATATATATAAATATGCATTATTTAATTATTAAATTGTCATAAAATGCGGGGTGTTACATTCTCCCACCCTTAGGAAATTTCATGGCCGAAATTTGATAAGCGTAAAATAGATAATCCCTCACATAATATCCATCCATCATGTATACATTCAATTTTTGCAAACATTCTGCACTAGTGCAAAGTGAAATACAACATAATAATACGTGCACGCCAAAATGGTACCTCCAATGTGTATGCAATTTTTTTAAAAATCCTTTAAAAACATGATGCTCACATCCTAAATGTACTGGCAGTTCTACATGAATGCAATATTTTGATAATCAAAAATACATTTTCTTCCAAATTTTCCCACACTCTTACTAAGTAAGAGCGTAGTTCATCCATTTTTGTATCTAAAATCCTACCGACCAACTTTACATTTCGAATTTCAGAAAAAAAATAATATTCTAAATTTGATTTCTTATGTTACAAAAAGATGGAAAAACGGAAAACTTAACATCTTCCATTTTTCTTTTATGTACCTTTTCTATTTGTACTTGGATTTTATTAAATTATTCTATAAAGATTCCCTATTTTCATATCCAAGCACACCCACATACGAAAAATTTCTCTATTCTAGGTTTTCTTTTTCATCTTATCTGGGAAACTTTTACTCTTATTCATCTTTTCTCACAATTTGTCAAGTTTGTCGCATTACTAAATTTGTTGTTTCCTTTTTAGTTGTACCATTTCTCGTTTCTTAGCTTATTTAATCATTGATCTAAGGTAATTTCAAATAAGCCTTCAACAAAAGTAGGGAAATAGACACTCTACACGGCTACTACTAAGGGCCAAGAATCACAGGACTATGTCCCCCTCAGATATAAATGTTCAAACTATGGGATCCACGACAGGTTTAGATGTTACCGTAAGTCCACAATAGGAATAAAATAATAGAACGATCCCAACAACAATATATTAATGGGTTGTACCCCTAACATGAAAATTTGCAATAGGATCTAAATACTTACTTGCCCTTTACTATCTAGTAGTCACCACTAGTCCTAGCTGTGTACCAACAATTATTTCAAGCAACACCCTAGGCCTTTCAATGCTAGATCATTCTACGGGAACTTACCATTAATCCAAGATAATTCTCTCTATTTACTTCATAGACTCAAAACTTTTTCCGTCTTCCCTAGGCACTAATCTTTACCTACATCATACTTTTAAAACAAGGTTTGGCCTTTTCGTTTAAATTTTCATCCAAAAATTAAAGGTGTCAAAATTTTATTTTTCAAATGAAAATTTACTTTTTCCAAACCATAAAACATGTAATTTTATATATATTTGATCCAAAAATGGCTCTAACACCCAAACTAGTAATAATTCTAATAAAATGCAATCAAAAAGCAAAGGAAAACACACGATTTATAGTGGTTTGGTGTTAAAGAGCCTACGTCCACTTTCTACTTTTTGAGTTGATGATGTAGATATAAATACACTAGTGATTCTCACTCAAATTCACTCATACAACACATAGATCCACACAATTCTCTCAAATATGTAGTTTGAAAGATGATTATGATCTAAATATGATGATGAAACTCGATTGACAAGAGGGTTTGAATTTTGAATATGTAAAAAGATGCCTTCAAATGACCATCGGAGGTGTATTTATAGGTGAAAAGTCTCCCAGGAGTTGCTCTAGTTCGAGGACACGTGGCAGGCATCCCGCTCTGTTCGGAGTTGAGGGCTTGGAGATGTTGCCAGCTCATAGCAGTTGTGGGTAATCATGGAGAACATTGGTGTAACCGCTCCGCACTTCAAGAGATCGGGGGTGATAACCGCTCCAGCATCTAACTCGGGTCGGATCTGTTCATTGAAAAGAAAGACAGATCGGGCTCCATCGACCTAACCTGTATTTGTCCCAGCTTCCTTAACTTATGCTCCGCTTGCTTTTATTTCAGCTTGAGATCCTCGATCCGATCCGAGCTTCCGGTGCACACTTTTCTGGCCAATGTTCTTTACCTATTCCCTTTTTAACTTTGTGTGGCCTAGTTCACAAAGTAGGCTAACATTTTGCCCCCTCGAAGTGCATTTCTATTGAAGATAGAGTGTGCTCCGAAATTGTCTGTATATTGGTTTCTGAAACAAAGGCCATTGAATAACTCCTTCTGAGTTAGCACAATTGAATAGTTGTTTCCTTTCACTTGTAAGGTCGTGTTGCTTTGCTAAGTCACATCTCTTGTTGCCTATAAATACATTCTGAAACACCCAAAATTGCTTCTGTTGTTCTAAAGTTACTTCGAAAATCCTTTTTAATATTCAAGTATCTCCTTCAGGTAAGCCTTTACATGTTTCTTTCTAGATTCATTTCATGTGTTGAATTAATGTCTGTGATTCTGCTTTTATTCGGATCCGATCCGTATGGCCTTATCTGCACTCCAGTGCCATTGGGCTAATAGGCTACATGACCGTGGTCCATCTTTCCAATCTGACCGGAGTGGGATGCCACGTCGGTAGGAATACAAAGGGCCGCTCCATACCCATATAAATTTACTACTTCTCCATATCTTTCTTCTTCCTTTCATTTCTCTCGCTTTCCAAGTTCTGTACATACGAAAAATGCCTAATTCCTGGAACTTCAAAATCCCCCTTTAATCCTCAAATCGATCACATAGGTGGGTCAATAACTTCGACTAACTCCGTTTTACTTGATTTCAATTCGAATTCATGATTAATTTGAGTGATTTCAGCATGATGTTTCGTTGGCTTTAACGTCGCGCCTTCCACCTCGTTGCTATCGTCGTTTATGGCCTCGTCGCCATCTCGATGCAGTAGTGGAGGGGACTTAAGGCAGATGTTGGTCATACCAATTTATAAATACTTTACTTGGTAATAACTAGGCCATTGGCAAAGGGCAATATTATGTCAACGGAGCGGAGTGGAAATAGGAAGGAGAAGAAGGGTTGGTTCAGGTCGAATGCTTCACGAAGATAAGGAGTTGTCATTAAGGACAGTGGGTTGGGCTGGTTCGAGTTGGAGGAAAGAATTAATGTTGTGGTGGGAGGTTGAGGTGAGTGGACAGGTCTCGTGGTGCTAACATGGTTCGGGTCGACGTCAACCGACCCGGCCATATTTGTCTTTCTCTTTAACTCCTCTTATCTGATCCCATTGCTTTCCTCGTTCCGAACCGGTTCGCCAAAGTGAAGCATCCGTACCGATCTGATCATGACATGGACATCGAACTGATCTGACTATGACTTGGACATCGAACCGATTTGATTATGATGCTAAGAAAGGGGAATTAAACCGAATCGATATACACACCCGAACCAATCTGGAGATAGTCAACTTAACGTGCAAGTACTGTTCAACTAATTCAATTAATATTGACTTTGGTTTGTGACTTTGCGGACATTTAGGATAGAGACTTTTTAGCTAGACTTTGTAGATTTGGCTAACTTGCAACTTTACTTCCTATTGCTTTTAATTGATGTTGACTTCTTATTTTTTCGCTTTAGCATTGCATTCATATCAGCACAGTTTAGTTCACAAAAATACACAGAGGGACACAGGCAACTTTACTCTAATACTTACTATTGTTTATTCAATAGTACATCAGATATGACCGAGAGACGCTCATCTAGATTAGCAGAGAGAAGAGAAGTTATGGGGACATCCGAGAATCCTGTAATTGAGGATGTATCTTCTACCTCTAATCCAGACTAGGATAGTGAAGGCTCAGATTATGAAATGGGGACTCATGATAGTGAAGCATTGTCCGGGGTAATGTTTCCCAAGGCAACGAAGAAGGAGGGGTAGAGATAGCCATGCCCCTGACGAATTTAGGGATGCAATTATCTTGGAATCGCCTGAAGACTCAGTCGAATCAACGATTGATAACGACAGACTTGCACGGATATGTCTAAAACTCAGGATTCTTCGAAGAGATACTGAGGTTCCATCAAAAATAGATCGTCCTCATAATCCACTAGAAGGGTATATAGCCATTACCAGACTAATGTGTCTTGTTGGAGCAATACCTATGTTCCCACCATTTATCGTCGATTTTATGAGACAATTAAGGATTGCCTCCTTGCAGCTTTTTCCCAACTCTTACGCCTATTTGTATACTTTGTACATATCCTATAAAGAAATTCTTGGTGAAGAGTAGACTTTTGAAGATGTTCACTTCTTTTACAACTTCAAACATCGAACCAATGACACCCCATCATTCGTATATTTTGAATCGGTGCCGAAAAGGAAAATTATCACCGTTCGTTTAGTAGTAATGCTAGGGATCCAAAACCCGAATGGTTTTATATAAAGCAACAGCCCGGGTGTGCTAGAAGATGGATCAAATCAAGTAGGGACTTGGAGTTTTTCGAGTTTTAGTTTTAGCCTTTATCTTACATTTATTAAGCATTGGTTGTTATCTTTTTACAGTTCCTAATCCTCCACAAGAGAAGCTTCCAATACAATTTGATCATTTGAAACAATTACTTAATGGTGACCAAAAGTTCTTGACCATCAAGGATTGTTTGGTGGATGAATATCTGCATCGGCACCGTCTACTTGCCATAACCTATAGCATAGGACATGGAGAAGGCCCTAATGTGTACATACCCCTGGTCGATATTATTCCTGAGATGGGAGATAGCTCGAAAATTCAGACAGTGCACCTTAGGGACCCTCCTTCTCCATCTTCGACTCAGGATGAAGAACTAGCTAACATAGCTGAGAAGGACAGGGATAAATATATGTCTCCTAAAGACGTGGCTACCCCTGAGAGGCCAATTTCGCGAAAAGAGTTGTCGTCAATCACTCCTTTTTGAGAAAAGACTATAGTTGATGACTCTATATATTGGGATTTAGGAGTTGTTCCCTTGCCCGACACCTTTTATAATGCAGATGATTTTGTGACCAACCCTCTTGCTCTCACTTCTGAGGAAGAAGTTACTCCTGTAAAGTCCAGGGAGACTACACATACCGGCCTCAGTCCAGGCTCTGGTCTGTTTGGGGGAATCACCACTCTAGGAAACACATTGCACTGTAGTACTGCACGTCACAGCACTTGAGTTATATGTTAATGTTAACTATAATATTCTTTTATTTCTTCTTATAGGACAAATGGTGAGGCAACATTACTATATGAGAGATGTTCATTCGAGCATGCCCCCAATGGGTCCCGATGAGAGGCATGACCAGCGTGAAAGTAGGGGCAGAGATGACAAGGGGATCAAATTCCTAGGCCCTATTGGTCTTCCCGTTCTCGATCCCCACACCACTAATATTTAGACAAACGCTAGAGTTGGCCTTCACATCATGAGAAGGATAAGTATAGCGCTAAGCCTCCTGCTCCATCTAAGGGCAAGACTCCTCAAGACAATACTTCAAAAAGGGTTCCTGATCAAAAAGAGAAACAACTGGAATCGGGGAAAGATGCATGAAAGAACCGACCAATCACAAAACTATCTCGTCGCACTATTGATATAACTACCACAAGGCCGGTTATTCTCAATGACGAGAGCCAGGCCAGACTAGAAGTTCTAAGGTAGTAATTTCCTGATCACCATTTCGGGCACATGCACTTTGTCCCAAAACTCAAACAGGTAAAACCTGATTGGGCCAACGATGTCAAGGCTACTATAGATTTCATGGATGAACAATATAGGAAAATGAAGAAGTATGCAAAGACTCTTTCCAAAATCATTAGCGACCTGATGGAAGATGTAAAAACCATGGCCCATGTTGCTGAGTAAGATAAGAGGGCTATCGAAAACTCTGAAAAATATCTGGAGGATTCCCAAGCTCATCTCGCTCTTGCACAATGCGACGTAGGTATTTATAAGAAGCAACTTGAAGAATTACAAAAGCGCTATCATTCCAAGCTTGAATCCCACAGTCAGGTGTGAATAGATTTAAAAAAAGCAGACGGAAGATGCTACGTTTGAGAGCACTCGTCTCGCCCAAGAGACGGCAGACATAGCCAAATAGAACATAGAGGCTGAGGAGTGGCTGAAACAAGAGCAGTTCTTGCCAAAGGAAATGCAAATATGGCTTTGCAGCAAGTTGAGGAAGTCAATGAACAACTTAAAGACGCTCAAAGTGAGCTAGACAAGAGTGGTAAACTATGGTTGGATTTTTTTGCTCAGGTGATTCATCGCTGAAATCTTACTTGGCTTAAGGACTATCCTCTTCCCCTCATTTATGCATAGGACCAATTGGTCGAGGGGAAAAAAGCAGAACTTGGGGTTGACTCTGTCGATGAGGACAAGATGATGGAGAAGTACTTGAGAGGTGTAGAGACAGCCCGCTCAGCTGAAGGGCGAAAACTTATTGTTGCCGCTATGGAGGAGGAAATGCATCAAGCCAAGGGAAAGGATGCCATTGAAATTGGTTCTTCTGCCATAACTGAGACTTTTGTAGTGGAAGGGTATGATCCAGAAAGGCCAGGGATCCCCGGAGCTTCTTCCTTACATTTTACTGCCAGATTGTCTCCCGAAGTTCCTACGACACAAGTTGGAAATATGCTGAGGGTATTTCTACTTTTTCACCTCAATTTTCGAACGTTATTTCAACCTTTCGTCACATTATCGGACAAACACTTGAAAATCAGTGTTTTCTCCTGAGTTGATAACGGTTACTTCTCGTCCTGCAGGTACCCAGTCAACTGATAAAATTGATGACTCACGGAAGAAAACTCCCGGTGAAAGGTCTACTAGAGAAACTCGGGAGAAACGGGATGAAGTCACTGTCCCCAAATTTGAAGGAGGAGCCGAGGATAAGAAAGAGGAGGCTACTGACAAAGCTTCTGTGCCACCCCTCACCGAAACTTATCACTATGGGAAGATGATAGATGCCTTGATAGAAGATGATGGTGACGAGGAACATGAAGATGAGGATGATGTTTTTGTAACTAGAGATTCAGGGAACGTCGATGACATGACTTTGGCCGAGATAAAGGCAAACAAGACAAGCGCATGCAGCTAAAAATTGAGGAAACAAACGCCGAAAGTCTTAAGCCTCTTGTCAAACTTTCAACTCGGTCAATTACAGAGGAGCTTGCTAAAAAATATTCTATTGATCCCAATGCTCCAATTCCTGGGAAGAAATCCGTGGACTCGAGCACTCCAATTCCGGAGAAGAAGAAACAAAAGTGTGTCATTAGTGAAGCTGATAAAGAGGAGGAAGAAAAGCTTAAGGCTGCCAAGAAGTCAAAGTCTACTCTGAAGTCCAAAGGAAGAGTGCCTTTGTCCTTTGCTTTATTTTATCTCCTGGTCCGCCGTTGTTGAAGCGAGCGCGGCCCTCGCATCTTTTTTTTAATTCTCTTATGTAAATCCACGTATTTGTAAATAAAATAGTTTATTTCCTGCAATGTCAAATGTTTATAAATTGATTACTTAAGCAAGAATGTAAATAGACAACAGAACATATTTAAAATCACTGCTATTTAGATGATACACAATATATGCGGGGGATGTGCATGTGTATGCCCCTATCAATCTTGAATAACTAGCCTGTCTAAAGCTTTGTTCAAGATTGATTAGTTTTGATACTTAGTCGCCCCCAACTCTCTGGTGGGGTCAAGTTCCCTTTACCGGGGATGCTTATTCTTTTGAGCATCTTTGTACTCTCTTGTCTTGTGATCTGGTTAGAGTATCATCGGGGCGGTTTCTTTCCGTGTCCACCATCACGCCTCGGGGGACGTTGTCTTCCTGTACTTTATACTCTCTCTCATTTCATGAGAGTTAGAGATAGGAATGTGGTCTTCTCATTCCTTCGATCCTGTTATGCAAATGGTAGTTTCGTTTGCTCCTGCACGTGAACTGTTCTTAATCTTTTAAGTTTTATTTCATGTTTAGTATCTCATAATCAGGATAGAACAGCCACAGAACATAAGAATAGTGTAGGAAAATAAATGACACACGATGTTTTTATAGTGGTTCAGCTAAGTCGTAGCCTACATCCACTTTATAATCCTTTGTTCATATAAACAGACTTTTCAAGGTGAGTCGTGCCTCTTTACGTAGTTCATAAAAAACAAAAGAAAGTAGTACATGTCTAACTCAAATTTCGCCGCAAATGCTGAGCATTCCAAGCTCTGGAAATCTCTACACCATCCTTGGTCGTTGGCTTGAAGGCTCCTATATCAAACTTCCATTGGATGGCATATGGCCCTTCCCACTTTGGACCCAATTGGGTTGGAGGTGGGAAAACTCGTTTCAACACTAAGTCCCCTGGTTCGAAGGTCCTAGTGCGAACCTTTCTGTCATAATAATGTGCTACTTGATGTCGATTCCTTGAAGCACGCAAGTCTGCTTCATCTCTTTTTTCTTCAACCATATCGAGGGAGTCTAGGAGAAGTGCTCTATTCGTCATTGGGTCATAGTATGTTAGCCTATGAGAGGGGGCTTCGAGCTTCACTGAGATCAGTGCCTCCGATCCGAGTGATAGTGAAAATTGTAACACCCCACATCTGTTAAGGTCACTCACAAAGGGAATGCCTTAACTTCAATGGAGTATTATAGGTACTGGAACAGAAATATTACAAGACAGACATATACAAAACAACGGAAAATAAAGTGGAAGTACTTCAAATCATTTATTAAATATAAATGTTTAAAAGAAAAGCCTATGTTTACAAGAAAAGCCCATCAACTTCCAATACCCAATTTCATAGTTAAAATATATGTCTTGCTCAAAAACAAAGAAGCATAAAATCAAACTGCAGTATTCCCCAATAAAGCAAAGCAAGCCATAGCCAGAGAAATCCAAGCCATTCATGAAAGAGCCTTGGAGCTTGGTAAGATCCGAACTAAGCTGTATTCCCACCCTGTGAACCTGGGGGGGAAATGGAAGAAAAAGAGGCGAAACAAAACGGGTCAGTCATAAAGACTGAGTAAGTCCTAGTGACTTTCAGCATAAAAATGAGTAAAGATAACATGGCATGAATAAACCGAAAGTAAACATAAGCATGATGAGAAGGTAGGCAAGATAAACTAAGATAACAAGATAAACTATGGTAACAAGATAAACTAAGGTAACAAGATAAACTTCGGGCATGATGAAACAAGTATAACATCCCATAATTCCTATCAAGTATCCCACCGCATGGTTTCTATCAAGAGTAACATCGCAAGGTTTCTAAGCTTTACGACTAAAACGATATCTATTTGCTCTGCACCACCTAACTAGCATCCTCATAAGTGTCTTACATGGAATGATCTGTACTCCTACTAGTATCCCAACTGGTGTCCTGTGCAACAAGGATCTGTACCACCACTAGTGTCCCAACTAGTAGCCCGTCTTATATAATAATTACAACATGATCCCAATCCCCGCAATTATGGTAGCCTTCAGGTGTACATCGATTTTGAGGATTCCACCTCGATCACCCTAATGGCCATGTATATATTCGATGCACCCTTACTACCTTATCGATCGGCTCCCTACTTGACCTAGTTCTCGTTTGTGTCACGCGGCCCCCTACTTGTAGATACCTGTGCTGGTCCCACCATGGGGTGTATCAAGTCCCATGGTGGCAACCCTGACACAATCAAGATGCACAGCTTTATACCTACTAATGCCCAGTGGCTAAATTTTCTGCGCCGAAGTGTGTGCACGCCCACACTCCGTTAGAACCTGCACTGCTGCACCAATCGCCGCTACTTTGACCTCTTATAATCAGCCCAGTAATCGTGCCCCACCCTGCTTAGCTCAGGGTTCCGTTGATACCTAATGTGGGTTACTGCTGAAATGGGTCCCCATTACTAGGTTTTTCTAATGGTTAAGTCTGTGGGCCTATACTCTCTAATATTACCCACCAACCCTGATGTGTACTTAACCCCGCTACTGATTCAAGCATGTGTATTTAAAGGTTAAGTGTATGTGGGCCTATATTTACAAATATTACCCACCAACCCGATATGTACTTAACCCTTCTACTCATTATGTTACCATGGTTAAGAGTTTATCTTAGTTAACTTAACCTTTCTCGCTTATTATGTTTGATTGGTTAAGTGTGGTTTATTAACTTAACCCCGTTCGTCTATCTGGTTACATTGGTTAAGAATTTTCTTGTTAACTTAACCCCATGTGTTACTTAACCCTACTACGCATCACATCAGATTGGTTAAGTGCATGTTAACTTAACCCCATCCACTAGTTGTAACAACCCGTATTTTCAATAACCTGTAATAACATAAATCGAGGCAGAATTTAATTCTAAAATGGGAATCAAGGGAAACGGGCTATGCCATTGTGTTCGTCTCGGAAAAATACGCGAAATAGAGTCCGAGTTTTCGAAAATCGGAGTCCGTATGACCAAGATATGGCCTCGCGAAGTTTCACGAAAATTCCCAAATTAAAGTATACTTAATTAAGTGAAATGGGTTGTGTAGATATATATATATATATATATATATTGATATATATATATATATAATTGAAAATTTAATAAATAAATATGCAAAAATGCTCAAAACAGCGAATTGGGAGAGGGGAATAACCGAACCGGCCGATTTTTGAAGTCGACCCGAGCCCGCTGGGTCGACTAGGGGTTAATCCAGGGTGTTTGGTTGTCAACCCGTGGGCCGATTCGCTCAAGTGCAGATTTTGCATTTGAATGGTTCTCATGGTCCATCTTTAATCTAAAGGCCCTAGATGGTTCCTACACTTGACTTCTTCCCCAAGACATGCTTTGATGGCTTGGATTGAATCTAGGGTTAATCCTATGGCCTAAAACACTTGCCTAATCTATAAATAAGACCCTAACCTACCCTAATTCATTCATAATTAAACCTAGTGACTAAACTATGGCAAAATGCTAGCTCTCATGGCCTCCACTAATTTTATGAAGAGGGTTGCATACTAATCACTCTCTAATCAACTTCTAATCCCTTCTTAGCATCTTAATCTTCTTCATTTGGTGTTCAAAGTTGCTAGTTGTGAGTTTCTATCACTTTGATGATCTTTTGGTAAACTAATTAGATGAGATGTGATGAGATTTATGGTTTTGTATGTGGGTTAATGAGCTTTGAATCATATGATATGATGTTAGCATTAATCTTATGTTTATGCATGTTGAGTATGTAAGCTTATGCAAGTTTAATATGATGTATGTTATGTTTGCATGATGCTAAATATGCAAGTTGTGGGCTATGTAATCATATGCATGTTATGCAAGTTCATGGTAATATGCTATGCAAGTTACATGTTTGTTAATATGCAAGTTACATGTTTGTTAATATGCAAGTTACATGTATGTAAATATGCAAGTTACATGTTTGTTAATATGCAAGTTACATGTTTGTTAATATGCAAGTTACATGTATGTAAATATGCAAGTTACATGTTTCTTTATATGCAAGTTACATGTTTGTTAATATGCAAGTTACATGTTTGTTAATATGCAAGTTACATGTATGTAAATATGCAAGTTACATGTTTGTTAATATGCAAGTTACATGTTTGTTAATATGCAAGTTACATGTATGTAAATATGCAAGTTACATGTTTCTTTATATGCAAGTTACATGTTTGTTAATATGCGAGTTACATGTATGTAAATATGCAAGTTACATGTTTATTAATATGCAAGTTCATGATGACACATTATGCAAGTCTATAAGCTAATATGCAAGTTTGTTATGCAAAATGAATATGTAAGTTATGTGACATATTATATGCAAGTTATGTGACATGTTATGCAAGTTCATATGCAAGTTATGTGTTTGTTAATATGCAAGATGGCACCTTTGAAACATGTTCATTCATATGCAAGTTGACACCTTTTATATGTGTTATATCATGAACGAAATTACGTGGGAACGATGGGGTAATTAAATGCATAAGTTAATAAGATTGTGTGAAATTAATATAATTATGCATAACACAAAATAAATAAACATAGTATGGGAATTTGCCTATTTGGTTAGGTGTACCCATACTATGTGTTGGGAATTTACCTATTGAGTTAGGTCTATCCCATGGGAATTTACCTATTAAGTTAGGTCTACCCATGTTAAGAAAACTTGATTAATTAGGGATAATTAATATAAAATTATGAGGGTGATTAATTAGGTGTAATTAATTGACTAAGACACGAGGTTGGACTCAGTTGTAGCGTAAAACTGCCCGGACCCAACCGGCTTAACCAGTTGCTACAAATGTTAGCCCAATGTGAGAGGTCTTAGGCACAAACTAAATACGTAATTAATGTAAAGACACGAGGTTAGACTCTGTTATGACATAAGGCTGCCCGGACCCAACCGGCTTAACCAGCGGTCATAAAAGACAGTCTAATGTGAGAGGTCTTTACAAAGGTTACGTTCTTAATTAATTAATTAAGAAACACTTAACCACATTAGCATGTAGAGGGACATGAGGGGTTAAGTGGGTGCCTCGGGTGGCATGAGAAAATCTAGTGGTTGCCTTGGGTGGCAATAGAAAATACGATTAGAATACTTAACCAAAAATAGAACACGTAATTAAAACATGATTAAAGGGTTAAGTGGGATATACTAGAAAAAGGGACAAGCTTAGGTGGGTAGCTTGTGGAGGCCCATTTCAACCAGTAACCCATACGTATCTTTGTGGGCTCGACCCATGTCGAGGACGGGACACGCATACTGGGCTTGACTGTAAGAGGCAAACGGGTTAGCGGTGGCAACGCAAGTCCAACGGGCTTCATATGCGTGAGTGGGCCCGGGCTGGTAGGTAAGCCGTTGTTGCATCGAGTAGATATAAGCCGTGCACCTTTAGTTTCATCAGGTTGCCACATTGGGGAATGATACATCCCACGGTGGGGCCAGCACGGGTATCTACGTTAGGGAGCCGATCGAATGGGAAGTAGTGTGTACACCTAGTGGATTGTAGGGCCCCGTGGCGCCTACTTGGTCACCTAGGGGTACGCAGGTACTAATTAGTAAATTTTATAAGTCCTTGGGTGGGATCAACCTTTAAGTTAGGAACGACTGGTGTGGTGCAGTTTAGTAATTTACCTTAGGGAGGGTAGATGCGTCTTTATCCTTTATCTTCGTTTAGTTGACTGCTTAGGGTAGCCATTCATCCCTATATGTTACCGTATATCAGTTTATGTCTTCTCTGGTTACTTTAACGATTGTATTGTTAAAGTTATAGGACTCGCTCAGACTTATGTCTGACCCTGTTGTTTTTATCTTTTTCCCCAACCCTCAGGTCCTACGGTGGATCCTAGCAGTAGTGGAGCTTGATCGGATTGCTGTTCCAGTCTTTAGGAGCTTGGATAGATGTAAAGCTCCAGTTATCCAGTTATCTTTTCTTTTGTTTGGCTATTGTATGAGAGTGGGATTATGTACTTCTTTATTTTGATGGATATTGTACTTGACCTTTATTGTGGTTTTATGATGTAACCAGACATGTTTTACTTCCGCTGTTATGAGATGATGTTTTAAAAATTTCAAGTACTATTTATATCTGTCTTGTTGTAATTTTTCTGTTCTATATTCACTAAAATACTCCACCGATGCTATGGCATTCCCTTAGTGAGTGATCATAGCGGGAGTGGGGTGTTACACGTGGTATCAGAGCTTAAGGTTACCAGAACAGATAAATTTTTTGAGAAAAACTACTTTCTAAGAGTATTTTCGAAGAAAGTATTTTTAAAAGCATGTCTTCTAAGAGAAAAAGTTTTTGAAAAAGAAAAGCATAATCCCCAATAGCCATATCTTTATCTTTCGGAATCTCCTTTTTGAATCTTTCCTCTTTCGTTTCAGCATGGCTGAAGATCTTAACATCCCGGAGGGTTTAGTTATACCACTATGGTATAGGAGGTTGCAAGAGGCTAGGGCCGCGGCTGCGGGTCCGGCCAATGCTACTACACCAGAGACAACCGCTCCTCCTCCTCAGCCTAGAGTGGATAATTTTGCTAAGGTTTGCAAGGAGTTCAAGGCTATAGGAGGAAAACCTTTTCTTGGTTCAGAGACTTTCGTAGAGGCTAGAGATTGGCTTAAGGAAGTGGAAGAGTTGCTAGATATCTTTGAAGTGGAAGAGGGAAAGAAAGTCAAGTTGGCGGCTTGGTTAATGAAGGGAGAGGCCTCATTCTGGTGGGAGGTCACTAATGGAGAACGCCCTGTTGACTCTTGGGCAGATTTTAAGCAAAGGTTTGGGGCTAAGTTTCTCTCAAGGGCGGAAGAGAATCTGTTTATGGAGAAGTTCTTGAATTTGAAGCAAGGGAATCTCACGGTGAAAGAATATGTCAACAAATTCAATCAATTAGCAAGGTTTGGCATAGAGTTGGTGAATACACCGGAGAAGAAGGCTTTGAGGTTCGTTAGAGGCTTGAACGAACCATTGCAAGGAATAGCTATGACTCACATTCCTATGGGGGCCACTTTTGAGAAGCTTGTCTACATGGCACTTATGCATGAGGATGATAAGAATTCTAAGGCACCAGAGAAAAAGGGGGATCAGAAGAAACCGCAACAGCAACAACAAGGCAAGGGCGGAAAAGGCAATGGTGACAAAAAGAAGACGAAGAAGAAGTGCTTCAATTGTGGAACACCAGGACACCTCAGTAAGGATTGTCGCAAAAAGAAGAAGACCGGTTGCTTTCATTGTGGTGAAGCAGGGCATCTTGTGAAAAACTGCCCAAAGAAGGGGCAGAAGACGGGGTCTACCTCAGGAGGCCAGGTGCAAGCTCTTATAGCACCACCTCAGTCAGGGGGGCAAGTTCAGGTTCTCTCAGTTCCACCGATTCAGCAGAGAGGTAGAACTATTTCCGTTGAAAGTCTGGTTTTTCTGTTTGATCATCCAGTTCGTACTTTGTTTGACTCTGGCGCATCGCATTCTTTTATCTCATCATCGTTAGTTGAGTCACTGCACTTAGACACCAGTCTAGTTGATGATCCCTTGGTTGTCTCAAACCCAATTGGGGGCTCCATATATCTGTCTATGATATGTTTGGGTTTGAAGATTTCTATACTTAGCGTTGAGTTTAGATGTGATGCTTTTGTATTGGGCTTCACGGGCTATGGGTTGATCTTGGGCATGGACTGGTTATCCAGTAATGGTGCCGTTCTTGATTGCGAAAGGAGAGTTGTCAGGCTCATGACCCGCTTGGGTAACACTCTCGAGATCTCTTGCAATCCCATGGAATCTGTTTTGCTAAGTTATCTTGAATCGCTCGATGCTTCGGTCGAAAGTTTGTGTTCTGTCAGAGTAGTCCGGGAATATCCGGATGTGTTTGAAGAAGTAAAGGGTTTGCCTCCGAAGCGGGAGATAGATTTCCGAATTTATTTGGTGGATAATGCCAAACCAGTGTCTTTGCCAGTACGCCACATGGCTCCTCGTGAGAGAAGAGAACTTCATAAGCAAGTAGGGGAGTTGCTTGAGAAGGGGTTCATAAGGCGAAGTATATCGGAGTGGGGAGCTCCAGTAGTGTTTGCCACGAAGGCGGATGGGTCCCTCAGACTTTGTGTGGATTATAGGGAACTTAATAAGCTCACGAAGAAGAATAGACACCCATTACCGAGGATAGATGATCTCTTTGATCAGTTGGTTGGCGCGTCAGTATTTTCGCAGATGGACTTAGCTACAGGGTTTCATCAGTTAAGAGTGGCGGAGGACAGTATAGAGAAGACTGCTTTCCGGACTCCGGATGGTTTTTATGAGTGGCTAGTGATGCCATTTGGGTTGACAAACGCCCCCGCATACTTTGTTGATCTCATGAGTAGAGTGTTCAGAGAGTATCTGAATAAGTTTGTAGTAGTTTTTGTGGATGACATCTTGGTCTTTTCCAAGAATGAAGAAGAGCATGCCTTACATCTCAAGGAAGTGTTGGAGACTCTTCGAGCGCATAGTCTTAAAGCTAAATTCTCTAAATGCCATTTTTGGAGAAGAGAAGTGCGATTCTTAGGGCATGTGGTCTCTAAGGAAGGGATAGCTGTGGATCCCGCAAAGATAGTATCTATCCAGGATTGGAAAGTTCCTAGAAATGCTACCGAGGTAAGAAGTTTCTTGGGGTTGGCAGGATATTATAGGAAGTTCATCAAAGACTTCGCGAAGATATCAGCCCCATTAACCCGCTTGACGAAGAAGAATCTGGTTTTCTCATGGGATGTAGATTGTGATGATGCTTTCCGACGGTTAAAGAGAGCTTTGACCACCGCTCCAGTTTTAGTGCTTCCAGATGGGAGTAAGCCGTTTGTTGTTTATACCGATGCTTGTGGAACAGGATTAGGCGCAGTCTTGATGCAGGAGGGAAGGGTAATAGCCTATGGAGGGAGACAATTGAGAGTGCATGAGAAGAATTACCCTACCCATGATCTAGAGTTGGCCGCGATTGTTTTCGCACTTAAGTCTTGGCGCCATTATCTTCTTGGTGAGAGATTCGAGTTGTTCACCGACCATAAATCATTGAAGTACTTATTCTCTCAGAAGGATTTAAACTTAAGACAGCAAAGGTGGATGGAGTTCTTAGCATCCTATGATTTCGAGATAGCGTATACCCCTGGTAAGGGTAACGTGGTGGCAGACGCCTTAAGTAGAAAAAGGCTATCTTTGAGTCCATTGTTCGTGGAACGACGAAGCTTGGAGTTTCTTTCTTTGTTTGACTTCAGACCTTCTGTTGATTTTGTACCTGGTTTGTTGGCATCCTTGGAGGTTAGACCTACTCTTTTGAGACGGATTGGCGAGGCTCAGCGAGACAACCCACAGTTGGTTGTGTTGGTAGAGAAGCTTATAAGAGGGGAGTCGTCCAGCCATTTGGGTAGATACACCATAGATGATAAGGGATGGTTGCATAGAGACGGTAGACTTTGTGTACCGCAAGATGAGGGTTTGAAGAAGGCTATTTTGGATGATGCACATCGTTCAAGAATGACTATTCATCCCGGTGGAGACAAAATGTACCAAGACATGAAGAGAGTTTTCTTCTGGGCCGGTATGAAGAAAGATGTGGCCGAGTATGTGGCTAGATGCTTAGTGTGCCAACAAGTTAAAGTGGAGCAAAGGAAACCCGGTGGGTTGCTACACCCATTGGAAGTTCCACAGTGGAAGTGGGATAGTGTCTCGATGGATTTCATCGACGGGTTACCGAGATCGACGAAGGGCAATACGGGAATTTGGGTTGTGGTAGACAGACTTACCAAGAGTGCCCATTTTATACCCGTAAAGAGTAAGAGGACCGCTCCATGGCTTGCTTCAGTCTATGTTAGAGAGATTGTTAGATTGCATGGCGTACCATCCAGCATTGTGAGTGATCGAGATCCTATTTTCACTAGTGAGTTTTGGAGAAGTTTGCAAGAGGCGGTAGGGACTCAGTTGTGTTTGAGCACCGCATATCATCCTCAGACGGACGGTCAGACCGAGAGGGTGAACCGTATCTTAGAAGATCTTTTGAGGCTTTGTATCTTGGATTTTGGAGGTACATGGGAAGAACATCTTCCTTTGGTGGAGTTCGCATATAATAACAGCTTTCAGTCCAGTATTGGTATGGCTCCTTTCGAAGCTCTTTATGGAAGGCCTTGTCGATCTCCTACATGTTGGTGGGAATCTACGGATAAGATCTTGCTTGGGCCGGATATGGTTAGAGAGACTTCAGAGAAGATTGATTTAATTCGAAAAAGGATGAAAGCAGCGCAAGATAGACAGAAATCTTATGCGGATCGGAGAAGGACGGATCTTGAGTTTGAGGTTGGGGACATGGTTTTTGTCAAAGTATCTCCATTGAGAAATGTTGTTCGCTTTGGGTCCGTAGGGAAGTTAGCACCGAGATTTGTTGGGCCGTTTCCTATTAAGGAAAGGATTGGACGGATGGCATATAGGGTGGAGTTGCCCGACAGACTTAGTGGTGTTCATGATGTATTCCATGTATCACATTTGAGGAAGTGCTTACATGAGACCGCGGAGGTGGTAGAGCCGAGCTTGCTTAGAGATGTAGAGGTAGAGCGTGATGCGACGATTCGACGAGCTCCTACTCGCATCCTTGGGTCAGAAACTAGGAAGTTGAGGAACAGAGAAGTTCAGCTAGTTAAAGTGCAATGGGGAGATGACGAAAGCAATGCTACTTGGGAGACGGAAGCAAAGATGCGTTCTTTGTATCCATTTCTTTTTGAGAGTATGTCTTTTAACTTCTCCTTTATTGCTTGTCTAGTACTTATCTTATCTTTAGTATATCCTCTCGCTAATACCTATGACCTTTAGATAGGGTAAAACCTATGGTTGAAACATGTGTTTGAAACATGTTATGGTTGATGGATGCATATGGATGCAATTGTTTGCTAGTGGTTGCTCGTGGATGCATATACACACACATTAGGCACTAGATCGGCTCAGTCACTTCATGTTGCATATTGCATAAATGGATGTGGTAGTTAGATTGATGGATGTATCATGGCTGTGTTATCATATGGATGATGCATTTTTGTGTATGGTTGTGCACGCATGTAGAAATTTGTATGTGTCAATAGGGTTTCGCATACATATTGGATGCATGGCACTATCATGGTTTGCATTAAGGAGGTTTACTGTATCAGTAACCGCCTGATTTTCGCATTAGGTAAGTACATATACACACACTTTTGCATATATCCATCCAGCATTTAGAATCTTGTAAGGACAATGATTGCTCGTGGATGATGCTTTGAGTAGATGGATGATTGGATGGTAGGATACGTTCTTCCTAACTTGAAGATTTCGGGGACGAAATCCTTTAAGGAGGGGAGAATGTAACAACCCGTATTTTCAATAACCTGTAATAACATAAATCGAGGCAGAATTTAATTCTAAAATGGGAATCAAGGGAAACGGGCTATGCCATTGTGTTCGTCTCGGAAAAATACGCGAAATAGAGTCCGAGTTTTCGAAAATCGGAGTCCGTATGACCAAGATATGGCCTCGCGAAGTTTCACGAAAATTCCCAAATTAAAGTATACTTAATTAAGTGAAATGGGTTGTGTAGATATATATATATATATATATATATATATATATATATATATATATATATATTGATATATATATATATATAATTGAAAATTTAATAAATAAATATGCAAAAATGCTCAAAACAGCGAATTGGGAGAGGGGAATAACCGAACCGGCCGATTTTTGAAGTCGACCCGAGCCCGCTGGGTCGACTAGGGGTTAATCCAGGGTGTTTGGCTGTCAACCCGTGGGCCGATTCGCTCAAGTGCAGATTTTGCATTTGAATGGTTCTCATGGTCCATCTTTAATCTAAAGGCCCTAGATGGTTCCTACACTTGACTTCTTCCCCAAGACATGCTTTGATGGCTTGGATTGAATCTAGGGTTAATCCTATGGCCTAAAACACTTGCCTAATCTATAAATAAGACCCTAACCTACCCTAATTCATTCATAATTAAACCTAGTGACTAAACTATGGCAAAATGCTAGCTCTCATGGCCTCCACTAATTTTATGAAGAGGGTTGCATACTAATCACTCTCTAATCAACTTCTAATCCCTTCTTAGCATCTTAATCTTCTTCATTTGGTGTTCAAAGTTGCTAGTTGTGAGTTTCTATCACTTTGATGATCTTTTGGTAAACTAATTAGATGAGATGTGATGAGATTTATGGTTTTGTATGTGGGTTAATGAGCTTTGAATCATATGATATGATGTTAGCATTAATCTTATGTTTATGCATGTTGAGTATGTAAGCTTATGCAAGTTTAATATGATGTATGTTATGTTTGCATGATGCTAAATATGCAAGTTGTGGGCTATGTAATCATATGCATGTTATGCAAGTTCATGGTAATATGCTATGCAAGTTACATGTTTGTTAATATGCAAGTTACATGTTTGTTAATATGCAAGTTACATGTATGTAAATATGCAAGTTACATGTTTGTTAATATGCAAGTTACATGTTTGTTAATATGCAAGTTACATGTATGTAAATATGCAAGTTACATGTTTCTTTATATGCAAGTTACATGTTTGTTAATATGCAAGTTACATGTTTGTTAATATGCAAGTTACATGTATGTAAATATGCAAGTTACATGTTTGTTAATATGCAAGTTACATGTTTGTTAATATGCAAGTTACATGTATGTAAATATGCAAGTTACATGTTTCTTTATATGCAAGTTACATGTTTGTTAATATGCGAGTTACATGTATGTAAATATGCAAGTTACATGTTTATTAATATGCAAGTTCATGATGACACATTATGCAAGTCTATAAGCTAATATGCAAGTTTGTTATGCAAAATGAATATGTAAGTTATGTGACATATTATATGCAAGTTATGTGACATGTTATGCAAGTTCATATGCAAGTTATGTGTTTGTTAATATGCAAGATGGCACCTTTGAAACATGTTCATTCATATGCAAGTTGACACCTTTTATATGTGTTATATCATGAACGAAATTACGTGGGAACGATGGGGTAATTAAATGCATAAGTTAATAAGATTGTGTGAAATTAATATAATTATGCATAACACAAAATAAATAAACATAGTATGGGAATTTGCCTATTTGGTTAGGTGTACCCATACTATGTGTTGGGAATTTACCTATTGAGTTAGGTCTACCCCATGGGAATTTACCTATTAAGTTAGGTCTACCCATGTTAAGAAAACTTGATTAATTAGGGATAATTAATATAAAATTATGAGGGTGATTAATTAGGTGTAATTAATTGACTAAGACACGAGGTTGGACTCAGTTGTAGCGTAAAACTGCCCGGACCCAACCGGCTTAACCAGTTGCTACAAATGTTAGCCCAATGTGAGAGGTCTTAGGCACAAACTAAATACGTAATTAATGTAAAGACACGAGGTTAGACTCTGTTATGACATAAGGCTGCCCGGACCCAACCGGCTTAACCAGCGGTCATAAAAGACAGTCTAATGTGAGAGGTCTTTACAAAGGTTACGTTCTTAATTAATTAATTAAGAAACACTTAACCACATTAGCATGTAGAGGGACATGAGGGGTTAAGTGGGTGCCTCGGGTGGCATGAGAAAATCTAGTGGTTGCCTTGGGTGGCAATAGAAAATACGATTAGAATACTTAACCAAAAATAGAACACGTAATTAAAACATGATTAAAGGGTTAAGTGGGATATACTAGAAAAAGGGACAAGCTTAGGTGGGTAGCTTGTGGAGGCCCATTTCAACCAGTAACCCATACGTATCTTTGTGGGCTCGACCCATGTCGAGGACGGGACACGCATACTGGGCTTGACTGTAAGAGGCAAACGGGTTAGCGGTGGCAACGCAAGTCCAACGGGCTTCATATGCGTGAGTGGGCCCGGGCTGGTAGGTAAGCCGTTGTTGCATCGAGTAGATATAAGCCGTGCACCTTTAGTTTCATCAGGTTGCCACATTGGGGAATGATACATCCCACGGTGGGGCCAGCACGGGTATCTACGTTAGGGAGCCGATCGAATGGGAAGTAGTGTGTACACCTAGTGGATTGTAGGGCCCCGTGGCGCCTACTTGGTCACCTAGGGGTACGCAGGTACTAATTAGTAAATTTTATAAGTCCTTGGGTGGGATCAACCTTTAAGTTAGGAACGACTGGTGTGGTGCAGTTTAGTAATTTACCTTAGGGAGGGTAGATGCGTCTTTATCCTTTATCTTCGTTTAGTTGACTGCTTAGGGTAGCCATTCATCCCTATATGTTACCGTATATCAGTTTATGTCTTCTCTGGTTACTTTAACGATTGTATTGTTAAAGTTATAGGACTCGCTCAGACTTATGTCTGACCCTGTTGTTTTTATCTTTTTCCCCAACCCTCAGGTCCTACGGTGGATCCTAGCAGTAGTGGAGCTTGATCGGATTGCTGTTCCAGTCTTTAGGAGCTTGGATAGATGTAAAGCTCCAGTTATCCAGTTATCTTTTCTTTTGTTTGGCTATTGTATGAGAGTGGGATTATGTACTTCTTTATTTTGATGGATATTGTACTTGACCTTTATTGTGGTTTTATGATGTAACCAGACATGTTTTACTTCCGCTGTTATGAGATGATGTTTTAAAAATTTCAAGTACTATTTATATCTGTCTTGTTGTAATTTTTCTGTTCTATATTCACTAAAATACTCCACCGATGCTATGGCATTCCCTTAGTGAGTGATCATAGCGGGAGTGGGGTGTTACACTAGTCATATTATAATGGTTAAGTGTTATCAACTTATTCAAGTTAACTTAACCCACCCGCTTGTCCTGTTATGTTGGTTGAGTGTTACTACTTAACCGCAACCACTTGTCTAATTAACCCATTGTATTAGTTAAGTGTTCTCATTAACTTAACCTCACTCTCTAGTCCAGTTTAATCATGTTATAATGGTTAAACATTTGCTTAACCTTACCCACTCCCGTAGTCAACATATTAAATTGGTTAAGTGTCCAGATTAACCTAATCATATTACTTAACCCACCCATTTATATCATATTGGTTAAGTGTTCTTATTTACTTAACCCTACCCACTGGTCTAATTACCATGTTACATTGGTTAAGTATTACTATTCGTATTTCCACATGTCACCCACTTAACCCCCATGTCCCACCACATGTTTATCTGGTTAAGTATTTCTTAATTCATTAAGGCCGTAACCTTATAAAGACCTCTCACATTAGACTGACATTTACGGCAGCTGGATTTGTCGGGCGGGTCCGGGCAGTCTTACACCATAAAAGAGTCTAACCTCCTGTCTTTACAACTGTTATGCTTTTAATTTGGGCCTAGGACCTCTTACATTGGGCTACCATTTGTGACTACTGGATTTGCCGGGCGGTTCCGGGCAGGTTTACGTCACAAATGTGTCCAACCTCGTGTCCTAAGCATTGATTATCACTTATAATCTTTTACCCCAATTTGAATTTATTTCCCTATTCAAATTATCAATTAATTCCTAATTTAATGACGTCAATAATTGACTCAATTATGTCCATCAATTAATGGTATGCAAAATCATATCAATTTTACCACAATTTATCTTATGCCGTTAAAGGCAACTTATCTCAATTTATATTTATCCCTCTTTTAAGGCTATTACATTCCAACTACCCAAAACCCACTTAGGCGTGTTCATATTAGCTCTTTACCTAGTCATAAATTATCATATGTGTTTCAACTACAAATCTCACATAATTAACATATGCTCAAGTTCTAGATTACATATCAGTTTTACATATGTCCAGTTCATACCAAATTTACATATGTTCAATTCATGCCCGTTTACATGTATGCCAAATTTATATATGCTTAATCTTAGACAATTTACATATATACCAAGTTTCATGCCTTTTTATGCATATATCAAGATTCATAGTTTACATGTTTACAAAGCTATGCCCAATTCACATAGATCAATTTTTAGCCAAATATATGTATCAATATTCTTGCCATATTTTACATAGGTCAAGTTTCATACCAACTACATGTATTCCATGTTTACCCCAATTTACCCAAGCCAGCAAAACTTTAATTATAATGATAATACCCAAATTCAAATTTCGTGTTAATGGCAATAATACCCAAGTATCCAGTTTTCATATTATGCCTTCGATTCTACCAAACACATATATCCAACAAGGCAATATCCCAATATTTCCCCCGTATTCAATCGCACGCAAATCGCAGTTTTGGCCTAGGTTCGAAATTGACCAAGGTTCATCAAAAGAAAACAAATAGGGGAAAGGTAGAATTTTGCACCAAAATAAGATCGGAGAGAAAACATCATCACAGGCATATTAAGATTACAACAGGCTTAATAGATCATGAACTAGACATGAGAGTGAAAATAGAAAAGTTTCCAAGATCCAAGAAGAAACAAGAATAGTTCTGGATCGATAAACATACTTAATCCAATTCCACTTTAATTCATGGCCATATTAAAATTAAATATTTAGATCTGAAAATAACTAGCACTTACAGAGAACGGCTAATGAATTAAGAAGTGAATTTTTCTTAGAAAGTTGCAGTGTCATTGATCTATCCCCTTGAATTTGTTGTAGAAGCATTGATCTTTGATTTGATTTGAGTTTGGACGCTTAAGCTTTAATTTGGAGACGGCGGCCATGGCTCAAGAGAGATTTTAGCAGCATTTTGTTGTCATATGAATTTGTGTAAGTTAGGCTAGGTCTAGGTGTTATTTTATAGGTGTAGCAATTCATTTCAGCCATCGGATTAACCCTAAAACCCATCCGGACCATCAAAACTCGTCCCGAGCCTCAAAAATGGGTTCTGGGCCACCCCAGGCCGACCAGGTCGACCTGTACAGAGGGGGGGTCGACACTTCAGTCGACCTGGGGGGGGGGGGGGGGGGAGGTCGACTATAGTGTCGACACTATGGTCGACCTGGGTCAGTCTGCCAGGAAGTCTGCTGAAATCTTGTTTTGGCCATATATTGGTCATACGGACTCCGATTTTCAAAAACTCGGACTCTATTTCGCGTATTTTTCTAAGAGGAATGCAATGGTTATGTCCATTTTACCTAATTCCTGATTCTTGAATTAGTTATCCTTATTTTACTATCTTTTCCGTTACATACATCGTTATCGAACTAATTTTTCTTCTCTTCCATGTATTAATTAATTCTTCTTATGCATCACCAATATTTACCCATCATAAGCATATTTTTATATATTTTATTTTATTTTTAATAATATTAAAAATACGGGGTGTTACATTCTCCCTTCCTTAAAGGATTTCGTCCCCGAAATCTTCAAGTTAAGAAGAATGTGTCCTACCATCCATCTTCCATCTACTCAATCATCAATCACAGGCATTCATTGTCCTTAAGAGATTTCTAATGTTGTATGAACATATGCAGGAAGTGTGTGTATATGTTCCTTGTCTAATGCAAATGATCAGGCCTGATTGATCTTCTAAATGCAAAATATGTTTAGTGCCATGAGTCCAACATGTATGCAAAGAGTCCTAGTCACATAAACACTATACGTGTGCACAAACATCCATCCATATGCAACATTCACATGATAACACATTCAATTTCATCCACAAACAAGTGTAAACACTCATGCATATGCAATATGAAAGGTGACTGAGCCGATCTAGTGCCTAATGTGTGTAAATGCGTCCACGAGCAACAACTAGCAACCACTTGCAGCCACTTGCAACCATCAATTATAACATGTCTCAAACACATGTTTACACCCAAATGTTCCTATCTAAAGATAAAGTCGAATGACAGAAGCAAGTAAAAATTTTGTGCCCATTAGGCAATGTCAAAACTGGAAGTCTACGCCATATATATTCTGATTAGGAGAAGAACTCCCTAAGCATCAGCCCCGAAGACCGAAATCAACATCAGACTGACACCCAAAGAATTACTCAACCCAACCAATATATATATATATGTTTCTAGGAAACTAAGCATGACAGACTCCTTTTAGGTCACAAGAAATCCCTTCTTAAAACTAACCCAAAAAGTTTAGTCAACCCAACGAACACCCTCAAGCCCCAACATGTGTTACTAACAGATGATTCATACTCCCTATGGGGTTTGCAACAGAAATTGGATTGAGGATAGGACCGAGAGGATATACACAAAAGATAGCATGTGAGTAAGCTCTACAAGAAAAGAGGAATCAAGGATATACTCTTAAAAAGAGATATGATGCGCGAATCTAGTCTTCAATCTTCTAAGTCGCATTTCCTTGAGCTTAACTCCATTGTGCTTTGACCATTTTTAACTTCACAATTTCGTAGCGTCTTAATTCTTGTTTCCGAAATATGAGTTGGAACTCATTTCACTGTTGCCTCTCGTTCCGCTTTCACTTATTCTCCTTCTAGTATACTCGGCTCAAACATAACTGCGTACTCATGGTTTCATGCAAGGTTTACAAAATTCATTAGTGAATCTTGGATCTCGTTCACTTACTATCAGGTATTCCACGCAGAAGAACTATCTCTTGGAAATAAACAAATGTCAACCATGTTGCCAAATGTAACACATGGCAACTTTCTACGAATAAAATAAACAGGTGGAAATAAACAGATGTTAACCCATTTCTTATTAACCATCCGCCTTAGTGGCGAACACTACTCGAGCGGATCAATAAATGTATCAAGAGATTCTAGGTAACAAATCATGATAGAACCCTAAAGGTTACATGCGACTTCGAGGGTATTACCGAGGCATGTCAAGAGTCTAACTACCCCATTTTTCAAAACCGAGAAGGTCACCCTTACTGGATAACCACTCCATCGCTAGAATCAACCCATACTGCTGAAATGGGTCCCCGTTACTAGGTTTTTCTGATGGTTAAGTCTGTGGGCCTATACTCTCTGATATTACCCACAAACCCTGATGTGTACTTAACCCCGCTACTGATTCAAGCATGTGTATTTAATGGTTAACTGTATATGGGCCTATATTTACTAATATTACCCACCAACCCGATATGCACTTAACCCTTTTACTCATTATGTTACCATGGTTAAGAGTTTATCTTAGTTAACTTAACCTTTCTCACTTATTATGTTTGATTGGTTAAGTGTGGTTTATTAACTTAACCCCGTTCGTCTATCTGGTTACATTGGTTAAGAATTTTCTTCTTAACTTAACCCCATGTGCTACTTAACCCTACTACGCATCACATCAGATTGGTTAAGTGCATGTTAACTTAACCCCATCCACTAGTCATATTATAATGGTTAAGTGTTATCAACTTATTCAAGTTAACTTAACCCACCCGCTTGTCCTGTTATGTTGGTTGAGTGTTACTACTTAACCGCAACCACTTGTCCAATTAACCCATTGTATTAGTTAAGTGTTCTCATTAACTTAACCTCACTCTCTAGTCCAGTTTAATCAAGTTATAATGGTTAAACATTTGCTTAACCTTACCCACTCCCATAGTCAACATATTAAATTGGTTAAGTGTCCAGATTAACCTAATCATATTACTTAACCCACCCATTTATATCATATTGGTTAAGTGTTCTTATTTACTTAACCCTACCCACTGGTCTAATTACCATGTTACGTTGGTTAAGTATTACTATTCGTATTTCCACATGTCACCCACATGTCACCCATTTAACCCCCATGTCCCACCACATGTTTATCTAGTTAAGTATTTCTTAACTCATTAAGGCCGTAACCTTATAAAGACCTCTCGCATTAGACTGACATTTATGACAGCTGGATTTGTCGGGCGGGTCCGGGCAGTCTTACACCATAAAAGAGTCTAACCTCGTGTCTTTACAACTGTTACACTTTTAATTTGGGCCTTGGACCTCTCACATTGGGCTACCATTTGTGACTACTGGATTTGCCGGGCGGTTCCGGGCAGGTTTACGTCACAAATGTGTCCAACCTCGTGTCCTAAGCATTGATTATCACTTATAATGTTTTACCCCAATTTGAATTTATTTCCTTATTCAAATTATCAATTAATTCCTAATTTAACGACGTCCATAATTGACTCAATTATGTCCATCAATTAATGGTATGCAAAATCCTATCAATTTTACCACAATTTATCTTATGCCATTAAAGGCAACTTATCTCAATTTATATTTATCCCTCTTTTAAGGCTATTACATGCCAACTACCCAAAACCCACTTAGGCGTGTTCATATTAGCTCTTTACCAAGTCATAAATTATTATATGTGTTTCAACTACAAATCTCACATAATTAACATATGCCCAAGTTCTAGATTACATATCAGTTTTACATATGTCCAGTTCATACCAAATTTACATATGTTCAATTCTTGCCTGTTTACATGTATGCCAAATTTATATATGCTTAATCTTAGACAATTTACATATATACCAAGTTTCATGCCTTTTTATGCATATATCAAGATTCATAGTTTACATGTTTACAAAGCTATGCCCAATTCACATAGATCAATTTTTATACATGTTTACAAAGCTATGCCCAATTCACATAGATCAATTTTTAGCCAAATATATGTATCAATATTCTTGCCATATTTTACATAGGTCGAGTTTCATAGCAACTACATGTATTCCATGTTTACCCCAATTTACCCAAGCCAACAAAACTTTAATTATAATGATAATACCCAAGTCCAAATTTCGTGTTAATGGCAATAATATCCAAGTATCCAATTTTCATTGTAACACCCCGCCTCCGCTAGGGTCACTCGCAAAGGAATGCACTAGCTTTAGAGGGGCATTATTGGTAAACGTGCACAGAAATATCACAAGACAGAAATATAAAATAGCGGAAGTAAAATCGAACTTTCATAAACATGAATACATAAGGTCTAAAGCCTTTTACATCAGAGTACATCAAAACCTGTCTTGCAACAGTAAAGAAGCATAAAGACTTTTTCATAAATTATTCCCCAAAAACGGGTCAGTCAAAAAGACTGAGTAAGCCCTATCTACTATTAGTATAAAAACTAGTAAAGTTAACTTACATGAGAAACTGAGATGAACATAAGCGTGATAACAAGATAGATAAGCTAAATCAAAATAACAGGATGAACTACTGAACTCAGATAAACTAGGGTGTCGTGATAAACTACGGTGTCAAGATAAAACAAGGTATCACATTGTCAGGTTTCTATCAAGTATAATATCCCAAGATATCTATCGCGTATAACGTCCCATGGCATCTATCCTGTATATCTGCTCTGCACCTACCGTACTAGTACCCCAACTGTATTACGTGTTATCCGTGAATGACCCTTACTCAAAAGTCGTGTAATGGTCCATGTCAACCTAATATGCCACATATATAGGTTACTCAACTCATATGTTTCTTTCCATGTATAAGTTCAGTCCTTTGCCGTAGGCTGTACGGGCTTTCCCATGTAAACGGTTTATCCTTGAAGTTGTTTTGAACTGCAACCCTTGATCTAGTTGTGTTTCCTTACCATGAACTATCGCGCATCCACTTAGGATTTATGCCACCTAGGACCGCTAGGGATTATGCTACCTAATGAACGTTTCCGTGTCTCGGTTTGGGTTTTGGCCACCTAGGACCACTAGGGATTACGCCACCCGTCAACCGCGCCCTTGATCCCACGTATGTATCGTGAATCGTTTTCCATGTCTAGATGCACATGTTCCCCAATGTGCCATCCGAGTTCCGTGCCAGGGCAAATCAAGAAATACGGAACTCGGTCGGGAGCTTTAAATCGTCTGCCGATGCAGATATCAAGGTCTGTTTTTGTACCCGTGGCTATGGTCCCACATGACCCCTCCCTCAACTACTGAAAGGCAATCCAAGAAAAATCATGTATAAGAACCACTCCACGGCCCCACTATAGCCCACTTTCCTACGGGCCAACCTCACCCATGACTCGATAGCAAGCACATGGTCTGTTGGGGGTTCCCTGCCTTTCCGCACGTACACGATTGACTAAAGATGGTAGGTAGTCGGCGATGCGCTATCCAGGGCAAAAACAAGAATCGTCGACTCCACGCTAATCCATCCCAGTCTTTAGGTTGCTCGCATAGCAACCAAGGCATACTCTTGGTCCTTCTAACGCAGACCTTAACCTCTCATGGGCCTAGTATAATTACCTGGCAGCCCACAGAGGGATCCCAAGAATATCCTCACGTCCCCCGAAGCTTCCACTTCGGCACCCAGTGCGCTGGAGCTTTTATCCAAGTCAGATACCTTGCTCCCCCTCGTATACTAAGTGATGACCTACCGTATCAGGTTACTCATCGTTTTGAGAATTAGTCCTATGTCCTTAGCTAAGAATTATTACTTAGTTACCCTTAACTAAGGTTTACCACTTAGCTTCCTTTCCCGTTATCCTTGATTAACCACGGTTTTCTACCTAGTTCTTCTAGCTAGGGTTTGTCTATTGGGTTAAGTGTTATCATTCAAGTCCATGACTTAACCCGCCCACGAATCACGTCAAAGATTGGCTAAGTATTTAAGTTCAAGACTTAGTCCCACAAGTTGGTTAAGTGTACCCAGAGGCTCATGACTTAACCCTATCAAGTCAAATTGGTCAAGTACTAGCTTACCTTAATCCTATCGGATTATCTTGCTAGATCGATTAAGCATAGATTATCTTAATCCCATCAAATTATCGAGTCGGATTGGTTAAGTATAGGTTGACTTAAACCCATCCTCTAATCGTACTACAATGGTTAAGTATATTCTAAAAAGGTCTTGTGACTTAACCTTATCAGGACCGCGTATTAGATTGGTTAAGTGTAAGTTACTTAACCCCATCAAATCATCATGTATAATTGGTTAAGTATAAGTTGCTTAACCCCATTAAATTATCACGTTAAGTTGGTTAAGTATTGGTTACTTAACCTCATTGAATTACCGAGTTTAAATTGGTTAAGTGTTTAACTTAACCCCATCGAATTACCGTGTTTAGATTAGTTAAGTGTGGATTACTTAACCCCATCTAATTACCGTGTCGGATTAGTTAGGTGCAAATTACTTAACCCCATCCCCTAATCATCTTGTATGGTTAAGTGTCATTAAGAAAACTTACTTAACCTTGCCAAATTATCATGTTGGATTGATTAAGTGTTGGTTAACTTAATCCCCGTCCACTAGTCGTATAAAAATGGTTAAGCGTCATTAGGCAAATCAAATCACTTAACCTACCCAACCTTGTCATGTTTTGTTAAGTATCATTAGCCTAACCTATTTACTTAACCCATTTAACCATGTCATATTTGGTTAAAAGTCATTAATCAAATTAACTTAACCCTATCATGTGGCATTAATTACTTAATGCACCCCAACCTCTCACATTAGACTTTGTTGTGGTTACTAGTTAAGCCGGTCGGTTCCGGGTAGCTTTACACCACAACTTGGTCTAACCTCGGGTTCAAGCACAACATGACCAACTTCTCACATTGGGTCCTATTGTTTGCAACTACTAGTTAGGTCGGTCGGTTCCGGGTAGTTTTACGTTGCAAACTCAACCCAACCTCGAGTTGGCCACTTTCATGTTTAGTCTAGTGTCATGTTCATAGTCAAGTTTTCAAGCAATTGGGTAGACCTAACTTAATAGGTAAATTCCCAATGGGTAGACCTAACTTAATAGGTAAATTTCCAAGCTTATGTTTTTATGCATACTTACATGTCAACTTCCATGTTATACTTCAAGTCATGTTTTCAAGTATAAACACATGTCATATTTAACGTTACATGTTGTCATGTTTATACCCATTTACCCAAGTCATATTCATGTCATTATGTTTCCCCATAATGTGACTCCAACGCTTTTTAAACTAGCATATACGTTCGCAACAACGTGATGGATTAAAAGAAGAGACTTGGTAAAGGAATGACAAAAATGGGTATTAAGCCACAAGTTAATCATGGTGGCAAATGAGGCACAAATGTGTTCATTAGCTTGCATGTTACATTCTTAAGCCTCAAAAACATGCATCAACCCAAACTTGGTACATAAGCGAATCATGGTGACAAAAGACATGGAATGATGGCTAGAAACTCGCATATATCATCATATAAGGATTATGACTTCATATGCAAGTTGACATAATGATTATGAAGATTCTCATGTTGCATAATGCAACATTTCAACATAAAGGTTGTGGCTTTTAGTTCATAAGATCAAGATAATGACTTCATAAACTTGCATAACATGATAGCATGCATCATTCTAATTAATCAAACCCAAACTTTCAACATGAACATTTAACTTCATAGTTAATATCTAAGAGTAGGGAAGGGCTTACATAGCTATGAAGGCACAAATCGAAATGCAAAACAAAGATTGTGATGAAGCCTATGCATGCCATCACCCAAAAACCCAAAGATGAACACTCCAAATCAACAAAAATACCATCTTTATGAACAAATATCAAAGCTTTTGCCTTGAAATCAACTTGAGAAGCTCTCATACTAACATAGGGACTCTCTAATACTCTCATGATCATGAAACCTCTCATAGAAATGAAGTGGAGGCTAGGATAGTTGAGTGGAGGCCATGAGAGTAGCAATTTTGCCATAGTTTAGTTGCATGAATGAATAATGAGGATTTAGGGGTAGGTTAGGGGCTTATTTATAGATTAGGCAAGTGTTTTAGGCCATAGGATTAAACCTAGATTCAATCCAAGCCACCAAAGTATGTCTTGGGGAAGAAGTCAAGTGTAGGAACCATCTAGGGCCTTTAGATTAAAGATGAACCATGAGAACCATCCAAATGCAAAATCTGCATTTGAGCGAATCTGCCCACGGGTTGACAGCAAAACACCCTGGATTAACCCCTAGTCGACCCAGCGGGCTTGGGTCGACCTCAAAAATCGGCCGGTTCGGTTATTCCCCTCTCCCAATTCGCTATTTTGAACATTTTTGCATATTTATTTATTTAATTTTCAATTATATATATATATATATACATATATCAATATATATATATTTCTCTGCGCAACCCATTTCACTTAATTAAGTATCCTTTAATTTGGGAATTTTTCGTGAAACTTCGCGAGGCCATATCTTGGTCATACGGACTCCGATTTTCGAAAACTCGGACTCTATTTCGCGTATTTTTCCGAGACGAACGCAATGGCATAGCCCATTTCACCTGATTCAGAATTTAAAATTAAATTCTGCCTTGATTCTCGTCTTAATCATGTTATCGAAATACGGGTTGTTACATTCTCCCCACCTTTTAGGATTTCGTCCCCGAAATCTCCAAGTTAGGAAGAACATATCCTACAGTCCATCATCCATATACTCAAAACATCATCCACAAGCAACCATTGTCCTTAGATGATTTCTAATGCTGTATGAATATATGCAAGACGTGTGTGTACATGTTCCTTAGCTAATGCTAATGATCAGGCCTGAATAATCTTTCTAATGCAAAAATATGTATAGTGCCATGTATCCAACGTGTATGCAAATAGTCCTAGTCATATAGATACTATATGCGTGCACAATCATTCATTCATATGCAACAACCGCATGATAATACACTCGATTTCATCCATAAACAAGTATAAATACTCGTGCATATGCAATATGAAATGTGACCGAGTCGAGCTAGTATCTAATGTGTATTCGCGCATCCACGAGCAACCACTTGCAACCACTTGCAACCATATCAATCATAACATGTTTCAAATACATGTTTACATCCATAGGGTTCTACCTAGGATTCCCTGAAACAGGGTCGAGAAGATAAACAAGACAAACTCCTTACGGGGTTTGTAACAGAAAATAGGACCGAGAGGATGTCCACAAAAGATAGCCTACAAGTAAGCTCTACCGAAAACAGGGATCAAGAATATACTCCCAAAAAGAGATATCATGCGCGTATCTAGTCTTTGACCATCAAAGTCGTCTTTCCTGAGCTTAATTCCATCGTGCCTTGACCGTCTTTTAACTTCACGATTTCACAGCTTCTTATTTCCTGTTTCCATAACATGAGCTAGAACTCATTTCTTTGTCGCCTCTCGTTCCACTTGCACTTATCCTTTTCCTAGAATACTTGACGCAAACATGACTACGTACTCATGATCTCATGCAAGCTTTCCAAAATTCACTAGTGAATCTCGGACCTCGTACCACAAGGTATTCCACGTAGAAGAACTTTCTCTTGAAAGTAAACAGATGCCAACCAGGTTATCAAGCGCACTTACTTGGGTGATTTCCATAACCCGTGCATAAGTGAAATAAACCATCCGTCTTATCGGCGAACACCACTCGATCGGGCTTCAAATTTCCAATAAAGGCATCAAGGGATTCTAAGTAATTAATCATGACCGAACCCAAAAAGGTTTCACGAGACTTCGAGGGTATTACCAAGGCTAGTCAAAGAGTCTAACTACCCTCCTATCAAAACCGAGAGTGGCACCCCTTACTGGATAACCACTTCATCCATAACCGAGGCATGTTATTCTCAAATCCAAAACAAGTCATGTATAAATGGACCGGTTCTCCACAGGACTTGAGACAAAAATGGGATTCTCTATTACGCTAGTACTTAAGGTGCAGAGACTCAACTATCGAAGCAGATTTAAATGATACGAACAACGAAGTCCTAACGGGATGATATAGAAGAAAAGCTAAACCTTTAACAAGACCGTTACCCTCCTTCCGAGGTACTCTAGAAATGAGAGCATACTGCTGCCCTCCCGATGATCTTGTCCTTGTCCCATAATACTTAACTATCCGCCCCGTTTTACCATGCCAAAGGAACTCTCTCGTCATGGGTTTCATTGTTCATCTTTCTCCCTCCTTTGAGGACTAAGCCATACCAACCAGTTGCTCATCCTTAAGCTCGTATCCTTTATCCTCTTTCTCACTATCCTTTCTTATAACGCGGCCACTGGTCTCTCGAGAACCACCTCCATCGCATGGAAAGCACTTTCGTAGATAGAAAAGACTAGTCGCAGTTAAAACCACTGTGACTACAGATGGAGGAAAGAAAGGAAAAGAGATTCAATTAAGGAAACAAGGATAGTGCTAATGGCCTTTGGGGAATAGCCTTTTTCTTTTAAAAGAAAATTTTCTTGAAAAATGCTTCTTTATAAACGATTTTCAAATAGTTTTCAAAAGGTCTTTAAAAACTTTTGCCCAGTCTGGTAACCTTCTGCTCTGATACCAAATGTAACACCCCGCCTCCGCTAGGGTCACTCGCAAAGGAATGCACTAGCTTTAGAGGGGCATTATTGGTAAACATGCACAGAAATATCACAAGACAGAACATATAAAATAGCGGAAGTAAAATCGAACTTTCATAAACATGAATACATAAGGTCTAAAGCCTTTTACATCAGAGTACATCAAAACCTGTCTTGCAATAGTAAAGAAGCATAAAGACTTTTTCATAAATTATTTCCCAAGTAAAAACAGTAAAGTAGCCATAGCCAGGAAAAGTCCAAGCCATCCATGATGACCTTCAAGCAGAAGAAGTCCGAACTAAACAGCAGTGTTTCCTCCCTGTAACCTTGGGGGGGAACGGAAGAAAAGAGGCGAAACAAAACGGGTCAGTCAAAAAGACTGAGTAAGCCCTATCTACTATTAGTATAAAAACTAGTAAAGTTAACTGACATGAGAAACTGAGATGAACATAAGCATGATAACAAGATAGATAAGCTAAATCAAAATAACAGGATGAACTACTGAACTCAGATAAACTAGGGTGTCGTGATAAACTACGGTGTCCAGATAAAACAAGGTATCACATTGTCAGGTTTCTATCAAGTATAATATCCCAAGATATCTATCGCGTATAACGTCCCATGGCATCTATCCTGTATATCTGCTCTGCACCTACCGTACTAGTACCCCAACTGTATTACGTGTTATCCGTGAATGACCCTTACTCAAAAGTCGTGTAATGGTCCATGTCAACCTAATATGCCGCATATATAGGTTACTCAACTCATATGTTTCTTTCCATGTATAAGTTCAGTCCTTTGCCGTAGGCTGTACGGGCTTTCCCATGTAAACGGTTTATCCTTGAAGTTGTTTTGGACTGCAACCCTTGATCTAGTTGTGTTTCCTTACCATGAACTATCGCGCGTCCACTTAGGATTTATGCCACCTAGGACCGCTAGGGATTATGCTACCTAATGAACGTTTCCGTGTCTCGGTTTGGGTTTTGTCCACCTAGGACCACTAGGGATTACGCCACCCGTCAACCGCGCCCTTTATCCCACGTATGTATCGTGAATCGTTTTCCATGTCTAGATGCACATGTTCCCCAATGTGCCATCCGAGTTCCGTGCCAGGGCAAATCAAGAAATACGGAACTCGGTCGGGAGCTTTAAATCGTCTGCCGATGCAGATATCAAGGTCTGTTTTTGTACCCGTGGCTATGGTCCCACGTGACCCCTCCCTCAACTACTGAAAGGCAATCCAAGAAAAATCATGTATAAGAACCACTCCACGGCCCCACTATAGCCCAATTTCCTACGGGCCAACCTCACCCATGACTCGATAGCAAGCACATGGTCTGTTGGGGGTTCCCTGCCTTTCCGCACGTACACGATTGACTAAAGATGGTAGGTAGTCGGCGATGCGCTATCCAGGGCAAAAACAAGAATCGTCGACTCCACGCTAATCCATCCCAGTCTTTAGGTTGCTCGCATAGCAACCAAGGCATACTCTTGGTCCTTCTAACGCAGACCTTAACCTCTCATGGGCCTAGTATAATTACCTGGCAGCCCACAGAGGGATCCCAAGAATATCCTCACGTCCCCCGAAGCTTCCACTTCGGCACCCAGTGCGCTGGAGCTTTTATCCAAGTCAGATAAATTTCTCCCCCTCGTATACTAAGTGATGACCTACCATATCAGGTTACTCATCGTTTTGAGAATTAGTCCTATGTCCTTAGCTAAGAATTATTACTTAGTTACCCTTAACTAAGGTTTATCACATAGCTTCCTTTCCCGTTATCCTTGATTAACCACGGTTTTCTACCTAGTTCTTCTAGCTAGGGTTTGTCTATTGGGTTAAGTGTTATCATTCAAGTCCATGACTTAACCCGCCCACGAATCACGTCAAAGATTGGCTAAGTATTTAAGTTCAAGACTTAGTCCCACAAGTTGGTTAAGTGTAGCCAGAGGCTCATGACTTAACCCTATCAAGTCAAATTGGTCAAGTACTAGCTTACCTTAATCCTATCGGATTATCTTGCTAGATCGATTAAGCATAGATTATCTTAATCCCATCAAATTATCGAGTCGGATTGGTTAAGTATAGGTTGACTTAACCCCATCCTCTAATCGTACTACAATGGTTAAGTATATTCTAAAAAGGTCTTGTGACTTAACCTTATCAGGACCGCGTATTAGATTGGTTAAGTGTAAGTTACTTAACCCCATCAAATCATCATGTATAATTGGTTAAGTATAAGTTGCTTAACCCCATTAAATTATCACGTTAAGTTGGTTAAGTATTGGTTACTTAACCTCATTGAATTACCGAGTTTAAATTGGTTAAGTGTTTAACTTAACCCCATCGAAATACCGTGTTTAGATTAGTTAAGTGTGGATTACTTAACCCCATCTAATTACCGTGTCGGATTAGTTAGGTGCAAATTACTTAACCCCATCCCCAAATCATCTTGTATGGTTAAGTGTCATTAAGAAAACTTACTTAACCTTGCCAAATTATCATGTTGGATTGATTAAGTGTTGGTTAACTTAATCCCCGTCCACTAGTCGTATAAAAATGGTTAAGCGTCATTAGGCAAATCAAATCACTTAACCTACCCAACCTTGTCATGTTTTGTTAAGTATCATTAGCCTAACCTATTTACTTAACCCATTTACCCATGTCATATTTGGTTAAGAGTCATTAATCAAATTAACTTAACCCTATCATGTGGCATTAATTACTTAATGCACCCCAACCTCTCACATTAGACTTTGTTGTGGTTACTAGTTAAGCCGGTCGGTTCCGGGTAGCTTTACACCACAACTTGGTCTAACCTCGGGTTCAAGCACAACATGACCAACTTCTCACATTGGGTCCTATTGTTTGCAACTACTAGTTAGGCCGGTCGGTTCCGAGTAGTTTTACGTTGCAAACTCAACCCAACCTCGAGTTGGCCACTTTCATGTTTAGTCTAGTGTCATGTTCATAGTCAAGTTTTCAAGCAATTGGGTAGACCTAACTTAATAGGTAAATTCCCAATGGGTAGACCTAACTTAATAGGTAAATTCCCAAGCTTATGTTTTTATGCATACTTACATGTCAACTTCCATGTTATACTTCAAGTCATGTTTTCAAGTATAAACACATGTCATATTTAACGTTACATGTTGTCATGTTTATACACATTTACCCAAGTCATATTCATGTCATTATGTTTCCCCATAATGTGACCCCAACGCTTTTTAAACTAGCATATACGTTCGCAACAACGTGATGGATTAAAAGAAGAGACTTGGCAAAGGAATGACAAAAATGGGTATTAAGCCACAAGTTAATCATGGTGGCAAATGAGGCACAAATGTGTTCATTAGCTTGCATGTTACATTCTTAAGCCTCAAAAACATGCATCAACCCAAACTTGGTACATAAGCGAATCATGGTGACAAAAGACATGGAATGATGGCTAGAAACTCGCATATATCATCATATAAGGATTATGACTTCATATGCAAGTTGACATAATGATTATGAAGATTCTCATGTTGCATAATGCAACATTTCAACATAAAGGTTGTGGCTTTTAGTTCATAAGATCAAGATAATGACTTCATAAACTTGCATAACATGATAGCATGCATCATTCTAATTAATCAAACCCAAACTTTCAACATGAACATTTAACTTCATAGTTAATATCTAAGAGTAGGGAAGGGCTTACATAGCTATGAAGGCACAAATCGAAATGCAAAACAAAGATTGTGATGAAGCCTATCCATGCCATCACCCAAAAACCCAAAGATCAACACTCCAAATCAACAAAAATACCATCTTTATGAACAAAGATCAAAGCTTTTGCCTTGAAATCAACTTGAGAAGCTCTCATACTAACATAGGGACTCTCTAATACTCTCATGATCATGAAACCTCTCATAGAAATGAAGTGGAGGCTAGGATAGTTGAGTGGAGGCCATGAGAGTAGCAATTTTGCCATAGTTTAGTTGCATGAATGAATAATGAGGGTTTAGGGGTAGGTTAGGGGCTTATTTATAGATTAGGCAAGTGTTTTAGGCCATAGGATTAAACCTAGATTCAATCCAAGCCACCAAAGTATGTCTTGGGGAAGAAGTCAAGTGTAGGAACCATCTAGGGCCTTCAGATTAAAGATGAACCATGAGAACCATCCAAATGCAAAATCTGCATTTGAGCGAATCGGCCCATGGGTTGACAGCCAAACACCCTGGATTAACCACTAGTCGACCCAGCGAGCTCGGGTCGACCTCAAAAATCGGCCGGTTCGGTTATTCCCCTCTCCCAATTCGCTGTTTTGAACATTTTTGCATATTTATTTATTTAATTTTCAATTATATATATATATACATATATCAATATATATATATTTCTCTGCGCAACCCATTTCACTTAATTAAGTATCCTTTAATTTGGGAATTTTTCGTGAAACTTCGCGAGGCCATATCTTGGTCATACGGACTCCGATTTTCGAAAACTCGGACTCTATTTCGCGTATTTTTCCGAGACGAACACACTGGCATAGCCCGTTTCACCTGATTCAGAATTTAAAATTAAATTCTGCCTTGATTCTCGTCTTAATCATGTTATCGAAATACGGGTTGTTACATTCATATTATGCCTTCGATTCTACCAAACATATATATCCAATAAGGCAATATCCCAATATTTCTCCCGTATTCAATCGCACGCAAATCGTAGTTTAGGCCTAAGTCCGAAATTGACCAAGGTTCATCAAAAGAAAACAAATAGGGGAAAGGTAGAATTTTGCACCAAAATAAGATCGGAGAGAAAACATCATCACAGATATATTAAGATTACAACAGGCTTAATAGATCATGAACTAGACATGAGAGTGAAAATAGAAAAGTTTCCAAGATCCAAGAAGAAACAAGAATAGTTCTGGATCGATAAACATACTTAATCCAATTCCAATTTAATTCATGGCCATATTAAAATTAAATATTTAGATCTGAAAATAACTAGCACTTACAGAGAACAGCTAATGAATTAAGAAGTGAATTTGTCTTAGAAAGTGGCAGTGTCATTGATCTATCCCCTTGAATTTGTTGTAGAAGCATTGATCTTTGATTTGATTTGAGTTTGGACGCTTAAGCTTTAATTTGGAGACGGCGGCCATGGCTCAAGAGAGATTTTAGCAGCATTTTGGTGTCATATGAATTTGTGTGAGTTAGGCTAGGTCTAGGTGTTATTTTATAGGTGTAGCAATTCATTTCAGCCATCGGATTAACCCTAAAACCCATTCGGACCATCAAAACTCGTCCCGAGCCTCAAAAATGGGTTATGGGCCACCCCAGGCCGATCAGGTCGACCTGTACAGAGGGGGGGTCGACACTGTAGTGTCGACACTATGGTTGACCTGGGTCAGTCTGCCGAAATCTTGTTTTGGCCATATCTTGGTCATACGGACTCCGATTTTTGAAAACTCGGACTCTGTTTCACGTATTTTTCCGAGAGGAACGCAATGGTGATGTCCATTTTACCTAATTCCTGATTCTTGAATTCGTTATACTTATTTTACTATCTTTTCCAGTACATACATCGTTATCGAACTAATTTTTCTTCTCTTCCATGTATTAATTAATTCTTCTTATGCATCACCATTATTTACCCATCATAAGCTTATTTTTATATATTTTATTTTATTTTTAATTATATTAAAAATACGGGGTGTTACAAAAAGGGAGCATGGCAAGTTGCCGTCTTGAAGGTTATTCTGTAGGCCCACAAAGCCAGCGGCAACTCATCCACCCACTTGGCTTTGGGCCGCGCCAATCGCTTCTTAAGAATAGATTTAATGACTTTGTTTATCGCTTTAACCTGCCCATTCGACTGCGGATGAGCTACAGCGGTATACCTTTTATCAATCTTGTATTTCTGACAGAAGTTCTTAAATTCGACATTGTCGAATTGGGTTCCATTATCAATTACAATGGTTTTCGGTATCCCAAATCAGCAAATAATATCCATACCACAATACTTTCTTTGCAAAGGTTTGACCCCTAGTGTGGTCCCCACACTCACCTTCATATACTTCATGCAGTACACGTTTGATGTTGTCGTGTGCTATACACTGTAGTAAGGGCATGGAAAACCCTTAGCAATAAAGGACGTCGTCCTGGAAAACGTATCTTGTAGCTTTACGTGTTACAACTCGTCTCTCGCTCTTCTTTGATGGGAGAATTCCTCTTTTGAGGAAGTTCTTTATTGATGTCATCAATGACTCTCTCTCTGGCTCAGTTTCCAAGGCTAGTTCAATTTCCATTATGTCGAAGCTTGGGGATTCCTGTATCTCTATCGGAACAATTTCGGTTTCCTCTGCGTTGTCAAAACTCGCAAGCTTAGCCAGTCGATCCGCCTTCTGATTTTCCGCTCTTGGAATATGTGTTATATTGTAATGTTTCAAGTTACCTAGCATCTCTTCCACTTTTCCAAGATAAGTAACAAGCCGAGGTCCATTGGACACAAATTCCTTCCGAACTTGGCAAACAACTATATTGGAGTCACATAATATATCCAGAGTTCTTGCTCCTAACTCCTTAGCGATTTTAGCCCGGCAATCAGGTCCGCATACTCGGAATCATTATTGGTGGCAGGAAATTCCAATCGCAGGGCATAGTAAATGGATCATCCTTTAGGAGTGATTAAAACAACTCCATCACCGAATCTTCGATCACTCTTGGGCCCATCCGTATATAACCTCCAAGGACTAAGCTCTAACTCGTGTTCTGAAGCAGCAACCTTGTAATCCACTGCTTCTTCTTCGGGGATCGTGATTCTTCTATGAAGTGGGCTAAGGCCTGCCCCATTATTCATCTCTGTGGTCGAAAATTCAAATCAAATTGGCTCAACTCGATATTCCATTTTAAGTAATCGCCCTGATGCTTCGGGTCTTGGCAACACTTGTCTTAGAGGTTGATCAGTGCATACTATTATCGGGTGAGCTTGAATGTAATGACGGAGCTTTCGGGAGGCAATTAGGAGGCTATAAGAAAGCTTTCCTATTCTTGGATAATTACGTTCTGCAGTGGTTAGCTTCTTTCTTGCGTATGCAGGCCTCTGGATCTCGTCTTCTTCACGCACCAATGTTGTGCTGACATCATGAGATGACACCACCAGGTATACAAACAAATCCTCATGGTCCACAGGTTTTGACAATATCGGGGGATTTTATAATAATTCCAATAGGTTTTGGAAAGCCTCCACATAATCGGGGGTCCACTCGAAGTTACGTTTTCCCCGTTTTATCAAATCGAAGAAAGGGACACACTTGTCCATGGCTTTGGAGATAAACCAGTTTAACGCGGCAACCTTCTCTGCCAGGCTTTGAAAGTCTTTAATCTTCTGTGGTTCTTCAATGTTCCTTATTTCCGCTATCTGGCTAGGATTAATCTCAATCCCTTGAGAACTTACAATGAACCCAAGGAATTTCCCTGATGTGACCCCAAACGAGCATTTTAAAGGGTTCAACTTCATCCCATACCTCCGTAGAATGGAAAACATCTCTGCCAATTGCTTTGTATAATCGGGAGATTGTCTGGACTTCACAATCATGTCGTCCACATAGACTTCCATGGTTTTTCCGATTTGATTATAGAACATGCGGTTGATCAAGGGTTGATATGTGGCTCCTGCATTCTATAACCCAAATGGAATTACCACATAGCAATATAACACTAATTCTGTAATGAAACATGTATGCTCCTGATCTGGTAAATGCATGGGAATTTGATTGTATCCTGAATAGGCATCCACAAAGGATAGGAGCCCGCATCCGGCCGTTGAATCCACTATTTGATCAATCCTGGGAAGAGGAAAGCGATCTTCTGGACAAGCCTTGTTCATGTCAGAGAAGTCAATGCACGTTCGCCACTTCCTATTAGATTTTTTGACTAGGACAGGATTCGATATCCTATCAGGATAATTTGAGTCCTCGATGAATCCATTTTCCTCCAATTTCTCCGCTTCTTCTTCCAAAGCTGCTGACCGCTCCGGGCCTAACATCCGCCTCTTTTGCTTGACCGGTGGGTGTTTTGGGTTGACACTCAAAGAGTGGCTCATAATAGCAGTCGATATCCCATACATGTCAGCGTGAGTCCAGGCAAACACATCCAGATTTGCCTTCAAAAAGTCAGCTAACTCTTTTGCTTGAATTGGGTCTAGTTGTGATCCAATCTTCAATACTTTTGTTGAATCTGCATCGTCAACGGAGATGTCCACTGTCGTTTCATTGGTAGTCGCCGTTCTGCCCTCAAGTTCTTTATCCTCTCTGGGGTCTATATCCTCGAGCGCATCTTTGGGCGACTCTCTTGAGGCAGGACCCCTTAATTGCTATGTTGAATTTTCCTTTAAAAGGGGAGAAGCATCCTTGGGTTCTATACTCGACCATTTCATTAGCATCTTCAACTCCATCATGTAGCAAGCTCGTCCCGTAGCTTGATTACCTCTCATCACTCCTACTCCTGTTTCAGTTGGGAATTTAAGTAGTAGGTACCAAGGTGCAATACATGCCCTAAACTCTGCGAGGGCCGGTCGGCCCAAGAAGGCATTGTAAGGTGATTCAACATCCAAAACTACAAATGATAGGATTCTTGCTCTCTGGCGGTCCCCCTGTCCTAAAGTCACTGGTAATTCCACATATCCCATTGGAGCCGTCGACGCCCCATTGATGCTTCGTATCCATCCTTCATAGGGCTTCAAGTCTTTCGCTTCGAGTTTCATTTGTTCAAAGGCTTTCTTAAAGAGGATATTAACTAAGCTTCCATTATCCACTAACGCATTATGGACTAAAGCATGGCCGATGACTGTAGTAATTAGTAGCGGGTCTTCGGTTGGTGATTGAATTCCAGTATCATCTCTACTACGGAATATGACGTCGTCGGACATCATCTTATGTTGCTCCACTGGAGGGATGTCTACGAGGTTACAACAGTCTCCTACTTCAAAGTGCTTGGCAGCATTAACGTACTAATTCATTGCTTTGTGACTATAGCTTGCTTGATGGGGCCCGCCTATAATGGTATTAATAACGACCCCTTTATCTTTCTGTTGGGATGTGGGTTTGGAAGTAGGCTGATTTTGGTTTGGCGCTTGCCCTCCTTGCCCCATGTCCCATGGGGTAACCTTGTGCTCGTCTAGCTTCCCTTCCCGTAGCAATTTCTCAACTACATCTCTCAGATGGCGGCATTCGATGGTAGAATGACCGTGAGTTCCGTGGAACAAACAAAACTTTCTTGTAGCGATCTCTTTTTTGGTTGAGTCCCTGGGTGGTGGATTTTTACATTGCAATATGTTGTAAGTATCAAGGTAGATATTTTCTAATATGTCACTCCATGGAGAATAGTTATTAAAAGTTTGGAATCGAGGTCTTTTGCTGGAGTTGTTCCCTCAATTCCTATTCCTCCTATTACCGTTGCCATTCCTGTTGTTATTGCCTTCATTCTTGTTGCCGATGTTCACCTCAACCATTCCTGAGTTGTAGATGGACTGCTTTACTGCAACATTGCTTGGATTACCTTCCTTAGAAGCCTCTTCCGCTTTTCTCTTTCTATTTGCATGGGCTTCCTCTCGTTTCAGGCGAATGTTGGCTTTTTCGCAGAACAATTCCCTAGTAGGGGCATTTTGCGGACAAGTAATCCCCGAATTTTATTTCAAGGTCGACTTCTTCTATCAAGGCCATCAAAATAGTAGGTTTATGAGGGTCGCTGACTTCGATAACAGCAAGGTTGAAACGGTCTAAGTATGACTTCAAAGATTCACCTGGAGCCTGTTTAATCCTTGACAATTCAATGACGCTTCTAGATTTTCGAGCATGAAGTCGAAACTGGTTCATAAAGCACTGACTTAGTTCTTTAAAGGTTGATATCGATCGTGGAGGGAGTCGGGTGAATCACATCTACGCCACATCTTCTAGATAAATAGGGAGGGCCTCGCATTTTACTGCGTTTAGAGCTGCTGCGGTATTCATGAACCATGCATATCTCATGATATATTGTCCAGGGTCGGTTCTCCCTGAATACTGATCCATTTGTGGAAAATTAAATCGCTGAGGGAATTGGAAGTCCAATATGTCATTTGTAAATGGGGTGTGACTTCGTTCAATGCACCAGTCTTCATTGGTGTAGTGTCGGCTTTCGGACATGATTTGGCGCACTATTGCCCATACATTAGAATTCGTTAATGTAGGCTCAGACTCTCTGGCCCTAATGTTTGGATTACCCTTATGCTCTTGATTAGGGGATGTCCTCATAGTTCTAGCGGTAGCTACTCTACTCTGTTCCCTATGTTCCCGGTCAATCATGGGAGGAAGGGGTTGGAGGAGTTTCCCTTGTGTGGGATTAATAATACTGGGATCCCTGGGTAGAATGTAAGATCCACGGATGGGCAGCAACATAGGTTTTCTCTAGCTCGGGTCGTCGGGTCCTAGCACACGAACAACATCTTCACGGGATCCCAAAGATCCAAAGGTCAAGTGATCAAGATTTTCAGGTCGTTCAAGTGGTCGTCTTTCATGAGGGTGCTCTTCATCTGAAGAGAATGACTGATCTGCTGTAAGGCGGCGAGTTGGAGAGAGTGTCTTCTGTCTACAAAGCTCGGTTATTTCCCTGTTCAAAGTAATCATGTTCTCCAGCATACGATGACTATCACGTTTGTGAGCTTCCCAAGCATCCCTAGCACTTTCAAGCATATCAAGGAGGCGCGAAATGTCTCCATGTGTAACTGGTGCAGATGGAATGGGTTGTTCACTAGTTATCGCGGCCGGTGCTGGAGCATTGGTGGGTGCTCGAGTAGATGTACCAGTTTCAGCCGCGTTCGGATCGGATCGGAGTCGGGAAGTAGAACCGGTTCGGTTCGGAGGGGGTACGAGCAGCAGGAGTGTTTCGGTTTGTGGTCAAGCCATCCATTCTGTTCGGAGCAACTAGTTCGGATCGGTCTGCATCAGTGCTCTGTCCCCGCTTCCTCGTCACGATCATGGCTTGCGAATCTTCGTTAGCTTCATTCTTCCGAGCGCCTTGCACTTCTTTTCCTTTTCCTTTTGCCATAATGTCCAATTCTTCAGTGATTAATCTTGAAAATGTTGGAAATAGAGGATTAACTTCTTTGAACTTGAAGGTCCAAATAGTAGAACGATAATCCCAAAAAATGGAGAATTCAAAGAGTTCTCAGTGAAAGCACCAAAATGTTAGATCCAAAAATGGCTCTAACACCCAAACTAGTAATAATTCTAATAAAATGAAATCAAAAAGCAAAGGGAAACACATGATTTATAGTGGTTCGGCGTTAAAGAGCCTACGTCCGCTTTCTACTTTTTGAGTTGATGATGTAGATATAAATACACTAGTGATTCTCGCTCAAATTCATTCACCCCACACATAGATCCACTCAATTCTCTCAAAATTTTAGTTTGAAAGATGATTATGATCTAAATATGATGATGAAATTCGGTTGACAAGAGGGTTTGAATTCTGAATGTGCAACAAGATGCCTTCAAATGACCATTGGAGGTGTATTTATAGGTGAAAGGTCTCCCAGGAGTGGCTCCGGGTCGAGGACACGTGACAGGCATCCCGCTCGGTTCGGAGTTAAGGCCTGGGAGATGTTGCCAGCTCATACCAGTTGTGGGTGATTGTGGGGAACATGAGCGTAACCGCTCCGCACTTCAAGAGATCGTATGTGATAACCGCTCCAGCATTCAACTCGGGTCGGATGTGTTCGTTGAAAAGAAAGACGAATCGGGCTCCATCGACCCAACCATCATTTGTCCCAGCTTCCTTAACTTCTGATCCGCTTCCTTTGATTTCAGCTTGAGACCATCGATCCGATCCGAGTTGCCAGTGCACACTTTTCTAGTCACTGTTCTTCACCTATAAGGTAAGCCTAGTTTGTGAACTAGGCTACATAAAGTTAAAAAGGGAATAGGTGAAGAACGTTGACTAGAAAAGTGTGCACTGGTAGCTTGGATCGGATCGAGGGTCTCAAGCTGAAATCAAAGGAAGCATAGCAGAAGTTAAGGAAGCTAGGACAAATCCAGGTCGGGTCAATGTAGCCCGATCCGTTTTTCTTTTCAACGAACACATCCGACCCGAGTTGGATGTTAGAGTGGTTATCACCCACGATCTCTCGAAGTGCGGAGCAGTTACGCTCACGTTCCCCATGATCACCCACAATTGCTATGTGCTGGCAACATCTCCAAGCCCTCAATTCCGAACCGAGCGGGATGCCTGCCACGTGTCCACGAACCGGAGCCACTCTGTTGGAAACTATATTGTTGGATTTTGATGGAAACAACTATACAATTATATCAAAGAACTTCTGAGCTAACCTGCAGGTACATGGGTATCAAAAAGAGAAAAGAAAATAAGTTCAACATGAAGATACATAGCACAAAAGAGGATTAAAGCGTATACATGAAGGATGCTAATCAATTATGTACTATTCAAGCATTTAAATATCTATTATGGTGATTGAAAATCTATTTGGACACTAATGATGGAAGAAGACAAGAAGAAACAGACTCAAGAGCTTCAGAAGAATGCATATCATAAGTTGAGTGTACATGAAGTCATTATAGTCTACAATTGTTAAAGCGCCACAAATTAACTTCAAATCACCTAAAATTTCTACATAACATCTAATATATCATAAACCATTTTTCATAATTTTTTGGAATTTTTTATTACAAGAAAAACAATAAAAAAAGTCAAAAAATGATGAATATAGAAGGCTGTTTTTGCATAATTTTTCGCAGCAGAAAACCGTAGCATTTTGTCCAGAAACGCTATTAAAGGTTATAACGGCTGTATTCCGAAATGTTATGAAAGGGTATAACAGCTATATTTTGAGTAGACATATGATAGCGTTTTTGGGCCAAACGCTACTGTTCAGTGCTATCTTAAGTGTTGTAAATAACGGCTATATTTTATGAAAAGACACTTCGTTTTTCATCAAATCTTTTCAGCTTTTTTGATCTTTCAGAAGGTTTGTGACTATTCTAATGACATCCCTTCATCATTATATAAGCCCCAAACATCTCCATTGATTTTACAAGAATTACTTTGATCAAATTTATTGATTTTGCTCTAAAATTGCTCTACAACTATTATTTTCTCAAATTCTATCAAAGAGATCGATTTTTTTCATTCACATCCATTATAATTGATCTACTATTAATCCTACCCTTTGCACATCCACTAAAATACCATTTGTGTGGGCTATAGGAGTGTTGTACTATATTGTGACTACCCAGTGTTGTTTGGAACACATTCAAAAGTCAAAAACCTTTGTAATTGTGAAGTCCTCTTCAGTGGTTGAGGCAAGAAATCCCGTTCAGTGGTTCGGGTAATTGTGAACCTATTCTTCCGGGTGAAGTGAGGGTTTTAGTGGTAGTGAAAATACCAGAAGTGGGTCTGGGACTGGACGTAGGACAGTGGTCCGAACCAGTATAAATCGACTGTGTGATTTACTGCTTTCTACTCTGCTATACAGATATTATATCCTATTCTACATACTACACGATCCAATACTGCTGCATAGCCTCTTTCAATTGGTATCAGGGCTTGGCATTTTAGAGATCGTAACAATATCCTAGAATAAATGGCAATAAAGAAATCTAGTAAAGGCATTAGAAAGTGGAAGAACAACAAAGCAAAAGCGACGGCGCAAGAGAGCAAATGTTTAATGGCTAAAGTGAGATCACAATCTGTATGTGAGGATTCATTATATAAAGATCTTTTATTAGACCACGAAAAATTATTGAAAGATTTTAAAAGTTTGGGTAAACTTAATACAATTATTTTAGCCAAGTCTAAAGATTGTGAGCAAGAAAATTCCAAATTAAAAGAAGAAAACAATTTTTTAGTCAAACAAGCCAAATGTTTTGAAAATACCTTAGAAGAGCTTGTTTTTCAAAATGATTTCCTTCAAAAAGAAAATGAGCGACTAGAAGATAAAAACAATGTTTTTTCAAAGGAAATTGATCTCTTGAAAAATAGAAATGAATCATTAGAAGATTCTTTAAATAATTCTAATTCTTTAGTTTTGTCTCTTGAACTAGAGTATCGAGCTTTAACTGAAAAGAATTTAGAATTATCTAAAGAATATGAATTTTTAAAGGTTAAAAATAATACTTTGCAAAATGAAACGTCTAATTCGAAAGAAAATTTTGAAAAATTACACTCTTCTTTAGTTAATTCAGGATCTCAAATTTGTCGTCTCGAAAATGAGAACAGTACTTTAAAAAGGGAGAATTCTGAATTAAATAAGAAAATTGGTTTAAAAGATTGCAAGACTTCTTTTGAAAATTTCAATCGCGACTTTGGAATCAAATTTGAAAAATGTACAAATAAGTTCGCAAAATTTAATAAAGGTCAAAATGATTTAAATGATATTTTATCTTGCTCTAGACCTTTACACGATAAAAGTGGCTTAGGGTATAATAAAACTAATCATAGAACTAGTACTAGATATGCTTTCATGTATAACAAAAGTTTAACTGCAAGTACTAAAGAACGTGTAACTCGAAGATTCAATTTCCATAGAAATTCAAATGCTTCTATGACTAGAAATATTTATAATAGAAGTACAACAGGAAATACTATTAGAAACTATCTAAGTATTTGGGTTCCTGTAAATTGGAAAAACAGAGAAAAATATATAGATGATTATTTTGATTCAAGAGTTAAAAATAAAAATTTTATTTTCAAAGGTACCATTAAACCCTCATGGGTATGGTTACCTTCTATCTAACCCCTGAACCCTAACGAAAGAAGTAGGTACCAAAGTATTTATGAAATATTTGTTGCAGGTACACCACAACAAAAAAAGAGGGTATTTCAGTATCTCTAATATCTTTAAAAATTGAGCTTAAAGTTAAATTGGGGAATCTGGAAATATAATAATCACATACTCAGGGGGAGAAATTTTCATATATCACACGTTCAGGGGGAGAAGATAAAAACAAGACGATGATAATGCAAGATTCTATCATCAATCAGAATGGAGGTGAATGTTGATTCAAGAATATTTTTTATGTGATATTAGATTGTGTTTTTATATTCAAATTTATCCTCAAATATCACACACAATATATATATATATATATAAATTTGAAAAAAGGAAAAAATATTTATTCCCTCATTCTTTTTTATAATGACAAAGGAGGAGAAATTCATGTATATACTGATAGAGGGAGATGCTATACTTAAAGGGAGCTTTGGTAATAATAATATTTTATAGAATGAATATATATTTGTAAATTGTATGGTTGTCATCATCAAAAAGGGGGAGAATGTTGGAAATTATATTGTTGGATTTTGATGGAAATAACTATACAATTATATCAAAGAACTTCCGAGCTAACTTACAAGTACATGGGTATCAAAAAGAGAAAAGAAAATAAGTTCAACATGAAGATACACAGCACAAAAGAGGATAAAAGCGTATACATGAAGGATGCTAATCAATTATGTACTTTTCAAGCATTTAAATATCTATTATGGTGATTGAAAATCTATTTGGACACTAATGATGGAAGAAGACAAGAAGAAACAGACTCAAGAGCTTCAGAAGAATGCATATCATAAGTTGAGTGTACATGAAGTCATTATAGTCTACAATTGTTAAAGCGCCACAAATTAACTTCAAATCACCTAAAATTTCTACATAACATCTAATATATCATAAACCATTTTTCATAATTTTTTGGAATTTATTATTGCAAGAAAAACGATAAAAAAAGTCAAAAAATGATGAATATAGAAGGCTGTTTTTGCAGAATTTTTCGCAGTAGAAAACCGTAGCATTTTGTCCAGAAACGCTATTAAAGGTTATAACGGCTATATTCCGAAACGCTATGAAAGGGTATAACAGCTATATTTTGAATAGACATATGATAGCGTTTTTGGGCCAAACGCTACTGTTTAGTGCTGTCTTAAGTGCTATAAATAACGGCTATATTTTATGAAAAGACACTTAGTTTTTCACCAAATCTTTTTAGTTTTTTTGATCTTTCAGAAGGTTTGTGATTATTCTGATGACATCCCTTCATCATTATATAAGCCCCAAACATCTCCATTGATTTTACAAGAATTACTTTGATCAAATTTATTGATTTTGCTCTAAAATTGCTCTACAGCTATTATTTTCTCAAATTCTATCAAAGAGATCGATTATTTTCATTCACATCCTTTATAATCTCTCTACTATTAATCCTACCCTTTTCACATCCACTAAAATACCATTTGTGTGGGCTATAGGAGTGTTGTACAGTATTGTGACTGCTCAATGTTGTTTGGAACACATTCAAAAGTCAAAAACCTTTGTAATTGTGAAGTCCTCTTCAGTGGTTGAGGCAAGAAATCCCGTTCAGTGGTTCAGATAATTGTGAACCTATTCCTCCAGGTGAAGTAAGGGTTTTAGTGTTAGTGAAAATACCAGAAGTGGGTCTGGGACTGGACGTATGACAGTGGTCCGAACCAGTATAAATCGATTGTGTGATTTACTGCTTTCTACTCTGCTATACAGATATTATATCCTATTCTACATACTATACGATCCTATACTGCTACATAGCCTCTTTCACACTCCTGGGAGACTTTTCACCTATAAATACAACTCCAATTGTCATTTGAAGGGATCTTTCTCACATTCAGAGTTCAAACCCTCTTGTTAACCGAATTACATCATCATATTCAGATCATAATCATCTTTTAAACTATATTTTTGAGAAAATTGAGTGGATCTATGTGTTGTGTGAGTGAATTTGAGTGAGAATCACAAGTTTATTTATATCTAAATCATCAATTCAAAAAGTAGAAAGTGGACGTAAGTTCTTTAAGACCAAACCACTATAAATCGTGTGTTTCCCTTTGCTTTTTGATTTCATTTTATTAGAATTATTACTAGTTTGGGTGTTAGAGCCATTTCTGGATCTAACATTTTGATGCTTTCGTTGAGAACTCTTTGAATTCTCCTTTTTTTTGGATTATCGTTCTGCTATTTGGACCTTCAAGTTCGAAGAAGTTAATCCTCTATTTCAACCATTTTCAAGTATTTGCTGATTAATTACTGAAGAATTGGACATTATGGCTAAAGGAAAAGGAAAAGAAGTGCAAGGCGCTCGGGAGAACAAAGCTAACGAAGATTCGTAAGCCATGATCGTGATGAAGTCGCGGGGACAGAGCACTGATGCATACTAATCCGAACTGGTTGCTCCAAACAGAATGGATGGCTCGACCTCGAACCGAAACAGAAACGCTGCTACTGCTCGTCCCCCCCCCCCGAACCGAACCAGTTCCACTTCCCTTCTCCAATCCGATCAGAACGCGGCTGAAACTGGTACATCTACTCGAGCACCCACCAATGCTCCGATACCGGCCGCGACAACTAGTGAACAACCCGTTCCATCTGCACAGTTACACATGGAGACTTTTTGCGCCGCCTTGTTATGCTTGAAGGTAGTAGGGATGCTCTGGAATCTCACAAACGTGACAGTCTTCGTATGAAGGAGAACATGATCACTATGTGTAGGGAAATCAACGAGCATCGTAGGCAGAAGACACCCTCTCCAACTCGCCGCCTTACAGCAGACCAATCATCCTCTTTGGATGAAGAGCGCCCTCGTGAAAGACGACCACTTGAACGGCCTAAAAATCTTGATCAGTTGAACTTTGGATCTTTGGGATTCCGTGAAGATGCTACTCGTGTGCTAGGACCTGACGACCGAGCCTGAGAGAACCTAAGTTGCTGCCCATGCATGGATCTCACGTTCAACCCAGAGATCCTAATATTATTAATCCCACACAAGGGCAACTCCTCCAACCCCTTCCTCCCGTGATTGACCGAGAACGTAGGGAATAGAGTAAAGCAGCCATTGCTAGAAACAGAAGTACATCCCTTAATCACGAGCATAGGGGTAGTCCAAACATTAGGGCTAGAGAGTCCGAGCCTACATTAACGAATGTTGATGTATGGGCAATGGTGCGCCAAATCTTGTCCGAAAGCCGACACTACACCAATGAAGACAGGGTTATTGAACGAAGTCACACCCCCTTTACTATTGGACTTCCAATTCCTTTGGCGATTTAATTTTCCACAAATGGATCGGTATTCAAGGAGAACCGATCCTGGACAACATCTGATGAGTTATGCATGGTTCATGAATGCTGCAGCAGCTTCAGACACTGTAAAATGCAAGGCCTTCCCAATTTATTTAGAAGATGTGGCGTTGATGTGGTTCACCCGGCTCCCTCCACGGTTGATATCAACCTTTAAAGAACTAAGTGAACGCTTTATAAACCAGTTTCGACTTCATGCTCGAAAATCTAAAAGCGTCAGTGAATTGTCAAGGATTAAACAATCTCTAGGTGAATCTTTGAAGTCATACTTAGACCATTTCAACCTTGCTGTTACCGAAGTCATCGACCCTCACGAACCTACTATTTTGATGGCCTTGATAGAAGGAGTCAACCTTGACACAGAATTCGAGGATTACTTCTCCGTAAAACCGCCCCTACTAGGGAATTGTTCTACGAAAAAGCCAACATTCGCATGAGGCGAGAGGAAGCCCATGCAAATAGAAAGAGAAAATCGGAAGGGGCTTCTAAGGAAGGTAATCCAAGCAATGTTGCAGTAAAGTAGTCTGGCGATAGCTCAGGAAGGGTTGAGGTGAACATCGGTAACAAGGATGAAGGCAATAACAACAAGAATGGCAATGGTAATGGGAGGAATAGGAATTGAGGGAATAACTCCAGCAAAAGACCTCGATTCCAAACTTTTTAGAACTATTCGTCGTTGAGTGACACATTAGAAAATATCTACCTAGATACTTACAACGTATTGAAATATAAAAAGGCACCACCCAGAGACTCAACCGAAAAAGAGATCGCTTAAGGAAATTTTTGTTTGTTCCATGGAACTCACGGTCACTCTACCAACGAATGTCACCATCTGAGAGATATAGTTGAGAAATTGTTACTGGAAGGGAAGCTAGGCAAGTACAAGGTTGCCTCATCGGACATGGGCAAGGAGGGCAAGCCCCAAACCAAAACCAACCTACTTCCAAACCCACATCCCAATAGAAAGGTAAAGGGATCATTATCAATGTCATTATAGGAGGGTCCCATCCAGCTAGCCATAGTTACAAAGCAATGGATCAGTACGTTAATGCCGCCAAGCACTTTGAGTAGGAGAGTGTAGGAACCTCGAAGACATCACTCCAGTGGAGCAATAGAAGACGATGTCAGATGACGTCATATTCTGTAGTAGAGATGATACTGGAATTCAATCACCCACTTAAGACCCATTGGTAATTACTAAAGCTACCGGCCCCACTTTAGTCCATAAGGTGTTGGTGGATAATGGAAGCTCAGTTAGTATCCTCTTTAAGAAAGCCTTTGAACAAATGAAACTCGAAGCGAAAGACTTGAAGCCCTATGAGGATGGATACGAGGCTTCAATGGGGCGTCGATGGCTCCGATGGAATATGTAGAATTACCAGTGACGTTAGGATAGGGGGATCGCCAGAGAGTAAGAATCCTTCCATTTGTAGTTTTGGATGTTGAATCACACTACAATGCCTTCTTGGGCCGACTGGCCCTTGTAGAGTTTAGGGCATGTATTGCACCTTAGTGCCTACTGTTTAAATTCCCAACTGACACAAGAGTTGGAGTGATGAGAGGTAATCAAGCTATGGGATGTTCTTGCTACATGACAGAGTTGAAGATGCTAATGAAAGGGTTGAGTATAGAACCCAAGGCCGCTTCTCCCCATTCGAAGGAAAATTCAGCATAGCAATTAAGGGATCTAGCATCAAGAGAATCGCTCAGATATGCGCTCGAGGATATAGACCCCAGAGGGGATAAAGAACCTGAGGACCGAAAGGCGACTCCCATTGAAACGATAGTGGACATCTCCATTAACGATGCGAATTCGACAAAAGTATTGAAGATTGGATCACAGCTACACTCAATCCGAGCAAAAGAGTTGGCTGACTTTTTGAGGGCAATTCTGGATGTGTTTGCTGGGACTTAGGCTGACTTGTGTGGGATATCGCCTGCTATTATGAGCCACTCTTTGAGTATCAACCCAAAACACCCGTCGGTCAAGCAAAAGAGGCGGATGTTAGGCCTGGAGCGGTCAGATGCATTGAAAGAAGAAGTGGAGAAATTGAAGGAAAAAGGATTCAATAAGGACTCAAAATTTCCCGACTGGATATTGAATCTTGTCCTAGTCAAAAAATATAACGGGAAGTGGAGACTTCTCTGACTTTAACAAGGCTTGTCCAAAAGATAGCTTTCCTCTTCCCAAGATTGATCAACTGGTGGATTCAACGGCCAGACACAAGCTCCTGTCCTTTATGGTTGCCTATTCGGGATACAATCAAATTCCCATGCATATACCAGATCAGGAGCATACAAGTTTCATCACAGACTTGGGGTTATATTGATATGTGGTAATGCCATTTGGATTAAAGAATGCAGGAGCCACATATCAACACTTGGTCAACCGCATGTTCTATAATCAAATCGGAAAAACCATGGAAGTCTATGCGAACGACATGATTGTGAAGTCTAGACAATCTCCCGATCATACAAAGGACTTGGCAGAGATCTTTGGTATTCTGCAAAGGTATGGGATGAAGTTGAACCCTTTAAAATGCTCGTTTGGGGTCGCATCAGGGAAATTCCTTGGATTCTTTGTAAGTTCTCGAGGGATTGAGATTAATCCTAACCAGATAGCGGCAATAAGGAACATTGAAGAACCACGGAAGATTAATGACGTTCAAAGCCTAGCAGGGAAGGCTGTCGCATTAAACAGGTTTATCTCCAAAGCCATGGACAAGTGTGTCCCTTTCTTCGATTTGATAAAATGGGGGAAATGTAACTTCGAGTGGATTCTCGATTGTGTAGAGGCTTTCAAAAACCTATTGGACTTATTAGAAAAGCCCCCGATATTGTCAAAATTTGTGTACCATGAGGATTTGTTCGTATACCTGGCGGTGTCGTCTCACGCTGCCAGAACAAAATTGGTGCGTGAAGAAGACAAGGTCCAGAGGCCTGTATACTATGCAAGCAAGAAGCTAGCAACTACAGACCGTAATTATACAAGAATATAAAAGCTTGCTTATAGCCTCCTGATTGCCTCCCGAAAGCTCCGTCATTACTTTCAAGCTCCCCCGACAATAGTATACACTTATTAACCTCTAAGACAAGTGTTGCAAAGACATGAAGCATCAGGGCAATTACCTAAATGGAATATCGAGTTGAGCCAATTTGATTTGAATTTTCAACCACGGAGATCAATAAGGGGGCAGGCCTTAACCGACTTCATAGCAGAATTCATGATCCCTAAAGAAGAAACAGTGGATGACAAGTTGTTGCTTCAGAACATGGGTTAGAGCTTAGTCCGTGGTGGTTATATACGGATGGGGCCAAGAATGAACGAAGATCCGATGCCGGATTGTTTTATCACTCCAGAAGGACAATCCATTTACTATGCCCTGCGATTGGAATTTACTTCCACCAATAATGATTCTGAGTATGAGTCCCTAATTGTCGGGCTAAAACTTGCCAAGGAGTTAGAAGTAAGAACACTAGATATATGCTATGACTCCAAGATAGTTGTCTGCCAAGTTCGAAAGGAATTTGTGACCAAGGGACCTCTGCTTGTTACTTATCTTGGAAAAGTGGAAGAGCTGCTAGGTTACTTGAAACATTACAATATAACACATATTCCAAGAGCGTAAAAGAGGATAGACTGGCTAAGCTAGCAAGTTCTGGAAACACAGAGGAAACCGAAATCGTTCCGATAGAGAAACTGGAATCCGCAAGCTTTGACTTAATGGAAATTTAACAAGCCTGGGAATCTAAGCCAGAGAGAGTCGTGGATGACATCAATAAAGAAATTCCTCAAAAGCGGAATTATCCCATCAAAGAAGAGTGAGAGACGACTTGTAACACGTAAAGCTAAAAGATACGTTTTACAGGATGACATCCTTTATCGCCAAGGGTTTTCCATGCCCCAGTTACAGTGTATAGCACACGACGACATCAAGCGTGTACTACAAGAAGTACATGAAGGTGAGTGTGGGAACCACACCGGGGGTCAAACCATAGCAAAGAAAGTATTGCGGTACGGATATTTTTGGCCTATCACGAATAAAGATGCAGCTGGTTATTCACGGCCCTGTGAGAAATGTCAAAGGTTCGCTAAAATTCTCAGAGCACCTCCGGCTCAGCTTAAGTCAATGGTAAGCCCATGGTCGTTTTCCATGTGGGTAATTGATATTATTGGAGTTTTACCCATCGCCAAAGGAGGAGCGAAGTACGCAATCGTTGTCGTGGATTATTACACGAAGTGGGTGGAATCCGAACCCTTAACCATGATCATGACAAGGAATGTGATAAGTTTTATGGTCAGAAATATTATTTTCCGATTTGGAATACCGAAAACCATTGTAACTGATAATGGAACCCAATTCGACAGTGCCAAATTTAAGAACTTCTGTTAGAAATACAAGATTGATAAAAGGTATACTGATGTAGCTCACCCGCAGTCGAATGGACAGGTTAAAGCGATAAACAAAGTCATTAAATCTATTCTTAAGAAGCGATTGGAGCAGGCCAAAGCCAAATGGGTGGATAAATTGCCGCTAGCTTTGTGGGCGTATAGAACAACCTTCAAAACGAAAAATTGGCCATACTCCCTTTTCACTCTCCTTCGGATCATGGGCAGTGATCCCGATGGAGCTCGAAGTCCCCTCTCAGAGGGTGACATACTATGACCCAATGATGAATAGAGCACTCCTCCTAGAGTCCCTCTACATGGTTGAAGAAAAAAGAGTCGAAGCAGACTTGCGTGCTTCAAGGCGTTGATGCCAAGTAGCACGTTATTATGACAGAAAGGTTCGCACTAGGACCTTCGAACCAGGGGACATAGTGTTGAAACGAGTCTTCCCACCTCCAACCCAATTGGGTCCAAAGTGGGAAGGGCCATATGCCATCCAACGGAAGTTTGATACATGAGCCTTCAAGCTAACGGTCATGGATGGTGAAGAGATTCCCAGAGATTGGAATGCTCGGCATTTGTGGCGATATTTGAGTTAGACATGTAGTACTTTCTTTTGTTTTTTATGAACTATGTAAAGGGGCGCGACTCGCCTTGAAAAGTGCATTTATATGAACAAAGTATTATAAAGTGGATGTAGGTTACAACTTACCTGAACCACTATAAAAACATCGTGTGTCATTTATTTTCTTGCAATATTCTTATGTTCTGTGAATGTTCTGACCTAATTCTGAGATATAAACATCAAATAAAGCTTAAAATATTAAGAACAATTCACGTGCAGGAGCAAACGAAACAATCATTTGCATAACAGGATTGAAGGAATGGGAAGACGACAATCCTAACTCTAACTCTCAAGAAATGAGAGAGAGTATAAAGGACGGGAAAACAATGTCTCCCGAGGCGTGATGGTGCACCCAAAAATAAACCGCCTCGATGGTACTCTAACCTGATCACAAGACAGGAGAGTATAAGACGCACGAAAGAATAAGCATCCCCGGTAAAGGGAACTTGACCTACCAGAGAGTTGGGGAAACTAAGCATTAAAACTAATCAATCTTGAACAAAGCTTTAGACGGGCTACTTATTCAAGATTGATAGGGGGCATACACATGCACATCCCCAGCATATATTGTCTATCATCTAAATAGTAGTGATTTTAAATATGTTCAATTGTTTATTTACATTCTTGCTTAAGTAACGAATTCACAAACATTTGCCATTGCAGTAAATAAACTATTTTATTTACAAATACGTGGATTTACACAGGAAATTAAAACAAAAGATGCGAGGGCCACGCTCGCTACAACAACGGCGGACCAGGAGATAAAACAAAGCAAAGGACAAAGCCACTCTTTATTTGGACTTTGGAGTAGACTTTGACTTCTTGGCAGCCTTAAGCTTTTCTTTCTCCTCTTTATCAGCTTCACTAATGATACGCTTTTGCTTCTTCTTCTCTGGAATTGGAATGCTGGAGTCAACAGATTTCTTCCTAGGAATTGGAGCGCTGGGATTAATAGAAGATTTTTCAGCAAGCTCCTATGTAATTTACCGAGTTGAAAGTTTGACAACTAACCTTGATCTGGGAGTTACCACTGCAAGAGGCTTAAGACTTTCGGGGTCTATTTCCTCAATTTTTAGCTGCATGCACTTGTCTTGTTTTGCCTTTATCTCAGCCAAAGTCATGTCACCGACATTCCTCGAGTCTCCATTTACAACAACATCATCCTCTTCTTCATGTCCCTCATCACCATCGTCTTCTATCAGAGCATTTATCATCTCCCCATTGTGAGAAGTTTTGGTGATGGGTGGCACAGGTGCTTTGTCATTTTCCTTCTCTTTCTTGTCCTTGGTTTCTCCTCTAGATTTGGGGATAATGAATTCATCCCGTTTCTCCCGAGTTTCTCCAGTAGACCTTTCACCTGTAGTTGTCTTCTGTGAGCCATCAATTTTATCAGTTGACTGGGTACCTCCTGGACGAGAAGTAACAGTTATCAACTTAGGAGAAAACGTTGGATTTTCAAGTGTTTGTCCGATAACGTGACGAAAGGTTGAAATAGCCTTGGCAAATTAAGGCGAAAAAGTAGAAATACCCTCAGCAGATTTCTCAACTTGAGCAACAGGAACTTTGGGATACAATCTGGCAGTAGAAGGTAAGGAAGTAGCTCCGGGGATCTCTCGCCTTTCTGGATCATACCCTTCTACTACAGCAGTCTCAGTTATGGCAGAAGAAGAGCCAATTTCAACGGCATCCTTTCGCTTGGCTTGATGCATTTCCTCCTCCATAGCGGTAACAATAAGTTTTCTCCCTTCATCTAAGCGGGTTGTCTCTTCACCTCTCAAGTACCTCTCCATCAGCTTGTCCTCATCAACCGAGTCAACCCCAAGTTCTGCTTATTCCCACTCAACCAATTGGTCTCATGCATTAACGAGGGGAAGAGGATAGTCCTTAAGCCAAGCAAGATTTCGGTGATGAATCACCTAAGTAAAAAATCCAACCATTATTTCACCACTCTTGTCCAGCTCCATTTGGGTGTCTTTAATCTGTTCATTGACTTCCTCAACTTGCTGCAAAGTCGTATTTGTATTTCCTTCGGCAAGAACTGCCCTTGTTTCAGCCTCTAGTAATTTTGCCTCAAGCTCTACATTGTTTTTAGCTATGTCCGCCTTCTGTTGGGTGAGACGAGTACTCTTGGACTTAGCATCTTTAGCTTTCTTTTTCAAATCTATTCGCTCCTGACTATGGTGTTCAAGCTCGGAATGATAGCGCTTTTATAATTCTTCGAGATGCTACTTATAATTATCTGCGTCGTGTTGTGCAAGAGTGAGCTTAGCTTGGGCATCCTCCAGATTTTTTCAGAGTTTTCGATAGCCCTCGCATCATACTTAACATCATCGGCCTTGGTTTTCAAATTTTTCATCAGGTCGCTAATGATTTCAGAAAGATTCTTTGCATAGTTCTTCATTTCCCTATATTGTTCATGCACGAAATCTATAGCAGCCTTGACATCATTGTCCCAATCATCTTTTACCGGTTTGAGTTTTGGGACAAAGTGCATATGCCTGAAATGGTGATTAGGAAATTGCTGCCTCAGAACTTCCAATCTGGCTGGTTCTCGTCATTAAGAATAACCGCCTTGTGGTAGTTATGTCAACATTGAGACGAGATAGTTTCGTGATAGGTTGGTTCTTTCCTGCATCTTTCCCCGATTTTGGGTGCTTCTCTTTTGGATTAGGAACCCTTTTTGAAGTACTGTCTTGAGAAGTCTTGCCCTTAGATGGAGCAGGAGGCTTAGCGTGTACTTATCATTCTCATGATGTGAAAGCTGACTCTCGCATTTGTCTGAATCTTTGTGGTGTTAGGATCGAGAACGGGAAGACCGATAAGGCCTAGGAGGTCGATCCCTACTGTCTTCTCTGCCCCTACTTTCACGTTGGACATGCCTCTCAGCGCGATCCATTGGGGGCATACTCGAACGAACATCCCTCATATAGTAAAGTTACCTCGCCATTTGTCCTATAAGAAGAAATGAAATAATATTAGAGTTAACATTAACATAAAACTCAAGTGTTGTGACGTGCAATACTAGAGTGCAGTGTGTTTCCTAAAGTGGTGATTCCCCCCAAACAAACCAGAGCCCAGACTAAGGCCGGTATTTGTAGTCTCCCTGGACTTTACGGGCTTAAGTTCTTTATCAATTAAAGTCACAATTACTAGAGTAGATAAGGATAACTATTTCTCAATCGAATTTACATCTTGTTCTTACCTATAAGGTTGGTTCAGTTACTTTCTACAAGGTGCAAACATCTACTCTATCCTTAATTTATACACTTATTTTGTCCACCCAACAAAAGTTTCTCTTTATCAAAAACGATTGTCTAAAGAATAAAGACTTCAAAACTTTCTTTATTAAAAATTCTTTTATGCAATATAAAAAGAAAACTAGCGAGCTATACATGCTCTATAATATGCACCTTTTACTGAGAGATTTTTATATTAGACAAGATTTTTGCAAGAAATCATTATTTACAAAATATACTCCATTTACTTCAAAACCCAATATGTAATTCTTTACATATTTTAAAACCATAACTTTTAAAATTTATAACTTGAAAACACGATAAACCATTTTCCCAAAACTTTTATAATTTCAAGTTCTTAAAAGTTAACAATGGGGTTAGCTCAAAATGGGTTTACAATCTTAACCAGGCTTTCCTAGACACTCTCAACTATATATATTCCTTATCCATTTTTCTCTTTTTAACCTTTTCCTATTTATAAGGTTTTACTGCCAAACCCACTAATATGGAATATTAACATATGAGATCCTCCTTTCTCTATTTCAAAATATATTGTACACTTCCCATCCAAATTTTCGAAGGGTCTCAAATTTCCATATTCATTCCTTTAGTGTACAAAACAGTCATCCCAATTCTTACCATATTATACTCTTTCTGTTTAGTGGGTTCCTCTATGGATCTAGGTATATATACAATATATTTCTATTTTTCAAAAATACAAATATGTTCACCCACTATTTATATAGGAATCCTAAACCTAAGCTCTGATACCAGATGTAACAACCCGAATTCTGACAGACCGATTTTTTTTCAAAATTCTAATCCATCAAAACCCGTGGGTATCCTGCAGAAAAGACAGAGATATAAAATATATCAGATCTCAGAAAATATCTCACAGCAGAATGGATAAAGTATAATATAATCAAAGTATAGCCTTATCGTATTAATAATATCTCCCAACCAGTATCCAAGCTATCATATCTCTGCCACAAATCAAACCTGCGAGTATGTTATGAGGAGGGAGTCAGAACACAAGTTCATGTGACTGGATTTGAAATATACATTTTGGATAATCCAACATATACCATTCAGTTACATTTTCTGGTTCATTAGGTTACTTGGGTTATCAACACTCTAGGCTTGCACACATGTCGTACCCAACTACTTCCCAGTGGATTAACCCAATACAATATATATGTAGCTACCCCCAATACTAAGGTACATCCCATGGTACCCCACTCGCACGGTCTCTGCCATAATGCCACAGAAATGTACACAGTACCTCATCCTAAGCTGGAGAGACGTATGAATCTCTATATAACAATGTTATGTTCCACATATATCTGTCATTAATATGCTATGTAAGCGTACAGACTGCTACCTTCGATCGAAACAGAACCCATCATAGAGTAATGCCATAAAGTCTACGATACACCACCCAGAGCAGACATGCACGTATCTAGACTTTACCACATATGTATCGCCAATCGTATTCGATGCCATAACCACACATAACTTCTAATGTGCACTAAGTTCCGTGGCAGGGCTATACAAGAAACACGGAACTCGGTCAGGAGATTTTCCATATCTGTACAGGCCCGCCTTTAAGAGGCTCAAAATACAGATTTCCTTCCTGTCTATTTTCATGGTGCCAATGGCATCACCTCGGCCTCTCCTTCAACTAGTAAAGACTACATTAGCTAAATGACTTACCCGTAACAAACAATTTAAACATCCAGTTGGCGTCTCCCTCTACTACCATGCCTCGATGGTGAAAGGTGACGGCGTCTTGGGTTTAGCTCCAGTCTTTTCGCATCTAACTGGCTGTCGATGATGGGTACCCGATGATCTACTATCCTTGTTGGTCATGACCACTACCTCCCTGTTGTGGCGACTGCCGAATCACCCAAGTGTCAACTCGTCACAGCTTTCTTACTGCAAAGCTACTTTTGCAGTCAAGGCTGCTCACCGAGTAGTTACGCGCGGACCCAACCTCTATGAGCACAGCCCGAACACTGCTCCACCACATAGGACTACCAGGGGAACCTTCCATGTCTCAAGAAGCTGCATGCTTCCGCTTCCAGTCCTTCGGAGCTAACAGAATAATCAAATGTACGTGCGCTCCCCTCATGCCACATGACACCACGATCATTTACCCCCATGGGTTATTTACCTTAAACGTGCAAAATGGTCCAAGTGCCTTATTTTAATATGTTACATTAGACCCTATGTCAAAACATTCTATTATGCGCTTGCTTTACCTCATCGTTTTTTCATTTAACTTGGTTATTCCCATTCACATTGACTTCTTTTTCAAGCTACCAATTTCCTCTTGCTTGTTAATTTCAGTCGCATGACTTAACCCATTTAAGTTTATTAATAAGCCCACAACATGTTATTTTCTAGATTGCGATCAAAGGTCTGTAATCCACAATCAGTTTATATTATTGTTTGATTTCATAATCACAATAACATGTTCTACTTAATATGTAATTAAGTATATCTCAATTCACATGTTTTCTATTTAACATGTCACTCGTTATTTATGATTAAATATAACTTATTTCATTTCATATGTTTGTCTTATTCTTTCTTATTTAACCATAATTCCATCACTACCATTATCATTGTTTACTTATTAACTTAGTTCTCTTAACTAATGTTGAATAAAAAGTTTCCTTTCTATGAATATTACTAACGTTACAATTCTCACTTGTCCCTAGGACAAGCCTTAACATGTTATTCTTATTAGTAGATTTCAGATCTCCTAGTTTACAGATTACTTAATTTATAATTAAGTTCAACTTCTTGCATCTCATAAACTTCCCCCTTTTCTCTACTTATAACAAACAACTGGTTTTAGGTTTCCCCATTTATTGATTTATTAATTTACAATTAAGTACCACTTATCTCATTACATAAGTTATCTCATTTTCTTAATCGTTTGTTATAACCTAAGTTATAATCTCCACTTGTTCCTAGTATATGTCTAACTATTATATAACATTCTCATTAATGTAATTAATTATAATAGGTTATCATCATTCCCCATTCATTCACTTTCTTTTACCGTTGTAACTTCCATTCATTACCTTATTCATTTCCATTAATCACAGTTAATACTATTTTATCAATCCGGCTATTTACACATATTTGTATCACTACGCCATAGATGGCTTATCACAACGAAAACCCATGGTGTTGCGAGCTACAATGTTGTCATTGCTATGTTGTTTTTTCTTTATTGCAACGCAGGCTTCAATGTGTTAGCATAGATATCAACATGTGTTGCAGTAGCCCCGTGAATAAAATTATCAATCCGGGTGAATACGATCCAACGGTCCACATTATCAATCCGCGTCAATCTGATTTTTCCTTCACCGCCTCAACTAGTTTGCTCCGAATTTTCATTTTTCCGCTAAAACATAATTCATGATATTTTCCTTTGTTTCTTTTTAAATCAGATCCTAATTTTCCTTTACCCCCAAATTTCTAATTTAGATCCAAAATTAGCTCTATCCAGTTTCATTGCTCTTTCACGATGGAGAGCTACTTCACAATCGTTGTCAGGTAAACTCAATTGCGATCCCTAATGATCGAGATTTTAAACAAATAAGCGGTGATATTTTCTCTCGTATGAGAATCGGAACTCCCAAATCACCTCCTTTAATAACACTCACTGGTAATTGAAACCAATTCAGTTTCGATCCACAAAACTCTACTCCAGATCGCCAAGGATCTCGCAAATTATCAGCATGATAACATCGCATCACCAAGCTCTTGGTGAATGGCCAAACTTTCCTTCTTCACCATCCTTCCCACTATATCGATTTTGGAATAGGCGATTTTTCGATTACGGAGGATCAACTATCCTGACTACTTAGATCAGAGGTGATCTTCGGTAATTGGGTAAGGCTAGTTTGTGTTTAGTTTTTTGGATGTTGGCAAATATGTTGATCTGTGAATCCATCTAATGGCTTATGAGATATGGATGATTAATTTACGGTTTAATTATCAAGTTATTTTCCCAAACTTTGAGTTTAAGTAATAGTTATCGGTAGTTTCATTTCTAGTGTGGGCTTCTTTTTTCTTTTTATGATCTTGAGAGTTTACCACGAGATGACTTTCCCATGGTTACCCTTATCGGATGAAGGATCCTCTTTCAATATTGCTGCCTCTTCCAACTCCTACACCGCTTCTACCACCTTTAGTGTCCCTCGCATTGATCCTCAGTTTATTGATTACCGCAATTTTGTGATGAACTGTCTAAACTCTTTATGGGTTGAGTGGGTTTTTTGGTAAATATTGCTAGCTAATTGGTGTTTTTGTTGTTTAAATTTACCCATTTATAGTTCATCTAAAATGTTGTAGCCCTTTTCTTTTTTATGGAATAACGTTATTCTATAAAATAAAATGGATGTATACAATCATCCATCTTACGTCTCTTATGAAAAAAAGGTAGTTTAAAACAATTAAACACTAGGGTGAACATATTTTATTTTGATGGTTAAACATATAAATTACTGATTTATTTTTAATGGTAATTTAATTAACTTATATGTATATTCTATTATTATGCTTTGAGCATTCCTGTGTTGATAAGTATCTCTTATTATCGAAAGCTAATAATCATATGTACAGTGGTAAGTTTTCAAAACTTAATATTATTGATACAGATAATAGAATGGTTTTGGCATCAATAACTTATAAAATGGTGATATTCGTATTGATTAGAGTGGTATTAGCTGTATACCTTAAAAAATATTAAACAAAGTTATTATATTTTCTTATTTCATACTATTAGATTGCAAAACAAAATTAAAGATTGTCGCTGGTTTACGGTCAATTCATAGTTAATTATCTTTTTGAGCAAAAGAATATAATAATTAATAGTATTCATTCAAATGAATCAGAACTAAAATTACATGTAATCGCTCAATTGGTGTATGGTGCAAGCTGGTTGAGTAAATAAAGTGAACAAAAGTGCACGCTGACTGAGTCAGCAACAACCGGTTATTGTAAGTCAGTTTCTTCTTGATCACAAATGGTGGCCTACGCGATTTACTACCACTAGCATGTTTGGTCAGATTAAGGAGACTCAACCCCTGTTTCCATGATTATTCCTTTGTGTTCTTAACTCAAGTGTACCCTTTTATGGGTTCGGAAAGCAAATGATTAAAATGGAAAGCAAAGGAACAGTGATGCATGTTGGAAGGAGTACACAAGGAAAGTGCACTAGTTGTACTAAAACATTGCAACTGGCTTGAAAAGCATTGAGTTGACAGGAGAACACAAGGAAGGTGATTATTTTTCCATTTATCTATACATATAAAACTGAAATAAATTATCATTCCAGATATAAAACATGGTTACATAAAATAACTTGTAACATAATATCAACTTTGCCAAGTTAATCTCAGTTTGGTACAAAGAGAAACTTGTATATATAAATTAATTTAGGTTCATACCGTTTACAATATTTGTTTCTTACTTGCTTTACACAGTTTGTGTTTATTTTAGTAGCATTATACAGGTTTGATGGTTCAGCTAATCAAGTAGGCGTGTTTTCTTATTACAAGTGTGTATGGATGCACTTGGTTACCGAGTTGATTCTCATTTAAACATTAAATTTAATTATTCAGCTTCGGAGAAGTTGTGTTGGCTTCTAGAGATCGAAAAAGTGTTTATGAAAACACTTTCGATGCAAGACTGGATGTCGTCTTCTGTAAGAAACTCCGAAATGTACATATTATCCTTTTGCTTAATTCTACAAATTGTATTCAACATTCACATTCTTACTGTATCTAATATAAGCACACTAGCATATATGATTGAACTAGAGAAGTTGTGCATACTTTGCGAGCGAATCATCAGAAGGGAAAAAATAAAGGTAGTAGTTTATATAATCATTTTCGTGTATTTTCTATTGCTTATGGCTGCATATGTGGGTCTGTATATGAGTGAATCGAGCGACAATGTAGTGAGGAATGTATGTAAATATGAAATATACAAGTGAATGTAGAATAGCGGAGTTCAAAAAATTTGTACCCTTTGAAATGTAAAATAAAATATTTATTTGAATCAAATACTATGTTTGAATACTGTGTTATAATAATATTTATTGTAATATTATAAAACTTTTTATTTATAGCAGTTGAGGTATAATTACTTCTAATTGTTATAAAACAAATTTTAACAATTGCTAGAAATAGTTGTAAAAAAGGTTGACTTTATTATGATTGTGGATATAACATATAGCACATGTCAGTTGTAATAGACACATTACAGCTGTTTTTGGCAGTTGTGAAAGGGTATTTTTTGTAGTAGTGGTGCATTTGGCAACACCTGTACAGATGTTACCATATGGTCGCAAAGGTGTTGCCTTTGACTCTAAGGCAACATGGCAAAAGGCAATACCGAGAATATGTTGGCACATATTATTTTTTGCTTATAGCAACACTTTTTGGCACTTTTCGCATCACTTCTCCGATGTTGCAGCATGAAATCTATGGCGTAGTGTGTGTATATATATACACACACACAGATATATATATATATATATATGCACTATACCTCTCACATTAAGCCTACATTTATGGATGCTGGATTTGTCGGGCAATTCCTGGCAGACTTCCACCACAAGTTAACTTAACCTCATGTCTTAGCACCGTTACACGTATATTTACGCACTAGACCTCTCACATTAAATTAGCAACTTGTGGATGCTGGATTTGTTGGGTGGTTCCGGGCAGACTTCTACCACAAGGTGAATTTAACCTCGTGTCTAAGTGCAGTTACAGTTTTCTATTTACTGTAAATTTTCTATATAATTTAGGCGTATCCATTCTTTCAAATTTTTACAGTAATCTATATTTTTCATTCATCATATTAAGCCCATTTTATGTTGCATATTCTTCCCAACATGTAATTAATTTCATCTCAAAATAAAATGTGATCGTCAAATAATGTAATTATTCTAATTTAACGAGTATTTATTCCAATTTCTATAATTAAGCATTCAAGTACACAAACATCACAAGTTAACATGAAAATAAAACAAAAGTAATCACTACACATGTTTTAACAAATTTACATTTCAGCACATTAAACGTTTCAACATATGAATTTCCAACATATTAATATTTTAACATATTAATATCTCAACAAGTCGTATTAGCATTTCAACACTTTTAATCATTCTAGCAGATTTACATTACAGATTAACGGGGATTGTCAAACGATAATATATCATTATCAAAAATGATATAACTTAATTCCACTCACTTAGTTGCTTTCTAATTCCTGAACCTGATCTAGCATTCCATGGCTCCCCTAACTATATTTATAAACTAACAACCATGGATCCACAATTCTTACTAAAAGAAAAAGGGAATAAAAAGGAGAAATTGAATAGACCAGATCCAAGAATTTAGCTTACTTCGCATATGATTCTGAACACCTCCTCTATTTGTATTCATTCTTTTCCTCCAGATCCTAAATCAGAATTTTCCTAAACTAATTATTCTATTTTTCTAAAAAGATTTAAAGAGAAAGAAGAATGGCAGAGTATTGACGTCGTCTCAGAAATATGAGATTTAGGCTAGGCTCTACTAGCCTATTTATAGGTGTTCATGCGCACGTAGTGCTAAGTCGGCACGAATATGGTCCAGAAAGAAGTCCAGATTCGCCAAAGAATCTGCACAGATCTAAGGGAGTTCGACCCCGGGGTCGACCCCTTGGTTGACACCCCCTTATGGGGTCGACCCACGGGTCAACACCCACTTGAAGGGGTTGACCCCTATGGGTCCTGATGCCGAAAATTAACAAGGGTGCACATCACAAGTGCGCCAGTGCAAAGATACCTTGGCGCACTTGCAAATTGCGCCAGTTGTTCTGACCTACTTCCTACTTTCTTCATCAAAATTCTGCCGTCCATAACTTCTTCATACGTTATCCATTTTACGCTAACTCGGAGTCTGTCTGAACCAGAATTCCGAGACGAACACAACGGTACAATCCATTTTACTTAATTCTGAATATTTAATTATGTCACTCTCTTTTTATTATTAATGTACAATATTTATAAACCAGTGCACGCAACATATTTACTCTTCATGCAACCTATCCTTTCTTTCTTTTAATGCATTAATCTTTTCTTCTTTTTCAATGCATGTATTTATTACATACAATCACATATTATCTTTATTTTATTCGTCATATATATATATATATGTACTGTGCCTATGCAAATATATATATATATATATATACATATGCATTATTTAATTATTAAATTATCATAAAATGCGGGGTGTTACATTATACATGTTCTAAACCTTGAAACTCTAATCACTTTTGTTGGGCACTACCAAATATCACCCTTTCATGAAGCTTCCATTTGTCTTTAGCCAATAATTAATCATGTAATATGCATGAAGCCTTTTTTGTCGCATCCAATTAGTGCATAGATTAGCTTCTAATTGTTCCATTAAAGAAAGAGTGATAATGAGTAGGGACCTACACTAAGTTATGTGTGAATTAATTCCATCTCCATTCCTTTGTATCCACTTTGTGAATGCATATGTCCATGTAAACTTCATGTGAATACTTCATTTTTGCACATAAATTCCTACAAGACACATGAAAATAAACAAATAAATTTTATCAAAAATAAAGACATGCACAAATGACCGTTTTTTTTACTAATATGAAGATGAATGCATGATAATTTGCGAATTTTGGGTTTCGGTTCAAACATGTAAAAATAGACCACTTATGTTATTTATTTACTGAAAACAAGAATAAATGTATGAATATAAATGTATGAATATAAATGTTCACATCTATGTGCACATCAAATACCCCCACATGTATCTTTTTATTCGTCCTCGAATAAACTGAAAAACTAAGATAAATCCGTTTACGTCAGGAGCACGATTTCATTGAGCGTATGCAACAAGCTGTTAAACCTCTGAGTGTCCGCAGTAGGACGAGTATTGTCTCATGAGAGTTTTCAGCAGATACTACCTACAAAATACAAATGTTAAATGCAAAAAATATTTACAGAATGCAAGATTTGAAAATATTTACAAGATGAATGCAAGTTTTTAAAAGAATATTTACAAATAGGTAATTTAATTTTAAATTTTACATGGGTGAGCTAAATACAATTTGGGTCGTCACTTATGAAATTTTAGTCCATTACTAATCAAAACTTCAAACCAAAGTCCGGTTATCATTACAATCTCCTCTAGCTTGACCAGTTGTTTCAGCTGAAAACATAGTGCAATTATGAAATGAATTCTATAATCGATTATCAACAATCATAAAATGGCATCTCAATTTCTTTTTGGTTAAAAAGTTAGGTCAAATAAGTGAAGATAGTGATTGGATTTCAAGTGCTTACTCCCTCTTTATTTTGAAAAATATTTACATTATTATTATTTACAAACACCTCACGGAAAAGACTAAGGTATACCACCCCTACACTGCATTACGACTTACGTGAGGGTCAGGATAGAGCATGGTGGATTATGCAAACCGACGCTGCCTTTTTCAACAACATACCGGTAATCCTTAGGTGTCCAACTAATAAAATGAGACCAAGGTATAACACAGATGAGAGTTGGAACAGAGCTTGGTGGGTTTGCACACAAACTCTAGATTTACAAGCAATGTTGGATACCCTAGGATTATATATATATATATATATATATATATATATATATATCTTTTTTTCTTTTTTCTTTTGTCTTTTCTCTTTTTTTTTCTTTGAAAGAGAGAGTTAAACAAGAATATCTTAGCACAACTTTGCTTAAAGGACCTAAAATGTTATCGCAAGTAGACTAAATCAACCATTCATTTAATCGGATTACTATCTAGAAAGCATTTCACACTCATCACCTAAAAATCTCCCTATATACCAGTTACACTAAATTTGCTCATAATTCAAACTTTCCTTTTGTTATCCATTAAGAGAAGTGATTTTCTAAATATTTTAATCATACAACCAAAATTGTATGTTTAATCCATCATGTCCATTCAAAAATAATTAAAAATACAACTTTTTGAATATTATTTTTTGAATGAAAGAAAAAAATAGAGAAATCTAAGCAAAACCAAAATAAATATGAAACTCCCCCTACACTTGATTTTGACTATGTCCCACATGCAATCCAATTGGAAGGGGAAAAGAAAAGAGAATTTTGAAACTATGCCCTATATTTACAAAAAAAGAAAAAAAATATTTACAGTATATCGAAAAATATATTGACAAGAGGTAAATGAAGCAGTCTTTCAAAGACCGATTCATTTGTCTCTTCAAGTATAAGAGACATAGTTTAAGCTTGAAAAACAAAATCGCAAAAGTTTCAAAGTTGAATTTAGATTTGGAAAAACGAATGTCGTTTTACTAAGAACCAAATGAGCTGTATTTTTGATGATCTTTAGGGTTGACTGAATGTCGGTTGAAATTCATGTTTAAATTCACCAATTTGAATTTCAAAATTGTCATTGAAAATTTGTTCAAAAATATTGATTTCAAAATCCAAATGGTGATTTAAATCTACCTCTTTAAGATTCAACTTTTCTTCAAAAAGTCCAAAAAATGTGTTCATCGAATTCTTCTTCCTTTAGTGAATTATCATCAACTTCAATTCATGTATTATTTTAAAAGTCCAATATAGTTGATTAAAATTCGTTATTTTCAGAAAAAGGAGGATCGAATTCTAATTTTTGTTCCACCCTCTCAAATGAATTGAAATCCAAATAAGTTACCGTATTTTTAACAATTTCGTTAAGGTCGTCATTTTCTATTTCAAAAGTTGTTATTGGAAAATTATTGATTGTGGTAAAAGCTGGATTATTATTTGACTTGTCACACGTTGGGATTTGATTTTGTTTCTCATTAAAATTCAAGTATGTTTCATACAATAAATCTGTGTAATTTTGCTCAACAAAATCAAAATATGATTATTTATTTGAGAATTACCAATTTGAAATTGTTGAGAACAAATATTTTTAGTTGCATCATAATTGAAATTATTCCAATTGCCAAAATTAATCAAAAATTTATTCACATCTCCATTTTGAATTCGAAATTCATTTTGGAGTTCGAAATTGAATTGGCAAGGGTTATAAACAAAATCATTTGAATTTGGAATTGAACTTGAATTTGAATTTTGATTATCTTGAAAACTTTGACTTGAATTGTAGCACAAGTACAAAATATACCATTCAATCATTCTTCGACTTTTAAGTAAAGATTCAATACTTTTTCAAGATTGGAGGGTTGGTCTCATTTCGAAAATTTGGTAGTGTAAAATCCGGATTATTTTGAAAATTTTGAAAAGTTAGTGGTGTAAAATCGAAATTGTTCGAACAATAGTTATTATTAAAATATCCATATGAATTTGGTGTAAAATTAGTTGAATTATATTGATTTTCACAACTATCATAAAATCCGTGAAAATAAGGAAATTCATACATTTTAAAATGTGAAAATTACTGTAGCATCCCTTTTATGTTTTGAAATATAAATGGTCTCCCTCCCCAAGTTTCTTTTCAAACTCAGTCCTTATTTTCTTAATTGCGTGTTTTTTAAAGGGTTTATTAGATCTAATCTAAACAGTTTAACGATTTGAACCGATGATCTATTGCAAAAGTCTATTGCAAAAGGGTAAATCGAAATCAATTAAAGACAGAAGTCATACCTGCAAGGATGAAGAAGAAGACGAAATACGAATTCGTAATAACTTGAACAGATCAAATCATAGTATGTCAAGCGCCATACCTCTAGGGAAGTTCACGAGAACGATGTCCTTCTTCAATCGAATTAAAGAGGAAGAGGGAGTAAATGGTACAAGACGCCTCCATATTTTCTAGGGTGTAACAACCCGCCTTCTATGCATCGGAGGATCATATAATATTTATTCCATTATCATATGAAGTCGTATGGTCGTGTAACTTTGGGGAACGACTATTAGGGTCATTTTCCACGTTCACGGTTTTTTCCGATTTTTAAATGACCATTTTGCCCCTGGCTAATCTTTTTTTGCCAATAACTTTTGATTGATAAGGAGTTTTGACCTGAAACCACTTCCATTAGATTTGGATGATGGTTTATCTTTCCGTAAAGTGGTCACACTTGTCAAACGGACTTAACATTTGGGAGATATGGCTAAATTAATGTTTAGAAGGTAAAAAATAGCTTAATCGGGCTTAACCTGGTGATTAGCAGCTAGGCCCATTTGGGGATTTCGGGATTAGAGCTATATGAGGGCTGATTAGGGTCAGAGAAACCTTTTCTTTATCATTTTCCAGCCGCCACTTACCACTCTTCAACCCTAACAATGGCCTCCACTTTTTAAATTCATCCCAAATCACCGTTTAATCTACACCAATTCATGGAAGTCTAGTGGCAAATCATAGTTGGAGCTGCTGCTAAGCATTGTAATTCGACCTATAACAGTAGCAAAGTTTAGATCTAAGATTAATTTGTGGGCAAGGTGAGCGATTTACATTGTTTTTCACTAATTACGGCTAATTAGGGGCGATTATTGTTAATTAGCGAATCTATGAATGATAAAATTCTAGAAAAAATTGTAAAATTCTAAAATATTATTCTAGGGCTTTGATAGAAATTTGGATAAGTTTTGCTAATTGTGTGCTAAAACATGATTAAGGGGGATTAAGGGAAAAACATGGATTTTTGGGTATATTTGATCCGTATAAACATGCTAACTTGTTATTTTGATGTTCGTGGATGATTATACATGCTGCTATTATTATTTGGTATGAATTGTGATTGCATAGAACATATAAAATGGTCGAAAACACTGTCGTATGGCATAAAACAGTCGCTGGAAAAGTTGCAGAATATTGTGTAGGAACCGGATCGGATCGCCCCTTCCGAAATGACCCGCTTGTGATCCCAAACCGACCTAGAGCCGCGAGCTGATGCATTGGAGAAGTACCCGAGCCATGCACCATGAACAGTCCAAGACAAAGGCTCATGAACTGAACTGAGGGGCATAGCCCGAACCGCGAACCACCACGAGCCGTCTTGACTCGATTCCCACGAGCCAGAAGCTCTGAACCGGTTGCTCCACCATGACTCGACCCGGATGAGGCACCATGAACCAACCCGATGGGGAACCACCTCGGGAGGACCGAACTGAACTGAATGGAAGCTCATTTCTGAACCAATCCGGATGAAGATCAAAACCCGAGATGCAAAGTTTGTCCAAATAGGAAATAGAACTCAGGATCCAGTCGGGAACCAACGAGTTAACTTCATGAGTTGGGCTCTTCTGCGGGACATGTTCTAAGGGGTTATCGATGTCCATAACTTTGATTCACCACCAAGACGGATGTTAGGCTACGGATCAGTGAAGCGGAGTAGTTATTACTCCATGGGGCACAGTGATCGTAGCATGGCTATGAGCTAGTGTAGTGAAGTCGTCATGACTTTATGGGGCAGAGTGGAAATAGCAAGGACTGGTGGCTATGGATCAGTGCAATCGAGTCTCCATGACTCCATGGGGCAGCGTGATCATAGCAAGGATTTGGGTGATCAAAGCGGTGGATATCGTATGCTTTACGCACTGAGTGAGAGATGTGAGGATGGTCACTATGCTTGATTGTTTGCCATCACTATGACATGCATACCACCTCCCCCGTATCTTTACACCGTATGTTATTGTCACCTTAGAGAGTTGTACATCTTGTTATGCTAACTCTTTGGTTGCAGGTTCAGGTATGGTTTAGTATACCTGTAATTGTTCTGTTTTGCTGCTTATCGCTCATACTGGACTTTTGTCTAACCCAGAGTTTTATGTCTCTACTGATTACTCTGGGTGCTCTTAAACAGGCATACTAGAGACAAGTCAGGTGATTATGCATGAGTAGTTATACCGGAGACGAGCAGGAGGTTTTCACGTATGATATATATATATATATATATATATATATATATATATATATATATATATATATATAATCTCCCTGTGCTGTTGTTGGTCACTACTTTGGGCATTAGTAGTGTACCTCTTTCGTTTGCTTTAGAGACAATATTTCAATTTTGAAATAATGTTGGTTTGGATGATAAGCTGTATTTTGGATTTTCGCTGCTATGATTGTTTAATTTTCAGCTTATGCACTGTCTCGCCTGTTTTATGTCAAAGTTATGTTATTATTATAATTTATCCCATGCGCTGTGAGACATTCTATAGGTTCCTTGTTTGTTCAAAATCCTTCCTTTTCCTTCCTTTGGTGATCTTCCAGTGCTAGTCGGGCATTGGCACAGCGCACTTTCATTGGAAATGTCGGCTGGTGAGGGGCGGGCCGTCGCACTTGGTGTCAATGCTCTAGGTTGCGTAGTTAACTTAGGGGAAGACACCAAGGAGAGATAGTATACATATATGAGAGTGCGTATTTGTGATATTTTGGTTTTCAAAAGCTATATATATACTATTAGTATATCTAAGGATGGAATCGCACTGCACTGGCACCTCTGAAGAGATGGTTAATCGTTTTCTCTTTACATATTGAACGATGAACCGATATACGAGGGGTACGGGTTCAGGGGCTAATAATAGGAATGTTCCACATATGAGGACGATGTTCACTGACCTCATGAGAGAGATGCTTAAAGATGTTCATAGGCCAGCTCGTAATGCAGCAAATGGTGGTGGTGCAGGCGCCTAGATCCGATTTCGCCAAGCTATGCAAGGATTACACTAGTCTTGGTAGGAAGCCATTCCAAGGAACGGAGTCGGCTACAGAAGTTCAGGATTGGCAGGATAGTTGTGAACGCATCTTTGAAGATTTGGGAATCGAAGATGTTATGAAGAGGAAACTAGTATCCCGTCAGCTTCAAGGACGAGCTATAAATTGGTGGAATGCTATTAAGTCAACTACTCACGAGGATCAAGTTGCATAGAATCAATTTAAAGCTCACTTCAGTGGCAAGTTTGTCCCAACTGCCCAGAAGTCAGAGTTGCTTAGGAAGTTCTTGTAGCTTAAACAGAATGGTAGGGCAGTCTCGGAATATATTTCTAAGTTCGATACTTTATCGAAGTATGGATCATCCCTTATTGACACTCCGGAGAAGAAGAATGAGAAGTTCATAAAAGGCTTAGATCAGTACTTGGGGGAAAGGCTTATAAACCACATTGATGAGACTTTTGAATCGATTGTTGGGAAAGCACTGAGATCAAAGAGCCTTTATCCTAAGCCCAAGACTGAAGTCGTTGTTGTATCTGCAGAGGGGCCAAAGCCGCAAGCAAGCAGTGCAGGCAAGAATAATTCTCAGAATAAGAGGTAGCAGAACCAAGCTAAGGATGGTCAGAAAAAGAGTAAGAAAGATGTTGAGTGCTTTAGGTGTGGCAAGAATGGCCATTATGCTAAAGAATGCCAAGCAAAGCCAACAGACAGGATGTGTTTCAACTGTGGCCAAGTGCGACATCACAAGGATAAATGTCCGCAACCCCCTAAAGAAAAGCAGATTGTGAAAGCATATGCTATTAATGTTGTTCCTTCTTCGACTAATGCCCCAACTGCGACGGAGAAAGCAAAGAATGTCGTCATTCAAGGTATGCTTTATGTTTATGATGTTCCTGTTCAAGTATTGTTTGATACTAGGGCTTCCTGTTCCATCATATCTAGTGACCTGGTAGGTAGGTTGGCATTGGAACCTGAGATAGTCGATAGACCATTAGCGGTGATAAAACTGATTGCTGGTTCGACTAGCCTTGGTATGATTTGTCGTAATGTGATCTTATCGAGTCATGGATGTATGTTTGCTTGTGATTGCTTTGTTTTGGGCTTTACTGGGTTTGGAATTATTTTGGGAGTCGATTGGCTCCGAAGATATGGGGTGGTGCTAGACTGTGAGGGATTTTCGGTGATTATTAGGGCGGATGATGGGCGGAGGGTAGTGTTTGGTGGCCTACCTAGTTATGAGGTGATGGCTAGTTTTCTAAATTCCCTCGACATCCCACAGGGCGAGTTAGCAAGAATTCCCATTGTTGGCCAGTATCCGGATATCTTCGAGGAAGTGACCGGACTTCCACCACACTGAGAGATTGAGTTCCGTATTGATTTAGTGAAAGATGTCATACCTATAGTGATGTCACTTCGTTGTATGGCACCAAGGGAGCAGCGAGAGCTCGGGGTGCAAGTAAGTGATCTTTTGAAGAAGGGATTTATCAGAAGAAGTGTCTCCGAGTGGGTAGCACTAGTTGTATTTGCTACGAAGGAAGATGGTTCCCTTCGTTTATGTGTGGACTATCACGAGTTGAATAAAGTGACTAGGAAGAATAAGTATCCTCTTCCGCGGATAGATGATTTGTTTGATCAACTTGAGGGAGCAAGAGTGTTTTCCCAACTGGACCTCGGGACAGGATTTCATCAGCTCCGAGTAGCAGGTGAGAGTATCCCTAAAACTGCCTATCTGACACCGTCTGGATTTTATGATGGTTGATTATGCCATTCGGGTTGACCAATGCACCGGCATATTTTTTGGATCTTATGAATAGGGTATTCAGGGATCAATTGAATAAGTTCATTCTTGTGTTTGTAGACGATTCTTGGTTTACTTGAGGATGGTGGAAGAACACAAGGAACATTTGAGAGTAGTGATGGAGGTGTTGAGAAAACCCCAGTTGAAAGCAAAGTTTTCTAAGTGTCAATTCTGGAGGAGGGAAGGGAGATTCTTGGGCCATGGTTTTTCATAGAATGGTATTGTCGTGGATCCTGCGAAGGTGGCTATGGTACAAGATTGGTCTACGCACAAGAATGCAGCAGACGTAAGACGTTTCTTGGGGTTAGCTGGATATTATCGTAAGTTTATCCAAGACTTCTTTAAGTTAGCGGCACCGTTAACTCAGTTGACCAAGAAGAATCAAGCTTTCGCCTAGAACGGAAATTGTGAAAATGCATTCAAGAGCGAAAAGGAAAAGTTGATGGGTGCATAAGTGTTAGTCATTCCTAAAGGGAATGAATAGATGACAGTATACACGGATGCATGTGGTACCGGACTAGGTGTTGTATTGACGTAAGGAGGTAGGGTTGTAGCTTATGCAAGTCGGCAATTGAAACCGCATGAGAAAAGATACCCTACCCACGATTTGGAATTGGCAGCGATCGTATTCGTGTTGAAGATGTAGAGACATTATCTCTTAGGAGAAAGATTCGAGTTGTTTACTAATCATAAATCGTTAAAGTATCTTTTCTCCCAAAAGGATTCAAATCTTCGTCAGCAGAGATGGTTAGAATTCTTGGCTTCCTATGATTTCGATATAGCATATAAACTAGGAAAGGGCAATGCGGTAGCTGATGCATTGAGTAGGAGACATGCCAGTTTAGGGGCTATGTTTCTTGAGTGGAAGCAATTAGAATATATCGCATGATATGATTTAAAACCTAAGTGCGAATTAGACCCATAAATGTTAGCAAGTTTGACGATCAGACCCACTTTGATTGAGAGGATTGGTTCCACTCAGAGGGACGATCCTAACCTATTAGAAATCATCTCCAAGTTATAGATGGGTATCGACGCGGAGATGAACAAGTATGGGCTTGATCGATATGGATGGCTCAGAAAGAATGGGAGACTAGTTTTGTCTAATGTTAATGGATTGAGAGATAAAGTGCTTAGAGAATGTCATCACTCGAAACTGACTATACATCCCGGTGGTTACAAAATGTATCGAGACATGAAACAGACCTACTACTGGGAAGGGATGAAAAGAGATGTTGGGAAGTTTATATCCAAATACATGAATTGCCAGCTAGTTAAAGCCGAGAAAAAGAAGCCTAGTGCTTTGTTGCAACCATTAGAAATTCCAGAATAGAAATGGGAACAAGTCTCAATGGATTTCATTAATGGATTACCAAGTAGTAGGTCGGGCCATGATAGCATTAGGATGATTGTGGGCCAATTGACCGAGAGTGCAAGGTTTATACCTGTCAAGTCGAGTAGAACGACAGCTAAGTTAGCGGAACTGTATATGAAGTGGGTAGTGAGATTTCATGGAATACCCAAAGGCATTGTGAGCGACCGAGATCCGTTGTTTACTAGTGGATTTTGGAAGAGCTTACAAGAGGCTTTAGGATCAGAGTTACATCTCAGTACTGCATACCATCCTCAAACCAACGGTCAAACGGAGAGAGTGAATCGTGTATTAGAGGATCATTTGCGAACTTGCATAATGACTTTTGAGGATCATGGGATGACCCTTTGCATTTGGTTGAGTTCGCATATAATAATAGCTACCAATCCATTATTGGTATGGCTCCGTTTGAAGTTTTGTACGGAAGACCATGCAACTCACCATCATGTTGGTTAGAGACAGGTGAGAAATTTGTGCTTAGGCCAGATGTGATAAGAGAAACCTCAGATAAGATCAAGGTTATCCAACAGCGAATGAAGGCTGCCCAAGATAGGCAGAAGAGTTATGCTAATAATAGACGAAGAGATTTAAAATTCTCTGTTGGCGACTTGGTGTTTGTCAAGATTTCTCCATTAAAGAGCGTGATTCGATTTGGTAGGAGAGGCAAGTTAACACCAAGATTTGTTGGTCCATTCCTAATTCTCGAGTAAGTTGGGAATTTAGCATATAAAGTTGAGTTGCCAGACTAGATGGCGGGAGTTCATATCGTGTTTCATGTTTACCAGTTAAGGAAGTTCGTGCACGACCCGATATGACTACTTCACCGGATCAGTTGGATGACATCGAAGTAGAACCCGAGGTGGTTGGGAACCACAAGCCGATCCGTATTGTCGAGAGTGATATGAAGCTACTTCGAAGGAAGGCGGTGAAACTGGTCAAGGTACAGTGGGGCGAGAATGAGAGTGATTGTACTTGGGAAACAGAGGAGAGCATAAGGGAATCGCATCTAGAACTCTTTGCATAGTTAGATTTAAAATTGTTATTTAGTTATTCTGCATGCTAGGATAGACTTGATGTGTTTGTAATGTATGTTTGATTGTTTGTAAATGGCTTTTAGGCATGCGGGACCCATTGTATGCTTTAATTAGGGAATTTCGTGGACGAAATCTCTTAAGAGGGGAAAGTGTAACGACCCGCCTTCTACGCATCGGAGGATCGTAGAATATTTATTTCATTATCATATGAAGTCGTATGGTCGTGTAAATTTGGGGAACGACTATTGGGGTCATTTTCTATGTTCACGATTTTTGCCAATTTTTAAATTACCATTTTGCCCATGGTGAATCTAGTTTCGCCTATAACTTTTGATTGGTAAGGAGTTTTGACTTGAAACCACTTCCATTAGATCTGGATGATGGTTTAGCTTTCCGTAGAGTGGTCACGGTTGTCAAACGGACTTGCCGTTTGGGAGATATGGCAGAATTAAGGCTTAGAAGGTGAAAACAGCTTAATTGGGCTTATTGGTTGATTAGCAGCTAAGCCCATTGGGGATTTCGGGATTAGAGCCATATGAGGGCTGAATAGGGTTAGAGAAACCTTTTCTTTGTCATTTTCTAGCCGCCACTTACCTCTCTTCAACCCTAACAATGGCCTCCACTTTCTAAATTCATCCCAAATCACTGTTTAATCGCGTACTAGCTTACTCTACACCAAATCAAGGAAGTCTAGTGGAGAATCAGAGTTGGGGCTGCTGCTAAGCATTGGAATTCAACCTATAACAGTAGCAAAGTTCAGATCTAAGATTAATTTGTGGCCAAGGTGAGTGATTTGCATTGTTTTTCACTAATTACGGCTAATTAGGGGTGATTAGTGTTAATTAGCGAATATATGCATGTTAAAATTCTGGAAAATTTTGTAAAATTCTAAAATATTATTTTAGGGCTCTGATAGAAATTTGGTCTAATTTGGATAAATTTTGCGAATTGTATGCTTAAACATGATTAAGGGGGACTAAGGGAAAAACATGGGTTTTTGGGTATGTTTGATCCGTATAAACATGTTAACTTGTTGTGTTGATGTTTGTGGATGATTATACTTGTTGCCATTACTGTTTGGTATGAATTGTGATTGCATAGAACAGTTAAAATGGTCGAAAACGCCGTTGTTGCATAAAACAGTCCCTGGAATAGTTGTAGAATATTGTGTAGGAACCGGATCTGATCACCCCTTCCGAACTGACCCGCTCGTGATCCCAAACTGACCCCGTGCCGAGAGCTAATGCGTTGGAGAAGTACCCGAGCCATGCACCACGAACAGTCCAAGATGAAGGCTCCCGAACTGAACTGAAGGGCATAGCCCGAACCGCGAACTAATGACCAGGAGGAGGTATCACGACCGGACCGATCCGACCAGGAGCACCACGAGCCGTCTTGACTCGATTTTCATAAGTCAGAAGCTCTGAACCGGTTGCTCCACCACGACCTGACCTGGACGAGGCACCACGAACAAACCTGATGGGGAACCACCTTAGGAGGACCGAACCAAACTGAATGGAAGCTCATTTCTGAACCGATCCGGATGAAGAACAAAACCCGAGATGCAAAGGTAGTCCAAATAGGAAGTAGAACTCAGGATCCAGTTGGGAACCAACGAGTTAACTTCATGAGTTGGGCTTTGCTGCGGGACGTGTGGTAAGGGGTTATAGACGTCCATAACTTTGATTCACCACCAAGACGGATGTTAGGCTATGGATCAGTGCAGTGGGGTAGTTATTACTCCATGGGGCAGATTGATCGTAGCATGGCTATGAGCCAGTGCAGTGAAGTCGTCGTGACTTCATGGGTCAGAGTGGACATAGCAAGGACAAGTGGTTATGGATCATTGCAGTGGAGCCGCTATGACTCCATGGGGCAGAGTGGTCATAGCAAGGATTTGGGTGATCAAAGTGGCTAATATCGTATGCTTTACACACTGAGTGAGAGATGTGAGGATGGTAACTATGCTTGATTGCTTGCCATCACTATGACATGAATAACCCATCACCCGTATCTTTACACCGTATGTTAGTGTCACCTGAGAGTGTTGTACATCTTGTTGTGCTAACTCTTTGGTTGCAGGTCTAGGTTCAGGTATGGTTTGGTATACCTGTTATTGTTCTGTTTTGCTGCTTATCGCTCATACCAGACTTTTGTCTGACCCAGAGTTTTATGTTTCTTCTTATTAATCTGGGTGCTCTTAAACGGGCAGACTAGAGACAGGTCAGATGATTATGCATGAGTAACTGTACCGGAGACGAGCAACAAGGTTCCACGTATGATACATATATATATATATATATTCTCCTTGTGTTGTTGTTGGTCACTACTTTGGGCATTAGTAGTGTACCTCTTTCTTTTGCTTTAGAGACCGTATTTCAAAGTTGTAATAATGTTGGTTTGGATGATAAGTTGTATTTTGGATTTCCGCTGCTATGATGGTTTAGTTTTCAGCTTATGCACTGTCTTGCCTGTTTTATGTCAAAGTTATGTTATTATTATACTTTATCCTATGCGCTGTGAGACATTCTACATGTTCCTTATTAGTTCAAATTCCTTTCTTTTCCTTTCTTCTGCGTCCATCCCGTGCTAGTCAGGCAATGGCACAGCGTACTTTCATTGGAAATGTCGGCTAGTGCGGGGCGGGCCGTCACATAGGGTCTTGGAGAATAAATGATATGGGTCATTTTTTTAATTTTTGACTGACCTAAAAATAAACTATGTATGCACGTGTATAGTTAAAGGAGGAGAATAAATATCTCCTTTATATTTAAACGTTCACCATTGAATAGGTACCGACCCGTTAATTAATTCCAACTTCAAACAAATATCAACAAATTGATGTTTTATTTGACCCAAAGAAAATAATTTCTCCCTTGTTACATTCTATTTGTGTGAACCTATAGGTTATTACAACATTGGAAATAATTAAAATAGTATTTAAATTATAAACAGTGAGCGACATCTAGTAATAAATCGTTGCTACCCAAGTTATAATGAGATCAATTAATGATTCGATACAACCTTTCCGTGACCAGTGTATCAATGTAATATAATCCTTTTAACCAATATATCCAGGATTAAACTAAAGGCATGTATTGTACCATCCACTTTATGATTTAATCCATTTATCTTGATCGATGAGTAGAATATTTAAAACAAATCAATATTTAAGCACGACCATGCATTTCACAGTCTCACTCAATCAAGAGGCCCATGGATATCACTACGAATATATCGTAGGGTTAAATTCCATCTAGATCATTCATAATTTTCATTCGATTCTAGATGTGTCCAATAATCACCGTTATCGTTACTTTGTTACGAATAATTTTAGATGATATCAAAACACAAATATTCTCGAATAAAATTATAATGATTTCAGGTCTGAGGACCATTACATCATTGTCACTATGAGAATAATTTATGATACTGTTAATTATATTCCACGTAGTTATCTCACGGTGGGTCAACCCAATACGTTACTCTCCAATACGTATTTATATCTTAACTTTAATATCACGTGTATTAATGATCAGTGAGATGTGATCATCAGCCAATCAATATACTAGTCTCAACGCTTTATTGCTGTCCTTTATGAACAATAAAACTCGACTAGGGACATCTAAGAACTGTAGTACTTATCATATTATATAATCTCAAATTCAAGTCTTATCAAATTGTATAATTCCGTATTATAGTTCTAAGGACTTCTATTATATAAATATTTATATTACGCAGTAAATATAATATAATAGAATATTATTTTATTCCACATAAAATAACAACAACATTGCTATCAGTCTCATCAAATGGATTGCCTCTAGGGCATAAACTCTAACAATCTCCCACTTGCACTAGAGTCACTCATTTACGTATCGTATACTCATGAAACTATTGTGATTGTTAAACTTCTGCTGCGACAGAGTTTAATTCAGTAGGTCTGCAACACTACAACTTTTTTAGCTTTGCAGATATGTTTATTTCTTCTGTGAACTACTTCACATAAGAATTATATTTCTTAAATATATATTTGGACCGATAGCGAGTTTAAGGTTTTAGGCCTGAGCAATAGCCATATTGTTATCGCAATGTAAATCATTTGATCAACAATGAATTAAGTTCAATTATGAACTTCTTAATCCAAACATTTTCTTTCTTAGAATCAGTATTTTTTTTCTTGCTTTAAAGCTAACATTATTTACTATAATTAATGTGTTATCAAATAACATTCGAATTATTGTGTTACTCCCACTCAACTTCTTGTCAACAAAAGATTCAATGGCATATTGTGGTTTCCGAGACATTTCGAATTCTATTTCATTTCCATCGGTATATTAGAGACTGGCTCTCCTTTAAATGAATATGAATTCGAGCAATAAACATTTTATTCTCAAATGATTTATAGACATAATATCCAATTGTTTCTTTTGGATATTCCACAAAATAGTTATATGATTTGGGTCCGATCTTATCAGAGTAAGGACATTTAATAAACGCCTTATACCTCGAATCTTTGCATTAGACATACTAAGACATTTCCTAGTCCATATCTTATATGGCGTCTTTAAAAATATTTTATTAGGATTATATGCAATTATTATAAATTTAATCTATTAGAATATTTATATGACTTATCATTAATTGCATTATATCTTATAAGGTGCGATTACTTTTTTCAGATACACCATTCCAATATGTTGTTCTAGACGGAGTGAGTTGTGAAACAATTCCAAACTTGTCTTGATAGTCATTAAATAGTTGGCTTAAATATTCTCTTTCGATCTGCTCAAAAGTTATTTATTTTCTATTAAATTTGGTTTTTATCTCCACTTTTAATTCTTTGAACTTTTCAAAGGATTCTGATATGCGTTTCATAAGATAGACATATCTGTATCTACTGATATCATTAGTAAATATAATGAAGTAATAAAATCTACCTCTAGTTTATGTATTCACTGCTCCATACACATCATTATGTACGAGACCCAATACTTATCACTCATTTACTGTTTCAAGTGAAAGGTGATTGAGTTATTTTGCCTAATAAACAAGATCTGTATTCTTCATATAATTCAAAATCAAATGTTCTCAAAATTCCATCATTATGGAGTCTTGATATACTTTCTTGCTTACTAGCCTAAGTGATAATATTAAACGTATATTGGATTTAAATCACTAAATTTAATCCACTCATTATTAATGTCAATACATTATAGTTAAGGATTTACAAAGATCATTAACTATTTGTGAAATTCCATACGACATTTCATTTAAATAAAATGAATAACAATTGTTCCTTTTTATTACAAATGAAATTCAAACTTTTCTGAACAAGATCTTTCATAACATTTATTTTAAGTGGAATTTCATAATAACAATTATTTTATTTATTTAACTAATCCTGTGTATACAACAAGAATCAACTTTCTATGGATAATCTAGCAACATTTGCTTTATTTCCAATTGTAAGTCCACTTGTCCTTTTATCAAATTTATACTTATTTCGCCATTTCTATAAATTCACATACATCTATGTGATTCGTATCTAGTATCTAATACTAGAGATGTATAAGGAGATTTTGTAACATTTATATCTTATTCAGTTGAAGTCACACTTTAACTTTTATTTTAGATCCTCTATATTTGTTAGAACAATTACGTTTTAATTTGTTTGAGGACAATCCTCAAGTTTCAACGTTTGTCAAGAAATTTGATCGAATTAAATTCATCCTTCTCAATAAAAAAAAAAATTATCGGAGTTATCTATTGTTTAATATCTATAGTAGATAACAAATAATAACTGATTCTTTAATATTTATTTAATATAAATTTTGACAATAAAAAATTTATATTAACATGAAAGTGTAATTTAAACTAAAATACGCTCCCACACAAATTAACATACCTCTATTTATATAAATATATAAGTATATATATAATGGTGTTACAAGATCCATATCTAGTTATGCCTTGACCTAGCTTTGGCTAATCCCCAAAACACAACCTTTTAGGTAGTCATCTTATGACAATTATATCATATATATAATTCTTGGATCGCATGATGAGCATTTTATTCGGTATTATTCATTTGCTGAAATATAGAATAATTCATGCTATTGTCTCTAAGGCTACAATCCTATTATGCAGCCTAAGTTAAATCATACCCGATAATACAGTCGAAGAACCACAATTACTCCTACTGCATATAACCAAAATAAGAGGATGCACAACGCTTTGGCGTTACCTACATCCAATGAGATTTGACATTGATGTGTGTACTATTGGAAGACTTCACCATGATTTAATATAACAAAATTTGCTTTAAAGGGTATTTATAATTCATAGTGGCGAACAATATTATAGTCGTTTACATTATCAAAATATGTGTATTTTATATTCATAATGTAATTTAGATTTTAACTATTAAAATTCATCATTATATAGGAACTGAGCCTACACATTGCTTTTTGAAAATTTCAAACATTGGTTATCTTTAATATAAATGTACCAAATACAACGTTCAAATTAAATATGGAGTTTCAATAATTTTGAGCCCATATTATATTAATCTGTATAAACAGTCAGAATATCTATATTATATTATAATTACCGAGTTTAGTTTCCAAAGCTCACAGGCCTCCTCAGGTTTATTAAAACTCAACCGTCGCTGATTTTTTTTACCGTATTCGTCGTGTTAGGCTATTTATTTTCTGTACAAAGCTAATCCTATTAACCCCTATTTTGAAGTCATCCTTTCCTCCTCACCAAACAACTCCTAACCCTAATTTCTTAATACGTTAAACGATAGTCCTTTCCTCCTATTCCAATAAATTTAATTGTCTGATGGTCAGCCACACTATCATCCACTGAATTTGCTAATGTTTGTTCTCTCTTTGTCGACGGCGGGTGTGGAGCTTTTCCACCTACGATCGTACAATTTGGGGATTTCTGCAAAGCTTCCACTTCTTCCGCCAGGTAATCTCCTATGCCAACTTTCTCTCTTCTCCATTCTATTTCTCTTTGCCATCTGAATCTATAAGTTTTTATAGCTAGCAGATTTAGATCTTTATTTATTTTACTTCTATTCAGTTTGCATACTGTATTATTTCGAATATTTCTCAGTTTTTTTGTCAGTGGATAGAGGTTACTCCTGATTCAAATGGCAGATTTTGGATTACACCATTTTGCACCGAATTTTTTATCTTGGATTTATGTTCATATTTTCTTTTCTGATTGCAGCAATTTTCCATATCAAACTAACGTTTTTAGTGGATATCTTATGATACTTAAGCTTTATACTTCCATTTTTTTTGTTCTTTGTCCAACATTTTATATTTTTGTGTTGACTTTTACAGTTTCTAATCGTAGTTAAATATTTGACTGTGGGAACTATCTAATTGCACGAAAACTTACATGTTTGCATGTATGGGTTTACACTGATGTGTAGCTAATTCAGCCTTTACTGTCTTGGCTAGATAATTACGAATCTTAACATCCAAATAACCATGTAATGGTGATATAGCTTCATTAAAGATAGAGATAACTCTTTAAAGCACACATATATCGCAATGTCATATCGGTCTTGGTTTTGTTAAATCGGTATGCTTTAAGATTGATGTAATCATGTGTTTATTATGTTTATTTATTTATTATAAGTTCTCTTACAATTTTCTTATTCTGTTGTAAGTTTAAATGTGCGATTGATTATCGTTTTTACTTTTTTGGTTGTACCAAGCTTACATTAATAGTTAATGTAGATTTTTCAGTGATGACTACAAGTGGACTCCTTAGGTTCCTGTCCTTCATTTGGAATTTTTTGTTAATCATAATTTGTTATGACTAAAACTCTGAACATTTTTCAACAGCTTCTAAAGGGTCGGCTCATTCTTTCTTGATTTTTTGTTTTGTTTGTTTCAAAATAAATATGGGTCAGTACTATATATACATTTAGAATATTTATGTCAAACTTAGAAGTAAACCTGTTTCATTCCTAATGTTGGGATGAATAGGCATTTGATTCTTTTTCATATTTATATATGTTATAGTACAAACTTTGGGGCACTTGCTCTATTATATTCAAGCAATATTCTATTCTGAAAGGATTCCATTATTGCATGCATTGTCAAAAGGACTCTTAACAAGCATGGTTGAACACGAACAAATGATAACTTCAGTTAAACAATATTTTTCCCTATCATAGTGATTGCTTACAAATAAATAGAAGCATTAGATCATATTACAGCTATCATCTTAAGGTCAGTTTAACCCACATTCTACGTCTAGCATATTTTTGGTGAATAATGTGTTTTTAATATGTTGCATTTGATCCCAAAGGAGAAAATATATGGGTGCTAATTGGTTAATTGAACAATGTTAGAATAAGGTATTGCTTTTTAACAACCACAAGTCATATTTCTGTCAAGAAAAGAAATATTTCTATAATTTATACTTCTATTTCAAATATATTTCTCATGTCAAGTAATTAGATGGAACGACTACCTTAAGCATCCTAGCATAGCGTGATTATGTTTGTTTGTCAATTTCAATGTATAACATTTTAATGTGATTTTTTGGCTACTTATGTATAGGTCATACCTTTTTGTAATTTAAGCATTGATATAGGTTTGATTTTCTATGCTCAAGAAATACCATTCCTAGATTCATTTTTATAAATTATGCGCTTTAAGTTAGCGATTAATAACTACAAGAGAAAGATCATAATATATATACCATTCAGTAGCCTATGTTTCCCCTATTTCTTCTGTTTGATTTCCTTTTACATTTTGGTTTTTAACCCACCATTTTATGTGGTTTTACACTAAGTAGGAGTATATATGATCCACATAAACTTGCTAGTTTATCACTTTTAGTGACAATATATTGAGACTAAGTTTTATTTTTACATGATTCTATGTTCTAACCCCAGTTGTCTAATTTTTTGCAATCTTCCTTTATATCGTGGATTTGGCTCTTTTTTTTCTTCACCTTCCTAATTCTCATATTTAGCATGTTTTTATTATTTTAGCTCTGATTTTCTTGCTCATTAATGTCTTCTTATTGCGTATGTTCTCTTAGATTTCTTCATAGTGCAATAAAATAAGATTTAATGCATTGTCTTTGTGCTACATACATTTTCATGTTCAATCAGTTTTACGTGCTATGTTTTAAAGGGTTAAATTAGTTAAAATTTGATAATTTGTTTATGTTCCAAAGTTGATTTGGTATTTCTCTCTATCGACCGTTCCCATATGGTTTGCAATAGATGTTTTTCTCTACATTACAGTTGATCTTAAGCATGATTTTTCAATATATTTTTTGTGAAATTTATTATTAACTTTGTCTTTTCTATTTACATTTTAAAAAAATAGGAATTTTTTTCTCTGACATCAAAAAAGTGTAATTTTGATTAACTATAAAATTACATTCTTAAATGCAAAGAAGTGTTCAAATTCAATTATTTTTCCTTTTAAGTTCAAGCTTTCAGTTCAGCTAGCTAATTCTGTTTCGTCATTGTTAAGAACTAAAAGGATTATGCAAACACGTTACTATTATGAATATGATTTAAATGGTATTATTTGCTGAAAATAACCTAACTGTAAGATCATTCATTCCTATATTTGTATGGGCAGTAAAACTAAAAAAAGTCTACTTTGGGAAAGATTGTTAATTGTCCTGGCTCAACATAATTTTATAGATATGAGTTTATCTAACTTCTAGATTTTACGTTTTTGAATCAAAAGATTAAAAATATTGATGATTGTTTGCATTGGCGAATCTATATAGGGTCCAGTGGGGGCAGTGGTCTCAGTGGGCAGTGGCCCCCACTGAGATTAAAAAAAACAATTTCTTTATATTATATATATGTTTGTCTCATTCACAGCAAAGCAGCGTATTCCTTTTCTCTTCAAAAAGCAACAGGCAGCACAAAGGTTTGTCTCCAAATCAAAAGACAACAGCAGGTCTCCAACTCCATTCCAATAGGCAACAGTCCAAAAGAAAACTGCAAAAGGTATCATCTTTAATACGTTTCCTTTTACTTTATACTTGGTTATCAATTAACAATGCAGTGAAATTAATAATTAACAATGCTAGTGAAAAGGTATGATCTTCAGTTTTTATCAATTAATAATGCATGCAATTTGTTTGTGAAAATGACATAACCATGTAATGAAACTTAATTTGTTTTCTATGTGAAAATAAATAATATGTGCATGACAGTGTGAGTGTATCATTGTCAATTTAATATAGGAAAACATGGAAAAATATTTCAAAAGAGCATAATCAAATATGCTAGAGTCTAAAGCTATAGATCCTGATAATTCAAAAAGAAGTTGTCTTGATGTTAATATGGAAGACCTCCCTTCTGATCCTGGATTACGAACTCGTATATTAGACTATCATCCAAATATTCAAAATGAAGTTCGAAGACATTGTTTACAACAAGGCCCTTGTCAACCAAGAGATCACGATTTTCCATTTAGTAATTTTGGAAAATCTAAACGTCGTTTTGTATCCGAATGGTTTGATGATTTTCCTAATTGGTTGGAATATAGCAAAGAAAAAGATCGTGCATTTTGTTTATGTTGTTATTTTTTTCAAACCGGTTGCCGGAAAACAAGCCGGTGGAGTTTCATTCGTTGGGGAAGGATTTAAGACATGGAAGAAAAAAGAAAGATTTTTATGTCATGTAGGCGATCAAACTAGTGCTCACAATGATGCATACAGAAAATGTCTAGCTTTGATGAATGAAAAACAAAATATTCAAAACATAGTGCATAAGCATTGTGATAAAGAACGAGTTAGATATCGTATTCGTTTAACTGCATCTATCGATTGCATTCGTTTTCTTTTACGACAAGGCCTTGCATTTTGTGGTCATGATGAGTCTGAAAATTCAAGTAATCAAGGTAATTTCCTTGAACTTCTAGCTTTTCTATGCAATCATAATGAAGAAGTTAGAGCAGCGGCTTTGGAAAATGCTCCAAATAATTTAAAATTGATCTCTCCGATGATTCAAAATGATATTGTTAATGCCGCTGCGCTTGAAACAATTCAAGTTATTATTAAAGATATGGGAGATGCTTTCTTTTCTATTTTAGTTGATGAATCTCGTGACATATCCATAAAGGAACAAATGGTGGTAATGTTTCGTTATGTGGATAAAAATGGGTATGTCATTGAATGATTCATAGGTATAGAGCATGTGGCAAGTACCACTGCGGCCTCACTTAAGTTGGCAATCGACCAGTTATTTTCTAAGCTTGGATTGAGTATATCTAGATTACGTGGCCAAGGATATGATGGAGCTAGTAACATGAGTGGAGAATTGAATGGCCTCAAAACTATTATCATGAGAGAAAATAAATGTGCATTTTATGTTCATTGCTTCGCTCATCAACTACAATTGGCCCTCATGGGTGTGGCAAAAAACATGATCTAATAGGTAAAAATATTTTTATTTTTATTTTGTCAAAGTATTTTATGTTAGTTTCATCACAAATATTTTTTATATGTTAAATAAGTATTTTCTTCACTATTGTATCCAATTTGGTAAATATTGTTGGAGCTTCATCTAAACGCCATGACATACTCCAGGAAAAACATGCTCGCAAGGTCGTAGAAGCTTTAAATGATGGAGTACTTTCAAGTGGGAAAGGCTTAAATCAAGAAATTGGTATAAAACGTCCATGTGACACACGTTGGGGTACACACTTTAATACTTTGCTAAGTATTGTTGCCATGTTTTCATCTTTGATTGATGTGCTTGAAGAAATAGCGAATGATAGAACAAATAGTGATCAAAAATATAAAGCGTCTATTATGTTAGGATTGGTACAAACGTATGACTTTGTATTTAGTTTGCATTTTATGAAGACCATGTTTGGAATTACAAATGAGTTATCACAAGTCTTACAAAGAGATGATCAAGATTTAGTGAATGCCATGGATTTAGTTAAAGTATGCAAGGAACAATTACAAAAAATGAGGGATAATGGATGGGACTCTTTAATGAAGACGGTTGTTGACTTTTGTGATCAACAAAAAATTGATGTCTTGGGTATGGATAATATGTATCACCCTCAAGGAAGATCACGACGCATGGTTCAAAAAATCACAAATATGCATTATTATCGATTTGATTTTTTCAATACGGTAATTGATATGCAACTACAAGAGTTGAACAACCGTTTCAATGAGGTTAACACAGAGTTGCTACTTTGCTTGGCATGTTTGTCTCCTAATAATTCATTTGAAGCTTTTGACAAAGGAAAACTGATTCGTCTTGCCTAACCTTACCCATACGATTTTTCTACTATAGAATTGATGGTGCTAGAAAGTCAGCTTGACACTTATGTTTGTGATATGCAATCTAATATCATGTTCTCGGACTTGAAAGGAATTTCGAATCTTGCAAAAAAACTTGTGGCGACAAAAAAACATGAGGTGTATCAACTGGTGTATTTGCTAATCAAGTTGGCGCTAACATTGCCGATTGCCACTGCTTCTGTCGAAAGAGCTTTCTCTGCTATGAACATTGTGAAGAATCATATGCGAAATAGGATTGGTGATCAATGGTTAAATGACTATTTGACTGTGTATGTTGAAAAAGATATATTCAATAGCATTTCAAATGAGCCAATTCTTCAACGTTTTCAGAACATGAAGTCTCGTCGAGGACAACTTTAAATATATGAACTAGTTTACGTATGAACTAATTTTTGTATGAACTAATTCTTGTGTGAACAAGTTTATGTATTATCTTTATTATTAGTTTTTGTATGAAAAAATATTTTGCCCCCACTGGAATTACTTTCTGTATCCACCACTGACTGTTTGTCATGTTGTGCAGCATATGACGATAACTCTTATTAATAGGGAAAGTTGGATTCAAAATTAAAAAAATAAAATTGTGACTTTCAGCTCTTCCTTAGTGCATAGAATTGTACTTCTATAATATTTGATTATCTGTATATATTATATAAATTTAAATCTTGGTCAATCTAGGTCAAAATGAAGCTTTTTAAGATTTAAACACATGTTCATGTAACGCAGTAAAAATTACAGAAGGCTGTTTTCAACATTTAAGAAGAAGGCCTATTGCATAATTACACTCATTGTTACCAGGCTGCCACCGCTTCTGTTTGCATTTGGATTAATTTCCAAGGTGATAAACAAAATATTATCAAGCAAACTGTGTTTGTCAAGGATGTGGAGTATTGAAGTCAATTAAAGATCTCGAGTTATACAAAGGTACACAGATTGATTTCTAGATTTTCCTTTTATGGTATATTGGGGACCGCATCTGAGAATACGTTTTACTTCCCAAGAGTAAAATCAAACTCAGAATAAACAATTAAGCTGAATTGCGCTATTAATCTTCAACTCTTATCAAGTTTAATGTAGCTATAGTTGTGTATTTATTTGCGTCTTTTTCAATGTTTTTTCTCCTACTATTACTTTCAAATTCTCACTCGCTATACCTTTCTTTAAGGGAAATAAAAATTTTATGGCAGTTTCACATATTTCCAATATTCTATGTTTGAATGATTGGATATATTTATTGCATATTCTTGCTATTCTTATACCTATTATCAACTTATTTTCAGTCAACCAAAATATCATTTCCTAATATTTGTGGATTTTAAAAAATATTTGCAATTGGACGACATTATATACAATTTATAGCATTCTCTTGCTATTTTTCCAATTTCCATATCAGTTTATTTTCCATATATAAAAATTTGAACTCCCAAAATTTGTGTTTGTCCAATATAATTCATATTTGAATGACAATTAATATAATTTATAGTACACTCTTGATATTTTACTCTTTCCATGCTTATCATAATGGCAGATGTATTACAAACTTCCACTTCCATCCATGCTTCCTTAAAGCTGTGAACCTTCTTTCCAGCTAGAAAGTTTGAACAAATATAACCCTTTCTGGTATGCCCTTGCAATCGACCCAAAGCTCTAAAGTACATTAAGTTCATTGATTATCATTTATTCATATTATGGTCTCAACATATAAGTTTTAATTAACATTTTATGTTCCTTTTTCAGTTTAAAAAATTGAATATGGTATTTTTGCCTGCGTTTGAAGACCTATAAAGGTCCTCCAAAAGAGAGCGGTGAGTACGCAAGAAAGTAAATTTGGGTGGATGCTTATTCAAATGAAGAAGCTGTTGGAAATTGGAAGAAAACAACGTGCAGTTTTGATATACTGGACAAACTTGGTAGAAAAATAATGAGGTGATATTCTTTACCGTACAATACTACCGAATTCATGGTTTTGTCAATGCATTCTCTATTAATAGTGCATGGCCAATCATACAAGTAAAGTGATGATTTATTTAAATTATATTGAAAAATATATGTTATTAGGCATTAGTTACTCTGGAATAGATTTCAAACCGTGTATTCTTTCATTATGTTTGAAAACTCAATAACCATTATACCAAATATTCTTGTATTTCACAAAGAAGAAAAACGTAGGTTTAAAGTTGAACAGGAAATTACCTTGCATTTCATAATGTAATAATGATCTAATTTGCAGTTTGTTTATCACAGTCTACGGTGCAACATGTAAATCAAAGTATTGTGAGCTTAGTAAATTTAAATACATCAATGTTTTCTATCCCCACCTTTTTGAGAGTCAATTTGAAACTTTTTAAAATATTATTTTATATATATTGTTAATATAAAAAGTGGTTCTTTGGGACAAATCATATTAACTGCGTTGAAATTGGTTTATATCTACAAAATTACAAAGCATGTTCAAGTTTAACAGTGATCATTCTCTAATGACCCGAGTTTGCAGCCATCATGGTTGCGGCACATGTAATTATTTCCTCTGTACCAAACAAATGTTCATTGGAATGTATTAGAAATATAGGCTATCATCACGACATTATTGATATTGTTTGACACCCTTGGTTTTATTTATTCTAAAATAGAAATGTTAAAAATAATAATTTGTTAGTAAATAGTACCCAGTTGCAACTTTGGTTCAATACTTCTGTTTTATTGCGCTCTAGAATCTAGATGTTGTCCCCTATCGCAGTAGATTTGTAGTTTGGTTAAAACTTACACAGGTTTATATTGTTTGCTTATCGCTTAGTGCTTTAAATGTAGAGGGAAGCAACTTTGAAATTAATTGGTGAAAATTTCATGGCCAAGCATATAAATTTGATTCATTTGATGTTCATTTGAATCATATTTCACACTTATCATCCACTTCACTTTAAAAGGGTAGGAAAACTATATCACTTTGTTTATAAGTTATTTGCATATGCACATCGGCTTTCTTTGTTATATTTTCAACTTATGGTCCAATAATTACTTATGACATAAAGGTTTAGGTCCATGCCATACATCTTTTTCTGGACACAATTTTGAAAATATGTTTAACCTGTATGTATGGTGTTTATGCTTGCCTAAAACTTATTTATTTTTCGTTAACCAACGAATCATGTGTTGGTCGGCTTTGCTCAACTTTGACAGCTTCGTACCTTCAGTTTTTTATTTTGTCTATAGGTTTCACTCTATTTTTGATTTTGCCAAGGCTTTAGAGAAGAACTAATGGTTGTTGCAGTGCTGTACATTCAATCTCTAGCTTACCATATACATTGATGTTCTGATTATGTGTAATGTTATGTTAAGAATTTTTATTGTTGTTTGCTATATGCAAAAGTTATTTCTTCATATAGATCTGTCTGTAAATATTTGTTGTGCTTGGCCTTCTTTTTTTATTGATTCTTATTGGATTCACATTTGATTGTTCTGATTCAATTTTTGCTGTTTTGGTGGAATTGTGATATTAAATCCGTCCAGTTTACACTCATATATGTGTAGTAGAGTTTTGCCCTTCTGAAATATATAAAAAAACCTGCGTCCCACTTACACTAATTAGCTTGCTTATTTTCATTTTGAACATTAATGAGCTTATAGTGATGGATGAATATCATGTTTTTCTGGTGTATGTTCCGATTATCCACTTGCAGATCATCCATACATGCTCAACCTACATGAGCAGCGTTCCAGCGTCACAATTTGAACTTCTTGCATCTGTTGAGACTTCTAAACAAACCATGCTACTGTATTACCATATTTATCCATCGTCCACTATATACCTACGCGCTAAATCTTTAACATCGAATAACTTTCAACCATATGCAGCTTCAAAATGTCTCATCCGACAATACATTATCACTTACGAAACTACTTGGATTTTGATCAAGTGTTTAGGTGTCCTCCGTGTGCGAAGCACGGGTTCGCTATAGTATAAATATTATAGTAGGCACTTATTTGAACATTATAAAAGCCATACATTATGGTATCAACAATGAACATAGATAGGTGCATCAAACATTAAACAATAAATATGATACATGCCTATTCAGACATAGAATCTGAAACATTCATGCATTACACCAGTTGAACATTTTAAGTCCAATGATTCACATGAAACACACAATATTCACATTTCACATTCTTTACAAACAAATGAATATAGTTTAATTCATTATATGCATATAATACAATTACATAACACAAGGAAAATTAAATCCTATTTGCAGTCATACTGCAAAACTATGTACAAATATATATTACAATGGAGTCCTGTATTTCAATTTATCTATGGAATAATATTATGATACAAACATTTCAAAAATAAAACAAGTCCCACTTGTTTATCTCCCAAAATATAATTGTAGTATTCGGCCAGCCCCGCGGCTTGTAATGAAATCGCATTTTCTGCCGAAACAGTTTCAGCAAGCACAACTTTGGCCCTGTTAAAATTGATTTAATTCATAGGGTCAACATACATCAAATGTATACCATATAATTGCGGTAAATCATATATAAATAAAAGATACATAATATTTTCGTTTTAACTTATATACATCATATGTATATCTGTTATTTGTTGTAACTCTAATTTGCACTAAAGTCTTTAAACTGGTTATATCGTAACAACTCCATTTTATATTTCTTTATGACAGATAGAAGATCAAAGAAATTAGTATCATATTCTACCTTTTATGCCAATCACACAAACATTCATAAATGTTATGTCATCATAATTAATAAATGACATGTTTTCATCAGCATATATATATATATATTAATACTTGGCATGTATATATATATATATATATATATATATGAATGTATGTATGTATGTATGTATGTATGTATACACTATTGATTTTAAGACCACACTATCCTAATGTACCCATTATGGTCAGACAAGCATAGCCAAGTAAGAATAACATAATACGAGCTTAAAACTCATTTCCAGATCCTAATCTTTACGTATACACAATGGTAAGTTTTGTGGTGTGTCATGAACATGTTTGAAATGAATTCTAAGCTTATAATAAAACCTAGATATGTCATTAGATCGATAATAGGTATTTATACCTAAGACCATACATTAGATACTGCAGATAAAGATGGTTTATTAAAAGGATTAAACCTCTTCCTATCATATAAATATGTGTATTTTGACTTACCGAAAATGAAAAACAGTCTAACTGATTTGAATTTCCATAGATCAGAAGATACTAAGAATTTTAAACAACACATTGCTCAATTTATCAATTTCACAACATTCATTTCCATGTTATCACACAGTTTCGGTACATCTTCCAACAAAAAAAATCCAAAATGCATTGTACATATATAGATATGTGACAGAATAACTTGATGTAACCTATGTTCATATGGTTAAGGATCAATGCTTAAACAAGTCATACTTGTTTAATCTGAATCATATTTGCATCATTGCATCAAATACAATAACTTATCCATTCAGATTAAACACTGGATTATAGATTGTTTTCTTTTGTTTTGATCCCAATATAAAACAATTACAGAGATATGATATTTCATATAACAATCTAACATTGTTTTTTATGTATATATTAAATTGCTCGAACATTAATGATATTTACAACCATTGGTCCTACTACATCATCTGTTGTGTAATTGGTCAGTATGAACACTTCATAATGATCCAATTTAAGTTGTAAGCAATTTAGACATATGTTCACATTTATAGGAATGTGGTCTGCGTTTATAAAGGTACTTATACACCAATTTTCAAAGGCATCTTTGTTAAGAATATTGTCATCTATATAAACAGTATGAATCAAAACAGAAGATCATATTTTTATTATTATAAAAAAAACAACTACAGCATATCGATGTATGGATATTTATCATTATAAATCTATGATCATTTAATTAATCTTAATTTGCAACATTACATTACATATCACATATATATGTATATATGTCTACACATATACAGTGTTAAAATGGGAGACATGCATTCATAATAGGTAAGGTTAAACAAAAGCCTAGATATTAATCTAAAATTATCACTTAGGTTATATGGTAAAGATCATCGATCTGTATTGATAATATAGTTGTAAACAGTTTTACAATGTTCAAACTTTTGTATATTTATATCATACAAATCTGAAACAATTTTATGTCACATATCACAAAATAGATTCATACACCCAGACATCAATTTTAAAACATATTTAGAAGTTCTGTGGATATTATCAGGTATATCACCTTATAGTTTATTACCTTATAGTTTATACAGATATACACACACACACATTCATAAAGATATCAAATATGAACACCAAGCTTGATATTTGAACAGGGTTTTAAAGCCCATGATTTGGATGTTTCATATGTCACAATATGTATTTAAAATTATAATTTAGAAATCAGATTTTATTATACAATCAATGTATCTTTATACAAAGAATGATCATTAAAATAAAATCATGTAAACTAATAGAAACCAGTTTCAATACTGTTTAATATTCAGTAGCTTGTTCAATAGAATGCATATCTTCATATACAAGGCTTGCCCATCAAAATTGGCAAAATATAACAAGTTTGACATTCATAATGATATTATGAATTTGTATTTATCAGAATTGTTGTATAAATTATAATCTTAATAGCATATATCTATATATGCCTATACACATATACACAATACAAATTAGATATATATATATATATATATATATATATATATATATATAAGTTGATATATAGCTTCCAAAGCATATGTTTTGTGTGTGTGCATATATATATATATATATATATATACATATATTTATATATACATACACAAATTTAACAAAATGTGTCATACCAAATTCAAGTTCTCAATAAACATTTTACTTAACATACTACAATAATAAAAATCATTCAGACCTTTCTATTAATTAAAATATATTAAGATATACATCTTAGAAATAATTCAGGTACTCATAGACAAAAGGTCTTACCTTTTGTTCAATGAAAAATTTGGTTTTTGATCTCGATCAAAATTGGAACAGTATCAGTTTAATTTTACAACTGATAAAATTAAAATTCACTGATTAATATATGACCTAATAGATCCAAACATAGATTTAATATTAAACTGTGTAGAATCTTGTAATTGGCAAATTGAATTAACATCAAATATTAATTCGTTTTATGATGAAATAATTTATACTGTGCCAATCATAAATTTTTAACAGCCCCCAAATTTTACACTTCAGAATCAAATTCTTGTCATTGCAAATTATTGATACCATCGATCATCTAGGTAATCAAATACATATAAACCTTAATCACAATTTCAAAATTACCAATTTTGCAAACGCTAGCTCTGATACCACAGAAGGGTTTATTAGATCTAATCTAAACCCTAATCTAAACAGTTTAACGATTTGAACTGATGATAAATTGCAAAAGGGTAAATCGAAATCAATTAATGACAGATATCATACTTGCCATGATGAAGAAGCTGACGAAACACGAATTCGTAATAAACTTGAACGGATCGAATCACAGTATGTCAAGCGCCATACCTCTAGAGAAGTCCACGAGAACGATGTCCTTCTTCAATCGAATTGAAGAGGAAGAGGGAGTAAATGGTACTAGCCGCCTCCATTATTTTCTACGGTTTTGGAGAATAAAAGTTATGGGTCGGTTTTCTTATTTTTGACTGACTCAAAAATAAACTATGTATGCACGTGTACATTTAAAGGAGGAGAATAAATATCTCCTTTAGATTTAAACGTTCACCATTGAACAGGTATTGACCCATTTATTAATTCCAACTTCAAATAAAATATCAACAAACTGATGTATTATTTGACCTAAAGAAAATAATTTCTCCCTCGTTACATTCTAGTTGTGTGACCCTATAGGTTATTACAACGTTGACAATAATTTAAACCCTATTTAAATTATAAACAGTGAGCGGTATCTAGTAGTACATCGATGCTACGCAAATTATAATAAGATCAATTAATGATTCGATACAACATTTCTGTGACCAGTATATCAATGTAATATAATCATTTTAACCAATATATCTAGGATTAAACTAGAGGCATGGATTGTATCATTTTCTTTATGATTTAATCCGTTTATCTTGATCAATGAGTAGACTGTTTAAAACAAATCAATATTTGAGCAGGCCATGCATTTCACAATCTCACTTAATCAAGAGGCCCATGGATATCACTACGAATATATCGTAGGGTTAAATTCCATCTAGATCATTCGTAATTTTCATTCGATTCGAGATGTATCCAATAATCACTGTTATCGTTAGTCTGTTATGAATAACTTTAGATGATATCAAAACACAAATATCCTCGAATAAAATTATAATGATTTCAGGTCTCAGGACCATTACATCACTATCACTATGAGAATAATTTATGATACTGTTAATTTTATTCCATGTAGTTATCTCACGGTAGGTCAGTCCAATACACTATTCTCCAATACGTACTTATATCTTGATTTAATGTCATGATCAATTAGATGTGATCATCAGTCAATCAATATACTAGTCTCAGCGCTTTATTGTTGTCCTTTATAAACAATATAACTCGACTAGGAACATTTAAGAATTATAATACTTATCATATTACATAATCTCAAATTCAAGTCTTACTTGAATCATATAATTTCGTATTATAGTTCTAAGGACTTATATTATATTAATCTGTCTATATTATAATTCCTACTAATCTTTAATGATTACTAATTGGTCCGACCGTAAAATACCCAAATTGCCCATATTTATCAAGGTCATTTAATTATTCTAACATTTGGTCCGACCTTAAATTATTCCCACTAATCTTTAATTATTCCAACTTTGTTATGCTACAAAATTGATTAAAAAATATTATTTTACTGTAGTTTTTAAAATTATTTGAAACTACATACGAATGACAATATATTAAAAAAAAATACATGTATTGTTGCAAATTAGGAATAATTATTCTAACTAGTCAAGCACATGCAAATATTAAATACATAAATAAATATTCAACAAAAAAGTCTAAAAAGTTAGAAATAATGATTCAAATTATTTAAGTGTTAATTTATTTATTTAATTAAATCAAGTTAGTTTCCAATTTTATCTTATATACATTACTTATGTTATCCTAAACAAATTAAAATAACATAACATATATCGATATAATTATTAATTAATCTAGATTCATTTAGAACTTTTCTAAGTTTCATTTAAATAAAAGCAATATTTTATTTAGTTTCACAAATAAATTTTTATTATAGTTTAATGTGTATATAAATTAGATTGTATCAAATATACTCTTACATACATATTTGTGCAAGGTGATTACCTATTAAATTTATTCAGATAAGGAAACCTTTCCTTTCCTTTCTCTTAACTTATTTAACTAGTAAAGGAGCACAATTTTATTTAATGAATGAAAATTTTCATTTTCTTCACTTAACTTATTTCAAACTGACAAGGATGGCAAATTATATTAATTGGAGATAGAAAACTTTACATTTCCTTCCCTAATTTTTTTTTTTTTTTTTGCAAATGAAAATTTTTGTTTTCTTCACTAATCTTTATTACAAATGTATATTATTTGTAAAAATAACATACATAATAACGTTTTCAATAATATCTCTTGAAATACTTTACATAATATGACGAAAAACTTTATTAGTATATGGAAATGCTTTACATAATAAACGTTAATTCAAGATTTCTTACTAAATATGATGATGTTATTTAATACATAATATTTCTGGAAACGCTAAAATGGCGGAAAACTTTTTTATCACATACATAATATTTTTGGAAATAGCTGTGAATATTTAAAATCTTAGATATTAACGTTTTCAATACTCTTTCATTTATATATTGCATGTATTATTTATTGAAGTAACATACATAATAACATAATATACGTAAATTTACAAATCTTTTTTAGTTCTGGCAATAACATACATAATATACTTAAATTTACTAATCTTAAATTCACTAATCTTTTTTACAAATGTATATTATTTGTAAAAATAACATACATAATAAAGTTCTCAATGATACTTCTGGAAATGCTTTACATTATATGACGAAAAACTTTATTAGTATATGGAAATGCTTTACATAATATACGTAAATTTCCTTTCTTCATTTCAAAATTGTCAATTAGCCTTTCTAATTCTCTCTATTAAATTATCAATTAACCTTTCTAAGTTGTCAATTAAATTTTCAATTAACCTATTCTTTCTACGTTTCTAAATTGTCAATTAGCCTTTCATAATTATCTCTCTATTAAATTGTCAATTAACCTTTCTAAATTTTCAATTAACCTATCCTTTCTATGTTTCTGAATTGTCAATTAGCCTTTCCTAATTCTCTCTATTAAATTGTCAATTAACCTTTCAAAATTGTTGATTAAATTTTATCTATGATAAATGCATTATTCATGTTATATTAGTGGACCAACATGTAGATGTTCATATTAAATTGTCAATTAAATCAACCAGATTTAATTCTATATTAGTGGACGAGTATGTAGATGTTCATATTGTGTACTATCATTGTATTACATACACGCATACACATATAAATAAATATATATACATAAATATATCATTGTATTACACACACACACATAAATATATATATACACATAGAAACATTTTCGTTAAATTCACGTCTAGATTCACAGCATTGAATATATAAAATATGCTTAATTTTGAATACTAATTTGGTATTAGACCTAAGTAGGTGGGGCCAGACGTTAATTGTTTTCAAATTGAGATAATGTTCAATGTTTGGAATTTTTTAACTCCCTTCACTTTTGGATTTATTCACAGAATAACATACTTAATTTAATCTTTTAGCAAAATTTCATGAATAATTTCCTTAAAACTTTGCATGCCAACTTTTCATAAATTCCCTCTTTCTTCCCTCTCAATTCCCGGTTGCCACGATTTTTACATCTACACACTATTGCCTTCCAGGTTTTTGTCACTTATGAGGGATTTGTGCGCTAGTCTCTTGCCTATCTAGGTTTTTGTCACTTATGAGTTTCCTTTCAATTTTGAATTCCCATATATATTTTTTATTTTGATGTCGTTACAGCTGCGCCTGTCCAATTTCTGGAGATTTCATTTTCTTCTTAAATACCTATTTTCCTCTTTGTACTTCCAATTTAATTCTAATCTCTACCTACGGAATGAAAATATGAAACAATACTGTTGGTGCGGGTTAAGAGGACTGATGCAGAATTTGAAATCCATTACTTCACAATCCATTAAGTTTCACGTTCAATTTTCGCTTAATTATTGTAGTTTTTTATCTTGCTTATGTGTTCTTAGATTCATAAAACGTATTGTCATGTAAAGTTAATTTATTTCATTTTACAGTGAAAGAAGAAACCTTCGCTCCATTATGGGAAAGATTGAAGTGGCATGTTGAGAATGGAATGCACTTCACATAGAAATGCATGTTTTTGTTAAGTTATATATCTTTTTGTGTCTTCTTTTCACAATTTCTTTTATCATATTATTAACATCAACTGCACATGCTGTTTAACCATATATTTGTTGGACTTTTATTTGAATATCATTTAGGCAATAATAGGAAAATTTTGATTTTATTACCATACTATTAGCTTGGGTTTGTCTCTCAGTACTTTTATATCAAAGCAGACTAATTGAGTACCATTTGGTTCATAAATGAAATTTATAAACATCAGATTATCTTTTACTCAACGGGGTTATACTGATTATCAAAATTTTATATTTTCTTAATTATGATAGTTTACGTTTAGTTTTTTATGGTGTATCTCTAGCTTTAGGATATTTTTTCCTTTTGCAATTACATCACTCCTATTTTCTATTGCAAAGTAACATCTTCATTAGAAAAAAAAAATCCAAATTTGCGATTCTGCTGACTATCATTTTTTTTTTTTTTAATTTCAATGAAATCACATATATGGGAAAATTGGAGCCTATGGCTAGCCACTTGTGGGTTGAAAATGTGTGCATCACAAATTTGTGCTTCCCTTCATGTAACAACCATATGTATGTGAGTAGTTTTCAATTTTAGCTCTTTGGATAGTCGTTTGCTATGTACCATAAATTTAAGTTGCTAAAGTTACTGATTTGCACATTCAGTATGAGGTTAATCGAAGGATGTGCAACTTGCTTATTGTTGATGCCCTCTTCCAACTAATGCATTTTAGATTCTACCAAGAAATCTAATTGTGTGAATCTCTTTTGGTATTAAAGGAATACTTGGCTATCTGTACATATTACTTTGCACATGTAAAACACCAGCTATTCCTACTATTTGCACGGATTATCGTGCTGTCTTTATTTTCTGTAACGACCCGCCTTTTTGACCGCTTTAAGTCGGTATTTAAACCAACTCAAAATGTTCCAAAAGACAGATTATTATTTAGCTTATCAAGTTTAAACAGAATAAACAAAGAATCACAGACACAATATTTGCAGCAGAAGAAATTTTTATACAAATAATATCAGAGTTGTACAAAATATTCATACAACGGAAGATTTTATAAGTACATTACATGAATTTTTAAATAAATAAAAGATTTATAGTTTTGTCGAGCGCGCGCCATATGCGTCTTTACATGCCACTCCACTTCGTTGCGAGCTGGAATTTTCTAAGCCTGGAACACTCAGGACCTGACTCGAGTGTCCTATGCAAAATACACAAAACACCCGAGTCAAGATTAAACTTATTTCAAGTTAGCACACTTCGATAAACACTAAAATGATAATCTTGTTATGTCAATTCTAATATAACAAAAATGACAAGATTATTTTGTCAATTCTAATTTCAATAAAAAATGACATGATTAATTTGTCAATTTTAATACAACATAAATGACATATCTAATTTGTCAATTTTAATACAACATAAATGACATATCTAATTTGTCAATTTTAATACAACATAAATGTCCATAATGGTCGAATTGCTACCATGAAACAAAGAAGTTTACATGCATGAAATAAAATATGCAAGACAACAATAGATATGCAAGTAAATCTAATTGAACAATCCATGCAATTAAAATAAATTGAATCAGTGAATGCAAATGAAATGAATTGGAATTAATTGCATGCAAATGAATCAAATAAACCACTGTTTGTGTGACTTTTTCCAAAACAACCGGGGTTGGTCAAATGCAAATACATGAATGGAATTAATTGCATGCAAATGAATCAAATCAATTGTAACGACCCGCATTCTACGCATCATAGGATTGAAGAATATTTATTTCTTTCACATACGAAGTCGTATGGTCATGTAACTTTGGGGGACGACTATTGAGGTCATTTCCCATGTTCATGATTTTTCCCGATTTTTAAATGACCATTTTACCCCTAGTTGGCACTGTTTTGGCCATAACTTTTGACTGGAAAGGAATTTTGACCCGAGACCACTTCCATTAGCTCCGGATGATGGTTTCTCTTTCCGTAGAGTGGTCACATTAGCCAAACGGACTCACCGTTTGGAAGATATGGCTGAAACAAGTTTCAGATGGTGAAAAACAGCTTAATTGGGCTTAACCGGGTGATTACCACTAGGCCCAGAGGGGAATTTCGGGTTTAGAGGTATAGGAGGACTGATTAGGGTTAGGTTATAACTTTCATTTCAGTTTTGAGCCGCCACAAAGCTTCTTGAGACCTTAGTAATGGTTTCCGTCCTCTAAAACCACCCCAAAACACATTTTTAGTGAAGATTAAGCCTAAACTACATCAAAACAAGGCCAAATAGCAACAAAGCAGGGTTGGAGCTGCTGCTATACATAGGAATTCGACCCAAACAGAGGATACTTCAGATTTGGTGTTTTATTTTGTGGCCAAGGTGAGTGATAGCATCGTTTTGACACTAATTACAGTTAATTAAGGGTAATTAGTGAAAATTAGCGAATTTATACACTAATAAATTCTGGAAAAATGTTTAGAAATTCTTAAATAATATTTCATGCCTCTGTCAGAAAATTTAGATGATTTGATTAAGTTTTACTAAGTATGTGCTTAAACATGTTTAAGAGGGATTACAGGAAAAATGTGAGGTTTTAGACACTTTTGATCCATTTTGGTTCATTTGAATTGTTGTTTGGTGTTTGTGGTTGTTCTTACATGTTGCTATGACTCTATGGTATGTTTTATGATTGATTAAAATAGTTAGATCGGTCGAAAATGCCGTCGAATGGCGTAGAAAGCTCGCTGGAAAGTTGCAGAAGTGTGCAGGTTCCGAACCGGTTCGGATCGGAGTAAGGGGTCGGATCGGACTTGTGAACTGACCAAGGAAATTCGAACTGGATTGGAACTTGTCACTGGAGGAGGCTTGGCGAGAAGGAAGGCCGTTTACTTAGAGTTGGAGTGGACAAGGGGATCGGATCGGAAGCAAACATTTGGGAGAACTAGCAAGAGGGAAGGCCACGCGGATCAGATGGCAAGGAGGGATTGGATCGGAATACGTGAAGAAATGAGGGAGCGGATCGGAGCACTGAAAGGAAGGACACCCGACCGACCCGGAGGAGGACACCGACCCGACCCGAAGTGGAGTACCCGACCCGAACCGAATGGAAAGATGACAAGGAAAGAGGACCGACCCGAACCGATGAAGGTGATGACTCCCGACCCGAACCGATGAAGGTGATGGCTCCCGACCCGAACCGAATTCTAGGACTGTTAATGTGCGACAACTCTTCTGAAGACCCACTCCAATTCGACCAAACCCGAGATGCAAAGGTAGTCCAAATGAGAAATTAGAGCTTAAGATTCAGATGGGAATCAACGAGTTCGCTTCATGGTTGGGCTTTGCTGCGGGACGCGTGTCAAGGAGTTATCGACGTCTATAGCTTTGGACCACTATGGTAGGAGGTACGAAGGCGGATTCAGGGCCATTATGGCATCGGTAGAACCAAGGGCTACAACCAATGAAGTGGGTCATTGAAATGTTTGGTCATGACTCCATATGTTTAGCTTGGTCATAGCAGCGTTTCTACAAGTCAGGATTCGTCGTTGCCTCAGTTTGTCTAGTGTTCCAAAGTGGTAGATATTGTATGCTTTACGCACTGAGTGAGAGATGTGAGGATGGTTACTATGGATGATTTGTTTGCTATCATTGTGACATGCACACCCCACCCCCGTATCCTTACACTATTTGTTATGGCACCTTGGAGTATTGTACGGTATGTGGTACTAACTCTTTGGTTGCAGGTCCAGGTTCAGGTATGGTTTAGTATACCTGTTATTATTCTGTTTAGATGCTTATCGCTCTTACCAGGCTTTATGTCTGACCCAGAGTTTTATGTCTCCTCTTATTACTCTGGGTGCTCACACGAGCAGACTAGAGACAGGTTTGCTGGTGATGTACGGGTAGATGATCCGGAGGCGAGCAGGTGGCTTCCACGTAATATACATATATAGTATCCTCCCTGTGTTGTTGAAGATCACTGCTTGGACATTGGTGGTGTATCTTCCATTTTAGCTTTCTTTTGCTTTGAGACAGTTTTGAAAGTTGTAATAAGCTGTATTCTGAATTTTCCGCTGCTATGATGTTTAGTTCTGATTTTCAGCTTATGCACTGTCTCTCCTGTTTTATGTCAAGTATGTTATTATTATATTTTGTTCGATGCACTGTGAGACATTCTACAGGTTTCTCATTAGTTCATTTCCTTCTTTTCTTTCTTCTGACGACCGTTCCGTGCTAGTCGGGCATGAGTACAGCGCACTTTTGGAGGAAATGCAGGCTGGTGCGGGGCGGGCCGTCACACTTGGTATCAGAGCTCTAGGTTGCGTAGTTAACCTAGGGAAATTATCAGGGAGAGATAAGATACGTATACGAGAGAGCGTATTTGTGATTACTTTGGTTTTTAAAAGCTATATATATATATATACTATTAGTAGTATAAGGATGAAGTCGTACTGCACTAGCACCACTATGGAGTCGTTAATCGTTTCCTTTTTCAGATTGACGATGAGCCGATATACTAGAGGTGCTGGTAGGGGAGCCAATAATGGGAATGCTGCTGACATGAGGACGATGTTTACTGACCTCATGAGAGAGATGCTTAGAGATGTACAGAGAGCAGCTCCCAATGGTGGAAATGGTGGTGGTCCAATAGTGCAGGCGCCAAGAATCGACTTCGCCAAGCTGAATAAGGATTATACTAGCCTTGGTGGGAAGCCGTTCCACGGAACGGAGTCGGCCACGGATGTTCAAGATTGGTTGGATAGTTGCGAACGTATCTTCGAGGATTTGGGTATCGAGGATGCAATGAATAGAAAGCTAGCGTCCCGTCAGCTGCAAGGGCGAGCAATGAATTGGTGGAATGCTATAAAGGCAGCTACTCCCGAAGATCAGATTACTTGGGAGCAGTTTAAAGCTCGCTTTAGCGAGAAGTTCATTCCAGCTACTCAGAAGTCAGTGCTGTTTAAGAAATTCTTGGAGCTCAAGCAGAATGGCAGAGCTGTCTCGGAATACATTGCTGAATTTGACACTTTGTCGAAGTATGGGTTATCTCTTATTGATACTGCCGAGAAGAAAAATGAGAAATTCATAACTGGTTTGGATCAGTACTTAGGGGAAAAGCTTATTAACCACATTGATGAGACGTTTGAGTCGATTGTGGGGAAAGCATTAAGATCAGAAAGTCTCTACCCTAAGTCGAAGACTGAGGTTGCATCTGCAGATGAGCCAAAGCCACAAGCAAGTGGTGGAGGTAAGGGTTGTTCCTAGAATAAGAGAAAGCAGAACCAAGCTAAGGATGGCCAGAAGAAAGAGAATAAGCAAGATGTTGAGTGCTTCAGCTGTGGTAAGAAGGGCCATTATGCTAGTAATTGTCGGGCCAAGCCAGCGGATAGGAAGTGCTTCAACTGTGGCCAAATGGGACATCACAAGGACAAGTGCCCACAGCCCCCTAAGGAAAAGCAAATGGTGAAAGCCTATGCTCTTAATGATATTCCTTCTTCGTCGAATGCCCCAACAGCGGCGGAGAAGTGAAAGAATGTCGTCATTCAAGGTATGCTTTCTGTTTATGATGTTCCTGTTAGAGTTTTGTTTGATACCGGAGCTTCCAGTTCTTTCATATCTAGTGACCTGGTAGATAGGTTGGGATTGGAGCCCGAGATTGTCGATAGACCTTTAGTAGTGATGAACCCGATTGGTGGTTCGACTAGCCTTAGCATGATTTGTCGTAATGTGGTCTTATCGAGTCATGGATGCATGTTTGTTTGTGATTGCTTTGTTTTGGGCTTTACTGGGTTTGGCATTATTTTGGGAGTAGATTGGCTCCAAAGATACGGGGTGGTGGTAGTCTGTGAGGGCTTGTTGGTGACAGTTAGAGCGGATGATGGGCGGACGATAGTGTTTGGTGGTCTACCCAGTAAGGGGGTATTGGCTAGTTTTCTAAACTCCCTCGACATTCCGCATAGTGAGTTGTCAGGTTTGCCCGTGGTTGGCCAGTATCCGGATGTTTTCGAAGAAGTGACCGGACTTCCACCACACCGAGAGATTGAGTTTCGTATTGATTTGGTAAAGGATGCCAGGCCTATAGTGATGCCACTTCGTCGTATGGCACCAAGAGAGCAGCGAGAGCTCGAGGTGCAAGTCAGCGATCTTTTGAAGAAGGGATTTATCAGAAGGGGTGTTTCTGAATGGGGAGCACCAGTTGTGTTTGCTACCAAGGCGGATGGTTCCCTTCGTTTGTGTGTAGACTACCGCGAGTTGAATAAAGTGACGAGGAAGAACAAGTATCCTCTACCACGGATAGATGATTTATTTGATCAGTTGAGTGGCGCGAGAGTATTTTCTCAGTTGGATCTCGCGACAGGTTTTCATCAGCTTAGAGTGGAAGCTGAAAGTATAGCTAAAACGGCATTTCGAACGCCGTCTGGATTTTATGAGTGGTTGGTCATGCCATTCGGGCTGACCAATGCCCCAGCATATTTTGTGGATCTTATGAATAGGGTATTCAGAGATCAGTTGAATAAGTTTGTCCTTGTGTTCATTGATGATATTTTTGTCTATTCGAGGACAGAGGAAGAACACAAGGAACATTTAAGAGTAGTGATGGAGGTGTTGAGAAAACACCAATTGAAAGCAAAGTTTTCTAAGTGTCACTTCTGGAAGAGGGAAGTGAGGTTCTTGGGCCATGTTGTATCAGAGAATGGTATTGCCGTGGACCCGGCAAAGGTGGCTACGGTACAGGATTGGCCTACGCCCAAGAACGCAACAGATGTAAGAAGTTTCTTAGGGTTAGCGGGATATTATCGTAAGTTTATCCAAGGTTTCTCCAACATAGCAGCACCATTGACCCAGTTGACCAAGAAGAATCAAGCTTTTGTCCGGGATGAAAGGTGCGAGAATGCATTCAAAAGTCTAAAGGACAAGTTGACAAGCGCACCAGTATTAGTCATTCCTAAGGGGGATGAAGAGATGACGGTATATACGGACGCCTGTGGTACCGGACTGGGTGCTGTGTTGATGCAAGGCGGTAGGGTTATAGCTTACGCAAGTCGGCAATTGAAACCGCACGAGAGAAGATACCCTACCCATGATTTATAATTGGCAGCGATCGTGTTCGCATTGATGATGTGGAGACACTATCTCTTGGGAGAAAGATTTGAGCTGTTTACAGATCATAAGTCGTTGAAGTATCTCTTCTCCCAGAAGGATCTAAATCTCCGGCAACAAAAGTGGTTAGAATTCTTAGCTTCCTATGATTTTGACATCACATACACACCAGGAAAGGGCAATGCGGTGGCTGATTTATTGAGTAGAAAACATGCCAGCTTAGGGGCTATGTTCTTTGAATGTAAGCAACTGGAGTTTATCGCGGGGTTTGATTTCAGGCTAAAGTGCGAATTGGATCCAGAAATGTTAGCAAGTTTGACGATCAGACCCACTTTGATTGAGCGGATCGGCTCTAGTCAGAGGGACGATCCTAACCTATTGGAAATCATCTCCAAGTTAGAGATGGGTATCGATGAGGAGATGAACAAGTACGGGCTTGATCGAGATAGATGGCTTAGAAAGAATGGAAAGCTTGTTGTACCCAATGTCAATGGATTGAGAGATGAAGTGCTTAGAGAATGTCATCACTCAAAACTAACTATACACCCCGGTGGTAACAAGATGTATCGAGATATGAAGCAGACTTACTACTGGGAAGGGATGAAAAGAGACGTTGGGAAGTTTATATCCAAGTGCATGAATTGCCAGCTAGTTAAAGACGAGCAAAAGAAGCCTAGTGGGTTGTTACAGCCCTTAGAAATTCCCGAATGGAAATGGGAACAAGTCTCGATGGATTTCATCGATGGTTTACCAAGGACTAGATCGGGACATGATAGCATTTGGGTAATTGTAGATCGGCTGACTAAAAGTGCAAGGTTTATACCAGTCAAATCGACCAGAACGACAGCTAAGTTAGCAGAATTATATATGAAGTGGGTAGTGAGATTTCATGGAGTACCTAAAAGCATTGTGAGCGACCGAGACCCGTTGTTCACTAGTGGGTTTTGGAAGAGCTTACAAGAGGTTCTAGGGTCAGAGTTACATCTCAGTACCGCATATCATCCTCAGACTGACGGTCAGACGGAGAGAGTGAACCGTATTTTGGAAGATCTCTTGAGAGCATGTATATTGGATTTCGGTGGATCATGGGATGACCATTTGCACCTAGTAGAGTTTGCATATAATAATAGCTACCAATCCAGTATCGGTATGGCTCCATATGAAGCTTTGTACGGAAGACCGTGCAACTCACCATCATGTTGGATAGAGACTGGCGAGAAGTTTGTGCTTGGACCAGATGTGGTGAGAGAAACGTCGGATAAGATTAAGATCATTCAACAACGAATGAAGGCTGCCCAAGATAGGCAGAAGAGCTATGCTGATAAGAGGAGAAGAGACTTAAAATTCTCCGTTGGTGACTTGGTGTTTGTCAAGATTTCTCCGTTGAAGAGCGTAATACGATTTGGCAGGAGAGGCAAGTTGGCACCAAGATTCATTGGCCCATTCCCTGTTCTTGAACTAGTCGGGAATTTGGCATATAGAATTGACTTACCAGAGAAGATGGCAGGAGTTCACAACGTATTTCATGTTTCCCAACTAAGGAAGTTCGTTCACGACTCAGATATGACTATTTCACCTGATCAGTTAGAGGACTTCGAAGTAGAACCCGAGGCGGTTGGGAACCGCAAGCCGGCCCGTATTGTCGCACACGACATGAAGCAACTTCGAAGGAAAGCGGTGAAGCTAGTCAAGGTACAGTGGAGCGAGGACGAGAATGATTGTACTTGGGAGACAGAGGAGAACATTAGGAAGTCACACCCAGAACTCTTTGCCTGGTAAGATTTTCACTTCGATTTAGTTTTCCGCATGCTAGGATAGGTTTGTTTTGCTTGTTTTACATGTTTGATTGATGTATGTGGTTGTTAGGCATGCGGGATCCTTTGTATGTCTTGGGTTAAGGAATTTCGGGGGCGAAATTTCTTAAGGGGGGGAGAGTGTAACGACCCGCATTCTACGCATCATAGGATTGAAGAATATTTATTTCTTTCACATACGAAGTCGTTTGGTCATGTAACTTTGGGGGACGACTATTGGGGTCATTTCCCATGTTCATGATTTTTCCCGATTTTTAAATGACCATTTTATCCCTAGTTGGCACTGTTTTGGCCATAACTTTTGACTCGAAAGGAATTTTGACCTGAGACCACTTCCATTAGCTCCGGATGATGGTTTCTCTTTCCGTAGAGTGGTCCCATTAGCCAAACGGACTAACCGTTTGGAAGATATGGCTGAAACAAGTTTCAGATGGTGAAAAACAGCTTAATTGGGCTTAACCGGATGATTAGCAGCTAGGCCCATAGGGGAATTTCGGGTTTAGAGGTATAGGAGGACTGACTAGGGTTAGGTTATCACTTTCATTTCAGTTTTGAGCCGCCACAAACCTTCTTGAGACCTTAGTAATGGCTTCCGTCCTCTAAAACCACCCCAAAACACATTTTTAGTGAAGATTAAGCCTAAACTACATCAAAACAAGGCCAAATAGCAACAAAGCAAGGTTAGAGCTGCTGCTATACATAGGAATTCGACCCAAACAGAGGATACTTCATATTTGGTGTTTTATTTTGTGGCCAAGGTGAGTGATAGCATCGTTTTGACACTAATTACAGTTAATAAAGGGTAATTAGTGAAGATTAGCGAATTTATACGCTAATAAATTCTGGAAAAATGTTTAGAAATTCTTAAATAATATTTCATGCCTCTGTCATAAAATTTAGATGATTTGATTAAGTTTTACTAAGTATGTGCTTAAACATGTTTAAGAGGGATTATAGGAAAAATGTGAGGTTTTAGCCACTTTTGATCCATTTTGGCTCATTTGAGTTGTTGTTTGGTGTTTGTGGTTGTTCTTACATGTTGCTATGACTCTATGGTATGTTTTATGATTGATTAGAATAGTTAGATCGGTCGAAAATGCCGTCGAATGGCGTAGAAAGCTCGCTGGAAAGTTGCAGAAGTGTGCAGGTTCTGAACCGGTTCGGATCGGAGTAAGGGGTCGGATCGGACTTGTGAACTGACCAAGGAAATTCGAACTGGATTGGAACTTGTCACTGGAGGAGGCTTGGCGAGAAGGAAGGCCGTTTACTTAGAGTTGGAGTGGACAAGGGGATCGGATCGGAAGCAAACATTTGGGAGAACTAGCAAGAGGGAAGCCCACGCGGATCAGATGGCAAGGAGGGATTGGATCGGAATACGTGAAGAAATGAGGGAGCGGATCGGAGCACTGAAAGGAAGGACACCCGACCCGACCCGGAGGAGGACACCGACCCGACCCGAAGTGGAGTACCCGACCCGAACCAAATGGAAAGATGACAAGGAAAGAGGACCGACCCGAACCGATAAAGGTGATGACTCCCGACCCGAACCGATGAAGGTGATGGCTCCCGACCCGAATCGAATTCTAGGACTGTTAATGTGCGACAACTCTTCTGAAGACCCACTCCAATTCGACCAAACCCGAAATGCAAAGGTAGTCCAAATGAGAAGTTAGAGCTTAAGATTCAGATGGGAATCAACGAGTTCGCTTCATGGTTGGGCTTTGCTGCGGGACGCGTGCCAAGGAGTTATCGACGTCTATAGCTTTGGACCACTATGGTAGGAGGTACGAAGGCGGATTCAGGGCCATTATGGCATCGGTAGAACCAAGGGCTACAACCAATGAAGTGGGTCATTGAAATGTTTGGTCATGACTCCATATGTTTAGCTTGGTCATAGCAGGGTTTCTATAAGTCGGGATTCGTCGTTGCCTCAGTTTGTCTAGTGTTCCAAAGTGGTAGATATCGTATGCTTTACGCACTGAGTGAGAGATGTGAGGATGGTTGCTATGGATGATTTGTTTTCTATCGTTGTGACATGCACACCCCACCCCCGTATCCTTACACTATTTGTTATGGCACCTTAGAGTATTGTACGGTATTTGGTACTAACTCTTTGGTTGCAGGTCCAGGTTCAGGTATGGTTTAGTATACCTGTTATTATTCTGTTTAGATGCTTATCGCTCATACCAGGCTTTATGTCTGACCCAGAGTTTTATGTCTCCTCTTATTACTCTGGGTGCTCACACGAGCAGACTAGAGACAGGTTAGCTGGTGATGTACGGGTAGATGATCCGGAGGCGAGCAGGAGGCTTCCACGTAATATACATATATAGTATCCTCCCTGTGTTGTTGAAGATCACTGCTTGGACATTGGTGGTGTATCTTCTATTTTAGCTTTCTTTTGCTTTGAGACAGTTTTGAAAGTTGTAATAAGCTATATTCTGAATTTTCCGCTGCTATGATGTTTAGTTCTGATTTTCAGCTTATGCACTGTCTCTCCTGTTTTATGTCAAGTATGTTATTATTATATTTTGTTCGATGCGCTGTGAGACATTCTACAGGTTTCTCATTAGTTCATTTCCTTCTTTTCTTTCTTCTGACGACCGTTCCGTGCTAGTCGGGCATGTGTACAGCGCACTTTCGGAGGAAATGCAGGCTGGTGCGGGGCGGGCCGTCACATCAATTGTTGCATGCATGAGTATTTTTAAAGCACTTAAGGCCAAACAACAGGTATAATAATGTGTAAACATAAATATTTAAGAACTCAGTGAGGCTTAACTTGAATAATCAAAGAGGTGAATTTGAGGGGTCTCAGTTTCAAAATGTATAAATGCCATTCCCAAGGTAGTGCAGACCGTATGCAATTTAAGTAAGGAAAGATTCATCCATACCATTAAGTTAGTCCAACTATCACCAAAAAAAAAAAAAAAACTTCCGAACCACCATTCACATATCTATAACCATCCAACTATTTCTCATTTCCTGTTAAACCCATGTATATGACTATGCGGTCTAAAACAACATATATGTAAGTTTGCTATCAAGTTTCCAAAATAGATAAGAATAACTAAGAATTAACGGTAAAACATTTTCAGCCCATGATGCGGTACCGCAAATGCAAAGAAATGTAACATGCAAAAGCAACAAAGTGCAACCAAGGCGTGGAGTTCATGGTTTCTTTGATTTATTTATATTCACTTGATGTTTCATTAGCGTAATTCGAGGGGCGAGATGCCTACAGTTACAAGCGATTCCACTGGGATAGTGGCGTAACCGCTGTGTAACTGCGATCTATAACCATAGCGAAATTCGAGGGGCGAGATGCCTACAGTTACAAGCGATTCCACTGGGATAGTGGCGTAACCGCAGCGTAACTGCGATCTATGGCAACAACCATGGCGAAATTCGATGGGGTTTGATACCTACGGGCACAAGCGATTCTACTGGGATAGTAGCGTAACCGCCGCATGTCCGCGATCCATGGGGGAATGTATTTTTCATATCAATTTTTAAAAGTTTTAAGTATTTTCACTGGAAGTCGAAATAAGTATATTGAGTACTTGGAGATTTTTAGTCGTGCATCTGATCAACGTATGTCTAAAAATTTTAAGAATGAAAATAAACTTGTTAAGATTTCAAGTTATAGAAGTATTTTGACTTTAAATAACAAAATCAATACCATGGAAATTTAATATTATACCACCTCAACATAATCAACTAAGAAAGAGGTTTTGAATGTTTTGCAAGTTTACAGCTTTGAAATATATTAAAATACTAATTTTCGTCTCGGAAAAGAAAAGAATTAATGGAATAAATACATACTTGGACGAAAATTATTCCATTCGCATAACAATTCTGATTCAGTTTGAATATACGATTTTGAATCTAAATAGAATTGTCTTCTTCTTTCTCGACGGCGAACACTGATAAGAGTTTTTGATATGAATCTGAAATTCTCTATCCTAGTTTATTGCTATGCAAGGAGAATATAAGTTTCTAATCAAGAAGTTGAATCAGAAGTTTGCACTAGGGTGATTGGGTTAACAATACTAATTAGAAATAAAAAATTATGTGTTTGAACAAGCAATCAAAGTCGATGTGCGTATGAATGATATATCATTTAATTACCAGTTTCTTATTTCGTTCCTTTTCGAGGACAAAAAGCTTTAAGTGGGGGAGATTGTAACAACTTAAAATTTTTGATGTTTAAAATATAAAGTAAATTAAGTATTTAACGTAAATAATCGAAATTTATATTTGAAATTTTACTTAGAATTTGGAAGTCTAGTTTATTTCAATTTGGTTTTGAATTAATCTGGTATGTATAAATTTAATTTCGATATTTGAATGTTATGGATTTAAATTTTATTTTATAATATTATTAATACATGATTTTAAATTTATTTCCAATAAATGACAATTTATGATAGGATGAATGATGATTTATAACAAAGGAAAAGTTTGTCAAATTGTATGTATGTTTGAAATCATTAAATTTGAACAATTGTTTATAAAAGGAAATATAGTAGTCGAATTCTTGATTTGTTTAAAGACTTATTGCATGAACAAATACGATAATCAATATTTAAATCAGCATTTTAAGTTAATTCATTAAAAGAAATTGTAAAGAAATTAAATGTCAACGATATATATAGCATATGTTTAACTAGCGTGGTTAACGAAATTTATGGTAACATTAATAATCTAATAAATTATACATGTACATTTCTCAATATAAGTATATTTTTAAACCTGGGTTTAAAATGATAATCGTGAAATAATAACCATAATAAGTAGAAACGATTTGACATGTGAATTTACTCCAAATTTAAATTGGATCGAAATTCGAACTGCGTACATTTAAGGTTAATTAAAGGAAATTTTATAAGTATGGAAATATAATTCTATACTTAAATTTTGATGCAGATGTAAATTATTAATAAGCAATAGGAATATCAGATCTTGAACATAATTATTCTTCATAAAATGATTTCGGAAATGTATAAGTTTAAATGTCAATGTTTGTTTGTCAAATTTGGTGATCATTATTCGCTTAAATAAATTTTTTTTTCTATAAATGTTTAGCGGTCCGCAAACTGAATTTAATTATGATTGGTAATGAATCTAAATTAATTGACATACGATGGAAATAATACGAAGAAATAAACGGTTACTTTGGAAACTAAGAGAGTAGATTCGGAAAGGATGAATCAAAGCACCTATTAATTCAGAAAGTAAAATAAAGTTGAATACATTTCAACATATGTTATTTTAAAATTTAATATTATTAATGCACCTGCCAATAAACGCGTTCAACATATTTTATTCTTTGTGTACATTTATGTTAAACAATTTTCCAGATTTGCTTTTGACGTTACTCAGTATATAAAAAGGCACTGTTTTACCTATAGCAAAGAAACCGCTGCTTTCATTAAAACCCCTTGATTAATTCTCCAATTGTCATGTGACCATTAAAATGTATATAAATGAAAAGCTACTGCCCTTGCACTCCAATAAACAAAATATGAAAAGCTAAATAAATGGAGACCTATAATACTCCATCTCAAACCAATCATTTTAACTCTTCACTGCGCCTTTTCCTTGCCTGAAATTCGTCCGCACGTAACCCAGCGGCATCACCTTTGTCCGAGACGAGCGTTGCCTCAGATTCAAACCCAATCGAACCCGCACCTCCCCGTTCGTCTATGTGTGAGTCGCCGCCTTCATTATCCAAGTCCTCTCGAGTTCAGCCGCTGCCATGCCGTCATTATGTCCAGTCCACTGCGATTTAATGTAAGTGTACTTACGATTAAACTTATTTGCAAACTTTGACACTTCGATGTCCACTAAGTATAATTAGTTTGTGGTTGTCTTTCTCTTGCATTCTTCTATCCCGTTAGCATGCCTGGGCTAGGACCCATCCTTATTTGCTGATTTGATCATAAATTTGTTACCTTACACTCACATTTGATGTTACATGTTGTAGTATTAATTCCGATTGCTTTAGTGTGCTTTCTAACATTTATAAAGTACATTGCAGTGTTTGAATCCATTTAGGGGGAACCAATATTCTGTTGCATATACAATATTTTTGAAGTATTAGATTTAGCTTTAAAACAACCACATATGTATCACTGCATGTTAGAAACATACCGCACCTTGTTTTCGTGACTTGCTACATCACGCTGATATTTATGATGTCGATGTAAAATTTTACATACATGGGCTAAAGTACACTTATACGGCCATGTTCATTTTAAACTGAAAATGTATCCATTTGTTTATTAATAATGCTGCCTTCATTTCTCGGAAACCATGAACTCCACGCCTTGGTTGCACTTTGTTGCTTTTGCATGTTACATTTCTTTGCATTTGTGGTACCTCATCCTGGTCTGAAAATGTTTTACTGTTAATTCTTAGTTATTCTTATCTATTTTGGAAACTTGATGGCAAACTTACATATATGTTGTTTTAGACCACATAGTCATATACATGGGTTTAACAGAAAATGAGAAATAGTTGGATGGTTATAGATACGTGAATGGTGGTTTGGAAGTGTTTTTTTTTTTTTTCCATTTTTTTTTTTTTTTTTTTTTTTTTTTGTTGATAGTTGGACTAACTTAATGGTATGCATGAATATTTCCTTACTTAAATTGCATATGGCCTGCACTACCTTGGGAATGGCATTTATACATTTTGAAACTGAGACCCCTCAAATTCACCTCTTTGATTATTCAAGTTAAGCCTCACTGAGTTCTTAAATATTTATCTTTACACATTATTATACTTGTTGTTTGGCCTTAAGTGCTTTCAAAATACTCATGCATGTAACAATTGATTTAATTCATTTGCATGCAATTAATTCTATTCATGTATTTGCATTTGACCAACCCCCGGTTGTTTTGGAAAAAGTCACGCATACAGTGGTTTATTTGATTCATTTGCATGCAATTAATTCGAATTCATTTCATTTGCATGCACTGATTCAATTCATTTTAATTGAATGGATTGTTCAATTAGATTTACTTGCATATCTATTGTTGTCTTGCATATTTTATTTCATGCATGTAAACTTCTTTGTTTCATGGTTGCAATTCGACCATTATGGACATATATGTTGTATTAAAATTGACAAATTAGATATGTCATTTATGTTATATTAAAATTGATAAATTAGATATATCATTTATGTTGTATTAAAATTGACAAATTAATCATGTCATTTTTTATTGAAATTAGAATTGACAAAATAATCATGTCATTTTTGTTATATTAGAATTGACATAACAAGATTATAATTTTTAGTGTTTATCGAAGTGTGCTAACTTGAAATAAGTTTAATCCTGACTCGGGTGTTTTATGTATTTTGCATGGGACACTCGGGTCAGGTCCTAAGTGTTACAGGCTTAGAAAATTTCAGCTCGCAACGAAGTGGAGTGGCATGTAAAGACGCATATGGCGCGCGCTCGACAAAACTGTAAATCTTTTATTTATTTAAAAATTAATGTAATGTACTTATAAAATCTTCCGTTGTATGAATATTTTGTATAACTATGATATTATTTATACATACAAAATATTCATACAACGGAAGATTTTATAAGTACATTACATTAATTTTTAAATAAATAAAAGATTTACAGTTTTGTCGAGCGCGCGCCATATGCGTCTTTACATGCCACTCCACTTCGTTGCGAGCTGAAATTTTCTAAGCCTGGAACACTTAGGACCTGACCCGAGTGTCCCATGCAAAATACACAAAACACCCGAGTCAGGATTAAACATTTTTCAAGTTAACACACTTCGATAAACACTAAAAATGATAATCTTGTTATGTCAATTCTAATATAACAAAAATGACATGATTATTTTGTCAATTCTAATTTCAATAAAAAATGACATGATTAATTTGTCAATTTTAATACAACATAAATGATATATCTAATTTGTCAATTTTAATATAACATAAATGACATATCTAATTTGCCAATTTTAATACAACATATATGTCCATAATGGTCGAATTGCAACCATGAAACAAAGAAGTTTACATGCATGAAATAAAATATGCAAGACAACAATAGATATGCAAGTAAATCTAATTGAACAATCCATGCAATTAAAATGAATTGAATCAGTGCATGCAAATGAAATGAATTCGAATTAATTGCATGCAAATGAATCAAATAAACCACTGTATGCGTGACTTTTTCCAAAACAACCGGGGGTTGGTCAAATGCAAATACATGAATAGAATTAATTGCATGCAAATGAATTAAATCAATTGTTACATGCATGAGTATTTTGAAAGCACTTAAGGCCAAACAACAAGTATAATAATGATTAAAGATAAATATTTAAGAACTCAGTGAGGCTTAACTTGAATAATCAAAGAGGTGAATTTGAGGGGTCTCAGTTTCAAAATGTATAAATGCCATTCCCAAGGTAGTGCAGGCCGTATGCAATTTAAGTAAGGAAAGATTCATGCATACCATTAAGTTAGTCCAACTGTCACCAAAAAAAAAAAAAAAAAAAAAAAAAAAAAAGTAATAATAAAAAAAAAAAAAAAACTTCTATACCACCATTCACATATCTATAACCATCCAACTATTTCTCATTTCCTATTAAACCCATGTATATGACTATGTGGTCTAAAACAACATATATGTAAGTTTGCCATCAAGTTTCCAAAATAGATAAGAATAACTAAGAATTAACAGTAAAACATTTTCAGCCCAAGATGAGGTACCACAAATGCAAAGAAATCTAACATGCAAAAGCAACAAAGTGCAACCAAGGCGTGGAGTTCATGGTTTCCGAGAAATGAAGGCAGCATGATTAATAAACAAATGGATACATTTTCAGTTTAAAATGAACATGGCCGTATAAGTGTACTTTAGCCCATGTATGTAAAATTTTACATTGACATCATAAATATCAGCGTGATGTAGCAAGTCACGAAAACATGATGCGGTATGTTTCTAACATGCAGTGATACATATGTGGTTGTTTTAAAGCTAAATCTAATACTTCAAAAATATTGTATATGCAACAGAATATTGGTTCCCCCTAAATGGATTAAAACACTGCAATGTACTTTATAAATGTTAGAAGGCACACTAAAGCAATCGGAATTAATACTACAGCATGTAACATACAATGTGAGTGTAAGGTAACAAATTTATGATCAAATCAGCAAATAGGATGGATCCTAGCCCAGGCATGCTAACGGGATAGAAGAATGCAAGAGAAACACAACCACAAACTAATTATACTTAGTGGACATCGAAGTGTCATAGTTTGCAAATAAGTTTAATCGTAAGTACACTTACATTAAATCGCAGTGGACTGGACATGATGACGGCATGGCAGCGGCTGAACTCGAGAGGACTTGGATGGTGAAGGCGGCGACTCACACATAGACGAACGGAGAGGTGCGGGTTCGATTGGGTTTGAATCTGAGGCAGCGCTCGTCTCGGACAAAGGTGATGCCGCTTGGCTATGTGCGGACGAATTTCAGGCAAGGGAAAGGCGCAGTGAAGAGTTAAAATGATTGGTTTGAGATGGAGTATTATAGGTCTCCATTTATTTAGCTTTTCTTATTTTGTTTATTGGAGTGGAAGGGCAGTAGCTTTTCATTTATATATATTTTAATGTTCACATGACAATTGGAGAATTAATCAAGGGGTTTTAATGAAAGCAGCGGTTTCTTTGCTATAGGTAAAACAGTGCCTTTTTATATACTGAGTAACGTCAAAAGCAAATCTGGAAAATTGTTTAACATAAATGTACACAAAGAATAAAATATGTTAAACGCGTTTATTGGCAGGTGCATTAATAATATTAAATTTTAAAATAACATATGTTGAAATGTATTCAACTTTATTTTACTTTCTGAATTAATAGGTGCTTTGATTCATCCTTTCCGAATCTACTCTCTTAGTTTCCAAAGTAACCGTTTATTTCTTCGTATTATTTCCATCGTATGTCAATTAATTTAGATTCATTACCAATCAGAATTGAATTCAGTTTGCGGACCACTAAACATTTATAGAAAAAAAATATTTAAACGAACAACGATCACCAAATTTGAAAACAAACATTGACATTTAAATTTATACATTCCCGAAATCATTTTATGAAGAATAATTATGTTCAAGATCTGATATTCCTATTGCTTATTAATAATTTACATCTGCAGCAAAATTTAAGAATAGAATTATATTTCCATACTGTTAAAATTTCCTTTAATTAACCTTAAATGTACGCAGTTCGAATTTTGATCCAATTTAAATTTAGAGTAAATTCACATGTCAAACCGTTTCTACTTATTATGTTTATTATTTCACGATTATCATTTCAAACCCAGGTTTAAAAATATACTTATATTGAGAAATGTACATGTATAATTTATTAGATTATTAATGTTACCATAAATTTCGTTAACCATGCTAGTTAAACATATGCTATATATATCGTTGACATTTAATTTCTTTACAATTTCTTTTAATGAATTAAATTAAAAAGTTGATTTAAATATTGATTATCGTATTTGTTCATGTAATAAGTCTTTAAACAAATCAAGAATTCGACTACTATATTTCCTTTTATAAACAATTGTTCAAATTTAATGATTTCAAACATACATACAATTTGACAAACTTTTCCTTTGTTATAAATCATCATTCATCCTATCATAAATTGTCATTTATTGGAAATAAATTTAAAATCATGTATTAATAATGTTTTAAAATAAAATTTAAATCCATAACATTCAAATATCGAAATTAAATTTATACATACCAGATTAATTCAAAACCAAATTGAAATAAACTAGACTTCCAAATTCTAAGTAAAATTTCAAATATAAATTTCGATTATTAATGTTAAATACTTATTTACTTTATATTTTAAACATCGAAAATTTTAAGTCGTTACAATGAGGGGGTTCTCGCTTGGCTGTTTGGTGGCGAGCAGGAGACTCTTACCCCTACACGTCCCAATGGGAAGATTGGGTTGGTTGTTGTAGTCGAGAGGCTGATCGTAAAATCAGTTCTGAGGTATCACTGTATGTCACGGTGGGAGTTAGCCCACTGCCTGATGGTTGCAAAGCCTAGGGTCGTTACATTTGGTATCAGAGCTGGTTAGAGAACGTGATAGGGGGTTCTCGCTTGGCTGTTTGGTGGCGAGCAGGAGAATCTTACCCTTACACGTCCCAATGGGAAGGTTGGGTTGGTTGTTGCAGTCGAGAGGCTGGCCGTAAAATCAGTTCTGAGGTATCACTGTATGTCACGGTGGGAGTTAGCCCACTGCCTGATGGTTGCAAAGCCTAGGGTCATTACATTTTCATTTGTTGAAGTTCCTTGCATGTAAACCAGCTCCATGCATGTAGATCTTAATTGCAATTTCAGGTTTATTGTGTCATGCCTTATACATTTTATTGCTTCAACCTTTTGATTTTTCAACAATTTGATAGTGACCAGTTATGATAAACAGTACATTAGATGTTACACATATATTGAATGCAATGTACAGACATTAAGGTATCTCTCTAAGCTATAAAAATATTATAGTGTTATTTCCTATGTCATAATTTAACGTCTTACAGGAGAATCCAAGATGTTCATTTCAATTGTCTTGCTTATAATGCTATTTGCTTTGAGTATGCAATAAACACAAAATTGTAGAAAATCCACTTTAAGCTGGATTGTGTTTCACCCCACTCAGTGCATCGTCTTTTCCTCACATGATGTTTATTTGAAACCATTCTTAATTTTGAAAGGTATCCTAATATAAATTGAATTTGTATTGTTTCCTAATAAACACATCATCTTCAGTTCTGTAGAACAGAATAGGGAAACACAGTTTAGAGTTACAGTAGATGTGGCATGGAAGAGCATTTAAGGTATTAAGTGCATCTTCACTCTAAAATATTCATTCTCCTATATACAAGTGATTACAAGTTTGCATGATCGTATTCCGATGGTAACTTCAACTAATGAATACAAAAATAAAGCTGATTAACTAAAGAATTTTGTGCAGACTATTTGTAATGTTGAGCTTATTAAGCAAGATCTTTTGAATGTAAGAACAATTCATTTTTATTTGCTACAAAAATAATTATTTCCCTTGGATGTTTAAATACTAAAATGTGCATGCAATTTCTCTTCCCATCGTGACTATTTATGGTTGCCTTATTTTTCTTATACATTATTTTAATTATCATTTGCAACAAATAGTAGCATTAAATGGTCATGATACTTGCATAAATTTAGGTAAAATTAATGTTATAAAGATCATGACAAAGATATCTATGTTAGCCATAATACAAATTTTAATTTTCCTTCTCCTAATTTTAAAAGTTTGACAAATTTTCTTTCGCATTCCTCATTAAATTGGGACATTTCCATTAAATTCACGTCTAGATTCATTGCATTGGGACATTTCCGTTAAATTAACTTCTAGATTCATTGCATTGAGTATATAAAATAGGCTTAATTTTGAATACTTATTTGGTATTAGACCTAAGTAGGTGGGGCCAGACATTAATTCTTCTCAAATTGAGATAATATTCAATGTTTGGAATGTTTTAATTCCACTTCACTTAATTTATTCACAAAGTAATACATTAAATTTAATCTTGTAGCAAAATTTTCATCCATATTGACAACTTTAAAGGATAGGATAAAATTAAAGATGAAAGTTGTTTAGTTAGGACTTACAAACACAACAAATGATTTTTTTTTTGAATTAATTTCACATATACCTAAATGTAGACTTAGTCTTGGGATATTTTCAAATTGTTTATAATTACTTTCTGTATGCCATCTAATTCAATTTCTTAGCCTTTGTAAAGGTTATATTTCGTTTATTTACTTATTGGATAAATTTCGACCTAACTTTGGCATTTGATTATTTGTTAACTAAACACAATGTTGCAAGTGTATTAAATTTTCCATCGAATGCACTTATATCTCAATATGGAAGTTGAGTTATTGCTAAACATATTAAAGTAAGCACATATAGTCATCTTCAATAAAAATCCCAATTTTCGGTAATCTGTATGTTATTTTCTATTTCAAAGTTGACATGAAAATTTCCACATTGTTACTTCTTCACTTAATTTTCTGAAAATAAGACTGTTATAAAGTATAATGTCTACATAAGTAATACGAAAACTACATGGATAGGAGAAAAGATATTTGCTCATTAAAACTAGAATGAAATGGTTGACAATCTGAAATGAATTGTAGTCGCTTTCCTTAAAGGGGAGTATATGATTACAACGATAACAGACATTGTGATGAGGATCATGACTCATGCCACTTGGTAAAAACCCTTGCATAGATGTTCTGCTAAAACCTGAAAATGTAGTTCTGGAAGTTGGTGGATGTACGCTGATGGTTAATTTTTATACAGTGTACATATTATTATTATTTTGTAAGGAACGACTAATTAATATTGTGCATTTATTCAATTGTTTATTGCACTGTAGGAATGAAGAATATTCAAAAAAGTGGAAGTAATGAAGTTATGCTGGGAACAAGACTGGACTTGAACATAATTTTCATATTTATCAATTGTTTATTGCACTGTAGGAATGAAGAATATTCAAAAAAGTGGAAGTCATGAAGTTATGCTGGGAACAAGATTGGACTTGAACATAATTTTCTTATTTATTTTGTTTGGAATGGAAATTACTTATGATCTTATATTTATTTAGCTCTGATTTTCATATTTATTTTGTTTGGAATTAAAACTACTCATCATCTTATATTTATTTTGCTCTGAAAACTACTATTAATTAATGTATTTTTCTATTGGATGTTTATTTTTGTGTTGTAATTTGAAATTTCAGTTAGAATGTCGCTTATACATATAAAAATATATTTAAAACTTAATAACAAAGCATACATTGCATATATATATATATATATATATGTATATATATATATATATATGATGACATCATATACACATTTTAGCTTCATCAAAAAAAGTTAACATACTGTAGTTTGTATATAATTTATATAATATTACTTGAATTGTATCATTTATATAATTTTAACGATTATTTGTTCAATTTTTCACATTTAAAGATCACAAAATAAGTTTAAATTGTAATGAATTAAGAACATGTTTTCAAAATAAAATCACAGATAATCATTTTTTTTATACCTATGCCAAAAAATAACCGGTCATAACAAAAAATTTAGATGGATAACAGAATAATTAATCAAATAATCATCGACGACAAAATTATTGCTGGATGAACAACAAGATAATTAATTATTGTTACTTCATAAATTATTAGATGGATAACAGAGCAATTAATCAAAATAATCATCCATAATAAAATTATTTTTAGATGAACAACAGAACAATTTATTATTGCTGCCGCATAAATTATAATATTTAAAAATATATATGTAACTATTTAATATTAATTACGTTACTTTAGTTTTCTTTTATTTTTGATATTTCATCATTACCGTATCATTTTTAATAAAACAATTTTTAATGCCTAGCAAAGCGGGCAAAAAATACTAGTATTTATATTAGGCAGTAAATATAATATAATATTATATTATTATATTTCAAATAAAATAATAACATTGATATTGTTTTCAATCTCATCAAATGAATTGCCTCTAGGGCATAAACTCTAACATTTTTCACAAAAAAAACGCTTTCAAGTAAAAATAATAATTCTAAATTCTGCAAATATTCCCAGAAGACCACGGAAAGAAAAAAAAACTTACATACATGTGTGCAAGTATTTACAATAGTTGCACTCATGTATGGAAGTATTCATGAAGCGATTTACATTGAAAATCTATGTGAATTCCTGCATACATGTGTGCAACTATTTTAAAATATTTGCACACATATATGCAAATATTGCGTGAAGGTTTCACATTGAAAAATATGCCTGCCTATTATTGCACAAATATGTGCAAGTATTCTGAAATACCTGCATGCATTCAAAAAAATATGAACTAATTTGCTTGCATGTGAATTTTTGTATACTTGTATGCTATATTTCTGTAATACTTGCATGTCTGTATGCAAGAAAACCAACACAGATGCATGACTGAAATACTTGCACAGAAATATTCAAGAAAATTCAAGTACGTGCATATTATTATGCATATACCTGCAATTTCGCTGTTTTCTGTTATTTTCAGTTTTTGATGCGTTGTTTGATGGGTTTTTGATCTGAAATTTTTTGTCCAATGCATGTTTAATTTAAATATGAATTTAATTATTTTTATTTTATTTTTTTATGAATTTTTGAAAAATAGGGTAATAATTTACAATAAGTTTAGGATCGTATGTGAGCCTAATTTTGAAACTTAATAAGGACCTGTGCCAAACAGACCCTTTTAAAAAATGGTTTCTCTTTCTTTTTAAAGAGAAAAGGAAATATATAAAAAAAGGGAAAGCTTTTTTTTGGATTTTTGATTTTCAAATTTTGTTTTTGTTTTCTTTATATATGCATGAACCTAATGCAACTATATGAATGCAAATTAGCTATATACAAAATTTCTAAAATTATATAATGACGGTTAGATTAATTTCCACAAAAGAATTCTCAGCCAGTTAACGATTAGAAGTTATCGGTGCACCAGGAATTACTCTAGCAATGTAGTTGAAGTTTTAAGTACATTCTGAGAAACAATCACTATAATTTTTACGAATCACCGTAATATTTATAAACACTATAAATTTGTCGTAGTCTAGACTCCGAGAAATAACTCGTTGGAAATAAATCAAGTTGTCAAAATATAATGATGTCCTTAGAAAATAAAATAAAAATAAGATGAATGCAAAACAGAAATTGAACATAAATTACCAATGCAACTACGAATAAATTTTTATTTTTATTTTTTTGGATTTTTTCGTGAGAATGCAAACGCAAGCAAACAACAATGCAATTGAATAAAAACGGATTTGAGAGCACAATACCAGAGCATGCAGATTAGCATTTTTTTTTTATGCAAACGTGAAATTTTAAGCGAGCGGCTCTCCTGAATTATTGCAACCTAAAATGAATTTTTTACAAGACTGCAAAAAGATATGAAAACTAATTTTATTTTAAGAAACAAAACTAAAATCTAAACAAAAGAAAACTTTTGACACAATAAGTTAAATTTAACACAAAGCACTGACTAAAATTGGAAAGCAAAACAACACCACGCTTTTATTTTATTTTATTTATTTATTTTAAAATTTTATTAGCAGCCCACAAATGACCAAAATTTATACACAGCCTACAAGGCCAAAATCATTCAAATGCACGCAAAGCCTAAGTTTAATCCAATTTAAAGAAAAGCAAACACGCCTGTAGAGCTACAAACTCCAATAGATCGACTGACTTCTGGTTCTCGCACCAAAATAAAAGAAGAGAAATCCCAGAAAATAAAAATAAAATTATGTTCCCTATTTTGAATCGCGATAGCTAATTGGAGTTGTGGTCGCTCGTGTTCTCACTGGAGTTGCGGAGGTTGATTTGGGAAAATTAATTTCAAATTGGGGACAGTGGTTTTGTTTTGAGGCCACGAGTTCCTTTCGTGGGTTTGAGTGGGTAGTGCAGTGCTGTAATTGTTCGAGGTGATATTTGGTTTATACATAAGTGAATGGGACTGTAGGGTGGTGAACTTTGAGGTGATGTGGGAGGGATTGTTAAAGTGTTGTTTTGACGTCATATGGAGTGGATAGTAGCTCGAATGAATGCGGTGAGTTCAAGTGGATTTTGTTATGTGGGATGAAGCGTGAAGTTTGATGAACTGTGTAGGAGAGTTGAATGCTGGAGTTCACTGTGTAGTTGCAGTAAGAGGATGGTTGGATGGACGAAGGGAGTATAAGCTCTTTAAACAAGAAGTGGATGGTGTTTGTGTATGGTATGGAAGAGATGGGGTAAATGGTGAAGTGAGGTTACTTGTCGGACTTTGGATGGTTATGGCTGTATTTGGTGAAGTCTGTGAAGATGGTATTGGGTGTGCACGACACTGGAGTTGATGGTTGGCACAGGAGCTGATGGTTTTGTGGAGATTGTAGTGAAGAAATTGCAGTGAGGATTTTTGTGGTGAACCGTGTTGAACTGTGTTTGAGGTGGAGTTGCGGTGGACGTATGGTAATTGTAAGAGGGTGGCAGTGTTGTGGTAGGGTGCTGCTGAGTTAATGGTTTGTAGGTGTGTAAGGATGAATGGCTTGCTATTTTGAGGTAATGCAGTGTTTTTGTTAATTGTTGAGTATGGAGAAGGGGTGACTGATGAAGTGGGTTGTTGAAGTTGTGAAGAGTGACGAGGCAACGCAGGAGTTTGGTTGTGTGTGAAGGCAGAATATGTTGACAGGAGCTTGTTATTGATGGTATGACAATGGTTGAGGGGCGAGAAGGGGGTGTGTGCTGGTAGTTTGTTTGGCGCAGTGGCAGGGTTGGTATGTAGAGGTTTGTTTAGAAGATCAGATGAGGGTGCATTGAGGTGAACTGATCGGCGTATTATGGTAGACGAGTACGGAAGGCAGTTTGTAGTGGTAGTGGAGAAAGGAGATGGGTTGTGTGTATGCAATGGCTATTATAGGCAGTTTGGTTTGAAATGGTTGAGATAAGTAAGTGGATTTGGTAGAAGTGGAGGTAGTTGCGTGTTTATATCCAGAAACAGAAGAAGAAAAGAACTTTAAAGCACAAATGCAGTTTGTAAAACAGAATGATGTGAAACAGAAACTTGTACACAGACTGTAAAAACAAAGTGTGAATGCAACAATTGGATTGTTTTTTCTTATGTAGACTACAAATGTGAAAGTGTTCAAATTTGTGCTGAAACCAAATTGAATACACCCAACAAACTAAAAACAGAAAATGCACGGTACTGTGTTTTTAGAAGGAAATGGACCAAATAAAAAGAAAATTCAAGTGAACTAAAACGAATACAAGTAGTCAATAAAACAAAAACAGAAAATGAGGACAAACCAAATGCAGATTTTTTTTTCTAGACTAATGAAAAATAAACAAAGAAACAAGCATAACTTTTTTTTTTTCAAAGAAATAAAACACAAACAAAACAAAAATGGACAACAAAACTCAACGAAAAACACATAAATGAAATTGAAACAAGGTCAAACAAAACAAACACAAATGAACAAACACAATTGAACAAAACACAAAATGAATGATTTTTTATAAGAGAATGATGAACAAGAAATATATTTTTTAAAGGAAGATAAAAGGAAACAAACAACACAAAAGTAAAAAAAGCACAAAGGCAAGAGTGAGCAAACAAAACAAACACACACAAAAAAAATAAAACACACAATTTTTTTTCTTTTTTCAAGAAGAACAACAAATAAGAAAATTAACTCGAAAAATAAAACTAAAATTAAATTCTTTCTCCGGCATCGACGCTAAAAACTTGTTCGACGACGAATATTCTGTTGATTAGAAATCCATCGCGTGGTGTAATAGACCACAAGCGCATGGCGTACACTTGTTGTACATTTGCGAGTACGAGTCGATCCAGGGGAAATAAATTATTTTAGATTCTACTCAATTAATTTAAACCTATGTTTAGAGAAATGTTAACTAACTATGACTAAACTAGCAAACTAAGATTGATAAAAACAATGAGATTAAATGACAACTCAAGAATAATTTCACTCTCTAGATCACATGAGTCAACATAAAATGAAACCATGATCTTTTTTTTGGTCATTTAGGAATTTAGTTGGTATGGTTATTATAAGTATAGCTTATTCATGCAATTAATTAGCACAAATAAACTATGAAACTATAACATACCCACTAAATCATCTTACTAGTTCTAATGGAAAATGATAATAAGATGAAAGTGAAATATACTTGAAGCATAACCTATGAACTACTAATTAGAACTATAGACTATCAACTTTTATTTCAACCTCTACTTAATTACCATTATCATATGTAGATGAAGAGGTAATTAGTGAACATATGACTAAGCATAGCCTATTTGTGTAAACAGCATAGGCTATCAAACGCAATAATGAACACATAAAACCAATAACATCAACATGACATGAAGTACAAAAAGAAATCATGAATAAACAAATTATGTTGCATCTGCATAATCAAGAGGGCTTCGTTACCCCTAAGTTGGAAAGGAATAACCTCTAAATATGTAATCATGACAACAGAAAATATCACGCAATATTAAAAACAAAGTAAAAAGAGAATAAAATAAAAGAAAATCTATTCTGGTTGCATGAAATGAAAGAGATCTACACTGATTCATAAAGTAAATAATAAGAATTAAATGAACAAGAAGTTAAATTGCTTTAAAATGAAAATTATATAAGAGGGAAATTGCAAAGAAGCCATGAAAGCAAAAGAGAGCTTTGATCCTTTAAACTAAACCAACTAAAAAGTGAGGATAAAAAAGAAGGTTAAAAGTGAAGATAATTGCATGAACATATGTGGGGCATTTATACATATTATAAACCCTTAAACTCTAATCACTTTTGTTAAGAACTACCAAAAATACCCCCTTCATGAAGCTTCCATTTGTCTTTAGCCACTAATTAATTATGTAGAATGCATGAAGCTTTTTTTGTCTCATCCAATTATTGCATACATTAGCTTCTAATTGTTCCATTAAAGAAAGAGTGATAATGAGTATGGTCCTCCACTAAGTTGTGTGTGAATTAATTCCACCTCCGTTCCTTTGTATCCACTTTGTGCACGTATATCTCCATGTAGACTTCATGTCTATACTTCATTTTTGCTTCAAATTTCCTACAAAACACATGAAAATAAACAAGTAAATTTTATCAAAAATAAATAAATGCACAATGACCATTTTTTTCTTAATTGAAGATGAATGCATGATAATTTGAGAATTTTGGGTTTTTGGTTATAAAATGGAAAAATAGCCCACTTATGTTAATTATTTAACAAAAAAAAATTGTGTGAATATAAGTGTGCACATTTACGTGCACATCACTCAGCCTACTTCAATGTTGTCCTAGTCGTTCTTGCAGGAATAAATCTTGCATTTTTTGTCAAACGATCCACTATGACTCAAATTCCTTCGTTTCTTACCCTGGTTCTAGGTAGTCCATCGATAATATTTGTCGATATATGTTCCCACTTCCATGTCGGAACTTCCAATGGCTGGAGCAATCCACTCAGATTCTTCTATTCAGCTTCACCAACTGACAATTTATGCACGTGGAAATAAATTTTCCAGCATCCCTCTTCGTCCCTTCCCAGTAGTAAGATTGCTTTATGTCCTGATACATATTGTTACCACCAGGATGAATCGTCAACATCGAGTGATGACAATCCCTCAAAACTTCATCACTCAGTCCATCAATATCGGGAACAACCAGCAGTTCTTTCTTTCTGAACCAACCCTCTCGATCGACTTCGAATTTGTTATCCTCTGGTTCCAACTTCTAGATAATCTCGACAAGCTTTACATCATGCTTTTTTCGTTTGTCTATCCTTTCGATGAGGGTTGGTCTTATCGATATGCTTGCCAACATTTTAGGTTCTATCTCACACCGAGACCGGAAATCAAATTGTGCCAAGTACTTGAGCGGCTTCCATTTCGAAAACATCGCTACCAAACTTGCATGTATTCATCTCAACGCATCTGCAAATGCGTTACCTTTACCTGGAGTATGGGCTATATTAAAATCATACGATGTCAGAAACTCTAACCACCATTGCTGCCGAAGATTCAAATCATTTTGGGAGAAAAGATACTTCAAGAACTTGGGATCCGTAAACAAATCGAATCCAACTCCTAGCAGGTAATGTCTTCACATCTTTAGAGCAAACACGATCGCCGCTAACTCTAAATCATGATTCGGATAATTCCTTTCATGTGTCTTCAGTTGTCTACTTGCATCAGCACTGGTCCAAGTCCAGTACCACATGCATCGTTGTATACCACCATATTTTTACTCCCAATTGGAATCGTGAAAATATGCGCGCACGTCAGTCTCTCTTTCAGGATTCCAGCTTGCTCACACTCCGCATCCCATGTGAACACTTGGTTTTTCTTCGTCTATCATGTTAATGGTGCAGCTATATTAGAGAAATCCTCGATAAACCGATGATAATATCCCGCCAATCCAATTGTAATGACCCACAAATCCGTAACATCCGAGTTGACTATATACATCATACGTCCAACCCAAATATCACGAAAATAGGAAACACTTTTTTAGAAGAAAAAGGTAGAAGAAGAACAGAAACAACAACACAGAATCTCACATCGCAGCGGAACAAAATATAATATATCATATCTTTTGAAATACAAACTTTGTTTTGTATACACATACACTTATCAGAGTACAACACTTACAACACAGCGGAACAAAACTCTATATAACTAACGTTGAAGCCTCCTGCTCCAAGCTCCTTCAGATAGATCTGCAAAATCCTGAACTACTTGATTGCCCGTACAAATTTAGGCACCCAAGAGTTTAGGCAAAACAAAACAAATAAACTCCGGGTCAGTCATGGGACTGGTATGAGTAAACAGTTTAAAAACAGTTTCAGAAAACTAAATGATATCTCATAAGACCACGTCGTATAACACGGAACGGGTTTTTCCCTTATGAGAATCCAAACACTTGATTTAACTTTCAAAATCCCTTTGAAAGGAATGATAATCTTTATATCAAAACTCTTTTGATATTATAATAATGTCTAAATCAAGTAAATAACAATCTAGTGGAACGTTTGCATCTCGCGTTCCACATATATATACAATCAAAACCGCAACCACTTATTGGGTAATGGATTTCCAACTATGACAACGTATGGAACCACCTTATGCTGGTATATCTCTAGAGGAGAATACGCCGAGTTCAACAAGAACATCTTGCAACTCAGCCACATATGTCCGACCACTCATTTCGCTTGAGTGTATCGAATGTATATCACCAACGGTTGGGATTAGCAACGTTTCCCGAATGGGACAACATCAACAATAGATTTTTTTTGGAAGTAAATGAAACTCTGGATCAGGTGATTATACACCCTAATAGGTGCGACCTACATAGCCATGCTGTCTGCCCGATTTCAGTCATTTACCGGTTGATGAGGCTTGAGGTTACGCTTTATCATCACATCAGATTCACTTCGAATGCCACATTGTCAGATCCATCGAAAATCACTAACTGAAGTCTACAACAGTACATTACGTGTTAGCTAAAGAAGTTTCCTTCTCCGCTTCCACTCTTGGTACGGTTAAAGAAATAAATGTACGTGACCTTTCTGGAAATACTCTGTCAGACATTCATCCATACACGTCATCCAGGAACAGGATGAACCGAAGGCACTATTCAGTACATCCATCTAAGGCACTGTTATCTATGACTTATACAATAGCCCTTGCACTTTACTCCGTCTTCAATTTTGTTTGGCATATATGATTCGCAACGCTTATGCCAATACAGAGTGGTTCTTTGGATAATAATCCAACCGGTCTCTCCATATTGACAACGATGGTCAAAAACTTCGATAGTCTGTGATTTAATTAACGAATAAAAACAAGTGTTTCGATAGTCGATGATTTAACTATCGAATAAAACAAGTGTTCATCCAATTATCAAACAATCACTGAGCCCTTAATTAATATTCCATTAATTAAACCACTTCTCTATTTCTTTATCAATATTTGTTAACCAAATATTTTCAATAACCATATTGGCCTTTTACGTTATTCGGAAAACATTTACGAATATCGCCTTCCTTTATTTTCTAAACTTTAGAAAATATATGCTATTTATAATTGGAAAATATTCCAATTACTTGTCTCTTTTCCGATCTCGTTTATTTCTATACTTAGGAAATATTTATTATTCTATTTCCAAGCTTATATTTATATGGGTTAAAACGAATGTTGTGTAAAACATTGTTACGGCAACCCAAATACTATATTCAACTAACTCTTATCCAACATTGATCTTTGAGCCTGAAATCTTACTATTTATTTGTTAATAATGAAATCAATCAAGTTGGGGTATAACTACCTCTCAGACTTTGATTGAATAACATTTATAACATCAAAACAGATATGACTACTTACTCGAATAATCAATACCATACAACTACTTATTAACTTTCAAACACGTATACACTTTCTCTTTCTATTCTTACGAGATTTTATTCTTATACTTCCTTTTTGATTTTACTATTCTATTTCTAATTTCAATTCCTTATCGACTTCTATATATATTGATATATAGATTTCTAGTTATCAAACTTCCTAAAAATATTCTACCTCCTTAAATTTCCGGAAAAATTCTCCATAACCTCCTTTGTACCGGGAGCATCGGGATATTTCAAATAGCCTCCCAAGGCCCTCACCAATCCAAAAGAAAAAGAAAAAGCCAAGCGGCTTGCCGATACGGCGCATAAAATCTTATATTTGAATTAAATACGTACCTTTTTGTCAAGCATTCTATTTATATACCTTCATTAACCTTATCCCATGCATGTCTCCTGTATATCTATACGTGTCAAATTTAACTCAACTATACCCGATCATTTAACTCAATTCACTAATTAATTTGTTAATTAACTCTTTAGTCTATTTCACTTTCTATATTCAATTTCCATTTCAACTCTATTTAAATTTCAAATATTCAAACTCCATTTAAATTCTATTTGAATTCTATTGATTCAAACTCCATTTTTAATTTCTATTTGAATTCCAAATACTCAAACTCCCTTTAAATTCTATTTGAATTCCAAATACTCAAACTCCCTTTAAATTCTATTTGAATTCCAAATATTCTAACTCCCTTTAAATTCTATTTGAATTCCAAATATTCTAACTCCCTTTAAATTCTATTGATTCAAACTCCATTTAAATTCTATTTGAATTCTATTGATTCAAACTCCATTTTCACTTTCTATATTCAATTTCATTTTACTTTCGGTATTCAAATCCTATATTTGAATTTCCTTTATATTTTCTATATTCAAATTCTATATTTGAATTCCATTTGAATTTCTATATTCAAACTCTATTTGAATTTCTATATTCAATTTCTATTTGAATTTTCTTTATTCAAATTCTATTTCAAATTCTATTTGAATTTCTATATTCAAATTCTATTTCAAACTTTCTTTATTCATTCTTTAAACAAGTCTCGATTTCAATTCCTTTTGAAATCGATATTTCTACTTTTGGAAAATAGATTTCCCTTTTTAATTTCACACTTGTATTTTTATTTCTGAATTATCCAATGATAATTCTTTTCACTTCATTTATAAACTTCGTTCATAAAAGAACTATTTATAAACTTCGTTTATAAAGGAACTTCTTGTTTTATTTATTTGAAACAAGTTTATATTTCAAATCTATTTAAAAAATCAAATTCTATTTTAGAAAAATAGAATTTCCCTTTTAAATCTCAAATACCCCTTTCAGGGTATTTTTATAAATTATCACTTAGGCCCAGTGATATTTAAACACCAAACAACAAATTATTTATTTCTGGTTTTCTAACACATCATATATGACAGTATATATGCAAGCAAATAAACAAACAGATAATATATAATTTTGAGGAATCCAGTTGGATTCCTCCAACCTGTTTTCCTGCATCCACAGACATTAGTCAACATAGTAACACCCATCCTGCTTCGAGGCAGGATATCGCGGTATGAAGGTCATCCACTAATATATATTTGTGGGGCTCATAGGGAAATCATCCGCTATGAAACTGCGGGCATCCGCTAATGAGACTGCGGGAATCAATCCAATATATATATATAAATATATATATATATATATATATAATAGTTAACCCTAAATAACTAATATATATTTAAACAATCAGAAAGCTATAATCAACAACAATTATTTTCAACGAATAAAAATTATTCTAAATAAAACGATGAGATTTACTCACCAGGGTTTTTATTCGCTGAATATCCTAATTTAGACAAATCGAACGCCATTCGATTTAAATTAAATCTTGCTTAATTCTGATCGACCCCAATTGCGTTATTCCATGCTTTTCCAACCTTAATATAAATTTAACAATTTATTATTTTATTCATTTATTTAAGCATTCGAACCATTTAAATGAATTAAAATTTTAATTACTAAACTAGAAAAGATTACCTTAATTCGCATTTTAAAACCCCTCTTCTTCCCTATACAAAAGCATTGAACTCGACAATTTGCAGCTTCATAGACCTCAAAAAAATCTCACCATCTATCTCAGCATTAATCACATCTTTCAAAATAAATCTTCATTATTATCTTCCTTCATTGATTCACCAAGAACCCAGATCCTAATCTTCCTGTTCGAACCACTCATTGCATCACACCACTACGTAAAAACTGGCCCTGACTCCTTCATATCCGACTGCCTCTACTCTAGATCGAACATCAGACAAGGACTTCGAACTTCACTTTACCCCTAATGGAATTTTCCCCAATTCAGAGCTCACGAAGACCCTAAAACGTGGATTCCTAGAAATAATCCTATCACCGCACTCTTCCAGACATCGCGGTCTGTTCCTCTCTCCCCCAAACCTCTACTGTGCTCCATCCTCCACCGGGAATCCCCACAAAGACCCAGTTCGATCACCATCCAACTCAACGAATCCCTTCGCCTCTTCCAATCGCACGCTCATATGACCTAATCCATTTGAATTTGCAATCAACCCGAGTCGTCCAGAACAAGTCGAGCTGCCCCTCGCGATTTTTAAAATGAGTTCGATCATCCCTTTTTCTTTCCTGAATTTTGATTTTCCATTTCCGTGAACTCGATTGTCGAAGAGAGTAGGGGCCTTGATTTCGATTTGTGGAAGGGGTCACGACTTTTATAAGGGAATTTGTGGATTAAAGGAAGGCACGACTTGTTTGTGTTTTGTGGACACAAGAGAAGCACGGTGTGTTTTGATTTGGTGGAATTAAAGGAGGCCACCGTTGTTTGGTTTTGTGGAGGGGGAGGAGCCACACAACACTGATAATTATTTTAATTTATTTTAATTACTAACTGTACCCTTAAAAATTCAGAAAACCCTTGATCCTGAGCTCCTTACTGAACCCAACAACTGTCAATTCTAGGGTTTAACCACCATTCCGGACACAATGGGATAGGTCACGAAGTCCAATTTGATCGTCTGGAGGATATATTAATTTAAATCAGTATAAATTAATTTTAGACAATTTATTCTGCGAAAATAAATTAATATTATAGTTTCTAATTCCAATAGAAGTCTGAACTGTATTTAATTCAGTTTTAAATCTCGAACTGAATTATATTTTCACATTACGATGATTTAATATATTCGATATTAAATCGAAATTGATTATTAAATTAATAACTTAATATAAAATTTCATTTATATTATCCACCCAATATTTAAATCCGTATTAAATATTTAAAATTAACCCATAAGAATTCGGGGTCATTACAATCTTCCCCACTTAAAATAATTTCGTCCTCGAAATTGCTAAGGTAGAAAAAGTGCTACAAACCCATTTATCATTTCAAAACTTATTTATGTTGATACTCAACATTTCAAACTTCCTTACGTAACTCTCTTTCGAATAAATCCATATTCGATAACTCCTCCCTTCGAATAACTATATTCGATAATCTCTCTTTCGAATAACTATATTCGATAATCTCTCTTTCGAATAACTAGATTCGAAAACCTTTCTTCGAATAAACTATGTTCGATTTACTCTATTCAATTTACTCTTATCAATTAACTCTATTTGATTAGCTCTTATTAATTATCCTTATTTGATTTGCTCTTTTCACTTAACTCCTCCCGAATAAGCTATATTCGATAACTCCTTTAACTCTATTCAATTAACTCCTTTAATTCTATTCGAATAACTAATATTCGATAACTCCTTTACTTCTATTCGAATAACTAATATTCGATAACTCCTTTACTGCTATTCGAATAACTAATATTTGATAACTCCTTTAATTCTATTCGAATAACTAATATTTGATTTAACCCCATTCGCTTGACTCTAGATCGCAGCGATCACAATGGTTACGCTTGATTCCCTCAGGAAACATCCGACCGCCCTAGGCTATCTACAGCCCTGCGAATTACGCTAGCAGTCGTACGAAATGGCATGGCAACTTATCCTGAGTAACTATGTTTGACTAACTCTATTTCAATAACTATATTCGATCAACTTTAATTGAATAACTAACATTTAATTAAATCCTAATTCGATTAACTATGTTCAATTAACTCTATCTGGTTAACTCCTAATTTGAATAATAAATATTCGATAAATTCTAATTGAATAACTAATATTCAATTAACTCTACGGATTAACCCTAACTGATTAACTCTAACTGGTTAATTCTTACTCTAATCGATTTATCCTAACTCTAATCGATTATTTCTAACTCTAGTCGACTTCTCCTATTCGAATAACTCCTATTGGATAACGTTTATTCATTTATAAAGATTTACTTTTAGTAACGGTTCTTCATTTTATAAATGTTCCCTTTAATAACGTTACTTCACCTATACAAGTGTTGTGTACCCCTTCTATTTAAAACTATCGGTGTTTAAGACCAATATCTCTTCTCTATATAAGTTAGACTTATATATCCCATTTATCGAATGATAAATATTTAATTAAATAAACTGTTATTTATAAATTAATCTTTTCTATTTATCTGTTAAAAAAGATTTCCATTTTCTATTCTCTTCTAAATATTCCTTTGATTAAATTCTATTTATTTAACAAATAAATATCACATCTATAACATTCTATTTATTTTCTATAAATAAATATTTCCATTAAATCTATTTGTAAATGTTTTACAAATATTTCCTTTTAAATTCTATTTGTAAATGTTTTACAAATATTCCCTTTTAAATTCTATTTGTAAATGTTTTTACAAATATTTCTCCTTCTATTTGTTTGCACATAACTTCCTTTGTATTTGTTTTACAAATATATTTCCTTTATATTTGTTTTACAAATATATTTTCTTTTATATTTGTTTTACAAATATAATTTCTTTTATATTTGTTTTACAAATATATTTTCCTTTTAACTCTTTTGGTTTTTCCTTTATTCACACCTAATTCATATTTCATTCACATTGATTTTACTCAATTTATTCATTTCGATCCATTTAACTTACTTAAGTTAAATTTAATTTCAATCATTCAAATTCCCAGGGTTTTATTTCAAAACTCCTTTGAAGTAATATAAATATATACATATATTTATCTCTATCTCAAAATCAAAACATTTGAATTTTCAAACAACTTATTTTCTTTTCAAACAAATTTTCCATCAAAAACTTTTCTAAGGTAGCAATTCATCACCTAGAAACTTGAAAATGAACACTGATGAGGTTGCGATCATCACCAGAATTATTTCCCAGCCATTGAAGTGAGTTCAGTGCTATATTTCTTTCGAACTCCATTTGAAAAATATTTTCCAAACTCCCAGGATTTTAAATTCTGAATTCTAGTTTGAATTCAATTTTAATTCATCTCAATTGTATATATTTCATTCTTATACAAATTCTATTGGTTATATATAACTATTTCTGTTTTATAATCTAATTCGATTATAATCCTAACAATCAACTCAACTATTTAAAAACAATATCGTGTCCAATCTTCTATTCAAGTGTTTATAAACTCCTATCGACGTCGTGGCGTCCCACGATTCGATCAGAATTCATAATTCACTCAACAGACTAGTCAACACAATATAAAACAGTTTTTATACCAAATAACAAATACGCTCTCTCGTATATATATACACTCAACTCATTCTAGGGTGCTACTGACCCTATCTCTGATGAGCACATTTCCCCAAAGCCTAGGTATTCGCTCAACCTAAGCTCTGATACCAACGGTAATGACCCGCAAATCCGTTACATTCGAGTTGACTATATACATCATACATCCAACCCAAATATCATGAAAATACGAAACATTTTTTTTAGAAGAAAAAGGTAGAAGAAGAACAGAAACAACAACACAGAATCTCACATCGCAGCGGAACAAAATATAATATATCATATCTTTTGAAATACAAACTTTGTACTGTATACACATACACTTATCAGAGTACAACACTTACAACACAGCGGAACAAAACTCTATATAACTAACGCTGAAGCCTCCTGCTCTAAGCTCCTTTAGATGGATCTGTAAAATCCTGAACTACTTGACTGCCCGTACAAATTTAGGCACAAAAGAGTTTAGGTAAAACAAAACAAATAAACTCCGGGTCAGTCATGGGACTGGTATGAGTAAATAGTTTAAAAACAGTTTCAGAAAACTAAATGATATCTCATAAGACCACGCCGTATAACACGGAACGGGTTTTTCCCTTATGAGAATCCAAACACTTGATTTAACTTTCAAAATCCCTTTGAAAGGAATGATAATCTTTATATCAAAACTCTTTTGATATTATAATAATGTCTAAATCAAGTAAATAACAATCTAGTGGAACGTTTGCATCTCACATTCCACATATATATACAATCAAAACCGCAAGCACTTATTGGGTATGGATTTCCAATTATAACAAGGTATGGAACCACCTTCCACTGGTATATCTCTAGAGGAGAATACACCGAGTTCAACAAGAACATCTTACAACTCAGTCACACATGACCGACCACTCATTTCGCTTGAATGTATCGAATGTATATCACCAACGGTTGGGATCAGCAACCGTTTCCCGAATGGGACGGCATCAACAATAGATTTTTTTTAGAAGTAAACGAAACTCTAGATCAGGTGATTATACACCCTAATAGGTGCGACCTACATAGCCATGCTGCCTGCCCGATTTTTGTCATTTACCGGTTGATGGGGCTTGAGGTTACGCTTTATCATCACATCAGATTCACTTCGAATGCCACATTGTCAGATCCATCGAAAATCACTAATTGACGTCTACAACAGTACATTACGTGTTAGCTGAAGAAGTTTCCTTCTCCGCTTCCACTCTTGGTATGGTTGAAGAAATCAATGTACGTGACCTTTCTTGAAATACTCTGTCAGACATTCATCCATACACGGCATCCAGGAACAGGATGAACCGAAGGCACTATTCAGTACATCCATCTTAGGCACTGTTATCTAAGACTTATACAATAGCCCTTGCACTTTACTCCGTCTTCAATTTCGTTTGGCATATATGATTCGCAACGCTTATGCCAATACAGAGTGGTTCTTTGGATAATAATCCAACCGGTCTCTCCATATTGACAACGATGGTCAAAAACTTCGATAGTCTGTGATTTAACTATCGAATAAAAACAAGTGTTTCGATTGTCGATGATTTAACTATCGAAGAAAACAAGTGTTCATCCAATTATCAAACAATCACTGAGCCCTTGATTAATATTCCATTAATTAAACGACTTCTCTATTTCTTTATCAATATTTGTTAACCAAATATTTTCAATAACCATATTGGCCTTTTACGTTATTTGGAAAACATTTCCGAATATCGCCTTCCTTTATTTTCTAAACTTTAGAAAATATATGCTATTTATAATTGGAAAATATTCCAATTACTTATCTCTTTTCCGATCTCGTTTGTTTCTATACTTGGGAAATATTTATTATTCTATTTCCAAGTTTACATTTATTTGGGTTAAAACGGATGTTGTGTAAAACATCGTTACGACAACCCAAATACTATATTCAACTAACTCTTATCCAACATTGAACTTCGAGCCTGAAATCTTACTATTTATTTGTTAATAATGAAATCAATCAAGTTGGGCTATAACTACCTCTCAGACCTTGACTGAATAACATTTATAACGTCAAAACAGATATGACTACTTACTCGAAAAATCAATACCATACAACTATTTATTCGTTTTAAACACGTATACACTTTCTCTTTCTATTCGTACGAGATTTTATTCTTATACTTCCTTTTTGATTTTACTATTCTATTTCTAAATTCGTTTCCTTATCGACTTCTGTATATATTGATATATAGATTTCTAGTTATCAAACTTCCTAAAAATATTCTAACTCCTTAAATTTCCGGAAAAGTTCGCCATAACCTCCTTTGTACCGGGAGCATCGGGATATTTCAAATAGCCTCCCATGGCCCTCACCAATCCAAAAGAAAAAGAAAAAGCCAAGCAGCTTGCCGATGCGGCGTATAAAATCTCATATATGAATTAAATACGTACCTTTTTGTCGAGCATTCTATTTATATACCGTCATTAACCTTATCCCATACATGTCTCCTGTATATCTATACGTGTCCAATTTAACTCAATTATACCCGATCGTTTAACTCAATTCGTTAATTAATTTGTTAATTAACTCTTTAGTCTATTTCACTTTCTAAATTCAATTTCCATTTGAACTCTATTTAAATTTCAAATATTCAAACTCCATTTAAATTCTATTTGAAGTCTATTTATTCAAACTCCATTTTTAATTTCTATTTGAATTCCAAATATTCTAACTCCCTTTAAATTCTATTTGAATTCCAAATATTGAAACTCCCTTTAAATTCTATTTGAATTCCAAATATTCTAACTCCCTTTAAATTCTATTTGAATTCCAAATATTCTAACTCCCTTTAAATTCTACTGATTCAAACTCCATTTAAATTCTATTTGAATTCTATTGATTCAAAATCCATTTTCACTTTCTGTATTCAATTTCATTTTACTTTCGATATTCAAATCCTATATCTGAATTTCCTTTATATTTTCTATATTCAAATTCTATATTTGAATTCCATTTGAATTTCTATATTCAAACCCTATTTGAATTTCTATATTCAATTTCTATTTGAATTTTCTTTATTCAAATTCTATTTCAAATTCTATTTGAATTTCTATATTCAAATTATATTTCAAACTTTCTTTATTCATTCTTTAAACAAGTCTCGATTTCAATTCCTTTTGAAATCGATATTTCTTCTTTTGGAAAATAGATTTCCCTTTTCAATTTCACACTTGTATTTTTATTTCTGAATTGTCCAATGATAATTCTTTTCACTTCATTTATAAACTTTGTTTATAAAAGAACTATTTATAAACTTTGTTTATAAAGGAACTTCCTATTTTATTTCTTTAAAACAAGTTTATATTTCAAATCTATTTAAAATTCAAATTTTATTTTAGAAAAATAGAATTTCTCTTTTAAATCTCAAATACCCTTTTCAGGGTATTTTTATAAATTATCACTTAGGCCCAGTGATATTTAAACACCAAACAACAAATTATTTCTGGTTTTCTAACACATCATATATGACAGTATATATGCAAACAAATAAACAAACAGATAATATATATTTTTGAGGAATCCAGTGGGATTCCTCCAACCTGTTTTCCTGCATCCACAGACGTTAGTCAACATAGTAATACCCATCCTGCTTCGACGTTGGATAACGCGGTATGAAGGTCATCCACTAATATATATTTGTGGGGCGCATAGGGAAATCATCCGCTACGAAACTGCGGGCATCCGCTAATGAGACTGCGGGAATCAATCCAATCATCAATCCAATATATATATATATAATAGTTAACCTTAAATAACTAATATATTGTTGAACAATCAGAAAGCATTCAAACAATCAACAACAATTATTTTTAACAAATAAAAATTATTCTAAATAAAACGGTGAGATTTACTCACCTAGGTTTTTATTCGCTGAATATCCCAATTTAGACAAATCGAACGCCATTCGATTTAAATTAAATCTTGCTTAGTTCTGATCAACCCCAATTGCGTTATTCCACGCTTTTCCAACCTTAATATAAATTTAACAATTTATTATTTTATTTATTTATTTAAGCATTCGAACCATTTAAATGAATTAAAATTTTAATTACTAAACTAGAAAAGATTACCTTAATTCGCATTTTAAAACCCCTCTTCTTCCCTATACAAAAGCATTGAACTCGACCATTTGCAGCTTCATAGACCTGAAAAAAACCTCACCATCTATCTCAGCATCAATCACATCTTTCAAAATAAATCTTCATTATTATCTTCCTTCACTGATTCACCAAGAACCCAGACCCTTATCTTCCTGTTCGAACCACTCATTGCATCACACCACTAAAACTGGCCCTGACTCCTTCATATCCGACTTCCTCAACTCCAGATCGAACATCAGACAAGGACTTCGAACTTCACTTCACCCCTAACGGCATTTTCCCCAATTCTGAACTCACGAAGACCCTAAATTGTGGATTCCTAGAAATAATCCTGTCACCGCACTATTCCAGACATTGCGGTCTGTTCCTCTCTCCCCCAAACCACTACTGTGCTCCATGCTCCACCGGAAATCCCCACAAAGACCCAGTTCGATCTCCATCCATCTCAACGAATCCCTTCGCCTCTTCCAATCGCACGCTCATATGACCTAATCTGTTTGAATTTTGTAACACCCCACCTCCGCCAGGGTGGCTCTTTCAAGCGACTCTGACTTTGGTGGGGCGTTTTTAAAACAAGGTAAATATGCATAATGATATAGCAAGGCAGGACATGACATATATATATATATATAGAGAACAGAGTAAGTAGATAAAACAGCGGAAGATTTTTAAACCATTTCAAAACACAAGTCTGGTACATCAAAATGTCAATTTCCCAAATAAACAAGTCTAGTACATGAAATAACATCATCTGAAACTGAAAAAGAAAACATAAAAGTAGCTATCCCCAAAGTGGAAAAAACCATAGCGAGCTCAAGTCCAAAGCATACATGAGCTATCCGAGAAAGCAGCTAAGATCCAAGCTAGGTTCCTGTATTCCCTCCCTGAGAACCTGGGGGGGGGGGGGGGGAAACGGAAGAAAAGAGGCGAAAGAAAACAGGTCAGTCAAAAAGACTGAGTAAGCCCTGCTACGATCAGTCTATAAACTAATAAAGTTAACAACATGATGGAAACTGAGATGATCATAGATAACAACATACTGGCATGATAGATTAACTACAAGATAGATAGAGGTGTCATCGCATAAAACGAGGTTAAGTTTTGCACCACGGTGTACTAGCAAACCAACATAACAGGTATTGATCCCTCAGCCCAAACCTTGGCCCAATAACATGAGGTAACCTTAATACAAGGTCCAGCCCAACGGTCTAATCGATCGGCTCCCTATAAACCTAACACGTCAAGTGTTGGTGTCCATACGGCCCACATATGGTTGTAGTTAGACTGTTCTGGGTCCACCTTTGGGTGTATCAAGCCCTCGGGTGTCAACCCCAGACACTTAAGCAATAATGCACAGCTCTAATCTATTGGTACCCGTGCCTCGAGTTTGTCCAACATCGGACTACGTTCACGTCCGTAGCCCGCCGGACCAGCACCGCTGTACCACTCGGCCATCGCCCTTTGGTCGCTTACATCCCCCAGTAATCGTGCCCCGCCCTAGCCTAGCTTCTAGGGTTGTGAATGATACCAAACTGGGATTACTGTTAGAACAGACCACGTTGCTAGGGTTTCCCAAGAGGGTTAAGTGTGATTTAACCCTTCACTAATCACGGATTGAACTAGTTAAGTGCAACCAATGGTTCACCCCTTAACCCCATTCCAATCCCTTGACTCCCCAAGTTGGTTAAGTATTAGTGGACCCTGACTTAACCCTAATCATGAGGCATTAATTAATTTAATGCACCTTAACCTCTCACATTAGACCTTGTTGTGGTTACTAGTTAGGCCGGGCGGGTCCGGGTAGCTTTACACCACAACTTGGTCTAACCTCGGGTCTTGGCACCCCATGACCAACTTCTCACATTGGGTCCTATTGTTTGTAGCCACTAGTTAAGCCGGTCGGTTCCTGGTAGAATTACGCTACAAACTCAACCCAACCTCGAGTTGGCCACACTTATGTTTTCTAAGTGTCATGTCCACTTCATTTCAAAACATAATTACAAGTCAAACAAATACTTGGGTAGACCTAACTTAATAGGTTAATTCCCAAGGGGTAGACCTAACTTAATAGGTAAATTCCCAATCTTATATTTTCATGTATTTTAAGTTTACCCAAAACCCCCAACGTCATTCTATCGCTTACATATTCATAGTAACGCATAAAGGATAGGAAGAGGGAACTTGGCACAACATACATGACGAACTTGCACAACAATCATGCATAACATGTTAGACTTGCACAACTTAGCATAGTGAACTTGCATATTAGCATATACATGCATAACATGTTAAACTTGCATAACTTAGCATAGTGAACTCGCATATTACCATAAACATGCATAATATGTTAAACTTGCATAACTTAGCATAGTGAACTTGCATATTAGCATAAACATGCATAACATATTAAACTTGCCTAGCGTGGCATAGGGAACTTGCATAAACATGCATAACTTGTCAAATATGCACAACATGTCATTTTGAACTTGCATAAGCATGCATAACTTGTCAAACATGCATAACATGGCATAGTGATCTTGCATAAACATGCATAACTAAATAAACTTGCAAATCATGGCTTGGTGATCTTGCATAAATATGCATAACTTGTTAAACTTGCAAACCATGTCTTAGAGAACTTGCATAAACATGCATAACTTGTTAAACTTGCAAACCATGTCTTAGTAAACTTGCATAAACATGCATAACTTGTTAAACTTACAAATCATGACTTAGTGAACTTGCATAAACATGCATAACTCAATAAACTTACAAATCATGGCTTAGCAAACTTGCATAAACATGCATAACTCAATAATCTTGCAAATCATGGCATAGTGACCTCGCATAAGCATGCATAACTTATGAAACATGTAAAACATGGCGTAGTAAACTCGCATAAGCATGCATAACTTATGAAACATGTAAAACATGGCATAGTGAGTTCGCATAAGCATGCATAATCAAATAAACTCACATAAATCCCAACTTTCACCACATATTAACTTTAGAGTTTGTAAAGTGAAGGTAAGAGGGCTTACCAATATAAACAAGTCACAAATCCACCAAATGAGATGAAGAAGCCCTTTAAAAACCCAAAACAAAGCTTCAAATAAGAAAACCCTTTTGCAAAACCCCAAAAACACAAACTTAGCAAATCAAACTTGCAACGTAATGAAGTATGCAAGTTATTAAGCATTCATACAACATAGAAAAGGTTGTATGATCATCATATCTTCATAGGATTAAACTTTGAGGAAGGTGGAGGCTAGGGTTTTTAGGTGGAGGCCATTTGAGGATTCAATTTGACAAAGTTTAGTTGCTAGATTGATCAATGAGGCTTTAGGGTAGGATTAGGGGTATATTTATAGGGAATTAGAGTGTTTTAAGCCCTAGGATTAACCCTAGGTTAGTTTTGGCCCGTCAGATCTCGGAATTCTCTAGAACCAAGCCACAAGACCAAGCCCAAACCAAAATGGTGCGCCAGGCAATACTGCCTGGGCACCCCCTGTCGACAGGGCTGTCGACAGGGCAGTCGACATGCTAAGACCCCTGTCAACAGGCCTGTCGACATGGGGTCCTGGGCGGGAATTTTTCCCGCCTGCCCAGTTTTCCCTAACCCATGTTTTAAATTTAAAATTTTAATCTGTTTTTACTTAGGAATTTTCTGCAAACTTCAATGGGCCTTAACTGGGTCATACGGACTCCGATTTTCGAAAACTCGGACTCTATTTCGCGTATTTTTCCGAGACGAACGCAATGGCATAGCCCGTTTCCCTTGATTCCCATTTTATAATTTAATTCTGCCCCAATTTATGTTATAACAAGTTATTCAAAATACGGGTTGTTACATTCTCCCCTCCTTAAAGGATTTCGTCCCCGAAATCTTCAAGTTAGGAAGAACGTATCCTACCATCCAATCATCCATCTACTCAAAGCATCATCCACGAGCAATCATTGTCCTTACAATATTCTAAATGCTGTATGAACATATTCAAAAGTGTGTGTATATGTACTTACCTAATGCAAAGATCGGGCGGTTACTGATACAGTAAACCTCCTTAATGCATATGTATGTCTTATCTAATGCAAAGATCAGGCGGTTACTGATACAGTAAACCTCCTTAATGCATATGTATGTCAGTGAAATGAATCCATATGTATGCAAATTCCTAACGTAATTCATAGTATCTATATGAGTGCACATAACATTCATCCATATGCAACATCCATGTGGTAGCACAACAAGTTTCAACCATGAATAAGTGTAAACACCCATGCATATGCAATATGAAGAGTGTGCGAGCCGATCTAGTGCCTAATTGTGTATAATGTATCCACGAGCAACCACTTGCAAACACTTGCAACCACTTGCAACCATCAAGCATAACATGTTTCAAATACATGTTTCATCCAAAGGGTTTCTACCTAAGGCTCTCATGACAAGATAAACACGATAAACCAGATAAGCTCCTTTTTGGGATTACAAGAAATCCATTCAAACTCTAACATATAGTACTAACCGATGTGTCTTAACCCCCTTATGGAGTTTACAACAGAGATAAGATCGAGAATGGGACCGAGAGGATATATATACAAAAGATAACTTGCAAGCAAGCTCCACAGGAAAACAAGGATCAAGGATGCGCTCTTAAAAAGAGATATGATACGCGTATCTAGTCTCCATTCTTCTTAGTCACGTTTCCTTGAGCTTAACTCCACTGTGCTTTGACTATCTTTCACTTCATGATTTCTTGGCTTCCTAACTCCTGTTTCTCAAATTCGAGTTGGAACTCATTTCATTATCGCCTCTCGTCTTTCTTTTCCACTTATTCTTCCTTCTGTATACTTGGCTTAAACATAACTGTAACCTCTTGATTTCATGCAAGCTCTCCAAAATTCACTAGTGAATCCTGGATCTCGTCTACTTACTATAAAGTATTCCTCACGGCAGAACTTTTCTTTGAAAATACCAATCCACGTTGCCAATTGCCCTGTGATTTTCTATAACTCATGCTTAATCGAAATGAACCATCTGCCTATGAGTGATAGGCCATACCTAGACTCGGTTGCCTATCTATGGCTTCCTGTAGGCTATTTCAAGACTGGCCAACTTCTTGCGGGTAAACCGTTGCTAACCATGATGCAGTCCTCTTGCTCTTTACCGGACTGAAATGAGCACTCTTTGTGAGTCCACCTACTATGACCCTCATACCCGTATTCCTTTTCTTTGATCTAGGTAGTCTATCCACATAATCTATCGAGATGTTTCCACACTTTCCCTTGCGGAACCTCCAATGGAGATAACGGCCCACTGGGCTTCTATGACTTGGTCTTGATCTGGTGGCACAACAGGCATCCTGGGACCAACTCGGCCACCTCCTCGAGTGATGCGCATTTTTCAAAAACCTTCTTTACCAAGTCTCCCACTCGAGGAACACATACTCTCTCACCGCGCCTTAGTCTTCCTTTGTCATCCATGCTATATCTAGCGAGGTGACTTAACATCTCGCCTCGAATCAACTAGTCCACGTTCTTGACTAACGACGGGTCTTCTCCATGTGAAACCCCCTTCTTGATCCAGAAGAGTAAGTCTAAGCTCAGGGAAGGCTAACTAACTAGCCAAACGGAGAAAGCTTTCAATTGCCCTCTTCAGAGCTTTCCGGTCTTAAACCGTAATCACTTTAACGGGATCTACCGCTAAGCCTTGCTTAGGAACTATGTGCCCAAGAAATCCAACTTCTTTCCTCCAAAATGACATTTGGAGAACTTGACCTTCAACTGGTTGCTCTAAGCGTATCCATCTCCTCCTTGAGATGTATAGCATGTTCTTCCTCGTTCTTTTGAGGAGATCCAAAATATCGTCTATGACGACCATGACAAACTTGTTCAAGGACTCCCTAAACACCCTACCCATCCAGTTTACGTAATATGCGGGTGCCTTAGTCAAACAAAATAGCATGACTAGTCATTCCAAAAATCCATCTAGAGTCCTAAACTCAGTCTTGTCAATTCCATCCTCAGCCCTCCTAAGCTGATGGAATCTGGTAGCTGGAAAGAAAACAGATGCTCCTACAAGCTGATCCAACAAATCATCAACCCTTGATAACGGTTGTCTATTCCTCTCACGATAATCAACCCATAAGCGGAACAAACTGTCCACATCAGTAATGAATACTACTGGAGTACCTTACTCGAAAATGTTTCGTCTCAGGAAGTTCTTCTCAAGCAACTCCTTGACTTGCTTTCTTAACTCTCACCTCGTGAGGTCATGTGCCTAACCGGCCATGAAACTGTCTTGGTATTACCAACCAGATAATGCGGAAATCTATCCCACGTCTAGGGGTAACCCCTTTACTTCACCCAAGATATCAGGATATTCTCGGACCTCCCTCACAGATTGCAAACTATCAATAGACGAGTTGAGGGATTCAAGATAACATAACATGACGGGACCCATAGGGTTGCTAGAAATTTCTAGGGTATTACCGAGGCGAGTCATGAGCCTCACACCCCTATATACAAAAACCAAGAATGGCTCCAAAACAGGACAACCATTCTATGCCCAAGACCAACCCATATCCCCTGAAACCGAGAATAAAACATCCCACGAGAATTCTATACTCAAGATAGAAATTTTCAAATCCACTTAGACCACAGACAAACGGGCAGAACCCCCAATAGGATTTGAAACATATACGGGATCATCAACTAGGCTAGTACTTTGGTGCAAACTTTCAACTAGATCAGATGAAATAAAACTATGCGATGTGCCAGAATCAAACAAAGTACGAACAGGGAAAATCAGAAAATGTAAACAAGACTTTCAACAGAAACACTACCTCTATCATAAGCTGGAAAGACGGTACTGAGGGGATGAACTCGCCCTCCAGATAGTCCTGCACACCGAGTCTGACCTTGCCCTTGTTTCCTCGGGCAATCCTTGCTGAGATGTCCAAACTCACCACAATGAAAGCATTCGCCCCGCTTTCTCTTTTCCTTCTTCCTACATTCCCTGGCTATATGTCCAACTTTACCACAGAAGTTGCATTTCCTATTCCCTCTTGGCTTGTCCTTGCGGTTGTGGTTATTCTTGCCTCGTTTCCCGAAATTTACCCTCTTGCCTTGGGACTCATTTGCCTTGACCTCTTTCTTGTCATTGTTATCTTCTTCTTGAAGTAGGGCCAAATTCACCAAATTCTCGAAAGTCGCCCCCAAGGGTATGTGAGACATGGCCAACCCGTGCAATGGCTCGTTTAATCCTAGAGCAAAGTGTAGGGCCTTCTTCTGAGCTGTATTAACCAAGTCTATATCGACACGATCCAGTTGATTAAACTTATCTATGTATTCCCTAATAGTCATGTCCCCTTGCTTCAGTGATAAGAACCTCAGTCCAAACCTTCCCCTAAAATCATCCCAAGTCTTAATTGGCCTAGTAGCGGTGGTGACTACCCACCAACGTGCAGCTTCTTCCTTTAGCAACCATACTGCTAACAAAACCTTCCTGCGGTCACCTATATCAAAGGTGGCTAAAAGATCCTCGGTCTCTTTCAACCAATTCCTTGCCTCTACAAAGGTCTCTGTTCCACTAAAATTCTTGCCACCCATCATCTTAAAGTTCTTACAAGTTTCCGCAAAATCCGCTTGTGGAGGCTGAGGGGGAAGAGGAACATCAGTTACGGGAGGAGGAGGAGGAACAGCGGCCTCGACTGGAAAGACAACATTAGAGACACCCGGGACTGGTGCCGTGACTTTCAAGTAGCGACGAAACCAATCAGGTATTGTTACTTCTTCGGGTAAGACGAGATTATCAGACATGCTGGAAACGAAAAGAAAAGAGTTCAAACGAGGGGTCAAAGGATAGTGCTAATGGCTTTTGGGGAATAGCCTTTAAAAGTAACTAGACTTTTCTTTGGAAAATACTTTATACTTGGTTTTGAAAATAGTTTTTCAAAAAGTTTTAAAAACCTTTTTATCCCTTCTCGTAAACCATATGCTCTGATACCAAATGTAACACCCCACCTCCGCCAGGGTGGCTCTTTCAAGCGACTCTGACTTTGGTGGGGCGTTTTTAAAACAAGGTAAATATGCATAATGATATAGCAAGGCAGGACATGACATATATATATATATATATATATATATATATATAGAGAGAGAGAACAGAGTAAGTAGATAAAACAGCGGAAGATTTTTAAACCATTTCAAAACACAAGTCTGGTACATCAAAATGTCAATTTCCCAAATAAACAAGTCTAGTACATGAAATAACATCATCTGAAACTGAAAAACAAAACATAAAAGTAGCTATCACCAAAGTGGGAAAAACCATAGCGAGCTCAAGTCCAAAGCATACATGAGCTATCCGAGAAAGCAGCTAAGATCCAAGCTAGGTTCCTGTATTCCCTCCCTGAGAACCGGGGGGGGGGGGGGGGAAACGGAAGAAAAGAGGCGAAAGAAAACAGGTCAGTCAAAAAGACTGAGTAAGCCCTGCTACGATCAGTCTATAAACTAATAAAGTTAACAACATGATGGAAACTGAGATGATCATAGATAACAACATACTGGCATGATAGATTAACAACAAGATAGATAGAGGTGTCATCGCATAAAACAAGGTTAAGTTTTGCACCACAGTGTACTAGCAAACCAACATAACAGGTATTGATCCCTCAGCCCAAACCTTGGCCCAATAACATGAGGTGACCTTAATACAAGGTCCAGCCCAACGGTCTAATCGATCGGCTCCCTATAAACCTAACACGTCAAGTGTTGGTGTCCATACGGCCCACATATGGTTGTAGTTAGACTGTGCTGGGTCCACCTTTGGGTGTATCAAGCCCTCGGGTGTCAACCCCAGACACTTAAGCAATAATGCACAGCTCTAATCTACTGGTACCCGTGCCTCGAGTTTGTCCAACATCGGACTACGTGCACGTCCGTAGCCCGCCGGACCCGCACCGCTGTACCACTCGGCCATCGCCCTTTGGTCGCTTACATCCCCCAGTAATCGTGCCCCGCCCTAGCCTAGCTTCTAGGGTTGTGAATGATACCAAACTGGGATTACTGTTAGAACAGACCACGTTGCTAGGGTTTCCCAAGAGGGTTAAGTGTGATTTAACCCTTCACTAATCACGAATTGAACTAGTTAAGTGCAACCAACGGTTCACCCCTTATCCCCATTCCAATCCCATGACTCCCCAAGTTGGTTAAGTATTAGTGGACCCTGACTTAACCCTAATCATGAGGCATTAATTAATTTAATGCACCTTAACCTCTCACATTAGACCTTGTTGTGGTTACTAGTTAGGCCGGGCGGGTCCGGGTAGCTTTACACCACAACTTGGTCTAACCTCGGGTCTTGGCACCCCATGACCAACTTCTCACATTGGGTCCTATTGTTTGTAGCCACTAGTTAAGCCGGTCGGTTCCGGGTAGAATTATGCTACAAACTCAACCCAACCTCGAGTTGGCCACACTTATGTTTTCTAAGTGTCATGTCCACTTCATTTCAAAACATAATTACAAGTCAAACAAATACTTGGGTAGACCTAACTTAATAGGTAAATTCCCAAGGGGTAGACCTAACTTAATAGGTAAATTCCCAATCTTATATTTTCATGTATTTTAAGTTTACCCAAAAACCCCAACGTCATTCTATCGCTTACATATTCGTAGTAACGCATAAAGGATAGGAAGAGGGAACTTGGCACAACATACATGACGAACTTGCACAACAATCATGCATAACATGTTAGACTTGCACAACTTAGCATAGTGAACTTGCATATTAGCATATACATGCATAACATGTTAAACTTGCATAACTTAGCATAGTGAACTCGCATATTACCATAAACATGCATAATATGTTAAACTTGCATAACTTAGCATAGTGAACTTGCATATTAGCATAAACATGCATAACATATTAAACTTGCCTAGCATGGCATAGGGAACTTGCATAAACATGCATAACTTGTCAAATATGCACAACATGTCATTTTGAACTTGCATAAGCATGCATAACTTGTCAAACATGCATAACATGGCATAGTGATCTTGCATAAACATGCATAACTAAATAAACTTGCAAATCATGGCTTGGTGATCTTGCATAAACATGCATAACTTTTTAAACTTGCAAACCATGTCTTAGTGAACTTGCATAAACATGCATAACTTGTTAAACTTGCAAACCATGTCTTAGTAAACTTGCATAAACATGCATAACTTGTTAAACTTACAAATCATGACTTAGTGAACTTGCATAAACATGCATAACTCAATAAACTTGCAAATCATGGCTTAGCAAACTTGCATAAACATGCATAACTCAATAATCTTGCAAATCATGGCATAGTGACCTCGCATAAGCATGCATAACTTATGAAACATGTAAAACATGGCGTAGTAAACTCGCATAAGCATGCATAACTTATGAAACATGTAAAACATGGCATAGTGAGTTCGCATAAGCATGCATAATCAAATAAACTCACATAAATCCCAACTTTCACCACATATTAACTTTAGAGTTTGTAAAGTGAAGGTAAGAGGGCTTACCAATATAAACAAGTCACAAATCCACCAAATGAGATGAAGAAGCCCTTTAAAAACCCAAAACAAAGCTTCAAATAAGAAAACCCTTTTGCAAAACCCCAAAAACACAAACTTAGCAAATCAAACTTGCAACTTAATGAAGTATGCAAGTTATTAAGCATTCATACAACATAGAAAAGGTTGTATGATCATCATATCTTCATAGGATTAAACTTTGAGGAAGGTGGAGGCTAGGGTTTTTAGGTGGAGGCCATTTGAGGATTCAATTTGACATAGTTTAGTTGCTAGATTGATTAATGAGGCTTTAGGGTAGGATTAGGGGTATATTTATAGGGAATTAGAGTGTTTTAAGCCCTAGGATTAACCCTAGGTTAGTTTTGGCCTGTCAGATCTCGGAATTCTCTAGAACCAAGCCACAAGACCAAGCCCAAACCAAAATGGTGCGCCAGGCAATACTGCTTGGGCACCCCCTGTCGATAGGGCTGTCGACAGGGCAGTCGACATGCTAAGACCCCTGTCGACAGGCCTGTCGACATGGGGTCCTGGGCGGGAATTTTTCCCACCTGCCTAGTTTGCCCTAACCCATGTTTTAAATTTAAAATTTAAATCTGTTTTTTACTTAGGAATTTTCTGCAAACTTCAATGGGCCTTAACTGGGTCATACGGACTCCGATTTTCGAAAACTCGGACTCTATTTCGCGTATTTTTCCTAGACGAACGCAATGGCATAGCCCGTTTCCCTTGATTCCCATTTTATAATTTAATTCTGCCCCAATTTATGTTATAACAAGTTATTCAAAATACGGGTTGTTACAAATTTGCAATCAACGCGAGTCGTCCAAAACAAGTCGAGCTACTCCTCGCGATTTTTAAACTGAGTTTGATCAGCCCTTTTTCTTTCCTAAAATTTGATTTTCCATTTCCGTGAACTCCATTGTCGAAGAGATAAGGGGCTTTGTTTTCGATTTGTGGAAGGGGCCACGGCTTTTGTAAGGGAATTTGTGGATTAAAGGAAGGCACGACTTGTTTGTGTTTTGTGGACACAAGAGAAGCACAGTGTGTTTTGATTTGTGGAAGAAAAGGAGGCCACCGTTGTTTGGTTTTGTGGAGAGGGAGGAGCCACACAACACTGATATTTATTTTAATTTAATTACTAACTGTACCCTTAAAAATTTAGATAACCCTTGATCCTGAGCTCCTTACTGAACCCAACAATTGTCAATTCTAGGGTTTAACCACCATTCCAGACACACTGGGATAGGTCACGAAGTCCAATTTGATCGTCTGAAGGAGATATTAATTTAAATCGGTATAAATTAATTTCAGACAATTTATTCTACGAAAATAAATTAATAATATCGTTTCTAATTCCAACAGAAGTCTAAAATGTATTTAATTCAGTTTTAAATCTCGAACTGGATTATATTTTCGCATTACGATGATTTAATATATTCGATATTAAATCGAAATTGATTATTAAATTAATAACATAATATAAAATTCCATTTATATTATCCACCCAATATTTAAATCCGTATTAAATATTTAAAATTAACCCATAAGAATTTCGGGTCATTACACCAATGAAACTCCTAACGTCCGTTGCATTCTTAGGTCTATCCCAGTCCTAGATTGCGTCCACCTTAGCGGGATCAATAGTTATTCCATTTCCAGAAAAAAAAACATGGCCTAAGAACCTCATTTCACTCTTCCAGTAGTGACACATCGAAAACTTAGCTCATAGCCGATGCTTTCGCAAGAGTTCCAAAACAACCCATAGGTGTGTCTTATGCTCTACCTCATTCTGGGAGTAAACCAGGATATTGTCCACGAACACAAGCGCGGACTTGTTCGAATAATCTCTGAAAACCCTATTTAAACGATCCACTGAATAAGCTAGCGCGTTAGTCAACCTAAATGGCATCACCAACCATTCGAAGAAACGGGATGGTGTCCAAAAACCTGTCTTCGGCACAATATCCTTTGTCATTCTCAACTGGAGAAATTTCATTGTCGAATCCATTTGAGAAAACACTTTGGCCTCGCGAAGCTAATCAAACAAGTCATTTATCCTTGGCAACGAATACTTGTTTTTCTTGTTCACCTTGTTCAGCTCATGATAATCCACACTCAGTCTCAAAAATCCATCAGCCCTTCTTGTAACACAACTGGTGCACCCCATTCGAACACTGTAACACCCCGTATGTTGAATAACTTGCTATAATATAAAACAGGGCAGAATTAAATTTTAAAATCTGAATCAGGGGAAATGGGCTATGCCATTGCGTTCGTCTCGGAAAAATACGCGAAATAGAGTCCGAGTTTTTGAAATTCGGAGTCCGTATGACCCAGTTAAGGCCCAAAGAAGTTTCAGAAAATTAAAAACAGATTTAAATATTAAAATTTCAAGTTTCAGAAGAGGCGAGAAAAATTCCAGCCAGACAGAGGGAGTCGACACAGGGGTCGACATGGTTGTCGACCCCCCCAAGGGGTCGACCCATGTGTCGACCCAGGGGTCGACCCCCTCTGTCGGTCTGTTTGACCTGGGTGCACTGATTTGGGATTTGGGCTATGGTTGGTGGCTAGTGACGAGATCTGACGGCTCTAATCTGATTTAGGGTTAATCTAATGGCCTAAAACACTTAACTAATCTATAAATACACCCTAAGACTACCCTAATTCATACTAAAATTGGAGACAACGTCGTTATGCCGTCAAAATGCAACTACTAGAAGGAGCCACCAACAAATTAAAGAGGAAGATAGCTTCTCAAATCAACTTCTAATCAACTCTAGCAACTTAATCTTCTTCATTGAAGTGCTAATCAACAAGTTGTGAGTTTCTATGCCTTTAGCAAGCAATTGCTAAACTAATTATGATAGGATATAATGAGGTTATGGTTATGTATGTGGATCAATGCAAGTTATGTTATCATATGCTATGTGTTCATGATGTTATGCAAGTTATGTTATCATATGCTATGTGTTCATGATGTTATGCAAGTTATGTAAGTCATATGCTACATGTTCATGATGTTATGCAAGTTATGAAAGTTATATGCTATATGATCATGGTGTTATGCAAGTTATGCAAGTTTTAGGCTGTGTGTTCATGATGCTAGTTATGCAAATCGCTATGATAAACATTGATCCATTATGACACCATGTTATGCAAGTTTGGTGTTTGATTATATGCAAGTTCATATATGACATGTTATGCAAGTTTGGTGTTTGATTATATGCAAGTTAATATATGATATGTTATGCAAGTTTGGTGTTTGATTATATGCAAGTTCATATATGACATGTTATGCAAGTTTGGTGTTTGATTATATGCAAGTTCATATATGACATGTTATGCAAGTTTGGTGTTTGTGTTTATGCAAGTAACATGTGCAAGTTTACACCTTTGTATCATATGCATACATATGCAAGTTAACCCCTTTGTATGTCATACATACCTATGCAAGTTATCCTCTTTATGACATATGTGATTCATGAAAGTTTGGGTTGATTATTTATGCTAGTTGGGTTTGATGCCATGGTCATATATGCAAGTTGACACCTTTAAAACCCATGTTGATGCTAATGTTATGCAAGTTGAACCCATTGTGTTTGTGATGAATCTTCCCTTTTAAGTATGTCATGTCAACGTATTACGTGGGGAACGATGAGGTTAATATTCAAGATAATAAAATGGTGTGAAGTTGGTATAATTATGCATACCATAAATTGGATGGACATAATTAAGTCAATTATGTACATCGTTAAATTTGTAATTAATTAGGGATAATCAATACAAATTATGGAGCTGATTAATTAGGTGTAATTAATCGACTAAGACATGAGGTTGGACCCTTTTGTAGCATAAGACTGCCCGGAACCGACCGACAAATCCAACGACTACAAATGATTGGCCCAATGTGAGAGGTCTTAGGCATAAAATAAATACGTGACAAGTGTAAAGACACGAGGTTAGACTCGGTTATGGCGTAAGGCTGCCCGGACCCGACCGGCAAATCCAGCTGCCATAAAAGATAGTCTAATGTGAGAAGTCTTTACAAAGGTTACGTTCTTAATCAATTAAGAAACACTTAACCAGATAAGCATGTAGTGGGGCATGAGGGGTTAAGTGGGTGCCTTGGGTGGCATGTGGAAATCAAGTAAGTGCCTTGGGTGGCATGTGGAAATCTAGTGGGTTGCATTGGGCGGCAATAGAAAATATGATTAGAATACTTAACCAAGTGGAAGCATGTAATTAAACATGATTAAAGGGTTAAGTGGGATACACTAGAAAAAGGGACAAGCTTAGGTGGGTAGCTTGTGGGGGCCCATTTCAACCAGTAACCCATATGTATCGTATTGGGCTCGACCCATGTCGAGGACGGGACACGCGTACTGGGCTTGACTATAAGAGGCCAAAACGGGTTAGCGGTGGCAACGCAAGTCCAACGGGTTTCATATGCGTGTGTGGACCCGGGCTGGTAGGTAAGACGTTGTTGCATCGTGTAGGTATAAGCCGTGCACCGTTGGTTGTATCGGGTTGCCACTTTGGGGAGTGATACACCCCACTGTGGGGACAGCATGGGTATCTACGTTAGGGAGCCGATCGCTTGGGGAGTAGTGGGTACACCTAGTGGAGATAGGGGCAGATGGCACCTATGTGGTCAGCTAGGGGTACACGAAACTACTAGTTAAATTTTCTAAGTCCTTGGGTGGGATCAACCTTTAAGTAGGAATGACTGGTGTGGTGCAGTGTAGTAATTACCCTTGGGTGGGTAGATGTGTCTTTGTCGATATCTTGGTTCATCCTATGTGTAGTTTGCTACTTAGTGTAGTCATTTATCCCCTGTCATTACCATACCAAATTTATATCATACCCTAATTACTTTAATGATTGTATTGTTAAAGTTATAGGGCCCACTCAGACTTATGTCTGACCCCGTTGTTTTTATCTTTTTCCCCCTCAGGTCCTCAGGTTGGGCCTAGCACTAGTGGGCTTTGATCAGATTTCTTTATCTATCTTTTGGAGCTTGGACCGTGATGTAAAGCCCAGCTTATCTTTTCTATTATGGCTATTAGTTATGTAGTGGGATTATGTACTTATGTTTTATCAGGATGGATATTTAGTACTTGACTCTTGTTTAGTTGGTTTTGATATGTAACCAAACATGTTTATCTTCTGCTGCAATGAAATGATGATTTAGATTTCAAGTATTATTTAAATCTGTCTTGTTGTAATTTTTCTGTTCTATATTCACTTAAAATACTCCACCGAAGTTAAGGCATTCCCTTAGTGAGTGACCTTAGCGGGTGTGGGGTGTGACACGTGGTATCAGAGCTGAAGGTTACCGTAACAGATAAAATTTTTAGAAAACTATTTTTCTAAAAACATTTTTGGAAGAAGTATTTTCAAAAACATGTCTTCTAAGAGAAATTTTTTTGAAAGAAAAGCATAATCCCCAGTAGCCATATCTTTATCGTTCGAATTCTCCGTTTTGAATCTTTCCTTTTTCGTTTCAGCATGGATGAAGATCTTAACTTTCCGGAGGGTGTGACGATACCAGTATGGTATAGGAGATTGATGGAGGCTAGGGCCACCGCTGCGGGTCCAGCAAATGTTCCTCCACCAACAGTTGCACCCGATCTTCCTCTTCCGCCTCCTCCTCGCATGGATACTTTTGCTAAGACTTGCAAGGAATTTAAGGCTATGGGAGGGAAACCTTTTCAAGGATCATAAACTTTTGTGGAAGCTAGGGATTGGCTTAAGGAGGTGGAAGAGTTGATAGATATCTTTGAGATGGAAGAAGGAAAGAAAGTCAAGTTAGCTGCTTGGTTAATGAAGGGAGAGGCCTCATTCTGGTGGGAGGTCACTAATGGAGAGCGCCCTGTTGACTCTTGGGCGGATTTCAGGCAAAGGTTTGTGGCAAAGTTTCTCTCAAGGGCAGAGGAAACTTGTATATGGAAAGGTTCTTGACTCTAAAGTAAGGAAACCTATCAGTGATGGAATATGTCAACAAGTTTAATCAATTGGCAAGGCTTGGCATATACATGGTAAATACACCGGAGAAGAAGGCTTTGAGGTTCGTTAAGGGCTTGAATGAACCAATTCATGGATTGGCTATGACTCACATCCTTATGGGGGCCACCTTTGAGAATCTAGTAGACATGGAACTCATGCATGAGGAAGAGAAGGGTCCCAATGCTAATAAGGCACCCGAGAAGAAAGGAGATCAGAAGAGACCTCAACAGCAACAGCTAAACAAGGGTGGGAAAGGCAACGGTGGCAAGGGAAAGAAGAAGTGCTTCAATTGCGGGACACCAGGCCACCTAAGCAAAGATTGTCGAAAGAAGAAGAAGACGGGCTGCTTCCACTATGGCGAAGCAGGGCATCTAGTGAAGGACTACCCTAAGAAGGGGCAAAGGACGGGATCTACCTCAGGGGGACAGGTGCAAGCTCTTATGGCACCAGGTCAGGAAAGGGGGCAAGTTCAGGCTCTCGCGGTTCCACCGATTCAAGAAAGAGGTAGAACTATTTCTGTTGAAAGTCTGGTTTTTATGTTTGATCATCATGTCCGTACTTTGTTTGACTTTGGCGCATCGCATTCCTTTATCTCATCATCATTAGTTGAGTCACTGCACTTAGACACCAGTCTAGTAGATGATCCCTTGGTTGTTTCAAACCCAATTGGGGGCTTCACTTATTTTTCCATGATATGTTTGGGTTTGAAGATTTCCATACTTAGCGTTGAGTTTAGATGTGATGCTTTTGTTTTGGGCTTCACGGGCTATGGGTTGATTTTGGGCATGGACTGGTTATCCAGTAATGGTGCCATTCTTGATTGTGAAAGGAGAGTTGTTAGGCTCATGACCCGCTTGGGTAACACTCTCGAGATCTCTTGTAATACCATGGATTCTGTTATGCTAAGTTATCTTGAATCGCTTGACGCTTCGGTCGAGAGTTTGCGATCTGCTAGAGTGGTCCGGGAATACTCGGATGTGTTTGAGGAGGTAAAGGGCTTACCTCCGAAGCGGGAGATAGACTTCCGAATATATCTGGTGGACAATGCTAAGCCAGTATCTTTGCCAGTGCGCCACATGGCTCCTCGTGAGAGGAGAGAACTCCATAAGCAAGTAGGGGAGTTGCTTGAGAAGGGGTTCATGAGACGAAGTATATCGGAGTGGGGTGCTCCAGTAGTTTTTGCCACGAAGGCGGATGGGTCCCTCAGACTTTGTGTAGACTATAGAGAACTCAACAAGCTCACAAAGAAGAATAGACACCCATTGCCGGGGATTGATGATCTCTTTGATCAGTTGGTTGGCGCCTCAGTGTTCTCGCAATTGGACTTGGCCACGGGGTTTCATCAGTTGAGAGTGGCTGAGAGTAGCATAGACAAGACTGCCTTTAGGACTCCGGATGGTTTCTATGAGTGGCTTGTGATGCCATTTGGTTTGACGAACGCCCCTGCATACTTTGTTGATTTGATGAGTAGGGTGTTCAGGGAGTACCTTAATAAGTTCGTGGTGGTCTTTGTGGATGACATCTTAGTCTTTTCTAAGAGTGAAGAAGAGCATGCCCTACATCTTAGGGAAGTGTTAGAGACTCTTCGAGCGCATAGCCTTAAGGCTAAATTCTCTAAATGTCACTTTTGGAGGAAGGAAGTGCGGTTCTTGGGGCACGTGGTCTCCAAGGAAGGGATAGTTGTGGATCCCGCGAAGGTAGTATCCATCCAAGATTGGAAGGTTCCGAAGAATGCTACCGAGGTGAGGAGTTTCTTGGGGTTGGCTGGCTACTATAGGAAGTTTATCAAGGACTTCGCGAAGATATCAGCCCCATTAACTCGCTTGACAAAGAAGAATCTAGTCTTCGCATGGGACGTAGATTGTGATGATGCGTTCCAACGGTTAAAGAGAGCTTTAACCACAGCTCCAGTCTTAGTGTTGCCAGATGGGAGTAAGCCATTTGTTGTTTATACCGATGCTTGTAGGACAGGACTGGGCGCAGTCTTAATGCAAGAGGGAAGGGTAATAGCCTATGGGGGAAGGCAGTTGAGAAAGCATGAGAAAAATTACCCTACCCATGATTTAGAGTTGGCCGCTATTGTTTTTGCGCTTAAGACTTGGCGTCATTATCTTCTTGGAGAGATATTTGAATTGTTCACTTACCACAAATCATTGAAGTACTTGTTTTCTCAGAAGGATTTGAACTTGAGACAGCAAAGGTGGATGGAGTTCTTAGCATCCTATGATTTCGGGATAGCGTATACCCCTGGCAAGGGTAACGTGGTGGCGGACGCCTTAAGCAGAAAAAGGTTGTCCTTGAGTCCATTGTTCGTGGAACGACGAAGCTTGGAATTTATCTCGATGTTTGACTTCAGATCTTCCGTTGACTTTGTACCCGGATTGCTAGCATCCTTAGAGGTCAGACCTACTCTTTTGGGACGGATTGGCGAGGCACAGCGGGATGACCCACAGTTGGTTGAGATGGTAAAGAGACTCATAAGGGGGGAGTCGTCCAGCCATTTGAGTAGGTACACCCTAGACGATAGGGGGTGCTTGCGTAGAGACGGTAGACTTTGTGTACCGCAAGACGAGGGTTTGAGGAAGGCTATTCTTGATGATGTGCATCGTTCAAAGATGACCATTCATCCCGGTGGGGACAAGATGTACCAAGACATGAAGCGAGTTTTCTTTTGGGCCGGTATGAATAAAGATGTGGCCGAGTATGTCGCTAGATGCTTGGTGTGCCAACAAGTGAAAGTGGAGCAAAAGAAACCTGGTGGGTTGCTTCACCCATTGGAAGTTCCGCAATGGAAGTGGGATAGCGTCTCGATGGATTTTATTGGTGGGTTACCGAGATCGAGGAAGGGTAATACGGGAATTTGGGTTGTGGTAGACAGACTTACTAAGAGCGCCCATTTCATACCCATGAAGAGCAAGAGTACTGCTCCATGGCCAGCTTCAGTTTACCTTCGAGAGATAGTTCGATTGCATGGGGTACCTTCTAACATAGTGAGTGATCGAGATCCTATCTTCACTAGCGAGTTTTGGAAAAGTTTGCAAGAGGCAGTAGGGACTCAATTGTGTTTGAGCACCGCATATCATCCTCAGACGGACGGCCAGACCGAGAGGGTGAATCGGGTTCTAGAAGACCTTTTAAGGCTATGTATCTTAGATTTTGGAGGTACATGGGAAGAGCATCTTCCATTGGTGGAGTTCGCGTATAATAACAGCTTTCAGTCTAGTATTGGTATGGCTCCTTTCGAAGCTCTTTATGGAAGGCCTTGTCGATCACCTACATGTTGGTGGGAATCTACGGATAAGATCTTGCTTGGGCCCGATATGGTTAGAGAGACTTCGGAGAAGATTGATTTGATTCGAAGAAGGATGAAAGCAGCGCATGGTAGGCAGAAATCTTACGCGGATAAGAGGAGGACGGATCTGGAGTTTGATGTTGGGGACATGGTCTTTGTCAAAGTATCTCCATTACGGAATGTTGTTCGCTTTGGGTCCGTTGGGAAGTTAGCACCAAGGTTTGTAGGACCGTTTCCTATTAAGGAAAGGATTGGACGGATGGCATATAGAGTGGATTTACCCGAGAGACATAGTGGGGTACATGACGTATTCCATGTGTCACATTTGAGGAAGCGCCTACATGAGACCGCAGAGGTGGTAGAGCCGAGCTTGCTTAGAGAAGTGGAGGTAGAGCGTGATGCGACTATTCGACGAGCTCCTACCCGCATCCTTGGGTCAGAGATTAGGAAGTTGAGAAACAGAGAGGTTCGACTAGTCAAAGTGCAATGGGGAGAGAATGAGAGCAATGCTACTTGGGAGACAGAAGCGAAGATGCGTTCACTGTACCCATTCCTTTTTGAGGGTATGTCTTTTAACTTCTCCTTTATCGTTTGTCTAGTACTTATCTTATCTTTAGTATGTCCTCTCATTAGTACCTTTGACCTTTAGATAGGGTAAACCTATGGTTGAAACATGTGTTTGAGACATGTTTTGATTGATGGATGCGCGTGGATGCAAGTGTTTGCTAGTGGTTGCTCATGGATGCATATACACAAACTTTAGACACTAGATCGGCTCAGTCACTTCATATTGCTTATTGCATATAATTGTGTGTAGGTAGCTATATTAATGGATGTATAATGGTTGTGTTATCATATGGATGATGCATTTTGGTGTGTGGTTGTGCACACATGTAGTAATAGTATGTGTCGATAGGATTCTTTCGCATACATATTGGATGCATGGCACTATCATGGTTTGCATTAAGGAGGTCAACTGAATCAGTAGACCGCCTGATTTTGCAATAGATAGGAAACATATAAACACACTTTTTGCATATGTTCATACAACATTAGAAACTTTAAGGACAATGGATGCCAGTGTTTGATGGTTTGAGTAGATGGTTGTTTGGTTGGTAGGATACGTTCTTCTTGACTTAGAGATTTCTGGGACGAAATCCTTCAAGTAGGGGAGAATGTAACACCCCATATGTTGAATAACTTGCTATAATATAAAACAGGGCAGAATTAAATTTTAAAATCTGAATAAAGGGAAACGGGCTATGCCATTGCGTTCGTCTCGGAAAAATACGCGAAATAGAGTCCGAGTTTTCGAAAATCAGAGTCTGTATGACCCAGTTAAGGCCCAAAGAAGTTTCAGAAAATTCAAAACAGATTTAAATATTAAAATTTCAAGTTTCAGAAGAGGCGGGAAAAATTCCCGCCAGACAGAGGGAGTCGACACAGGGGTCGACATGGGTGTCGACCCCCCCCCCCCAAGGGGTCGACCCAGGGGTCGACCCCCCTTGTCGGTCTGTGTGACCTGGGTGCACTGATTTGGGATTTGGGCTATGGTTGGTGGCTAGTGACGAGATCTGACGGCTCTAATCTGATTTAGGGTTAATCTAATGGCCCAAAACACTTAACTAATCTATAAATACACCCTAAGACTACCCTAATTCATACTAAAATTGGAGACAACGTCGTTATGCCGTCAAAATGCAACCAGAAGGAGCCACCAACAAATTAAAGAGGAAGATAGCTTCTCAAATCAACTTCTAATCAACTCTACCAACTTAATCTTCTTCATTGAAGTGCTAATCAACAAGTTGTGAGTTTCTATGCCTTTAGCAAGCAATTGCTAAACTAATTATGATAGGATATAATGAGGTTATGGTTATGTATGTGGATCAATGCAAGTTATGTTATCATATGCTATGTGTTCATGATGTTATGCAAGTTATGTTATCATATGCTATGTGTTCCTCATGTTATGCAAGTTATGCAAGTCATATGCTACATGTTCATGATGTTATGCAAGTTATATGCTATATGATCATGATGTTATGCAAGTTATGCAAGTTTTTGGCTATGTGTTCATGATGCTAGTTATGCAAATCGCTATGATAAACATTGATCCATTATGACACCATGTTATGCAAGTTTGGTGTTTGATTATATGCAAGTTCATATATGACATGTTATGCAAGTTTGGTGTTTGATTATATGCAAGTTCATATATGACATGTTATGCAAGTTTGGTGTTTGTGTTTATGCAAGTAACATGTGCAAGTTTACACCTTTGTATCATATGCATACATATGCAAGTTAACCCCTTTGTATGTCATACATACCTATGCAAGTTACCCTCTTTATGACACATGTGATTCATGCAAGTTTGGGTTGATTATTTATGCTAGTTGGGTTTGATGCCATGGTCATATATGCAAGTTGACACCTTAAAACCCATGTTGATGCTAATGTTATGCAAGTTGAACCCATTGTGTTTGTGATGAATCTTCCCTTTTAAGTATGTCATGTCAACGTATTACGTGGGGAACGATGAGGTTAATATTCAAGATAATAAAATGGTGTGAATTTGGTATAATTATGCATACCATAAAGTGAATGGACATAATTGAGTCAATTATGTACATCATTAAATTTGTAATTAATTAGGGTAATTAATACAAATTATGGGGGTGATTAATTAGGTGTAATTAATCGACTAAGACACGAGGTTGGACCCTTTTGTAGCATAAGACTGCCCGGAACCGACCGACAAATCCAACGGCTACAAATGATTGGCCCAATGTGAGAGGTCTTAGGCATAAAATAAATACGTGACAAGTGTAAAGACACGAGGTTAGACTCGGTTATGGCGTAAGGCTGCCCGGACCCGACCGGCAAATCCAGCTGCCATAAAAGATAGTCTAATGTGAGAAGTCTTTACAAAGGTTACGTTCTTAATCAATTAAGAAACACTTAACCAGATAAGCATATAGTGGGGCATGAGGGGTTAAGTGGGTGCCTTGGATGGTATGTGGAAATCAAGTAAGTGCCTTGGGTGGCCTGTGGAAATCTAGTGGGTTGCATTGGGCGGCAATAGAAAATACGATTAGAATACTTAACCAAGTGGAAGCATGTAATTAAACATGATTAAAGGGTTAAGTGGGATACACTAGAAAAAGGGACAAGCTTAGGTGGGTAGCTTGTGGGGGCCCATTTCAACCAGTAACCCATATGTATCTTATTGGGCTCGACCCATGTCGAGGACGGGACACGCGTACTGGGCTTGACTATAAGAGGCCAAAATGGGTTAGCGGTGGCAACGCAAGTCCAACGGGTTTCATATGCGTGTGTGGACCCGGGCTGGTAGGTAAGACGTTGTTGCATCGTGTAGGTATAAGCCGTGCACCGTTGGTTGTATCGGGTTGCCACTTTGGGGAGTGATACACCCCACTGTGGGGCCAGCATGGGTATCTACGTTAGGGAGCCGATCGCTTGGGGAGTAGTGGGTACACCTAGTGGAGATAGGGGCAGACGGAACCTATGTGGTCAGCTAGGGGTACACGAAACTACTAGTTAAATTTTCTAAGTCCTTGGGTGGGATCAACCTTTAAGTAGGAATGACTGGTGTGGTGCAGTGTAGTAATTACCCTTGGATGGGTAGATGCGTCTTTGCCGATATCTTGGTTCATCCTATGTGTAGTTGGCTACTTAGTGTAGTCATTTATCCCCAGTCATTACCGTACCAAGTTTATATCATACCCTAATTACTTTAATGATTGTATTGTTAAAGTTATAGGGCTCACTCAGACTTATGTCTGACCCCGTTGTTTTTATCTTTTTCCCCTTCAGGTCCTCAGGTTGGGCCTAGCACTAGTGGGCTTTGATCAGATTTCTTTATCTATCTTTTGGAGCTTGGACCGTGATGTAAAGCCCTGCTTATCTTTTCTATTATGGCTATTAGTTATGTAGTGGGATTATGTACTTATGTTTTATCAGGATGAATATTTAGCATTTGACACTTGTTTAGTTGGTTTTGATATGTAACCAAACATGTTTATCTTCTGCTGCAATGAAATGATGTTTTAGATTTCAAGTATTATTTAAATCTGTCTTGTTGTAATTTTTCTGTTCTATATTCACTTAAAATACTCCACCGAAGTTAAGGCATTCCCTTAGGGAGTGACCTTAGCGGGTGTGGGGTGTGACAAAAACACTTCTCTGAATGAATCCTTTTCCCAAAAGGTCATGTACTTGTGCCACTAACTCTCGTTGTTCCCTAGCGCCATCCGCCTAAAGGGCATGACGATAGGTCTAGCACTCGCGACCAAATGGATTATGTAACACCCCACGCCCGCAACGGTCACTCACTAAGGGAATGCCATAGCATCGGTGGAGTATTTTAAGTGAATATAGAACAGAAAAATTACAACAAGACAGATATAAGAATACTTGAAAATTTAAAACATAATTTCATTACAGCGGAAACTAAAACATGTTTGGTTACATCACAAAACCATAACAAGAGTCAAGTACAAAATATCCATCCTGATAAAATAAAAGTACATAATCCCACTACATAAACTAATAGCCATAATAGAAAAGATAAACTGAGCTTTACATCCACGGTCCAAGCTCCAAAAGGTAGATAAAGCAGTTTGATCAAAGCCCACTAGCACTAGGCCCACTCTGATAACCTGAGGGTTGGGAAAAAGATAAAAACAACGGGGTCAGACATAAGTCTGAGCGAGTCCTATAACTTTAACAATACAATCATTAAAGTAACCAGAGTAAGACATAAGCTTGATATACGGTAACGACTGGGGATGAATGGCTACACGAAGCAGCCAACTAGACTTAGGATGAACTAAGATAACCATAAAGACGCATCTACCCACCCAAGGATAATTACTACACTGCACCACACCAGTCATTCCTACTTAAAGGTTGATCCCACTAAGTATACTTAGTAATATAATTAGTAGTTTCGCGTACCCCTAACAGACTACATAGGTGTACCCACTACTCCCCAAGCGATCGGCTCCCTAACGTAGATACCCGTGCTGGCCCCACAGTGGGGTGTATCATCCCCCAAAGTGGCAACCTGATAATATCAATGGTGCACGGCTTATACCTACACGATGCAACAACGTCTTACCAACCAGCCCGGGTCCACACACGCATATGAAACCCGTTGGTCCTGCGTTGCCACCGCTAACCCGTTTTGGCCTCTTATAGTCAAGCCCAATATGCGTGTCCCATCCTCGACTTGAGTCGAGCCCACTAAGATACGTTTAGGATATTGGTTAAAATGGGCCCCCACAAGCTACCCACCTAAGCTTGTCATTTCTAGTGAATCCCACTTAACCCTTTAACCATGTCCACTTACATGTTATAAATTTTGGTTAAGTCATTAATCATATTTTAATTGCCATTCAAGGCACCCACTAGATTTCCAAATGCCACCCAAGGCACCTATTTAATTCCCACATGCCACCCACGGCACTTACTTAACCCTTTAATCATGTTTAATTATATGTTCCACTTTGGTTAAGTATTCTAATCGTATTTTCTATTGCCACCCAAGGCAACCACTAGATTTTTCTACATGCCACCCAAGGCACCCACTTAACCCCTCATGTCCCTCTACATGCTAATATGGTTAAGTGTTTCTTAATTAATTAATTAAGATCATGACCTCATAAAGACCTCTCACATTAGACCACCTTTTATGACTGCTGGATATGCCGGTTGGGTCCGGGCAGCCTTACGTCATGAAAAGGGTCTAACCTCGTGTCTTTACTTTAATCACGTATTTAATTTATGACTAAGACCTCTCACATTGGGCCAATCATTTGTAGCCGCTAGATTTGCCGGTTGGTTCTTGGAAGTCTTATGCTACAAAAGGATCCAACCTCGTGTCTTAGTCGATTAATTACACCTAATTAATCACCCCCATAGTTTGTATTAATTATCCCTAATTAATTACACATTTTTAAGAATATGGGTAGACCTAACTCAATAGGTAAATTCCCAATTCCATAATATGGGTAGACCTAACTTAATAGGTAAATTCCCAATTATGTCCATTCATTTTATGTTATGCTTAAGCATACCAACTTCACACAATTTTATTAACATGCATTTTAACCCCATCGTTTCCCACGTAAATCGTTCTCATGACATGACATATAAATGGGAAGATTCATCATAAATGTAATGGGTTCAACTTAGCATAACATTAGCATTTACATGGATTTAAAAGGTGTCAACTTGCATCATAACCTTAAACCCAACTAGCATAAAACATTAACCCAAACTTGCATGAATCACATGTGTCATAAAGAGGGTAAATTGCATACGTATGTATGACATACAAAGGGGTAAACTTGCATATGCATATATGTCATACAAAGAGGCAAACTTGCACATGAACTTGCATATGAACTTGCATGTGAACTTGCATAACATGTCATACATAGAGGCAAGCTTGCATATATTATGCATATCATAAAAAGAGACAAACTTGCATATGAACTTGCATATAAACTTCCATATGAACTTGCATAACATGTCATACATAGAGGCAAATTTGCATATGTTATGCATATCATAAAAAGAGATAAACTTGAATATGAACTTGCATATAATCAACCACCAAACTTGCATAACATGTTACATATGGACTTGCATATGTATGTATGACATACAAAGGTAAACTTGCATATGTTATGCATATCACTAATCCAAACAACTTGCATAGATTATGCATATTATAGATTCAAACTCATAGGTTAAACTTGCATGTCATGTCACTTATTTCACACATGATTCTAGCATAAAACCAAGCATTTAACTTGCATAAAACCAAACACTTAGCATGCATAAAACCGAACACTTAGCATGCATAAAACCAAAAACTTAGTATGCATAAAACCCACCACTTAACATGCACAAACCCAAACACTTAACTTGCATAAACATAGTGTCATCATGAATAAGTGTTAAACATAGTGATTAGCAAACTAGCATCATAACATATGACCTAAAACCCATTGATCCGCAAGCAAAACCATATGATCTCATCATATCTCATCTATTTGGTTTAGCAATTGGTTATTAAAGTGATAGAAACTCACAAACTCCAAGATTAGCTCCTTAGATAGTTGCTAGAGTTGAAGTAGAGGTGGATTAGTAGTTGATTAGCTTGCAATCCTCTTCACAAATTAGTGGAGGCTCCTTCTAAGTTGCATTTTGGCGGCATGATGGCATAGATTCTATTTTTAGTATGGATTAGGGTAGTGTTAGGGTGTATTTATAGGATTAGGTTGTGTTTTAGACCCTTAGATTAACCCTAGGTTAGTTCAGGTCCGTCAGATTTCGTCCCAAGCCCTCCAACCCGGCCCTAAACTCAACCAGGTGCACCCAGGCCAGAATCAGCCGACAGGGCCAGTCGACAGCCCTGTCGACTGCCAAATCGACAGGCATGTCGTCAGGCAAGTCGACAGCCCTGTCGACAGCCAAGTCGACTTGGCTGGGCGGGAGTTTTCCCGCCTAGCCCCCATTTCTGCATGTTTCGAAATTCAAATTTCCCGAAAACTTCTTTGGGCCTTAACCGGGTCATACGGACTCCGATTTACAAAATTTCGGACTCTGTTTCGCGTATATTTCCGAGACGAACGCAATGGCACAACCCGTTTCCCCCAATTCTCACATATGAGATTATTTATTCTGCAATTAGTGAATATTAGTATTAACTGAAATTCGGGGTGTTACATTCTCCCCTCCTTAAAGGATTTCGTCCCCGAAATATCTAAGCTAAGGAGAATGCATATCTTACCATCCAAACAACCATCTACTCAATCCATCAAACAAGGGCATCCATTGTCCTTAAAACAATTTCTACTGATGTATGAGCATATGCAAAAAGTGTGTGTATATGTTCCCTATCTAATGTACGAACATATGCAAACCATGATAGTGCCATGCATCCAATATGTATGCGAGAGAACCCTATCGACACATACTATACCTACATGAGTGCACGATCATTCACCAAAATGCATCATCCATATGATAACACAACCATTATACATCCATCAATATAGCTACCTACACACAATTATATGCAATATGAAATATGAAGTGACTGAGCCGATCCAGTGTCTAGAGTGTGTGTATATGCATCCACGAGCAACCACTAGCAAACACTTGCATCCACATGCATCCATCAATCATAACATGTCTCAAACACATGTTTCAACCATAGGTTTACCCTATCTAAAGGTCAAAGGTACTAACGAGAGGACATACTACAGATAAGATAAGTACTAGACAAACGATTAAGGAGAAGTTAAAAGACATACCCTCAAAAAGGAATGGGTATAATGAACGCATCTTCGCTTCCGTCTCCCAAGTAGCGTTGCTCTCATCTTCTCCCCATTGCACTTTGACTAGTTGAACCTCTCGATTCCTCAACTTCCTAGTCTCTGACCCAAGGATGCGAGTAGGAGCTCGTCGAATAGTCGCATCACACTCTACTTCCACTTCTCTAAGCAAGCTCGGCTCTACCACCTCTGCGGTCTCATGTAGGCACTTCCTCAAATGTGACACATGGAATACATCATGTACACCTCTAAGTCTGTCGGGCAACTCCACTCTATAGGCCATCTGTCCAATCCTTTCCTTCATAGGAAACGGTCCAATAAACCTTGGTGCTAACTTTCCAACAGATCCAAAGCGAACCACATTTCGTAACGGAGACACTTTGACAAAGACCATGTCCCCAACATCAAACTCAAGATCCGTCCTCCTCTTGTCCGCATAAGATTTCTGTCTGTCTTGCACCGCTTTCATCCTTCTTCGAATCAAATCAATCTTTTTCGAAGTCTCTCTAACCATATCGGGCCCAAGCAAGATCTTATCCGTAGATTCCCACCAACATGTAGGTGATCGACAAGGTCTTCCATAAAGAGCTTCGAAAGGAGCCATGCCAATACTAGACTGAAAGCTGTTATTATATGCGAACTCCACCAATGGAAGATGCTCTTCCCATGTACCTCCAAAGTCCAAGATACATAGCCTCAAAAGGACTTCTAGAATACGATTCACCCTTTCGGTCTGACCGTCAGTCTGAGGATGATATGCGGTACTCAAACACAACTGAGTCCCTACCGCCTCTTGCAAACTCTTCCAAAACTCGCTAGTGAAGATAGGATCTTGATCGCTCACTATACTGGAAGGTACACCATGCAATCTAACTATCTCTCGAATGTAATCTGAAGCTAGCCGTGGAGCAGTTCTCTTACTCTTCACGGGTATGAAATGGGCGCTCTTAGTGAGTCTGTCCACCACAACCCAAATTCCCGTATTACCCTTCCTCGATCTTGGTAATCCATCGAAAAATCCATCGAGACACTATCCCACTTCCATAGCGGAACTTCCAATGGGTGAAGCAACCCACCGGCTTTCTTTTGCTCCGCTTTCACTTGTTAGCACACCAAGCATCTAGCGACATACTCGGCCACGTCTTCCTTCATACCGGCCCAAAAGAAAACTCGCTTCATGTCTTGGTACATCTTGTCCCCACCGGGATGAATGGTCATCTTCGAACGATGTGCTTCATTAAGTATAGCCTTCCTCAAACCCTCATCTTGCGGTACACAAAGTCTATCGTCTCTACGCAACCATCTAGGGTGTACCTACTCAAATGGTTGGACGACTCCCCCCCTTATGAGCTTCTCTACTAACTCAACCAACTGTGGGTCGTCTCGCTGTGCCTCACCAATCCGTCCCAAAAGAGTAGGTCTAACTTCCAAGGAAGCAAGCAAATCGGGTACAAAGTCAACGGAAGGTCTAAAGTCAAACATCGAAATAAATTCCAAGCTCCGTCGTTCAACGAACAATGAACTCAAGGACAACCTTTTTCTACTTAAGGCGTCCGCTACCACGTTACCCTTGCCAGGGGTATACGCTATCTCAAACTCATAGGATGCTAAGAATCCTATCCACTTTTGCTGTCCTAAGACTATGCGCTCGAAGAGTCTCCAACACTTCCCTAAGATGTAGGGCATGCTTTTCTCCACTTCTAGAGAAAACCAGGATATTACCCCATCCAAAATCATCACAACTGTCCATCTCTCACGTAGACCATCCTAGTCGAACTTGACATCCCCTAAGTGCAAGCCCCAAAGGCCTAAACCAATATCAGACAAACACCCAAGGGATACCTCCTTCGAATTCAGACGACCTACGTGAGATGATACTAGTAAAAACGGCTAAACAATTAAGCCTTTGTCCAACTCTGGATGTCCTCGCCAGTCTCGCTCCAAAACCACCGTTTATCTCATAACTGGCTTTGCTCAACCTATTAAGCACATACGAAAACTTATTTCGCTCCTAGAAAAGACCAAGATGTCATCCACAAAGGCCATCACGAACTTATTTAGGTACTCCCTGAACACCCTTCTCATCAAATCAACAAAGTATGCGGGGGCGTTCGTCAAACCAAATGGCATCACCAGCCACTCATAAAAACCATCCGGAGTCCTAAAGGCAGTCTTCTCTATACTATCCTCAGCCACTCTCAACTGACGAAACCCCGTGGCTAAGTCCAACTGCGAAAACACTGAGGCGCCAACCAACTGATTAAAGAGATCATCAATCCTCGGCAATGGGTGTCCATTTTTCTTTGTTATCTTGTTAAACCCTCTATAGTCTACACAAAGTCTGAGGGACCCATCCGCCTTCATAGCAAAAACTACTGGAGTACCCCACTCCGATATACTTCGTCTTCTAAACCCCTTCTCAAGCAAATCGCCTACTTGCTTATGGAGTTCCCTCCTCTCACGAGGAGTGTAACACCCCACCTCCGCCAGGGTGGCTCTTGCAAGTAACTCTGACTTTGGTGGGGCGTTTTAAAACAAGGTAAATATGCATAATGATATAGCAAGGCAGGACATGACATATATATATATATATATATATATATATATATATATATATAGAACAGAGTAAGTAGATAAAACAGCGGAAGATTCTTAAACCATTTCAAAACACAAGTCTGGTACATCAAAATGTCAATTTCCCAAATAAACAAGTCTAGTACATGAAATAACATCATCTGAAACTGAAAAGGAAAACATCAAAGTAGCTATCCCCAAATTTGAAAAACCATAGCGAGCTCAAGTCCCAAGCATACATGAGCTATCCAAGAAAGCAGCTAAGGTCCAAGCTAGGCTCCTGTATTCCCTCCCTGAGAACCGGGGGGGGGGGGGGAACGGAAGAAAAGAGGCGAAAGAAAACAGGTCAGTCAAAAAGACTGAGTAAGCCCTGCTACGATCAGTCTATAAACTAATAAAGTTAACAACATGATGGAAACTGAGATGATCATAGATAACAACATACTGGCATGATAAATTGACTACAAGATAGATAGAGGTATCATCGCATAAAAAAGGTTAAGTTCTGCACCACGGTGTACTAGCAAACCAACATAACAGGTATTGATCCCTTGGCCCAAGCTTTTGACCCAATAACATGAAGTGACCTTAATATAAGGTCCAACCAAACGGTCTAGTCGATAGGCTCCCTAAAAGCCTAACACGTCAAGTGTTGGTGTCCATACGGCCCACATATGGATGTAGTCAGACTGTGCTGGGTCCACCTTCGGGTGTATCAAGCCTTCGGGTGTCAACCCCAGACTCTGAAGCAATAATGCACAGTCTAAACCTACTGGTACCCGTGCCTCGAGTTTGTCCAATACCGGATTACGTGCACGTCCGTAGCCTGCCCGGACCCGCACCGCTGTACCACTCAGCCGTCGCTTTGGTCGCTTACATCCGTCCAGTAATCGTGCCCCGCCCTAGCCCAGCCTCTAGGGTTGTGATGATACCAAACTGGGATTACTGCTGGAACAGACCACGTTGCTAGGGTTTCCTAAGAGGGTTAAGTGCGATTTAACCCTCCACTAATCATGGATTAAATTGGTTAAGTGTAACCGACAGTTCACAACTTAACCCCATTTCAATCCCTCAAACCCCCAAATGGATTAAATTGGTTAAGTGTAACCGACAGTTCACACTTAACCCCATTTCAATCCCTCGAATCCCCAAATGGATTAAATTGGTTAAGTGTAACCGACAGTTCACACTTATCCCCATTTCAATCCCTCGAATCCCCAAATCGGTTAAGTATTAGTGGACCCTGACTTAACCCTAATCATGAGGCATTAATTAATTTAATGCACCTTAACCTCTCACATTAGACTTTGTTGTGGTTACCTAGTTAAGCCGGTGGGTTCCGGGTAGATTTACACCACAACTTGGTCTAACCTCGGGTCTTGGCACCACATGACCAACTTCTCACATTGGGTCCTATTGTTTGTAGCCACTAGTTAAGCCGGTAGGTTCCGGGTAGAATTACGCTACAAACTCAACCCAACCTCGAGTTGGCCACACTTATGTTTTCTAAGTGTCATGTCCACTTTATTTCAAAACATACTTACAAGTCAACAAATACTTGGGTAGACCTAACTTAATAGGTAAATTCCCAAGGGGTAGACCTAACTTAATAGGTAAATTCCCAATCTTATATTTTCATGTATTTTAAGTTTACCCAAACCCTCCCAACGTCATTCTATCGCTTACATATTCGTAATAACGCATAAAGGATAGGAAGAGGGAACTTGGCATAACATACATGATGAACTTGCATATCACAACAAACATGCATAACATGTTAAACTTGCCTAACATGGCATATGGATCTTGCATAAACATGCATAACTTGTCAAACATGCATAACATGTCATTGCGAACTTACATAAGCATGCATAATCTATTAAACATGCATAACATGGCATAGTGAACTTGCATAAGCATGCATAACTTATTAAACTTGCAAATCATGGCTTAGTGAACTTGCATAAACATGCATAACTTGTTAAACTTGCAAATCATGGCTTAGTGAACTTGCATAAACATGCATAACTCAACAAACTTGCAAATCATGGCATAGTGAACTTGCATAAACATGCATAACTTGTCAAACATGTGTAACATAGCATAGTGAACTCACATAAGCATACATAACTCATTAAACATGCATAACGTAGCATAGTGAACTCGCATAAGCATGCATAACTCATTAAACATGCATAACTTGTCAAACATGTGTAACATAGCATATTGAACTCGCATAAGCATGCATAACTCATTAAACATGCATAAATCCCAACTTGCATCACATATTAACTTTAGAGTTTCTAAAATGAAGGTAAGAGGGCTTACAAATATTATGAAGACACAAATCTACTAATAAAGATTGAGAAGCCCTTCATGCAAGCATATAAAAACCCAAAACAAAGCTCCAATAAGAAAACTCTTAACAAAAACTCCAAAAACTCTAGCTTAGCCAATAAAGCTTGCAACTTGATGATGTATGCAAGCTAATGATCATTCATACAACTTAGAAATGCTTGTATGAACATCAAAACCTTCATAGAATTGATTTTTGGAGAGAGTGGAGGCTAGGGTTTTTAGGTGGAGGCCATTTGAGAATTCAATTTGACATAGTTTGGTTGCTAGAGTGAATAATGAGGTTTTAGGGTAGGATTAGGGGATTATTTATAGAAGATTAGAGTGTTTTTAGCCCTAGGATTAACCCTAGGTTAGTTTAGGTCCGTCAGATTTCAGAATTCTCTAGAACCAAGCCACAAGACCAAGCCCAAATCAAAATGGTGCGCCAGGCAAAAGTGCCTGGCCACCCCGTGTCGACAGGGCTGTCGACAGGGCAGTCGGCACCCTAAGACCCCTGTCGACATGCCTGTCGACATGGGGGTCTTGGCGGGACTTTTCCCGCCTGACGCCTGTTAGCCCTAATCCCTATTTTTAATTTAAAATTTAAATCTGTTTTTAACATGGAAATTTCTGAAAACTTCAATGGGCCTTAACTGGGTCATACGGACTCCGATTTTCGAAAACTCGGACTCTATTTCGCGTATTTTTCCGAGACGAACGCAATGGCATAGCCCGTTTCCCTTGATTCAGATTTTAGAATTAAGTTCTGCCTCGATTTATGTTATAACAGGTTATTTGAAAATACGGGTTGTTACATTCTCCCCTCCTTAAAGGATTTCGTCCCCGAAATCTTCAAGTTAGGAAGAACGTATCCTACCATCCAATCATCCATCTACTCAAAGCATTATCCACGAGCAATCATTGTCCTTAAAAGATTCTAAATGCTTTATGAACATATGCAAAAGTGTGTGTATATGTACTTATCTAATGCAAAGATCAATGCAAAATATGTTAGTGAAATGTATCCATATGTATGCAAATCCCTAACATAATGTATAATATCTACATGCGTGCTCAATCATACATCCATATGCAACATCCATGTGATTGCATACAAATTTCATCCAAGAATAAGCATAAACACTCATGCACATGCAATATAAGGAGTGTGTGAGCCGATCTAGTGCCTAATGTGTATCATGCATCCACGAGTAACCACTTGCAAACACTTGCAACCATCAAACATAACATGTCTCAAACACATGTTTCATCCAAAGGGTTTCTATCTAAGGTTCTCCTGACAAGATAAACACGATAAACTAGATAAACTAGATGAACTAGATAAACATGGACAGAGAGATATGCTAAAAAGAGATCTTAGAAGATAAGCAAGATAAACTCCTTTTTGGATTACAAGAAATCCATTCAAACTCTGACATATAGTACTAACCGATGAGTCATAACCCCCTTATGGAGTTTACAACAGAAATAAGATCGAGAATGGGACCGAGAGGATATATACAAAAGATAACTTGCAAGCAAGCTCCACAGGAAAACAAGGATCAAGGATGCACTCTTAAAAAGAGATATGATACGCGTATCTAGTCTTCACTCTTCTTAGTCACGTTTCCTTGAGCTTAACTCCACTGTGCTTTGACCGTCTTTTACTTCATGATTTCTTGGCTTCCTAACTCCTATTTCCCAAATTCGAGTTGGAACTCATTTCATTATCGCCTCTCGTCTTCCTTTTCCACTTATTCTTCTTTTCTGTATACCTGGCTTAAACATAACTGTAACCTCATGATTTCATGCAAGCTCTCCAAAATTCACTAGTGAATCCTGGATCTCGTCTACTTACTATAAAGTATTCCACGCAGCAGAACTTTTCTTGAAAATACCAATCCACGTTGCCAATTGCCCTTATTAACGTGATTTTCTATAACTCATGCTTAATCGAAATGAACCATCCGCCTATGAGTGATAGGCCATACCTAGATTCAGTCGCCTACCCACGGCTTCCTGTAGGCTATTTCAAAACTGGCCAACTTCTTGAGGGTAAACCGTTGCTAACCATGATGCAGTCCTCTCGCTCTTCACCGGACTGAAATGAGCACTCTTCGTGAGTCTACCTATTATGACCCACATACCCGTATCCCCTTTCTTTGATCTAGGTAATCTATCCACATAATCCATCGAGATGTTTTCACACTTCCCTTGCGGAACCTCCAATGGAGGTAATGGCCCGCCGGGCTTCTATGACTTGGCCTTGACCTGGTGGCACAACAGGCATCCTGAGACCAACTCGGCCACCTCCTCGACTGATGCGTATCTTCAAGAACCTTCTTTACTAAGTCTTCCACTCGAGGAACACATAATCTCTCATCGCGCCTTAGTCATCCCTTGTCATCTATAATATATCTAGCGAGGTGACTTAACATCTCACCTCGAATCAACTGGTCCATGTTTTTGACTAACTGCGGGTCTTCTTCCTGTGAAACCCCCTTCTTGATCCAGAAGGGTAAGTCTATGCTCAGGGAATGCTAACTAACTAGCCAACCGGAGAAAGCTTCTTACTTCAATTGCCCTCCTCAGGGTTTTCCGGTCTTAAACCGCAACCACTTTAGCGGAATCCATCGCTAAGCCTTACTTAGGAACTACGTGCCCAAGAAATCCAACTTCTTTCCTCCAAAGTGACATTTGGAGAACTTGACCTTCAACTGGTGGCTCTAAGCGTACCCATCACCTCCTTGAGATGTCTAGCAGGCTCTTCCTCGTTCTTTTAAGGAGATCAAAATATCGTCTACGACGACCACGACAAACTTGTTCAAGGACTCCCTAAACACCCTACCCATCAAGTTCGCATAATATGCGGGTGCCTTAGTCAAACCAAATAGCATGACTAGCCATTCCAAAAATCCATCTAGAGTCCTAAACTCAGTCTTGTCAATTCCATCCTCAGCCCTCCTAAGCTGATGGAATCTGGTAGCTGGATCAAAAGAAAACAGATGCTCCTACAAGCTGATCAAACAAATCATCAACCCTTGATAACGGTTGCCTGTTCTTCTCACGATAATCAACACATAAGCGAAGCAAACTGTCCACATTAGTAACGAATACTACTGGAGCACCTTACTCGAAAATGCTTCGTCTCAGGAAGTTCTTCTCAAGCAACTCCTTGACTTGCTTTCTTAACTCTCATCTCGTGAGGTCATGTGCCTAACCGGCCACGAAACTGGCTTGGTATTACCAACCTGATAATGCGGAAATCTATCCCACGTCTAGGGGTAACCCCTTTATTTCCCCCAAGATATCAGGATATTCTCGGACCACCCTCACAGATTGCAAACTATCGATAGACGAATCGAGGGATTCAAGATAACATAACATGACGGGACCCATAGGGTTGCTAGAAATTTCTAGGGTATTACCGAGGCGGATCATGAGCCTCACAACCCTATGCACAAAAACCAAGAATGGCTCCAAAATAGGACAACCATTCCATGCCCAAAACCAACCCATATCCCCTAAAACCGAGAATATAATCATCCCACGAGAATTCTATACTCAAGATAGAAATTTTCAAATCCACCCAGACCACAGACAATTGGGCGGAACCCCCAATTGGATTTGAAACACATACGGGATCATCAACTAGGCTAGTACTTAGGTGCAAACTTTCAACTAGATCAGATGAAATAAAACTATGCGATGTGCCAGAATCAAACAAAGTACGAACAGGGAAAATTAGAAAACGTAAACAAGTCTTTCAACAGAAACACTACCTCTATCATGAACTGGAAGAACGGTGTTGAGGGGATGAACTCGCCCTCCAGATAGTCCCGCACACTGAGTCTGACCTTGCCCTTGTTTCCTCGGGCAATCCTTGCTGAGATGTCCAGACTCACCACAATGAAAGCATTCGCCCCGCTTTCTCTTCTTCTTCCTACATTCCCTGGATATATGTCCAACTTTACTACAGAAGTTGCATTTCCTATTTTTTCTTGGCTTGTCCTTGCGGTTGTTGTTATTCTTGTCTCGTTTCACGGAATTTACCCTCTTGCTTTGAGACTCATTCGCCTTGACCTCTTTCTTGTCATTGTTATCTTCTTCTTGAAGTAGGGCCATATTCACCAAATTCTCGAAAGTCGCCCCCAAGGGTATATGAGACATGGCCAAACAGTGCAATGGCTCGTTTAATCCTAGAGCAAAGTGTGAGGCCTTCTTCTGAGCTGTATTAACCAAGTCTAAATCGACCCGAGCCAGTTGATTAAACTTATCTATGTATTCCCTAATAGTCATGTCCCCTTGCTTCAGTAATAAGAACCTCAGTCCAAACCTCCCTCTAAAGTCATCCCAAGTCTCAATTGGCCTGGTAGCGGTGGTGACTACCCACCAACGTGCAGCTTCTTCCTTTAGTAACCATACTGCTAATAAAACCTTCCTGCGGTCGCCTATATCAAAGGTGGCTAAAAGATCTTCGGTCTCTTTCAACCAATTCCTTGCCTCTACAAACGTCTCTGTTCCACTAAAATTCTTGCCACCCATCATCTTAAAGTTCTTACAAGTTTCCGCAAAATCCGCTTGTGGAGGCTGAGGGGGAAGAGGAACATCAGCTACGGAAGGAGGAGGAGGAGGAGGAACAGCGGCCTTGACTGGAAAGACAACATTAGAGACACCCGGGACCGGTGCCGTGACTTCCAAGTACCGACGAAACCAATCGGGTATTGTTACTCCTTCGGGCAAGATGAGATTATCAGACATGCTGGAAACGAAAAGAAAAGAGTTCAAACGAGGGGTCAAAGGATAGTGCTAATGGCTTTTGGGGAATAGCCTTTAAAAATAACTAGACTTTTCTTTGGAAAATACTTTATACTTGGTTTTGAAAATAGTTTTTCAAAAGTTTTAAAAACCTTTTTATCCCTTCTCGTAAACCATATGCTCTGATACCAAATGTAACACCCCACCTCCGCCAGGGTGGCTCTTGCAAGTAACTCTGACTTTGGTGGGGCGTTTTAAAACAAGGTAAATATGCATAATGATATAGCAAGGCAGGACATGACATATATATATATATATATATATATATATATATATATATATATATATATATATATATATATATATATATAGAACAGAGTAAGTAGATAAAACAGCGGAAGATTCTTAAACCATTTCAAAACACAAGTCTGGTACATCAAAATGTCAATTTCCCAAATAAACAAGTCTAGTACATGAAATAACATCATCTGAAACTGAAAAGGAAAACATCAAAGTAGCTATCCCCAAATTTGAAAAACCATAGCGAGCTCAAGTCCCAAGCATACATGAGCTATCCAAGAAAGCAGCTAAGGTCCAAGCTAGGCTCCTGTATTCCCTCCCTGAGAACCGGGGGGGGGGGGGGGGGAACGGAAGAAAAGAGGCGAAAGAAAACAGGTCAGTCAAAAAGACTGAGTAAGCCCTGCTACGATCAGTCTATAAACTAATAAAGTTAACAACATGATGGAAACTGAGATGATCATAGATAACAACATACTGGCATGATAAATTGACTACAAGATAGATAGAGGTATCATCGCATAAAAAAGGTTAAGTTCTGCACCACGGTGTACTAGCAAACCAACATAACAGGTATCGATCCCTTGGCCCAAGCTTTTGACCCAATAACATGAAGTGACCTTAATATAAGGTCCAACCAAACGGTCTAGTCGATAGGCTCCCTAAAAGCCTAACACGTCAAGTGTTGGTGTCCATACGGCCCACATATGGATGTAGTCAGACTGTGCTGGGTCCACCTTCGGGTGTATCAAGCCTTCGGGTGTCAACCCCAGACTCTGAAGCAATAATGCACAGTCTAAACCTACTGGTACCCGTGCCTCGAGTTTGTCCAATACCGGATTACGTGCACGTCCGTAGCCTGCCTGGACCCGCACCGCTGTACCACTCAGCCGTCGCTTTGGTCGCTTACATCCGTCCAGTAATCGTGCCCCGCCCTAGCCCAGCCTCTAGGGTTGTGATGATACCAAACTGGGATTACTGCTGGAACAGACCACGTTGCTAGGGTTTCCTAAGAGGGTTAAGTGCGATTTAACCCTTCACTAATCATGGATTAAATTGGTTAAGTGTAACCGACAGTTCACAACTTAACCCCATTTCAATCCCTCAAACCCCCAAATGGATTAAATTGGTTAAGTGTAACCGACAGTTCACACTTAACCCCATTTCAATCCCTCGAATCCCCAAATGGATTAAATTGGTTAAGTGTAACCGACAGTTCACACTTATCCCCATTTCAATCCCTCGAATCCCCAAATCGGTTAAGTATTAGTGGACCCTGACTTAACCCTAATCATGAGGCATTAATTAATTTAATGCACCTTAACCTCTCACATTAGACTTTGTTGTGGTTACCTAGTTAAGCCGGTGGGTTCCGGGTAGATTTACACCACAACTTGGTCTAACCTCGGGTCTTGGCACCACATGACCAACTTCTCACATTGGGTCCTATTGTTTGTAGCCACTAGTTAAGCCGGTAGGTTCCGGGTAGAATTACGCTACAAACTCAACCCAACCTCGAGTTGGCCACACTTATGATTTCTAAGTGTCATGTCCACTTTATTTCAAAACATACTTACAAGTCAACAAATACTTGGGTAGACCTAACTTAATAGGTAAATTCCCATGGGGTAGACCTAACTTAATAGGTAAATTCCCAATCTTATATTTTCATGTATTTTAAGTTTACCCAAACCCTCCCAACGTCATTCTATCGCTTACATATTCGTAATAACGCATAAAGGATAGGAAGAGGGAACTTGGCATAACATACATGATGAACTTGCATATCACAACAAACATGCATAACATGTTAAACTTGCCTAACATGGCATATGGATCTTGCATAAACATGCATAACTTGTCAAACATGCATAACATGTCATTGCGAACTTACATAAGCATGCATAATCTATTAAACATGCATAACATGGCATAGTGAACTTGCATAAGCATGCATAACTTATTAAACTTGCAAATCATGGCTTAGTGAACTTGCATAAACATGCATAACTTGTTAAACTTGCAAATCATGGCTTAGTGAACTTGCATAAACATGCATAACTCAACAAACTTGCAAATCATGGCATAGTGAACTTGCATAAACATGCATAACTTGTCAAACATGTGTAACATAGCATAGTGAACTCACATAAGCATACATAACTCATTAAACATGCATAACGTAGCATAGTGAACTCGCATAAGCATGCATAACTCATTAAACATGCATAACTTGTCAAACATGTGTAACATAGCATATTGAACTCGCATAAGCATGCATAACTCATTAAACATGCATAAATCCCAACTTGCATCACATATTAACTTTAGAGTTTCTAAAATGAAGGTAAGAGGGCTTACAAATATTATGAAGACACAAATCTACTAATAAAGATTGAGAAGCCCTTCATGCAAGCATATAAAAACCCAAAACAAAGCTCCAATAAGAAAACTCTTAACAAAAACTCCAAAAACTCTAGCTTAGCCAATAAAGCTTGCAACTTGATGATGTATGCAAGCTAATGATCATTCATACAACTTAGAAATGCTTGTATGAACATCGAAACCTTCATAGAATTGATTTTTGGAGAGAGTGGAGGCTAGGGTTTTTAGGTGGAGGCCATTTGAGAATTCAATTTGACATAGTTTGGTTGCTAGAGTGAATAATGAGGTTTTAGGGTAGGATTAGGGGATTATTTATAGAAGATTAGAGTGTTTTTAGCCCTAGGATTAACCCTAGGTTAGTTTAGGTCCGTCAGATTTCAGAATTCTCTAGAACCAAGCCACAAGACCAAGCCCAAATCAAAATGGTGCGCCAGGCAAAAGTGCCTGGCCACCCCGTGTCGACAGGGCTGTCGACAGGGCAGTCGACACCCTAAGACCCCTGTCGACATGCCTGTCGACATGGGGGTCTTGGCGGGACTTTTCCCGCCTGACGCCAGTTAGCCCTAATCCCTGTTTTTAATTTAAAATTTAAATCTGTTTTTAACATGGAAATTTCTGAAAACTTCAATGGGCCTTAACTGGGTCATACGGACTCCGATTTTCGAAAACTCGGACTCTATTTCGCGTATTTTTCCGAGACGAACGCAATGGCATAGCCCGTTTCCCTTGATTCAGATTTTAGAATTAAGTTCTGCCTCGATTTATGTTATAACAGGTTATTTGAAAATACGGGTTGTTACATTCTCCCCTCCTTAAAGGATTTCGTCCCCGAAATCTTCAAGTTAGGAAGAACGTATCCTACCATCCAATCATCCATCTACTCAAAGCATCATCCACGAGCAATCATTGTCCTTAAAAGATTCTAAATGCTTTATGAACATATGCAAAAGTGTGTGTATATGTACTTATCTAATGCAAAGATCAATGCAAAATATGTTAGTGAAATGTATCCATATGTATGCAAATCCCTAACATAATGTATAATATCTACATGCGTGCTCAATCATACATCCATATGCAACATCCATGTGATTGCATACAAATTTCATCCAAGAATAAGCATAAACACTCATGCACATGCAATATAAGGAGTGTGTGAGCCGATCTAGTGCCTAATGTGTATCATGCATCCACGAGTAACCACTTGCAAACACTTGCAACCATCAAACATAACATGTCTCAAACACATGTTTCATCCAAAGGGTTTCTATCTAAGGTTCTCCTGACAAGATAAACACGATAAACTAGATAAACTAGATGAACTAGATAAACATGGACAGAGAGATATGCTAAAAAGAGATCTTAGAAGATAAGCAAGATAAACTCCTTTTTGGATTACAAGAAATCCATTCAAACTCTGACATATAGTACTAACCGATGAGTCATAACCCCCTTATGGAGTTTACAACAGAAATAAGATCGAGAATGGGACCGAGAGGATATATACAAAAGATAACTTGCAAGCAAGCTCCACAGGAAAACAAGGATCAAGGATGCACTCTTAAAAAGAGATATGATACGCGTATCTAGTCTTCACTCTTCTTAGTCACGTTTCCTTGAGCTTAACTCCACTGTGCTTTGACCGTCTTTTACTTCATGATTTCTTGGCTTCCTAACTCCTATTTCCCAAATTCGAGTTGGAACTCATTTCATTATCGCCTCTCGTCTTCCTTTTCCACTTATTCTTCTTTTCTGTATACCTGGCTTAAACATAACTGTAACCTCATGATTTCATGCAAGCTCTCCAAAATTCACTAGTGAATCCTGGATCTCGTCTACTTACTATAAAGTATTCCACGCAGCAGAACTTTTCTTGAAAATACCAATCCACGTTGCCAATTGCCCTTATTAACGTGATTTTCTATAACTCATGCTTAATCGAAATGAACCATCCGCCTATGAGTGATAGGCCATACCTAGATTCAGTCGCCTACCCACGGCTTCCTGTAGGCTATTTCAAAACTGGCCAACTTCTTGAGGGTAAACCGTTGCTAACCATGATGCAGTCCTCTCGCTCTTCACCGGACTGAAATGAGCACTCTTCGTGAGTCTACCTATTATGACCCACATACCCGTATCCCCTTTCTTTGATCTAGGTAATCTATCCACATAATCCATCGAGATGTTTTCACACTTCCCTTGCGGAACCTCCAATGGAGGTAATGGCCCGCCGGGCTTCTATGACTTGGCCTTGACCTGGTGGCACAACAGGCATCCTGAGACCAACTCGGCCACCTCCTCGAGTGATGCGTATCTTCAAGAACCTTCTTTACTAAGTCTTCCACTCGAGGAACACATAATCTCTCATCGCGCCTTAGTCATCCCTTGTCATCTATAATATATCTAGCGAGGTGACTTAACATCTCACCTCGAATCAACTGGTCCATGTTTTTGACTAACTGCGGGTCTTCTTCCTGTGAAACCCCCTTCTTGATCCAGAAGGGTAAGTCTATGCTCAGGGAATGCTAACTAACTAGCCAACCGGAGAAAGCTTCTTACTTCAATTGCCCTCCTCAGGGTTTTCCGGTCTTAAACCGCAACCACTTTAGCGGAATCCATCGCTAAGCCTTACTTAGGAACTACGTGCCCAAGAAATCCAACTTCTTTCCTCCAAAGTGACATTTGGAGAACTTGACCTTCAACTGGTGGCTCTAAGCGTACCCATCACCTCCTTGAGATGTCTAGCAGGCTCTTCCTCGTTCTTTTAAGGAGATCAAAATATCGTCTACGACGACCACGACAAACTTGTTCAAGGACTCCCTAAACACCCTACCCATCAAGTTCGCATAATATGCGGGTGCCTTAGTCAAACCAAATAGCATGACTAGCCATTCCAAAAATCCATCTAGAGTCCTAAACTTAGTCTTGTCAATTCCATCCTCAGCCCTCCTAAGCTGATGGAATCTGGTAGCTGGATCAAAAGAAAACAGATGCTCCTACAAGCTGATCAAACAAATCATCAACCCTTGATAACGGTTGCCTGTTCTTCTCACGATAATCAACACATAAGCGAAGCAAACTGTCCACATTAGTAACGAATACTACTGGAGCACCTTACTCGAAAATGCTTCGTCTCAGGAAGTTCTTCTCAAGCAACTCCTTGACTTGCTTTCTTAACTCTCATCTCGTGAGGTCATGTGCCTAACCGGCCACGAAACTGGCTTGGTATTACCAACCTGATAATGCGGAAATCTATCCCACGTCTAGGGGTAACCCCTTTATTTCCCCCAAGATATCAGGATATTCTCGGACCACCCTCACAGATTGCAAACTATCGATAGACGAATCGAGGGATTCAAGATAACATAACATGACGGGACCCATAGGGTTGCTAGAAATTTCTAGGGTATTACCGAGGCGGATCATGAGCCTCACAACCCTATGCACAAAAACCAAGAATGGCTCCAAAACAGGACAACCATTCCATGCCCAAAACCAACCCATATCCCCTAAAACCGAGAATATAATCATCCCACGAGAATTCTATACTCAAGATAGAAATTTTCAAATCCACCCAGACCACAGACAATTGGGCGGAACCCCCAATTGGATTTGAAACACATACGGGATCATCAACTAGGCTAGTACTTAGGTGCAAACTTTCAACTAGATCAGATGAAATAAAACTATGCGATGTGCCAGAATCAAACAAAGTACGAACAGGGAAAATTAGAAAACGTAAACAAGTCTTTCAACAGAAACACTACCTCTATCATGAACTGGAAGAACGGTGTTGAGGGGATGAACTCGCCCTCCAGATAGTCCCGCACACTGAGTCTGACCTTGCCCTTGTTTCCTCGGGCAATCCTTGCTGAGATGTCCAGACTCACCACAATGAAAGCATTCGCCCCGCTTTCTCTTCTTCTTCATACATTCCCTGGATATATGTCCAACTTTACTACAGAAGTTGCATTTCCTATTTTTTCTTGGCTTGTCCTTGCAGTTGTTGTTATTCTTTTCTCGTTTCCCAGAATTTACCCTCTTGCTTTGAGACTCATTCGCCTTGACCTCTTTCTTGTCATTGTTATCTTCTTCTTGAAGTAGGGCCATATTCACCAAATTCTCGAAAGTCGCCCCCAAGGGTATATGAGACATGGCCAAACAGTGCAATGGCTCGTTTAATCCTAGAGCAAAGTGTAGGGCCTTCTTCTGAGCTGTATTAACCAAGTCTAAATCGACCCGAGCCAGTTGATTAAACTTATCTATGTATTCCCTAATAGTCATGTCCCCTTGCTTCAGTAATAAGAACCTCAGTCCAAACCTCCCTCTAAAGTCATCCCAAGTCTCAATTGGCCTGGTAGCGGTGGTGACTACCCACCAACGTGCAGCTTCTTCCTTTAGTAACCATACTGCTAATAAAACCTTCCTGCGGTCGCCTATATCAAAGGTGGCTAAAAGATCTTCGGTCTCTTTCAACCAATTCCTTGCCTCTACAAACGTCTCTGTTCCACTAAAATTCTTGCCACCCATCATCTTAAAGTTCTTACAAGTTTCCGCAAAATCCGCTTGTGGAGGCTGAGGGGGAAGAGGAACATCAGCTACGGAAGGAGGAGGAGGAACAGCGGCCTTGACTGGAAAGACAACATTAGAGACACCCGGGACCGGTGCCGTGACTTCCAAGTACCGACGAAACCAATCGGGTATTGTTACTCCTTCGGGCAAGATGAGATTATCAGACATGCTGGAAACGAAAAGAAAAGAGTTCAAACGAGGGGTCAAAGGATAGTGCTAATGGCTTTTGGGGAATAGCCTTTAAAAATAACTAGACTTTTCTTTGGAAAATACTTTATACTTGGTTTTGAAAATAGTTTTTCAAAAGTTTTAAAAACCTTTTTATCCCTTCTCGTAAACCATATGCTCTGATACCAAATGTAACACCCCACCTCCGCCAGGGTGGCTCTTGCAAGTAACTCTGACTTTGGTGGGGCGTTTTAAAACAAGGTAAATATGCATAATGATATAGCAAGGCAGGACATGACATATATATATATATATATATATATATATATAGAACAGAGTAAGTAGATAAAACAGCGGAAGATTCTTAAACCATTTCAAAACACAAGTCTGGTACATCAAAATGTCAATTTCCCAAATAAACAAGTCTAGTACATGAAATAACATCATCTGAAACTGAAAAGGAAAACATCAAAGTAGCTATCCCCAAATTTGAAAAACCATAGCGAGCTCAAGTCCCAAGCATACATGAGCTATCCAAGAAAGCAGCTAAGGTCCAAGCTAGGCTCCTGTATTCCCTTCCTGAGAACCGGGGGGGGGGGGGGGAACGGAAGAAAAGAGGCGAAAGAAAACAGGTCAGTCAAAAAGACTGAGTAAGCCCTGCTACGATCAGTCTATAAACTAATAAAGTTAACAACATGATGGAAACTGAGATGATCATAGATAACAACATACTGGCATGATAAATTGACTACAAGATAGATAGAGGTATCATCGCATAAAAAAGGTTAAGTTCTGCACCACGGTGTACTAGCAAACCAACATAACAGGTATTGATCCCTTGGCCCAAGCTTTTGACCCAATAACATGAAGTGACCTTAATATAAGGTCCAACCAAACGGTCTAGTCGATAGGCTCCCTAAAAGCCTAACACGTCAAGTGTTGGTGTCCATACGGCCCACATATGGATGTAGTCAGACTGTGCTGGGTCCACCTTCGGGTGTATCAAGCCTTCGGGTGTCAACCCCAGACTCTGAAGCAATAATGCACAGTCTAAACCTACTGGTACCCGTGCCTCGAGTTTGTCCAATACCGGATTACGTGCACGTCCGTAGCCTGCCTGGACCCGCACCGCTGTACCACTCAGCCGTCGCTTTGGTCGCTTACATCCGTCCAGTAATCGTGCCCCGCCCTAGCCCAGCCTCTAGGGTTGTGATGATACCAAACTGGGATTACTGCTGGAACAGACCACGTTGCTAGGGTTTCCTAAGAGGGTTAAGTGCGATTTAACCCTCCACTAATCATGGATTAAATTGGTTAAGTGTAACCGACAGTTCACAACTTAACCCCATTTCAAAGCCTCAAACCCCCAAATGGATTAAATTGGTTAAGTGTAACCGACAGTTCACACTTAACCCCATTTCAATCCCTCGAATCCCCAAATGGATTAAATTGGTTAAGTGTAACCGACAGTTCACACTTATCCCCATTTCAATCCCTCGAATCCCCAAATCGGTTAAGTATTAGTGGACCCTGACTTAACCCTAATCATGAGGCATTAATTAATTTAATGCACCTTAACCTCTCACATTAGACTTTGTTGTGGTTACCTAGTTAAGCCGATGGGTTCCGGGTAGATTTACACCACAACTTGGTCTAACCTCGGGTCTTGGCACCACATGACCAACTTCTCACATTGGGTCCTATTGTTTGTAGCCACTAGTTAAGCCGGTAGGTTCCGGGTAGAATTACGCTACAAACTCAACCCAACCTCGAGTTGGCCACACTTATGTTTTCTAAGTGTCATGTCCACTTTATTTCAAAACATACTTACAAGTCAACAAATACTTGGGTAGACCTAACTTAATAGGTAAATTCCCAAGGGGTAGACCTAACTTAATAGGTAAATTCCCAATCTTATATTTTCATGTATTTTAAGTTTACCCAAACCCTCCCAACGTCATTCTATCGCTTACATATTCGTAATAACGCATAAAGGATAGGAAGAGGGAACTTGGCATAACATACATGATGAACTTGCATATCACAACAAACATGCATAACATGTTAAACTTGCCTAACATGGCATATGGATCTTGCATAAACATGCATAACTTGTCAAACATGCATAACATGTCATTGCAAACTTACATAAGCATGCATAATCTATTAAACATGCATAACATGGCATAGTGAACTTGCATAAGCATGCATAACTTATTAAACTTGCAAATCATGGCTTAGTGAACTTGCATAAACATGCATAACTTGTTAAACTTGCAAATCATGGCTTAGTGAACTTGCATAAACATGCATAACTCAACAAACTTGCAAATCATGGCATAGTGAACTTGCATAAACATGCATAACTTGTCAAACATGTGTAACATAGCATAGTGAACTCACATAAGCATACATAACTCATTAAACATGCATAACGTAGCATAGTGAACTCGCATAAGCATGCATAACTCATTAAACATGCATAACTTGTCAAACATGTGTAACATAGCATATTGAACTCGCATAAGCATGCATAACTCATTAAACATGCATAAATCCCAACTTGCATCACATATTAACTTTAGAGTTTCTAAAATGAAGGTAAGAGGGCTTACAAATATTATGAAGACATAAATCTACTAATAAAGATTGAGAAGCCCTTCATGCAAGCATATAAAAACCCAAAACAAAGCTCCAATAAGAAAACTCTTAACAAAAACTCCAAAAACTCTAGCTTAGCCAATAAAGCTTGCAACTTGATGATGTATGCAAGCTAATGATCATTCATACAACTTAGAAATGCTTGTATGAACATCAAAACCTTCATAGAATTGATTTTTGGAGAGAGTGGAGGCTAGGGTTTTTAGGTGGAGGCCATTTGAGAATTCAATTTGACATAGTTTGGTTGCTAGAGTGAATAATGAGGTTTTAGGGTAGGATTAGGGGCTTATTTATAGAAGATTAGAGTGTTTTTAGCCCTAGGATTAACCCTAGGTTAGTTTAGGTCCGTCAGATTTCAGAATTCTCTAGAACCAAGCCACAAGACCAAGCCCAAATCAAAATGGTGCGCCAGGCAAAAGTGCCTGGCCACCCCGTGTCGACAGGGCTGTCGACAGGGCAGTCGACACCCTAAGACCCCTGTCGACATGCCTGTCGACATGGGGGTCTTGGCGGGACTTTTCCCGCCTTACGCCAGTTAGCCCTAATCCCTGTTTTTAATTTAAAATTTAAATCTGTTTTTAACATGGAAATTTCTGAAAACTTCAATGGGCCTTAACTGGGTCATACGGACTCCGATTTTCGAAAACTCGGACTCTATTTCGCGTATTTTTCCGAGACGAACGCAATGGCATAGCCCGTTTCCCTTGATTCAGATTTTAGAATTAAGTTCTGCCTCGATTTATGTTATAACAGGTTATTTGAAAATACGGGTTGTTACAAGGAGCCATGTGGCACACTGGCCAAGATACTGGTTTGGCATTGTCTACCGGATATATTCGGAAGTCAATCCCCCACTCCGGAGGTAAGCCCTTCACCTCCTCAAACATATCCGAGTATTCCCGGACCACTCTAACAGATCGCAAACTCTCGACCGACATGTCAAGCGATTCTAGATAACTTAGCATAACAGATTCCATGGGATTACAAGAGATCTCGAGAGTGTTACCCAAGGGGGTCATAAGCCTAACAACTCTCCTTTCACAAACAAGAACGGCACCACTACTGGATAACCAGTCCATGCCCAAAACTAACCCATAGCCCGTGAAGCCCAAAAAGCATCACATCTAAACTCAAAGCTAAGTATAGAAACTTTCAAACCCAAACACATCATGGAGCCCCCAATTGGGTTTGAAACGACTAAGGGATCATCTACTAAACTGGTGTCTAAGTGCAGTGACTCAACTAACAACGATGAGATAAACGAACTCGATGCGTCAGAATCAAATAAAGTTCGAACTGGATAATAAAGAAATCCAAATTCCAACCTAGACGGTCCTATCCCCATCTGGTACACTAGCCGTGAGGGAATACAACTACCCTCCAGAAGATTTCGTACCTTGCCCTTGCCTCCTTGGACAATCCTAATAAGGTGTCCTATTCCTCCCAAAAGGATAACTACTAGCCTTCTTCTTCCCATTCTCCACTCGTAACCTCCCATCAATGAGGTTTTGTCCTTCATTAACCAAACAACTATTTGAGCCTTCCTCCCATCGTCTATCTCATAGGTACCTACAAGTCCTCCTCCTTCTTAAACCAACTTCTAATCCGACAAATGTCTAAGTCCCTTGAAGTGGTTTTCCATTCTTATCTATCTTAGAAAGACCATCTATACACGGAGGGGAAACTAAAAACGAGAGAGGAAGAGATTCAAAACAGAGAATTCGAAAAATAAAGATATGGCTATTGGGGATTATGTTTTTCTTTCAAAAATTTTTCTCTTAAAAGACATGTTTTTGAAAATACTTCTTCCAAAAATGTTTTAGAAAAATAGTTTTTCTAAAAATTTTATCTGTTCCGGTAACCTTAAGCTCTGATACCACGTGTAACAGCCCACGCCCGCTACGGTCACTCACTAAGGGAATGCCATAGCATCGGTGGAGTATTTTAATTGAATATAGAACAGAAAAATTACAACAAGACAGATATAAGAATACTTGAAAATTTAAAACATCATTTCATTACAGCGGAAACTAAAACATGTTTGGTTACATCACAAAACCATAACAAGAGTCAAGTACAAAATATCCATCCTGATAAAATAAAAGTACATAATCCCACTACATAAACTAATAGCCATAATAGAAAAGATAAACTGAGCTTTACATCCACGGTCCAAGCTCCAAAAGGTAGATAAAGCAGTTTGATCAAAGCCCACTAGCACTAGGCCCACTCTGATAACCTGAGGGTTGGGAAAAAGATAAAAACAACGGGGTCAGACATAAGTCTGAGCGAGTCCTATAACTTTAACAATACAATCATTAAAGTAACCAGAGTAAGACATAAGCTTGATATACGGTAACGACTGGGGATGAATGGCTACACTAAGCAGCCAACTAGACTTAGGATGAACTAAGATAACCGTAAAGACGCATCTACCTACCCAAGGATAATTACTACACTGCACCACACCAGTCATTCCTACTTAAAGGTTGATCCCACTAAGTATACTTAGTAATATAATTAGTAGTTTCGCGTACCCCTAACAGACTACATAGGTGTACCCACTACTCCCCAAGCGATCGGCTCCCTAACGTAGATACCCGTGCTGGCCCCACAGTGGGGTGTATCATCCCCCAAAGTGGCAACCTGATAATATCAATGGTGCACAGCTTATACCTACACGATGCAACAACGTCTTACCAACCAGCCCGGGTCCACACACGCATATGAAACCCGTTGGTCCTGCGTTGCCACCGCTAACCCGTTTTGGCCTCTTATAGTCAAGCCCAATATGCGTGTCCCCTCCTCGACTTGAGTCGAGCCCACTAAGATACGTTTGGGATATTGGTTGAAATGGGCCCCCACAAGCTACCCACCTAAGCTTGTCATTTCTAGTGAATCCCACTTAACCCTTTAACCATGTCCACTTACATGTTATAAATTTTGGTTAAGTCATTAATCATATTTTAATTGCCATTCAAGGCACCCACTAGATTTCCACATGCCACCCAAGGCACTTATTTAATTCCCACATGCCACCCACGGCACTTACTTAACCATTTAATCATGTTTAATTACATGTTCCACTTTGGTTAAGTATTCTAATCGTATTTTCTATTGCCACCCAAGGCAACCACTAGTTTTTTCTACATGCCACCCAAGGCACCCACTTAACCCCTCATGTCCCTCTACATGATAATATGGTTAAGTGTTTCTTAATTAATTAATTAAGATCATGACCTCATAAAGACCTCTCACATTAGACCACCATTTATTACTGCTGGATATGCCGGTTGGGTCCAGGCAGCCTTACGTCATGAAAAGGGTCTAACCTCGTGTCTTTACTTTAATCACGTATTTAATTTATGACTAAGACCTCTCACATTGGGCCAATCATTTGTAGCTGCTGGATTTGCCGGTTGGTTCCGGGCAGTCTTATGCTACAAAAGGGTCCAACCTCGTGTCTTAGTCGATTAATTACACCTAATTAATCACCCCCATAGTTTGTATTAATTATCCCTAATTAATTACACATTTTTAAGAATATGGGTAGACCTAACTCAATAGGTAAATTCCCAATTCCATAATATGGGTAGACCTAACTTAATAGGTAAATTCCCAATTATGTCCATTCATTTTATGTTATGCTTAAGCATACCAACTTCACACAATTTTATTAACATGCATTTTAACCCCATCGTTTCCCACGTAAATCTTTCTCATGACATGACATATAAATGGGAAGATTCATCATAAATGTAATGGTTTCAACTTAGCATAACATTAGCATTTACATGGGTTTAAAAGGTGTCAACTTGCATCATAACATTAAACCCAACTAGCATAAAACATTAACCCAAACTTGCATGAATCACATATGTTATAAAGAGGGTAACTTGCATACGTATGTATGACATACAAAGGGGTAAACTTGCATATGCATATATGTCATACAAAGAGGCAAACTTGCACATGAACTTGCATATGAACTTGCATGTGAACTTGCATAACATGTCATACATAGAGGCAAGCTTGCATATATTATGCATATCATAAAAAGAGACAAACTTGCATATGAACTTGCATATAAACTTCCATATGAACTTGCATAACATGTCATACATAGAGGCAAACTTGCATATGTTATGCGTATCATAAAAAGAGATAAACTTGCATATGAACTTGCATATAATCAACCACCAAACTTGCATAACATGTTACATATGGACTTGCATATGTATGTATGACATACAAAGGTAAACTTGCATATGTTATGCATATCACTAATCCAAACAACTTGCATAGATTATGCATATTATAGATCCAAACTCATAGGTTAAACTTGCATGTCATGTCACTTATTTCACACATGATTCTAGCATAAAACCAAGCATTTAACTTGCATAAAACCAAACACTTAGCATGCATAAAACCAAACACTTAACATGCATAAACCCAAACACTTAGTATGCATAAAACCCACCACTTAACATGCATAAACCCAAACACTTAACTTGCATAAACATAGTGTCATCATAAATAAGTGTTAAACATAGTGATTAGCAAACTAGCATCATAACATATGACCTAAAACCCATTGATCCGCAAGCAAAACCATATGATCTCATCATATCTCATCTACTTAGTTTAGCAATTGGTTATTAAAGTGATAGAAACTCACAAACTCCAAGATTAGCTCCTTAGATAGTTGCTAGAGTTGAAGTAGAGGTGGATTAGTAGTTGATTAGCTTGCAATTCTCTTCACAAATTAGTGGAGGCTCCTTCTAAGTTGCATTTTGGCGGCATGATGGCATAGATTCTATTTTTAGTATGGATTAGGGTAGTGTTAGGGTGTATTTATAGGATTAGGTTTTGTTTTAGACCCTTAGATTAACCCTAGGTTAGTTTAGGTCCGTCAGATTTCGTCCCAAGCCCTCCAACCCAGCCCAAAACTCAACCAGGTGCACCCAGGCCAGAATCAGCCGACAGGGCCAGTCGACAGCCCTGTCGACTGCCAAGTCGACAGGCATGTCGACAGGCAAGTCGACAGCCCTGTCGACAGCCAAGTCGACTTGGCTGGGCGGGAGTTTTCCCGCCTAGCCCCCATTTCTGCATGTTTCAAAATTCAAATTTCCCGAAAACTTCTTTGGGCCTTAACCGGGTCATACGGACTCCGATTTATAAAATTTCGGACTCTATTTCGCGTATTTTTCCGAGACGAACGCAATGGCACAACCCGTTTCCCCCAATTCTCACATCTGAGATTATTTATTCTGCAATTAGTGAATATTAGTATTAACCGAAATTCGGGGTGTTACAGATTATGAACTCAATCTCACGATGTAGCAGCAAATCTTTGACCTCTTCAAAGATGTCATCAAGCTGAATAGCGATCAACACAGATGACAAGTCTTCCGTGGAATCACAAGAGAATACCAAAAGCTTACGAAGACCATGTCTTCAAGCTAACATCAAATCACAAACATTCGCCCTTCCACATTCCCGACTTTCATAACGAGCTTTTCGCAATCCGCTTTTTCCACACACTTCTTGAGCCAATCCATTCCCAAAATAATCTCGAACTCAACGAAGTTTAAAACAAAGCAATCACACACAAGAAACAACCATGACTCGATGTACAAGACCACGATAAAGAATATTAAGGCTGTACGAACCCCCAATTGGATTAGTTACAACCAAAGGTCTATCACATATCTCAGGTTCCAAACCCTAGCGGGACACAAGATCATTGCAAATGAAAGAATGTGACGCTCTGGTATCAAACAACGCTCGAACTGAAACATCTCTAACGGAAAGAATACCTTAATCGACAACACTCTTCCCTGTCTCCTCTACCCTAGAAGCCCTCGAAGAAGATGGCACAACTTCTAAAGCATACGCCTTCACAATCTGCTTTCCCTTAGCTGGTTCTGGACAATCCTTCTTGTTATGCCCAGGCTTGCCATAGTTGCAGCACTTCCTCTCATCTTTTAGATTCCTGCAATCCTTGGAATATTGCCCTTCTACTGGCAGTTGTAGAAAGTCACTTCCCCTTTCTGCTTCTTCTGACCATCATTTCCTTTCTGCTATTACTGCTTCCTCTTCTTATTATTACCACCCTACTTTGGTTTCTGTTCTTCCTTAGCTGCAACAGTAATCTCTTCCTTGGGAAACAAACTCTTATGCCTCAGAGCTTTCTCTATGATCTTCTCATAAGTATCATCGAAGTGATCAACCAGCTGATTCCTAAGATATTTGTCCAAGCCCATGAAAAACTTCTCGTTCTTTTGGTAGGGAATCTCAATATTTGAATGAGCATACCTGGACAAAGTATCGAACTCCGAAACATACTCCAACACTGGCCTACCATTATGCTTTAACTAAACAAACCACTTGAACATAATAGACTTATGAACGGTAGAAATGAACTTCATCTCAAAATTGACTTGGAACTGATCCCGTGTGATCTCATCTTAGGGGGTCTCTAAAGTGATAGAGTTCCACCAATCATTAACTCTACCCTGTAGATTTCTCGATGCAAGCTTCCTCTTAGTCGCATCATCAATGCCCAAGTCTCCGAAATTCTTAATGCAATTATTGAGCCACTCTTGAATCTCTACAGTCTGTTTCGCCCCTTTAAACAGCTTCCCTCCTAGAGAAGTGAAGTCCTTGCACAGCTTCGCGAAGCCCACAACCCTCGGTACGTGCACCTGAACCCCAACATCTAACGTGGCTGCTCTTGGATCGAGTAACCTCCTAAAGATCGCTGCCATCATAGCCTCAAACATAGTTGGAAAATCTGGTATACCGCCATCACCCCCTCCAGGAACAGTCTTCTCCCTAGCAGTGTGTCCCGATGATCGACAACTCATTTTATATCTAAAAAATAGAATGATTAGTCCACATCCGAGGAAAAACTACAATTTACTTCAGCCGCTATTATACTACACACTGATATATAGTATGCATCCATCAGAAATCTACAAATATGTCTCTCGTACATCATTACGTCTTCAACCTTTGGCTAAATCGTCTAACTAGAGATCTGATACCAAATGTGACGACCGCCCATAACTCTTTCAATTAACAAGAGGAGTAATGTACTAAAAGGCATGCAGGTAGCTATGGACGATCATCAAAGTAGGATAATATACGCAAGACCTGTTTTATAACTCACAACGCAAGGATAAATTATAATAGAACATATATAACAGGTAATAATAGTGAAGCAAAATTGAGCAGAACCTTAAACTGTTCATATCATGAATTATCCATACAACAGTGGAATAGTATAAGAGTCTATACAAAATTGCATCACTACAAGTCACTCAGAGAATAAATCAAACATAATAGAAGAAACAAAAGGTAGATAATAGCAAAGAATACGTAAACCTTCTGCTCGTCGCCGCTCTACAGCATTGTCTCATCAACATTTGTCACATGTCAATTACAACCTAGTCTTCCCATCCGCAACACAATGGATGAACAACCCAAGGTAATAAGAGTAAAACATAAACCCTTGAGTCAGATAATAGTCTTAATGAGAAATAAAACAACTATCTAACATCATCAATAAAGTATATGAGAAATAGGTAGATAGATCAACCAATCTACCAACTCAAAAACAGAGAAGAACCCAACCCCGTCTCTCTCACATCTAACAGCAACGACCTTTACATAAATCAAGATAGAAAACAAAGGAGATGTAGCAACCATTTATCTAGCGTAGACCATCCTAATCGAGATCAACATCTTCTAAGCACAAGCCCTGAAGGCCTAAAAATACATCAAACATGCACCCAAGAGATGTCTCCTTCGACGTCGAACGAACAAACTATACAAGATGATACAAGAAAAACAAACAACACCCAAGAATCTGGCTATCACCGCCTATCTTGCTTTGAAACCATCGTTAAGCTTATGACTAACCAACCATGCCATCTGTCAATGGCTCATGGTAAACCCAGTTCTAGAAAAACTCCATATGCCTTCATGACTCGTATCCAGGCCTTTCAATGATACCCAAGGTACTCGACTAGCTAACTTCTAGTCTTTTGGGCATCCCCATTATACCCCTACTTTGGGTCCACTTGAACCTCTAACCAACGATAATCCCTCAGCCTTCAATATCTGTAGTCATCCAACTTTATGACTATTCATAAGCTCAAGCGACTTCTGGAGAAATCATTATCCACAAACTTATAACTTTGAGTCGTCTACACTTTCGTTGCTCTATGACGATCAATGGACACATCAAAAATTCTGTCCTGAACATATGTCGAAACCACGACCTTCATCGAGCCAAAAACATAATTGATTTGATCAATATTCGACTCACAGCGTTTCAGTCTTTCGCTGTGAATAACATGCACATCATTTTATTCCCCTTTCACAACGTTTCAAAAACATTGCAGTTACCCTGTCGATCCATTATGGATAAGTCGCCCGATCCACGCATTTGCACCATGGTGGTTCCATCTAAAATTCACATCCTATCCATCGTTGACGTCGTGCCCGATCAATCCTTAAACTATGTCGATCCATCCTCTTTTTACGGCTTTCTGAAACGCTATCAAACCACCACATGCCAAGTCGCCCAATCCATGCCAATTTGCTAAGCTCGATCCACTGTGTAGCCCTTATCCCGATCCAACATTTTCTGTGTGCCCGATTCACCCAGAAAATGTTCACGATCCATCAAATCTATAGCGTTTGTAAACTCTGTGGATCGAAGAAGTTCCGATCCATTCAATTATTGCCCGATCCATAGGAAAACGACTGATCCATCATCATTTTAACGTCCGATCCACTCCATATCTTAGAGTACAAACCAACAGATCCTTGCTCAAAATCCCCGATCCGATCCATGCTTAAAAAAACATAACTGTTCCATGGAATTTTTTGCCGATTCGATCCAAAACTCGTGCAAAACATTCAATTTCAGCAATCAATCAAACCAAACCAACAACAAGCATTAACTCAACGATTATTCATCATTCAAATATAATAAATTTACCAAATTCATGATAAATAATAAAAGAATTAAACAAATGGATCTAACTTGTAATAATGCATGAATTAACAAACAAATTTACAGATCTAAGTTGCTAGATTAGATTACATGGGGATTCGAATGAAAATATACATATCATGATGTAGATCTAGGTGAAAACAACTTGAAATAATGAAAATAATATCGAACGACCCATATACTTGATTGAATCCGCGTGAGAGATGCTTATCAGTTAACAAATCTTCAAACCAGAGCTTGAAAACGATGATCTACAAATTCGAACAGTGAAGAACGTTCTTTAAGTAACCCAGTTAAATGCGATCTACACGCTCTTGTTGTTGATCTAGCCTTCCTGTATGTTGATCTACAATCTTCTTATGTAGATCTAAGATTTTAATTGAGTGGAGATGTATTTGATTGGAGTATGGAGAATCACAAACCCCAACAAAATAAGAAATGAAGAAAGTTGACCATTCTCCTTGCCTGTACCCCCTATTTATATCCATCTAACTAGCCCACTAATGGGCTCCCCCAAATCAGCCCACTAGTGACCAGTTAACCTATCTAGAAAAAGTGTTGCAATAAAACAGCAATTCCTCCTACACCACTGAACAAAGTATTTAATGTGACCACTCTATGGAATTGGAAACACCATTTCCTTTCCAATGAAATTGATCTCAGCACCTGATTCGATCGCAGTCAAAAGTTATTCTCTGTACAAAACTAACCTGGGAAAAATGGTCACAAATAAAATTGATAAAAATTATAGCATGTCTCACGTCCCCATAACCAACATATCAAAATGTGAGAATGATCCAACCCTCAAGGAATCAAATAAAAATATTTTATGATCCGCCGATACGTAAAATGCGGGTCGTTATAAAAGTGTTGACACACAATTTTGGCAAAGTGGTCACACATCAAGATTATGGTTAGTAACGCCCTTGAGTTTCCAGAATGTTCATTAGAAAATACAAATGATTTGGTCTAAGTCGCGATGTATTCGGAAAAATCTAGAAATATCATGAATTCTCGTGTCATCATTACCAGATTGGAAAGTCGTTAAAAACTAGGAAAATCTGGCATGGTGAAAATATGTGATCGACACGGTCCGATCAGCTCAAAAATTTTAAGCACCTCCCTGCGATCATGTGGTAAAACTCGTCAAGACAAAATATAATGGGTTTCGAAAACTCGGTACGATCACTCAAAATATGATGATTGACACAACAAGATCAAGAAAAACCACTTGCACAGCCTCAACGCAAGGATCTGCCACTTAGCAAAACCCAGGTTTAGCATCTCAAAACCACATGATCAACACGGTTGATCAAACATTTTCTTGTGTGCGCATCATTCCCAGCAGCCTTCGAGAATTGGCATGACTTCAAGGATATTCTTAGCCCTTAGGGATACGGATATACGGTTTTCGTTACTATACAGGGTACAAAAGTCATATTTCGTATCTCCAAGGATATTAAGTTATATCCTCCTAAGGATACAATTTTTTATCCCTCCTGGGGATACGGTGCTTCGTTTCTTTCGACAAGCTCAGATCAGCTAAGCGCATCGCAATAATCACGCCGTTTCTTTTGTTTCGCATGGATGATAAGGAATTGGCATTTGGCACATTAGGATACGAAATCCCTGGATCTGTTCTTGGCAACTCGAAATCATCATGAGCACGTCAGGCTGATCTGCCTTTTTTCCCTTGAGCGCACAACATCCTGGGATGTGAAATCGAGCTTGGCAAGGCGGATGTAAAGTGGCTTGGCAAAGTGGAAAAGTTTCCAGGCACATGTTGATCACTCCTTATTAGGTGATCAACACGTGCTAATCATGTTTTTCTGCATTTTCACCAGGATTCGAAAATTTCCTCCATCACTCGGTTTTTTGGCTTAGTACTGAGATACAAATTACGCATCACCTTGGGATACGAAATTAGGGCGGATGCATGGAAACTTCACCTATAAATACACCCTCTCTTGGCATTTAAATAGGTTGGCTAGGCTTGGAATTTTTAGACCTTGGGTATACGGGTGAGCTTTCTTTGAAGCTCTTTAATGGCTTCCATGGTCATTCCCATTGCTTTTGGACATCTTTTGGACATGTAAACTTCATGTAGAAGTTTGCCTATAACTTTTTGGCATTCACTTGGACTTTTGGCTTGCACTTGGGCATTCATGGGCATTGAAGGTTTTCATTGAACATTAGTGTTCACTCTAACTCACTTTGGCCAAAGGAAGAAGAAGAAGGGCATTTTTATCAAAGTTTATAATTAATAAGATATTTGATATTCGATTGTACACCTTTGTATATTCAAAGTGTCCGAACTTGGATGAACATTGTAATAGACATAATGATGATGAATGATTACTATAAAATGGACGTAGGCATTAGTGACGAACCACTATGAAATGTTGTGTGTACTTTACATTTCATTGCATTTGGTTGTTTGGATATCATATTTTCTTCTAAACCCCCTTTTGGCTGTTGGAATGCACAAATAACAAATTTCCAACATCAACATTGGTTAGCAAAGGTATATCCAAACCTTTAACTCGATCCTGACCTCATCTTTAATCGACGCTAAACCCCATAGTGGAAGGATCATTGTGCTCTGGATCGATGGCCATGGGAATTTGAGAAAATTCAAAGGTAAGGAGATTTCCTTTAACACTTGTGGATATTGGGGAATGTGGGGAGAAGACGATGAGGTGGTAGGAGTTAGTTAGAGTGGTTTGTCACTCTTATTTCGAGGGGTAGTTGCAAGCTTTGGGCAAGAAAAGTGAGCGGGATCAAGGATTTCAATGGGTGTTTGGTGATATGACATGGAAAACCCTAGTTTTTGCCGCTAACAACAATTATTAGTGAAAGACCAAGAACTTGCACAACAATATAAACCAACATGTAATCAATAAACTGAACAAAAGATTCACCAATTAAATCAGCTTGAAACCCTAAGTATACCAATAACAAGAAAGGATGAATCAAAATACAATGAAATTAAAGTAAGTGGAAGAATTAACAAGCTATGGAATTAAATGGAGGAACTGATACTAAAAATGGAAAGGAAATGCCAACAAACAAGTGAATGCTTTTCTTCAATATTTAATCACCCTTTTTACTTCTGCCAACAACCAAATTTATACATGAATTCTAGGTCGAATCATTACATGTTTTCACACAACAAAATAAATGATTTAACCTTTTTTAGTGTTATAACAAATCACTTATTCCATCAACACTACCTAACATACAATTCAAATCCAAATACACTTGAAATTAAAAATATAATAGTGTGCGCATGCACAGGCATGCACAATGATACAACATCCATACTCCTTCCTCTAACCATGTCATCTCCATCCAGTGCACATTATAGTGATGTCTCATCCTCCTACAATTTTTTTGATGAACTGGGGGATGTCTCTGGTGAACTTTTGTCTGAATGCTCCTTTTTAGCTTGCTTCTCTCTTGCTGCCTACATGTTTAACCATAAAATCAGAGCATGGTTTTTACTACTCCACTCTCCTTAAAGAATGGACCTTGTCCCAAGCTCCAAGGTACGGAACCTCCTGATTAATGGTTGGTAATGTTCCCACGTAGCCTACCCCTCTAGTTTGTCTCTCCATTGCACTAAAATAAGCACCACTGCATCACTGTTTCTTGTCACCATTCTTCTATCAAAAAATCTTTAAGTTTTCTCAAGTATCTCTTAAACAAAGCTAGGGGAATCTTGCTGGATTACTACCCTATCTCCAACCTTCTTTTTGAGTTGTGAAACATGAAAGCATGATGGATTTTTGCATAGGATTGTAACAACATCTTATATGCAACTTCTCCTATCTTGTCAATCATTTTATATAACCCATAAAATTTCGTTGATATCTTGTGAGTCTTCTGATGTCGGGAAATGATCAGCTTATATGGATGTAGCTTCAGCAACAACCAGTCTCCAATAAAATAAATTCTTTCATTTCGCCTTCTATCCACAAATCTCTTCATTCTCTCTAGAGCTATCTTTAAGTTGTCTTTAAAAAACTAAAGCGAGATATCCCTTGTGAGCAACTCATCTTCCACTTACTCCACTTCAGCAGTATGAGGTATATAGGACAATAGGTTAAGCGGATCAATGCCATAAACGGACTTATAGTGCGTTATGTTAGTGGTATGCTTCCAAGTGGTATTACACTAGTATTTAGCTAATGCCAACCACTTTGCTGAGTCACTAAGCTTATGAAAAACATAGCACCTAAGGTAACACTCTAATATTTTTGTCATAACCTTAGTTTGACCATTACTTTGAGGATGGTAAGTTGTGTTTTATTTAAGAGAGCTTCCATGCAGCCTGAACATTTCCTGCCGAAATGTGCTCAAGAAAATGGAATCCCTATCACTCACTATTTTTTTAGGAAAACCTTGTAGCTTTGAAACTCCATGAAAAAATACATGTGCAACATCCTTGGAATTTCATGGGTGACTAAGAGGAAATAAATGTACATACTTACTTAACCTGTCTACCACAACATATATCACCGTAAATTTTTGGCTTTTAGAGAGGCAAGTGATGAATCCACGGAAAAATCTGTCTATATTTGTTGAAGGATGGGAAGTGGCTGCAATAAGCTAGGATACATTACATTTTCATGCTTATTTCATTGGCATTCATCACAAGACTTCACATATTGTTCCACCTGCCTCTTCATTTTCCTCTAGAAAAAAGCTTGTTCCAACTTCTTCATGGTGGTCTTCATACTTGAATGGCCACATAAGGGAGTGGATTGGTGTTAACTAATGACGATTTGGATTACTGATTATAGATGGTGATTAATCAAAATTCTTACCTTTGTATTATATCAAGTTCTCTATGGCCTTGAACTTTTCAGGTAGTTTATTTCTTCTCACCTTCTGGAGTTGTTGTTGATACCAAGCAGAATCATCTAGGGTTTGCCTTAATTCATCAAGCCAAAGGATTTTGTAACACCCTGCAAAATAACCATAATTTAGACATAAGTTAATTTAAAGTAAAAGTAATAATTAATAATACGCTTATAGGCTAAAAATAGTATTTTGGACAATTTGGAATTGGGCCATGAAAGTATTGTACTTGCATTCGTGGTGAGATTCTAATCCATTTTCATATTTTATTTACTGAAAATGGAGTATATATGCAAAAATTATTAATAAATCAAGTGGTACATGTATATAAACGTACAAAGTTTGAATTAAAAATAAATATATACCAACTGAGAATATATTAATCTGGATAATTATGAAAAGAATATCCCTTTCAAATTCAAACTTGTGTGTATATATTTATACATAATAGGGGAAAATAATAATTAAAATAATGAAAGCAATCAATCAGAATTAATAAGAAATTAATAAAAAGTAACGTAAGGAAGACGATTGTCCCTTGGGCTCGGCCTAAAAGGACGGTCATCCTCCCCTCTAGGAATGGTGTCGACCACCCTCCTATGGAGGGTGTTGATCGGCCAACTACAAGGAAGCATGGTAAGGATTGTTTTATATAGGACTTATTTGTAAATATTATCAAACAGACCGCTTGGATTTAATCAACTTGATCTAACTACCTTTATACACAATAACAACTATAAATAGGCCCCCGAATCCACACTTTAAACCTTACATCCATTCTCTTCCTAGCCTTTATGGTGCCTTTCTACCATTGTTAAATCTCTGTAAAAGGAAATAGGTTCTTCTTCTATATTCTTAACCTCTTCTTCTATTCTATTATATATCTATTTAGGTTTAGATTTAGATTTATTCTGAAATTTAGACCTCTACGTATAAATTCTAATATATGTGATTCTTGATTATATATATTTGAAAGGTTGAAGCATGAATGTTCGCGAAGGCCAAATCCAAACTTTTTTCCACTCAATTCTGTTATTGCTTGTTCTTATAGCTTTGTGAGTGGAATTCATCTGAGTTACTATTTTCTATAATTTGATAGTTTTAAAGTTCGATTGTTATACCTAGGAGGATTTATGATATTGCGAAAAGAAAATTTAATTAAATCCCTCAAATCTTCTGTTAATTTTATTTGTTCGCAGAAATGATCAATCCAGTTTGTTGATTTTGATTGTTGTAATAATAAAAGAAAGACATGATTTATGTTGTATAATTTTCTATATCGTTTGGATTCCTTTTTGTTCTATTTCATATAAATCCATATGTTGGTTTGATGCAAAAGGTCAAGATTTGGATATAAGTGTAAATTCAAACAAGTATATATCTCTATTTTTCTAAACAGCGTATTTGAACATACTATTTACAAAATATCTAAATATTTAGGTTTTGCGTACAAACATATACAAGAAAGGAATCTATTCAAAATAGGGGTTGTATACATATATGTATATGATATTGTGTTTATCTATTATTATTACAATAATCAGGTCAAAACCTGAGTTGCAAGTTTATATATTGATATGATTTTTTTTTCATTTTATTACCATAATTTAATATATGCTTGCAAGTTTATATATTGATATGATTTTTTTCATTTTATTATCATAATTTAATATATGCATTCATGTTGTGATTGAGAAAAATATAGGAAATGACTTGTACACCTTTAAAATTGGATAGGGATTGACATTTCGAAAAACATGGTATAGACGTTAATCGTGTTTGCTTAATTTACATCATACATGCGTCTGTATCTATATATATAACATAATCAGCATAATATTAACACCTATTAAGTGCGCTATAACTACGATTAAACTAGGAATAAGATTTGGATGTCCTTGTAGGAATTAGTATGTTTGTATATGTGTGAGTTAATGGCATAATTAATATTAATGACACATAGACACGAGGTTAACCGTTACTTGTAGTAGAAGTCTGCCCGAAATCAGCTGGCATATCCAGCACCTACATGTAAACCTATTTAATGTGAGAGGTCTAGGTTCCATAGTCCATTATAATTATTACACTATGATGCGAGGTTAGGCCCAACTAATAGTAGAAGCCTACCTGGAACCATCCGACGAATCTAGCATCTACAAGTGGTAGGCCTAATGTGAGATATCTAGTGTGTGTGTGTGTGTGTGTGTGTGTGTACATATATATATATATATATAGAGAGAGAGAGAGAGAGAGTGTAGATTAGGCATGTGTTGGAAAAAAAGGTATTAAGTGGTTGACCTATCTCTTGTTGGGTATTAAGTGGTTAGAACTAGGGTCGTTCCTTGGATTCACCCCTTGGTTCTGAACCCAAGTCATAAGGCGCGCCCTTTGAAAATTTAAATGGTTGTTGGGTCTGCCTTTCCCCTATAAGGTACTATATGGTCCTAGTAGACGATAACGCGTATAGGGTAGTTCTCCAAGTAATCTTCTTATCAAGCGGCTAGCAAAGGCTGACCTAGGGACATATTGTATATGTGGAATAAGGAACCACCATCTAAGGGAAGTATTAAGTGACTAGGAGTTCATGCATAGGGATAGCTAGATAGTAACAAGATGTTCGCCTAGATAGTTCTTCTCAAAAGAAGTCGTGTTCCTGACCCAATCTTGGTGGTACGTAACCTTTACTATTTCTCATCCTACAAGGAGAGTTATCATTTATGACGTTGATATTAAAACCGAGACTTAAGTGGCTAGGTGTTGGCCATTGGGTGTTAAGTGACTGCAAGGACGTCCACCATAAAAAAAAGTAAGATATGGCCTTAAGTGACAGCCTCGTGAGGTTTTAAGTGACCATAAAAGTGTCCTCCCTTAAATTACCTTTTTGGGGTATTAAGTGACCTCTAGGTCATCCTCTCTATATGTTTGAATTGTGTGTTAGTTACGTAGGCATAACTTGAAAAGTTTACAACTGTCAAGTACAGGAAACAACCTTCTTAACTCACGTGTATTTCATTCATCAGAACATTATGTTCCAACCTTCCTCCTCTTAACATTAATGGGTTTGTTGGTGATACAAACGATTAAGGATGGGAAATATTCTCTTAAAGGAGGAACCTTATAACGATAAAAGGTTTTCAACATTTTAAAATATGAAATTAATTGGATTTGGTATTTGATAAATTGATATTTTAATTTGAAATCTAGTTTATTTAACTTGGTTTTGCATTAATTTTGTAAGTGTAAATTTGATTACATGAATCTAAATAGTTTTGTTGAATTGAACGCTAGTAATATTTTAAAATAATTGAATTATATTGTTGAGAAATTATAAATTTGATTTCCAATTTTTCCTTGGGTATTCAATTTAAATAAATTTCTTTAGTTGAATTTGGGTTTAAATAAATATGTAGATATGTATTTGAAAATGTTAAATATTCTAGTATTGTGTTGTATACACAGTATGAATAAAGGGGACGACTATTGGGACACAAAACTAGACACAAATATAGAGACACAAAATCTTGACCATTGGATCGTTTTGTCTTTATGTGGAGAGGTGGAATTCGGGGGGTGATACGGCACTGCTAGAGGGGAGGGAAGATTAAGAACAAAAGGAGGAGAAACAGAGAATTCAGAGAAGAAAATGCAAAAATATTTCTTTACTGCCTTTTACGGTTTCTACACAGCCTATATTTAAAGCCATCTTCTAACAGTATTGCCTACGTGGCTATCAACTTGCATAAAAAAAGTAAGAAGAGAAATAGCATGCTTGCAAAAAGAAATAAAAAATAACAAACTTAAAGTAAATAGGCAGGTCTATGCTAACAACTTGCATTCATCTCTACACTTGCTTCAATCCAAGTGCCTTTTGGGGTATTTGCACCGCATCATTACCGACCCCTTGAAAACGACCTTGTCCTCAAGGTCGGACGTTGGTGGCAGCGGTAACAAGTGATGGAGTTCGAATTATGAGTAAGTTTAGCATCACCTTGTATCATCCGCACTGCAAATGAGCATCCAAGTTTAAAATTGCCACCCGGATCAAATATTAATACTTTCCTTTCTAAACATAGTATATTGCCAGTGAGACATGAGCCACTAATAAAATGAGAGTGTGACAGCGGGATTATCTGCAAAGGAACACATTCTATCATTGAAGAAGATTCTTTCGCTGGAGCTAATTCCATTGGAATAGACGGCACCGAATGAGATAATGATGTAGCATTTGATGTTGCTGAAAAAGAAACTTCGGCTGGAGCAGTAAATATGGAGGGTGATCTCTCAAGCAACATAAGATAGGAAGGATGGTTTAATTCCAGCTTTGAAGATGCGATGCTTATAGTAGAAGCTGATGGTAATGAGGTTGCCTCATGAAGGTTAGGACAAAGTTTAAGCATGGAGATGCGGAGAACTGGTTGGATAAGGGATGCTTGTAGTAAAATTTGGTAAACAACTTGTCCAGCACTCCTTTTTGTCAATTCAACTCTTTTAAATGTATCCAATGTCATGTATAGATGATTGTGATATTTCCCATCAAAAATTCCTTTAAAAATTTCATCGAACAACTTAAATGCTATGGTAAGGTTCCCACCCGGGTCAAATATGAATACTTTCCGATCACAAGTCTTCCTGCCATTTTGTTCCAGCATTAAGTCGAACATCTTATATTCATTTAATTCATACCGCAATAGAGCACATTCTATCATTAAGGGAAATTCTTTCGCTGGAGCTACTTTTATTGAAGTAGATAACAACAAATGGGATAATGTTGCAGCATATAGCGTTGCCGGAAAACAAACTTCTGCTGCAGCAGTAAATACGAAGGGTGGTCTCTCAAGCAACTTAAGATGAGGATGAATATTTAGCTCCAGTTTTGAAGGTGCAATGCTTAGTGATACCACAGGACAAGGAGCAGGAACTACAATGGATGATGACATTGGTATTGAAGATGATCTTATAGATGACTTCAATTTCATGATATCAAGTTCCAACTTCGGTCTAGTAGATAAAGAACTATAAGATGTTGTATGGGAATTTTTTTGAATTGAAGAATTCCTTGATTTTATTCTATCTTGCATTCTCTCAATAACAGTCATTATCTCATTAAGTTTATTTCTTATAAAATTCCGATCTGATGCAAATTCATTCTCCATCAATAAATTTTCAGTTTTATCCTCATAATCGGTTTTTTTTATAAAATTGAATATCAAGTTGACAACATCGATCTTATATGTATCTTTCTTGCAATTGACTCTTTGCCCAACTAGCATTTGGACATGAATCAAATCGAACAATTGCTTGCACCAATTCACTTGATTGTAATATATCAATTATCTCCACATACCCATATGGATCAAACACTAGATGGAGTACATACTCAGTGATTGGATGGATAATGTTATGGACTGTGACTAGTAGAAATTTACTGGATTCATTGGTAATAAATCCAGCAGCTTCAGAATTAAGTACGTTATGATAGACTCCAAAATCAGTAGCAACAGACATACCTGATTTCAAATCTGATCTGGAATATATAACTTCTTTTTTTTAGAATTAGATCTGGACGATGAAGAGAACCGAGGTGAGAGAGCAGATCTAGACGATGAAAGTTGAGGTGGAAGAGCAGATCTGGACGATGAGGGAGGGGAGAACTTCGGTGAAAGCACCAAATTGATATGGCACTGCTAGAGGGGAGGGAAGATTAAGAACAAAAGGAGGAGAAACAGAGAATTCAGAGAAGAAAATGCAAAAATATTTCTTTACTGCCTTTTACGGTTTCTACACAGCCTATATTTAAAGCCATCTTCTAACAGTATTGCCTACGTGGCTATCAACTGGCATAAAAAAAAAGTAAGAAGAGAAATAGCATGCTTGCAAAAAGAAATAAAAAATAACAAACTTAAAGTAAATAGGCAGGTCTATGCTAACAACTTGCATTCATCTCTACACTTGCTTCAATCCAGGTGCCTTTTGGGGGTATTTGCACTGCATCAGGGGGATCCAATGGTAGAGATTTTGTGTCCACTTATTAGTGTCTATTTGTTGTGTTCAAATAGACTTTCCCATAAATAAATAGTGTTTAGGATGTGAAAAATATTATTTAATAAACTTGCCACTAGCTCAAATTTGGTTGTACTAGTACGACACATGTACAAAACATTCAGAAATCCCTGACACTTGTCTTCATTCTATAATTTCACGTGTCCCCTTTTGTTTCTCACTGTGCCATGTTATTACATTTCATCGTTCCCTTCTCGTTTTATTTTCGCTCTTTTGTTACCTGCTGAAGTGTATTTTTCCCACTAAATCATTCCTTCCCTAAATCAAATTTCCCCAAACGTCCATAGCCTCCACCGAAACATCACTCACTCTCCTTAAAATCAAAATCTCACCCGTTCCTCCAGTAAACACTAACTCCACCGCACCACAAATCGAAGCCATCAAATGCTCAGATCCTGTCTCCGTTCGTTGCAGCCATGTCATGCGCCCAGTTCGCGTTTCGCCACCTGCTTCTTGTTTGTCACGCATCACCATCGAAGCCCTAGCCTTCATTGCTCCTATTGCTACTATAGACGAGTATTTCCTCACGATTCATTTTTTTTTTGAAAAGGTAAAAACATAAAGGCCCAAGGCCCAAAGAGGGTTACAACCCAATGTAATACACCCAGTCACATTCGTGACTAACCCTAGCCGCCTCACAATACACAACGAAACCCTAAAAAGAAAAGGAGCTGAAAATGGCGAGCTCCTTAAAAGAAAATGCAGCGCTGTCTTCAAGGCGGCTTCCCAACGAGAACGTCCATGGCTTCGCAACTCTTCTCAGTTGTTTCAGGCTTGAGATTTACTTCGTGATCCCTCTGGCACCTTCTCCAGTTGCTTGAAACGAGCTTCTGGTGTTTAACGGAGTTCGAGGGGTTCGGATCTGTCAGATCTGACTTTTTAAAGCTGTCAAAGCTTCTCTTGCTTCTAGAAATGTCTGTGGTGACTTCGGAGGAGCGACCTCTGCTACTCTCGCCATCAGACCAGATAGATAAGTGATAGATCTGGTGGTTAAGCAAGCTGTTGTAGTGATTATCCCCAATTTTTTGCAAAAAATTGATCTTTTCTTTCGATTTTCCTTTATCCAGGTGATTAAGCGAGTCTGGAGCACTCCTGGAGGAACCTCCACCTGCTTCAGGTAAAAACGTATGATTACTATTCGATTTACTCAATAAATTACGCACTTTTGAAAAGTAATTATGTTTACTTCCCTCGCAGATTTTTGATCTGAGAGCGGTGTTGATGGAAGCCCCAGCGAGGATGTCAGGCTCGTCAAAATCACCTTTCATGGTCTCAAAATCATTACTGGGTGGGAGCTGATCTCTATTGGCTACATCAGGTAAATGAGGGGAATAAATGTTCAAATTATTAATTAAATTGTAATTAAGTGTAACTTGTTTACTCCCTGTATTCCTGGTAGATCCTGGAGTAGCATAGAGATAAGCTTTGCCAGTAGGAGGATTTGAGGCTGCCAAGTTAATTTTCTGCTTCCCATTAAGTAAGAGATCTTCTACAAGCTTATCACTATCATTTTTGTTACTATGATAACTTTGATTGTTCAATTTATCCTGCATGCATCTGTTAGCTTTTTTTAAAACAATATTACTGTCATAAAAAATTAAATTCCATAACTGAACACCATTTGTCTCCTTACCAGTGTGCAATCTTTGATTTCTCTCCCTCCAAATATAGTAAATACAAGCAGTCAAGAAAACACAGGCTTTTTTGAAATTAGTGGACTTGGGCTTAGTAAATTTAAGAATATACTCAACACTGTCTCTAATGTCAAGCGAGGAGAAATGATGATTAAAACCCAAAATATTTTTTGCATTGAACCATATGAACTGAGAATACAAACATTCAAAAAACAGATGTTTGGAGCTTTCAACTTCACTTTTACAGAGCAAACAAATTTTTTCAGAGTTTATATTCCATTTACAACACCTATCTCTAGTAGGCAATTTATTTAGGAGAGCAAAATAGGCACAATGTGCCATCTTGGGGCAATTTGACTTGCTCCAGATGACTTTGTGCCAATCCAGTTCTACCTCATCTCCTTGCAAAACTTCCCAAACTTTTTTGAAAGAGAATTTATTTTTAGAACTAAATTTCCAAACCCAATGATCTTTGTAGCAGTTTTGATCAATATGAATAGAGGAAATGGCATTTCTAAAGATCAAAGCTGCTGTGTTGTTATGAAAGCTCCAGACATTGTTAATGATTATTTTATTTACATTATCAGTAACACCACCTAGGACATGAAGATTACCCCAACCTAACAGGTTAATTAGAGAATTACCATTAATCCATGGGTCAAACCAAAGGCTGGTTTGATTACCATCTTTTATTTTCCTGTAGATAAAATTCCTTCCCATGTCCCTACAGTCTAAAATGTTTTTCCAAATAACTGAATGGTGATTTTCCTTTCTAGCCAGCCAAAAGTTTTTCTTTTTTAAGTATTTTGCATTCATCCACCTAGCCCAAAGGGATTTACCATCCAGAAATTTCCAAAACAATTTCAACTTACTTACATCAGCTATGTCACTAATTTTTCTAAGCCCAAGACCACCAAATTTCCTAGGCTTGCAAACTCTATCCCAAGCAACTTTATGTTTCTTGCCTCTCCAAATGAAATTAGAACACATTTTATCAATTTTATGAATGACACTAGCAGGGATATTATGAGTTTGAACCCAGTACATGATCATAGCTGTAATAACAGTATGCGTGAGTTCTATTCTGCCTGCTAGGGATAAAAGCTTACAAGACCAACCATTAAGCTTATTTTGAATCATATCAATTAATCTAGAGCAGTCTCTATCATTAATCTGATTAGAGCTTAAGGGAAGACCAAGATATCTAACAGGAAGATTTCCTTCCTTGAATTTTAAAAGCTGAAGAATTTCATGCTTAATTAAAACATCTTTGCTGAAATAGATTTTGCTTTTATTAGCATTAACAGCTAGACCAGCATACTTTTCCATATTTTCCAAAATTTGAAAAACAGCAGTGGCACTTTTTTTGTCAGCCTTAAGAAATAAGAGCATATCATCTGCATAAAGTAAGTGTGTGATGTGAGGTTTTACTCTATTAATTGGTTTGATGTTTCCCCTTAATACTTCCAATTCCATTTGCATGGAGAAGTATTCCATAACAATAGAGAATAAGTAGGGTGACAGAGGGTCACCTTGCCTTATTCCTCTATTGCTGTGTATAAATCCTTTGGGGGATCCATTAACCATTACAGAGTAAGTAACATTACAAATGCATTCTCTAATTATCTCACAAAATCTGGTATCAAATCCCATTTTCTGCATTAAGTAGATGATAAAATTCCTGTTGATCTTATCAAATGCTTTATGCAGATCTATTTTTATACACATGAGATTTTTCTTTTTCATATTGAAGTTCCTAATCAATTCATGGGCTAATAAAGAATTATCTGATATCAGTCTGCCAGGAATAAAAGCACTCTGATTCTCAGAGATGATGAATTTAAGAAAGCCTTTTAGCCTATTGCAAAGCAGAGTAGATATTATTTTATAAATAAAATTGCAACAGGCTATAGGCCTATATTCATCAAGTCCAATAGGGTTTTCTACTTTTGGAATCAGTGTTAAAAAAGTATGATTTGTGTTTTTTAATAACTTACCAGTATTGAAAAATTCTGATACTGAATCACATAACACAGAGTGTATTTCACCCCAATGTGTCTTATAAAATTTTGCACCAAACCCATCTGGTCCAGGGCTTTTGTCATTACATGCATTGAAAATGATATTCTTAATCTCTTCTTGCCTGATAGGGGCTAATAAAATATCAGAGCTATTTCTGTTAGCTACAAATTTGAATTCAATGTCAGGAAACACAGAAGGATAATTATTGGTGTTAAACAAAGAGGTGAAAAAATTAATAGCCTCTTGCTCTAACTTTGAGGCTTCATTAATTACCAAACCATTTACATCTATTAACTTACCAATATTATTTCTATTTTTCCTGCATGACATTTTAGTGTAAAAAAATTTACTGGCCACATCCCCAGAAGTAAGCCAGTCAACTTTAGCTTTCTGCTTAAGATTTATAGTGCTAATGTGCAGAGCATTGACCAATTTAGATTGAGCATTAAAAAAATTCTCAGCCTTGGTCTTGTCTGAACTATTATTATCAAGATCATTCTGAAGCTCTTCACATTCATCCCTGATAGCTTTGATATCATTTTTATTTCTAGCAACATTCCAAGATTTAAGATTAGATTTAACTAACTGCAAAGTTTTATTGAATTTGTACTGAGCAGTTCCAAACAAAGTATTAGACAAGCTTTTAAACACTGTTTCTCTATAATTTTTTTCATACACCCAACCATTCACAAATCTAAAGGGGGAATTAATAAAGTTCCCTTTACCTGTGTTGAGTGAAACAATTATAGGTGTATGATCACTTGTGTTTTGAGGCAATGTACTACACTTCACATTTGAAAAGAGATTGATGAAATATTGATTTAATAAGACCCTATCAAGCTTACAGTGAATATTTCTGAATTCACCTGATTTCCAAGTGAATCTATTACCATGAATGATAGGCTCTATTAGACCTGACTTCATTACAAATTTAGCTACCTCTTCCAGTTTAGAGAAGGGGACAGGATTCCCTCCTCTTTTTTCAGAAATATGAAATATAGTATTAAAATCCCCAATCAACATCCAAGGCATGTTAATAGTATAACTGAATTGCTCAATACAATTCCATAGCATGAGTCTGTCATTTTCAAAATTAGAGGCATAAATAAAAGTGATCTTTATAACAAGACCACCCTTATTCTGAAATGTGCAGTGAACATACTGCTGATCAATAAAAAAACTGATGAGATTCCAAATGACAGGATTATATAAAACCATAATCCTACCATTTCCTCCCATCAGATTATTATTGATAATGCTCCAATTTGATAGACTTCTAGCTTGAAGCTCATTAATCCTGATATCACTAAGTTTATGTTCTAGTATCCCTATAATACTGGGTTTATGAACATGTAAGAAATTGGCAAAATCTAATTGCCTTTCAGGGGAATTAAGACCCCTGATATTCCAGGCAATAATATCCATTAATAAAAAAAGATAAGGAAAAAGAGAAAAGGATATTACCTCTAAGGTGGACCACTGAACTTTCTGTTGTCCACTCTAACCTCCTTCTGTTTACCACTTCTTTTGAAAATTGTGAAATCAGAAGTCTTTAACTGTTTGTCCCATTTGGTGTTTTTATTAATATACTTTTTCCTGAAATCTTGATCTGTAGAATCCTCTGTCTCTTCTACAGTGCTTATTTCAGATAAACTTCTAGTCCTGCCTTTCTTCCTCTTTTTTGTTGGGGATGCAGGTTTTGATGATTTGGGGGCAACTATTGAGTTCACAGCTTGCTGGATGCTATCTTCAGTTATAGCAGATGGCTTTATGGGGGCAAGATCAGAAGCTAGCAAGCCAAAATCAGTGAAAATAGGATCAGCGGCTAGGAGTTCACTACAATCTATCTCTTTTCCTTTTGAATTTTTATTATCAGCTTTTGTAATTAAACTTGGGTTCTCCTTTGGGGGGGAGGACTCAATGACCTTTTCATTTTTGTTCCCCTATGTGTTGTTGTGTTGTTTGCTTGGTTCTGAGATAATTTCTTGATGAACTGATGGAGTATTGCTTAATCCTTCCTCTGCTTCATTTTGACTACAGCCAGTTTGTAAGTTCATATCTGGACTTGCAGCTGCTTTTGCTTGCTGAGTTGAACTATCTGCTTTATACCTTTGCTGAGCTGATTGCATGGCCATGTAATCCTTATCAGCTATGTGAACCTCAGTAGAGTCAACATTCATATCATCAGAGTTGATGCCATTTGATGGCCTAGCATGCTTAGTAGAATCATCAGGAGATTCATGTGAATTTGTTCCAATATCATTATGATCAGGATGCGATCCAAGATTGGTTGATTCTTTAGGATCTTTGTTCGAATCTTGATTATAAACACAATTTTCTAATGAGTGCCCAAAGCACTTACATGACTGGCACCTATCTGGAATTAACTCATATGAAATCTGCTGTGTTATGACTTCCCCATCCGGCATGAAAACTGTTGCCTCATTGGGGAGGTCAGCATCCGCTCTAATTTCCACAAGAACACGAGCATAACTCAAACGTGTCTCTTTGGCAGTTTGCTCATCCATTTTCAGTGGGGTGCCAACTAAGCTTGCTATTCCGCTAAATATCTCCTTATCCCATAAACGTAAGTTCAACTCAGGAAGTCGGATCCATACAGGCATCGTGTTCAGAATGTCACGATCCAGTATTGATTCTTTGGTCCATTTCTTTAAGATGATAAGTTTACCATTAATGAAATAAGGTCCACCTTGCAGAAGTTTTGCACAATCTTCAGCGTTAGTAAAACGGATAATGAAGAATCCGTTTTCACGCGTGAAGATTTCGAATGTCCCTGTCGGATTCCATGTGCGTACAACGAAGGCCCTAAAATGATGATATGGGGGGCGTTTTCCAAACACATAGGCGACAACACTGAGCCTCCATTTGCTCTCGGTTCTGAAGCTAGCCTCCTCGGAAACAATAACCCCCTTTTCTCCAATAGACTCGAACGGAGGAATATAACTAAGATCAAAGGAAGAGTCTTGTCCTCCAGTTTTAACCATATCCGCCCATGATGAAGCCTTTAAGCCTGTAGGCAGGAATTGTTTGTGTTGTTGTTGTGGTTCTTGACCATTTCTTGACATAATTCTGGATTGGGTTTCACTTCTTGGTTGAAATCTTTCTCCATTCGAAGCCGGGAACGGTTTTTGCCTTACTTTAACAGGGATTTCAGATGATCCGCCTGCCCCTTGCTTGATGTGTGTGTTTAAACCATTAGTTCCGTGTTGGAGTTGGCCTTGGCCAATAACTTTCTTAGGGTTTATGACAGATTTGGGATTTTTCTTTCGATTTACCCTAGTGAACCCATCCTCATCAACCAGAAAATCCGGGGGAGGACGAGGAGTGCTAGCTGAGGAATTAGGAGGAGGTTGAGGTGATGAAGAAACCCCTTTCTGATTAGGGTTGTTGTCGAAAATAGGATTGAGAAAGGACTTGGCAGCCATGGCTGTTTTTTTTTGTACCTCGGTTTTTCTACAGTTTATGTTTTTTTAGAATTCACGATTCATATTAAGTCAAGTATCTTGACCTCAATAATTTAACTAATTAGAATAGAAAATATGGGTTTTGTTCGTATATGTGGTCTATTGTGGTTTCGCATGTAAACCTGTGTTTGTTGCCTTGCTTTTATAACCTGCCTACATAATTGAAATACAACATATACATGTTGCTTCATTATAAACTTAAATGATATATGTGTGTGCATAATCTATTATGTGTTCATATATATATATTTAGTTTGTCCATGTAGACTTGAATTTCTTGTAGCATGCATTGATTTGGTCATAACCTGGTTACTCTGGAAAAATAAGTATATACCCATATTTTCCTTACTACAGTGACCTTTTATTTCCTTGGGCTTGACATGCTTTTAAATGGATACATAATTATGTGCATATACCCCTGGGATGATATACTTACACATTTTATGACCTGTAACTTGTTTTGGAAAAAAAATTCCGGCCTTAACTAATAAGATGCTTATTCACTTGCAATTGGGACAAATTTGCTTGCTGTGCATTATCTTTGCATGCTTATGGTCACATATCCATTTTTCATGAAATCCCATTGTCTATTTGTGTGCATATTCACTATTGTTGCATTGCCAGTGCCTTGTTCACCATTTATGTTTAGTTCACCTTTGACTGTAGTACATATTGGTAGAATTTTGTGCCTTGTTGAAAAATATGAGCATTGTTGACCTGAACATAAGTTTACATTGTTCTGTTGATAACCTAAAATTGCTTGTATTTTAATTGTGCCCTTTTATCACCTGTAAGGTTGGCAATTTCTGAATTTCAGCTCTACCTTCATGTTTCAGCATATATGTACTTTGTTTGGAACTTGCATGCACATTCATGATACTGACTTGCTGTAACAAAGTAACTGTATGCTGTTTGACATTTGCGTGCCCCTTTCAGAGTACTGACTTGAAAAAAAAACTAAATGTATGTTGTTTGGAACTTTCTCGTTACTTTGAACCTAATGTGTACCTTATTGTTGCGAATATGTTATGCTTGCATATTGTGATCACCTTATATATTTGATGCAGCCCTGTTTTATAGTTCGAGATGCTAAATTTTGTCACATATGTTAGCAATTTAATTTGGATATATGATACACTCGAATATTTAATAAGTGACAGGATTAACTGTTTATTTTAGTATTTTATTGAAATTGATTTACTGGAACAAAGATTAATTCTAACTCGAGTGTTTTATGTTTTGCATGAAACGCTCGGATCAAATACGAGTGTTGTAGATCTAAAGACTACAGCTATCGAAATTAAAGAGTGGGGACGACGTGCTCGCATTGGGGTTTCGTCAAATCTGTAAAGTTTATGTAATTAAGTCTCTTGTGTATATATAGAATCTTCCGTTGTATAATCAACATTGTACATACTCTGATTTATCAATAAAAATTTGTTTTGTGAGATATTGTGTTATTTATCTTGCTCTATGATTCTATGTGTTGTTTATGTTTTAAACTTGATAAGCGATAACAATCCATCTTTGTGAGCGTTTCTAGTCGGTTTTATTACCGATTTGAAATGGTTAAAAAGGCGGATCATCACATTTGGTATCAGAGCTTTGGTTTAACAAAGCTTAGCTTATCGGGCCTGGAAACTCATTAGAGATATAATAGTAATACCCTAGAATGAGGGGAAATAACACAAGAATTACTACTAGAGAGAGCATATTTTGAAAGATGAAACTAATTTTGAAAATATAAATTGTTTTAAATGTATAGTTAATATTGAAACATAAATTATATTGGAATTTCAATATTCCTTTTCGAAACCCCACTCTTTGAATCGGTGTTTCGATATAAGGGCTCATTAGGGTTGAATCTCGATTCTATTTGAAATCCATCATCGAGTTGCTCAAAATTTGTTGAGGAAATTTTAGTTGAAGTTATTAAACTATCACAATGAAATAAGAAATATTTATTCAACCATATAATTCAAGTTTTGGAATAAGGCATATCAGGTTTGTTTTAAGCAAGGAAATTGTTTGACCATAACTTGAGAATTTGATTCTGAAAAAAAAAAATTGTAATTGGTTTCACATGTTTGGAAATAAAATACTAGTAATATATACAAGTATTTTCGAATATAAATATTTCGAAGTGATTTTCCGAAATAATTTTGAATAAGAAGGTTTTCAAAATGTTTTCGTAAAGAAAAATATATGAATTGAGACTACCATGGTAGTCTTGTTGCTCATTTGTTTTTATATACAAATATGTATATAATTGAATAGTTAAAGGAAAAATCTGGAGTTGAATCTCGAGTGGGTTGGATGATAATCCTATATATCAGGATAATGTAATTGTACATCTTAAAGAGTTGTCTTGAAGAAATTAATTAATTTTAGTTTCCTAATTATTGAATTGAAAGTTGATTTTTTTCGACTATTGAATCATTTAATCTTTGCTAATAAGATTTGAATTTTAAGTCGAGTTTAATACAAATAAGTTCAAAGTAAGTAAAAATGCCATAAGTAGAAATGAAGAAACTTTTATAAAAATGAAAAGTTTTGGATAAGCTTTTGTTTTTTCTAAAAAAATATTTCAAGAAGGAAATTTGATTTTGTCGACGTTGGCCTTATGAATCAAACTAGTTTTGATATTAATTTGATATTTCAGGCTTGGACTAATGATTCAAAATATTTCATTTGGAAGTGAAATTTAATTTGACTAATTCAATGAATTGTCTTTTTAGAGAACTAGTTGATTGTTTTGAAAGTTGAAGATAAATGCCAGGTTTAAATGATGTTTAAATTTTGGTTTAAGTTCCAATGATAAATTTAAACTTGTGAATCGATTTAAGTGATAAGCTTAATATTGGAAGGGTTCAATGTTGATTTAAAACAAATGTTATAGAGTAAATGTATTATTCAAACTTTACAATAAATCGAAGTTGAGAATTTTAAAGGAGTACTCGAGTTATCGCCTAACTTGAATTATTGCAAAATTGAGTCTTAAGTTAAAATGAGTTTAACTTCGACATTAATAATGTAAGTCGAGTTTTTAATTTTGGACTCTGGTTTGGGTTGTATGTCCGACATTGTGATTTATGACATAATAGTTGATCTCTATTAATATGTATATGTTTGGTGGTGGAGAATTTATTCTCTTAGATTAACACCCTTCTTGGAGACATACGAGCTCAGAGATTATGTATTGATTGACGTCAGTTCTGTGTTATGGATTAGCAACATGACATGTAGTCCAAACCAAGTGTGAGAACTGATAACTGACTTACAAATATGAGTTTGAAATTACATCGAATATTCGAATCAATGTAGAATTGGTATTGAATGGAATTTCCAGGGATCTCTGGTTTTATAGATATTTGATATAGAAGTTTACGAAAAGTATATCTATGAAGGATTAATTGAATTCGAAAACTATTGATTTGGACGATAACCGATTTGAAATGAAATATTATATAATGGAATTTATATGAGATGTTTGAAAACATGATTTGGTAAGAAAATCTTATGTAAGTTGACATAAGTATGATTTATAAGGATTATGAAATGAAGTACTATATGTATATAGTATTATGTTGTTTCAAACCAAGATAAGCAAAGTACCTTCCATCTCCTTCGAAATGATGAGCTTAGTTGATAGGTGCAGCAAGTGATAGTTGGTTATCCGAACATAAAACTCATGAGTTTCCTTTGAGTTTGACTACGTAGAGAAATTCGCAGGGCTGTGAACGCATACGGCGACAGATGTTTCCTGGGGGAACCAGACATAACCATTGTGTCTGTTGCGATCTAGGTTCATGGTGAAATCTGCAGAGCTGAGAAAGCTTACAGTTGTTTCCTGAGGAAACCAGATTCAACCATTGTGTATCTTCGTTCCACATAGCATGTTCACAAGTGAAAGAGATGTAACCATTAGAGTTACTAAAGGTAAAATGGTGAGCCATGCGATTGGTTGGTGATTATATATGATAGTGATTTTTAAGTCACTTGTGGTCGCAGCACCTTGTTCCTTTGACTTGCTGATAGAGCAACCCTTGGGGCTACATTTCGTAGTGATCTCAGGTATTGTAGATATCTCCTGTTGATTTGTTCATGACGAAATTCGTAGGGAAGAGAATTCCTCCTCTTAACATTAATGGGTTAGTTGGTGAGACAGTCGATTAAGGATGGAGAATGATCCCTTGAAGGAGGAGCCATGTAAAAATCCAAGATTTTCAACATTTTAAAATATAAAATTAACTGGATTTGGTATTTAAGAAATGGATATTTAATTATAATTTGAAATATTTAATTAAAATTTGAAATCTACTCTATTTAACTTCGTTTTGAATTGATTCTAAAAGTGTAAATTTAATTACTATGTGAATCTAAATAGTTTTGTTAAATTAAACATTAGTAATATTTTGAAATAATTAAAGTATTGTTTGAGAAATTAAAAAATTGATTTTCAATTTTCACTTGGGTATTTAATTTAAATAAATTTGTTTTGTTGAATTTGGGTTCAAATTAATAAATAAACATGTATATGGATATATCAAGTATACTAGTAGTGTGTTGTATACATAGTATATATAAATGATGTATACATTATGAAAAATATTGTTTAATAAACTTGCCACTTGCTCATATTTGGTTGACCTAGTATGAAACCTGTACAAAACATTCTAAAATCTCTAACACTAGTCTTCGTTCTACAATTTCACGTGTCCCCTTTTGTTCCTCACCGTGTCCTATTATTACCTTACATCATTCCCTTCTCTTTTTATTTTCAATCTTTTGTTACCTGCCGAGATGTATATATTTTTTTCCCCCAAACGTCTATGGCCTCCACTGAAAAATCCATCACTTACTCTCCTCAAAACAAAAATCGCACCCTTTCTTCCTATAAACCCTAACTCCACGCATCACAAATAGAAGCCATTAACAACATCCTAGATACTGTCTCCGTTCATTGTCGCCATGTCTTTTGCTCTAGTTCGTGTTTTGCCACCTGTTCCTTTTTGTTCGTCGTGCACCACCTTCGAAGCCTGAGCCTTCACTGCTCCTATCGCCACTACAGGTGAGTATTTTCTCATGATTTATATTAAGTCATGTATCTGGACCTTAATAATTTAACTAATTAGAATAGTAAATGTGAATTGTTTTCGTATATGTGGTATATTGTTGTTTAGCATGTAAACCTGTGTATGTTACCTTTCTTTGATAACCTGCCTGCATACTCGAAATATTATGTATGCATGTTGCTTTGTTACACACTTAAATGACATATGTGTATGCATAATCTGTTATGTGTACATATATATTTAGTTTGACCATGTAGATCTGAATTGCTTGTAGCATGCATTGATTTGGTCATAACCTGGTTAGCTTTACAAAATAAGGATACACCAATATTTTCCTTACTGAAGTGACCTTTTATTTTCGTGGGCTAGACATGCTTTTCAATGGATACATAATTATGTTACCCCTAGGATGATATACTTACACAATTTATGACATGTAACTTGCTTTGAAAAAAAATCTGGCCTTAACTAATAAGATGCCCATTCACTTGTTATTGGGACAAATTTGCTTGTTGTGCATTATCTTTGCATGCCTATGTCATATGGTCATTTTCAAGAAATCGCGTTGTCTATTTGTGCGCCTGTTCACTATTGTTGCGTTGCCAGTGCCTTGTTCACCATATGTATTTAGTTCATCTGTGACTGCAGTACATGTTGGTACATTTTCGTGCCTTGTTGAAAAATATGACTAGACATGCCTTGAATTGTTGACCTGAACATAAGTTTTCGTTATTCTGTTGATAACCTAAACTTTCATGTATTTTAATTGTGCCTTTTAATCACCTGTAAGGTTGGCAATTTCTGAATTTTAGTTGCACCTTCATGTTTCTGCATATATGTATTCTGGTTGGAACTTGCATGCACTTTCATGATACAGACATGCTGTAACAAACTAATTGTATCCTGTTTGATATTTGCGTGCCCATTTCATAGTATTGACTTGAAAAAAAACTAAAGGTATGTTGTTTGTAACTTGCATGTTACTTTGAACCTAATGTGTACCTTATTGTTGCGATTATGTTCTGCTTGCATATATTCCGATCACCTTATATATTTGATGCAGCCCTGTTTTGTAGTTCGAGATGCTAATTTTTTCCACATATGTTGGCAGTTTCATTAGGATATATGATACACTCGAATATTGAATAAGTGATAAGATTAACTATATATTTTAGTATTCTATTGAAATTGATTTACTTGAACGAAGATTAATACTAACTTGACACTACAAAAGGCAGCTTAAATAGCGACGGGGTGGGGCAACGGTTAGCGACGGCTAAAAAAGCGGCCGTCGCTTGCCGTTGCAAACCGTTGCTCGATTTGCAGAATAATAACTGCCGAACCATCCTCTTCCTCATTATGTTTTATAAACAACTCTGTTCAACGACGTTGAAGATAGATCGTTTACGTAAGCTTCAATTAGAAATTCCTGTACTGCTCTGCAAACTTGAGAAAATATTTCCACCGGGTTTTTTTAATGTAATGGAACATTTACCTATTCATCTTCCGTCCGAAGCACTCCTTCGAGGTCCAGTGCAATATGGATGGATGTATCCATTTGAGAGGTAATTTTGTGTATACTCAATACTGTTTATAGAATACAACTTAGATTTTTGTACCAACATATAAATTAAATTACTCTTATTATAGGTACTTGAATCATTTGAAGAAAAAAATTAGGTAAAAAGCTCGAGTAGAAGGTTCGATTTGCAAATCGTACCTTGAAGAAGAAGCTTCATTTTTTTTCTCTCATTACTTCAGTGAAGCTCTGAGCCAGATCTACGGCAATGTGCAGAGGTTGTTCCGAAGAGTGCTGGGTAAGTATCTAATTTATTTCAGTTTAAATTAGTTAAAAATATATGCTTTATCTATGTAAACATGTACGCAGCACCGGGTTTGAAATCGAGCCAGCGGAATTCATTTTAAAAGTGTCGAAGCAGTCGTACACGAGTAGGATGTCTGGGACTTGGCCTCATTGGGATAGTATCCCACCCCACATCAAGAACGTCATTCTAGCCGATGTGCTAGTAAGTATTTATTTATTTTATTATTAGAAATTCATATATACTATAAATAATTCAAATTAAATTAAATTTGCAGGCGGCTGTCCGTGTAGAGGAGCGGGACATGCAGGTTTTTTTGACACACTGGAATATCAAAATGCGAAAGAATTACCGAGAAACAATTTTCAGGGCGAAGACATCAGGGAAGAAGCCTAAATGGATGGCTGACGATGTTTGGGCTGGATTTCTAGCATATTGGGATACTGAAGCAGCGAAAGTAAGATATAATGAAAATAATCACATTTATGTTGATTGCATTCTTTTATTTAATAATGTATCAAATTTAATAGGAAGTAGCACAAAGGAATAAAGAAAATAGAGCTAAGAATCCTGGTTTACATCGCGGTGGCTCAAAATCATTCCAGCAGCATAGGAGAGAATTGGTAAAAATTTGAAATAGTTTTTAGCATATGTTCACGTAAAAATTGAGTGCATCTCATTCATTTTTATTTTTAGTAATTTTATTACTATATATATACTCAGATGGCAAAGTATAGAAGGGAGCCTACGATGGCAGAGGTTTTCAGGCATACTCATGCGGTGGAGCATACTGATGACGAAGGGAACGTGACATATGATTGGGCGGATGACAAGGCTGCGGGCGTAATGGTAAATATACTTATTAATAATTAAAATATTTCATATTCGTTCATATCACATTATATTATTAAATTATATGACTATTGTAGGAGAGATATGATGCAGAGGCAGCTAGAGTGACGCAGTCCAGTGGACGAGATGAGCTTACGGTTGCAGAGTGCGATCGTATTTGGGATGCTATTATTAAGCCGCCTACTCGTAATAGGCGATACGGCTTCGGCAATCAGGAGGTATCTTTTTTAATTTAAGTTTACATTTAAAATGTATTCCATTAACATGCATTCTTTTACCTTCTTTTTATATTAACATGTTAAATTGATATTATAAATATAGAAGCTTCAAATTGACATGTGTATTGATCTTCAAAGTCCATGTATATATTACAAGTCCATTTATAAATGTGAAATTGAACTATTTCGCAGGCTATTGATTTTCAACGAGGATATAGGAAGTCCGTGGAGCAGGAGACTATAGCTCAGTTGAAGGAGCAACTGGAAGAGATGAACGATTGGAGAAGAAGCCAGCTGGCTCAGGAGATAGACGAGCGCATTGCACGCTATTATGACGAGCATGGATCGATGCCAGACGAGGGCGATGGCGGGGATGCTACAAGCGAAGAAGAAGAAGACGACGAGTAGTTTGTTTGTTCTTGTGCTTGGGTATGTATATACACTTACTTTTTTATTTGCTTTATGTACGTACGATGATATTTGATGACGGTAGTGTGTAGTTTGATGTATTTTGATGTTTTGTGATGATGGGACGATGATATACGGTGATGATATTGTTTTTTGGATGTATGACGATGGTATGTTATGGTATTGTGATGAATTTAGTAATGTTTTGGATATATTGATGGATTTGGAATGATATTGATGGATTTGGAATGATATTGATGGATTGGTAGTGGATTGGGTTTGATGTGGAGGTTTGTTGGAAAGGTATTGCTGTGTAGTGCAGAAAAAATGCTCCAGATTTGCGACGGCTAGTAACGGGTAGCGACGAAATGTTGGTCATTACTTTGCGACGGCTTGCAACAGATAGCGACGGCTAACAACAAAGAAAAGCGACGGATAGCGACGGCGTTTTGGACAAAAATGGCCATGGCTTTTGCAACGGCTTCGCGGCAAAAAAAACCACTTGACTTCTGATGGTGCCACGTGGCAAGTATCCGTTGCAAGCCGTTGCTAATCGAGCGACGGAACCGTCGCTTTTTCCGTCACTTTTTCCTCTCGCGACGACATTAAAAGCGACGGCAAATAGCGACGGCGTGCGACGGTTAGCGACGGCCGCCAACGCCTATTTGCCGTCGCTATTCACTGTTCCTTTTGTAGTGTGAGTGTTTTGTGTTTTACATAGAACGCTTGTGTCAGATACGAATGTTGCAGATCTAAACACTACAACTAACGAAGTTAGTATTTCATGTACTTTGTTTAGACCGGATGATTATGCGAGTGCCGGTCCTCGCTTTTGATTTCATGGATGATGTACTTGAGACTTGTGTTTGATGATATGAAGCTATTTTTGCTTTATACTTTAGTTGTTATTCTTAGCTTTTTCGTACTTTTCCGTGCATTTGCTTCTTTTCATATTACAAGTCTTTTGCTTGATACGGCGTTGTGATGAAGTTGTGGTATGTTCTGTGAGCATTGGTTCATCCCAATGTGGTGGTTTTGTCCCCACACCATGAGTCATCATGAGTCATTAAAGCTAGATGCATTCAACTTTGTTAAGTTCCTTTGTTTCGGATTGATGTACTAGAAGCTCATATTTTAGTGACAAAGATTTTCTACTTTAGCTTGATTCCTTTAAGCTTCTGAGCTTTCCATTTCCTTATGAAACTTAGCTTTGTTGATTGATTTCAAAAATCATATATCATGCCCCTGCTTGAGAGGTTCCGTGTTTGTTCCGTAAGCCCGCCATTCATCGCATCCGACAAAATCAAACGCTAACCGAACTAATCGGACGACTCCCAAGAGGTCATTTAAGCCCGCCACTCGTCGCATCTGAGATGATTAGACGCTAGTCGAATTAATCGAACGCCTCTAAGAGGTCTTTTAAGCCATCCATTCAAGGCATCTGAGATGATCAAACACTAACTGAATTAATTAGACGCCTCCAAAGATGTCATTTAAGCATGCCATTTGCCGCTTCTGACTTGATCAGACGCTAATTGAATTAATTGGATGCCTCTTAAGAGGTATTTTTAGCCTTCCATTCGCTTCATCTGAGATGATCAAATGCTAATCGGATTAATCAGATGCCTCCTAAGAGGTCATTTGATCCCGCCATTCGCCGCATCTGAAATGATAAGACGTTAATCAAATTAAACAGATGCCTCCTAAGAGTTCATCTAAGGCCACCATTCGCCGCATCTGAGAGGATCAGACGCTAATCGAATTAATCGGATGCCTCCTAAGAAATCTTTGTTATTGCATCACTCCATGGGACGGACGCCGGTTCCTTCACCAGATGCTTGGTTTAACAAGCTATCCTAACTAAAGGACTCAGGCCCAGGGCCTCTCACTAGAAAAGGTGCGCCTTTGGTGGAACGTACAACCTTTTGATTTAGCTTCATGCTCGCTTGTATGCCATTTAGCTCCTAGTGGCTCCTACCTTTTGTCCTCCAAGGTGGTGCTTTTTATCCTTGCATTTTTCGCGTATCGAAGTTTGCAGCACTCGATCCTGGAATTCAGCATAGTTGGAACAAATTGTTATCGAGGTCGTTAGGTATTATCAGAATTTGAGCAAGCGAGCGTTCTTTATGTAACCTACAGTATTTAATCAATTTTCAACAAATTTTGAATCATTCGACAAGAATTTGCACAAATACTATTGGCATAAGCAGGCCAGCTTTTCATTCATATATGTTATACTATCACAACACTTGCAAAAATATTTACAATCATTATTTTTACAGGAATTTGAACAAAACAACTACGTAAAATAACGAAGGAGATGATCAGAGTTCCATGCTCGTGGAATCGGAATCCCGTCAATTGTCGAAAGTTTGAAAGTGCCATCTAGAAGTTTCTGACTGATTACCTATGGCCCTTCCCAGCTTGGCCTAAATACACTTGTGCCAATCATCACCTTTTTCAGCACAAGATCGCCAACTTCGAAAGTCCTGGGGTGAACTTTTCTGTTATCAAGCTGCTCGTCTTTGGTGTGTTGCAATTCAGAGCTCAGCTTCAGTCCTTCTTTCCTTAAGTTGATCGAGTGCCTCTAGCTCCAGCTGATCATTTCGATACTGGTTGAAATGAATCTACGATGAGTAGGAACCTCTGGCTCTACCGGAATCACTGCTTCAAAACTGAATGCCAAGGAGGAGTGTGCCCAGTCATAGATTTATGATCGTTCTATATGCCCATAGTGCAAGGGGAAGTTGGCCGACCTAACCACCTTTTTCTTTCACAAGTCGCTTCTTGATGGTGGACTTGTTGATTTTGTTAATTTATTACACCCGCCCGTTTGCCTGCGAATGAGCTACAGCTGCAGAACTCTTCTGGATTTTATACTTGGCACAGAAACCTTTAAACTCTTCACCCTCAAACCGAGTCCCGTTATTGGTGATTATCTTTTATGGTACGTGTAACACCCCACCACCGCCAGGGTCACTCTTGCAAGTACACTAGCTTTGGAGGGGTGTTGGTCAAGGTAAACATGCATGAAGATATCACAAGACAGAACATATGAGTAAAATAGAGTAAATAAAGCAGCGGATAAAATTTCTATTTCAAAACCATAGTCAAGTTACATCGAAGTACTTAGTCATCATTTACCCAACAAAACAAAGTCTAGAAAAACATAAACTGAAAAATAACATAAGTAAAGTATTCCCCTTAGATAACAGTAGTGTCGCCATAGCAAAGCTCAAGTCCAAACCGTACATTAGCTATCCAGTAAGCAAGCTAAAGATCCAAGCTAGGTGCTATTATTCCCCCCTGAGAACCTGGTGGGGGGGGGGGGGAACGGATGAAAAGAGGCGAAAGAAAACGGGTCAGTCAAAAAGACTGGTAAGTCCTACCTACTATTAGTATAAAAACTAATAAAGTTAACTGGACATGTAAAACAGAGATGAAACATAGGATGATAACTAGCATGGTGAAAAGTTAACAAGATAGATCAAGTGTGGCATCGCGTATACCAGGTTAAGTTGCACCAAGCGTACTAGTATTCTAATCCATGTCAAGTATAAACAAGAAATGATCCCTTAGCCCAATGTTGGCCCAAACTCATGAGATGACCTAAATCAAGGTCCAACTACTCGGTCTAGTCGATCGGCTCCCTATAAGCCTAACTCGTCGTGTGTCGGTGTCATGCGGCCTAATCATGGAATGTAGTTAACTGTGCAAGGTCCACCCTAGGGTGTATCCAGCCCTAAGGTGTAAACCACAGACACAATTCAAGCATGCACAGTCTAAACCTACCGGTGCCCATGTTCAACTCCGGACTTAATGTGCACGACCATGGTCCGCCTGAACTTAACTGGTGCACTATTCAGCCGTCTCTTTTGGTCTCTTACAATCAGTCAGTAATCGTGCCCCACCCTAGCCTAGTCCAGGGTATCCAGATACTCCCAAGTAGGTTACTGCGGAAAAGGACCGCGTAACTAGGATTTTCAAACGGGTTAAGTGTGGTTAACCCTATCCTAACAATGTATTGAGTTGGTCAAGTGTATCCAAGCAGTTCATGACTCAACCCTATCAATACATCGTGTTCAACTGGTTAAGTATATTCAAGTAGTCCATGAATTAACCCTACCAATCCATCGTGTTTAGTTGGTTAAGTATTCAAGTAGTCCATGACTTAACCCTACCTTGTGGCATTAATTAACTTAATGCACCCCAACCTCTCACATTAGACTTTGTTGTGGTTACTGGTTAATCCGGGCGGGTCCGGGTAGCTTTACACCACAACCTAGTCTAACCTCGGGTTTTAAGTGCGATGTGACCAACTACTCACATTGGGTCCTACTGCTTGTAGCCACTAGTTAAGCCGGTCGGTTCCGGGTAGATTTATGCTACAAACTCAACCCAACCTCGAGTTGGCCACTTTCATGTTTTCTACATGTCATGTCCACGTTCATGTTTTCAAGCATCATCACATGTCATATTTTCCAAGTCATGTTTCATGTCATTTAAGTTTACCCATAACGTAACCCCATCGCACGTAAGTTCGCATCAACACAAATAGATCAAAAAGGGGGAACATAAGAATATGACAAGGTGGGCATAAGATGGCAAAGTCTATCACAAGTTAAACATGGTGATATTTGCGGCCAAAGGGGGTTCAACATACTAGCATATGGCCTCAACATGTATGATACCATAAAAGGTGACTTGGCCTCAAACATATCAAATAGCATAAGGGTGATTTGGCCACAAGCATGCATAATAGCATAAGGGTGATTTGGCCACAAGCATGCATAATAGCATATGGGTGATTTGGCCACAAGCATGCATAATAGCATAAGGGTGCTTTGGCCTCAAGCATGCATAATAGCAAATATGGTGGTAGCATGGTAATAGTTGACATAGGGTGACAATCCTAACTTGTGCATAGCAAATAGGTTCAATATCATCATATGCATGTTAAGGAACATGAGGGGTTAAGGTTTGTTAACATGCATAAGCCATAATCCATTTCATAGCATTTTTTTTTCAAGGTCAACATGAACGGTACTAGGTTCATGATAGGTCCACAATCATAAATCAAGAGAGGCATGAATAGATCTATGCATACAATGATAGGTTCAAGGCAAATATTGCACTTAGGTCCAATTCAAATCTACACATGTATGGCATTAAACTTAGCAAATAGGTGATACATGGTCATAGATGGCATAGGATGATAACTAGTGATTCGCATATAACATCATATGCAAGATAACATAAGGGTTATGAGAGTTTCTATGTTGCTTTATGCAACATTTCAAATCAAAGCTCATAGCTTTTTATGCACAAAGTCAAGGTGATAGCTTTACAAACATGCATAGAATAAATCTATGCATAACATGATAGAATCAAAGCACAAATCATACTTAGGCCCAAACTCAAACTTGCAACATGTCATATTTAACTTCATAGTTAGAATCTAAGAGTAGAATAGGGCTTACAATGTTATGAAGACTATAAAATAAAATAAGATTGAGACGAAGCCACTAGCAACTCTAAAACCCCCAAATAATAAGCTCCAATGAAAAACCCTTGAGAAATAAGAAGAAGATCCTTGCTTTGATGAAGAAAGATTGAACTTTGGCCTTGAATCAAACTTAGAAACTCTCAAACAAGCTTAGCAACTCTCATATGAATGAAGATGGAGACTATGACAAGAGGGTGGAGGCCATGATTAAACATTTTGGCATAATCTAGTTGTAGGATTGATTTATGATGGTTTAGGCTAGGTATTAGGGTCCTTTTATAGAAGTTTAGGTTAGTTTAGGCCATAGGATTAACCCTAATTCAGATCTGAGCCTTTAAAATCCGTCACAAGCCTCCAAACATGTCTTGAGGAACAAGTCAGGTGCACCCAGGCCAAACTGGCCGACCACCCAAGTCGACAGGGGTGTCGACTGGGCAGTCGACACCACCTGGGGTGTGTCGACTCCCAAGTCGACTCCCCAGTCGACTTGGGGGTGGCGGGAATTTTTCCCACCCGTCCTGCTCGGCTGAATTTGAATTCTGAATTCAAATTTGAACTGTTTTTGAACTTGAAATTTTTTTGAAAACTTCTATGGGCCATAACTGGGTCATACGGACTCCGATTTTCGAAAACTCGGACTCTATTTCGCGTATTTTTCCGAAACGAACGCAATGGCACAGCCCGTTTCCCTTGATTCAGATTTTATCATTTAATTCTGCCTTGATTTATGTTATAACTTGTTATTCAAAATACGGGTTGTTACATTCTCCCCTCCTTAAAGGATTTCATCCCCGAAATCTCTAAGTTAGGAAGAACGTATGCTACCATCCATCATCCATCTACTCACAACATCATCCACAAGTAACCATTGTCCTTAACAAATCCTAAATGATGTATGATCATATGCAAAGGTGTGTGTATATGTACTTATCTAATGCGAAAATCAGGCGGTTACTGATTCAGTAAACCCCCTTAATGCAAAGTATGTTAGTGAAATGAGTCCTTATCTATGTAAATTCCTAACATAATTCATAATCTCTATATGAGTGCACATAACATTCATCCATATGCAACATCCACGTGATAGCATAACAAGTTTCAGCCATGAATAAGTATAAGCACTCATGCATATGCAATATGAAAGTGTGTGAGCCGATCTTAGTGCCTAATGTGTATCATGCATCCACGAGTATCCACTTGCAAACACTTGCAACCACTGGCAAACATCAAGCATAACATGTTTCGAATACATGTTTCATACAAAGGGTTTCTACCTAAGGTTCTTAAGACAAGGTTAACGAGATAACAAGATAAACATGGATAGCAAGGGAAAGATATGCTAACTAGGAAAAGAGATTGAGAATGTACCCTCAAAAAGGAATGGATAAAGCCCACGCATCTTCTCCTCGGTTTCCCAAGTTGCATCTTCATCGGCTTCGCTCCACTGAACCTTTACTAACTTGACTTCTCGATTCCTCGGTTTCTTGATCTTCGTTCCCAAGATACGAATCGGAGCTCGCCTCAAGGTCGCCTCTTTCTCTACCTCCATGTCTTCAAGAATACTTGGTTCAACCACTTTGGCTGACTTATACAGGCACTTTTGGGGATGCGAGACATGAAAAACATTGTGCACTCCGACCAACTTCTCGGGCAATTCTTCCTTATAAGCCATCTTCCCAATTCTCTCTATGATAGGGAAGGGTCCTACGAACCTTGGTGCCAGCTTCCCAACTGCTCCAAAACGAACCACATTACGCAAAGGAGAAACCTTCACGAAAACCATATCTCCAACTTCGAATTCCAAATCTGTCCTTCGCTTGTCAGCATAGGATTTCTGCCTGTCTTGGGCCGTTTTCATCCGTCTTCTCACCAATTCAACTTTCTCGGAGGTGTCCCGTGTCATATCGGGTCCAAGCATAAGTCTATCCGTTGTCTCCCACCAACAAGATGGTGACCTACACGGCCTCCCATACAAAGCTTCAAATGGTGCCATCCCTATGCTAGCTTGATAGTTATTATTATAAGCAAACTCTACAAGAGGCAGGTGGTCTTCCCAAGTACCACCAAAGTCAAGCACACAAAGCCTCAAAAGATCTTCTAGCACTCTATTCACCCTTTCGGTTTGGCCATCTGTCTGGGGGTGATAGGCTGTACTTAGATTCAATCGCGTACACATCGCTTCTTGCAAACTATTCCAGAACTGGCTAGCGAGAATTGGGTCACGATCGCTAACTATGTTAGAAGGAACTCCATGCAATCGCACTATCTCTCGAAGATGAACAGATGCTGGCCATGATGTGGTCCTCTTGCTCTTCAACGGAACAAAGTGAGCACTCTACGTAAGTCTATCGACTATGTCCCATATCTCATAAAGCCCAAATAGTTTGGTCAACTTAATGGACATCCTCACCCCAGCTATATAGGCGAGTCATACTCCTTATGGGGTTCGCAACAGAACTAAGAATGAGAATAGGACCGAGAGGATATACTTAAAAGATAGCATGTGAGTAAGCTCTACAGAATAATAGGGATCAAGGATATACTCTTAGAAAGAGATATACACTACACCAGAAATGCCAATTAGGCAGTGCTCTGAGCCGTATCAAAATCGATTTTGCAGTGCTCTGAGCCGTATCAAAAAATGGTGTCTCTGTTGCTTTGATGCGGCCTTAAGCCGTATCAAATTCATGAATTGATACGGCTCAAAGCCGTATCAAATTTATAGAGTAATACGGTTTTAAACCGTATCATATTAATTAATTGATACGGTTTTAATCCGTGTCAATATATTCATTTGATACGGTTTTAAGCCGTATCAAATTAATAAATTGATACGGCTTAAAGCCGTATCAAATGAATATATTGATGCGGGTTAAAACCGTATTAAATGGCTCAATATTACAATGATATCAACGAAATTAGATACGGCTTTTAACCGTATCGAAATCATGAAATCATGTACAACATATATGCAGTATAATGAAACATTGCATTCATTGATATATATGCACAATAAAGAAGATATGCTACATCCATGTAACAGTATATAGAGAAGATACACAAAGCAGAACTTTAATTAATACACAAAGCATAACTTCAATTAATACACAAAGCATAACTTCAATTAATACACACCACAAAATACAATTTATACAAAGCATAATGTTCAGAGTTCTGAAGAAAAAAATTTGGAGACAACTAAACTGCAGTAGTCGAGCCCATGCAACCCATGCTTGTTCCAAAGCCTGAAAAGAAATAAAAATAAAAAACAACAGTTTAGTTTTGTTTCCAGTGCAGCATAATTACCACAGTAATACATAGTTGACATGCTCTGGAACTATCAATACAGAAAATTACAATCATTAAGCTACGATAAGTAAGTTAGTAAGCAAGCATGGCCTTTTATCTTTAAAAACATGCTTGGTTCCTCCAAATTCTTCCTGTTCACAAACTGTGTAAATTTACAGCATGCATGCTGCTTGCAGAACAACAATGTTTTATCTTTAAAAACATGCTTGGTTCCTCCAAATTCTTCATGTTCGCAAACCGTGTAAATTTACAGCATGCATGCTGCTTGCAGAACAACAATGATGAGTGGCAAGCTTGCATATATACATGTATCAACCGAAAAGGAGAATCCTTTTTTAAGTCAAGCCCATCTTTAATATTTTTTTTGTGATGATAGCTTTTTATTTCATTATCTAGTGATATAGCTTCAAAAGTTGATAACTTCAACATACAGTGGTCCTCAATCAAATTACGAAAGGATATGCATTGGTAGGTTTAGTCATATCCTAGACTGTTGATTGCTGTTGAACTACTACTCTGTATGTATTGGTTCTAAAATCAAATTACAAAAGACAGGAAGTATCAAGTCATTGTAGAAATCCTCTGCTGGCCCTTTGCTTAACGTTGCTCTTATTGCTATCTTTACTCACAGGGATAAGACAGAACAACGGATAAGAACCCTTCTATTCATCATTAGTGCCAAAATACCTGTCACCAAATTCTCCCATACCAGGAATGACACGAAAATCATTGCTTACCCCTGCTTCTATCTCCGATGTCACAACTTTGAGCCTTGGGTACCTTTTGCAAACGGCATGTAATCCTTATGGAGTAGAAATTAGGCTTAGAAAAATGATGTTAGCTTCTGGTACATCCTTGCTAAGGAGCAAAGAAATAGCTTGAACAACTGAATTCCCAGTGCCAAGTATGGGATCTAACTACAACACATGCCTATTTGCAATATCTTTGGGCAAATTATGATAAATTAGCTGCTGCTCTCTATCCCCTTCCTTATGAATAAGAATTTTTCCAATTTTAATTCCTTTGCAACAAGCTCTTAATGCATTTTCCATGCTTTCACCACTTCTAATCACTGAGATGCCACATAACCTTTTGCAAAAATCCACACCAGTATATACGGTACCAGTTGGAGTGATCACCTGCTTTTCCACAAAAGGAAGGTGACCCAAACCCTGCTCCACAACCAAGCGAATTAGTCGGTCTGCATAAAATATTAAGTCATGTTTTGTAGTGTTCACATTTCTTATCAGTGTATGCATTCCTTGTATCTGAAAAGTGGACTGAATGACATAAATTTTGGATATATTTTACAAAGATCATGCTGGCTAAGCTTGGTACGTATGTGTTGCACAATCAAATTGATTGCAACGTGGATATCTCCACCACGAGGAATAATTATGTCAGCAAATTTCATTTGTGGAAGTATGAACTCTTCAAAAGAAGGTTTCACAAATTTCGAGTACTGATCCAAAACCATACTGATATCTCTTTTCTTTTCAACTGTATCACGCTGTATCCTTCTTGCAAGGCGAACATCAGCATCTGTGTCAATGAAGATCTTCATGTTCAATAATTCTCTAACACAAGGATCATGGAATACAAAAATTCCTTGTAATATGATGACATCGGAAGGATTGACCTTTCTAGCTGGCCAAAGATGCTTATGGGATCTGAAATCATAATCCGGGATATCAACAGAACTACCATGCTTCAAGCTCTCCAAACAACAAAGTAATTTTTCCGTATCAAAAGCATTTGATTTATGAGAACAACACGCTGGTCATGAAGTTGTTCAATGATCATGTCGCAAACAGTCTTCTTCCCTGTAGCTGAACCACCAGCAACACAATGTTCATCTCAGATTTAATCTATTCTCTGCCATCGATGCAAAGGCCTGAAAAATGAACGTCTTCAGTTATCTTCACCAGATTCTCCGATGATTTGGAGTTCATGTGGCGCAAATTATCCGACGCCATCGTTGATAAACTCAGATCACTTGCTTAAAATTACTAGAGGAGACAGGGAAAAGAACCCACGTATTCCAAGAGAATAGACAGGTGCGGTTTCGTTCATTGTCAGAATAGACAACTTTTATTTACCTTTTTTCCTAACAACCAAAAAAGTTAAAAGATGATGGATTGACCTCCACCATTATACTACATAAAATCAGTACCAATCAGTGTTTCAGTGTTCAGGCAAAAGCCGTGCATTGAATCTCCGCTAATACACATGAACACATATTGTAAACAACATCCACTCTAGCAAGACAAACAACACTCATGCATAAAATAAACCAAAATTAAAATATACTTATTTTAGGTGACCTCTAAAACCCAGTCATAGAACAGCAACTTCAAACCAAGAAAGCACCTCAAATGTCATTGTTATTATTCAATAATCGCACCACCAAGTCTATTTATAATTGAATAAAATATGACAATCTCTGAAGCGAATTTTCTTTTTACATGTTCTTTTTTATGGTGAACCAATACAGTACTTAAACTAATATCAAAGGCCACCATTTATACTATACTATTATTATGCATGAAACACATTATCTATACAAAATATTGGACTGAACTTCACAAATGTGAGATTAAAATTACATTGTACTAATTTACTGTCATATAAATACCCAAAATAGAAGGTTGTGTTTATACCGCCATAAAACAGCATTAAAACCAATTACAGAGTTTGTGCGATTACATATAGATTTGCATCCGATTATTCTCGAAAAGTGACTCCGACTGAGTTTTGATTTGTCTTTTAATTGGTTTGGCCAATTCAAGCAATGAGCAGAGAATATACACACTGTTGCTGATTTGTTGATGCTCCAATTAAGCAAGAAACTATGGACCAATACAAGAGTTGAGATAAATTGTTTTTTTAGATAGAGATGGATTGTTTCAAATAAGCTTTTCCAATGTGATTTGAATACCAGGGGCCAAACTCACCCTATGATGTTGAGTCTATTCTTCATGAGGAAGCAGAAGGAGGAATATAAGTATTACGAGAAGTTCGACTGTGGAGCACAACGAGAGAAGTTTAAATATGAGTTCTTATATTTAAACCTTTAAAGGTGACATATCCTTCAATCAATTTAGTGAATTACAATACTAGCACACAAAAGCAGCCTAATAAAATACAACCAAGCTACAAAATTATCACAATCTAACTCTAAGTAACACAAAAGCAGCAACTAAAAATGCTAAATTCAACTCAAAATTATCATTCTTCATCCTGCTAATCAAAGATGAAGGACTAGCATTCAAAAAATTAAATTAGACAGTTTTCCTGTTTTCATGTATACTGCAAAAGTTTACATACGTTTATACTCTTCAACTCTGAATTGTCTTAAATTAAGGCTTATAAAAATGGAAACAAAGTATATACAGTTTGTAAAAGATAATTATTTCATATTGCTATTTGATACAAACTCCACTTAAATTAACTTTCAAAATGGCGAAAATTATGTTTTCATGTACAGTCCGGTAGTTTAAATGTTCTTATATTATTCAAGTCTGAGCTATATTAAAATATGGCTTAGTAACATGGAAACCAAAGTACGTACAGTATGTAAAAGATGATGATTTCCTATCCATTATCATGGCCATGTCCAGTATGGTTTACATACAGCTATTTGCTAATTTATGCAATTAGTTGAATTACAAACATAACTATTATTTATATAACCATTGCAGAACATCTTGATCAATGGTAACAGTATACATTGATTTCCAGTGATGGAGTTTTGAGACTTTTGTTTATAAATGAATAATCAATCAAAATAACATATATGGAAACAAAAGTTCATGCAGGAAACAAGTGTTCTTACAAGCAATGAATAATAATCAGTAATAAACGAGTGTGTATACAGAATTAAAGCATATAAACAGCGACAATTAACATTTTAAAAAAAGGTAAATGAATAGGGTTAATCGGTAAAAAAAAGTAAAATAAACAGAATTGAAGTTCAAAATCATTGCCTAAAATTCTAGAATCAAATATAAATTTTTCCCATCATTAACTTCTGTTTTCTAATTAGTGAACTCAATATTTGAGTACATATAATATCAAGTGATTCTAAGTGAGCCTAATACGAGTTATATTATATGCAAACTTCAATTTACCACCATACAGTTTCCATTAATTCCATCGTTAGCTGATAATAAAACTTGGAAAGTGATAGGACGAAGTAGGCACGTCCGATGAAGTAATACTGATGAATTAAGGATCACATATGCTGTGGTGCATCAACAAACCAGGCAGTTGAAAGAAACGGATAAGAACCAATATACGTGTATACTTGTCTATGCACAAAGTAATTGATCTTCATTTCAGCAAAAGTTTTCATATAACTTCAGTGCAAAATAACCGGAAAAATAAAATAAATACAAGACAAAACAATTTGAAAAGCTTGTTACTAAGTTCGTTAAGTGGAGTAGGATGCCCTGTTAAGTACAAAAATCTGATAGAATAAATAATGTACAAATATTCCAGCACTGCACAGTTAATTGTGCATGTTCTTCTATCTAATAGTTGTAAAATTAATCATTTTTGAACGGTTCCGAACATAATTTCTAGTTATAAAAGTTTATAATTGTACTACATTTTTACTGTTGCATGTAAATTTAGAAGAACAAAATTGTATAACTAAGAAGGATACGCGTGCTGACATGATCAGTGCATAGGCTTCTGCATTTATAAATGGTTAATGTTTTTGAAAAACACCAGTACCAATAGTAACAAAATCAGAAGCACTAATTAGATCAAAGAATTAAGAATACAATCATTGGGAAACAAAATCATTTAGCAGTGATCCTAGTTTAATGTACTGTAATCATGGCCAATAGAATAGAAACCCGTGTTTTTCCAACAAAAGCTTAAACAGTAGTTTCAGGTAGGATTATAGTTAAATTATAATTTACCTGAAGTGAAATCAAAATCTGGGAGCTCTTTCATCATTGCTTTCGGTCACTCAGCACTGGTAATCCGAGTCTCCGACGAAGGCAATCTAAGATATAGGAGTACGGATGATATAAATTGAGACATCGCTTAGCAGTCATGTTGTATCCCGATGGGGTAGCCTTTACGACAAAAATAACAGTCAAACAACAGCGAAAAAGCACAAAAAAAATTGAATCGAAGGGAGATTTGGGAATTGAAATTTTAGGGATTCGAAGATTTAGGAATTTTTTTTGTTTCGGCCGAAATGGAAAAGTGGAGAGGGAGGAACCAGAAAAGAACGACACGGAATGGAGAAATTAACGTTGACATTTGATACGGGTTTAAGCATGATCAAAATGAACCGATCCGAACCCTTGAAGATCTAGTGTGAGATTTCAAGTGTTGAAGGTGGTGCGGATTGCAAAAGAAATTTTGATACGGCTTATCAAAATTGATACGGCTGTAAGCCCTATCAAAATTGATACGGCTTAAATCCGTATGAAATATCCGCATCCTGATGTGCCAAATTGGTTGTTTTGGTGTAGTGATAATGCGCGTATCTAGTCTTCAATCTTCTATGCCGTATTTTCTTGAGCTTAATCCTATCATGCCTTGACCGTCTTTTAACTCCAGAATTTCGTAGCTCTTAATTCTTATTTCCAAAATATGAGTTAGAACTCATTTCACCATTCCCTCTCGTTCCACTTCCACTTATTCTTTTCATAAAGTACTTGGCTTCCACATAACTGCGTGCTCATGGTTTCATGCAAGCTTTACAAAATTTGTTAGTGAATCCTGGACCTCGTTTACCTACTATACGTTATCCCACGCAGAAGAACTATCTCTTGAAAACAAGTGCCAATCCACGTTGCCAATTGTACTTACTAGGGTGATTTCTCTAACCCATGCTTAAGTGAAATGGACTATCCGCCTTAGTGGTGAACACTACTCGATTGGATTACAAATTTCCAATAAAGGTGCCAAGGGATTCTAGGTAACTAATCAGGACGGAACCCTAAAGGTCACACGAGATTTCGAGGGTATTACCGAGGCGAGTCATGGGCCTCGCAACCCTATGTTCAAAATCAAGAATGGCTCCATAAGTGGACAACTAATCCATGCCCAAAATCAACCTATATCCCATAAACCTGAGAACATAAGCATTACACATGAATTCTACGCTCAAGATAGAGATTTTCAAATCCATACAAATCACAGGTGAATGGGCGGAACCCCCAATTGGATTTGAAACACTAACGGGACCTCAACTAGACTAGTACTTAGGTGCAAACTTTCAACAAGATCAGAAATAAAACTATGCGATGCGCCATAATCAAATAAGGTACGAACAGGTAAATCAGAAATGTAAACATGACTTTCTATAGAAACACTACCTCGATCAAAAGCTGGAAGAGCGAGGAGAGCCTGCAACTGCCCTCTAGAGGGTCCTGCTCGCTGAGTTTGCCTTTTCCCTTGTTCTCGTTTTTCGGGCAATCCTTGCTATAGTGTCCAGACTCTCCATAATGAAAGCATTCTCCCAACTTCCTCTTCTTCTTCCTACAATCTTTGGCTATGTGTCCAACGATCCCACAGAAGTTGCACTTCCTTGTCTCCCTGGTCTTGTTGTCATTGCGGTTGTTGTTGTCCTTGCCTCCTTTCTCGGAATCTACCTTCTTGCCTTGAGACCCATTCAACTTGACTTCCTTCTTACTACTCTTATCTTCCTCTTGAAGCAGGGCCATATTTACCAAACTCTCGAAGGTCGCCTCCATTGGTATGTGAGACATGGCCAAACTGTGCAATGGCTCGTTCAATCCTAGAGCAAAGTGTAGGGCCTTCTTCTGAGCTGTGTTAACCATGTCTAGACCGAACCGAGCAAGTTGATTAAACGTATCCACGTATTCCCTAACTGTCATGTCACCTTGCTTTAGAGATAGGAACCTCTCCATCTGAAGGTTCTCTTCTGTAGATGATAGAAAACTTAGTCCAAACCTTCTCCTAAAGTCATCCCAAGTCTGAATTGGCCTAGTAGTGGTGGTGACTACCCACCAATATGCAGCTTCCCCTTTCAACAGCCATACCGCTAACAGAACTTTCCTGCGGTCTTCTATATCAAAGATAGCAAAGAGGTCTTCAGTTTCCTTTAACCAGTTTCTTGCCTCAACAAAAGTCTCCGTCCCAATAAAATTCTTGCCACCCATCGCCTTAAAGTCCTTGCAAATCTTTGCGAAATCCGTTTGCGGATGCTGAGGAGGAGGAGGAACCTCAGCTACGGGAGGAGGAGGAATGTTAGCCACGGGGGAAGGAGGAGGAATGTTCGCAGGGCCGACTTCATTCGCCCTTGCCTCCATGTACCTTCTAAACCAAATAGGTACTGGTACGCCCTCCCGAATGGCAAAATTATCGGCCATACTGAAACGAAGAAAAAGATAGATTGAGAACGAGGAAACAAAGGATAGTGCTAATGGCTTTTGGGGAATAGCCTTTTAAAATAAACTAGACTTTTCTTGGAAAATACTTAATTGGTTTTGAAAATAGTTTTTCAAAAGGTAAGTTTTAAAAACCTTTTGCTCGGATCTTGTAAACCTTATGCTCCGATACCAAATGTAACACCCCACCTCCGCCAGGGTCACTCTTGCAAGTACACTGGCTTTGGAGGGGTGTTGGTCAAGGTAAACATGCATGAAGATATCACAAGACAGAACATATGAGTAAAACAGAGTAAATAAAGCAGCGGATAAAATTTCTATTTCAAAACCATAGTCAAGTTACATCGAAGTACTTAGTCATCATTTTCCCAACAAAACAAAGTCTAGAAAAACATAAACTGAAAAATAACATAAGTAAAGTATTCCCCTTAGATAATAGTAGTGTCGCCATAGCAAAGCTTAAGTCCAAACCGTACATGAGCTATCCAGTAAGCAAGCTAAAGATCCAAGCTAGGTGCTAGTATTCCCACCCTGAGAACCTGGGGTGGGGGGGGGGGGGGGGAGGGACGGAAGAAAAGAGGCGAAAGAAAACGGGTCAGTCAAAAAGACTGGTAAGTCCTACCTACTATTAGTATAAAAACTAATAAAGTTAAATGGACATGTAAAACAGAGATGAAACATAGGATGATAACTGGCATGGTGAAAAGTTAACAAGATAGATCAAGTGTGGCATCGCGTATACCAGGTTAAGTTGCACCAAGTGTACTAGTATTCTAATCTATGTCAAGTATAAACAAGAAATGATCCCTTAGCCCAATGTTGGCCCAAACTCATGAGATGACCTAAATCAAGGTCCAACTACTCGGTCTAGTCGATCGGCTCCCTATAACCCTAACTCGTCGTGTGTCGGTGTCATACGGCCTAATCATGGAATGTAGTTAACTGTGCAAGGTTCACCCTAGGGTGTATCCAGCCCTAAGGTGTAAACCACAGACACAATTCAAGCATGCACAGTCTAAACCTACCGGTGCCCATGTTCAACTCCGGACTTAATGTGCACGACCATGGTCCGCCTGAACTTAACTGGTGCACTATTCAGACGTCACTTTTGGTCTCTTACAATCAGTCAGTAATCGTGCCCCACCCTAGCCTAGTCCAGGGTATCCAGATACTCCCAAGTAGGTTACTGCTGAAAAGGACCGCGTAACTAGGATTTTCAAACGGGCTAAGTGTGGTTAACCCTATCCTAACCATGTATTGAGTTGGTCAAGTGTATCCAAGCAGTTCATGACTCAACCCTATCAATACATCGTGTTCAACTGGTTAGGTATATTCAAGTAGTCCATTACTTAACCCTACCAATCCATCGTGTTTAGTTGGTTAAGTATTCAAGTAGTCCATGACTTAACCCTACCTTGTGGCATTAATTAACTTAATGCATCCCAACCTCTCACATTAGACTTTGTTGTGGTTACTAGTTAAGCCAGGCGGGTCTGGGTAGCTTTACACTACAACCTAGTCTAACCTCGGGTTTTAAGTGCGATGTGACCAACTACTCACATTGGGTCCTATTGCTTGTAGCCACTAGTTAAGCCGGTCGGTTCCGGGTAGATTTATGCTACAAACTCAACCCAACATCGAGTTGGCCACTTTCATGTTTTCTACATGTCATGTCCACGTTCATGTTTTCAAGCATCATCACATGTCATATTTTCCAAGTCATGTTTCATGTCATTTAAGTTTACCCATAACGTAATCCCATCACACGTAAGTTCGCATCAACACAAATAGATCAAAAAGGGGGAACATAAGAATATGACAAGGTGGGCATAAGATGGCAAAGTCTATCACAAGTTAAACATGGTGATATTTGAGGCCAAAGGGGGTTCAACATACTAGCATATGGCCTCAACATGTATGATAGCATAAAAGGTGACTTGGCCTCAAAAATATCAAATAGCATAAGGGTGATTTGGCCACAAGCATGCATAATAGCATAAGGGTGATTTGGCCACAAGCATGCATAATAGCATAAGGGTGCTTTGGCCTCAAGCATGCATAATAGCAAATATGGTGGTAGCATGGTAATAGTTGACATAGGGTGACAATCCTAACTTGTGCATAGCAAATAGGTTCAATATCATCATATGCATGTTAAGGAACATGAGGGGTTAAGGTTTATTAACATGCATAAGCCATAATCCATTTCATAGCATTTTTTTTCAAGGTCAACATGAACAGTACTAGGTTCATGATAGGTCCACAATCATAAATCAAGAGAGGCATGAATAGATCTATGCATACAATGATAGGTTCAAGGCAAATATTGCACTTAGGTCCAATTCAAATCTACACATGTATGGCATTAAACTTAGAAAATAGGTGATACATCGTCATAGATGGCATAGGATGATAACTAGTGATTCGCATATAACATCATATGCAAGATAACATAAGGGTTATGAGAGTTTCTATGTTGCTTTATGCAACATTTCAAATCAAAGTTCATAGCTTTTTATGCACAAAGTCAAGGTGATAGCTTTACAAACGTGCATAGAATAAATCTATGCATAACATGATAGAATCAAAGCACAAATCATACTTAGGCCCAAACTCAAACTTGCAACATGTCATATTTAACTTCATAGTTAGAATCTAAGAGTAGAACAGGGCTTACAATGTTATGAAGACTATAAAATAAAATAAGATTGAGACGAAGCCACTAGCAACTCTAAAAACCCCCAAATAATAAGCTCCAATGAAAAACCCTTGAGAAATAAGAAGAAGATCCTTGCTTTGATGAAGAAAGATTGAACTTTGGCCTTGAATCAAACTTAGAAACTCTCAAACAAGCTTAGAAACTCTCATATGAATGAAGATGGAGAATATGACAAGAGGGTGGAGGCCATGATTAAACATTTTGGCATAATCTAGTTGTAGGATTGATTTATGATGGTTTAGGCTAGGTATTAGGGTCCTTTTATAGAAATTTAGTTTAGTTTAGGCCATAGGATTAACCCTAATTCAGATCTGAGCCTTTAAAATCCGTCACAAGCCTCCAAACATGTCTTGAGGAACAAGTTAGGTGCACCCAGGCCAAACTGGCCGACCACCCAAGTCGATAGGGGTGTCGACTGGGCAGTCGACACCACCTGGGGTATGTCGACTCCCAAGTCGACTCCCCAGTCGACTTGGGGGTGGCGGGAATTTTTCCCACCCGTCCTGCTCGGCTGAATTTGAATTATGAATTCAAATTTGAAATGTTTTTGAACTTGGAATTTTTCTGAAAACTTCTATGGGCCATAACTGGGTCATACGGACTCCGATTTTCGAAAACTCGGACTCTATTTCGCGTATTTTTCCGAGACGAACGCAATGGCATAGCCTGTTTCCCTTGATTCAGATTTTATCATTTAATTCTGCCTTGATTTATGTTATAACTTGTTATTCAAAATACGGGTTGTTACAGTACGCCAAACCTGTAGATTATATTCTTCAAGAGGTAATGGTGGCTAATGGCTCTGCTTTCGCCCAATTTGTGAAGTAACCGACCGGAACAATGGCATACTTCATGCTAGACATGGCGGTTGGAAGTGCGCCAATCAGATCGATACCCCAGACAGAAAACGTCCATGAACTATCCATTTGAGTCCATTCTGTGGATGGTGCTCACGGAATCTTGAAATATCCTTGACACTATCATATTTTTTGGCTTATGCTGCAAGGTCTCCATTCAGGTTAGGCCAGAAATAACCATATTGCAGAATTGTCTTGGCCAATGTCTGTCCACCTGGATGTCCCTCACACTCTCCTCCATGTAAATCTGCTAGAATTGCCTCGGATTCCTCTTTGGTAACACATCCACTGCTCCATAACAGCAAACTTGACACACCATGATTCAGAGATTTGACACGGCTTTAAGCCGTATCAAATTTGGTACAGCTTGTAGCAGTATCAAATTTCATTTGCTGCAGCTTAACCAATCTGCATCTTCTTAATCTCGAAAATGTAACCATAGATCATTAAAACTTCGGATCGTTACCTTTTAGTACATCTTTAACCCGTATCAAAACAGCCTCTTATTTTTAACCCTGTTGAATTTTTATTTATCACCAACCCAAAAAAGATTGGCTACTTCTTTTCTAATTATCTCGATTTTGTCTCCTTTCCCATTTTCCCTTCTCGATGAAATCCCTAGAAGTAAAATCCACACTCCAATTGCGTATAGAGAAATCGCGGCTCCTACTTTAATCATCTCGCGTCACAGCTCCTCTACAAGAAGACTAGACCACTCCAATTGGACTTCAATTTCAATTTGAAGGCTGTTGTGGGCCGTAGCTCAAAGGTAATACAAAATTATTGATTTTAATGATAATATCTCAAAATTTCACATTATGTCTTCCTTAAAAGCTTAAAAGAAATAATATTTTTAGAAAATAATACTTTAAGAATTACTTATTTGTTCCATTTCAAAGTCTTGGACTGAGCAGTCGTTAATTTTGTCTATTTGGTAAATAAGTGTTATTATTATTTTTCCTATTGGTTGACAGATTCAGCCTATAAATTAATTGTTCTGAGTCGCCATAATTCATATTTTTTCATAACTGGTAGTTATTAATTTTTTTTAATGTTAGTTGATAAATAAGTGGGTTAGTGATATCAAAACTACTGGGTTCATTACTGATAATTGATCATTGATTATTTAACTTTGAAGTCAACTACCTGAATAATTAACTTAGTTGGCTTGTTTTGGTTGAATGTTTCAGTCCAAGGGAGAGCTCACAACTTTTTTACGTTTATGCTCTATGTATTCTAAGTGTGTTTTGTAACGTTTGTGAAATTAATGAAACGATTGATGCTCACAACGTTATTATTATTATTATCATTATTTTGTAAGAGCCAACAGAAAAAATTCTCGTCTAGGGCAACCTACTGTATTGAACCGACCCTGCTGGCTCGCCTGAAGAGTACACAGTTCTGGCCATGGTTGCTGAAGGGTTTGGATGCCGTCAACTTGATCTACTGCCAGTCGGTGTTTCTCTTCCTTTGCGCCATGTAAGTTTTCTTCTCGTCATCGATGCTTATCTGCTTGAGTTCGCAAAAGAACAATCTTTTGTTCGAGTACGGAAATTTTGCATTGCTATCTTAATTTGTGCTTGTGTGCTAATTAATATATGATGAATCCTTATAAGGGAGATTACACATTAGAAACCTGAAAAAATGATAGTAAACGGGGAAACTAAGTAATTAACATGTTTGTTTTGTAGCTTTAAGGAACTTCATCTGCTAAAAACAAACTACAATAAAGCTTTGGTCCGACGTTCAATTTCAACTTAAAAAATTGATGTTGTCTAATCATAGTGGAGCATAAGTTGGTAACTATTACAGTTATTCAAACCTTATTTGAGATAGAAAATAATGGTTATCTACATGCATAATTTGGCAGCATTTTTATGTTCATTCGCTCCATTTTCTTATAAGATCGCCTATTTTATTCTTTCTCGTTGAAGGCCTTTAACAAATGCTGAGAATCCCCTCCAACATACCACCCTCCAACTACTTATATTCTTGTTGATCGATAAGACCTGGCAATGTCATGTTTGGGTTTCTTCATACCAGAACATGATTCACAAAATTGTGCAAACATTGTACCCACATCTGTACCATGCACACTTCATTTGCAGCCAGTTATTGTGCCTTTATCTTTATCTGATAATGTGAGATTGGATTGTGTGAAACCAGAAGAAGAGGACTCATTGATGGTATGCATAATGTCTTTTACTCGAGTACCTAGCTACGTTATGGAAGTGATCTTCGCTTGAGTGAGGTATTTTGTGCAACTATTTTTACAGAGAAAGAAAATTTGTGTTTGTATGGGCTTTATAATTTTTTTATGATAATCCATTGATAGAAAACAAAATGATATAGTTAAATATATTTATTTATGATAATCCATTCTCTAGTAAAGTAGAAGGTTTATAATTTTTTTGATTGACATTCAAACTCTAGGAAGAACCAAATTTCTTAACTAATCAATTTTTAATCTAAAACCATTGAAGAAAATTTACTTCTGTTTTTCATCCCATTTTTTTGGTCATTAATTATAAATAAGATTAAATATAATCATGTTCAAGTTTGGATTTCATTATTTAGTAAGTGTTTCACCTATTGTTTTCACAATATTTTCCTAAAAGTGATGAGATGGAGTCACAAATAGTGCGGAGTTTGTGAAACTAAAATTAAACTGAATATGGTTAGTTTCATTGGAGGCAGCTCACTGTTAAGATAACATATTTATGTAGATGGCATGCCAATATTCAGCTGAATTATATGTAAAATTATAGCATTCATAATGAAGAATAGGAAACACTGGTCCATCTTACATAAGTTGATCCATTTTGGTATAATTCTATTTGATGATTGCTTATTATCGACTGTTAATGGATTCAGTTCGAAACTGAGTTTGTAAACTCAGCTAGAACTGGGTTTGTAAACTCAGTTCAAAATTGAGTTTGTAAACTCAATTGTGAACTGAGTTTACAAATTCAGTTTTGAACTGAGTTACATACTGAGTTTGTAAACTCAGTTGGAACTAAGTTCGTAAACGCAGTTCGAAACTGAGTTTGTAAACTCAATTTCGAACTGAGTTTGTAAACTCAGTTTTGAACTGAGTTAAACTCAAGCGCAGTACCTTAAGTTTTTAGCCTTAACATGTATTGTAAGGTATCTTAAATATGAACTAAGTGTAAGCGTTCTGGAGGTTCATAATAAGAAGATACGTGATCTGTTGTTACCTGACTCTCAAGCTGGCATGCCTATGAAGAGGTATTTATAATTAGTAAGTTTTTGAATGATTGAAGGCTAAATTGTAGAAAGCATCTTTTTCAGATGAATAATATTTTTTATTTATCCCCCTTGTTTCTTAATAAGACCCAATGTTGCGCCTATAAATAAGTTAAAATTAGAATGAAGTGGTTGATGTTTGAGTTCTTCTATAATGCTGATTAGAAGTGAGGCAAGTTGCTGATAGGGAGCATCATGTTGCAGGATTGGTAGAAGCTAATGTGAATAACGTGGGTGAAGCCTGGGATGTTTTGCGAACTGGTAGTAAATCTTGGGTGGTTGGTGCACCTAATTCGAACGAGCAAAGTAGTCGATCTCTTAGGTTAGTTAAGTATTTATATAATCAGTGATTCAGAGTCCATTTGGTTATTACGATCTTTCTATATATAAATAAATAAAATCGTTTCAGTATATATCGTGTTACGGTGAAAGGAGAGAATCCAGTGGTTGGGGAATGCCCAAGAAGTAAATTGTGGCTAGTTGATTTAGCTGGAAACAAGAGAGTTGCAAAACCGATGCTCAAAGAGATTGGTTAAAAGAAGTACAATGCATCAATAAATCTCATGAAGCACTTGGTGATGTTATTTCTGCCCTTGCCACTAAAAGCCCACATATTCCATATAGGTTGATATCATATTCCACATATATTTCATTGGTAGGATTTAAGATAAAACACAGCTTCAGAGTATTACTTGATTTTTGAATATTGAAACTGCCATGTCTAATCTTGAACTATCAAAACAATGCAAGTTATTCCCTGAAGAGTTAATTCAGTTTAGGCTGTTTTATTGTAAGCTTATGTTTTATTTCATGATTTTAGAGTTATGGGTGTCTTAGGATTTATATTTTTTAGTTATCAGCCCTTGCTTATTTGTTTGTCGGAAAAATATAGAGAGTGGAAACAATTCTGTATGTAGTCTAATAGTATCAGATATTTAACTATTTTTTTTTTGTTTCTATGCAGGCTTCAATGTGGAGAAGGTTCAATGGCGATGAAATCTCCGATGAAGTTGAGAACAACATGGAAATGATATTTAATGGTAGAAGCAATCTTATTCTTGGAAAACCGAATTCGAGTCCCTCCTTTTGATGCAAGTGAAATCCTTTGATTCTCTCCCGAATGATGACATTAACATGGTCGTTGTCTCAGCTCCTTTGAAAAGTGTCTTGATAGGCAACAATGACTTACAGAGTGTGGTTTTGGCCTTCTCTATAATGCACAACAGTTTAGTTCAGCTGAGTGATCAAGTCTCTTCTGGCAATTCGGTAGATAGATTTATCAACTGCCAATAGACTTAAGGGCATGTCAGTCAGGATGTGGCCAACCATGCCGCACTATGTCGTGATAGCATGACTGATGCTCCAGGCAATTCGAGTGAACATGCTATGAGGTTATGTGATGGAACTACTATTACTATTGGAAGGTTGCTACTGTGCATGCTACTGATCAAACACTGCATGGAATTGAAGATGCTTCTGAACTTGCTAATACGCAGCAGTATCAGATATTTAACAATTTTTTTCACATACATATACGCATCTAATTTGATAACATATGTATACCTGGTAATATTGGAGTATTGTTAGAGGTTTGAACATTTCAGATGTCTATTATTATGTTGTATCATATGAAATATGTTATTGTTTTATCTTTGCACTTTGCATATGCCCTACTGTTCTTTAGTGGATTTGTTGTAATGCTTTTTATATTGTATCATATGCTAATGTATTTTTTTATTTTAAATTAGCTAGGGCTCGGCGTATGTAATGATCACTTAGATATGGCTCATGGCCGTATCTAATGATCAATTTGATATGGCTAATGGCCGTATCTAATTAATTAGATACGGTAACTAGCCATATCAAATTGAGAATTTGGTACGGCTAATGGCCATATCAAATGATCAATTAGATATGGTCATCAACTATATCAAATTCTCAATTTGATACGGCTAATGGCCATATCATATTAACAAAGATGTCATTTTTTAATACGGTCCAGAGCACTGCCAAATCGATTTAGATACGCCCATGAGCACTGCCTAATTGGTATTTCTGGTGTAGTGATCTGAGTAGAGGCAAAGAGAAACCCCTTCTGTACAATCGACCATCCTACATGAGAAACATGGGAGCTTTTTGAAGCAACTTCTTTCGCTTCTTCGGTTCACTTGGGAGTATGCCATCGAGGAGATATTCTTTGATTAGAGTCATCCACTAATCTGGCTCTTTAGACGTTTCAATGACCCTACTCATATCACTGTCTTCCATGTTGGGATTTGAGAGAACTTTGACTGGCACTAATCCCAACAACTGAGCATCTCCTGAACTAGGATACTTCGAAAGCGAATCAACCTTCATATTTTCTGCTAGAGGATTATGTATTATGTACTAAGTTGTTGAGCAGTTCCCAAGCCTTCGACAAATAAGCTGGCAAATTTCCGCCCTTAGCTTGAAACTCTCGCTTAACTTGACACACCACCAATTGAGAATCGCTAAATATATGCAAGGCCTTCAACTGCAACTCCTTTTCTATTTTTAGTCTAGTGATTAGCACTTCATATTCAGCTTCATTGTTCGTAGATGGAAATTCCAACCTTAAAGCATAACAAACTGAGCGTCCTTCAAGAGTTTCCAGAACTACTTCTACCCCTGAACAATACTCATTCATAGCACCGTTAACGAACAATTTCAATCGAGTGACCACTTTTACAGGCTCTTCCTTTTCATCACCACTATCTGTAAACTTTGCAATAAAGTCCACCAAGGCTTCACCATTAACCGCCCTTCGTGACTGGTAAGTTGTAGCGACTTGGGAAATTCGACACTTGAATTCAGATACTAACACATCCCGTGTCTAAACTCAAGTATCAAGAACCCAGAAAACTAATAGAAAGAAATTATAGTGTGGGAGAAGTGGCCCTGCACCAGCCGACATTTCCAATGAAAGTGCGCTGTACCAATGTTCGACCAGCACGGGACGGTCGCCAAAGAAGGAAAAGAAAGGAATTTGAACTAACAAGGAACCTGTAGAATGTCTCACAGCGCATGGGACCAAAATAATAATAACATAACTTTGACATAAAACAGGTGAGACAGTGCATAAGCTAAAAACTAAACCATCATAGCAGCGGAAAATCCAAAATACAGCTTATGTTCCACATCATCATTATTACAACTTTTAAAACTATCTCCGAAGCAAAATAAGAAAGGTTCACTACTAATGCCCAAAGTAGCAACCAGCAGCGACACAGGGAGATTTTATATATATATATATATATATATATATATATATATATATATCTGTGTGTGTGTCATACATGGAAGCCTCCTGCTCGTCTCCGGTACAGCTACCCGTGCATAATCACCTGACCTGTCTTTAGTATGCCCGTTTAAGAGAAACCGGAATAATAAGAAGAGACATAAAACTCTGGGTCAGACAAAAGTCTAGCATGAGCGATAAGTAGCAAAACAGAACAATAACAGGTATACATAACCATACCTAGACCTGCAACCAAAGAGTTAGCACAACAAGATGTACAATGCTCTAGGGTGACACTAGCAAATGGTGTAAACATATGGGGGAGGGGTGCGCATGTCATAGTGATATCAAACAATCAAGCATAACAACCATCCTCACATCTCTCACTCGGTGCGTAAAGCATACGATGTCCACTACTTTGATCACCCAAATCCTTGCTACGATCACTCTTCCCCATGGAGTCATAGCGACTCCACTGCACTGATCCATAACCACTAGTCCTTGTTATGTCCACTCTTCCCCATGATGTCTTGACGACTTCACTGCACTGGCTCATAGACATGCTACGATCACTCTGCCCCATGGAGTAATAACTACGCCACTGCACTGATCCGTAGCCTAACATTCATCTCTCGGTGGTGAATCAAAGCTATGGACGCGACAACCCCTTTGCACACGTCCCGCAGCAAAGCCCAATCATGAATTTGACTCGTTGGTTCCTAACTGGATACTGAGTTCTACTTCCTATTTGGAATACCTTTGCATCTCGGATTTTGGTCTTCTCCGGATCGGTTCAGTCTTCCTTCTCATCTTTGGTTCGGTTCGATCGTGATCACCCATCGGGTCGGGTCGTAGTACCCCACTTGGTTCGGATCGTGATTCCAGGCTTCGTAGCTCCACCAGTTTGGTCTTCCCTTTCAAGCTTCGGGTCGTGACTTGCTCCCTCAGGCGGTTCGTGGTACACTCCAGGAAAGCGGGTCGGTTCGGAGCTTCTGGTTCGTGGTCCACCAAGTGGTTCGGGTCGCGCCGCAATGCCAAGATCGAGTTACTTCACAACAGGTCGGTCCGGAGCCTTCAGATGCGGTTCGTGATTCAGGTAGGCGAGCAGTTCGGTTTCCATGTCACGAACGGGTCGGTTCGTAGTGGGGCAATCTGATCCAGTTCCTGCACAACTTTCCTACGACTTCCAACAATTGTTTTTACCCCACACGATGGCGTTTTCAACCATTCTAATTGTTCTAAACAACCATAAAACATGCCAAACAGTCATAGCAACATGTATGATCATCCACAAACACCAAAAACATAATTTAACATGTATATGAAAATCAAACATAACCAAAAACTCATGTTTTCCCCTTAATCTTGTTTAAGCATAACTAATGTTAACATTAGCAAAACATATCCAAATTAACCCAAATTCCTAACAAAGGCCTAAAATAATACTTTAGAATTTCTAAACATTTTTCCATAATTTAAAAATGTATAATTTCGTTAATTAACGCTAATCGCACCTTATTAGCTGTAATTAGTGGAAAACAATGCAAATCACTCAGCTTAGCCACAAATAAAATATCAAATCTGAAAACTCCAGTGTTAGGGCCGAATTCTAATGCCTAGCAGCAGCCTAATTTGGTGCTATTTCTCTTTGATTTGATGCTAATTAGCTTAATCGTTGACTAGAGAGCGATTTGGGATGAAATTAGAAGGTGGAGGCCATTGTTAGGGTTTCTAAGAGGTAAATGGCAGCTAGAAAACTGAAATAGAATGAAAAATTAACTCATTTCAGCCTCCCCAGAACCCTAATCCCGAAATGGGTTATGGGCCCATTTGTTACATACCCTAACGAGCGCATTTAAGCAGTTTTTCACCTCCTAAACCTTGTTTCAACCATATCCTCCAAACGGTGAGTCCGTTTGGCTAATGTGACTACTCTACGGAAAGTAAACAATCATCCGGATCTAATGGAAGTGGTTTCAGATCAAATCTCCTTACCAATCAAAAGTTATGACCGAAACAAGATCAGCTAGGGGAAAAACAGTCATTTAAAAATCGGCAAAAATCATGAACATGGGAAATGACCCCAATAGTCCTTTCCCAAAGTTACACGACCATACGACCTCATATGAAAAAGAAATAAATATTCTACGATCCTTCGATATGTAAAATGCGGGTCGTTACACTCTCTCCCCCTTAAGAAATTTTACCACCGAAATTCACTAACAAAAACATACAAGGGTGTTCTGCATGCCTATCAGTCATTCACAATAGTCAAACATACACAACAAGCCTACCCTAGCATGTGGAAAGTCTAAATCGAAATGTAAACCTTACTAGGCAAAGAGTTCTGGATATGTCTCACAAATGCTCTCCTCTGTTTCCCAAGTACAACCATTCTCATCCGTGTCCCATTGAACATTGACCAGTTTCACCGCCTTCCTTCGAACTTGCTTCATGCCGTACTCGACAATACGGATCCGCTTGTGGCTCCCAACCGCCTCGAGTTCTACTTCGATGTTATCCAACTGATCCAGTGAAATAGTCATATCGGGGTCATGCCCAAATTTCCTTAACTGGGAAACATGAAATACATTTTGAACTCCCGCCATCTTGTCAGGTAACTCAACCTTATACGATAAATTCCCAAATTGCTCGAGAACTGGGAATGGACCAACAAATCTTGGTGCCAACTTTCCTCTCCTGCCAAATCGAATCATGCTCTTTAATGGAGAAATCATGACAAAAACAAAGTTGCCAACGGAGAATTTTAAATCTCTTCGCCTCTTATCAGCATAACTCTTCTGCCTATCTTGGGCAGCCTTCATTCGTTGTTGGATAACCTTGATCTTATCTGAGGTTTCTCCTATCACATCTGGCCCAAGCACAAATTTATCACCGGTTTCTAACCAACATGATGGTGATTTGCACGGTCTTCCGTACAAAGCTTCAAATGGAGCTATACCAATTCTGGATTGATAACTGTTATTATATACAAACTCCACTAGATTCAAATGGTCATCCCATGATCCACCAAAATCTAATATGAAAGCTCTCAAGAGATCTTCTAATACTCGATTCACCCTCTCTGTCTGACCGTCGGTTTGAGGATGGTACGCGGTACTGAGATGTAATTCTGATCCTAAAGCCTCTTGTAAGCTCTTCCAAAATCCACTAGTAAACAACGGATCTCGGTCACTTGCAACGCCCTTGGGTACTCCATGAAATCTCACTGCCCACTTCATATACAGTTCCGCTAACTTAGCTTCCATTCTGTTCGACTTGACGGGCACAAACCTTGCACTCTTTGTCAATCGGTCCAGAATCACCCAAATGTTATCATGGCCAGATCTAGTCCTTGGTAACCCATCAATGAAATCCATTGAGACTTGTTCCCATTTCCATTCTGGAATTTCTAATGGTAGCAACAAACCACTAGGTTTCTTTTGCTCAGCTTTAATTAACTGGCAATTCATGCACTTGGATATAAACTTCCCAATATCTCTTTTCATCCCTTCCCAGTAGTAGGCTGCTTCATGTCACGATACATTTTATTACCACTGGCTGTATAGTCGGTTTTGAGTGATGACATTCTCTATGCACTTCATCTCTCAATCCATTGACATTGGGTACAACTAATCTCCCATTCTTTCTAAGCCATCCATCTGGATCAAGCCCATACTTGTTCATCTCCTTATCAATTCCCATCTCTAATTTGGAGATGATTTCCAATAGGTTAGGGTCGTCCCTCTGACTGGAACCAATCAGCTCAGTCAAAGTGGGCCTGATCGTCAAACTGGCTAACATTTTTGGGTCCAATCTGCACTTTGGTCTGAAATCATACCCAACGATACACTCCAGTTGCTTCCACTTAAGAAACATAGCCTCCAAACTGGCATGTCTTCAACTCGATGCATCAACTACCGCATTGCCCTTTCCAGGTGTATACGAGATATAGAAATCATAGAAAGCCAAGAATTCTAACCATCTTTGCTGTCAGAGAGTTTGATCCTTCTAAGAGAAGAGATACTTTTACGATTTATGATCGGTAAACAACTCAAGTCTTTCTCCCAAGAGATAATGTCTCCACATTTTCAACGCAAACACGATCGCTGCTAATTCCAAATCATGGGTAGGATATCTTTTCTCATGCGGTTTCAGTTGCCGACTAGCATAAGCTACAACTCTACCTCCTTGCATCAATACACACCTAGTCCGGCACCACATGCATCCGTGTATACTGTCATCTCTTCATTCCCTTTAGGAATGACTAACACTGGTGTACACGTCAACTTTTCCTTTAGGCTCTTGAATGCATTTTCACACCTTATGTCCCGAACGAAAGCTTGATTCTTCTTGGTCAACTGATTTAACGGTGTCGCTATCTTGGAGAAGTTTTGAATAAACTTACGATAATATCCAGCTAATCCCAAGAAACTTCTTACGCCTGTTGCATTCTTGGGCGTAGACCAATCTTGTACCGTAGCCACCTTCCCAGGAGCCACGGCAACACCATTCTCTGAAACAACATGGCCCAAGAATCTCACTTCCCTCCTCCAGAAGTGACACTTAGAAATCTTTGCTTTCAGTTGGTGTTTTCTAAACACCTCAATTACTATCCTCAAATGTTCGTTGTGTTCTTCCTCTGTCCTCGAGTAAACAAGTATATCGTCCATGAACACAAAAATGGACTTATTCAATTGATCCCTGAATACCCTATTCATAAGATCCACAAAGTATGTTGGTGCATTGGTCAACCCGAATGGCATGACCAACCACTCATAGAATCCAAACGGCGTCCGAAAGGCCGTTTTAGCTATACTCCCAGCTTCCACCCTAAGCTGATGAAAACCTGTCGCGAGATCCAACTAGGAGAACGCTCTCGTATCACTCAACTGATCAAACAAATCATCTATCCACGGTAGAGGATACTTATTCTTCCTCATCACCTTATTCAACTCGTGGTAGTCCACACACAATCGAAAGGAACCATCTACCTTTGTAGCAAACACAACTGGTGCTCCACACTCAGAAACACTTCTTCTAATAAATCCCTTCTTTAAAAGTTCGTTTACTTGCACCCTGAGCTCTCGCTGCTCCCTTGGTGCCATAAGATGAAGTGGCATCATCATAGGTCTGGCATCTTTCACTAAATCAATATGAAACTCAATCTCTCGGTGTGGTGGAAGTCCGACCACTTCCTCGAAGACAACCGGATACTGGCCAGCCACAAGCACATTTGACAACTCATCTGCGGGATGTCGAGGGAATTTTGAAAACTAGCCATTACCCCATCACTAGGTAGACCACCAAACACTACCCTCCGCCCATCATCCTCTCTAACTGTCACCAAAAAGCCCTCACAATCTACCACCACCTCATACCTTTGGAGCCAATGGACTCCCAAAATAATGCAAAACCCAGTAAAGCCCAAAACAAAGCAATCACAAGCAAACATACATCCATGACTCGATATGACCAAATTTAGACAAATCATACTAAGGCTAGTCGAACCACCAATCTGGTTCGTCGCTGCAAAAGGCCTATCGACTATCTCGGGCTCCAATTCCAACTTATCTACTAGGTCACTAGATATGAAGCAATGGGAAGCCCCAATATCAAACAATACTCGAACAGGAACATCATAAACAGAAAGCATACCTTGAATATGACATTCTTTCCTTTCTCCGCCGTAGTTGGGGCATTCGACGAAGAAGGAACGACATTAATAGCATATGCTTTCACAATCTGCTTCTCTTTGGGGGGTTGCAGACATTTATCCTTGTGATGTCCCACTTGGACGCGATTGAAGCACTTCCTGTCCGCTGGCTTTGCTTGACATTCTTTAGCTTAGTGGCCCTTTTTACCACAGCTAAAGCACTCAACATCTTTCTTACTCTTCTTCTGACCATCTTTAGTCTGATTCTATTTCCTTTTGTTCTGAGAATTATTCTTGCCTCCACCGCTTGCTTGCGGTTTTGGCCCCTCTGCAGATGCACCAACGACTTCAGTCTTGGGCTTAGGATTAAGGCTCTCTGACCTCAATGCTTTCCCAACAATCGATTCTAAAATCTCATCAATATGTTGATAAGCCTTTCCCCCAAGTACTTATCTAAGCCTGTTATGAATTTCCCATTTTTCTTCTCGGGAGTGTCAGTAAGGGATAATCCATACTTCGATAAAGTATCGAACTCAGCAATATATTCCGAGACTGCCCTACCATTCTGTTTAAGCTCCAAGAACTTCCTAAACAATTCTGATTTCAGAGCAGCTGGGATGAACTTATCACTGAATCAGGTCTTGAACTGATCCCAAGTAACTTAATCCTCAGGAGTAGCTGCCTTAATAGCATTCCACCAATAAATAGCCCGTCCTTGCAACTGGCGGGATTTTAGCTTCCTTTTCATTGCGTCTTCGATTCCTAGATCTTCGAAGATATGCTCACAACTATCAAGCCAATCCCGAACTTCTGTGGCCGGTTCCAATCAGTGGAACGGTTCCCACCAAGGCTAGTGTAGTCCTTAAAGAGCTTGGCAAAATCGGCCCTAGGCACCTGCACTGCTGCACCACCACCATTCGCAGCATTAGGAGCTGCCCTATGAACATCCCTAAGCATCTCTCTCATGAAGTCAGTGAACATCGTCCTCATATCAGGAGCATTACCCTTATTAGCTCCTCTACCAGTGCCCCTCGTATGTCGGCTCATAGTTCAATCTGTAAGGAGAAAATGATTACCCATCTCTTCAGTGGTGCCAGTGCCGTGCGACTTCATCCTTAGATATACTAATAGTGTTTATATATAGCTTTTGAAAACCAAAATAATCGCAAATACGCGCTCTCATATACGTATTATCTCCCCTTGATGTCTTTCCCTGTGTTAACTATGCAACCTAGAGCTCTGATACCAAGTGTGATGCCCCGCCCTGCACCAGCCGACATTTCAAATGAAAGTGCGATGTACCGATATCCGACCAGCACGGGACGGTCGCCAATGAAGGAAAAAAGGAATTTGAACTGACAAGGACCTGTAGAATGTCTCACAACACATGGGACAAAATGTACTAACAACATAACTTTGACATAGAATAGGTGAGACAGTGCATAAGCTGAAAAATAAACCATCATAGCAGCGGAAAACCCAAAATACAGCTTATATTCCACATCATCATTATTACAACTTTTAAAACTGTCTCCAAAGCAAAATAAGAAAGGGTCACTACTAATGCCCAAAGTAGTGACCAGCAGCGACACAAGGAGATTATATATATATATATATATATATATATATCATATGTGGAAGCCTCCTGCTCGTCACCGGTGCAGCCACCCATGCATAATCACCTGACATGTCTCTAGTTTGCCCGTTTAAGAGCACCTAGAGTAATGAGAAGAGACATAAAACTCTGGGTCAGACAAAAGTCTGGTATGAGCGATAAGCAGCAAAACAGAACAATAACAGGTATACATAACTATACCTGAACCTGGATTTGCAACCAAAGAGTTAGCACAACAAGTTGTACAATGCTTTAGGGTGACACTAACATATGGTGTAAAGATACGGGGGAGGGGTGTGCATGTCATAGTGATATCAAACAAACAAGCATAGCAACCATACTTACATCTCTCACTCTGTCCGTAAAGCATACGATATCCACTATTTTGATCACCCAAATCCTTGCTATGATCACTCTGCCCCATGGAGTCATAGCGACTCCACTGCACTGATCCATAACCACTAGTCCTTGCTATGTCCACTCTGCCCCATGAAGTCATGACGACTTCACTGCACTAGCTCATAGCCATGCTACGATCACTCTGCCCCATGGAGTAATAACTACCCCTGCACTGATTCGTAACCAAACATTCGTCTCTCGGTGGTGAATCAAAGCTATGGACGTCGACAACTCCTTAGTACACGTCCCCCAGCAAAGCCCAATCATGAAGTAGACTCTTCGGTTCCCAATTGGGTCCTGAGTTCTACTTCCTATTTGGACTACCTTTGCATCTCGGGTTTTGGTCTTCTTCGGATCGGTTCAGTCTTCCTTCTCATCTTTGGTTCGGTTCAGTCGTGATCACCCATTGGGTCGGGTCATGATACCCCACTTGGTTCGAATCGTGACTCCAGGCTTCGTGGCTCCACCAGTTTGGTCTTCCCCTTCAAGCTTCGGGTCGTGACTTGCTCCCTCAGGCGGTTCGTGGCACACTCCAGGAGAGCGGGTCGGTTCAGAGCTTCTGGTTCGTGGTCCGCCAAGTGGTTCGGGTCGCGCCATAAAGCCAAGATCAAGTTACTTCACAACAGGTCGGTTCGGAGCCTTCAGATGTGGTTCGTGATTCAGGTAGGTGAGCGGCCCGGTTTCCATGTCACGAACGGGTCGGTTCGTAGGGGGCTGATCCAATCCGGTTCCTACACAACTTTCTTGCAACTTCCAACGACTGTTTTTACGCCATACAACGACGCTTTCGATTATTCTAGTTGTTCTAAACAACCATAAAACATGCCAAATAGTCACAACACATGTATGATCATCCACAAACACCAAAACCATAATTTACACGTATATAAAGATCAAACATACCCAAAAATCAATGTTTTCCCCTTAATCATGTTTAAGAATAACTAATGATAGGATTGACAAAACATATCCAAATTAACCTAAATTCCTAACAGAGGCCTAAAATAATATTTTAGAATTTCTAAACATTTTTCCAGAATTTAATAATGTATAATTTCATTAATGAACACTAATCGCCCCTAATTAGCCGTAATTAGTGGAAAACAATGCAAATCACTTACCTTAGCCACAAATAAAATATCAAACCTGAAAACTTCACTGTTTGGATCGAATTTTAATGCCTACCTGTAGCTCCAACTATGATTTGGTGCTATTTCTCCTTGATTTGGCGCTAATTAGCTTAATCCTTGATTAGAGAGCTATTTGGGATGAAATTAGAAGGTGGAGGCCATTGTTAGGGTTTCTAAGAGGTAAATGGCAGCTCGAAAACTGAAATATAATGAAAACCTAACTCATTTCAGCCTCCCCATTACCCTAATCCCGAAATGGGTTATGGGCCCATTTGCTAATTACCCTAATCCCGAAATGGGTTATGGGCCCATTTGCTAATTACCCCAATCAACCCACTTAAGCAGTTTTTCACCTTCTAAACCTTGTTTCAGCCATATCTCCCAAACGGTGAGTCCGTTTGGCTAATGTGACCACTCTACGGAAAGGTAAACCATCATCCGGATCTATTGGAAGTGGTTTTAGATCAAAACTCCTTCCCAATCAAAAGTTATGGCCGAAACAAGATCAGCAAGAGCAAAATGGTCATTTAAAAATCGGCAAAAATCGTGAACATGGGAAATGACCCCAATAGACGTTCCCCAAATTCACACAACCATACGACCTCATATGATAAAGAAATAAATATTCTACGATCCTTCGATACGTAGAATGTAGGTCGTTACAAGAAAAAAGAAAGAAATATTAGAATAGAAGAATAAGTGGATCAAAGTCTCACAGCGGAATGGACCAAATATAATAATCAATAATACTTTATACCAAAAAGAATTATATATATATATATATATGGTTACAACATCAGAGTATACATTCAGATGAACACAACACACAGCGGAAATAAACTAGTACCAGTAAATATATGGAATACATCTTGACTTCAACTCCTCTTTTAAAGCTCCAACCGATACCTATCCTGATAATATACTCGGTCTAACCCGAGCACATTTGAAGCAAAGCAAAATTCACCCGGATCAGTCTGGAATACTTTCAGTGATAAATTCATAGCACAAACAACTTGCTTAACTTTGAAAATCATTTTGAAAGAAAAGGATAATAGTTAGACCAGTCCACACATAAACACGGATGGTTTTTTACCTTACTATAACCCAAAACATTTTGAAATAAATACCTTATTCTGATATTATAATAGTGTATAAATACAAATAAATAAAATGTAGCAGAACACTTTCATCTCACGCTCCACATATATAGTATACGATCAACTTATTGGGGATTGGGTTCTGACTATGAAAAGGTATGGAACCACCTGCCGATAGTGTATCTCTAGAGAGGAATACACTGGGTTCAACAAGAACCTCATGCAAACCAGCCACACATGACCGACCACTCATTTCTCTTGAGTGTATCGAATATATTGTCACCTTACGGCTGCACAGCTACCGTTTCCTGGGAGATAAAGGAATAAAAAGAAGTAAAAAAATATGAATATTCTCTAAGTGGTGACAATATACCCTAAGGGTGCGACCCACATAGCCATGTTGTGTAGCACCCCACGTCCATTAATGTCACTCACAAAGGGAATGCATTAACTTTCATGGAGTATTATTGGTGTATAGAACGGAATATAACAAGACACACACACACACACACACACACACACACATATATATATATATATATATTTATATATTGGTACTTGAAAATTTTAAAACAACTTTTATTACAGTGGAGAAATAGTTTGATTACAACATCATGAACCAAGTACACTTAATATCTATCTCGACAAAATTATTTTCTGAGTACACAAAGTAAAAAAGCATAACCCCAACTTAAGTAGCCATAAGAGATAAGCTGAACTTTACTTTCAGCAATCCAAGCACTTCCAAAAGAGAGAGAAAGAGATTCAAATCAAGCTTCACTAGAACTAGTCCCACCCAGAGAACCTGGGGGAGGGGGGGGGGAGGAAGAAAAGAGGCGAAATCAAAGGGGGTCAGACATAAAGTCTGGCGAGTCCAATAACTTTAACAATATAATTATTAAAGTAATTAGGATAAGGCATAAACTGGTAAAAAAAGATTGTGAAACAAATGGGCATGACAATGCAAATAAGAGGAATAATTTAACGTCAATTGCACCTCCAACACTATAGGATAATTATTATACTGCACCAATACTAGTCACCCTAAAAGTTGATCCCGCCTACTGAACAAAATAATAATAATGGTAGTTTCGTGTACCCCTAGCTGTCTTCATAGGTGCCGCCTGCTCCTATCTCCACTAGTTTACCCACTACCCTCCCCATTCTAATTACAACATTTATTAATAATATGGTAGTTGTACTCCTAGCTGTCTTCATAGGAGCCGCCTGCTCCTATCTCTGCTAGTCGTACCCACTACCTTCCCCATTCCATCGGCTTCCTAACTCGTAGACACCCGTGCTAGTCCCACAGTGGGGTGTATCACTCCCCAAAGTGGCAACCCGATACCGCTAAAGATGCACGGCTTATACCTACACATTGCAACAACGTCTTACCTACCAGCCCGGGCCTACTCACGCACATGATCCCGTTGGACTTGCATTGCCACCGCTAACCCGTTTTGACCTCTTACAATCAAACCCAGTAAGCGTGTCCCGTCCTCGATCTAGATCGAGCTCACTTAGATACTAAATGGGTTACTGGTTGAAATGGGTCCCCACACTTGACACAAGCTTTCCACCTATGCTTGGTCCCCACTAGGATTTCCCACTTAACCCCCTCTTATTAATGTCTTCTTACATGTTTCAACTTGGTTAAGTGTTTATAATTATATCCCACATGTCACCCATGTTACCCAATTATCAAATCAACATGTGTTATTGGTTAAGCTCGTCTTAACCCTATCCGCTTATCAGATCAATATATATATATTATTGGTTAAGCTGGTCTTAACCCTATCCACTTATATATTATTGGTTAAGTTGGTCTTAACCATATCCACTTATATATTATTGGCTAAGTTGGTCTTAACCCTATCCACTTATCAGATCAATATATATATTATTGGTTAAGCTGGTCTTAACCCTATCACTTATATATTATTGGTTAAGTTGGCCTTAACCCTATCCACTTATATATTTTTAGATCCAAAAGTGGCTCTAACACCCAAATTATCTGAACAGGCAGAGATTTATATTTATAAATGCAAGAAAACACAGAAAACACACTAGATTTATAGTGGTTCGGCATTAACGAGCCTACGTCCACTTTATATCTCTGATTATACGTTAGATTCGAGTACAATCAATTATTTTTCTCTCAATCTCACTTGTACAATGATGATTCACTCAATAATTTCGGGCTAAGACTGATAAGAAATTGTAGGATGATAATAATGGTCGAAACAATACTTAGAACTGCCAAAAGTTCCTGAAAATGTCAAGCACAGGGCTATTTATAGATGATATCTGCAGGTGGATCGTGGTCACACGTGGTACAAATCCCGAGGATCTCGAATTGTTTCGTGGCTTGATGGGGAAATAGTCAATATGGCCATTATGGACAGGTTGTTAGATCCTACATTCGCGGATCGTGGTAGACTTAGTCCTACCCTTCATGTTTTGGCTTCTGGGATCGGATCGTGAAGAACTGGCGTGGAGGGATCAGATCGTGATAGGGAGTCACGATCGCTGATGGGCGCCACGAGTCGGGGAGGACGGTGTGACCACGATCGAGTGTTTAAGGGTTCAGACATGCGAGGTTTCATATTTTCTTTGTGTGCGAACCTTGGTGGCTTGGTCTAAAAGCTAGCCAACATTTTGCCCCCTCGAAGTATGTTTTATCGAGGATCGAACATGCTTCGAAATTACTGAGCTATCTTTTCACGAAGCGAAGTGAATCAGTGGTCGTGTCTGTTTGAAATGTCGTACTGCTTCAATAAGTTGCGTTCTTAGACTGATATAAATACCGGGTTATATCATCAACCATTCCTTTGTTTATAAGGTAATATTCGCCTCTTGTATTCTAGAGGATATTGAGATCAACTCGCTGGGTATGCTTTAAAACTCTTTGTAAAAAGTTGTGTTTAATAACCTTCATATTTCTCTAAATATGGAACACGTACGGATTGGTTCGTCACTCTATTCCACGGTCCGTGGGAGTCTTTACAACATATCTGGATAGGGCCTCCCTATGTGCCACGGACCGTTCTCTGTTAAAGCCCACGCTCGAACCATGATGGGCTCCCCAGATGCTTCGTGGCCCACGGGTCCTGGTGAACCGTATCAGACAAGAAAGGGGAGACCAAGAGTCCAACCCTTGGCTATATAAACCATTTTAACCCTCCTTCCTTCACCCTTTTAACTCTTTTTGCATCTGCCAATCCTTGGAAATCAACCTCGGCCAACAACCTAAAATAGCAAGGTAGCTAAACTGAAAACGCCATACATGTTTTCAACCTCGTTTTTTCTCGTATTTTTTATTAGTTCGGGTGATGAGGGCAGTGGAGCTAGAGGCGTTTAGGGTCGGTGATGGGTTTGATTGTACGAGTTCATGAATGGAGTGGAAAAATGAGGAGGACGAAGGAGCAGGTTGGGTCGGTTCGTGAACGTGGTTATGGCTTGGCTCGTGGCTGTAGTGAGATGAAGGGATTAGAGATGAAGGCGAAGTACAAGCAATGAAAATGGTCAATGGACCGGGTTGTGAGAATGGGAGAGCACCAGTTCGTGGAGATGGATAACGGAGTGGATCATGGAAATGGATAATGGAGCGGATCGTGGGGGTCCTTCGCGATCCGTCGTGGTCTTACAAGCTGGGCCATCCCATGATCCGAAGACCTCACCACGAGCCGAGACCAGACTCTCGAGTCGAAGTTCTTCCAATTTCCTGACCTATATCACGAACCAACCTCACATCTCGAGATGGACCAAGCCTCACGAGCCAAAACACATATTGACCAAAAATGCACTATAATTCTGGTATATTAACGGACAGTTAGATTAGAGCCTTCGAGATGAACTTTCTGGACTAATCAACAACATGACTTTATAGCATACAACGACCAATATCACGTTTATTTAACTAACTTCATGTTTTTCTTTAATGTACGCACCGACACTGTTGGCCAATTTTGTGACCAGGCCACCCAAAACTCAGATGATCAGGGTTATATATGTTAGAGAATAAAGCTCTCATATGTCCTAAAACCAGAGCTTGGATCAGATTGGATTGGATAGCTTGGATCGGTTCAGATGGGATAGCACGGATCGGTTCATATGGAATAGCTCAGGTAGGATCGGATGGGTGCAACAACACCGGTTCGGATCGGATCTAGGCCTCCTAACCGAACTGCCTGAAACACACAATTTCCCTTCATTGGAGACCTATTATTATGCCTATTTACCTGGACTGATTGACACTTGTAAGCTCACGAATGAAGCCATGCTCCCCACTTTCTCCATCATTTTTGAAGTCCTCCATGATGATGCCACATGGCCACACATCCCAATCGATTTTACACTTATAAATACACATACAACACATCATTTGAGGGGGGTTCTGACAGTTAATTCATGAATGGCAACCATGGCCGAATTTCTCAATCAACAACCACCTTCATCTCCAATAAAAATCAATGAATTCGGAGAGAATAATTCATTGTATTCGAGTGATTGTGTGAATGTATTCATTGTAATTGTAATTCTGGAATGAAATGACAAAATATGAAGTGGACGTAGGCTAGTTAATGCCGAACCACTATAAATCTCGTGTCTTTTCCTGATTTTCTATGTTTTAGATTATTATTCTTCGCAAATCATGTTCAATTGGGTGTTAGAACCATTTTTTGGTCTAACATTTTGGTGCTTTCACTGAGAACTGAAGATTCTCAGCATATAAGGATTCTCCAGTCTACTATCGGATCACCAAGTTCGATGAGGTAATCCTATGAAACTATATTTACAATCGTGGAGATCGCTAAACGTGAAATCGACTCCACTTCGTCCAGCAACAGTCGCCAAAGTCCAGGAGTGGAGTCCAGGAAACCATTTGAATCAGATCAAATATGTTTCCAGTTCAGGCAAAGCATTCGGATCGAAGACAGTAGAAGACTTCGGGTAGGATGGGTAGTAGCGGATTGGTTCAGATGGAAGAGAGGCATTCGGATCGGAGAAGGCATTCTGTTTTATGTTACACTAGGAGTCCCAGATCGGATGATAGTTCGGATCGGTTCGGGGTACCCAAATCCGACCTGCTCAACATATGAAGACAACATGGCATACTTACTTGGCCGGAGCGGAGTAACTCCAGATCTAACCCGGAATGGCACCCGAACCGACCAGATGATGATGCTCTGATCCGGTTCGGAGGAGCTAGTCCGATCCGACCCAACGTGAAGATGTCTCCGAACCGCTACTTGAAGGTATGATCCGAACCGACTTGAAACAGCTAATGGTCGATCGCCGACGGGACTGTGGGGCCCCGGACCCCCACCGGCGCTGTGCCCGGACTCGTTGACGGCCTCGCCTTCGGCTTGGAGCACGGCCTTACCTTCGGCTCGGAGCACGGCTCGCCTTTGGCTCTGCATACATTTTAGCTAACAGCAGTTATCAAAGCTTGTCAATGAACATTAGATGGATAGTTTGAGAATATCACAGCAAGTTGGCAACGACTGGGATTCTTCCCAGAGCCATGACACTTATTTGCACCAGTAAGCCAATTTGAGGAGCTATCGATCAGATCTGGATTGTTATCAAGGACAGTGTACAAGACAACGATTATCTGATAGCAGCTTCCTCTCCCTTAGTTCTGATGGTGTATATATTTCACCGAAGCAATCGGTGTTACTCGCTAACGAGTAGTTACCATCTTTTTTATGCAACTTAAACTTGTCCAATCAGCGGGGCATCGAATGATGGTTATATGGAACTGTCCGAGCACTACTCTGAAGACCGAATATAATTCCTATGATCTTAGTGACCATGATTGTCAATAAGGGGATACCAGAAAGCAGCTTAGGATCTCAACATCCCAAAGCTACACTTCAATTGTATGATGTGATGAATGAAATATGTTCTGCGGTTCACCTTCCGAAGAACTTGGCGAACCTTTGCAATTGTCGTTTGCTGTCAACTACATCAAGGAAGACTGATTTACATCGAATAAGGGTTAAGTCAACATACTTTGGTGCGCAGAATTAGGTACTAGTTGAACTACCACATGCCACGATTGGACCTATGGATCCTTTCCAGGATTATAACAACTTGACTGCTCACCAGCCACCATACGACCTTGGTCAAATGATGAGAGCTCGAGATTAAAGCAAATATGAATCAACCATTAGCTCTCTACTTCTTATTTGCATTGTGACATAACGCATGAATATTACTTAAAGTCTCGCAAGCTATGCTATCACACTCAAGTTTATCTGATCAAGGTCTAGACCGACCATCTCCAGCAGAATTCAGAGCTTACATTGCACCCTAGTGTCTACTGCTCAATCCCTAAACATTAGCCGAATCCATCGCCGAATTTACCATTCCTGAAGAGGATGTGTTAGATGAAGAAGATGGCCCTTCAAAACGAAAAATGAATACAAGCACCCGTTACTGTATACCGACGGTGCAATGAATGATCGATGGCCCGGCGTATGAGATGTATTGATTCGAAGGAAATTCCAAAGGAGGGGATTATAACTCGTAGCTTACCTAGAACAGGTAGAAGAGCTATCGGATGGATTGGAACGTTACAGCATATCTTACGTCCTACGAACGGAAAATCAGAAGGTCAATAATCCGGCCAAGCTAGACAGTTCCGACAACTCAGAAGAGAGTCGTATACAACCCTATGATGAACTTCCTGCAGCACGGAATGCACATAGCAAGGAGAAGTGAAAGGCGTGCCATCGCTCTTTATGCCTCGAGATATAACATGCAAGGCGACAACGCTTATTTTCCTTGGAAGGTTGTCCCAAGATAGACACCAAATAGCCTCATTGCTGAATTCGCCGCCCTAGATGATTGGACAAAATCACTAATCAACCTCCCGCTAGATGGGAGATGAATGCGAATGAAACTTTTGAAAAACGACGTTTCGGAGTTAGAAAGTGAAGATTTACAATTTCACTCCCTTCATTGAGGATTATTCAAGTAACTCGTGTCCCAGACATTGGGTGCAACCAGAGATTCGAACGTTGATTGCTCATGATTACATCATCTAATTCAAAGCTGATACATAAAAGGCTTGCATGATAGACTTCCTCAGCCTTGCCCGAAAATTGACGAGTCAAAAGTTTAGAGCACTTAAGCCTAGATGATGATTGATTATCTGTCCATTAGATCTTATTCTCAACATGGGATTGAAGGCATATATGAGGATAGATGAGATATAACTATCACCCTAGCAGCCATATCCTATTTCCTAACATGGAAAGCACAAAAGCTTCTATGAACATGGATCCAGTATTCTCCCGCCAGTTACTGTCCTAGCACCAAAGTGATGATATGATACCATTAATAATACATACATGACTCCCTGACATTCAACCCTTGCCCTTAGCATGGGGGTAAAAAGGCGATTCAAAGGAAACAATACCTCGCCATCCGCTTACAGTATTTACCTAATTGCCTTTGTCACACCAAGACCACAATCAAACTATCCCCTGGCAGAGATTGGGCAAGGCAAAATGGACCTGCAGATAGCATGCAATGCCATTTTCACACGGAATCGTATTCATTCCTTTACCAGGACTACTCTTTAACCATGACTCTTATATTTGCATGCTTTAAGAGTTATTGATGTAATTAACTCAGATGAATTAATATGTGGATGGTGTAGGTACCTAGGATTTGATACTGATCAGACTTCTAACACCTCCATATACAGTTATGGAGCAATACCATGAAGAGCTTGAATGAACAACTCGTTTACAAAGCCATGCCCTTCGGCTGAAAGAAGTTGTATAGCACAAGGCGGATCCGAGATGACCATCCATTCCTTGGCTCATACGTGGCAGACATAAAGATAATTATGCATTGACTTTTGCATTTCAAAGTTGGAATCTGATTTCAGATAGATGCAATTCGGCCGTCTACATGGCTTAGTCCAATGTTTGACGCCATCAGATTACATAAATCCAAATAAAGGAGGTAGCATTGCCCCTTGATATGCTTACTTTTCAATCATGCAATTTACTCTTACATGCTTCCTGAATTATTGACATGACTAATTCATGCGATATGAATGATGCAGGTACCCAAAGGTCGGTGCCAATCACTCCTCCCATAGATTGAACGGAGGAACGGAAAGCTTCCGCAAACATTTTCCGACTCTTTGCCTGGTTAACTCTAACCCTCAAAGATAGGATAGAAGTGCCCATCTAGGATGAATATGATGGGCGCTCCATGATTAAAGACCACTCGTTCCATGGCTCTGGCTCTCATGATTTGAGAGAACATTTGAAGGACGATATTGCAGTTTCCGATCAAACTCCATCCCTCGAATCAATGGGACGAGAGAAACTTGATTATTACGAATGGCCACCTCTACCTGTGAATCAGAGGTTAGGAGGTAGCGCCTCGGCGAGTGTGACCCGACGACTTGCCCGAAAATCTCCATCTGTTAGAGTGAATCATGGAGTATGGACTAAAGATCGAGTTCGAGAATGACACTCAGCCGACAGAATCCCGCTCTTGGGATTAGAGCGCAGGAGGAAAGCCGGGGAAAATGACATGACCATTCGCCTGATTAACTCTAACTCTCATGATTCGAGAGAGAGTATAAAGGACAGGAAGATGACGTCCCCGAGGCGTGATGGTGCAGCACGATTAAAGACCACCTTGATTACACTCTAACCCGGCCATACGTCAGGAGAGTATAAAGGTGCTAAGATTAAGCACCAAAGACAACAGGCTCCTACCCCACTGAAGGAATGGGGATAAGATTGAAGCTGAGCCGACACCCCCCACGGAAAGATTGGGGACAACAAAATGTCGAACAAGCTCTGACTAGGCACTTTATTCAAGTTTGATTGGGGGCACACACACATTGCCCCCTATATAAATTCTATATGATTTGCTAGATATTATTTGATTGCAGGGGTTTTGAATTGGAACCCTTACTTGATTGTGATGTGCTTTATTACCTATTACTTAGAGATTCACTTTGTTTACAGAGTGCGAGCTTGTACAAGATAACAGGACAAGAATGCGAGGGCCGCACTCGCGACAACTGCAGTAGGACAGTAGAAAACAAACAAAGGGCCATGTCTAGAAGGCTGACGCTGATGCCCAATGCTAAACTTCTCATGCGACTCAAGGCGATGACCGAAAGGAGGCCTTGAGAGTGAATTGTTTAATGACGTGTCACATGACTTAATTCAACGACCGAAAGGAGGCCCTAAGAGTGATATATCGAATCAGCATACACCCCCATATGTGACAGGCCATAGCCCAAGTGCATCAACAAGTGCCACCTCACAAATACACTGAATGAAAAATGCGATAACTTGAGCACTTGGATAACTCAATCTCATAAGCTTTGAAAGCCATGTCTCTTTTCCCTGCATTATGTCTAAATTTGAATGGTATGTGATACAACTACCAATCTTTCACTGTTACCCTTGGACTGGGGCCACATTATTGAAAATATTTACAAATGGCATAATTTATATATTTGTGTCTAACTTATACCTCGATCTTGACAGGATGCTTGAGGACCACGGAATGGATGCAGAGTGAACGTCCATTTGCTAGTACCGACCGACTTCCTAGTTGAAAGGCCCCATATAAAAGGGGATGCCATTATTTTGAATTCTAACTTGCAAGGAGGTGAATTGCCTGACACTCAGATTCGAAGGCTAAGAAGAAGGAAGATAGAAATTCCTTCCGTGTTGAGGATATTGGTGCAGAAGGTGCTAGGAACAAAGGAAGTCAGCAGATTTCTTTTTCCGATGATCCCTCAGCATGTCAAGCTAGATACGAAATGGATGGTACCCTTGTTGATTTGAGAACTCAAATGGCTCGACAAGATGAATTTCTCCGAAAAAGACAGAAAGCGATGGATAACTTCTTTACTTGGATTGTTGGAAGGCCGAGTAACTACGACTTACTCGCTGGAGCGAGCACCGTGGGAATTCAAGCGACAACGAACTTTGATCAAACACTCCCTGCTCCGTGGCCCAAATCATATGAGACCCTAGGACAAGTTGGCAACATAGTCTTGAATGATACAAGGTGCAATCAATCTCCTCCCAAACATTTGCAGCATGCAACTTCTGACTACAGCATTTTGGATGAAAATGACGGCAATGCAAGCGTCACTGAAAACATAAACGGAGTCCGACCAACCTATGCTCCAATTCAGATGAATGCTTAAAATCCAACTCAAATTCAACATAAAGTTCCTCATTTCTTAAAGTAGGGGGAAAATGAGATCATTTGGCATAGCTATAATCTGACTTTATCGCCACCAGACTCCGAACCTCAGAGCTTGGATAGGAGACCAAAGACTAACATGACCTAGACACGAACAAATCATTTTGTATCAAACTCTAACTCACAGCTTGATGAGGGAGTATAAATTCAGAGAATACGTGGATTAGATGATTACCATTTAGTGTAATCCCCGTGGATGGGGAGTACGGGATATAAGCCTCGAGCAACATAATTTGACTAGCCGCCAACTTTAGGCACATTTACTATTATCGAAGTTCCGCAAGATCCCAGATTATAACTAGAAGAATGGCTCCTCAAGAACAACCAGCATACATCCGAGTAGCGGATCACCATCTAGAATTAAAAGACAGAAGCCTGATTGATGACTATTTTACATATGCGGAATCAAGAAACGAGAGACCAGCTTCCATCCACTTCGAGAGTTCATGCTGGGGGCACCAGCGCTAAATTGGGCAATGGGCGACGACTCCACAAAAACAAAGGCCAGATTGCCAATGTTATATAATGCTTCATCAAAGGCAGCACACCTCAAATGCAGCTCAAAGATCCACGCCTATCGACCCAAGAGTGTCATGTTACTCACTTCAATCAAACAAAGGTTTGGCGAGACTCTGCATTTGTTTCTCAAAAAATTCGACGCCGCGGTGGCATTGGTAGATCAACCTGGACCATCTATGGTGTTGATAGTAGCAGTATCCGATATTCTGGGTAACTCAGACTTTAAAGCCTCTCTGCAATGGGGCCCACCAAGTTGCCTTGGCGGATTCACCTCTGGAGTAAACATCAATACCTTTATTCCATGAGATTTTCCCAGAAACGTTGATGAATTCTATCTTGAGACGGACAAATTCCTGCAACAAGAGGACATCTATATTGAAATGGATGTTCTCAATGTTTTCAGGACAAAGAATGGAGCGTCATCTGACTCCTGAAACGATTATGGCAAACGAAAAGCCCCAGAAAATACTGACAAGAATGCATAATTCCACAAAGAAACAATTTCATTAAACGATCCAGCAATCCTGATTGTTGAGCTCAATGGAACCAAGAAGGAGGGATAGACTCAACAATATTATGACGGCTATTTCAGATAATTCCAAAGCATGAACGAAGGAGCCCGAATGACTCCCTAACAACGTTCCCTCGCTTTCATGATTGACGAGCTTACTCAACTCCGTGGCTGATGCAAATAGAGTATCTAAGTTCATTGTCACTCGATGAGGCAATTCTCACTTTCTGACTAAAGAGATGGAATGACACCGGCGTGAATGTTATTCGACCATTCACGTATACAACTCTAATGCTTGACGACATAAAAAGAAGTACGGAACGACATGGGTCAACCAAGATTGTTAAACCTGCAGCTCTAACCCGATGTGAAGAAAGAAAGTTTAAAGGCTAGAAGACTGGATATCCGATTTACCTAGTCCAATCCCCAACGATGTTGGGGGCATAAGCACTGACTTCTCTCATCTTACACTAAGATTGGGAGCGTGAGCTTCAACTGACAGACTAGCTTTGAACATGATCCTGATTTTGTGCATAATTCAGAACAAATACACTATATCTCTAGAATATGACATGATTCATCTCGACCATCCAAGTGAGCCAACTAACGGATCAAACATGAATCCAAAGACTCGACCCGCAATTGCATCAAGTGGAGAGTGTGATAAGATCCTCTACTGCCTTAGGATTGTGATGATCATACCTACCATTGGCTTGCACGTTCTCAACAACATCTCTTGCTAATTCATATGTAATCATGGGATTATAAAATGATCCAGAGTGATAATGGTTTTCAGATACCTTATTGTTACGATTAGATGCGATTGTGGAGCCCTAGATTAATATCCTGATATCGAGATAGTCCAGATCCAAGCACAAGTGACAGATTCATATGCCAATTCTGATGCATTTTGTCCCAATAATCCAGATGCTAGCACAAAGCCCAAAGATTCTGATACTACCCTATGACTTGGATGGCTGTTTCATACATTGACTTATACATAAAAAAAAGTCTGACTCTACAATACACTTGACTTGCATAAGAAGAAGCGTCGTTTGACATTAACGTGTGCGTGTACGACCTCACACAGGATCCAACGATCCTATATGACTTATGATGAAGGAATTATACCTCTTGATTCGACGAGGTTTAAATGGTTACTAGATCATTTCAACTACTCCTCCCGTAGAATTTGTACTCACTAGCACCCATGGAGTAGTGCAATAATTTGATAAAGCTTTCTCAAGGACGGATGACTTTCCAAAAATATTCAGCTTGGCATATTCAAAGCACGCCTCATCTTCGATAAGACGTACTTTAGGGGACAAAAATGTTAGCCTGTTTTGTGACCAGATGACCAGGGTTATATATGTTAGAGGATAAAGCTCTCATATGTTCTAAAACCGGAGCTTGGATCGGATCAGAATAGATAGCTTGGATCGGTTCGGATGGGATAGCTCGGATCTGTTCGGATCTGTTCGGATGGAATAGCTCGGGTCGGATCGGATGGGTGCAACAACACCGGTTCGGATCAGATCTTGGCCATCTAACCGAACTGCCTGAAACACGCAACTTCCCTTCATTGGAGACCTATTATTGTGCCTATTTACCCGAATCGATTGACACTTGTAAGCTCACGAATGAAGCCATGCTCCCCACTTTCTCCATTATTTTCGAAGTCCTCCATGATGATGCCATATAGCCACACATCCTAACTGATTTTACAACTATAAATACACATACAACACATCATTTGAGGGGGTTCTGACACTTAATTCATGACTGACAGCCATGGCCGAATTTCTCAATCAACAACCACCTTCATCTCCAATAAAAATCAACGAATTCGGAGAGAATAATTCATTGTATTCGATTGATTGTGTGAATGTATTCATTGTAATTGTAATTCTGGAATGAAATGAGAAAATATGAAGTGGACGTAGGCTAGTTAATGCCGAACCACTATAAATCTCGTGTCATTGCCTGATTTTCTATGTTTCAGATTATTATTCTTCGCAAATCATGTTTAATTGGGTGTTAAAACCATTTTTTGTTCTAACAGGCACACACTTGCACTTACACGCACGGGAAACAGGTAATTGTATTCTAACTTCTCACGTTTTCTCGCCAACACAGTTATGTCAGATAAGCAGTCAACCGAAATGTCAGAGAGAGATACAAAATCAGAGTCATCAAAGCATTATGTTCCCGATGTGCTTCCCACAGATTCAGATTGGGAAGATTCCGACTATGATTATGGGACCGACACCGATATCGAATCGATGACTTCTGAAAGTACGTCTCTTGAAAACGAGGAAGAAGAAGATGATCGGGCTCCCAACGAGATCCCAGGTGTTGAGGAAGTTGAGGAAAAGAAACTGACTGATTCTCTGGCTTCCAAGTTAGATGACATAAAGCTTGAGAAAACATGCATAAGACACGAGATCCTCTGGGACGATGTTAAGACTCCAGGAAGTGAGGATAGACCTCATTCTGCCCCGCCAGGTACATGACCGTTAGTAGGCTAATGTGTTGGGTAGGCACTATTCCTCCCTTTCCACCAATCGTAGTTGAGACCTCAAGACGATTGCGCATTGCCCCTATGCAGCTTCATCCTAACGCTTACACAGCCTTGTACACTTTATGCATTGCGTATGTGGAGATTCTACAGACTGAGATCACTTTCAAAGACTTGAAATTCTATTATCTCTTCAAACATCGTTCCACAGCGACTCCAAACTTCTCTTTCTTTGAATCAGCAGCCAATAGGAAGGTTTTATCGGAGGGTCACAACAACATAAGGGATCCCAAAGCTAATTGGTTCTATATAAAACACCTAGCCAGGTGTGCAAGGAAGTAGCTAAAATCAAGTAAGCTTTAAGCCTCTAGATGTGAGACCTGATTCGGTAACCAAAGCACTGACATGTTTTTTTTCTCTATACAGATCATAGCTTCCCAAAAATGGAAGGCTCGGTATATGATGATCGACTGTCCCGCCCTCTCAAGAGAAAATCAGACTTCTTAAAAATCAAGAAATGAACCGACGAGAATCTTCACAAGCACCGTCTTCTGGATATAAGGTTCGGACTTGGTGCAGTTGGTATTCCTTATAAATATGTGCCCCCGACTGAAGGTGAAGGGACCTCAGGGGTCACGAAAACCACTGAACTTCATAAGATCCCCTCATCAATGATCGATCAGGATGATGAGGATTTGAATGTATATAAAGGAGGTGAGGTTCTAGCTGATGAGCCAAAGGAAATCCCAACTTCTAAGGAGAAATCTTCCTCCGGGCCTCCGTCACCGATTGAGCCCGTCACTCGCGATGAATTGACAAAAGAGCAGATATTCGGAGAATTAAACAAAATTCCTCTACCAGACGACATTTACACGCAAGAAGACTTCGAAGGGTAACCCATCTCTGAGGAAGCGAATGTTCTAGTCGGGGAAAAAGAAAACACACAGACGAGCCAGACTCTGGGCCTTGGTCTGTTAGGGGGGATTATACGGGATGCACAAATCACTTGCACCACTCATCACAACACTTCTACAGCATCAGTATTCATGATTCTGATACACATTTGTTTTCTATGCAGGGAAAATGCCTCATAAACAATCCTAATCTTATCGCTCTCTCCGAGCAAACTCACCGAGGCTCCTTCTGATCCTGAGCATGTTCGCAGTGATAGTCGAGGGAGACATATTACTGACCTCGCGACTCTTATCAATCGCATTCTGCACGATCTCGTTCTCCCTCAAAGCAAGATCCTGGAAAGCCCCACGGTCGTCCAATGCCACCGTCGGGGGGTAAGCAACTTCCCAAAGACTTGACTCCTGCAGAAAGTACACCCTCTCATAGCAAGTCCTCCAAGAAACACCATGAGCTGAAAGATAAAAGAAGAGATCCGAACAAGGATTTAGAGAAGGAGAAAATAGCTATTGTTCCCTCTAGCCAGCGCGATTTTGATACTACCGCTGCACAGGATGTTGTCTACACTTCTGAGAATCAGGTCAAGCTGGAGCATTTGCGGAAGCAGTTTCCTGATATTTTCTTTGGAAGGATGGTGTTCGTTCCAGATCTTGAACCAGTTCCTGAGGACTGGGATGTAGAAGTCATAGGGTAGGTGAGTCATATGGCCAAACAATATAGGGTGATGAAGAAGCATGCCGCCACTCTTTCTGCTGCCATCCTCCACCTGGAGACGGAAGCAGCCAGAACCGGAGTGAAGTTTGACAATGATGGTAAGGCCAGGAGCAGAATGGAAAAGGAACTAGAGGACACACAAGCTTAGCTCGCTTTAGCTCAGTGGGATGCAGAAAATTACAAATCAGAGCTAGAGAGTGCTAGGAAGCATTTTCACATTGAGCTCGACTCAAATAGCCAAGAACGTTTAGCTTTGAAAAGAGAAGCGGAGGATCTCAAGACAATCATTACTGAATTGAAGACAACACATGAACATTTTTCTACTGAGAAGACTTTCTGGAAGAAAGAGAAGGCGAGCTTAAAAGACAGTCTCGCTCTTGCTGAAAAAGAGAAAGAAGCTCTGAATGATCAACTTGTCCAAGCCGAAGAGCGCGCAACTCTTGCTGAAAGTAATGCTAATAATGCTCTTGAATTGGCCTCCGCCACTGCTGATGAGCTTGCTACAACCAAAAAAGAGATAGAGGGTTTCAAAGAACTGCTATTCGACTTCTTTGGCCAAGTTATTAAGACCCGAGACATCTCTCGGATTCAGGATTATCACATTACTTTGGCCTATGTGTGGGATATGATAGTTGAGGGCGAAAAGCGTCAATTGAAAACCGTGGAAGTTGATGAAAAACAGCTCATACAGACTTATCTCAAAGGTGAAGAGCCTGAGGCTTTAGAGATAGGTAGACGTATGATCCAAGAGTTAATCGAGAAAGAGAGAACAAAACTCAAGGGCAAGGGTAAAATTGAGGAAGGCTCTAGCTCGGTTGTGGATCCTAAGGCCTCCGAAATCAAGGAATGCAATCCTGATGATCCGTTGATTCCCTTGGCTCCCACCCCTTCAGTTGTCGGAGATGTTATAACGAATCCGGGCGAGGAGTCAGATGAAGGTATCTCCATATTCTCTCCACAGTTCATCAAAGCAGTGATAACTTGTCATCGTATCGCGGTACAGACAACCAAGATGACCACATTATCTCCCAAATCACTAAAATTTGCTTCTCATGACATAGGTGGCAAGCCGATCGAGAAGGATGCGGGAGAGAAAGAAGAGGTGAAGAAAGTTAGTGTCCCCTTAAGTGCTGGTATTGAAGTCTCTAAGGTTCCAAAGCAAACCGAGGATACAACAAATGAGAAGGCTATTGTGGCACCTAGCACTGATGCTCCTGCGGGTGCCGAAGTCATTGGGGCTTTGCAAGACACCGTTGGTGGTCATGGAGATGAAGAGGATGATGTAGTCATCACAGAAGAAATCAAGGATGACGATGACGGTCCTTGGCTAGTATGTAGGCTAGGAAAGAGAAAGAATTGGATTTGAAGAAGTAGGAGCAGGACCCTATATATGTGCCTCCAATTTCGGACGTTGACCCCAGAACTTGGCTGGTCATAAAATTCTCCTCCAGATCAATAACTTCACAGCTTGCCTCCCAGCCTTCTAATTCTCCCCAGGAGTCTCTTGTTGATAAGAGGAAGAGGAAGAAGGGTGACCGCCCTGATGCTGACAAGGAGGAGTTAGAGAAACAGAGGAAGGAGAAGAAATCAAAATCGTCTCCCAAGCATAAATAGGTTTCACTTATTAGCTCATAATTTTTCTTTTAGGCTTTCCAATGGCCAAGAAATGTAGTTGTGAGAATTATTCTCACTTTTGTTTAGCTTCTTGGTCCTGTAAACCTTCTATTAGTGAATGAAAATTTGTTTCTTTTGCACCATTGCGTACCAGCAAGTTTAACTTATTGTACTTAGTCATAAACCTTTAGATCCTAACTAAGTTAAAATCAAACCATGAAGCATTGCAACAAAAATTTCAAGCAACAAAAACTTTCAAAATTTCTGTGACTGCACAAATATGTGTGTATATATGCCCCCAATCAATCATTAATATGATGCCTGGCCAGGGCTCATTGAGGATTGATTAGAGTCATGTGTGCGTTGTCCCTCATTTTCAGGAATGAGGGGTTCGAGTCATTTAGCGACATATGTTGTTGCGCCTTTATAATTTCCCGATCCTTTTGTTGGGATAGGAATCCTCGTGGCGCTAAGTCTCTAGCACCTTTATACTCTCCCGATCCTGCAGCGGGTTAGAGTTCGAGCTCGGTTCTTAGTCTACTCATCGATCCTTCAGCAGGGCAGAAGTTCTAGGGGCGCTAAGCATCTAGCGCCTTTATACTCTCCTGATCCTTCAGCGGGTTAGAGTGTTATCAAGGCGGTTTTAAGACGGTGTACCTTCTTGCCTTGTGGACGTTATCTCTGCGTCCTTTATACTCTCTCTCCAATCTCGAGAGTTAGAATGCAAGTAATAGTGCGATTTACCTCGCTACACCTTTTGGAACATTGTTTATCGCTAGCCTTCCAATTTGATAGGTGGATCTTTGAATTAGGTGTTTCGAAATCGCTGCATAGTTTATAACAAATCTCGAAATGATAATGATCGATGTTAGTTAAAAATAAAAGAGCAGATATGAAACGGTGCAGTAAAGGTAAATGACACATGATATTTTTATTGTGGTTTGGTCGAATCATGACCTACGTCCACTTTATAATCTTTTACTTAAGTAACCAGACTGTTCTAGGCAAGTCGTGCCTTCTTACATGGTCCTAAAAACAAAACATTAAAACTAACAATTTCACGTCAGATAAGGCCGTAGATGCTGGTCATTCCACACTCTGGGGATTTCATCTCCATCCACGGTTGTTAGCTTGAAGGTTCCATTATCAAGCCTTCATAAAATGGAGTACGGTCCTTCCCATTTCGGGCACATATGTAATGGGGTGGAAAGACGCGTTTCAGAACCAAGTCTCCGGGTTCAAAGGTTCGAGCTTAGACTTTTTTGTTGTAATACCGAGCGTCCTGTTGCCTGTGTCTCAAGAAGCGTAAATCGACTTCGTCCGTCTTTTCTTCAACCATATCCAGAGACTCAAGGAGCAGCTCATTTTTGGTCATCGGGTCATAATAAGTGATTCGATGAGTTGGTACTTTTAACTCAACTGGGATGACCGCTTCGACTCCAAAAGCAAAGGAAAAGGGGGTGTGACCCGTTGCCGGCTTGTATGTTGTCCTATAGACCCATAGTGCCAATGGTAATTCATCAACCCACGTGGCTTTGGCTCGCTTCAATCTTTTCTTCAGAATAGACTTAATCACTTTGTTCGCCGCCTCGACCTGCCCATTCGATTGCGGATGTGCCACGGAGGTGTATCTTTTCTCAATATGTTACTTATGGCAGAAATCTCAAAACTCGGTGCTATCAAACTGAGTTCCGTTATTGGTTATGACAACTTTTGGAATCCCGAATCGGCATATAATGTTCCTAAGGACAAAGTTGATCACTCGCATGGTTGTGATCGTGGTCATTGGCTCAGCCTCGACCTATTTGGTGAAGTAATCCACGGCCACAATGGCGAATTTTGCTCCGCCCTTAGCTATGTGGAGGCTTCCAATAATATCGATTACCCAAACAGCAAAAGGCCACGGGCTCATCATCGTCTTCAGCTGGCTAGGAGGTGCCCTAGTGATCTTAGAGAACTTCTGACATGCATCACAACATCGTGCATACTTGGTTGCATCCTTGTTTATGGTGGGCCAAAAATAGCCATATCGCAATATCTTCTTTGCCAATGTTCTCCCTCCAGTGTGGTCACCACATTCACCTTCGCGGACCTCTTTCATTACACGCTTGATGTCGTCATGGGCGATGCACCGAAGGAGGGGCATCGAGAAACCTTGCCTGTACAGGACTTCGCCTTGCAACACATATCGGGAAGCCTTCCAGAAAACTACACGCCTCTCACTTTTCTTTGTTGGAAGCATTCCATTCAACAAAAAATTCTTTAGAGGGGTCATCCATGACTCCCTCTCGGATTCAATCTCTAGCACCGGATCAATTTCCATCAGATCTACACTAGGGGACTGTAGCACTTCAATCGGGACTAGCTCCGTATCTTCAGGATTATTAGAGCTAGCCAACTTCGCTAACTTGTCTGCCTTTTGATTCTCCGTTCGAGGAATATGAGATATGCTTTGGTGATCAAAACCGTCCAGCAACTTCTTCACTTTTTCCAAATATGATATCATCCTTGGACTCTTGGCCTGAAACTTTCCAGTGACCTGGTTCACGACTATCTTGGAATCGCAAAAGGTGTCCAGCTTTGTGATCTCCAACTCCTTTGCGAGCTTCAGCCCGACAATTAGAGCTTCGTATTAGGAGTCGTTATTAGTGGCGTGGAACTCCAATCTAAGAGCATAGTATATTAGCCGTTTCTTTGGAGTTTCAAGGACCACTCCGACAACAGATCGCCTATGGTTCATAGCTCCATCAGTGTACAATTTCCAGGCACTAGGGTCAAGGAGTAGTTGTGGTGGGTCAACTTCATCATTTACTACATCATCCTCCGGGAGAGTGAATTCTGATATAAAATCTGCTAGTACTTGCCCCCTTATCGACCTTCAGGGCTGGAAGTTCAAATCAAACTGACTTAGCTCAATGTTCCACTTGAGCAGTCTTCCTGATGCTTCTGGCCTTTTTAGAACTTGTTTGAGTGGGTGATCAGTGTACACAGTAATGGGATGCGCCTGGAAATAATGGCGAAGTTTCCTAGATGCGATCAGCAAGCTATACGCAAGCTTTTCTATTATTGGATAGTTTCGCTTGGCCACCGCCAATTTCTTACTCACATAGTACACTGATCTCTGCACCTTCTCTTCCTCTCTCACTAAGGTTGAACTGATCGCATAGGATGACACTGCTAAGTAAACAAACAAATCCTCGTGATCCACGGGCTTAGACAGTATCGGGGGTCTTTCCAGATGATTCAGAAGGTTTTGAAAAGCTTCTACACAATCAGGAGTCCATTCGAAATTGCGCTTTCCTCGCTTTATTAATTCAAAGAAAGGAATACATTTGTCCGTAGCTTTGGAGATGAATATGCTTAGTGCAGCTACTTTCCCTACGAGGCTTTGCACATCTTTGATTTGTCTTGGTTTCTGGATGTCTCTGATTGCTGCAATTTGATCTGGGTTGATCTCGATCCCACGCGAGCTGACGACAAACCCTAGAAATTTTCCAAATGCTACGCCAAATGAGCATTTCAAAGGATTTAGTTTCATCCTATATTTCCGGAGAATATCAAACATCTCTACTAAATCGGCCGTATGGTCGGATGATTGTCTGGACTTTACCAACATGTCGTCGACGTATACCTCCATTGTTTTCCCAATTTGGTTGTAGAATATCCTATTCACCAATCGCTGATATGTAGCACCGGCATTCTTCAGACCGAAAGGCATCACTACGTAACAGTATAATCCCAGATCTGTAACGAAGCTGGTATGCTCTTGGTCTGGGACGTGCATAGGGATTTGGTTGTACCCTGAGTAGGCATCCATAAAAGAAACAAGCTCATGACCCACCGTTGAATCCACAAGCTGATCGATTCTAGGTAACGAAAAGCTATCCTTTGGGCAGGCTTTGTTTAGATTTAAGAAGTCAATGCATGTGCGCCACTTTCCATTGGCTTATTTCACCAAAACCGAGTTTGAAATCCAGTTAGGGTATGTCGAATCTTTAATGAAACCCATCACTTCTCAGCTTTTCAACTTCTTCTTTCAAGGCAGCAGACCTCTCTGGGCCAAGCATTCGCCTATTGTTTGACGGGGGATGCTTTAGGTTGATGCTTAATGAATGGCTCATAATTGAGGGAGATATTCCACACATGTCCGTATGGGTCCAGGCGAATACATCCAAGTTAGCTTTCAAGAAATTTGTTAATTCTTTGGCTCGAACAGGGTCCAACTGGGATCCAATCTTCATGAACTTCTCTGGGTCACTTTCATCGATTGGTACATCAACAGTCTCTTCATTTGGGGTCGCCATTCTTCCACCAGGCTCTTCATCCTCTCTGGGATCTATAACCTCAAGCAACTATCTGGGTGACTCTCCCAGAGTTACTTTCTTTAGTTGCTATGACGTTTCCTTCCTTGGAGGGGAAAAAGCGCCCTTTGTTTCTACATCTCTTCCTTTGCGGAGCAACTTCAGCTTCGCTATGTAGCATGCTCGTGCAACAACTTGATCTCCTCTGACTATACCTACGCCGACATCCGTCGGGAACTTCAACAATAAGCACCAGGGTGTGATGCAGGCCCTGAATTTGGTTAGGGCTAGTCATCCCAAGGAGGCATTGTACGGCGACTCAATATCCAGAACCATAAAGGGGAGGATCCTCACTCTCTGGCTTTCCCCTTCCCCAAGGGTTACTGACAGTTCCACGTATCCCATCGGAGCAGTTGAGGCTCCATTAAATCCATGTATCCAACCTTCGCATGGTTTCAAATCCTTTGGCTCGAGTTTCATATGGTCGAATGTTTTCTTAAATAGAATGTTAACCGAACTCCCATTATCCACTAGAACTTTATGGACTATAACTGGATGTTGCTTAACCGGGGCATTATCCTCGAGATTGCTACATTTTCCTACTTCAAAATGTTGTTTAGCCGCGTTCACGTACTAGTCCATAGCCCTGAAACTATGCCCTTCCAGACGAAGCCCACCAACTATGGTATTAATAACGATAATTTTTCCTTTTTGCTGAGCTGTTGGTCTGCCGGCAGGTTGGCATTGGTTCGGGGCTTGTGCGGCTTGCCCCCTGTCCCTGGGAGTCATCTTATATTCATCAAGCTTTCCTTCTCGGAGTAGCTTTTCAACCACATCTCTCAGATGATGACATTCATTTGTGGTGTGACCATGAGTTTGGTGAAAAAGACAAAATTTTCCAGTCTCAGGTTCCTTCTCCGTAGAATATCTTGGAGGAGACCTCTTATACTGGAGAACATTGTACGTATCCAGGAAGATATTCTCCAATGTATCGTTTAACGGTGTAAAATTCTCAAATGGCCTAGGCCGAGATCTTCTCTGAGAGTCATTCCCTCGATTTCTCTTCTGATTATTGTTATTATTATTCCCCGATTGGCGACTGTTGCCTTGATCCTTGTTCCAGACATTAACTTCAACCTTTCCTAAGCTATCTTCGTCTGCTTGATGGCCACATTACTTTGGATATCCTCCTTATCAGCAGCTTTCCTCTTTCGGTTGGCGTAAATTTCCTCTCGACACAGGCAGATGTTGGCATTTTCGTAAAATATTACTCTGGTCAACTGTGGTTTACCGGCTAGGTATCTTCCAAACTCAGTATCCTTATCCCCTCCGTCAATCAAGGCCATCAAAGCAGTTTGTTCATGGGGATCTTTAACCTCCGTGACTACTAGATTGAAGCAATCTAGATAGGACCTCAAAGATTCGTCCGGACGTTGCTTAATGAGGGATTATTCAATGACATTCTTAGTTCTCTGAGAATGCAGCCGGAACTGATTCACAAACTGTTCGCTTAATTCCCTGAAATTGGAGATCGATCGCACTGGCAAACGAGCAAACCACATTAACACTGTATCCTCCAGAAATACCGGGAATGCCTTACATTTTACAGCGTCGGAGGCAGCAACTGCATTCATGTACCATGAATTTCTCATTAGGTGCTGGACTGGATCCGCCCTTCCTACATAGCGGTTTATAGGTGGCATGTTGAATTTCCTAGGGAATCGAACCTCTAATATGTCATCCTTGAAGGGCGTATGACTGCGCCTATACCCCAATACTCATTTGTTTGTCCGCGGTTTTCTACCATCACTCGTCTAATCATGGCCTCAACATTTGCATAGGTCAAGGGTGGATTCGGGATCAACACTTCTTGCCCTGCGGGCCTCTCCATCATTTCTTTGACGTGCTGCTGCAAGGTCTGGGGCCTAAGCGGAATTCCCTTGCCCCCTATTGCCGTGGTCAGTCATGCGACGAGTAGGAGGAATGGGTTGATTTTGAGCAGGGTCAATGACGTCTCCATTAGTAGGTGGTAGGACGAGCTCATTTAAGTTACGATTATTAGTTCCTTGATTAAGCGCCTCTTCTTCTCGAGAAGGAAGTGTCCCAAATTGAAGCTGCTCAATATTCTCATCCCTTTCTAACGGAGGCCATCGCCGATTTCTTCGAGGTTCTTCAGACGAGGATGTATGTTCCGGGGAAAGAGGGTAAGCTAGCGGTGGCGAAACCCGCCTCTGGATATCATCAATTCGTCTTCCTAGGGCAGTACTATTCTGACGCAGCAATGAGCTCTCCCACCTTTGAGCGGCCAACTCATCATTTTGTATGTCCAGTGCTTCAATTATGGGAGAGAGATCTCCTTCCGTAGCTAGGGCAGAAGGGTTGAACTGGTCATCATCATCTTCTGTTATACGCAAGGAACTCGAGCCAGGTCGAGCAGAAGTACCGGCATGAGCGGAACGAGCCATAATCTCCTTCCTAGGTCGTGTAGTGGTCTGATTGTCATTTCAGATTGTGGTCCCCCATAGGCTGATAGCTCGTGGTACCCTCTTGGCGTCGGTTCATGGTAGTCCCCTGGGTTCTGATTGTGGGAGCATTGGCAGAAAGGAGGGTGGCATTATCTTGAGAATGGTTGTTATGCCCTCAGTCACACGGTTCGTGGTACCCCCAGCGGGTTGGATCGCCCCCTCCACGTCACGATCCGGAGAATCAACCTTGACCCGCTCCTGAACGCTGTCGTCACGAGCTTCATTTGTAACTTCATCGACATGCGAAGCTCGTACATCTTTGGACTTCTTTCCAGCCATAATACTTCGGATTTGCTGAAATCTTCAAAGATCAAAACAGTGGGGTTTTGGACTATTTTCTTCGGGCCTAACTATCCAAACAATAGAACAACAATCCAATATGCTGAGACTTCGTTCTCGGTGAAAGCACCAAAATGTTAGATCCAAAAGTGGCTCTAACACCCAAATTATCTGAATAGGTAGAGATTTATATTTGAAAATGCAGAAACACACAAGATTTTTAGTGGTTCGGCATTAACGAGCCTACGTCCATTTTATATCTCTGATTATGCGTTAGATTCGAATACAATCAATGATTTTTATCTCAGTCTCACTTGTACAATGATGATTCACTCAATAATTTCGGGCTAAGACTGATAAGAAATTGTTGGATGATAATAATGGTGAAAACAGTACTTAGAACTGCCAAAAGATCCTGAAAATGTCAAGCATAAGGCTATTTACAGCTGATATCTGCAGGTGGATCATGGTCACATGTGGCACAGATTCCGAGGATCTCGGACTGATTCGTGGCTTGATGGAGAAATAGTCAGTATGGCCGTTATGGACAGGTGCTGTTAGATCCTGCATTCGCGGATAGTGATAGATGTAGTTCTACCCTTCATGTTTTGGCTTGTGGGATTGGATCGTGGAGAACTGGCGTAAAGGGATTGGATCGTGATAGGGAGTCACGATCGCTGATGGGCGCCACGAGTCGGGGAGGATGGTGTGACCACGATCGAGTGTTTAAGGGTTTTGGCATGCGAGGCTTCATATTTCCTTTGTGTGTGAACCTTGGTGGCTTGGTCCAAAAGCTAGCCAACATATATAATTGGCTAAGTTGGTCTTAACCCTATCCACTTATCAGATCAATATGTATTATTGGTTAAGTTTGTCTTAACCTTATCCACTTATCAGATTAATATATATATTATTGGTTAAGCTGGTCTTAACCCTACCCACTTATCAAATTAATATATATTATTGGTTAAGCTGGTCTTAACCCCACCTACTTATCAGATTATTGGTTAAGCTGGCCTTAACCCTATCCGCGTATCATGTTTTATGTATTATATATATATATATCATATAACATGTTTTACTTAATTTATGACTAAGCACATCTTAGTTCACAGATACATTGGTTAAGAGAATAACTCCCTAAATATCAACCCCAAAGACCGAAATCAACGTCAGATTGGTACTCAGAGAATTACTCAACTCAACCAAGCTTCTGTTTGTCATTCTTATTCGTCTTTGATAGCAATAATTAATTATTAATGCGCAGACCTCTCACGTTAAGTCGATTGGTTGTGGCCGCTGGATATGTCGGGCGGTTCCGGGCAGACTTCCACCACAAGCCAGGCTTAACCTCGTATCTAAGAATCTTTTAATTATTCCTACGACCTCTCACATTAGACTACCGTTTGCGGTTGCTGGATGTGCCGGGCGGGTCCGGGCAGTCTTATAACACAAACGAGTCTAACCTCGTGTCTTAGGCATTTATTACGCATTTAATTTATGCCTTTGACCTCTCACATTAGACTACCGTTTGTGGTTGTTGGATTTGCCGGGCGGATTCGAGCAGTCTTATACCACAAACGAGTCTAACCTCGTGTCTTAGGCGTTTATTATTACACATTATTATTTAACCCTAATTTGAATTAATTTCCATATTCAAATTGTCAATAATTTCCAAATAAATCTATGTCTGTAATTGTCACACAAATTATGTCCATAATTTTCAGGTATATAAATTATACCAATTAGTGTCTCAAATTAATTATATGCCTTTAAAGCCATTTTATGCCAATTCACAACATGTATATTTAATATTTCCCATTGTCCCCACGTCGTTCGTAGTTTAATATGAAATATGTTAGACTCGCAAATAGTCTAACTCATAAAAAGAAAAGAAACATCACCACTTGCATAACACATAAAATAGATCTAACACTACAACAAAAAAGGGATTTTATAGCGTTTGAAAAACGCTGTTATTGCCAAATATAGCGTTTCACAGAACGCCATGTAACGACATGCTATCTTAGGCCATCGACTTTATATAGCACTGGGAAAAACGCTATTAAAGATTGATATTCTATAGCGTTTTCCTTTGCTATCAAACATAAACGCTATATGAAATCATAGCCAACAACAACCTATTATACTGTTTATACACCTTCTACTATAGCGTTTTCTTTTATTTCTACAGCATTTATGACTATAATTTTATAGCGTTTAGATGTACGTTAGAGTAGCATTTACGCGTTTACTCTATGTTGCTAATAGCGTTCGTGCAGATCATTTTATAGCATTTTAAAAATGCTATAATATTGCATGCAAATCCATAGCATTTACCATTTATATAACACCATTTCGTCTCGTTCGTTAATTTTTATCATTTGTATATCACCATTTCAGCTCTTTCGTTAATTTTAAATATGTTCGTATCATTCAGACAATGCTCATATATATCACTATCTATTATCAAATATATACAAACATAACATATTTTACAAACAAACAGGTAAACTACAACATAATATTTCATATATATCACTGAAACAACATTCATATATTCAAACTTAATATTTCATACATATAATTCAAATTACTTCTCACATATCCAAACTTAACTACTCATACATAGAGTTATAACTCTTCCATATCCATAATACGTCATATATACTTTCGTTAACAAGTTACTTACAAAGTAGTCAAATACTTAATCTTGCTTTGTTTCTGATATGTTGTCCAAAACATGAGCAATTTGTTCATGTCACAACAAAAATAAGCAATATTTAGATCAAAATATTTAAATTTGCATATATGCATATATATATATATATATATATATATATATATATATGTTTTTGCGCATATTTCCTTCCACAAATATACCATACTATTGACAGTTCATGCTAAGAACTTTATGTTTTTGCAGGGATAAATTCTACTTTAAAGTTTAAACAAAAGCCAGTTAATTCAGATACAACATAACACTTGTACAGCTATACAAGCCTCATGAGAATTAAAGACTAACAATAGTGCTTTCTCAAAAAGGAATAACGAGCCACTGTATACCCAAAAGTGATTTCAAAGTTTAAGTTTTACATGACTGGATAAAAGTGACAAGTGACAAGATTACATTTGTATTCAATTATGTAAATAACATAAGATAAGTTACAATTAGGCTATGCACGCCAAATTCTAGTAATCAAACAATGACAAATAACAAATGAGCAAACATACAACTGTTTATATTGTGCTTTATCTCAAAGCAAACTATAACAATCCTGGAATGTGATCTTTAGCCTATCGACAACCACATGGACAAGATAATTCACACTTACTAAAATATAATACAAGACTCATAACAACAGAGAAGTGGAAATTTGGATTCATCCTCGTTCTCTGTTTTTATGTTACTGCATTAATTCTGCCCCCTGTTATTTTTAATTTTATGATGTCACAGGTTGGCTATAGTGCATTGAATAATCATGAATAATTCAATATGTGTACCATCTTCATTGGCCTTCACGTTAGGCTACAGGTTGTTAAAACCGGACAAAAAAAGTAAAAGTAAAGTCTGCAGTGCTTTAAATTCTATGATACCATCCACATTGTACTTCAAGTTAGGCAACAGGTCGTTATGAAAAACAGTAAATGTAACGCCTGCATTGCATTAAATTTTACACTAGAGATTCGATTTGGATCCAATACAGCATAACTTAGAAACTTATTTTTGAGCCAAAATATGGACAATGTATTTGTGGCTACTTAAATGCCGTCGGGTAAAGGATATAAGATGTCAAACAATTCAGAAATTTAACATATAAGTGCAACTTTTTGGTTAGAAATTTAACATATTTGTGACTACTCAAATGGCTGTAGTGCAACTATTAATTCTTTAAACTTCCTGATAATGAAGAAATCATCCAAAGTATTAAATTGCTTGACCAGGACTTCCAGCGCATGAACTCAATACATGTAATCATGTAAACCATATAAAAGTAGATAATTAAAAAATGCTAGTCAAATAATGAGGCATAATAAAGTTGGAGGCCAGTATAAAAAATTATAAAAAGTCAAAGCTTCCTTTTCATAAATATTCTCACTACATTAATATGTCCCCAATATCAAAGGGTAATTATGATAATACTATTTCAGAATCAATACACACGCTTAAGGTAGTTAAAGGGAATCGTCGTTGTGCATATGAAGCTTGTAATTTCAAATTCCCAAACAATTACCCTATTCAGCCAATAAAAAATAGTGCAATCAACGTATAACAATCAGGATTAACAACTTTATTAACAAACCGACCTATTATTCCTACATCACTTTCAGCAGCCTCTTCTTTTCCTTTCATCTTCCACATGCCTTCAAATATGTTCTGCTTAAAAGAATTCAAAACAAATTCATTACTTAACCAAAAGATTAGAGTTTCAAATTCAAAGAACTCATGATAATTACATATGCAAATGTAGAATTGATTGACAATTTAAGAAGGTTCTATCTTGTCTAATTAAAAGGACGAAACAAGTAATATTTGATTTAAGTTCTCTTGGATTAAAGGGAAACTTTACGCCTGATAAAGAAAGAATACAGCGCCTGTGAAATATAAGCAAAAAGGAGAAGGTTGCGTAGGTGGAGCAACTTTGCATCCATGTAAGACTGACCTGATTATTTTTATAATAGACCTCAATACTAAAAAAATATATTGAATAACAGTAATTCTAACCATGATAGCCATGAGATCTAGTTAGTTTTTTCCCTTCCTTTTTCTCCCTGTTTTTTCTAACAGTAATTCTAATAAAACACGTCCCTAATAATGTAGGGTAATTATGATAATACTTAACGGACCAAATAATGATAGTTGAACTATTAATATATAGTCATTTCAAAAAAAATAGAAATAAAAAAATTTGCTACTACATTATTTGGCGCAACACTCCCATGTTTTCATACCTATTGTACCTTTGCGTTAGTTGTAAACATCTTTTATTTGGACCGTTAAGTACAAAAACTGAAGACTTGGCTAACAACCATTTCAGATCACGTTTGGTAACTACTTGTACTAGCCAAAACTACTTATAATTCTATTATTTTAATTTAAGTATTTGATAGCTTCCTAATAGAAGCTTACAAAAGTACCAAACAGTTTAAAATAAGAGAAACAACAATTTATTGCTTATGACTTATGGACATATTTTATAATTAATTATGACAAATTATTTCACTTATTTTAACTTGAAAATCAAATTACATACACACCTTTTGCTTATTTCAAGCACTGTATAACATTCAAACACAACATTTGAACTGGTGTACGAATGTAACGTACATTCACCTGTACAAATGGAATTGAAATTGAATATTTTTGTTTGAAATTTTGTCTTGGTTACTGGGATGGTACATATGAATTCAGCAACCACCTCCCTCCCCTCTCCCTCAAATCACCTTCCCACAATATCAGTTTTATCAAATGCAAACCGGAAATCAGATGCAATTCAAAATTGAGTCTCAAAGTCAACCCAAAACTCAAACACAAAGATCAACCACATTTAGACTATAACGATTAGATATATTCAAGTAAAAGGCATAAGGGCGGTGTTGACTGGTATTCAAGGAGATCAGGATTGATTTTGTAATGAGATATGAATTTGTATTCTGTGTTTATGCATTCAAAAGACATACAGTGCACTTGGTTTACATGTTATATGCACAAAACATAATGGGCAATGCAAAAATGTATTCGGCCCATATACAACGTTAGCTGCACCGGAAAAGGGTAATATACAGTTGCATCTCTTATTAGTGGATACCTATCTAGAGGATAAAAAATATGCACAATGTTGCTTGGCATTTATGTGAACAATCAAAAACTAGTTTGCTCAACTGATTTGGTAATTGTTTGAGGTTGGTGGGTGTGAGTTAAACACCTACTTTGTGGTTGACTCAGTGGCAAAGGCATGAAACTAATTACCAGATGCATGATTGAGGAAATATATGGAAGTAGTACGAATCAGTACACCCATGTGAACATATCGTACAAGTATTGGCGTCTCTACTTATCATACTTTTTATGCTTGGAAAAGAATAAGAATCAAAAGAAGTGAAACCACATTTAAAAGGGTCCAACATTCCGCTGTTTGAATTCAACGAAGGCAATTTAATGAGATGGGTTTTCTTTTGTAGCACGGAACACACGATCACATTTACGAAGCAAACCGAAGGTATTAAGCACATGGATAATTATGATTATGTCCACCTTACAATATATGGACAATTTGGTGGCACATCACAATCATACAAGTTCATATCTAGCCTTTTCACAAATGGAAAAAAATAACACTAAATATTGAAGATATACTGATCATGGTAGATTCACATACCACCACATATGCTCTGCATGCCAAGGATAAACAAGTCCGTCTCTTATCTTTGTTTGAAGTTTTGTTAGGATCACCTTATAAATATCTACTGTAAAATGATCAGGCGCATTAGTTATGAAAACTAACATTTGTAACGACCTGATGGAAATATTTTACATTTTACCTTAAACTTGGCATGCATGGATTAGATTGAATGGTAATTTTTTATCTAGCTCTTATAGTTTAATCCTCGCACAATCACACTCTTCAGTCTTCACATTTCTGTTGCAGAGATCGATCCATGTTTGTTGATATGATGCTTGAGTTTAATATGTATTGCTAGATTGAAAGTTTATTATCAACAGTGTTCATCAATCGTGTTCTTAATTAATCTTAGAACATAGTAGCTCAAGCAGTGAGATAGATTTTACTTTAAGTTTAACTTAATTAATTATATCATATTTTCATTTTGTTTCTCTCACTTTTTCTTTCATTATAATTTTGTACGTAAAGCTAAGCAGATGCTCAGTTGTTCTTATTACTGGAAGTTCTTATGACCCCACAGTACATCAGAACAGGCCAGATCAACATCTCTAACAATTTGAGCATCACAAGGTCAAGGGATTCTATATCCATTCAACCGATGATTTAAAGCTGATAGCATTTGTCCAAGTATACAAAATGTCCTACTAACCAAACACTATTCTTCTTAAGTTGAGGTTTTATGTTATAAACGTGAGTGTGCATTTTATGATTAGTTGAGTGTGATCAGTGATGAAGTTCGGTGTGGGATAAGAATTGGAATTGAAAGTAAATAAATATGTATTTATATATGATCCTTGTGCTGTTAAAGAGCTTTTAAAGAAATATATTTCTTGTCACAACAAACATAAAGCAATCATCATAAGAATTGGAATTAAGCTTTATGGTCGTCGATGACTGAGACGCGAAATGCTGGACCTCTCATGAACCTGGTTCCATTTCTGATAAGTAATTATTTCCAAGTATTGCAAATGAACTTATTTGAGTATGTACTCTTGTTCACTAATAATGCAAATAATTGGTCCACTATATAACAGTACAAGATATGAAAATGCATGTATGAGGAAGATCAATTATAAAGGTTCGTGAATAAAAAAACAAACCATTTTATATATAATAAATATCATAAAATGTACTCCGCATGCATGTGCACTTCTAAAGCTATAGTGTAAAGAATGAAAAGTGAATCAGTAAAGGACCCTGAAAAGAAAACCGGGTCTTTTACCACTAACATGCACTCAGTTAGCTCAAAGCCACAACGCTATAGCAATGCAAAAATATTCAAGTTTAACCAGAACGGAAGACCACTTTATGACAGTATTGCTGGTGGATAGTTGTTTTTTAATTGAGTTTCTGATTAAGTGGTTTCTGGAAAGAGAAGGAGTTCAGCCAAAACAGATCTAGTCAAAACTACTGGTTCTGGAAGATGATTTGTTGCTTGTCCAAAACCAAGTCCCCTTCTTTTTTGTGGAAGAATTATTCAAGTGTTTCATGGAAATTACAGAGTTTGACAAAATTACGGAGGAAGCCTGCAGTGAGCAAGTCTGTAAAAAGTATGATTCAATGTATCCTTGAATCACATTAGCTGAACTTGCATTGGCATTTTTCATGTGTGATAAGTAAGACGCGTTCTGGGCTGCTCGTAAACTTCATGAAAATAATACCAAGTTCGACCAACTCCTCCTAGTTAACATCTGTCAAAACACATGGAAACGGAATATTCTAGATCGTTTTGTCGGTCATTCTTTCAAACACCATGTTAATATTTTAGATCCAGTAATATTTCAAGTTGAATATAATCAGAATTCATATCGCGAACTGGATCTATAATAGTAGTAACATATTCATGTCGCGGACAATACTGATAGAAGCATTTAAGTCTGCATGGTTCAGTTTTGGTCTTTCTGCAATGGTGATAGAATCATTTAGTATAGTTAATCCCATGAATTATTTCTATAAAATATTCGAGTGTATCTTTTTAAACATACAAATATCTATCTTTTACAACCATCTAGTACAATTAACTTGGAAAGAAAAAGAATATAAATTTCATATCATCAAAATTTAGTGAATAAGTTTAACATACACTTGCAATGCAGCAACAATAACGGTTCATGCATTTATTTATTACTATTTTAATAATTTTTTTACGTTTAGCAAAATCAGTGTATGTCACCACGACAGGCTCAACTCCTGGGTATGAACTTTCAAAAGTTAATATATTTCAAGGGAAAGCTGATCATGCTGTTAGCCCTTTTATCGTGCGCACGCACACAAACTTATGTATGTGTGCACTGATTTCCACCTTACCTTTTTTTATACTAGAAGGTTTGCTTAACTTGGCGCATATACAAAGATCACACCTGCATAAAATTTTTTACCTCATAAGATGATGTATAAAGATGACACTTGCGAAACTTCAAATGGAACCGGCCACTCTGATGAATGAAGTTGTTTCCAATGAGGGAAGCATTGAGATGATAAAGGGCAGAGGCATTGAATGGGGAGGAAGGTCTATATTAAAAACTAAAAAGAGGTTGAACAGGCAATTTTGGCTTGCTTAACGTGCGTTGTTCTTTATTGTCTGAAGTGGTGTAACCAGGGATGTTTTTATTTGTTCGTTCGTGTCTGTGATCGAAAAACGTATGTCCATGTGCAACCGATTTCACTTAGAGCATGAGCAAAGACAACCAAATTTGCAAGAGAATCGTTCGGTCAACGTCCAGTTTAGATTTTATTTAAAATAGAAATTTAGCACACACCTCCTTTTGATAGATGTACACATCAAATGTTTTGTTTAAGCTGATAGCCCGATACTACTTAAAAATAGAGTATTTTATTCATATGGCTCAATAAATTTTTAAATATAACACATTCATCCAGACAACACATTAACTAAAATTGTTAATATATGTTAATTATTATTATTTATAATAAGCTAGATCATTCAACTCAACACTAACCAATTAAACAGAGAACAAATACGAATTCAGAGAAATTGTCCCAGTCAACAAAATAATAGAAAATATTGTCTATTCTGCAGCTGTAATAAATGTTCATTTTTGGGGAAAAAATATACTTAGATAAACGGTCTTCCAGTCATTCACAAAGAGTGCAAAAACCGCATAGGTAATTTCCATCTGCTCATTTGAACAATTGCTTTCAACTGTTTTATGCCTCCATCTTCCATGCTAAACTCAAATGAATCCCCAAAATTCTCTCCTTTTTCTGCTTCTTCCTGCCAGCAAGTTCTAAATCATATTCGGACTTTTCATATTTACTGAACTCCAGCAACACACCATGGTCTTCTCCTTCCTCGACTTGATCAAAGTAGTAAATGCAATTATTTGCTACAGCAGAGGACTCGCAATGCAATTCAGGGTAAATCGATAAACTACTACATCCCACAAACAAAGCAATATCTCCCAAACTCTTAACCTTAATCCATTCATCTCTACTCTCATAGTATAGAAACACTAAATAATTCATGTTATAATCAGACCTTGTTACATCAATACCGAATCTTTTCACTACCATAAACAATATATCTTTATTTGGAGACTCCATAAAATACCTTTGATCTGTCAACGATGCATCCAACGAAATACCCGATGTCCGTTTTCGTTCACCAACAGGCACCGAATTAACGTGAAAGAAAATCGTTCCACCACTTGCCTCCGTAGCATAAAGCCTCTCTTTGTGAAATGTGATATCCATGATACAGCTCCATGTGTGCTCCGTCTCTAAACAAGTCCAAGCAGTATCATCCAGACTGGAGGTGATGAGATCCAGTTTATGGATGATAATTATTTCTAAGATTATTATATGCTTAGTGGTTTTTTTAGCGGTTTCAACAGATTAAACATGTTGCAATTACACGGTTGTTTGCTAAATTTATACACCATGTCAGTAGGACTAGGGTATATGTCGATAGTCAATAGGATTACAGGACGCAATTTCAGTTTGGTGAGACGTATCATTTATTTTATGACATATTAATTTGACCTTCATTCTACATCGCCAAACAGTAACAGGTCTTTTATTTGATTTGAGGATCAAAGCGCATGGAGTCGTCATAATTGGGATATAACCCCACAGTAAAACGAACAGCAAGCATTTGCACACATGAATCATATGCAAAATGATGCATGCTCTACCCATAGGGCGGCAAATTATATATATATATATATATATATATATATATATGTATGTATGTATATATATATATAATGCCTCCTTTTTGGCAAAGTCAGAAGCTGAACAATTGACAGTGCTTCCCTATACAAATGACAGTGCTTCCCCATGCAGTATAACATCTGGTTTGTATTTTTTCGTACTGCATTCCTTCACTATTTTTTCAGCATCTAGCTAAAAATCCACAATCCAATTTTGGTACCAACGAATAAATAAACAACTTTTCTGTAACTACCACATGTTCCTCATCTTGAACAAGAACGAGTACATGATTGGCAAGTTCGCTTTTAACGCAGCTTCTATAAACCCATGTATTATGAAAACGAGGGGAACGATTAACGTTTTTGTATTTTATACATCCATCTTAACCCTACCAGAATTCACTGTACTAAAGTAGGATCTGGACACAAAGAGACGAAGGATAAAACACTGTAGTAGAATACAATAATTCTTCTTTAAAAAAACCAGTTTTGAATCGTATATGAAGTGTGAAATGAAGATCATTCAATGAATTTGCATGGCTGTAAAACGAACAACAAGCATTTGCATACATGAATCATATGCAAAATGATGCCTGCTCTGCCCATAGGGCGACAAATTATAGTTATATGTATGTTATATATATACATATATATATATATGTGTGTGTATGCATAATTTTTTTAATATATATATATGTATGTATGTATGTATGTTTGCGGAATTCGACTGATACGCAAGACTGTCACAGACAAAGGCATGGTCAATAACTTAACAGCCCTATTGTGTTTGGATCTATGTTGTTCATGTTCGACGAGATCCAAGGCAATTTAATAATAACTGGTATAGTTCTCTCAGCAAAAAAAGCATGTGAGAAACAACACCCATTACAAACAAAAAAAATATTAACCAAACATCAAGTGACAAAAATGATTGTACATAATTTGAATATATGAGCATATCAAAATATAGCAACATCAAAACTTCACCAATTCATTTATGTTGTTACAACAATGCTATTATGTCCTTCGCCATACTATTCGTAAGCAATCTACACAAATAATAGAAAAGCAATGAAAGGGCCAACTCACAAGAAGAAGACATACGCAAGCCTGTGCAGCTAAATTCAATACAATCAATTGTTCATCTTCAAATAGCAGATTTTCATCAGAACTTTGCTATCACTGCTATATTATTATCGTCAACTATTTACCATGACAATGAAATAATCAAAATTGAATCATACTCTTGTTTTATCTTATGCAAATCTCACTGTGAGCATTGCACAAGCAGAAGAGAATACTAGTTGGTAACTTCATGGGCATTTCAGTTTGTAAAACACTTTTATTGAACAAATTGGTACAGCGCAGCTCAAATAAAAGTAAAATTAAAATAGTATGTTAAATTTAACAACGATTAACAAGCAATGAGCCAACAAACACCTCACGGTTAATAGTATGATGAAATATTTATATAAACAACCAAATTATATGAAAAAGATAGATTAATACCTCACGGTCGTCCGAATATAAGAGGCGTAGCAAGGTAGTTGAAATGCCGACTGCGATTAGATATTGGGACTAACGGCTCGATAGAGGGATTAAGGCACCACGGCCTCGACAAGACGATTAGGGTTACATGGTCGATATCTGTGGAGTGAATGTTTTCGATTTTGGGAGGTGATATTGGTGGAGATTAATCGTTTCTCATGGCTGCGGTTTATTGATTTGGGAAGGTGATTTTGGGAGGAGATGACAAAGCAGTACACATTAATTATTATTTTTTCCGCTGAAATATTAGTTCCCGCGTTGTTCTGTGATAGCGTTGACCATCCCGCTTTTTCCCTCAAATAACGTTGAAACGGAATAGCGTTTTAAGCAAGATACGAAGCTGGTGCTATAAAATCCCCTTTTTGTTGTAGTGTAACTTGCAAATAAGAATTATAACATAAATTTGCATAGCCAATAACTTGCATAGGCAATGGACATATAGAATGTAAATTTTGCACAAGCTATGTACTACTATGGATCTAAATATAGATCTAAACATAAAATTGTGAACTTGCATATGTGACTATGGTTTTCACCTAAACTTGCATATGGGTTCCATACAAACTTGCATATGAATTTAAACAGTAAACTAATATCACATGTTTTACATATAAACTCGCATATATATATATACACACACACACACACACATTTGATTCACATATAAACTTGTGTATAATTCGCAAACAGACTTGCATATGATTCACATACAAACTAGCATATGGTTTACATCCAAACTCGCATATAAACTGATGTCATAAAAGGAATCGAGCTAAACATATGTGATTGGTCATATGAAATAGATCCACTAATATAAGTTAACAAAACTGTCATATGTTTACAAACAGATGATAATGAAATTAAGAAACCTCACATGATTCAACAGGCATGTTCTCATAATCCAAATTATAAATCATCATAACTAGTTTATTAATTATTTTGTGAAAGAAATTGTACTCACAAAGACGGTTTGGAGACGAGAATAATTCGTTCGTCGTTTGTATTAGAATCCTGACTTGTAATTCCTAAGCTTTAAGAAGAAGATGAACTATTCTAGCAGCATAATTATGTCTTTAACTTATTTTAATTAGGATTGAGGCAGCATAGCATTATACTGGTTTGGTGTGGAGAGAAAGTGGGGTTTGGGGGTGTTTAAATAGGTTAGGAGCCAAAGAATCTGTCCAGAAAACAAGTCCAGGTGCAAAATCCCGAATCTGCCTCGGATCTGGAAAATCATGGGAGGTCGACCCCCAGGTCGACCTGTATAGGGGAGGTCGACCCCCTGGTCGACCTGGCCTGGGGCAGGAAAAATTCAGCCCAATCCGCTTCTGTGTTTTCATTTGAATTTTAAATTTGAATTCGAGCTGTTTTAATTTATTTAAATCCTTGAAACTTCTGAAGGCCATAACTTCCTCGTACAAAGTCCGATTTATGAAAACTTAGACTCTATTCCAACCAGAATTCCGAGATGATCGCAATGGCGTAACCCATTTCCCTTAATTCTTCTCCTAAAATTTAAATGTTCTTAAATTTGTCTAATTTTAATATTTAAAATTATAGGGTGTTACATTCTCCCTTCCTTAAAGGATTTCGCCCCCGAAATATCCAAGTTAAGGAGAATGTATATCCTACCATCCAAACATCCATCTACTCAATCATCAAACATAGGTATCAGTTGTCGTTAAAAGACTTCTAATGCCATATGAACATATGCAAAAAGTGTGTGTGTATGTTCCTTATCTAACACAAAATCAGGTGGTCTACTGATTCAGTTGACCTCCTTAATGCGAACCATGATAGTGCCATGCATCCATTATGTATGCAAAAGGATCCTAATGATACATATTATTTCTACATGCTTGCACCACCATTCATCTAAATGCAGCATCCATATGATAACATAACCATTATACATCCATTACTTTAAATGTACACACATATCTATATGCAATACGAAAGTGATTGAGCCGATCCAGTGCCTAATGTGTGTGTACATACATCCACAAGCAACCACTTGCATCCATTTGCATCCACCAAACATAACATGTCTCAAACACATGTTCATAACCATAGGGTTTTTCCTAACTAAATATCGAAGATATCATCACAAAGACATATTAAACGATAGGACAAGTATCAACAAAGTGGTAGAGAAAGGAGAAGTCAAAAAAAATCATAGCCTAAAAAAGGAAAGGGTACAGCGTACGCATCTTGGCTTTCGTTTCTCAAGTTGTGTCTCCTTGATCATTTCCCCATTGCACCTTGACCAACTTATCCTCTCTGTTGCGTAGCTTTATGACCTCCGATCCAAGGATGCATGTAGGGGCTCGTCTAATCGGGGCATGCCACTCCACTTCCACTTCTCTGAGCCTGCTCGGCTTTACTACTTCCGCAATATCTTGTAAACACTTTCACAAATGTGACACGTGAAACACGTCGTGAACACCACTAAGCTCGTTTCCTCTTCTCATATCCCTCCAAAATCTAGGATACATAACCTCAAAAGATCTTCAAGGATTCCATTCAACCCTTTTTGTCCGTCCATCCGTCTGTGGATGATAAGCGATGCTCGTACTTGCCGCCTTTTGCATATCACCTTTTCCTCCTGCATCGAAAACTGCTCCAAGCCCTGTCCCGCATGCACCGGTATACACTGTGAATGGCTTAATTCCACCTGGAAAAACTAAAACTGGAGCTGTCGTCAAAGCCCTCTTCAAATGCTGGAAAGCATCGTCACAGTCAACATCCCAAGAAAAAGTCAAGTTCTTCTTCGTTAACCAAGTAAGTGGGGCTGATATCTTCGCGAAGTCCTTAATGAACTTCCTATAATAGCCCACCAGACCTAAAAAGCTTCTTACTTCTGTTGCGTTCTTAGGAATCTTCCAATCTTGGATTGCCACCACCTTTATGGGATCCACAGCTATCCCCTCCTTAGAGACCACGTGTCCTAAGAACCTCACTTCTTTTCTCCAACAATGGCATTTGGAGAACTTAGCTTTGAGTTGATGCGCTCGTAGGGTCTCTAAGACTTCTGTAAGGACCCATAACTTCCCCGTGAAAGAAAGAGCGGATACTTTGAGAACAACACACAAATGAACGCAGACGGAAGAACATTTCATTGCTATTACAACAATTCCATCAGAATACAAGAATATACAGAGTATAATTGAATAAATTACATTCGACAAATATCAGAGATTAAAATAAATTACATAGCAGCGGAAAATAATACAAAGCACAACTGAAGGTGATATACGGATACAGAGCTTTCCGGATATCATTCCAGCTGTAAACCAGGATCCTGTGAATATAAATCTGCAAAACCAAAACTACTAGCTGCCCGTGCGGAAAATAGGGGCACCCAGAGTTTAGGTTAAAACAATAAACTCCAGGTCAGTCATGTGACTGGTGTGAGAGCTAAAACAGTTATTTAAAGCTTTACTTTAAAAGAGAGTAATTCAAGGGACCACGCCGTATAACACGGAACGGGTTTCCTCCCAAGAATACCAGTGCATAGAATAAACAACGCAATGCTTTTTCGAAAAATGAAGTTATTATAAGACCCAGGTCCCATCACGCAATGCAACGCAAGCCGGAGGATAGGCTTTTCCCTTATAATAGCCAAACATGCTTGGTACGTTTAAAACAAATCATTTGATACTATAATAAGCGTATAGTGTCAAAACAATTTCAATCATAAATATAAATCATAGGCGGCATGGGTACCATCTATCATGTCGCCATACTAGTTCTACAATTAAAACCGCGATACACGTATTGGAAATTGGATTTCCGTCATGAGTCGAGGCAAGGGGCAAGCTCCTCTCCACGTTCGAGACACTCTAGCAAATGTCTCAGGGCTACGCACTCTGGGCAACCCTGGATCTTCAGGGCCGATCCTCACTTACGTTAGAGGATTGGCAATTCCTGAACACACGTTTCCCGGTCCTTACAGACCTAAAATCGAGGCACCTCATCCAACAACCACAAAGGTGAAAAGTATATAAATGTCAGGGCTGGTAAGTCACTGACACCACCAAAGCTAGAAAGAAACGTCGTGCTCTCCCTGCAGTCCGTATCCCGTTTTTAACTCATACCGAGGTGTGAGGCTCGCGAATTCACGTTATACACAAAGCTACGCCACAAAGATCGTGCTTTGATCATCAACCACAAGACTTTGCTTTTCAACAGAAGCCTTGATCCATGCAACTCAGTGTGCCACACAGGCAATTCATGCATTGCGATTGATATCTATCGATATATAACCTCTAAGCTCGTACGTCTCAGAGAAGGGCATTAAGCAAGAGAATAAATTCTCCGCCGCCAAACAGATATATATTTAACAGAAATCAATCAACACAGAATAAAATCCAATGTCAGACACACAATCCATTTACAAGTTCGTTCTGGGTCTGAACGAAACCGGAGGCACTTTCCTCGCATATCCATCCATCTCCAAGTACGTCTGGGCGACCACTAACTGATTCCCTCATCTTGGGTGTACAGCCCAATCAAGATCATCAGTAATCACCCAAACGATGTGAAGACTTCCGGTCTTCAACCACCGTCTTCAACTTCGATATATCGTCGAATCGGTTATTCAGAATGGGTATAAACCCGGCCTTTCCGAACAACCCGCGTATATTAAAAACAAATGTTACACAAACACAACATACGCCTCATTCCAATTCATTAGTCACTAACCGTAAATCAGTAAGAGAGCAATTCCCCAAATATTAACCCCGAAGACCGAAACCAACATCAGATCAATACCCAGGAAACCATTCTTCTTAACTAACCTTCAGCTAGTTTCTAAATTTCACATTCCTAGGGAAAGGTTCCCATTAATTTTATCCAAGATAAATTCTTTAAAATTTATCCTTTAATCTTCCTTTGGATGTCGTTCCAAACCAAATTATGGTTTTCTAAACTAGTCGAGATTAGCGAACCATACCGAAGTAATTATTTATTTTATTTCCCAATCCCAACCTATTCATCCCATGAAGAAAAACTGGTAATACTCCATATCTAACACCACAGTGTTGTCGGTACAATTAATTACCATTTCACGTTCAAATCCAATTAAAGATTTAACTATCGCTTTGGAGCAAAACTGGTGATACTCCATTCTCGCTCACTTTCTAAATTTGATAATTTAAATTATCAATTCACATTTCAATTTAATTGCAGATTCATTAAAACTCCTTTTACTGGGTTAAAGAACTAGTGTTATTTAAAACACAGTTCACAACAAACCCAAATCACATTCTATTGATTATCGGGTTAAAGAACTAGTGTTATTTAAAATACAGTTCACGATAAACCCATGAATCAATTCTATTTAAACCCATTTCAAATCCAATTTATTTATTTAAAAATAAATGGGTTTTAATTTCAGTTCAAAATTAGTTCATTTCGATAAAAATCTATTTTTATCTTTTCAAATATGGAGTTTTTCATCCCAATTTTTCCTAAATCATTTCTTATGATTTTACACAAATTATTGATATCTTTAATAATTTTATCAAGGCCCGTATAGTCGATTTCCATCAACGGTCGTCGAACTGCACTTACAGCGACCTTTTTCAAATTTGATTTGGACGTATCTCCAAATCCAACCGTTAGATTTCAAATTTCTAATATTCGTTAGAAAGCTCTTTTCGATACGAACCCAACTGTTTCGGTTTTAGGAGAATCCGACGGTCGGATCTCCCGTAATGTCCATTCGAAGTCAATGGTCGAAATTCGCGAACTGCCGCGGCTCGGCGCGTTCTATTCAGGCCATTATATTATATATATAATATATATAATAAATATTTTGTCGATTTCTATTTAAAACGAATTATATAAATAGTTTTCAATTCGTTTCAAAAACAATTTCTACTTCCATTTCAATTCAAATCAAAATTCATTTTCTATTCAAATCAAATTCATTTCGTTTTCTATTTGAATCAAATTCATTTCGTTTTGTATTTGAATCAAATTCATTTCGTTTTATATTCAATTCGAATTCATTTCGTTATATATTCAATAGAAATCAAATTCGTTTTATATTCAATTCGAATTCAATTCGTTATATATTCAATAGAAATCAAATTCGTTTTATATTCAATTCGAATTGGTTTTCTATTCGATTCAATTCAAATTTCCATTCAATTTGAATTCAATTCGTTTTCGATTCAATTCGAATTCGTTTTCAATTCAATTCATTTCGAAATCGTTTTATATTCAATTCATTTCGAAATCGTTTTATATTCAATTCATTATATACTCAATTCGAATTCGTTTTCTCTTCAATTTGATTCAAATTTCATTTTAAAATATGCGATTTCGAAATCACTTTTCAATATTCATAAATCGATATAAATATCGTTCACGTCAAAATGGCGTCAATCTAATCAACACGGCTTCATATATTTCTATTTTCAAATATTCTATTTCAAATATTTCTATTTCAAATATTTCTTATTATCAAAATATTTCTATTTCAAATATTTCGTTCAACACATGACTAATCTCAACGGATGAGTACAGTCTACACATGAACCTTTATTTTATATTGATACAGATGTAAATTTTATTATTAAAACATTCGTTCAACACATGACTAATCTCAATAGATGAGTACAGTCAACACATGAACCTTTATTTTATATTGATACAGATGTAAATTTTATTGTTAAAACATTCGTTCAACACATGACTAATCTCAACGGATGAGTACAGTCAACACATGAACCTTTATTTTATATTATTCTTTATCTTCTAAATTGGAATGAGGCCCAATCAATCACCATATAAAATTAATTATATAGATTTTTATACAACACATGTATATAATAGCATTGAAAAATAATCAACCATCAACCAAAGTGCACTACACTGTGTAAGCATCAAATATAGATATCTAACGCTTATAACAGCCTGTCAATCAACCGATCGACATATTTAATCAATCAGGATGAGTGAACTTCAAATTTCATCCCAACACCCGTGTGGGGTTTCAAACAATCAAACACAGATTTCATTTGTGCAGTTGGGCGATGTGTAAAATTTATCGTCCCAATCAATATCCTTCAAATAGGTGTACATAAACAAACCGTCCGGTTTGTAAATGAATATTTTATTTTATTCACTTCCACGTTAAAACTATATTTTTAACGATAAAATATTTTATTTCAACACATGAATTTCTATTCATTTCATTTATACAATAAAAATGATATTTTTATTTTTCTAACATATTTTAGAAAATTTCGGCGGCATAACGACACGATACTAGAAACGGGACGAGGCCTAGCCTTATCCCCGGTCTAGTGAAGGCCCACGCCATTCACACATCAATCAAATTAATTTCATTTCACCAAACAATTCAATCCAATCAAATAATCTAACTAATTTTTGCAACCAAACAAACAAGTCCATGGTCTGTGGACGATTGTGTCGGGTGCTACTAAACACCGTCTGCATCCTAGTATATATATAACTAGAAAAAGAAATTGAAGAGTGAGAAATTCTCACAGATAGCTATCCAACTTCACGGCTCTTCTTTTGCAGAAACCTTCGTCGTTATCGCATTTTTGTCATCTTCGTTGTTGTAGCCACTACATATGTAAAAATAGAATTTTTACTTTGCTATTCAATATATAAAAATCGAATTTTTTACTTTGATATTCAATATATAAAAATCGAATTTTTATCTTGTTATTCAATATATAAAAATAGAATTTTTATCTTGTTATTCAATATATAAAAATCGAATTTTTACCTCGCTATTCAATATATAAAAATCGAATTTTTATTATACTATTCAATATATAAAAATCAAATTTTTATCTTGTTATTCAATATATAAAAATCGAATTTTTATCTTGTTATTCAATATATAAAAATCGAATTTTTACCTCGCTATTCAATATATAAAAATCGAATTTTTATTATACTATTCAATATATAAAAATCAAATTTTTATTATACTATTCAATATATAAAAATCAAATTTTTACCTTTGTTACACATATAGAGATGGTATTTCTAATATTCCTATCATGTAAAAATTATATTTTTACTTCTCTACATAAACAAAAATCATATTTTTACATCATCTATATAGTAAAGACTATATTTTTAATATTTTAAAAATATAGAAATCATATTTTTACATCTCCTACATAATAAAGATCGAATTTTTTATTATCTATACTATATAAAAATTATATTTTTAGCCTTTCTATAATATAAAGATTATATTTTTATCATCACCACTATATCAAAATCCGATCTTTCTACATTCAAATAAAAATACGATCTTTTCACCTTTAAAAATATCGTCTTTCATTCATTAAAAATCTGCCCCTTTAAGGTTAAAAGTATCGCCTTTTCTATAATATAAAATTCTAACTTTCTATTTAAAAATCCTATCTATAAAAGAAATAAATAAATAAAATTAAAACAAATAGAACAAAATAAATAAAGAAAATAAAATAGAAAGAAAACTTACAGATGAAGGAAGGGGGGGTGTATGCGCGTCTGCTGTGGTCGAAGGGGGGTCTGGGCGTCGAGGTACGGGGAGAAGGGGGAAGCGGGGTGCGGTTTGGTGGCCGCGGGTGGTGGGGTATGGTGGCAGGGTGTTGGCTGAGGGGCTTCAGGGGGGGTTCGGTCGTCGCTCGAATGGAGGGCTAGGGTTTGGGTGTGGTTCGGCGTCGCTCGATGGGAAGAAAAGAAGAGGGAGGCGGCGCGCTCCATCGGTGGGGGCGGGTCTCCGTCGCTGCCATTTTTTTTTTCTTTTCGTTTTTCTGATTTCAATCGAAATGGGGGGGGCCAGAACGGGATTAAGGAGATGAGAGTTTTATTATTATTATTATTATTATTATTATTATTTAAATTGCAAAAAAGTTGACTTTTACATACGACCTCAAAACGAGGCCCACCGCCTGCCGTCCATAGCTAATTACCCACATTCCGAACACAATGGGATATGTATAGTAGGCTGATTCGATCGTTTCGATCAGTTTCCGTCTAAATCAACATATAACTCTATATATTGAATTTGAACGAGCATTTCAATTTACCGGGGTCACATACTAACTCTAAAAATTCCATAAAAATATTTTCTAGCTTCGTAATGACGATACGGTCCTAACAAAACTAGTTTCGTCAAATTCTGAGACCGTTGGAAAAATGGCCATTTTCCGGTCGATTAAAATCAACTGAAACTGGTCAAACGCGTTTTTCTTTGCCACGCTCACATATTGATTCGAAAAATTATGAAATTTGGAATCTAGCAATAATTCGACACTGCGGATCCAACAAAAGTGGTTTCATCGAAATCCGAGGTCGTTTGCAAAATGACTATTTTTAAGGGCCTGAATTCCATAGCGACTATTCAGAATTTTCAACTGGACATATCTTTTGATTCCCGCTATGAAATTTTGATTTTTCAGATTCGTTGGAAAGATATCATCAATTAGATCCTAATGTTTTTGGTTTCACTAAAATCCGGATTGTTTTTCACCCGGTACATTGAATTGAAGTTTGAAATCGAATTATCGAACTACCGCGGCGTTTTCAATTCTATTTATAATTATATATAATTATTTATATTCTAACGACGGCGTATATAATATATACGCTCTATTTCTATTCAAAATAAATTTCTCGTCGATATTATTTAAAATAATTCATTTTAAATATCCAAAATTCGCTAAAATCGCCAAAATAAATTTTTTAAACTGGCCCAGATTTTCCGGGTTATTACAACTTCCCTAAGATGTAGGGCATGCTCTTCTTCGCTTCTAGAGAAAATCAAGATATCGTCCACCTAGACTACCACAAACTTGTTTAGAAACTCCCTAAACACACTACTCCTTAAATCCATGAAGTACGCAGGTGCATTCGTCAAATCAAAAGGCATGACGAGCCACTCGAAGAAACCGTCAGGAGTTCTAATTGCAGTCTTATCTATGTTGTCTTCAGCCACCCTTAGCTGATGAAATCCTATAGCCAAATCCAACTGCGAGAAAACCGAAGCACCAACCAACTGATCGAATAAATCGTCTGTCCTTTGTAATGGGTGTTTATTCTTCTTGGTGAGCTAATTCAGCTCTCTATAGTCCATGCACAGTCTAAGTGAACCATCAGCTTTTGTAACAAAAACAACTGGAGCACCCCATTCCGAAATGCTTCTTCTTATGAACCCCTTCTCAAGCAACTCTTTCACTTGCTTACTGAGTTCCCTTCTCTCTCTCGGAGCCACATGGCGCACTGGTAATGCAACTGGCTTTGCATTATCTACTAGGTATATATGAAAGTCTATCTCGCGCCTCGGGGGTAAACCCCGAACTTCATCGAAGACGTCACCATATTCACGGACCACAAGAACAAATTCCAAATCATCGTTGGATGCGTCAAGAGATTCTAGGTAGCTAAGCATCATCGGACCTCTAGGGTCACAAGAAATATTAAGGGTCTTTCCACAACGAGTCAACAATCTACCTACCCTTCTTTCACATTCTAGGATGGCACCGTATCTGGCTAGCCAATCCATGCCTAGAATCAAGCCGTAGCCCATGAAGCCAAGAATGAAGGCATTGCATTCAAGCCCAACGCCCAAGATAGACACTCTCAAATCCCGACAAATAATCGAAAGATGAGCCGAACCACCAATGGGATTTGAGACTACTATGGGATCCGTAACTAGATTAGTATTTTGTGAAAGAAATTGTACTCACAAAGACGGCTTAGAGAAGAGAATAATTCGTTAGTCGATTATATTAGAATCCTGACTTGCAATTCCTAAGCTTTAAGAAGAAGATGAACTATTCCAGCAGCATAAGGAAGTCTTTAACTTATTTTAATTAGGATTGAGGCAGCATAGCATTACAATGGTTTGGTGTGGAGAGAAAGTGGGGTTTGGGGGTGTTTAAATAGGTTAGGAGCCAAAGAATCTGTCCAGAAAACAAGTCCAGGTGCAAAATCCCGAATCTGCCTCGGATCTGGAAAATCAAGGGAGGTCGACCCCCATGTCGTCCGGTATAGGGGAGGTCGACCCACTAGTCGACTTGGCCTGGGGCGAGGAAAATCCCGCCTAGCCCACTTCTGTGTTTTCATTTGAATTTGGAATTTGAATTCGAGACGTTTTAATTTATTTCAATCCCTGAAACTTCTGAAGGCCAGAACTTCCTCATATGAAGTCCGATTTACAAAAACTTGGACTCTATTCCAAGTAGAATTCCGAGACGAACGCAATGGCGTAACCCATTTCCCTTAATTCTTCTCCTAAAATTTAAGTATTCTTAAATTAGTTTAATTTTAATATTTAAAATTACGGGGTGTTTCATGTTGCCTGCCCGATTTTTGTCATTTCCCAGTTGATGAGGCTTGAGGTTATAATCGACTTTTGAAATATCTAGCCACCGTTTACACCGTCCATATAAGTCATCCAGGAAAAAGATGAAAGGAAGGTACTCTCCTACTGCATCCTAGGAATCGCCCTATGGATCAGTAGCGAGTAGTCCTTGCAATCCGCAGATTCCAATCACGACAGAATCATTGTTAACTCTGGGGATCAACCAGAGGTGTTTAACAATAGTTTTTCTGCTTAGGAAGACTTACGGTCTTCAATTGCTCCATCTCGATCAGCAACTTCGAGTATTCGTATTTAGTGGTCGGAATGGTTTTCTAATATAAATTCGATCACGGTCTTTCCATACCAATAACGTTGGTTCAGATTTTGATAGTCGGTTATTTAACTATCAAAATAAACAACCATAAAAAAACGGATCCATTGGTTTATTACACATTATCACTTGTCCATTTAAAAATAATATATCAGTTGAAATACCCAAAAATAACATATTGGTTTAAATATGTTAATATTCGCAAATCCTTTTACCTATATACCTAGAAAATATCTTAAAATTATATCTAATTTAGCCTTCAACTAACATTCAAAACATTGCTATAATATTTTTTTATTATCTTATTGATTCAATTAATCATTCGTAAAACCATCATTACAACATCTTCTTTGGCTTCGTTATTTGAACACCAAATCACCACTCATCCCTTTTAGAATAAATCCATATAAGTCTCATTTCTTAACTTTGAAAATACTGCTATATTTCCACCATTCTCCGTTTTTTATTTCTTTTATTATGGGGTATTATTTCATTACATCAAGACTCCTTTTATTTCCTTGTATTTCAGAATCTCATTTTACGCACACACATACACACACACACACACACACACACACACACACATATATATATATATATATATATATATATATATATATATATATATATATACATATATATATTTCCATATCCTTCGAATAACATTACCCTGTTTTTTTCCCAAAATAATTTACTCTTAACATCTTCACCATTATGACTAATAACATCCTTTGATAATCCTGAAGTTGTTCAAGTTAAGGTATTTTAATTACCTCTCAGACCTTGATCAACATCGTTCTTATCTTAAGGTAGATATCAGTTGTAATATAGAAACTGATACTCATTCCCTTTATCACAACAAATCCCATTTTGATTCTGTCTTGATGAAATATCATCTCTTCTTTAAAATAGCGGTCTTATATCACATCTTTATAATTTATCTCGTTTAACTACACTAATTTAAACTTGAGTTTACGTTTGATTTCCCATTTCATATCTTCATTAGTTCCTAACCGTAAATCAGTCCGAAAATAATTCCCTAAATATTAACCCCGAAGGCCGAAATCAACATCAGATCAATATTCAGAAAATCAATTGTACCAACTGATTCCCAATTAAGTTATAATTCTTAAATTTCCAATTCTGGCATTTACTTTATTCAAATGTCACTTATCATCTCTTCTTTAAAATAGCAGTCCTATATCACATCTTTATAACTTATCTCGTTTAACTACTCTTATTTAAACTTGAGTTTACGTTTGATTTCCCATTTCATTTCTTCATTAGTTCCTAACTGTAAATCGGTTAGAAATTAATTCCCTAAATAATAACCCCGAAGGCCGAAACCAACATCAGATCAATATTCAAAAAATCAATTATCCCAACTGATTCCCAATTAAGTTCTAATTCTTAAATTTCCAATTCTGGCATTTACTTTATTCAAATGTCACTTCTTACTACTCGTTTCATTCATATACTCAATAAAAATTAGGTTCTAAAACTTCGTATAACGTGGATTCCTAGAATCCAATTAAATATAATTCAGTAAGAATCAAATTAAAAGTTTGATTTCATATTATAAATATTAAATCGCTTTAACAACAATAGATATGGCTTTAAACTCCACAAAATTTCCCATTACAAATTATCATTTCGATTATTAACAAATGACAAATAATCAGATTTCAACATTTATTAAAATAAAACTGGGTTACTTTACCATTTACTACACCAATTAAATTAATAAACTAATTTAATAACAATTTCAATTAACGCCGTTAAATTATTCAACCCTAAACATGACTAACCCATTAGTCAATCGTTATTGATCTTGCGATTTAAATTAATTAATAATTAATTAATCTAAATAATTCTATTCACTTTGATTTTTATTCAATTAATACCAATATAAACCCATCCTAATCGTTACATTAATTCTGGTCACTTGAATTAACTAAATGAAACCGTTTAAAAATCACTTAATAAGCACGTGCTTTGTGCACGGTAGATTTTGGTACAAAAATAGTGATTAGTGATTAAAACAATCAATGTATACATGTGGTTGGTTTATTTTCCTTTCTAGAAACTTCATTTAAAATAATATATTTAAAAATCTATATTCGGTTATAAAATAAATTCCATAACTTCATTTCTAGCGATTCACCTGACGGTGAATAAATCTTTATAAAATAGTTCGTATATTGGCCATCTGCTATAAATGGCTCACCAATACTATAGATTAATTCGAAATTCAACAACATTCAACAACAAACAGGTTTAAGGTCAACGGGGTTTAATTGGTTCATATGTAATATGAAATAAACTGCATACTAAATATTTGGGAAATCCGGTTTGATTCCCCTACATGTTCTTCCCTGCATCACAGATCATTATAATATTTCATAACAGCATAGGGAAATGACAATAATACAATCAATGTCAATCATTAAATCAACCATAGGCATCCAATCAAACAATTATCAACAACTTTGTTATAATTATATGAATTTAATCACATTATCGGACTCCAGAAATGTGTGAGAATTAACTTACCTTTGTTTTCGATTGTTGGTTTGGGAGTTGTTCACATTTAACTTTAAACAGCCATTTAAAATTAAATGAAAATCCGATTACTTTCAGTCTTGTTTGAACCTATACGGCAGCGTAGTGTTTTTCCCTACGATTCCAATGACCATTTTCTTGCGTGATTATGTTTACGTCCGTAAAATTTACACCCTTATAAGATAACAATTATATGTATAAATTAAATAACTAATAGAAATTAAACCTACGATAATTCCTATGCCTACACCCCTGAGTCACGTCGCGTTGGTTCTCCAGCCATTCATGAAAGAACTCAGCTCCATCTATCATGACCAATGCTTCTTCCTTTACACTTATGTCGTGACTGCCATATATACTTCATGTCGTGACTTCCTGATGCTCCTTCACCAGTCCCTACTTTCCCGATGTAAAATGTCCTTGCCATCGAAACAATATATACATAGCATATCAACTCCCCAACATAATTTCTTCTCCACCGCAAGTATATGTTCCAAACAAAATTTATCTTTCCTCTTTCTTACACAATACTCCTATATTCTCTTTCTTTCTTATATTCTCATACAAAAACACGGATCCACGTACACCCCCCACCACGCCATCGCTCAGGAGCATCGGACCTTGATCAGAGGCCAGCGACAACATCACATCTCCGCCACGTCCTCTCTGCTCGTGCACTGTCAACACCATGTAGATTCCGCCGAACACCACTGCATGCACAACAAACCCATCACTTTCTCTATGTTATCCCTCCGGCCTATTCTTTTTATTCTTTTTCTTCACGCACTACTGTTCATTGCGTGACTTCCTCTAGACGCCACACGTTCCCGAATATTTTCCTTACTATTCTCATGCCACCTTTTCACTCCACTTTCTTATAACGAAATAAATAACGGTATAGGCACTACTTCACCATTTCACCATTTTGCTACTGTTAAACTATATATGTAAATATATATTTTTGTATTCATATTGATCAATCAGGCTGTAATTATTTACCTAATTAGTATTCATATTGATCAATTAGGCTAGGCTTTAATTATTTGCCTAATATTGATCAATTAGGCTAGGCTTTAATTATTTGCCTAATATTGTTGTACTATCCTTGTACTGTCCTTGTAGTCCAATTATCTCCCTATTTAAGGGTTAGTGATTAATGAAAAGGGCACGGATCATAATCTTTCATGGTATCAGAGTTGTAACGATCCTCTCAAAAACTAACTGTATTCTATCTTACGGCTTCCAAATCTTCATAATTTCTTCTTCCATGGCTGAAAAATTCCATCCTGCTCTTTCTATCACCAATGTCAAATCCTTGATTCCAATCACATTGGATAATGAGACCGGTCTTTATCATTCATGGGCTGCTCTATTCAAGGTACAAGCGAGAGTTCATAATCTCTTGCATCATATAATTCCTCCTACGGAGGAGAAAGCCAAGGCCAAATATGATGAACAAAAAGCGGCGGATCCCGAGCTTTTGGATCGTCTTGACGCAGTTGTACAGCAATGGATATATGCCACCATTTCTCAAGACCTCCTCCATGCAGTTCTCTTCAAAGATGACTCGGCCGAGAAGGTGTGGAAACGGTTGGAGGCACAATTCCAAGACAACAAAGCCTCTCGTGCAACCCATCTCGAGGAAGAATTGGCTCATGCCGATTTTGATAATTTCGGCTGGATTAACGCTTATTGCAATGATTGGTTGTCTAGGACATAGTCGTCTAGGACATCCTGGAGATGTTATTCTTATCTCTCTTCGTAGTAAACACATGATTAGTTGTAATGATTCTCGTAAAATCTTTTGTTCTTCTTGTCCTCTTGGGAAACACTCTAAATTGCCTTTTTATAATTCTATGTCGCATACTCTTTTGCCATTTGATATTATTCATAGTGATTTGTGGACATCTCCTGTTATAAGTTCTTCTGGTCATTGTTATTATGTTTTATTTCTTGATGACTACAGCAAATTTCTTTGGACTTTTCCCATCTCCAACAAATCTCAGGTCAAACAATTATTCATTTATTTTCATGCTTTAATCAAAACACAATTCGAACGTAACATCAAAACATTCCAATGTGACAATGGTACAGAATATATAAATGGCACTTTAAAACAGTTCTTTACCCAAAATGGGATGCAATTCCGTCTCTCATGTCCTCATACATCACCACAAAATGGCAAAACTGAACGACATATTAAATCTATAAATAATATCATTAGGACCTTACTTGCTCATGCTTCTATGCCCCCTAGCTTCTGGCATCACGCTCTAGCAATGGCCACATACCTCTTAAACATTCTTCCAACAAAAGTTTTGGGATTCCAATCTCCCACTCAAATTCTATATCAAAGTACACCACTTTATTCTGACTTGTGTGTCTTTGGTTGCTTATGTTTTCCCTTATTTCCCTCAACCTCTATTCACAAATTACAGGAACGGTCTACTCCATGTACTTATCTTGGTCCAGCCTCAAATCATAGAGGCTCTAAGTGTTACGACATATCAAACGGAAAAATTATTATTTGTCGCCATGTGCGTTTCATTGAAACTGAGTTTCCATTCTCAAAAATCCACAAGGGCACAAATAACTTGTATGCTTTTCTTGATGAAAATATTTCTCCATACTTGTTGCATCATTTGCGTGAAAAATCAATTGCACAAACCACAAATGACATTGCTCAAAACACAACCCAGCCCCCTATACAAACTTGCCCACCGCAGTATTTATCTCCAGCTGGACAACAGTCTCCCACAGGCCCAATTCTCCCTTCTCCTTCAAATCCTACTGATCAGCACCCCTCCTCTCAAACTGGGCTGCACTCACCCACAGGTTCAGTTCTTCACAATACTCCTTCTGTCACATCAACCGTAAGACAACCCCACACCATTGCTCAACCCACTCCAGTTTGTGAACAAAGCCCCTCATCACACTCACCCAACAGCTCCTCAAGGCCTAATAATCCCAAGCTACACCGTATGACAACCCGGGCAATAAATGGCATCTTTAAACCAAACCCCAAATATACTACCAATCTTTACACGACCACCACTACAACCATCTCTCCTATACCAAAGGACCCGGTTAGTGCTTCGCTATATGGTTCGTGACAATAGCCGGCCTAATCATGTCTGTTTATAAAGAAATCTCTATATGGCTTGAAACAGGCTCCTCGGGCATGGTATCAGCGCTTCGCTTATTTTGTTGCCTCAATTGGTTTCACCCACAGTAAATCTGATCATTCATTGTTTATATACAAACATGGATCTGATATTGCATATATTCTGCTTTATGTTGACGACATTATTCTTACAGCTTCTTCTGATATTCTACGTAAGCATTTCATGGCTCTTTTAGGTTCGGAGTTTGCAATGAAAGTTCTTGGCCCATTGAGTTTCTTTCTAGGTATCGCGGTTACTCGACATGCGAAAGGTTTATTCTTGTCTCAAAAACAATATGCTATAGAGATCATTGAGCGGGCAGGCATGTCTAATTGTAGCACTTGCCCCACTCCTGTTGACAGCAAATCTAAACTCAGTGCTACTAACGGTGATCCATATGAAGATCCCACAAAGTATCGTCGTCTTGCAGGTGCTCTTCAATATCTTACTTTTACAAGACCTGATATTTCTTATGCAGTGCAACAAGTGTGTCTCCACATGCATGATCCAAGGAATGAACACATGAATGCTCTCAAGCGCATTTTGCGCTACATTCAAGGTACTTTGTCTTATGGCCACCATCTGTACAAGTCATCATTGGGCAAACTTATCTCATACACAGATGCTGATTGGGGTGGATGTCCAGATACCAGACGCTCCACATCTGGTTATTGTGTCTTTTTTGGGGAAAATTTGATTTCTTGGTCCTCTAAACGTCAGCCTACCTTGTCTAGATCTAGTGCAGAAGCTGAATACAGAGGAGTTGCTAATGTTGTGTCTGATTCTTGTTGGATCAGGAATTTACTGCTCGAACTACATTGTCCAATTGAAGAAGCTACTCTGGTCTACTGTGACAATGTGAGTGCAATTTATTTGTCAGGAAATCCAGTTCAACATCAACGCACTAAACATATTGAGATGGACATTCATTTTGTCCGTGAAAAGGTCGCTAGAGGCGAAGTTAGAGTGCTTCGTGTTCCATCCCGTTATCAAATTGCTGATATTTTTACAAAGGGCCTTCCACGTATATTATTCGAAGATTTTCGGGATAGTCTCAGCGTACGCGAGCTTCCCACTGCGACTGCGGGGGCGTGTTAAACTATATATGTAAATATATATTTTTGTATTCATATTGATCAATCAGGCTGTAATTATTTACCTAATTAGTATTCATATTGATCAATTTGGCTAGGCTTTAATTATTTGTCTAATATTGATCAATTAGGCTAAGCTTTAATTATTTGTCTAATGTTGTTGTACTATCCTTGTACTATCTTATAATTTGTACTATCCTTGTAGTACAATTATCTCCCTATTTAAGGGTTGGTGATTAATAAAAATGGCACGGATCATAATCTTTCGGCTACCACCCCAGTTTGCTCTCCGAACTGACAACTCCTCACCACTACGCTTCAGCAAAATTTTGTTTTCAAAGCCCGAAGCCATGCATCCATCCAGTAACACTACCACACTTCCCTTACACCGCAATTAAACTCCCCCGAACAAGACAGCACCTAGTATTCCCTTCTCCTCTGTTTCTTTCGGCTACAGAAAAGAATGCCAGCACCATCATAAAACTGCCATAAAACTCCACGTGCATCAACGGTTTCCCATGCAACCTCTACTTCATTTTCAGTCAGTCCGCCATCTCATCATTCACCTACCCCATGCCTCCATCTACTTTCACCAAAACTTGCCTTGAAGTTCTTACCTACTCGAGCCAGAAGGACTTGTTTATACTTCTTATCAGATTTCTTTTGTAAGTGGCTTTGGTTTGTTGAAATTTTTAGAACTTTGTTTGATGCTTGCAATTTTATGTTTGTAGAGCTTCAGTTTTTGTTTGTGAGAGAAAAATGAATTGGGTTGTGTAAATGGATGAAGGCTTGGGATGTATTTATACTGTGTAGAGCAAGCAGATATTTTTGTTTCACTTTTATTTCATTCCAGCTGTCCCATGCTTCACTGAACACTCCACGTAAAGATATAGGGTAAAATTTCGAAAACCAATGCCTAGGTGTTGAAGATGTATGGCGTTTTGTCACTTTCAACCAAAGTTATGAAGACCGGACCGTGGATCAAACCATGATAGTCTAGGGTTAAAGGTTATTGTGGTTGAACCGTCGGAACCGTGCTTGTTAAATCTTATGTATTTTGGACTTAATACTGAGCTATTAGAGGAGATGGAAAAAACTAATAAATTAAAGCAAACAAAATTAAAAGGATAAAGTGTGCAAAGTGTAAAATATCCGCACCCTGCAGCTTCATCGTTTAGTTTCTTTCCTCCTTCCGCAGAAACCCATACCCAAATCTGCAAAATTTGTCAACAAATTACGAAATTATTAAAAATTCCATCTCTACTTTGATAACTCGAGCATCTTTCATATGAATTTGTAAATCTTTGGCACGGTTTTATACCACTTGCGGCTTTAATGACCTCCGGACTGCCATGGTCAGTGGTCGGAGGCTCTGACGGTCGGACTGGCTGTCCGGTACGGTCTTCATAACACTGCTTTCAACATTAACAACAGCATGGTGCAAAGATATTTTATGCATAGGGTTCTGCTATTCGAACAAGAAAATGAAGACAAATCAATTGTTGATGTTGATGTATATGCCACACGATAAGATAGGAAAAGATGAAAACGTGGCAAGCATTTGAAAAAGAACGCCTAGGGTTTGAAAATGTATGCCTGAGGCTTTTGCTGTGTCCCTTTCATTATTTAATGAACAACACAATGCCCCATACCGAGGCTTTTAAAATAAACGAAGTAGCAGACGTTTTAGTCCATTAGAATAGGGTTAGACTCTTTTTAATAATTTTTGTGATTTGATTATACTGAAAGTGACCAATGATTTTTTGTTTTAAAGTTATTCGTAACCTGCTGCATAAAACTCCGTCCGCATACGACTCGCTATCGACAAAAATAAAAATACCGTCGCACCCAGTTGTTGTCACGATCACAAACATATAATAAAATAGACTAGTTAGTTAATTCTGTATAACCCTAAAATGCTGATACATGGTGTAAAATACCTCTAATAAAAAGTTTCTTATTTTTCAAATTAAAAATTTCAAAAAAAAAAATCTAAAAATTAATTTTATAACTACCTCCTGAAAATCATGTCCCAATTCGATACCAATAATTTATTATATTAAATAAACTGTTATGGCTTATAAATGATTCTACAACGACTATTTTAAAATTTTATTTGGACATAAAACAAAATGTATAACACGAATACTAGTTTTTTCTGTTCCATTAGAAAAATATTACCCATTAAATTCAGACATTTCTTGTTTCACAGAACTCCGACTTAAAACGGATTCTGTATATTCAATTGAAGTTCAAAACTCAATATTACAAACTACCGTGCCATTACGAGCTCGTTTTACATTAAATATAAATGTTTAATCGTTGTTTAATAACAAATTATATGTTAAAGATCCATAATAATATGAATATAATATTTAAAACCAATTTAAATATTCGAATTCAAATAACCGAAAAATCTGGATCGTTACATTCTTCCCCCTTTAATAGAATTTCGTCCCCGAAATTACTACGTAAGTAGAACGCCCGAAACCCAATAATTTTTAAAATAATTAATTTAAAATATTGTCAAAAATATTCCTATGTTTCAAAAATTTACGAAAATTCGCCAGCACCTCCTTTGTGCTATTTGATCCAAACAACTACAATTCGCTACTCCGCGCCTCACAATGATCAAATAAAACCAAACGACAACCCAATTTAGGAGTATAAAACCAATCACCAAACTAGTATATTAAGGTTTACCTATTTGTCGGGCAACTCGATTCCAATTTCCAAGCAAATCAAGTAACTGCTCTTCATCTTTCAATTTGTACTCCCAATCTGTGTAACCAAATCAACTCCATATCCTTCTGAAATCTGTACTTAACTCCACTTATAATACAAGAAACAATACAAAGTTAAATTATTCAGTTTCATTTCTTAACCGATATTTATTCCCAATTAATTAAGCCGGGGTTTATTTCCTTGCTTCCAATTTATTCAATTCCTTATTAACTCATTGCGAAATTAATTTAACCAACTATCATCCGATAAATCAAACAATACACAATACAATCAAATCATTTCATATTTAACTTAGTTTATGTTAAATTCTGATTTATTTAATTCTATATTGAATTTCATAGTCACAAATTCTTCTAGTTATATTAAACAATCCCAAATCGCATTTTTATGAGCTTAACTCATTCATTGGTTCTAAATCCAATTCAGATCCATATTATTGATTCCAAACACATTCTACATACCCTTCAATTCATACTCGTAACTATGTTTAGTAATCTATTTAGTTATATCAATCTATTCCTTATATTCCATTCTAATTCATTTACCTGAATCAATCCCATGTCATCTAGATTTGTTCAAACCAAGTCTATACAATCAATTCCAATCACTCAATTCAACTTATTTCCAAATAGATTTATTAATTTTCATTTTTTTCCAACACAAGTCAAATTCCTGTTGACTTGTCTTAATTCCAATTCGTGATTCATTCTAACACATACAAGTTATATTTAATTCTTATTTCACACTTGAAATTTTTCCAAATTTTTAATTTTATTCAATCCAAATAAAAATTTGATAAAATTATATATTCCACTTTATTATATAAAATATATTGGATCAACACAATATAAAAATAATTTTATATTCAAATTACAAATACGCACTCCCGTATATGCATACACTCAATCTCGATCAAGGATACTACGAACCCAATCTCTATCGAATTACGCCACAGAGCCTAGGTTATTCCTAAACCATTGCTCTAATACCAACTGTACCGACCCGGGAAATTAGACACTCGAATTCAGATACTAACACATCCCGTATCCAAACTCAAGTACCAAAAACCCAGAAAACTAATAGAAAGAAATTAGAGGGTGAGAGAAGGAAGAAAGAAATATTAGAATAGAATAATAAGAGGAACATAGTCTCACAGCGGAATGGACAAAATATAATAATCAATAATACTTTATACCAAAAAGACTGTATATATATGGTAACAACATCAGAGTATACATTCAGACAAACACAACACACAGTGGAAATAAACTAGTACCGGTAAATATATGGAATACATCTTGAGTTCAACTCCTCTTCTGAAGCTCCAAGCGATACCTATCCTGATAATATACTCGATCTGACCCGAGCATGTTTGAAGCAAAGAAAAATTCACCCGAATCAGTCTGGAATACTTTCAGTGATAAATTCATAACACAAACAACTTGCTTAACCTTGAAAATCCTTTTGAAAGAAATGGATAATAGTAAGACTAGTCCACACATAAACACGGATGGTATTTACATTACTATAACCTAAAACATTTTGAAATCAATACCTTATTCTGATATTATAATAGTGTCTAAACACAAAAAAATAAAATCTAACAGAACGCTTGCATCTCACGCTCCACATATATAGTATACAATCAAAACCACGGCGCTTATTGGAGATTGGATTCTGACTATGACAAGGTATGGAACCACTTGCCGATAGTGTATCTCTAGAGAGGAATACACTGGGTTCAACAAGAACGTCTTGCAACCCGGCCACACATGACCGACCACTCATTTCTCTTGAGTGTATCGAAAATATTATCACCTTACGGCTGCGTAGCTACCGTTTTCCTGGGAGATACAGAAATGAAAAGAAGTAACAAATATGATTATTCTCTAGATGGTGACAATACACCCTAATGGGTGCAATCCACATAGCCATACTTCCTGCCTGATTTTTGTCATTTCCCAATTGATAATGCTTGAGGTTATAATCGTCTTTGGAAACATCCGGCCACCATTTACACCGTCCATATAAGTCATCTAGGAATAGGATCGATCGAAGGTACTCTCCTACTGCATCCTAGGAATCACCCTATGGATCAGTAGCGAGTAGTCCTTGCAATCCACAGATTCCAATCACGACAGAATCATTGTTAACTCTGGGGATCAACCAGTGGTGTTTCACAATAGTTCCTCTGCTCATGAAGACATTCGGCCTTCAATTGCTCCATCTCGATCAACATCTTTGACGTATTCGTGTTTATTGGTCGGAATGGTTTTCGAATATAAACTCGATCTCGGTCTTTCCATACCAATAACGTTGGGTCAGATTTTGATAGTCGATTATTCAACTATCAAAATAAACAACCATAAAAATAAACAGATCCACTGGTTTATTACACAGCATCACTTGGCCATTTAAAAATAATATATCAGTTGAAATACCCAAAAATAACATATTGTTTAAATATGTTAATATTCGCAAATCCTTTTACCTATGTACCTAGAAAATATCTTAAAATTATATCTAATTTAGCCTTCAACTAACATTCAAAACATTGCTATAATATTTTATTATTGTCTTATCGATTCAATTTATCATTCCAAGAACCATCATTACAACATCTTCTTTGGCTTCGTTATTTGAACACCAAATCACCACTCATCCCATTAAGAATAAATCCATTTAAATCTCATTTCATAACTTTGAAAATACCGTTATATTTCCACCAATCTCCCTTTCTATTTCTTTATTATGAGGATATCATTTCATACCATCAAGCCTCATTTTATTTCCTTTTATTTCGGAATCTCATTATATATATATATATATATATATATATATATATATCTGTATCCTTCGAATAGCGTTACCCTATTATTTTTCTAAAATAATCTACTCTTAACATCTTCACCATTACGACTAATATCATCCTTTGATGATCCTGAAGTTGTTCAAGTTGGGGTATTTTAATTACCTCTCAAACCTTGATCAACTACATTCTTGTCTTAAGATAGATATCAGTTGTAATATAAAAACCGATACTCATTCCCCATATCAAAAAAAATCCAATTTTAATTCCATCTTTATGAAATTTCATCTCTTCTTTAAAATAGCGGTCCTATATCACATCTTTATTCTTATCTCGTTTAACTACTCTGATTTAAACTTGAGTTTACGTTTTATTTCCCATTTCATATCTTCATTAGTTCCTAACCGTAAATCAGTCAGAAAATAATTCCCTAAATATTAACCCCGAAGGCCGAAACCAACATCAGATCAATATTCAGAAAATCAATTACCCCAACTGATTCCCAGTTAAGTTATAATTCTTAAATTTCCAATTCTAGCATTTACTTTAATTACTTAAGTGTCACTTCTAACAACTCGTTTCTACTACAACAAAAATACCATATTACAACTTTAATTTTACAACTGTCACTAAATGACAGTTGTAATAAAGGATATTTACAACTGTGCTTTCCTGAAAGTTCTAATAAATATATTTTTAACAACTATTTTTCTTGCCTGTTGTAATAGATGTCTATTACAACCCTTTTTTTTGCCACTTGCAATAGATGTCTGCTTTTAATTAAAAAACTCCTATTGTAATAGATGTTTATAACCTTTTTTTTCATTTGTAATATATGCATATTTTCAATTTAATTAATAATTAGTATAACAGTAATAATTAATAAATAAAATTAATTATTTTCATTAAATAATTAATAATTAACATTTATAGTTATTATAGTTAATAATAATTTTTAACAACCAAGAAGTAGTAATAAATGTGTAATATTCTATATTTAGCAATTTATTTTTGATAATTAATAATTAAAATGTTTTTATTAGAAATTTGGATGAACTTATTTTTAGTAGTTCATTTTTTTACTTTTTATAATAGGGGCATATTAGGTATTAACACTAGTTAATATTTAATAACTAATAATTTTAATATTTAAGAATAATTAATAAATAGAAATTAAATAATGTTAAGTGTTTAATACTTAATAATCAGTAAGATATACATAATAAGCTTTTAATAATTAATATTCAATTATAACTAAGAAGGAATAAGTAATAATTTATAGTAACTACTATTCATAAGTAATATTTAATATTTTAATAAAAATTAATTCTCAAGAAATTCATATTAAGTATGATATAAAATTTTACTTATAAATTCTAACTTCTAAAATTTAATTTTTTATGTTTTGATGAAATTTTGATTATGATCAAGGAAAATAGATGGTAAAAAAAATTAGCATAGAAGAACTTTAAGTGGGAAAAATAAAAATTTGGACCGAAGGAACCTACGTTTTTTCTAAATCAAATTTTAGGTGGGAAATGTAAAAATTTAGGCGGGGCGCTCTCTTGTGTTATACCCTAGATCAAAATCGTATGGACAAATCGAAATAAAATCGTCATCGTTTTTTACTCAAAGACCCGAACCTCCTCAAAAACACGATCTGCATCCATTCTTTAATCCACTCAACTTCCCCATCATTTTCTTTTATCGAGGAAGTGGAAACCCACATGCGACTCTCCTGGTAGTGTGTATCTCACTGTAATAATCGCTGCTACAACAATAGATCTGAACGGGCTTGTGGTAAGATGAGCCCTAGTTCATCGTCAGCACCGTCGAGTTCTGGTAACGGTTTAACTCTGTTAATTGAGGCAACCTTTGTAGCATTGCCTGAAAATCCCCTTTCGAGTTTGTTCAATAATCTGAATGACTTGCATGTTGTCGATCCTGCACTGGAGCATTCGGTGGCAGCTCGCTCTAAATCAAGTACCCTGTTGGACTGAAAATAGTGTTGATTTGGGTTTAAAAGCATTGATTCATGTTATGGATGTTAATACTATTGTGGATGTTGTGGATTCCTGCCTAGTTAGTCCAGTTGAGAATCAATTAACGTTAATGCTTGTTGTAAGTAAACAGACAGTGCTATCTTGGTTAAACCAGTAGTGGATGTTGCTCCTGTCACTAAAGATTCTCCGTCCTATTCTTCCTAATCCAAAAGAAACTCTAAACAAAATTGATATCCCATTTTCTATTCCTGAAATGTTTATTTCGCTAACTTTTCTTTGGTTATCTTTCTTTTTTCATGAAAAAATCCCTGTAGAGTAGAATATAAATGATCTAAATGTTGCTGTCAATATACTCTATATAACATATACGTTACAAGCTTAACTGTTAACAATACAAAGGCCTAGTCAAAAAACAAATAAAACAGAAATACGAGAATATTCTGATTCACGAAGAACTTTCAGAGAAATCTTCCTGAGATGATAAGGCAAAAGATAGTGTAGTTTGCATTGAGTTTGGATCATATATGGTATCAGATATCTTTGATGGAGGCCAGTATCTAAACACTGATCTTGCAAGAATGTTTTTGATTGGAAGAAGACCTCGGTTATGAGAGTCAAAGCTATTGTTCCGATTATCTCCTAGAACAAACACATACCCTTTGGGTATCAACATTGGTTTCATCTCATAAGCTAGTGGTTCCAATACGAATTCTTCATCTTGAGCTATGCCATTTACATACAGTTTTCCATTGCGAACCTCAACAAGGTTCCCAGCCTTTGTAACAACTCTCTTGATAAAAACATCGGAATAACTGTAATCATTTTCTTGGAGTAGGCTCTAAAGATAACTATCTCAGTTACTTCTGGCTCTCTAAATAAATAAGACACCTTCTCAGCCAAAATTATGTCCCCAACATCCAAAGTAGGATACATAGAAGGAAGGAATTGACCTAGGTTCTGCCAAATAGGATTTGTGCAAAATTGGAACCATAACAGCAGCAAAAACTGTCTTTGTATCCTGATAAATATAGAAATATAGAAACCTAATAAATATGTGTGTCTATTTACAGTAAAACTTATCATGTTTTCTTCTTTATTAGTTATTTTGGCTTGTTTTGCACTGTAGTTCCTTTTATTTTGTCAGTAGTTGAACTATTCACTTTTATTTAAGGAGCCAGCAAAATTGAACTTCAAATTGCCAATGAACTGGATATATAAAGTATAAATATTACATGGTGATTGTGGTAGAATTGTTCTTTTATCCGGTTTGTTTGTTGTGACAGATTTTGATTTGAACTTTATTTATCTTTTACATTGTAATCATTTTATTTTTTCGGATTCTGCTTTAATATAAAATAATATAAGTTAATTCTTCTTGTAGGCTGTATTATGTGTAGATGACCATCGGAGATCTTGTGACGCCTTATTTTCTTGATGTGAGCAACGAAAGCGATATGACCTGGCTATAGTGTGATGCACTGTGTGTCAAGTGCTCAAAGGTTCTACTAGGGTAATCTCTGCTTATTCTTTATGTTTTTAATGGATTTGATGGACTTTATGAAATTTCTAGGTATTGGAAAACTGTGTATCAGGGACCTCATCCATTTTATAGGCCAAAAAAGAATGGATTGATAAAATGCAGGGATGAAATGCATGCTTCGGTGGGCTTTGACAAAAAAAGAAATGCATGCTTCAGTTTCATCTGATGCCTGAAAAAATAGTCAAAACATGCTTACATGCTTATCCGTTAATTTTCTTTTTAATAGCAGTAGTCTTAAATCAAAATTTAAGATAATAATTTTTTGTGGGAACTAAGGAGAGTTGTTGGGCTCACTGAGTGACAACAAATATTTTTTTATCTGGCACATAAACTATTCTTTGATGTCTTTTTGAAATCTTTGTACAAAATACTTGTTGGGATTATAAAGATTACTGATTATATGAATCCACTGTCTGCACATTAACTAATTTTATGCTATAACTCAATATCAAAAGAAAAGCAGATAACATTGATTATGTTTTTTTCTTCATATTGTTATGGATATGATATTACTAGCTTTTATATTGTTATTTATCATGTATAGTATATTATGACTGGACATATTAAGTTCTAACATGAATTTTGGTTGTTAAGGCTATTGGAATTCTACGACCCTTCTTATGGTCAATGGTGTATGATTCAATGTATGATAAAGTTTCCGTTAGAAAACAACTTACTGATTTAAGCTACTTTCATGTGGAACTATTGAATTCTTTAATAGTAATATTTGATTAAATTGTGTAATGCAGGTGATGGTTGCATTGTCATTCCTTTTGGTACTCTTCATCTTGACACTGGTAGTATGAAATTGTGACCCTGGCCATGTCATTAGGTAATAAATGAATTTTCTGTTTTGTTTATTTATCAATTTGAGACGTTTTCATAAGCATGCAGGTGATGGTTGCATTGTCATTCTTTCTGGTACTCTTAATCTAGAGCTATCAGTTTGAAATTGAGGTCCGGATCATAGCGCTAGATAAATCAATCTTCTCTGGGTTTTTTTATTATTCATTTACAGAAGTGTTCATAAGCATCCATTCATATTTTTAGTGTAAAATATTAAGTTGGGAAAAACAAGTTCATTCAGAAATTAAGAGCTTTATTTTATTTTGTTGCTCCTAACGACTACATATTGCACTGTTTTGTTTCTAATTTAAATTTTAGTTTAATTATGTTATTGCGCCAATGTTCCTGTAGCTTCTTTCATCGTAATTGGCGCAATTTCTACAGCTTCTTTCATCATAATTAGTGCACAATGGCAACAAATAATATATTGTGTTAGTCATTGGTTGGTTAAGCAATGAGATAAGGATGGGACTGACTGTTGATTTTATTGTTTGTGTTATTGGAAGAGTGACTCAAGATGGTGTTGTGGATGATAAGCAGTTGTATCAGGTTCGGTGATATGCAAGAGGGTGGTAAATGCTTTGATGTCATTGTGCCTTTTTTTGGGGTTTTAGTTAGGGAGGTTTGAAGGAGTTTATGAATTTGGCTGCATGTGATTGGGTTTGTTGGTTTGTTGTGGGTAGACCTGTCAAATGGGTCGGGTCGGGTTATAATGGGTCAAACTAAAATTGACCCGACCCACTTTTTGAGCCAACCCTTTTAATGTATGGGTCAACCCATTTAACCCGTCTAAAACATAAAATTTTGAAAAATCAGAAAAAACTACTACATATACAAATGTCATGAAACTAAATAGACAAGACTACATACGAAAATAGTTTTCATGACATAGAAACTGCATATAATAACAGTTATATCTGACATTTGCAAACTGCATACAATAATACAATAAATAAAATGGATAAAACATCAAACACATAATAAAAACTGCTTAAAGTAATTGTTTTCACTAAAACAATTCTAAACGTCATGAAAACAACAATGTTGCAAAAACTACACCAAATAAGTTCTAAAACTAACAGCAAATGATTGTAATAATGCATCAAATTACATGTTCTTCTCAAATATAAATCCTAAAACAACCAAATCATAACCTTCTCAATTTGACAGTGCACCCTTGTATCTTTTTCTAACACCTGCAAAACAAATAGACATGTCAGTTACTATCCTGAGGGCAACATAAATAAAAATGATTCCAGAATTAAATTAAGCAAATACCTAACTTTCAACTTGTATCAACAAGACACAGCAAAATAAGCATGTTTTGAAAAATGAAAAAATAGTGATAAATGTGATAAGTGGCATTGCTGAGAAATGAACATCTATGCATGGTACAACAAAAGAATAATATGCTACAAAATGACAGTAGATAAACTAGTATAGTTTTTCTTTTTAGCAAAACTACAAATGAATCTACCCATAAGATGTTGCAGCCCAGACGGAAATTTGCATTGATATCTCCAAATACCCTAACTAATTTCAGAAATGAGAAAAAAAGATGTAAGAATTTGAATAACTGGCAATGCTTTGAGAAATAAGTAATAAACAACATGTAAACTGTATTAAACCGCATGTACTGTCCGATTGTAATGAGTTAGCATGTGAATGAAAACATGTAAACTTTAGATTCTCGATGGAAAAATAGAAGTTAAAATGTAAAATTTAAAATAATACTGCAAATAAAAACATGCACTGAATAAGAAGATGCTCAGTGGAAATTATATAACACAGCGGGAGAAAATGATTCGGTAAATGATTTTGTTAAAGATAATTAAACAGTCTAGAGCAAATGATTCGGTAAATTTTAAACAAAACCAAATAACAGTTGATAAAATGGCAAATCTAACATGGTTCAACTACCAAATAACTTAAAAACCGGTGATCATGAAACAAAACTCATTCATCCAACCTCATCGCAAACACAATCAGCAGGTAAAATAACTGAAACATATGCATCAAAGCATGTCCATCAACATTTTTAGGTAACTGTATATACAACTGCAGCAGCATATTTACTATATACCTAAAATAAAAAATTAGGTTGAAGAAGGAACCTGTGTGAAGATATATCACAAGAAGGTACATGTTAGCTTTTGGATCTCATGGATGATGAGCCTGCATATATGTCATGGATGCAAGGACGGACCCAATGCATGCTCAGGAGGGTCTTCTGCCCCCACTGAAACTTTGTAATTGTATTAGTGCCATGCTTATTTCTGTCCAATCTCTCTTTTATATTTTCTTTCTAAGCCCAGGTCCCAGTTGCTTTATGCTAATTTCAGTTTTGCCTCTTGCTCTCATCTTCCGCTTGGAATCTACCTATTTCTACTCCTGCCCATCTCATGTTGAGTATTTCCTCTCCATTCTTTTCGCCTTATGCCAAATTTTCTTGGTTCCTTGCTTTACAAATTTCGCTTCTGCTTCTGTTTCAATGTGTAATGCTGTTCCTTACTTGGATATTCAAAGGCATAACTTTTGACAGTATGTTCCAGCTTTATTGATTGACTCAATTAGTAGCTCTCACTAAGCCATATTTCGGAGAGGAAGAAGAGTAGTTTCTACCATTCTTGCTCTTGAAGAGAACTACATATTAGTCCTTAAATACGTACTTGTGTAGACAATTTTTATTGGACGATCCATGGCTATGGTAACTTATAGAAACTTTCGAGTCGTTTATCTGATTCTGTTCTTTGCTGCCAGAAGATCACTAGTTAGGATATAGTTATTGATTGATTGATACATTTCTAGTTTTTTACTGTGGTATATATTGGGAGAAAAAAAGTTATAGTGCCAATTTGATACCCAAACTATCAACACTTGAGTGCATGCATTTGGATCCATGTACACATCTTATTTTTGAAAATCTCGGTCAAAAATTTGGTAAGTATTTGAAATTGAATATAAATATGGATGGAGATTTCTAATGACATTGAAACACGGGATCCTCGATTGGATGATCCAAAGCCCTCTGAGAAAATAGATTCATCTACTAGTAGACTAATGTAAATGAAAGATGGGGCAATGCAAATTATACATATTACAATGACTGAATTAACAGGAAATCCCATTTTGCACATCCGACAATTAGCAAACAAGGGAACACAATATGCATGGAATAAAGATGATACGAGATGCAAACACTGTTGATAGAGTGCACTGTAAACACTGGTGGAGGAGCAATAATTCACAAAAGAAGTAGAAGCCCAAATAAAAGAAATTGGTAAGCCAGAAAAGACATGTGAAGAAGTGTATCACAAATGCTAGAAACAAATGTAAAACGCAGGCATAAATGACTCGAGCAACACAAAGTACACACCCACTACTCTGCACCTACATGCACGAACCCACAATGTTATACTCTAATACACAGAAATTCGCGCACACACCATTCACACAGCAAAAAAAAGCACGATATAGGATTATACACTCATGAACCGAAAATCTTTTAAATTAGGAATTAGTTAGCTAGCTTAAGACAGTAATTTTTTACATAAAATTTGTTACATGTTTTGGAAATCTCGATATACTTTCGAATATTTGATAAAATCAACAAACATCCCAAAATATGCAACTCACTAGAACTGATTTATTACCTATTCCATATCTTCTGGGATCATATTTATTTAAAGGATTTTTGTATTTGAAACGGATCATATTTAATCAAAATATCCCTACCAATTGATAAAGCAGTCCATCTTACTGTTTGGTTTCATGAGTTATACAGTTTTACATGCATAACAATCTCTCATTACACAACGATACATGCAGGCTCATCCATGAGTTTTACAGTATGGCTTGATGTATTTTTTAAAAATCCACAACTCAAAATGTATTCATTTTTAAACAAAACCATCAACTGCTAAAATGATTATTCTAGAGCCTACTTTATTATAAAAATTTCAAAGTTTTAGTCAACTAATTTGAGACAAAGGTTAAAATTTTAATAATTCAGTTTTGGCCATGTTTCGACAATCAGGAATTTTAGTAATTCAGTTTTAAAATTATATAACCAACATCGTTAACTTAACAAATATCATATACATGCATGTCTAAGCACATGTTCATCCATGTCTAAACCGAAATAAGAGCCTACAGTAAAAACAATTCAGCATATAAAACCTTTTACATATAAAAAAAAATAGTTCAAAAAATCAGTAACACTGATAGGGTTTACTGCAAAAACCGAAATTATACCTTCAACTCCACTGTAATACTGATCTAGAAATTACAGAAATCGATCCAGAAATTGCAGCAAGAGATAGGGTTTACCACAAATGCAATAGATTTAAGATTTTATGTCTAGTCAATTATCTTTCATAAATAAATTTATCAGAACAAAGAACCGTACCGTTGATTGGTTTCAAGCGAAGATGGATCCACAGAGTTTCAATTATCTTCTATTAAATCGATTCAAAGAACAACGAAGATGGATCCACAGAGTTTCGAGCGATGTCTAAAGTGATTGTGTGAAGAGAATCCAGAGAGTTTCAGGCGAAGATGGATTACAGATTTAAGATTACATATTACAGATTACAGATTTAGGGTTTTGAACGAAGATGGATTATCGGAGCAAACTCCAATGAGAAACCGACTTTGTGTTTTAAGAAATGAAATTCTGGACGATAGTTTAGGGTTTTGGACGGGTAATGGGTAGTGCGATATGTTTTAAGTGGCCGGATGGGTCATTCACCTAACGTAAAATATAAATGGTTTAGATCAACCCAACCCAATTAATAAGGGTTAAAAGGGTTGGGTTAAAGGGTTGTCTTCAATTTTGACAGCCCTAGTTGTGGGCTTGATCTAAATTGGGTTCTGGAGCTTTCATTCATGGGTGAGACACGGAGAGTAGAGTAGAAAGAGCTTTTTAGGAACTGAATTATAAATAGATCATCTTGTTCATTCCTCTGAATGAGTGGTTGAGGAATATTATTTTAGGGACTAGGGGGTCAGTTTCTTCTATTTCAAATTGTGTAAATCAGGACAAGTAGATGTCTTTCAAGAAAATGTTATTCTTTGTAATCATCATTTGTAATGAAGAATTGATATATATCATTGCGATGATGTATGATTCACTAGTTTTTATTTTGAATATGAAGTTGTAACGTTTTTTGTATGAATGGATCTGATGCTTTGAATTTAGATTAATTTGTTTTCTGTTTATTTAGCTTTTGTTGCACTTGCAAAATGTATTTAATTATAGTTGTAATAAAGTGCATTATGGTTGAAATAGTTGTAAAAATCACGAAATCACAACTATGCATGAAAGTTTTAATAGGCATTACTACAACGGTGCATAAAAGTTGTAATAAAGTTTATTACAACAGCTTAAAATAGTTGTAAAATATACGCATCTACAACGGTGCTGCAACGGTGCAAAATAGTTGTAAAAGATTTTAGTTTATTATAACTTATTAATATACAACGGTTACGTCACCGTTGCAAAAAGTATTTTACAACGGTTTTCCACCGTTGTAATAGGGTCAATTTGTTGTAGTGTTCGTTCATATATTCAATAAAACTTGGGTTTTATAACTTCGTATAACGTGGACTCCTAGAATCCAGTTAAATATAATCAGTAAGAATCAAATTAAAACTTCGATTTCATATTATAAATATTACATCACTTTAATAACTATAGACACAGCTTTAAACTTCACAAAATTTCCCATTCCAAATTATCACTTCGATTATTAATAAATAATAAATAATCAGGTTTCAACATTTATTAAAATAAAATTGGGTTACTTTACCATTTACTACTCCCATTAAATTAATAAACAAATTTAATAACAATTTCTGTTAATGTCGTTAACTTGTTCAACTCTAAGCATGATTAACCCGTTAGTCAATCGTTATTGATCTTGCCATTTAAATTAATTAATAATTAATTAATCTAAATAATTCTATTCACTTTGATTTTTATTAAATTAATACCAATATAAACCCATCCTAATTGTTACGTTAATTCCGGTCACATGAATTATCTAAATTAAATCATTTAATAATCACTTAATAAGCACGTGCTTCGCGCACGGTAGATTTTGTTACAAAAATAGTGATTAGTGGTTTAAACAATCAATGTATACATGGGTTTGGTTTATTTTCCTTTCTATAAACTTCATTTAAAATAATATATTTAAAAATCTATATTCGGTTATAAAATAAATTCCATAACTTCATTTCTAGCGATTCACCTAACGGCGAATCAACCTTTATAAAATAGTTTGTATATTGGCTATCTGCTTAAAATCCTCACCAATACTATATATTGATTCGAAACTCAACGACATTCAACAACAAACAGGTTTAAGGTCAACAGGGTTTAATCAGTTCATATGTAATACGAAATAAACAGCATACTAAATATTTAGGGAATCCGGTATGATTCAACATACCTGTTCTTCCCTGCATCACAGAATTAAATCAACAATAGGCATCCAATCAAACAATTATCAACAATTTAATTTTAATTATATGAATTTAAACACATCATAGGATTCCTGAGATGTGTGAGAATTAACTCACCTTTGTTTTCGATTGACGGTTCTGGCGTTGTTCACATTTAATTTTAAATAGTCGTTTAAAATTAAATGAAGATCATATTGCTTTCGGTCCTGTTTAAATCTATACAGGCAGCGTAGTGCTTTTCCCTACGATTCCAATGACCATTGTCTTGTGTGATTCTGTTTACGTCCGTAAAATTTATACCCTTAGAGGATAACAATTATATGTATAAATTAAATAACTTATAGAAATTAAACTTACATTAATTCCTATGCCTACACCACTTAGTCACGTCGTGTTGGTTCTCCAGCCATTCATGAAAGAACTCAGCTCCATATTTTATGACTAATGCTTCTTCCTTTACACTTATGTTGTGACTGCCGTATATACTTCATGCCGTGACTTCCTGATGCTCCTTCATCAGTCCCCACTTTCCCAATGTAAAATGTCCTGCCACTGAACCAATATATAAATAGCATATCAACTCCCCAACATAACTTCTTCTCCATTGCAAGTATACGTTCCAAACAAAATTTAGCTTTCCTCTTTCTTCCACAATACTCCTGTATTCTCATTCTTTCTTATATTCCCATACAAAAACGCGGATCCACGTGCACCCCCCACCATGCAATCGCTCAGGAGCATCGGACCTCGACCAGAGGCCAACCAAAGCAGCACATCTCCGCCACGTCCTCTCTGCTCGCGCACTGTCAACACCATGCAGACTCCGCCGAACACTACTGCATGCACAACAAACCCATCACTTTCTCTATGTTATCCCTCCGGCCCATTCTTTTTATTCTTTTTCTTCATGCACTACTGTTCATTGCATGACTTCCTCTAGATGCCACATGTTCCCAAATATTTGCCTTACTGTTCTCATGCCACCTTTTCACTCCACTTTCTTATAACGAAATAAGTAACGGTACATGCACTCCTTCACCATTTCACCCTTTTGCTACCACCCTAATTTGCTCTCCGAACTGACAATTCCTCACCATTATGCTTCAGCAAAATTTTGTTTTCAAAGGCCGAAGCCATGCAGGGGACAAGTATATGCCATCCATCCAGTAACACTACCACAGTACTTCCCTTACACCGCCATTATACTCCCCCGAACAAGACAGCATCTAGTATTCCCCTCTCCTCTGTTTCTTTCGGCTACATAAAATAATGCCATCACCAACCTAAAACTGCCATAAAACTCCACGTGCATCAATGGTCTCCCATGAAACCATTACTTCGTTTTCTGTCAGTCCGCCATCTCATCGTTCACCTACCCCACGCCTCCCTCAACTTTCACCCAAACTTGCCTTGAAGTTCTCACCTACTCGAGCTTGAAGGACTTGTTTATACTTCGTATCGGATTTCTTCTGTAAGTGGCTTTGGTTTTATGAAATTTTCAGAGCTTAGTTTGTTGCTTACGATTTTGTGTTTGCAGAGCTTTAGTTTTTGTTTGTGAGAGGAAAATGAATTGGGCTGTGTAAATGCACATGAATTCTTCTGTCCCCTCCTCACCTGTCCCCTGTGTGCCCACCCACTCACAACCGTCCGATTTGCACTATTTGCAGTTAAATCCCTGAATTTATTAAGGGATTTAACTGCAAATATTGCAAATTGGACGGTTGTGAGTGGATGGGCACACGGGGACAAGCAGGGAGGGAACAGCAACAGAAGAATTGTGCTCGTGTAAATGGATGAAGGCTTGGGATGCATTTATACTGTGTTGAGCAAGCAGATATTTTTATTTCACTTTTATTAGATTCCAGTTGTCCCATGCTTCACTGAACACTCCACGTAAAGATATAGGTTAAGATTTCGAAAACCAATGCCTAGGTGTTGAAGATGTATGGCATTTTGTCACTTTCAACATTAACAACAGCATGGTGCAAAGATATTTTTATGCATAGGGTTCTGCTATTCGGACATGAAAATGAAGACTAATCAATTGCCGATGTCGCTGTACATGCCACGCAATAAGATAGGAAAAGATGAAAACATGGCTAGCATTTGAAAAAGAACGCCTAAGGGTTTAAAATGTACGCCAGAGGCTTTTGATGTGTCCCTTTCATTATTTAATGAACGACACAACGTCCCATACTGAGGCTTTTAAAACAAACGAAGTAGCAGACATTTTAGTCCGTTAGAGTAGGGTTTGACTCTATTTAATAATTTTTTTGATTTGGTTATACTGAAAGAGACAAATGATTTTTAGTTTTAAAGTTATTCGTAACCTGCTGCATAAAACTCCGTTCGCATATGACTCGCTATCGGAAAAAAATAAAAATACCGTCTCACCCAGCTGTGTGTCACGATCACAAACATATAATAAAATAGACTAGTTAATTAATTCTGTAAAACCCCAAAATGCTGATACAGGGTGCAAAATAATCCAAATAAAAAGTTGCTTATTTTCCAAATTAAAAATTTCAGTAAAATTCTAAAAATTAATTTTATAACTACGTCTTGAAAATCATGTCCCAGTTCGATACCAATAATTTATCATATTACATAAACTGTTATGGCTTATAAACGATTCTACAACGACTATTTAAAAATTTGATTTGGACATAAATCAAAATCTGTAACAAGAAAACTAGATTTTTCTGCTCCATTAGAAAAATATTACCCATTAAATTCAGACTTGTTTCCCAGAACTCCGATTTAAAACGGATTATGTATATTCAATTGAAGTTCAAAACTCAATATTACGAACTACGGCGCCATTATGAGCTCGTTTTACATTAAATATAAATATAAACGTTTAATTGTCGTTTAATAACGAATTATATATTAAAAATCCATAATATTCCCAATATAATATTTAAAACCAATTCAAATATTCGAATTCAAATAATCGAAAATTTTGGGTCGTTACATAAGTGATACCATATTGATTGAGCTCAATATTCCACTTTAATAGCCTTCCTGACGTTTCCGGACGAAATAGGACTTGCTTCAGTGGCTGATATGTGAGCAATTTGATAGGGTGAGCTTGGAAATATTGCCTAAGCTTCTTTGAGGCAATAAGTAGACAGTATGCAAGTTTTTCCAACTTTGGATAATTCAATTATGCCCCACCGAGCCTCTTATTGATATATTGAACTGGCCTCTGAATCTTTGAATCCTCTCTAACCAAAGATGCACTTAGAGCGTGGGACGAAACAACCAAATATAAGAACAAGTCTTCTCCATCTTTAGGTTTCGATAACATTGAAGGAGCATCCATATGCTTTACTAACTCCTCGAAAGCCGTCTGGCATTCCAGAGTCCATTGGAAGACTTTCTTCCCTTTTCTTAATGCAACAAAGAGTGGAATGCACCTATCCGTTGCTCTTGAAATGAAGCGCTTAATGCTGCAACCTTACTGTTCAAACTTTGTTGCTCTTTCTGTGTCCCGGGAGCCTCCATCTCTCTCGGTGCTGAAATATGAGTGGGGTTGGCCTTGATGCCCCTGCCATTGACCGTGAACCCAAGGAATTTCTTAAATGTGACTCCGAAGGAACATTTAAGAGGATTCAACTTCATGTTGTACTTCCTTAAGATATGAAACATCTCAGCCAGATTCTCCAAATGATCATCTTCTATTTTTGACTTTACCAGCGTATCGCTCACATAGACTTCCATTGTACTTCATATCTGGGACTTGAACATTGCATTGATGAGACACTAATAAGTTGCCCCAGCATTCTTTAACCAAAATGGCATCAACTTGTACAATATAACCGGATTTCGGTAATGAAGCTTGTATTCTCTTGGTCCGACATGTGCATCATTATCTGGGTGAAGCCTGAATAAGCATCCATAAATGACAATAGCTCATGCCCCACTATAGCATCTACAAGTTGATCAGTTCTGGTCAAGGGGAAACTGTCTTTAGGGCATGCTTTATTGAGGTTAGAATAATCGATGTATACTCGCCATTTACCATTGGGTTTCTTTACTAACATAGGATTTGACACCCAATCCGGATACGTTGACTCATGTATAAAGCGATTCTCCATCAGCTTATCCACTTCTTCCTTGAGAGTCACCTTTTGGGGCCTTGAATCCTTCTCTTCTACTTCATGGGTGATACGCGATGTATGTTTAAGCCATGAACCACCACATCGGGTGAAATCCCACACATGTCAAAATGATTCCAAGCCAACACGTCCAAATTAGCTTTCAAGAAAACAACTAGAACTTTCTACAACTTCGGCCCAACTGAGATCCTATCTTCAACATTCGATCATGATCCTTTGGATGAACTGGTATAGAAACTGTGACCTCAGCTGGCTCCGCTTGGTTATCCTCTGCACTATTTTTCGAGGATCCATTTCTTTTCGAGCCCCGCTGTGCTCTCCAGTGCAGGGGGCATGCCCTAGCTGCTTTAATATGGGGTCCCGAATGCGGAGAGGAGCCTCTACACTCTTACCCATGTCCTTCTTCTTTGCTTCCCGCAGTTCTATGAGATAACATTCCCGAGTAGTTTCCTGATCTCCCTTAATCACACCGACCCCCTTATCTATTAGAAACATTATAGTCTGGAACAACGGTGCTAAGGCAATTTTGAATTTTGCCAGAGCAGGTCTACCCAGAAATGTGTTGTATGCAGAAAGTTCATCAATAAATACAAAAGTTTTCATCATAGAAACTCTTCTCTCCCCTTCTCCCAGTTCAATGAGCAAGTCAATGACAACAATCGGGTGCTTTGATTCCCCAGTGAACCCTTGAATTTTGCTTTGACAAGCTCGCATATCATCCATGAAAAGCTTCATCTAGTTGAAAGTGTTTCGGAATAGCACGTTAACGGAGGTGTCGCATTCAACAAGCACCATTTTAACCGTTGTTGGGCCTATCCCAAATGTTACATCCATTGGGTCATGAGTAGGAGTTACTACATCTTCTGCATCATTTTCTTTGAATATGATGTCTTCATAAGAAATCTTTTGCTGCTTTACATGGATAGTATTGCTTAAGATCAAACAACGGTCCTCTTATGGGACGTAGTTCAAAGCATTCGCATGTGTAATGGCCCAGTTTCTGACTAACATCGTTAATACAAAAATTGTCGATCAAAATTAACAAATTGTAATACAATTAAAATTCCATAATTAAAACAATTCAATAATAAAAGGCCTTGTGTAGGATAACATTTGCATAAACCCATTTAACATGTGTGTGTGTGTAGCAAATATGAAAAGTGCCATTTCATTTGTGTTAGCACCTACCTTGTTTAATCTAACACAAAGATTTAAATTTTGTTTTTAGTTAGTTCTTAAGTTTTAAATCATAAGAACATTTGGACAAATTATACACAAAAACCTTTCCTTTCTCACAATGAAAATTTTTAAGAACAAAACCCATTTTTTCATATGAGAACTATTTAACCTGAAGTGGCCAATTACTTTCGTATTTACACAGGACATGTGCAACATACAAATAGAACTAAGAATGTAGCTGTACACTAGAAATAGGCTAGAAAGTAGGATCTTGATAGAATTATATTTCACATGGCCAAATTATTTATGATCAAGATATTTTTAGATTTTGCAGAACATGGTACAAAACAAACCATTTCTTAAATAATTTATGTGCACATCTCAACATTTAGCCGCAAAACACAACACACCACTTGGCAAAGTAATGATTTGGTGCTGCCATCTCTGCTCATTCTCTTGGCCAAGGAAAAGGTTATGATTGGATGGTAGAAACTTTAGGTACACATGCATTTAAGGAAGAGGTACATCAGCAGCCATTTCTGACATAGGATTGGTACAAAATGGTACTTATGCACATGTTTTTTAACACACCAATACCTCGGCCATACGTAAAATAGGGTGCTGGCCATAGCACAGCTAGTAGAACATAGAATTTTCCCTCCTTTCAGTCATTAAGATGGCTGAGCATTTCTAAAATTGTCCTCCTTGTAACCAGATAGGCATTAAATGGTAAATATTTAATAGTTTTAATACACCTATAAATATTGGCACACCTTCATGCAATTTCATCACGAAAGCAAACCAGTTAGAATAGAAACTGGTAGAAAGAAGAGTTAGCACATGAGGAAGTCGAGCCTTTAGAGGTGAGTAAACACATATTTGATTTTGATTCTTTAATGAGATAGTAGGTTGAACTTGTGCTGTGTGATCCTTGATTCAGTACAATGAAAACTTGCCCTAAAATGATGTATGTTAGCTAAAACCGTAACTTCATTAAAACTGAAGTGCGCTGGACATTAGATGATCAGCTATAACAACCCGTAATTCTGTAACATTAAGTTTCACAAATTAAAGGATAATTAAATTTTACAATAAGAATAAAGGGAAATGGGTTGCGCCATTGCGTTCATCTCGAAATTCTTCTTGGAAACGAGTACGAGTTTTAGAGAAACGGAGTTCGTATGAGGGAGATATGACCCTCCGAAGTTTCAAGGATTTTCAGAACAGAAAAACAGCTCGAATTCGAATTCAAAATTCGAATTCAAACCCCAGCGCAGACTAGGCGGGAATTTTCCCGCCCAGTGCCAGGTCGACCCGGGGGTCGACACTATGGTCGATCTCCTAGGGACCAAGTCGACCCTATAGTCGACCTGGGGGTCGACCTGGTGCTGAAGCCCAGTTTTGAGCCTGGGTTCATTCTGACGTACCTGGTCTTGTTTTCTGTCTAGATTCATTCGTCTAATCCTATATAAACAGCCTCCTAACCTCATTCTCTTTACACCATTTTATTATCTCCTTATGCTGCCTCTGGAATAATTGAAATAAATAAATTAAAACAAAACACGAAGACTATTCTTGAAGAATACATCAAGGAATTGCATGTCGGAGATTCAAATAAAGTTAAAGCTTCAAGAAGGGAAGCAAAGGCTAATTCAACGACTTCGAGCAACGTCGCGCGAATAATAGCAAATCACCTCAGTGTTATTATTCTTTTCTAAAACCGATCAATGTAAGTCAGTTTCTTTTTAGATTTGAACGTCTAGATCCATTTGTGGCATGAGATTTAATGAATACAAGAGTATGCCTGATCCTCTCATTTGAATCTGTGCTTGTATATGCCTTTGGATCTAATTAAGAACTATTGTAATTAATTACCAAAGAGATTGTGCCTATGCCTATGATGTTGAAAACTGTTGTTAATGGCCTAAGACTATGACTGTGAACATAAGACTATGCCTATGCCTATGACTATGAACATAAGACTATTGCCTACGACCAAGATTCATGACAATGAGATTATTGCCTATGATTATGAACATAAGACTATTGCCTACGACCATGATTCATGACTATAAGATTATTGCTTATGATTATGAACATAGGATTATTGTCTATGACCATGACTTTGAAATTATTACAGTTAATTGCCTATGACTATTTAGGATAATTGCCTAGGACTATTTTTGTTAATTATCCATGACTATTGTGGTTAATCGCCTATGATTCATAACTATGAGATTTCTACCTATGACCATGATTATGACTATTGTGGTTAATCGCCTAAGACTATTATGGTTAATTGTTTATGCCCATAACACTATAGTTACAAACCATGTTGTACACTGAACTGGCATTTTGTTGGATCTCATACCTAGGGTGTGACTTGCTTAGTTTATTCCTATTCGCGATTATGTACACCAAAACCATTGGATCCATTATCCTTGTATTTGGCTCGCTTTTGCATGCCTATTCTTTTATGTCAATTCTCATGTTTATCCTCTATTCCCTTTTTAGTTTCATTTCATGAGTATTTAGAAAACTTGTGAAATCATGATATACGTACGTTATGAATGCGGGGTTATTTGGGTATAACATGAAATCTATATTATTTGGCATAATTTAGAGCATGTATTATAACATGACTATTAGATGCAAATTGGGGTAATTTGACGTGAAATATAAAAGATGCAATTTGATACATTGAATTTAGTATTGGCAAGTGAACTAAGCTTTAGGCATAAATTGAAAACTAAAGTGTCAAATCTACTTTTGACATGAACTGTAAATGGAAATACTAGATCTCATTGGCTTAAAACTGCAGGTTGGGTTAAACGATAGGTAAATCAAGATTTGGGCCTAGAATATAGGTATGTTAGTGGGCATGACAAATGAATATGATATAGGCCGAATTTGTTTAAAAGAGTTGTTAGCAATTTACATATAGACAAAAAGGATAAATATGTAAATCTAGGAATGACGAATATGCCTTACCCGAGGTTAGATTGAGTTACGGTAAAAGACTGCCCGGAACCACCCGGCAAATCCAGCAACCGTAACAATACCTATCTAATGTGGGTGGTTAGAGCATTGAGCCCAAAAGGACCCGAGGTTAGACTGAGTTGCGGTGTAAATCTTCCCGGAACCGACCGGCACATCCAGTGACCGCAACAATATCTGTCTAATGTGAGTGGTTGGTGCTTTAAATGAATAATTTAAAACTAAGAAACAGTTAAGCTAGAATGGGAGGGTTAAGTACATAGGAACACTTAACCAACTTAACATGTTAACAAGACAAGACTTGTAGGGGTTAAATAACCGTTATAACATGTTAACTAGACTAGAAGGTGGGGTTAAGTAAGATGCGCTTAGCCAATTTAACATGTTAACTAGACTAGAAGGTGGAGCTAAGTAAACTTAGAACACTTAGCCATCATAGTGTGACAAATGAACAAGGTTAAGTTAAAACATGAAGGGACAACACTTAACCATTAGAACACGTGAATTAAAAAAATGTTAGGGTTAAGTTAACTAAGGGAACACTTAACCAATACAAGATGAAGGGGTGGGGTTAAGTAATAAGAAATACTTAACCAATATAACTTGGTTTGTGGTAGGGTTAAGTCAACATGAACTACTGATAAAACTTAACAAGTTTAACATGACAAAGGAATGGGTTAAGTTAACTTGAATTGACTAAAGACACTTAACCAATCCAACTTGACAAGAAAAAGAACAAAGTTGTAAACCTCAGTTAAGAAAACGACGATTCAGGAACTAAGTAGTAAATCTTAGTTAAGGGAACTAAGTAGTAAACCTTAGTAGAACACGAGAAGGAGCAAACGTCCATCTGATCTTAAAGAAGGCTCCAACAAACTGGGTTACGAAGCACGCGGCTTCGTGGGGATGTGAGGGTACTCTTGGTACCCCTCTGTGAGGGTGCAAATGATCCGCCTGGGCTCACAGAGGTTAAGGTCTGCGTTAGAAGAACCAAGGGTATGTCTTGGTTGCAATATAAGGCAACCTAAAGACTAGGATGGACCAGCGTGATTCGGCGAGACCAGTAGCCCTGTGATAACAACTCGTCGTCTACCTACCATCTTGAGTTAGTCGAGATACGTACAGCGGAAAGGCAGAGAACTCCAAAAGACCATATACTTGCTATCTAGTTATGGGTGCGGATGGCTATAGGTTAGTGGGGCATAGAGGGCCTGTGTACAGTTCTCATTTTTCAAGATGTGCCTTTCATTAGTTGAGGGAGGGGTCAGGTGGGACCATAGCCACTAGAAAAACAGACCTTAGCATCTGCATCGGCAGATATCTGAAAGCTCCCGACCGAGTTCTGTGTTTCTTGATTTGCCCTGCCACGAGAGTCGGTTCGCACATATAGAGGACATGTGCATCTAGACAGTGATAACGATTCGCGACACATACGTGGGGAAAGTCTAAGAACCTATACTGCTCTAGGTAGTGTGTCCTAGACTAGAGGGCGTCGTTCGATAGGTAGCATAATCCCTAGTTGGACCTAGGTCGCGTAAACCCTAAAATCTGATAAGCGTTCAGTAGGTAGCATAAACCCCAGTAGCCCTGGGTAGCGTAAACCCTGGTTGGATCTAGGAAGATTTCGATAGAAAACCCTAGATTAGATCTAGGTAATAAATAACAGGTGTACACCTGAAAACAACCACAATTGCGGGGATTGGGATCACGTTATTGTTTTATCAGTTTATACAGATTACTAGTTGGACATTAGTTAGGTGGTGCAGAGATATAGAAACCAGAATAATAGGGTAATCACGAAACAGAGAAAGTACGAAAGCATATTCAGTTTATCAGTATATTCAGCTTGTCCGTAAATTCAGTTTATCAGTGCATTCAGTTTTATCTTACCTTAGCATATCTTGCGTTATCTTGTTAACCCTATCACCATGGTATTGCCTTGTATTCAGTTAATCCATGTCATGTTGTTTTTACCTGTTCACATGCTGAAAGTTACTGAACTTACCAGACTTTATGTCTGACTCTTTTTTCTATCGCTTTCTTGTCTTCCGTTTCCCCTCCCCCCCCAGGTCCGCAGGGAGGGAACGTTACTACTTAGCTCAATTTTTCTTTCCAAGCTTGAAGATTAGTCGAAGTTTTGCTTGGATTTTCTTTTCCACTGCTATGGCAGGCTCATGCTACGTTGGGGAATATAAATGTTATTTTATGCTTCTTTATTTTGTAAGACAGATAATATGGTATTGGAAAACAATTGTTGTACAAACTATTTTATCAATAAAGAAAAGTTTTATTTTCCGCTATTTTAATTATCTGTCTGGTAATTTATCTGCATCTTTTTCCTTAAATGCTCCATAAAACTTAGTGCATTCCCTTTGTGAGTGACACTAACAGATGTGGGGTGTTACACGTGGTATCTGAGCTGAAGGTTACCGGATCAGATAAAAGATTTGAAAATTTATTTTCAATGGTTTTAAAAGAAGCATTTTCAAAAGAAAAGTTTTGTTTTAAAGGCATATTCCCCAAAAGCCATACGCACTATCTTCTGATCCTCTGTTTGAATTCTTGTCCCCTTCTTTCTTGAGTCTTCAGGGCCCCTGGCTTTCTGGGAGGTACCTCATCGCAGCATGGTTTCGTAGGCTTGATAAGACTACGATACCTATCGAAGGGCAAAGTAGTGTCCGACTCCCATCTATTGCCATAGTAGTTTCACCTACATCTAGTTTTCTTTCAAGCTTTGGAGGATTTTCCGTGCGATGGAGGCAGCTTTTGAGAAACTTGTCAATATGATTACACAAGGATGGTAAAGATGAGGATAAGGGAGTTTGGCTAGGGAGCTCAACGCAAGGATGAGAAATTCATGGATATAAACTCGACTCACGAAGAAAGAAGGAATTATAAAACCTAAGATGAGAGGAAGTATCTTTTCCACGGTATAATGGGGCATATAATTAAGGACAAGGGCAAGGATGAGGGACAGGATTTTTAGAAGGACGAGTACATGCTTTCACCACCAGTATACCTGAGACAGAGATAGTAAAAGTCTCTATCGGAAAAATTTAGCTTTTCGTTTTGATCAACCAGTTAGTACTTTTTTGATCTTAGCGCTTCGCATTTGTTTATATCTACTTCCATAGTTGAGTCTCTGCACCTTAGTACTTGTATAGTAGAAGATCCCATTAGTGTCTCAAATCCAATTGGTGGTTCGGCCCTTTTTTTTAGAATGACTATATTAAGTGTTGAGTTTAAGCGTAATGCTTATGTTTTTGGTTCCATGGGATATGAGTTGATTCTAGGCATGGGTTGGTTGGCTAGTAATTCTGAAAGGAGGGTAGTTAGACTTTTGACTTGCCTTGGAAATACCCTCAAGATTCCGTGTAAAGAATCAGTTTGGCTTAGCTAGCTAGAATCGCTTAATGCATTTATCGACGATTTGCAATCTGTTAGGGTAGTCCATGAGTACGCAGATGTTTGTGAAGTTTACCCCTAAAACGCGGGATAGAATTCCGCATGTATCCAGTTGACAATGAAAAGCCAACTATCCGATCAATGACAGTTTTGAAAATGGAGGTCAAGAAGCTTCGCAATCGGGAAGATTAATTAGATAAGGTACAGAATAGTGAAGCTCAAGAAGATGCGACTTAGAAGACTGAAGACTAGATAAATGCATCATACCCTTTTTCTTAATGGTACATTCTTGATCTCTTTTTCTAGGAATTCTATGCATACTTTCTAGCTTTTAAGGTATATCATCTAGGGCGTACCATCGATCCTTAGGTAGAAGCCAATGGATGTAAACATGTATTTGAAACATGTATTTGAAACATGTTATGATTGATGGTTGCAAATGGTTGCTTGTGGGTGCATATACACACCATAGGCGCTAGAACGACTCAGTCACTTTCATATTGCATTCGCATATATGTATTTTCTTAACGGATTTAACTTGATATGTTTTCATATGGATGTTGCATATGGATGAATGGCTATGCACACATGTAGTATTTACATAACTAGGGATGCTTGCATACATGATTGGACACATGGAACTGGCATAATTCGCATTTAAGGAGGTCAACTTAATCAGTAGACCGCCTGATTTTGCATTAGATAAAGACATATACACACACTATGCATATGAACATGAAAGCATTAGAAATCTTTTTCAGGACAATGAATGCATGTGATTAAATGGTTGAGTAGATGGGTGATTGAATGGTAGGACACATTCTCCCTAACTTGAAGATTTCGGGGACGAAATCCTTTTAAGAGGGGGAGAATGTAACACCCCGTAATTCTGTAACATTAAATTTCACAAATTAAAGTATAATTACATTTTAAATTAAGAATCAAGGGAAATGGGTTGCGCCATTGCGTTCGTCTCAAAATTCTTCTTGGAAACGAGTCTGGGTTTTCGAGAAACGGAGTCCGTATGAGGGAGATATGACCCTCCGAAGTTTCAAGGATTTTCAGAACAGAAAAACAGCTCGAATTCGAATTCGAAATTCGAATTCAAACCCCAGCGCAGTCTGGGCGGGAATTTTCCCGCCCAGGGCCAGGTCAACCTGGGGGTCGACACTATGGTCAACCTCCCAGGGACCAGGTCGACCCTATGGTCGACCTGGGGGTCGACCTGGTGCTGAAGCCCAGTTTTGAGCCTGGGTTCATTCTGATGTACCTGGTCTTGTTTTCTGTCTAGATTCGTTCGTCTAATCCTATATAAACAGCCTCCTAGCCTCATTCTCTTTACACCATTTTATTCTCTCCTTATGCTGCCTCTGGAATAATTGAAATAAATAAATTAAAACAAAACACGAAGACTATTCTTGAAGACTACGGCTAGGAATTGCATATTGGAGATTCAAATAAAGTTAAAGCTTCAAGAAGGGAAGCAAAGGCTAATTCAACGGCTTCGAGCAATGTCGCGCGAATCATAGCAAATCACCTCAGCGTTATTATCCTTTTCTAAAACCGATCAATGTAAGTCAGTTACTTTTTAGATTTGAACGTCTAGATCTATTTATGGCATGAGATTAAATGAATATAAGAATATGCCTGATCCTCTCATTTGAATCTGTGCTTGTATATGCCTTTTGATCTAATTAAGAACCATTGTAATTAATTACCGATGAGACTGTGCCTATGCCTATGACGTTGAAAACTGTTGTGAATGGCCTAAGACTATGACTGTGAATATAAGACTATGCCTATGCCTATGACTATGAACATAAGACTATTGCCGACGACCATTATTCATGACTATGAGATTATTGCCTATGATTATGAACACAAGACTATTTCCTACGACTGTGATTCATGACTATGAGATTATTGCCGATGATAATGAACATTGGACTATTTTCTATGACCATGACTTTGAAATTATTACAGTTAATTGCCCATGACTATTTAGGATAATTGCCTAGGACTATTTTTGTTAATTATCCATGACTATTATGGTTAATTGCCTATGATTCATAACTATGAGATTTCTACCTATGACCATGAATATGGCTATTGTGGTTAATCGCCTAAGACTATTATGGTTAATTGTTTATGCCCACAACACTATAGTTACAAACCATGTTGTACACCGGACTGGCATTTTGTTGGATCTCATACCTAGGGTATGACTTGCTTAGTTTATTCCTATTCGCGATTATGTACTCCAAAACCATTGGATCCATTATCCTTGTATTTGGTTCGCTTTTGCATGCCTATTCTTTTATGTCAATTCTCATGTTTATCCTCTATTCCCTTCTTAGTTTCATTTCATGAGTATTTAGAAAACTTGTGAAATCATGATATACGTACATTATGAATGCGGGGTTATTTAGGCATAACATGAAATCTATATTATTTGGCATAATTTAGAGCATGTATTATAACATGACTATTAGATGCAAATTGGGGTAATTTGACGTGAATTATAGAAGATGCAATTTGATATATTGAATCTTGTATTGGCTAGTGAACTAAGCTTTAGGCATAAATTCTAAACTAGAGTGACAAATCTAGTTTGGACATGAACTATAAATGGAAATACTAGATCTAAATTGGCTTAAAACTGCAGGTTATGTTAAACGATAGGTAAATCAAGATTTGGGCCTAGAATATAGGTATGTTAGTGGGCATGACAAATGAATATGATATAGGCCAAATTTGTTTAAAAGAGTTGTTAGCAATTTACATATAGACAAAAAAGATAAATATGTAAATCTAGGAAAGACGAATATGCCTAACCCGAGGTTAGATTGAGTTACGGTATAAGACTACCCGGAACCGCCCGACAAATCTAGCAACTATAACAATACCTATCTAATGTGGGTGGTTAGAGCATTGAGCCCAAAAGGACCCGAGGTTAGACTGAGTTGCAGTGTAAATCTGCCCGGAACCGACTGACACATCCAGTGACTGCAACAATATCTGTCTAATGTGAGTGGTTGGTGCTTTAAATGAATAATTTAAAACTGAGAAATAGTTAAGCTAGAATGGGAGGGTTAAGTCCATAGGAACACTTAACTTAACATGTTAACAAGACAAGACTTGTAGGGGTTTGATAACCGTTATAACATGTTGACTAGAGTAGAAGGTAGGGTTAAGTAAAATGCACTTAGCCAATTTAACATGTTAACTAGACTAGAAGGTGGAGCTAAGTAAACTTTGAACACTTAGCCATCATAGTATGACAAATGAACAAGGTTAAGTTAAAACATAAAGGGACAATACTTAACCATTAGAACATGTGAATTAAACAGATGTTAGGATTAAGTTAACTAAGGGAACACTTAACCAATACAAGATGAAGGGGTGGGGTTAAGTAATAAGAAATACTTAACCAATATAACTTGGTTAAGTCAACATGAACTACTAATAACACTTAACCAGTTTAACATGACAAATGAATGGGTTAAGTTAACTTGAATTGACTAATGACACTTAACCAATCCGCAGGGAGGGAACGTTGCAACTTAGCTCGGTTTTTCTTTCCAAGTTTGAAGATTAGTCGAAGTTTTGCTTGGATTCTCTTTTCCACTGCTATGGCTGGCTCATGCTACGTTGGGGAATATAAATGTTATTTTATGCTTCTTTATTTTGTAAGACTGATACTCTGTTGTTGGAAAACAATTGTTGTACAAACTATTTTATCAATAAAGTAAAGTTTTATTTTCCGCTGTTTTAATTATCTGTCTTGTAATTTAGCTACATCTTTTACCTTAAATGCTCCACAGAACTTAGTGCATTCCCTTTGTGAGTGACACTAACGGATGTGGGGTGTTACATCAGCCATACACCTTGATTTGAATAAATCATCATGTTCTGGACATAAGTCTGTATCGAAACCTTGAATGTTGTGTGAGTAAACCTTATTTAGATTCCTTGTTTAATACTTTACTGTAAGCAGTTTTTATGCATGTTTAGTTTAACTGGAAGTTCATGTGATGTCAACACTATCATCATGCAAACAAACAAGTATTGATGCTAGAAAACCTGACTTACATCTGTTACAGTCATATATACAGGTACCAATATGTTTGGTATAAGTGCTGTGTTAGTTAAAACCCTAATCTAAAAACGTATTACTGTGTTCTATAGAACATAAAACATTTTGATCACTCGTTCTCAGAAGAGAAACGCTACCAAAACCTCACATTAGTGTTATGTAAATACAAGTGTATCAAGTATATATAATGGTAATTATAAAAAAAAAGAACTTTGAAATGAAACAATTACAAGAAAACAGAAACAGACATGTTCTCTGTAACCCTCTAAAAACTCGAAAATTCAAACGGGATGAAAACAGATTTTGATTATATGAATGGAAACATGACACCAAACCATGATTTTTAATATTAGTTTCATGATTTGTAACATTGGGGAAATCGAGGAATATCGAGATGACCAGAAAAGGAACTTTGATCAAATTCCGACGATTCGATGGATGAATTGACATGGCATGAGGCAGGGAGGAGTGTGAGAGGTCCTAAAGTGTAGGAAAAATATAAAAAAAATTCTATAATATAGATTTTGAAAACGATTTAAAATTATGATTAGGGTTCATGTTTTTTGTCCATCATTTCTCGCTGGAACTGCATGATGACGTCGACGATAAGGAGGTGTGCTCCAGGGGGAAATGAAGCGTGACCGTCATGGTGGGGTGGCCGGAGTTGGAGCAACTCAGAAGGTCGGTGGACGTGGCAGTGCAAGCTTTCTCCGATGGAACCCAATTTCGACGTGGGGGAGCTCTACAGTGAAATCACTGTAGAGGCAGTGGTGGTTGGATCCGAAGGTTGCGACGCAACCAGGAGGAATACGGCGAGGTGTCTGGATGGTCCGAGGTGATCAACGGTGGCTCGGCGGCGTGTGCACATGCACGGATACATGTGTGTGTACATGGATTGGGTACGGTGTGTGTCGTATGGTGAAATGGGGTGAACGACCGGTTGCGGCATGGGGTGGTACTTGGCACTTTGGCATTTGGAAAGTACCTGGTGGTACTTTGGCAAAACAAGGAAAACACGGTTGTGGCATCATATTTTAAAGGGAAAACACGTGCGCAGGCGAAGTGGTACTTTGGTAATGGGTAAAGTGGTATTTGGGCGGAGTACCAGGTGGTACTTTTGGCGGTGAGGAAATCACGGCTGTGGCAAGGGATTTGAAGGATTGGCACATTGGTACTTGGGCATTGGGAAAGTACCAAGTGGTACTTTGGCATTTGCGGAGCGCATGAGAGCTGGAGCGGTTGGGCAAGCGAAATCATGGTGCTTTGAAGCTGGTACTTTGGCAAACTGGTATTTTAGTCAATGTGCCAAAAAATGAGTTTTTGAACGAAGTTTTAATTAAAATTTGTTTTAATTAAAATAGAAAATAAATAAAATTTAAGAATAAATAAATAAATAATTTAATAAAAAGAGAAATTTATTTAATTTGACATAGGCAAGTGAAAGGAAGAAATAGCAGGAAGATCGGAGTACAGAAGTTTGACTGAAGAAGTTCAACGAGTTTGAAATTAGAAATATAAAGAAATAATTCAAACAAATTATAAATTTAATTTATTTATGATAAATTAGAAGCAATAAAATAATTTACTAAGATAACTGAAGTATTAAACATCGTATAAACACAAATGACAAACAAAAAAAATACCGTGTGCAACGCACACGTTTTATTTTGCTCAATTCTAAATGATGGTTAAAACTGAATAAAATTGTTTGACTGAAACTCATAATCAAAGGATGTGTAAAGTAAAAAAAAAATCATGTTCGGTTAATAATTATTTGTCAATTGTAAAGGGCATTACATGAATCATTTCGAAGAGTCCAGAATTAATATTCCACTTCGATTTGATTTATCCGTCGCATGTCAGAAATATTGAAGATAATTGAAAATGGAGATATGCAAGGGATATTCTTGAATAGTACCTTCGGTTTGTCCAATCCTAGGACAATTTATTTGGACGAATGTCTGACAGAGTAATTCTAACTGATCACGTACATTGATCTCTTCAAACGTATTTATACGGTGGCTGAGGAATTCGTTTCTCATGCTTTATACCTATAATATATTTTTGGGGAAGTCAATTAGTGATTGGAAAATTTTGACAATGTGGCATTCAAAGCAAATGAACTGATGATGATAAAAGGTAAGTCTAGCCTCAAGCCTCAAATCCAGGAAATGACAAAAATCGGGCAAGCAGCATGGCTATGTGGGTCGCTCCCATTAGGGTGTAGCATCACCTATCTAGAGAAATTCTTTTTGTTTCTTATTCTATCGATTCTGTCCCACTCAGGAAATGGTGGCTGTACACAACCATTGGTGATACACATTCGATACAGTCAAGAGAAATGAGTGGTCGGTCATGTGCGGGCTGGGTTGCAATACGTTCTTGTTGAACTCAGTGTATTCGCCTCTAGAGATACACTATCGAAAGGTGGTTTCATACCTTGTCATAGTTGGAAATCCATTATCCGTAAGCGCCAGGCAGTTTTTATTTGTATACTATATAGGAGAATGTGAGATGTAAGCATTCTTCTAGATTCTAAATTATTTATGGAAAAATTAGACACTATGATAATGTCTGATTAAAGTATACAGAGGGTTTTATTCTCATAAGGTAAAAACCCGTTTCGTACTTATGGCGTGGTCTTATGAGATATTTTTGTTACCTTAACTTGTCAAACATCGTTTACTCATACTAGTCCCCTGACTAACCCAGAGTTTATTTTTCGGTACTTTCCCTAAACTCTTGGGTACTCATAACACTTGTTATAAGTAGACAAGTGAATCAGGTCATACTTAACTTGGAATAGCTGGATGGAGTTTCTGCATGATGGTCTACCTATCTATCTATGTTTAATTACTAAATACTGCAAGTTATGTCATCTATGATGATATGTATAATTAAAGTTGTACTATGTAATGGCATGTATCCCTAGACCTGATATGCTATGATGTATGGTATTCTGATGTATAATATTATGTAATATCAGCTTTTGTTTAAATTCTACTGTGAGATTCTGATGTTTTCTTTAGTTTTATCTTCTATCTATTCTTATTCTTATATAATGACACGACTTCCGATGTGTTCGAAAGTTAGGTCGTTTCAGTATACCTTTCAATATATCCTTATTTGCTGGCTGGCGGATGAAGGCCTCTCGAGAAGGTATTGATCACTATCCTTTGGTTAGCTTGTGTTGGAACTCTAGCGCTTGAATTAGGTTAATTAGCGGGCACACTCTCCCCCTGGGAATCTGCAGTCTGGGACTTCTTCACATACTACTACAACCCATTCTTTCTTATCAGTTCCTCAATCAAGCTTTGAAGATGTCAGCATCCATTGGTATTGTGCCAGGCTGATTATGGAAGCGTCAAAACCTTCAAGACTTCATCTGCTGAGTCCCCCACCTTCCAGGATAATCCTCTGCATCCTTGGTGGCAGTAAAGATATTTTTCTGAAGTTTCGGTTACAGGAGGCAACTCCGAGACATTAAAGAATCTAGATTTCTTGTCATTCGTATTATCCTTCCCCTCGTTACAACTCTTCTTGCCCCCATTGCTCTGGTGGCCATCCTGAGCGACATTATCTATCTTCTCATGCGCAACATCATTCTGAGCAACATTTTGAATAGGAGGAGAGTCATCATCTTCAACCTTGATAAAATCCTCTGCCTTTTTATAGATTTTCTCGAGAGTGTTAGGCTTTTAAATTTTCATCCATCTCCCAACCTTAGATTTTTACCAACAGCATTGTGCAACGCAATCAACACCATACGAGGTTTAGGATTCCCTACTTCAATCACAACAGCATTAAAGCGTGTAAGAAAGGCTCTAACCGGCTCACTTGGTCGTTGTTCTACATCATTCAATGACATCACGTCTTTGATCTTTGTAGTATATAGCCTAAAATGCTCTCTGAATTTCTTTGCCAAGACAAAGAAACTATCCATAGATTTCAGTGGCAACTTAGTAAACCAAAGCGATGCCACTCCTTTGAGATAGATTGGGAAATGCAAGGACTTTATCTCAACCGTAGCTTGCGCACTATTCATATGCTGATCGTACTTGAGAACGAACAAGTTAGGTTCTCCAGTCCCATTGTAAGCCATCGTAATTGGAGAAGTAAATTTCTTTTGAAATTCGGCCTTCCGAATACTTTCAGTGAAAGGGGTCTTGCTTGGTGTGAAGTCCCACTCGCTTTCATCGTCATTTCATTCCATATTATCTTTCGTGATCTGACTCACCATCTCCGACAAACATTCTTCTTTGTCGTGCTGTCTCATAGAGACACCATCACCCATACCGGATGTTCGCTTAAGCGAACAACCACAGTGTGGGATCTGGGGTCTTGTGCCTCCCTCATGGTTAGGTGCCCCTTTGGTGATACTAACCACGGTTCGAGAAGTTCCCCTTACGGAGTGGTTCTTGGCAATAGGTTTGGATTCTTCAATATTGGCATCCTCCTCCTCACTCGAAGAATCATTGACTTCGTGTACAGAATTTCTACTCTCTACGCCTGAGGAGGAAGAGCGAATATCATCTTGCACATCAGCCTGACCCTTTTGATTTGGCGGATTAGCTTGGGTAGCAAAGACAGCTTCTAGCCTTTCCACCATAGCCTTATTTGAAGCTTCCATCCGCTGAGTTATTCCGACATCACTATGTCTAACTCTTCACTACTCAGACCAACTGTTAGAGCTTAAGGAGTACTCAAATGATTGATTTGGGGATTGGCGATAGCATCATTAGCCGCATTCCTAGAACTTGAAGCTCTTCCCGACTTAGTAGGCTTCTTTAGGGCTATATTATCAATCAACTTTCTAAACTTTGTGGAACTTTCTTCCAATGACTTGAGTTTTAGATCTCGCAGACCTATAATAGAAGATAAAGCTCTAGCAACCCTCTTTTTCACCACCAACGATCTTAACCTTGTTGTCATAGGTTCGAGCCTTAAGGTTGGCGCCAAAAATGTTAATACAAAAAAATGTACTAACACCCCAAGGTGTGTTTCCAGACTTCACAAAAATGATCATCACAAAGCTAAGAGCAAAGTAAATGTAAGGAAAAATTGAACAGGAGGGAATTTATAGTGGTTCGGCCTCATATTTAGCCTACGTCCAATTTAAAGAGGGATTTCATTATTATCTCCATTACAAGGTACACATTTACAGTCATTTCATACATCTTTTTTTACTTTTACAACGAATATTCTTTTTCTTCTCTAGAAATTCTCTATCTTCTTTGATCACTTTCCATTTCCAAAGTAGAAACAATCAAGTCTCACAAGAATCGACGATTATTGAAGTGATTCTTCGTAAATCATGATCTGTGATGAACTTTGACATTTTTCTGGAATGGATTGATGATGATGAAGAAGCTTTTATGTTACTCGATAGGACTTTAATGGAATTTGGAGAAATTTGGAGAAATTTGAATAATATCGGAGAACGAAAATGTCAGCATTTCGTTCTCCAAAAATACGATCCTTTGAAGAATGAAGTGGAGGGGTATTTATAGAGAAATCCAGAGGTAGGGGAAAATTCATAATTATCACGCGTGTAGGCAAGCTTATTGACTGGTCAAGTTGTACCACGTGGCATACCCTAGCCACATCAGCCTTAAATTGGCTCGTACATCTTGGTTCAAAAAAAATCATGAAATCCCTTGGTGGGCACCTTAATCGATCACTAATTCTCTTCTGCACAGCGCAATCTATCACTTGGTACTGGTACTAGCGGTTTAGCCCTATCCATAAAGCGGGTACTTTACCAAATCCATTTGGCACAGTGGTTTTACTGATGCGCGCATTGGGAAATCAAACATTCTGTCATCGCATCACAGCTTCAAACCTTGCCAATCCCTTAGATGACAGCGTGTTTACATGCTACAGAAAAGCCCGATCCATGGAAATTTTAATTTGCTTGATCCATAGTGGAAGTGCCAAACTTGCCAAACCTGGCACTTGCCAAGCCGATGCGCGCTCAAGTCTTTGACCCATTTCTCCATGCGCCACACATGAAATGTGAAGCCCAATCTATGGCAAAGTGGCACTGGCCAAATTTATCTGGCACTTATGTTCTCTGATGCGCACACGTACAATTCCCTCTTTTTCATGGTGCGCAGCTTACATGGCAAACTGGTGCTTGGCACTACCTATTCAGCCTGATACATGGCAAACTCGTTTTTGCCCGATCCATGATATTGGAAAATCTTCAAAAGTGGTACTCTGCCAGGCTGATGCACACTCGTGGTAGCCCCTTTTTTCGCCATGCGCAACACACAAATTCTTTAGCCAGTTCAATGGCATTTGGTACTATCGAATTTTTAAACCTGGCACTGTGCCAAACCGGTGTGCACTCGTGATGTTCATTGGTTTTCCCATGTGCAAAACGATGTCCTGGCACATGAAGTTTTGCCTGATCCAAGAACAAATATATAACCTGGTCCATGGCACGAATTTTTACCCGATCCACTGCAATATTTTAGCTCGATCCATAGCAAATATTTTTAACCTGATCCATACAACGAAAATGTCCGATCCATGTGTAAATCCACACAATTCATGCCACATTTCTTAACTGATTTTTCACATCAAAACGTGTACAATCCATCAAGTTTTTATCATGGTTTATATTACTGATTTTTCGAATTATGTTTTCACAACATAATTAACACATTGATATTCCCAATTCTTTATCAACCTTTCTGTATAAACAAATTAAATCAAAAACAATAACATTTTCCGGATCTGGTTGATGAATCTAAAAATATGGACGTAGCCATCTCCACTGAATGTTATAATTACTACTTTTTTGACATTTCATTATAATATCGTTTAATCATAAATAATATGACATTACGAATACACTGCAGGCATTGTATATTCGAGATTTAAATGTGGTAATTTGATATTGTTTCACATATGATTATTAATATGATTTAGTAAAATAGATATTATATGATTTGGAGTCATATAAATTTATGTGATTTACTGTATTAGATACAAGTATTCCATGAAATCATTAATTAACTTAAAAAAGAAACTGCAAGTTTACCACGGTTCGATCAGCTTGACCGTCGAAACCTTAAAGCATGAACGATCATGGTTCTACTTGCAGTCCGGTATTCAGTACGATGAGCATATTACTTCAAAATATTACCAAACACCTTATTTTTATTATCTTTACTTATCACTGAACATGATATTGTTTGTATATTGAGTATCATTAACTAAAAACCTCTCTTATAAATTAATATAATAAATATATGTATATTGCACACAATCTCGAGTCTATATATTGAACATCATCGTTGTTGGAATTGGATAGTTCAACGCTAATTTGTATGAGTTTAAATTGAAGACCAAGTTTATACATGAACTAGTTGCGTGAAACATGTTTCTGGCGGTGTTCAGAAAATCTAGACCAGTACAGACTCTGGTTATGCTCGCCCGTTGCATTACAATTCCAAATTCAATGCATATTCCATACAAACTTTCTCGTCAATTAGATCATTACATTTCAAATGCTCCCTACGGCTTCCGATTCAACGAGAAATCATCTAATCGCTAAGTAAACAATTAAGAAGTCCAGAAAATTACAGTAGCACCCGTTTACATGATTGATTCAAACACAAATTTAGAATTATGTTTATTCCAAACTATCAATCAAACTATTCTTACTCAATCATGGATAATAATATTTATCCAAAACGATAACCATTGATATCCCAATTCTTTATCAGCCTTTCTGTTTAAACAAATTAAGTAAAAAAAAACAATGCCATTTTACGGATCTGGTTGATGAATCAGGAAATTTGGCCATAGGTATCTCTAGCGAATGCTATAATTACTATTTTTTGACAATTCATTATAATATCGTATAATCACGAATAATATGACATTAGTATTTAAATGTCATAATTTGATGTTGTTTCACATATGAATATTAATATGATTTAGTAAAATAGAAATTATTTGATTTGAAATCATATAAATTTATATGGTATTAGATACCAGTTTCCCATGAAATCATTAATTAATTTAAAAAAGAAATTGCACGGTTACCATGGTTCGACCGACTTGACCTGCGAAACTTTAAACCATGAATGATCACGGATCGGCTTGCAGTCCGGTATTTAAAAACTACGAGCATATTACTTCAAAATATTACCAAACACCTTTTTTATTATATTTTCTTATCATTGAACATGATATTGTTTGTATATTGAGTATCATTTACTAAGAACCTCTCTCATAAATTAATAAAATAAATATATGTACATTGCACACAATCTCGAGTCTAGACACTGAACATCACCGGTGTTGGAGTTGGATGGTTCTACGCTAATTTGTATGAGTTTGAAATAGAGACAAAGTATATACGTGAACTAGTTACATGAAACAAGTATGTGACGGTGTTTAAAAAACCTAGACTAGCACAGACTCTGGTTATGCTCGCCCGCTGCATTAGCATTCCAAATTCAATGCATATTTCGTACAAACTTTTCATCATTTAGATCTTTATGTTTCAAATGCTCCCTACGTCTTCTGCTTCAACAAGAAATCATCTAATAGCTAAGTAAACAATTAAGAAGTCCAAAAAACTACAGTAGCACCCGTTTACAAGCTTGATTCAGACACAAATTTACAATTACGTTTATTCCAGACTATCGATCAAACTATGTTTACTCAATCTATGGATAATATTTATCCAAAACGACCACCATTGATATTCCCAATTCTTTATCATCCTTTTTGTTTAAACAAACTAAGTCAAAAACAATGTCGTTTTTTGGATCTGGTTGATGAATCTGGAAATACGGTTATAGCCTTCTCCGGTGAATGCTGTAATTACTACTTTTTTAACATTTCATTATAATATCGTTTAACCATAAATAATATGACATTACTAATACACTACTACCATTGTATATTCGATATTTGAATGTCATAATTTGATATTGTTTCACATATGATTATTAATATAATTTAGTAAAATAGATATTATATGATTTGGAATCATATAAATTTATATGATTTACTATTTTAGATACTAGTTTTCCATGAAATCAATAATTAACTTAAAAAAGAAACTGCATGGTTACCACGCGGTACGACCGACTTGACCGTCGAAACCTTAAACCATGAACTATCGCGGTTTGACTTGTTTTCCGATATTCAAAACTACGAGCAATTACTTTAAAACATTACTAAACACGTTATTTTTAATATCTTTTCTTATCACCGAACATGGTATTGTTTGTATATTGAGTATTATTTATTAGAAACCTCTCTCATAAATTAATATAATAAATATATGTACATTGCACACAATCTCGAGTCTTTATACTGAACATTGTCAGTGTTGGAGTTGGATAGTTCTACGCTAATTTGTATGAGTTCAAATTAGAGACAAAGTATATACGTGAACTAGTTGCATGAAACAGATATGTGGCAGTGTTCAGAAATCCTAGACTACTATAGACTTTGGTTATGCTTGCCCGCTACATTAATATTACAAATTCAATGCATATTCCATACAAACTTTCTCCTCATTTAGATCTTTAAGTTTCAAATGCTCCCTAGTCTTCCGCTTCAAAGATACCTCATTAAATAGTTAAGTAAACAATTAAGAAGTCAAAAAATGTACAGTAGCACCAGTTTACAAGCTTGATTCAGACAAATTTAGAAATATGTTTATTCCAGACTATCGATCAAACTATGCTTACTCGATCCATGGATAATATTTATCCAAAACGACCGCCATTGATATTCCCAATTCTTTATCAGTTTTTCTATTTAAACAAATTTAGTTAAAAACAACGCCATTTTCAGGATCTGGCTGATGAATATGTAAATATGGCCATTGCCATCTCTAGTGAATGCTATAATTACTAATAGTGCAAAAGAAGTTTATCGGTTTCACATGCGTCTTTCATTTCAGGCATCTTTCTACTAGCCGTTACATTCATGCGTCTTTCATTTCAGGCATCTTTCTACTAGCCGTTACATTCATGCAACTAGCCGTTACATTCATGCATATTTCATTTCAGGCATCTTTCTACTAGCTGTTACATTTATTAGTTATAAATTTGCATACTATTGTATCCAATCTTGTAATCTGGATCATTACATCTTCTTGAATAATAAAAACTTCTTAGCTATTCTTCTATATGGTATCAGAGCCAAATTGCCGAAAGGCTTAATCATCAAGCAGAAAGTTGATTTTGTTTTATTCTCTTCTCAGATTGAATCCTCATCACTAGAGCTCAATCCATCTTCACCAAGCATTAACTAGCTACTGTTTTGAGAACTTACCCAGCTCAACTGCAAATTTTTCAGTCTGCCTCGCACGATCTCTGATCTTTTATGGCTAACAACAATGAAGCAACCTTCGCTGTTTCAGGAAGTATGGGGTACAACGCTCCACCAAACCACCATGACCTGATTAAACCAAAAGGCCAAATTATCACTACATCTCTAGACAAAGACAATTATATTCAATTGAAATATCAAGTAGAGATCGCTTTAAGAGGGTATGATTTACTGCAGTACATTAATGGGACAATAACAGTACCAGCAGTGATGATAACCAATCCAGAAGGAGAAATTGGGCCTAACCCAGACTACACAAAGTTTCAGAAACAAGACAGCCTCCTCTCCTCATGGCTCCTATCGTTAGTACGTTTGAATTTATTATCACAAATAGTTGGATGTAGCATGTCTTATGAAATATGGAAAACAGTTGAACAAATTTTTATTTCTCAATCCACAGCTAGAGTTATGCAGTACAGGAGGGAATTACAGAACATTAGAAAAGAAGGCCTAAGTACGAAAGAATACTTAGGTAAAATAAAAAACATATGCGACAAACTGAATGTTGTACGTCATAAAATCAATGATAATGAGCAAATCTTATTTATTACGTGAGGACTGGACGATGAATACGAGTCTCTAATAATTGTTATAGTAACATAACAAAATTTACCAGACTTACAGTTTGTTCGATCAGCACTCCTCTCCCATGAAGGCAGGATTAAACAAAGGAAAATAACATAGGGAGAGTTTTCAGCTAATTATGCCACTGCTAAAGCAAAACAAACATAAAGCAACAACTATGGCAACATGAATAAATCAGAAAATAAATACCAGCATGGGAATCAGCCCCCAAGAGGAGGACATCAACCCCAAAGAGGTCGTGGACGTGGAAGATGGAACAATAACAATCGTGTTAAATGTCAGATATGCCAAAAATTTGGACACATGGCAAACAAATGATATTTTAGGTACAACTCTGAAGGAAATACTTCACAGAAAAATGCTCAAGCCAGCACAACAACCATGGGAGGATTAAACATGAACAACAATGAGCTGAACTGAAGTCAAAGTGCAAGCAATGATGATGCAGACAAGACTGATGATACCAATCCTGAAGAGTGGTATCTAGACTTAGGTTTTACCCACCATTTCACCGATAATCTCCAAAATTTAAACATAGGAAGCAAGAGCTACTCAGGTATGAAATCTCTACACATGGGAAATGGAGAAACCGCTAGTATAACTCACATCGGTAAGGGTACTATACTTGGTAAAAGACTATTCAAACTGAATAATTTACTTTGAGTACCCACTATCAACAAAAATTTATTAAGCATATCAAAATCTGCCAATGACAATAACGTATACTTCAAGTTTCACCCACATTTTTGTTTAGTTTAAGATTCACTAAGCCAAGATATATTAATACAGGGTAATCTACATGATGGCCTATACAAATTCAGCAACTTGAAGACCGCTGATTCTAGTAAAGGATCTTGGTGTAATAATCTAGACGTTAGCAGTAATGATAATTGTAACAGGAACTTTTATAATAATGACAGTAACAGATGCATCAGAAATACTAGTAAATGTAATTCTTTTGAATCATGGCATGTTAGATTGGGTCACCCAAGTCTTGAAACTGTTAGAATAATTTTAAATAGCAATAATATCTCTTTTGATAATAATACACTTGTCAAGCACACATGCACACACTGCCAACTCGGCAAAAGCCACAAACTTCCATTCAGTGAATCTAAAACTATTTATGATAAGCCGCTGGAGCTTATAGCGGCTAACTTGTGGGGACCAGTGCCACTAAATTCATATCAGGGACACATGTACTATCTTTCCTTTGTTGATGCATATTCTAGATATACATGGATATACATGCTTAAAAACAAATCTGAAACATGCAATACGGTCATACAATTCGTAACATATGTTGAAAAACAACTTAATCACATTGTCAAAATTATGCAAACTGATGGAGGGGCAGAATTCAAACCACTTGCTAATTATATTTCCAAAAGAGGAATAAAACACAGGTTAACCTGCCCTCACACATCTGAACAAAACGATTTAATGGAAAGAAAACATAGACACATCGTAGAAAGAGGCTTAACTTTAATGTCTCAAAGCCCCTTACCTATGAAATACTGGAATGAGGCATTTTATAGTTCTATTTTTCTCATTGATAAGCTACCCACTAGAGTATTAAATAATAAAACACCACATGAATTGATATATAATATAAGGCCAGATTATAACTTCTTAAAATCATACGGCTGCTTATGTTTTCCATGTTGAGGGACTACAGTAGACACGAACTAAGCATGAGATCAAGTCCTTGCACGTTTATTGGGTATGCTCAAAATCAGAAAGGATATAAATGTTTGGACAAAAATGGAAGAATTTATGTTTCAAGACATGTTATGTTTGATGAAAATATTTTTCCCTTTGCAGGAAAACAAGAAACCAAAGACAGGAGTATGGGACACACCACTATAGATGAGCATTTCAAACCTTTTGTCACTGAACCACTTATAGACGATGCTTGCCCAAAATCACATAACACCAACATGCAAGATGAACATGAGGAAGATACAAATGCAAGCAATATTGAAGGAAACATTGATCAATCTTATCGTGACATGAACAACAGCAATATGGAAAGGAACAGCAATACAAACACAAATGCAAGCTCAACTGCACAACAGGAGGCACAAAAGCAAGCTTATCATGACGTGAACAACAACAATATGGAAGGGGGCAATAATACAAATACAAATGCAAGCTCAACTGCACAACAGGAGGCACAACAGACACAAACTAGACACCACATGACCATGAGATCAAAGAGTGGCATTTTCAAACCTAAAATATACAGTGTTTCCATGGTTGAGACTAAGCCTGCAAATTTTGGCCAAGCAATAAAATCAAATAAGTAGAAAGAACATATGAATATTGAACATGAAGCACTCGTGAGAAATAAAACATGGAGTCTCGTTCCACCGCCAAACAACAAGAACATAATTGGATGCAGGTGGACATACAAAATAAAAAGGAAAGAAGATGGAACCATCGACAAATACAAGGCCAGATCGGTGGCCAAAGGTTATGCGCATCAGTTCGGGTCTGACTATAACAAGACATTCTCCCCAGTAATTAAACCCACAACCATCGGAATATTACTTACTAAAGCTTTAAGACAAGGTTGGAACGTGAAGCAACTAGACGTCAACAACGCCTTTTTAAATGGAGAATTGAATGAAGGGTGTATATGCAACAACCGGAAGGATATACTAATGGAGACAAAGTTTGCAAATTACACATGCCATTTATGGTTTAAAACAAGCCTCGAGGGCGTGGTATGAGAAACTAAAATCTACCCTATCTAACATGGGTTTCAAGCAAGCAATGTGTGACAATTCTTTATACATGAAGAAGAACACACTGGGAACTATTTTCATACTGGTATATGTTAGCTATTTTAATTGCTCTGATACCACTTTGTTAGAATTTTTGGGGAGGAAGAGGAATAGATTAATGAGAAAAAGGAATATTTGGAAAAGAGAAAAACTTTTAATTGCTTTATTACTCTTTTATTTTTTTAATTCTTCCTTCATACATACAAATGAGACAAACTCTTATTTATAACTTACAATACATCTTTCTAGATTTGCAACATTAAAACCTTTCATTAATGAATAATTATCTTTTCCTAATTAATGAATAATTATCCTTTCCACATTAAAACCTTTCTAAAAATCTTCAATCTTTAATGGCTCGCCAAAAACCATTTCAAATTATATTCCAACACTCCCTCCTAATTTGAAATTTCCTTTCTTACTCCACGCATAGCTCTCATTCTTCGAAAATCTTTGTATCTCACGTGTTTTGGCAGAAATAAATAAATTATCCAAGCTTTCCTTTTTCTTCTCTTCTTTTTCACCATGAAGATCTTTAACATGATTTCTTGAATCCTTGTTGCAAAGCTCCGTTCTTTTTGTCCTCCTCCATTTGCACAAGATGTTCCAAAAAGTGTGTGCTCTAGCTTCCATTTAATTCTGGTGTCATTAACTTTGAATGAGTCATATAAGTCATCTTTCCAATCTTTCATAACTTCCAAATTTTTCTTGTACTTGAAATCTCTAACAGTATATTGAATTTCTTTGACTTCTTTATTTCCATCTCTTTTGTTATCACCTTTCTTAAAAAGATCACTGACTACATGACTCAAACCACGAGCTTTTGACTTTTCCATGAACTCATCGTATATTTTTTCATGCATAAAAGTACGAGAACCAGCATAATAATATTGTCCCTGATTAAAGAACAATGCAACATGAGCAAGCTCGTTAACATCCATGTGACTAGCAAAGGCTGCACTAGTTGTGAAGCCAAAACCAGAGATCACATTAAGAACACCATCAGGACCTCCTTTACATTCTTCTGCCTTCTTCGCATTTTCCCAAGCATCCTTTTTTATTGAATCATCATCGACCTCAGCATCCTCAGGGTCACTCATCTTGATATCCTTATTTTTATTATCTCCTTTGTCTTTTGTTTCTGCAACTTCTTTTATTTCACTGTAACTTTCTTCAACGTCCTTTATCTCCATGCCATCCTTTACGTCCTCTTCTGCTTCGATTATCCATTCATCTATCATGTCTTTATTCTTTTCACCATTCTCAATTTTTAAATCCTCTTTGAGGTTTACATCAGCAACTTTATCACCATTTTCCTCCTCCGCATCAATAAGTTTTTCATTCGCTTTATTCTGGTCACTGACTTCTTCTTTCTCTTCTTTTACGTCATCTTCTACTTCTACTTCATATTCTTCCACGACTTCCTCCTCGATTTCTTCTTTAGCGGCTTTCTCTCTCATCAGCTCCTCTTCAGATTTTAACTTCTTCTTCGCCACTCGAACATCAACAATTTTTTCTCCATAGCCTCTTGACTGATTCACATTCGCATTCACCCTTGTAAAGTAATCCGAAGTCGGTTCGGATTCACTCATCTTCATTTCTTCGAAATCACTCCTTAGCGATTGAAGCTTAACTTTCTTTACTATGTCAACTCCTTGAAAAGATTTTTCCAAAATTTCCCAGGCTTCTTTTGAAGTGGCTGCATCGATTACTATTTCAAACATTGAATCATCCAAACATTGATGGATGAGGCTAAGTGCATATTGATCTTTTCCCTTCATGTTTGCTAATGCTTCCTTCTCTGCTCGAGATAACGTAGTTTCATATTCTGGCTTGTCGTAGCCTTTGTCTACGATCTCCCATACATCTTGTCCGCCAAGTATAGCTTTCATTCGAAGACACCATTGTTCATAATTTTCTTTTGTGAGATGAGGATATTGGAGGAAAAACATTCCACTATTTGACATTTTATCATACTTTCACGAACTTGGCTCTGATACCACTTTGTTAGCTATTTTAATTGCTCTGATACCACTTTGTTAGAATTTTTGGGGAGGAAGAGGAATAGATTAATGAGAAAAAGGAATATTTGGAAAAGAGAAAAACTTTTAATTGCTTTATTACTCTTTTCTTTTCTTAATTCTTCCTTCATACATACAAATGAGACAAACTCTTATTTATAACTTACAATACATCTTTCTAGATTTGCAACATTAAAACCTTTCATTAATGAATAATTACCTTTTCCTAATTAATGAATAATTATCCTTTCCACATTAAAACCTTTCTAAAAATCTTCAATCTTTAATGGCTTGCCAAAAACCATTTCAAATTATATTCCAACAGTATACGTGGACGACATGCTTATAACAAGAGACAATGATCAAGAAATAAGTAGAATTGTACACTTATTAGATAAAAGTTTCACCATCAAAGATTTGGGTGAGCTAAAATATTTTCTTGGAATAAGGTGATCAAAAGGAATAACAAAGATCTAATCTTGTCACAGCAGAATTATATTTCAGAGATATTGCAAAGAGCAAATATGCATCACGCAAAACATTTACCAACACCGATGATCAACAATCTACGGCTATCTAGACATAAAGGTGAGGCCATAGATAATGTCAAGCAGTACAGAAGTATAATCGAGGCACTGCAATATGCAACCATCATAAGACCCAACATATGTTATAGTGTTAACAAACTAAGTCGGTACATGCAAAACCCACTGACAGAACATTGGATAGCATTGAAAAGAATTCTAAGATACTTACAGGGTACGAGACATCATGAAATAATTCTGAAATCAGAGAAAGAATGCAACTTATATTGTTTCGGTGATGCCGGCTGGGCAAATGACATTGATGATAGAAAGTCGGGGTCAGGATATTGTGTTTACCTAGGATCCAACATCATTTCATGGTGCACGAAGAAGCAACAGACTACCTCCAGATCCAGCACAGAGGCCGAATACAGAGCACTGGCAAGCGCAACAGCAGAAGTACTTTGGATAGGTTCACTCATGAAAGAACTAGGGTTTCCCTTAAAGAGAAAACCAGTTATTTGGTGCGATAACAAGAGCACAGTTTCACTGTCACTTAACCCAATCCAACATTCAAGGACAAAGCACCTCGAAATTGACCTCCACTTCATAAGAGAAAAAACACAAGCAGGACGACTGACGATTTCTCATGTACGAGCGTATTAACAAAGAGCCGATAGCCTCACCAAAGCCCTATCAACTAAAACTTCATCAGAATGAGAGAGGAGCTGAGGATAATAGATGGGGGTGAAAATGGAAATGAGAGCGGAAAACCCAGATCTAATTAAGGGGGCGTAATAGTGCAAAACAAGTTTATCGGTTTCACACGCTTCTTTCATTTCAAGCATCATTATACTAGCTGTTACATTCATGCATCTTTCATTTCAGTCATCTTTCTACTAGCCGTTACATTCATGCAACTAACCATTACATTCATGCATCTTTCATTTCAGCCATCTTTCTACTAGCCGTTATATTTATTAGCTATTAATTTGCATACTATTGTATCCAATCTTGTAATCTGTATCATTACATCTTCTTGAATAATAAAATCTTCTCAGCTATTCTTCTGTAATATCATTACTACTTTTTTGATATTTCATTATTATAACTTTTAATTATAAATAATATGACATTACTAATACACTACTACCATCGTATATTCATGATTTAAATGTGGTAATTTGATATTGTTTCACATATGATTTAGTAAAATAGATATTAAATGATTTGGAATCATATAAATTTATGTGATATACTGTACTAGATACCTGTTTCCCATGAAATCGTTAATTAATTTAAAAAAGAAATTGCACAGTTACCATGGTTCGACCGACTTGGCCTGCGAAACTTTAAACCATGAATGATCACGGATCGACTTGCAGTCCGGTATTCAAAACTACGAGTATTGCACTTCAAAATATTACAAACACCTTATTTTTATTATCTTTTCTTATCACCGAACACATATTGTTTATATATTGAGTGTCATTTACTAAGAACCTCTCTCATAAATTATTGTTATGAATGTATGTACATTGCACATAATCTCGAGTCTACAAACTGAACATTGTCGATGTTGGAGATGGATGGTTCTATGCTATAGTTTGTATGAGTTCGAATTAGAGACAAAGTATATACGTGAACCTGTTGCATGAAACAGTTATGTGGCGGTGTTCAGAAAACCTAGATTAGTACAGACTCTGGTTATGCTCGCCTGCTGCATTGTCATTCCAAATTCAATGCATATTCCATACAAACTTTCTCGTCATTTAGATCTTTACGTTTCAAATGCTCCTTACATCTTCCGCTTCAACGAGAACTCATCTAATAGCTAAGTAAACAGTTAAGAAGTCCAGAAAACTACAGTAGAACCCGTTTACAAGATTGATTCAGACACAAATTTAGAAATATGTTTATTCCATACTGTCAACCAAACTGTGCTTACTCAATCCATGGATAATAATATTTATCCAAAACGACTACCATTGATATTCCCAATTCTTTATCAGCCATTTTCTTTATAAAAATTAAGTCAAAAACATTGCCATTTTCAGGATCTGGTTGATGAATCTTGTAATATAGCTTCTCTTGCTTACTGTGGTGTAGTATTATGTTACACTGCTTATGCCACTTGGTAAAAGTACCTGTTATTTCATATAATCCAGCATTTTTATCTCTGGAATATGGTTTCAGTTCAACATGAATGATTTGAGATCTATGATCCAATCTTTTACTTGTGTACCAAGGATCTTTTGTCTCTTCCCTTTGAAAAACATTCCACTTTTTTCTTATTCCCAGACGCTATCAAAATGAAACACAACAGATGTTACAATTTTCATCATCAGCCTAAAAGATTTGTTCTAATACAGGAAAAGCATGGGAATCCTTATATTTTCCAAAACAGTTGACACTTACCTGTTTTCTAATAGTTGTTACTATAACTCCAACGGCATTTCTGACATAAACTTCATCGGTCGATGCCTCTTCAACATAGAACAGTACACTGCCATTATAATACGCTTTGTATGTATTATTGACTACTGGAAGCCGATGCACATTGATAGTGTATCCATTCGTTTCTGCGGTTACATGTTACAAAGATATAAGATAAAGATACCAGTAGGTGTATTTTTTTCCCCAATATTTTTTTGTGCACCAAAGAAAAATATACATATTAAGAGATAATTTTGTTTGCAGGTGTAGCTTACTGAAGGAATAATATGTGCCATTAGAGGCATGTAATCGGATCAAACTCAAATCCACTATCATTTTGTTTCCTTTACTACATTGAGTTTATTAGTGTTTAATGGGGTTTTAAGCATCTCCATGATTAAAAAAAATTACAATTCTCCTTTATTTAAGAGTTATTAACTCTAAGTTTATCTAGTTTATCTAAATGAGGAATCACGTAATAGCTTGAATCATAAAGCTACACATTTGACAATTGCCTTGGTTTCGAAACACATAATTGTTTGGAAGGTAATAGAGTAAAAGAGTAAATTCATACCACAAAGATTAAGGAAGGCTAATAGAATTCCAAGGAAACATATCTTTGTAAAATCCATTATATATCTACTAGGATTGTTTTAGCAATTTTTTTATGTTTGATTCGACGCCCCTGAGACTAATATAGAACCCAAAAGATTTATTTCTTTATTTTTTTCTTTATTAATCTCATCATGTTTTACTGCTACAATATAGATATTATACTCATTAAACACTATTATGCATTTAAATAAGGTTTTTGATTTGGTTAAAAATCTTATCTGTTCTATTTGAAAACCCATGATACAATATGTATCTTACATCTCTTTCTCTGTACTAAAATTACATACTACAACTATTTATTTCCAATGTCCGCAAGACCTATTTATTTACAACTTATTTTTATCAGTAAACCTATTATATCAATTCTTTGTTTTTGATAGTTGTAACATATATTTAAAACAGTTTACTAGTTTGTTTGTTCTATATTTATTTACAACTTATTAGCATTAATTCTTTTGAATTTGTTTACAATTTTTTAATACACAATAACTGATAACTGGTAGTTTATATAAAATAACTAATTCTTAATGGTTATCATTTATGAATGTTAATGTAGTTGTTAATCCCTCTAAAGTCGTGATTTGGTGATGAGTCATTAATGTTTAATTCGGGTCGTTAGTGCTTGGGTAGTGTACAACCAATACATGAACCATAAGCTTACTTTGTTCCGCACAAGTGCATCATCGGGTCGTTAAACATCATCGGGTCATCCTGCCCCAGGTCGTTGAAGACATATGTGTCATCGGGTCATTCATACAGTTTGAATCGGGTCGACTACCTTCAGGTCATTCGAGCCTCGGGTCATTCACAATCATCAGGTCGTTGAAGCTTGTATGAAACACATACGCAAGTGAGTCGTTAACCAATCCAGGAGTCAGGTCATTTGATGCTATGAGGCGGGTCGGATCTATGTACACAAATCAGGTCATTGAACGACTTAAGGCGGCGGCTCGATAAAAGCTTGAATACATCATCAGATTGTTGGACGACCTAAAGAGCCGGGTCGTTGGGCGACCCGACAACCTCGAATCACTTCCTACATTAAAGGGACCAAAATTTTCAACTTCGAAAGGCGACCATTTTTATTTCTCAACATCAAGTAATTATCTCTAACTCAATTAGAGCTTCATCAAGCTTCATCAAGCTTCATTCAACCATCTCCGTCATCGTGAAATCATCAAAGATCATACAAGTGCTAGATTATCGAAGATCTACTTCAATGATCTCCGCAACTCAAGAGATCTAAGCATTTATTTCTACGACGAATTCAAGAGGTTGAAGAGAAGAGATAGAGAATTGTAGAGAAGAGAAACTCATTGTAAAAGAAAATAGAAAAGATGTATGAAGTGAAAGTGAGTATGTACCTTGTAATATCAAAAAACATAACGAAATCTCTGATTAAAGTGGATGTAGGCCAGATCTGAGGCTGAACCACTATAAACACTCTCTCCTTTACATTTTCGCATACCAGTTTTTATCTTAATATTTTTTTGATTATTTGTGAAGTGTTGAAACCGAGCTTGTGGTGTTGGTGCAATTTTTGGCATTATCATTTTTGGCACCCACAGTTGGGCTTGAACCCATGAACACAAGGTTAAGAGCCTTGGTGGGGGACGTCAAAGATTGAAGCCTGTTTTTTACAATAGATTCATGAAGTCTAAAGATCAGGTTCGTTGAGATAGTCTCTAAAAAGATTAGAAGTTTATCTGAGCTCATGACACCATCGAAAAAGACTAGTAAGTCTACGAGAGTTTCAGGCTCGAGGGATGTTGCTAATGATCCTGTAACTCCGCAAACTAATCATCATAATGTTAGGGAAACATAAGGATTAGGAGTTGGTGTAAACATAGGGGAATTGGATAACGTCGTTGCTAACATGACTCAGCAAATGGAAGCTTCAAGTAAAGCAATGATGGATAAGCTAGAAGCTATTTTCGCTTCTCAAACTACATCGACAAATCAGAAAGTTGAGGTTGATATTGAAGAGAGTGCTAACTCGTCTGCTTCAGATCTAAACATGAGAACTCTGATGAAGAAGTCAACGATTCACGTGATGATGTTGAAGATTCTAAACCTAATTCCAAAAACCTTTCTTAAAGAAATACTTCTGGAAAAGTGATTAGTCCCACCAAAAGGGCACCTCCCCAGGAGGGAGGCCTAAGGCCCTGGATCCCTAATCGTGATAGCTTCCCCCGGCATGCATCCAGTAAATGTGATGGCGTCCACCTTATGGGTCGGCACAGCGACGAAGAATATCTTTCGGAGATGCACTAGTATGAAACATGTATGTTGCTTCATCTCATTTGCTTGAGTTATTAATACAACTGAAGCAAATGGTATCATTTGCTTCACTTGTATTAACAATTGAAGCAAATATGCTAAAGCAAATGATACAATGCTTGTTGCTTTATCTCACTTGCTTCGGTTGTGCTCACAACCGAGGCAAACAGTGTAACTTGCTTCAGTTTTTTATTAACCGAAGCTAGTGCATTAAAGTAAATAGTGTTATTTGCTTTGGTTGTCTTTACGATTAGAGCAAGTAATATTATTTGTATCAATTCTTTAGGAACCAAAGCAAATGCACCGAGATAGATAGTGTTATCTGCATCAGTTATTTCAGAACTGAAGCAAATGCATTGAAGAAATAACAAATTTTATTACTCTAAGAAAATGCATGTATTAATAATCATAAACAGTAGTTGACAAATGTTATTATTCATAAATAAGCATGATTAGTGATTATTAATAATAATTAATTTATAATTTCTAACTATTATAAATAAACTATAATTATTATTTATATTTAATAATTCATTATTTAGTTACTAATAGTTAGTAAATTATAGTTAATAAGTATTAATTACATTTAATAATTAATAAATCAATTAATAATTAATATTCAATAATTAGTAATTAACAGTTAGTAATCAATATTTGATAATTGATTTTTATTATTTAAGTATTATTTGATAATTAAGATGTAATGTTCAGTAACTACTATTAAATGGTTAATTATTAATAATTATATAACAATTAAGACTAATATAGGATGACTAAAAATTCACTACAAGAAAACACTGAATTAGCGTCAAATTTTTAGAAACGGAAATTTTCGTCGCTAATTTGCGATGGATTTCCACGTTATTTGCAGGGGATAGTTTTTTGTATTTTTAAACTTTTTTCCTTTTATTTATTACCGTCGTATTTTGTCATCTCTCACTAATCCCTTGCAAATTGCGTCAAATTACTGACAGAAATTTTCTATCGCTATTTTTCGCTGTAAATACAAGCAGATTACCGACGAATATTAAAAGAAGCTATTTTGCAGCAGAATTCCAACAGATTTGCAAGATATGTTTATATTATTTTTCTAAGATATACCTTAGTGTTATTTTTTTTAATAATTATTAATATTTTCAATAATTAATTTGTTCTATCAATGATTTATAAGTAGTAATAAATAATAATTTACATTCTATATTAAATGAATTATGATAATTTCTTATTTAGAATTAGCAAAATAATCTTCGCTCATAAACTATGTAATTACTAAATTATTAATTAAGCTCTCTGTTTTCATCACAAATTTCAATCAGTATGCCATTGTATTTTACGCTAAATCTTAAAATTTTAAATTGTTCTTTTATATTAATTGTCCTAAATAATGAAAATATCAATTTATTATAATAATTATGTAACAATTAATAATAAAATTTAATACTTATGAAATGATATCTTGTATTCAATAAATTATTAATAATTGTATTTAACTGTAATTATAATTATATTTTATAATTGTAGTTGATAATTATATTTTATATTTTAAAAATTTTAAAAATTTGAATTCATCTTTAATATATAACATAAAAGATAACTTTCCTCAACAACATTTATGTAATGTTGTTTTGCAGTGTAATTAAATTACATACTTTGTTTACCCTAAAACTATATTTTCATAGCAAACTAAAAACAAAACAAGAGATTTGATTTAACAAAAAGAAAGAGTGTTATGAAATTAACTTATTTTACAAAAAAAGAAGAAGCATTATTACGAATGTCTAAAAGGTTAGAATATATTTTTCCAATTGTAAGGAGTTATGCTTCACTAATATTCACACTGCCTTAAAATATCCTTTAAAAATAGTTAAATAACATAAAACTTTAGAATTCAAAAAAAATGTTTATCACTAAAAGTAATGGATTTGTGGAAATTTCAAATCTTTGTAGAAATTTGTATCATAGAAACACTATAATGTAAGATTTGAAAAAAATACAAATGTTCAAAAACATTGAACTTTAAATAAGGTTTGAGTGTAGAACAAAAAAGACATTTTTGAAGATTAAATCATCAAAATTAAATGTACATAGCTTAAATAGTAAGCAAGACTTTAAAAAGTATTCTACATTAGCCTCATTTGGTAAGTGTTAGTATCATACAATATAGAAAGATATTTCTCTAAGATAGAAAATTAGGAGATGAATATCAAAATTTGTTACTTCCAGTAATTTTTAAATGTAAATTCTTCATAAAGACTGAGGCATTATGGAAATATAATTAATAATAATAAATACAAATTATAACCAAATAGTGATAATGAATGATCAATTTAAAAATTATTATTTTTAAATATTAATAATTAATCAAATAATGGATATTAATATATAATTAATTTGAAATATTAAATAATTTATTCAAATAATAAATAATAATAGACGTAATTGATAATACGATTAAATAGTAATCAATAGTTAATTTTTTTACTCGTTGTAACAAATAATTAATAAATAACAAGTAATGATTAATAATTACAATACGGATTAATATTTAATAAATAATAACTAGTAATTAATAATTAATAGTTATTAATAAATAATTAATGATCCATAACCAAGTCTAATAATTAATAATTAACGCTGGTCTAAAATTGGTGACATGCCATAAAATGTTAACGCAAAAGCATGAAATTTAGGCGGGACAAATGAAAATTAGGCTCTAAAGTAAGTCACGTGTAATAACTTTGCCCCCCTCACGCAGTCTTTCTTTCATTTCCTCACGTAGTCAATAATGGAGACCTTGCGAAAGTTTTCCTAGCAAACAGAAGCGCGTCCACCGCATACAATAAAAACCGCGTCTCCGCCTTCTCCAAGTCTGCCGCAGCCTCCGACACTTCCCCGGCCTCCTTCTGACGTCTCTCCATTGAGTTCCGACCACAATCGATGCCCTGGGGAGGAAACCCTAAAATCCGATCCTCCGAATGGTTCTCTAGAGAAACCATCACAAACTGACATCAATTCTCCAAATGGTTTGGATCTACATATTTTAAAATTTGTTACTTTATTTAATAGTTATTGCATTTGAATGTTTTATTTAATCGTTTTCTGCTTGATTGCAGAAATTTGATTCAAGTCTAGGGCATGCGAAAGAATTGTCCTCCTTCATCAAGTTAACGGCAGACTATGTAAATTAGCAGAAATTGCTACAGTAAAAAGGTATTTTTGGATTGATCTGCCTCCACAAATCAAAGTTTAGATCCAACAGGCTATGTAGAAGCAGGTTGGTTCTTTATTTGATTAGTTTTGATTAGATAGAAAATTATATTTTTATATGGGGGAAACTGGTTGATTTATCCTCGTATGTGAGCCATTTGAGTTTGATTATTTGTATGTTTTCAAAACCAAGTATTTCGATTTTTTTTACAAGTAGCAATCGTTATTAAATCAGCTGTTCACTGTATGAAATAAAATGGATTCACTCTCACAAATGAGCATATGTCATTGCCAGTTGTTAATAAATTTGTCTTCAAACTTGGCCTGCGATTATACCTTTTGTTGACATTTTTCCTGTCAGGCTCTTGATGATTCGAAAAGGGTGCTACCTCCATGGATGCATTGGAATAGTAAGGGCGTCTCCTTGATGTCCTTGTTGTTTAAGCAAAGAATGAAGCTTATGTTTGAGGCTAACAATTACATCGACGTTGTTGATGTATTCATGTTCAAATACTCTTTCTAACAGTAACCGTTGTTTGGTAATGTATATTTTATGACCTTCATAATATTTTTGTTGCCACTACAAACAAATACATGATTTACATTGTTCACATGTCATACTGACAATTTGATAAATAATGGTTTATATAATTTAGGCACATCATTAACAAGGTTAGGACTTTTATTTTTGGAAATATAACATCTTCTCCTTAAGGACTCAATTTTTATTTGTTATATCTCACATGCTAATGCATCTGGATATTATTACTAATTTCCTGTTACACATTTTGGTTGGTCAAACTATCAAAGGTGGTAAGCTATATATTTGTATGTTTTTACTTTGTCATTTGTCATGTGTTTAGTTTGGGCCAAGTTGAAAAGGAGGAGGAGGGTGAGTATGAGCAATAAGCTACCATGTTTTCTTTCCCATACTCTATGTCTGACTTTGTTTTTTAAATTGAAACTAAAGTTTCCAGTTAATATAGTATACCAAGCACATAAGAACATGTAACTTTTGGGCATGGGATTTGAGATGGTTCAGGATTGCTTTGATGATGCAGTGATGAATTTCTTCATTTTGTTGCGAGATGGTTGCTGATGCAGGTGGAGGCCAGGTGAGTTTTCATATCAGCCTTATATTCTTCATGATATCATAACCGCAACATACTATTATATAATGATAAAGATCTTTTCTTTCATATTTAGTTGTACGTCTCAACCTTATATTATTCATAAGAGATTTTTTAGTTTAGTGCACCAGTCTTCTTTGCATCCAGAAATACCATGAATGTGGACCTGTTTTTTGTCACTGTTGGTGAACAACAGGAAAGCATGTTCAGTTAGCTTGCTGACTAGAATTGAATTATAAATAAATTTATATTCTGATTTAAATTTCAGAACAATGGAAATACAAAAGTTATACTGAAATTTACCGTTAATATCTTGAATATGAAAATACAAAAGAACAATGGAAATACAAAAGTTATACTGAATATTCTCCAATCATTTACAAATTTACCAAATCTGATGCAACTTCTGGTAATTTTGATGTACTTTACTCGAATGCATTTGCAACTGCATTATTAAAGGAGATTTTAATGACTGACCTGCTTACTATTGATTTTGGTTTCACTGATTACAGCAATGCATTCATCTTTTGCTTCCTGTCATAAGTTTTTGATTCAATGTTGACCAAAAAAAATATAGCATTGTGTGATCATAATAAGGAGATTTTAATGCATACATAGTATGAAGAAGAAAGAAGTTGCGGAGGAGAACAACAGGCTGTTAAAGATCATACAGAAGCATAAAATGGACAAAAAGAAGAGAAAACATGCAAAAGTTGCTATGATTGGAGAATATGTTTGAGGTGAGTTTAAGGTGAAGGAAGGTTGTGAATAGTGAAGTAGTAGATTTGTTTTGATGAATTGATGATATTGATTTTCTTGTTATAACATATGTAAATTAACGAGAGTAGAATAAGATTAGAAAATATTCTATTTGAAAAAAAAATGTAATGTTGAATGTTGATTATGTGATGAGTGATTAATATAATACGTTTGATTATGAGATGTATGTGTTGATATTAATTGTGCTGTATTTACATTAGGATTGTGTATTATGTGATATACACACACACACACACACACATACATACACACATATATGCAGATCAGAAGGGGAATAGCGGCGGATTACCAACAAAAAAAGGAGGTTAAGTTTGTCTCAATTTAATTTTCGTCGCTAATCCCTTTGCAATTGGTAAGGATTTATCTACGCCTTTTATAAATAATAATTTATTATAAATTAATTATCCGTCGGTAAATAGTCGGTATATAAGTTAAAATTATATTAATAAATAAAACTATTTTTATTATATAATTAGTAAAATGACGGAAAACTGTCAGAAAATTTATGCTAAATTCCGTCGCAAAAATCGGACATAGATATCGTCATGGTTTTTACCGACCACAACATTATGCAGGAAATCCGTCGCTAAGGCCTGTTTAGCGACGGATTAGAAGCGGATACTGCCTCTGCTATATGCTGTTTTTATTGTAGTGATTATGAAGTGATACTTAGTATTTGATAATTAGATTTAAATAGTAATAATTAATAATGACTATTAAAAATAGTTAATAAATAACCAACAAGTAAGAAAATATTTAATAATTTTTAATTAATTAAAAATATTAATGATTTAGAATTAGCATTAAGCATTTAATGTTTTATAGTTACATTTAATAACTATATTTAATATTTAAACAAATTAAAAATCATAGTTTCTATTTAAAAATATATATTTAACGAATACCATTGAGACCATTTAATAGTTAAAATGATTGTTTAATAATTAGTAATTTTTATTAAGTAATTATATTTTAAATAAATAGTGGATAACAAATAGTAATTTATATTTACAATTTAATATTGATTTTTTTGGCAAGACTAACCGATTTTTGTAGTGATCCTTAACACTTTTTCATTACAATAAATAATGAGCAGAAGAGAATACAAGAGATAGGCAGAACACCTATCTGTTACTGAGATTACCCTAGCACTAGCTACAAATAAAATAGTTTCATAGAAACTTCATGCATGGAGTAATCAGAACCCGAACATAAGCACATAGGCTAAAAAATTACAACCCAAATTGCATCATAGTGCAGATAACATAAAAGGTATGACATCATTAAGGCTGCAGGGCAGTCCCAAAATACAAGCTATAGATAATGACTTGCGCAAATAACATGTATTGTCCAATAACGTCCACCAGCACCAATAATGACTTGCACAATTTAATATTGATCATTTAATAATTAATAAATATCATTAAACAACTAACTTTCAATATCAAGCTTTAACACTCATTTTATCTTGAAAGGCAAATTCTATTCAAACACCGCAAACTGTTTTACCTACACCATGGGATTTTAAATAAAATTTCAGACCAAAACGACCTTATTAAAAAAGAGTCAATATTAAAGATGAAAATATATACAATTCTCCATTGTTTGCATTATGTATACTCAATATTATTTCTCTTGTTAAGTTAGTATATTATAAATTAATTTATATCACTAATTAAATTAATTTTATATTTCTTTTGAGGATTAAAATATATTCATATTGTTACAAGAAACATTTAAATGCAGTCAACTTTAACGGTTTTCACTTTAATTAAATATAGAAATTAAAATTTAAAACTAACTTCTAAAATTAATGTTATACAAAGTACTAAATTCTTCAATCTTTCATCCAAATCTAATCATGTTTAAATTTAACACCAAAATTCAACTAGCTTAACTTTCTAATATTTAAAAAATTAAGTTCAAATTTCCATCATCTAAAATTAAAATTGATTTAAAAATAAAACAATCAAATAATTTAAGATACTAACGTTAAAATAAAAAAAATTCTTAAGTTTTAGGTAAATATACTGCAATGAATTCCCAATTTGGTGTAATTTAGTTTTAAGGTCAAACAGAGGAAAGGTGATGAAAATATTAAAAGGATAATTTTGTGAAAGACATGGTGTATGAAAAGAAATTTTTGGTATATGCTATTTTTTTCATTTTACGGTGTATGTTAAGAAATTATAGGTGTATGAATAGAATTAGCCATTTTGAAAATGGGTAAACCGCCTTGTTAAAAACCGGTACTTGTACCCAGCGTGGATATTAGACAGAGAAAAAGTGTGCGAAGCTTTATTGATAACACATCAATAAAATAAACAAACAAAAGTACAGTAGACAAGCAAACATCAGATTACCTTGCTACCAAAACCCAAAAAATAGAACAAACCCTCAAACACGTTCTAACCGACATGAAAAGAGATAAAATACAAAAGGACATCTATTCGACCACGTGTCAGAGCCCATACAAAACATCGTCTAAAGTACTGTATTTCCCTAAAATTCATTACTTTCCCCAAAATCACATAGAAGCCAACTCGAGCAGTAGTTAATCCTCTTTAATGGCAGAATCAAGATGAAAGTAAACTCCCACCTCAAAATCAACTGTGACGTTGGACATTATCCACTTTCCAGAAGACTAATTCCCCATTTCTCCATTATTTGCTCGCTATGACAGCTTCAATTCGATCTATATCTTAGTTTCCGCATAAGGTATTTAATTTCCATTTTAAGCAGCTCCCACCATTGTAATTTATCTTAGTTGATTTTTTATGAATCCTTTCTTTTCTTTCTTTCCAAACGTGGTAAACAATTGCGACCACGCTGTAGTAGGCTATATCCTAAACAACTAATCTTTAATACTTATGTTAAATAATAGATTTTTAATATATTTCATTGAATGATTAAAAATTATGATTGACCAACTACCATTAAATAATTAATAATTAGTAATAGATATTGACTTTTAGTTCTTAATAAACACTATTGAACAATTAAGTAGTTAAAACTAATAACCAATTAATAACTAATAGTAAAAAAGACTAAAATTTAATATTTACTATTAGTACAGAACTTCAATTGATGTATATTATTTATTACATAATCCATAATATCTGTTTTTTAAAATTACCACAAGATCATAATATCTATTTTTAGTGCTTGTTATATTTACCCGTTAACAAGTACAATTATCAATTGAAAATTAATAAATAGTAATTTATAAGTAATAATTTTTAAAATGGTTATTAAGTATAATAGATAACAATTCATTAGTATAATTAGTAATTGATAAGTATACATTATCGGTTACTAATTATACTTGAAAACCATTAACTATTATACTTAATGACCAGTTTATAAATTATAAATTATTAAATATTAATTTTCAGTTACAAATTATACTTGTTAACTGATAAATATAATAAGTTGCTTTATAGTGGACCAACATCACTACAATTATACAAGCGTATAACACTAGAGCTAAAGAAAATCTAGACTACCAAATCAATTATAATTTTTAATCATTCAATGAAATATTTTAAAATTTTATTATTTAATATAAGTATTAAAGATAGATTATTAAAAGTTAGTTGTTTAATAATATTTATTAATTATTATATAATCAATATTGAATTGTAAATATAAATTACTATTTGTTATTTACTATTTATCTAAAATATAATTACTTAATAAAAATTAATAACTATTAAACAATCATTTTAATTATTAAATGGTCAATAGTATTCGTTAAAAACATTATTAAATAGAAACTAATAGTTTTTATTTTAAATTTATTTGAATATTAAATATAGTTACTAATTATAACTGTTAAAAATTAAATGCTTTATGTTAATTCTTAATCATTTAGTATTTCTAATTAATTATAAATTACTAAATATTTCCTTAATTATTGTTTATTTATTATTTATTTGTTTAATAGTCATTATTAGTTATTATTATTTATATTTTATTATCAAATACTAAATATCACTTTACAAGTACTAAAGTATATTAATAATTTTTAACTATCCCATACTAGACTTAATTGTTATATAATTAATAATAATTAATTATTTAATAGTAGTTACTAAATATTACGTCTTGATTATTAAATAATACTTAATTATTAAAAATTAATTATCAAATATTGATTACTAATTGTTTAATATTAATTATTAAATGTAATTAATACTTATTAACAATAATTTACTAACAATAATTAAATAATTAGTAATTGATAATTAATAATTTATAAAGTAGAAATAAACAAGCAATAATTAATAAATATATTTAATTATTAATTATGTTTATTATTCTTAACAGGTAATAGTTAGTAAATATAATTAACCAATTAGAAGTAAACAAGTAACACTTAGTAAATATATTTAGTAGTGGATGGATAATTAACAATTATCCCTTCAAACTTTTCATTTCCTACCTTTTCTCCTTTCCCCTTGCTTTCGCGCTGCCGCTTATATTTTCGCTCTTTGTTTGTTGTTCCGCTAATATTTTCGTTCCCTGGCTTTTCTATCCCACCGCTTTCCCGCAACATTTTTTATTTTCTTGCTTGGTTACTTTCTATTCTCGTTGTTCCTCAATACTGGGGTGAAATTTCACTCGACCATTCTCCAACTCCTTGCGATTAAAACTCTTAAAATTATCGATCTCCACCCTAAACCTATTGATCTCTGGCCCATTCTCACACGTTCGCCCCTCGTTGTTAAAACCGGCCGCTGGTGATGAAAGCGGTTGTGTAGATGTTGCCGTTATTGTTGAAATTGAAGTTTAACCAGGTGCGGTAAGATTGATGAAGTACTGAATCTGGATCGGAAATATTGGTCAGTTGGCCGCTTTGGAATTTGTAGCTGTCACGGTCAGCGGTAGATCCGACGAGATGAGGCAGTCCCAATTCCGGACTGCCTTACTTTCATTCACTAGTATATAAGTTTCTATTTATTCGTCATACGAGATCGGCTGCTTTGGCATTGTTTTTTTTTTGGTTGCTTGAGAAGAATTATGAAGCTAAATTGAAGATTGTAGATGAACTCAGCAACACTGTGAAAGATAGGAGAAACTAAGAGCACAACCAACAATGGCTTGTTCAGTTACTAAACAAGCCACGGAGCAACCAGGTGTGGCTTGTTCACTCATCCGTGGCTGGTCTGTGGCTAGTTTTGAGCTCCTTCGTGGCTAGTTCACCCAACAGAGACTGATTCTTATAACGGCAAACTGTTTGCCGTTATAAGATTATAACGGCAAACACTTTGCCGTTATAAGTTTATAACGGCAAAGTCTTTGCCGTTTTATGGTTTCTGGTGTGTTTTATGTTTATAACGGCAAAGAGTTTGCCGTTATAAACAAAAAATAATTTTTTATTATATTTTTTTAATATTATTATTTAAGTAGATTCGTGGCTAGTTTTTCTCTCTGCGTGTCATGTGGCTTTTTTAGTTGTAAAATAAGAGAGAGAATGAAGTGAACAGAACGGATGGTTGGTTATGGTCTAAGCGATAACCATGATTGTAGAAAACAATGTCCAAATAAGAAATTAAAAGATGGAGTACCTTCATGCAGTACTCTCCGAAGCTTTAGGCTGTATCCTTCTGTTCTTGCCGAGCAAAAAGAGGTAACAGTAAGTTATTTTTTATTCTGAATAAAACAGCGTGGATCAACATATTTTAGTATGTAATACTGTATGCTTCAGCTGATAACAGATGTATTTCCAGATATAATTATACTGAAAAAGGAAAAAAAAATAACTGTATTTTGACTGAAGGATTGCACAGAGTTCAAGCCTGAAAATGTTGATTCATTAGTGAACAAGCATATAAACATGGATATTCTGTTAAGAGAAACAGAATAACAGTCCAAGTATTTCAGGAATATCTTGAACATAAATTTGATAATAGCAAAATTGTCATGTTTCATGGCAATACACATAAAATAGTTTGTCCCATGGCTAGATTTCATGAATAGATAGGGTAAATACTTCCAGAGGATACTCTTAGAGCAACTCCAGCAGTTGTTGGAGATGCTCAAATGGGGCAACACCCCATTTAAATTGTCGAACCCATGCTCCAGTAGCGCGAGTTTGAGCGTCGGTTCGCAATTTGAATGGGAGTTTGCCCCATTCGTGAAATTAAGTGGCGATTCGCCACGGGGTTCTAAAACCGTTTAAAACCTAAACGGGTTTTAGAATCCCGTATAACCACTTTTTTTTTTTTTTTTTTTTTTTTTTTTTTTTTAATTTATGGCGCTGCTATCACTGCTGGATAGTTGGTTTTCTACTTCTACTCAGTCAGGTCGGAGGTGGGGATATGGGAGGCAGGTTCAAGGTGGGTGCAGGCAAGGAAGGTTTTGTTTTTATAATATTGGAAGTGGTGAGGATAGGGGAAAAGGCAGTCGCAGATGTGGAGGGAAGATGCAGTGAATGGGATGGTGGGCTTGAGGAGTTGAATGGACAGTCGAATGGAGAGGGCAATGCGCTGCAATTTTTTTCAATGAAGAATGAGCGTTTTGAGAGGAAGAAGAGTGGAAGTAGAAGAATCAGGAAACAGACAGGGTTATAAAACTCGTTTATGTTTAAACGGTTAAATGAAATCCGTTAGACGCATAGACGGGTTTCATTTTCCCTTTTTTTTTTTTTAAAAACCCAGCTTTAATCACCACGGTCTGCTGGAGAAGTGGGAGTTTGCACCGCTTTTTTCCTCTGTTCCCATTGTCAATCCACGCTCACCGCTGGAGATGCTCTTAGGATACCAATGGTAGTAATCAGAAATTGCAAAGAAATGTATTGTTAATGAGAGCTTGTGTTCGAAAGAACTGAGGGTAAATTGAATGTAAATAATTCTGCACAACGTCAGCAGGTCAAATATATAGATGTAGAAAGACCACTACTATTTTACATATAGGCAGTAATAACTTAGACAAACGTTGGGCTGAACCCATGTACAACGTATTAAAGGATAGAAGATGTTCTGCCGCACTTGTATTATGCCGCACTTGTATTCTTTAGTTTTAACACCCCCTCCCAAATTAGGTTTTAGGTTTCTTTGAGAAACCCTAATTTGTTGTGGCGGCGCAAGTGAAATCGCCCCTCTGATGGTTGTAATCGATGGATCTGAAACTTTAGTACATCAAAAGGGCTTTATCGAGTACAGAAAATCCAATTTTGTTGCGGCTGCTCAAGTGAAATCACCCCTCTGATGCCGGTAATTGATGAACCCGAGACTTTAGCACATCAGAAGGGCCTCGTCAGGCTTGCTCGAGAGAGATGCAATCTGATTGCAGTAGAGGCTGTCTTTGGAGATTCCGTTCCTTCTGAACTCTTTTAGGTCGTATATTTTTAACTCTTAGCTTATCCCTGAGTTTTGTAAAATTTCTAGCTGAAAGAGCCTTAGTGAATTTGTTTGCTTTTTGGTAGAAACTTGGCACATAGTTCGCTTGTAGTTTTTCCTGTTGTACTAGCTCACGAACGAAGTAGATTTCTCTCTATGTGTTTTTTTTTTGCATGTTGAACTGGATCTGCCGTCATGTAAACAGTGCTTTGATTGTCACACCTTATAATAGGCTTTTTCTCAGTAGATAGGTTTAATTCTCTTAAGATTAATTGTAGCCGTAGGGTTTCAGCTGTAGTGCTAGCTACACTGCGGTATTCAGCTTCCGTACTGGATCTGGATATCGTAGTTAGCTTCTTGGAACACCAAGATATAAGGTTGTTCCCGATGTAAATGCAATACCCTGTCACAGATTTCCTGTCATCACTGTTTGCCGCCCAGTCAGAGTCACTGTATGCAGTGATGTTCAGATGATTGCTAGTAGTTAGAGTCAGTCCAAAATTGTTTGTCCCTTTTAGATATCTGAGAGCCCTCTTTACTGCTTTCCAATGCTCATCAAGTGGTTCCTGCATAAATTGAGACACTTTATTGACGCTAAATGCAACATCAGGTCGTGTCATAGTGGCATATTGCAATGCCCCTACAACACTTCTGTATTATTTTATATTATTAATAGTTTCTTCCTTGTTTTTAGAGTAATGTTGATTGGAAATCATTGGTGGTTGAGGTTTAACTTCACTCATATTGGTCCTGAACAGTAATTCTGAGATATCTTTTTTGACAGAGATGTATCTTTGAATTTGACTGTTTAGTGACCTCAATTCCCAGAAAATAGGTAACCTCCCCTAGATCTTTAATAGAGAATTGCTTATGTAGGAGGTCAGTTAAGTGTCTGATTTCAACATCACTACTACCTGAAAAAAATTAAATCATCGACATAAATTAGTATGTAAACAGTAGATGATTTGTTAATTTTAATGAACAAGGATGAGTCAGATTTTGTTGGGTGATATCCCATTGATTTCAGAGTTGCTTTAAGCTTCTGAAACCAAACCCTAAGAGCTTGTTTAAGGCTATATATTTCCTTCTTTAGCTTGCAAACTTGATTTGAGCCTTGGTCAAATCCTTGTAGTTGCTGCATATATATGTCTTCCTGTAACCCACCATTTAAAAATGCATTATTCACATCTAGATGCTTAATTTTCCAGTTATTGTTTAATGCAATAGTAAATATGAGTCTGATAGTTGAAGGCTTCACAACAGGAGAGAAAGTATCCTTAAAGTCAAACCCATATTCTTGTGTGAAGCCTTTCGCTACCAGCCTTGCCTTGAACCTGTTTATAGATCCATCTGGATTTTTCTTGAGTTTGAAAGTCCATTTACAGCCCACTATATTTTTATTGTGTGGAGGATGAACAAGTTCCCATGTATTGTTTTTAATCAGGGCATTGTACTCCTCTTTTAGAGCATTTCTCCAATTTTTATCTTTGACAACTTGATTATAATCAACTGGCTCATCATGGCTGGTGGTTGCTGCATAGATCTTTGGCTTAAATATTCCACTTTTTGCTCTAGTTATCATGTGATGCCTTGACTGCATGTGTGGAGAGTTTTGTGGTGAGTTTGTTTGATCTGTCTCTCTTGTCACCGTGTTTTCAGCACTACTTGTAGATTCTTGATTATTATTGTCGTTCTCAGTGTTACTACTTTGAGTTTCTGCTGTTGTAGGTTGTTGGATGGCGGGGCTGGATACTTCGGGTTGATGCTGATTTTGCCCATTACTGGTATCTTCAATGCCAGTTTAAGTACCAACAGCCTCACTACTACCAGGTTTTTCCCACAAATCATGTATAATAGGCAGTTCAGGTACAATCACTTTTGGATTGTAAACCTTCTTTAAAGTTTTTAGTTCTGAATTCTTATATGAAAAAACCTTTTCATCAAATATGTCATGCCTACTTATGAAAATTCTACCACTTGAGTCAATACACTTATATCCTTTTTGATTGGTACAGTATCCAATAAATGTACATGGCCTAGATTTGTAGTCAAACTTCTTCGAAATGTATGGTTTTAGATATGGGAAACATAGACAACCAAATGTCTTAAGGTTGTTATAATCTGGCTTAATATTACATAGCTTTTGTAGGGGACTAATTCCACCTAGAACCTTAGTAGGCATCCTATTTATTAAGAAACACTATTGAGCTAAAAGCTTCAGACCAGAATTTTAGAGGTAGAGAGGCTTGAGCTAGTAATGTTAAGTCAGTTTCAACTATATGTCTATGTTTCCTTTCAACCAAGCCATTTTGTTCTGAAGTATAAGGACATGTTATCCTATGTATTATTCCTTTTTTCAAAAAGAAATTATTAAGTGGTTTGAACTCAGTGCCACCATCTGATTGTATGGTTTCTACAGTACTGTTGAATTGATTTTCCACCACTTTGATAAAATTCTGAATAGTACTTAAGTTTCAGATTTTGATTTCTTAGGATATAACCAAGTATATCCACTATTAGCATCAACAAATGATATATAGAATCGATAACAAAAATCAGTACTAACTGGGGCTGGACCCCACAGATCTGTAGTGATTAACTCAAATGGTTTAGTGTATTCAGTAGCAGAATTAGCAAAAGGCAATTTGTGACCCCATTTGACAAAATGTACAAATATAAGGTAAATGTACATCGTTGAAGTGTATTTTGTTATCAAGAAGAACTTGTTTGACAATTTTAACCCTTGGGTGGCCTAGTTTGTAATGCCATAGATCAAATGAAGACATATAATCAGTTTGATCATTAAGAATACTCAAATTACATGCAGGATTGATATTAGCAGTATTGTTACAATTGGTAAAGTTGAATTTATACAGTCCTTTTACTGCATCACCCTGCAAGAGTATATCTTTAGGCAGTATATCTCTAACTAAACAATATTTGGGAAAGAATTCAAAATAAATGTTGTTGTCACTGGCAAACTGAGACACACTTATCAAGTTCTTCTTGATCTTGGGTACACGTAGTAGATTATGTAGGAATAATTGCCTTTTGCCTTTAGTGCTACCTTTACCAATATGAGAAATGTTTATATACTTACCGTTGCCCATTGAGATAGACTGATTATCTTTATATTCTCTGTTTCTGAGGTTGAGATTTTCCAGATTATTGGTTATGTGATTGGTAGCTCTAGAGTCTGGATACTAACTCTGTAACACCCCACCTCCGCCAATGCCACTCTTGCAAGGACACTAGCTTTGGAGGGGCGTTAAACGAGGTAAACATGCATGCAGATATCACAAGACAGAACATATAAGTAAAAATAGAGTAAATAAAGCAGCGGATAAAACTGGCATTTCAAAACCATAGTCAAGTTACATCAAAGTACTTGGTCATTATTTTCCCATAAAACAAAGTCTAGAACATAAACTGAAAACTGAAAAAAAACATAAAGTAACTACTCCCAAAGTACCATAAGGCCATAGCATGCTCAAACCATACGTGAGCTATCCAGAAAAGCAGCTAAAGATCCAGCTAGGTAACAGTGTTCCCACCCTGCAAACCTGGGGGGGGGGGGGGGGACGGAAGAAAAGAGGCAAAAGAAAACGGGTCAGTCAAAAAGACTGGTAAGTCCTATCTAATATTAGTATAAAAACTAATAAAGTTAACTGAACATGTAAAGCAGAGATGAGATGTAGGGTGATAACTGGCATGGTGAAAAGTTAACAAGATAGATCAAGTGTGGCATCGCATATACAAGGTTAAGTTGCACCAGGTGTGTACTAGTGTTCCAATCCATGTCAAGTAAAAACAAGAAATGATCCCTTGGCCCAAAGCTGGCCCACATCATGAGATGACCTAAATCGAGGTCCAACTACTCGGTCTAGTCGATCGACTCCCTATAAGCCTAACTCGTCAAGTGTCGGTGTCATACGGCTCAATCACGAAGTGTAGTCAAACTGTGCTAGGTCCACCCTAGGGTGTATCAGGCCCTAGGGTGCCAACCACGGACACAAATCAAGCACGCACCGTCTAAACCTACGGGTGCCCGTGTCTGCTTTTTCAACTCCGGACCATGTGCACGACCATGGTCCGCCTGAACCTACACCGGCGCACCTACTCAGCCGTCGTTTTGGTCGCTTACATGTCAGCCCAGTAATCGTGCCCCACCCTAGCCTAGTCCCTAGGGTATCATGATACAATCAAGAGGGTTACTGGTGAAAAGGACCACGTAACTAGAGTTTCTAGCGGGTTAAATGTGGTTAACCCTACCCAATCAAGTATCAAGTTGGTTAAGTGTACCCAAGGTTCATGACTTAACCGCGTCAACCCATCATGTTTAATTGGTTAAGTGTTCAAGTGGTCCATGACTTAACTCTACCATGTGGCATTAATTAATTTAATGCACCCAACCTCTCACATTAGACCTTGTTGTGTTTACTAGTTAAGCCGAGCGGGTCCGGGTAGCTTTACACCACAACTTGGTCTAACCTCGGGTTTCAAGTGCGACATGACCAACTACTCACATTGGGTCCTATTGCTTGTAGCCACTAGTTAAACCGGTCGGTTACGGGTAGATTTATGCTACAAACTCAACCCAACCTCGAGTTGGCCACACTCGTATTTTCTAAGTGTCATGTCCATCATTATGTTTACAAACATAATCACAAGTCAATGTTCATGTCATATTTTAAAACCATGTTTTCATGTCATTAATATTACCCAAACCCAACACATTCCCATCGCATGCATGTTTCGCATAACATATCATAGATCAAAAGGGGGAACTTGGCAAAAGTATGACAAAAGGGCATAAGGTAATAAGGTTGGCCACAAGTTAAACATGGTGGCATATGAGGCATAAATATGTTCATAAGCTTGCATATTACATCATAGGCCTCAAAACATGCATAATATCAACTTAAGAAAATAGGTGAAACCTGATCATGAGTGACATAGGATGATGACTAGAAGTTCGCATATAACATTATATGCAAGTTATCATAAAGGTTATGAGAGTTCTCATGTCGCATAATGCAACATTTCAACATAAAGCTTATAGCTTTCTATGCATGAGGCAAAGGTGATAGCTTTACAAACCTGCATAGAATATAATTATGCATAACATAATAGGATCAAAGCACATTTCAAACTTAGGGCCAAACTCAACTTGCAACATGTCATATTTAACTTCATAGTTAGAATCTAAGAGTAGTATAGGGCTTACAATGCTATGAAGACTAGAATTAATATAAAATAAGATTGAGACGAAGCCACTAGCAACTCTAAACACTCCCAAATGACAAGCTCCAATGAAAACCCTTGAGAAACAAGCAAAAGATCCTTGCTTTGATGAAGAAAGATTGAACTTTGGCCTTAATTCAAGCTTAGAAACTCTCAAACAAGCTTAGGAACTCTCATATTTTCATGAAGAGGATGGAGGCCATGATCAAGAGACATTTTGGCATAGTTTATTTGTTGGATTTATTTATGATGACTTAGGCTAGGTATTAGGGTCTTTTTATAGGTGATTAGGTTAGTTTAGACCATAGGATTAACCCTAAAACACATCAGGTCTGTCAAATCCCGTCAGAAACTTCTAGAGCAAGACTCAACATGTCACAAATGGTGCACCAGAAAAACTGGTCCGACCGGGGGGGGGGGGGGGTCGACCCCTGGGTCGACATGGGTGTCGACCCATAAGGGGGGGTCGACACTGCTGTCGACCCTGCCTGGGGCGAGAAAGTTACCGCCCTTTCTGCCTTGGTTGAATCTGAATTTGAACTGTTTTCGGGCTTGGAATTTTCTGAAAACTTCATTAGGCCATAACTTGGTCATACGAACTCCGTTTTTCGAAAACTCGGACTCTATTTCACGTATTTTTCCGAGACGAACGCAATGGCACAGCCCGTTTCCCTTTATTCATATTTTACAATTTAATTCTGCCTTGATTTATGTTATATCTTGTTATTCAAAATACGGGTTGTTACATTCTCCCCTCCTTAAAGGATTTCCTCCCCGAAATCTCCAAGTTAGGAAGAACGTATCCTACCATCCATCATCCATCTACCCAAAACATCATCCACAAGTAACCATTGTCCTTAAAAAGATTCTAAATGCTGTATGAACATATGCAAAAGGTGTGTGTATATGTACTTATCTAATGCGAAAATCAGGCGGTTACTGATTCAGTAAACCTCCTTAATGCAAAGTATGTTAGTGCAATGAGTCCATATGTATGCAAATTCCTAACATAATTTATAATCTCTACATGAGTGCACATAACATTCATTCATATGCAACATCCACGTGATAGCACAACAAGTTTCATCCATGAATAAGCATAAACACTCATGCATATGCAACATGAAAGTGTGTGAGCCGATCTTAGTGCCTAATGTGTATCATGCATCCACGAGTATCCACTTGCAAACACTTGCAACCACTTGCAACCATCAAGCATAACATGTTTCAAATACATGTTTCATCCAAAGGGTTTCTACTTAAGGTTCTCATGACAAGGTTAACGAGATAACAAGATAAACAGGATAAACACGGATAGCAAAAAGAAAGATAGGCTAATTAGGAAAGGAGATTGAGAATGTACCCTCAAAAAGGAATGGATAAAGCCCACGCATCTTCTCCTCGATTTCCCAAGTTGCATCTTCTTCGGCTTCACTCCACTGAACTTTCACCAACTTGACTTCTCGATTTCTTAACTTCTTGATCTCTGTTCCCAAGATACGAATCGGAGCTCTCCTTAAGGTGGCCTCTTTCTCTACCTCCACGTCTTCAAGAATGCTCGGTTCAACCACCTCAGCGGAATCATGCAGGCACTTTCGGAGATGCGAGACATGAAAGACATTATGCACTCAGGCTAGCTTCTCGGGCAATTCCACCTTATATGTCATCTTTTCAATTCTCTCTATGATAGGGAAGGGTCCTACAAACCTTGATGCCAGTTTCCCAACTTCTCCAAAATGAACCACATTACGCAAAGGAGAAACCTTCACGAAAACCATGTCTCCCACTTCGAATTCCAAATCTGCCCTTCGCTTGTCAGCATAGGATTTCTGTCTATCTTGGGCCGCTTTCATCCGTCTTCTCACCAATTCAACTTTCTCGGATGTGTCCCGTATCATATCGGGCCCAAGTATAAGCCTATCTGTTGTCTCTCACCAACAAGATGGTGACCTACACGGCCTCCCATACAAAGCTTCAAATGGTGCCATCCCTATGCTGGCTTGATAGCTATTATTATAAGCAAACTCTACAAAAGGAAGGTGGTCTTCCCAAGTACCACCAAAGTCAAGAACACAAAGCCTCAAAAGATCTTCTAGCACTCTATTCACCCTTTCGGTTTGGCCATCCGTCTGGGGGTGATAGGCTGTACTCAGACTCAATCGCGTACCCATTGCTTCTTGCAAACTATTCCAAAACTGGCTAGTGAAAATTGGGTCATGATCGCTAACTATGCTAAAAGGAACTCCATGCAACCGCACTATCTCTCGAAGATAAATAGATGCTAGCCATGATGCGGTCCTCTTGCTCTTTACTGGGATGAAGTGAGCACTCTTCGTAAGTCTGTCAACTATGACCCATATGCTCGTGTTCCCTTTCCTTGACCTAGGCAATCCATCCACAAAATCCATAGAAATACTCTCCCACTTCCATTGTGGGACCTCTAATGGATGTAATAGCCCACCTGGTTTCTTTGACTCGGCTTTCACTTGTTGGAACACCATGCACTTTGAAACATACTCTGCCACATCTTTCTTCATTCCGGCCCAAAAGAAAATGCGCTTCATATCCCTATACATCTTATCTCCTCCTGGATGTATAGTCATCTTCGCGTGATGTGCTTATTCGAGAACTTTATGCACCAAGTATCCTACTTGAGGAACGTGTAGCCTTCCATCACGCCTTGGCCAACCCTTGTCATCAATAGTATATCTAGCAAGGTGACTAGACGTCTCACCACGAATCAACTTGTCCATGACTTCGACTATCTGTGGATCTTCCTTCTTCGAAGCCCCAACTTGATCAAGAAGTGTGGGTCTAAGCTCAAGGGATGCTAATGAACCCGTCATTGACTCAACAGTCGTCGTGAAATCAAAGGTTGCCAAGAACTCTAAGTTCTTCATCTCAATAAACAAGGGGCTCAAAGTCAACCTCCTTCTGCTTAGTGCATCTGCCACAACATTACCCTTGCCAGGGGTGTAAGCTATCTCGAAGTCATAAGATGCCAAGAATTCCATCCACCTTTGCTGCCTTAAATTCAGATCTTTCTGCGAGAAAAGGTACTTGAGTGACTTGTGATCAGTATACAACTCAAACCTTTCGCCTAGGAGATAGTGGCGCCAGGATTTGAGTGCAAAGACGATCGCCGCCAACTCCAAATCATGAGTGGGATAGTTCTTCTCATGAACTTTAAGTTGCCTACCCCTATACCATATCACTCTTCCCTCTTGCATGAGAACGGCACCTAACCCCGTGCCACATGCATCTATGTACACAGTAAACATCTTACCACTATCGGGTAATGCCAAAACTGGGGCTGTGGTAAGGGCTCTCTTGAGCCTTTGAAAAGCAAGCTCACACTCCAAGTCCCATGCAAAGACTAAGTTCTTCTTCGTTAACTTAGTAAGAGGGGCCGAAATCTTAGCGAAGTCCCTGATGAACTTCCTATAGTAGCCCGCTAGAGCGAGAAAGCTTCTTACTTCGGTTGCATTCCTAGGAGTCTTCTAGTCTTGAACCACAACCACTTTCGCGGGATCCACCGCTATGCCTTGCTTAGAAACTATATGTCCAAGAAACCGAACTTCCCTTCTCCAGAAATGACATTTGGAGAACTTGGCTTTCAACTGATGCGCTCTAAGCGTATCCATCACTTCCTTGAGATGCCTAGCATGTTCTTCCTCATCATTTGAGAAGATCAGAATATCATCCACGAAGACAACAACAAACTTGTCAAGGAACTCCCTGAACACCCTACTCAACAAGTCTACGAAGTAGGCGGGTGCATTAGTCAAACCGAATGGCATGACAAGCCATTCAAAGAATCCATCTGGAGTCCTAAACGCAGTCTTATCAATGCTATCCTCAGCCACTCTAAGCTGATGGAATCCGGTGGCTAGATCAAGCTGGGAGAAAACAGAAGCACCAACAAGCTAGTCAAAGAGATCATCAATCCTCGGTAACGGGTGTCTATTCTTCTTTGTTAGCTTGTTCAACTCTCGATAATCAACACATAGACGAAGCGAACCATCTGCCTTAGTAGTGAATACCACCGGAGCACCCCATTCAGAAATGCTTCGCCTAATAAAAATTTTCCCAAGCAACTCCTTGATTTGCTTACTGAGCTCTCTTCTTTCTCGTGTGGCCATGTGCCTAACGGGCAATGATACTGGCTTGGCATTATCGACTAGATAAATGCGGAAATCTATCTCTCGTTTAGGGGGTAACCCCTTAACTTCTTCAAAGACATCAGGATAGTCTCGGACCACCCTTACAGATTGCAGATTATCGATGGACGAGTCAAGAGATTCAAGATAACATAACATGACGGGACCTCTAGGGTTACAAGAAATTTTTAGGGTATTACCGAGGCGAGTCATGAGCCTCACCACCCTATGCTCACAATCGAGAATGGCTCCATAACTGGATAACCAATCCATGCCCAAAATCAACCCGTATCCCGTGAACCCGAGAACATAAGCATTACACGTGAATTCTACGGTCAAGATAGAAATCTTCAAATCCACACAAATCATAGATAAATTGGCGGAACCCCCAATTGGATTTGAAACACCGACGGGATCCTCAACTAGGCTAGTACTTAGGTGCAAACTTTCAACAATGTCAGCAGAAATAAAGGTATGCGATGCGCCAGAATCAAATAAAGTGCGAACAGGAAAATCAAAAATATAAACAAGACTTTCTACAGAAATACTACCTCGGTCCTGAACTGGAGCAGTGTTGAGAGCATGCACTTGCCCTCCAGAAGGTCCTGCACGCTGATTCTGCCCTTGCCCTTGTCCTTGCTTCTTGGGGCAATCCTTGCTAAAGTGTCCAGTCTCTCCACAATGAAAGCATTCGCCCCGCTTCCTCTTCTTCTTTCTGCAATCCTTGGCTATGTGCCTAACAATCCCACAGAAGTTGCATTTTCTTGGGTCCTTTGCCTTGGCCTTGTTACCCTTGTTGTTCTCGTTGTTCTGATTGCTCTGATTTCCTCCCCACTTGGAGTCTGTCTTCTTGGCTTGAGTCTCATTAGCCTTGACTTCCTTCTTGCCATTCTTATCGTCTCCTTGAAGCAATGCCATGTCTACTAGGCCTTCAAAAGTGGCCCCCATGGGTATATGAGATAGGGCTAAACCTTGTAATGGCTCATTCAACCCTCGTGCAAAGCGTAAAGCCTTCTTCTGGGGAGTATTAACCATGTCCAAACCGAATCGAGCGAGCTGGTTAAACTTATTTACATACTCCCTCACTGTCATGTCCCCCTTGCTTCAAAGATATAAACTTCTCCAATTGCAGATTCGCCTCAGCTGATGATAGAAACTTAAGCCCAAATCTCGTCCTAAAGTCGGCCCAAGTCTCTATAGGTCTAGTAGCATTGGTGACCTCCCACCAATAAGCAGCTTCTTCTTTTAATAACCATGTTGCTAATAAAACCTTTCTATGGTCTTCCACATCAAAGATAGCGAAGAGATATTCAGTTTCTTTCAACCAATTTCTTGCCTCCACAAAAGTCTCTGTCCCAATGAAATTCTTGTCACCCATCGCCTTAAAGTCTTTGCAAACCTTTGCGAAATCTGCTTGTGGATGCTGAGGAGGGGGAGGAGGAGGAGAAACCTCAGTTACGGTGGGGGTATTTGCTGGGCCCACATTGTGGCCCTAGCTTCCAAGTACCTCCGGAACCATCCGGGAATGGTCACTCCCTCGGGAAGGTTAAGATCGGCAATACTGAAAAAGGAAAAGATAGATTTAGAACAAGAAAACGAAGGATAGTGCTAATGGCTTTTGGGGAATAGCCTTTTAAAATAACTAGACTTTTCTTGGAAAATACTTAATTGGTTTTGAAAATAGTTTTTCAAAAGGTAAGTTTTAAAAACACTTTTGCTCAAATCTTGTAAACCTTATGCTCTGATACCAAATGTAACACCCCACCTCCGCCAGTGCCACTCTTGCAAGGACACTAGTTTTAGAGGGGCGTTAAACAAGGTAAACATGCATGCAGATATCACAAGACAGAACATATAAGTAAAAATAGAGTAAATAAAGCAGCGGATAAAACTAGCATTTCAAAACCATAGTCAAGTTACATCAAAGTACTTGGTCATTATTTTCCCATAAAACAAAGTCTAGAACACAAACTGAAAACTGAAAAAAAACATAAAGTAACTATCCCCAAAGTAGCATAAGGCCATAGCATGCTCAAACCATACGTGAGCTATCCAGAAAACAGCTAAAGATCCAGCTAGGTAACAGTGTTCCCACCCTGCAAACCTGGAGGGGGGGAAACGGAAGAAAAGAGGCGAAAGAAAACGGGTCAGTCAAAAAAACTGGTAAGTCCTATCTACTATTAGTATAAAAACTAATAAAGTTAACTGAACATGTAAAGCAGAGATGAGATGTAGGGTGATAACTGGCATGGTGAAAAGTTAACAAGATAGATCAAGTGTGGCATCGCATATACAAGGTTAAGTTGCACCAGGTGTCTACTAGTGTTCCAATCCATGTCAAGTAAAAACAAGAAATGATCCCTTGGCCCAAAGCTGGCCCACATCATAAGATGACCAAAATCGAGGTCCAACTACTTGGTCTAGTCGATCGGCTCCCTATAAGCCTAACTCGTCAAGTGTCGGTGTCATACGGCCCAATCACGAAGTGTAGTCAAACTGTGCTAGGTCCAACCTAGGGTGCCAACCACGGACACAAATCAAGCACGCACAGTCTAAACCTACGGGTGCCCGTGTCTGCTTTTTCAACTCCGGACCATGTGCACAACCATGGTCCGCCTGAACCTACTCCGGCGCACCTACTCAGCCGTCGTTTTGGTCGCTTACATGTCAGCCCAGTAATCGTGCCCCACCCTAGCCTAGTCCCTAGGGTATCATGATACAATCAAGAGGGTTACTGGTGAAAAGGACCACGTAACTAGGGTTTCTAGCGGGTTAAATGTGGTTAACCCTACCCAATCAAGTATCAAGTTGGTTAAGTGTACCCAAGGTTCATGACTTAACCGCGTCAACCCATCATGTTTAATTGGTTAAGTGTTCAAGTGGTCTATGACTTAACTCTACCATGTGGCATTAATTAATTTAATGCACCCAACCTCTCACATTAGACCTTGTTGTGGTTACTAGTTAAGCCGGGCGGGTCCGGGTAGCTTTACACCACAACTTGGTCTAACCTCGGGTTTCAAGTGCGACATGACCAACTACTCACATTGGGTCCTATTGCTTGTAGCCACTAGTTAAGCCGGTCGGTTATGGGTAGATTTATGCTACAAACTCAACCCAACCTCGAGTTGGCCACACTCGTATTTTCTAAGTGTCATGTCCATCATTATGTTTACAAACATAATCACAAGTCAATGTTCATGTCATATTTTAAAACCATGTTTTCATGTCATTAATATTACGCAAACCCAACGCATTCCCATCGCATGTATGTTTCGCATAACATATCATAGATCAAAAGGGGGAACTTGGCAAAAGTAGGACAAAAGGGCATAAGGTAATAAGGTTGACTACAAGTTAAACATGGTGGCATATGAGGCATAAATATGTTCATAAGCTTGCATATTACATCATAGGCCTCAAAGCATGCATAATATCAACTTAAACAAATAGGTGAAACATGATCATGAGTGACATAGGATGATGACTAGAAGTTCGCATATAACATTTCGCATAATGCAACATTTCAACATAAAGCTTATAGCTTTCTATGCATAAGGCAAAGGTGATAGCTTTACAAACATGCATAGAATATAATTATGCATAACATAATAGGATCTAAGCACATTTCAAACTTAGGCCCAAACTCAACTTGCAACATGTCATATTTAACTTCATAGTTAGAATCTAAGAGTAGTATAGGGCTTACAATGCTACGAAGACTAGAATTAATATAAAATAAGATTGAGACGAAGCCACTAGCAACTCTAAACACTCCCAAATGACAAGCTCCAATGAAAACCCTTGAGAAACAAGCAAAAGATCCTTACTTTGATGAAGAAAGATTGAACTTTGGCCTTAATTCAAGCTTAGAAACTCTCAAACAAGCTTAGGAACTCTCATATTTTCATGAAGAGGATGGAGGCCATGATCAAGAGACATTTTGGCATAATTTAGTTGTAGGATTGATTTATGATGACTTAGGCTAGGTATTAGGGTCTTTTTATAGGTGATTAGGTTAGTTTAGACCATAGGATTAACCCTAAAACACATCAGGTCCGTCAAATCCCATCAGAAACTTCTAGAGCAAGAGTCAACATGTCACAAATGGTGCACCAGAAAAACTGGTCCGACCGGGGGGGGGGGGGGGGGGTCGGCCCCTGGGTCGACATGGGTGTTGACCCATAATGGGGGGTCGACACTGGTGTCGACCCCTGTGTCGACCCTGCCTGGGGCGGGAAAGTTCCCGCCCTTTCTGTCTTGGTTGAATCTGAATTTGAACTGTTTTCGGGCTTGGAATTTTCTGAAAACTTCATTGGGCCATAACTTGGTCATACGGACTCCGTTTTTCAAAAAATCGGACTTTATTTCGCGTATTTTTCCAAGACGAACGCAATGGCACAGCCCGTTTCCCTTGATTCAGATTTTACAATTTAATTCTGCCTTAATTTATGTTATATCTTGTTATTCAAAATACGGGTTGTTACAAACTCTCATCGTTGATATGTTCATCCTTGGCACATTCATTTTGATTTCTTGACGATTCAAATTGGGTAGTGTCACCCTGAGCTTGAGCAATGTTGGCTGATGCATTTGATCCCTTTGGGTTCTAGTTTACAGCATAGTTGGCATTAAACCTGAAAAAGCACCTTGGGGCCGTGTGACCAACTTTCTCGTAGATTTGGCACTCTGGCCTGTTTCCACTGTTGGACCATCTCCCTATACCTCTGCCACGAGTAGGGGGACCCCCTCTTTGGAAGGTTTGATCAATCTTGTTATTTTGATTCTTGGTCTTGATATTACTGCTAGCATAATTCATGGAATAATCGCTTTCTTGTGACTTCTTGCTTTCAATTCTAGCTTCATGTGATAGTAATATTGCATGAACATCATCAATTGATGAGCATTGTTTTTATGATGCTATTATGGCTTTCACTGCCTCGTATTCCTCACTAAGGCCATTAAGTATGCTAAGAATTTGTTCCGACTCTTGTAATTTGCTACCAGCAGCATCTAGCATGTCACAAATTGACTTTATCTTGGCCAAATATTCTCTCAATGTCATACCCTCTTTCCTTATTTTTTTGAAGCTGCTTTTTATAGAACATAACTTTTGCATATGATTGGGTGTTAAAGGATTTTTCCATATTTCATTAGCTGTTTTACACCCGATAACTTGTGGTAACAGATTTTGACCAATGGATGACAGTAGCCATGAGCTAATAAGTCTATCTTGTTTGTAATAGTTATTGTATTCTTCATTGGGCACGATTCCCTTGATTGATGATAAACTTTGGCGGAATAGAAACTGTTCCATTTATGTATCCTTTGAGACCATATCCCTCTATAGCAGTCTCAATCTACAATTTCCATAACAAGTAATTATCCTCATCTAACTGGGCTGTGATTAGTTGAGATTTTGGACTAATTGTTGTCTTTATCAGGTTATTAGGGAAGAATCCAGGATTTGATGAGTCAACAGCACGCGCTGATGACGCTGATGAACCACCGTTGTTGGTCATGTCGATGATTTGAAAGAAACTGAGCAAAGAAGTCAGGAATTGCAGATTGGAGATGATAGAAATTGACAAGGTTACGACTGCTGCAATCAAGAACTTGGAGATGATGAAGAGTAAACCTGATCCAGGTTCTTTTGGTATGGCACAGTTGAGTCTTACAAATTCTTGAAACTCTAATTAGTGTTCTTGGAATTTTCTTTGCAAACAACCAGTGACTACAGAGATGCAGCCACGAGTTGTACAGAGGCACATCGCAAATTTGATGCAGCCCTGTATAACTCGTTATGGCAAGGCACAGTTGGTCAATTGGTTGATCTTCTTCGGTGATGATATTACTCTGAGAAGAAGATTCACAATACAGATGATGAGGCTTCTCTGATGTGCTAAAATGAAGAAACAACAACATTGAAAAAGAACGCTGTTAGGCAAATTCCAGCTCTGATACCAAATCAGAAATTGCAAAGAAATGTATTGTTAATGAGAGCTTGTATTCGAAAGAACTGAGGGTAAATTGAACGTAATAATAATTCTATAAAACGTTAGCAGGTAAAATATATAGATGTAGAGTGACCACTATTATTTTACATACATGCTGTAATAACTTTGACAAACGTTGGGCTGAGCCCATGTACAATGTATTAAAGGATAAAAGATGTTCTGCCGCACTTGTATTCTTTAGTTTTAACAGTAGTGAATTAAGAACATATCTTTCTGCACGAATGTTTGATTCCTATAAATTATCAAGAAATATATAGATATTTTAATGAGAAAAACACCAAGCAATCATTAGTAAATACATAGATGTCGTAATGGAAAACAACAAGCAATCATTTCTATGAATGGAAACGGATAAGGTAATATGTGTAAATATTTCGGGACACAGAAGTTTATTTTTGTTAAAAACAATGGATTCCTTAACCGTCGCCAGTCATAAAATCAGTGTAAAATGAATGGTAACTGGAAAATGATACAAAGAGCGTGTGTAATTTCCATCTTACGTTAATAAGAGTTAGCACACAAGTAATAGATCAAAGCCACAGGCACGACACTGACGACAGCATGATAGTATTTGTTTACGTATTTTCTCTGGCCACATTAATTTACAACAGCATAATACCATCATTGTACAAGCACAAAATGATACTAATATAACTGCACAACATTGAGAAAACCGACCGTTAAATTGTATAATACCAAAAAAAAGCCTTTCTTAATATTTTTCTCTTAATGGTGAATTCAGTGAAAATTAAAATGCAATATTTGGAAGAAAAAAAATGAAATATTTAGAAAAGTGTAAATCAAATTACACTAAGGTTTAAGCATGTAAGTTATTCAATAACTAGGAATTATTAATTGTATTGATATACATCACGCACATTCATGCACATACATAGTATATCACGAAGGATTAATGCGTTACAAAAAATAAGCTTCTAAGAGTTCTAAATCGCTAACTAATTTGACAAATTGAAGGATAAACCAAGCGAATATTAGCTCAAAACATATCATCATATTTGTGAACACTTAATCAAAGTAGATAGAAAATATAAGAATAAATATAATAAATAAATCAAATATTATTGAATTACATCATTTAAATAAATAACATTAAAGTACAACTGTTATTAACAATAATTAACACTGCTGGGAAAAGTGTCACAGACTGTATTAATTGGAAACTGCACTATGTCACAACATTGAGGTAATCCTAAGACAAAATGAAAATAAAATGGCTTGATAAAAGTTCAGCAATTGTAAAATTTTAAAAAGTGAATCCAAAATAAGATACAGTTATATGGCGATAATGTTTTGCATTCAAAGTTATACAATCATAACTGAATATACACATAAAGTACTTCATCTTTTGTAATATGTGTGTGTGTGTATATATATATATATATATATATATATATATATATATATAACAAGTGATCAATCGACCGACAGATGCAAATCTTACTGCTAATAACAAATTGAGTTCATCATTGAGCATAATGACGTGTAATAAAGGCAATTTCTTGGACATATAGCTACACTTGTCTACATTATTGTTCATGAAGAAAAACATAAGATGAAAATGATTTTTTTTTCTCAACCATGGCATTTTGCTATAGGTCAGTCGGAAAGAAAATTGAAAATAGAGTTAACTAATCCATCCTGGCCTCACGGTAAGTTTTCTTACTCATCAGAAAGGCAAATCGTATACAAGGCAAGAAAAAATGGAGAAAATATGCCAAGTACGAAGGTCGGTGCCAACCCAAAGGCTATAGGTCAATACCAACCCATACCATTTAACCAAAAACATAGTACGCCTCTCCCATAGGCAATACCATAAATCCTTAACCCCGCAACAAGATTATCAAATTGAAATGGTCAATCTCAACACGAGCTCGATCGATGATTGGTCCACAACAAATTTATGAACGTCGGATTTATAATTGTTAATCAAAGAGAAATAACAACTCAGTCCTAGATCACACTTTCGAGAAGAATATTCGAACATCATTCCAAAGCACATCATTTTTCCAACACAAATATACTTTGGGTGACACATGTTAACTCGGATGTAACCCCAACAGATATTCACGTAAAGACAAATAGATCTCAAATATTAGATCTTCCCTTGAATAATGTCTTTCATGTAAAGACAAACAAATCCAATGATCCAGAATTTAAATGTCTAATTTTGTGTTTAATTTTGTGTCGATAGCCGCTTCCTAAAGATTAAACGTAAATAAAACAAAATCAATTTCATACATAAAATTTAATCATATATAACATTTCATGAACGACGTTTTAAACAAAATGTTAGTGACATAAAATCGTAAAAAAAAGAGCTTGCTACAAGAGCAAAAATATACATTGCCGGAAGTCCAAGCTCGTCTTCTTTAGAAAGTCCAATATGTTTGGTAAAAAAAATAGATATTAGTCGTAAAAAAGACAAACATGAATCTATTTAGCATCATATATGATAATTTCAAGGCAAACTGGTTTTTTTATATAAAAAAGTAAATACAAGTTAATATAATACATGAAAAAGCAAAATTTTGATCCATTGAGCCATTTTGCCAAAGTGCATTAACAATTGTGTTGTAAGTCGCCATTTCAAGTTTGCATCCAAATATCTCCCTCTAAATATATTTAAGTGAATAAATGGTTGAATGGTTGTTTTTGTTGTGCTTACAAAGGCTATTCGTAAGTGAACTGAATAACATTACGTTGCCTTGCCATCCCAGCTTCAGTGTAAAACTATACAGTGAACTGAATAGGGTCAGGATTATTGTTTGTACTTTGTGCAAAGCACAGCCTCGAAGATCTATTAGATATTTCTGTAACATTTGCTTAACTTATATAAACATATTTATAAACTCTTTTAAGTTTAACATTTATAAATTTAATTAACTTGTTATTATTATTGTAAACATAAGTTAACTTACTATTAGTGTAACTATCATATATTTATATACCGTTGGCCGTGTATATGTTAGATGTTACATTCTGACATTTGTAGTGCATTTCACAGTTAAACAGTACATACTGACAGTAATATATACATGTTGAACCAAACAACTCAAAACCATGATATAAAATAAAAAAGCTATTTGGTGTATGAATGATGAATTTTTGAACTTATCATGCTATGGTACGTAACAATGTTATACTATATCCAGAGAAGAAGTTTAAAGAATGAGACATTGTTCTCAACCTCATTTGCATTATTTTTAGATATTGCCTATAAATTTATAACTACCAAACAGTTCCCTTAACCTCATTTGTAACTTTAACAACAGGAAAATAAAGACAAAAAATACCTTAGCAGAAGTCACACCCGCTCGGTTGCAACAACCACTGTTCACTTCGGCTACTCATCACCAAAGCCATTATGTAGATTTTATGTTCCAGATATTCATCGCTGGGTCAAGATCGTTTTGCCTCGCAACCATGCTACATTCTTTTTCTCAAGTCAAGCTTGCTTCATCTCACCTCAAAGCTGGCCAATTCAACCATATTTCAACTGTTCTGTGCAAAATTACAAAGGGCAGTTTGCATGACGCTTAACAGTAAATTAGCTTTAGGCATTGCCAAAAGAATTCATATCAGGAGTGAATTATGAATGATGCATAATGTGACCTTAAACACTGCACATGAATGACCATGTCCAAAAAATATAAAGAGTGACCGATACAACATAAGAACTATTGGATTTATTTGTCTTTGGTGGTGGGTGGAACTCAGGGGAAGATCTAATGGTTCATATTGTTTGTGTCTAATTTTGTGTCTAAATAGACTTTCTATATATATATATATATATATATAATTTTTGTTTTATGAGCCCTTAAAATATTCTTTTCGTATATTACACTATAATCAATAGAACAAGGTCTGGTATAATTGACTGTTCATATCTAAATGGCTAAGCCCAACTAATTGGGATTCAGTCTAAGCTGATGATAATGATACACCCCTATCGTCATCAAAGTTCGAACAATAAACACATTCCCGTTGAGTTCAACTCAGAATATAAATGAAAAGCTTTTCAAAAGCAAAACTATAGATTATACAACCAACATATTTTCATTTATCTACCATGAAAACAAAATTCCAAAAGAACTGCGCTTTTGGTTGATGGTGAAAAAGGAAAAATCTTAACATGAAAATATAGGATATTCGAAGAGGTTGCATATGAGGTTATGAACTTTAAATGGGGAGTATAACACCTATATAACAAGAATTAAGGAAGTCACATGTAAGAAAGGAAGTCCAAGTGAAATACAAGATAAACTCATTAGTGTGTTTCTATAATAGGACATCTAATTTTCAAACATTCAATGAATCATTGACTTCCCGAAGCCAACCTAGCTTTCCACTTTTCTGAACATCTAAAATCAATAGAACAAAGTCTGGTATAATTGACTGTTCATATCTAAATGGCTAAGCCCAACTAATTGGGATTCAGTCTAAGTTGATGATAATGGTACACCCCTATCGTCATCAAAGTTCTAACAATAAACACATTTCCATTGAGTTCGACATAGAATATAAATGAAAATCTTTTCAAAAGCAAAACTATAGATTATACAGCAATCGTATTTTCATTTATCTACCTTGAAAAAAAAATCTAGAAAAAATGCGCTTTTGGTTGATGGAGAAAAAGGTATAAGCTTAAAATGAAAATATAGGAAATTCGAAGAGGTTGCGTATGAGGTTATGAACTTTAAATGGGGAGTATAGCACCTACATAACAAGAATTAAGGAAGTCGCACGTAAGAGAGGAAGTCCAAGTGAAACACAAGATAAACCCATTAGTGTATTTCTGTAATAGGACATCTAATTTTCAAACATTCAATGAATCGTTAACTTCCTGAAGCCAACCCAACTTTCCACTTTTCTAAACAGCTAAAATGGATCAAGCTCTTATTTTCCATGTCATTAAAACGTTTGTTAACCAGTTATAAACACGACCATTACAAATATTATACATGATTTACAAAATTACAACCTCGCTAGCTTCGCCATACATGCACACATATAATACATTCAAAATTATAATAAACAGACCCTATTAATATCAACTCTAGGCCATATGCATAAGCCTAGGGTGTGTAAGATTGACGACTAGACGATCACTTGTATCAACGCCAAAATCAAATGGGTAAGGATTTAGCAATAGCAGCGCTTGATGATATTTAATTCCTTATTCAAAACAGGGATCTCGGCTATTTCAATTTAAAAAAGGATTTTCACCCTAAAATGTACTGGCAATACATTTCAATTATGAAACAAACAAACTGAGTGCATCTTCTCCATTCTAGTCTAATTGATATGAAGGTATAATACGTAATTTGAATTAAAGAGAAATTATTACCTATAAGTATATGTGCTTTTCGACGTACTCGCAACAATAAATACATACGAAGGGGTTGGATACAGATGAAAGGGAGATTGTTAGGTTTAGCTATTGGCACTAATTTCATAATTTAATATAATTTTCGTTTTAAACATGAAACGTAAAAACTACTTCGATTTTACCTTTAATTTTCCCTAATAAATGGTAGTTTTAACTATAGAATCGAATTGAAATGGATATGTGAGAAGAAATACGGGCATTGGAAGCGAGAAGGCATCGCCGAAGAAGGAGCATTGAGAGAGAGTCGTAATTCCATAAATTTGAGGAAGAAAGAAAACGCGGAGGATGTAAAATTGGAATTTGATAAATCTGGGGAAGAAAGAAAATGCGGAAAGATGTCACTGTTGTGTTCCGAAAAAAGTTTTCTTCAGAGAATTTGTTTTTGGCTCTCATACAGTAGGGAAACCTCTCTAACGGTCGGTTTGATTAGTTTACATATTTTGCACATGTATATTTCTTGAATAAGTGGTTTTAACTTCTATTCAATACTAGTATTTATACTGAGCTAAATACAATGATAAATATAATGCATACAGTTTCATTTTTGATTCATTTTACATGTGTACACTTCTTTAAAAATGAAGTTAAAATAACATCTATTTCAAAAGATTACATATGCTTTCAGAATATTTTCTGACCAATTTGATAATTCACATACTTTGTAGAAATTGAAACCTTTATAAAACTTTGTCAACAACCTTATTATAGATGAATCATCATATACCTTCCCTCATGGCCAATTAAAGGCATCATCTAAATCTTGGGCTGCTCTTGTTAATTTCTCTTCATATTTTTGACCAATTCCTGCTAACAATATCTTAAAGTATCATTAATGGTTGAAGGAAATATCAACTCAGGAAGCAATACACCAACCAACTTAGGTTGTGATTTCTTAACAACTTCTCCTTGCTAGAAAGATAATCGCCAGATAGCCCAAGTTGTAATTCTGTCAATGAGGGAGACCTGCTTTGTAACAACCAGAATTCCGACCGACCAATTTTTTTTGCAAAATTCTAATCTATCGAAACTCGTGTTGGTTTGCTCTGGTATCCTGCAGAAAAGACAGAGACATAAAATATGTCAGAGCTTAGAAAATATCTCACAGCGGAATGGATAAAAAACAGTATAATCAAAATATAGCCTTACCGTATTAATCATACTACCTAACGAGTATCCAAAGCTATTATGTCTCTGCCACAAATTTAACCTGCGAAGAGGGTCAAAACACAGTTCTGGTGAACGGATTTAAACTATACACTTTGGATAATCCTACGTATATCGTTCAATCACATTTTCTTATTTATTATGTTACTTGGGTTAACAACACTAAAGGCTTACATACACGTCGTACCCATTTACTTCCTAGTGGTTTAACCTAATACAGTATATATGTAGCTACCCCAATATTAAGGTACACTCCATGGTACCCCACTCGCACGGTCTCCACCGTAATACCACTGAAATGTACGTAGTCCCTCATCCTACGTCGAAGTAACGTACAGATCCCTATATAACAATGTTACGTTCCGCATATATCTGTCAATTCTATGCTACGTAAGCGTATGGACTTCCACCTTCGATCGAATCGGATTCCATACCAGAGTAATGCCCTCAAGTCTACGATACACCACCCACAGCAGACATGCATGTATCTAGACTTTTCCACGTATGTATCATCAATTGTAGCTCGATGCCTTAACCGCACGTCCTCTAATGTGCACCGAGTTCTGTGGCATGGCGATACAAGAAACACGGAACTCGGTCGAGAGGTTTTTCATATCTGTACAGGCCTGCCTTTAAGAGCCTCAAAATACAGATATTCCTAGCGTCTGTTTTTCATGGTGGCTATGGCCCTACCTCGGCCCCTCCCTTAACTAGTAAAGACTGTAAGAGTTACGCGACATGCCCCTAAAAAATAACAATCTAAACATGCAGTTAGCATCTGCCCTCAACCACCGTACCTCAATAGTGAATGGTCTATTGGGTTGAGCTCTAGTCTTTTCGCATCCCACTAACTGCCGATGACGGGTATTTGACGATCTACTATCCTTATTGGTCGAGACCCTCTGCCTCCTCGTTGAGGCGACCGCCGAATCACCCTAGTGTCACCTCGTCACAGAATTATGACTGCAAAACTACTTTTGCAGTCAAGGCCCACCCATCTAGTAGTTACACGCAGATCCAACCTCTGCAAGCACAGCCTAAACATCTGTCATCGCACAGAGGACTACCAGGAGCACCTTACATATCTCAGGAAGCTGCGTGCTTCCTCTTCCAATCCTTTTGAGAGGACATAATAATCAGATGAACGTGCGCTCCCCTCGTACATCATGAAACCACGATGATCTACCCTGTTGTGTTATTCACCCTCAAACTTACGGACTGGTCCAAGCGCCTCATTTTAATGTGTCATTTGACCTTATTTCTAAACATTCTTTTACGCGCTTGCTTTACCTCACCAGGTTTCCATTTAACTTGGTTATCCCCATTCACATTGACTTCTTATTCAAGTTACCAAGTTTCTCTTGCTTATTATTTTCAGTCATATAACTTAACCCATTTAAGTTTATTAATAAGCCCACAACATGTTATTCTCTAGATTGTGATCCATGGTCTGTAATCCACAATCCCTTCATATTCTTGTTTGATTTCATCATTACAATAACATGTTCTACTTAATATGTAATTAAATATATCTCAATTCACAAGTTTTCTTTTTAGCATGTCAGTCATTATTTATGATTAAATATAACTTATTTCATTTTATAAGTTTTCCTCGTTCTTTCTCACTTAATCATAATTCCATTTTACACCGTCACTACAACTTATTGTTGTTTACTTATTAACTTAGTTCTCTTAACTAAGGTCCATTAATAAGATTCTCTTCCCCTAAATATAACTTATGTTGTCCTCATCCGTAGATTTCAGATTCTTGTTCTTGTAAATAATTAATTTACAATTAAGTACAACTTGTCCCCCTTACATAAGTTATTCTATTCTCTTTATCGTTTATTATAACCTAAGTTATAATTTCCACTTGTCCCTAGGACAAGCCTAAACATGTTATTCTTATTAGCAGATTTCATACTTTCAAGTTTACATATTACTTAATTTATAATTAAGTACAACTTCTTACATTTCATAAAGTTTTCCCCTTTTTCTCTATTTATTACAAACAACTGGTTTCAGTTTTCCCCTTTTACTGATTACTTAATTTATAATTAAGTGTGAATTATCTCATTTCACCTGTTATCTTATGTCCTTACTAGTTTATTATAACCTAAGTTATAATCTTCACTTGTCTCTAGGACAAGTCTATCGATTATACAACATTTTTATTAATGTAATTTATTTATTATCATTCCCTATTCATTCCATTCCTTTTTACTGTTGTAGCTTTCTTTCAATTCCATTTATTTCCATTAATTACAATTAATGTTGTTTATCAGTTCTGCTATTTACATATACATGCATGCATACATACATACATACATATACATATACATATACATATACATACATACATACATATATATATATCTTTATGCACTAGACCTCTTACATTAAGCCAATACTTGTATATGCTGGATTTGCCAGGTGGTTCCGAGCAGACTTCTTCCACAAGTTGACTTAACCTCGTGTTTTAGCACCATTACATGTTTTATTTATGCACTTAGACCCCTCACATTAGATTTAACACTTGTGGACGCTGGATGTGTCGGGTGGTTCCGGGCAGACTTCTACCACAAGTGTAATCTAACCTCATGTCTAAGCGCGGTTACAGCTTCCTATTTACTGTAAATTTTAGGCATATTATCATTTTCACGTGTTACTATAATCTAATTTACATGTCATCATATTATGCCTGTATTATGTCACTTGTTCTTTTTAACACGTATTTAATTCTATCCTGACATGTAATCATTTAATTGGGTAATTGTTCAAATCTAACAAGTTAACATGTCATTTTCTCAATTCTACATCTAATAATTCAAATACATAATATGCCACAAGTGAATCATGTAATTATAACAACAATAGTCGCTACTCATATTCTAACAAGTTTATTTTTCAACATGTAAACATTCAACAGTTTAACCGATTCAACATATGAATTTTCCAACATATTCATATTAATATCTCAACTTGTTATAACAGCATCTTAAAACTTTTAATTATTCTGGCAAATTCAAATATCATGATATCGGGGAATGCTAAACGATAATATATCATTATCTAAAATGATATAACTTAAATCCACTCACCTTATATGCTTTCCAAATCCTGGATCTGGCCCAAATCTATCATTCCATGGTTTTTTCCCTAATTGGATTCAAAACCTTACGACCATGGATTCATAATTTTTACTAAAAGAAAGAGGATGAAAATTTAATAGAACAGATCTAGAAAATTACCTCATTTCGCGTTTGATTCTGAACACCTTTTTACTAGCATCAATTCTTTTCCTCCAGATCTGTATTCATAATTTTCCTGATCTAATAACCTTAATTTTCTGAATAGATTTGAGGAGGAAGAGGAATGGTAGAGTTTCTGCGTTGTCTTAGAAATATGAGATTTACGGTTGGTTCTACAGGCTTATTTATACGTGTCAGCAACGTATTTGGTAAAAGAAATAGTCCACGTTCGCGTAGAAGAATCTACCCTGATCTGCGGTAGGGAGGTCGACCCCCCTTATGGGGTCGACCCATGGTTCGATACCCTCTTGATGGGGTCGGCACCCCTGGGCAGGAAGTTTCCCTCTCCCCTTTTTCCACGTGAATTTGAACTATTTTGAATTTATAGACTTTTTTATTCATATATACTCTTCTTATGCGTATACAAACTTCACACCTTAATAACTTCTTCATACAGTGTCCGCTTTACGCAAACCAGGTGTCTATTTTTACCAGAATTCCGAGATGAACGTGTTTGAATCAAAAATGGTCCAAACACCTAAGGTGTGAAATCACGCTTCACCAAAAGGTTTGAAAAATGAAAATGGGGCCACAAATGCAAATGCAAGTAAAAAAGTGGGAAAAATTAAGTAAAGGATTAGAGGCTTTATAGTGGTTCGATCTAGGATAGATCTACGTCTACGTTTGAAGTGTTCTTCATTATCTTGGGGAAAATTACATATAGTATCATCTCATACGTCTCATTTATTACACTTGATCACTCTTTACAATGATTTTCCTCTTCTTAATCTCTTTCCGCTTTAGATCTCACTTAAATTCGAGAAGGAATGGATTAGATCTTGTGATTAGATAATACTCCATGATTCCATCTTGAAAATGGTGTTAGATCCGAGCTTTAAAGAGATGCTATGGTGGTTGGAGATCACTTGGATTGAATTGGAGTGAGAATTAATGGTGTTTGGAGAAGGTGAGATCCACTTGATGTTGGAGGAAGGAGTGAGTTTAGGAAGTCATTAATGAAGCTTAGGAAGCTTTAGAACGGTCGAGAAATGATTTCGGCAGCCCTTCGGTGTAGAAGAATTGGTACTTTGGTGAAATGAGGTATTTATATGAGAAGTTTGGACCAGGTGGCAAAGTTGTAATTGTGGTGTTCAGGGTTTGGGTCGAACATAAGGGTATTTATAGAAATGTCATTAGGCCCTTCACTACCCAACCCAAAAAGTGATGATGTACGACCCTGAATGGAATTTGTGACCGACCCATATTTACAGTTAGCAGACAGACCCACTTATTTGCATTTTTTTTGTCACCGCTTTCTTTCTTGTGAATAATCCACGTGATTTTCATCTATGGACCCATGTGTACTTTATGTTGTTTATACTGATAGACCCGTTACATGCGCAAGTTTAGAGTGGCTGTCCCGCAATAGTGTGGAATGACCGATCAGAAATCTTTCAAACTTACAACGCCCAGCCCGTATTGAATGTATTGTTATCAGTCCATGCTAACGTGGCATTTGTGTTCAACTCATGCAAAGGCTTCACGCCTGAATCATCCATTCACAACAACAATGCTACCACAAATTTACATAATGCCTGATCATGGACACGCGTATCTTAGGATGAAGATAAATGATTTATACAATGCCCATTCTGTTGATGATGGCGACCCACTGTTCATTAACAGTGCTGACCCAAATTAATGTCTAAGGCACTAATCCATTAGCTAGTGTTTCACGTGTTCTTGTACTTGTCATGTATTATTCTTCATGTGCCTTTATTATCTAACATATGTATTAACATATATGAAAGTGAAGTGATCAATTCCTTCTTTGATGCTCCAGACTTTGACATATGTTTATGTGTTCAAATTGTAGTAGCTTATATGCATATTTCCATAGTGTATATCACATATGTAAAGCAATGTTACCAATCACATGCATGCTTTCTACCACGTGCCGACCCATTCTTGTAAGCGATGTTCGACCCTTGACTATTGCATAACCAGCCCTGCTCGATCCACGTGGCAAGTAAGGCTGCTCGGCCGCTTAAGCTCGAACATGGTGTACGAACTGTTAAGTTCGAGCATGGTGCTTGAACATTTTGTTGGAACACATGATGAAGACCCTGCTATTCCTTGCTCGAACATTGTTGAATGAGTTAGTTTGCAAATTGTGCGAGCTGATTCATAAATCGGCTTGTTTTTGCTTATGCCTTCATATTGTCACGTAGTTAAGTGCACTATGTTATGCATTTAAGTCTTGTTGGTTGAGCATCAACATCATATTGGTTAGCATGGTTCACATTATGGGGTATTTGCAGTCCATTGTCCAATACTTTGTAACGCAGCTGCCTTATATGTCTTTACATAAAGTGGCTTCTTCCCTTTTATGCGAACGTCCTTGAATTTATAGTGCTCGACCGAACTCATCATGATGATGTGCTTGACCAACCCGAGCTGGCATAGGTGTTCGAGACATATAGTTCGACCCGTGATGCTCGAGCCACAATGTTCGACCAATGATGCCCGATCGGTGTTATATGATCCGTCAGACCCACGGTGATCGACCCTGGAATTGCATTATATTAACAGGGTTAAAATTTGTGCCTCGAAGCTTGTACTTTTTGTTTGCGAGAAATATAGGCTTTTAAATGAATATTTTTTGTTTATATATTTTGCATTGATATCCAGTTATAGCTTTTTGTTTGCCATGGAAGATCATGCTTTGAATTTGTATGCTTCATGTCACCTGTTCTGTAATTAAAACAAGCAATTGCACGATTTTGGACTTATACTCACCGTCGACTGTCCAAATCGATAGTGGGTTAGTTAATAATTAAGGAATAAATTATAGCCAATTTCGTTTTGAATTGGATAAAGTGTTTGTAGGGACTGTTTAATTCAACTGTTTATAATTTGTCAAATATCATCTGTACAAACACGATATTCTAATTCGGATTCGCGTTAACTCCTAAAATCAACTAATCGACTAAAGTCGACTGTGGATTTCAAACCTCATTGTTTTGATGTCTTGTGTGATGGTATACGATATTTCACATTTGAGAAATACGTATTTATGATTATTCTCTGCTTCCTTCTGAAGAAGATTTGGCTATTTGAATATTTATGCCCTAGCCTGGGGAGTCATCATTGGTCTTTATCATAGGAAGAATTTCTCCTGCCCAACGTTTGTTTTTTCGATCAGTTTTGACATAGGAGATTCCGTTGGATGCCCCATATTTGGGAGAGGTCGTTTTAACCCAACGTTCGTCTCCTTCTGTCGAGTGAATCAACATTATAGATATCATTGAGGATTGTTGATCTCCGCTATGGAGAAGTTGCTTTCTCTATGGAACGGATTTTTGGTCGTCGTATCGTTTCGAAGTGAAAACTCTTACGACATTTAGATTTGGTCGCATCACTGCGTGTTATGAATTCCCATGCTTCGTTTCACTCATATCGAATTCTAGCACTCATTTCATGCAACAAATTCCAGCGACTTTGGAGAGTTGCATTGCTTTGCGCCATGAACTCCCACGCTTCGTTTCACTTTTAATGAACTCTCGCGCTTCGTTTCGCGCAATGAATTCCCGCAAACCTTTGGAGGACTGCATCGCTTCGCGCAACAAACTCCCATGCTTCGTTTCACTTATAATGAACTCTTGCGCTTCGTTTCGCGCAATGAATTCCCACGAACCTTTGGACGGTTGCATCGCTTCTTATCATGAACTCCCACGCTTCGTTTCACTTATAGTGAACTCCCGCACTTCGTTTCATGCAACAAATTCCCGCGAACCTTTGGAGGACTGCATCTCTTTGCTCCACGACCTCTCGTGCTTCGTTTCACTTATAGTGAACTCCTGTGCTTCGTTTTACGCAACGAATTCCCACGACCTTTGATGGTTGCATCGCTTCGCGCCACGAACACCCACACTTCTTTTCATTTATAGTGAATTTCCGCGCTTCATTTCGCGCAGCGAATTCCCGTGACCTTGGAAGGTTGCATTGCTTTGTGCCACGAACTCCCACGCTTCATTTCACTTATAGTGAACTCTCGCGCTTCGTTTCGCGCAACGAATTCCCATGAACCTTTGGAGGGCTGTGTCGCTTCGCGCCATGAACTCCCACGCTTCGTTTCACTTGTAGTGAACTCCCGCGGTTCACACGGCGAATTCCCGTGAACCTTTGGAGGGTTGCATCGCTTCGCGCCATGAACTCCCACGCTTCGTTTCACTTATAGTGAACTCCTGCACTTCGTTTCGCGCAACGAATTCACGTGAACCTTTGGAGGGCTGCATCGCTTCACGTCACGAACTCCTATGCTTCGTTTCACTTATAGTGAACTCCCGCGCTTCGCTTCGCGCAACAAATTCCCGCAACCATTGAGGGTTGCATCGCTTCGCGCCACAAACTCCCACGCTTTGTTTCACTTGTAGTGAACAACCGCGCTTCGTTTCCCGCAATAAATTCCCGCGAACCTTTGGAGGGCTGCTTCGCTTCACGCCATGAACTCCCACGCTTTGTTTCGCGCAACGAATTCCCTCGACCGTTGAGGGTTGTATCTCTTCGCACCACGAACTCTCACGCTTCATTTCACTTATACTAAACTCCCGCGGTTCATTTTGCGCATGAATTCCCGTGAACCTTTGGGATTTCAAATCCGTGGCTGTTTGCTTCTCTCTTTGCCGTTTGACTCACTGGGACTTTCCTTATTCACTTTTAAAAGTAGCTCTTTTCATCCTTGCATTATTCATATCGATGGTTATGGTACCTTGACATTTGAATTGGTGTTATTAGGACCGTCTCATTTGGTCGGAATCTTAGGAAACGAACGCCTAAGAGACAACCTGCAATGAGAATAATCGTCTTTAGCAAAAAATTCATGTATACTTTGCCAGTCAGAGATTTATACAAGTAGGTAACATTTCATTCGTAAAGTTATTGTTCGGTATAATGCATGTAAATCATTACAGACTTTTTACAAGAAAGTAGAACATAGCAAAGAGTAAAGTAATGCAAGAAGTAAAGTAAAGTAAAGGCGATAGTGATCGCGTATTCTGTGCCGTAGATGTTAGATCATCATCAATGGTCATCAGTTGATTATCTACCTTGGACTAATTTGACAAGAAGCTACGTTGCTTGGACCGGATTAGTCATTTGATGCCACTTTACCTTGGGGAGCTGCTGAAGGATTTGCCTCTTGGGGATTCTTCACATATTGTTGTAGGAGGTTATTCTTGATCATCTATTCAATTAGTGATTTCAGGTGCCTGCACTTGTTGCTGTTGTGGCCTAGCTGATTATGAAATTGGCAGAACTTCCCAGATTTGGTTAGATGGTCATTCATCTTCATTGGCCGAGGTTCCTGGTAATCTTCTGCATCCTTTGTGGCAAGGTAGATGTTTTCAGGAGTGTCATCCAGAGAAGTCAATTTTGATGGGTCATGAAGGCGAAACTTCCTATTAGCTTTGTTGTCGTTCCCGTCATTGGCTCACTTCTGCCCTTGAGCTTTCTGTTGATTACATTGAACAACAGAACTTTTGGGAGCCTCGAGAAGTTGGTTACCAGCAATGATCTGAAGAGGTACAGGATTATCGTCCGTTCTCATGTACTTCTTTGCTATCTTATAGAACTTGTCAAGCATAGTAGGTTCCTTCATCTTTATCCATTTCCCAATTCGCTTGCTTTATCTATAGCGTCGAGTAAATCCATGAGAATTATACGTGGCTCTGAATTCCTCACTTCAGACAAGGCAACGTTGAACCGACTGAGAAAGGCTTTAACAGTTTCCCTTGGCTTCTGTTTCATTGGCGAGAGTGTTATAGCATCCTTGGTTTTGGTAGCGTACAAGCGGAATTTCTCCTTGAACTTTTTGGTTAGTTCAGAGAACCGATCGATAGATTTAGGTGGTAGCTTCATGAACCATAATGATTCAAAAACATCTAAGTAGAGAGAAAAATATGTGCATCTCATCTCATCAGGCACCTTAGCCACACTCATATGCCACTCGTATTTGAATAGGAAGTAGTTAGGATCAACATGGCCATTGTACGGAGGCAAAGTTGGAGGATTGAACTTCTTTGGATACTCTACATCAAGGATTCTTTCGGTGAACGGAGTCATATCGGAAGAGAAGTCTCATTCTCTTTCATCGCCATTGCCAGCTTGTTTTCGCTTCATGATTTGCTTTACCATATCCGAGATGTATTCTTCAGTGTTATGCCGCTCCGCGAAGCTGAGTTTTCTTACCAAAAGTTCGTCTAGGCAAGCGGTCTTGATTAGATATCTTAGGTCCATTGCTTTCTCGACGAGGAGGTGCCCCTGTGATGGGAGTAGTGACCTTTCGAGCATTCACTTCGGAATGATTCTTAGCTTTGGATTTCAATTCTTCGATGTTAGCTTTGTCCTTGTCACTCAACTAGTTATAATCGTCTTCCATGTTGTCGTTGTGGTTATGATCTGAAGCGGGTGATTTGTTATTTTCTTCGAGATCAACATGGACTTTCAGAGAGGCTGGATTTGGTCGAGCGTTAAGGATGGTGTCTAGTTTCTCCATCATGGCTTTAGTAGAAGCATCCATTCGTTGGTTCATGTTGGCCATAGCGGCATTCAACTCATTTTTAGTCACACCATCTCTACTTTCCGAGTTTTCATCAACTTCAAAGCGGTTGGTAAGCGGTGTTTCTTCGTTGGCGACATTTTTGGTCTCTACCACGACTTTACTAGTGGTCTTCTTGGATTTAGCCATGATTTCAGAGAAGGAGGTGGTTTAGAACTTCAATGGTATTCTCTTAAACTTGTGAGAAGTGTGAGAGAAGGAAGGGCGAACGCGGTCCCATGGTGGGCGCCAAATGTTTGAATCAAAAAAGGTTCAAACACCAAAGGTGTGAAATCACACTTCAACAAAGGGTATGCAAAATGAAAATGGGGCCAAAAATGCAAATGCAAGTAAAAAAGTGGGAAAAGTAAGTAAAGGACAAGGGGTTTTATAGTGGTTCGATCTAGGATAGATCTACGTCCACTTTTGAAGTGTTCTTCATTATCATGGAGAAAATTACATATTGCATCGTCTCATACGTCTCATTTATTACACATGATCACTCTTTACAATGATTTTCCACCTTTTACTTTCTTTCTTCTTTAGATCTCACTTAACTTCGAGAAGGAATGGGTTAGATCTTATGATTAAATAATTATCCTTGATTGCATCATGAAAATGGTGCTAGATATGAGCTTTAAAGAGAAGGAATGGCGGTTGGAGATCACTTGGAATGAATTGGAGTGAGAATTAATCGTGTTTGGAGAAGATGAGATCCATTTGATGTTGGTTGAAGAAGGAGTGAGCTTAGGAAGCCATTAATGGAGCTAGAGAAGCCTTAGAATGGTCGAGAAATGATTTAGGCAGCCCTTCGGGGTAGAAGAATCGGTTCTTTGAAGTGTGGTGAAATGGGGTATTTATAGGAGAAGTTTGGACCAGGTGGAAAAGTTGTAATTATGGTGTTCAGATTTGGGTCGAACATAAGGGTATTTACAGAAATGCCATTAGACCCTTCACTGCCGGACCCAAAAAGTGTTGATGAGCGACCCTGAATGGAATTCGTGACCGACCCATATTTACACTTTGCATAATGACCCACTTATTTACATTTTTCTACCACTGATTTCTTGATGTGAATAATCCACGTGGTTTTCATCTAAGGACCCGTGTGTACTTTATGCTGTCTATACTGACAGACCCGTTACATGCGCAAGTTTTAGAGTGGCCAACCCACAATAGTGTGGAATAACCGACCAGAAATATTTCAAACTGATAACGCCCAACCCATATTGAATGTTTTACTACCAGTCCATGTTTACGTAGCATTTGTGTTCAACTCATGCAAAGGCTTCACGCTTGAATCATCCATTCACAACAATGATGCTAGCATAAATTTAAATAATGCCTGATCATGGACACGTAGCTTAGGATGAAGACAAATGATTTTTTAATGCCCGCTCTATTGATGATGCCGACCCACTATTCATTAACAGTGCTGACCCAAATTAATGTCTAAGGCACTAATCCATTAACTAGTGTTTCACATGTTCTTGTACTTGTCACGTATTATTCTTCACGTACCTTTGTTGTTTAATATATGTATTAACATATATGAAAGTGAAGTGACCAATCCCTTCTTTGATGCTCTAGACTTTGACATATGTTTATGTGTTCAAATTGTAGTAGCTTATCTGCATATTTCCAAAGTGTATATCACATATGTAAAGCATTGTTACCAATCACATGCATGCTTTCTACCAAGTGTCGACCCATTGTTGTAAGCGATGTTCGACCCTTGACTGTTGCATAACCAGACCTGCTCGATCCACGTGGCAAGTAAGGATGCTCGATCGCTTGAGCTCGAACATGGTGTACGAACTGTTGAGTTCGAGCATGGTGCTTGAACATGCTGCTGCAACACATGATGAAGACCCTGCTGTTCCTTCCTCGACCACTGTTGAACGATTCAATTTGCAAATTGTGCGAGTTGATTCATATATCAGCTTGTTTTTTCTCATGTGCCTTCATATTGTCACGTAATTTAGTGCACTATGTTATGCATTTAAGTCTTGTTGATGAACTACAGCTTCGTATTGGTTAGCATGGTTCACATTATAGAGTCTTTGCGGTCCATTGTCCAATAATTTGTAACACAACTGCCTTATATGTCTTTACACTGACGTGGCTTCTTCCTTTTTATGCGAACATCCTTGAACTTATGGTGCTCGACCGAACTCATCATGATGACGTGCTTGACCGACCCGAGCTGGCGTAGGTGTTCGCCACAGAGTTCGGCCCATGATGCTCGAGCCACAATGTTCGACCAGTGTTACATGATCTGTTAGACCCACAGTGATCGACCCTTGAATTGCGTTATATTAATAGGGTTAACAGAACACAATAGTGCAGTCCGTTTCACTTAATTATGAATATTAAATTAAGTTATTCTCATTTTATTATCTTGAGTTAAAAATGCGGGGTGTCACATTCTCCAACCCTTATGAAATTTTGTCCCCGAAATTTGATAGGGGTAAAAATTCAATAATCTCTTGCATAATATACATCCATCACGTGTGCATCCAATTTTTACAAATATTGTGCACTTGTGCAAAGTGAAATACAATATAATAATGTATGTATGCCTAAGTGGTACCTCCTATGTGTATGGAAAATTACCAAAATTCCTTTTAAAATACGATGATCACATCCTAAATATACTGACATTCTACATGAATGCAATAATTTGAAAATAAGAACATATTTTCATCCAAATTTTCCCACACTCTTACCGGGTAAGAGCATAGTTCATCCAATTTTTGCATCCAAAACTCAATCAAGCAACTTTATTTTTCAAAATTTGGAAAAATCTAATTTTCTAAATTCGATTTCTTATGTTACAAATAGGTGGAAAATGGAAAATTTCACATCTTCCGTTTTTCTTTTTCAACCTTTATCTTACTGTACTTGGATTTTATGTAACTATTTGTGAAAATTCCCTATTTTTCCTATCCAAGCACAACCCATAAAAGAAATTTTCTTTGTTACAGCTTTTCTTTTTCGTCTTATCTTGATTTTTTTTATTTTTATCCATCTTTTCTCAGAATTTTCCATTTCTTGAACTGTCACGTTTGTTGCTTTATTGAATTTCTGTTTCCTTTTTAGTTGTACCATTTCTTTTCTTAGCTTATTTAATTATCTGATCTAAGTTTAATTTTCAAATAAGCCTTCTAGTCTTTCAAATAAACAGGAAAACAGACACTCTACATAGCTACTACTAAGGGCACAAAATCTCGGGACTATGGCCCCCCTCAGACAGAAAAGTCCAAACCATGGGATCCACGAAAGGTTTAGGTGTTACCCTAACTACCCAACAGGAAAAAAATAACAGAACGATCCCAACCGAAGTGCAATAACGGGTTGTACCCCTAACATGAAAATTAGCAACAGGATCTAAACACTTACTTGCCCTTTTTACTATCTAGCAGTCACCACTAGTCCTAGCTGTATACCAACAATTATTTCAAGCAATACCCTAGGATTTTCAATGCTTACGCATTCTACGGGAATTTACCATTATTCCAAGATAATTCTAGCTATTTACTTCATAGCCTCAAGACTTTTCCCATCTTCCCTAGACACTAATCCTTCCCTACTCCATACTTTTTAAAACACGATTTGGCCTTTTCATTCGAATTTTTTTCGAAAAATTTAAAAGTGTCAAAATTTTATTTTCCTCATGAAAACTTACTATTGCCAAACCATAATAACACATCATCTCAAAAAAATGCAAATAATCATTTATTTTTTCAAATCACAAAACTGGAGTAGATACAAGCAACTATTTCTCAATCGGGTTTACGGCTCGTTCTTGCCTATAAGGTCGGTTCAGTCTCTTACTACAAGGTGCAACCATTTACTCTATTCTTAATTTCTACAACTTATTTTGTCCACCCAACAAAATATTCTCTTTTTAACAATTTATCAAAAATGATTGTCAAAAGAATAGAGAGTTCAAAACTTCCTTTATTAATAATTATTGTATGAAATATAACAAGAAAACTAGCGAGCTATACATGCTCTTTATTATGCACTTTTTACTGAGAGAATTTTACTTTAGACAAAGTTTTCGCAAGAAATCACTATTTACAAAATATACCACATTTTACTTTAAAACTCAATATGTGTACTTTACATAATTAAAATTATAAGTTTTAAGATTAAAAACTTGAAAACACCATGAACCACTTTTCCACCCAAATTTCCTAAGGGTCTCAAATTTCCGCATTCATTTCTTTAGTGTACAAAACAGTCATCCAAATTCTTACCAATTTATAATCTTTCTACTTAGTGGGTTCCTTAATGGATCTAGGTATATATATATATATATATATATATATATATATATATATATATATATATATATATATATATATATAACATACTTATATTTTTAAATACAAATACGCTCACTCACTATTTATCCAGGAATCCTAAACCTAATCTCTGATACCGGATGTAACAACCAGAATTCCGACAGATCGATTTGTTTTTCAAAATTCTAATCTATCGAAACTCGTGTTGGTTTGTTTTAGTATCCCGTAGAAAAGACAGAGACATAAAATATGTCAGAGCTCAGAAAATATCTCACAACGGAATGGATAAAATATAATATAATCAAAGTATAGCCTTAACACATTAATCATACTGCCAAACCAGTATCCAAAGCTATTATGTCTCTGCCACAAATCTAACTTGCGAGTATGTTATGAAGAGGGGGTTAGAACACAAGTTCTGGTGACTGGATTTAAACTATACACTTTGGATAATCCTACATATATTGTTTGTAATGACCCGGATTTTCGGCGGCTTTTGTTATCGACGTAAGCTTGACGTCGATAACCAAAACATCGAAAAATCCTGGTAATTATTTAAAGAAATTAGAGGGTGAGAATAGATAAGATAGAAACTTAGAATAGAAGAAGAAGAACACAACATCAGAGTAACACGAACCTCACAACGGAACGAATAACATATAATATATAACATAACTTTTGAAATATAACAGTTATGTATACAATAACACTTATCAGAGTACAACACTTACAACAACAGCGGAAATAATAATAGCTATAGAATCCTGAAGCCTCCTGCTCCAAGCTCTCCAAGTGTACCTGTAAATCCCGACTACTTGACTGCCCGTACAAATTTAGGTACCCAAAAGTTTAGGGAAAACAACAAAGTAAACTCCGGGTCAGTCATGGGACTGGTATGAGTAAAACAATTTAATACTTGATTAAATCAAGGATATCTCACAAGACCACGCCGCATAACGGAACGGGTTTTTCCCTTATGAGAATCCAAATAACTTTGCAAAACAATATCATTCTGATATTATAATAATGTCTAAATACAAATAGATATCAATCTAGCAGAAACGCTTGCATCTCACGCTCTACATATATAATGTAAAATCATAAACCGTAGGCGCTTATTGGATGATTGGATTTACAACTATGACAAGGTATGGAACCACCTTCCGATCAGTGTACTCTAGGAACGATACACTGGAGTTCAACAAGAACATCTTGTAACTCAGCCACACATGACCGACCTCGCTTTAGTGTATCGAATGTACATCACCAACGGTTGGGATCAGCAACCGTTCCTGTATATATATATGGGACAACATTGATAGATTTAAGAAACAAATGAATATTCACTAGATAGGTGATTATACACCCTACTTCGGTGCGACCGACTTAGCCATGCTGCCTGCCCGATTTCTGTCATTTACCGGTTGTGAGGCTAGAAGCTACGCTTTATCATCACAATAGATTCACTTCGAATGCCACATTGTCAGATCCATCGAAAATCACTAATTGACGTCTACAACAATACATTACGTGTCAGCTAAAAGAAGTTTCCTTCTCCGCTTCCAGTCTTGGTACGGTTGGAGAAATCAATGTACGTAATCGCCTGGAAATACTCTGTCAGACATCCATCTTCATTCACTTAGAGTGTCACATCGTCATAACTGCCAAATCACAAATTGACTTATCCAAAAATAACACGGGTATACAGCTAAGAGAAACGAATTCCTCCGCCACCAAACGTGAATACGTTTGAACAGATCAACTTACGCGATCCATTGGATATACTCTGTCAGACCTTCGTCCATACAAGTTGTCCTGGGACTGGACAAACCGAAGGCACTATTCTGTAAACAGGATAGCCCTTGCATTTTACTCCATCTTCAATTATCTTTGGCATATATGATTCGCAACGCTTATGCCAATACAGAGTGGTTCTATGGATAATAATCCAACTGGTCTCTCCATATTAACAACGTTAAAATGGTCAAAATTTCGATAGTCGGTGATTTAACCATCAAAGAAAAACAAGTGTGCAAACAACGATATTATTTCCAAATGGAAATTATATCGAACAAACATCATTTAACATTAATCTCTTTAGTTCATTTATTTACTTATCTCCTGTTTTCCTATATTCTAAATTCTTATTTTTCTTTTATCAGAAAACATTTCTGATTCTCGTTTGGAAAACATTTCCAACACTCCTTTACGATCAAACCTTACCATTTCTTAGTTAAGAAGGAAGTCACTCAAGTTGGGGTATAATTACCTCTCAGACCTTAACTGAACAACATTATAACTTCGAAATGGTCAAAGTTTATTTTTTAATCTTTAACAACTTCTTTACGCCTTTCTCGGATTCAATTTTACTAGTCCACTTCTATATTTAAACCATTGGTTATAACGATAACGTTAAAATCCCTACTTTCGAATTATCTAACTTTAATTATAACTTCTATTCTTATTAGTGAATAATTTACCTAACACTTATTTATTTATAAATAAATAAATCTCTATTTTAGACACTGGAAAATATAAGTACTTTCCCGAATTCGATATAATCGAATTTTGCCGATTAACTCTCTTCGAGAAATCTCTATTTGATTAACTCTTTTTCGAATAACCTATATTCGATTAACTCCTCGAATAAACGATATTCGATAATCTCTCTTCGAATAACTAATATTCGATAACTCTTCCTTTTCAAATATCTCATATTTGAAAATCTCACTTCGATTAAACTATAATCGATAACTCCTTTCGATGAAACTAACATCGATAACTCCTTTCGATGAAACTAACATCGATAACTTCTTTCGATTAAACTAACATCGATAACTCCTTTCGATGAAACTAACATCGATTTATTTAACTCGACGATCTTAACTCGACTAACTTAACTTGACTCGACTAACTCGACTTACTTGGTTCGACCAATTCGATTTGATTAACTAGGCTCGACTAACTTGACTAACTCTGTCTCAAATAACTATATTTGATTAACTCTAGTTCGTTTTAACTCTAATCAATTAACTCTAACTAATTAACTCCAACTGATTAACTCTAACTGATTAACTCTAACTGATTTAACTCTAACTGATTAACTCTATTTGGTTAACTCTAACTGATTAACTCTAACTGGTTAACTCTAACTGATTAACTCTATCTGGTTAACTCTAACTGATTAACTCTAACTGATTAACTCTATTTGGTTAACTCGACTGACTAACCCCTTGCGAATGTCTATATTCGATTAACTAACTTCGAATACCATATTCGATTAACTAACTTCGAATACCATATTGGACTAACTCCTTTCGAATGTCTATATTCGATTAACTAACTTCGAATACCATATTCGATTACTAACTTCGAATACCATATTCTATTAACTCCTTTCGAATGTCTATATTCGATTAACTAACTTCGAATACCATATTCGATTAACTAACTTCGAATACCATATTCGATTTAACTAACTTCGAATACCATATTCGATTTAACTAACTTCGAATACCATATTCGATTAACTAACTTCGAATACCATATTCGATTAACTAACTTCGAATACCCTATTCTATTTAACTAACTTCGAATACCATATTCGATTAACTAACTTCGAATACCATATTCGTTTAACTAACTTCGAATACCATATTCGATTTACTTTATAAAGATTTCCTTTTTAACAATGTTTTATTCATTTGAAAAGATTTACTTTTACATAACGGTTCTACACTTTGAAAATGATTTCCCTTTTATAATGTTTCCTTTTCAATTCTATTTGTAAATGGTTTACAAATATTTCCTTTTCAAATTTATTCTTGAAATATTCTAACTCCTTAAATTCCGGGGAAAATTCGCCATAACCTCTTTTGTATTGGGAGCATCGGGAAAATCCCCAAACTCGCCACATAGGCCTTTCCACTCAAAGAAAATGTTTTGAGATTATTTTCTTTTTCTATGTATCTCCTATTTATGAATATTCCAATTTATAAATATTCCTTATTTATAAATATTCCACTTTATAAATATCTCTTATTTATAAATATCCCATTTATAAATATTTCATTTTCAAATATCACTTTTGAAAATATTCCCTTTTTCAACATTTCGGTATGTTATGGTATTCAATCATATCAAATCACGATGTTCAATATCGTCCATACACACACAATCACCAACAGGTTATACTTCACATCATATATTAAAATATATGAAAAATAATAAAATAACTATTGAGGAATCCAGTCGGATTCCTCCAACCTGTTTCCCTGCATCACAGATGTTAGACCATAGAATAACATCGATTTCACTTCACTGTTAAATATTCTGATAAACAGAATCGACATATAAATATTTAACAGTTTATATAAATATACATCTATATATAATATTTCTACTAACTGACTAGCAGTTCAATCAAATCAACGAACACACAGCAATCCGACAATTTTAACAGTTCTAAAAATACAACATGAAAATATAAATTGTTCAGAGTTGGTGAGTTTTACTCACATTTACGCGTTAACCGATAAATATAGGTTTGCGTTCATTGATTCAGTCGAACAATTTATTTCTCCATAAATTGTAACGAGCTCGGATTGACTCGCGGTCAGTCCCATTGTGTTGCTCCCGTCCATACGATCCCAACGCAACTTACGGTTCACGAATCCGACCTCGTACGAGCAAGTTATCACGTTCACAAGTTAATGCACCGTTGGAAATTTATTTAAACTTAAACTATAAATATTAAGTGGGCCTTTACCATCTTCAAGCACCCTTGGCCCATCCCCCTCTTTAAAATCCCACGGCCGCCTCATTCCTTATCTTCCCCCAAACCGATTTCAGGATTCCGCTCCTCACAAACCCATTTGACTGTTGCTTTGACCACCAACTGCCACCGCCACGTTCGCCCAACGACGTTGCCACCTCCACCGTTCAACTCAGCGTGCCGGCCTCCTCACGATCGTCCACCCAAACTCAAGTTCGACGCCCCTTCCTGAAACCAACCTGTAGCCCGAAGACTACTGTATCTGATGTCGCCCCACTTCCAGAACCATCGCGCCTCACCATTTCACCTCAAAACGCGCGCCTTCTCCCCAACAGCTACTCGCCAGTCCCCCTTTAGCTTAACTCCACCCAAACCAGTGGTAAACCCGAACCCTAGAGCATCTTTCGAAACCCAGTACCCTGAAATGGATGTCGAACTCACCAAAATGGTCTCAGACTCGAAGACCATCACTCAGGGAACTCAAATGCAGTTGTTTCGAGATTTAAGAATTATTATTTTTTATTTGTTTCGGATTTAAAAAGGAGGATGTTTTGCTGTTGAAAGCAAAACTGACGGCGCAAAATCCTTTGATCCAAAAAGATGAGTTTGAGAATTAGGGTTAAGGTAGGATTGTATTTATAGGGTGGGATATATAATTTTATATTTGATTTTTAATGAACCGTTAGTTGTATCTACTGTTTAAAAATCCGTATGCACACATACGATACCCAAAAATCACCAAACTGGACATGCCGCTAAAGTTCGACATTACGGTCCCAACGAAACAGATTTTGTCGAATTCCGAGTCCGTATGCTCACACAGCGTATTTTTAACTGTCGAAATACTGACTGTTTTTCACTCTAAAAATCCGTACGACCACACAGTGACTCTAAAAATCACGAAACTTGGAATCTAACAATAATTTGACATTGCGGATCCAACAAAATTAGTTTCGTCGAATTCTGACTCCATTTGCAAAAGTGGCTATTTTTAACGCTCTAAATAGCCTATTTAAATATATAAATATATTTAAATATTATTATATATAAATAAATTTATATTATCGTATATCTTCACATATGACATCGTACAACTCCAGAATATCATATCAGAATATACAGTTTGATATTTCAGATTTCAGATTATCTCGGTATTCGGTTCATATCGAAAATCCTTTTATAACGTATATAAAGCGTTGCAAATTATAAAGGAAATCCACAGCGATTTTTCTGAAATTTGATTTGGTCATAAATCAAAATCTACGCGACGAAATCCCGATTTTTCTCTTCCACTAGAAAGATATACTCCACCAGCTCCACACGTTTCTTGTTTCACAGAAATCCGGCTTAAAATGAATCCTGTACATTCAGTTGAAGTTCAAATCGCCAAATAGCGAACTGCAGCGCCATTTCGAGCTCGTTTAATTATATTATAATTATACGTTCAAACTGTCATCGATTGAATATATTCGTCAATATAATCCAACTCTAAGTTGAATTACATCTTTGGGATGACCCCATTCACAGAATATTTGTATTTCCAATATTTTTGATTATTTCGACATTATAATATATTTTATTATATTATAATTATTAATTAAATATTCAGTATTATTTAATTCACGTTCTCGATATCGATAAATCGATATTTAATAATTAAATAAATAAATTATTCAATAGCTAAAAAATGCGGGTTACTACACTGTTCAATCACATTTTCTAATTTATTAGGTTACTTGGGTTAACAACACTCAAGGCTTACACACGTCATACCCATTTATTTCCCTGTGGTTTAACCTAGTATAGTGTATATGTAGCTACCTCTAATGGTACTCAAGGTACACCCCATGGTACCCCACTCGCACGGTCTCCACCGTAATACCATCGAAATATACGAAGTCCCTCATCCTACGCCAGAGTGACGTACAGATCTCTATATAACAATGTTACGTTCCGCATATATCTGTCAATTCTATGCTATGTAAGCGTACAGACTGTCACCTTCGATCGAATTGGATTCCATACCAGAGTAATGCCCTCAAGTTTATGATACACCACCCAGAGCAGACATGCATGTATCTAGACTTTTCCATGTATGTATCATCAATTGTAGCTCGATGACTTAACCACACGTCCTCTAATGTGCACCAAGTTCAATGGCAAGACGATACAAGAAACATAAAGTCGGTCGAGAGCTTTTTCCTTTCTGTATAGACCCGCCTTTAAGATGCTCAAAATACAGATATTCCTAGGGTCTGTTTTTCATGGAGGCTATGGCCCTACCTTGGCCCTCCCTCAACTAGTAAAGACTACAAGAGATAAGCGACATGCCCCTAACAACAAATAATCTAAACATCCAGTTGGTGTCTCCTCTCAACCACTGTACCTCGATGGTGAAAGATGAATGGTCTATTGGGTTTAGCTCTAGTCTTTACGCAACCTATTGGCTGCCTATGATAGGTATCCGACGATCTACTATACTTATTGGTCCTGACGACCCTCTGCCTCCCCATTAAGCCGATCGCTGAATCAACCTAATGTCACCTCGTCACAGCATTTTGACTTCAAAGCTACTTTTGCAGTCAACACTCACCCACCAAGTAGTTACGTGCAGACCTAACCTCTGCAAGCACAACCTAAACATCTGCCACCGTACAGAGGACTACCAGGAGCACCTTACGTATATCAGGAAGACGCGTGCTTCCCCTTCCAATCCTTTGGAGCTGACAAAATAATCATATGAACGTGCACTCCCCTCGTGCCTTATGACACCATGATGATCTACCACGTTGGGTTATTCACCCTCAAATGTACGGACTGGTCCAAGCACCTCATTTTAATGTGTCATTAGACCGTATGTCTAAACATTCTTTTACGTGCTTGCTTTACCTCACTAGGATTCCATTTAACTTGGTTATCCCCGTTCACATTGACTTCTTATTCAAGTTACCAAGTTTCTCTTGCTTATTATTTTCAGTCATATAACTTTGCCCATTTAAGTTTATTAATAAGCCCACAACATGTTATTCTCTAGATTGTGATCCAAGGTCTGTAATCCATAATCCCTTTATATCCTTGTTTGATTTCATCGTTATAATAATATGTTCTACTTAATATGTAATTAAGTATATCTCAATTCACATGTTTTCTTTTTAACACGTCAATCAATATTTATGATTAAATATAACTTATTTCATTTCATAAGTTTTCTTCATTCTTTCACATTCAATCATAATTCCATTTTACACCGTCACTACAATTTATCGTTGTTTACTTATTAACTTAGTTCCTTATCTAAAGTTCAATAATAAGTTTCTCTTCCCATAAATATAACTTATGTTGTCCTCATCCGTAGATTTCAGATTCTTGTTCTTGTAAATAACTTAATTTACAATTAAGTTCAACTTATTCCCTTACATAACTTATTCTATTCCCTTTAGCGTTTATTATAACCTGAGTTATAATTTCCACTTGTCCCTAGGATAAGCCTAAACATGTTATTCTTATCAGCAGATTTCATACTTCCAAGTTTACATATTACTTAATTTATAATTAAGTACAACTTCTTACATTACATAAACTTCCCCATTTTTCTCTACTTATTACAAACAACTGGTTTTGGTTTTTCCCATTTACTGATTACTTGATTTATATTTAAGTGTCATTTATCTCATTTCACAAGTTATCTCATGTCCTTACTAGTTTATTATAACCTAAGTTATAATCTTCGCTTGTCCCTAGGACAAGTCTACCTATTATACGACATTCTTATTAATGTAATTTATTTATTATCATTCCCCTTTCATTCCATTCTTTTTTAATGTTGTAAATTTCTTTCAATTCCATTTATTTCCATCAATTACAATTAATGTTGTTTATCAATCATGCTATTTACATATATTTATATATATGTATATCTTTATGCGCTAGACCTCTCACGTTAAGCCTACACTTGTAGATGCTGGATTTTCCAGGCGGTACCGAGCAGACTTCTTCCACATGTTGACTTAACCTCGTGTCTTAGCACCATTACATGTTTTATTTATGCACTTAGACCCTTTACATTAAATTTACCACTTGTGGATGCTGGATGTGCCGGGTGGTTACGGGCAGACTTCTACCACAAGTCTAATCGAACCTCGTGTCTAAGCGCAGTTATAGCTTCCTATTTACTGTAAATTTTAGGCATATTATCCTTTTCACATGTTACTGTAATCTAATTTACATGTAATCATATGCCTATATTATGCCGCATATCCTTTTTAACACGTATTTAATTCTATCTTGACATGTAATCATTAATCAGATAATTGTTCAAATCTAACAAGTTAACATGTCATTTTCTCAATTCTACATCTAATAATTCAAATGCGTAATATGCCACAAGTGGATCATGTAATTATAACAACAGTAGTCACTACTCATATTCTAACATGTTTGTTTTTCAACATGTAAACATTCACCACTTTAAACGATTTAACATATGAGTTTTCTAACATATTCATATTAATATCTCAACTTGTTATAACAGCATCTTAACACTTTTGATTATTCTGGCAAATTCACGTTTCATGATAACGAGGAATTCTAAACGATAATATATCATTATATAAAATGATATAACCTAAATCCGCTCACCTCATATGCTTTCCAAATCCTGGATCTGGTCTAGATCTTTCATTCCATGGTTTTTCCCATATTTGGATTCAAAACCTAACAACCATTGATTCATAATTTTTACTAAAAGAAAAAGGGAAGAAAGTGGAAGAAAAATGAATAGACTAGATCTACAAAATTACCTCACTTCACATTTGATTCTGAACACCTTTTTAATAGCATCAATTATTTTCCTCCAGATTTGTATTCAAAATTTTTCCTAAACTAATAATCTTAATTTTCTAAATAGATTTGAGGAGGAAGAGAAATTGTAGAGCTTCTGGGTTGTCTCAGAAATATGAGATTTAGTGTTGGCTCTACAAACTTATTTATAGATGTTCAGCAACGTATTTGGTAAAATAAATAGTCCACGTTCGCGTAGAAGAATTTGCCCAGATCTGCGTTAGGGTGGTCGACCCCCCCAATGGAGTCGACACCCCACTTATAGGGTCGACCCAGGGGTAGACACCTCTGGGCGGGAACTTTCCCGCTCCCCTTTTTCCGCATGAATTTGAACTTTTTTGAATTTATGGACTTATTTTATTCATATATACTTCTTATGCGTATACAAACTTCAATCCTTAATAATTTCTTCATACGTTATCCATTTTACGCAAACCAGGTGTCTACTTTGACCAGAATTCTGAGGCAAACGCAATGGCGCAGTCTGTTTCACCTAATTCTGATATTAAATTAAGTTATTCTCAATTTATTTTCTTAAGTTAAAAATGCGGGTTGTTACATGTTGTATCTCATTTGCCGTGGTTGATAAAAAAATTCATACATTATTGAAATAAAGGAGGTACGCTGGAACAGGTGTAATGAATCATGAACTAAACTCTAACTTATTTACTATCAATTTTGTATATCTCTTTATACTAGTAATGTGCTATGTCATACGTATTACTATTTGGATCATCTTATTTTGCATATCAAACTTATTTTGATCTAGTTGACTTTCATTTGAGAAATTGATTATGGTCTATTTTATAATTTACTTCTTAACTGAACTGAATTTTTTTCTTCTCAATAGAAATTATTCGAAGTACAAATATTGTTTTCGTACGTACGCTTAAAGAATAAAAGCATGTTCAAATGGCTATAAAGTTAAGAAACAATTTGAAAGATTGAATCAGAACTGTATAGCATGATAGGTTCTTAGTATAGAATCAAGTCTAACAAAAATAATGAATACTTTAGTGTGGTGATTAATCAAACAAAGTTTGACAACATCTTTTATTTTTATTTTTCCTAAAAGATGTATGAAAGGAATAACATTTGAAAAATTAGTAACTAGAAGTAAAATTTATAGTTCAGAACTGCACTGAAAAGTTGATCAGAAGGAAAAAAAACTTGAAACTTAAAAGGAACTAACATTCCATAGTTCTGTCTATAGTATTCATGCGTGAAATTTTGAAATGCAGTATTTAATTTAGCTTCCTCATAGCAGCCAGAAATTAACAAATTGATTTTATACAGTTTTCTTGTGGATTGTGAATTTACAATTAATATCTAAATGGACTTTGGTATGCAGGAGAAGAAGTGTTTATTGTTGATGAAGGAGCACATACATGCGCATTATTTTTACACAAGAAGTCCAAATGCGGTGTTGATAAAACGAAGGACCAACATGTCATACATATTAGTTGAACTTATTATATATATATATATCATGCATAATTGGATGTAGCGGTCTTTTGTTATGTACGTTAACTTTTGTTTTGTGACAAAGTATGTATTTTAGCTTTTTTTGGTTTGTACACATGAATTATGTTTATTGATAATATAATTATATTGTTTGTTTGATTAGATTCGTGCTAATAATGCATTTGCAGAATTTTAAATTTTATTTAATATTGTTTTAGGTTTAAAAATTGTTGACGTCAAATGTTGGTCACTAGTGACAGTCAACCCCCAATCGCGTTGAGAGCACACGAATGTTTATAGAATGCAATAAAGTAAAGAAAACAGGGAACGTGCAAGACTTTTGGTAGTTTGGCGAAAGATTGTGCCTACATCCACTTTATATTTATTGATTCTCTTTTGATTACAAGTACAATGCTCTTTTTCTATTTGAAGAAAGAGGAAGAAAGATGGGCTATTTTTTGGTTTAGCCTTAGAGGAGAAATTCAGCCGAAAACTGAAAATGCCGAAAAAAAGTCTTTCTTTCCATTTTGAGCATGGATGTATTTATAGGTGAAGATATAAGCTGAGTGTGCCGTTAAGTGACTTTCCTCTTTTTCGGACCTTGGACACGTAGAGCTCGATTATTCGTAGTAGTTGCGACGGTGGACCCTGTCTACTGCTGATTAATAGTATCCTCGGAAATAATGGCTTATGTGGCACTTAAGGTGAGGTGTATCAAAAGTAGAGCTTTGCCCGAACCATATTAAGGTCAGAAGTCCGACGATCCCAATGGTTGTATTGAGACCAAAAAATCGACGATCAAAGTTGATCGTAAAGGCCAGAAAACCGATAGCCATCGAAGACCGTATTAAGGTCGAGAGTGTAATTGTTAACTCCTGCTGTAAGAGCCATCACCTGCAAATATTGTACGGGCAATTCTCCGTATAAAGATGGCTTTGGTCTCGTTTGGGCGAGTATTAGCATACTCGGCTTGAAGATAAGGGCGAGTAGTAACCACACTTGGCTTTGAGAGATGGCGAATATTATCCATACTCGGCTTACAAAGGTGGTGAGTATTAACCACACTCGGCTTATTGCAATGGCAAGTATTAACCATACTCGGCTTATGGAAATGGAGAGTATTAACCATACTTGGCTTATGGGAAGTGTTAACCATGCTCGACTTATACAAGGTCATTTGCTAAGTCCTAATGAGTGGAGAGTGCACTCAGCTTTAGAGAAAGGGCGAGTATGATCCATACTTAGCTTAAGGAGACCTGACCGTACTCGGCTCGAGGAGTAGGTCTAGTTATGGTGGCAGGCGTTTGATTGTACGTTTCGCGCGATGGCTTAGAACTGACCATATTCGGATTGATGAGCATTAGTCACGCTCGATCTACATCATTCAAACATAATCCATGTTTGCAAAAGATCATTATTTACTAAAGACCTTATTACAAGAATATGAAAGTAAATTCTAAGAGGACAAACGTTGATTCCAGAGCATGCCTAGGAGCTAAATCCTAACCCCGTACATGTGCACATCAACATATCCTTTTTATTGAGAGAAATACATTAAAAACAAGAAATCTAAACTTTATTAGTTAGTAATGATGCCGTGATTGTTGGGCTCAGGGTCCTTTCTATTTCTAGGAGCTCAAGGACCGACCTGAGGAGCTTGGGTAGAAGATTGTGGCAGCAAGGTCGGTGTACTTTTCTTGACATACTCAGGAAGTTCTCCTCGCCTAACCCTATCCTCGATGAGATCGCGCAGGTGCCTGCATTCACTGGTTCTGTGACCGGCTATGTTGTGGAACATGCAGTGCTCCAAAATCGATCTCTTTTTGGGTCGCTTTCTTCGAGGAGGTTTTGGGAAAGATAAGGATCCTCGTACATCAAGGTAGATGTCGAGCAGGGAAGAATTGAGCTCGGTATATTGATCGTACTTGTTCTCTCTCTTAGGTCGTATGTTGCGTTCATTCTTTTCCGAGACCTTTCCTCTTCCTTTATTCTGGCTTTGGTGTTGGATGGGCCTGCTTGTTTGGTGGCAAGGACCTCGACGGTCTCTATCTCAATGCTGGCATCTTCTTGTCGGAGGATCCGTTCGGCCTCTGCATAGAAATCTTCGATATCCATGGTGGGATCCCAGGTTAAAGAGATTGAGATCAATTCTGAAAACCTGCGATGGCGGCCATAAGCATCATTGAATGCTCGGGTTTATCGACCGATGCAACAGCCGCATTGAATCTCTCAAGGAAAGATCGAAGCATCTCTCCCAGTTGCTGCTTGATGGAGGTCAAGAACATGACGCTCTTCGGTCTGGAGATGTGAACTCTGAATTGCTCGACGAAGTAGGTGACAACGTATTCAAACTACTGATCGACTCCGTTGTAAGCTGCCGAAAGCACATGCCGGCTAAACCTATGAGGAAGATTGGGAAGCACTTGGCCATAACATTGATCGATGCGTCGAGCACTTCCATATGGCGCATGTATTGCATGAGATGGATGGTCGGGTCTGTCCAACCATTGTAGGGTTCGATAGCGGGAAACTTGAAGTCTGGAGGATATCGGGGGTTCCTGATTTCCTTAGTGAAGGGACTATGGTGGATATTATCTATATCCTGCTGAGAAGAATTGTCCCGGGTGAAACGTCGAACGATGCTTGCAAGCTGGCTTCCATCTCCGAGAAGTCGTTGCCATGATTCCAGCTCTGCATTTGGGAGAGCTCTAGTACTGGGGTCCAATGAAAGCATGATTGGAAGGGTGACTGCTGGTTGGGCATGACTCCCGAGAGTGGAGTGAAGGTGAGGTCGAGGGTTCAACGCAGTTGTTGTTTCTAGGCAGATTGGCCCCTCTTGAACCTGTTAAGAATTGGAACAAGCCGTACCCATGACAGAAGGTCCGGGCAGATCCAGCATAGCATGTGATGTTCGAGGCTCTTCGATGCCCCTATCCGAGTTGATGTTAGAAGGTTTTATGGTAGCATTTTCCACTGCCTGTCTTAGAACCAGTATGGTAGAGTGGTCTCCTTGGTTCGAAGGGAAGGCTCCACCAGCTCTTCGCTGAAGGAGAGGCTGCATAAGACGAGTCTGCTGTAAGATATTGGGTTGTAATAGGAATGACATTGATCCTAACTTACCCAGTGGTTGCTTAATTGATCCGGTGGGTCGGGCTATACCCAAGAGTTGAGGAATTGTGGTCGAACGACCTAGGTCTTGATCGTAGGCCACTTGTGAATTTGCAGCTATGGCTGCGTTGGTCGCTAGAAGCGACATTCCTAGCTGAGATTGGTCGGGAGGTAGAGCCGAGCCAAGAGGAAACAAAGGTGGGAGCTGATTAGTGGCCTGATTTTGTACAAACTGAAGAACAGTTGCTGTCGAGTCCCAGTCGACGGAGGAATTAACGTTGAAGTGTTTAATCCTGTCTCCACTTGACCGAGAAGGCGATCCATCTATTGTTGTTGTTGTTCAAGGAGTTTATCCTGAGATGTCTTATGGTCCTTGAACCCATCCAGAATCTTGTCTACATCGTCCCTTGTAATATATCGGGTCACGACTTTATGAGAGGAGGCTACCTGACTTTCCTCTGAAGCATTTGTCTCGGCTGCATCAACGTTTGCAGGGCGGGAGGAGGTTGTATCTTTATTTTGCTTATTCGCCATGGATTACTACTTGCTGTAGGTTCTGGAGTATGTTGGTGCGTCCCCCTTCCTGGTGCGCCAAAGTGTTGACATCAAAAGTTGGTCACTAATTACAGTCAGCCCCCAATCGTGTGGAGAGCACACAAATAATGATTATACAATTCAATAAAGTAAGGAAAACAATGAACGGGCAAGACTTTTTATAATGGTTCGGTATAATATTGTGCCTACATCCACTTTATATGTATCGGTTCTCTTTCTGATTACAAGTACAATGCTCGTTTTCTATTTGAAGAAAGAGGAAGAAGGATGGGCTATTTTTAGGTTTAGCCGTAGAGGAGAAGTTCAGCCGAAAACTGAAAAGGCTAAAAGAAAAGTTTTTCTCTCCATTCTGAGCATGGATGTATTTATAGGTGAAGATATGGGTTCAACGGGCTACCAAGTGGCTTTCCTCTTTTTTTGGAGCCTCGACACGTTGAACTCGATTATTGGTACTAGTTGCGGTGGTGGGACCCGGTCTACTGTTGATTAATAGTATCGTCAGAAACAGTGGCTTACGTGATAATTGAGGTGAGGTGTATAAAAAGTAGAGCTTTGTCCGGAGGTGGTTGACCGCCTTTATTGCCTTGAAAGTCGGGCCGAGTGTTGAATGGCTCAGATGGATATTTCTAGGAGAATCCGAGATATTTGGTCGATTCGATTTAAATTGAAGCGATTGACTCGGTTGGTTGAGAAGAGCGATTCTTCTGGGCTCGAAGAGTCATTGTTTGAAAGAGACTGACTCGGGTCGACCTAGGTTCAGGTCGTTTCTGAAGGATACTAACTTGGGTCAAACAATGCCTAGGCCTTTTGGAGTGCAGGTCGTTCTATCGGTCGACCGACCGATGCTGAGAGTAAACATTCTGACGTTGGGCTTCAATCCCTTGAGCCGCGGTAGCTTTTGCCAAAAAGTTGGTCGACAAAAATCTAAAATAGGAGATATTTTTGAGCTTTAGATTAAATTTTCGTCGCTTGTAATAGCATAAGCAACCTATGCAATACATTAGGATCAATGCATATTCTATTTTTTTGCATCTGTTCATTGGTGTCGATCGTTTAAAAAGGCTGATGCAATACATCCAGCCTTGAAACGAAAATGTACTAATTTGCTTCTGCTCTATGGAATTAGTTTTATTAAACAACTGATGCAAATCATCAGTATTTGCATCGGTTATATAACTGATGCAAATCATCAGTAGTTGCATCATCTTCATTTGCATTAATTGAACAACTGGCACAACATAGGTAAAATAACTGATGCAAATGAATTGTTTTGTTGTAGTGATGCTTAGGAAGATTGTGAAAGAGAGTACGGAAGGAAATGACGACAAAAGAGAATGGGACTTCACTCCAAGCAAAACGCCGCTCATTGAAAAAATTCGGAAGGCTGAATTTTCGAAGAAATTTAATGCTCCAACCATGACAGATTATGGCTATTCCCCTTTCTCTTCCAATCAAATTTTTTAATTAAAAATATATTCATATAAAACCAATTAAATACAAATCATATAGAATTGAAACGGATTGTCAGATCCAATGGAAAAGTGTATGAATTGACATCTAAAGTAGTTCTACATCAGATTCTTCCATCTTTTTCTATTTTCTTGCATGTCTTCAGATCTGAAAGTATCCTTTTTTAAGATTAATTTTAGATCTATGAGAAATTGGGAATTGTAGGCTTAAAGGATTATTCAGATTTTAGATTTGGATACTTTCAGTTGAGCGGGAAATCTGCATACAAAGTTATAATAGCCTATTTATCTCGTTTGAACTAGATCTCAAAATAAATGCCCATTATCATCAGATCTGCTCATAGCATTACTGAATTTGAATCGGCACCTATCGGATCAGTTAATAAATATTGTCAAACATGGAAATTGCGAATTATGGTTAGGAATAATATTAACTGCAGGTTTACTTAAATTATTTATACATATTGCTAACAATTATACTAGAAATTATGTTGTAGTTTGTTGTAAAACACTGAAGATCTGGAAATAAATCCCGATATCATTGTTTAGATGTAGTTTTCTTCCAAATCTTTAATTTTAGTGTTAAAAAGAAAAATTATGTGATTTTGATTGAAAAGGTACAATGGTGAATTATGTAATTTTAATATAAAAAAGACATATCCTTATTTGTGTTAAGTATTATTGAAGTTTTGGTTTAGTTATTGCAAACATGTCGTTTTCCTCTTTTCAAATAAGAAGACATTATTTCGAATTCACAAGATATATAACAAAAAGATTAAAAAAGGGAAAAGTGGTGCAAATGTATGTATAAATATAAACATACATATTAGTGCGTAGTTTTCATCAAATATTCCAAATAATACATTAACATACATTTCTTGTGATTTGGAAATATGTGAATTCAACTAATTAGGCATAATTTACAATAACTTTATCTAACGATCTTTTTGTAAGATTTGGAACCTTTTGGCAAGATTTAATGCAAAAAGGAATGGTTATTAATTAAACCAAATTATTAAATTTAACAATAAATAATAATAAAGAAAGATAACTACGTCGACCGCGAAAAAAGGTAAATATAAATATATATTTATCATCCGTCTAAATTAAAGTAAATAACGAAATATATGTACAAAAATGGATGTTTGAACGGTATTCGTTTTATGGAAACATACACTTGAATGTAACCATATTAAATGAATATATTTTGGTGACCATTGTAGCAATTTATATAATTTATTGCTATAAATAGGGTCGGAAGTAAATAAATAACAATTGTAATCAAAGTTGGTCGGGGAAAGGTAAATTTGACAAAGTAATGGTTACAATTCCTAAATTAACAAGGATTAATGGTGTAAACCTCAATTAGGAAATTTGAATTATAATTGCATTAAGACACGAGGTTAAATTCAATTTGTAGTAGAAGTCCGCGTGGAACCGCCTCTGTGAATCCAGCATCCACAGTTGGTCAGCTTAATGTAAGGGGTCTAATGTGCAAACATATATGCACTAAGACATGATGTTATGTTCAACTTGAGTTAGAAATCTGACTAGAACCGACCGGTAAATCCAGCATCCACAAATGGTCAACTTAGTTTGAGAGGTTTGGCGCACAAATATATGTATATATATAACAGGCGACAAATAAATAAATAAGAATAGTAATGTCTATTGGGGTACAACTAATAGATACTTCGAGACTGAGAAGATAAGGATATCCTTTGTTAATTAATATCTTAGGAAAATTATGGCTGTTAGGCTTAATGACGTTAATTGAAATCAATAGCATTAAAATGAAATTAAAGATAAATTGTTGCGTTCGAAAAATATTACAATTACGGTTATAGAGGGTAATAAACATATGAACAAAGGACGAAGTAGAAAGGAAATAAATGAGTATTGATTATTGTTTAATACTAAGTCCAATTTGAGAAATTATCAAATAAATATCCTAAGGTAAGGAGGATAAAACTTTCCTTATTTATACTAGTAAATAAGAACTTATAATTAAAGTTAGAATTAGGCTTAGTAGGTTATGTTGGATCTAGAATAACCATAGAGGGGGGGGGGGTGAATAGGGTTTATCATAGTTTTTAACTGAATTAAAAATCTAACGAGATATATAATAATAAACAGATCACAGAATATAGCAGAAATAGAAATGCAGAAAATAAATCACACATAGATATACCCAACTTCGGCAAAACCCTGCCTACTGCTGTATTTTTAAGGTTTCTACTAGGTGGTAGAACAGATCCCGCATATAAGACCATGTACACTCGCAAACCCTGCTCCTATTCTAACCCTACGCTCAAAACCGTAGACTAACCGATATTCCCTCGATCAGATTTCCATTGATTACAACTCCGTAACTAGTAACCCAGATTTTACAGACTCTGTCAACTGTCGGTCAACACCCTGACTGAATCCTCTAGAAGTTTACAGACTTTAGAAAAAACTGTTCGACAATTTTGAAAACTAATACAATACAATGAACAAGAGAAATTAAAATAGAAAAACCCTTGGAGTTAAAGAAAAGAGGGTCATCCCCTTTTAATTTAAAAAGAAAGCTTAGCCCAAAAAATAGGTCGGCCCCCTTTTGAATTGTGTTGCACCCTTTGTTAAATGGCTCCCGTCCTCTTGAGTTCTTCGTGGAAAATAGAAATGGCGGCTGAGAATTTTGGGGCTAGGGTTTTCTTCAAATCCCAAACTGAATCTTATTGTTTGCTTCTGGAATCAATTCTCTGATGCTCGAAATCTTTGATTGCTTCTCTGTTTTGCTCGATTGATGTGTGGCTATGTGATTCTTCACTCTGGCGATCGAAACTCTAATAAATTGTGAGTGTTCTTTGATTGAATAAATTTTGCTCTCTGATTTTTGTTGTTTGTTTTCGATAATTTGCCAATGATGTAACGCATGGTAAATAGGATTAGAAAATCCTAAAAAAAAACTCTGATTTCGTGATAATGACTTGGTCTGATTTTGCCGCTTTACTCTTTTGATTCCTTGAATTTAAACGGCTTTGATTAAGATGATTGATAACCTTGGATGTAATTTTGTTCTTGAATGAACTTTGGAAGAAATTCAATAAGGTTTCCAGTCCTTGATTTTATGTCGACAGTTTCCGGAAAGCTAATTGAAAAGAAAATTGTTTGTTTCCGAAAATAATTCATTGATACATTGTTAACCTGTATGATATCAATTTATGACCTTTGTTTGCATTCAAATATCTTCCCATAATTGTTGCCATTACCATTCATGGAATTATTGGGACATATAGAAATTAATCTTGCCCCATTTGGTAATTTATGAAAAGCAATTAAATTATTTATTGCCGAACAATGATACATGATTTTGGTCCCCTTTTTATTCCTTGCTGTCGAATGCTTGGCCATTATAACTTGCCATAAAAAATTACTGTGATTTCTGCCATGATTGGATAAATGATGAGAATCCATTGTTGATTTCTAGAAAGATATTTATCACTTGAATACTTGAGAAATTTCAGGATAGTCACTGCATGATTTCTTTCCCAATAAATGAACACTAATATCTATACATCACTGTGGCCATCCTTTTGTGTGAGTGTTTGAGTTGATACATGCATCAAGTGTTGACTGTAAATCTGTGTTGCTCATCCATGAAAATATTTGTTGAACCAAACTTGTATGAACTTGCTTTATTGCATCATACACTGACTTGAACAGCACCATCAGTTTGCGGTTTCCATTGCTATCACTTGAGTTACCCTGATTTCTGGCCATTGACATGCTGCTTGCCGTGCCTCCATTTTGTACCGACTTGAATACTGATTTGCTTATGCATTGCTGAATACATTTTTGAGCTTTGACACATTTGTTCAAATTCTTGGTCATACTTGTATGAAATTGAACATGGTGACTTGATTTGTCTTGACTTTACTTACTTGTTGTTGCCATGTCTATGCCACTGTACATCGACACTCTAGCTCCATTGGCTTACATTTGTTATTTTGCACCATGTCATTGACTATTTGTCTCACCACTGTCTCGTCCATGTTGACCTGTAATAAATGATCTGCCTCGACTTATTTGTGTAGTTGCACCCTTGAACCATTCTGAGAATGCTATGCACACTCCACCTGTGTTGATCTTGTCATTGAACTTGAATGCTTGATTTGTGCACATAAGTATGCACTGTCCCTTGCACTGTTGCACCACAATGCTGAGTCATGAACCATGCTTGTATCACTTTCATTATCCATGCTGAGTTGTACCATGCTAATGTTTGTGCACACCTTACTTTTTCATTGTTGGCTTGATGAACTGAAATTGGCTTCACTATGGAATTGCACATGTGTTCACTGTTGGCTTGTGTTTCACCTGAGTTGCATTTGTTCTAGTTTTTGCTGGTCTGAACTTGTACATGGCTCGACCATGTTTATTGTGCATTGGGTCGAGCTGGTCCACGCAGCTGCTCCTCAGTTGCTCACTGATTGGCGAGGCAGTGCACACGTGTATATTTATACACATATGTATATGCAGCCATCAGACGAATTTTCCTGTCCCTGTACTATATACTGTCTAGACATAGTCGGATTAACAAATCAGATCAAGTCAGAAAAATGATGAGTAACACACCAGAAAACTGAGGCAAATAAAATTTTAAAAATAAAATTTATATTCACATGTATTCAATATTATTTCTATTGCAGTGTACTGTGTGTGTGTTCATTTGTATGACAGGTATGAAGACTGGACTGACTGTGAAGACTAGGCTGTCTTGTAAGCTGTGAAGACAGAAGAGAAGAAGGCAGAAGGCAGAAAACAAGAACAGTGTGTGTAACAGTAAAAGTGTCTGTATGTTGAGTCTGTGAATGTATAAGTGAAAAAGTAATGAGTGTTGAGTGATATAGTGAGGAGTTAATGTATATGAAAAAGTGATTGTACTGATTATTTGTAATAAACAAAATCTATTTGAAATAAAATATTATTTCATAGTTGTCAAACAGACTTTTCTATTCTATTCTGTTTATTTATAAGTACAAATATGTGAAGTGATTAAATTGTGGAGTTAAAATAGATTTACTTTTTGAATGTTAGAAATATAATATTTATATTTTAAATAAAATACAGTAAATATTTGAATTTCTATACAGATGTATTTTATTTAAATATAAATATTACATTCCTGTCTGTGATGTAAATGTAGAACAGTACAGTAACAAACACATTTATAAAATATATTTGGTTGTTATCATCAAACAAAAATCATATAATTGTGTATACAACACCGTTATATACAACAGTCTCCCCCTTTTGAAGATGACAAACAAATAAAAGATTTTGAATCCAATAAATGTGTTTTACAGTGAAAAAATGAACTCCCCTTATTTATTAGCTCCCCCTACAACAGAAATCTCCCCCTATAATTGTGCATGAGTGAATTGAACTGAATGATAATGAATTTTCAAAAGTAAAAATATTTATAAAATATTCACTCATAAATCAAAATCTAATCAAAATATTTATAAAATATTCACTTATAAATCAAAATCCAATCCATTCTCCCCCTTTTGTTATCATCAAAAGGATACAGATTTTAAAATACATATGAAAATTGACTAAAAATATAATTTCAGCTTAAGAGGAAGAAAGGTCATCATAAATTTCAATCAGTCAAACAAAAGTCATAATATTCTAAGAACAGGTGGCATATTTCACATTGTAGAGAATGACGAATATACGATGAATTTTATATAAAATGGAGAGAGTTTTAAAAACAATTCATTTCCAATTATTTTCAAAGGATTTTTATAAAAATAAAGCACAAAAACAGTGATGGATTTGGACTATAATTAATAATTCAATTTAAGTGACAAAATCGAATAATCTCAAATCCCAATATCTATCAATCAACAAATCATAATACATCATAATATTTCAACACATTTCACAGATTAGAAAGATGGATTGATAGGCTGGTTTTTATACACTGAGGAGAATTTCAGATTAATTTCTATTTTTAGCACTTTATTTCCTTTTTATTTATTTTTTTATTTAAGAGCACACTGACCACACATAACCAGAGCTTGGATTTTTAAATGGGATCAGTCGCAACTTAAATTATAAGACGTCTCATAACCATGCATAACCAGAGCTTGGATTTTTAAATGAGGTTAGAGACACTCTTATATATTAATTATATTTTTATCATTTTCAGCTTTATAAAGGAAAAACTCCTCAGTATATAGAAACAAAAGGTGGATGATAGAAATGCGGTAGGTACAGAAATGGTCTGTGAAATAATTTTCTAAATTAATTATATTATGAAATATGCTCGACTGTACTGGGATTATTGAAAATTTTCAATTATCCCTAATTCTGAATAATAATAATATAGCCACAATTCCATCATAAATATTTTCACTGTTTATTCAAGATAATCTTTTAAAAAATATCAAACTCTCAACATTAATATAGAACTATCATGGATGGCAGAAAGATGATAGATAAAGGAGATGATCGTGAAATAATGGCCAATTCAAAGATATTATAATAAATGTTCAACCATCATGAAAATCTAAATAAAATCTCCTCTTGTTGTGAAATGTACTGCAGTCACAATTCATCACAATTTCAAAATCTAATAACAATGTTGATGAATTATAAATACAGTTCAATTTGGATATTGATTTCAATTTTTGAATGAATAATCAATAAATAATTTTAAAATTGAAAATCAATTACAAGAGGAGTATGAGAAACTATACAAGCCAAGAGGCAATAAAAATATATATACAGCAAAAAAAAATGCAGAACTTCTAAACTGATACCACATGGTGTCTCTATTTACGAGGAATTTTAACATGATATTGAACAAGAATGTCATAGACAAAAGAATTATTTAGTACTAAGCCCAAGCAGACGAGATAATATATTATGCACATGTATCAGAGCAGCAAGCCAGTGATTCACGAACAGACATTTTTCAAAACAGTATCAGAGAAGCACAGAACATAGTTTCAAATCATACTTGTCAAGATGACGACCACATATGATGATTCATGATCTAATGATTAAAATACTGTTTACTTGAAATCATTTGAGGAATATGAAAATATCAGAATTTAATGAATCAATTACACCAGATTATAAATTTTTGATTCTAGATATGTGTGAGATTCAATAAATCAATAATTTCAAATGATTTTAAACAAACAAATATTTAAATCAAATAATCATGAAATAAGAGTAAATTTCAAGACCGAATTTTCAAAAGAATTTCTCACAAAATTTCTGACAACCCAAGAATAATTTCAGATCATTTACATCAAAAAATTAAGAGATATTCATGATCATTAAATAAATAATTTATTTGAAATCACTTGAATCAATGTCAAGTTTGAGATATAATGAATTACTCACACAAGATTGATAATATGAAATTTACGTGGTGAGTGAGATTCAAAATATCAAGAATTTTAGATGATTTCAAATAAACAAATTTCAACCATACTGATCATGAATACAAAATGAATTTCAAGAAGTATCACTGAGATTCAAGACAGAAAAAAATATCCAAGCCAATCTGATAACCAATGAAATTATCACAACTGATAAATAACAGAGTGTACTGTAATGAGTATAATATTTCAAGCTTTTCTAAAATGAATTAGAAGAAACTCAAAACAACAGTGGTGTGTGAAACTTCATTAAATATTCAGATCTTCAAGAATTTATAATTCTAATTAACAGTGTTCAAGATATGACAAGAATACATCAACACTGCTATGAATTCAAAGAAAAAATAAACTTCAAAACAACTGCAGATATTTATAAGATTAGATTCAAGATCTGGAAATAATTTAAAATATCAGAGTTCTATTCAACTAAAGCGAGTTTCCAGAAAATATGAGTTCTACAATTGGAAGTTAATGAAGCCCTGAAGAAGTTACAATGATATGGCAGTGATAAACCAAAACAAAAGAAAACAAAGAGAGAAAAAAACAGAAGAGATAGAAGGAGAAATAAACAAAAAAAAATAAAAAATTTACAAAGGTGAGTTTAAAGATCATACCAGAATCCAATGTGAATTAGAGTCTCTAACTCAAACAATCTTGGCCAAGGAACTATAGAGAATACAGAAGTATAACTCAACTTGATTTCAAATTTCTTTTTGCACAGCAGTTCCTCAGCCTCCATCGGTACCTAACAATTGAGATGATCAAGTAGTCTAACAAAATTTGTAAAACCACTCACAGTTTTGTTCACATCTTTTGGTACCCAAATCTGTTTATACAACAACCCATTTGAATTTACCTTTGTACCCTTAGGAACCCAAATTTGTTTAGTTTTTCCAAAAATCATTTTATTTCCTTTTAGGGTCCACATTTGTTCAACTGGATTGTTATCAATCCAATCCTTGTCTCTTTTGTGATTTAAAAACCTTTTGGAATTTTCAAATTTCAAATTTTCAGAAATACTCTTTTTAAAGCAATTTAAAGGATTTTTAAAATCACAAGAACTCAATTTTTCAAAATCATTTGTTTTCCCAAAACCAAGACCATGTTTATTTCCAACATAAATTTGGTTTTTCAACAACATATTCAAAGATCTTTCACCATTTGAAAATTTATCCAAAATTGTTTCAAGTTGTTGAATTTTTGTGTTAAGATCACCGTTTTCTTTCAATAAGTCTGAACAACAATTTTTAGTGATCTTACACCTTTTGAAATCAGATTTTAAAACCAAAATTTCATTGTTAAGTAAGTTAATTTTGGTTTGGGACTCAGCAATCTCCGATTCAAAAAGTTTTTGTTTTTCAAACTCAAATTTCTTGGATTTTTCAATCTCGTTTTCCAGTTCTTTCAAAATCAAATCGGATTTCAACAAATTCTCCTTTTTAGCAATTTCAAATTTGGAATATATATCAGTCTTAAAAATTTCAAATTCCTTTTGTAAAAAAATATTCAAACTTGATAACTCAATCTTGTTTTCTTTTAAGATCAGAATTTCTTTTTCAAACTTTTGAATATTTTTATTGGGATGAACAAGATTGGTTTTCAATTTCAAACAATTTTTGCAATCTGAATTTGAAGAATTTTTAAAATGTTCTAGTTGTAATTTCAAATCATCCATTTTGCTGGTTAACTCAGAATTCTTAGATTTCAGATATTTGTTTTTAAATTTGAGTTTATCAATAGATTTAGTCAAATCAACGCACATATAAACTAAATCTTCGTATGAGAAATTTTCTGTTTCAGCATCTGTTGACTCTACATCATCTGATCCTTCTGATTTTTCATTTGTGAATCCTGTTAAACAGAACTCTGAATCTGAGTTGACTTTCTCGAATTTTGAACTACCGTTGTCGGATCTTCCATACTTCGTATTTAGAGTATCCCAGATTTCCCGTGCAGATAAACAATGGCAGATAAGATTGAACTGATCAGTACTAAGATAATCAAATATAATTTTCATAGCACGGGTATTGAAAGTAATATCTACACTATCAAATCCATTGATAACAACATCCCAATATTTAATATTAACTGATTTTAAATAAAATTCCATTTTGGATTTCCAGTTTAAAAAATCTGTTCCATTGAAAATAGTTGGAGATGAACTGGACTGACTCTCTATTGACTGACAACTAGGAATCACCATTACTCTAGAGTTAATAGAATACCTGCTCTAATACCACTTGTTGGATCTAGAATAACCCTAGAGGGGGGGGGGGGGTGAATAGGGTTTATCACAGTTTTTAACTGAATTAAAAATCTAACGAGATATATAATAATAAACAGATCACAGAATATAGCAGAAACAGAAATGCAGAAAATAAATCACACACAGATATACCCAGCTTTGGCAAAACCCTGCCTACTGCTGCATTTCTAAGGTTTCTACTAGGTGATAGAACAGATCCCGCATACAAGACCATGTACACTCGCAAACCCTGCTCCTATTCTAACCCTATGCTCAAAACCGTAGACTGACCGATATCCCCTCGTTCAGATTTCCCCTGATTACAACCCCGTAACCAGTAACCCAGATTTTACAGACTCTGTCAATTGTCAGTCAACACCCTGACTGAATCCTCTAGAATTTTACAGACTCTAGAAAAAACTGTTCGAAAATTTTTAAAACTAATACAATACAATGAACAAGAGAAATTAAAATAGAAAAACCCTTGGAGTTAAAGAAAAGAGGGTCATCCCCTTTTAATTTAAAAAGAAAGCATAGCCCAAAAAATAGGTCGGCCCCCTTTTGAATTGTGTTGCACCCTTTGTCATACGGTTCCCGTCCTCTTGAGTTCTTCGTGGAAAATAGAAATGGCGGTTGAGAATTTTGGGTTTAGGGTTTTCTTCAAATCCCAAACCGAATCTTATTGTTTGCTTCTGGAATCAATTCTCTGATGCTCGAAATCTTTGATTGCTTCTTTGTTTTGCTCGATTGATGTGTGGCTATGTGATTCTTCACTCTGGCGATCGAAACTCTAATAAATTGTGAGTGTTCTTTGATTGAATAAATTTTGCTCTCTGATTTTTGTTTTTTGTTTTCGATAATTTGCCAATGATTTAATGCGTGTTAAATAGGATTAGAAAATCCTAAAAAAAAAAATCTGATTTCGTGATAATGACTTGGTCTGATTTTGCCGCTTTCCTCTTTTGATTCCTTGAATTGAAACGGCTTTGATTAAGATGATTGATGACCTTGGATGTAATTTTGTTCTTGAATGAACTTTGGAAGAAATTCAATACGGTTTCCAGTCTCTGATTTTATGTCGACAGTTTCTAGAAAGCAAATTGAAAAGAAAATTGTTTGTTTCCCAAAATAATTCATTGATACATTGTTAACCTGTATGATATCAATTTATGACCTTTGTTTGCATTTGATTATCTTCCCATAATTGTTGCCATTACCATTCATGGAATTATTGGGACATATAGAAATTAATCTTGCCCCATTTGGTAATTTCTGAAAAGTAATTAAATTATTTCTTGCCAAACAATGATACATGATTTTGGTCCCCTTTTTATTCCTTGCTGTCGAATGCTTGGCCATTATAACTTACCATAAAAAATTACTGTGATTTCTGCCATGATTGGATAAATGATGAGAATCCATTGTTGATTTCTAGAAAGATATTTATCACTTGAATACTTGAGAAATTTCAGGATAGTCACTGCATAATTTCCTTCCCAATAAATGAACACTAATATCTTTACATCACTGTGGCCATCCTTTTGTGTGAGTGTTTGAGTTGATACATGCATCAAGTGTTGACTGTAAATCTGTGTTGCTTCATCCATGAAAATATTTGCTGAACCAAACTTGTATGAACTTGCTTTATTGCATCATACATTGACTTGAACAGCACCATCAGTTTGCGGTTTCCATTGCTATCACTTGAGTTACCCTGATTTCTGGCCATTGACATGCTGCTTGTTGTGCCTCCATTTTGTACTGACTTGAACACTGATTTGCTTATGCATTGTTGAATACATTTTTGAGCTTTGACACATTTGTTCAAATTCTTGGTCATACTTGTATGAAATTGAACATGGTGACTTGATTTGTCTTGACTTTACTTACTTGTTGTTGCCATGTATATGCCACTGTACATAGACACTCTAGCTCCATTGGCTTACATTTGTTATTTTGCACCATGTCATTGACTATTTGTCTCACCACTGTCTCGTTCATGTTGATGTAATAAATGATCTGCCTCAACTCATTTGTGTAGTTGCACCCTTGAACCATTTTGAGAATGATATGCACACTCCACCTGTGTTTATCTTGTCGTTGAACTTGGATGCTTGATTTGTTCACATATGTATGCACTGTCCCTTGCACTGTTGCCCCACAATGTTGAGTCATGAACCATGCTTGTATCACTTTCATTATCCATGCTGAGTTGTACCATGCTAATGTTTGTGCACACCTTAGTTTTTCATTGCTGGCTTGATGAACTGAAACTGGCTTCACTATTGAATTGCACATGTGTGCACTATTGGCTTGTGTTTCACCTAAGTTGCATTTGTTCTAGTTTTTGCTGGTCTGAACTTGTACATGGCTCGACCATGTTTATTATGCACTGGGTCGTGCTGGTCCACGCGACTGCTCCTCAGTTGCTCACTGATTGGTGAGGCAGTGCACACGTGTATATTTATACAAGTGTGTATATGCAGCCCTCAGACGAATTTTCTTGTCCCTGTACTATATACTGTCTAGACACAGTCAGATTAACAAATCAGATCAAGTCAGAAAAATGATGAGTAACACACCAGAAAACTGAGGCAAATAAAATTTATATTCACATGTATTCAATACTATCTCTATTGCAGTGTACTGTGTGTGTGTTCATTTGTATGACAGGTATGAAGACTGGACTGACTGTGAAGACTGGGCTATCTTGTAAGATGTGAAGACAGAAGATAAGAAGACGGAAGGCAGAAAACAAGAAGAGTGTGTGTAACAGTGAAAGTGTCTGTATATTGAGTCTGTGAATGTATAAGTGAAAAAGTACTAAGTGTTGAGTGATATAGTGAGGAGCTAATATATATGAAAAAGTGATTGTACTGATTATTTGTAATAAACAAAATCTGTTTGAAATAAAATATTATTTCATAGTTGTCAAACAGACTTGTCTATTCTATTCTGTTTATTTATAAGTACAAATATGTGAAGTGATTAAATAGTGGAGTTAAAATAGATTTACTGTTTGAATGTATGAAATATAATATTTATATTTTAAATAAAATACAGTAAATATTTGTATTTCTGTACAGATGTATTTTATTTAAATATAAATATTACATTCCTGTGTGTGATGTAAATATAGAACAGTATAGTAACAAACACATTTATAAAATATATTTGGTTGTTATCATCAAACAAAAATCATATAATTGTGTATACAACACCGTTATATACAACATGTTAAAGATGTGAAACATTATTAATCATAGGAACCCATGTCAATAATTAATCATGTACGTATAGTTTTTTCGTACAGTGAAACTAAACAAGAATAACTCAGTAATGTAGCCAACTTCATCTCATAAAAAGAGGTATAAAGACTAATGGGGTACGAACTTAATAATCTTTGCGTATAGTCCGCTTCCTTGGGCCTTAAGTGGCTTGGGTCAAGGAGTCCACCTAGGAGTAGGTCTTTCAGTTTATGGGTAAAAAATGGCGTGTGTTTGGGGCCTTCCCAAACTTGGTGTGACGACCCGCCCCGCACCAGCTGACATTTCCAACGAAAGTGCGTTGTGCCAATGCCAGACTAGCACATGACGGTCGCCAAAGAAAGGAATTTAAACTAACAAGGAACCTGTAGAATGTCTCACAGCACATGGAATAAAAAATAATAATAATATGACTTTGAGATAAAACAGGCAAGACAATGCATAAGTTAAAAGCTAAACCATCATAGCAGCGGAAATCCAAAATACAGCTTATCATCCAAACCAATATTATTACAACTTTGAAACACTGTCTCTAAAGCAAAAGAAAGAGGTACACTACTAATGCCTAAAATAGTGACTAGCAACAACACAGGGAGATTATATATATATATATATATATATATATATATATATATATATATCACACGTAGAAGCCTCCTACTCGTCTCCGGTACATCTACTCGTGCATAATCACCTGACCTGTCTCTAGTCTGCCCGTTTAAGAGCACCCATAGTAATAAGAAGAGACATAAAACTCTGGGTCAGACAAAAGTCTGGTATGAGCGATAAGCAGCAAAACAGAACAATAACAGGTATACATAACCATACCTGAACCTGCAACCAAAGAGTTAGCACAACAGGATGTACAATACTCTAAGGTGACACTAACACATGGTGTGAAAATAATGGGGAGGGGGTGTGCATGTCACGGTGATAGCAAAACATCAAATATAGCAATCATCCTCACATATCTCACTCACTACGTAAAGCATACGATATCTACCACTTTGATCACCCAATTCTTTGTTACAATCACTCTACCCCATGGAGTCATGACGGCTCCACTGCACTGATCCGTAACCACTAATACTTTGCTATGTCCACTCTGCCCCATGGAGTCATAACAACTCCACTTCACTGGCTCATAGCCCTGATACGATCACTTTGCCCCATGACGTCATGAAAACTTCACTACACTGATCCATAGCCAATAATCCGTCCCTCAGTGATGAGTCAAGGATATAGACATCGATAACCCCTTAGCACACGTCCCGCAGCAAAGTCCAACTCGTGAAGTTAACTCCTTGGTTCCCATCTGGATCCTGAGTCACAACTTATAATTTGGACTACCTTTGCATCTCGGGTTTGGTCTTCTCTGGATTGGTTCGGTCCTTCTTCTCGTCTTCGGTTTGGTTCGGTCGTAACTACTTTTCCCTGGCGGTTCGGTTCGTGCCACCTCATCATATTCTGGTTCGTGATCCTCCTCCAGCTCGTGGTTCATCATTGGTTCGGTTCGGGGTAATGTAACGATTCGGGTCGGGGGTGGTGCACCAGTTCGTGGATACTTCACGGTCCGGGTCGTGGCTTCCTGCTCGTGAGTGCAAGCACGGTTCGGGTCGGGTGCATCGGCTCGTAGAAGGTGGTTCGGGTCGTGATGCTTCCTTGGTTCGAGTAGTGGGGACCGGCTCGTGACCTGCTTCCCAAGTGGATGGTTCGGTGCTTCTCCAGGTGAGCCAGTCGGGTTGTGGAATGCTCCACGAGCGGGTCGGTTCGTCCCCCACCGATCCGATCCGGTTTGGGTCAAAATCTTGCACTATTTCCTACAACTTTCCCAGCAACTGTTTATGCCACACGATGGCGTTTTCGACCATTCTAACTGTTCTAAACAATCATAAATCAAACCAAACAGTCATAGCAACATATAACACCAACCATAAACACCAAAATGATAAATAACCATGTCAAAATGGATCAAACATACCCAAAACCCATATTTTCCCTTTAATCATGCTTAACCATAACTAATAATAGGATTAGCCAAACATATCCAAATTAACCCAAATTTCTAATAGAGGCATAAAATAATATTTTAGAATTGTAAAAAATTTTCCAGATTTTAATCATGTATAATTTCGTTAATTAACACTAATCAGCCCTAATTAGCCATAATTAGTGAAAAACAATGCAAATCACTCACCTTACCCAAAATATAAACCCAGATCTGAAGTGATTCTTTAAATGGCATGAAATCCTATTCACACAGCAGCCTTTGCCTCTAATTTGATGTTGATTAGACTTGGTTTGATACTAATCGGCTTAATCTTCTATTAGAAAGTGATTTGGAGGTGTTTTAGAAAGTGGAGGCCATGGCTAGGGTTCAAGAGATGTAAGTGGCGGCTAGAAAACTAAATAGAAATGATTTCTCAAACCCTATCTGCCTCCCCATAACCCTAATCCAGAAATGGGTTATGGGCCTAGCTGTTAATCACTCAAATTAGGCCCGGTTAAGTTCTTTTTCACCTTCCAAACCTTATTTCAGCCATATCTCCCTAACGGTAAGTCCGTTTGATCAATGTGACCACTCTACGGAAAGGTAAACTATCATCCGAATCCAATGGATGTGGTTTCAAGTCAAAACTCGTTACCAATAAAAAGTTATAGGCGAAAAAAGATTCGCCAGGGGCAAAATGGTCATTTAAAAATTGGCAAAAATCGTGAACATGGAAATTGAACCCAATAGTCGTTCCCCAAAGTTACACGACCATACGACCTAATATGAAAAGGAAATAAATATTCTACGATCCTTTGATATGTAGAATGCGGTTTGTGATACTCTAAAAAATTTCACCCCCGAAATTCCTTAACCAAAAACATACAAAGGCGTTTTGCATGCCTATCGATCATTCACAAACAATCAAACATACACAACAAGCACAACAAGCCTACCCTAGCAAGCGGTTTACTAACAACGGAAGAAACTATCACTATTAAAATCTTACCAGGCAAAGAGTTCTGGATGTGATTCCCTTATGCTCTCCTCTGTTTCCCAAGTACAGTCACTCTCAACCCACTAAACCTTGACCAATTTCACCGCCTTCCTTCAAAGTTGCTTCGTATCGCTCTCGACAATACGGATCGGCTTGCGGTTCCCAACCGCCTCGGGTTCTACTTCGATGTCATCCAACTGATCTGGTGAAATAGTCATATCAGGGTCGTGAACGAACTTCCTTAACTGGGAAACAAGAAACACGTTATGAACTCTCGCCAGCTTGTCTGACAACTCAACTTTATATGCCAAATTCCCAACTTGCTCGAGAACCTGGATTGGACCAACAAATCTTGGTGCTAACTTTCCTCTTCTGCCAAATCGAATCACGCTCTTTAACAGAGAAATCTTGACAAACACCAAGTCGCCAATGGAGAATTTCAATTCTCTTCGTCTCTTATCAGCATAACTCTTCGGCCTATCTTGGGCAGCCTTCATTCGCTGTTGAATAACTTTGATCTTGTCTGACGTTTCCCTTATTACATCCGGTCCAAGCACAAATTTCTCTCCAGTTTCTAGCCAACACGATGGTGAATTGCATGGTTTTCCGTACAAAGCCTCAATTGGAGCCATACCAATATTGGACTGATAGCTATTATTATATGCGAACTCCACCAGATGCAAATGGTCGTCCCATGACCCACCAAAATCCAATATACAGGATCTCAAGAGATCCTCCAATATACGATTCACCCTCTCTGTCTGACCGTCGGTTTGAGGATGGTACGCGGCACTGAAATGTAATTCTGATCCTAAAGCCTCTTGTAAGCTCTTCCAAAATTCACTAGTGAACAACGGATCTCAGTCACTTACAATGCCTTTGGGTACTCCATGAAATCTCACAACCCACTTCATATACTGCTAACTTAGCTGCTGTTTTATTCGAATTGGCAGGTATAAACCTTGTACTCTTGGTCAATCGGTCCACAATCACCTAAATGCTATCATAGCCCGATCTATTCCTTGGTTACCCATCATTGAAATCCATTGAGACTTGTTCCCATTTCCATTCTGGAATTTCTAATGGTTGCAACAAACCACTAGCTTTCTTTTGTTCAGCTTTAACTAGCTGGCAGTTCATGCATTTGGATATAAACTTCGCAACGTCTCTTTTCATCCCTTCCCAGTAGTAGGTCTGCTTCATGTCTCGATACATTTTATTACCACCGGGATGTATAGTCAGTTTTGAGTGATGACATTCTCTAAGCACATCATCTCTCAATCCATTGAAATTGGGTACAACTAATCTACCATCCTTTCGAAGCCATCCTTCTCCATCAAGTCCATACTTGTTTATCTCCTCACTGTCGATACCCATTTCTAATTTGGAGATGATTTCTAGTTGGTTAGGATCGTCCCTCGGACTAGAACCAATCTACTCGATCAAAGTGGGTCTGATCGTCAAACTTGCTAACATCTCTGGATCCAATTCGCACTTTGGTCTGAAATCGTACCCTGCGATATACTCCAGTTTCTTCCACTCAAGAAACATAGCCCCTAAACTAGCATGTCTTCTACTTAATGCATCAGCTACCGCATTGCCCTTTCCTTGTGTATATGCGATATCAAAATCATCGAAGGCCAAGAATTCTAACCAGCTTTGCTATCGGAGATTTAGATCCTTCTGAGAGAAGAGACACTTTAACAATCTATGATCGGTAAACAACTCGAAGCTTTCTCCCATGAGATAGTGTATCCACATCTTCAACGCGAACACGATCACTGCCAATTCCAAATCGTGCGTAGGGTATCATTTCTCATGCGGTTTCAGCTGCCGACTAGCATAGGCTACAACCCTACCTCCTTGCATCAATACAGCACCTAGTCCGGTACCACATGCATCCGTGTATACTGTCATCTCTTTATTCCATTTAGGAATGACTAACACTGGTGCACATCAACTTTTCCTTTAGGCTCCTTAATGCATTTTCATACCTTTCGTCCCAAATGAAAGCTTGATTCTTCTTGGTCAACTGAGTTAACGTTGCCTCTATCATGGAGAAGTCTTGGATAAACTTGCGATAATATCCAGCTAATCCCAAGAAACTTCTTATTTTTGTTGCATTCTTGAGCGTAGACCAATCTGGTACCGTAGCCACCTTCGCAGGATCCACGGCAACACCATTCTCTGAAACTACATGGCCCAAGAATCTCACTTCCCTCCTCCAGAAGTGACACTTAGAAAACTTCGTTTTCAGTTGTTGTTTCCTCAACATCTCCACCACTATCCTGAAATGTTCCTTGTGTTCTTCCTCTATCCTTGAGTAAACCAAGATATCGTCTACGAACACAAGAACAAACTTATTCAATTGATCCCTGAATACTCTATTCATATGATCCACAAAATATGCCGGTGCATTGGTCAACCTGAATGGCATGACCAACCATCATAGAATGCAGAAGGCGTCCGGAACGCCGTTTTAGGAGTACTCTCAACTGCTACTCGGAGCTGAGGAAATCCTGTCGCGAGGTCCAATTGGGAGAATACACTTGCTCCTTCCGGTTGATCAAACAAATCATCTATCCACCGAAGAGGATACTTATTCTTCCTAGTCACTTTATTCAACTCGCGATAGTCCACACATAAACGAAGGGAACCATTTGTCGTGGTAGCAGATACCACGGGTGCTCCCAACTCGGAGACACTTTATAGCATCCCGAAATTCCGGTCCAATTTGAGCTGACCAAATAACACAAGTCCAACCCCAATTGCACCAAAAACAGAAAACTAATGGAAAGAAAATAGAGGGTGAGGATAGATAAGATAGAAACTTAGAACAGAAGAAGAAGAAGAAGAAAATACAACATCAGAGTAAACAAGAATCTCACAGCAGAACGAATAAATATATTTCATAACATAACTTTGAAATACAAATCTATACTTGAATATACATATCATTTCCAGAGTATAGCAATTACAACACAGCGGAAATAACCATAGCTATATAATTCTGAAGCGTCCTGCTCCAACACTTCAAGTATCTGTAAATCCCAACTACTTGACCGCCCGTACAAAATTGGGCACCCAAGAATTCAGGGAAAACAAAATAAAATCAACTTCGGGTCAGTCAAGGGACTGGTATAAGTAAAACAGTTTAAAACAGTTTGAGCCATTAAACGATATCTCATAAGACCACGCCGTTTAACAGAACGGGTTTTTCCCTTATGAAAATCCAAAATAATCTTTATATCAAAACTCATTTGATATTATAATAATGTCTATCAACCACAATATAATAATCATCTAGCAGAAACGCTTCCATCTCACGTTCTACATATATAGTATACAATCAAAACCGCAAGAACATATTGGGTAATGGACTTCCAACTATGAAAAGGTATGGAATCACCTTTCACTAGTGTACCTTTAGAGAGGAGTACACTAGGTTCAACAAGAACATCTTGCAACCCGGCCACAAATGACCGACCACTCATTTCGTTTGAGTGTATCGAATGTATATCACCAACGGTTGGGATCAGCAACCGTTTCCCGAATGGGACAGCATCGACAACAAATTTTTAGAAGTAAATGAAACTCTAGATTAGGTGATTATACACCCTAATAGGTGCGACCTACATAGACATGCTGCCTACCCGATTTTTGTCATTTCTCAGTTGTGAGGCTAGAGGCCACGCTTATCTCTGACATATCACACATTTATTCACTTTGAATGTCACATCGTCATACCCGCCAAATCACAAATTTATTTCCCTAAAAATACAACAGGTATACAGCTAAGAGAAATGAATTCCTCCGCCACCAAACGTGAATACGTTTGAAGAGATCAACTTATGCGATCTATTTGATATACTCTGTCAGACCTTCTTCCATACAAGTTGTCTTGGGACTAGACAAACCGAAGGCACTATTCAGTACATCCATCTTAGGCAATCTTTACCTAAGATTTATACAACAGCCCTTGCACTTTACTCCGTCTTCAATTATCTTTGGCATATATGATTCGCAACGATTATGCCGATACGGAGTGGTTCTTCGGATAATAATCCAACCGGTCTCTCCATATTAACAACGTTAAAATGGTCAAAAACTTCGATAGTCGGTGAGTTAACTATCAAAGAAAAACAGGTGTGCAAACAACGATATTATTTCCAGATGGAAATTATATCGATCAATCATCATTTAACATTTAACATTTATTCTCTTTAGTTCATTAATTTATTTATCTCCTTTTTCCATATATTCTTAATTCTTATTTTCTATTATCAGAAAACATTTCTGATTCTTAATGGAAAACATTTCCAAAACTCCTTCACTTGGTTTAAATCGATGTTTAAATCAAACATCGCCATGCCAACTCAAACCATTTCACTCATTAACTAAATTTACTTATAAATCCTTTACTATCAAACCTTACCATTCCTTAGTTAAGAAGGAAGTCAATTAAGTTGGGGTATAATTACCTCTCAGACCTTAACTGAACAACGTTTTAACTTCGAAATAGTTAAAGTTTATCTTATGAATCTTTAACAAACTTCCTTACATAACTCTCGGATTCTATTTACGTACCCACTTCTTTATTGAAAACATTGGTTATAACGATAAAGTTATAATCCCAACTTTCGAAATATCTAACTTCCATTATAACTTTTATTCTTTAATGTGAATAAATAAATAAACACCTGATCTATAAATAAATAAATCTTTATTTAAACACCGGAAAGTATAAGTACTTTCCCGAATTCGATATAATTGAATTCGACGTATAACTCTCTTTCGAGTAATCTCTATTTGATTAACTCTTCTTCGAATAACGATAACCTATATCCGATTATCTCTCTTCGAATAACTTATATTCGATTATCTCTCTTCGAATAAACTATATTCGATTAACTCACTCTTTCGAATAATCTATATTCGATCTCTTTCTTTCGAATACGCTATATTCGATAATCTCCTTTCAAATAACTATATTCGATAATTCTCTCTTTTCGAATAACTAATATTTGATAATCCCTCTTTCTTTCAAATACACGATTCGATACTATCCTTTAAATAACTAAATTCGATAACTCCTTTCGAATAACTAAATTCGATAACTCCTTTCGATTAAATAATAATCGATTACTGTTTTCGATTAAACTAACATCGATTAACTCCTTTCGATTTAACTCAAATCGATTAAACTATAATCGATAACTCCTTTCGATTTAACTCAAATTGATACCCTTTAACTCTATTCGAATAAACTATATTCGATAATCTCCTTTGAATAACTAAATTCGATAACTCCTTTCGAATAACTAAATTCGATAACTCCTTTCGATTAAACTATAATCGATTACTCTTTTCGATTAAACTAACATCGATTAACTCCTTTCGGTTTAAATCAAATCGATTAACTCTTTTCTATTAAACTATAATCGATAACTCCTTTCGATTTAACTCAAATCGATACCCTTTAACTCCATTCGAATAAAATATATTCGATAACTCCTTTCGATTTAATTCAAATTGATACCCTTTAACTCTATTCGAATAAACTATATTCGATACTCCTTTAACTCTATTCGAATAACTAATATTCGACTAACTCCTTTGGATTAACTATAATCGACTAACTCATTTTGACTAACCATACCCGACTAACTTGGTTTGACTAACCATACTCAACTAACTTGGTTCGACTAACCATACTCGACTAACTTCGTTCGACTAACTCGATTCGATCTAACCCTACACGACTAACTCGATTCGATTAACTCCTTTCAAATACCATATTCAACTAACTCCTTTCGAATAACTACATTCGACTAACTCCTTTCGATTAGCTAAAACTGACTAACTCCTTTCGATTAATTATAATCAACTAACTCCTTTCGATTAGCTAAAACCGACTAGCTCCTTTTGATTAGTTATAACCGACTAACTCCTTTCAATCAATTATAAATCGACTAACTCGACTCGACTAACCATGTTCGTTTAACTCGACTAACTTTCGACTACCATATTCGATTTGCTAACTTTCGAATACCATATTCGATTTACTTACTTCTGAATACCATATTCGACTTACTAACTTTCGAATACCATATTCGATTTAGTCGTTTCGAATAACTAAATTCGATTAACTCCTTCGAATACTAAATTCGATTAACTCCTTTTCATTAACTCTATTTATTTTTCCCAATAAATATTCCTTTATTTTATTTATTTTCTAAATAAAAATTTCCTTTTTAATTCTATTTATTATCTATTTGTAAATGTTTTACAAATATTTCCTTCTAATCTTTATTTATTTCCTAAATAAATATCCTTTATATTCTTTCTATTTATTATCCTAATAAAAATTCCTCTTTAGAAAATCCTTTGATTATATAAATAAGTTCTCTTTTATAAAATCTCTTGATTTTATAAATAATTTCTCTTTAACAAATTCTAATTCATTTTATAAACAAATATCCCTTTTATAAATTCCTTTGATTTTATAAATAAATTTCCTTTTATAAAACCCTTTGATTTTATAAATATTTCCTTTTATAAAATCCCTTTTATAAATCTATATATTTTCTAAATAAATATTTCCTTTTTATAACTATATTTATTTTTCTAAATAAATATTTCCTTTTTAATTCTATTTGTAAATGTTTTACAAATATTTCTCTTTCTATTGTATTTGTAAATGTTTTACAAATATTCCTCTTTCTATTTTATTTATTTTCTAAATAAATAATCCTTTTATAGTTCTATTTACTTCTTAAATAAACATTCCATTTTTAATTCTATTTATTTAAAAAATAAATAATTCTTTTCAATTCTATTTGTTTGATAAATAAATAATCCTTTTGCCTTTTCTATTTATTTAACAAATAAATATTTCTTTTATCTTTTCTATTATATTTGTTTTCACGAATATTTCCAAATCTATTATATTTGTTTTCACAAATATAATTTATATTTCAATATACACTTTGGAAAATCCCTTTGTATATTCCAGTATTTCTTTTGGTGTTTAAATACCATATATCACTGCTCAGTATCACCCAAACACACACAATCAACAATAGATTGTATATCACATCATATATCACAATATATATGAAAAAAAGTAAAATAAATGTTGAGGAATCCAGTTGGATTCCTCCGACCTGTTTCCCAGCATCCACAGATGTTAAACACATAAATAACACCGATTTCTTTTCCATATGAAATATTCTGCTAAACAGAATCAATATTTGATTAACAATTTATATATATGTCGTTATCTATAATTTCAACCAATACACAAGCAATTTAACCAAATAGTTAACACACAGCAATCAACAGATGATTAACAGTTCTAAAAATACGTTATACAAATATAACTGTTCAGAGTTGGTGAGTTTTACTCACAATGGACGATCATCGTTAATAACGATAACCATCGCTTGATTCAGACGGACAATTTATTTTTCTATAAATTGTAACGAGCTCCAATCCACTCCCAATCAGTTCCAGTGTGTAGTGTCCATCCAAACGATCCTAACGTGACCAGTTTTGTCCAATTCTGATATCGTATGTCAGAGTTATACATTTTACAGGTTAAGGTGCTATTTTAATTAAACTAAACTAAATTTTAAATAAAAAAACTGGGCCTCACCCGCAATACCTGGCCCATTATCTCCCATACCCATACGGCCCAACGAACTACTTCTTCCCTGTTCTGATTTTTCCTTCGATCGCTGCTCCATTCTTGCGAACCACGACCGAACTCACATCCTCAACACTCCACCTTTCCAAAACTAAACACACCAAAGATTTTCTTTTCGATCACACTTCCATTCCATCACAAACACTCGAAACTCGATCTCCATGTTGAAGTCACGACCGCTTAGAAAACTCGAGGTGGTACTGTACATATATCGACAGTATTTTATCCCGAAAATCCCCAAACTTGTCCCATATGTGCCTCTTGATCCCACAAACTCATATACGCACTTAGATTCTCCTCTCGATGCTTCAACATCACAATTAATTGAACCTAGCTCGCGCTAAAAATACATACACCGTCGAACTGGTAATCGAATGCTGCAAAAGTGCTACGAGGATAAAGAGAATCATACATAGAACTCGTGTATATTTATTTGAGGATTTACTGAATTTTGTTTGATTTTCATTGATCGCCATTTTGTTTTCTCTGTGAAATGAAAACAATGACGCATAAATCCTTTACCAGAGAAATAGATTAGGTTTAGGAAAGTTAAAGATTATTTATAGGAAAATTATATTATTTTTATATTCTATTATTACACTCATTTTATTGAACCGTTTTATTTGTTTGTTGTTAAACATTCCTATAATCACATACAGTATCCAAAAATCACAAAAATGGACATGCAGCTACTGTTCGACATTACGAACCCAACAAAACTGGTTTCGTCAAATTCCGACTCGGTTTGCTCACACAACTTATTTTTAACCATCAAAATAATGACTGTTTTTCACATTAAAATCCCGTACGGCCACATACTGACTTCAAAAATCACGAAAATTGAAATCTAGCATTAATTTAATATTACAGATCCAACAAATTTAGTTTCGTCGAATTCTGAGGTCGTTTGCAAAACTGGCTATTTTTAAAGCTCTAAATAACCCTTTTAAATATATAACTATATGTTTAAAAACATTTAAATTAAATATTAATAAATTAATATTATTGTATATATTCACAATAGAATATCATACAGCTCTACAATATTCCTATATGAATTTCTAACTTGTTTTTCAAATCACGATTAAATCGATATTCGATTTATAATGAAATTCCTTTTATATATCATTATAAATTATAAACGAATTCCACAGCGACTTTTCTAAAATTTGATTTGGACATAAATAAAAATCTACATGACGAAATCTCGATTTTTCTCTTCCACTAGAAAAGTATACTTCACCAACTCTGAACGTTTCTTGTTTCACAGAAATCCAATTTAAAACGGCTTCTGTACACTCGTTTAAAGTTCGAATCACCAAATTACGAACTGCCGCGCCATTTCGAGCTCGATTATAATTATAATATAATTATTATTTAAATCAAGTTATCGATATCGCCAAAACGATGTTTAATCAGGGTCGAATATACTATCGTACCCCATGTTAATCTCTGAACCCATATAAACTAGTTTCCAATTGGCACCCCATAATCAGGGTGATGTGATCCATTCTATGATGATCGGCTCCTACTCGCATAGTTACATGTGTCTTACGGCCCCCGATGTTGTAGTTACCTATGCTGGTCCCACCATGGGGTGTATCAAGTCCCATGGTGGCGGCCCGACACAATCCTAGAATGCACAGGTATGCTACTGGTCTCCAGTGCCTTATTTTTCTGCGCCGGAGTGTGTGCACGCCCGCACCCCGTTAGAACCTACACTGCTACACCACCGCCGTCGCTTTGACCTCTTACAATCAGCCCAGTAATCGTGCCCCACCCTGCCTAGTTTCAGGGTATCCTGATACACCTTCTAGGGTTACTGCTGAAAAGGGTCCCCCGTTACTAGGTTTTCTATCTCTAGCCAACATGCTAAGTTGGTTAAGTGTTTTCTAACCTAACCCCCACCAGTCCGTTTAGTTTAGCATGTTCCATTTTGATTAAGTCTTTAGTTCACTTAATCCTAACAATCCTGACTCAGCCTTAATTGTCTTATTAAAGCCTTGACCTCTCACATTAGACAGGTATTGTTGTGGCTGCCTGTTGCCGGTTGGTTCCGGGCAGTCTTACACCACAACTCAGTCTAACCTTGGGTCATTATTGGGCTCCATGTTTAACCTCCCACATTGGATAGGTATTGTTGTGACTACTGGACAGCCGGGCGGTTCCGGGGAGGTTTACATCACAACTCAATCCAACCTCGGGTTAAACACATCGTATGTTCTACATTTACATATTTTGTCTTTCTTCTTTATTTTCTTATATGTAAATATTTGCGGCCCATTATTAAGTTAATGGTGTAAAGGTTACACCGATCATGGGCCCAACCCATACTTGAATTTGGGCCCTTCTACTTTATATTTTCATTTATTAATTTATTTAACCCAACGTTATTTTCCCCCGTTTAATACGTTCGTTAATCATAATATATGTTGGGCTTAGGCTTTTAAGCCCAACTTAGCCATGAGAAGAAGGGGAGGCTTAAAGCGTGATTACATACACAAAAAGGGGAATGTGAGCGCATGAACTTGCAACATAACGTTGGAATTGCAAAATAGAAACTGGTGTACTTGCATAGTGGTAACATATACTTTATCATAAAGCATAGGTGACATGAATCAAAGCACGTAACTTGTAGTTGAGATAAGAATATCATTATTGACACATAGGCTTAACTACAACATAAACCTATATTTTTATTTAGGCATAATGTCAAACATAAGCAAATCATGTTCATAAGATTACTAGGTGTTTACTTTTGTTGCTAACACAAAAGTATAGTTCAAACTAATCATGATTTTAAATCTATTCACATGGCATAAATATTTCTAACATGAAATCATGATTTTTACTTTAGTCTTGCAAAAGGGGTTTTTGAATCTACCCTAGCTATGTACCACATATGTCATCATATAATCCTTGTTAACAATATGGATTTCAATTATGCAAAATATCAATCATAGCCTAATAATCCATAAGTTTGCAAATAGGTTTTCTAGTACAAAAGCATGGCTTAATACATGGTGCCAAAATTTCAACATAGTTTCATATGAATTATGATAACCCAAACTTATTCCAATTACTTCACAAAAACGATGTTTGTATGAAAATACACATTATGATGGCATAGTAGCAAAACCCCAAACTTGCATGAATTTCAATCAACTACATACATGTAACTTCAACATGGATTGCGTAATTTGCGGATATTCCAAACGTATACTTGCATAAAACTACCGCATGTAGTTTTTCATAATTGAATAACATAATTCGAGAATATCCAAACGTATACAATATTCCAAATCGATAGTAACACACAAATATGAATTACTTTATTGCCACAAATCAAGTATACAAACCAACACAATTATTTGTTCATACCAAAATAATACTCTACTTACAATTGTATGGCGAACTCTCCAATTTCGGGTTTTGGAGATGCGATTCCTTGTTGATTTGATTTGTTTAGGTTGCTTTATGCTTTAGAATTTTCCTCCTAATCCTCTCTCCAATTGGTGGCTACTCTTAGTCGTTCCTCAGCAACATTTCGGCTTTGTTCTTATTTTTGAATGAATAGATTAGGGTTAGTCTAGGGTCATTTTTATAGGGTTTTGGAACTGATTAGGACCATTGATGTTGCTTGGATTGATCGTAGCCATTCATTCGAAAGAGGGACAAATTAGAGCCTGCCACCTAGCCCTAATGACAAAGCAGACCACAGAAAATCGACCAACATAGAATAGGCCAGCCAGGTTGGACTGGGTTCGACCTGGCTCTGGACCAGGTCGACATGCCTGTCGACAGCCCTGTCGACCTGGCTAGACCAGGTCGACAGCCCAGTCGACCTGGGTGCATCAGGCGGGATTTTTCCCGCCCTGGCCAATTGGGCCCGGTTTTAATTTTAAACTGTTTTATTCTGTTCGAATTTTAAACTTAATTCAGAAACTTCCGAAGGCCATATCTTCTTCATACGGACTCCGTTTTCCGAAAACTCGGACTCTATTTCGTGTATTTTTCCGAGACGAACGCAATGGCGTATCCCGTTTCCCTTAGTTCTTTGATTTAAAATTAATTATACTTTAATTTGTTAATTTCACAATTATAGAATACACGGGGTGTTACATTCTCCCCCACTTAAAAGGATTTCGTCCCCGAAATCTTCAAGCTAGGAGGAATGTATATCCTAACGTCCAATCATCCATCTACTCATCCATCAAACACGAGCATCCATTGTCCTTAAAAGATTTCTAATGCTTCATGATCATATGCGAAGTGTGTGTGTACATGTACTTATCTAATGCAAAATCAGGCGGTCTACTGATTCAGTTGACCTCCTTAATGCGAATTATGTAAGTGCCATGAATCCATTATGTATGCAAATTTTCCTATTCATGATTCTACATGAGTGCACAATCATTCAACACAAATGCAACATCCATATGACAACACATTAAAGTTCCACCATATACGAATGCAAACATATATGCATATGCAGTATGAAGTGATTGAGCCGATCTAAAACCTAGATTGTGTGTGTATATGCAACCACGAGCAACCACTAGCAATCACTTGCAACCACTTGCAACCATCATCCATAACATGTTTCAACTACATGTTTCCATCCAAAAAGATTCTACCTAAAAGATAAGGTCGAGGAAATATACCTAAAAAGATAGATAAAAGCGCAACTTAAGGAAAAAGAAAGATCAAGGATGTACCCTCGAACAGAAAAGGGTAGGCAGTGCGTATTCTAGCTTCAGTTTCCCAAGTCGCGTCTCCTTCGGCGTCGCTCCACTGAACTTTGACGAGCTTGACTTTGCGGTTGCGTAGCTTCTTCACTTCCATTCCTAAGATGCGGGTTGGAACTTTTCTTATGGTTGCTTCGCGTTCCACTTCGGCCTCTTCGAGGATATTTGGCTCTACCACCTCGGCTGACTTATGTAGACATTTTCGGAGATGTGAAACGTGAAAAACGTTGTGGACTCCAGCCAACTTCTCGGGTAGCTCTAATCTATAGGCCATTTTCCCAATTTTCTCGATGATAGGGAATGGCCCTACGAACCTTGGTGCCAGTTTTCCTGTGGTTCCAAAACGAACAACGTTCCTTAGCGGTGATACCTTGAGAAAAACTCTGTCTCCAACCTCAAATTCAAGGTCGGTCCTCCTCTTGTCGGCATAGGACTTTTGTCTGTCTTGGGCCGTCTTCATCCTTCTTCGTATTAAGTCTACTTTCTCTGAAGTTTCTCGGATCATATCTGGTCCAAGTATGAGCTTATCAGTAGACTCCCACCAACAAGTGGGCGATCGGCACGGTCTTCCATATAAAGCTTCGAAGGGCGCCATTCCGATGGTTGCTTGATAACTGTTGTTGTAGGCAAATTCCACCAAAGGAAGGTGGTCTTCCCATGTCCCTCCGAAGTCAAGGACGCATAGCCTTAAAAGGTCTTCCAAAACTCTGTTCACTCTCTCTGTTTGGCCGTCGGTTTGGGGATGATAGGCTGTGCTCTAGCATAACTGCGTTCCTACTGCTTCTTGCAGACTCCGCCAAAACTCACTGGTGAAGATGGGGTCTCAGTCACTAACAATGCTAGATGGTATTCCATGGAGTCAAACGATTTCCTTGAGGTAAAGTGATGCTAGGGATGAGGCAGTTCTTTTACTTTTGACAGGTAAAAAGTGGGCGCTTTTTGTAAGCCTATCCACTATTACCCAAATGCTAGTGTTGCCTCTCCTAGACCTAGGTAGCCCATCGATGAAGTCCATTGAGATGCTATCCCACTTCCACTGCGGGACCTCTAGAGGATGTAGTAGTCCGCCAGGCTTTTTCTGTTCTGCTTTAACCTGTTGGCACACCATACACTTAGAAACGAATTCTGCCACGTCCTTTTTCATGCCGTTCCAGAAGAAAGTCCTTTTTATGTCTTTGTACATTTTATCTCCGCCTGGGTGTATCGTCATCTTGGAGTGATGTGCTTCCTCGAGAACCTTCTTTATTAAATCTCTTGTCTGTGGGACACATAGTCTTCCGTATCGCCTTAGCAAACCCTTATCGTCGATGGAGTATCTGTTGAGGTGACTTGAAGTCTCACCCCTAATTAGCCTATCAATCATTTCCATAAGCTGAGGGTCTTCGCGTTGTGCTGTCCCTACTAAATCCACTAAAGTTGGCCGTACTTCGAGAGATGCTAGTAAGCCTGGTACGAAATCGGAGGAAGGCCTAAAGTCGAAGCTAGCTATAAACTCTAGGCTTTGTCTTTCAACAAACAACGGGCTTAGGGTCAATTTCTTTCGGCTCAACGCGTCTGCTACTACGTTGCCTTTGCCCGGAGTGTAGGAGATTTTGAAATCGTACGAGGCAAGAAATTCCATCCATCTTTGTTGCCTCAAGTTAAGATCTTTCTGCGAGAAAAGATATTTCAACGATTTATGGTCAGTGTAAAGTTCGAACTTCTCACCTAGGAGATAGTGTCGCCAAGACTTGAGTGCAAAGACGATGGCGGCTAACTCAAGATCATGGGTTGGGTAGTTCTTTTCGTGCACTTTCAACTGCCTCCCGCCATAAGCTACTACCCTTCCTTCTTGCATTAAGACGGCGCCTAGCCCTGTCCCACATGCATCCGTATAAACAGTGAACATCTTGCTCCCATCTGGCAGCGTCAAAACTGGGGCTGTTGTAAGAGCCCTTTTCAGTCGTTGGAAAGCAAACTCGCAATCCAAATCCCAATTGAACACTAGATTCTTCTTAGTTAATTTCGTGAGCGGAGCTGAGATTTTCGCAAAATCCCTTATGAACTTTCGATAGAAACCTGCTAGTCCTAGAAAGCTTCGGACCTCAGTTGCATTCCTTGGTGTCTTCCAATCCTGTACCGCCACTACCTTAGCAGGGTCCACTGCTAACCCTTGTTTGGATACTATGTGCCCAAGGAACCTCACCTCTTCCCTCCAAAAGTGGCATTTGGAGAACTTGGCTTTTAGTTGATGGACTCGCAAAGTTTCCATGATTGCCCTTAAGTGTTGAGCATGTTCCTCTTCACTCTTTGACAAGATAAGGATATCATCTACGAAGACCACTACGAATTTGTTGAGGAAGTCTCTAAATACCCTACTCATCAGGTCCACGAAGTAAGCAGGTGCATTTGTCAAGCTGAAAGGCATGACAAGCCATTCAAAGAAGCCGTCTGGGGTTCTGAACGCCGTTTTATCGATGCTATCTTCAGCCACCCTTAGCTGATGAAAACCGGTCGCTAAATCGAGTTGGGAGAAAACAAACGCTCCTACAAGCTGGTCAAACAAATCGTCAATTCTAGGGAGAGGGTGCCTATTCTTTTTCGTTAGCTTGTTGAGCTCCCTATAGTCAACACATAGACGGAGTGAACCATCCGCCTTTGTAGCGAACACCACTGGAGCGCCCCATTCTGAAATGCTCCTCCTAATGAACCCCTTTTCTAGAAGCTCTTTAATCTGTTTACTGAGCTCTTTCCTTTCTCGTGGAGCCATGTGTCTAACGGGCAACGCAACGGGCTTTGCATTATCTACAAGATATATGCGGAAGTCTATTTCCCGCTTCAGAGGCAAGCCCTTCACCACTTCAAAGACATCCGGATATTCCCGGACCACTCTAACTGATTGCAAATTTTCAACAGAGGCATCTAGCGATTCAAGATAACTAAGCATAACCGCATACGAGGGATTACAAGAAATTTCCAAAGTATTACCGAGCTGGGTTAGGAGCCTAACAACCCTTTTCTCACAATCAAGGATGGCCCCATTACTGGATAGCCAATCCATACCCAAAATCAAACCATAACCCGTAAAGCCCAAAATAAAGGCACTACATTGAAATTCTACACTTAGAATAGAAATTTTCAATCCCGAACAGATCATAGACAAATGAGCTGGGCCCCCAATCGGGTTTGAAACAATTAAGGGGTCCTCTACCATACTAGTTTTTAGGTGCAGAGATTCTACTAAAGCAGACGAGATAAAGGAGTGTGATGCGCCAGAATCAAATAAAGTGCGAACGGGGTGATCATAAAGATAAACTACACTTTCTGCAGAAGTATTTATACCTCGCTGTTGCAGAGGTGGCGCTTCCAGCACATGGACCTGTGCCCCTGGGGTGGATCCAGTCCTCTGCCCCTGTCCTCGTTTCTTTGGGCAGTCCTTAGCCCTGTGGCCTGTCTCACCGCAAGAAAAGCACCCACCATTCTCCTTGGCCTTCTTTTTCCGGCAGTCCAATACTAAGTGCCCCCACTTTGCCATAGAAATTGCACTTCCTCTTCTCTTTGTTGCCTTTCCCGCCCTTCTTAAAGTCTTTCTTCTTAGGCTGCAAACCCTCTTTCTTCCCTTGAGGGCTTTCTGCCTTTGTCTCCTTCTTGCCCTTATCCTCTTCATTCAGCAATGCCATTTGCACCAATCTTTCATACGTGGCTCCCATGGGTATATGGGTCATGGCCAAACTGTGTAATGGCTCATTCAACCATTTGACGAAACGGAGAGCCTTCTTGTGCGGGGTGTTGACTAGGTCAAGCCCAAACCTAGCCAGCTCATCGAACTGATTCACATACTCTCTGACTGTCTTGTCCCCTTGCTTAAGAAATAAGAATTTTTCCAACTGCAAACTTCTTTCCGCATCTAAGAGAAATTTAGTCTTAAACCTTGCCCTAAAGTCCTCCCATGTCTCCACTGGTCTTTCAGCATTAGTGACTTCCCACCAGTAGGAAGCCTCGCCCTTCAATAGCCACACTGCCAATTGTACTTTTTGCCTATCCTCTACCTCAAAGATGATGAATAGGTCCTCCGTTTCTTTCAGCCAATTTCTAGCTGCCACGAAGGACTCAGTTCCATGGAAATCCTTTCCTCCCATAGCTTTAAAATCTTTACATATCTTAGCAAACGTGTTTCCCCGAGGAGGAGGTGGAGGAAAAGGTGCCGCTGCAGCTGGATGATTTCCGGCAGCTGGGGGAGGAGGAACGGTAGGACCTGGCTGAGTGGCCCTTGCTTCTAAGAACCGTCTAAACCAACCAGGTATTGGCACCCCTTCTGGCAAGTTAAGATCTTCGGACATGCTGAAACAAAAAGGATAGATTCAAAACGAAGGATAAGAGATAGTACCTATGGCTTTGGGGAGTGGACTTTGCCTTTTAAAATAAAATAATATTTTTCTTTTAAAAATGCTTCTTTAAATTTCCTTTTTGAAAATAAATTTTTAGAACTTTTTATCTTATCTGGTAAACCTATGCTCTGATACCAAGTGAAACACCCCACCTCCGTTAAGGTCACTCTCAAAGGGAATGCCCTAATTTTGGAGGAGGTTTATAAGTATAAGTCACAGATATACAAGACAGATATAAGAACACATATTTGTAAACAGCGGAAAAACAACAACTTTTATTTCATAAAAGCAAATACGTGTTACAAAACATCACCATGATTGTCTTACATCTTTTTCCAAAAACATAACATAACACTTTCATAATCTGTCTTGAGTACATTATTTAAAGAAGCATAAATAAAACATAGATAAACTGCAAAAGCCCCCATAGTGGTTGTCCAAAGCCATAGTTCAAAATGAAAAGGTCCAAGCAATACATTTCTCTTCTTCAAGCTGGATGTTAAGGTTGGTCAAGCTGCTGTGTTCCCTCCCTGTGGACCTGGGGGGGGGGGGAACGGAAGAAAAGAAGACGAAAGAAAAGTAGAGTCAGACATAAAGCCTGAGTAAGTCTAGTACTATTCTGTCTATGAATAAAGAACTGGGTGTGATAAGTATAAACAAGAAGTGGGCAAGCACTATTAACTTGGTTAAGTTGTCTAGGGTCGAATATACTATCGTACCCCATGTTAATCTCTGAACCCATATAAACTAGTTTCCAATTGGCACCCCATAATCAGGGTGATGTGATCCATTCTATGATGATCGGCTCCTACTCGCATAGTTACATGTGTCTTACGGCCCCCGATGTTGTAGTTACCTATGCTGGTCCCACCATGGGGTGTATCAAGTCCCATGGTGGCGGCCCGACACAATCCTAGAATGCACAGGTATGCTACTGGTGTCCAGTGCCTTATTTTTCTGCGCCGGAGTGTGTGCACGCCCGCACCCCGTTAGAACCTACACTGCTACACCACCGCCGTCGCTTTGACGTCTTACAATCAGCCCAGTAATCGTGCCCCACCCTGCCTAGTTTCAGGGTATCCTGATACACCTTCTAGGGTTACTGCTGAAAAGGGTCCCCCGTTACTAGGTTTTCTATCTCTAGCCAACATGCTAAGTTGGTTAAGTGTTTTCTAACCTAACCCCCACCAGTCCGTTTAGTTTAGCATGTTCCATTTTGATTAAGTCTTTAGTTCACTTAATCCTAACAATCCTGAATCAGCCTTAATTGTCTTATTAAAGCCTTGACCTCTCACATTAGACAGGTATTGTTGTGGCTGCCTGTTGCCGGTTGGTTCCGGGCAGTCTTACGCCACAACTCAGTCTAACCTCGGGTCCTTATTGGGCTCCATGTTTAACCTCCCACATTGGATAGGTATTGTTGTGACTACTGGACACCCGGGCGGTTCCGGGCAGGTTTACATCACAACTCAATCCAACCTCGGGTTAAACACATCGTATGTTCTACATTTACATATTTTGTCTTTCTTCTTTATTTTCTTATATGTAAATATTTGCGGCCCATTATTAAGTTAATGGTGTAAAGGTTACACCAATCATGGGCCCAACCCATACTTGAATTTGGGCCCTTCCACTTTATATTTTCATTTATTAATTTATTTAACCCAACGTTATTTTCCCCCGTTTAATACGTTCGTTAATCATAATATATGTTGGGCTTAGGCTTTTAAGCCCAACTTAGCCATGAGAAGAAGGGGAGGCTTAAAGCGTGATTACATACACAAAAAGGGGAATGTGAGCGCATGAACTTGCAACATAACATTGGAATTGCAAAATAGAAACTGGTGTACTTGCATAGTGGTAACATATACTTTATCATAAAGCATAGGTGACATGAATCAAAGCACGTAACTTGTAGTTGAGATAAGAATATCATTATTGACACATAGGCTTACCTACAACATAAACCTATATTTTTATTTAGGCATAATGTCAAACATAAGCAAATCATGTTCATAAGATTACTAGGCGTTTACTTTTGTTGCTAACACAAAAGTATAGTTCAAACTAATCCTGATTTTAAATCTATTCACATGGCATAAATATTTCTAACATGAAATCATGATTTTTACTTTAGTCTTGCAAAAGGGGTTTTTGAATCTACCCTAGCTATGTACCACATATGTCATCATATAATCCTTGTTAACAATATGGATTTCAATTATGCAAAATATCAATCATAGCCTAATCATATTCATAAGTTTGCAAATAGGTTTTCTAGTACAAAAGCATGGCTTAATACATGGTGCCAAAATTTCAACATAGTTTCATATGAATTATGATAACCCAAACTTATTCCAATTACTTCACAAAAACGATGTTTGTATGAAAATACACATTATGATGGCATAGTAGCAAAACCCCAAACTTGCATGAATTTCAATCAACTACATACATGTAACTTCAACATGGATTGCGTAATTTGCGGATATTCCAAACGTATACTTGCATAAAACTACCGCATGTAGTTTTTCATAATTGAATAACATAATTCGAGAATATCCAAACGTATACAATATTCTAAATCGATAGTAACGCACAAATATGAATTACTTTATTGCCACAAATCAAGTATACAAACCAACACAATTATTTGTTCATACCAAAATAATACTCTACTTACAATTGTATGGCGAACTCTCCAATTTAGGGTTTTGGAGATGTGATTCCTTGTTGATTTGATTTGTTTAGGTTGCTTTATGCTTTAGAATTTTCTTCCTAATCCTCTCTCCAATTGGTGGCTACTCTTAGTCGTTCCTCAGCAACATGGCGGCTTAGTTCTTATTTTTGAATGAATAGATTAGGGTTAGTCTAGGGTCATTTTTATAGCGTTTTGGAACTGATTAGGACCATTGATGTTGCTTGGATTGATCGTAGCCATTCATTCGAAAGAGGGACCAATTAGAGCCTGCCACCTAGCCCTAATGACAAAGCAGACCACAGAAAATCGACCAACATAGAATAGGCCAGCCAGGTTGGACTGGGTTCGACCTGGCTCTGGACCAGGTCGACATGCCTGTCGACAGCCCTGTCGACAGCCCTGTCGACCTGGCTAGACCAGGTCGATAGCCCAGTCGACCTGGGTGCATCAGGCGGGATTTTTCCCGCCCTGGCCAATTGGGCCCGGTTTTAATTTTAAACTGTTTTATTCTGTTCGAATTTTAAACTTAATTCAGAAACTTCTGAAGGCCATATCTTCTTCATACGGACTCCGTTTTCCGAAAACTCGGACTCTATTTCGTGTATTTTTCCGAGATGAACGCAATGGCGTATCCCGTTTCCCTTAGTTCTTTGATTTCAAATTAATTATACTTTAATTTGTTAATTTCACAGTTATAGAATACACGGGGTGTTACATACATAGCCATGATGCCTGCCCGATTTTTTTCATTTCTCAGTTGTGAAGCTAGAGGCCACGCTTATCTCTGACAGATCACACATTTATTCACTTTGAATGTCACATCGTCATACCCTCCAAATCACAAATTGATTTCCCCAAAAATACAATGGGTGCACAGCTAAGAGAAACAAATTCCTCTACCACCAAATGTGAATACATTTGAAGAGATCAACTTACGCGATCTACTAGATATACTCTGTCAGACATTCTTCCATACAAGTTGTCCTGGGACTAGACAAACCAAAGGCACTATTCAGTACATCGATCTTAGGCAATCTTTACCTAATATTTATACAACAACCCTTGCACTTTACTCCGTCTTCAATTATCTTTGGCACATATGATTTGCAATGTTTATGCCAATACGGAGTGGTTCTTCGGATAATAATCCAACCGGTCTCTCCATATTAACAACGTTAAAATAGTCAAAAACTTTGATAGTCAGTGAGTTAACTATCATGGAAAAACAGGTGTGCAAACAACGATATTATTTCCAGATGGAAATTATATCGATCAATCAACATTTAACATTTAACATTTATTCTCTTTAGTTCATTAATTTATTTATCTCCTGTTTCCATATATTCTAAATTCTTATTTTCTATTATCAGAAAACATTTCTGATTCTTACTGGAAAACATTTCCAAAACTCCTTCACTTGGTTTAAACCGATATTTAAATCAAACATCGCCATGCCAGCTCAAACCACTTCACTCATTAACTAAATTTACTTAACCATCCTTTACTATCAAATCTTACCATTCCTTAGTTAAGAAGGAAGTCAATTAAGTTGGGGTATAATTACCTCTCAGACCTTAACTGAACAACGTTTTAACTTCGAAATAGTCAAAGTTTATCTTTTAAATCTTTAACAAACTTCCTTACGTAACTCTCGGATTTTATTCATGTACCTACTTCTTTATTGAAAAGAATGGTTATAACGATAACGTTATAATCCCTACTTTTGAAATATCTAACTTCCATTATAACTTTTATTCTTTAATGTGAATAAATAAATAAACACTTGATCTATAAATAAATAAATCTTGATGTAAACACCAGAAAGTATAAGTACTTTCTCGAATTTGATATAATTGAATTCGACGTATAACTCTCTTTCGAGTAATCTGTATTTGATTAACTCTTCTTCGAATAACCTATATTCGATTATCTCTCTTCGAATAACTTATATTCGATTATCTCTCTTTGAATAAACTATATTCGATTAACTCACTCTTTCGAATAAACTATATTCGATCTCTTTCTTTCGAATACGCTATATTCGATAATCTCCTTTCAAATAACTATATTCGATAATTCTCTCTTTTCGAATAACTAATATTCGATAATCCCTCTTTCTTTCGAATACACTATATTCGATAATCTCCTTTGAATAACTAAATTCGATAACTCCTTTCGAATAAATTCGATAACTCCTTTCAATTAAACTATAATCGATTACTCTTTTCGATTAAACTAACATCGATTAACTCCTTTCGATTTAACTCAAATCGATTAACTCTTTTCGATTATACTATAATCGATAACTCCATTCGATTTAACTCAAATCGATACCCTTTAACTCTATTCGAATAAACTATATTCGATAATCTCCTTTGAATAACTAAATTCGATAACTCCTTTCGAATAACTAAATTCGATAACTCCTTTTGATTAAATTATAATCGATTACTCTTTTCTATTAAACTAACATCGATTAACTTCTTTCGATTTAACTCAAATCGATTAACTCTTTTCGATTAAACTATAATCGATAACTCCTTTCGATTTAACTCAAATCGATACCCTTTAACTCTATTCGAAGAAACTATATTTGATAACTCCTTTCGATTTAACTCGAATCGATACCCTTTAACTCTATTCGAATAAACTATATTCGATACTCCTTTAACTTTATTCGAATAACTAATATTCGACTAAATCCTTTGGATTAACTATAATCGACTAACTCCTTTTGACTAACCATACCAGACTAACTTGGTTTGACTAACCGTACTCGACTAACTTGGTTCGACTAACCATACTCGACTAACTTGGTTTGACTAACTCGATTCGATCTAACCCTACTTGACTAACTTGATTCGATTAACTCCTTTCAAATACCATATTCGACTAACTCCTTTCGAATAACTACATTCGACTAACTCCTTTCGATTGGCTAAAACCGACTAACTCCTTTCGATTAATTATAATCGACTAACTCCTTTCGATTAGCTAAAACTGACTAACTCCTTTCGATTAATTATAATCGACTAACTCCTTTCGATTAATTATAAATCGACTAACTCGACTCGACTAACTATGTTCGTTTAACTCTACTACCTTTCGAATACCATACTCGATTCGCTAACTTTCGAATACCATATTCGATTTACTACTTTCGAATACCATATTAGATTTACTAACTTTCGAATACCATATTCGATTTACTCGTTTCAAATAACTAAATTCGATTAACTCCTTTGAATACTAAATTCGATTAACTCCTTTTCATTAACTATATTTATTTTTCCCAATAAATATTCCTTTATTCTATTTATTTTCTAAATAAACATTTCCTTTTTAATTCTATTTATTATCTATTTGTAAATGTTCTACAAATATTTCCTTTTAATCTTTATTTATTTCCTAAATAAATATCCCTTATATTCTTTCTATTTATTATCCCAATAAAAATTCCTCTTTATAAATTCCTTTGATTTTATAAATAAACTCTCCTTTATAAAATCCCTTGATTTTATAAATAATTTCTCTTTAACAAATTCTAATTCATTTTATAAACAAATATCCATTTTATAAAATCCTTTGATTTTATTAATAAATTTCCTTTTATAAAACCCTTTGATTTTTTAAATATTTCCTTTTATAAAACCCCATTTATAACTCTATTTGTTTTCTAAATAAATAATTCCTTTTTATAACTCTATTTATTTTTCTAAACAAATATTTCCTTTTTAATTCTATTTGTAAATGTTTTACAAATATTTCTCTTTCTGTTGTATTTGTAAATGATTTACAAATATTCTTCTTTCTATTTTATTTATTTTCTAAATAAATAATCCTTTTATACTTCTATTTATTTCTTAAATAAATATTCCATTTTTAATTCTATTTATTTAACAAATATATAATTCTTTTCAAATCTATTTGTTTGACAAATAAATATTCCTTTTGCCTTTTCTATTTATTTTAAAAATAAATATTTCTTTTATCTTTTCTATTATATTTGTTTTCATAAATATTTCCAATTATATTAGATTTGTTTTCACGAATATTTCCAATTCTATTATATTTGTTTTCACGAATATTTCCAATTCTACGATATTTGTTTTCACGAATATTTCCAATACTATTATATTTTTTTCACAAATATAATTTATATTTCAATATACACTTTGGAAAATCCCTTTGTATATTCTAGTATTTCTTATGGTGTTTCAAACCCCATATATCACTGCTCAGTATCACCCAAACAAACACAATCAACAATAGATTGTATATCACATCGTATATCACAATATATATGAAAAACAGTAAAATAAATGTTGAGGAATCCAGTTGGATTCCTCCGACCTGTTTCCCTGCTTCCACAGATGTTAAACACATAAATAACATCAATTTCATTTCCATATGAAATATTCTGCTAAACAGAATCAATATTTGATTAACGATTTATATATATATATCGTTATCTATAATTTCAACCAATACACAAGAAATTTAACCAAACAGTTAACACACAACAATCAACATATGATTAACAGTTCTAAAAATACGTTATACAAATATAACTGTTCAGAGTTGGTGAGTTTTACTCACATTGGACGATCATCGTTAATAACGATAACCATCGCTTGATTCAGACGGACAATTTATTTTGCTATAAATTGTAATGAGCTCCAATCCACTCCCAGTCAGTTCCATTGTGTAGCGTCCATCCATATGATCCTAACGTGACCAATTTTGTCCAATTCTGATATCGTATGTCAGAGTTATACATTTTACAGGTTAATGTACTATTTTAATTAAACTAAACTAAATTTTAAATAAAACAACTGGGCCCCACCCTCAATACCCGTCCCATTATCTCCCATACCCATACGGCCCAACGAACTACTTCTTCCCCATTCTGATTTTTCCTCCGATCGCTGCTCGATTCTTGCGAACCACGACCGAACTCACATCCTTAACACTCCACCTTTCCACAACTAAACACACCAATGATTTTCTTTTCGATCACACTTCTATTCCATCAAAAACACTCGAAACTCGATCTCCATGTTGAAGTCGCGACCGCTCAGAAAACTCGAGGTGGTACTGTACATATATCGATAGTATTTTATCCCGAAAATCCCCAAACTTCTCCCACATGTGCCTCTTGATCCCACAAACTCAACTATGCACTTAGATTCTCCTCTCGATGCTACAACATCACAATTTATGAAACCCTAGCTCACGCTAAAAATACAGACACCGTCGAACTGGTAATCGAATGCTGCAAAAGTGCTACGAGGATGAAGAGAATCATACATAGAACTCGTGTATATTTATTTGAGGATTTATTGATTTTTGTTTGATTTTCATTGATCACTGTTTTGCATTCTCTGTGAAATGAAAACAATGGCACACAAATCCTTTACCAAAGAAGTTAGATTAGGTTTAGGAAAGTTAAGATTATTTATAGGAAAATTATATTATTTTTATATTCAATTATTATACTCATTTTATTGAACTGTTATATTTGTTTGTTGTTAAAATTTCCTATAATCACATACAATATCCAAAAATCATGATACTGGACATGCTGCTATAGTTCGACATTACGAACCCAATGAAACTGGTTTCGTCAAATTCCAACTCCGTTTTCTCACACGGCGTATTTTTAACCTTCAAAATACTGACTGTTTTTCACATTAAAATCCCGTATGGCCACATACTGACTTCAAAAATCACGGAAATTGAAATCCAGCAATAATTTAATATTGCGGATCAAACAAATTTAGTTTCGTCGAATTCTGAGGTCATTTGAAAATTGGCTATTTTTAAAACTCTAAATAACCCTTTTAAATATATAAATATATTTAAAAACATTTAAATTAAATATTAATAAATTAATATTATCATATATATTCACAACAGAATATCATACAGCTCTAGAATATTCCTATATGAATTTCTAACTTGTTTTTCAAATCCCGATTCAATCGATATTCGATTTATTATGAAATTCCTTTTATTTATCATTATAAATTATAAACGAATTCCACAGCGACTTTTCTAAAATTTGATTTGGACATAAATAAAAATCTACATGACGAAATCTCGATTTTTCTCTTCCAGTAGAAAAATATACTTCACCAGCTCTGAACATTTCTTGTTTCACAGAAATCCGATTTAAAACGGCTTCTATATACTCGTTTAAAGTTCGAATCGCCAAATTACGAACTACCGCACCATTTCGAGCTCGATTATAATTATAATATGATTATTATTTAAATCAAGTTATCGATATCGCCAAAATGATGTTTAATAATTAAATAAATTAATTATTCAACCGTGTAAAATACGGGACATTACACACTTCTTCAGATAAATCCCTTCTTCAAAAGATCGCTTACTTGCACCTCGAGCTCTCTTCCTTTGGTGCCATACAACGAAGTGGCATCACTTTAGGTCTGGCATCTTTCACTAAATCAATACGGAACTCAATCTCTCGATGTGGTGGAAGTCCGGTCACTTCCTCGAAGATATCCGGATACTGGCCAGCAATGGGAACCCCTGATAACTCGTCCTGCGGGATGTCGAGGGAATTTAGAAAACTAGCCATCACCTCTTCACTAGGTAGGCCACCAAACGCTACCCTTCGCCCATCATCCGCCCTAATAGTCACCGAAAACCCCTCACAATTTACCACCTCTCCGTATCTTTGGAGCCAATCGACTCCCAAAATAATGCCAAACGCAGTGAAGCCCAAAACAAAGCAATCACGAGCAAACATACGTCCATGACTCGATAAGACCACATTACGACAAATCATACTAAGGCTAGTCAAGCCGCCAATCAGGTTCGTCACTACTAAAGGTCTATCGACTATCTCGGGTTCCAATCCCAACCTATCTACCAGGTCACTAGATATGAAGGAACGGGGAGCCCCAGTATCAAACAGTACTCGAACATGAACATCATAAACAGACAGCATAACCTGAATGACGACATTCTTTCCTTTCTCCGCCGCGGTTGGGGAATTCGACGAAGAAGGAACAACATTAATAGCATATGCCTTCACAATCTGCTTCTCTTTGGGAGTTGTGGACATTTATCCTTGTGATGTCCCACTTGGCCGCGGTTGAAGCACTTCCTGTCCGCTGGCTTTGCTCGACATTCTTTATCATAATGGCCCTTCTTGCCACATCTAACTCACTCAACATATTTCTTACTCTTCTTCTGACCTTCCTTAGGTTGATTCCATTTCCTTTTTGTTCTGAGAATTATTCTTACCTCCACCGCTTGCTTGCGGCTTTGGCCCCTCTGCAGATGAAATAGCGATTTCAGCCTTGGGCTTAGGATAAAGGCTCTTTGATCTCAGTGCTTTCCCAATAATCGATTCAAAATTCTCATCAATATGGTTTATAACCTTTCCCCTAAGTACTGATCTAAGCCTGTTATTAACTTCTCATTCTTCTTCTCGGGAGTGTCAATGAGGGATAATCCATACTTTGATAAAGTATCGAACTCAGTAATATTTTTCGAGACTGCCCTACCATTCTGCTTAAGTTCCAGGAACATCCTAAACAACTCAGACTTCTGAGCAGCTGGGATAAACTTATCACTGAATTGGGCCTTAAACTGATCCTAAGTAACTTGATCCTCAGGAGTAGCTGCCTTAATAACATTCCACCAATTCGTAGCCCGTCCTTGTAGTTGACGGGATGTTAGCTACCTCTTCATCGCGTCTTCGATTCCCAGATCCTCGAAGATACGCTCACAACTATCAAGCCAATCCTGAACTTCTGTAGCCGATTCCATTCCGTGGAATGGCTTCCCCCCAAGACTAGTGTAGTCCTTACAGAGCTTGGCGAAATCGGGCCTAGGCGCCTGCACCGCTGCACCACCACCATTTGCAGCATTAGGAGCGACCCTCTGAAAATCCCTAAGCATTTCTCTCATGAAGTCAGCGAACATTGTCCTCATATCGGGAGCATTCCTATTATTGTCTCCTGAACCAGTATTCCTCGTATCTCGTCTCATCGTTCAATCTGTAAGGAGAAAACGGTTAACCATCTCTTCAGTGGTGCCAGTGCAGTGCGACTCCATCCTTAGATATACTAATAGTATATATGTAGCTTTTGAAAACCCAAAATATAACAAATACGCATTCTCATATACGTACTACCTCTCCCTGGTGTCTTTCCCTAGGTGAACTATGCAACCTAGAGCTCTGACACCAAGTGTGACGGCCTGCCCCGCACTAGCCGACATTTCCAATGAAAGTGCGTTGTGCCAATGCCCGATTAGCACGAGACGGTCGCCAAAGAAAGGAAAAGAAATGAATTTGAACTAACGAGGAACCTGTAGAATGTCTCACAGCGCATGGAATAAAATATAATAATAATATGACTTTGACATAAAACAGGTAAGACTGTGCATAAGCTGAAAACTAAACCATCATAGCAACGGAAATCCAAAATATAGCTTATCATCCAAACCAACATTATTACAACTTTGAAATACTGTCTCTAAAGCAAAAGAAAGAGGTACACTACTAATGCCCAAAGTAGTGACCAGCAACAACACAGGGAGATTATATATATATATATATATCATACGTGGAAGCCGCCTGCTCGTCTCCGGTACAACTACTCATGCATAATCACCTGACCTGTCTCTAGTCTTCCCATTTAAGAGCACCCACAGTAATAAGAAGAGACATAAAACTCTGTGTCAAACAAAAGTCTGGTATGAGCGATAAGCAGCAAAACAGAATAACAACAGGTGTACATAACCATACCTGAACCTGGACCTGCAACCAAAGAGTTAGCACAACAGGATGTACAATACTCTAAGGTGACACTAACACATGGTGTGAAAATAATGGGGAGGGTTGTGCATGTCATGGTGATAGCAAAACATCAAACATAGCAATCATCCTCACATCTCTCACTCAGTGTGTAAAGCATACGATATCTACCACTTTGATCACCCAATTCTTTGTTACGATCACTCTGCCCCATGGAGTCATGACGGTTCCACTGCACTGATCCGTAACCACTAATAACAGCTCCACTACACTGATCCGTAACCACTAATACTTTGCTATGTTCACTCTGCCCCATGGAGTCATAACAACTCCATTGCACTGGCTCATAGCTCTGCTATGATCACTTTGCCCCATGAAGTCATGAAAACTTCACTTCACTGATCCATAGCCAATAATCCAACCCTTAGTGATGAGTCAAAGCTATAGACATCGATAACCCCTTAGCACACGTCCCGCAGCAAAGTCCAACTCATGAAGTTAACTCATTGTTTCCCATCTCGATCCTGAGTTACAACTTCTCATTTGTACTACCTTTTCATCTCGGGTTTGGTCTTCTCTGGATCGGTTCGGTCCTTCTTCTCGTTTTTGGTTCGGTCCTGTCGTAACTACCTTTCCCTGGCGGTTTGGTTCGTGGCACCTCATCACAGCCCGGTGCGTCATCCTCCTCCAGCTCTTAGTGCGTCACTGGTTCGGTTCGGGGTGATGTACCTGTTCGGGTTGGGGTGGTGCACCAGTTCGTGGATGATTCACGGTCCGGGTCGTGGCTTCCTGCTCGTGAGTGCAAGCACGGTTCGAGTCGGGGTGCATCGGCTCGTAGAAGGTGGTTCGGGTCGTGATGCTTCCTTGGTTCGAGTATTGGGGACCGTCTCGTGATACCTGCTTCCCAAGTGGACTGTTCCGTGCTTCTCCAGGTGTGCGGGTCAGGTCGTGGAATGCTCCACGAGTGGGTCGGTTCGTCCCCCACCCATCCGATCCGGTTCGGGTCAAAACCCTGCACTGTATCCTGTAACTTTTCCAACAACTGTTTGTGCCACACGACCACATTTTCGACCATTCTAACGATTCTAAGCAATCATAAATCATACCAAATAGTCATAGCAACATGTAACACCAACCATAAACACCAAAATGATAAATAACCATGTCAAGACGGATCAATCATAACCGAAACACATATTTTCCCCTTAACCATGCTTAGCCGTAAGTAACGATAGGTTTAGCAAAACATATCCAAATTAACCCCAATTTCTAACAAAGGCATAAAATATCATTTTACAAATTTTTCCAGATTTTAATCATGTATAATTTTGTTAATTAACACTAATCACCCCTAATTAGCCGTAGTTAGTGAAAAACAATGCAAATCACTCACCTTAGCCAAAATATAAACTCAGATCTGAAGTGATTCTTTAAATGGCACGAATTCCAATGCACACATTGGCCTTTGACTCTAATTTGATGTTGATTAGACTTTGTTTGATGCTAGTTAGCTTAATCTTCAGTTAGAAAGTGATTTGGAGGTGTTTTAGAAAATGGAGGCCGTGGCTAAGGTTCAAGAGATGTAAGTAGCAGCTAGAAAACTGATTAGAAATAATTTCTCAAACCCTATCAGCCTCCGCATAACCATAATCCCGAAATGGGTTATGGGCCTAGCTGTTAATCTCTCTAATTAGGCTTGGTTAAGATGTTTTTCACCTTTCAAACCTTATATCAGCCATATCTCCCAAACAGTAAGTCCGTTTATCAATATGACCACTCTACAGAAAGGTAAACCATCATTCGAATCCAATGGAAGCTGTTTCAGGTCAAAACTCCTTACCAATAAAAAGTTATAGGTGAAACAAGATTCTCCAAGGAAAAAACGGTCATTTGAAAATTAACAAAAATCGTGGATAGGGAAAATGACCTGTAACACCCCACCTCCGCTAGGGTCACTCTTTCGGGGGCACTAGCTTCTAGGGGGCGTTAGAACTGGGTATGCATGCATAATGATATATCAAGGCAGAACAAGAACATAAGTGCATATATGTAAAACAGAGTAAGTGAGAATAAAACAGCGGAATATCTCAAACCATCTCAAAACAAGTCTAGTACATCATAAAGTCAACTGCCAAAATAAACATGTCTAGTACATCATAAACAGAAATACTGAAATACATAGTGCTATCCCCAAAATAAAGATGATAAACCATAGCGAGCTCAATGTCCAGACATACATGAGCTATCCAGCAAACAAGCAAGCGATCCAAGCTAAGCACCACTGTTCCCTCCCTGAGAACCTGGGGGGGGGGGGAACGGAAGAAAAGAAGCGAAAGAAAACAGGTCAGTCAAAAAGACTGGTAAGCCCTACTACGATCAGTCTATAAACTAATAAAGTTAACATCATGATGGAAACTGAGATGAACATACTGCCAATAGATAAAGGTGACATCACATAAAGAAGATTAAGCTTTGCACCACAGTGTACTAGCAACTAACATAACAGGTATTGATCCCTCAGCCCAAACTTTGGCCCAATAACATGAGGTGACCTTAATACAAGGTCCAACCCAACGGTCTAGTCGATCGGCTCCCTATAAACCTAACACGTCAAGTGTTGGTGTCCATACGGCCCACATATGGTTGTAGTCAGACTGTGCTGGGTCCACCTTCGGGTGTATCAAGCCCTTGGGTGTCAACCCCAGACACCTAAGCAATAATGCACAGTCTAAACCTACTGGTACCCGTGCCTCGAGTTTGTCCAACACCGGACTACGTGCACGTCCGTAGCCCGCGTGGACCCGCACCGCTGTACCACTCAGCCGTCGCTTTGGTCGCTTACATCAGTCCAGTAATCGTGCCCCGCCCTAGCCTAGCCTCTAGGGTTGTGAATGATACCAAACTGGGATTACTGCTGGAACAGACCACGTTGCTAGGGTTTTCTAAGAGGGTTAAGTGTGGTTTAACCCCTCACTAATCATGGATTAAATTAGTTAAGTGAAACCAACAGTTCACCACTTAACCCCATTTAATCCCTCGCATCCCCAAAATTGGTTAAGTATTAGTGGGCCATGACTTAACCCTAATCATGAGGCATTAATTTAATTGTACCTTAACCTCTCACATTAGACTTTGTTGCGGTTACTAGTTAAGCCGGGCGGGTCCGGGTAGCTTTACACCACAACTTGGTCTAACCTCGGGTCCCAGGTACACATGACCAACTTCTCACATTGGGTCCTATTGTTTGTAGCAACTAGTTAAGCCGGTCGGTTCCGGGTAGGTTTACGCTACAAACTCAACCCAACCTCGAGTTGGCCACACTTATGTTTTCTAAGTGTCATGTCCCCTTTATTTTCAAACCATAATTACAAGTTTAACAAATACTTGGGTAGACCTAACTTAATAGGTAAATTCCCAAGGAGTAGACCTAACTTAATAGGTAAATTCCCAATCTTATCTTTTCATGTATTTTAAGTTTTACCCAACCCCCCCCCCCCCCCCAACGTCATTCTATCGCTTACATATTCGTCATAACGCATAAAGGATAGAAAGGGGGAACTTGGCGCAACATACATGATAAATCTTACATATCATAATAAACATGCATAACATGTTGGACTTGCATAACTTAGCATAGTGAACTTGCATAAACATGCATAACTTGTTAAACTTGCAAATCATGGCATAGTGAACTTGCATAAACATGCATAACTTATCAAACATGTGTAACATAGCATAGTGAACTCACATAAACATGCATAACTTATTAAACATGCATAACATAGCATAGTGAACTCGCATAAGCATGCATAACTTATTAAACATGCATAACATAGCATAGTGAACCCGCATAAGCATGCATAACTTATTAAACATGCATAACATAGCATAGTGAACTCACATAAGCATGCATAACTTATTAAACATGCATAACATAGCATAGTGAACTCGCATAAGCATGCATAACTTATTAAACATGCATAAATCCCAACTTTCATCACATATTAACTTTAGAGTTTCTAAAATGAAGGTAAGAGGGCTTACAAATATTATGAAGACACAAATCTACTAATAAAGATTGAGAAGCCCTTTATGCAAGCATATAAAAACCCAAAACAAAGCTCCAATTAACAAAAATCCCAAAAACTCTAGCTTAGCAAATAAAGCTTGCAACTTGATGATGTATGCAAGCTAATGATTATTCATACAATTTAGAAATGCTTGTATGAACATAAAAATCTTCATAGGAATGATTTTTGAAGAGGGTGGAGGCTAGGGTTTTTAGGTGGAGGCCATTTGAGAAATCAATTTGACATAGTTTGGTTGCTAGAATGAATAATGAGGTTTTAGGGTAGGATTAGGGGCTTATTTATAGAAGATTAGAGTGTTTTTAGCCCTAGGATTAACCCTAGGTTAGTTTAGGTCCGTCAGATTTCAGAATTCTCTAGAACCAAGCCACAAGACCAAGCCCAAATCAAAATGGTGCACCAGGCAAATGTGGCTGGCCACCCCGTGTCGACAGGGCTGTCGACAGGGCTGTCGACACCCTAAGACCCCTGTCGACATGCCTGTCGACATGGGGGTCTTGGCGGGAGTTTTCCCGCCTGACGCCAGTTAGCCCTAATCCCTGTTTTTAATTTAAAATTTAAATCTGTTTTTAACATGGAAATTTCTGAAAACTTCAATGGGCCTTAACTGGGTCATACGGACTCCGATTTTCGAAAACTCGGACTCTATATCGCGTATTTTTCCGAGACGAACGTAATGGCATAGCCCGTTTCCCTTGATTCAGATTTTAGAATTTATTTCTGCCTTGATTTATGTTATAACAGGTTATTGAAAATACGGGTTGTTACATTCTCCCCTCCTTAAAGGATTTCGTCCCCGAAATCTTCAAGTTAGGAAGAATGTATCCTACCATCCAATCATCCATCTACTCAAAGCATCATCCACGAGCAATCATTGTCCTTAAAAGATTCTAAATGCTGTATGAACATATGCAAAAGTGTGTGTATATGTACTTATCTAATGCGAAGATAAATGCAAAATATGTTAGTGAAATGTATCCATATGTATGCAAATCCCTAACATAATGTATAATATCTACATGCGTGCTCAATCATACATCCATATGCAACATCCATGTGATTGCATACAAATTTCATCCAAGAATAAGCATAAACACTCATGCACATGCAATATGAGGAGTGTGTGAGCCGATCTAGTGCCTAATGTGTATCATGCATCCACGAGTAACCACTTGCAAACACTTGCAACCACTTGCAACCATCAAACATAACATGTCTCAAACACATGTTTCATCCAAAGGGTTTCTACCTAAGGTTCTCATGACAAGATTAGCACGATAACTAGATAAACATGGATAGCAAAGAGAAAGATATGCTAAAAAAAGGAAGAGATTGAGAGTGTACCCTTGAAAAGGAATGGATAAAGCCTACGCATCTTCTCTTCAGTTTCCCAAGTTGCGTCTTCCTCGGCTTCACCCCATTGAACCTTCACCAACTTGACCTCACGATTCCTTAGCTTCTTGGTCTCTGTCCCCAAGATACGAATCAGAGCTCTCCTCAAAGTTGCCTCTTTCTCTACTTCCACGTCTTCAATAATGCTAGGATCAACGACCTCAGCGGACTCATGTAGGCACTTTCGGAGATGCGAGACATGAAAGACATTATGCACTCCGGACAGCTTCTCGGGCAATTGCACTTTATAAGCCATCTTCCCAATTCTCTCTATGATAGGGAAGGGTCCAACAAATCTCGGTGCTAACTTCCCAACAGCTCCAAATCGGACCACATTCCGCAAAGGAGAAACCTTTACGAAAACCATGTCCCCAACACCAAACTCCAAATCGGATCTTCGCTTATCAGCATAGGATTTCTGTCGGTCTTGGGCCGCCTTCATCCGTCTTCTAATCAACTCGACCTTCTCGGATGTATCTCTAATCATGTCACGTCCAAGTATAAGCTTATCTGTAGTCTCCCACCAACATGTAGGTGACTTGCACGGCCTCCCATATAAAGCTTCAAATGGTGCCATCCCTATGCTTGCTTGATAACTGTTATTATATGCAAACTCAACAAGACGAAGATGGTCTTCCCAAGCACCACCAAAATACAGAATGCAAAGCCTCAACAAGTCCTCAAGGACCCTATTCACCCTTTCTGTCTGACCGTCCGTTTGTGGGTGATAGGCCGTACTCAGGTTCAACCTCGTGCCCATAGCTTCCTGCAAACTATTCCAGAACTGACTAGTAAAGATGGGGTCTCGGTCACTGACTATGCTAGAAGGGACTCCATGTAGTCGTACTATCTCACGAAGATATACTGATGCTAGTCCAGATGCGGTCCTTTTGCTCTTCACCGGAATGAAATGAGCACTCTTCGTAAGCCTATCTACAATGACCCAAATGCTCGTATTCCCTTTTCTTGACCTTGGAAGCCCATCAATAAAGTCCATAGAAATACTCTCCCACTTCCATAGCGGGACCTCTAGAGGATGCAATAGCCCACCGGGCTTCTTTGACTCGGCCTTAACTTGCTGGCAAATGATACATCTAGAGACAAACTCTGCCACATCCTTCTTCATCCCAGGCCAAAAGAAAATACGCTTCATATCTTTATACATCTTGTCACCGCCTGGATGTATAGTCAACTTGGAACGATATGCTTCCTCAAGAACTTTCCTCACCAAGTCTTCTACCATCGGAACACAAAGCCTTCCGTCTCTCCTCAGCCAACCCTTATCATCTATAGAATATCGAGCAAGGTGACTAGATGTCTCCCCTCGAATCAGCTTATCCATGATCTCAATTATCTGAGGGTCTTCCTTCTACGAAGCCCCAACTTGATCTAGAAGGGTAGGCCTGAGCTCTAGAGATGCTAAAGAACCGGTCATCGACTCCATCGCCAAAGAGAAATCAAAGGTTGCCAAGAACTCTAAATTCTTCATCTCAACAAATAGAGGACTTAGTGTCAACCTTCTTCTACTCAAAGCATCCGCTACAACATTCCCCTTGCCAGGGGTATAGGCTATATCAAAATCATAGGACGCCAAGAATTCCATCCATCTTTGCTGCCTCAAGTTCAGATCCTTCTGCGAAACGAGATACTTCAAAGACTTATGATCAGTATACAGCTCAAATCTCTCTCCCAGAAGATAATGACGCCAAGCCTTGAGTGCATGTACTATCGCTGCCAGCTCTAGATCATGAGTGGGATAATTCTTCTCATGCACCTTAAGTTGCCTACCACCAAAACATATAACTCTACCTTCTTGCATCAGAACGGCGCCCAATCCCGTGCCACAAGCATCAGTGTACACGGTAAACATCTTACCACCATCGGGTAGAGCTAGAACTGGTGCTGAGGTAAGGGCTCTCTTGAGTCTTTGAAAAGAAAGCTCACAGTCCATATCCCAAGCAAAAACTAAGTGCTTCTTCGTCAACTTAGTAAGAGGAGCGGATATCTTCGCGAAGTCCTTGATGAACTTCCGGTAAAAACCCGCAAGACCTAGAAAACTTCTCACCTCGGTTGCATTCCTTGGAGTCTTCCAATCCTGAACTGCAACCACCTTAGCGAGATCCACCGCTAAGCCTTGCTTGGATACGATATGCCCAAGGAATCTAACTTCCCTTCTCCAAAAGTGACACTTGGAGAACTTGGCCTTTAACTGATGCGCTCTAAGCGTATCCATCACCTCTACAAGATGCCTCGCGTGCTCTTCTTCATCCTTGGAGAAGATCAGAATATCATCCACAAAGACCACGACAAACTTGTTCAAGAACTCTCGAAACACCCTACTCATCAAGTCCACGAAATACGCGGGTGCATTCGTCAAGCCGAACGGCATAACAAGCCATTCAAAGAATCCATCTGGAGTTCTGAATGCAGTCTTGTCTATACTATCTTCAGCCACTCTGAGCTGATGAAATCCAGTAGCAAGATCAAGATGAGAGAAAACAGAAGCACCGACAAGCTGGTCAAAGAGATCATCGATTCTCGGTAATGGGTGACTGTTCTTCTTAGTCAGCTTATTCAATTCTCTATAGTCCACACAGAGTCGAAGAGAACCATCTGCCTTAGTAGCAAACACCACAGGCGCTCCCCATTCGGATATACTTCGTCTGATAAAGTTCTTCTCAAGTAACTCCTTTACTTGCTTGCTGAGCTCCCGTCTCTCACGCGGAGCCATGTGCCGAACAGGCAAAGAAACAGGCTTAGCATTATCCACTAGATAAATGCGAAAATCAATCTCTCGTTTAGGGGGCAACCCCTTAACTTCTTCAAAAACATCTGGATAGTCTCGGACCACCCTTACAAACTGAAGGGCTTCCTCTGACGAGTCGAGAGATTCAAGATAGCACAACATGACGGGATTCTTCGGATTGCATGAAATCTCTAAGTTGTTGCCAAGGCGAGTCACAAGCCTCACAACCCTATGCTCACAATCAAGAATGGCTCCATATCGGGACAGCCAATCCATGCCCAATATCAATCCGTATCCCCTGAAACCAAGAACATATGCACTACACAAGAACTCTACACTGAGTATAGAGATCCTCAGATCCTCACATATCATAGACAGATGAGCAGAACCCCCAATGGGATTCGTAACACAAACGGGATCATCCACTAAGCTAGTACTAAGGTGCAAGATATCAACAAGATCAGATGAAATAAAGCTATGTGATGCACCAGAATCAAACAAGGTACGAACTGGAAGATCAGAAACATAAACAAGGTTCTCAACAGAAACACTACCTCAATCGGGAACCGAAGCGGTATTGAGAGCATGAACTTGCCCTCCTGAAGGTCCAGCCTGCCCTTTCTTCTTCGGGCATTCCTTGCTGAAGTTTCCAGTCTCACCACAGGAAAAACATCCACCACTAAGCTTCCTTTTCTTCTTCCTACAATCCTTAACAAAGTGTCCAGGCGCACCACAGTAATTGCACTTTCCCTTGCCTTTGTTGTTGTTCCCCTTCTTGTTCTTGCTCTGATTCCCCTGACTGCTTTGACCACCTTGATTGCCTTTACCTTGAGAATCGGTCTTCTTTGCTTGAGTATCACTCGTCTTGGCCTCTTTCTTTCCATCTCCCTGAAGTAGAGCCATATTGACCAAACTCTCAAAAGTAGCCCCATGCGGAATATGTGACATCGCCAAACCCTGCAGCGGCTCATTCAACCCTCTAGCAAATCGAAGAGCCTTCTTCTCAGGAGTGTTCACCATATCCAAACCAAAACGGGCCAGCTGATTAAACTTGTTCACATACTCCTTGACAGACATATCACCTTGCTTTAATGCAATGAACTTCTCCATCTGCAAATTTGCCTCAGCAGAAGATAGAAACTTGGCCACAAATCTAGCCCTCAAATCGGCCCAAGTCTCGACGGGCCTCGTCCCATTGGTGACCTCCCACCAATAGGCTGCTTCGTCCTTCAAAAGCCACACTGTCAATAAGATTTTCCTCTCGTCATCAATCCCAAAGATAGAAAACAAGTCCTCAGTGTCTTTCAGCCAATTCCTAGCTTCAACAAAAGATTCCGTGCCTAGGAAATTCTTGCCTCCCATCGCCTTGAAGTCTTTACAAACCTTCGTGAACTCAACCTGAGGATGCTGAGGGGGAGGAGGAAGAGGAGCCTCAGCAACAGGAGGAGGAGGAACATTAGCCACGGGAGGAGGAATATTAACTACTGGAGGAGGGGGAACAGGAATCACCGGAGGAGGGACATTAGGGGTAGGATTCTCAACTACAGGAGGAGGAGTGGGAGTAGGGTTTGCGGGGCCGGCTGCCGCCCTAGCTTCTAGAAGTCTCCTATACCACAGTGGTACATTTACTCCATCCGGGATGGCAAGATTCTCAGCCATACTGAAACGAAAGATAAGATAAGATTAGGTCAAGGGAACGAAGGATAACGCTAATGGCTTTTTGGGGAATAGCCTTTTAAAATGCTAGACTTTTCTTTGGAAAATACTTCATACTTGTTTTGAAAATAGTTTTTCAAAAGTATTTTTTTAAAAAAAAACTTTTTGTTCTTTCTCGTAAACCATATGCTCTGATACCAAATTTGTAACACCCCACCTCCGCTAGGGTCACTCTTTCGGGGGCACTAGCTTTTGGGGGGCGTTAGAACTGGGTATGCAAGCATAATGATATATCAAGGCAGAACAAGAACATAAGTACATATATGTAAAACAGAGTAAGTGAGAATAAAACAGCGGAATATCTCAAACCATCTCAAAACAAGTCTAGTACATCTTAAAGTCAACTGCCAAAATAAACATGTCTAGTACATCATAAACAGAAATACTGAAATACAAAGTGCTATCCACAAAATAAAGATGATAAACCATAGCGAGCTCAATGTCCAGACATACATGAGCTATCCAGCAAACAAGCAAGCGATCCAAGCTAAGCACCACTGTTCCCTCCCTGAGAACCTGGGGGGGAAACGGAAGAAAAGAAGCGAAAGAAAACAGGTCAGTCAAAAAGACTGGTAAGCCCTACTACGATCAGTCTATAAACTAATAAAGTTAACATCATGATGGAAACTGAGATGAACATACTGGCAATAGATAAAGGTGACATCACATAAAGAAGATTAAGCTTTGCACCACAGTGTACTAGCAACTAACATAACAGGTATTGATCCCCCAGCCCAAACTTTGGCCCAATAACATGAGGTGACCTTAATACAAGGTCCAGCCCAACGGTCTAGTCGATCGGCTCCCTATAAACCTAACACGTCAAGTGTTGGTGTCCATACGGCCCACATATGGTTGTAGTCAGACTGTGCTGGGTCCACCTTCGGGTGTATCAAGCCCTTGGGTGTCAACCCCAGACACCTAAGCAATAATGCACAGTCTAAACCTACTGGTACCCGTGCCTCGAGTTTGTCCAACACCGGACTACGTGCACGTCCGTAGCCCGCCTGGACCCGCACCGCTGTACCACTCAGCCGTCGCTTTGGTCGCTTACATCAGTCCAGTAATCATGCCCCGCCCTAGCCTAGCCTCTAGGGTTGTGAATGATACCAAACTGGGATTACTGCTGGAACAGACCACGTTGCTAGGGTTTTCTAAGAGGGTTAAGTGTGGTTTAACCCCTCACTAATCATGGATTAAATTAGTTAAGTGTAACCAACAGTTCACCACTTAACCCAATTTAATCCCTCGCATCCCCAAAATTGGTTAAGTATTAGTGGGCCATGACTTAACCCTAATCATGAGGCATTAATTTAATTGTACCTTAACCTCTCACATTAGACTTTGTTGCGGTTACTAGTTAAGCCGGGCGGGTCCGGGTAGCTTTACACCACAACTTGGTCTAACCTCGGGTCCCAGGTACACATGACCAACTTCTCACATTGGGTCCTATTGTTTGTAGCAACTAGTTAAGCCGGTCGGTTCCGGGTAGGTTTACGCTACAAACTCAACCCAACCTCGAGTTGGCCTTACTTATGTTTTCTAAGTGTCATGTCCCCTTTATTTTCAAACCATAATTACAAGTTTAACAAATACTTGGGTAGACCTAACTTAATAGGTAAATTCCCAAGGGGTAGACCTAACTTAATAGGTAAATTCCCAATCTTATCTTTTCATGTATTTTAAGTTTTACCCAAACCCCCCCCCCCCCCCCCCCATCGTCATTCTATTGCTTACATATTCGTCATAACGCATAAAGGATAGAAAGAGGGAACTTGGCGCAACATACATGATAAATCTTACATATCATAATAAACATGCATAACATGTTGGACTTGCATAACTTAGCATAGTGAACTTGCATAAACATGCATAACTTGTTAAACTTGCCAATCATGGCATAGTGAACTTGCATAAACATGCATAACTTATCAAACATGTGTAACATAGCATAGTGAACTCACATAAACATGCATAACATAGCATAGTGAACTCGCATAAGCATGCATAACTTATTAAACATGCATAACATAACATAGCATAGTGAACTCGCATAAGCATGCATAACTTATTAAACATGCATAACATAGCATAGTGAACTCGCATAAGCATGCATAACTTATTAAACATGCATAACATAACATAGTGAACTCGCATAAGCATGCATAACTTATTAAACATGCATAAATCCCAACTTTCATCACATATTAACTTTAGAATTTCTAAAATGAAGGTAAGAGGGCTTACAAATATTATGAAGACACAAATCTACTAATAAAGATTGAGAAGCCCTTTATGCAAGCATATAAAAACCCAAAACAAAGCTCCAATTAACAAAAATCCCAAAAACTCTAGCTTAGCAAATAAAGCTTGCAACTTGATGATGTATGCAAGCTAATGATTATTCATACAACTTAGAAATGCTTGTATGAACATCAAAATCTTCATAGGAATGATTTTTGAAGAGGGTGGAGGCTAGGGTTTTTAGGTGGAGGCCATTTGAGAAATCAATTTGACATAGTTTGGTTGCTAGAATGAATAATGAGGTTTTAGGGTAGGATTAGGGGCTTATTTATAGAAGATTATAGTGTTTTTAGCCCTAGGATTAACCCTAGTTTAGTTTAGGTCCGTCAGATTTCGGAATTCTCTAGAACCAAGCCACAAGACCAAGCCCAAATCAAAATGGTGCGCCAGGCAAATGTGGCTGGCCACCCCGTGTCGACAGGGCTGTCGACACCCTAAGACCCCTGTCGACATGCCTGTCGACATGGGGGTCTTGGCGGGAGTTTTCCCGCCTGACGCCAGTTAGCCCTAATCCCTGTTTTTAATTTAAAATTTAAATCTGTTTTTAACATGGAAATTTCTGAAAACTTCAATGGGCCTTAACTGGGTCATACGGACTCCGATTTTCGAAAACTCGGACTCTATTTCGCGTATTTTTCCGAGACGAACGCAATGGCATATCCCGTTTCCCTTGATTCAGATTTTAGAATTAAGTTCTGCCTCGATTTATGTTATAACAGGTTATTGAAAATACGGGTTGTTACATGACCCCAATAGTCGTTCCCCAAAGTTACACGACCATACGACCTCATATGAAAAGGAAATTAATATTATATGATCCTTGGATACGTAGAATGCGGGTCGTTACACATGGAAACTAAAAACATCAGAAATGGATACCTATCCTTCAAGAAGTAGTAAGCGACTGAGGAGATTATCCAATAAGGTCAGCTAGATGGTATAGCGAACGATAAAGTACCATCTCTCACCTTACATGGGGTATGGGGTTAGTGCGTGAATGACGGAAGCCTTAACTAATAGGGCCCGTAGCTAGTGCCCTCTAGTTTATGTTAACATTGAATAAATAATAAGTGGACAGTAAGTGACCAACAGGTCCGCTTAGGTTCTTAAGTGAACAAGGAGAATTCACCCTACCTATTATTAATAGTGAGGAATTAAATAATAAAGGATGAGCGAATGACAATAAATATAAAGAAACTCCATAATTAGGGGTCTACCCTCGATTAAATAACCATCCATGTTTTGGTATAAAGGCTTTAAAAATATGTGCATAAACGTTCTGTCTAGGTATCATACTTGGAAATACTACTTAGGAAGAGTAGTAGGGTCGGGCGTAAACATATCTACAAGGTTGGGATAGAATCACTAAACTTGGTGGGCATACATCTTGGGTCGTTCAACTTTCGATTTTTGTTGAAATTTGGGCACGAAAAGGTGTGGGGTGTTAATTTGGTATCAGAGCGTAGGTTAGACGATCAGACGAATTAGTTAAATTAGGATTTGTGAGAAACATAATTCGATTTTCTTTTCTGTTCTTCTTCATGTTTCTTACTTGAATTAAATTTATATCGACAATGAATTGGTCGTGGGCCTAATTATATAAAATGGGCTTTAAGAGACTAGGAGTTAATGTATGTTGAGTTCAGGTTACTAGCTAATTCTTTCTTACCCCACAATATGATGGCGATCTCGTCGTGAAGAGCATGAGGATGACATATGGTGGATTCCGATGATTCAATTTTGGAGACTGGAAAAATAATAATATAATAAAATCTAGCTATAACTGAGATAGTCTAGATTTCTAGTTTTTGGTTTCATTAATAGTTCAGGTTATGACCATTACTCGATCCAAAATGGGAAAGGTTCATGTTTGTATGTCTAATTCATTTAGGAAATATACATATGAGGTATATCCATTTGTTACTTTGTTAAATTTCCGAATCTACCATTACTCAATTATTCATTTAAGTTCTTGGCCTTGTATTCGAAGAAATTTATTTTTAAATCTATTTAGAAAAATAAAATGGGTTTCAAAAGTTTTGAAATACGATTTCGGAAAATGATTTTATAAAGGCTTAGTTTTAAAAAGATATTGTTTTAAAATCTTAATCTATTCGTGTTTCAATTTTTTAGGGCTTTTTTAATTTTAATAAATATAATTCAATTAGTAGGAAAGAAGGAATTAGAACTAATGAGGAATATGCCACTAAACTTGAAATTAAGAAATATCCATTCCATGGATTTTAAGTATCCCTCTTTTTGGGTAAGTTATTGAAATCATCAAAAATAATCCTTAAAATTTTAAAGCTCTGACATTTTTGAATACGAAAAGGTTTTTCAGTTTGTAATATAAACTGGAATATAAATAGTGATAACAATAATGAATTGGGTTTGTTAATACGAAACCATTATTTTATAATAAATCCCATTTTTGGAGAAGTTTTAAATTTTTCTTCGAAAAGTCTATGGAATATCTTTCGTCTGGATTTTTGGGGTATTTGATTTTGAATCGTTTGTTGTTAGCTAGTAAGGAGAAATCCGTTTTAATTTAATTACGAATTTCTAGCTGAATTATTTTAGAATTCGTTTGTTCGTTTTGTAGTCGCAGTGTCGTTGTTGAGATTACTATGAATCTTTGGAGATGGTTCGTAGTTTGATTGCGGTCTTTGATACTGCTGTGATGAGGTCGTTGTTGGGATTACTATGAATCTTTGGAGATAGTTCGGAGTTTGATTACGGTCTTTGATACTGTAGTGATGATGATAATTGTTTTCCAGTTCACGCCAAATCTTAAATAAAGTATGACGCCAGACAATTAATAATTTAATCCGATCTAATAAGGTCAAGGTTCAGTCTTATCCCAAAGCCCATTTAACGCTTGACCCGGTAGCGTTACAACTAAAGTGGTCAACATTCTGATGAGTTTTGATACATCTTGGACCTAGGACTCAACCATAAAAGTTGCGTCGAAACCACCCCCTTAAATTATTTCTTTCGTCCTTCCTTCCTCATCTTGCCGAACCGTATTCTTATCCTTCCTCCTCCTTTGTCATCTCCTCGTATCCTCTTTTGTCGTGCTAGTTTGCGCATTATATCTTACCCCTCTAGTACTCCAAGATCTAATTTCTTTTCTCCGAACATTTCTTAGCCCATATTACCTGATTGCACTATCCTATCTTACTCATACCATTTAAGTCTCATCCTTAAGGAAAGATCATTTGGTTAGATCAGAATGAGCAAAAAGTTCTTGTAACACCCCACACCCGCTACGGTCACTCACTAAGGGAATGCCATAACATCGGTGGAGTATTTTAAGTGAATATAGAACAGAAAAATTACAACAAGACAGATATAAGTAATACTTGAGAATTTAAAATATCATTTCATTTCAGCGAAAAGTAAAACGTGTTTGGTTACACCAAAACCATAAATAAGAGTCAAGTACATAATATCCATCTTGATAAAAACGAAAGTACATAATCCCACTACATAACCTAATAGCCATAATAGAAAAGATAAACTGAGCTTTACATCCACGGTCCAAGCTCCAATATATAGATAAAGCAGTCTGATCAAAGCACACTAGTGCTAGGCTCACTCTCAAAACCTGAGGGTTGGGAAAAACATAAAGAAACAACGGGGTCAGACATAAGTCTGAGTGAGTCCTATAACCCTAACAATACAATCATTAAAGTAATTAGGGTATGATATAAATAAGGTACGGTACCTCTGGGGATAATGACTACCCTTAAGTAGCCAACTAAACACAGGACGTACTAAGATAACCGGAAAGACGCATTTATCCACCCAAGGATAATTACTGGATTACACCACCCCAGATCTACCCACCCAAGGGTAATTCCTACACTGCACCACACCAGTCATTCCTAACTTAAAGGTTGATCCCACCCATGGACTTATAAAATTAACTTAACAGTTTTCGCGTACCCCTAGGTGACTAAGTAGACGCCACGGGGCCCTACAATCCACTAGGTGTACACACTACTCCCCATTCGATCGGCTCCCTAACATAGATACCCTTGCTGGCCCCACCATGGGGTGTACCATTCCCCAACGTGGCAACCTGATAAACTAACGGTGCACAGCTTATATCTACACGATGCAACAACGTCTTATTTACCAGCCCGGGTCCACACACGCATATGAAACCCGTTGGTCATGCGTTGCCACCGCTAACCCATTTTGGCCTCTTATAGTCAAGCCCAATATGCGTGTCCCGTCCTCGACTTGGGTCGAGCCCACAAAGATACGTTTGGGATATTGGTTGAAATGGTCCCCCACAAGCTACTACTTAAGCTTGTCATTTTATCTAGTGCATCCCACTTAACCCCTTTTATAATCATACCCACTTACATGTTAAGGTTTGGTTAAGTCATCTAATCATATTTCAATTGCCACTCAAGGCCCCCACAAGCTACTACTTAAGCTTGTCATTTAATTATATTTCAATTGCCACTTAAGGCCCCCACAAGCTACTACTTAAGCTTGTCATTTAATCATATTTCAATTGCCACTTAAGGCCCCCACAAGCTACTACTTAAGCTTGTCATTTAATTATATTTCAATTGCCACTTAAGGCACCCACTAGATTTCCGCATGCCACCCAAGGCACTTACTTGATTCCCACATGCCACCCAAGGCACTTACTTAACCCTTTAATCATGTTTAATTACATGTTCCACTTTGGTTAAGTATTCTAATCGTATTTTCTATTGCCACCCAAGGCAACCCACTAGTTTCCTCATGCCACCCGAGGCACCCATTTGACCCCTCATGCCCCTCTACATGCTAATTCGGTTAAGTGTTTCTTAATTAATTAAGATCGTAACCTTTGTAAAGACCTCTCACATTAGACTGTCTTTTATGGCAGCTGGATATGCCGGTTGGTTCCGGGCAGCCTTACACCATAACAGAGTCTAACCTCGTGTCTTTACACTTGTCCCGTATTTAGTTTATGACTAAGACCTCTCACATTGGGCCAATCATTTGTAGCCGCTGGATTTGCCGGTCGGTTCCGGGCAGTCTTTTGCTACAAAAGGGTCCAACCTCGTGTCTTAGTAGATTAATTACACCTAATTAATCACCCCCATAATTTGTATTAATTATCCCTAATTAATTACAAATATTTAAGAATATGGGTAGACCTAACTCAATAGGTAAATTCCCAATTCCATAATATGGGTAGACCTAACTTAATAGGTAAATTCCCAATTATGTCCATCCACTTTACGGTATGTTTAATCATACCCACTTCACACAAAATTTTATGTGTTCATTAATTTTTACCCCATCGTCCCCACGTAAATACGTTAACATGACATACTTCAAAAGAGAAGATTCATCATACACACAATGGGTTCAACTTAGCATATCATTAGCATTATCATGGGTTTAAAAGGTGTCAACTTGTATATATGACCATAAACCCAACTTGCATAAATAACCAACCCAAACTTGCATGAATCACAAATGTCATAAAGATGGTAACTTGCTTAAATGTTCATGTCATAGACCTATCATAAAGGTGTCAACTTGCATACATGTCATAGGTCTAAAAGGGATGAATTGCACATGTACTTATGTCATACATAGAGGCAAATTTGCATATGAACTTGCATCGTAACTTGCATATGAACTTACATCATAACTTGCATACGAACTTGCATCATAACTTGCATATGAACTTGCATAACATGCCATACTTAGAGGCAAACTTGCATATGAACTTGCATCATAACTTGCATATGAACTTGCATCATAACTTGCATATGAACATGTATCATAACTTGCATGTGAACTTGCATAACATGCCATACCTAGAGGCAAACTTGTATATATTATGCATATCATAAAAAGAGACAAACTTGCATAAAACCAAACACTTAGCATGCATAAAACCAAATACTTAGCATGCATAAAACCAAATACATAGCATGCATAAAACCAAATACTTAGTACGCATAAAACCAAATACATAACTTGCATAAACACATTGATTCCACAAACATAGCCATATCTTATCATAATCAATTTAACAATTGATTGTTAAGTCTATAGAAACTCACCAAAACCAAGATTAGCAAACTTACGAGGTAGAACTAGTTGCAATATTTGAAGAAGATGATGATTAGAGGTTGACTAGCTTGCAACTTTCTTCATAAACTAGTGGAGGCTCTCCTAAGTTTGATTTTGGCAGCATGATGGCATCAATTCTATTTTTAGTATGGATTAGGCTTGCATTAGGGTGTATTTATAGGATTAGGGTGTAGTTTAGGCCCTTAGATTAACCCTAGAAGCCATCAGGTCCGTCCAGCACATCAAAAATCGTCACAAGCCACCAAAACACAGCCCAACAGCCAAAACAGTGCACCCAGGCCAAACTGGCTCGACATGGGCGCACTTCCCAAGTGCGCCAGTGTATTTTTGTGCTGGCGCACTTCACAGGTGCGCCAGTGCATTTCTGGCCTGTTTCCGGTTTTTCTGCCTAACTTCGTTCGTCCATATCTCCTTCATACGGACTCCAATTTTCAAAAACTCGGACTCTATTTCGCGTATTTTTCCGAGACGAACGCAATGGCGCAACCCGTTTCCCATAATTCAAATTTTAAAATTTAATTCTGCCTTGATTTATGTTATAACAAGTTATTCAAAATACGGGTTGTTACATTCTCCCCTCCTTAAAGGATTTCGTCCCCGAAATCTCTAAGTCAAGAAGAACGTATCCTACCAACCAAACAACCATCTACTAAACCACCAAACACTGGCATCCATTGTCCTTAAAGTTTCTAATGCTGTTATGAACATATACAAAAAGTGTGTGTATATGTTCCCTGTCTAATGCAAAATCAGGCGGTCCACTGATTCAGTTGACCTCCTTAATGCAAACGATGATAGTGCCATGCATCCATTATGTATGCGAGAGAACCCTATCGACACATACAATATCTACATGAGTGCACAATCATTCACCAAAATGCATCATCCATATGATAACACAATCATTATACATCCATAAATATAGGTACCTACACACAATTATATGCAATATGCAATATGAAGTGACTGAGCCGATCTAGTGTCTAGAGTGTGTGTATATGCATCCACGAGCAACCACTAGCAAACACTTGCATCCACATGCATCCATCAACCATAACATGTCTCAAACACATGTTTCAACCATAGGTTTACCCTATCTAAAGTTCAAAGATACTAATGAGAGGGCATACTAAAGATAAGATAAGCAGTAGACAAACGATAAAGGAGACGTTTAAAGGACATAACCTCAAAAAGGAATGGGTATAACGAACGCATCTTCGCTTCCGTCTCCCAAGTAGCGTTTCCCTCATCTTCTCCCCATTGTATTTGACTAGTCGAACCTCTCTGTTTCTCAACTTCCTAATCTCTGACCCAAGGATGCGGGTAGGAGCTCGTCGAATAATCACATCACGCTCTACCTTTACTTCTTTAAGCAAGCTCGGCTCTACCGCCTCTGCGGTCTCATGTAGGCCCTTCCTCAAATGTGAAACATGGAATACGTCATGTTTCCTATGCAACCGAACTATCTATCGAATATAAACTGAAGCTAGACATGAAACAGTCCTCTTGCTCTTCACGGGTATGAAATGGGCACTCTTAGTAAGTCTATCTACCACAAACCAAATTCCCGTATTACCCTTCCTTGATTTCGGTAATCCATCGAGACACTATCCCACTTCCATAGCGGAACCTCCAAATGGGTGAAGCAACCCACCGGGTTTCTTCTGCTCCGCTTTCATTTGCTAGCACACCAAGCATCTAGCGACATACTCGGACACATCTTTCTTCATGCCAGCCCAGAAGAAAACCCGCTTCATGTCTTGGTACATCTTGTCCCCACCGGGATGAATGGTCATCTTTGACCGATGTGCATCATCAAGTATAGCCTTCCTCAAACCCTCGTCTTGCGGTACACAAAGTCTACCGTCACTACGCAACCACCCCTTATCATCTAGGGTGTACCTACCCAAATGGCTGGACGACTCCCCCTCCTCATGAGCTTCTCTACTAACTCAACCAACTGTGGGTCGTCTCGCTGTGCTCCGCCAATCCATCCCAGAAGAGTAGGCCTAACCTCCAAAGAGGCTAGCAAACCGGGTACAAAGTCAACGGAAGGTCTAAAGTCAAACATAGAAATAAACTCTAAGTTTCGTCATTCAACGAACAATGAACTCGAGGACAACCTTTTTCTACTTAAGGCGTCCGCTACCACGTTACCCTTGCCATGGGTATACGCTATCCCAAACTCATAGGATGCTAAGAATCCCATCCACTTTTGCTGTCCTAAGACTATGCGCTCGAAGAGTCTCCAACACTTCCCTAAGATGTAGGGCATGCTCTTCTCCACCATTATAGAAAACCAGGATATTACCTCGTCCAAAATTATCACAACTGTCCATCTCTCACGCAGACCACCCTAGTCGAACTCGGCATCCCCCAAATGCAAGCCCCAAAGGCCTAAACCAATATCAGACAAACACCCAAGGGATACCTCCTTCGAATTCAGACGACCTACGTGAGATGATACTAGTAAAAACGGCTAAATAATTAAGCCCTTATCCAACTCTGGATGTCCTCGCCAGTCTCGCTCTAAAACCACCTTTTATCCCATAACTGGCTTTGCTCAACCTATTGAGCACCTACGAAAACTTATTTCGCTCCTAGAAAAGACCAAGATGTCAATTACAAAGACCATCACGAACTTATTTAGGTACTCCCTGAACACCCTTCTCATCAAATCAATAAAGTATGCGGGGGCGTTCGTCTAAACAAATGGCATCACCAGCCACTCATAAAACCATCCGGAGTCCTAAAGGCAATCTTCTCTATACTATCCTCAGCCACTCTCAACTGACGAAACCCCGTGGCTGAGTCCAACTTGCGAAAATACTGAGACGCCAACCAACTGATCAAAGAGATCATCAATCCTCGGCAATGGGTGTCTATTCTTCTTTGTGAGTTTATTTAGTTCTCTTTAGCCTACACAAAGTCTGAGGGACCCATCCGCCTTCGTATCAAAAACTACTGGAGCACCCCACTCCGATATACTTTGTCTTATAGACCCCGTCTCATGCAACTCCCCTACTTGCTTATGGAGTTCCCTCCTCTCGCGAGGAGCCATGGGGCGCACTGGTAAAGATAAAGGTTTAGCATTGTCTACCAGATATATTCGGAAGTCAATCTCCCGCTCCGGAGGTAAGCCCTTCACCTCCTCAAACACATCCGAGTATTCCCGGACCACTCTAACAGATCGCAAACTCTCGACCGACATGTCAAGCGATTCTAGATAACTTAGCATAACATATTCCATGGGATTACAAGAGATCTCGAGAGTGTTACCCAAACGGGTCATAAGCCTAACAACTCTCCCTTCAAAATCAAGAACGACACCCCTACTGGATAAGCAGTCCGTGCCCAAACTAACCCATAGCCCGTGAAGCCCAAAAAGCATCACATCTAAACTCAACGTTAAGTATAGAAACTTTCAAACCCAAACACATCATGGAGCCCCAATTGGGTTTGAAACAACTAAGGGATCATCTACCAAACTGGTGTCTAAGTGCAGTGACTCAACTAACAATGATGAGATAAACGAACTCGATGCGTCAGAATCTAATAAAATTCGAACCGGATAATAAAGAAATCCAAATTCCAACCTAGACGGTCCTATCCCCATCTGGTGCACTAGCCGCGAGGGAATACAACTACCCTCCAGGAGGATCCATACCTTGCCCATGCCCCTATGGACAATCCTAATACGGTGTCCTATTCCTCCAAAAGGATAACTACTCGCCTTCTTCTTCCCATTCTCCACTCGTAACCTCCCATCAAAATGAGGTTTCGTCCTTCATAAAACAACAACTATTCGAGCCTCCCTCCCATCGTCTATCCAATAGGTACCTACAAGTCCTCCTCCTTCTTGAACCAACTTCTAATCCGACTAACGTCTAAGTCCCTTGAAGTGGTTTTCCATTCTTATCTATCTTAGAAAGGTCATCTATACGCGGAGGGGAAACTCAAAACGAGAGAGGAAGAGATTCAAAACGGAGAATTCGAAAGATATAGATATGGCTATTGGGGATTATTCTTTTCTTTCAAAAACTTTTCTCTTAAAAGACATGCTTTTGAAAATACTCCTTTCAAAAATATTCTTAGAAAATAGTTTTTCTAAAAAAATTGTCTGTTCTGGTAACCTTAAGCTCTGATACCACGTGTAACACCCCACACCCGCTACGGTCACTCACTAAGGGAATGCCATAACATCGGTGGAGTATTTTAAGTGAATATAGAACAGAAAAATTACAACAAGACAGATATAAGTAATACTTGAGAATTTAAAACATCGTTTCATTTCAGCGGAAAGTAAAACGTGTTTGGTTACACCAAAACCATAAATAAGAGTCAAGTACATAATATCCATCCTGATAAAAACGAAAGTACATAATCCCACTACATAACCTAATAGCCATAATAGAAAAGATAAACTGAGCTTTACATCCACGGTCCAAGCTCCAATAGATAGATAAAGCAGTCTGATCAAAGCCCACTAGTGCTAGGCTCACTCTAAAAACCTGAGGGTTGGGAAAAACATAAAGAAACAACGGGGTCAGACATAAGTCTGAGTGAGTCCTATAACCCTAACAATACAATCACTAAAGTAATTAGGGTATGATATAAACAAGGTACGGTACCTCTGGGGATAATGACTACCCTTAAGTAGCCAACTAAACACAGGACGTACTAAGATAACCGAAAAGACGCATTTATCCACCCAAGGATAATTACTGGATTACACCACCCCAGATCTTCCCACCCAAGGGTAATTCCTACACTACACCACACCAGTCATTCCTAACTTAAAGGTTGATCCCACCCATGGACTTATAAAATTAACTTAATAGTTTTTGCGTACCCCTAGGTGACTAAGTAGACGCCACGGGGCCCTACAATCCACTAGGTGTACACACTACTCCCCATTCGATCGGCTCCCTAACGTAGATACCCGTGCTGGCCGCACCGTGGGGTGTACCATTCCCCAACGTGGCAACCTGATAAACTAACGGTGCACAGCTTATATCTACACGATGCAACACCGTCTTATTTACCAGCCCGGGTCCACACACGCATATGAAACCCGTTGGTCATGCGTTGCCACCGCTAACCCATTTTGGCCTCTTATAGTCAGGTCCAATATGCGTGTCCCATCCTCGACTTGGGTCGAGCCCACAAAGATACGTTTGGGATATTGGTTGAAATGGGCCCCCACAAGCTACTACTTAAGCTTGTCATTTTATCTAGTGCATCCCACTAAACCCCTTTTATAATCATACCCACTTACATGTTAAGGTTTGGTTAAGTCATCTAATCATATTTCAATTGCCACTCAAGGCCCCCACAAGCTACTACTTAAGCTTGTCATTTAATTATATTTCAATTGCCACTTAAGGCCCCCACAAGCTACTACTTAAGCTTGTCATTTAATCATATTTCAATTGCCACTTAAGGCCCCCACAAGCTACTACTTAAGCTTGTCATTTAATTATATTTCAATTGCCACTTAAGGCACCCACTAGATTTCCGCATGCCACCCAAGGCACTTACTTGATTCCCACATGCCACCCAAGGCACTTACTTAACCCTTTAATCATGTTTAATTACATGTTCCACTTTGGTTAAGTATTCTAATCATATTTTCTATTGCCACCCAAGGCAACCCACTAGTTTCCTCATGCCACCCAAGGCACCCACTTAACCCCTCATGCCCCTCTACATGCTAATTTGGTTAAGTGTTTCTTAATTAATTAAGATCGTAACCTTTGTAAAGACCTCTCACAGTAGACTGTCTTTTATGGCAGCTGGATATGCCGGTTGGTTCCGGGCAGCCTTACACCATAACAGAGTCTAACCTCGTGTCTTTACACTTGTCACGTATTTAGTTTATGACTAAGACCTCTCACATTGGGCCAATCATTTGTAGCCGCTGGATTTGCCGGTCGGTTCCGGGCAGTCTTATGCTACAAAAGGGTCCAACCTCGTGTCTTAGTAGATTAATTACACCTAATTAATCACCCCCATAATTTGTATTAATTATCCCTAATTAATTACGAATATTTAAGAATATGGGTAGACCTAACTCAATAGGTAAATTCCCAATTCCATAATATGGGTAGACCTAACTTAATAGGTAAATTCCCAATTATGTCCATCCACTTTACGGTATGTTTAATCATACCCACTTCACACAAAATTTTATGTGTTCATTAATTTTTACCCCATCGTCCCCACGTAAATACGTTAACATGACATACTTCAAAAGAGAAGATTCATCATACACACAATGGGTTCAACTTAGCATATCATTAGCATTATCATGGGTTTAAAAGGTGTCAACTTGTATATATGACCATAAACCCAACTTGCATAAATAACCAACCCAAACTTGCATGAATCACAAATGTCATAAAGATGGTAACTTGCTTAAATGTTCATGTCATAGACCTATCATAAAGGTGTCAACTTGCATACATGTCATAGGTCTAAAAGGGATTAACTTGCACATGTACTTATGTCATACATAGAGGCAAATTTGCATATGAACTTGCATCATAACTTGCATATGAACTTGCATCATAACTTGCATACGAACTTGCATCATAACTTGCATATGAACTTGCATAACATTCCATACTTAGAGGCAAACTTGCATATGAACTTGCATCATAACTTGCATATGAACTTGCATCATAACTTGCATATGAACATGTATCATAACTTGCATATGAACTTGCATAACATGCCATACCTAGAGGCAAACTTGCATATATTATGCATATCATAAAAAGAGACAAACTTGCATAAAACCAAACACTTAGCATGCATAAAACCAAATACTTAGCATGCATAAAACCAAATACTTAGTATGCATAAAACCAAATACATAACTTGCATAAACACATTAATTCCACAAACATAGCCATATCTTATCATATCCTATCATAATCAATTTAACAATTGATTGTTAAGTCTATAGAAACTCACCAAAACCAAGATTAGCAAACTTATGAAGTAGAACTAGTTGCAATATTTGAAGAAGATGATGATTAGAGGTTGATTAGCTTGCAACTTTCTTCATAAACTAGTGGAGGATCCTCCTAAGTTTGATTTTGGCGGCATGATGGCATCAATTCTATTTTTATTATGGATTAGGCTTGCATTAGGGTGTATTTATAGGATTAGGGTGTAGTATAGGCCCTTAGATTAACCCTAGAAGCCATCAGGTCCGTCCAGCACATCAAAAATCGTCACAAGCCACCAAAACACAGCCCAACAGCCAAAACAGTGCACCCAGGCCAAACTGGCTCGACATGGGCGCACTTCCCAAGTGCGCCAGTGTATTTTTGTGCTGGCGCACTTCACAGGTGCGCCAGTGCATTTCTGGCCTGTTTCCGGTTTTTCTGCCTAACTTCGTTCGTCCATATCTCCTTCATACGGACTCCGATTTTCGAAAACTCGGACTCTATTTCGCGTATTTTTCCGAGACGAACGCAATGGCGCAACCCGTTTCCCATAATTCAGATTTTAAAATTTAATTCTGCCTTGATTTATGTTATAACAAGTTATTCAAAATACGGGTTGTTACAGTTCTCATCGCTTTAGGGTTGAGAAAATTAATCGTGGCAGTTGGACTTGCACCAGTCCTTTGCTAAGATATCTTAGAATAGTTTGTTGTTTGCATGTCATTCTCCTTTGTTATGTTTTGTTGGAATGGAATTTGATGCAGGTGATCATCATTTCGGAGAGATGAAGATTAAGCTATATTTGGATGTGTTTTCTGAGGATAATCTCGATAAGAATCATAGAGGCATCCATGTTTTACGTGTTCTTGTTTGGTTTTTTGTTGATTGGCTCTGGAAATTTTTGCAGCAAATCTCCTTTTCTTAATATTGGTTCTTGAGTTTGGGAATCTATGCTTAAACTGCCTATGTAGATGTATGACCCATTTAGCACATCGTTTTATAGATGGGAAGTTATGACTAGATTTGTCTAATGATGAGCAAACGAATCCTTTGTTTGATCGATGGTGTAACCATCATTTAGTACCGCATAATATTCGGTTTAGCTTGTTGTTCTTGCTTTGTCTCATGGAGTTATTTTTTGTAATTTCTCCTATCCATTTTTGTCCTTAGACAATATTAGGTGGATGTCCATGAGGAGCAGTTTTCTAGTAGGTTTCCTTTCTCATCAAATCTTTCTTAAGATATGATAATGTGGGAACTCCCAACAACATCAGCAGTGTTTGTAACACGAGATTGAGCATTTTGCTACCATGGTATGGTTAATTAAAAATCATAAAAATTGGTTTGAGCTCTAGCCGCGGAGCATGAGATCTCGTTGTTCATAGCCATTGTTTTAGGAGTTTCGGGTTCTTGGCTTGGTGGTGATTTGTGCTTGTAACTGTTAGTGTAGTTTAAATCGCACGACGTAGGTTAATGAGATTTCTAGGTTCGGAATGTTTATGTCATTCATGCATGCCTGTTCGAATGAAATCTCATTTCTTATCTAACTAATAGTCATCCTAGAGTTGGAAATAATAAAATTTTGTGTTGGATAAATTTTTGCAAAGGACCGGCATTGCGTTGTTTTCGTCATGGGTGTAAATAAATAAATCACCACTCCTTGTTAACCTAAAATTAATTTTGTTCTTTTGTGTGTGACTTCAATTTTTGCGTTTTTGTGTGACTGACTCCTTCTTTGCCAACATATGACTAGAATCGTTCCAGTTTTCGCAAAATACTTTTTTGAAACCTTTGGAAAATGTTATTTAGAAAAAATCATCATTTTTTATTTTTACTGAATAGCTTTCTTTTATTTTGTTTCGCGCCAAAATGCAAAATTTTTGATAAAGCAATTTGTGCATATATAAACATCCATTCTTCATTGAAATGGATGATTTGAAGGCACAACGTGAACATTACTGGAATTTTGATTTTCATACGAATCTCATATGCAAAGTGAAACAGTACTGAAAAGAAATTTTCAAAATAAACATAAGAAGTTTTAAAGTAGAAATTAATTTTTTGAAAAGGCTATCATAGCCTTGGAAATGTTGTTTGCACATCTTGTCAACAATGTGCACGAGTTACCAATTAACGAGTTTTATGTTTTAGAGCTTAATTTAAGCCTCGTTTAACAAGTGAAGTTGGGAATTTTTGGCGTATTTTGGGTAATTAAGGTGAAAATTCCACTGTAGGTCAGGAAAAGGAATATTTATAAGCGGAGGAAACGTTTAAATTCTTCGTTTTGATTTCCTTTTTCCAGTTTAGGAGAAAATAAATAGGAAATGTGTATATTATGTGACATTTTGGATCGTAGGATTTGAATGCAATAATTGGTTGCTTCACACTTTTATTCGTAATGGCATGAGGGTCGTGGATGAAAAAGGATTTTCAAAATTTTCATTCATATAAAACTGCCAGTATATTTAGGATGTTTTGCATGATGTTCTCAAAAAAGTTTTAAAAATTTCAATACATACATATAGAAGGGCCAATTTAGAATCATCTTGCATACATGTGTTATGATTGAAATGAATTATGTACACCGTGCACATATACACATGGTTGCAAAGTGGATACACGAATTAGTTGTGTAGGGTAGGATAATTAGGTGTCAAAATTTTGGGATGAAATCCCTTTTAAGGGGGAAGAATGTAAACACATGGAATTTTGACAATTAATTAATTACCTAATTAAATTCTCAAAAATGTGAATTTCTACGAAGGATGGAAGTTGACCACGAAACTTTAACCAATGCGTTCATCTCGGAATTCTGGTCAAGTTTCATGTTTGGAGTTTCGCAAACGGGGTCCGTATGAAAAAGTTACGGATGAAATACGGACGAAAATAAATAAATAGAACAATTAATATATATCTTCCCCCTTTGACCAGTCCAGTGAAGGCTAGATTTTAAGGGGTGATTTATTTATATCATATAATATAAATGGACGGATGCTTATTTAAATAAATCTAATGGTTCATGGCCAATTCCACTCCTATAAATAAAGGGGTAAGGCCTCATTCTTTTCCACACAAATCTGTAGGCAGCAGCGAAGCTCTGCTATTTCCCTTTCTCTTTCACTCATATTTCTTAATTAAAAATATATTCATATACAACCAATCCAATATAAATCATATGGAATTGAAACTAATTATCAGATCCAATGGAAAAGTTTATAAATTGACGTCTAAAGCAGTTCTACATCAAATTCTCCTATCTTTTTCTATTTTCTTGCATGTCTACAGATCTGAAAGCATCGATTTTTAAGATTAATTTTAGATCTATAGGAATTTGGAAATTGTAGGCCTAAAGGATTATTCAGATCTAAGAATTGGATACTTTTAGGCGAGTGGGAAATTTACATACTAAATTATAATAGCCTATTTATCTCGTCTTAATTAGATCTCAAAATATACGCCTATTATCATCAGAGCTATTCATAATATTATTGAATTTGAATCGGCACCTATCAGATCTGTTAATAAATATTGTCAAAACATTGAAATTGCAAACTATGGTTAGGAATAATATTAATTATAGGTTTACCTAAATTGTTTATACATAATTATACTGGAAATTATGTTGTAGTTTGTTGGAAAACACTGAAGATTTGGAAATTAGTCCTGATAACATTGTTTAGATGTAGTTTTCTTCCAAATCTCTAGTTTCAGTGTTAAAAAGGTAAATTATGTGATTTTGATTGAAAAGGCACAATGGTGAATTATGTAATTTTAATTTAAAAGACATACCTATTTGTGTTCAGTATTGTTGAGGTTTTTGTTTAGTTATTCTAAATATGGTGTTTTCCTCTTTTTGAACAAAAAGACATTATTTTGAATTCATAAGAGATATGACAAAAAGAATGAAAAGGGGAAAGTGGTACAAATGTACAAATAAATATAAATATACATTTTTGTGCGTAGTTTGCATCAAATATTCCAAGTCAAACATTAACATATATTTCTTATGATTAGGAAATATGTTAATTTAACTAATTAGGCATAATTTACAATAACTACAACTAACGATCTTTTTGTAAGATTTGGAACCTTTTGGCAAGATTTAATGCAAAAAGGAATGATTGGTTATTAATTAAACCAAATTATTTAATTTAATAATAAATAATAATATATAAAAATAACGGTTCACGGCCATTTTCACTCCTATAAATAAAGGAGTAAGGCCTCATACTTTTCCACACAAATCTGTAGGCAGCAACGAAGCTTTACTATTTCCCTTTCTCTTCCAATCAAATTTCTTAATTAAAATATATTCTTGTACAACCAATCAAATACAAATCGTATAGAATTGAAAGGGATTATCAGATCAAATGGAAAAGAGTATGAATTGGCGTTTAAAGCTATTATACATCAGATTCTCCGCTCTTTTCCGATTTTCTTGCATGTTTACAGATTTTAAAGTATCCCTTTTCAGATTAATTTTAGATAAAAGAATTTGGGAATTGTAGGCCTAAAGGATTATTCTGATCTCATATTTGGATGCTTTCAGGTGAGTGTGAAATTTACATATAAAGTTATAATAGCCTATTTATCTCATTTGAATTAGATCTCAAAATATATGCCTATTAACATCATATATGTTCATTATATTACTGAATTTGAATTGGCACCTATCATATCTGTTAATAAATATTGTCAAAACATGGAAATTATGAATTGTGGTTTGGAATAATATTAATTATAGGTTTACTTAAATTGTTTATGCATATTGCCTACAATTTTGTTGGAAATTATGTCATATAATAGTGAAGATTTGGAACACAGTCCTAATAACATTGTTTAGATGTAGGTTTTCTCCAAATATTTGGTTTTATTGTTAAAAAGATAAATTATGTGATTTTGATTGAAAAGCTACGATAGTGAATTATGTAAGACATATGCCTATTTATGTTCAATATAGTTGAGGTTTTGGTTTAGTTGTTGCAAATATGTCATTTCCCCTTTTCGAACAAAAAGACATTAAATTGGATTAACAAGAGATATGACAAAAAGATTGAAAAAGTGAAAAGCGGGGCAAATGTACATGTAAATATAAATATACATATTAATGCGTAATTTCATCAAATATTCCAAATAATACATTAACATATATCTCTTGTTATTTGGAAATTTGTGAATTCCACTAATTAGGCATGATTACAATATTTATAACTAACGGTCTTTTTGTACGATTTGGAACCTTTTAGAAAGATTGAATAAAAACCAAATGTTTGGTTATTAACTAAACCAAATTATTAAATTTAATAATATAGAATGATAACGGTTTATGGCTATTTCCACTCCTATAAATAAAGGGGTAAGGCCTCATTCTTTTCCACACAAATCTATAGGCAGCAGCGAAGCTTTTCTATTTCCCTTTCTCTTCCAATCAGATTTCTTAATTAAAAATATATTCATGTACAACCAATCAAATACAAATCATATAGAATTGAAAGGGATTATCAGATCCAACGGAAAAAGTATGAATTGACGTCTAAAGTTGTAGTACATCGGATTCTCTGCTCTTTTCCGATTTTCTTGCATGTTTACAGATCTGAAAGTATCCCGTTTTAAGAATAACTTTAGTTCTAAGAATTTGGGAATTTTAGGCCTAATGGATTACTCAGGTCTTATATTTGGATGATTTCAGGTGAGCGGGAAATTTACATGCAAAGTTATAATAGCTTATTTATCTCACTGGAATTAGATCTCAAAATATATACCAATTATCATCATATTTATTCATAATATTATTGAATTTGAATTGGCACCTATCATATCTGTTAATAAATATCATCAAAACTTGGAAACTGTGAACTGTGGTTAGGAATAATATTTATTGTAGGTTTACTTAAATTGTTTTTACATATTTCCCACAATTACGTTGGAAATTATGTCATAAAATAGTGATGATTTGGAACTCGGTCCCAATAACATTGTTTAGATGTAGGTTTCATCCAAATATCTAGTTTCAGTGTTAAAAATATGAATTATGTGATTTTGATTGAAAAGCTACGATGGTGAATTATGTAATTTTAATTTAAAAGACATATGCCTATTTGTGTTCAATATTGTTGAGATTTTGGTTTAGTTGTTGCAAATATGTCGTTTTCCTCTTTTTGAACAAAAGACATTATTTTGAATTCATAAGAGATATGACAAAAGGAATGAAAAAGAGAAAGGTGGTGCAAATGTACGTATAAATATAAATATACATATTTATGCATAGTTCGCTTCAAATATTCCAAATAATTCATTAACATATATTTCTTGTGATTTTGAAATATGTGAATTCCACTAATTTGGCATAATTTATAATAACTATAACTAATGGTCTTTTTATACCATTTGGAAACTTTTGGCAAGATTGAATGCAAAAACGAATGTTTGGTTATTAATTAAACCAAATTATTAATTTTAATAATAAATAATAATATAGAAAGATAACTACGTTGACCGCACAAAAATATATAAATAACTATATATTTATCATCCATCCGAATTCACGTTAACAACGAAATATATGTAAAAAAATGAATGTTCGAACAATATTCATTTTATGGAAACATACACATGAATGTAATCTGTATTAAATGAATATATTGTTGCGACCATTGTGTCAATTAATATAATTTATTTCTATAAATAATGGCGCAAATAAATAAACAATAATTGTAACCGACGTTGATTGGTGAAAGGTGAATTTAAAAAAGTAAGGGTTACAATTCCTAAATTGACTAGGATTAATGTTGTAAACCCCAATTAGAAAATTTGAGTTATTACTGCATTAAGACACGAAGTTAAGTTCAACTTGTGGTCGAAGTATGCCCGGAACCGCCTGGCGAATCCAACATCCAAAGGTGGTCAGCTTAATGTGAGGGGTCCAATGCGCAAATATAATTGTACTAAGACACGAGTTTATATTCAACTTGTATTAGAAGCATGCCCCGAACCGACCGGTAAATCCAGCATCCACAAGTGGTTAACTTAATGTAAGTGGTTTTGCGCCCAAATATACGTATACATATTACAAGCAAAAAATAAATAAATAAATAAAATAATAATGTCTATTGGGGTACAACAAATAGATACTTCGGAATTGACAAGGTATGGCTATCCATTGAAAATTAATGTATTAGGAAAATTATGGCCATTAAGATCATAAATGACGTTAATTGAAATCAATGGAAATAAAAGGAAATTAAAGATAAATTGTTCCCTTAGGAAAATATGACCATTACGGTCATAAAGGGAAATAAACATATGAATAGAGGATGAAATAAAAAGGGGATAAATGGGTATTGATTGTTATTTAAATACTAAGTCTTAGTAGGGAAATAATCAAATAAATATCCTAGGGTAAGGAGGATATAACTTTCCTTATTTATACTAGTTAATATAGAACTTATAATTAAAAGTTAGAATTGGCCATAGTATGTTAATGATGTGAAACATGATTAATTATAAGAACCCATGACGATAATTAATCTTGTACGTATAGTATTTCTGTAATGTGAAAATAAACGGAAATGACTTAGTAATGTAGCCCATTTCATTATCATAAGAAGAAGTATTAAAGGACAGTGGGCACGAACTTAATGATCTTCGCGTATAATCTGCTTCCTTAGGTCCTAAGTGGCTTGGGTCGAGGAGTCCACTTGGGAGTAGCTTTTTCAGTTTAGGCATCTTAAATGATGTGTGTGTGGGGCCTACGCAACCTTGTTGGAGAATGGAGTTTTGATGACAACAGCCTTTGTTTAATTATCATTGATTATAAAATATATACTAACATCTTTATCTAGAATATATAGACATATATATGCAGGATTTGTATACAGGACTTAAGTACTGAAGACTGTACAGTTTTAGAGTTTCAAGAGATTCAGGATTCAGAAGAGATTTAAGACTCATGAGTTATCAAGCTATCCAGATTTCAAGAGTTCAATAAAAATATAATAACGGGGTCTATTTTATATGTAAGACTCTGAATAGCACTCCAGGTTCAAACTCTGTTTTTCAATTTATCTCTTTCAAAATTGATTACGAAACTATTTTCAAATTGATTTCAAACTTCTCTCAATATAATGTAATCTTACAAAATTTCAAACTTTCAAACATAAGTATTCTTATTTTTAGTTTTATTAAATCATTTATTTATATATATATCACTAAGTCTATATTTGATTACAATATTCTTATTTAAACTCTAAGTTTTCATTGAACCTTTTTGTTTATATATATAGCTTATGAATATCTCTTTATAAATTCCTATATATATATATATGTTTATAAATTTTTTATATATAGTTTATATATAACACACACACATATATATATATATATATAATTTTTAATCATATGTTTAAATAATATTTTCTTATGTTTTAATACTCGAAAAATAATGTTTTAATAACTAGTTTTATTTCAGGAATTTCCAGAATATAAATATATATATATATATATATATTTAAATACTTTAAAAATGATTTAAAAATTAAAAACATGGTAGATATGTCGACATACAACTGTCATATTTTCAGTTTTGAAAGGAAGTGTCTTTTCATCATTTGTAACGTTCCGAAAGCGCTGCAACCTTTCAAATCTTGAAAAGAGGGGTTGATTTCGATTTTTTAACCATTCTTCTTCTACATCTTCATCTCCAATCATCACACTATTATTATATCATATTTTTATCATTTCTACACTTACACTTTGTCAATTTCAAGTCTAATTATATATAACTTCTTCTCTTCTCACTCATTACTCTCTGAATCGAAGTGTTATTGAAGAGTTATATGGCTGTTGTAATCATTTCGGATAGTTTTGGGGTAGTTTTGGAAATGATGTGTTCCTTGTAGACGTGAAATCAAGGAAGGAAATGGTGGTAACCTTGTAGCCAGGGAAATCAAGGGGAATATACTTGATCAGGGGTGTTTGGAATCGGTGGTAACCTTATAGGCGTGAAATTAACGGTGTTGTACTTGGATATTGATGTAGTAATAAAACTCTGCGCAATCCAACGTTGTGTGGGACTAGACGTAGGAGTAATTTGAACTAGTATAAAATACGCTGTGTTCTTTCCTTTTCGGCATTTTATTTCTGTTTATTTTTTGTGTTTATGTTCGATTCTGTGTCTGTGATCATCTCTGTGGTGTGTGATTCATCTAGTAGATCATATTAGTTTTACAATTTCTTAAATTCCTTCAAAAAACTATTCACCCCCTTTATTGTTAGTTTGCCTTAACGATCCATTCTGGATTCCCTAACAAACTTGGAAACTAAAAACGTCAGATATTGCTACCTATCCTATGGGATGTACTAAGCGACAAAGGAGATTATACAATAAGGTCAACTAGATGGTATAGCGAGCGATAAAATACCATCTCTCACCTTGCACAGAGTAGGGGTTAATGCGTGAATGACGGAAGCCTTAACTAGTAGGGCCCACAGCCAATGCCCTTTATTTTATGTTAACATTGAATAAATCATCTGAGAATAGTAAGTGACCAACATGTCTACCCAGGTTCTTAATTGATCAGGGTGAATGCACCCTATCTACTATTAATAGTGAGACATTAAATATTAAAGATGAGTGAATGAAAATATACATACATACATATATATATATATAAACTCCGCAATTAGGGGTCTACCCTCGATTAAATAACAAGCCATGTTCCGGTATAAAGCCTTCCAAAATATGTGCATAAATATTCTATCTTGGTATCATACTTGGGAATACTACTTGGGAAGAGTAGTACGGTCATGCTTAAACATATCTACAAGGTTAGGCTAGAATCACTAACCTTGGTAGGCATACATCTTTGGTTGAACCAAATAGGATACATCTGTGTATTATAATCTGTACTGTACATTTCATGTTCACCTGAATCTTGTTGTTCTGACCCCTTTCCTAGTTACAACCTCCCAGGTTTTATAGAGAAGGCAGGGTTCTAACAAGTGTTTTAGTTTGTCTTTCGGTTCTCGTTCTCTCTCATGCTCGGTATTGGCAAAGTGACTTACTTCAAAAAGGTAGTTACTTGAGTTAATACTAGTTTATCCTATCTTGTTTGCACTGTGAGTTATCTTATCGTACTCTAATTATGCTCATGCCCATTTATTTGTAGGTACCCTTGCTTGGATGTGTTCGAGTTTCGATTTTTATCGAAATTTGGGCACAGAAAGGTGTGTGGTGTTATAGTTGGTATAGGCCCAGCAATTATTAAGAGGTTTCTTGTTGACTGCGGTGCCTCTATTAATGTTTTGTTCAAAATAACTTTCAACCAAATGAAGCTGTCCATGGCTGGTGTGCGAGCTTGTCAAATGAAGATTCAGGGTTTCATTGGCGAACCAAAATAACCGGTCGGGGTTATTGACTTACTTGTGGAGCTGGGTGAAGGAGAGAGGAGAGCTATTATGATGCAAAATTTTGTGCTTGTTAACGAGCTTTCTTTATATAATGCGCTCTTGGGTAGACCTGCTCTAGCGGATAAAAAATTGCCCTATCACCTTGGTGTCCGAGTATGAAGTTTCCAGCAGATAAGGGTGTTAGTTTAATTAAGGGAGATCATGAAACTACTAGGGAGTGCTATCTTACAGATTTGCCAAAGCAAAGAAGAAGGATATGGGTAAGAATGTGGAGGCTACTCTCTGCATTTGAGACCCCATCTCATAGCATCTAGGGCATAACCCGTGCACTGGAGAGCATAGTGGGTCTTAAAAAGTGATGGATCCTCGGAAAACCTATGCAGGTGATAATCGAGCGATGCCAGCTGAGGTCACAATTTCTATATTAGTTCATCCAAAAGATCCTGATTGAGTGTTAAAGATAGGATCTCTGTTGGGTTAGAAGTTGCAGAAAGATTTAGTTGTTTTTTTTTTGAAGCTAATCTGGATGTGTTCGTTTGGAGCAATTCTCAAATGTGTGGGATTTCACTCGAAGTGGCAGGTCATGCCCTAAACGTTGATCCAAGTATATCACCCGCGAAACATAAGAGAAAGATTCAAGTCTCTGAAAGTTCAATTGCTCTCAAAAAGGAAGTGGATAGGTTGATGGAAAATCAATTTATACAAGATTCAACGTATCCGGGTTGGGTGTCAAATCCTTTGTTAGTGAAGAAATCTAATGGCAAATGGTGTGTAAGCATTGATTATTCAGACCCCAATAAAGCATGTTCGAAAGATAGTTTTTTGTTGCCCAAAACTGATCAGCTTGAAGAGCTATAGCGGGGAATGAGCTTTTATCATTCGTGGATGCTTATTCAGGCTAAAATCAGATAATGATGCATGAGCCGGACCACGGCAATGCATGCTTCATTATAGATGTTGGGTTGTACCGTTACAAGGTGATGCCATTTGGGTCAAAGAATGATGGAGCTACTTATCAGCGTCTCGTCAACACGATGTTCAAGTCCCAGATTGGAAAGTCTATGTGGACGACATGCTGGTAAAGTCAAAGAGAGCATATGATCATTTGGAGAATCTTGTTGAGATGTTTCATATCTTAAGGAAGTACGAAATGAAATTGAATCCTATTAAGTATTCATTCAGAGTAATATATGGGAAATTCCTTGGGTTTATGGTTAATGCTAGGGGCATCATGGCCAACCCTACTTAGATTTCAGTGTTAAGAGAAATATGAGCACCTAGGATAAAGAAAGAGCTTCAGAGCTTGAATGGGAAAGTTGTTGCGTTGATTCACTCCATTTCGAAGGCAACAGATATGTGTATTGTTGCATTGAGAAAAGGGAAGAAGGACTTCCATTGGACTCCAGAATGTAAGATGACCTTTGAGGAGTTAGCCAAGCATATGGAAGCACCTCTGATGTTGTCAAAGCCTAAAGATGGAGAAGACTTGTTCTTGTATTTAGCTGTTTCATCCTATGCCTTAAGTGCAGCTTTGGTTAGAGAGGATTCAATTATTCAGAGTCCAGTATATTACATCCGTAAAAGTCCTGTCGAGGCAGAGACGAATTATCCGAAGTTGGAGAAGCAGCCATATTGTTTGTTTGTTGCCTCGAAGAAGCTCTTGATATATTTCCAAGCTCGACCTATCAATTTGCTCATGGATCTACCGCTGAAGCAAGGCCTATTTCGTACAGAAACGTCTGGAAGACTATTGAAGTGGAATATTGAGCTCGGTCAATACGATATTACTTATCATCCATGAAGGGCGGTAAACGGGCAGTCTTTGGTAGACTTTATTGCCGAGTTTACAGATAAAGGAGACGAGAGGGAAGAGCCTGTAGAAGTGATCTCTCGATGGAAGTTGTTCGTTGATAGTTCTATGAATGAGTATTTCTTGGGGACAAGAGTAGTTCCAGAAACCACTGAAGGATGCTCAATTTGCTACGCTTTGAGATTGGAGTTTCCATCGAATGAACAACGCAGCTGAGTAAGAAACGCTAATCACTAGATTAAAGATAGCAAAGGAGTTGCACTTGAAAAGCTTGCAAATTTTCAGTGATTCACAGTTGGTGGTGTGTCAAGTTCGAAGAGAGTTTCAAGCTAAGGGGGGAAATTTTCTAATTTATTTGCCAGAGGTTTTGGAACTTCTCAACATCTTGGACTACTACACCATAACACATATCCCTAGAGAAGAAAATATGAAGGCAGATTCGTTTGCAAATTATGCTAGTTTGAGAGTTGACCAGTTGTTTGGATCGGTGCTGGTCAAAGTTCTATCAATCCCAGCACGGAAGACAATGATAAAGTTTGGATTATGGAAGAATCTGAAGAGCCAGATTCATGGATGACTCCAATCAAAGAATATCTCCTCAATGGAGTGCTTCTAAGTGACCCAAAGAAACGAAAGAAGTTGCCTCGGAAAGCTCTCATGTTTCTTACATAGGATGGTTGGTTATATATAAGGGGTTTCTCTATGCCTCTACTCGGATGTGTTACCAAAGAGGAATCCAAGGCAATTCTTACATAATTACATAGCGGAGAGTTTGGAGGACATTCAAGTGGACATACATTGGCTAAGAAAATTCTGCGATATGGTTATTTCTGGTCCGACTTGAACCGTGACTTTGTAATATATGCTAGAAAATGTGAAAGGTGTTAGAGATTCGCCAAGAATCCTAGAGCACCATCCACAGAGTTTACTAAAATGGTCAGTCCATGGTCGTTTGCTTCTGGGGCATTGATCTAACTGGCGCACTGCTGTGGGGACCACCCACAACTCCTACACTTAACAAGCGAAATAATGCACTGAAAGATGTGCCAGGCAGCTATGGACGATCATAAGGATAAGATAACACAAGCGGAACCTGTCGCATAATTAACAACGCAAGGTAAAATATAATAGAACATATATGACAGGCAATAATAGTGAAACAGAATTGTGCAGAATTTTAACTTTCATATCGTCATGAATTATCCAAACATCAACTGGATACAATATCAAATTCTATACAATGTGTCTCACTGCAAGTAACTCGGAGAATACATCATCATAGCAGAAGAAAAATAGCAAATAGGGTAATAGGAAACTAATATGTAAGCCTTTAGCTCGTCATCGCTTTGCAGCATCGTCCTCATCTGGATCAACTACTTGTCACCTGGTACTCAGTCTGCCCATCCAAAACATGGATGAACAGCCCAAGGTAATAAGAGGAAACATAAAACCTTGAGTCATACAAAAGTCTTAATGAGCAATAAACCATCTATCTATCATCATTAATACAGTATTTGAGAATAGGTTGAAAATTCACTTATCTACCAACATCGACAGAGAAGAACCCAAACCTGTAATTCCCACATCCGATAGTGATAACCTTTATAACAAACAAGTAGAAACAAACAGTAAATTCATGGCAATCAGTTATCAAGCATAGACCATCCTAACCGATATCGACGTCTCCCAAGTACAATCCCCGTAGGCTTAAACCAACACCAGACCTGCACATAAGAGATGTCTCCTTCGACATCGAATAATCTACACAAGGTGATACAATCAAAACAATCTTCATCAATGACTCTGGCTATCGCGGCCAATCCTGGTTTGAAACCACCGTTGATCATATAACCGGCTCAACAACATGTTGCCCGTCAAGGGTTAATGGTAAACCCCGGTTCTAGCAAAACTCCGTACGCCTTCGCGACTCATATCTTTAAGCCCATCGTGACTGCCCAAGGTACTGGCCTAATCATCTAGTCTTTTAGGCTTCCGTATTATACCTCTACTTTGAGTCCAGTAGAACGTACGACAACGAAAATTCCTTGGCCTCTATAACTCTAGTCATCATCATCGGCGACTATCCATAGCTCAAACGCCTTGTCAAGCACCCATTATCCACAAATTTAACATCCTTGAGTCATCTTCACATACATTGTATTTCATCGATCAACGAACACTTTGAACATTCCTCTTTGAATATAGCTTGAAGTAACATCCATTCTTGGACCAAAAATAACATCGTTATTGGGTCAATATGGCCTTTTCGTTTTCTCATTCGTTGGGCCGTCGACCGACCCATAATTGCTATGACCCGACCTAACTGGCATCGATTATATTACTAACCTTACAATTGTGTAACTTGAATTTATTGCGTTATATTTGTATTTTTTTGTTCCTTTGAAAATATGGTTTATCTTTGCTATATACTAATATTTTTATGATAAACTTGCTTATGGATTTCTTTTCATATTTTTTAGCTTTTAGTTTGAAGAATTATCAAATCTATTTATGTTATTGAAAGTATCAATTGTATATTTAAGATTATTTTCATATTTCGAACCCGCAACACGATAGTGGTGTCATAAATTATCAGTTGAAACTAGCATTTATGAGTGCTGCAGGTTATCAATTTGAAACACTTACTAAGTGTTGCAAACTATCAACTTGAAACAGTTATTGTGTGTTGTAGACTATCAACTTGATACACTCAATGAGTGTTGCAGATTATGTAATCGAAACACTCAATTAGTGTTGCAGATTTTTAACTCGAAACACTCATTGAGTGTTACAGATTATCAAATTGAAACACCTTCTAAGTGTTTCATTTCGCCAGTCTGAAACACTTGCTAAGTGTTTCAATTTGCCAATCTGAAACATAATATAGGTGTTTCAAAAACCTGCAACATACTATTCTGCAATACTTAACAAGTGTTTCTAAAAAATTTAGCAAAATTTTATTACCTTTTCAAATTGGTCATTTTGGTGTTGTGTCTATCAGCCACTGGAATGGACCCTTAGAAATAATAATGCTCCCTATCTCAATCCACAACCTGCGTCAAATTTGATAACTTAATCAAAGATCTATATTTATTCCTTTTGGCCCAATCCTAGGACGGAGCCTAACCTATTGGCCCAGTCCCTAACTTGAGCCTATGATATGTTATATTCTTTTCATTTTAGCATGGTTTTCTAACATGTCAATATCGTTTCAATTATCTTCATAAGATGTACATTTTTCTTACTTCTTAAATTGTAACCTTTGTCATAATTTACTAAAGTTCCTACAAATTTGCATGGCTCAGTATGATTCCTTCGTTTTACAGATCTATATGAAAATGTTTCATGTAAAATTATTATTCTTTTATTTATTCTGTGTTTGCAAAGTTTGCACTTTGTACATATATTTTAATGCGTAGACAGGATTATCTCTATGTCTCTAATCTAACATTTATAGATCAACACAATTTTAAGAACAAATGTAAATAACTGCAGGAAGCTATAAATTTATTAAATAATAGTAAATTAGAACCTTTTAAAGCTCTCTCATTAATTGTAGGAGTTTTCTCTTTTCCTTAATTCTTTACAGATATTTTATTTTTAAATTAGTTTATCACTTTACAATTATTTACTATTTCTCTCAGATTATATACTTCTTCTGCCATTTTACATTTTCATATAGATATTTCAATGTTAAATTATTTAAAATAACATTTAGTTTCTGACATTTTACACTTAAGTCCACATAATTATATTATTTACAAAATTCAAAAATTAAGTAATTTAAATAAATTTAATTAGACAATATTTCTTTTAAATACTAATAGTGACAAAATTATGTTTTTTTGCTTGAAATAACGACGCTTCAAATATTCTTTAATCATTGAAGTCTTTTTCAATTTTTTTAACATTTTACATTTAGTACCATATTTTACAATTAATTCCATAATATTAAAACTATTTAAATAACATTAGCAAACTATTATTCATTATTTCGCCTAATAAATAACATCAAGGTTGACCATATTGATATAAACACGTCAATCAAATAACATAAATTATAGACATAATTAACCGTCACAAGTTCAAAGTTGAACTCATTTACATCCATATGTGTATCGTGTATAGCATTAAAATACAAATGTCAAACGCCTACATTTCAAAATTTATTTAGTCATTTACAAAATACTTCCCAATATCAGTTAACATTGTATGTCTAAGTCAATGTGCTTAAGTTAATTATGTGATTTTGAATTTAATAAATGAATTCAATCAATAAGTAGATGTTAATTCATCTAATTAACGCGAAGTGTGATGTTTTAAAATGTACCGTGTTAATATTAACAAAAATGACAGAATTAGTTTTTCTTCCAAATATAAAGTTAAATAAATTACATAGTTTAAATAATATATATATAAAAACATTAATAAAAAAAATATAATACACACTTATCTCAATATATTTATCATAATTTGAAGAAAATAATTTCCGCATTAAATAACTGCATGTTAACATTTCAAAATTATTTGTTGAACTTTGTCGACTCTTTCGTGGTATTTTATATTTCAGTTTATATGCTTAAACTACTCATGAAATCTTAAATTATATTAATTTAAATAATCTTTAGAGAGTATATAGTCCTTTTGTTAAAATTTCTTAAAAGTATATGCCAATTTTACTATTTTATTCATATTTATTAAATAATTGTAAAGTCGAACCTTTTAAAGCTCTCTCACTAATTCTAGGAGTTTTCTCTCTTCTCCTTAATTCTCTACAGATATCTTATTTTAAAATATTTTATCACTTTACAATTATTTACTATTTCTCTAAGATTATACACTTCTTCTATCATTTTACATTTTGATATAGACATTTCAGAGTTTATACAATTATTTAAAATAACAGTTAATTTCTAACATTTTACATTTAAGTCCACACAATTAAATTATTTACAAAATTCAAAATTTAAGTATTTTAAATAAATTTATTCAACTAATGTTTCTTTAAATACTAATAATGACAAATTTATGTTTTTGGTTCTAAACAACGACGCTTCAAAATTTCTTTAATCATTTAAGTCACTTTCAATTTTCTCCTAGAATTTTACATTTAAGACCATACTTTACAATTAATTACATAATATTTGTTTATCCCTCAAGAATCATATGTGCATTGAAGGATTAAGTCTGTGTCAGAATCGTAAGACAAGCACTCACGAGGTTCATGCACTCATGCCCCAACCAAGGTTGTTCATGCAAAACAAGGTCAAACATAGGCCATGGCTCGAGCATGGGAGCAAGGATCGGTCATTTGTGGCAAACAAATTCGCTTGAACATCAGAACAAGATAGATCGTTCCCTCAACACAATCAGGATCGGTCATACAGCACAACACAATCATACAGAGAGGTCGCACACATGAAGCTAGCTCAAGAATGGCACGACGGAAAACATTAAGGCTCGTATAACCTGAAAAGATTGTCCATATTAAGGAAGTCACTTATCCTTATGCCAAGGAAACCGGTCATACAAAACGAAGAGAAGAACTGATACCGGCCACATGTTCCACTTTGCAGTCATTCGTTCATGCCACCACAGTCGATCGTGCATAGCAAGAAACACGAAGAAGTCAAAGGTCGCACATGTATCCCCTGTCCGCTCATAGATTGCAATCACAGTCACCCGCTCATTCCTCAATCAGCCACTAACACTTCAATAAGATACTACCCACCGGTCGATCAGGTACCAGCTCCTTAAGGGTCGCGCTTACATTTTCGATCTACAAGACTTGATCGTTCGCCTATAAACTATGGTGCTAGTCGCCCGTCCATCTATCGTTCAGTCGTTAAAAGGCTTAACACGGCGCCCGGCCGGTCGCCTATACACCAATCCAAGAACTCTGGCCAGTCGCATGTGTACTCATCACCTGATCGCCCGTCAAATCTTCTCGGATATATGCAATCGCTCACTCCTACAAAGTCGCTCGCTCCAACAAAGTCCCTCATATTGGACAACTGGAAACAGTTACCGACAGTTGGCTACAGCTGGGCGGTGGCAATTTAGTATTTAATGAGACGAACGACCCAAAGCCTGAATATACAGATTTCAGCTCATTCCTTCAGGGGAGCTCACCTATAAATAGGCCATGACCTCCACCAAAAAGGGGATCGAGACCTTGCAACCACGAAGTGCTGCAAAATTCATTCCTCCACCATCTCTTAAGAATTCTCAACCATCATCATCTCCACTTGAGGGATCTTCATCCATTTGGCCATGGCGTCCATTAATATCTTATAAGTGAAAAAAGATCAAAGACATCCTCCTTCTTCGTCGCCCATCCGTCCTTCTCCTCCACAGCTTCCACCATTCCTCCATTGAATTCCGTAAATTTAAATGAGATTTGTGTGTTAGAGTGAGAATATGTTGAGAGTTGAGAGAATGATAAAATGGATGAACAAAGAGAATTTACATTCTTTGTAATCATCATGATATGCAAACTACCTTCATAGTGGACGTAGGCCTAGCTTAGGGCTGAAACACTCTAAAACCTTGTCTCCATTTTACTTGCTTCGCATTTTTACTATCAACTTTTGTTGAGTGCGGCCCCATTTAATTTCTAACCATATTGGTGAAGTACGTTTCTCGTACCCTTGGTGTTTGAGCCATTTTTTGGTGAAAACGTCTGGCGCCCACCGAGGGGCCCGCATTTGCATCTTTCCCTGTTGAAGTCCAACGAGATTTTCTATGAAAAACTTTGCTTGAAATCACGGATATGCCGAAGGAAGTTACTTGTGAAATCGACGACCTCACCGACAATGTTAATATTGTTACATCGCCCACCACCCACTTCGAGGTAGGAGAATTGTACGAAATTGAGGTAGCTATAACCAAGAGAGAGTTGGAAGAAGCGATGGCGAGACTAATGAGTCAAATAACTACAGCAAACAATGCAATGATGAAGAAGTTTGAGTCAATGATCGCTATTCAAGCCGCTACAACAAAGGCCATACTAAGTACCATTTGTTTTCCACCCACTCGAATGAGTCACGCATACGATATAGAATCTTCTGCTTTGAGCACGAAACAGAGAAATTCTATTCAGAAAGTTCCATATCATGCTAATATGGACCGTGGAAAAGCCAAAGCACCTATGCACAACTATTCCGATGACACAACCTCTCAACGGGTAAATGGTCCAACTAAAGGGGCATTTTTCTCGAAAGAAAGTCTAGATCCCCTGTCTCCAAATCATGATTACCCGCCAAGACGAGAATCTAGCGAGGAAGAAGGCACTCGTTCCATGGATCGGAGCAAAGAGCAGGAATATATTTTTGGAATGGCATGTGGAATTATGGAGGAGAGCTTGAAGAAAGAAGATAATCGAAAAGAGTGGGAATTTTCTCTTACTAAGACCCCACTCACCAAAAGAATTAAAATGGCTATATATCCACAGAAATTTAAACCTCCGACAGCGCAATCCTATAATGGGATAAGCGATCCCAATGTGTTCCTGTGCAAATATAATCAGCATATGAACGGGGTGCGCTTCACCGACAAGATCAAATGCCTATATTTCCCAACTTATCTAGAAAGGGTGGCCTATCTCGGTTTCACAAAGCTACCGTTGAAGTCTGTGTACGACTTCGCTACATTGGCTAGACTATTCAGTAAGTAGTTCAGGTTCTAAGAAACTAGGGTACGAGATGTTATGGAGCTAGGTGAACTACAACAAAGACCAGGGGAGTCCGTCAAAGCTTTTCCCCACCGCTTTAATATGGGAGTGGCCGAAGTTGAAAATTATGACCCCTGTCTAGATCTGATGGCTTTGAAAGTGGCCATATGTAAAAAGACCAAGTTAGGACGGTGGATTAAGGAAAAATAAACCAAGTACACTCGAACAACTACCCAATAAAGCTGAAAAATCTATGAGTGTTGAAGAGAATTCGGTGTGTGTTTTGGTAAGCAATGAACAGCTAAAAAGGAAAGGTAGTGCGCAAAGTAGCTTTGATAGTCAGAAGCGGAGCAACGAAGGAAAGGATAATCGGTCTAAGAAGAAGCTCCGCTTTTTTAAGAATTCTGAGCTCACTCCCCTTAATGACACCATAGGGAATATCCTCATGGCAACTAAGGATACCGAGAAATATTCAATCCCAAAACGAATGAAGGTCAAAGATGTCGCTATAAGATCATGAAGGTTTTGTCGGTTTCATAACCAGCCAGGGCACGATACTAATGATTGCAGGCATTTAAAATCATTAACTGAGGAACTGATCAGGAAGAATCATTTGCAACAACATGTACAAGCCCATGAACACTGTTCCAACTCTCTACGAGCAAGGGGCAACAAGTAATGAGTAGATCGCTCAAACCAATCCAAGGCTAGCACTTACTTAAGGATCAGTCATTAGCGTTCTAGTTATCGTGGCACTGAATAAGTGACCTCCATCACTTTATTTTGCTTCATTACTTTGTTTTGCTTTATTATTTAAGAACCAGTAGTCACTTCACATTACTCTATTACTTTCTATATTCGTGTAAGCAATTGACAATGATTTACTTACGTTGTACTAAACAAAGGCCTCATAAATCAAAAGCTACGTGCCTACCTAAATAAAATACTTGTAAGCTTATACTAAAATTTGATTTCTTGAATGTAGGCAAAGTAGAAGCAATCGTTCATGCACAATCTGACCACATCAAAAGCTTCCCAAATATATTTCAGATGAAGCAACTTGAGCGCCAAAAACATCATGTGGATTAAGCAAGGCGAGTAATCTTTCAAAAGAATAAGCTGTTCTGGGGAAAATAGTGAAGCATAGTAAACAAACACCAAATCCTTAGCAAACATCCGTTGAAGGGGTTGGCATAAAACATTTAAAAATACAAAGGTGGTATCAAGTTTGTCCCACGAATAAAAATTGCTAATCCCAAAAAAAGCACCTTGTTAGGTGCAGGACACAAATTCTTTAGGTCAAAGTAAATCTCGATAAGAAGAACTAGTGACCACCTCCTGGGATGATGCATAAAAATGTAAGGAACAATAACACCTTGGCTGGAAGCACCAATCCTAGTGCCAGAAGGACCGGCAAACATGCTGGAAAAACCAGTGCAAACAGAAATCCTTGCCGAAAGGGTGTAACAGAAATCCTAGCCGAAAGTGGGTGTCCAGCAAGGTCTTTTTGGTTCTAGAGAAATCAGAACAAACGAGACTGAAGTTGGATCGAAACTTGGAACCCAAGACCTACCTTGGGGGTACGCATTGAAACCCCAATCTCCGAAGGGCTTGGGCCACCAGGTCAGCGAGAAATGGGGGTTGAATACATAAAAAAACATAATAGCCTTGCGCATTTAAACCTAATTCCCGAAGAGATTGTACTGCTAGGTTAGCAGGAAATACGGTTGAATACCTCTCCAAAAGTCATGAACTGATTGATTAAAACTAAAATTGTAGCTATAACTAAGAGAATTTAGGAAAAATCGATCGTTTCTACTCCAATTGAGTTATAAAGAACTTTGGCACGGGGGCATCACCATTGTGTAAAAGTCAATAATGCTCACTTAAACATACCGCTTGTTCATTACAACTTTACAACAAAGAATAAGCATCTGATGGGATCGTTCGACTAACAAGATTGAATCCCCGTGAAATACCATCATTCATAAAAACGAACGGCTAAGTCATTATAATACCAAATGTTACAACGTGGATATACGAGCATAAAAGTATTAGGCCAGGACCGGCACTCGAATATACAACCGATCTAAGTGCATGACAAATAAGAAAATAGATTGAAATCGAAGCATGAGGGTCATAAGTGCTACTTCTTAACAGAGGAAAGAGGAGGTGAACCAACTGCTTGACTTCCACCCTTTGTTTCTTTGTTTACACTAGAAATTGCAGGAGAGGACCGGTTAATGATTCCCGGGCTATTTGCAATGGGCTTCTTTCTGCGTATCAGAGTGGACCCATCCTTAATATTCCAAATTTCGTGCTCGTCTTCCAGATAAGACATGTTAAGTAATGTTGGGTCGCCCGATAAAGGTGTGGTGTGCGGGCTAATACTGGCTGATACTTAAATGGAGTCAATAGTGGCAGCCTGAATAGCAGTACCACCAGTAGACAAAGGATGTGGCGAAGGAAGACCTGGTGCAAATGAATAGTATGCACTAAATTCAGCAAACCCAGGTGAAGAAGTAAGATAATCCAAATCCGGTGTGGACTGATAGATATCAATTTTACCTGGGGTTACTGGGTATATTAGGTCGACTTCGTAATCATTCACATTTAAAGAGGTGTCATTATTCCCAACACCATGACCTGCACATTATTTGAGAACATTCTCCTAAACTGTGTGTTCTTTAATGGGTTGAACTCCGGCAGCGTCGTGGATAGGGTGATCCACAGGGGGAGTTTGAGAGCTTGAAGTTTCAATGTTGATAAGATTGGATGGGCCACGAATGATTGTAACATCCAAGGTTTTCCCCCTGGAAGATCGAGCTTGCTTGTCCGCTAACATTTTCCTGCCTCCAACCAAAGCCTTACGGTCTTCTTTTTCCAAAAGTTTGTCCTAGAGATATTCATTATTAGCACCACCAAATTATGAAAGCACTTGTTCCCAAACAAGTGCCAAAGTCTGTGGAAAGTCTTTGTTCAGATAGATTTAGATTCTGTGGTTCATAACACTATAAACATAAAATTGGAATAGGGTATTATCAGTCTCAATTCTGGACTTGTCAAGGGCTTTATGTAGCTTCATTCTGTCTTCTTTCAGAGTCCTTAGAGTCTCATTCTGAGAATTAATCTTGTCCTCAAGAACCATTTTTTCTTGCTGATAAGAAGCCAAATCCCGTCCTTCTAAAGCCAATTGGCATTCAGCCTCAAACTCTCTTTTAAGTTCCTCATTTTCATCCTCCAAGTTGTTCACTCTAATATTCCCATTCTTTAAAGAGGCGATTTTTGATTCTTGAAACTTGATCAAGTGAACCAATCTAGCTTTATCATTTTCCAAGATGTCAATATGACCAAGATGCCGAGATTTAATCTTTGGAACTCATAACCAAATTTGGCCCAATGTTCTAGTCACTTATCAACATTGCTCATGGCTAGGTTCAACCGTGCTTCGGGTTGACTCCTAGCAGTGTTAAACTGAGTAATCATCCAACTCTTTATAGTGCTTAACCCCTCAACAACATCTCGCCAGTCATTTGGGTGCAGATCTAAATCAAAATACATTCCCCTTAGATCCAAACCTCCAAAACAATCCCTGATCATCAAGTTTCTAGTTGCGACCTTATAAGGGGGTCGGTCGAGATTCATTTGGATTTGAGCAGAGGTTGGGACAATGGATCATTTAGGGAAACTGGGAACATCGGGGTCTAGGAAATCAGTTGATGCGGGACATTTCTGAATCTCACTTTTTGGTCGATCGTTCCTGCTCTTTTTCTTCTTCTCTTCTTTTATGTGGTGTTCACCTTTATCGCCCTTATCCAATACCTATGCTTGATTGGATCCTTCCCTCCTTAAAGAACCAGTCAGTGGAAGTTCGAGGATGTGTTGAGTTTGAGAACTCGAGGGCGATTGGGAGCGTTTCAAGTGACGAGAAAGGCGAGACTGTAAAAAACTTTGTGGATCAATAGAACTAGCTTGTTGTGAGAAACTATCTGATAATGAGTGTTTCATGCTTATAATTTGGCAAAGGGTACAAAGCCAAACTTCAGCGAGCATGCAAAGATATTATAAGATTTGCGGGAAAGCATAAGTGCTTATAATAATTGTATTTTAGTGAATATCCAATAACAAACCAATTTCAAGGGGAATTCCTAAATCAAATGCTTTCCCAATCTATTGGGCAGATTCGCGAGTTCTCTCCATATCAGATGCTACAGGATCAAAAGTCACAATATCACCTTGACTAAGATAACTGACGGTGTCTAAATATCCCAAGCCTCCGAAAGTTCCTGTGGAACTCTCTTCTTGAATAATAAGGGGAGCGGGATTCTCAATAATCTTTTCAATAATTATATTATCTATTGTACCATCTATGTTTTCATCCACTCCTTTATCAATCCCTTCAGTAATCAAAGGCATGGAAGATCCCGGTGAAGAATAGCTACTATCACCAAGGACTAAGCATTCCTTTTTGATAAGGGATTTTCCAATGGTACTTTGTGTATAAGCCAAAGTTTTCTTAATGGATCGTGAAGGATGGAGTAGCTGATATTTACGAAGCTTTCCCTCTGAAAGCAACGCTTGTCTACTTCTCTCAGTCTTATTAATGGCAACCGAAGAATCAAGAAGAGCTTGGTCAAGAACAAGACCTTTATTGGAAGGAATTACTGCAAAATGGAGAAGAGAACCAACAAAAAGGAGAAAGAGGTAGAAAACTCCAAAACAAGGGCAGTTACCTCCTTCCATCCACCACCCATAGAATTTACCAGGAAGTCGAACATAAAAATATAGATCTGGAAATCCCTTGACACCGTTTGTTAAGCCAGTGATAATTTTACAATGTCTGCTCTCCATAAAAATAAAAGAGGGACCATTTGCCTCCCTTCTTTTAAAAGCATATAAGGAACAAATATCCATAAATGCGGGTGCTCGTTGCTTGACTCTCATAAAAAGTATGTATAGCCTTATTAAAATATGATATCCATTGGGATGCAACTGTTATGGGGCAATGGACAAACACCGCAAAATAGGCTCTAAATAGGAGTTAAAAGGAGGAACCGCTCCATTGGGCAACATATGATGATTGACTGTTACATACCCAAGGGGTGGATGATCGGCCGAATGATATTTCCTTGGAAATTTGGATATTTGGTTTCATCTTCTGAAAATAAAAAACGAGCACACATTTGTTGGTATAAGCCAAATAGGAGCATCGATTTACGGCTGTCAGAAGGCACCCACTCGAGGATTCGAGGTTGGGGATAAATTTGGCTAACGTTCACTCCAGGACCAACAGCCGGGGTAGCCTCGGTTACCTTACCAGAACCTTTGGGCTCTCCAGACATGGTACCCACCTTGGGATCTTGACTACATTTGTTTTTAGTTTGCATTTCTATATAGGTAGGTATGTCTAAAAAATGAATTACCGCTAGGTTGCTAATAATTAAAGGAAAGAAACTCTGAGTCAATGTGCCATTCAAACTAAAAGCCATTAACTATACCTAGTCTACAAAATCTACTGGTGGTATAAGCAACCGAAGGTAAAATTGCAAACTCAAAAGTGTGTGGTAAGATTTGTCATTATAGATTAAGATTTATGAGGAAAATTCAGCCAACAAAACGAATCAGTCTCGACCGGTCGCACATGACCCCTGCATAATCAAAGGTTTTGGCCTTGTCGGTTATAAATAACTAGTGGTCGCACATAATAAATGGATGATATCAGCAACAAACAGAACATGAAGTAATGATAACAATGTCAAGGATCTATGGCATGGGCATTTCCATCAAACATTTGATGAAGGCGTGGTAAATTAAAAACGCCATTTCAAAGACATTTCAACAAGTAACTTAAAGACATATTATTGAAATCAGAAAACCAAAGGGCTTTTGTGCGAATCATGTCTATCAAATGATTACACACAGAACCCTAGAGCATACTAAGTCAAATAAACATTTTCCAGTCATCGCAATCACAGCAAACTACCGAAAACTTCAACACATGCTCAAATAATTCATTTCTTACCAACTGGGAATTTTTATGAGGCTAATTGGATTAACCCAACAACAAATTTTAAAGAAGAAAATTCACTTACGAACGAACAGGCGGGTTCAATTTTAAAGAAGAAATGCTCTAGCTGATTTCGAAATTGAAGAAATTCAGCCTAGAAAAATTAGGCACAATGATAAATTGAAGAAGGAAATTCAGTCGAAGTTTGGGAGTAATCGGAGGTAGTAGGGAATCTTCTACAACAGAACTGCCATTAGAGCAGAATTTTCAGAAAGACGAAATACATAAAGAGTGATAAAATGAAAAGACAATAATTAAAGAAGACTAAAAGGCCCTTTCAGATTAAAGTGACACAACAGCTTGATCAGGTCTGGATAACCCACTTAACTGTCCCCAAAAGATAGCTCATCAGATCTAGTCAACAAACAACTATGTCTGTGCACGAGCGACTATGGGTATATTCAATTTTGTATAAGCACGAGCCATTAGTAATTATGCTCGTCTTATAGGAAACTGGAATTAATCCATCAAACGGTGTTATATTTCGTTATTTTGAAGCATGTAATCTTTACAAATTAAAAATTACATACTTCGAGGGGCAAATGTTTATCCCATAAGAATCATATGTGCATTGAACGATTAAGTCTGTGTTAGAACTGTAAGACGAACACTCATGAGGTTCGTGTATTCATGTCCCAACCAAGGTTGTTCATGCACAATAAGGTCAAACACATGCTATGGCTCAAGCATGGGAGAAAGGATCGGTCGTTTGTGGCAAACAAAGTCAGTTGAACATAAGAACAACATGGGTCGTCTGCTCAACACAATCAGGATCGGTTATACAGCACAACACGACCAAACAGAGAGGTCGCGCACTTGAAGCTAGCTCAAGAATGGCACGGCGCAAAAAATTAAGGCTCGTACATCCTGCAAAGATCGTCCAAATTAAGGAAGTCACTCATCCTTGTACCAAGAAAACGGGTCGTACATGACGAAGAGAAGAATTGATTCCGGTGACATGTTCCACTCTACAGTCATTCGTTCATGCTACCCCGATCGATCGTGTATAGCGAGAAACACGAAAAAGCCAAAGGTCGCACATGTATCCTATGTCCGCTCATAGATTGCAATCACAGTCGCCTGCTCATTCCTCAATCAACCACTAACACTTCAATCAGATACTACCCACCGGTCAATCAGGTACCTGCTCTCTATGGGTCGCACTTACATTTTTGATCTACAAGCCATGGTCATTCGCTTATAGACTATGGTGCTGGTCATCCATCCATATATCGTTCACTCATTAAAAGGCTTAACACGATGCTCGGCCGGTCGCCTATACACCAATCCAAGAACTCTGGCCAGTTGCATGTGTACTCATCACCTGATCGCCCATCCAATCTGCTCGGATCTATGCAATCGCTCACACCAACAAAGTCGCTCGCTCCAATAAAGTTGCTCGTATTAGACAGCTGGAAACAGATACCAATAGTTGGCTACAGTTAGGCAGTGGCATTTTAGTAATTAATGAGACGACCGACCCGCAGGTTGAATATACGAATTTCAGCTCATTCCTTCAGAAGAGCTCACCTATAAATAGGCCATGGCCTCCACCAAAAGGGGGATCGAGACCTTGCAACAACGAAGTGCTGCAAAATTCTTTCCTCCATCTCTTAAACATTCTCAACCATCATCATCATCTCCACTTGAAGGATCTTCATCCATTTGGCCATGGCATCCATTAAAATCCTACAAGTAAAAAAAGGTCAAAGACATCATCTTTCACCGTCGCTCATCCGTCCTTCTCCTGCACAGCTTCCACCATTCCTCCATTGAGTTCTGTGAATTTAAGCGAGATTTGGGTATAAAAGTGAGAATATGTTGAGAGTTGAGAGAATGAGAAAATGTATGAACAAGGAGAATTTACAAGCTTTGTAATCATAATGGTAATGCAAACTATCTTCATAGTGGACGTAGGCCAAGGTTAGGGCTAAACTTGTAATAACCCGGAAAATGTGAACCAGTTTAAAATTTTTAAATTAGGTTATTACCAAGAAATTTGAATGATTGGAATAGCATATTTCAATAAAATATAGAATTTGGTATGGTATGGCAGTTTGAAATTTTGAATATAAATTTTGTCTGATTGTACCGAGTGGAAAATATAACGGATTTTGACGAAACAGAAAATATTTAAATCTGTTTATCAATACCTTTCTAACGAATCTGAAAAATCGAAGTTTCATAACGGAAATCAAAAGTTATGGCCAAATGAATTTTCAGAAAGGTCGTTATATAGTATATATAGCCCTTGAAAATAGAGATTTTGCATACGACCTCGGAATTCGACGAAACCACTTTTGTTGGGTCTGGGATGTCAAATTATAGCTAATTTTCAAATTTCATAATTTTTGAAGCTAGTATGTGAGCGGGGCAAAAGATAACGTGTTTGGTCAAATTCTGTTAAAATGGGTCGACCTGAAAATGGCCGTTTTTCAAACAAGCTCAGAATTCGACGAAACTGGTTTTGTTAGGACCGTATCGTCAAAACAAAGCAAGATATATTTTTCTGGAATTTTTCGATTCAGTTTGTGGCCCTGGCAAATTGAAATGTACGTTTAAATTAAATATCGAATGTTTTATATTTTAATTTGAAAAATAACTGATTTTAACAGTCGAAATGGCCAACGAAACATATCCCATTGTGTCCGGAATGGGGGTATTTAGCTAGTGGCGACAGTCATTGGGTTTAAAAAGGAGTTCGTTTGCAAAAACACTATTTAAAAATTTCTATAAAGCTCTGGCCAATAGGAAATTTTCTTTAAAAAAAAAAAAAAAACCCCAAAAAAACCCTAGCCGCCTGGACGAAACCGACGATCCCCGTTGCTCCACGCTTCTCCTCCCTTTTCCGTTCGCCACAGGCGACGCTAGGCCGCGCCACCACCACCAGTCGACAGCCCTACGCCTCCTCTCCACATCCGACCAAACGCCGCCCCCTATCGTCAGCTCCCTCGCCTGAACGACGTCGAGGAAGTCGTCGTCTTCCCAGAGCCGCCGCCGCCTCAATTCGCCATCGCACCACCTCAAACTACCAGCGCCGGAAAGCTCTTCCCTCCCTCGACGACGTCCAACAGTCTGATCATCCTATAGAGCAACGAATCAAGAGAAAAATTCAAATCTAGATTTGAGCAGGTTTGAAAACTAACGGCTTATATAATTTTAAACTGTTTTTACACTATAAAGCGTTGCAAAATTTTGAAAAACAATATCTTTTTCGTTCTTTAACGAAATTCGATGAAACAGGAGACACCGTGACCGCAAGGAGACTCTCTACATTCTAGAAGAAGCCGCGGATTTTTCTGATCTTCCTACGATTTTTAGCACCATAATAACCAACGTGAGGAATCTAAACTATTTGTGTGAATGAAATCGTGTTGTATAAATTATATAAGCTAAGTGTAAATTATATACGCATTGTATACCTCATGTACATGTGTTGTATAAGTTATATTAGCGATGTATAAATTATACAAGCGTTGAATGAAACATATATGCTTTCAATTGTGATGAAATGCAAGTGAATTATTATATTATATATATATATATATATATATATATAAACTCCCCTCGTCCACAGACCATGGACGATATTTATTGCTTGTGATTGACGTGATATTATATGGTTTGACGAATGGTTGGAAATAATTGTTTGTGGTTGATATTGTGGTTGAAAAATACCTTTGTGGTTGAAAAATACCCTCTTGTGGTTGAAACAAGATAGAATAGGATTGTGGAATTGAAAATAAAACATGCCGCCTGCGTGCGAACTAGATGCATGATCCCCATTGTCAAAAACCGCGAGGTTTTAAGGTAGAGCGAGGAGCCGTACTAGGGACGGTCCCGGTTTTAACTACCCTGCCGTTATGCTGCCGGAATATTCTGAAATATTTATGTGTTAGAATAATTTTCATTCATTGAAATTATTTACATATGCTATAGCGAAAATTCATGTGTTGAATATTATTTGAATTTAAACAAATGGCTTTAGCAATAAAAATCACATTTTTATATATATACAAACGATATAGAATATTCATGTGTTGAGTTGCAATTCATTCGTTGAGTTGACATTCATGTGTTGAATATTATTTGAATTTAAACAAATGGCTTTAGCAATAAAAATCACATTTTTATATATATACGAAAGATATAGAATATTCATGTGTTGAATTGCAATTCATTCGTTGAGTTGAAATTCATGTGTTGAATATTATTTGAATTTAAACAAATGGCTTTAGCAATAAAAATCACATTTTTATATATATACAAACGATATAGAATATTCATGTGTTGAGTTGCAATTCATTCGTTGAGTTGAAATTCATGTGTTGAATATTATTTGAATTTAAACAAATTGCTTTAGCAATAAAAATCACATTTTTATATATATACAAACGATATAGAATATTCATGTGTTGAGTTGCAATTCATTCGTTGAGTTGAAATTCATGTGTTGAATATTATTTGAATTCAAACAAATGGTTTTAGCAATAAAAATCACATTTTTATATATATACAAACGATATAGAATATTCATGTCTTGAGTTGCAATTCATTCGTTGAGTTGAAATTCATGTGTTGAATATTATTTGAATTTAAACAAATGGCTTTAGCAATAAAAATCACATTTTTATATATATACAAACGACATAGAATATTCATGTGTTGAGTTGCAATTCATTCGTTGAGTTGAAATTCATGTGTTGAATATTATTTGAATTTAAACAAATGGCTTTAGCAATAAAAATCACATTTTTATATATATACAAACGATATAGAATATTCATGTGTTGAGTTGCAATTCATTCGTTGAGTTGAAATTCATGTGTTGAATATTATTTGAATTTAAACAAATGGCTTTAGCAATAAAAATCACATATATATATATATACACATACGATATAGAATATTCATGTGTTGAGTTGCAATTCATTCGTTGAGTTGAAATTCATGTGTTGAATATTATTTGAATTTAAACAAATGGCTTTAGCAATAAAAATCACATATATATATATATACACATACGATATAGAATATTCATGTGTTGAATGTTATCATATTTTAAAAATAAAATAAATAGACAATAAAAACTATATTTTTATTATGAATAGGAAGAGTTAAAAATACACATGTGTCGAATAAATATTTTTGAAGATAAAAATATTCCTTTTATCATGTATACGCTTAGTTAAAAATACATATGTGTCGAATAAATACTTTTGATGATAAAAATATTCCTTTTATCATGTATACGCTTAGTTAAAAATACACACGTGTTGAAATAAATAATAGTTTGCTAGAAATATTATTATTAGCTTTGTTCTGCATATATATACATGTGTTGAACAGGAAAAATGGATTAGCTGTAGAGTAAAGAAATTATTTGCGTGCCCGACAAATAGGTAAACCTTGATGAGTTGGCTGCGCAATTTTATTTATGTATCAACTCCTGTGAATGCCATTGGATGCGGAGTGCTGGTTATTCTGTGTGAAATAATAAATAACGCCATAGGATAGTAACAATTAATTTTGAACTACACTACATGGCATACTTCTTGATGATAGGCATACTTCATCATATTCCACATAAGCAATTGGAGCTTGTGTGACGAGGTGGGAGATTTACCGTACAAGCAAGAGGTTGTATGGCGATGACTATATACTACAGGTTGAACTGATGACTGATATGGACTATATAAATTATGACGATAAATTGCCAGATTAATAAAAACCCCACACGGGTCTAGAGTTGACAATAATCACGTCGCTCTAGTTATTAGATACGGCACATGGACTATTTATTTCCACACGGAAACGGGGTGACGGGAATTTATTCTCTGGAGTGATTATCAGTACATGCTCCCCCGTAAACACCAAAATATATCACTAAAAATATGTGAATGCTTTTTAGGATTTATTGGGTACCTAATACGGCCCAATAAATTTCCAAACCCCTCCCCGTACAAAGGAGGTTATGGCGAAATTTTTCGAAATATTGAGGCGTTAGTGAAATATTTGAAGTGAAAACGAAATTGAAAATAATATAGTGAACTATATTTATATATATATATATAATAAAAAGGAATAGAGGCCGTGCAGTTCGTGTTTCAGAATCATAATTTGAAATGATTAGTACGAGAAATCCGACCATCGGATTTTCCCGAAACCGCAATCGCGGAGTTCGCCTTGGAAATATCTTCCTAACGACACCAACCTTGTAAAAATCCAACGGTTGGATTGTCCGGAATGTTTAATTCAAATCTAAAGAAAAACAGCGCCAGAATCGTTCATATTTATATATAAATATAAATATAATTAAATTGAATCGAATAACGACGCTGCAGTTCAAATTTTGAAACCGTAACTTCAAACGACTAGTGTGGAAGATCCGACCGTCAGATTCTCACGAAACTGGAACCGTTGGGCTCGCTTTGGGAACATCTTCCCACTGATATAGACTTTGTAGAAATCCAACGGTTAGATTTTCCGATATGTGTAAAACAAATTTAGGGAAAAACAGCGCCAGCGCCACGACACGACCTGAAACGTAGTTTAATTAAATATGGCCATTTTTAAATAAATAAAAATGGCGAAAAATCGTTATAAAATATTATAAGCAATATTGATTGAAGATAAACCAATTGGGCTAGAATTGTTTGATATTTGATGGTTGTATGTGTATGACATGAAAATAACACTAAAGAACCGAAAGATGGATGTCGAATAATATAACCATAAAATGAATCGATTTAAATTCTAATGACGTGAATTATTTGAAAAGGCCGAGATAACCCTCATTTCAAATAATTTAGCGAGCGATTCGAATTGGAAAATACAAAGACGATTCAAGACCGACGATCTTCGTATCGGTTGGATGGGCGCTACTGAGGTTCCTGACCGGAGTAGCTACCGGAAGGGGACAGAAGTAGTAGCCGTCTGAACGTATGTGTTGGTTGTACGGATTTGCGAGGAATTTGACGCCTCCGGTTTCGTTCAGACCCAGGACGGACTTGTAAATGGACTGTGTATCTGACATTGGATTTTGTTCTGTACTGATTGATCTCTGTTAAATATATATCTGTTTGGCAGCGGAGAATTTATTCTTTTGCTTAACGCCCTTCTCTGAGATGTACGAGCTCAGGGGTTATATATCGATAGAAATCAATCGTATGGAGTGGACTGCCTATGTGGCATGCCAAGATGCTGTGATCAAGGCTTCTGTTGCAAAGCAAAGTCTTGTGGATGATGATCAAAGCATGGTCTACGTGGCCTAGCTTTGTGTATTTCGTAGATTCGCGAACCTCACACCCCAGTATGAGTTAAAAACGGGATACGGACTGCAGGAAGAGAACGACGTTTCTTTCTAGCTATGGTGGTGTCAGTGACTTACCAGCCCTGACATATATATCTATTTTTCACCTTTGTGGTTGTTGGAATGCGAGGCGCCTCGATTATAGGTCTGTAAGGACCGGGAAACGTGTGTTCAGGAATAACTAATCCTCTAACGTAAGTGAGGACCGGCCCTGAAGATCCAGGGGTTACCCAGAGTGTGTAGTCCCGAGGCATTTGCTAGAGTGTCTCGAAGCGGAGAGGAGCTTGCCCCTTGCCTCGACTCATGACGGAAATCCAATTTCCAATACGAAATAACGGACTTGATTGTAGAACTAGTATGGCGACATAGTGGTATGTGGCACTCATGCCGTCTATGATTGATATTTATGATGTTATTCGCTTTTGAAACATATATGCACTAGTAATAATATCGAATGATTTCGCTTTATACGTATCAAGCATATTTTGCTATTATAAGGTAAAACTCTATCCTCCGGCTTGCGTTGCATTGTGTGATGGGACCTGAGTCTTATAATGGCTTCATTCTTTCTAAAAAGCATTGCGTTGTTTTAAAAGAATTTACTTTGTTTTTAAATGCACTAGCAATCACTGGAGTAAACCTGTTCCGCGAAAGTGGCGTGGTCCTATGATTTGCTATTACTGTTGTTTAACTGTTAAATAGATTCCTCATACCAGTCCCCAAGACTGACTCGTTGTTTGTTTCATTTGCAAACGCGGGCGCCTCTATTTTCACACGGGCAGCCTAGTACACAGGTGACAGGTGGTTTTTGGTTCTGCACTGCTGCATAGAGTGCATTTTTGGCTCATGGCGAGGCTGACTTCATAGAGATGACTTTGATATTTTCCGCCATTACTGTATACATATTATGATTCCGCCACTGGCGATGCAGACTGATTTACTTTTCGTATTTCTCACTATATGTATATGTATTCCGCCTTCGGCGATGTAGACTGATACCCTTATTATGTCTCACTGCATGTATGTATTCCGCCCCTGGCGATGATGACTGATCACTTCCCTTTTATTTACTAAGTATATCCCACGTTATGCTATTCTGATATTCCTACATGTTGTGATTCCTCTGTCATATCCATGTAAAATTGTTTTATTGTTTCTGCTATTATCTGTACTCTGCTATGATGATTAATGTGTTATTTCCTAATGATTATCCTTAATACCGCCCTCGGATTTCGGGATCGTCACAGTTGGTATCGGAGCTTTGGTTAACCTTAGTTCCGGGATCTAACACATTAAACACCTCGTCAGAATAGAATCAGTAGTATTCTAATGCGAGTAGCTCATTAGAGATAGGATTAGCAATGTCCTAGAATGAGCTAAGCAGATTAGCAAAACAATTTGATCAGTACATCATCATTATCTTTCCTTGTATTCCCTTGCTTTATCATTTATGAAAATTATCAAATCTGTGAGCTTGACTCTTTTCTTGCTTATACGGTATTCTCTTAGATGGCTACGCGAGGAGCAGCAGCTAGAGGAGGCCGAGGAGATGCAGCAGGAGGACGGGGGAATATCCCCGTAGTAGTGGAAATCCCTATTATTCAGCCCCCAGCACCAGAAGACTTTGAGCTTGACAAAGTAGCAAAGAGGTACAGAAATCTTGGGGGAAAACCTTTTACTGGCACTGGCACAGTGACCGAAGCTATAGCTTGGCTGAAAACCTATGAGAAAATCTTCGAAGGCATGGGTATGGGAACTAACAACAAAGCCCGACTTGGTATTTGGCTCCTTCAGGAAGAGGTAGAGCTGTGGTGGGATGCCATTACCTCTGAGGATGCAGCTGGTACTATCCGGACTTGGGAGCAGTTCAAGACTTTGTTCAATGAGAAGTTTGTACCGGAACAGGCTCTAGAGAGGATGAGAGAGCAGTTTGCTAATCTCCAGCAGGGAGACCTCTCTATTCAGGATTATCTAAATAAGTTCACCCAGTTATCGCGCTATGCTCCAGAACTGATTTTAACCAACAAAGCCAAGAATAAGAGGTTCATATTTGGGCTGAAGCGCAAGTACCACGATAGAGCTATGAGCAACATCAAACTCTCCTTTACAGAACTAGTAGAGATGGCTTGCAACGAAGACATGGATGAGAGACATGCTAGCCAAGACCGCGCTAAAAGCCAAGCAAGAAATAAGCGCAAGGCTTCAACAGATCAACCCGAATCTAGCATTACCGCGGCCGCTACTCAGAAACCTGCAAAGATCCCGAAAGGAAATTGCTACAATTGCGGGAAGCCAGGTCACTTTTCTAATGTATGCAAAGCCCCAAGGAAGCCGAAGGAAAATGACTCAGCCGAATGCTACAACTGCCATAAGAAGGGGCACTATAGCAGGAACTGTCCTTTGAAGCAGAATGCTCAAGTGGCTCATGTCTATGACGGGAAGACCCCGCCAGCTACCACCGATGGATCAGGTAAACCCGATGTCTTGGGAGGTACCCATACCATTAAAAATATACCTGTTTCTGTACTTTTTGATACTGGTGCATCACGTAGCTTCATTTCTGGTAACCTTGTTCACAAATTAAAATTGAAATAAAGAAAACTTAAGGAACCAATTAAAGTTCGAAACCCAATAGGAAGTTCCGTTAGTCTCAGTTTATACTGTAGAGTGCCTATCTCTTATTCTTGCTACAAGTTCTCTTTTAAAGTGATTGTCATGGACCTTTCCAAATTTGATATTATACTGGGGCTGGACTGGTTGACACAATATAAGGCCGAAGTTAGATGTGCCGAAAGAATCGTGAAAGTTGAAACAAAATCAGGGCATATCACTATACCATGTCTCGGTGCAGAAATTAATAGAACAGAATTTTGGTCTTCTTTAGAAGTTACTCCCCTTTCAATAGAAAAGATACCGGTCATTAAAAACTATGCGGATGTGTTTGAGGAAGTAGAAAACTTACCGCCGCAAAGAGAAATTGAATTTAGAATAGATCTAACGCCTAACGCCCGACCAGTAGTACATCCAATAAGAAGAATGGCCCCGAAAGAAAAAGAAGAGCTAAGTAGTCAAACCCGAGAATTACTTTGGAAAGGTCTGATCAGACCAAGCTTTTCAGCGTGGGGAGCCGCAGTAGTATTTGTCCCGAAATCAGACGGTACCCTAAGACTTTGCGTCGATTACAGGGATCTCAATAAGCAGACACTGAAGAACAAATATCCCTTGCCCCGTATAGATGATCTGTTAGATCAATTAAATGGAGCAACAGTATTCTCCAGAATGGACCTAGCTACGGGTTTCCACCAATTACGTATAGCCGAAGACTGTGTTCCTTTGACAGTCTTCAGGGGTCCCGATTTATTCTACGAATGGTTAGTAATGCCTTTCGGCTTGTGCAACGCTACGGCATACTTCGTTGATCATATGAACAGAGTGTTCCGTGGTGTATTGAATAAATTTGTTCTAGTCTTCATCGATGACATTTTAATCTACTCTAAGTCGGAAGATGAGCATGCAAAACATTTAGAACAAGTGTTGAAAATTCTCAGGAGAAATGTCATGAAAGCTAAATTTTCTAAATGTGTCTTCTGGCAGAATGAAGTCAAATTCCTAGGCCATGTCGTATCAAAAGAAGGAATTGCTGTCGACCCAAGCAAAATTACAGCGATTCAGAACTGGAAACAACCTACTACTCCCACAGAACTTCGAAGCTTCCTTGAATTGGCTAGTTACTATCGGAAATTCGTTCAGGATTTTTCAAAGATATCTGGTGTATTGACAAAGCTTACAAAGAAGCATGAGAAATTCAAATGGACACCCGAATGTGAAGAAGCTTTCCAGGAGCTAAAACTGAAGTTGACAACCGCGCCAGTATTGACCATAATAGAAGGCAACCAAGACTTGACTGTATGGACAGATGCTTCTATTAGAGGGCTAGGCGCAGTGTTAATGCAAAAAGGCCAAGTGATCGCTTATGCCAGCCGTCAACTAAAGCCGCATGAAAGAAACTATGCTACTCATGATCTTGAGTTATTAGCTATCGTGTTTGCTTTAAGAATATGGAGGCATTATTTATTGGGCGAGAAATTCGAACTATACACCGATCATCAATCCTTGAAATATCTGTTCACTCAGAAAGATTTAAACCTGAGGCAACAACATTGGTTAGAATTCCTTGCGGCATACGATTTTGAAATTCTATACACTCCAGGGAGAGCCAATGTTGTAGCAGATGCGCTCAGCAGAAAGAATGAAATCATCGCCAGTTTTGTCATCACGTCTTCATTAATAGACAGAATCTCGACCCTTCAAAAGGAGGATAACTTTGTAAAAGTAATGATCAAAAGGATCAATGAAGGCATAGACTCCAGCTTCCAAGTGGATAGTGAGGGTGTTTTGAGATTAAAAGGAAGAATTTGTGTTCCCGACATCTCTGAGCTAAAAATAGAAGTACTTGATGAGTGCCACAAATCCAAATTAAGTATCCATCCCGGTGTGAGCAAAATGTATAACGATATCAAGCGCACATTCTGGTGGAAGGCGATGAAAAGAGATATCTCATTATATGTTAGCCGATGCCCCACTTGTCAGCTAGTTAAGAGTGATCAGCAGAAATTGGCTGGATTATTACAACCATTAGAAATTCCAGGATGGAAGTGGGAACAAATTTCGATGGATTTCATCGATGGCCTACCTCGAACTAGAAAAGGAAACGACGGTATATGGGTAATCGTAGATCGCTTTACGAAGACTGCCCATTTTATACCTGTCCGATCCAACAGAACGGCTCAAAGTCTAGCACAGATTTACTTCAAAGAAATTGTTAAACTTCATGGAGTACCGCTCAGTATAGTCAGCGATAGAGATCCCCTATTTACTAGCAAATTCTGGGAAGCATTCCAGACAGAATTGGGAACCAAATTGAATCTAAGCACCGCTTATCACCCTCAGACAGACGTCCAAACTGAGCGGGTGAATAGAATTTTAGAGGATCTATAGCGGGCTTGTGTTATTGATTTTGGAGGCTCATGGGAAGATCACTTACATCTAGCCGAGTTCTCTTACAACAATAGCTATCAAGCAAGTTTGGGAATGTCTCCATTTGAAGCATTATACGGTAGACCGTGCAGATCTCCCACATGTCGGGTAGAACCTGGCAATAGACTTGTGTTAGGGCCCGATATGATTCAAGAAGCATCGGATAAAGTCGATTTAATTAAGAAGAGATTGAAAACCGCACAGAGCCGACAGAAAAGTTATGCTGATGCGAGAAGAAGGGATATATCGTTTGCCGTTGGCGATTATGTATATTTAAGAGTTTCTCCAATGCGAGGAGTAATCAGATTTGGCAAGACTGGGAAATTGGCACCGAGATTTATTGGTCCCTTTCCTATACTTGAACGGATTGGAACTCTTGCATATAGGGTTTCATTACCTGATTGGTTGCCTGGTGTACATGATGTGTTCCACTTGTCTCAACTCAGAAAACATGTTCATGATCCCGATCTTGTTGTGGAAGAAGCAGCGCAACAGGATATTGACATAACTCCAGAATTAGCACTCAGTAGAGAGCCATTAAAGATAGTTGGCAAAGAAACTAGAGAGCTAAGGAGGAAAAAGATTCATTTAGTCAAAGTGTAGTGGAGTAGTGATCCTACAGACTGTACTTGGGAGACTGAGGAAAGCATTGAACAAGCCTATCCCAAATGCAGAGTGGACATCTCTGACTAACTCCGGTGCAAGGTACCTTTGCAATACTTTGCATTTACATTTATTTCCTGCTTAACTGTTATTTCCTTTTCGAGGACGAAAAGTTTTAAGTGGGGGAGATTGTAATAACCCAGAAAATGTGAACCAGTTTAAAATTTTTAAATTAGGTTATTACTAAGAAATTTGAATGATTGAAATAGCATATTTCAATAAAATATAGAATTTGGTATGGTATGGCAGTTTGAAATTTTGAATATAAATTTTGTCTGATTATACCGAGTGGAAAATATAACGGATTTTGACGAAACTGAAAATATTTAAATCTATTTATCAATACCTTTCTAACGAATATGAAAAATCGAAGTTTCATAACGGAAATCAAAATTTATGGCCAAATGAATTTTCAGAAAGGTCGCTATATAATATATATAGCCCTTGAAAATAGAGATTTTGCATACGACCTCGAAATTCGACGAAACCACTTTTGTTGGGTCCGGGATGTCAAATTATTGCTAAGTTTCAAATTTCATAATTTTTGAAGCTAGTATGTGAGCGGGGCAAAAGATAACGTGTTTGGTCAAATTCTGTTAAAATGGGTCGACCTGAAAATGACCGTTTTTCAAACGAGCTCAGAATTCGAAGAAACTGGTTTTGTTAGGACCGTATCGTCAAAACAAAGCTAGATATATTTTTCTGGAATTTTTCGATTCAGTTTGTGGCCCTGGCAAATTGAAATGTACGTTTAAATTAAATATCAATTGTTTTATATTTTAATTTGAAAAATAACTGACTGTAACAGTCGAAACGGCCAACGAAACATATCCCATTGTGTCCGGAATGGGGGTATTTAGCTAGGGGCGACAGTCGTTGGGTTTAAAAATGAGTTCGTTTGCAAAAACACTATTTAAAAATTTCTATAAAGCTCTGGCCAATAGGAAATTTTCTTTAAAAAAAAAAAAAAAAAAAAACCCAAAAAAACCATAGCCGCCAGGACGAAACCGACGATCCCCATTGCTCCACGCTTCTCCTCCCTTTTCCGATCGCCACAGGGGATGCTAGGCCGCGCCACCACCACCAGTCGACAGGCCTACGCCTCCTCTCCACATCCGACCAAACGCCGCCCCCTATCGTCAGCTCCCTCGCCTAAACGACGTCGAGGAAGTCGTCGTCTTCCCAGAGCCGCCGCCGCCTCGATTCTCCATCGCACCACCTCAAACTACCAGCGCCGGAAAGCTCTTCCCTCCCTCGACGACGTCCAACAGTCTGATCATCCTATAGAGCAACGAATTAAGAGAAAAATTCAAACCTAGATTTGAGCAAGTTTGAAAACTAACGGCTTATATAATTTTAAACTGTTTTTACACTATAAAGCGTTGCAAAACTTTGAAAAATAATATCTTTTTCGTTCTTTAACGAAATTCGATGAAACAGGAGACACCGTGACCGCAAGGAGACTCTCTACATTCTAGAAGAAGCCGCGGATTTTTCTGATCTTCCTACGATTTTTAGCACCACAATAACCAACATGAGGAATCTAAACTATTTGTGTGAATGAAATCGTGTTGTATAAATTATATAAGCTAAGTGTAAATTATATACGCATTGTATACCTCATGTACATGTGTTGTATAAGTTATATTAGCGATGTATAAATTATACAAGCGTTGAATGAAACATATATGCTTTCAATTGTGATGAAATGCAAGTGAATTATTATATTATATATATATATATATATATATATATATATATATATATAAAAACTCCCCTCGTCCACAGACCATGGACGATATTTATTGCTTGTGATTGACGTGATATTATATGGTTTGACGAATGGTTGGAAATAATTGTTTGTGGTTGATATTGTAGTTGAAAAATACCTTTGTGGTTGAAAAATACCCTCTTGTGGTTGAAACAAGATAGAATAGAATTGTAGAATTGAAAATAAAACATGTCGCCTGCGTGCGAACTAGATGCATGATCCCCATTGTCAAAAATCGCGAGGTTTTAAGGTAGAGCGAGGAGCCGTACCAGGGACGGTCCCGGTTTTAACTATCCTGCTGTTATGCTGCCGAAATTTTCTGAAATATTTATCTGTTAGAATAATTTTCATTCATTGAAATTATTTACATATGCTATAGCGAAAATTCATGTGTTGAATATTATTTGAATTTAAACAAATGGCTTTAGCAATAAAAATCACATTTTTATATATATACAAACGATATAGAATATTCATGTGTTGAGTTGCAATTCATTCGTTGAGTTGAAATTCATGTGTTGAATATTATTTGAATTTAAACAAATGGCTTTAGCAATAAAAATCACATTTATATATATATATATATATACAAATGATATAGAATATTCATGTGTTGAGTTGCAATTCATTAGTTGAGTTGAAATTCATGTGTTGAATATTATTTGAATTTAAACAAATGGCTTTAGCAATAAAAATCACATTTTTATATATATACAAACGATATAGAATATTCATGTGTTGAGTTGCAATTCATTCGTTGAGTTGAAATTCATGTGTTGAATATTATTTGAATTTAAACAAATGGCTTTAGCAATAAAAATCACATTTTTATATATATACAAACGATATAGAATATTCATGTGTTGAGTTGCAATTCATTCGTTGAGTTGAAATTCATGTGTTGAATATTATTTGAATTTAAACAAATGGTTTTAGCAATAAAAATCACATTTTTATATATATACAAACGATATAGAATATTCATGTGTTGAGTTGCAATTCATTCGTTGAGTTGAAATTCATGTGTTGAATATTATTTGAATTTAAACAAATGGCTTTAGCAATAAAAATCACATTTTTATATATATACAAACGATATAGAATATTCATGTGTTGAGTTGCAATTCATTCGTTGAGTTGAAATTCATGTGTTGAATATTATTTGAATTTAAACAAATGGCTTTAGCAATAAAAATCACATTTTTATATATATACAAACGATATAGAATATTCATGTGTTGAGTTGCAATTCATTCGTTGAGTTGAAATTCATGTGTTGAATATTATTTGAATTTAAACAAATGGCTTTAGCAATAAAAATCACATTTTTATATATATACAAACCATATAGAATATTCATGTGTTGAATTGCAATTTGTTCGTCGAGTTGAAATTCATGTGTTGAATGTTATCGTATTTTAAAAATAAAATGAATAGACAATAAAAACTATATTTTTATTGTGAATAGGAAGAGTTAAAAATACACATGTGTCGAATAAATATTTTTGATGATAAAAATATTCCTTTTATCATGTATACGCTTAGTTAAAAATACACATGTGTCGAATAAATACTTTTGATGATAAAAATATTCCTTTTATCATGTATACGCTTAGTTAAAAATACACACGTGTTGAAATAAATAATAGTTTGCTAGAAATATTATTATTAGCTTTGTTCTGCATATATATACATGTGTTGAACAGGAAAAATGGATTAGCTGTAGAGTAAAGAAATTATTTTCGTGCCCGACAAATAGGTAAACCTTGATGAGTTGGCTGCGCAATTTTATTTATATATCAACTCCTGTGAATGCCATTGGATGCGGAGTGCTGGTTATTCTGTGTGAAATAATAAATAACGCCATAGGATAGTAACAATTAATTTTGAACTACACTACATGGCATACTTCTTGATGATAGGCATACTTCATCATATTCCACATAAGCAATTGGAGCTTGTGTGACGAGGTGGGAGATTTACCATACAAGCAAGAGGTTGTATGGCGATGACTATATACTACAGGTTGAACTGATGACTGATATGGACTATATAAATTATAACGATAAATTGCCAGATTAATAAAAACCCCACACGGGTCTAGAGTTGACAATAATCACGTCGCTCTAGTTATTAGATACGGCACATGGACTATTTATTTCCACACGGAAACGGGGTGACGGGAATTTATTCTCTGGAGTGATTATCAGTACATGCTCCCCCGTAAACACCAAAATATATCACTAAAAATATGTGAATGCTTTTTAGGATTTATTGGGTACCTAATACGGCCCAATAAATTTCCAAACCCCTCCCCGTACAAAGGAGGTTATGGCGAAATTTTTCGAAATATTGAGGCGTTAGTGAAATATTTGAAGTGAAAACGAAATTGAAAATAATATAGTGTACTATATTTATATATATAAATATAAATATAATAAAAAGGAATAGAGGCCGTGCAGTTCGTGTTTCGGAATCATAATTTGAAATGATTAGTACGAGAAATCCGACCATCGGATTTTCCCGAAACCGCAATCGCGGAGTTCGCCTTGGAAATATCTTCCTAACGGCACCAACCTTGTAAAAATCCAACGGTTGGATTGTCCAGAATGTTTAATTCAAATCTGAAGAAAAACAGCGCCAGAATCATTCATATTTATATATAAATATAAATATAATTAAATTGAATCGAATAACGACGCTGTAGTTCGAATTTTGAAACCGTAACTTCAAACGACTAGTGTGGAAGATCCGACCGTCGGATTCTCACGAAACTAGAACCGTTGGGCTCGCTTTGGGAATATCTTCCCACTGATATAGACTTTGTAGAAATCCAACGGTTAGATTTTCCGATATGTGTAAAACAAATTTAGGGAAAAACAGCGCCAGCGCCACGACACGACCTGAAACGTAGTTTAATTAAATATGGCCATTTTTAAATAAATAAAAATGGCGAAAAATCATTATAAAATATTATAGGCAATATTGATTGAAGATAAACCAATTGGGCTAGAATTGTTTCATATTTGACGGTAGTATGTGTATGACATGAAAATAACACTAAAGAACCGAAAGGTGGATGTCGAATAATATAACCATAAAATGAATCGATTTAAATTCTAATGACGTGAATTATTTGAAAAGGCCGAGCTTACCCTCATTTCAAATAATTTAGCGAGCGATTCGAATTGGAAAATACAAAGACGATTCAAGTCCAACGATCTTCGTATCGGTTGGATGGGCGCTACTGAGGTTCCTGACCGGAGTAGCTATCGGAAGGGGACAGAAGTAGTAGCCGTCTAAACGTATGTGTTGATTGTACGGATTTGCGAGGAATTTGACGCCTCCGGTTTCGTTCAGACCCAGGACGGACTTGTAAATGGACTGTGTGTCTGACATTGGATTTTGTTCTGTACTGATTGATCTCTGTTAAATATATATCAGTTTGGCGGCGGAGAATTTATTCTTTTGCTTAACGCCGTTCTCTGAGACGTACGAGCTCAGGGGTTATATATCGATAGAAATCAATCGTATGGAGTGGACTGCCTATATGGCATGCCAAGATGCTGTGATCAAGGCTTCTGTTGCAAAGCAAAGTCTTGTGGATGATGATCAAAGCAAGGTCTACGTGGCCTAGCTTTGTGTATTTCGTAGATTCGCGAACCTCACACCCCAGTATGAGTTAAAAACGGGATACGGACTGCAAGGAGAGCACGACGTTTCTTTCTAGCTATGGTGGTGTCAGTGACTTACCAGCCCTGACATATATATCTATTTTTCACCTTTGTGGTTGTTGGAATGCGAGGCGCCTCGATTATATGTCTGTAAGGACCGGGAAACTTGTGTTCAGGAATAACTAATCCTCTAACGTAAGTGAGGACCGGCCCTGAAGATCCAGGTTTACCCAGAGTGTGTAGTCCCGAGGCATTTGCTAGAGTGTCTCGAAGCAGAGAGGAGCTTGCCCCTTGCCTCGACTCATGACGGAAATCCAATTTCCAATACGAAATAACGGACTTGATTGTAGAACTAGTATGGCGACATAGTGGTGTGGGGCACTCATGCCGTCTATGATTGGTATTTATGATGTTATTCGCTTTTGAAACATATATGCACTAGTAATAATATCGAATGATTTCGCTTTATACGTATCAAGCATATTTGGCTATTATAAGGTAAAACTCTATCCTCCGGCTTGCGTTGCATTGTGTGATGGGACCTGAGTCTTATAATGGCTTCATTCTTTCTAAAAAGCATTGCGTTGTTTTAAAAGAATTTACTTTGTTTTAAATGCACTAGCAATCACTGGAGTAAACCCGTTCCGCGAAAGTGGCGTGGTCCTATGATTTGCTATTACTGTTGTTTAACTGTTAAATAGATTCCTCATACCAGTCCCCAAGACTAACTCGTTGTTTGTTTCACTTTGCAAACGCGGTTGCCCCTATTTTCACACGGGCAGCTTAGTACACAGGTGACAGGTGGTTTTTGGTTCTGCACTGCTGCATAGAGTGCATTTTTGGCTCATGGCGAGGCTGACTTCATAGAGATGACTTTGATATTTTCCTCCATTACTGTATACATATTATGATTCCGCCACTGGCGATGCAGACTGATTTACTTTCCGTATTTCTCACTATATGTATATGTATTCCGCCTTCGGCGATGTAGACTGATACCCTTATTATGTCTCACTGCATGTATGTATTCCGCCCCTGGCGATGATGACTGATCACTTCCCTTTTATTTACTAAGTATATCCCACGTTATGCTATTCTGATATTCCTACATGTTGTGATTCCGCTGTCATATCCATGTAAAATTGTTTTATTTATTGTTTCTGCTATTATCTGTACTCTGCTATGATGATTAATGTGTTATTTCCTAATGATTATCCTTAATACCGCCCTCGGATTTTGGAATCGTCACAGTTGTAACAACCCGAAAATCTGGGCCAGTTTAAAATTTTTATTTTGGCAATTTTAGCGAATTTTGATTATTTAAAATGAATTATTTTAAATAATATCGACGAGAAAAATGTTTAGAATTGAATTCGACGTATATATTATATACGTCGTCGTTAGAATATTTATAATTATACTCTAAAACCTTATCTCCATTTTACTTTCTTCACATTTTTACTTTCAATTTTCTTGAGTGCGGCCCCATTTACTTTCTAACCATATTGGTGAAGTACATTTCTCATACCCTTGGTGTTCGAGCCATTTTTTGGTGAAAATATTATTAAAACTATTTAAATAACATTAGCAAACTATTATTCATTGTTTCGCATAATAAATAACATCAAGGTTAACTATTTTCATATAAACACGTCAATCACATAATCAGAAGTTAAAAGTTGAATTGACTTATGTCCATATATTTACCGTGCATTGCATTATAATATTAATGTCAAATGCTTGCATTTTAAAATTTAGTTAGTCACTTACAAATCACTTCCCAGTATCTCTTAATATTGTATGTCTAAGTAAATATGTTTAAATTAAATATGTGATTTTGAATTTAAAAAATGAATTCAGTCAATAAGTTGTTAATTTGAATTAATGCCAAGTGTGATGTTTTAAAATGTACACCATGTTAACATTAACAAAAATGAAAAAATTAGTTTTTCTTACAAATATAAAGTTAAATTAGTTGCACAGTTTAAATACTATATATAAATGTTACTACCAAAATTCACAGGCTATCGGTAAAGGCGTATCGAACCGCCTACTCAGATCCAACACTAGGAATAAGCTGGAAACATAAAGAAAGCAATAGTGAAAACAAACAACTGTCACTATCCTGAAAAGAAAAAAGATTGGAACTCACAATGGGATACCAGCAAGTTAGTTTTGAAGCAGGAGATAAATCATGTGAAATCAATTCCAAAAGCCAATTACCTCAAGCCGGAAGCAAAAAATAAAGAAAGGACGACAGCCCACGGTCCAAGACCAAGACTTCACAAGGAGAAAAACAAAGTAAAACGAAACGGAAGGGCTATCAGCATTAATTTACTTTATGCCAATACAAAAAAGGTAAAGATAATAAAGGCACAACAGGCCGAAACATAAGCATCTCGAAAGCCAACTATTAGACTCGAAGCTTGCTGGCTACTTAGAGGCAACTTCAACAGGAAGTACACCAAAAGCACTCTTTTGAAAGACCAAAACTCCACCCCAGGGAATCAACGAGAGCAAGCCAAAGTCTCTGAGAAGAAGAGCTATCCACACCAGCATGCTTTGTGTCTACACCAAAAGGGGTGAAGGCCCCAGGAATGTAAGTGATCAAGGCACGAAGGAAAACATCGTGAAGGCTTAAGGACAAGACCAAAAGCCTATCTCCAAAAGCCAGAGGCTATAGCCGATGTTGTCAATACCAACAGGCTTGGTATCGATACATAATATAGAAACAACTTCAAAGAGAGGCACCACCGATCGTAACCATCTTTTCGAAAGCAAAGACTGGCACACTAAAGGCTATAACATATCTCTCAACAACAACCAAGACCCAAACAACCAGAACCGAAAGGAGAAAAGTGGCCGGCACATAGCTGTTATACCTGAAAGAGGCTTTTGCTGATCCAATGTCAAAAGGGGTTCTGGTTCGTTTATAAATAAGAACCTAAGGGTCACATTTGTCGGGCCGAATTCTCATTTCTCAATCTTGTACTCTTTTCTCATAAATTGAACCCTAATTTCTAAATTAGTTTGAGGATTTCCTTTATAAACACTTATGTACTCAAATCAATGAGAAACAAAGAGAGAATCGGTACGTAGTATAATTCCAGTCAGTTGTTTATCTTTTTCCCTAACATACTACCTTATGCTTCCTACACGACATTGGGTTCTTACATAAGTCCTAGCCCTTTCTAAAGATCATTGGTAAACCCCTTTCCACACGCCGTTTAGCTTTCTATATTGTGTTGAGCTGAGGGAACCCTTATCCCAAGGTAATTTTTGGACCTTGAGTCTCGTACGCATGATACCCACCCCTTGAGGGAAGAGTAACTAATCTTCAGGCTTAAGACCTTGATATATAGGAAAGGATGAACTAACTCAAGCTTGTGCGAACTAGATAGTTCCATTTTCCCCTTAGGTCCATTTCCTTAGACCTATCTTCGTTGTTGACGAAAAATACGTTCAACATTTTGGCGCTAGAGGGAGGGGTTGAACCTCCGACCTTGTAGTTAACAACCACATATCTAACTGTGTTGTTTCGTCCTGGATTGGACTATGCTTTGACAAAGCAAGATTATGGGAAAATGTTGACCTAAGAGTGACAGGTATTACTGACCCAAGAGTGACAGAAGAACAAAAGTTAAGGTCGGAAGCCTTGCGACTAATCAAGTGGAGAAAGGAAGTAGAATAATATGATCCTGATTATTAGAACAACAACCCTTCCTACATAGGACAAACCCCAACCATTACCCTAAGTGGTTCTACATCAAGTGTGTATAACCTATTTTCTCATATAAGAGAAGATATCCATGAACAAACCAAAGGAATGGTGTTCGAACAATGAATAATGAAAGATTTTAACCGTCTTCCAAATAGCTGAAAGGATAGTACTTCAATCTCAATACACCTTGAAAAGGAGAAATAAGGATATGGATGAAGCAATATGGTCAAGTTGAAGAAAAGATAAATTTCCACATTAGGAAAAGAACTTTATATCAAGATTACATAATGGATACCACCGCACCACCTCAATGGAAAATATCTACTTCCTAACCAAACATGTGTTGGAGAATGGAGTTCTGATGACAACAACCTTATTTCAATTATCATTATTAATTGATCATAAAATATATGCTAACATATTTATCTAGAATACATATACATATATATACATACATATATATATATATATATATATATATATATATACATGCAGGGTTTCTATACAGGATTTGAAACTGAAGACTGTACAGTTTTAGAGTTCCAAGAGATTCAGGATGCAGAAGAGATTCAAGACTCATGAGTATCAAGATTTCAAAGAGCTCAAGTAAATATAGTAACTAAGTCTAGTTTATATGTAAGACTCTAAATAACACTCATTTTCAAATTTTATTTTCAAAATTCAAAATCTTATTTCAAGTTATTTCAAACCACTTTTATAAATGATTTCAAATTATTATGATCTCAAATACGTATATTTATAAGTTCAAAGTTTTATAATAATGTATTTATAATATATATATATATATTTATAGTTCTAAATCATATAACTTTATGAATAAGTTTATATTATATATCACTATGTTTTTATACTTTAGAAAATCCATTTTGAAACACTAGTTTCGATTCAAGAGAATCCAGAAAATATATATTAGTTTAAACACTTGAAAATTTATTTTAAAAAATAAAATACACTACATATGTCGACATAATCTGATTTTTGAAAATTTTAAAATGGCAACCGACACTAGTAATAACTGTTCTTTTGTAGAGGGTTAGTCACTGCTAGACCACCATTGTTTAATGGTAGTAATCATATTAGGCATGTAGAAAGAAAATATATTTACAACCAGTAGGATTAGATACATGGAATAGTACACAGAATGAGTTTGTTGAACCCACAACTAATTTTGCACAATGGACTAATGAACAAAAGGTTGTTGCACAAAGAAATTCTAAAGCCATGAATATGTTGTTCTGTTCATTAGATAGGAATAAGTTTAATAGAGTATCACTCTGTAAAACTACTTACGAAATTTGGAAAACTTTACAAGTTACCCATGAAGGAACTAGTAAAGTTAAACAAACGAAGATATCAATGTTAATTAAACAGTCTGAGTTATTTAGAATGAACGAGAATGAATCTACCTCCGATATGTATTGCAGATTTTAAGAAATAGTGCGTTCATTAATAGCACTAGGAAAAACCTATTCAGAAGGAGATCAAGTTAAAAAAAATAGAGTTCATTGACTCCAGAATGGGATCGGAAAATATTGACAATGGAATACGCCAATAATGTCAATGAAATGAAGATCGAGTTAAGCGGAAATTTAATGTCTTTTGAAGTTCAACTACAGAAATGAAAAGAAAATAAACCATCTGAAAAGAAATCTATTGCATTCAAAGTGACAACAAATGATATAGACTTAAGCAGTTAAGACGATGAGGAAACGACCTTAATGACAAGACATTTCAGAAAATTTCTGAGATACAGAAAGAGAAGTAATTTTCAAAGTAATAATCAAGGAAGTTCAGGTAGAAATGATGAGCGACGTTATAATTGCAATAAACTAGGCCATGTAAATAGAATGTGTCCATATCCAGACAAATCAATTCAATAAACGGACAATAGCAATTCACCAAAGAAAAGAAAGAAAGCATGCACGACAACTTTAGACGATTCAGATTCATTATGTAATGAACCGGATTTTGGAACGATTCATTTTAAAATTTTAATATTGTTTTAAATATAGAATTGATAATAAATGAATTTTTATATTGAGTTACCGATTTAATAATCAAATATAATTTAATTTAGAATATATCGAATTATTGTAATTCAAAATATAATTGAATTCTAAGATTTAAACTATATCGAAAATGATTCAGATAATCAATATAAATTCTAACTGCATAGAAACGATAATAATAAACTTTTATTATCAAGGAATTAATTGTTTTTAATTTAATTTATATTGATTTAAATTAATATCTTCACCATACGATCAAATGGAGCTTCGAAACCTGTTCCAGTGTGTTCAGAATAGTGATATAACCCTAAGAATGTTAGTTGTGTTCAAAAAGGAGTTCGGGATCACAAGGTATTTTGAATTAAATTAAATCAGAATGGTTTAGTTCGAACTAAAATAAAGTAAAAATATATATATAACCTTTTCCTTCCTCCTTAAGCTTTCCTTCGGTACAAAGTAATCAGAGAATTAATGGTTTTGTTTGCTTCTACTTTCCCGTTCTCCCTTATAAATACGCGACCCTCACCTTACTCTTTTCAGTTTTCATCTCTCTTGGCAAAATGAATAAAATGTCGCTCCTTAAAATAAATAAAAGGGGTCATTTCGTTTGTAACTCGAATAAAGGAAATACCCAAATCGCAATTCAACTTTGAAACCGTGAGATCTTGTGTACTTTCCTCTCCTCATTCTAGTCGAAAACATGTTGAAATAAGGGCTCGCGACTTCTATTTCCCCTTTTTCCCTTTCATTTATCACAGAAATCGAAGTCATGGTTTTGGAGTGTGAATGTGGGATGATGGAGCATCGCGCAATGGAGAATGATGTGGCTTTTGTGTGCGATTATTTCTTGGCTTCTGGTCAGAGTCGCGTTGGTTTAGGGAAGGGCGTTGGTTGTGTTTTCATGGATTCCTGAAGACGTGATTTCAAAAAGGGGGTGCGAGTGTGTGACGAAGAATCAGATAGATGTAGTTTGGTGCAGGTGGGAGTTTTGGGATAGTGCAGCGTCCACTGACAGTTGAATGTCAGAAATAGGATCGATCTTGGTTTGGAGATCGAAAGGGAGGAAGGTGTGGTATGTATTTGTTTTCAAGGGAAGTCGAAGAAGATAAGGGCCTTTGAAGGTTTAACATTTTAGGTTGGTTTTACAGTAAGGTATTGGGTCTTACTGGAGTGAAGAAGGGGAGTTTGTGGTAGGGTAATAGGGAGCAGAGTGAGTTTGATACATTAAAGGATGAATAAGTAATTAAATTTTTGTGAAGCTTAAACTTTATCCTAATTCAAATAGAAACTGTAAAAATTATAACAATATTATACGATAATAGATTTCAGCAAAACGAGTTGCGACTGCTTCATACGAATATTGGATATGCAGTGGGATTGATTTGGGATTTTTAAGAGTCGACTGGGATTTTTAATTTACATCGAACGTTGTTCGATTTAGATTAAAATTGGAACGGATTGCAAACTAAAATCAATGTGAGTAAACACACTGTCTGGTTCGTTTATAATTTTATTATAAAGGAATTTTTATTTTAAATAATAAATATATGTTGTTTTTGGCTGTTTGGATGCATTGACATATTACTCTGGCTATTTAAAATATATATTAGTTATTTAGGTTTGGTGTTTGTGGCCATTATATATATGTATATATATATATTGGTGATTGGATATATCCAGCAGTACCATTAGGGACGCCCGTAGTATCATTAGCGGATGACCCTATGCGCCCCCACAACATGATAGTGGATGACCTTCTATACCGCGATATCTTGCCTTGAAGCAGGATGGGTATTATTTTTATTGGCTAACTTCTGCGAATGCAGGGAAACAGGTTGGAGGGATCCAACTGGATTCCTCAAAAATATTATTATTTGTTTATTTTCATATATATTATCATATATGATGTGTTAGAAAACCTACGGTTAATAATTGGGTTTTTTTGATTAGTCGAATGTCACTAGCCCTAAATGTTGATTATAAAAATATCGTAAAAATGGGATTTGACATTTAAAGAGGGAAAATTCTATTTTTCTAAAAGTAGAATTTGAATTTTGAATGGGCTAAGAAATATTAACTTGTTTGAAAAATAAAAACAAGTATTGAATTTATAGATAATGCAGAACGTTAATTTATAAACGATGTTTATAAATTAAATAATGTGGGAAATTGAAGTGAATTCATAAACGGTGTTTATAACTGAAATGGAAAAATTATCATTTGGATAATTTGGGAAATCTAAATTCGAATGTGAATTTAAAAAGGGAATTGAAATTAGTTTCCAAAACAAAAGAAACGATGAATTCATTCTGATGTTCAGAATGAAAAACTGAATTAAAATAAATCCGAATGGATTTATGATTTGAATTCGATTAAATCAAATTTATTTAAATAATTTTTTTAGAAAAGAGATCAGGATTGAATTAAATAGAAGTTTAAATTTAAATATAAAACCAGATTCCTGTTTATATATATACATATATATAAATTATAATCAATAAAATATTCCAGAATAGGAAGTGGATTTCAAATGGAATTTGAAATGGAAACTTGTTTTAATATATAAAAAAGGAAATTAAATTTATAAAAAACGTTTATAAATAAGGTGGGATAATTATCATGGGATAATTAGGGATTTTATATTCAAGTATGAATATAAAAGGAGAATTGGAAATAGTTTCAAAAAGGTAACGATAGATTTTATTTTGAATTTCTGAATATAAACTGAATTGAAATAAATTCATACGATTTATAATTAGAATTCGATTTTTTGAATTTTATAAAATAATTTATTTCTAATGGAATTGGGATCTTAAGAAAATAAAATAAAAATATAGTTGTAAATAAATTTACAATTGAGTTATGAAAATCGATGACATAGAAAAATCGCAATGTTTAACTTAGAGTTTGAAAGTCGATCTTATATATATTAAAATATATAAGAATAAAGTTGAAATTTATAAATTAAATGAAGTTTAACGTTTATATTTAATTATAATTAAAATGAACTCGCCGCGGCGTGGTAGTTTTTAATTTGGCGTTTCGAACTTCAATTGAGTGTACATAACTCAATTTAAGTAGGAATTTCTTGAAACAAGAATTGTCCGGACCGATTTGATAATAGTTTTCTAATGAAAGAGAAAAATATAGATTTCATCTTATAGATTTTGAGTTATGTCAAAAATCAAATTTTCAGAAAAACAGCGCCATAACAATTATAAAACCATAACGGTTAATTTATGTGAATAAATGGATTTTAAGTTAATAAAATCCGAATTTCCAAAATCCAAACTTGAGATATAAAATAAATATGAACTCAAGAGAAGTAAATGGATTGATTTTTGTGACAAAATTCAGATTTTTAATTATTGAATAGAATTAACTAATTTGAAGAATAATTAGTTAATGAAATTTTTAATCGAAATTGGACTTTGGGTAAGTAAAAGGGGTTGGTAAATTCATATTCGAAATCGAATATGAAATTTGAATTTAAAAGGGAACTTGACGAATTTATAAGAAAATTAAATACATATATGTGAATGTGGTATGTTCAGTTAAAAATGGAATTGGCAAAAGAGAAAATAAAAAAAATAACGAATTGAGTTAAAATGACTGGATTGAGTTGGAATAAATTGGAAATGGACGTATATATGTTAAATAGATATGGAATGAAGTGTATGAAGATTATAATTCGAGTGTCCGGTAAAAAGGTACAAGTTTAAATTCCATACAAAAAGTTTTGTGCCGAATCGACAAGCCACTTGGCTTTTTGATTTTCGTTTTGAATGGAAAGGGCCTAGAGAGGCGAGTTGAGGTTTGAGCTATTGACCAGTACAAAGGAGGTGCTGGCGAAATATTTTTGGAAATTTAACGAGCTAGAATATTTTCAAGAAAATCTGATAACTAGAAATCAATATATCAATATATATATATATATATATATATAGAATTTGATAAGGAAACAAAATTAAAGTAGAATATTATAAATAAAAAATGAAATCTATAATTTAAATCTGGTAAGAGAAACATAATCATATACGTGTGTTAAAAATGAATAATTGGTTTTATGGTGTTGATTTTTCGAGATAAGTAGTCTTGTCCGTTTTGATGTTAAGAATGTTATTAAGTCAGGGTCTGAGAGGTAATTATACCCAAACTTGATTGATTTCATTATAAACCGATAAATAGCAAGATTCCATCTTGAAGATAAATGTTTGATTAAGATTTAGTTGAATGCAGTATTTTAGGTTGTTGTAACGATGTTTTACCCAATATTCGTTTTAGCCCAAGTAAGTGGAATTTTGGAAATATAATAATAAAATATTTCCTACGTAAAGAAATGAGTTTGGAAAAGAGATAAGTAATTGGAAATATTTCCAATTATAAATAGAAGATATTTTCTAAGTATAGAAAATAAAAGAAGGTGATATACAAAAATGTTTTCCCGATAGCGTAAGAGCCAAGATGATTGTTGAAAATAGTGAATTAACAAATATTGACGAGAAAATGGAGAAGAAATTTAATTAATGAAATTTTAATTAAGGGTCCCAGTGATTGTTTGATGCATTAAATGGATGTCTGTTTTTCTTCAATAGTTAAATAATCGACTATCGAAGTATTGACAGTAGCGTTACGAATCAAATTATATGAAGGTAATCAAAAATGGAGTAAAATGCAAGGGCTTTTTCTGTTAATCCTAGGTAGAAATTTCCTAAAATGGATTAATGGAAATTGTAGCTTCGGTTTCGTTTTGTCCTAGAACCAACGTGTATGGACAAGTGTCTGACACAGTATTTCCAATGATCACATCTGTTGGTGTGTATAAATATATATGGTGGCGGAGAATTTATTCTCTTAGCATAATATCCATAATATATTTGTGCAAATTAATTAATGATTAACAGAACTGACAATGTAGCATTCAAAGTGATTGTGCTATCAATGAATGGTAGGTAATCATAGCCTCAGGCCTCAAAAACCGAAAAATGACAAAAAATCGGGCAGGCAGCATGGCTGAATGGGTCGCTCCCAATTAGGGTGTATTATCACCTATCTAAAAAAAATTTATTTCCTCCTTTATTCTATTCGATGTTGTCCCACTCGGGAAAATGATTTCTGATCCCAACCATTGGTGATATACATTCGATACACTCAAGCGAAATGAGTGGTCGGTCATGTGTGGCAGGGTTACAAGATATTCTTATTGAACCCAGTCTATTCCTCTCTAGAGATACACCATTGGAAGGTGGCTCCACACCTTGTCCTAGTTGGAAATTCGTTACCTAATAAATGCTCATAGTTTTGATTGTATATTATGTATATGTGGAGCGTGAGATGCAAACGTTCCACAAGATTATTATTTATTTGATTTAGACATTATTATAATATCAAAAGAATTTTGATATTAAGATTATCATTTCTTTCAAAAGGATTTTGAATGTTAAATCAAGTGTTTTGCATTCTCATAATGGAAAATCCCGTTCCGTGTTATACGACGTAATCTTATGAGATATCGTTTATTTTCTTAAACTATTTTAAATTGTTTACTCATACCAGTACCATGATTGACCTAGAGTTTATTTTGTTTTTCTACCCTAAACTATTGGGTGCCCAAATTTGTACGGGCAGTCAAGTAGTTCAGGTGTTTATAGATACTTGGAGGATCATGGAGCAGAAGGCTTCAGCGTTATCTAGTTGTTGTTATTTCTGTTGTGTTGTAAGTGTTGTACTCTGATAACGATATGGTTATACAGTAAAAATTTTGTATTCCAAAAGCTGTTATATATACATATATTATATTTTATTCCATTGCGATATGAGAGTCTATGTTGTTATTTCTGTTCTTCTTCAATCTTTTTCTTGATTTGTACTTGTGTGCAATTTGGGTTGGATGTGTGGTGTATTTAGTCAACTCAGATAGTATGGATTTGTGGGGCACTACACATCATCAAGTAATAAAGAGCCAGAACCGGAAATTCAAACATGTGCTTCACAACAATTCAGAATTCAGAAAATATCGAAGAAATGGATCTAAAAACCGGGTACGCCTTAATGAATTAAAAAAAATGGTTGAATGGATGCTTTGATCGCTTGCTTTGTTTTGTTTTGAAAATTGAAACTTTAAAATTCAAAGTTGAAACTTAAAATTTAAAATTTGAAATTCAATATAATAATAATTAAATGATAATTAAATAATAAAATAAATTTTGAATGTTTGCTAGGATTAGTACTATTTTAGGAAATAGTTAAACCTAAAATATAAATTGATAATTTAAAACTAGAACTCAAAAAATCATATTTCTTTAAAAATTTACACATGTATGTCGACATATCAGCCTGAGGATTGAAATTCAAATTTGGAATTTCAAAGGTTTAAAATTTTAAACTTCCCTCCAACTTTTCACCAACTCCTAAGGTCTGAAAAGGTGTCATTGATTTCAGAAAAGTTGTACCTATTCAATTCATATCCATTCAATTTCTGTTTATACATTTATTCTCCCTAACCTTTCATTCAAAATTCAAACTGTCTTCTTTATGTCTATTCTCATCAAAACAAACATTCCAATGGCTTCCTCAAGTATAACATAGAAATTGAAATTAACCAAAACCATCAAAGGTTATCTCCACAATGGTAGAGAAGCAATCAAAACCTATGTTAACTATATAACAAATGAAAAAGTCAATACGGGTGCTTTTTCCGTCTTTGGAGACTTTCCATCCTATGATCTTACCACTCTTTTCAATTACAATGAAGTATTGAGCTTGATTGAATCTCGGGATAATGATGAAGTGTGTTACTCGAAGCTTGCAAAAATGTTATATAAGAATCTTAGTCGTAGTTTCTATGATGGAAATGAAGACCAAATTTGGAGTAATGTCAAAGGCACTAAAATTGTTCTAGAATGCGAAATCTTGGGCAATATCTTGAACTGTAGAAGCACGGGCTCAGATTTTTCGGATTTCAAAATTGATGAAATCGATTTAGAAACTTATCACAACATATTTGGGAGCGATGCCGAAACGGAATTCAAAAATCGCTTTTTCGTCCAAAAACAAGAATTGTAAACCTTCTCCTTCAACATACCATCACTCCTGGTTCCAGAAATTTTAACAACCAAACTCTCAAGGTCCAAAAAGCAATCATTGCTATTATTGGTGGCTATGATATCAATTGGGCCGACAAGATCTTAAGAGAATTAAATCCCACTGAAACATCATCAAGAGAAAACACTATATACTATAAAGTTTATCTAACTCGTATTTTCAAGTATTTCGGAGTTGATCTTCGTGGAGAAGAATTTGTGCCAAGAAAGGTGTTTGACTCACAGTATGCAAATTCCACTCACTTTCAAACCTTATGAGACATTCGAAGACAAACAAGCTCAAATGCAACAAAAACAAGAGCCTATGGAAATCGAAGAAGAAGAAACTTCTTTGGAAAGTGTTGACTGTCCAATCAACATTAGAACCATTTCTAGAGAGATGATTGTTCAAAATCAAGTGAAGATAGTCAAAAATCAAAAGAAGCTCAAAAACAGTTTTACCAAAATGACTAAGTTCGTGAGCAAGATAGGAAGAAAACTTGGAATTTCAACTTCCTCCTCAGCATCCACTGAAATTTAACCTATCTAGTTTAAGTTATCTATAAGTATTTGCTTTCGAATCTCGCATTTAGTGTGTCTTATTTAGTTGGATGTATTTACTTTTTAAGAAGTAAAGAATGGAGTTTTATTTATGTCAAATCATCTTCAAGTTGCTGTAAAAACTTTAGAAGTAAATATAATATAATATAAGAACAAACGATTCAAAATTTGAAAATTTTCAAAATTTTTAAGTAAGTACGTTGACATACATAGTTGACTATGTAAACATATAACTATCAGTTTTTCAAAATGTTTCAAAATTTAAAATTGAATAACTAACTCATGTCCATTCAAATCCAACGAGTTCCAGACCCTACTTAAGTTTACTTCTTCTATAAAAAATTCATTATATCGATTTTCCTTCTTCTCTACTCATTGCTTATCAAAACTGTGGCAAATCCAATTCATAATTTAAGTGAAAATCTTAAAGATACTTTGAATTCCTTCAAGAACATACTTTTCATAGCACTATGTAATCAACATCATCTGGAATTAATTCAGATGAGAAAGTTGAATATCAAGAGAAAGACTTTGACGTAATTCATTGGTCAATCTCTTCTCATTTCATAAATGAAAACAACGAAGCACCAACCACCAATGAAAAAGAATGGAAGGACATCAACAAGAACCCAATCACTGGATAAGATGAATGGGTAGAAGCTCCAAGAAACATTTGATTGTTTGGTATGATTTGATTGGTTTGAATTTGTTTGGATTGCTCGACTTAAAACCTATATATATTAAAACATATGTAAATATTACTTGAATTGGTGTGCATGGATTGATTTGTATATATGATTTAAAGCAAGTGTAATTATGATAATAGAATTGATTTGTTTATATACTTATTGTTGATTATTGTATAGCTACGAATTTAGGGGGAGTACTTAATGATTATGGGATATATATGGATAGATTTAGGATTCATGAGGAGTAAGTTACTTTAGTATAGGATATGTATAGATAAATATAAGATTTAGAGGGAGTATTTTTAGAATTTCTTTTTGATAATGTCAAAGGGGGAGAAATTATAAAATATAGACTTAGTTTAAGTATACTATATAGGATTCATACAGAGGGAGTATTAGAAGAATCAGCATCAACAGGTATGAATGTTTTATAAACTAAGGTTTTCATCATCAAAAAGGGGGAGATTGTTGGAGAATGGAGTTTTGTTGACAACAACCTTATTTCAATGTTAGTTGATTATAAACTATATACTAACATCTCTATCTGGAATATATATATATATATATATATATATATATATATATATATATATATACACACACACACACATATATGCAGGATTTGTGTACAAGAATTAATACTGAAGACTATATAGTTTTAGAGGTTCAAGAGATTCATAATTCAGAGAAGATTCAAGACTCATGAGTAATCAAGAGTTCAAGGTAAATATAGTAATAGAGTCTAGTTTATGTAAGACTCTGAATAACACTCCAGGTTCAAATTCGAATACAAATTCTGATTTTCTATTTTCAAATTCTATTCTAATTAAGTTTTCTGTCTTACTATGCTCGCTGGGCAGGTCCTACGTTATATGCAGTATGATGTTTACACTGTTTAATTATTACCTTATGCTACTAGTCTTTTCGGATGCAACATATGTATGTGCTATGTAATATATCTATTTAGACTGCTTATGGGACGTCCCCCGTCCTGAACTTTATGCCACTGGTTGGGCCTGTCAACCAGACTAGTATATCTGTATATTATGCTAATCGGCTGTGTAGCCCCGTGCTGCACAACCGTCTTCCTAAAAAAAAGTTCTGTCTTACCTTTGATTTTAAACTTAAGATTTTAAAGATTATAAGTTTATATATATTTATATAGTTATATACTTTTATACATTTATATTTATATAGTTTTAAACTTTATAATCTTATAAATATGTTTATAGAATTTATATTTATGATTTCATATGATTTACTACTTTATAATACTTATTTATATAATTATGTTTTAATTCAAGAATTTCAAATTTTCAAAGAACATATGCCGGCATTTCGACATATAACTGTCATTTTTAAAATTTTGACAGGAAGTGTCTTTTCACCATTTATAATGTTCCAGAAGCATTGCAAACTTTCAAATCTTATAAATAGGGGTTGATTTCGAATTTTTTATTTATTCTTCTTCTCCATCTTCATCCCTTTTCATTCCTCCATTATTATTTCATATTTTTATGATTTGTACACTTATACTCTGCCGATTTCTATTTTAAATATATAAACTTTTTCTCTTCTCACATTCTACTCGTTACTCTCTGAATCGAATTGTTGTCGAAGAGTTATAGGGCTGTTGTAATCGTTTGGGAAGTGTTTCGGAAAATGTGTGTTCCTTGTAGCCTTGAAATCAAGGAAAGGGGGTGGTGTTAACCTTGTAGCCATGAAATCAAGGGAATTTTACTTGATCAAGGGAGTTTGTAAGCGGTGGTAACCTTGTAGATGTGAGATAAAGGGGGTAGTACTTGGATATTGATATAGTAATAAAACTCTGCGCAATCCAGCATTGTGTAGGACTGTACGTAGGAGTAATCCGAACCAGTAAAAAATCTGGTGTGCTCTTTCCTTTTCTGCATATTATTTCTTTTTATTTCAGTGTTTGTGATTGACTCTATGTCTGTGATTTTCTTTGTGGTGTTCGATTCATATAGTACATTATATTAGCTTTAGAATTTATTAAATTCCTTGAAAACACTATTCATCCCCCCTTCTAGTGTTAGTTTTTCCTTAAAGACCCATTCTGCATTCCCTAACACAAATATAAAGGAGGTTATGGCGAAATTTTTCATAAATTTAAGGCGTTAGCCAAATTTCGAGAAACTAGAAAGTTCTTACAAACTGAAAAGTTAAAAACAAGAATTATAGAATGAAGGCTAAGTTGAATAAGAAAACGACCTTCGGTGTCGTCTTCCTTTTCGGGTACGAAAAGCTTTAAGTGGAGGAGATTGTAACAACCCTGAAATTTGGAACCAATTTAAAATTTATTTTTAATTGATTTTAAAATTTTAAAATGATTTTGTAACAACCCGGATTCCGAAGGACCGAATTTTTTTCAAAAACCCAATCCATCGAAACCCGAATTGGTTTGCTCTGGTATCCTGCACGAAAGACAGAGACATAAAACATGTCAGAGCTCGGAAAATAACTCATAGCGGAACGAATAAATATAATGTCGTTGAAACATAGCTTTACCTTAATAATAATACTGCTAAACCAGTATCCAAAGCTATACAGTCTCTATCATGAACCTAACCTGCGAATGTTATAAGGAGGGGGTCAGAACATAAGTTCTATGTGAACGAATTCAAACTACACTTCTTGGATAATCCTACATATACTGTTCAATTATATTTTCTTATTTATTAGGTTATTTGTATTATTAACACTCAAGGTTTACGCACACGTCGCACCCATCTACTCTCTAGTAGATTAACCTAATATAGTGTATATGTACCTACCCCCAATTAAGGTATACTCTACTCGCACGGTCTTCACCGTATGTACGCAGTCCCTTATCCAATGTCTAGTGTCGTATGTATATCAACGCTACGTTTGAATAAAATTATCATCACTGTGTTACGTAAGCGTTTGGACTGCCATTCTAGATCCTACTAGATTATGTCATCGAATAATGCCCTCTAGTCTATGGTACACCACCCAGAGCGACATGAGTGTAACTAGACTTTTCCCATGTACGTATCGTCAATCGTACTCAATGTCTATTTTCACGTGTTCTCTATATGTACGCCCCAGTCCCGTGGCAGGGCTAATCAAGAAACACGGAACTCCGTCGGGAGCTTTCAGATATCTGCCGATGCAGATGCTAAGGTCTGCTTTGATAGTGGCAATGGTCCCACTAGACCCCTCCCTCAACTAACGAAAGGCACCCAAGAATATCAAGAATAGAACTGTAACCCCGACCCCTTTTGCCCTTCAATCCTATTGGCCAATCTCACCCATAATTAGAAAGCAAAGTATATGGCCTTTCGGAGTTCTTCGCCTTTCCGCTTCACGTACTGACTGAAGATGGTAGGTAGACATTGAGTTGCTATAACAGGGAACTAACTGGTCTCGCTGAATCACGCTGGTCCATCTTAGTCTTTTGATTGCCTCTTGTTTTGCAATCAAGGCATATTCATTGGTTCTCCTACGCAGATCTAACCTCTGTGAGCACAGGCGTATCATTTTCCACTCACAGAGGGATACCAAGAGCACCCTCACGTCCCCAGAAGCAGCGTGCTTCGTAACCTAGTCCCTTGGAGCCTTCTGCATGATCAGATGGATGTTCGCTCCCCCTTGTGCCCTACGGCATCGCGATGATCTACCATGTTTGGTTATTCATCTCCTATCCTATGGACTGGTCCAAGCGCCTTACTCTTTCGTGTTATTAGACCTTAAGTCTAATCTTCTAATTTTACGCTTGCTCTATCTCATTAGGTTTTCTTTTTAACTTGGTTATATCATCCATATTAGTTTTTAAATTACCAAGTTTTTTTCATAAGTCTTTCCCTATTTCTTATGTAGCCGCGATCTTTTAATTATTTACTTAGTTCTCTTAACTAAGTTTTACTAACAAGCTCAAACACGACTTTCTGTAAGTGTTTACTTAGTCCTCTTAAGTAAGGTTTACCGACATGACTTTCCATGATTGTTTACTTAGTCATATTAACTAAGGTTTACTAATAAATTCTGTTTATCGTTTACTCATTAACTTAGTCATCTTAACTAAGTTTTACTAATAAGTTTTCCCCTTACGCATACAACTTATGTTTTCCTGTTCCTACAGATTACTTGATCTTCAATGAAGTACGGCTTGCATTCTTTCATATGTTATTTCATCTTTGTATCGATCATTATAACCTACGTTATAATTCTTACTTGTCTTGTAACAAGCTTACTTGTTATCTTCCTATTTAGTTATACTCATATTTGTTGATGTTTCCATAATCCATCGTTATTTACTTAGTTTTCTTAACTAAGGTTTGCAGCCATTCCCCATTATTACATTGGTTAAGTTTGTCTATATGCCTTTGTTTACTTAACTTTAGCACACTTAACATGTTTGTTTCATAGCATTAATCTTTTTATTAACGCACTCAACCTCTCACATTAGACCTGTTGCTTGCAGTTGTTGCATATGCCGGGCGGTTCCGGGCAGACTTCTACCGCAAACTCGTTCTAACCTCGGGTTTTTGGCTTAATGCGCTAACCTCTCACATTAGACCTGTTGTTGCGGTTGCTGGATGTGCCGGGCGGTTCCGGGCAGACTTACACCGCAACTCAATCTGACCTCGGGTTAGGCATGTTCATCTTTTAACTTACAATTTCAATCTAGGTTTTATATGCCTATTTATCCCAATCCAATAATTCATGTTCACGCTTCTAAACCCAAATTTATGTTTATGGTTCCAATTTGATTTGGATACATAAATTCTACCATGATTACATAATCTCCTACATAGTTATGCCAATAATCCTTATTATATGTTATGCCCAACTTTTCATGTATATAAGTTATACCTAATTATACCCAAATTAATTGTTCTTCAAAGTTACCAATAATTCATGTCAACCATCATTCTTATTGCTTAGAACAATTAATTCATGTCAACCCTCAATCTTATTGCATAAATAACAATTCAACTTATAATCCCATATGTCTAAATCTTTAATTCTAACTTTTGTTATGTACATATAGTTCATGCATAAATTCTTGATTCAACATACACAAGCATATCTAATCATTCTCAACTTTAATCGCACATATTTTCTTTTATGTTCTAGGTTAATATATGTGCCAATTTCCTATAATTTTCCAATAACAAGTTATGTTATATGTTATTCCACAATTCCCCAATTACAAATTATTCCCAAATTCCCAAACATCATTTTCACTATTCCAATCTCTGTTCGTATACATGCTTTTCAGCGAGATTTCGATTAGGCTTGAAGTTAGCCTACTCTTAAAAATAAAAAGGAAAGGGACGAAAAAGAACATAATACGCATAAAATAAATCTAAATTATTTCAATTGAATTAAACAAATTAACTTGGGGAATTGCTAAACGATTCATTTACTATTATTCAACAACGATAATTTAAATCCACTCATAGTGATTTTTCTTTCCTAGGTCTGATTTAGACTAGCATCCAAAGTTCTTCCCTTTCTTGCGGCTTAGATTGTAGATCAAAATCCCTTTTCTCTTTATTTTGAAATAGAAGAATTTTTAATTCTAATCTTTTTTTTTATTAAGAGATTTGGAGAGAAGAAAAGAGATTGGATTTAAGAATTTCTTGAGAAAGAAGAAGAAGGAGGAGGCCATGGCATCGTCATAGAATTAGATGAATAAATCAGTGGGTTTAAGGTTTTATTTATAGGTGGATTAGAAGAACTGGGCCCTTAGGATTAAATAAAAAAACTCATCTAAACCGTCTGCCTCACCCTAGAAAACAACATTCCAGAACCCAGCCAACACAGCCAGGGTGTGTTGCACCCATAGACCATGCGCAGGGGCATGTGCTAGTATTATTATTATTATTATTATATATATATATATATTTCGTCTTTTTAACCTCCTCTCTACATAACCCCTTTTCACACCATCTTTTTAATTAAAACATCTTTTTAACCGCTTTCACACTGCATTGCATATATCATTCTTTCTCCAATCCATTAATTTTCCTTCATACATTTAACTTTCTTTTTATTTTGATTGCACATCCTTTTTATACAATCAATTTACCATTAATGCATTTATTTATTTATTCATTGTAATTAATGCACTCTACTTTTATGCGCTCAATTCTTTTTATTATTCTATGCATTAACAATATAACTTTCAATATATTAACTTATGCATATATTCACATGCACATAATTAATTGCATATTATTAATTCACCTCTTTCTTCCATTTGCATTTTAATATTAACATATATACATATACATATATACATATATTAATGCACTGATTATGATACCCTCTTTATTAACCATTTTTATGCATGCCATCAATTCATTAATGTTTCTCTTTTTTTTTCTTTTTATATTATTACATGCACTTTATTGCACGCATTACATGCATTCCTTTGCTATAATCTTCTCGTTAATGTATGATATGCATGTATTTTATTACACTGATTCTTTATCTTTCCTTTCGATTTATTGCATACCTTTATTGCTTACATTGTTAACATCCTCTTTTTTTTTCAAGCATTAAAACTTCAAATATTTGCTTATTTTTATTGTTGCATTGAATTTTCTCATTGATTTTTTCTTGTTTATCTCTGTTTTTATATTAATGCATTTACACATTGATTTCTTCCTTTTACTTGCACATTTAATGTGTTAACCTTTTTAAAATGCATGAATCCTTTTCTTTTAACATATATTCATGCATTACCTTTATAACATATATTTTTAAAACTTATCAATGACCATGCATATATTTACATATACGCACAATCAAATATTTATAGAAATATCCGGGGTGTTACATTCTCCCGCCCTTAAGGAATTTCGTCCCCGAAATTCGATAGGGGTAAAATAGATAATCCCTCGCATAATATTCAACCATCATGTATGCATACAATTTTTGCAACCATTGTGCGCATGTGCAAAATGAAATATATCATAATAAAGAATGTATGCCTAATTGGTGCCACCTATATGTATGCAAACTTTTAAATATTTTTAAAACATGATGTTTACATCCTAAATATACTTGCAATTCTATATGTATGCAATATTTTTGAAAAATCAAAACATTTCTCCCCCAAATTTCCCTGCACTCTTACAATGTAAGAGCATAGTTCATCCAATTGTTGCATCCAAAACCCTACCAGCCATCATTAAATTTCGAAATTTAGAAAAATCTATTTTTCTAAATTCGGTTTCTTATGTTACCAAAAGGTATAAAACGGAAAAATTCACATCTTCCATTTTTGTTTTATGTACCTTGTCTAATTGTACTTGAATTTTTACAGAACTATTCTATAAAGATTTCCTATTTTCCTATCAAATGTACAACCACATAAGAAAAAATTTCTTTTATTTTTCAACTTATCTTGGAAAATTTTCATTTTTATTCATCTTTTTCTTAAGATTTTCATTTTCTTTTCCCATCACGTTTGTTGCTTTAGTGAATTTGTTGTTTTCTTTTTTAGTTAGGCTATTCTCTTCCTTAGCTTAGTTGACTTAGTCTAATTACTTATGTTTATTATTTTTCAATTAAGCCTTCCCATTTTTCTACACAGCTACTATTACGGGCCAAGACGCTTAGGACTAGGTAACAAGTCCAAACAACAGGATCTACACACTTACTTGAACTTCACTACCTACTAATTACAACTAGTCCATGCTATGTATTACTAGCCTATACTTTTCTTTTTCTCAAGCAACAAACCTCAGTTTCTTAATGTTTATGCATTCTACTGGAATTTTAAACAATTCTAAGATGATCTTTTTTGTTTCTCTCGTTCTTTCTAGGCACTAATCCTTACCTACTTCATTTATTTTTTTAAACATGGTTGGTCTTCCTTTCTTTTAATTTCGTTTTTCTTCCAAAAATTAAAAGTGTTAAAACCTTATTTTCTTCTCCAAAACTTGCTTTTTCCAAACCATAAAAACATGTCACAAAATAAAATTGCAAAACACATTTTTTTTTCAAATCACAAGACTAGAGTAGACAAGGTCAACTACTTCTTAATCGGGTTCACATTGTTTCTACCTATGTTAATTTTGACTGCTTTCTACAAGGTGCAAAAATCTACTCTATTCTTACTCTCTACAACTTATTTTGTCCTCCCAACAAAATTTCTTTATAGATCAATAATCAAAATTTATTGTTAACAGAATAGAGATTTTAAATTTTCCTTTTCAAAATGCAACTATTCCATGAGAGAATTCTTTTTAAAACAAGTAATCATTGTTTTACCAAATATATACCCCACTTTACTTTAAAACCAAACATGCACTAAATATGTTCTTTACATATTTTCCTCAAACATCAAAAATACTTTTAAGATTAAAACTTGAAAACACCACAAACTCTTTTGCAAAAACTTTTACAAATTCAAGTTCTTAAAAGTTAATCATTGGGTTAGACTCAAAGTGGGTCTTTAACTCAACTAGGCTTTCGTAGACACTTCTCAACTATATATATATATATATATATCCCTAATCCATTTTCCACATTCTAACTTTTTTTTCTAATTTATATGGTTTCACTTCTAAACCCACTATTCTGAAATACTAACATTTCAGTTTCCATCCCATGGGATACTTTCTTTCTCCAATACCAAATCATATTGTACACATTCCAACCAAACCACCTAAGGGTCTTAAAATTTCTATATTTATTCCTTTAGTGTACAAACTAATATCCCAACTCATTCCATATTTTACTCTTTCTACCTAGTGGTCTCTTTTATGGACTTAGGTTTATATATATATATATATATATTATATTTATATTTTTTTAAATACAAATACGCTAACTCATTATTTCCCTAGAACACTAAACCGAAGCTCTGCTACCAGATGTAACAACCCGGATTCCGAAGGACCGAATTTTTTTCAAAAACCCAATCCATCGAAACCCGAGTTGGTTTGCTTTGGTATCCTGCAGGAAAGACAAAGACATAAAACATGTTAGAATTCAGAAAATATCTCATAGCGGAACGAATAAATATAATGTAGTTGAAACATAGCTTTACCTTAATAATAATACTGCTAAACCAATATCCAAAGCTATATAGTCTCTGTCATGAACCTAACCTGCGAATATTATGAGTAGGGGGTTAGAACATAAGTTCTGCGTGAATGAATTTAAACTACACTTCTTGGATAATCCTACATATACCGTTCATTTATATTTTCTTATTTATTAGGTTATTTGTATTATTAGCACTCAAGGCTTACACACACGTCGCACCCATCTACTCTCTAGTAGATAAACCTAATATAGTGTATATGTAGCTACCCCCAATTAAGGTATACTTTACTCGCATGGTCTCCACCGTATGTACGCAGTCCTTTATCCAGTGTCGCATGTTGTATGTATATCAACGCTACGCTTGCATAAAACTATCATCACTGTGTTACGTAAGCGTTTGGACTGCCATTCAAGATCCTACTAGATTCTGTCATCGAATAATGCCCACTAATCTATGGTACACCACCTAGAGCGACATGAGTGTACCTAGACTTTTTCTATGTATGTATCGTTAATCGTACTCGATGTCTATTTTCACATGTTCTCTATATGTGCGCCCGAGTCCCATGGCAGGGCTAATCAAGAAATACGGAACTCGGTCGGGAGCTTTCAGATATCTGCTGATGCAGATCCTAAGGTCAGCTTTTATAGTGGCTATGGTCCCACTAGACCCCTCCCTCAACTAATGAAAGGCACTCAAGACTATTAAGAATGAGAATTGTAACCCCGACCCCCTATGCCCTTCAATCCTATTGGCCAACCTCGCCCATAGCTAGATAGCAAAGTATATGGTCTTTTGGAGTTCTCCGCCTTTCTGCTTCACGTACTGACTGAAGATGGTTGGTAGGCGACGAGTTACTATCACAGGGCACTTACTGATCTCGCCGAATCACGCTGGTCCATCTTAGTCTTTTGATTGCCTCTTGTTTTGCAATCAAGGCATACTCATTGGTTCTCCCATGCGGACCTAACCTTTGTGAGCACAGGTGTATCATCTGCCACTCATAGAGGGATACCAAGAGTACCCTCACGTCCCCAAAAGCCGCTTGCTTCGTAACCCAGTCCCTTGGAACCTTCTGTATAATCAGATGGATGTTTGCTCCCCCTTGCGCCCTACGGCATCGTGATGGTCTACCGTGTTTGGTTATTCATCCCATATCGTATGGACTGGTCCAAGAGCCTTACCCTTTCGTGTTATTAGACCTTAAGTCTAATCTTCTAATTTTGCGCTTGCTCGATCTCATTATGTTTTATTTTTAACTTGGTTATCTCATCCATATTAGTTTTTAAATTACCAAGTTTCTTTTTCATAAATCTTTCCCTTTTTCTTATGTAGCCGCGATCTTTTAATTATTTACTTAGTTCTCTTAACTAAGGTTTACTAACAAGCTCAAACACGACTATCTGTATCTGTTTACTTAGTCCTCTTAACTAAGGTTTACCAACATGACTTTCCATGATTGTTTACTTAGTTCTCTTAATTAAGGTTTACTAACAAATTCTCTTTATCGTTCACTCATTAACTAAGTCATCTTAACTAAGTTTTACTAATAAGTTTTCCCCTTACTCATTTAACTTATGTTTTCCCGTTCCCACGGATTACTTAATCTTCAGTTAAGTACGGCTTGCATTCTTTCATAAGTTATTTCATCTTTGTATCGATCATTATAACCTACGTTATGATTCTTACTTGACTTGTAACAAGCTTACCTATTATCTTCCCGTTCAGTTATACTCGTATCTGTTGATGTTGCCATAATCCATCGTTATTTACTTAGTTTTCTTAACTAAGGTTTTCTATCATTCCCCATTATTACGTTGGTTAAGTTTGTCTATACGCCTCCGTTTACTTAACCTTAGCACACTTAACATGTTTGTTTCATAACATTAATCTTTTTATTAGTTCACTCAACCTCTCACATTATACATGTTGCTTGCATTTGCTGGATAGCCGGGCAGACTTCTACCGCAAACTCATTCTAACCTCGGGTTTTTGGCTTAATGTGCTAACCTCTCACATTAGAACTGTTATTGCGGTTGCTGGATGTGCCGGGCAGTTCCGGGCAGACTTACACCGCAACTCAATCTAACCTCGGGTTAGACATGTTCATCTTTTAACTGACAATTTCAATCTAGGTTTTATATGCCTATTTATCCCAATCCAATAATTCATGTTCATGCTTCTAAACCCAATTTCATGTTTATGGTTCCAATTTGATTTGGATACATAAATTCTACAATGATTACATAATCTCGTACATAGTTATGCCAATAATCCTTATTATATGTTATGCCCAACTTTTCATGTATATAAGTTATACCTAATTATACCCAAATTAATTGTTCTTTAAAGTTATCAATAATCCATGTCAACCCTTATTCTTATTGCTTAGAACAATTAATTCATGTCAACCCTCATTCTTATTGCATAAATCCCAATTCAACTTATAATCCCATATGTCCAAATCTTCAATTCTAACTTTTCTTATGTACATATAGTTCATGCATAACTTCTTGATTCAACATACCCAAGCATATCTAATCATTCTTAACCTTAATCGCACATATTTTCTTTTATGTTCTAGGTTAATATATGTGCCAATTTCCTCTAATTTTCCAATCTCAGGTGTAACGTCCCATATTTTCTACAGATTTAATTCTCAAAATTTAAATAATAGAATGGAATAAAAATTTGATAAGAATCAAATTTTGTCGATTTTGAATGTTGGTGATTTGTCAAATTGAGTACAAATAGATTTTTTTTTTTTTTTAGTTTGTAATTAGGATGGTTGTAATTTGAAAATCTTATTTTTTTTATAAAATAAAATTTGAGATGTTCAGTTATATTGAGAATTCAAATTTAATTTGAAATGGGAAATTCTAAGTTGTGAATTTTAGTGGAAATTCAAATCAAAAATTTAAATAACTAAACTTGAGAATATAGAATTTGTGAAATCGATTATAAACGTTATTTGAATTGTAATTTGATTTAAAATGGAATTTTAAATCTATTAAGTTAAAAAGGAATTCAAATTTGGATTTTTTTGAAAGATGGAATTAAGTTGTTTAAATTAAAACTGAAATTCAAATTTTAAATTTGAAAATAGTCAAATGTGGAACTTGAAATTTTTGAAGTAAATTTATAGAATTTATTTAAGTTATAAGTTGGTCTAAATTTGAATTTATAAATATTTAAATTGAATTTAAACAGTTAATTGAGAATTGAATATTTTAATAATTAATTAACTGTAGAATTTAACGGTTTTGGCGACTGTCTCGGAATTTGACGAAACTGGCGCCATCAGAACCGGAATAGTGAATTATTATGAGATTTCAATTTGCGTTACAACCCGACTTACCATTTGATCGTACGAAAGAAAATGTGAACGAGAGCATAGTAAATGGATAATTGGGTATTTCTCATATTTGGGCCTTCTATAATTATATAAACAAAACCTTTTAACACCTCATCAGCCATTATCATTACACATACAACTTTCTCTCTCAAAAATTTTCCTCTGTAATGGCTGAAACAATATTTCAAACCCTAGAAAAAAAATTCAAACTTGAAAATCAAAACTCTTCAAACCATATCGTATTATATACCGAATCGAAGCTCTTGCCGATAGGAAGCTACGGGTATGGTTTGTTTTGACATGCATCGCCTCAAGTGGCCGAAATTTGCGGTCAAAGGGGATTGATTTCGGAACCCTAGAAGCTAAATTGGGGGTTTTTGATTCGGAGTTTAAACGGAGAAATTAACTTATGGGTTTTGTAGAGGAGGACGATACAAGTTCAACGGTGGTATTCGTTCAACTTATGGTCGTGTATTTCACCGGAAATCGATGCTTTAGGGTTCGAAAACCGCAACCCTTGACCGACGATGGCGCGCGAACGGGGCGACCGGAGATGGGGTCGTGACCAGGGATGGACGCGGATTTCAGTGGGCTTCCGGTTGGAGGTGGTCTTGGCTCCGATAGTGGTCGGGTTTGGTCGTATTTGTTGGTCAAAGTAGAGCAGGTTTGGGTCCTTTTCACGTTGGTTTACTGTAGCAGAACAGAGAGGAAAAGAGCGGGAGGGAGGAGATGACGTGGCGAGTCGTAAGTGGGTGAGGAATTATTTTATTTAATTTTATATATATTTAAGTCCAATGGTTAAATGCTGATAACTTCTTCATATTAACTCGGATTTGGACGCGGTTTGTTGCGTTGGGATCGTGGCGGAATTGCGGACGTTTTGGCACTGACCTTGCTGTGTTTAGAGACTGTCAAATTTTGGCCCTTAGTTGGACGTCCGATCCACTAAGGACTCAAAGGTGAGTGATTCTTCGCTCACGAAATACTGAATTATTCCCATATTTATTGAATTAAATTATGAAATAAGTTTGGTTGCATGGTTACATTGGATTGTTGATGTGTTGTTTAAATTTGACATGCAAGTGTGTTAACATGCAATCTAAGTAAATGATTAGTTATTTAATTTAATTTAAATCTCTAGTTGAAATTCGAACCCTTGTTAATCCTGGAACAGTTAATGCTGATCAGTTGAATGAAATGATGTGATGGATGTTTGGTTGGATTTTATTACTGTTGATATTGACACTGCTTATGCCCATATTCAGTATATCGTATTGCATGTTGGTTTTGACGAAAATCCCATTACCCTTGATGTTACGGGCATCTAGTAAACCCGGGATTTATCGATAAAAATGAATTAAGAACACAGGGTGAAATGATAAATCTCTGTGACCCTGATTTGGATTGAAATGATAGATCCATCCCTGAAATATCGAGAAATTTAATATTAGACCACTTGGCCATTGGATAGATAATTATATACATACATCGGTTGGTTAAACGATTTAATATTTGAATTTTTTTTTTTTGATAGAATTCCATTTACAAGAATGTGTCGATACTCGATTTTTAAATTCTTTAAAGATTCTGAACTGGGATGATGATTAAAGGGTTGAAGGAATTTTTCCAAACCAAAATAGAAATATCTAAATTGGGGTTTGAATATGAATTGAAAACTTTCCAAAATAAGAGTTGGATTAGAAGGAAAAATTCTTATAGAAATCAAATGTTGGGGAAATTAGAAATCAAGAGTATCTGAGTTGTTTTGACCCAGTTGGAATATATATCTCGGAACTCTTGAAATCAAGTAGTTGTTTTGAACAAGGTTGAAACGAGATAGGGAACTAAGTGAACTCCATTGAGACCGGAGGATAAATTCAGGTATTTGAAAATTTGGAAGGAAGAAAGGTTTTGATTTGAGAAATTTATTTTAATATTTATGCATTGATTCTAAATAATTATTCTAGCTTTAAAACTATTAATTACTTTTACTTAATACTATTGTATTTAAATAATTTACTTATAATTCATTTTCAAAGGTTTCTAGTAAATCTTATTTTAAGTATATATATAATATTTAAATTACTAATTTATCTTAACTATTATATTTTATATCTATACATCTATATATATTTATTTTATAAAAATTTATTATTATTATTATTATTATTATATGAACATTTAGTTTACAAGTATTTTCTCAAATTTTAAATTTCTTCCGAATGGAAATGCTTGAGTTGAACCACTGGTTCAAATGGAGTTGAGATGAGAATCCGAGATAATTGGAAACCCTTGAGGTAAAATTTTATTCTATTTGAATATTTCGTTTTGGAAATATTATATGATTATAATATATTGGTATGGGATATATTCTAATTTAGAATAAAAAAATCGGCTTGGGATGATTTATGATATTTTGATATGAAATTTTATTTTATTTGAATATAAATTGGTTCGAAACAAAATATGATATTTTGATATGAAAGCGAACCTTTCAAATATAAAAGAACCGACCGATGTGAAAAATGTAAGCGTTGGTTGTTAAAGAGACCGGAGTCGGCATAAGGCATACTCTCTGTCAGTGTCGATACCACTTTGACAACTGTGAACGTTATGACGTATCCAGAATGAGTATGATGACTTGGAGGCGATTATTGAATCGAAGAAGATGTACGATGACGAAATAACCCTGACCTTCGGGTCAGAATTGAAATGACTAAAACAGGAGCTATACCGTGACTAATTGAGGTTAGCGCCTTTGATCGGACACACTTCTTCGATGCTATTTATATGACTATGATGATGATGATTTGGGCCCATTTAATTTTATGACTTTGGGAGTGTGTTCCGAGGTGGGCGGTAGTGGCTGCTATGCGTTACCACCGGTCCGGTAGTGCAATTGGTAGAATCCTACCCTGGGCATTGCCTCGAGTGCCTTGTCATATTTATCCTTATCGATCCCCCTACAATTTTGATTTAGCATTGCTTTCTATGGAGTGCCCTCTGATAACACCAGTACGGTTAATTTACGGTACTGTATAGACCGTTGATGCCTATAAACCGCGTAAGGGTAATATGGTAATCCCGCTTACGCTATTTTCAGTATTTATACTTTACTGAGTAGACATTATCATAATAGCGTATTATACTATGTATGTATTAGTTTAACGGATCCTTGAGAGATGGAAAAATCCCGTAACATCTCTTGAGTTACTGCACCCATGATACTGATGTTATTTCGTATTTTAATTTGACTAATATGAGATGATTTAGTGCTGATCCGAGTGTTTGTTGTGTTTTCTTTTATGCAATATGCTCGGGTCAGCAGATGTTGCAGTTAGCAAAGATTTCCTTGCCTTGGAGGACGAAGACGAAGTTTGGCGTATATATCTATTATGATTATGGTTTAACCACTGCATTTATTTCCGCTGCTTATTATGTACATCTGTATATGTGTAACTCTGATATTCATTTGAATGTTATAACCAATGTATACATTTCAACCGCTTTAACTGCTATTTATTTATTATATGTTGTCCTTCCGCTATGAGATTCTGTGATTTGGTTTTTCCTTCTTTCTTTCTTTTTCTTCTTTTTCCCAATAACTACCTGCATTTGCGATTTGTTTAGGTCGACATGTGTGGTTTATTGTCGATTTGAACGGTCAAAAATATGGGTCGTTACAGTTGGTATCAAAGCGATGGTTCACGATAACCTTGGCTCTGTTGGCAATTAACTCATTAGAGATGGGGTTAGTAATTCCCTAGAATGAGTTTGAGTGATATGAGAGAGCGTATTTGTATTTTTATATAAAAATAGTTTTTATTGTGTTGGCTTGTTCTGTTGAATATTTATGGGTTCTGGTTGATATATGGGACGCCATGGTATCGATAGGAATTCCTAAATAATCGAATGGAATGAATTGACATAATATGGTTTCGATATATTTTATATATATTATATATATACTACTAGTGGTTTTAAGTGTATAAACATTGGTCGTTGGTAGGTAACAATATTAAGCTATTACCTAATATGGTTGATTCGATAATAAATTTTATAAGGGAAATTCAAATGATATATGAGAACAATTTGAAAATGAAATGATATCCAAAATAAAATTGGGTGAGAAAGATTGAGATTTAAATATAAATGAACTTGAAACTTGATCCTGGGGTATCTTTGGAAATAGTTGCCAAAGTTTTAAATAATACTATATTTTAGGTATGATCGAAAAGAAATGGTTTTAAAGATTATTCAAAGTGGTATAATCCCTCCTTGGACCTTAGAAACGATGTCGGTAATGAGTGCACACATTATCGATGTTACTCCGAAGAGTCTAAGTGGGGGAGAGACCACTCAATGATTATTATAAAATCAGTTTTGACAAAGGATTTTGAATTTAACTCCATATAATATAAACTTTATATAAAGGTATTAATATATAATACTTGAAGGATGAATTTGAGTTTAAAACCAGAATTTAAATTTTGAGTTCTTTGATGACCAAAGATTTGGTTTTAAAATTGTATATGGTAAGTTTTTTTTTTTTATAAATTATATAAGTATATATGTATGTTATTTTAAACTTGATTTGAAAATCCGGAATCGAGTATTGAGTTTACCTCAACTAATAACAACTATAAATCTATTTAAAGCGAAATTTTGAATTCGACATTTATAAAATGTATATTACGAGCCTGAAATGGCGCGGTAGTTCGAAAATTCGATTTCTAACTTTGAATAAATATATAAAATTCAATATAAGTCGGAATTGGATAAAACGAGAAACTCTAGGATCGAATTGACCATATCTTTCTAATGAATGTAAGAAATTTAGTTTTTACTTTATAAATGGTAAGTTATGACTAAATTAAAATTTAGAAATAGCGCTATGGAATTTATATATTCATATATACTTTATTAATATATAAGTTTAGAAATGGAAATCTTATAAAAGGTTTAACTTAAGGAAGTGAGTAATGATGATTGGAGACTAAGTCTAAATTTAAATCATGAACAACATTGATTTAATTAAAATTATGGATCTACTTGAAATAAAAAGAAAAGTAATGGATGAGAGAAAATGATTAAGATTTAATCGAAGTGCCAAACATGAATAATATGGTGCAAATATAAAATTGGCTTATACGGAGTAATAACAGTTAACGAATTCTAAATCCGAATTTGGGAAATCGTAGTTCGAGTTGATGGATTCAATAAAATGAAATTGACTTGGAAAATTTTAATAAGTCAGTCTAGAACCAATACAGAACTTTGGTTATATAAGAAAAATTTGACTCATATTAGTAAGTGATGAGTAGGCGAGTCAAGTAGAGTTAATAAACGGGATGAAATAAAAATGGTTTATATAAAACCATGACGAACCTTAACCCGTTATATAGATTCGAAGTTAACCCAAATGAGGGAGCAACTGAAATAAACTTGAGGTTTAGAATATGAGATAAGGTGATAAAAATGTAAACCAAGTCTAATTTGTTAAATTAGAATATCGGAAGGACTTTGAACTAAGAAGATTAAATTTAGATAGGTGAAGAAGAGAGTGGTTAATATATGAAGGAAGTACCAACATAAGAATAGCGAGATGCAGACACAAGTGAAAGGAGTGAATGTGAATGAACTTGAGCTAGTTCAGAATAAATGAATCCGAACTAGTTCAAGTGAATGGTTAAGCTAATGTGGGTAAACAAGATATTATTCAACGCAAAAGGATAAAGTAACTTTGAATAAGTAATGAAGTGACAACTTAATTTATATTTATGAAATTATGTTTTATTTAAATCGAGTCGGTTGGAAACACTAAAAAGAATTCAATGTTGTTTGAAATTGGATGCTTGAAAATGAAGCGAATAGAAATATATCGAGATTGAATAAGCAAATGAATATGAATTCATTTCTTGAATAAAGAAGTGACCACTAGTTTTGGAATGATGAAGACTTAAAATTAGAAAATTTAGAATCCGAAAGTTGGAAGTTCCAAAATAAATGAGTCAAGGTTGATGCGTAAATTTGAAGTATTCAATAAGCTGAAACAAAATGAGCATAACTTTTGTATGGATGATTAGAATCGGGCGATTCTGGACGTTTCAGAAACCTTAGAATCTGAACTAGAATTGTCATGAATAGAGCCTCATCATATTTTTCAAGCCTACATGTTGAAATTTAAGATTTAGTCAAAGTCGTATGCGCAGAAAATAAAAATCTGAACTGAATATCGATATTGTTTTGACCATAACTCTCTAACTGAGTATCGGATTTTGATGTGCGAGTACAATTCGGAAAGGCCAGAATGTAAAATAAAACTTTCTCTTAATATGATGAGTTAAATTCTGATGTTTAGAGGGTTAAAAACTGGGTTGAACAATTCAGATCTGCATTTTTCAGTGTACGGGCTGAGATGTTCGCCTTCACTAAAATAGCCATAACTTTTGAACAAATTATCCGAATCCGACGAGTCCGGACAATTTGGAAAGCCTGAAATAAACGCTACAACTTTTGTCTAGTATGTTTTAGTCAAAATTCCAACTTTAGTGAGTGATAAACCTGGTTTGTTCGCTGACCTGTTATGAATATTTTGGATTTGTAGTTGAAATGTTGATATATGTTGTCTAAGTTGTATACAATTGCTATATATTATATATATGCTTGAATCTCATGTGTATGCGAGTTGTAACAGGTGTAAGGAGTGTGCGCTACGCTTCGAAGCTCGCTTGAACAAATGCTAAATGCTAAGGTAATAAAAATGCAAATAAACGCTAAAGAAAGGTACGTAACTGTGTTACAAAGTTTTGGTGGTTTTATATTTTTGTTTTTCCCCATTTTTGGGATGCCTCATCGAATGATGAGATGTATATTGGGATTTTATATATGTCGTGATTTTCCGGACCTCTCCATACAAAGGAGATGCTGCAGAAATTTTCCGTGATTTCAGGAGTTAGAAAATTTAGGAGGTTTCACAACTATAACTTATTTTATAAATATTATTTATAAGTATGGGTCTGAAAATATGGTTTGTTTAATACCTCATTTCGTTCTCTTTTCGAGGACGAAAAGATTTTAAGTGGGGGAGGATGTAACGTCCCATATTTTCTACAGATTTAATTCTCAAGATTTAAATAATAGAATGGAATAAAAATTTGATAAGAATCAAATTTTGTCGATTTTGAATGTTGGTGATTTGTCAAATTGAGTACAAATAGATTTTTTTTTTTTTTTTAGTTTGTAATTAGGATGGTTGTAATTTGAAAATCTTATTTTTTTTATAAAATAAAATTTGAGATGTTCAGTTATATTGAGAATTCAAATTTAATTTGAAATGGGAAATTCTAAGTTGTGAATTTTAGTGGAAATTCAAATCAAAAATTTAAATAACTAAACTTGAGAATATAGAATTTGTGAAATCGATTATAAACGTTATTTGAATTGTAATTTGATTTAAAATGGAATTTTAAATCTATTAAGTTAAAAAGGAATTCAAATTTGGATTTTTTTGAAAGATGGAATTAAGTTGTTTAAATTAAAACTGAAATTCAAATTTTAAATTTGAAAATAGTCAAATGTGGAACTTGAAATTTTTGAAGTAAATTTATAGAATTTATTTAAGTTATAAGTTGGTCTAAATTTGAATTTATAAATGTTTAAATTGAATTTAAACAGTTAATTGAGAATTGAATATTTTAATAATTAATTAACTGTAGAATTTAACGGTTTTGGCGACTGTCTCGGAATTTGACGAAACTGGCGCCATCAGAACCGGAATAGTGAATTATTATGAGATTTCAATTTGCGTTACAATCCGACTTACCATTTGATCGTACGAGAGAAAATGTGAACGAGAGCATAGTAAATGGATAATTGGGTATTTCTCATATTTGGGCCATCTATAATTATATAAACAAAACCTTTTAACACCTCATCAGCCATTATCATTACACGTACAACTTTCTCTCTCAAAAATTTTCCTCTGTAATGGCTGAAACAATATTTCAAACCCTAGAAAAAAAAAATCAAACTTGAAAATCAAAACTCTTCAAACCATATCGTATTATATACCGAATCGAAGCTCTTGCCGATAGGAAGCTACGGGTATGGTTTGTTTCGACATGCATCGCCTCAAGTGGCCGAAATTTGCGGTCAAAGGGGATTGATTTCGGAACCCTAGAAGCTAAATTGGGGGTTTTTGATTCGGAGTTTAATCGGAGGAATTAACTTATGGGTTTTGTAGAGGAGGACGATACAAGTTCAACGGTGGTATTCGTTCAACTTATGGTCGTGTATTTCACCGGAAATCGATGCTTTAGGGTTCGAAAACCGCAACCCTTGACCGACGATGGCGCGCGAACGGGGCGACCGGAGATGGGGTCGTGACCAGGGATGGACGCGGATTTCAGTGGGCTTCCGGTTGGAGGTGGTCTTGGCTCCGATAGTGGTCGGGTTTGGTCGTATTTGTTGGTCAAAGTAGAGCAGGTTTGGGTCCTTTTCACGTTGGTTTACTGTAGCGGAACAGAGAGGAAAAGAGCGGGAGGGAGGAGATGACGTGGCGAGTCGTAAGTGGGTGAGGAATTATTTTATTTAATTATATATATATTTAAATCCAATGGTTAAATGCTGATAACTTCTTCATATTAACTCGGATTTGGACGCGGTTTGTTGCGTTGGGATCGTGGCGGAATTGCAGACGTTTTGGCACTGACCTTGCTGTGTTTAGAGACTGTCAAATTTTGGCCCTTAGTTGGACGTCCGATCCACTAAGGACTCAAAGGTGAGTGATTCTTCGCTCACGAAATACTGAATTATTCCCATATTTATTGAATTAAATTATGAAATAAGTTTGGTTGCATGGTTACATTGGATTGTTGATGTGTTGTTTAAATTTGACATGCAAGTGTGTTAACATGCAATCTAAGTAAATGATTATTTATTTAATTTAATTTAAATCTCTAGTTGAAATTCGAACCCTTGTTAATCCTGGAACAGTTAATGCTGATCAGTTGAATGAAATGATGTGATGGATGTTTGGTTGGATTTTATTGCTGTTGATATTGACACTGCTTATGCCCATATTCAGTATATCGTATTGCATGTTGGTTTTGACGAAAATCCCATTACCCTTGATGTTACGGGCATCTAGTAAACCCGGGATTTATCGATAAAAATGAATTAAGAACACAGAGTGAAATGATAAATCTCTGTGACCCTGATTTGGATTGAAATGATAGATCCATCCCTGAAATATCGAGAAATTTAATATTAGACCACTTGGCCATTGGATAGATAATTATATACAGACATCGGTTGGTTAAACGATTTAATATTTGAATTTTTTTTTTTTTTTTGATAGAATTCCATTTACAAGAATGTGTCGATACTCGATTTTTAAATTCTTTGAAGATTCTGAACTGGGATGATGATTAAAGGGTTGAAGGAATTTTTCCAAACCAAAATAGAAATATCTAAATTGGGGTTTGAATATGAATTGAAAACTTTCCAAAATAAGAGTTGGATTAGATGGAAAAATTCTTATAGAAATCAAATGTTGGGGAAATTAGAAATCAAGAGTATCTGAGTTGTTTTGACCCAGTTGGAATATATATCTCGGAACTCTTGAAATCAAGTAGTTGTTTTGAACAAGGTTGAAACGAGATAGGGAACTAAGTGAACTCCATTGAGACCGGAGGATAAATTCAGGTATTTGAAAATTTGGAAGGAAGAAAGGTTTTGATTTGAGAAATTTATTTTAATATTTATGCATTGATTCTAAATAATTATTCTAGCTTTAAAACTATTAATTACTTTTACTTAATACTATTGTATTTAAATAATTTACTTATAATTCATTTTCAAAGGTTTCTAGTAAATCTTATTTTAAGTATATATATATATTTAAATTACTAATTTATCTTAACTATTATATTTTATATATATACATCTATATATATTTATTTTATAAAAATTTATTATTATTATTATTATTATTATTATTATATGAACATTTAGTTTACAAGTATTTTCTCAAATTTTAAATTTCTTCCGAATGGAAATGCTTGAGTTGAACCACTGGTTCAAATGGAGTTGAGATGAGAATCCGAGATAATTGGAAACCCTTGAGGTAAAATTTTATTCTATTTGAATATTTCGTTTTGGAAATATTATATGATTATAATATAATGGTATGGGATATATTCTAATTTAGAATAAAAAAATCGGCTTGGGATGATTTATGATATTTTGATATGAAATTTTATTTTATTTGAATATAAATTGGTTCGAAACAAAATATGATATTTTGATATGAAAGCGAACCTTTCAAATATAAAAGAACCGACCGATGTGAAAAATGTAAGCGTTGGTTGTTAAAGAGACCGGAGTCGGCATAAGGCATACTCTCTGTCAGTGTCGATACCACTTTGACAACTGTGAACGTTATGACGTATCCAGAATGAGTATGATGACTTGGAGGCGATTATTGAATCGAAGAAGATGTACGATGACGAAATAACCCTGACCTTCGGGTCAGAATTGAAATGACTAAAATAGGAGCTACACCGTGACTAATTGAGGTTAGCGCCTTTGATCGGACACACTTCTTCGATGCTATTTATATGACTATGATGATGATGATTTGGGCCCATTTAATTTTATGACTTTGGGAGTGTGTTCCGAGGTGGGCGGTAGTGGCTGCTATGCGTTACCACCGGTCCGGGAGTGCAATTGGTAGAATCCTACCCTGGGCATTGCCTCGAGTGCCTTGTCATATTTATCCTTATCGATCCCCCTACAATTTTGATTTAGCATTGCTTTCTATGGAGTGCCCTCTGATAACACCAGTACGGTTAATTTACGGTACTGTATAGACCATTGATGCCTATAAACCGCGTAAGGGTAATATGGTAATCCCGCTTACGCTATTTTCAGTATTTATACTTTACTGAGTAGACATTATCATAATAGCGTATTATACTATGTATGTATTAGTTTAACGGATCCTTGAGAGATGGAAAAATCCCGTAACATCTCTTGAGTTACTGCACCCATGATACTGATGTTATTTCGTATTTTAATTTGACTAATATGAGATGATTTAGTGCTGATCCGAGTGTTTGTTGTGTTTTCTTTTATGCAATATGCTCGGGTCAGCAGATGTTGCAGTTAGCGAAGATTTCCTTGCCTTGGAGGACGAAGACGAAGTTTGGCGTATATATCTATTATGAGTATGGTTTAACCACTGCATTTATTTCCGCTGCTTATTATGTACATCTGTATATGTGTAACTCTGATATTCATTTGAATGTTATAACCAATGTATACATTTCAACCGCTTTAACTGCTATTTATTTATTATATGTTGTCCTTCCGCTGTGAGATTCTGTGATTTGGTTTTTCCTTCTTTCTTTCTTTTTCTTCTTTTTCCCAATAACTACCTGCATTTGCGATTTGTTTAGGTCGACATGTGTGGTTTATTGTCGATTTGAACGGTCAAAAATATGGGTCGTTACATCAGGTTATGTTATATGTTATTCCACAATTCCCCAATTACAAATTATTCCCAAATTCCCAAACATCATTTTCAGTATTCCAATCTTTGTTCGTACGCATGCTTTTCAGAGAGATTTGGGTTAGGCTCGAAGATAACCAAATCTTAAAAATAAAAAGGAAAGGGGAAGAAGAAGAACAGTGTACGGATAAAATAAAATATGAATTATTTCAATTGAATTAAACAAATTAACTTGGGGTATTGCTAAACGATACATCTACTATTATTCAACAATGGAAATTTAAATCCACTCACAGTGATTTTTGCTTTCCTAGGTCTGATTTAGATTAGCATCCAAAGTTCTTCCCGTTCTTGCGGGGTAGATTGTAGATCAAAATCCCTTTTCTCTTTATTTTGAAATAGAAGAAATTTTAAATCTAATCTTTTATTTTGTTAAGAGATTTGGACAGAAGAAAGGAGATTAGATTTAAGAATTTCTTAAGGAAGAAGGATGCCATGGCGTCGCCATAGAATTAGATGAATAAATCAGTGGGTTTAAGGTTTTATTTATATGTGGGTTAGAAGAACTGGGCCATTAAGATTAAATAAAAAAAAACTCATCTAAACCGTCCACCTTACCCAAGAAAAGAACATTCCAGAACCGTACCAACGCAGCCACGGTGCGTTGCACCCATAGACCATGCGCAGGGGAATGTGCTATTATTATATATATTTATTTATTTTTCCTCTTTTTAACCTCCTCTCTACATAACCCCATTTCACACCATCTTTTTAATCAAACCATCTTTTTAACTGCTTTCACATTGCATTGCATATATCATTCTTTCTCCAATCGATTAATTTTCATTCATGCGTTTAACTTTCTTTTTATTTTGATTGCACATCCTTATTTTACAATCAATCAATTTACCTTTAATGCATTTATTTATTTATTCATTGTAATTAATGCAATCTACTTTTATGCGCTCAATTATTTTTATTATTCTATGCATTAACAATATAACTTTCAATATATTAACTTATGCATATATTCACATGCACATAATTAATTGCATATTATTAATTCACCTCTTTCTTCTGTTTGCATTCTAATATATATACATATACATATATATATATATGCACTAATTATGATACCCTCTTTATTAACCATTTTTATGCATGTCATCAATTCATTAATGTTTCTCTTGTTTTTTCTTTTTATATTATTACATGCACTTTATTGCATGCACTACATGCATTCCTTTGCACTAATCTTCTCGTTAATGTATGATATGCATGTATTTTATTACATTGATTATTTATCTTTCCTTTCGATTTATTGCATACCTTTATTGCTTACATTGTTAACTTCCTCTTTCTTTTTTTCATGCATTAAAACTTTACATCTTTCCTTATTTTTATTATTGCATGAAATTGTCTCATTAATTTATCCTTGCTTATCTCTGTTATTATATTAATGCATTTACACATTGATTTCTTCCTTTTACTTGCACATTTAATGCATTAACCTTTTAAAAATGCATGAATCCTTTTCTTTTAACATTTATTCATGCATTACCATTATAACATTTTTTTTTTAAATTATCAACGACCATGCATATATTTACATATACACACAATCAAATATTTATAGAAATATCCCGAGTGTTACAGATTTATTTTTAGAATTAACGATTTAGAATTAATTACAAAGTTCGAACGTAAGAATTCAAATTTTAATTAAAATGAATTCATAACGTCACGGATTTTTGAGAAATTTAGTTTTAAACTTTAATTGATTATACAGAATTCAAAATAATTCAGATTTCAGTAAAACAAGAAACGTTAGAATCTATTTAATTACACCTGTCTAAAAATGTGAGAAATTGAGATTTCATGTTATATATTGTAAGTTATGTGTAAATTAAAATTTCAACTAGTCACTATGGAATCATTTATAAACGACTTATTATATTAAAAAAAAGAAATTTTATTATAAAATGAACACCATTTGATTAGAAATTTGTAATATCAAGTAATAAACTCAAGTATGAATATTTTAAAGTTATATGACATTTCTTTTGAATATATGAAATAATAATAATTAGTTTATTGTTAATTTGAAATCATTTTGGAATTTAATATTGTGATATTAAATAGCCATTAAAAATATCTATTTTGCAAACGACCTCCATTTTCTACGAAACCAATTTCGTTGGATCCAGAACGTCAAATTATTATCAGGATTAAAATTTCAAGTCAATTGGAATTAGTATGTAAGCGTAGTAAATTTATACACGTATTTTATTTCAATTATAACTCAGTAAGCTATAAATAAGGCCATTTTTCAAATGGCCTCCAAATTCAACAAAATTAGTTTTTTTAGAATATTTTTGTAAAACGTTACCAGATTTCAAATTTTCGAAGTCAGTATGTTGCCATGGTAAATTAAAGCATACGTTCAAATTTAATATTTAACGTTGGATTGATTTATGTTTTAATTCTAATAAAAATTGATTAAAATGATCGAACTGGCTTACAAAACATATCACATTGTGTCTGGAATGGGGGCGTTTAGCTAGAAGCAAAATTCGTTGGGGTTCGTTTGGAGTTCGGTGTTAAAACTTCACATTTAGGAATTAAAACGATATTAAATTATAGTATATATACCCTTTAAAAACTAAAAACCTAGGCCATATCATTCTATGCCGCCACCGCCAGATATGGATGCACCAAATCGCTCCATTTTAGATCGTTAATCATTTACAATTTGCTTTGAATTAGATTCTACCACAAAAAACACTGTAGAGATTGGTGAGGACTTTGATTTCATATGGTTACGATCGTAAATGGTGTGCCAAGCTGCTCAATTTTCGAGCTCGAAGTGGGCTTAGCACGGTGGCACATCACGTGGAGGTGGTCAATCATCTTCTAGCGACGTGGGGGTAGGGTGCGCAAGGAAAATTCGAAGGGAGCTCTTTTTGTGAAAACCTAGAAGAAGCAACGGGGTTTAAAAGCTCTAATGGGATATGTCATTAAGCAATGTCATTAGGGAAATTAAATATAATTAAACTATATTAATTTGCATTGAAATTTGAAATAATGATAACTTGGCCATATGCCCGCAGATTCAAACAAAATCAGAAGCGTTGGAATCGTGGAATCGAACACTATGAAATGGAACCAATTTGGACATAAACGGAGCTAGATATGATTTTTGACTAAATTAAATGCACCGTACAATTTATTTTATAACCGATCAGTGTGAGAACTCTCTCACTCAACTAATGTGTATAGTTATTTTATTTTATAACTGAATATATATTGATTGGCTATGCTGATTTTTATTTCGTTAATTATCATAAATTGTTATACGGTATATGGTAGCTCACATTACAATTGTTTGAAAACCATATGGATGAATGGATGATATTTATGTTATGATTTGAATGTGATTTTGAAATAATTAACATGTTAAAACGATGTTAAATCATTTGTGGTATTTGAAATTAGATTAAACATCCATTTACAAGTCGAATAGCTTGTTTACGTTTGCTTATTTATGTAATATAGTGAATAAATAATTAATTGATTGATTATTTATTGGTTGAAAACCCCACACGGGTCTCGGGATGATAATTACTTCACACATCTCCCTTGTGTGTAGTTGTATGTCAATTAATTAATTGACAAACCGTTGTAAGAATTATTAAATTGTTTAATGCTTATATAGTTGGAGATGCACTCTAGATGTGAATTGGATGTTTAATAGTTGTTTATAATTATAACTATTGTTGAATACAGGTGATGTATGAAATCCAAATAAATAAAATTATATGGTAATTGGTTGAATCTCATTTCTGTCCGGAATAAACGAATATTTTAATATAATATTCAGTGAAAAGTTGAAATTTGGTTTTGATGTACGATTTTGGATGGACACGGAAATATTAGGATATTCATAACTGAAAACGAATTGATTTGAATTAATTTTCATTTAATCATTGTTTGTTCAAGTTTTATTTAAAATGAATAGTAAATTTCAAAATATGAAGCTGAGTTAAGTAGATAAACGACATTTTAACTCGAACGGATTTTTCTATCGATTTTATTATGTTTATAATGAGAATCGAGAAAACTGGATTTCAAAATCAGATATTGTGAAAACATTATTATTTTAATATAATAATAATATGGAATCTTCAATTTTGATTTAAAATTGAAATGGAAGCTGAAATCGTTTTTAAAATGAATTTATAAACGTTTTATAAAATACATTTTGAATGGAAATCAATGAAATTTATTAAATATATTTATATGGTTCGAATAGAATGAGTCAGGCAGCGACCGTTCGCGAATATCGAACAATAACTTTGAAATCAAGTGACGGGAGATCCGACTGTCGGATGCTCCAGAAACAGAAACCGATGGATTCATATCTAAAAGATCTTTCACATGATAACAAGATTTTTAAATTCCAGTGGTTAGATTTTGAGAAATGTTTGATTCAAATTTGAATAAAAACAGCGCTAATGTGTTAAATGACCTGAAATGTTATTTAACTTAAAGGGCCTACTTTTAAATGATTAAAAATAGAGAAAAATTATGTAAAATCATACTAAGTGAATAGAAAAGATTGATGGATGAAATATTCCAGTTTTGATAAGATAAATGATATGTTATCTGAATAAGCTAGTTAACAACTAGTGTAAGAATTCAATGTTTTTAAGTTAACAAATTGGATTGTGAAGCTGTTTTAATATAACTAGAAGTTTCCAACATATAACTTGGAATGGATTTGATGGAAATTATCTTCGGATATTTTTGGTATTGGATTTCGTGATTATACGGATATCGCTGTGGAATTTGGTAGATATAGATATCGCTATTCCCAATACAATATATGTTGGTTTCAGAATTTGATGTTGAATAAAAGTCTATATGAATTCTGTTCAGAGCCTTGTATTTAATATTAAATTGGATTCTGTGCTTGTCGCGAATGGTGTCTTTAATAACACTGTTCTTCAACCCAATTGAGAATATAATAAGTCTTTTAATTAAGATTAATGAAGTTTTCCAATTAATAAATATAATTGGAATAAAATGCAAGTTGATTTGGGTTTACTGTAAATAATGTTTTAAATGGTGTTCGTTCTTTAACCAAGTTAAAGACAATATTAATTTACTAAAAGTTGAATAATCATTAATGTGACACCCCATGTCCATTAATGTCACTCGATAAGAGAATGCATTAAGTTTCGTGAAGCGTTATAGGTATACAGAAATAGAAACATTACAAGACAGGTATAAAATAGCAGCGGAATTTAAAATTAAACTTTATTAATCATAAAGCATAACATTGTGGTTCAAAACATCATAAGTCGGAATACATAAACCCTGTACATCATCTTAAAATTTCTGTCTTGTACTTAAAATATCAGAGTACAATAAATAAAGGTGCATAATTCCCTAAACATAACATAGCCATAGTAGAAAGGATAAGAGCTCAAGCAATACATCTATGCAGCTCCAGGCAAGGTGAAAGAAGAATCCTAACCAAGCTTGAGTATTCCCACCCTGAGAACCAGGGGGAAACAAAAGAGAATGAAGAGGAAACAAAATGGGTCAGACATAAAGTCTAGCGAGTCCAATTACTTTTAGCATATAAATAAGTAAAAGTATCATAACAGGCATGTAAAGCGGATAAGAGAGATAACATTATAAAAGGTAGGTATGACAAGGTAAGCAGAATAAACAGGATAGAATCAATAGCGCTTCCCTAACACTTTTCTCTGCACTAATACTAGTGTCTTATTAACAAGATGATCCCCAACAAGTATAATATGGTAGACTTAGGTGTACTTCCAGTGAGAGGATTTTACCCCATACAATCAACAGATAGCCCAACATACTGGAGTTAATCCTAAGGGGACTAATGGGCTCCTAAACAATGGCAGATCTGACATGATAAATAGGTATAGGTTCAAATCTAGTTCATAGTCATGTCAGAATAACTTAGAGAAATAGGTTATATCAGATTTGATATGATTCATAGTCACAGGCATAGATCCAAGTTAGTCATGTCAATATTTACTTTTAAATATTTAGATCTAAAATTAACATAGACTCATAGTGTTTGGATCTAATAAAATAGAAGAAAGGTTTGAATCACAGATCTCTAAACTTGAATAACTAGATTGCTGAAGAAGAAAAGACTTGATTTAATCTGGGCAGAGGCAACATCTAGTTCTCCATTATTTTTGGTGTGCAAAAACAGGAGAAATGAGGCCATACATATAGGTGTCACCCAAAACCCTAATCTGCCCAAATCTGCCGCAGGGGGGTCGACCCCCTTGAAGGGTCAACCCATGGGTCGACACCCCCATTATGGGGTCGACCTAGGGGTCGACACACCCTTGATGGGGTCGACACCTCTGAGCGGGATTTTTCCCATTCCCCTAATTTCTGAGATTTTGAACTGTTTTGAATTTTCTTGCCTAATTATATTCTTCTATTGTGTATACACATTTCAAACCTTTATAACTTCTTTATATGGTGTCTGTTTTACACAAACCAGGTGTCTATTTTTACCAGAATTCCGAGACGAACACAATGGCGCAGTCCATTTCCCTTAGTTCTGAATACTAAATTAATTATTACTTAATTTATCATCTTTTTGTGTTTAAAATTATGGGTGTTACATTCTCCTCTACTTAAAGGATATCGTCTCCGAAAACTTTAAGTTAAGAAGAATGTATATCCTATCCACATCCATCTACTCATTCACTAATCACAAGCATCCATTGTCCTTAGATACTTCTAATGCTTATATGAAAATATGCAAAGGCGTGTGTATATGTCCCAGTACTAATGCGAAGATAAGGCGGTCTACTGATTCAATTGACCTCCATAATGCAATGTATGTTAGTGCCATGAATCCAACATGTATGCAAATTATCCTATTATAACTTGTAAGTTCTATGTGTGTGCACAATCATCCATCCAAATTCAACATCCATATGATGTTACATCCATTTCCATCCATAAAAAGAAGAAGAAATGCATACACATCCATATGCAGTATGTGAGTGATTGAGCCGATCTAGTGCCTAATGTGTGTGTATGTACCCACGAGCAACCACTAGCAAACACTTACATCCATCAAACATAAATGTTTCAAACACATGTTTACATCCATGGGAATCCTACCTAAAGGTCGAAGATTCGATCGATAGGATATACTCAAATGATAGAAACAAGTATAAATAAAAGCTTTGGAATGGAAGTTAAGAACATACCCTCGAAAAGAAAAGGGTACGAAGCACGAATCTTGTCTTCGGTCTCCCAAGTAGCATCCTCTGGATTATCTCCCCACTGAACTTTCATCAAATCGAATTCCCTATTGCGTAGCTTCTTAACTTCTGATCCAAGAATACGGGTAGGAACTCGTCTAACTGTCGCCTCCCATTCCACCTCAACTTCCTCCAATATACTCGGTTCAACTACTTCTGCGGTATCATGCAAACACTTCCGCAAATGAGAAATGTGGAAAACATCATGAATGCCGGATAGTCTCTCGGGTAGCTTTACTCTATAGGCCATTCGGCCAATCCTCTCTATGATGGCAAATGTCCCTATGAATTTTGGTGCCAATTTCCCTACAGGTCTAAAGCGAACCACATTCATCAAAGGGGACACCTTGATGAAAACCATGTCTCCTACCTCAAACTAAATATTAGTCATTCTCTTAACCGCGTAGTACTTCTGCCTATCCTGAGATGTCTTCATTTTCCATCTAATAAGATCAATCTTCTCGGACGTTTCCCTAACCATATCTAGTCCAAGTAGTAGCCTTTCTGTAGACTCCCACCAACAAGTTGGTGATCTACAGGGTCGTCCGTACAATGCTTCAAAGAGTTCCATGGAATTGCTAGCTTGTTAACTATTGTTGTAGGCGAACTTCACTAAAGGAAGGTGCTCTTCCCAAGTCCCTCCGAAGTCAAGGATACACAGCCTTAAAGATCCTCAAGGATTCTATTCACCCTTTCTGTCGGTCCATCAGTCTGTGGGTGATAAGCGGTGCTCAAACACAACTGTGTACCTAATGTTTCTTGCAAGCTCCTCCAAAATTCTCTGGTGAAAATGGGGTCATGATCACTTATGATACTGGAAGGTGCTCCATGAAGACAGACTATCTCACGAATGTAAACTGTTGCCAACAATGTTGTGTCCTCTTACTCTTAATCAGAATGAAATGAGCGCTCTTAGTAAGTCTGTCTACTACAACCCAAATATTGGCATTTCCTTTCTTTGATTTGGGAAAACAATCTATGAAATCCATAGAGACTCTCCCTCACTTCCACTGTGGAACCTCCAAAGGATGAAGTAAACCACCGAGCTTCTTTTTCTCAGCTTTGACTTGCTGGCAAATCAAAAATTGAGAAACAAACTCCACCACATCTTTCTTCATCCTAGCATAAAAGAAAATCCTCTTCATATCTCTATACATTTTATCACCGCCTGGATGAAAAGTCATCTTAGAATGATGAGCTTCTTCTAGGACCGTCTTCAACAAACTCTCAGTTTGGTGAACACAAAGCCTCCCATCTCATCGCAACCACCCTTTATCATCTATGGAATGTCTACTGAGGTGACAAGAGGTCTCCCCTTTACTGAGCCTATCCAAAATTTCTAAAATCTGTGGATCCTCTCGCTGCGAAGCTCCTATCTGATCCATAAGAGAAGGTCTCAGCTCTAATGATGCAAATAAGGCGGGCAAAAACTCAATGAAGGGTATAAAATCAAAAGTAGATATAAACTCCAAGCTTTTCCTTTCCACAAAGGGAGATCTTAAGGCCATCCTCTGCCTGCTCAGTGCATCTGCCACCACATTACCCTTGCCTGGGGTATAAGAATTCTCGAAGTCATAAGACACTAGGAACTCCATCCACCTTTGTTAACTTAAATTAAGATCCTTCTATGAGAACAAGTACTTGAGTGATTTATGTTCAGTGTACAACTCAAACTTCTCTCCAAGCAAATAGTGTACAACTCAAACTTCTATCCAAGCAAGTGGCTGCTAGCTCTAAGTCGTGGGTAGGGTAGTTCTTCGCATAAACTCTTAGCTGTCTACCCCCATAACATACAACCCTTCCCTCTTGCATCAGAACCACTCCAAGCCCTGTACCACATGCACTAGTGTATACTGTGAACACTTTGTTCCCATCGAGCAAGGTCAAGACTGGGGCTGTTGTCAGAGCCCTCTTCAATCGTTGGAAAGCAACATCACAATCTATATCCCACGAAAATGTCAAATTCTTCTTTGCCGGCCTGGTAAGCGAGGCTGATATCCTTGCGAAGTCTTTACTGAAGTTCCGATAATAGCCTGACAATCCAAGAAAGCTTCTCACTTCCGTTGCATTCTTTGGAATTTTCCAATCTTGTACTGCAATTACCTTTGTGGGATCTACTGTTATCCGTTCTTTAGAGACCACATGCCCTAGAAATCTCACATCTTTTCTCCAAAAATGGCATTAGGAGAATTTCGCCTTAAGCTGATGCGTGCGTAGAGTTTTCAAAATTTCTCTTAAATGTTCTGCATTCTCTTCCTCGCTTTTCAAGAAAATTAAGATGTCATCAACTAAATCCACTACGAACTTATTTAGAAACTCCCGAAACACACTACTCCTCAAGTCAACAAAATAGGAGGGTGCATTCATCAACCTAAAAGGCATAATGAGCCATTCAAAGAAACCCTCTGGAGTCCTAAAAGCGGTCTTGTCTATACTGTCCTCGGCCACCCTCAACTGATGAAACCCCGTGGTCAAGTCTAACTGAGAGAATACTGATGCACCAACAAGCTGGTCAAAAAGATCATCTATCCTCGTGAGTGGGTTCGTATTCTTCTTAATGAGTTTATTCAATTCTCTATAGTCTACGCATAAGCAAAGCGAACCATCCACCCTAGTTGCGAATACCACCGGAGCACCCCATTCAGCTACGCTTCGCCTAATAAACCTGTTAGACCAAAAAATGGTCCTAACACCCAAATCATCATATTTCAACCATAAGATATGAAGAAATAACTGAAAAGTAGAGAAAAAGAAAGACAACAAGATTTTTATAGTGGTTCGGCATTAACGAGCCTACAACCACTTTATAGGTTCTCATTTCAATCGTAGATTACAATTACAATAAATATTGTCTCGCAATCACTTGAATCTAATGAATAAGTCTCTCTGAATTCATTGACTTTTATTCAGGAAGATGGTGGTTATTCATGGAGGAGTGTTGGCCATGGAAGCCATGGACAAGGAGGAGCCAAAAGTCCCCTGAAAATGCCCTACGGAGGTGTATTTATAGCTGTAGGAGAGCCCATATGATGATCAGGTCGTGGTAGGACACATGGCACCCGATCTGGGAAACTAGGAGCGGAAGCAGTCTTGAGAATAGGTCATAATTGTGTGTAGAAGCTGGCTCGGTCCAAGCGGTTCGTGACCACAGTCTGGATCACGAACCAGGTCATGGTCAAGGGGGCACCACGAGCCGAGGAGGTTTCACGAGCCGGGGAGGCTATCATGAACCGGGTCACTAACTGGGTCACGAACCGGGAAAAGTGAATAGTGCCTTGAGCACCACGAGCCAGCTATCATGAACGAGGATCATGAGTGGGTCATCACGAGCCGCACCCTATATTTGAGAATTGCAACATTCCTTTGGCTTGGAGCTTATCCACTGATTCATCCCGACACCTTTGTTTGTAAATGACGATCTCATGCTCTGTACTGTGTTCGATCGCAGGCCTTTGGCTTTAGGTAGACTGGTCACAAAGCAGACTAACATTTTGCCCCCTAAGTACTTCTTATCGGGGATGAGATGTGCTATGAATATGTTGAGCTAAATCTTTTTGGTACATCATCTATCCTTGAGAAGGCTTTATCCAATTGTTGCATTGCTTGTCGAATCAAGAGGTCGAACTTTTTCATCAAAAGTCGCACTAGATTGTTGGCTCCCGGGCATGATTCTACATGTCTGGGTTGTTGCCAACAACGTCATCATTCTACGCAAGCCAAGCGCATTGTCGGGTCATACTTTCCTTTACATATGAGTCAATACATGAAGTAACCATCCAAATCATTGAGTAGTTTAAGAATCCTCGAGCTTTGAGTTGGTACATTTATGGTTGGGACAAAACACATCAGAATCAACATATGACTTTGTCATTTGTACTCAAGTTTAGACTATCTTGATATCGATCCAAGATCTTAAAATTGCATTGAATCGTAACAGTAAGGAAGTCCGAAAGCCATGATCACTCTGGATCATGGTCAAAGAAATCCACAATCGCTCTGGATCGCTTCGTAATTCAATAATCACATGCAAGTCAGTAAGAGATGTAGTCGAAATCATGTGGACCAGTGCTCGTACGATCGTCGATATCGTAAGGCAGTAGATAAATTTGTCACACCTTCCATCCTGTGTAGCAGCGGTTTGAATCTTTGAAGTCACATTTGACCCGTAAATTGGCTCATTTGAATGGGCAAAATGCATCCTGTCACATTTTGAAGACATAGTGTATACGTTCCGCATCGTGTGCCAGGCTAGGGTCATGTTCAATGTCAGCTTGCTATTCGGTATTCATGCTATAATGGCTACTGGAGGACAAGAGAAGTTAGTGATTATGCCCCCAGCGTCGGTGGGGGTTGAGCTAAGTCAGTGGGACATCCAATCCTTAAGCCTTTATATTTTCCGTCGTTGATTCTGGCCAAAGGTGCAGATTTAATAATCTTAGTGGATCCAAGCTATCATGCATGCTTTCTCGAGCCAGCAGGAGTATGAGTTGTGTACGCGAACGGTCGAATCGCATTCGCTTTCATGTCATTCCTTCTCTTTAGTCAGTTAATGAAGATTGCTTCATCGGGCACCAGTGAACTTATTTTCTTTCATCGGATCTATCACGGAGTTGAGTAGGTTCGTCAAAATGCAAGTAAATGAATGTCATTATGAAGTAAATCGGGCCCTTCTGTTCATGCTTCAGCATAATCCAAGGAGATTATCATAGTCTTGTTGAGTCTCTTTCTCATGATCGATTCAATTGAGCTTAACAACCAAGATTGTGGGCTGGATAAGTGATATAGATTCTCTTCGAAACTGCACATTCTTATCATTCTTTTCCAGGGCTTTTCCTTTGTCCTTATTGTTTCAGGAGTTGGAAGGCGTTTCATTCCTTATCACAAGAGCATCAAGATAATCCATCTCGACATTAACACCTTCTTGTCATAGAAGTATGTCCACCTCAGGGTTGAATTCATCAAAGCCTCTGATCAAGTCTCGTTGTGGTGAAATATTGAAATCTGTGGGAGTAACAGGATATCCTAATGTCCCGTGTGAAAGAGCTGTGATTGTCGTTACCCACATCATCTTGAGAAGTACTGCTTGTTGAGAGGTGCCGAATCAAACTGGCGAGCATGTTGCCATCAAAGAATTGCTGCACATTGTCAAGATCATGGTTGGTGCCCTTAGCATCAAATCTGAGATTACAAAAGGGGGTCTTTGTTGATTTCTTGTTTCCGTGTCGATATTGCCCCCGAGTCATGGTTCGAGTCATTCTACCCGACCGGGTTCTTGTTCTTCGAATTTTTGCATTCTTGCTTGGAGATGAGTGTGTAATGTCGCTCAAGTATGCATTCGGGTTGGAGCTAAAGCTGGCCATGCATGACCTGAGTTTGTTACCATTCTTGCATTCTCATCTAAGATGTTGCAGATAGCTGTTCCACTACCCATGTTTCCATCCGCGACGTTCGGAATTTAAGCTACATGTCTGCTGATTGGTTCATGTTCAACCTGAGTTGATGGTTGCTATCTGACTGTGCCAAGTTCGTCACTACTTGAACTTTGATTTTATCATTTCTAGCCAATCGATGATTGCTATTTGACCTTCCGATTCAGTGTTGGTGCCCTCAGTGTGAAGTCTTGAAATAGGTGAAGGTTGGCCTCGGGCTTCTTGGTTCCACATTAGAAGTAGCCATCAATCAGGCTTTTGTCGTTCAATTCTAAATACAGGCATCAAGTAGTTGAACTATGCTACTTGAGACTCGTATTCCATGCCCTCATCCTCGGGGGTTTTGTTCTGAGTAGCAGACTTCGAATCCATATCTTTCATACTCCCTCTTCGTATCATGATTTAGAGTTGGGTGAAAATAGATTTGTTGGTACGCAGCCCATGCCAATCTCTTTTCTCTTATCCAGATTCTGAGGATCGGCATCAGACGGCAAAAGGTCAGACTTTGATCGTCCCGAATGTTGTCGCTTGCCCCCTTCATCAAGGGAAAGGTCGGAGACAAGGTGGCTGTGTCACACCAAGTTGTTGCTTGGGATATGTCCTGCCTCATCTGAGCTTTCCAGTTTGGAAATAGGTTGGGACTAGCAAATGGACGTTCTCTCTGCATCCACTTCATGGTCCTCAAATGGCCTGTCAAGATCACAAAATAAGTTAAGTACAAGCAAATAAACAATTGCATTTATAAGTAATTTTAATAGTCATGCCCCTAATCCGGGGTAACGACATAGGACAGGTGGAGGACGGATCACATCCTTTTCGAATTTTGATGAAGGAAGGTTTGTTCTGGATAGCCCGAGAAATCTTCAATTCATAAAAATCCTAAATGTCACGATCGCATCAGATCTTATTAAGGCCAGGTAGAAATCTAAGAATCCCAGGGCTTCGCTGGGTCCTTCCCAGCCGTGAGTATTAAGTCGCATGATATGTCATTGAATAATTCACTCTCAAGGCCTCTTTTGGGTCGCTGCCTTAATTCACGTAGGAATCTTATCATTGGGCGTCAATGTCATCCTTCTGGACGTGCCCCTTAGTTTCTTTTCCACTGGCCAGCCGTCGTTACTGCGAGTTCGGTCCTCGCGTCCTGGCCAGTTACCCTTTGTAAATCTACATTCAGTAAATTAAATTCTGTTTCTTTTGCATCACTGTCTACTTGCGAATTTTTCATGCTTAGTCATACATTTAAACAATCGAATCATAAATAAGTAATGAATGAAATTGAATCATAATTTATCAGTGTAGGCATAACATATACATTCAAGCATGTTATTTTGTTGTGTGCCAAGTAGTATGTTTATGTATGCCCCCAATCAATCATTGATGTAATGCCTGGCCAGGGCTTGTTGAGGATTGATTAGGATCGACACTGCGTTGCCCTCCATGTCCGGACATGAAGGGTTCGGGTTCAGCTTTCAATCTTTCCCCTGATGCTATAGCGGGGTTGGAGCCCTTTAATGGCATTTAGTCAATATGCCTTTATACTCTCGTGTCGTATGCCCAGGATGGAGTTCGAACTCAGCTTTCAGTATGCCCCCCGATCCTTCAGCAGGGTAGGATTTCTATCGTGGAGCTAAGTCTCTGGCCCCTTTATACTCTCCCGTCGTATGTCAATGGTAGAGTGTCGTCGAGGCGGTCTTTAATCATGGTGCACCGTCACACCTCATGGACACTATCTTCTCATCCTTTATACTCTCTCTCTCGGATCATGTGAGTTAGAGCGGTTCAGGCGAACGGTCATATCATTCGCCACGGCGTTCCTTCTACACTCTAGCTCAAACAGCGGATTTCTGCCATTTCGGGTGTCGTTCTCGAGATCGGTTCTAGTCCGTACTCCATGCTTCACTCTGGCGGATGGAGTTTTTCGGACAAGCGGTCGGATCACACTCGTCGAGGCGCTACCTCATAACCTATGATTCATGAATAGAGGCGGCCGTTTGCAATAATCAAGTCACTCTCTTCCGGTCGACTCATGGGATAGAGTTTGGTCGGACGTCGTGATACCATCCTTTTACTTTCTCTCAAGTCATGAAAGTTGGAGCCATAAATCGAGTGTTTTTCAATCATGGTGAGCCCATCACACTCGTCCTAGGTTTATGCTTATATCTAAGCTCTAAGTATTAGATTCGGTCGGACAAATAGTCGAAAGACGTCTACCAAATCTTTGCGTTCATCCGATCGATCTATTGGAGGAGTGGTTGGCACCGATCTTTGGGTACCTGCATCATTCATATCGCGTAAATTAGTCATGTCAATAACTCGAGAATCTTGTAAAAGTAAGTTTCATGGTTGAAAAGTAAGCATATCAAGAGGCAGTGCTGCCTCCTTTATCGGGATTCATGTAATATGGTGGCATCGCGGATAAGATCGAGACATATGGATGGTCACAATGCGCCCATTTGGAGTCGGACTCCTACTTTGTAATTCAATGATTTATGTACAATTGTTCTGTGGTCTGCCACGTATGAGCCAGGGATTGGACGGTCATTCCGGATCTGCTTAAAGCCATACAACTCTCTTTAGATGGAGGGCGTGGTTTTGAAGACGAGCAGTTCGGTCGACCTCGTTATGGTTCTTTTCCATAACTCCATATGCGGGTGTTAGAAATCTGACTGTTATCAAATTCGGGGTACATGTTCATTATATGTCCATTTTGCTTCGCCCTATCTCTGCCGGTGAAGGGCTGCCAAAGTCTTTTAGCCAATGAAGGATATCTTTTCAAACTATCGTTGGGCGGAAGTCCTAAGGATGAATAGACCTTGATCGGGGTATTGAGATGACAAAGGCGGTTAGGTATTGTAAGCAAGTGACGAAGTCACATCTCCTTTAAATTGCCCTTTTGCCCCCATGCTGAGGGTAAGGATAGAGTGTCAGGAAGTCATGACTGTATCGCTAATGGTATCACATCTTTGCATCGGTGTTAGGTTAGACATTGGCATCAGAACAGTGGATTCATGCTTATAGAAATTTTTGCAGTTTCCATGCTACGAAATAGAATATTGCTGCTGGTGGGATAGACATATCTCATAAATTTGCTGATATACCCTCGATCCCATATTGGGGACAAGGGTTGGTGCACCGACAATCAATCAGCATTCATGCATAAGCATTCTAAACCTTCAACTTGCTAGCTTTCAGGCAAGACTAAGGCAATCGGATAGGAAAACTCTTGATGTATCGGCTTTGAATTAGATAATGTAATCTCGAGCGATTCATGCTCAAATCTGCAGTTGCCTCCAGCGTCCGAGGAGTGAGTCACTTGGCAGATAATTGATGAAAAGAGCGGAAGTGTGTGCTTTCATTTTCTAGCTTCAAAACACCATTCAACAGAAGTTTCATTCATGTACATCTCCCATCTAATGGGTGGCTGATTAGTGATTTGGTTGAATCATTCAGGGCGGTGAATTCAGCAATTGCACTCGTTGGTGTCTGTTTTGGGACAACCTTCCAAGAAAAATAGGCAGTGTCGACTTGCATGTCATATCTCGAGGCATAAAGAACGATGGCACGCCTTTCACTTCACCTTGCTAGATGCATTACGTGCTACAGGAAGTTCATCATGGGGTTATCCATGACTCTCTTCCTGGTTCGGACTCCAACACTGGATCAACTTCCATCTGATCAATGGTTGTATTTTATAGTGTCTTGATGGGGATCATCTCTATCTTTTCTAGATTGTCGGACCCTTCTAACTTGGTCATATTATCCGCCTTCAGATCTTCTGCTTGTAGGACATGAGATATGTTGTAACGTTCCAATACATCCAACAGCCCTTCTTCTGGTTCTAGCTAAGCTACGAGTGGTGGTTCCTTCATCTGGAATTCCTTTCGAGCCTGGCGAACAACAATATGAAATTCATAAAATACATTCGATGCCACTATTCCCAACTCCTTAGCAAGTTTCAATTTGGTACTTAGGCTGTCGTCTTCGGAACCATTGTTAGTAGAGGAGAATTTCAATCGTAAAGCATAGGAAATTGACCGTCCTTCAGGAGATATTAATAAAACACTAGCGTTGGACAGTCGATCATCCTTTGCACCGTCTGATTACAACTTCCAGATGCATCTTCTGCGTCTAACACATCCTCTTCGGGAGTGGTACATTTAGTGATGAAGTTGGCTAATGCTTGTCCTCGTATGGACTTCTTTAGGAGGGAATTGAGATCAAACTGGTTCCGCTCTATGTTCCGTTCGAGCAATCTTCCAGATGCCTCAGGTCTCTGCAAGTCCTATCGTAGTAGCTAATCAGTGTGTATCACAATAATATGAACCTGGAAATAGTAGGGAGCTTCCTTTTGGGCGAACTTTGTTTAAATCTGAGAAATCGATGCTCGTGCGCCATTTTCCATTAGCATTCGTGACGAGAACGGGATTTGATATCCAAGCGGGATGTGTGGCGCCTCATATAAAACCATTGCTTCTTAGCCTTCTGACTTCTTCTTTCAAGGAAGATGCTCTCCCTGGACCGAGCATACGTCATATTGGCTTGATAGGAGCACAATTTAGGTTTATACTCGATCATAATCTATCGTAAAATTCTGCGAATATTAGCATAGGTCCAAGCGATCTCATTCAGTCTCGCCTGTAGAAAGCATGTCAGTTCCCTTTCTCGTAATAGGAATAAATAAGATCCGACTTCAAGACCTTAGTCAGGATGGCATCACCAATCAGAACATGTGTATTTGTGTCATTAGATGTCACCCTTCTGCATCCTGAATCACCATCCTCTCTAGGGTTTATGTCTTCGGGCAGATCATCGGGCAATTCCTCTTGTGACGCTTCCTTTATTCACAATATTTGTTAGAGTTTGTGCCCTAGAGGCAATTCATTTGATGAAATTGATAACACTGTTGATGTTATTATTTTATTTGGAATAAAATATTATTCTGTTATATTGTATTTACTACGTAATATAAATAATAATATAATAGAAGTCCTTAGAATAATAATACAAAATTATATAGTTCGAGTAAGACTGAACTTGAGATTATATAATTATTAAGTATTATAATTCTTAAATGTCCCTAGTCGAGTTTCATTGTTTATATAGGATAACAATGAGACATTGAGACTAGTATGTTGATTGACTGATGATCACATCTCATTGATCATTAATATACGTGATATTAAAGTCAAGACATAAATACGTGTTGGAGAATAGCGTATTGGGCAGACCCAATGTGAGATAACTACATGGAATATAATTAACAGTATCATTAGTTATTCTCATAGTGACAGTGATGTAATGATCCCCAGACCTGAAATCATTATAATTTTATTCGAGGATATTTGTGTTTTGATATCATCTAAAGTTACCCGTAACAGGGTAATGATAAGGGTGATTATTGGATACATCTTAAATCGAATGAAAATTATGAATGATCTAGATGGAATTTAACCCTACAATATATTTGTAGTGATATCCATGGGCCTCTTGATTGAGTGAGACTATGAAATGCATGGTCGTGCTGAAATATTGATTTGTTTTAAATAGTCTACTCATCGATCAAGATAAACGGATTAAATCATAAAGAGGATGATACGATCCACGCCTTGAGTTTAATCCTGGATATAATGGTTAAAGGGATTATATTACATTGTTACACTGGTCATGAAAGGTTGTATCGAATCATTGATATTATTATAACTTGGGTAGCAGTGATGTATTACTAGATGCCGCTTACTGTTTACAGTTTAAATATTGTTTAAATTGTTGCCAACGTCGTAATAACCTATACGGTCACACAACAAGGATGTTTGAAAAAGGAAGGACCATTCTAAATAAATAACAATTCAAATGTTGGATATATTTTATTTGAAATGGTCCACACCGTTTATTTCGATTTACCACTTTATTTCATTATACAAAAGGGTACCGACCCTTTCATTTTTTGTGTGTGACAGAAATTGACGAAATGAAATAAAATTATGGAAAATTGAAGATAATGGCGGCTGGCTAGTAACAGATCCTTTGATCTTCATTCTTGTGCGACGAAGATGAAGCAAATGTTCGTGGATACTTATAGAGGCACAACGAATTGTTGCGCTCAGATTTGATACATCCAGATCCGATTCGATTTCACAAAACCCTAACAGGTATGATTATAATTCGATCTGTTATTTTCGTAATAGATCCTTTTAGTGTTTAGTTTTTACTGCTACTAAATGGAAAGAAAAACCCTAATTGAACCTTCAATGGTATCAGAGCTACGGGTTTACGAAATTAATCGATTGAGTTATAGCTGAAATTGTTTCATGTATGAATCATTTAATCTTGTGTCTAGGTTGATGTTTACAGACATATTCACGGATATTGACTGTAAATTATTGAATGATACCTTGTCTGTTAATTGGATGTCTAAAACAAGAATTCAGGAAATATTGATAAATACGATTATATAGATGAAATTGTAATATTGAAAATTAAATCTGTATTTGATACAGTCTGTAAAACCATTTCACTGTTAACAAAGTTTTATATTTGGTATAAAATTTTGAAATGGATTTATTAATGACTAAATCTGGATTTTAATTAAGTTAAAAAGTTAATTTTACCTTGACTGGTAATTTGAGTCCTGTTGTTAGAATTTAAGGTAAATTCAATTATAAAGTCAAAGTGAAAATTGTTTTCATTGCAGATTAAAATGTATTTGATACTAAAGCAAAACAGTTTACTGTAGTTAAATTTTGTTATATGATAAAAATTTGAAAAATGGGATTCGTACTCAATACTGAAAATTGATCAAGTTTTAATATTGATGTTAGAGTTTCTTAATTGTTGGGATTGGATTTTATTTGAACATCTATTTTAAATGTTAAAATTGTTATTCATTTAAGTTGTCTAAAAACTATGTTTGGTTGATTGAAATTATGCATCTATGTTATTTGGTAACATATTGCTATGATTTTATTTTTCAAAACAAATTGTTGGTTTTGAAAAACCAAACAAATATTAATATTTCAAAAACCATATTTAAGAACATAGTTCTTTAAGTATTGATGTTATTTTCAGTAAAATGGGTTATTGCTATAACTAAATCCTGTTAACATGCAAGAATTTATTTAAATTTCTAGTGATTAAAAGTTAATCATTATATGATTTAACTAACAAATTCAGATGTTTACTGAAAATTTGGATATCAGATAAGTATGATCTGCTCATCTATAGATCAAAAGTTGATGACTGAAAATGGATTAACATACAACTTGATCAAATCTGTTTTATAAGTAGTGTCAAAATGTAAGAATCATTTTGTTTCATTACTATAGTTTATAATGATAAACTGAATGTTTTAAATCCAACTTCATCATAAAATCTTACTTAGATTTGCAACAGCTTAGAAGATTTTCTCTATTAATGGAAATTGGTATTACTGGTTAATGAATCAGTAAGATACCCCTCAGAATAAAATTTGACTCATTAATATCATTAATGGTTAAGTCTAATGTATCAACCTAATTTAAATTGTTATCACTTTGTTGATAAACAGATGTATCCTATATTAATCCCGTAATCCAGTTTTGATTATTTAAAGAGAAAGCCATTTTTGTGGATACTAATTTACTAAAATATTGTATTGCCGAATTAAAAGAAATTGTGAATTTGTTTTGAAACAATTGTTGTTGAAAAGGGAATCACAATTTTAAAATTGGATCGATTATGTCATGATCTTCAGATGTTAAATTATAATCTGAGTTAATATTATATTAACCAATGTTTTATTTTATGATTACTTGAATCATAATTACAAATTCAATCAGATTATAAATTTGATCAAAAGTTTCATATAATTCTGTTTGTTGATCAAATGGATGAATTATAGATTCATTGTTGAACATTTTGGTATTTACATATACAGGATTATGATCATGAATCTGACATAGTGATGAATTATAGATTCATAAAGATGATTGTCATATCACATTTTTTTTAATATCCTGATATTAATTAATTTATGCAAATCGAAACCTCTTGAAAATTGAAACAACTGGTTATTGTAACCATTGTGTTGATCCATTCAAATACACATGGATCAATAACTTATTTGAAGGACTTGTTTCAATTATTTCATTTAGCATTATGCAGAATTTTAAGAAGTTAAAATCTAATGCTAATGTTTAGTGGATACACATAAATACATATATATCAAGTACACATATGTAATGCTGCATCCTAGAATTTAAGTTATGACTTCTCTATGAAACTGTGTTGATCCTTAATTAGAGGACCTTCCACCAGCTTTCAAAATTATTTAATGTTTTCACATCTTATATGCATTAGATCTAATTGTTGGATTCAGTATCATATAAATCTGATGGTGATTATGAATTACCTTTTCCATTTGAGTTCTAGTTCTTATTTCTTTTAAAATATGGTATGGTTTAATATATAATCAGTCTATATTATCAAATTGGGATCAAATTTGTTACTTTCGATTGTATCTTTAAGTCCAGATCATACTTGTTTGAATTTGTGTTAGTGAATGACTTCTAAAACTGTTATCACCCTATTATGATTATTTTCTAGAACATTTTATTGTAACTGGTTATTTGATCCAAGTTATTGAACTTTGGGTCTGCGATCACAAATGAAATTGTTCCATTAAGTTCTATGACAGGATGAAGCCATAATAATATACATAAGTTGATCCATCATTAGATGATCTGTGTATAAAACATGTAACAACCCGCATTCTACGCATCGGATGATCGTAGAATATTTATTTCTTTCTCATACGAAGTTGTATGCTCGTGTAACTTTGGGAGATGGCTATTGGGGTAATTTCCCATGTTCATGATTTTTGCCGATTTTTAAATGACTGTTTTGCCCCTAGATGATCTTGTTTCGGCCATAACTTTTGATTGGAAAGGAATTTTAACCTGAAACCACTTCCATTAGATTCGTTTTATGGTTTACCTTTCCGTAGAGTGGTCACATGTGAAAAACGGACTTACCGTTTGGGAGATATGGCTGAAATAAGGATTGGAAGGTGAAAACTGCTTAACTGGGCCAAATAGGGTGATTAGTGAATGAGCCCATAACCCATTTCGGGATTAGGGTTATGGGGAGGCTGAAATGAGTTAGGGTTTCATTCCATTTCATTTTTCTAGCCTCCACTTACCTCTTAGAAACCCTAAAAATGGCCTCCAACCTCTAAATCACCTCCAAATCACTTTCTACTTGAAGATTGGGCATAGCAACATCAAATCAAGAGAGATCGACACCAAATCAATATTAGAGCAGCTGTTTAGTATTGGGATTCACACCAAATCAGAGAATCATTTCAGTTTGAGGTTTTATTTGTGGCTAAGGTGAGTGATTTGCATTGTTTTTCACTAATTACGGCTAATTATGGTAATTAGCGAAGATTAGCGAACTTATTGCTCAGAAAAATCTAGAAAAATTCCTAAAATTCTATAACATCATTTTATGTCTTTGATATGAATTTGGGATAATTTCGACTAACTTTGCAAATCCCGGAATTTGGGGGATTAAGGGGTGATTAGTTGAAATTAGTGAATTTATGCATGTTTAAAATCTGGAAAAATATTCAGAAATTCTGAAATATTGTTTTAGACCTCTGTTGGAAGTTTGGGTTAATTTGGCTAAGTTTTGTTAATCCTATGCTTAGTTGTTCTTAAACATGCTTAAGGGGAAATATGGGATTTTGGCTATGTTTGTTCCGTTTTAACATACCATAATTTTGTTTTGCTGTTTGTGGATGTTTATACATATTGCTATGACTGTATAGTATGCTTTATAATTGATTATAAAAGTTAGAATGGTCGAAAACGTCGTCGTATGGCGTAAACAATCGCTGGAAGAGTTGTAGAAAAATATGTAGGAAACCGGATCAGATCGCCCTCTTTCTTCTCCGACCCGACCCGATCGCGAGCATGCATTCACGAGCCATCTCATGTTGAGGGCCACGAATTGTTCTAGAGGCCATCACGATCCGATCGTGAAGGACCATCGCGAAGCGCCACGAGAGAAGGAGACACGAACCAGTGGGGTATCACGACCCGAACCCGTGCAGTTGCCTCGACCCGATCCGATGGAAGGACTCGACCCGAACCGCTTCAGAAGCCCATGAGCTGATGGCCAGGGGGATTGCGACCTGGAGAACACGACCCGATCCGATGGGCGAACACGAACCGATCCGGATGGAGGAAGAAGACGAGCCGTGCCTATATGATGATCACGAACTGAATGAAGACCGATCCGGAGATGACGACCAAAACCCGAGATGCAAAGGTAGTCCAAATGGAAGTTAGTGCTCAGGATCCAGATGGGAACCAATGAGTTCACTTCATGATTGGGCTTTGATGCGGGACGTGTGCAAAGGGGTTGTCGGTATTCATAACTTTGGTTCACCACTTGGAGATGGATAGTGGGCTTGTAGTGATAGTTACACGGGATTGGATTCCGTCATGGCCCAAAGTATTAGGTGACCAAAGTAGTGGATATCGTATACTTTACGCACAGAGTGAGAGATGTGAGGATGGTTGTTATGCTTGATTGTTTGACATCACTATGACATGCACATCCCCACCCCCGTTATCCTTACACCAATTGAAATGGCACCTTAGAGTGTTGTACAGTATGTAGTGCTAACTCTTTGGTTGCAGGTCCAGGTTCAGGTATGGTTTAGTATACCTGTTATTGTTTTGTTTAGATGCTTATCGCTCATACCAGACTTTTTGTCTGACCCAGAGTTTTATGTCTCTTCTTATTACTCTGGGTGCTCACACGAGCAGACTAGAGACAAGTTAGCTGGTGATGCGCGAGTAGCTGATTCGGAGGCGAGCAGGAGGCTTCCACGTATGATATATAGATATTCTCCTTGTGTCGTTGGTGGTCACTACTTGGGCATTAGTAGTGTACCTTCTTTATCTCGCTTTTGCTTTAGAGACAGTAGTTTGAAAAGTTGTAATAAGCTGTATTTTTGGATTTCCGCTGCTATGATGCTTAGTTTGTTTCCAGCTTATGCACTGTCTCACCTGTTTTATGTCAAGTATGTTATTATTATATTTTGTTCTATGCGCTGTGAGACATTCTACAGGTTCTTCGTTGATTCTTCTTCTTCTTCTTTCCTTTCTTTGGCGACCATCCCATGCTAACTGGACATGTGTACAGCGCACTTTTGGAGTAAATGTCGGTTGGTGTGGGGCGGGCCATCACATTTGGTATCGGAGCTCTAGGTTGCGTAGTTAACCTAGGGAAAGACACCAAGGAGAGATAGTACGTATATGAGAGCGCGTATTTGTGATTATTTTGGGTTTCAGAAGCTATATCTATATACATTATTAGTATAGCTAAGGATGAAGTCGTACTGCACTAACACCACTATGGAGATGGTTAATCGTTTTCTCTTTACAGATTGAATGAAGAGCCGAGACACGAGGGGTGCTGGAAGAGGGACCAATAATGGAAATGCTCCTGACATGAGGACGATGTTCACTAACTTCATGAGGGAGATGCTTAGGGATGTTCAGGGAGCAGTTCCCAATGCCGGTAATGGTGGTGGTCCAGTAGTGCAGGCGCCTAGGGCCGATTTCGCCAAGTTGTGCAAAGATTACACTAACCTTGGTGGAAAGTCGTTCCACGGAACGGAGTCGGCCACGAATGTTCAGGATTGGTTTGATAGTTGTGATCGTATCTTCGAAGACTTCGATATCGAGGATGCGGTGAAGAGAAGACTAGCGTCTCGTCAGTTACAAGGGCGAGCGATGAATTGGTGGAATGCCATTAAGACAGCTACTCCAGAGGATCAAGTTACTTGGAATCAGTTTAAGACTCGCTTTTGTGATAAGTTTATTCCAGCTGCTCATAAATCAGAATTGTTCAGAAAGTTCTTGGAGCTTAAGCAGAATGGTAGGGCTGTCTCGGAGTACATCGCATAATTCGATACTTTATCGAAATATGGATGGTCCCTTATCGATACAGTCGAAAAGAAGAACGAGAAGTTCATAATTAGCTTGGATGGGTACTTGGGGGAAAGACTTATAAACCATATCGATGAGACGTTCGAATCTATTGTAGGAAAGGCATTAAGGTCAGAGAGCCTTTTCCCTAAGTCAAAGACCGAAGTTGCTATTGCATCTACAGAGGAGCCAAAGCCGCAAGCAGGCGGTGAAGGCAAGAAGAATTCTCAGAACAAGAGGAAGCAGAACCCGACCAATGATGGTCAGAATAAGAAAAATAAGAAAGATGGCGAATGCTTTAGTTGTGGCAAGAAGGGCCACTATGCCAGAGATTGTCAAGAAAAGCCTGGGGAAAGGAAGTGCTTTAACTGCGACCAGGTGGGACATCACAAGGATGATTGCCCACAACCTTCTAGGGAGAAGCAGATTGTGAAAGCGTATGCTATCAACGTTGTTCCTTCTTCGTCGAATGCTCCTAGTGCGGCGCAGAAGGGAAAGGGTGTCGTTATAAAAGTTATGCTTTCTATTTAAGATGTTTCTGTTCGGGTATTGTTTGACAAACCCGAGATAGTCGATAGACCTCTAGTTGTGAAGAACCCGATTGGTGGTTCGACTAGTTTTGGCATGGTTTGTTGTAATGTGGTCTTATCGAGTCATGGATGTATGTTTGTTGTGATTGCTTTGTTTTGGGCTTTACTGGGTTTTGCATTATTTTGGGGAGTCGATCTACTCCAAAGGAATAGGGTGGTATTAGTTACCTACCTAGTGATGGCGATAATAACTGGAGTTAAGGAAGCTAAGAGGTTATCGTTGTAATAAGTTCTAATTGTCTCTTGGAGGCAAATGAGTACTCAGTGCTAGATTGTTTTGCTAGTATCACCTCACGTGGGTTGTCCGAACTCGGAGGACATGTTCCTTGGGTGCTTGTCTGATATTGGTTTAGGCCTTTGGGGCTTATGCTTGGGGAATGTCGATTTCGACTAGGATGGTTTGCGTGAGGGGTAAATAGTTGTTGTGATTTTTCATTGGATGATATCTTGGTTTACTCGAGGAGTGATGGGCCGATGGAACATGATAAGACTGTTCAATGGTATAGACTGCCCAGAGTTAGACTCGATAGGGTTATGAGATTGCTCGACTGGGACTCGAGAAAGATGCAAAGTAATGGATACTCAAGACTGGGTCTGAGTTATAGATTGACTCGAGTTGGACTCAAGAAGGCTGCAAGGAATTGGATTCGCCTTGAGTTGGACTCGAGAGGGCAGCAAGACAATGGTCAGACTTGGGTTGGACTCAAGTATTTTAGGTGGACTTAAAGCAGGGGTATCTGGGGACGCCCGTTACCTTGGATCCGTTGGATGTGATCTAGTTATCCTTGGAGGATAAACGTACGTTGGACGTACAGTAGTCCGTAGGGAGGCGGGGCTTCCATTGGTCTGAGATTGGTTGGACCAGTCAAGTAGGCATCGGTGTATGTATGGAGGCTGGGCTTCCATTAGTTATTGATGTTGGTTGGACAAGACATACTAGAATCGACATATTGGGATTGGTTAGACCAGTCATGTAGGTGTCGATGTGTTTATGAATTTAGCAGGTGATAGGTAGGGCTTGTTTGATGGATGTTATGGTTGCTATATTGTTCCTATTTTTCATCCCTTGAGTAGATTATCACCTGTAGGGTTCCAGTGATGGGGAACAAAGTGATTGTAGTAAGACTATGAGCCAGTGCAGTAGAGTCGTCATGACTCGAAGGGCAAAGTGGACATAGCAAAGGACTAGTGTCTATGGATCAGTGCAGTGGAGTCGCCATGACTCCATGGGGCAGAGTGATCATAGTAAAGGATTTGGGTGCAGTAATAGTCGCATTGAGTAGGAGACATGCCTGTTTAGGGGTTTTGTTTCTAGGATGGAAGCAACTAGAGTATATCACAGGATATGATTTCAGACCTAAGAGTGGATTGGATTCAGAACTTGTCTCTGCCCCAATCATCTGCTCTCCCAACTGGAAGCTGCCTTTTGAAATCATGTGTGATGCTTCGAATTTCGCTGTTGGCGCTGTCCTAGGACAACGTATCGATAAGATTCTTCACGTCATTTACTACGCGAGTAAAACTCTGAACGACGCTCAAATCAATTATACGACCACTGAAAAGGAACTCTTGGCAGTCGTTTTCGCTTTAGAAAAATTCAGACCTTATCTAGTTGGCTCACACATCACTGTTTATACCGATCATTCCGTACTTAGGTACCTTTTCTCTAAAAAGGATGCTAAGGCTCGTCTCATTCGTTGGATCCTTCTACTTCAATAATTTGTCCTTACCATTAAGGAAAAAAAAGGATCTGACAACGTTATTGCGGACCACTTGTCTCGTCTTCCAAATGCCCCATCTTCTTCTCTTCCGATCAACGAGAATTTCCCTGATGAACAGCTATTTTCTTCATCCACTGATCCTTGGTTCACTGACATTGCCAACTACTTAGTCACCAAGCAGACCCCTTCTTTTTTGTCTAAGCAGGATAAACACAAATTATTTTCCCAAGTGAAACATTTTTATTGGGACGACCCCTATCTTTTCAAGTATTGTCCCGACCAAATCATTCGAAGGTGTGTTCCCGACACTGAAACTCACAGTGTCCTCTCTTTCTGTCATGACCAAGCCTGTGGTGGTCACTTCGGTCCCAAAAAGACAGCCGAAAAGGTTCTCCAATCGGGGTTCTACTGGCCCAGCCTTTTCAAAGATGCATACGAATTTTGTAAAACTTGTGATCGATGTCAATTCTTAGGGAAAATTTCTAAACGGAATATGATTCCCCTAAACCCCATTCTAGAGGTCGAAATTTTTGATGTTTGGGGTAAAGACTTCATGGGACCCTTCCCTAATTCTTTTGGGAACCTTTACATCCTCTTAGTGGTCGACTATGTTTCTAAATGGGTCGATGCTGTTCCATGCAAAACAAACGATAAAAAGATTGTTGTGTGCTTCTCGAAAAAAAACATCTTCTCCAGGTTTGGCACACCTCGCACAATAACCAATGATAATGGAACACACTTCTGTAATCGTTCTTTTGAAGCACTCATGAGAAAGTATTTGATAACCCACAAGTTATCCACTCCTTACCATCCTCAAACTTGTGGGCAAGTTGAAGTATCGAATAGGCAGATTAAACAAATCCTTGAGAAAACTGTGAATCGAAATCGCAAAGATTGGTCCCAAAAGTTAACCGACGCTCTTTGGGCTTGCCGCACTACTTTTAAAACAAACTTAGGTATGTCCCCTTATCGGTTGATTTTTGGCAAGCCATGTCACTTACCAGTTGGACTAGAACATCGGGCGTTATGGCCAATAAAAACTTTGAATCTTGATTTAGAGCAACCAGGTGAACATAGGAAGCTTCAACTCAATGAACTTGATGAAATTCGAAATGATGCCTATGAAAATGAACGAATTTACAGGGACAGAATGAAAGTCATGACAAATCAATTTTACGTAAAACTTTCATGTCAGGTCAAAAAGTTCTCTTATATGACTCAAGATTGCATCTATTTCCGGGTAAGTTAAAATCTAGATAAACAGGACCTTACACTGTACGGACTGTTTTTCCGTATCGTGCGGTAGAAATTGAGAATCCAACTAATGGATCATCCTATAAGGTTAATGGTCAACGCCTTAAACCTTACTTGGAACCAATACCCAACCAAGAGGAAGAGCTCATGGTCCTCCATGAGCCACATTACATTCGGTAAGACGCACTAACCCTCTTTTGTACATATGTAAATATTCTCTTATTTGTTTTTACCTTTCATTAAGATATGTATGATTAACGACTGTGAGGACACAGTCACACTAAAGTGTGGGGGGGGGGGGGAATTTACATTACATCAGCAAACAAATGTTATGAAGTAGGTCATTCATTGAACAAGTATTAACTTAAATTCATAAATAACACCTTGGTTCTTGTTTGATAAGTTGAATTTTTGGGTGATGGGAATGAACATTATTTATTCATTGAATCGTAATGTGTCTTTTTAAGATGCTAGCTTGAGACTGTGCAGACGTTAGTCGTGTTCTGGAATAAGCGTGTCAACCCTTGTTATACGTGTTAGAATGTGCAAGTAAAAATAATCAAAAAAAAATCATGAAATAAAAATTATTTTGCACCTACATTTGTTGGATTTTCTGAGTTTGTTTTCATGCATAATATTTTCTTTTTCCACTCAAATTTTCAAAATCGTAAGTTCTAAAATCCACTTGGCCCAATTAAGGGGAAATGACTTATTGTAGCGTTCTTCTTCGATACCCCACATTATTCAAACCCAAGTTTTTAGTTGATTTACATCCATGTTTTGACAAGTTTATCTTATATTGGTATACTCAAGAACCTTTGTTTAAAGGTCAAAAACGTCACTTTTGATACCAATATTACACCACCCACTCCGTACTTGTTTTAAGGTAGGATAACCATATACAACATATTATTTTATATGGGTTATTTATCTTACGAAACTTTGCTTATCATTCCTTTCAACTTTTTGTATAACCTCAATCCAGACTTGTGTGTTGAATTAGGGTTATAGAAGTAGAGTAACTAGGGCACAAAACTTTCCTTTCATGAAGTGTTGGTTTAGTAGAGGAGGAATCAAATGAAATCATGTACGACATCATTCCATTCCATCTCCATTCATCATTCATCATGCAAAAGAAAAGAAAAAAAAATGAAATAAAGAGAGAGTCTCTCAGAATAAAATAGTCATTCATCATTCTTGACTATAAAGCATTCAGTTCCATTCCATCCACATCCATTATACTGTACTTGGAAGTGAGGATTATAGTAGAGGAGATGAAAGGAAACAAAAATGTTCATATGTGCTTTAGTATTACTTTATCTTTTGTAGCCTGAAGTTTAACTAATACACTTGCCCTCTTATCTAGAATATTTTTAGAACTTACAAAATTTTCCTTCATCTATGCATAACTCATATCCAATACATTACAGTTACATTGGTGCAAAATTATTCAAAAAAAAAAAAAGAATAAAGAAATGATTTGGGTGCACATTGTCGATGTGTAGAACTTTGGTTGACACCACGCTCTTAACCTTCAAGACAATTACAGTGTTATCAAGGAATTACGATTCAGCTTGAAATTTTTTATTCATTTTTGCACTAATTATGGGATGGACAATTTGGGGCTAAACCGTTATTATTGAAGCTAGGTGAAATCCTTGGAATATGAAAGACCTTAAATATATTGTTTGATTAATCTGCATACTCAAGACGCTTTGGATTTTGTGGGTAGTATCCACTGAAAACCCTCACGAGACAACACTCGTCCTACTAGGGACACCTAGGGGTTTAACGGCTTGTTGCATACGCTAAATGCAATCGTGTTTCCTACGAAAGTGTGACATATCTTAGTTTAGTTTATTCGAGGACAAATAAAAAGATAAGTGTGGGGGTATTTGATATACATGTAAATGTGTATATTTTATCCGCTTATTTATCTAGTTTTCTATTTAAAATAATTGATATTGTGTATTTATAGCTGTGTTTCCAGATTGTTGATAAAAATCTTGGTTTAGAGCATTTGATGGATAAAGAATGAAGAATTTGCTTAAAAAGAGTGAAGTTGAAATTACTAAAGCTTGAAGAACGGTTGCAAATAGAGTTCAGTTGGGTAGATTTGGCTCACTAATGACTCGTGTTGCGTTCACATTAGCTCATTTGCAAGGCCTCTCACTCTACAGCTGCGTTCACACTAGCTTATGTGTTAGTTGGGCTAATTCTTTAGTCCCACATTATGGAATTTGCCAAGGAGCCTTTGTCATATCAGCTATAAATACACTTTATCTCATTCATTGTAAAACACACTTAATTTTATTCTGTAATTCTCTTCTTGGAATAAAACTCTTCTCCCTTTCTCTCAGTTGTTATTTTATTTTGTATTTTATTTATGTTCATATCTGTTATTTTCCTTTTCTCTTCTTCTTTAGCAATGTCTAGCTGATCCCCTTTGATTAGGGGGTGATGACGCTAACAGTTATGATTCAACATGAATCACATAGCCAATAGATGAGGACTGTATACATGTAGATCTGGATCTGAATAAAGGGTTAGATCTGAACCTTCATATTCTTTGTCGTTTAAGAGCTATGCTCCTTCACAGGTTATATTCGTGTTCGATCTAACAATTATCAGATTTATATCTAATTTTAGGGTTTTAGAAATTAATTTGTGAATCTGTCCTGATAGTCTATGGTTGTTTAAGAGTTCAGCTCCTCCATAGGCTATGGTTGTCATTATTTACTTATTTGTTTCTAAGAATCTATTTATCTTTGATTCGTGTTTGTGACAGAAACATGAATTAGATCTATATTTATTTGTTGGCTATTGATGAGTGTGAATCTAATCTATGTCATTATCCCCTAATTGATTTCTCCTATTATATAAATCTCTCTTTTTATTTAATTGCTGTTATTTTTTGTGTTTTCAATCAATCAAAATCTTGGAATAACTTGATTGGATTTATTAATTAAAATATTTTTGGTCCTAGAGTTCGACACCCTCTACAACAATCCTTGTTGTTTAGGAAAGCCGAACGGATTTACAGTTGTTTACAATTGTATAATTTCTTTGCAAACAACCTGTTCAAGCATTTGCGCGATTTTGGACTTATAGTTCGCCATCGATCGTACATATCGACAGCAGATTAGTTAAAGCATTAGGAAATGAATTATAACGAAATTTATTTTGAATCAAATAAAGTGTTTGTATAAGACTATTTTGCTTAACGGTTCATAGCTCATCAAATATTATTTGTACAAATATGATATTCTAATTTGAATTCGTGTTGATGCTTGAAAACAACTAATCGATATAAGGCAATTGTGGATTTCAAATTTCATTGTTCTAACGACTTATGTGATGGTGTACGAATTTTCACATTCAGAAAATACGTTTCTATGATTTATTTTCTGCTTCTTGTCGGAGAAGTCTTGGATATTTGTGCCCCAGCCTAAGGAGTTGTCATTAGTCTTCATTATGGGAAGAATTTCTATTGCTCAATGTTTGTTTGCTTTGTCGATCAGTTCTGACATCGAAGACTCCATTGTATGTCCCGTATTTCAGAGAGGTCGTTATAATCCAACGTTTGTCTTCTCTTGTCGACTGTTCATTTCATGCAACGAATCCCCGCAACCTTTAGGTTGAGGGCTGCATCACCTCGCACCGCGAACTCCCATGCTTCATCTCGCATAGCGAGCTCTCGCTCTTCGTTTCACGAAACGAATTCATGCAACCTTTGGGGTGAAGGCAGTATCGCTTCGCGCTACAAATTCCCACGCTTTGTCTCGCATAGCGAGCAACGAATTCCCGCAACCTTTGGGGTGAGGGCTACATCGCTTCGCGCCACAAACTCCCACAGTCCATCTCGCAAACCTAGCTTCCGCGCTTCGTTTTGCGCAACGAATTCCCGTAATCTTTGGGGTTCAAGATCCATGGTTGCTTACTGCTCTCTTCGCCATTCGACTTATTAGGATTTTTCCAATCTACCCTTGACTCGGTGTTATCCGGGCTCTCTCACTTGGTTGAGATTTAGGGAAGCAAACGCTTGGGGAATAGCCTACAATAAGAAAATCGACTTTAGCAAATTTTGAATATTTTGCAAGTAAGAGATTTATTCAGGCAGATAAGACTTCATTCGCAAAGCTATTGTTCTGTACAATGCATGTAAAACATTACAGATTTTTTACAAGAAAGTAGAACATAGCAAGGAGTAAAGTAATACAAGAAGTAAAGTTATGATGAAGAAGATCACTTATTCTAAGCCATTGAAATTAGAGCACCACTGGTTGTCAGTAGATGATGTGCATCGGTTTGGTTTGAGCAGGAGCTTCGTTGCTTAGACTAGACTGGTCACTTTATGCCCCTTGCCCTTGGGGATTCTTCCCATATTGTTGTAAACGATTCTTCCTAATTAGCTCTTCGATCAATGATTTCAGATGCCTGTATTCGTTGGTTTTGTGGCCTGACTGATTGTGGAACTAGCAAAACTTCCTAGATTTGGTTAGATGGTCATCATCTTCATTTCCCTAGGCTTCGGGTAATCCTCTGCATCTTTTGTGGAAAAGTAGATGTTTCAGGAATGTCATTTAGAGGAGTTAGCTCGGACGAGTCATGAAGGCGAAACTTCTTATTAGCTTTGTTGTCGTTCCCGTCATTGGATCGCTTCTGCCCTTGAGTTCTCTCTTGATTAGTCGAAACATTAACACTCTTTTTATCTTTAGCAATGCTGCTTGTGCCAATAGGAAGAGGATCGTTGTCCACTCTCATTTACTCTTCCGCTTTCTTACAGAACTTATCAAGCGTATTTGGTTCCTTCATTTTTATCCATCTCCCAAATGCGCTCTTCTTGTCTATGAAGTTGAGTAAAGCCATGAGGATTATGCGAGGCTCTGGTTTCCTTACTTCAGACAGGGCAACATTGAATCGACTGAGAAAAGCTTTAACGAATTCCCCTGGATTCTCCTTCATTGCTAAAAGTGTTATAACATCCATGGCTTTGGTAGCATACAGGCATAACTGCTCCTTGAACATTCTGGTTAAGTCAGAGAATCGATCTACAGACTTAGGTGGCAGCTTTGTGAACCATAATGACGCAGCTCCTTCTAAGTAGAGAGGAATGTATAGGCATCTCATCTCGTCTGTTGCCTTTGCATCAATCATATGCCACTCATATTTGAACAGAAAGTAGTTAGAATCAACAAGGTCGATGTATGGAGGCAAAGTTGGAGGAGTGAGTTTCTTCGGCCATTCGGTTCATCGGGTTCTATCGGCAAACGAAGTTCTATCAGGAGAGAAATCCCAGTCTCTTTCATCATCATTGCTGGCTTGATTCCTCTTCATGATTTTCTCTATCATATCTGATATGTATTATTTAGTGCTATGCTGCTTTGTAAGGCTAAGTTCTTTAACAAATGTTCGTCTAGGTATGCGTTCTTGGTTAGAGAGCTTAGGTCCTTTACCTTCTCAACGAGGAGGTGCTCCCGTGGCATGACTGGTATCCTTTCGAGTATTCCTCTCGGAATGATTCTTAGCTTTTGACTTCGAGTCTTCGTCATTAGCCTCATCTTTGTCGCCAAGCCATTCATTATCACCTTCCATGTTGTCGTTGCGATCGTGGTCAGAAGTGGACGAATTTTCATTCTCTTCGAGGTCAACATGGATCTTTTGGGGGGCTGAATTTCATCGAGCATTAAGGATAACATCAATTTTTTCCATCATAGCCTTGGTGGAAGCATACATTGGTAGGTTCATGTTGGCAACAGCGGCGTCTAATTCATTCTTAGTCACTCTGGCCCCACCTACCGAGTTTTTGCCAACTTCAAAGCAGTTAGTAAGTGGTGTAGCCTCATTAGCAACTTTGTCGGTTTGTCAAATGGTCTTACTTGTAGCTTTCCTAGATTTAGCCATGATCTCGGGCAAGGCTTTGAATTTCAACGCAAGGATCCTAATATTGAGAGAAGGAAGTGCGAACGTGACCGCACGGTGGGCGCCAAATGTTGAAACCACAAATGATTACAACACCAAAGGTGCGAGATCACACTATACCAAATGGTAAGATTAAGGAAAATGGAGCCACGGAAAATAAAAGCAAGTAAAAACACAAGAATTTTATAGTGGTTCGATCAAAAATAGATCTACGTCCACTTTGGCAAGAGTTTTCATTATTATACTTTGTTTTACAAAATACATGAATTCACTCATAATGTTCATCTCTCTCTTTTCTCTCATTTTATGATCTAGATTTCACTTTAATTTGCAAAGGAATTGATGAGATATCTTGCTTTGTGATGGCGGGTGTACAAATCTTCGACCACTTTAGCAATTGAACGATCTTCATGTATTCCATGGTGATTTATCGTTAGATCTAGGCTTTAGAGAGGATTCGAAGATATTAGAGTAGCTTGGACTCAACTTGAGAGAGAATTAATGGTGTTTGGAGAAGATGAGATCCACTTGATGTTGGAGGAAGATGGAATAAGCTTGGGAAACCATTAATGGAGTTTGAGGAGCTTGAGAATGGTGGAAAACCGAAAATGACAGCCCTTCGGGGTGGAAAAAATCGGTCTCTTAAATGGTGGTGAAATGGGGTATTTACAGAAGAAGTTTGGAGATAGTGGCAATGTTGTAATTATGGTTCGCAGGATAGGGGTCGCACATAGAAGTATTTACGAAACTGCCATCGGACAGCCGGAGCCAGCTGTATGACCGACCTCATTTTGGCATGCACGACCGACTTCATTTTGCAATGCGCGAGCGAGCCTGTAGTGAGCGACTTCTATTATATTATGAATGAGTGACCTGTACAATTTCATTTGCATGCCGCTTTATCCCAGAGCCAACATAACTTGCCACGTGCATACTCGTTTTGCCATCCATTTATGTTTATGGAAAAACAAAAATTACATCATTGCCATTGCTTTCTTGTACTATGCAAATATGGGATCAACAATTACGGGTTTGCCATCGTCTCCTTCTATTATAAATTATAATGTTCTCCAATAGTTTATCACCTAGAAGAGATTACTCGATCCCATATCAGCAATGATGCACGATCAAGTAGCATGGTGCTCGACCACCACTATGAACAGTGCTAGACTAGCTTGATGGCATGGTGCTTATCCAGTGATGCTCGATCTATGACTGAGGGGGTTTCTCGAAACTTCATATGGGATGTTTCCAATTCTCACTGCTCGACCTCTTGGCTCATTCTACTCGACCACATGGAAGTGTTCAATCCTAGGGTGCCTGGGTCCTGATGCTCGAGCACTCATTTTGTGCATGAGACTGCTTGAGCCTTCTCCCAAGTGATAACCACACGATGACGTGGCACAGTCTGCTCGACCACTGGGTGCTCGAGCATGTGACCTGCTCGACCATGCAAGAGCGGCTGTTGGAGCTTGGCCTACGTGGCATACGTTTGGATTCGACCCAGGCTCATTGGTGATGCTGCTTCGCAATTTGAGCTTTGTATTATGGGACTGATTCATGGTTTACCATTTAGCGTGATAATATAGCGCCGAACACGATTATTATATGGTCCAAACATATGTTGAACACTCGAGTGACATGTTTGCCATGATAATAATATTATTAATATATGCACCATTTTCATGTAGAGTTTTAACGCGTGCTAGTCGTCTTATGAAATGTTAGTCCCGTCCAATTTTTGCATGCGGAAGGTCCGTCATACTATTACTTAGTCGACATGTTATTTCTGAGCCGCGTTTACAACACGGTTAGGATTTACCCCTCGAAGCTTGTATTTTTTGCTTGCGAAAAATGTAGACTTCGAACTTCATGTTGTTCGATCTGGTGTCATGATTTCCAGTGTATTTTTGCACTGCGGATGTTTTGCCAGAATCTCAATTTTACTTTTTGATTTTTGACATTACACTGGAGGGTGAATTGCCGCACGCCACATGTTCAAGCATTTGCCCAATTTTGGACTTATACTTCGCCATCGACCGTCCATATCGATAACCGATTAGTTAAATAATTAGGAAATGAATTATAATGAATTTTATTTTGAATCGAATAAAGTGTTTGTACAAGACAGTTTTGCTCAACAGTTCATAGTTCGTCAAATATTATCTGTACAAATACGATATTCTAATTTGAATTCGCGTTGATGCTTGATATCAACTAATCAATATAAGCCGACTGTGGATTTCAAATGTCGTTGTTTTAACAACTTATGTGATGGTGTACGGCTTTTCACATTTGGAAAATACGTATGTTTGATTTATTTTCTTCTTCTTGTTGGAGAAATCTTGTATACTGTGCCCCAGCCTAGGGAGTCGTCATTAGTCTTCGTTATGGGAAGAATTTCTATTGCTCAATGTTTGTTTGCTTTGTCGATCAGTTCTGACATCGAAGACTCCACTGTATTCCCCGTATTTTGATGAGGCCGTTATAATCCAATTGTCCGTCTTCTCCTGTCGATTGAGATAACATTATGGAGTTCATCAAGCGTTGTTGATTTCTTCTGCGGAGAAGTTGCTTTCTCTATGAAAAGGATTTTTAGTTGCCTCATCGTTTCGTAGTTCGAACTACAGCGAGGTTTAGATGAGATTGCTTCGCTTCGCGCCACGAACTCCCGTGCATTGTTTAACGTATAGTGAATTCCCGTGCTTTATTTCGTGCAACGAATTCTCGCAACCACTGGGGTGAGGGCTGCATCGCTTCGCGCTACGAACTCCCACGCTTTGTCTCACATAGCGAGCTGCCGCGCTTTGTCTCACATAGCGAGCTCCTGCGCTTTGTTTCACGCAACAAATCCCCACAACCTTTAGGGTGAGGTTTGCATCACTTTGCGCCATGAACTCCTATGCTTCGCCTCGCATAGCGAGCTCCCGCGCTTCATTTTGCGCAACGAATTCCTGCAACCTTTGGGTTTAAGGGCAGCATCGCTTCGCGCCACGAACTCCCATGCTTGGTCTCGCATAGCGCGCTCCCGCGCTTCATTTCGCGCAACGAATTCCCGCAATCTTTGGGGTGAGGGCTGCATCGCTTCACGCCACGAACTTCCACGCTTCGTCTCTCATAGCGAGCTCCCGCACTTCGTTTCATGCAACGAATCCTCGCAACCTTTGGGGTGAGGGCTACATCGCTTCGCGCCACGATCTCCCATGCTTCATCTCGCATAGAGAGCTCCCGCGCTTCGTTTTGCACAATGAATTCCTGCAACCTTTGGGGTGAGGGAAGCATCGCTTCACGGCACGAACTCCCACGCTTCGTCTCGCATAGCTAGCTCCTGCGCTTCGTTTCGTGCAACGAATTACCGCAACCTTTGGGGTGAGGGCTGCATCGCTTCGCTCCATGAAATCTCACGCTTCGTCTTGCATAGCAAGCTCCCGCGCTTCATTTTGCGCAATGAATTTCCGCAACCTTTGGGGTTATAGATCCGTGGCTACTTACTGCTCTCTTCGCCGTTCAACTTATTAGGACTTTTCCAATCTACCCTTGACTCGGTGTTATTGGGGCTGTCTCACTTGGTTGAGCTTTAAGGAAGCAAACGCTTATGGAATAGCCTGCAATAAGAAGATCGACTTTAGCAAATTCTGTATATTTTGCAAGTAAGAGATTTATTCAGGTAGATAAGACTTCGTTCGCAAAGCTATTTTTCGTTACATTGCACGTAAAACATTACAAATGTTTTACAAGAGAGTAGAATATACCAGGGAGTAAGGTAATGCAAGAAATAAAGTAATGGCGAAGAAGATCGCTCATTCTGAGCCACTAAAATTAGAGCACCACTGGTTGTCAGTAGATGATTGGCTTCGGTTTGGTTTGAGCAGAAGCTTCGTTGCTTGACCAGACTGGTCACTTGATGCCCCTTGCCCCTGGGGACACTACACCAGAAAAGTCAATTAGGCAGTGCTCATGGCCATATCTAAATCGATTTGGCAACGCCCAAGGCCATATCAAAAAATGGCGTCTTTGTTACTTAGGTATGGGCTTAACCCGTATCAAATTCATAGATTGATACGGCTTAAAACCATATCAAATTCATGGTTTGATACGGCTCGAAGCTGTATCAAATTCATGGATAACTTTTAGATTGATACGACTCATGGCCAAATCTATTTGAAAATTAGATACATCCGTGAGCCATATCAAATTAAAAAAAATACAATTAGCTGCTTCATTACTGCAAAGTAGAGAGTATGATAGATAGCAAAGTAGAGAGTATGATATATTGCAAATTCATACAATATATATTATATATGATTCTTGACCAATACATATAGACAATCTGTAACACCCCACGTCCGTTAATGTCACTCACAAAGGGAATGCATTAAGTTTCGTGGAGTATTAAAAGAGTATAGAACAGAATATCACAAGATAGATACATAAAGTAGTACTAGAAAGAAAAAATCTAAATCCAGTGGAGAAATAGTTTGGTCACAACATCAAAATCAATAATAAAACCAAGTACATTTAATATCCATCTTGACAAATCATTTTATAAGTACATAAAACAAAAATCATAACCCCAACATAAATAGCCATAAAAGAGATAAGATGAACTTTATTTTCAGCAATCCAAGAAATTCCAAAAGAGAGAGAAAGAGATCCAAATCAAGCTCCACTAGGCCCGCCCTAAGAACCGGGGAGGGGAACGGAAAGAAAAGAGGCGCAACAAACGAGGTCAGACATAAAGTCTGGCAAGTCCAGTAACTTTAACAATATAATTATTAAAGTAATAGGATAAGGACATAATCAGGAAAGTAAGAAATGACTATAACATAAGCACGTATAACAAGGTAAGCAAGATGAATAAGATAAATGCTGATTACGCTTCTAATCCCTATAGGATAATTACTACACTGCACCAATGCTAGTTACACCACACCGTTACTAGTTACACCGCACCGTTACTAGTTACACTGCACCATTACAAGTTCCATACTGATAGTTGATCCCAACCCCGCAATTGGTAGCCCTCAGGCGTAACATCTAGTAAGAGGTATCCACCCTATGCAATCCTCGACAGCCTACTTGCCCATAATAGATACTAGATGTCCCCACACAACCTCTAATCGATCGGATCTCTAACTCGCATGTATTTATTACTTGTGTCATTCAGCCCCGCTTGTTTGTAGATACTTGTGCTGGTCCCACCATGGGGTGTATCAATCCCTATGATGGCAACCCGACACAATTCAAGATGCACAGTGTATAACTACTGATGCCTAGTGCCTGATTTTTCCACTACGGAGCACGTGCACGCCCGTACTCCGTCGGAACCTACACTGATGCACCACCCACCGCTATTTTGACCGCTTATAGTCAGCCCAGCAATCGTGCCCCACCCTGCCTAGTTTAGGGTATCATGATACATCTATGTGGGTTACTGCTGAAATGGGTCCCCGTTACTAGGGTTTCCTATTCAGCATGTTATAATGGTTAAGTGTTCTCAATTTAACCTAACCCCACCCATTTGTTTAATTAACATGTTGTATTGGTTAAGTGTCGCCTATTCATGTTACTTAACCTTACCATTCTTAGCATGTCTATTCATTAGCATTAATTGATTTATTAATGCACCAACCTCTCACATTAGAACTGTTGTTTGCGGTTGCTGGGTGTGCCAGGCGGTTTCGGGTAGACTTCAACCGCAAACTCATTCTAACCTCGGGTTTCGAGCTTGATGCACTAACCTCTCACATTAGACTGGTTGTTGCGGTTGCTGGATGTGCTGGGTGGTTCCGGGCAGTCTTACACCGCAACTCAATCTAACCTCGGGTTATGCATGTTCATTATCTCATTTTATTATTCAGCCCCAATTTGAATTAATGTCTCTATTTCAAATTGTCCATAATTTCTAATTCAAGCTATGTTCCTAATTATCCTCCAAATTATGTCCGTAATTTCCATGTATATAAACTGTACCAATTTATGTCTCAAGTTAATTACATGGTTACTAACCAATTTATGCCAATTACACTATCCAATATTTAATATTTCCCAAACTATTCCCCAACTTTCCCACGTCGTTCGTACGTGTAATTCACATAATACATTAGGCTAGCCTTAGTCATACGAAAAGGTAATGAAAGATACATATGACATCCGCACCGGCATAAAACAATATAGATCTAATTAAGCATGTGTAACACAAACTTGGCATAGAACAACATAAATCTAATTACGCACATAAACGTGAACTAGCATATAAGATGGGTCCAATTAACATATGCAATGTAAACTGACATAGATCTATACATAGGAACTGGCATGGATCTAAACATATGAGCATAAACTTGCATAGATGAACATAACTTGCATATAAACTTGCATAGATGAACATAACTTGCATATAAACTCGCATAACTTGCATAACTTGCATAGATAAACTTCCATAACTTGCACAGATAAACATAACATGCATATAAACTTGCATAACTTGTATAGATGAACATAACTTGCATAGGTAAACTTGCGTAGATGAACATAACTTGCATATAAACTGGCATAGTTGAACATAACTTGCATATAAACTCGCATAACTTGCATAGATAAACATAACTTGCATAACTTGTATAGATGAACATAACTTGCATAACATGCATAGTTAAACTTGCATAACTTGCATAGATAAACATAACTTGCATATAAACATGAATAATTTATATAGATGAACTTAATCAAGCATATGTAATTAGACATAGGAATGAACATCATAAAATGAATCTAATTACATATGATAACAAACTTGCATATATTAACAAAATAGATGATAACAGAACTGGCTAATAACATATGATCCAATAGGTATATTCATACAGTCCAGATCACAACTTATCATAATTATTTTAATTAATTATCATGTGAAGGCAACTGTACTCACAGTGATAGAAGAAAGAATAGATTCGTTCATTATTGTTCTGGAATCCCTTTTCACAATTTCTAAGCTTTAATTCGTTGGAGAAGAGACTAGCTTAGCTTAGGATGTAGCATCATGGCGGCTCATGAATGAATTTTAGTTTAGAATATGGTTTAGGTATATGGGTGCTTATATAGATGTGTAGGATTAATTAGAGCCCTTTGATCAACATAGGATCCACCTGAACAATCCAATCCAAGAAAATGCGTCATCAGGCCAATCAGAAGTCGCCATGTAGCCCTAAAACTTAGAAAATCGTCACTGTCCATAACAGTCAGCAGGGGTCGACCCCTACACTGGGGTCGACACTTATGTCGACACCCCTATAGGGGGGTCGACACCCGTGTCGACAACCCTTAAGGGGGGTCGACACCCTCTGGCGGGAATTTTCCTGCCCACTTCTTTTCGCTGGTTTGAATTTCTAATTTGATTTATTAATTATTTATTTAATTCTGATTTAAACTGAAATCTTCTAACCTCCATAACTTCTTCATACTATATCCGTTTTACCCAAACTCGAACTCTATCTCAAGCAGTATTCCAAGACGAACGCAATGGTGCTACCCATTTTCCTTAATTCCCGCTTTTAAAATTAAGCATTCTTTAATTTGTCAGTTTTAATATTTAAAATTATGGGGTGTTACATTCTCTCCTCCTTAAAGGATTTCGTCCCTGAAATCTTCAAGTCAAGAAGAATGTTATCCCACCATCCGATCATCCATTTACTCAACTATCAATCACAGGAATCCATGGTCCTTAAAAGATTTCGAATGCCATATGAACATATGCAAAAGTGTGTATATATGTTCCTTATCCAATGCAAAATCAGGCGGTCTATTGGTTCACTTGACCTCCTTAATGCAAATCATGATAGTGCCATGCGTCCATTATGTAAGCAAAAGAATCCTAATAATACATATTATTTCTACATGAGTGCACAATCATTTCATTCAAATGCAACAATCATATGATAACACAATCAATATACATCCATTAATTTAAATATGCACAATTATTCAAATGCAATATGAAAGTGATTGAGCCGATCTAGTGCCTAATGTGTGTGTAAATGCATCCACGAGCAACCCTTAGCAAACACTTGCATCCATTTGCATCTACCAAACATAACATGTCTCAAACACATGTTTACAACCACATGATTTTCCTACCGAAAGATCGAAGATGTAAACGAGAGGATATACTAAACGATAGAACAAGTACAAACAAAGCGATAGAAAAAGGAGAAATTTAGAATATACCCTCAAAAAGGAAAGGAAACGACGTACACATCTTTTCTTCCGTCTCCCAAGCCGTGTCTCCTTGATCATCTCCCCATTGCACTTTGACCAACTTGACCTCTCGGTTGCGTAATTTCTTGACCTTCGATCCAAGGATGCATGTAGGAGCTCGTCTAATCGTGGCATCTCGCTCCACTTCCACTTTTCTGAGCATGCTCGGCTCCACTACTTCCGCGGTATCAGGTAAACACTTCTGCAAATGCGATACTTGAAACACGTCATGAACACCACTAAGCTTCTCCGCAACTTCACTCTGTACACCATCTGTCCAATCCTCTCTGTAATGGGAAAGGGTCGTACGAACGTTGGTGCTAATTTCCCCACACTTCCCAAAGCAAACTACGTTCCTCAACGGTGACACTTTAATAAAAACCATGTCTCCAACATCAAACTCAAGATCGGTTTGTCTCTTATCAGCGAATGACTTTTGTCGGTCCTGTGTCGTCTTCATTCGTCTTCGAATCAAGTCCATCTTCTCTGGAGTTTCTCTCTAATCAGCTTGGGTCCAAGAAAAATCTTATCCGTGGACTCCCACCAACAAGTTGGTGATCGACACGGTTGTCCATAATAAAACCCAAATACTCGCTTAATAACTGTTGTTATAAGCAAACTCCACAAATGGAAGATGCTCTTCTCATGTCCCTCCAAAATCTAGGATACATAACCTCAAAAGATCTTCAACGATTCTATTCACCCTTTTTGTCCGTCCATCCGTCTTTGGACGATATGCGATGCTCAAATATAACTGCGTACCTACCACCTTTTGCATATCACCTTTTCCTCTTGCATCGAAAACTGCTCCAAACCCTGTCCCGCAAACACTGGTATATACTGTGAACGGTCTTCTCCCATCTAACAAAGTCGGCTAACATCTTCGCAAAGTCCTTAACGAACTTCCTATAGTAGCCCGCCAATCCTAGAAAACTTCTTACTTCCGTTGCATTCTTAGGAATCTTCCAATCTTGGATTGGTACCACCTTCGCGGAATCCACTGCTATCCCTTCCTTATAGACCACGTGTCCTAACAACCTCACTCCTTTCCTCCAAAAATGACATTTGGAGAACTTAGCTTTGAGTTGATGGGCTCGTAGGGTATCTAAGACTTCCCTAAGATGTAGGGCATGCTCATCCTCGCTTCTAGAGAAAATCAAAATACCATCCACAAAGACTACCACAAACTTGTTTAGAGACTCCCTAAACACCCTACTCATCAAGTATACAAAATATGCGGGTGCATTCGTCAAACCAAAAGGCATGACGAGCCACTCGAAGAAACTGCCGGGAGCCCTAAAAGCAGTCTTATCTATGCTGTCCTCAGCCGCCCTTAGCTGATGAAATCCTGTAGCTAAATCCAACTACTAGAAAATTGAATCATCAACCAACCGATCGAATAAATCATCTATCCTCAGCAATGGGTGTCTGTTCTTCTTCATGAGCTTATTCAGCTCTCTATATTCCATGCACAATCTAAGCGAACCATCAGCCTTCATAGCAAAAAACAACTGGAGCACCCCATTCTGAAATGCTTCTTCTTATGAATCCTTTCTCAAGCAACTCTTTCATTTGCTTACTAAGTTCCCTTCTCTCTCTCGGAGCCATGTGGCGCACTGGTAATGCAACTGGCTTTGCATTATCTACTAATTATATACGGAGGTCTATCTCGCGCCTCAGGGGTAAACCCCGAACCACATCAAAGACGTCACCATACTCACGGATTGCACGAACAGATTCCAAATCATCGATGGATGTGTCAAGAGATTCTAGGAGGCTAAGTATCACCGGACCTCTAGCGTAACAAGAAATATCAAGGGTTCTTCCACAACGAATCAACAATCTGACTACCCTCCCTTCACAGTCTAGGATGGCACTATACCTAGCTAGCCAATCCATACCTAGAATCAAGCCGTAGCCCTTGAAACCAAGAACGTAGGCGTTGCATTCAAACCCAACGCCCAAGATAGACACTCTCAAACCCCGACAAAGCATAGATAAATGAGCCGAACCATAGATAGGATTTGAGACCATAATGGGATCCATAACTAAACTAGTATTTAGGTGCAGTGTTTCAACTAACGAAGCACATATGAATGAATGCGAAGCGCCAGAGTCAAACAAAGTTCGAACAGGACGACTAAAAAGGAAAAATCAAACTTTCAACAAAAACATTTTTATCTCTCTCCTGTCCTGGTGCCATGAGAGCATGAACCTATCCTCCAGAAGTGGGTCTTGTCCTCTGCCCTTGCCCTTGTCCTTTCCTCCTCGGGAAGTCTTTAATCAATGTCATGCCTCGCCGCAATGAAAACAACCAGGCTTCTTCTTCTTCCTACAGCCCTTAATTACATGGCTCGCTATACCACAATAAAGACACCTTCTTTTGTCACGGGGTTAATTATTCTTTCCACTTTCTCCTTTACCTTCTTCGTGGATTAAATCCATGTCAACAAATTCCTCATCCTTGGGTTGTGCTCCTTAGCCTAAACTCCCTCATCGACCAAGCAGCTAGCTGAACCTTCCTTCCACCGTCCATCTCAAAGATACCGAACGAGTCCTCCACTTCCTTGAGCCAATTCTAGCTTCGACAGACGGCTCAGTCCTATGAAACGGTTTTCCGCCCATCGCGCGAAAGTCCTTACATATCATAGAAAAAGCATCTACATATGGGGAAAGAGACTCAAGAAGGAAGATATTCGAAACAAAGAATCTGAAGAAAGATATATGGCTCTTGGGGATTATGTTTTTCATAATAAACTTTTCTGTTGAAAATACTCTCTTTAAAACATGTTTTCGAAAGTACTTCTTCATAAAAATGCTTTTGAAAAATAGTTTTTCAAAATCTTTTATCTGTTCTTATAACCTTCATGTCTGATACCACGTGTAACACTCTATGTCCGTTAATGTCACTCACAAAGGGAATGCAATAAGTTTCGTGGAGTATTATAAGAGTATAGAGAAAAATATCACAAGACAAATACATAAAGTACTACTTGAAAAAAAAAATCTAAAAAAGCTTCATTACAGCGGAGAAATAGTTTGGTTACAACACCAAAATCAACAATAAAACCAAGTACATTTAATATCCATCTTGACAAATTATTTTCTAAGTACATAAAACAAAAAGCATAACCCAATATAAATAGCCATAAAAAGATATAAGCTGAACTTTACTTTCAGCAATCCAAGCACTTCCAAAAGAGAGAGAAAGATATCCAAATCAAGCTCCACTAGGCCCACCCTGAGAACCTGTTGGGGGGGAGGACGGAGAGAAAAGAGGCGAAACAAACGAGGTCAGACATAAAGTCTGGCGAGTCCAGTAACTTTAACAATATAATTATTAAAGTAATAGGATAAGAACATAATCTGGAAAGTAAGAAATGACTATAACATAATCAGGTATAACAAGGTAAGCAAGATGAATAAGATAAACGTTGATTGCGCTTCTAATCCCTGTAGGATAATTATTACACTGCACCAATGCTCGTTACACCGTAACATTACTAGTTATACTGCACCATTACTAGTTCCATACTAAGAGTTGATCCCAACCCCGCAATTGGTAGCCCTCAGGCGTAACATCTAGTAAGAGGTATCCACCCCATACATTCTTCGACAGCCTACTTACCCATAATAGATACTAGATGTCCCCACACTATCCCTAATCGATCGGCTCCCTAACTCACATGTATTTATTACTTGTGTCATTCGGCCCTGCTTGTTTGTAGATACCTGTGCCAGTCCCACCAAGGGGTGTATCAATCCCTATGATGGCAACCCGACACAATTCAAGATTTAGAGTGTATAACTATTGATGCCCAGTGCCTAATTTTTCCACTCCAGAGCACGTGCACGCCCGTACTCCGTCGGAACCTACACTGACGCCCCACCCGCCGCTATTTTGACTGCTTCTAATCAGCCCAGTGATCGTGCCCCACCCTGTCTAGTTCATGGTACCATGATACATCTATGTGGGTTACTGCTGAAATGGGTCCCCGTTACTAGGGTTTCATAATCAACATGTTATAACAGTTAAGTGTTCTCAATTTAACCTAACCCCACCCATTTGTTTAATTAACATGTTGTATTGGTTAAGTGTCACCTAGTCATGTTACTTAACCTTACCATTCTTAGCATGTCTGTTCATTGGCGTTAATTGATTTATTAATGCACCAACCTCTCACATTAGAACTACTGTTTGCAGTTGCTGGATGTGCCGGGCGGTTCCGGGCAGACTTCTACTGCAAACTCATTCTAACATCGGGTTTTGATCTAGATGCACTAACCTCTCACATTAGACCTGTTGTTCTGGTTGCTGAATGTGCCGGGCGGTTCCGGGCAGTCTTACAATGCAACTCAACCAAACCACGGGTGAGGCATGTTCATTATCTCATTTTATTATTCAACCCCAATTTAAATTAATGTCCCTATTTCAAATTGTCCATAATTTCCAATTCAAGCTATGTTCATAATTATCCTCCAAATTATGTCCATAATTTCCATGTATACAAACTGTACCAATTTATGTCTCAAGTTAATTACATGGTTACTAACCAATTTATGCCAATTACACAATATCCAATATTTAATATTTCCCAAACTCTTCCCCAATGTTCCCACGTCGTTCGTGCGTGTAATTCACATAATACGTTAGGCTCGTTGTTAGCCTAACTCATAAGGAAAGGAAAAGAAAGAGACATATGATATACACACTGGCATAAAACAATATAGATCTAATTAAGCATGTGTAACACAAACTTGGCGTAGAACAACATAAATCTAATTAAGCACATAAACGTGAACTAGCATATAAGACGGGTCCAATTAACATATGCAATGTAAACTGACATAGAACTAAACATAAGAATTGGCATGGATCTAACCATATAAGCACAAACTTGCATAGATGAACATTACTTGCATATAAACTCGCATAACTTGCATAACTTGCATAGATAAACTTGCATAACTTGCATAGATAAACATAACTTTCATATAATCTTGCATAACTTGTATAGATGAACATAACTTGCATATAAACTTGCATTACTTGCATAGGTAAAATTGGATAGATGAACATAACTTGCATAGATGAACATAACTTGCATATAAACTCGCATAACTTGGATAACTTACATAGATAAACTTGTATAACTTGCATAGATAAACATAACTTGCATAACTTGTATAGATGAACATAACTTGCATTTAAACTTGTATAACTTGCATATGTAAACTTGCATAACTTGCATAGATAAACATAACTTGCATATAAACTTGCTTAACTTGTATAGATGAACCTAATCAAGCATATGTAATTAGACATAGGAATTAACATCATAAAATGAATCTAATTACATATGATAACAAACTGGCATATATTAACAAATAGATGATAACAGAACTGGCTAATAACATATGATTCAACAGGCATATTCATACAGTCCAGATCACAACTTATCATAATTATTTTAATTAATTATCTTGTGAAAAGCATCTGTACTCACAGTGATAGAATAAAGAATAGATTCGTTCTTTGTTGGTTTAGAATCCCTTTTCACAATTTCTAAGCTTTATTTCATTGGAGAAGAGACTAGCTTAGCTTAGGATGCAGCATCATGGCGGCTCACAAATGAATTTTAGTTTAGATTAGGGTTTAGGTTTATGGGTGCTTATATAGATGTGTAGGATTAATTAGAGCCCTTGGATCAACATAGGATTCATCCAAACCATCCAGTCCAAGAAAATGCGTCATCAGGACAATCAGAAGTCTCCACGTAGCCCTAAAACTCAGAAAATTGTCATTGTCCAAAATAGTCAGTAGGGGTCGACCCCTACCGGGGGGGTCGACACCTGTGTCGACACCCTCTGGCGGGAATTTTCCCGCCCACTTCTTTTCTCTGGTTTGAATTTCGAATTTCGATTTATTAATTATTTATTTAATTCTGATTTAAACTGAAATCTTTTAACCTCCATAATTTCTTCATATTGTACCCGTTTTACGCAAACTCGGACTCTATCTTAAGCAGAATTCCAAGACGAACGCAATGGCGCTACCCATTTTACTTAATTCCCACTTTTAAAATTAAGCACTCTTTAATTTGCCATTTTTAATATATAAAATTACGAGGTGTTACCAATCTAAAATAAAATTGTTTTGCTCATATAGAATACAATTTGCTCATAGCATTGATCATTGCCAAATATTTAAATGTATCATTACCAAGTATTTAAATGTACCAATGTACACACAAAAAATACAGCTCGTAGTATTGATCAAAAGTTTTTCAACCAAATTGTTGATGCCTTCCCATTACGAATAGCTGTAATGTAAAGTAGAAAGTCCAATTGTAAATCAACTTCTTCATTAATTAAGTATCCATAAGGCACATGTTGATATAAGTCAAAATATAATGCATACCGATTCAAATTCAACACATGAAACTACCCTATCTCTGCGTACTGATCCATTCTTCGTGCATCAGCCTACCTCTATGTTTCTAAGCCCTTGTTTCTCTTGCCTACACCCTTATGTCAATGTCACCATCATCATGCCGGAGACCCGTGCACAATCTTTCAACTCGCACTCCAGTAGTAAACAAATCAGAATATAACAATTCAAATTTAATTTAATATCTTGCTTATGCTATTTATTGAATCCCACTCTTTACAGATGTAAGTTCCAATGTCATGGTATCACGCTTGAGTTTAACTCAGTTCAAAACTGAGTTTGCGAAATCAGTTCTGAACTGAGTTCAGACTGAGTTCGCAAATTCAGTCCCGAACCGAGTTCGCGAACTCAGTCCCGAACTTGAACTCAATCCCGAACTCAGTTCATGAACGCAGTCCAAAACTCAGTTGACGAATGCAGGAAAAGGCTTGAATGCAAGATATTCGACTAAGTCCACTTTCCCTGAAAGAGTGGGATGATGTTTACATCAGTCTACAATGTGATCACAAAATGTATATTTGAATTTTGAATCGTACACGACTTTCTAATGCTTACAATTACGAAGCTTTTTGAAAGATAAATAAAGTATTGAAAAGAGACTGGTCTACGTATGCAATCTTTCTACATGCATATGAGTGAAATGAACATACAAACTGAAGGAGAAATATAGTTGGGCTCCTTCCACTATAAAAAGAATGGTGTCAGTTAGGCTCCTTTCAATATCGACTTTAAAAAATCTCCTTTTCACTTCAAAATGGATTGCCATGTTGTTAGCTCAAGTAGACGGCATAATGTGTATGTATAATGCATACATTGTATTAGATTTAGTAGGGGCCAGTACAAAGAGAATGGTGTCAGTTTTTTAATATTCACCCTTGGTGCTCCTTTTTTATTATTTGTGCACAAAATTTTGCATTGTTCATCATAGAAATATCCCATGGTCGGTAAGAAATTATATAGAAAAAACAAAACTTTGCACTGCAATTGTACATGTAATATTCAGTCATATGGCATTGCTGTTACATTGAGCTATTTAAAGTTGCAGTATTATCATGAATAGTTAAAAATATATGTCCTTTTCCTTTTCTAGTTTTCCATTTTCCATAAACAGCATATACTCTTCTATATTCACTTCATGTATATATACAGCTGAGCATAAGTTTTCCAAGATAACCAAACATATAACCTCTTCCAGGAATATTTGAAGTTATATTTAGCAATGGCTTCCATGAAATCATTAGCTCCTTACTTTGTTTAAGGTGGGATATTTCTATGATGAACAAGACATCCTATTAACAGCCAACATGCCAAGAAAGCTATGTAAGAATGAGGAGATAACATGGATACTTTTGATTACATGATAATTGAGGATGAAATAACAGTCAAGGAAACTGCTGATGCAGAAATAATTTCAATTTATATTTATACAATAAAGGACCAATATCAAGCAAAAGACCAACATATGATGACACAAACTAATCAAAATTACGAATTTAATAATTTACCATTCCCATAGTTTGTCTGATTTTGGAGTTTTTTGAATTTAAGGATGACAATGTAAGATATAATCTTCACCCTTCAGTGGAGGGCGTGCCCAAATATAACAGTTCGTGAATCCCCGTTTCTTGCAATACTCAGGGTATGCAATCTGCAACCAAAATTGTAAATAGGTTATAAGTCATTAAAGATCCAACATAATCTGGACAAAAGAGAACTGAGGATCAATTTCAATGAACGTACCAGAATGTCATCTATACTATATTATAATTACTGGGTTTGGTTTGGAGCACTCACAGGCATTCTATGATTCTGGAGTTTATCTAAAGCTAAACCGTCTTTTTTTGGATTCATTTTTATTTATGCAAACCTGCTCTTACTCCGTCCATTCCATAAAGCTCCGGTCTCACAAAACAACGGCTTCCAAAATATCAGCAATCCTCTTCGTGTCTTTTCCACCATTCAGGATGAGACACCTTCAATCGCAGTCCCCTAATTACATCACCCACTCCCACCCGATTTATTAGCAAGTTTCTAATCGGGCTTCAATTCTGATGTTGTTTTTTAGGTTTGCTCCAAAGTTTGATCAATCGAAGGTACTAATTACTAACTTCAATTTCTCCACTGTTGATTTCAAAACTTTTAGATTTCATACAGACATTTTTTTTAATTGCCCCAAGTTAACTTCTTTCAAACATGGTTTTGAATTAATTGTAGTATTTGTTACAATTTTGGATTATAACATACTATTTTCGTTTCCGTCAGACTGTCGAATATAGAGTAGTCGATTCAAACGTTATTTTTAGGTCTTATACACACGGTTCAATTAAGACATTAATGTTTTGGGTTCGATTCAAAGTTCGATCTCAGGTATTCATTGTTAGCGAAAATTTTATTGATTACGATTTTTAATTTTCTATGTTTTATACATATATTATTGTTTCTTGCCCAGATCCACTTCTATTCAGACGCAAATTTGAGTTTATTGCTGTTGAAGATTAATCACTCCAGCTTGCTTAGGTATTTCAGTTGATTAAGCTATCGCTATTAGTTTAACATATAGTTAACCTACTAATGATTGCAGTGCTTTGTATTATGTTTGTTTCTGTTGTTGTATCATGTTCAATAACTTATATGGTCTGTGCCTATCCGTATGTTTGTGCATGTATTACATACATAAGCCATGTGTATATGGGTACATACATCATACTTTAAGCATATATTCCATCATACATGTATTATTCCATAAAAAACACAGTAACTATTTATGTACTTCAAATTTAATGCAAAACTATTAAGTTATTTGGATTTATTACTTTCTTGCTTCATTCTTTGATACAACAATCAACATCCTTTCTACTATTGTTGTCTCCTAATATTTTCTTAACCATACTTCGGAGCCAGTGAATTAATATTTCAAGATATCATAACAGTGTTAAATAGTGTAAAAAAAATATACTGCTAACCCAAACATTTAAAAACTTCTGTTGTACTGCACCTTTGTTCCTCATATATCTGGTCTCACAAATTAATATTCATTTTTGTGGGTTCATGGGGGTTGTACTATATTCCAAGATTAGTGAATAGGCCGAAAACTTTGAGTATCATGAATTGAAAAGGGGGTGGGGAGAGGTTGTTTGTATGTATGTGTATATATGTATATATATATATATATATATATATATATATATATATATATATATATATATATATATATATGACTATTTTAATTTAAGTTGTGTCAGTTGGGTAGTATTTGTAGAAGAAGCCAGTATGTTTTCTTTTATAGAATTATACTTCATGTAGGTGCAAGTGTTAGTGTGAGCCTATGTTATGCGTTAGTTGTCTATGCATATATATATTAAGTTATTATACTTATGCTCAATGAATTTACCTATTTAATGAATTTGAGTACGCCTTTGTGGTTTCTTTTGTTTTACCTAGCATATGCTCAGATTCTATTTAATAAGCATGTATTACTATATTAATAAGAGTTTAAACTTTATGTTATGGCTCTTTTGTTATTTACAGTCCATACATCAAATTCGTCGAAAAAGTTGATATCCCTTTATGATAACTACAAAGATTTGCTTTTTCTTATAAGACATTTAAATTCTCAGGAGGCACTTCGCATTTCCAAAAAAATAAAATAAAGTCAATTAAATTTCTTTTATCCCATAATCTGTAAAATCCTTGCATTTTCCAAAAATTTCATGGTTTTACTTTTGGCGGTTAGTGGATTTTTGATATCTGCCCACTATGTATTTCAGTGTATGTGGTTATTGAAATAGAAGTTTAAGCTTCCAAATGGGGGCATAAAAAATGAATGAAATACTTTCAACTCCTTTCTCTCGATTAAATATTATCGTCTGCCTTTTTTTCCCAATATTCATGTTAGATTTTCACTTGGAATGGCAATACACTTCAAGTTGGAAAAGGGCGGGATTCAAAAGCAGCATGGGTGGACATATCCTTTAATCACTCTCCCGGTTAGAAAGTATTAAATTATTGGTCTAAAGGTTTTGATTTATCTTATTTTCTAATACTGATTTATTCAATTATTCTTAAATAAGTTATGATTTATCATGTTTTTGGGCTGTGTTAAGGTGCGGAACTGATAATATAATGATGAAACCTAATGGTAACTTGGTTGAACTAGGTATGGTAGTTGCAGCTATTCTTCCACATCCAAACATAGTTAGTTTATAGCTGAATTTTGTATTTCAGAAAATTTATTTAAGATTATAATTATACAAAAATCCATTTTAGGATTCCTCTAAAAGTAATAGCAGACTTATAGGTTTGTATTCCATGTCGACATTGACGGGTAACTTTCTAATCCATGCTTTGTGTTATTAGTTATAACATTGTAGTTTAGGCATTCGAAGAATTCCTTTGTCATGAAAAGTTTCTTTAGATTCCCTAACTTTCCTACTCTTTTGCATAATTTCATATGTAATTTTTATATTATAATTCACACAGTTTGGAATAATGCTATTTCCATGTAACGTTATCATAAAAATAATATATTAATATGAGATGCACAATCAATCCAGCATTTGGTTCTGACAGAATAGATATTTGTAGTTTTAGCCAATTGATGACAAAAGATGGGGTTATCTAAATACAAAAACACATACATATTTACATAAACACATATAACCCTACTTACAAACACGTGTATGTACATATGTTTGTATGTAGCTAGCAGCTGTAGGAAGGCTTTCTCATCAAATAGGCTTAACTATGAGATTTTGTAGAATTTAATTCAATACTAATGGTAAGTTTGGAGTCCTCACTACCAATTGCTTAGCTTTTTTGATAATTTTATTTTATCATTCAATATATGGCCAATAGTAAGTTTCTCTATGTGTTTCAAATTTCAGTATTAGGATAAGGTTCTGAACTTAAAAGATAATAAGGTTTTCAGTGTTATGCTTCTTCTTCTACAATGGTAACCAGTTACCCAGTCTCTATTTTCCATGCAAATATTGTATCATTGACCGTTCATTCCTTATTTTTAATTTTATATTATGAATATGGCTATTGCTTTTTAAGTTTAACAATGTATTGACCTATCTTAGAAAAATCAAACAGAAAATTCATACACATATGATTGTCATATCATTTTTCATACAAACATGGTTTGTGTAACTATAATATCTTCGAGTTTCTTCCTTTAGTCATGTTTTTTAAATGCTATTACTTCTTAAAATGGTACAACATATTAATTTCTATGTTGTCGTTTCTTATATTGCTTTTGCTTTGTATAGAGTTTTTGCTTAAAAATATGTAGAAAATTTTACGTTTGATGATTTGGTGTTAATTTGTTTACAATAGGAGTAAATACAGTATCGCTGCACATTTTCATGTGATTATTGATTATTATTGAGACGCCGGATATTCCATTCACAACCCGTATGTTATTGAAAAGACATCGAGCAAAGGATAACCTAAATTTATAAATTAATTTTTTGTGCAAAGGATTTATAGGCGATACCGTTGAATTTTAGATAATGAGCAAACAATTAAAACTTGAATTTATAAAATACTTCAATCTAATTGCAGTAATTGTCTACTTTATATAAGAGTGTCATTTATAATCTTATGTTGCTCCAAATTTGTAAAGACAAAACTACTTATATTAGTGTAGCTTTTGATATAATTTTAAATCATGTAACAATCATCGTACTTTGTTTTTTAGTGCCACAGGCTTATATGTAAAGGGTTGCTTATATGTAACTAATTGGTTTTCTATCTGCAGGTCAATGAATTATTGTTGCTTCTGTAAGTAATGCATTTTTATTGTTCCTTTTTTGGTCCAAGTCTAATATGAAAGTTTATATCATAATACTCTAAGACCAATTTTGCTTCTTAGTACTTTGATCATTTGAGTATATGATATCCATTAGCACAAAACGAGGGTATAAGGAATGAGTACAAGGTTTTATAAGGTTTCAATAGTTTAACTACCATACTAATTTAAATAGTATCAATGTAGCTTCTTAAGCTTATAAAATAATCGTTGGTTGGTAAAGTGAAAGGCCCTAAATGGGCCGATGTCTTCATATATCTCCTTAAAGAACTTTTGTGGTCGTGAATTATTATGTGACTTTTAGAGGTTCATGCAAGTGCCACATCTAAAATATTTTGTCATATTATATACACTGTTTCTTGACCATTAACTGGTTTTGTCATAATTTGCATTGGACTGCCCATTGTTTCATATTTTGTTTGTTGCAACTTGCCTGCATGATCTTAAGATTATATGAATGGCATGAATGGTTTGTGATCAGCCTGGGAGAAACTGAAAATGCAACTAAAAAGAGAACGTAATAAAAGCTTAAACATTTTTTGCATGCGATGTTGCACATTTTATATCGTTGTTATATACTTCTCCATCAAAATAATTTGCAGATTCCACAGTGGAAAACTGCAAGGCAAACACTACAGCGCTCAGGATCGTACATCATCCAAGTTAAATTAAGGTAAACTTGCCATATTTACTCCACTGAGGTGTTATGCGACCACTTTGCAAGTAACATAAGACCAACAATTTTGGTTTTTGATTAATAAGTTTAGAGGTAATAGCATGCTTGATGATTGTTTCTTAGCTATTATAGGTTTATCAACGCTGATAGAGAAAATGGCTTTGTTTGATGTACTATTTAATTCCCTATCCAAGTTTGCACTCATCTTCTGTTTATATGGATCTGCCAATAACAATGGGCTTCCGATTCATTTTTTCTACACTTTGTTTGGTACTTTCACTGTTTTCGCTACTTAAGACAATTCAAGGCAACATACTCAGTGTAGTTATACTTATAGACATGAGATTCTCTTCTATTTTAGTTATTATGTTGCTACTTCATCAAGTGAGTCACATGTTCAGATTTTGACGCATTTCCCTCGAATGGATGTTCCATAAAATATATCGGTTTAGTGTTACATTATTACCATTTTTATTCCACTCAAGCTACTCGCTTAGCGTAAATTCCACAATTTTAGAAGTTAAAAAAAAATCTTAAGCGAAATACGAATGTAACTTGCATGAAATCACAACATTTTCTGATTGTGCATCTTTTTAAAAAGGATTGTTACGTGGGTTTGTCCTAATACGTTAATTTTAAAGCATTTCATTGTTTACCAGCATAAATTTCACAGTATAAAAGTTTAAAAAACCTTAAACGAAAAATGAATGTAACTTACATGAAATCACAACATTTTCTGATTGTGAATCTTTTTTAAAAAGGATTGTTATGTGGGTTTGTCCTAATACGTTAATTTTAGAGCATTTTAATGCTTGCCCAAAAAAGAGAATAAACCCCTTATGGTTTTGATTATCTCCCAATAAAAAGAATTTCTGAATTAAGTTCAATTTTTTAGCATTCTAAGATTTCTGTTTTTTTATATTTATATTGGACTTTTTCCCGTCACTGTTTTATGCATCTTTGGTTGAATGTTTATTTGCAGTCCTGGGAAAAAAAGGTTTGGTGTTTCAAATAGTCTAAAAACTATTGAAGAGGCGTCCTTAAAATAATCTACGTAGGCTGAATCTGTGAGCTCTTCTATAAAAGGGAGATTGATCACCCTAAATTTATTATTTGGAACTTTTATCGGACGTTAATAAATATATTAGTGCATTATTAAGATTACACATGTTATCCAATATAATAATAGATAAATTGTGTTTGTTGAGCCGTATGTTTATAAGATGGAAACAGTGTGATATATCTGGAAACCAATATGTGTCTTAAGCCACTTTGCAAATGTATAGACTAATAAATATATAAAAAATTCCTGTGTGTTCTCCTTATGTAAATGCAGTTCATTTGCTTTAACTTACTACAACTAAAGGTGTTCTCTTATTTCTTAGTATTTGAAATTATTAGTGATGCATAAAGTATTTAGAAGTCTTATATGTATGCCAACAAAATTACCTATGGGTGTGTAATTTGCTAATATAATTATTGTTTTTAGGGTGTGCATGCCAGTTGTGTTTTGGGTTATAAATAATTCATTTAGTGAAGGGCACTAATGTTAGATAGTTCATTAGTTCTTGGTGCCTATTTGTATCTAATGTACTGTCGTGCTGTAACATATACATATTTTATAATATAATTTGCTCTTTTTGAAGCTTCAAGCATGTAAAGGAATTATAGTGGTTTGATTGTGTTGGATATTATTTTAACAATGATTAATTTTTTGTCCAAAGGTGGTAGATGTTGTGTTATTGCTTATGTCAGCATGCATTGCGTCAGGTATGCATTCAATGACTTCCGCCCAATATTAAAAACATCTGTTTGCTGAAAGGCTTTTTATTAAGTGGTACTGATATTTTTCATCGTATTATATTACCCAAAGTTTGTACTCATGTTATTATATATTAGGAGGAGACACACTTAGAGATTTATTTTTTACACAAGGCTACTAATAAGGTAATCATCCAGGCCATATCATCGTTGTAGAAAACACGCAGTACTTATGTCACCACCATTACCACTTATTCTATTTCTAATAGTTACACAGCCTCCATATCTCCTTTTCTTTCAATTATTATTTCTCATATCTGCATACGAATAGGTTCATATCAAAATGATATATTCTTAGATTGTTTTGCTACAAAAATTATTGCATAGGTAATGAGTGTATGAATGTGCAACTTTTTTAATCCCTTGACTTAGACATAGTTTATAGACTAAGCAATATTTTTGTACGTCTTCTATAAATTTAATGTTCTATTTTACTAGGATGCTTATGTACCTTACGGAGTTGTGTACATTTGTATTGAACCTAATAAGCACAGCAACAATCCATTTTTGGTGGATGAGCAAGTACTACTCTAGGTCTTAATAGTTTTTCACTTTAGTAGACAAAAGATATTATCATATTATAGCTTTTGGAATTGAGTTTTTTATGCTCCACTCTCTATCTCTTTACCATTAACATTAACCTATTTTCTACAATTTTATAGGGAGCGAGCGAGGGTTGAAAACATCCATGCAACAAGGGCATGGGAATCATAAAGTTTGTTCCTTCATTTTGATGTTTCACGTTGGGTTGCTAATTAATGCAATGCACAATTGTTCTCTTTTGAATATTTTCGTTTGCTGATCTCAGATTTTTTTTTTCTGTGTGCGGTTGTATCTACCGGTATTGTCAGAGAATAAACAGATTTTCTTAAGACAAATCATTTATACAGAAGTTGTGTAATGTTTTTATGTTATCGTAATAATACATTTTTATGCCAATTTTAACTATGGCTATTGCTTTCTAAAATTCCTCTGTTATTTTATTCTCTGCCAATGCAAATGTGTTAAACAAATTAGACTTTAAGTTGGTTTTCCGTAATATGAACTTAGTGTAATACTGAATGCAATTGTCATATTAATACATTTACAGCAAAACAAAGACTAGCTGATAATTAAAAAATATATAATTGTAGCCCTTATGCGAAGCACGGGTTCACACTTGTGATAAAAAAAGTCCATAAAGCTTCTCCGGTCACTGTTTTAATATCAGGTCTGAAGTATTTGACATAATCCAAATATGATAGATAGACTCGGCGTTGATTACGGAATTGCCATTCTGAACCAAATTCTTGGACGTTCATTCCAAACAAACACATTTCAACACCTTCTATGTTCTGAAATAGCAATACCACCTACAAAAAAAACGTAAGCTTGGTGACACTATACAAATATAAAACTTGAGCTTTTGACGGTAGAATTATATGCAATAAAAAGTTCAGACCTTAGATTTGTAGGGAAATTCTGCTAGATAATTCTCTTCTTGAAATATTTCCAAAAACCTTTGCTTCACTTTCAATTTTTTTCCATCTGATGACACAACTCTGATAACAAGAGAATCAGCCATAGATATCTGAATATGAATAGCCAACACGATCACAAACAATTCAAGTATACAACGTGTTCAATTCAAGTCTCCGTAAAGCTAGCCGAATACAAGGTTCAAATAAATTAACACGCTATTCCAAAAATAGAAATTTGCCTCAAGGACTGGTTCATCTTTCACTTAGCCATAAGGACACCTTTTTTACTTCGTATAAATTTTCTAACCTGTTTTCTTCTCTTAAGACAATGTTAATTTGTGATAATTAACATTTATAATTTGATTTAATTTATTTTTTGTTGATCTACTACATAATTTTGAAGCTTAATCCTATGCTAAGAAATTGTTTTTTCAGAAAATATGTATTTTTTGGTTACATCAAGAAGTAAACACTTGGATAAATCATGTGGTTTATACAACATTGAAGGGTACTAAGTTCAATGCAATTCTATTAACTATTTTTTTTCTCTACGTTTTCAATGTATGAAAAATTAGCTTCCAAAGAATGAAAACCAAACAAAGGCCTAAGGTACTGGCCTGGTAAGGTGAAAACGCACTGCTGACTAGAAAAATGATATGCACTTTGAGTCTGTGGACACGTTTATCCACATCAAGTGCAACTACTTACTTTGGATAGATATTTCAACCTAACGCTTAACCTGTAAGTATTATAGTGTAATAGCATCATTTGACAAAGAAATTATATATTTGTGTACCATACTGCTGATCAGTGATAAGCAAACATAGTTTATACTGAATGAACCATAATATCTTGAATCATTATTGGATTAAGTTGCTTAAATCTTAGGTTTCACTTTCCAACAACAATGCAGGAGTAAACAAAGAAGTCACATATACATGGAAAAAAATATTGTAACCTACATAGTTTGTATAACACCAAAATAAAGGCTAACTAAACTAAAAAGGGTACCTTATCTGGAACTTCAAGAAATAGTGCACTTGGTTTTACTGATATTTGACTTTTGCTTTATCTAGGTACTTGTACTATCTGAACCTGACGTAATTTTAATTAGATATTAGAAAACATCAACGATAAAGCAAGCATTAAGCAAAAACATGGTTTCAATCTGTGTATAGAATGAAGGAATTCAAATAATTAGCAATCAAATTTAATAAAGAACAAAGATGTAAATCACTGATTTTGAGATTTATTTCATAGTGCCTATATATACCACCAAACTTTGGTATTCGGAAATACAGAAAAGGTTAGAAAAAGTGTGAATTAGCACAAAGGAAATGAAACTTTCGCTACCAAAAAATAGGGCAAGTAAAGTAGATATTGCCCAACATGTTCCTAACCATGCACCTCATCCTGATGTGGCCATACTTCTCCTTACCATGTTCCAATGGTTGTCACGTCCAGACTGTGATCTGTATACTCTCAGTAACATCTCCATTAAAATCGGCCATGCCACCACCATTACTGCCTTTCAATTCTCTATTTTTTTGCAACATCACTATTCAAAGAAACTTGATCATTCTATATATTACATAAGTGCCAATATTATATTACTCTGGATATCATCATAGACATTTTTGTTTTGAGTCAGTGTTCCTTTACAGCCAAAAAATAACTATGGACATTGCTTTTTTATCCCTAAACTTTGGTCGCAACATATTTTTCTTCAAAAAGGAAAATTGTAAGGCAGAATCTTTGACCCGTAGCCAGATCTACATGGTGTAATAACATGACATCCGAACTGAAGCTAAAAAAACCATTATTAGTCTGCATGTACTCTTCTAAATATAAGTTCTATCATCAGTCTTGCCATTTGTACATTACAATCTTTTGTATGTTTCTTCCTAGAAATGTCAAAATTCTATTCAAAAGTGAATTGTGATTTACCTCGGCCTAATCAGATATAACATTAATCGTATCAATATTAACATTCCTTGAACAAAAACACCAAGGAAACTTGTTAAAAAGATGTAGCATCTCACCCTTCTCAAGGAACCCATAACAAAAATATCTTTTTTATCTTCTAAACTCCAAATAGGTGCGACAACCAAATAAGGGCGATAAATCATAGTAGAGTGTTCATTTTATCTGAATACAATCAAGCGCTAAGCAGAATTAAAAAAGAAAAGAAGCCAATAGGGATAAATCATAAATGAAAATGAAATCACTAACATAAAGTCCACCTTGTTGTATAAAAGCATAAATCTACAACCTTCACCTCCTGACCTTGTTGATCCATAACTCCTATAAGAGTACAAAACAGAGTTTCTGCAATTTAGTTTTAGAGTTTAACTAATGTTTGCGCTACTGGGTTTACATTTTATACGTGATACCACTCATGAATGGATTGGTAACATCCATCTCAATTTCACCGATTTCACCATGATACTTCACGATTTCAGACTCAATTAAAAACTAGGGTTAGCAAAATAAAAGCTCACCAGTCCCACCAAGTTTAGGGCAATCAAACGCGGATTCGACGAGCACAGATATGAATTGAAATTAAAATGGTTAATTTATGGAGCAGACGAATTGATATTAAAATGGATCGAAGGGAAAATGGAAAGAGGGAAATGTATTTGATACGGATTGTGAGGAAGGAAAAAATAGTGGGGGCAGCGAAAATACAATGCACAAATGAACTGATCCGAGACATTCTTGATCTACGATCAGATTTTACTAGTTTGGAGAGGTCCAGATCGCAAAACGAAATTGATACGGTTATAAGGAAATTGATACGGCTAGCACTATTAAATTTGATACGACTTAAAGCCGTATCAAATCTTTGCATCCTGGTGTGTCAAATTTGCAGTTTTAGTGTAGTGGGAGTGGTAGAAGGATTTGCATTTTGGGGATTCTTCACATATTATTGTAGACGATTCTTCCTAATCAACTCTTCGATCAATGATTTCATATGCCTACATTCATTAGTATTGTGGGCTGACTGATTGTGGAACTAGCAGAACTTCCCAAATTTGGTTAGATGGTCATTCATCTTCATTGCCTGAGGCTTCGGGTAATCCTCTGCATCTTTTGGGGCAAAGTAAATGTTTTCAGGAGTGTCATTTAGAGGAGTTAGCTATGACGAGTCATGAAGGCGGAATTTCTTGTTAGCTTTGTTGTCGTTCCCTTCATCGGCTCGCTTCTGCCCCTGAGTTCTTAGTTGATTAGCTGGAGCATTAACACTCCTTTTATCTTTGACAATGCTGCCGATGCTAATAGGAAGAGGATCGTTGTCCACTCTCATGTACTCTTCCGCTTTCTTGAAGAACTTATCATGCGTATTTGGTTCCTTCATTTTTATCCATCTGCCAAACTCGGTCTTCTTGTCTATAGCGTCGAGTAAAGCCATGAGGATTATGCAAGGCTATGGATTCCTTACTTCAGACAAGGCAACATTGAATCGACTTAGAAAAGCTTTAACGGATTCCCCTGGATTCTGCTTCATTGATGAAAGTGTTATAGCATCCTTGGATTTGGAAGCATATAGGCGGAACTGCTCCTTGAACTTTTTGGTTCAGTCAGAGAATCGATCTACAGACTTAGTTGGCAGCTTTGTGAACCATAATGATGTAGCTCCTTCTATGTAGAGAGGAAAGTATATGCATCTCATCTCATCTGTTGCCTTTGCAGCATCATATGCCACTCGTATTTGAACAGAAATAAGTTAGGATCAACAAGGCCGTTGTACGGAGGCAAAGTTGGAGGAGTGAATTTCTTCGGGCACTCGGTTTCTTGGATTCTATCAGTAAACGGAGTCCTGTCGGGAGAGAAATCCCAGTCTCTTTTATCGTCATTGCCAGCTTGATTTCTCTTCATGATTGGCTCTATCATATCTGAGATGTATTCTTCAGTGATATGCCGCTCTGTGAGGCTAGGTTCTTTACCAATTGTTCGTGTGGGCATGTGATCTTGGTTAGAGAGCTTTGGTCCTTTACCTTCTCGACGAGGAGGTGCCCCCGTGGCGGGATTGGTATCCTTTCTAGTATTCCTCAAGGAATGATTCTCAGCTTTTGGCTGCGAGCCTTCGTCATTTGCCTCGTCTTTTTCGCCCAACTGTTCGTTATCGTCTTCCATGTTGTCGTTGCGATCATGGTCAGAAGCGGACGAATTGTAATTTTCTTTGAGGTCAACATGGACCTTTTGAGGGGCTGGATTTGGTCGAGCATTAAGGATAGCGTCAAGTTTTTCCATCATAGCCTTGGTTGAAGCATCCATCCATTGGTTCATGTTGGCAATAGCGGCATCCAATTCATTCGTTATCACTCCGGCCCGACCTACCGAGTTTTCCCTAGCTTCAAAGCGGTTAGTAAGTGGTGTAGCCTCATTAGCAACTTTGCAGGTTTCTCCAACAGTATTACTTTTTGCTTTCTTAGATTTAGCCATGATCTCGGGCAAGGCTCTTAAACTTGAGAGAATTGTGAGAGGAGGAAGTGCGAAGCTGTCCCCACGGTGGGCGCTAAATGTTGAAACCACAAATGGTTACAACACCAAAGGTTTGAGATCACTACACCAAACAGTAAGGTTAAGAAAAATGGAGCCATGGAAAATAAAAGCAAGTAAAAACACAAGAAATTTATAGTCGTTCAATCTAAAATAGATCTATGTCCACCTTGGCAAGAGTTTTCATTATCATACTTTGATTTACGATATACATAAATTCACTCATAATGTTCATCTCTCTCTTTCCTCTCTTTATATGATCTAGATTTCACTTGAATTTGCGAAGGAATTGGTGACATCTCTTGCTTTCAGATGGTGGGTGTATAAATCTTCGATCACTTTAGCAATTGAAAGATCTTCATGGTTACATGGTGATTTAGCATTAGATCTAGGCTTTAGAAAGGATTAGGGAAGATTAGAGTAGCTTGGATTGAACTTGAGAGAGAATTAATAGTGTTTGGAGATGATGAGATCCACTTGATGTTGAAGGAAGATGGAGTGAGCTTAGGGAGCCATTAATGGAGTTTGAAGAGCTTGAGAATGGTAGAAAACTGAAAATGATAGCTCTTCGGGGTGACAAAAACCGGTCTCTTGAATGGTGGTGAAATGGGGTATTTATAGGAGAAATTTGGAAATAGTGGCAATGCTGTGATTATGGTGCGCAGGGTAGGGGTCACACTATTTATGAAACTGCCATCGGATAGCTGGAGCCAGCTATAGCCAGCTATAGCCAGCGGCTTGACCGACCTCTTTTTGACACGAACGACCGAGCTCATTATGCAATGCGCGAGCGAGCCTGTAGTGAGCGACCTCTATTATATTATAAACGAGCGACCTGTACAATTTTATTTGCATGCCGCCTTATCTCAGAGCCAACCTTGCTTGCCACGTGCATACTCGTTTTGCCATCCATTTATGTTTATGGGAAAACAAAAATTACATCACTGCCATTGCTTTCTTGTATTGTGCAAACATAGGATCAACAATTACGGGTTTGCCATCATGTCCTTCTATTATAATTATAGTGGATTCCAATAGTTTATCACAAGAAAAGATTGCTCGATCCCATATCAGCAATGATGCATGACCGAGTAGCAAGGTGCTCGACCACCGCTGTGAACAGTGCTCGACTAGCTTGATGGTGTGGTGCTTATCCAGTGATGCTCGACCTATGATCGAGGGGGTTGCTCGAACCTTCATCTGGGATGTTTCCAGTTCGCACTGCTTGACCTCCTGGCTCGTTCTGCACGACCACATGGAAGTGTTCGACCCTAGAGCGCCCAGGTGTTGATGCTCGAGCACTCCTCGTGTGCATGAGAATGCTTGAGCCTTCTCCCAAGTGATGAACACGTGATAACGTGGCATAGCTCCATACTACATGACCCTGCGAAATGGAGGCTGCTCGACCATGTGAGCTGATGGAATGAACGAGCCCTCAGTTCTTCACTGCTCTACCTCTGGGTGCTTGAGCATGTGACCATGCAAGAGCTGCTGTTGGAGCTTGGCCTACGTGGCATATATTTGAATTCGACCGAGGCTCATTGGTGATGCTCCTTTGTAACATAGAGCTTTGTATATATGGGATTGATTCATATTTTACCATTTAACATAATAACATGGTGCCGAACATGATTATTATATGGTCTAAACATACGTTGAACACTCGAGTGACACGTTTTCCATGATAATAATACTACTAATATGTGCACCATTTTCATGTCGAGTTTTAACGCGTGCTAGTCGTCTTATGAAATGTCAGTGCCATCCATCTCTTGCATATGGACAGTCCGTCGTACTATTACATAGTTGACATGTTATTTCTGGACCGCGTTTACAGTGGAGTTAACAGTATCGTTTAAAGCAAACTACCTTTTTTTTTCTAAATGGATCAAAATTGATCTGTAAGCGTTGGGCACGTCGCCTACGGGTCAATTTTGATTCCCTCCTACCACCCCCACCCCTCCCCTGTCCCCCTTCTTTTTCTCCGTTTAACCCTTTATTTTTTGTTTTCTTTTAAATTACCGTATTTCATACTCTAATTACTCTGTTTAATAGCACTGTTTAAATGCTCTTTTTTTGACACTGCAAACGCATGTTAGGTTTAACATTTTACCTCGTTTTAATACTCCGTTAAATTATCCCATTACCACTACGCACCTTAAGTATTGGTCAGTCCATCGTTGCTGACAAAACTGTGAACATTCATTAATTAATACATGTTCATTCCCAATATCTACAGTACTTAATCTAGACCAACATGAAATTAATAGTACTTGTCTTGTAGTTCTTCAGATTCTTGCAAACTTGTGTATAATTTCAAAAAACATATCCTACTTTCAACTTTAACGAGTGTGTAACCCGTGCGTTGCACACGATAATGTTATAAAATATGGATTTTAAAATTTTAATGTTAAAATTGGAAGTTTATTATACAACACATAGTAATTCGGCAAAATAAATATAATATAATTATTGTTGTTGTTGTTTATACATGATATGTGTTTATAATTTATATTTCTTTGAAGGAAAACAATAATTTTATTATTCTTACTACTATTATTAGCAAGTATTCTAGTTGAAATTAACATATTGTAAATATTATACATGAATTAACAATATTATTTAACTTATTTTTTTATATGTATTAAATTTGAAATTATGTAATTAGTTAAAATATATTGACTTAATAGTAAATAATTTGAATAAATTGAAAAGGACTCAATAAAAAGATTACCGAGATTTTTATGTGGAATTATTCGAAGTTAAAAATAGAATTTTTTTTATCTTATGTATGATAAATTTATAGTTTGTGTACATAATTTGTTATAGTTAATTTACAAATTCACATAGTTATTATTGTTCATGTACATAAATAAACATATATACATACATATAGGGATGGCAAAAAAATCCGTATCCACGGTTATCCGCGGATAATATCCGTCATGGACATGAAACGGATAGTTAAACGGGTATTCACGGGTAAATTAAACGGGTATTTTTAATATCCATTAATTAATAAGGCGGGTACGGATAGTAAGATATCCATGTCCGTGGGTACCCCTGCCCGTACTGAATGTAATTTATTATCAATAGTCAATACAAAAAATATTGCTATTGGTTGTTCGGTATTTGTGTGCATGCCTTTACTCAACAATTTATAACTGGCTGTTGATATTTTGATGGATACTTCTGTTGTTGTCTCTTCTTTTCTGGATGTTGGTTTAAATATGCATTGGTATTTTAAGGTTAGCATTTGAGTATTGGTCTAATTTATTTATTTTTACCAAATACTTTCGAATAAATTCAATAAACGACTAAAAATAAATTGAACAAATCTAACGGATACCCACGAATACCCGCCATTACCCGCAACTTGTTTAAAACTCGTTTAATGGGTAACCGTGCGGGTACGGGGCGGGCACGAGGCAAAAAATCACCCAATGGGGTGGGTGATGGGGTGGTACTACCCGCGCCTACCCCGCCCCATTGTCATCCCTACATACAGACACGATTGATATATAGATTACTAAGTGTATGTATACATATACGAATACGACTGATATATAGATTATTCTTTAAATTTGAGATTTCATAAATAATCTAAATACATGGATCTAAACATGATAGGAAATAGTCGATGAAGCTGTACATAGCTATAAAATGTCAAAATATGGATATTTAAAGTTAAAAAACAGAATTCAACAATAAATATAAATTTATCGAGATAAATGAATATTAAATTAGTTTTGGTAATGTTATCGATGTAAAATATTTATGATAACTGAATTATATATCTTTATATCTAAATGAAAAATGAATATTAAATTAGTTTTAAGTTTCAACGCCTCATCAACGTTCTTTCTTATTTTGCATGTTTATTACTGTCTTTTTTTCTTTGCATACTTTGGTTCCATCACAAATATTTATAACCCTTCATGGGAGATAGTGGGCTTCAATTTCCATATTCTATTTTAAGCTTCTGTGCATTTTTTCATTGCTTTTGATGAAGTAATACATGCATTTGCAGCTTCTACACGTGAAATGTTTCGGTTTGTTTCATTTTCCAAACGTATAGTTTCCACTTCTTGCTTTCTTGACATATAGCACAAGAAGCAACAAGAACAAAAAAAAAAAAAAAAAAAAAATTAGATGCTCCACTTTTAGTCTAGCAATGATTCAACCACACGACCACCATGCGGTGACCACCCTCACAGCCATCATTCTTCCTCCCAATCTGGAATGTGTAACAGTCAGTTCCTCCATAACAAAGGCGCACAAACCACCGACAGCCGCTCCAAACCCCAAACTGATTGTTGCTGAAACTAGGGGTGTCAAATGGGTTGGGTTGGGTCTAAATGGGTTGGGTCGAGTTTTGACCCAACCCGTTTATGACCCATTCTCTTTGACCCATTTATTTCCCAATCCGTTTGTAACCCAACCCACTAATAAGTGGGTTACCCATTTAACCCAGGTATCTAAAGTTGATTTAGCAAATAAAAACAAATGCTAAATTTTTAAAGTTAAAAAAGTCAAAATTACGAAAATACCCTTCATTTTGAAAAAAAGTGAAAAAAATAAATAAATTTCAAAAAATCCAGAAAATTACGAAATGAAAACTAAACAAAAAATATTCGAAAATTATGATTTTTAAAGCTAAATATGTCAAAATTACGAAAATGCCCTTCATGTCGAAAAAAGTGAAAAAAATAAATAAAAATTAAAAAATCCAGAAAATTACGAAATGAAAAGTAAAAAAAGAATTATTCAAAAATTATGATTTTTAAAGCTAAATATGTCAAAATTACGAAAATGACCTTCATGTTGAAAAAAGTGGAAAAAACAAATAAATTTTAGAAAATCCAGAAAATTACGAAACGAAAAGTAAAAAAAGAATTATTCGAAAATTACGATTTTTAAAGCTAAATATGTCAAAATTACGAAAATGCCCTTCATGTTGAAAAAAGTGAAAAAATAAATAAATTTTAAAAAATCCGGAAAATTACGAAATGAAAAATAAAAAAAGAATTATTCGAAAATTACGATTTTTAAAGCTAAATATGTCAAAATTACGAAAATGCCCTTCATGTCGAAAAAAGTGAAAAAAATAAATAAATTTTATAAAATCCAGAAAATTACGAAATGAAAAGTAATAAAAGAATTATTCGAAAATTACGATTTTTAAAGCTAAATATGTCAAAATTACGAAAATGCCATTCATGTTGAAAAAAGTGAAAAAACAAATAAATTTTATAAAATCCAGAAAATTACGAAATGAAAAGTAAAAAAAGAATTACTCGAAAATTATGATTTTTAAAGCTAAATATGTCAAAATTACGAAAATGCCCTTCATTCTGAAAAAAGTGAAAAAATAAATAAATTTCAAAAATTCCAAAAAATTTATTATTTTGAAAATCATTATTTTAAAATATCTTTTTTTACTTTTCATTTTGTAATTTTCTGGATTTTCTGAAATTTTTTCATTTTTTTCACTTTTTCTAAAATGAAGGGAATTTTAGCATTTTTAGCTTTAAAAATCGTTATTTTAAAATAATTCTTTTTTTACTTTTCATTTCGTAATTTTTTGGATTTTCTGAAATTTTTTCATTTTTTTCACTTTTTCCAATATGAAGGGCACTTTCGTAATTTTGGTTCTTTTAGCTTTTAAAATCGTTATTTTGAATTAATTCTTTTTTAACTTTTCATTTTGTAATTTTCTGGATTTTCTGAAATTTTTTCATTTTTTTTCACTTTTTCCAAAATGAAGGGTATTTTCGTAATTTTAGCATTTTTAGCTTTAAAAATCGTTATTTTAAAATAATCCTTTTTTTACTTTTCATTTCGTAATTTTTTTGATTTTCTGAAATTTTTTCATTTTTTTCACTTTTTCCAATATGAAGGGCATTTTCGTAATTTTGGTTCTTTTAGCTTTAAAAATCGTTATTTTGAATTAATTCTTTTTTAACTTTTCATTTTGTAATTTTCTGGATTTTCTGAAATTTTTTCATTTTTTTTCACTTTTTCCAAAATGAAGGGTATTTTCGCAATTTTACCATTTTTAGCTTTAAAAATCGTTATTTTAAAATAATTCTTTTTTTACTTTTCATTTCGTAATTTTTTGGATTTTCTGAAATTTTTTCATTTTTTCCAATATTAAGGGCATTTTCGTAATTTTGGTCCTTTTAGCTTTAAAAATCGTTATTTGAAATTAATTCTTTTTTAATTTTTCATTTCGTAATTTTCTGGATTTTCTGAAATTTTTTCGTTTTTTTCAATTTAAAGGGCATTTTTGTAATTTTGGTCCTTCTAGCTTTAAAAATCGTTATTTTAAAATAATTCTTTTTTAACCTTTCATTTTGTAATTTTCTTGAATTTTTCCGTTTTTTTCACTTTTTCCAAAATAAATGGTAGTTTTGTCATTTTGACATTTTTAAATTTTAAGTTTTTATAAATGTGTGTTTTTAATTTTAGATTTTAAGTTTTTTATAAATGGGTATAATGGGTTACCCATTTATGACCTTTTTAAAAATGGGTCAACCCAACCCATTACCCATTTAATAAAATTCATAAATGGGTTAACCCAACCCATTTGTGGATAGGGTAAATGGGTTGGGTAAACGGGTTGGGTCATATTTTGACACCCCTAGCTGAAACAATAGAAAAAGAACGATATAATATGTGTTAGTCCATAAGCATATTATTTAATAACAAATTGCTGACCATTAAGAATATAACCATTCCTCATACTCATCAGGCACTTGTAAAAAAAAAAAAATACATTGACTGCAAAAGCACCAAAATTAAGCAGGGTCTTGGCTTGTTCTGTCTTCTTATTCTTCCCTTGCTCTATGTGCAGATACATTACACTCGTTAGACACAGCAATACAATACTAACTGAGAAAATCAAAAGTACGTATCTACATATCATAGTATTCCACTAAAATGACTTCACTGGTTGTATGTATAATATCTTATTGTCTAATGAATGACATGTATACTCCTTTTCTTATACACAAATGAACTTATTTTGAGCAGAACACTGCACTGAACTGAGAACATTGGTATTATTCTAATCCCAACAACAAATCATAGATAACAAATAACTATACTTGTTTTAAGTTATGAATTGCAACTCCTTACCACACTATTACAGCGTGCTTATTTTTCTTTCTTTCTTTCTTTCTTTCTTTCTTTTTTTTTTTCTTTTTTCTTTTTTTTTTGGGCTAATGCAGCGTGCTTATCTTTGATAGTATAAAGCGAGTAGTCATATATTCACAAAATGGCTCTCCTACCGTATTATAAAATACAAATTATGTATTTTTTTTCTCTCCATTACATGTTTCTATATGTCGACCTCTAAAATTATGCATTTGCAGTAAATAAAGAGTCTAAAATTAGAGATTTAAAACACTATAAATTTGAAAAGTAATTTGACAACTTCTATGTGGTAAGCTCGCAATTTTTACTGTTAATAGGCATGAATACAAAAACACAATTGAACATGATAATCATCACAATATTAGTTGGATAAAGAATACTCAATTAAAAGACAAATCGATACCAACTATGAAAATTTGAAAATAAACCTTTGAAAAATGAGTTGTTCACCTGTAATGAGCTACTTTAAGATCCTTGACTGCCTTTCCAATTACTTTTATACTTTACCTCTGTCATGGATTAAAAGTTTGAAAAGAGCAAAATAAAAGATTCAAATTCGCACATACTTCTCCAAATATATAATCACAGACTGGTTTTGGATCCTAAAAGAATGAAAACAGGACACTATATATAAATTTATAAAAGTAAGGTAGAGATCTTATGCTTGAGAGATACCATAAAGCAACGTTGCAGACCATAAAGCGTTGTTGCAGTTTTTCCTATAATTTTCTGCCATGGATTTTTAGTCCTCACCATCAAATTAATAACAGTTGTGAAATTGAATCATGTACAAAACACATCTTTTATGGTCAATATCTATATACATTTGTACTCCTATACTGAATAAGTGCCTTACTTCCTTCATCCTGTTCATGCTAATATATTTATTTTGTTTTTGTACTTCAAAATTTGTATAATATCTTTAACTCTAACTATTAGAGTTGTATCCAAACAATAAGTTAATTCTTTACCCTAACTTATATTTTAAACAGTTATAATTTTGCTTCAAAATTAAGGGAGTTCCAATTTTATGTTTTATTGAAGGCATTCCATTTCTGAACCCATGTTATACCATTGCTAATTTTATAAAACTTTAAAATTAACAGTTAAGTTCTTATTTTAAGAAAAATTGAAATTAAGTTAGCTTGAATGACTATTAAAAAATTGAAATTAAGCTGCCCAACTGTCTCAATTATAGGTGAAAGACGCTTCAATCTCTAAATAGAAGGTGCAAACAACTCTTAATATAATGTTGGACGTGTATAGTGAGAAAAGGAAGAAAACTCCATGTTAGACAAAATTGTGACATTGAGAAGTATATTTGGCTCATACCCAACTTCAAGATCTGCATACAAACATCGCATTTTGTGCAATGAAATTTCTATATATATATATATATATATATATATATATATATATATATGCAATTTTATTAAATAGTACAACACTCAAATTGGAAGTTGAAAGTATTTGAGTTCGGACATCAACATTCACAATTTATGTAAGAGCCAACACATTTTTCATAGCCATAACAGTCCAAGTGGGCTTGTAATATGTAACTGTTCTATATGCTAATCTTAGTAAGACTATATCATAAAGTTAGATTGAATAAATCTGAAACTTGTCAACTCTAAAATTATATATGGAATGAATCTTTAGAATAAAGGTAATATAAAAGATATTGTAGCTTTGGTATTCTTTAAAATGATAACGAACTGGTATGAATCTTATTTCGAATTTGAGAGGAATAAACTAAGACAAAAGTAAGCGCTAATTTATCACTTGAAAGTGAAATTCAGTGGTAAAAGATAATAAATTCTTACCTCTTGAATTACATATTTCCTATAAGGAAGCTCAGAACAAATTATTCAGCTTGTTATCAATTTGAAATCTGTAAAATGTGAAATTTATTAATAAAAGCTGGATTGAATCTTTAGAATAAAGGTAATCTGAAACCCCAAGTGTATGAGATGCCGCTAGATGTAATTGCATAAAGAAATATTAAAATGGACATTTGAACCAAGAAAAGAATCGATTCCAACTTTGGTTAAGACAGTCGGACAAAATCTACTTACTTCAGGTCCTCTCGATCTTAGTTCTGCTCTGGCCAGTCCATCTAGATCTGGACCTATCACTCGTGAACACATTTGAAAACTGATAATTACATTCATTGGTATGAAAGTCACAAACACACACACTAAGGTGAGTCTACAGTACATTCCACACTACCTACAACAATAAATAATCAAGCATAAAAAAAGAATACCTTTAGAAAAGTAAGCACCATATGATGCAACAAAACGACATGCTAATCTGGTTCGACATAGACCACAAACCTCTGAGCACCCTTATTTGAAGAAAAACATATACAATAGTCATTATACATATTTCTTTTCAGAATTAAACAGAACGAAAAAATAAAATATAAATAAATCATCAAAGTGAATAATGAATATAGTACTATGTCACCTATATCTTGCAAATTTTAGTTTTGTACAAAAGGTGAAAACTGCCAAGTATTAGTGGATCTAACCATGGTGCTGAACAATGTCAATGTTTGAAGGTTGGATGCCAAAAATAGTGAGAGACTTGCAAAAAGTTTGAAGACAATAACATAATGAATCTCCATCAACAAACTAATAGGCTTACCTGATACAAATTTAGTCCACTATTTGTGTTTATTCTAGTTGATAGATGGTAAAGCAATAAATCTGAAAAACCTTTAGAAATAAAAAACTAATGATTTCACTATCAGTTGTATGTATGTCCTTTGTGTCCCAAACAAAACCACAAAAAGAGACTGTAGTCAAATAAATAATTGACAGAGCATTAGTATGAATATATTATAAAGATCATAATGTAGAGATAGTGAATTCAAATGATAGTGAAGAGTGTAAAAATAAGGATTTGGTTTCTGCGGAGCGCACCGTCTTTTAGGCATGTTGCCTCCTCATATAACAATTTCAACTATGCCCCAACCATTGATATCAATTGCAGTAGCCGCCCACAGCCAAATCATGTAGAAGTACCTGCAGGACAACCATAGAAACAACAATGGTCAAATATTTTACTTTACAATTGAGAAAATCAAGCATAAATAAGCAAATAATTACGCTAAATCACTTGCTACAAATATCAAAGGACGAACAGTATGAAATATTCTTACAAATTAAACACATACCAAATTTAATTATCAATAATTCTACTTATGTCATACAACACAGTAAAATATCAGAATTGATTAAACAAAGAACAAAATTAGTAGATTAGGTTATAAATAAAAAGGGGAAATACTTTCAATACCGCTTGTAGTCAATCAAAATTGTAGGAATATGATTCTAACGGGAAAGCAAGGACAGTGAATCAAATTTCACTTGTCCCTCCTACCACCCCCACCCCTCCCCTGTCCCCCTTTTTTTTCTCCGTTTAACCCTTGATTTTTTGTTTTCTTTTAAATTACCGCGTTTCATACTCTAATTACTCTGTTTAATAGCACTGTTTAAATCTCTTTTTTTGACACTGCAGACGCATGTTAGGTTTAACATTTTACCTCGTTTTAATACTCCGTTAAATTATCCCATTACCACTACGCACCTTAAGTATTGGTCAGTCCATCGTTCCTGACAAAACTGTGAACATTCATTAATTAATACATGTTCATTCCCAATATCTACAGTACTTAATCTAGACCAACATGAAATTAATAGTACTTGTCTTGTAGTTCTTCAGATTCTTGCAAACTTGTGTATAATTTCAAAAAACATATCCTACTTTCAACTTTAATATGTTGCTTTGTCTAAATATAAAATTAATTTATATATAAACATACATATAATAGCCCATACGCGCAACTGCCCCGTATAAACATATACATACACATTTAAATCAATTCACAAATTCTAATTAGCCAACTAACTTGCGTTCATCAGTCTACACATGTGAATGAACGTTTTACGGAAAAACTAGCTAATTTGTATTTGATGCTCATTAATCGTATATTGTGTTAGTTAACAAGTACACGAATTAGGTCATCCACTTACCAATTAGTGTGGAGCATGCTATTAGGTTTAGCAAGTAACAATAAAGTAAATATGTACAAGATTGACCACGGTATCATCTAAACAAATTATTATAATAGAAACATGAAATTACAATAAATGTTTGAAAGTTTTTCTGAAAATAAGGGCACCATTAGACAATGTGAACTATATGGCACTATTTCTGTTTTTTTTGAAAAGTTTCGTCCTTTTACTTGTCTGGTCTGACACCTCTAAATGATACTCTGAACATTTACCTTGCCATAAAGGATGCAGAAGATTACCTGGAGCCTCAGCCAATATGAATGAATGACCATCTTACCAAATCAGGGAAGTTTTGTCAGTTTCATAATCAGCCAGGCCACAACACCAATGAGTGTAGGCAACTGAGATCATTGATTGAAGAGCTAATTAAGAAGAACTGTCTGCAATAGTACATGACGAATTCCCAAGATGCAAATCCTTCCGTGACTACTTAGAGGCAAGGGGCGTCAAATGACCAGTCCGGTCCAAGCAACGTAGCTTCTGCTCAAGCTATTTCAAGGCTGATAATCAATTGACGACCGTTGATGACCTAATATCTACGGCTCAGAATAAGCGATCATTATCGCCTTTACTTTACTTCCTGCATTATATTACTCTTGGCTATGTTCAGCTTTCTTGTAAATAGTCTGTAATGATTTACATGCATTCTACCGGACAATAGCACTGCGAATGAAGTATTAATTGCCTGTATAAATCTCTGACTTGCCAAATTTACATGAAAATTTGCTAACAGACGATTCCTTATTACAGGCTATCCAATGAGCGTCCTCTCTCTCAAAGCCCGACTAAGTAAGGCAATTCCGACAAACATCAGTTCAAATGTCAAGTGTTCTAACCATCGATATGCATAACGCAAAGATGGAAAGCGTCACCTTAAGGAGTGAGCAGAAGGAGTTGCCAAGAGCTAAACGGTGGGAAGTCTAGCAAGCATCAATGCCATAAGTCGTGAGTTCCAAGGGATCACAATGTAACACCCCGTAATTTTAAATCGGGACATAAGATATAATAAAAGAATAATTAATTTCAAATGCGAGAATTAAGGGAAACGGGTTACGCCATTGCGTTCGTCTCGGAATTCTGCTTGAGATAGAATCCCAGTTTGTGTAAATCGGGCATCGTATGAAGAAGATATAAACGAACGAAGTTAGGTAGAAAACCAAAAGAAGAGAAGAAGAAAAATTAATATAAATGCACTGGCGCACTTGGGAAGTGAGCCAATACAAAAATTGCACTGGCGCACCTGCCAAGTGCTCCCCGGCTGCGCTGAGAGCCTGCACAGCTTCTGGTGTGTTCTGATCCATATTGTGAGCCATTGATGACTCCTTTCTGACCCCTTGCTGAGTCATTAGGGCTGAGGTGTCACCCTATCCCGACTGAATGGTTGTGATTAACTCTAGGATCATCCGACGGCTCTAATTAAATTGAAATTCTATATAAACAACCCAATGCTCAACCTAAAATCACATAAAAATAATCCTGGAACTATCATGCCGTCAATAGAGAACTTGGAGTAGACGTCATCGCTTTCAATTCAAAGATGAGATAAAAGCCTACATCAAAATCGAATTAAAAGTAATCTAATTCAACGATCTACATCAAAGGAAAGCTATTTAGCTTCAGAAAACAGATTTCAAAAAAAGAAAGACTTGCCTATATTTTGTAAGTACAGTTATATTTTCGATTTAAACATTAATTGGAAGTCATGGCTTGTAAGAAACTGATATTAGAACGGTGCCTATTAGTTTATCTATGTGGTTCATGTTTATTCATGCGATTTTCCTATCCTATATTCTTGTGGTGAAACTTTTGCCTATAACTATGAATATGACTATGAGACCTTTGCCTAAGACTATGACCATGAACTGTTGCCTATGAAATTATTGCCTATGACTATGATTCGTGACTATGAGACTGATGCCCACGACTATGATTCATAACTATGAGACTATTGCCTATGACATTGATTAAGAAAGTATTGTGATTAGTCTCCCATGACCATTGTGGTTAATTTCCTATAACTATTGTAGTTAGTTGCTTATGCCTATTCCCATTGTTACAATTTACCGATCATGTTGTACCTTGAACTGGCATTATGTTGGACCAAATCACCTATGCCTATTCCCTTGATTATGTTGGATCTCATATTTAAAGTGTAACTTGACTAGTTTATTCCTATTCACTATTATGTACATCGAACCTGTTGGAGCCATTATTTTTGCATGCCTATTCTTTTATATCAATTATTGTGCTTATCCCCTATTCCTTTTGTTATTTCCATTTCATGAGTACTTAGAAAACTTGTGAAATCATGTTATACGTACGATTATGATGCGGGGGTTGGGCGTAGCTTAATTAAGATAATTTGGCATAATAAATATGTTGGCATAATCTGAATTGGCTATAATAGTGAATAATTTACATGCATATTAGACTTGGGCACAAATGATAAATTTTAATTGGTCGCAAAGTATGTAATTGGCATGTAAACCAAGTTTTGGACATAAACGGTAAACTAGAATATTAAATCTAGTTTTGACATGAACTATAAATTGGGATATTAATCTAAATTTGGCATGAATTGTAAAAGGGGAATATTAAATCTAAATTGGTATAAACTGCAAGTTGGGCTAATTGATAGATAAATCAAGTTTTGGGCATAGAATATAAGTATGTTAATTGGCATGACAAATGAATATGATCTAGGCTAAATTGATTTACGGAAAATTTACATAAATAGTAAATATGTAAATTTAGTAGAAGACGAATATGCCTAACCCGAGGTTAGACTAAGTTGTGGTGTAAAACTGCCCGGAACCGACCGGCACATCCAGTGACCATAACAATACCTGTCTAATGTGGGTGGTTAGTGCATCAAGCCTAGAAAGACTCAAGGTTAGACTGAGTTGTGGTGTAAACCTGCCCGGAACCGACCGGTACATCTAGTAACCACAACAATATCTGTCTAATGCGAGTGGTTGGTGCTTTAATTAATTAAATAAAGCTCAAGAACAATCAAGCTAGAAATGGTGAGGTTAAGTAATTAAGGAAACACTTAACCAATTTAACATGTTAACAAAGACAAGAAGGGTGGGGTTAAGTAATCGAGAAAACACTTAGCCAATTCAACATGTTAACTAGACAAGAATGATAGGGGTTAAGTTAATTTGGACACTTAACCAACTTAAAAAGGCAAGATTTGTGGGGGTTAAGTAACTTAGGAAACACTTAACCACTATAACATGAAAACTAGAAAAGTGGGTAAGTTTAAGTAAATGATTAACTGTTATAACATGCTAACTAGACCAGACGGTGGGGTTAAGTAAACTTAGAACACTTATCCGTTATAGCATGATAAATAAACAGGGTTAAGTTAATGAGAGACACTTGACCACTATAACCTGACAAACGAGTAAGGTTAAGGAACACTTAACCAATTTGACATGATGTAGTGGTGGGTTAAGTCAACATGAACCGCTACATAACACTTAACCAATTTGACATGATATATGGGTAGGTTAAGTCAACGTAAGATGCTGGATAACACTTAACCAATCCAACATGACGAGGAAGAGAACTAAGTAGTAAACCTTAGTTAAAAGGACTAAGTTGTAAACCTTAGTTAAGAAAACGAACGATTCAGGAAACTACGTAGTAAACCATAGTTAAGAGAACTATGTAGTAAACCTACGTCAAGAAAACCAAGTAGAATACGAGGAGGAGCGAACGTCCATCTGATCATGAAGAAAGCTCCAATGAACTGGGTTACGAAGCACGCAGCTTCAAGGGGACGTGAGGGTACTCTTGGCATCCCCCCTGTGAGGCTGCAGATGATCCTCCTGGGATTACAGAAGTTAAGGTTTGCATTAGAAGAGCCAAGGGTATGCCTTGGTTGCAATAATAAGGCAACCTAAAGACTAGGTTGGACCAGCATGATCCGGCGAGACCAGTTTTTGCCTTGTGATAGCAACTCGTCGTCTACCTACCATCTTGAGTCAGTCGAGATACGCGAAGCGGAAAGGCGAAGAACTCCAACAGACCATATACTTGCTATCTAGTTATGGGTGAGGTTGGCCCATAGGTTGGTGGGGGCATAGAGGGGCCTGCGTACAGTTCTCATTCTTGATTTTCTTGTGTGCCTTTCATTTGTTAGTTGAAGGAGGGGTCTAGTGGGACAATAGCCACTGTAAAAACATACCTTAGCATCTGCAATCGGCAGATATCTGAAAGCTCCCGACCGAGTTATGTGTTTCTTGATTAGCCATGCCACGGGACTCGGGTCGCACATATAGAGGACATGTGTATCTAGACATCGATAACGATTCACGACACATATGTGGGGAAAGTCTAGAAACATATACCACTTTGGGTAGTGTGTCCTAGACTAGGGGGCATTGTTCGATAGGTAGCATAATCCCTAGTTGGACCTAGGTTGCGTAAACCCTGAATCCGAGAAGCGTTCGATAGGTAGCATAATCCCTAGTTGGACCTAGGTCGCGTAAACCCTGAATCCGAGGAGCGTTCAATAGGTAGCATAAACCCCAGTGGCCCTGGGTAGCGTAAACCCTGGTTGAATCTAGGAAGCATTCGATAAGTAAACCCTAGTTGGATCTAAGTAACACTCGATGGATAAGGGACTGCATACACAATAAAAAGGGGATCATTTTATCATGAACACACGATGCTAGTGGGTGTAGAGAAATAGAAGTGGGTGCGATAGCCAATTCCGTTAATCTTACCGTGTCTTGTTTTAGGATTATCTTATCACTATGATATGGTTCTAAGTTCAGTTTGTTCATGTCATAGTCCTTTTCTTATTTACATGCTGAAGTATAACCGGACTTACCAGACTTATGTCTGACCTAGTTTGTTTTTGCCTCTTTTCTTTCGTTTCCCCCCCATCCCAGGTAGTCAGGGAGAGAATAGCTCAGCTCATTTTGGACCGTTACTCTTTTCGAGCTTGAAGTTTTTTTGACGCATTGCTTTGAACTCCATTTTCTACTGCTATGGCTGGCTCATGCTTTTTTGGGGAATATCATTGTCAGTTTATGCTTCTTTATTTTAAACAAGATAGATGCTTTGTTGTATTAAGTATTGGTGTTGTAAAACAATCTTTGTACAAGCTGTTTTTGATCAATAAAGGTTATTTATTTTTCCGCTGCTTTATTTGTCTGTCTTGTAATTTTTCCGCATCTTGTTCAAAAAATGCTCCACCGAATTTAAGTCATTCCCTTTGTGAGTGACCTTAAGGGAGGTGGGGTGTTTCACTTGGTATCAGAGCTGAATGTTACCGGTTCAGATAAAAGATTTGAAAAATTATTTTCAAAATGCTTTTAAAAGAAGCATTTTTAAAAGAAAAGTTTTGTTTTAAAGGCATACTCCCCAAATCCATATGCACTATCTTTTGACACTCTGCTTGAATCCTTGTTTCCTTATTTCTTGAGTCTCCGGGATTCTTGGCTTTTTGGGAGGTAACCTTATCGCGGCATGGTTCCGTAGGCCTGATGAGACTACAACACTTGTTAAAGGGCAAATAAGTGCCTAACTTCCATCTGTAGCCGTAATTTTCTTTCGAGCTTTGTAGGATTCTCCGTGCGATGGAGGCAACTTTCGAGAGACATGTCAACAAGTTACACAAAGATGGCAAAGTTGAGAATGAGGGGGTTTGGCTAAGGAGCACAACACAAGGATGAAGAACCCATGGATATGGACTTGGTTCACAAAGGAGGGGAGGAAAGAATAGTAAAACCTAAAACAAGAGGAAGTATCTTTATTTTGGTATAACGGGTCGTATAATTAAGGGCAAGGGCAAGAACAAGGGACAGGATTTTACGGAAGGCAAGTGCATGCTCTCATCGCCAGCATACCTGAGAGAGAGGCATTAAGATTTCTATTGAAAGAGTTTTTCCTTTTTGATTTTCCTGTTAGTACTCCTTATTTTAGCGCTTCACATTCGTATATATCTGCTTCCATAGTTGAGTCTCTACACCCTAGATATTGTATAGTAGAGGATCCCATTATAGTCTCAAATCCAATTGCTGGTTCGGCCCATTTATCTTTGACTTGTGAGCATTTGAGAATAGCTATATTTGTGCTTATGTTTTTTGGGCTATGGGTTGATTCTAGGTATTGATTGGTTAGCTAGTAATTGTGAAACAAGGGTAGTTTGACTTTTGACTTGCCTCGGGAATACCCTTGAGATTTCGTATGATCCTAAGGGATCAGTTTGTCTTAGCTACCTAGAATCACTTTACTTATCTATCGACGATTTTCGATCCATTGGGGTAGTCCATGTGTACGCAAGATGTTTTGATTAGGGTAGGGGTTTTCCCCCTAAAACTCGAGACAGATATCCGCATGCATCCAGATGACACTGCAAAGCCAGTTATGCGATCAACGATAATTCTGGAGCAAGATTGGCGAGGATAGCCAAAGTCGGTAAAGTGCTCAATTGTTTGGTTGTTTTGTTAGTATCATCTCACATAGATCGTCCAAATTCGGAGGAGGTATCCCTTGGGTGCTTGTCTGATATTGGTTTAGGCCTTTGGGGTTTGTACTTGAGGGATGTCGAGTTCGACTAGGATGGTTTGCGTGAGAAATAAATGGTTGGGGCTGGCACCCAAAGTTAGACTGACCTTAAGAGAGGTAACAAGCACATAGTAACCATTAGCTCTAGACCCTCAGATTTGCAGCATGATGGATAAACTAAGTAGAGGATAGACCTCTAATCATCTTAGGATATACACTTGATATCATGGTTAATATCTGTTTATCTTGGAAAGATAGTTCGACTACATTGGATACCCTCTAGCATTGTAAGTGATCGAGGGCCTATCTTTACTAGTGGGTTTTGGAAATGGAGGTCTAGAAGCTTCGCAACCATGAAGTTAAATTAGAAAAGGTACAGTGGAGTGAAGCTCAAGAATATGCGACTTAGAAGACTGAAGACTAGATACGCGCATCATACCCTTTTTAAGGGTGTATCATTGATTCCTCTTTTTCTGTAAAGTTTATTTGCATGCTAGTATTTGTCTTTTAAGGTATATTCTCCAAGTCATATCTTTGATTCCTAGGTAGAAGCCAATGGATGTAAACATGTGTTTGAAACATGTTATGATTGATCGTTGCAAGTGGTTGCTAGTGGTTGATCGTGGATGCATATGCACACATTAGGCACTAGATCAGCTCAGTCATTTCATTTTGCAATTGCACATATGTATTTGTTTATGGACTGAACTTGATGTGCTATCCTGTGGACGTTGCATTTGAGTGAATGGTTGTGCACTCATATAGAAATAATATGTATCATTAGGATTGCATACATATTGGACTTATGGCACTAACATAATCCGCATTAAGGAGGTCAACTGAATCAGTAGACCGTCTGATTTTGCATTAGATAAGGACATATACACATACTATGCATATGATCATGAAAGCATTAGAAATCTTTTAAGGACAATGGACGCTAGTGATTGAATGGTTGAGTACATGGATGTTGGATGATAGGATATGCATTCTTCTTAACTTAGAGATTTCGGGGACGAAATCCTTTAAGGAGGGGAGAATGTAACACCCCGCAATTTTAAATCGGGACATAAGATATAATCAAAGAATAATTAATTTCAAATGCGAGAATTAAGGGAAACGGGTTACACCATTGCGTTCGTCTCGGATTCTGCTTGAGGTAGAGTCCGAGTTTGCGTAAATCGGACATCATTTGAAGAAGATATGGACGAACGAAGTTAGGCAAAAAACCGGAAGAAGAGAAGAAGGAAAAAATGCACTGGCGCACTTGGGAAGTGCGCCAATACAAAAATTGCACTGGCGCACCTGCCAAGTGCGCCCAGGCCGGGCTGAGAGCCTGCACAACTTTCTGGTGTGTTCTAATCCATACCGTGAGTCATTGCTGAGTCCTTTCTGACCCCTTGCTGAGTCAATAGGGCTGAGGTGTCACCCTATCCTGCCTGAATGGTTGTGGTTAACTCTAGGATCATCCGATGGCTCTAATTAAACTGAAATTCTATATAAACAACTCAATGCTCAACCTAAAATCACACAAAAATAATCTTGGACCTATCATGCCGTCAATAGAGAACTTGGAGTAGCCGTCACCGCTTTCAATTCAAAGACGAGATAAAAGCCTACATCAAAATCAAATTAAAAGTAATATAATTCAACAATCTACATCAAAGAAAAGCTATTCAGCTTTAGAAAACAGATTTCAGAAAAACAAGACTTGCCTATATTTGGTAAGTACAGTTATATTTCCGATTTAAACATTAATTGTAAGTCATGACTTGTAAGAAACTGATATTAGAATGGTGCCTATTAGTTTATCTATGTGGATTCTTATTTATTCATGCGATTTTCCTATGCTATATTATTGTGGTGAAACTATTACCTGTGACTATGACTATGAGACCTTTGCCTAAGACTATGACCATGAACTGTTGCCCATGAAATTATTTCCTATGACCATGATTCGTGACTATGAGACTGATGCCCACGACAATGATTCATAACTAAGAGACTATTGCCTATGAAATTGATTAAGAAATTATAGTGATTAGTCGCCCAACTATTGTGTACATTGAACATGTTGGAGCCATTATTTTTGCATGCCTATTCTTTTATATCAATTCTTGTGCTTATCCCATATTCCTTTTGTTAGTGCCATTTCATGAGTACTTAGAAAACTTGTGAAATCATGTTATACATACGATTATGATGCGGGGATTGGGCGTAGCTTAATTAAGATAATTTGGCATAATAAATATGTTGGCATAATCTGAATTGGCTATAATAGTGAATAATTTACGTGCATATTAGACTTGGGCACAAATGATAAATTTTAATTGGCCGCAAAGCATGTAATTGGCATGTAAACCAAGTTTTGGACATAAACGTTAAACTAGAATATTAAATCTAGTTTGACATGAACTGTAAATTGGGATATTAATCTGGATTTGGCATGAATTGCAAAAGGGGAATATTAAATCTAAATTGGTATAAACTGCAAGTTCGGCTAATTGATAGATAAATCATGTTTTGGGCATAGAACATAAGTATGTTAATTGGCATGACAAATGAATATGATCTAGGCTAAATTGATTTACATAAAATTTACATAAATAGTAAATATGTAAATTTAGTAGAAGACGAATATGCCTAACCCGAGGTTAGACTGAGTTGTGGTGTAAAATTGCCCGGAACCGACCGGCACATCCAGTGACCACAACAATACATGTCTAATGTGGGTGGTTAGTGCATCAAGCCTAGAAAGACCCGAGGTTAGACTGAGTTGTGGTGTAAACCTGCCCGGAACCGACCGGCACATCCAGTAACCACAACAATATCTGTCTAATGTGAGTGGTTGGTGCTTTAGTTAATTAATTAAAGCTCATGAACAATCAAGCTAGAAATGGTGAGGACAAGTAATTAAGGAAACACTTAACCAACTTAACATGTTAACAAAGACGAGAAGGGTGGGGTTAAGTAATCGAGAAAACACTTAGCCAATTCAACATGTTAACTAGAAAAGATTGATAGGGGTTAAGTTAATTTAGACACTTAACCAACTTAACAAGGCAAGATTTGTGGGGTTTAAGTAACTAAGGAAACACTTAACCATTATAACATGTAAACTAGACAAGTGAGTAAGGTTAAGTAAGTGATTAACCGTTATAACATGCTAACTAGACTAGACGGTGGGGTTAAGTAAACTTAGAACACTTAGCCGTTATAGCATGCTAAATAAACATGGTTAAGTAAATGAGAGACACTTGACCAGTATAACCTGACAAATGAGTAAGGTTAAGGAACACTTAACCAATTTGACTTGATGTAGGGGTGGGTTAAGTCAACATGAACCGCTAGATAACACTTAACCAATTTGACATGATATATGGGTAGGTGAAGTCAATGTAAGTTGCTGGATAACACTTAACCAATCCAACATGACGACGAAGAGAACTAAGTAGTAAACCTTAGTTAAAAGGACTAAGTTGTAAACCTTAGTTAAGAAAACGAACGATTCAGGAAACTAAGTAGTAAACCTTAGTTAAGAGAACTAAGTAGTAAACCTTAGTCAAGAAAACCAAGTATAATACGAGGAGGAGCGAACGTCCATCTGATCATGAAGAAAGCTCCAATGAACTGGGTTACGAAGCACGCAGCTTCGAGGGGACATGACGGTACTCTTGGTACCCCTCTATGAGGCTGCAGATGATCCTCCTGGGCTCACAGAGGTTACGGTCTGCGTTAGAAGAGCCAAGGGTATGCCTTGGTTGCAATAATAAGGCAACCTAAAGACTAGGATGGACCAGCGTGATTCGGCGAGACCAGTTTATGCCCTGTGATAGCAACTCGTCGTCTACCTACCATCTTGAGTCAGTCGAGATGCGCGAAGCGGAAAGGCGAAGAACTCCAACAGATCATATACTTGCTATCTAGTTATGGGTGAGGTTGGCCCATAGGTTGGTGGGGGCATAGAGGTGCCTGCGTACAGTTCTCATTCTTGATTTTCTTGGGTGCCTTTAATTTGTTAGTTGAGGGAGGGGTCTAGTGGGACCATAGCCACTGTAAAAACAGACCTTAGCATCTGCAATCGGCAGATATCTGAAAGCTCCCGACCGAGTTCTGTGTTTCTTGATTAGCCATGCCACGGGACTCGGGTCGCACATATAGAGGACATGTGCATCTAGACATCGATAACGATTCACGACACATACGTGACGAAAGTCTAGAAACATATACCACTCTGGGTAGTGTGTCCTCGACTAGGGGACATCGTTCGATAGGTAGCATAATCCCTAGTTGGACCTAGTTCGCGTAAACCCTAAATCCGAGAAGCGTTTGATAGGTAGCATAATCCCTAGTTGGACCTAGGTCGCGTAAACCCTGAATCCGAGGAGCGTTCAATAGGTAGCATAACCCCAGTGGCCTTGGGTAGCGTAAACCCTAGTTGAATCTAGGAAGCATTCGATAAGTAAACCCTATTTGGATCTAGGTAACACTCGATGGATAAGGGACTGCATACACAATAAAAAGGGGATCATTTTATCATGAACACATGATGCTAGTGGGTGCAGAGAAATAGAAGTGGGTTCGATAGCGAATTCCTTTAATCTTACCGTGTCTTATTTTAGGATTATCCTATCACTATGATATGGTTCTAAGTTAAGTTTGTTCATGTCATAGTCCTTTTCTTATTCACATGCTGAAGTATAACTGGACTTACCAGACTTATGTCTGACCTAGTTTGTTTTTGCCTTTTTTCTTCCGTTCCCCCCCTAGGTAGTCAGGGAGGGAATAACTCAACTCATTTTGGACCGTTACTCTTTCCGAGCTTGAAAACTCTTTGACGCATTGCTTTGAATTCCATTTTCTACTGCTGTGGCTGGCTCATGCTTTATTTGGGAATATCATTGTCAGTTTATGCTTCTTTATTTTAAACAAGACAGATGCTTTGTTGTAATAAGTATTAGTGTTGTAAAATAATCTTTGTATAAGCTGTTTTTAATCAATAAAGGTTATTTATTTTTCCGCTACTTTATTTGTCTGTCTTGTAATTTTTCTGCATCTTGTACCAAAAATGCTCCACCGAAGTTAAGGCATTCCCTTTGTGAGTGACCTTAACGAAGGTGGGGTGTTTCACACAACCTCTCAGTCTGGCTGCGATTGCTTGCCATAGTAAGCATATTCGACACGAGGACTGATGTTGACCTTCTGGAAGAAGGGAAAAACAAAGTCCTCCTATAGTGTGGCGAAATAAAGTCCTCCCATAGTAAGGCAAAACAAAGTCCCTCCATAGCAAGGGAAAAATAAAGACCTCACATAGTGAGGTCAAACAATGTCCCTCCATAGCAAAGGCAAAATAAAGTCCTCCCATAGTGAGCCAAAACAAAGTCCCTCCCTAGCAACGGAAAAATAAAGTCCCCCCTATAGTGAGGGAAAACAAAGTCCTCTCGTAGTGAGGCAAAATAAAGTCCTCCCATAGAGAGGCAAAACAAAGTCCTCCGATAGAGAGGCAAAATAAAGTCCTCCCATAACAGAGGCAAGTCCCCAGAGTTTCGCTGGAATTCGTAAGCGCGAAACGAAGCACGGGAGTTCACTATACGTGAAACAAAGCGTGAGAGTTCGTAAGCGCAGAGCGATGCAACCAACCAAAGGTTCCTGGAATTCATTGCCCGAAATGAAGCAAGGGAGTTTACTATAAGTGAAACGAAGCATGGCAACTCGTGGCGTGAAGCAATGCAACCTTTACCACAAAGATCGTTGGAGTTCGCACTACAAAAAAATACGATTGTCAAGAATCCTTTCCATAGAGAAAGCGACTTTTCCATAAGAGAAAATCAACAACGCTCAATGAACTCCATCATGTTGATTCTGGCGATAAGAGAAGACAAAACGTTGGATTAAAATGACCTCTCCAAAACACCGGGCATCCAACGGAGTCTCCAACGTCAAAACTAATCGACTAAGTAAACAAACATCGAGCAGTGAAAACATTTCTTCCCAAGACCAAATGTTGGATTAAAATGACTTCCAAAGCCAGGGCACCAATAATCAAAGACTTCTCCAAAGAGACGGAAAATAGTCACAGATGCGTATTTTTCAAATGAGAAATATCTTATACCATCATATGAAGCATTAAGATGATAGTGTTAGGAATGCACAGTCAACCTTAGTCGATTAGTTGATTTCAAGCGTTAATGCGAATTCGAATTAGAATATCGTATTTATGCAGATAACATTTGACGAGTATTAAACCGTTAAATAAAATAATTCTGTGTAGATACTTTATTCAATTCAAAAATAAAATCCACTATAATTCATTTTCTGATGATTAACTAACCCGCTATCGATATGGACGACCGATAGTGAAGTATAAGTCCGAAGTTGTGCAAGTTCTTGTTTTGATTTCAAAACAGATAATATGAAGCATATGAATTCAAAGAATGGTTCGTCATAGCAAGATAAAAAGCTATAACTGAATAGCAATGCAGAATATATCAATAGTAATGTTCATTTCGAAGCCCACATTTATCACAAGAAAAAAATACAGGCTTCGTGGGGCAAATGTTAATGCTGTTAAAACACAGTTCAAGGAGCCGGGTCGGTCTATTCAGAGCAGATCGGGTCAGATGCAAATATGGATCGGCCTCAATCATATGGACCGGGTTGGTCAATTGCGAAGCATCGGGTTGGATCGGTCAGTTGCAAGGAACCAGATCGGTCACTTGCAATGCACTGGGTCGATCGTGAATATGGATCGGTCGACCTCAACAATACGAATCGGACAGTTCAGACACTATAAAGCAGTGTGGTTTAGCACCATGTATAAAACCACACTTATGCAAACTAACTGTTTGAAGTGCTTTAACCATTCAATTGTGTGTTGTGCCGGTACACATGAAACACGACTTCAAAGTAATGACAATTGGAAGATGAAACACGACTTGGGTATTAAACTAAATGATTAGTTTGCATGCAAACATAAGGGAAATGTGGCTTCAACATAGTCCAGTATAACGTGAACAATATATATATAATTTCATCAGTTTGCATAAATAGAAGGATGGCCAAAGAAACGTGACCAAAAGCCGTGTTGTATTAATTACATACAAGGATGTATACATGTGGATTGAGTATAAAAACATATATTTTGGTTGGCACCAAAGACAAGTGGTCAGCTCCAAACTTTCACAAAGAACAGGACGTGTGGTATAGCAAAATAGAAAATGGGTCGGCTTCCTTTGGTCCATGCAAATGATGGCAATATATTAATAGTAAAGTGGTTCATCACGTTAATAATATAAGGTGGATCGGTCATTATTAGCAGCATATTCATGAATTGGCACTATAAAGTTTAATGGTCACGTACAGAACTAGAAAGTGGATCGGTCCCATTTGAAGAAATGGATTGGTATATTTGAAGACAAATGGATCGGAGTACTGTTAGAACAGTGGATCGGTACATTAAAGTGGTACGGTTCAGTATTGAATAAAGTAAAAAATGTGATGGCAACTTTAGTAAATTAAATGGATCGGTACGATAGCTTGAAACTGGATCGGTATATTGTAATGTAAACTGGAGCGGTGCATTTATTTATGTTTGGGTCGGTGTGTCCATTTGGATCGGTACATGGCAGGTGGACTGGTCAGTGCATTCATATTTGGATCGAGAATGTTCGAAAAGCGGTGACAGAACTATAATTAATGGACCATGACAGCTGTACACAGCTGTAAAGTGAACCAATGGCATTTTTATAAATAGTCTTTAGGGCTATCCAAATTTATGGCCGATCCAAACTTTGTACCCCATAATTACAAGACTGCCATTGCCTTCAAACTTCTTCTGTAAATAGCCCCTTGCTCCACAATTCAAGGGACCATTTCCACTATCCCGAAGGGCTTCCTAAATCATCCCTCGACCGTTCTAAAGCTTCTAAAAACTCCATTAATGGCCGCCAACATTATCTCCTTCTTCCTCCTACATGAAATGGATCTCATCTTCTCCGAGCACCATTAATTCACACTCCGATCTACTCCAAGTGATCTCCAACCGCCATAGCTCCTCCTCAATGCATGGATCTAAAATCATTTTCATGATGGAACCAATGAATAGTGTATAATTACATGATCCAGTCCGTTCCTGTTCGAATCTAAGTGTGATCTAAAGCATAAAGAAAGCAAAAGTGGTGAATTATCTCAAAAGTGATCGAGTGTAATAAGTAAAATGTATAAGATCATTAACTTTGTAATCCTCTCTATAATGATGAAAAATGATTGAAAAGTGGACATAGATTCACATTGAATCGAACCACTATAAAAATCCCATGTCCTTTACTTGTTTTTCTCCATTTATTTTGCGATTGTGGCCCTTTTTATTTCTAACCATAATTGGTGAAGTGCACATTTGCACCATTGGTGTTTGAGTCATTTTTGAATCAAACATTTGGCGCCCATCATGGGGCTCCATTCGCATCTCCTACCTCCTCTCACACTCTTACAAAGTTGAAAGCCTTGCATTAAAGCTCTAAACCACCTTCTTCTCCGGAATAATGGCAAAATCTTACAAGACCATAAGCAAAGATGTTGAAAATGCCGATAATGCCGGTAACGTTGCTAATGAAGAGACATCGCTTGCTAACCGTTTTGATTTTGGTGAAAACTCGATAAGTGGACCTGGCGTGACTAGAAATGAACTAAATGCCGCTATTGCCAACGTGAACCGCCGAAATGAAACTTCAGATAAAGCTTTGATGGATACTAATGATGATCTAATGGAGAAAATGAATGCTCTTTTAGATGCTCGACTAAATCCATCCCCTCCGAAGGTCCATGTTGATCTCGAAGAGAATGACAAATTGCCCGCTTCTAATCAAAATCCAAACAATAAGTGGAAGAAATTTTGATTGGATAAGTGAAAAGGACGAAGCCAACATCGAAAAATTAAAATCAATGGCTTGGAGTCATTCCGAAGAGAACGCTTGAAAGGCTACCAATCCCGTCATGGGGGCACCTTCTCGTCGATAAGGCAAAGGTCAAAGCTCTCTAATCGGGATCATATGCCTAGACGAACATTTGGTAAAGAGCTCGGCTTCACAGAGCACCATAACACTAAAGAATATATCTTGGATATGATAGAACGAGTCATGAAAAGGAATCAAGCTAACAAGGACGATGAAAGAGAATGAGACTTATCTCCTGACAGGACTCCGTTCACCAAAAGAATCCTCGAAGCAGAATGTCCAAAGATATTTAATCCTCCTACTTTGCATCCGTACAACGGTCTCATTGATCCCAACTACTTCCTATTCAAATACGAGTGGCATATGAGTGCGGCTAAGGTGATTGATGAGATGAGATGCACGTACTTTACTCTTTACTTAGAAGATGCCGCATCACTATGGTTCACGAAGCTACCACCCAAATCCATAGACCATTTCTCTAACCTAACCAAAAAGTTCAAAGAACAGTTCCGCTTGTATGCTACCAAAGCGAAGTACATTATAACTCTCTCATCCATAAAGCAGAAGCCAGGGGAAACTGTCAAACCCTTCCTCAGTCGATTCAATATTGCCTTGTGTGAAGTAGGGAATCCGGAACCATGCATGGTCCTCATGGCTCTGCTCAATGCTATAGACAAAACAAGCGAATTCTGAAGATGGATAAAGATGAAGGAACCAACTACGCTTGACACGTTCTATAGGAAAGCGGAGGAGTACATGAGACTGGACGTTAACCCTGTACCTCTTCAGATCATTGGCGGAAACCAACTTCTTGAAGCTCCTAAGAGTGCAGCTATTCGACCTAATCAGAAGAATACTCAGGAGCAAAAGCGAGCTAATGACGGAAACGACAACAAAGCTAATAAAAAGTTTCATCCTCTTGACTCGTCTGGTCTGACACCTCTGAATGATACTCATGAGAACATTTACCTTGCCACAAAGGATGCAAAAGATTACCCGGGGCCTCGGCCAATAAGAATGAATGATCATCTGACCAAATCAGGGAAGTTTTGTTGGTTTCATAATCAGCCATGCCACAACACCAATGAGTGTAGGCAACTGAGATCGTTGATTGAATAGCTGATTAAGAAGAACCCCCTACAACAGCATGTGAAGAATTCCCAAGATGCAATTCCTTCTGCGACTACCCAGGGGCAAGGGCATCAAATGACCAGTCCGGTCTAAGCAACGTAGCTTCTGCTCAAGCTATTCCAAGGCCGATAATCAATTATGACTGTTGATGATCTAATATCTGCGTGTCAGAATAAGCGATCACTTTAATCTTCGCTATGTTCTACTTTCTAGTAAATAGTCTATAATGATTTAAATGCATTGTACCGGACAATAGCACTGCGAATAAAGTATTAACTGCCTGCATAAATCTCTGAATTGCCAAATTTACATGAAAATTTCTTAACAGACGATTCCTTGTTACAGACTACCCAATGAGCATCCTCTCTCTCAAAGCTCGACGAAGTAAGGCAATTCCGAAAACGCCAGTTCAAATGTCAATTGTTCTAACCATCGATATGCATGAAGCACAGGAGTTCACTATAAGTGAAATGAAGCATGGCAACTCGTGATGCGAAGCGATGCAGCCCTCACCACAAAGATCGTTGGAGTTCGCATTGCGAAATGATACGATAGTCATGAATCCTTTCCATAGAGAAAGTGAATTTTCCATAATAGAAATCAACAACGGTCAATGAACTCCATCGTGTTGATTCAGTAGATAAGAGAAGAAAAAACATTGGATTAAAATGACCTCTCCAAAACATGGGGCATCCGATAGAGTCTCCAATGTCAAAACTGAGCGACTAAGTAAACAAACATCGAGCAGTGAAAACATTTATTCCCAAGATCAAATGTTGGATTAAAATGACCTCAAAAACCGAGGCACCAATAGTCAAAGACTTCTCCAAAGAGAAACGGAAAATAATCACAGATGCATATTTCTCAAATGAGAAATATCTTATACAATCGTACAAGTCATTAAGATGATAGCATTCAGAACCCACAGCCGACCTTAATCGATTAGTTGATTTCAAGCGTTAATGCGAATTCAAATTAGAATATCGTATTTGTGCAGATAACATTTGATGAGTTTTAAACCGTTGAATAAAATAATTCTGTGTAGATACTTTATTCAATTCAAAAATAAAATTCACTATAATTCATTTTCTGATGATTAACTAACCCGCTATCGATATGGACTACCGATAGTGAAGTATATGTCCAAAATTGTGCAAGTGCTTATTTTGATTTCAAAACAGGTGATACGAAGCACATGATTTCAAAAAATGGTTCGTCATAGCAAGACAAAAAGCTATAACTGAATCGCAATGCAGAATATATAAACAGTAACGTTCATTTCGAAGCCCGCATTTCTCATAAGCAAGAAATACAGGCTGCGAGGTGCAAATGTTAACCCTGTTAAAACATAGTTCAAGGAGCCGAGTCGGTCTATTCAGAGCAGACTGAGTCAGATGCAGATATGGATTGGCCTCAATCATATGGACTGGGTCGGTCAATTGCGAAGCACCGGGTCGGATCGGTCAGTTGCAAGGAACCAGATCGGTTAGTTCCAAAGCACCGGGTCGGTCGTGAATATGGATCGGTCGACCTCAACAATACGAATCGGTTAGTTCAGACACTATAAAGAAGTGTTGTTCGACACCATATATGAAACCACACTTATGCAAACTAACTGTTTGAAGTGCTTTAACCATTCAATGGTGTGTTGAGCCGGTCCACATGAGACACGGTTCCAAAGTAATGACAATTGGAAGATGAAACAAGCCTTGGGTATTAAACTAAATGATTAGTTTGCATGAAAACATAAGGGAAATGTGGCTTCAGCATAGTCCAGTATAACATGAACAATATATATAATTTCTTCAGTTTGCATGAATAGAAGGATGGCCAAAGAAACATAACCAAAAGCCATGTTGTATAAATTACATACAAGGATTATACACGTAGATTGAGTATAAAAACATATATTTTAGGTGGCACCAAAGACAAGTGGTCAGCTCCAAACTTTCACAAAGAACAGGACGTGTGGTATAGCAAAATATAAAATGGATCGGCTTCCTTTGGTCCATGCAAATGATGGCAATATATTAACAGTAAAGTGGTTCATCACGTTAATAATATAAGGTGGATTGGTCATTATTAGAAGCATATTCATGCATTGGCACTATAAAGTTAATGGTCACGTACAGAACATGAAACTGGATCGGTCCCATTTGATGAAATGGATCGGTACACTTGAAGACAAATGGATCGGTGTACTGTTAGAACAGTGGATCGGTACATTAAAGTGGTACGGTTCAGTATTGAATAAAGCAGGAAATGCAATGGAAACTTTAGTAAATTAAATGGATTGGTACAATAGCCTGAAACTGGACTGGTATATTGTAATGTAAACGAGAGCGGTGCATTTATTTATGTTTGGATCAGCGTGTCCATTTGGATCGGTACATGGCAGGCTGACTGGTCAGTGCATTCATATTTGGATCGGGCATGTTCAAAAAGTCGTGGCAGAACTATAATTAATGGACCATGACAGCTGTACACAGCTGTAAAGTGAACTGGTTGCATTTCTGTAAATAGTGTTTAGGCCGATCCAAATTTATGGCCGATCCAATCTCTGTACCCCATAATTACAAGACTTCCATTGACTTCGAACTTCTTCTATAAATAGCCCCTTGCTCCACAATTCAAGGGACCGATTCCACTACCCCGAAGGGTTGCCTAAATCACCCCTTGACCATTCTAAAAGCTCTATTAATGGCCGCCAACATTCTCTCCTTCTTCCTCCTACATGAAATAGATCTCATCTTCTCCGAGCACCATTAATTCACACTCCGATATACTCCAAGTGATCTCCAACCGCCATAGCTCCTCCTCAATGCACGGATCTAAAATAATTTTCATGATGGAACCAAGGAAAATTGTATATAATTACTCGATCCAATCCGTTCCTCTTCGAATCTAAGTGCGATCTAAAGCATAAAGAGAGCAAAAGTGGTGAATTATCTCAAAAGTGATCGAGTGTATTAAGCAAAATGTATAAGATCATAAACTCTGTAATCCTCTCCATAATGACGAAAAATGATTGAAAAGTGGATGTAGATTCACATTTAATCGAACCACTATAAAAATCCTGTGTCCTTTACTTGTTTTTCTCCATTTATTTTGTGATTGTGTCCCTTTTAATTTCTAACCATAATTGGTGAAGTGCACATTTGCACCATTGGTGTTTGAGTCATTTTTGATTCATGGAACTGTCTTCTCGTTCAAAACTTCTTGCAAAATATTATTGTGTAGATGAAGCTGAATTTGAGACAAATCCTTCCGATCCCTTCTCTTCTCATCATCGGTCCATATTTCAAATCTCTTGTTCCCGAATCCATCTAATGCATCATCATAATCAGCTTGTACAAGCAACGCCCGCATCTTCACTTGCCATAATGAAAATTGAATGTTCCGATCCAATAACGGAAGGTCATACTTTAACGACGCCATGCTAAACGAACCCAGACGGCAAAATGAACCAGTGCTCTGATACCACTTGTTAGCAAATAAATGATCAAAGAAGCAAGCAATTTACAAACTCTTGTCAAATTAATAAAGCCTGCCTTTCTCCCATGGTTTTTTCCTAAAAAGGATTTTTCCACGTTAAATCCTGTGTGCGCTACTGCTCTGTACTTTCTTATTTGATCTTTTATTTGCTAACAAAGGAAATGCAAGAGTGATTGAGTACATACCAAATTGAGACGACAATCAACATCAGATATCGAACCACCGACGGTTATTTTAGGGTTTTTGCACGCCATCCGCGGGTGCTTTGGAAATAGTCTCGAACGTGTCTTTCTTAACATCAAGATAGTCTTGAATGAAGGCCAAAAATCATCAACTAGTGCCAACATGCCATCATGAATGGGATCACATGTGACACTTTTTTTTTGGCAAATGCTAGTTCTCTGACAACACATTGTCAAGTGGGAGCGCATTTTTATATAGACGAAGAATTATGCTCGTCGGGTTTTCTAATGCGTTGTATTCCAACTTTATAACAATTAATCTAGATGTTGCTGATAAGTGTGTCATTTTACAATCTTTGTACAGAGGTTGTTCCGACGCGTCAAAGAAGTCGAAAAAATTTCTAGCATTTAGATAAAGTTCTTGCTCATATCAGTATATGAGGACTAGCGACATCATAAACCAGTTATAGAACCAACCTTTGGTTGCAGTCTTGTATTTCCATAAGAAACTAGAGATACATTTACCAACTTACTTTTCCTTACAATTTATTAATAAAACAACTTTCTTTAACTTTTTAAATGTGTCCAAAGTGACTACATCAGATAAAATAATGAGGAAGACTTCCTTATTTTCATCTAAATATGACAAAAATTCTTTGCTTATTCTCTCGTATTTGTCCAAAAGATGTTTTCAATTCATTTGTTCAACAATACTTTTGTTAAGGCTAGGCAATGTTTTATCATCGGTTATACCAATCAAATTATCACAAATGCTACGAATACATAACAATTCATATATTGATTTTACAATGACCGTGTCGCTTGTTTACCAATTTCTAGGTTTATCTTAAGAAACAGTGAGCTTTACTGCTTTTATAAGGTTATGGTGATTTACGTATTTGATGTTTTAACCTTTGATATCATTGTAGTTGCCAGTACGTCCAGATCAACTTAATTATCATTATTGTCGATGTGTTTAATTTCTTAAATACTTTGATTCAAATTGGTCTATTACATTTTTAAACAAATGACAATATCTTTCAAAAGTATTGGTAATATCTTTTTTCACCACTTGTTCTTCATCCGAAAGCGCTAAACATGGAATTGTTACATGTGTAACGCTTTCAGATGTAACAATTACGTGTATACGCTTTCAGATGTAACAGTTTCATGATTAGCGCTTTCAGATGAACCAAATACTTAACAGAAAATTGTGCATTTGGAATTGTTTCATGTGTATTAAACATATATAATTGAATATTATACGCATGTAACAATTTCATGTTTAGCGATTCCAGATGAACTATTTGTGAAAAAAGACATTACCAATACTTTTGAAAGATATTGCCATTTGTTTAAAAATATAATAGACCAATTTGAATATACAAATATTTAAGCAATTAAACACATCGACAATAATGATAATTAAGTTGATCTTGACATACTGGCAACTACAATGATATCAAAGGTGAAAACATCAAATACGTAGATTACTATAACTTCGTAAAAGCAATAAAGCTCATTGTTTGTCAGAATAAACCTAGAAATTGGTACATAAGCGACACAGTCATTGTAAAATCAAAATATGATTCATTACGCTTTTGTAGCATTCGCAATAATTTCAACCGATGATAAAATATGGTCTAGCCTTAACAAAAGTATTGTTGAACAGATGAAGTGAAAACCTCTTTTGAGCAAACACGAGAGAATACGCAAAAACGGTTGCTAAATTTAGATGAAAACAGATAATTCTTCCCCAATATTTTATCCGATGTAGTCACTTTGGATACATTTGAAAAGTTAAAGAAAGCTGTTTCATTAATAAAATGAAAGGAAAAGTAACTTGACAGATATATCTCTAGTTTCTTGAGGAATACAAGACTGCAACCATAAATTGGTTCTATTATCCATATATATTATTTGTTTGTAATATGGTTTATTCATATATTATTTGTTGGCAAATACATTTCGACTCATCAAACACATACATCATAAACTATATTTGTCAATCTATTTTTTAGACTAGGTTGTTCAACTTCAACATCAATGTATACGAACTCATTTTCAACTACATATGTTCGATTTTTTCTTGTATCCTTTTCACTGTGAAATCTTCATACATGGTAATTTGGCATAAAGTCAAAACTATGCAAATGAAACATTACGGTATCATATTCTTGAGGCTTTACCAAACGACACTCAAAACAACAACATTGAAATTCATTATGCTTTGTTGTATTACAAGATGTCATTTTCATGAATGCTTTCACGCCATTTTTGAGGTGCAATGATATCGTTCCTTTCTTCCTGACATTAAACCTGTACATCGACTTATAAATAATCCATCTTCTACTACAAATAGTACACATACTTTGTATTATAATTCACATATTATTAAAAAAAACATTTTTTATGTTATTAATAGCACACATTATTATTTGTTAATTAATTGTATATTAGAATATTGAGTTATTATAATTTCATATTTTGTATTATTTTATTTATTTTACCATATAATTTCTTCTGAAGAAACATATAGTCTAATGTGTTTCTTGTTGATCGATCGGTCTATTTCCTATTACAGACATAACGTTGCTTTCACATTTCAAAAAATAATTTCATTTCAAATAGTTTAACAAAATTTCAATAGCACTTCCCCTTATTCCTCGTACTATACGATGATATGCGTATACAAGTAACAAAAAGGAAGTACTGCTCAAAAAAAAATTACAGTTTGAACTGAGATGATTAATGAAATGAAAAAAATATCGTTATGGCTCTAACTTTTCTAATAATGAGACAAGTCCGACAAATATTGGATTAACATTGAAATCCGGTTCTCATTTGAAAACGAAGATCTTCTTAATGATCATATACAATGCTTGTCAAATGGGACCGAATACAATTAAGGTCAACAAAATAAAATTATAACAAATACTAAATTAAAAGTTAAAATACTTTCCAAATCATACACATAACTTAAATTAAAATTGAAATCGAAATTAAAATGTATATTTCTGTTGAAATATACAATAACTCTAGTGATCCTACATGTGTTTTTCTTAGTTCGGAATTGTAATTTAGAACTAATGATCCAAAGCATATATTTTCCCCATGCAAATTTTGAAACAAGTAGGGGAGTGAGTCACAACCATCAATCAAAGTATTAAACTAAAATATCAAAGCTCTGCAACAACAATATTTCCAAGTTAAAATGAAAGGTAAATATGATGATACAAAAAGGGCATAGCAAAAATCAAAGCTTATGGACAATATCTACTGTTGCAATCATGATGAACATTCGAACGACATAAACATAATAAGTTTCTAACAGATTAAAAAACAAGCATGTATTTTATACCATATTCGACATTTGATATAAATTTGATCTTTCAAAAAACACCATAAAAAGTTGCAAAAAAGTGTGTTACTATTCACACTCCAGTTTAAACTTGCGGCCGCCTTTCTAAATTTAATACAAATGATTATCTTTTATATTCTTCTTGCCACCTTATATTATATTTTCACTTAGTTATTCACCATTGTACTTCTCCTAAGAAGTACACATCTCTACAATTTCAAACCTTAAACCCTAACGAAAACAAATATTCTTTTGTGCCAAATAGAGATAGAAGATGAAGATAAAAAAGAGGTTAGAGTTGCCTGAACTTTATTGTTATCTACTATATTATAGAACATGTAGTTATGGCTTATTGGTTATGGTTTTCCATTGCGTTTTAGGATATATTTTTCGCTTCGTTGGAAATTTCAAGCATGGAACACACTAAATTTGACGATGTTGTAACAGGGAACGACAATGTAAGTTTTGACTTGTACGGTTTTTATCCATATAGCTTATGTATCTTCTTTTACAAATTGATACATTAACTTTTTTTGTCATATGATACAAGGAATATTTGAATGATGATAAATTGGATGATAAACATGATGGTTGTGATAATATGATGCAAGATGTTCAATCAAATGACTCAAAAGACATAAATACATGATGTAAGTGTGGAAGGAAGCGTTCATGTAAAGGAAGTTGTTGGTGGTCTCTCCATTTTTAGGTTATTAATTTAAATGGTAGCAATTAAAGGAAATTTGAAATATTTGGGGAGCTTTTAGTTTCGATGGCCATAAGTGTAAAGGGGGAGGGGGGTTGAATAGTAGCACCTACAAAAAAAGGAGAAAAGATGGTCTATTTGTTCCCTGAATACACTACATAATTAGCTTTAAGGTTAAGGTTCCTAATGATGATTTATTATGTTTTCTAGCCAAATAACTTAAAAGACGAGCTACTCTTTCATGATTTTGGACTGAATGTTGAGTAACTACTTGGTAATCGTGCATGCTATTTCATACATTAAAGCTAACTTCTTTTCTCAGGTCATTTCTTGATATTCAATCGATTTCTAACATAGATATTGCAATTAAACCTCACTCAAACCATACAATCACTCCTCTTAGATTCTTAGTTAAATGCGCAATAATTAAAATAACAGGAAAGAAGAATAGTAGTTCACTTAGCGTTACATCTCTTGTCGTCATTTTCTCAGAAGTACTCAGAAAATGGTTCGCATAATGTTGATATCAAATACGGTATCAACACCCCAAAAATGCAATCGACATTTTAAAGCAAGAACAATTACAAGATTAAGAGTGAAAAGATGGGGAAAGTTAAGGTGCACACAACTTTTAAAGTGGTTCGGCTCTAAAAGAAGCCTACGTCCACTATGAGGGAAGTTTCCATTGTGATCATGGCGATTACAATGAATATTGATCTCAATTTCATATACGTCTTCTCTCTTTTACAATAGATTCTCTCTCTCGCACGTAGATGGCACTTAAATCCACGCAAAACGATGGAGAAATGGTAAATCAATGGAGAAATGGTGAGGTCAGTGGGGAAATGGTGAAATGTCTTTGAAGGCTAGGAGGATGGAGGAGGATCTTCGATCTCTTAGTTACTTAGATGATCTCGATGGAAGCCATGGCCGATTAGATGGTAGACCTTCGAATGGTGATGATGAATGAAGGTAGAATTGCTTAGGAATGGCGGTAGGAAGGATCCGATAGCAATTTGTGGTTGCAAAGAATCGGTCCTTTTAATGGTGGAAGCCATGGCCTATTTATAGGTGGAGAGAAAATGAGGAGAAAGATGAAAATATATGGTGAGGGAACCGATCAGTATAATCAGGTATTTATAGAAATGCTATCAGCCAACTATCTCCAACTGGCAATCATGACTGATCGACCCATACTTCCCCTACCGGTCAGCCTATATTTTGAGTACCGATCAATATATGCTTCGAATAGTGGCCAACCCTCATTCTTTATATTGTTCGGTCCACAGTTCCTATAACGTTCGGTCCATCGTTCTCACAATACCGGTTTACCCTTTTGCATGCTACCTGACCGACCATACTGCTCTTCTTCTAGACCGATTGGTATGCTTTTAATCTGACCATCCACTTGTTTAGTGCCGACCGATCGGTCCATAATTGATTATGTAGCATAAGCCACAAATCTTTGTCAACACCGTTCGGCCATGCTTGGCCTAGTGCTTTTCTTCCCGTGCTTGATCCATGTGATTGTGAGTGATTTTAAATGGATAAACATTTGCCCCTCTGAATTTACAATTTTTTTTACAGAAAATGTGAACTCTAAAATGAACGTTTTTATTACAAATCGATGGATCAAACACGTTGCTCTTTATTTCGGACCAGTATGGTACCCACGGGCGACCGGTCTAACTGTTGTGTGATCGGTCAGTTTGAACATGCCAGACTTAACGGGCTTTTGTGGACCAATCGACCCAGTTAGCATTTCCTTTGCATTTCACCCTTGGCCTTTGCTTTTCCCTTTCTTCTTCATATTTCTAGACCGATCAGTAATTCCCTGTTAATGGCGGCATAATAGTTTCCAAAAATAAGCTAATCTCATTTCAACCTCCGAGTTTAATCCCAGCCAATTAATTATAGGTTCATGGCCTTAGAATCTTGACCTTCAAAGTCATCCCTCACTGACGTTTTTGAACCCAATCAGCTCAAATTCAAGCATCCATAGGTATTGATTCTTCTTCGAATTTATGTGGTAATGTCGAAGTTGAGGATTGTATGAATCAATTTTGGGGTTATGGAGGATATTCTGTTAATTTAGGGTATTAGAATGATTTGTAATGGGATGGTAGTTGTATATGAGAAATTTTTAGCGTACTGGTCTTCCCAAAACTGATCTTCATTTCATGCACATGAGGTGTTTGTTGATTTGCTTGACTCAAATACCTTTAGCTTTGTATGGTTTTTCTTTTGTTGTTGTTTAATCATATGCAAACAGCATGTTCCTGAGTGTGTTTGATCATATAAACCCTATTTTGAGCTTGTATACTTCACACCGATTGTTTGCACATGCTACCCTTGTCACCAAAATCGAAATTATACACCATCTTATTTGTTGATGAATTACGGTGACGCTCACAAACGTGTTAATCATCGTCTGGCCATGTTGGTTGTACTTGGGCTGGTTGAATCTACACTTGGCTATGATTTGCAGAAAAAATGAGGAACTCAAAAATATTGGTAACTATCAGTTTATAATGACCGATCGGTGCTAAGTGCCAACCGGTTAGTGCGCGTCAGTCCTCCTAGGGAGTTGGCCTTGGCACCTATCGGTTATATGGCCTTGGCACCTATTGGTCAATGCCAGCCCTTTAGAGGATTCGATCATAACGATCGGCAACCTAGCCACCGATAGGTTAATATCGACCCTCTGAAGGAATTGATCATACCAACTGGTCAGGTCTTGGCGTCGATCGGTTGGTGTCAATCCTTTGAAGGATTGGTCGTACCGGTCGGTCAACCCAGGTACCGATCGGTTAATACCTAATCCTTCAAGGTTTGACTAACAACGGCCATTCCATTGTATTCCATTCCATTCCATTCCATTCCATTTCATTCCTATGGTTTTTCTTCTCAATAACCCAAGTGAAACCACTTTCTTTTTCCACCTTTCAAAACATTCGCATGTTCGGGCCATTATACTCTGTTGATGACTGCCTATGTCGACAACAAGTTAGATAATCATTTAAGGAATTTACACATAGCATTTTGATGACTTACACTCTAATGTTATGTCTATGTTGTAGTGTTTTGCAGAATTTTTTGATCACACACTTTTCACAAATGTTTGACCATTCTTGTGCTAGTTCGTATTAAAACATGGAATTGATTGATCATTCATAGATTTCAAATTCCATTTTTGTGCTACTACATATAACATCTCTAATTTTAGGAAACGCACAACTATAGTTCGTATCAGACATAGTTAATGATGACTTGAAAACAATCTCGTGGACATACCGAGGAAGCATCTAAGTCTACTAGAACTGAAACTTATGCTCAAACATTAGAAAATGTGATGGAAAATTTCCCTGCTTCAGAGGTTAATCTCTAATTTCCTGTACCACGTCCTATCTCCAGAATACTTTCTGACAGGACTTCGACGAAGCTTACCATACAACTATATAAGAACCTGTGCCTTCAATTTAAGATTTTAGAAGCCGATGCAAAGTTTCCTAAAAATAATGAATTTGCCAATTCTCCACCTCCTGGATATATTGCGGTTAATCAACACATGTTAATAGCGGGAGCTGTTCCCACTTTCAACCCATTCCTCAAAATGATCTTAAGGCACCTGTCTACTGCCCCCATGTAGTTACACGCAAATGGTTATGTTATTTTAAATGGTTTATATGTGCTCTTCATGAGAGTTGAGCGACGGGAGCCTACTTTCTGAGAAATTTGTTCTTTATACGCCTTTAAAAGGAGGGAAAAACCATCAACCATTTTTGTGGAAGCGAAACATTCCAAGATTATAACAGACCTTGTAGAGAGTGTCAAAGGGTATGTGGATCATTACTGCTTTATCTGATGCCCAACTATCTTTTACGACCAAAGGATGAAAGGGGGTGAGAATTTTATTACTTAAAAATCCTTTATTCTCTTTTTACATCTAAGTCTCAGATTTCTAACTCTTCCTCTATCTTATAGAAACCCCGTCTACCGATTCTGATACTGTTGTGGATCAGGATCTGCTTAACTCTTTGACGGTTGCGAATGAGAAAGCGAGGAGTAGGAAAATTTAAATCATGGAGAAATTCCTTGGCCAATATCATTTACTCCATCCTTCTCGAACCCTTGTCTTTGATCCATCCTTTAAGAAATCCTTATTGAAAAAGTGCTCGGACCATGGTAGCGGTCGTAAAACACCCATAGGACCCTCACTGCCTTCAACTGCCAGGGAAGAAATTCCGCATCGAGAGGGAAAACAGGTCGAGAAAAGTAAGGTTGTTTTATGAGACGAAGCAATCTATGAGAAATTTATCGAAAATCCCATTGCCGCAGTTACTCAAAAAGAGGGTTCTACGGGGAGCTTGGGTGATCTGGACAGTGCTAAAGATCTTAGTCAGGGTGACACCATGACTTCTGGCCTTGCACTTCCTGCCACAAAGTATAATGAAGAAAAATCTTGGGAACTTGCCCAATTTCCTGGGAAAACACTTGATTTAGACACTCCTCTTTAAATTGTTTTGTTACTGGGCGAGTACTAGGAAACATAGATTCCATAGGCTCTTTATGTTTTCCATAAATCTTATAGTTTATCTTTATATACATTTATTTTCCAAGCTAAGTGCAGAAACTTTGCTTTGTACCCCTTTTCTAGATACGGGAATGAAGCACTCGTTATCGAATAGCTTCTCTCGACAAATTAGTTCTGCTAACCCAAAGTGTTAATTACGCTCTCGCCTTTCTCATCACTCGAAGCATTCTCAACTGTCTTTAGATCCTCAGCCTCAACACACTTCCAAACTTTCGTTGGCTGGCCATCGGAGCAAGGGAAAGCACGATCATATAGATGCATCAGTCAGGGGTGATAAGGACAAGGAGCATAATTAGAAGATCCTGATTTCCCCATTCCTCCGAAACAACCCTTTACTGCTTCTCAATCCATTGTACCGACTTCTGTTCAGATCTAGATGATCCTTGACAGGCCTCTCTATAAAACTCCACCTAGAAATTTGAAGCTTAAGGATCAATTTGGAGGTTGGGACCTAAGAAGAATGTTCTTTGATTTTGATTTACATCCGAATTACAAGTGGGATGTTGTCGATAAGCTGAACACTATAAACAGCTACATACTTACCCAATTCGATACTGCCAAAAGTCAACTTGAAACCCGGTTAGACATGGCCATAAGCAAAACCGACCAACGATTAAAGGCGTGGCACAAATTTGGCTATGAGTTTCAAAATTTAAATGCCCAACACCTGAAGTATATTGAAACTTTGGAAAATGACAAGGCTGGATTGGTCTTCGTGATTAAGTCCCAATAATATGAAATTCCATCTTTAAAAGATGGAAATACCGGGGTAAAAGCTTAGAAGTCGAAAATGAGAAACTCAAAAGAGAACTTGAGGCTGCTAGAAAACAAGTTCAAGAAGCTCAATCTACCCAAGAATTTGCTGAATATCAATTGGCTTTGGAAAAGTGAGCTTTAGCCTCTTATCAACGGGAAAAAGCAGTTCTTGACGATAAGATTATTTCCCAGAGCAAAGCTCTTTCTATTCTAGAAGAAGATAAATCCATATTGACTAGTGCACTTGAACAGGCCAGGGTTAAAGTTGATGACACTTTTTTCCAAATTTATGTTCACAGCGTCATGAGTTGCGGAAGCTTAAGCTATTTGAAAGACGACTTTCCACGAACTCTGGCTCTCGTCTGGGAACAAGTGCTTAAATACTCTGATGGTGCAAAAGATATTGTCCTTCAGGAGACTCTCCTAGAAGCAGAAGATCGTGAAGCTCGGGCTAAGGGTAGGGAGACACTGATAGATAAGCAAGCTCAATCCTTCGGGGAGAAAACCTTGGATGCTACTGCTATCCATGCTCCATCCAGCCCTGCCAATGTTGAGACTTCAAGTTCTCAAATTCCTCATGCGAAACCTCCAGCTATTCATACTGATAAGAACGTTATTGAAGTACATCCTATTGAGGAGCATGTTGTCCAGGAAGATATTGTCAAGCAATGTGCAGGGAATCGCAAGGAAGATGACAACACCCCTTGGAATGTAAATGATTACAAAGTTCAACTCACAAACCAACAAGCCCCAAATAAAACTGATGTTCATCAAACCATACCAGATTTGGATTATCTTATTTCTTCTCCCAGGTTTGCCAAATTTCGTGCTCACTATTCATTTGCGCTAGATTTGTCTTCGTCCCCTCTTCTTCCTACTGATGCCACCACCATTAAAGCTACTACTATCAATTCAATCTTAGTGTCAACTAGCACTAGTCCGCATACCACTCCTCCGCCAGGTGATACATCATTACGAACTACATCTGACCTGGAAGCTGTTGATTATGATTGTAGTAACGATGAGGACGAGATTTTGGATACTAAGGCTCTATATAATTTGAAACGCAGGAGGAAGCACGTTGTGAATAAGCCGAGAGTTATTAACCTATCCTCTCCCGAGAGTCCAAATGCAGACAAAGAAGCGAAAGATGGAAGCCAGACAGCTGATACACCTCCCTCTTCCTCCATCAAACAGTCTTTAAGATCTAGCAATGGGAAGAAAAATAAGTAGTAGTACTTGTGATTTTCATGATTTGATTTTAGTCTGTTTCCTTTCTGATGGTACATTTAGACCGGTTGTATATGCGAGTGTTGGTCCTTGCTTACTACATTATGTTTATGTTGTTGACTTTGTGATATGTGATCGACTTGTGACTCTATGATGAAATTGTGCTTTATTTTGTTGCATGGGGAAATTTTTTTTGTTTGCTACCCTGAATCCTTTTATTTAGCCCTTTCACGCTTTTTATTTGCACATTGCACATTGCACTCACATATTACACTTGTATCACAGTACACTTTGTCGATTATGAGGTTGCGATGAACTTAAGGTATGTAGAGTTGGCATATTTAGTTTGTTTTAATGCTGCGGCTAGGCCCCCATATCGAAGTTTGTCACAATCTTGTTAGGCTGGAAATGATCAACTTTTCTGAATTCTCTTGGTTGTAGCTAGAATGCTGGAAGATTTTGTTCCATTAATTAGGTCTTTTGACTTTTTTTATTGGATTTTGAGCTTCCCGGCTTGCCTAGTGATGGAATTCAGTTTAGTCGGTCTATTCATTCCATTTTCCCTATGCCCCTGCTCGGGAGGTCTTATATATATATAATGTATTCAATCTTATTTCTCGCTGACTTGGTAGTCCAGGTCTTTTGGAGATTAGATTTGAATACATGACCCTGGGGAGGTCTTGGTTTTTTATGCCCCCAAAGAGGTTTTTCTTACTTAATATCTTTGACATCCGGGATTAACAGATGTTACGTAGATAATTGAAAGGCTTTTGGTCCTTTACTCAATATCGTTTACACCCGGGACGACCGGATGCTACACAGATAATTGAATTCGGAAGACTTGCTTAAGGTTGGGTGCCACTGGAAAGATCTTGGGTTTGTGTTTTAATCCAATTTCCATCTTATCCATTCTGATTAACTCAAAATCAGAAAGACTATATTGGATACCCCCTTATGGCTGGTTTTTTTTGTTAATGCTAGTCCTTCCAGCTTGTTGTCAATCCTTCCGGCCTAGCACTGGTACTTCCATCCTAGGTGTGTCGGTCCTTCCAACATGGCGCTGGTCCTTCTAGCTTGAGTTTTTGGTCCTTCCAGCCAAGGACTGGTATTTCCAGCCCAAGTTTTCAGTCCTCCTGACATGGTGTTGGTCCTTCCTGTTTGGGTTGTTGGTCCTTCTGGCCTAGGACTGGTACTTCCAGCCTAGGTTTGTCGATTCTTCGGACATGGTGCTGGTCCTTCCAACTTGGTGTTGCATCATCCCACGAGGCGGACGTCAGTTCTTTTATTGAGAGTGATCACGATTTTTTGAACTAAGGTCTTGAACCTTTAATTTAAGAAGGTGCCTCTACAGTGAAACTTGCAATCTTTTTGTTTGTTGGCCTAGTTGGGTTGCTTCCACCTTTGCTTCATTTTTCGAATTTGATGCTAACCCTTTTGCAGGACGCTTATCTTGATGGGCGACCGTGGCCAGGGTTTTGGCATCTTAAACCTCCTTCTTTAGGAAGTGCTTTTTTGATGAAAGGTGCAACTTTCCGACTTGGAATTCCCTCTTGGTCCTTGGAGCGTGCATTTCCTTCAGGGCTGACATTTGAGTTGGGTTGGCCTCTATGCCCCAGGCATTAACCATGAATCCTAGGAATTTGCCGGAAGTGTCTCCAAAAGAGCACTTTAGAGGGTTCAACTTCATACCGTATCGGCGCAGAATGTCAAACATCTGGGCTATCCCTTTTTGATTTTACTAGCATATCATCGATATAGCCGCCATTACTCTGCAGATTTGTGCTTTAAACATGGCATTCACGAGCTATTGGTAAGTTGCCCCCGCATTTTTAAGCCGAATGGCATCATTTTATAGCAGTACAGGCTGAAATCAGTGATAAAGCTTGTGTCTTCTGGATCTGGTCCATACATCATGATCTGATTGTAGCCTGAATACGCATCCATAAAAGACAACAACTCATGCCCAGCTGTAGAATCAACCAACTGATCTATCTTGGGGAGAGGGACACTATCCTTTGGACATGCTTTGTTAAGATCTGAGTAGTCTGTGCAAACTCGCTATTTGACATTCGCTTTCTTCACGAGCACGGGATTGGAGGCCCAGTTTGTATATATAGACTCCCTAATGAAGCCGTTTTCCATTAGTCTGCCAACTTCCTCCTTTAGAGCTCTCTACCTTTCTGGCCCTTGGGTTCTCCTTTTCTGCTTAACAGATGGAACACGTGGATCAATATTGAGCTTATGAACTGCAACATCCGTAGATATGCCACACATGTCAGAATGGGTCCATGCGAACACATCTAAGTTAGCCTTCAAAAAGGCAATCAACTGACTCTTCAATTCTAGGCTCAACCGAGATCCTATATTCCGCACACGGCTCAGATCTTTCGAATTAACAGTAATAGGAATCGTGAGCTTAGCTGGAGCCGCTCTTCCATCACCTGCATTGGCTTTTCTAGGGTCCATTTCTTTTTGTGCTCCGCTATGTTAACCAGTGCAGGGACCCTGCTCTAATTGCTATAAGTGGAGGTTGCGAATGTGGAGCAGATCCTCCACTCTCTTTCCCTTCACCTTCTTACTAAACTCACGTAGCTCTGTCATGTAGCAATCCCTTGCGGTAGCCTAATCTACTTTAATAACACCAACTCCATTTTCAGTTGGAAACTTCTTGGTCAAGCACCATGGAGCTAATGTAATTTTAAAGCCTGTCAGAGTTGGCCAACACATGAATGCATTGTAAGCGGAAAGTTCGTCCACTAGGATGAAAGTCTGCATCATAGATACTTTGCGTTCTCCATCTGCCAATTCCGCGAGAAAATCGATTACACCAATGGGCTATGTAGGCCATCGAATGAATTCATGAATCTTATTTGGACATGCTCGCACAACGGTCATGGATAGCTTTAGTTTTTGGAAGGCTTTTATGAAAGTCACATTAATGGAAGCTCCCGTATTAACTAGGACTCTTCTCATAATTACAGGACCAAGACCGACTGTGATCACCTTGTGATCAATAGTAGGTGTAAGTAATCCGTCAGAATCTCTATCTTTGAGCACCACATCTTCAGCGGAAGTATTAGGCATCTTTATTGGAAGTGTGTTGCCCAAGATCAGGCACCTTCCTTCTTTTGAATCATCCTTTAGCTCATTGGCATATTTCTTCATGTCCCCCCAACTTCTTCCGGCTGTATGAGGACCTCCAAAATTCATATTGATTATTGGTCTTGAGTCAGCAGGAGCCTGAGCCTTCCCTCCAGGCCTTGGTTGATTGGTAGCATTACCCTACCCCTGGACAACTTGAGCACCTTGGGGATTTCTCACATACTACTGAAGCTTGTTCTTTCTAATAAGCTCCTCAATCAAACTCTTCAAGTGTCTGCATTTGTTGGTATTGTGCTCCGGTCGATTGTGAAAGCGACAGAATTTACCAGAATTAGCTTGCTGCACTGTAATCTTCTGTGGCTTTAATTCAGGAATTTTGCCCGAATCCTTCGTAGTGGAATAAATTTTCTTTGGGGTTTCATTGTAGGGGGTCAACTCCGACTGCTTGAAGAATCGCATCTTCTTATAAGATTTATTATCCTTCGTCTCGTTCCCCCTTTTTTTGCCCAGAGTTGTTTTTCGAATCATCTTGGACCTCACTAACCTTCCTTTTACAGGTAGCACTACTTTCTGCAACATTCAAACAAAGGGAGGATCATCCCGCACATTCATGTATTCTTCTAGTTTTTTATAGAAATTTTTCAGAATTTCGAGTTTTTTTATTTTAATCCACTTCCCAAACTCCGACTTCTTATCAATAGCACCCTTCAGTACTGCCAATACGAACCAAGGTCTGGATCTATGACTTTGGCTGCCGCAGCTTGGAACCTTGTAAAAAAGCCTTGACTGTTTCCCTAGGCATCTACTCTATTTCGCTAAGCGACATCACATCCTTTACTTTGGCAGTTTGTAGTTGAAACTGGCCTTGGAACCTTCTCTCCAAATCAGCAAATTGATCCACATATTTTGGCGGTAGTCTAGTGAACCATAGAGAAGCTACCCCTTCCAGGCACACGAGGAAGTATAAGCACTGTATCTCGTCAGTGGCCCTAGCTACATTCATGTGTTGATCATACTTGAAAAAGAAGATGTTAGGATCTTTGGTCCCACCATAAAGTGCTATTGTCGGGGGTGTGAATTTCTTAGAGAATTTCACTTGATGAACTCTTTCTGTGAAGGGATTTTTGCTTGGTGAAAACTCCCATTCCCTCTCCTCATCTAGACGGGCCATGTTCTCTTTCATTATTTGTTGGATCATGTCTGAGATGTACTTCTCATCACCAGTTCATTCCATGGAGCAGGCATAAGTCCTTTTACCAGAATGATCACGGTTAAAGTTTCGATGCCCTGGACCTTCCTCGGGATGTGCCTTTTGGTGCGACTAGTGGCACTTCGAGTTGTTTGTTTCTCGACATGCTATCGTGCTTTGACTTTAGAGTCCTTAACACTGGCCTCCCCCTTTTCTTCCACTTCAAAGTAGGAACAACTAGGCTCCGAGGCAGAAGAGTCCTCTTTGTCATCAACATTAACCACGACCTTCGGAAGCGGGGGATTGGCTTGTGCATTAAGCTAAACATCAGGCTTCTCCATCATCATCTTGGTCGTAGCATCCATTTTTTCATTCAAGCCAATTACCATCACGTAAATTCCTCTCGAGTTACAGCTGGTCTTGAGGACTCACTGACCTCTCGGTTCAAAGTCTGTGGTGTAACTACATCATCATTTCGCATTTTCATTACTCAAAGTAACTCTAACAGATTTGCTGTTTTTCTTTGAAGCAGCCATGATTTATGACAACATTTTGAACTTCGAAGCAAATTCTTCAATGGGCACACTTTTTAGGCTTTCGGAGCCTATCGTAGCAAGAAGGCTTTAGTCCAACACTCTAGCAAACCCCCATTGGTTTCGAGCCCCACGGTAGGCGCCAAAAATGTTGATATCAAATTCAGTATCAACACCTCAAAAATGCAATCAACACTTTAAAGTACGAACAATTACAAGATTAAGAGTGAAAAGATGGGGAAAGCTAAAGTGCAAACAACTTGGAAAGTGGTTCGGCTCTAAAAAAGCCTACGTCCACTGTGAGGGAAGTTTCCATTATGATCATGGCGATTACAAAGTACATTGACATCAACTTCTTATACATCTTCTCTCTTTTACAATAGATTCTCTCTCACACGTAAATGGCACTTAGATCCATGCAAATAGATGGAGAAACGGTAAGATCAGCGGAGAAATGGTGAGATCAACGGAGAAATGTCTTTGAAGGCAAGGAGGATGGAGGTGGATCTTCGATCTCCTGGTCAATTAAATGACCTCGATGGAAGATATGGCTGGTTAGATGGTAGACCTTCGAATGGTGATGGAGAATGAAGGTAGGATTGCTTAGGAATGGCGGTAGGAAGGACCCGACATCATTTTGTGGTTTCAAAGAATCGATCCATTTAATGGTCGAAGCCATGGCCTATTTATAGGTGGGGAGCAAATGAGGAGAAAGTTGAAAATATATGGTGTAGGGAACCAATCAGTATAATCAAGTATTTACAGAAATGCCATCAGCTAACTATCTCCAGCTGCCGATCATGACTGATCGACCCATACTTCCCTTATCGGTCGGCCCATATTTGAGTACAGGTCGGTTTATGCTTCGAATAGTGGCCAGCCCTCATTCTTTATATTGTTCGGTCTACACTTCCTACACCGTTCGGTCCATAGTTCTAATAATACCAGTTTACCCTTTTGCATGGTACCTGACCGACCGTACTGCCCTTCTTCTAGACTAATCGCTATGCTTTTAATGAAACACCCCACCTCCGTTAGGGTCACTCTCAAAGGGAATGCCCTAATTTTGGTGGAGGTTTATAAGTACAAGTCACAGATATACAAGACAGATATAAGAACACATATTTGTAAACAGCGGAAGAACAACAAACTTTATTTCAAAAAGTCAAATACGTGTTACAACAACATCCTTTCCAAAAACATAACACTTTCATAATCTGTCTTGAGTACATTATTTAAAGAAGCATAAATAAAACGTAGATAAACTGCAATAGCCCCCATAGTGATTGTCCAAAGCCACAGTTCAAAACAGGAAAGTCCAAGCAATACATTTCTCTTCTTCAAGCTGGATGTTGAGGCTGGTCAAGCTGCTGTGTTCCCTCCCTGAGGACCTGGGGGGGGGGGGGGGAACGGAAGAAAGAAGACGAAAGAAAAATAGAGTCAGACATAAAGCCTGAGTAAGTCTAGTACTACTTTGTCTATGAATAAAGAACTGGGTATGATAAGTAAAACAGGAAGTGGGCAAACACTATGAACTTGGTTAAGTTATCTAGGGTCGAATATACTATCGTACCCCATGTTAATCTCTGAACCCATATAAACTAGTTTCCAATTTGCACCCCATAATCATGGTGATGTGATCCATTCTATGATGATCGGCTCCTACTCGCATAGTTACATGTGTCTTACGGCCCCCGATGTCTGTAGTTACCTATGCTGGTCCCGCCATGGGGTGTATCAAGTCCCATAGTGGCAACCCGACACAACCTTAGAGTGCACAGGTATGCTACTGGTGTCCAGTGCCTTATTTTTCTGCGCCGGAGTGTGTGCACGCCCGCACTCCGTTAGAACCTACACTGCTACACCACCGCCGTCGCTTTGACCTCTTACAATCAGCCCAGTAATCGTGCCCCACCCTGCCTAGTTTCAGGGTATCCTGATACACCTTTTAGGGTTACTGCTGAAAAGGGTCCCTCGTTACTAGGTTTTCTATCTCTAGCCAACATGCTAAGTTGGTTAAGTGTTCCCTACCTAACCCCACCAGTCTGTTTAGTTTAGCATGTTCCATTTTGATTAAGTCTTTAGTTCACTTAATCCTAACAATCCTGACTCAGCCTTAATTGTCTTATTAAGGCCCTGACCTCTCACATTAGACAGGTATTGTTGTGGCTGCCTGTTGCCGGTTGGTTCCGGGCAGTCTTACGCCACAACTCAGTCTAACCTCGGGTCCTTGCTGGGCTCCATGTTTAACCTCCCACATTGGATAGGTATTGTTGTGACTACTGGACAGCCGGGCAGTTCCGGGCAGGTTTACATCACAACTCAATCCAACCTCGGGTTAAACACATCGTATTTTCTACATTTACATATCTTGTCATTCTTCTTTGTTTATATGTAAATATTTGCGGCCCATTATTAAGTTAATGGTGTAAAGATTACACCAATCACGGGCCCAACCCATACTTGAATTTGGGCCCTTCTATTTTATATTTTCATTCATTAATTTATTTTTAACCCAACGTTATTTTCCCCCGTTTTACACGTCCGTTTATATATATATTGGGCTTAGCCTTTTAAAGCCCAATTTAGCCATGCGAAAAGGGGAGGCTTATGGCGTATACACAAAGAGGGGAAGGTGAGCGCATGAACTTGCAATACGACGTTGGAAATACAAAATAGAAATTGGTGTACTTGCATAGTGGTGACATAGGTTGCATGAATCAAAGCATGTGAACTTGCATAGGTTTAACTACAACATGAACCTATATTCTTATTTAGGCATAATGTCAAACATAAGCATGTCATAAATGTTCCTAGCATAGGCATAGCATAATGTCAAACATAAGCATGGCATAAGTAAAGTTAAATTTGTTCATGGCATAAACATAAACAGGTCATGTTCATAAAGTTCCTACATGTTTACAAAGGGGATACTTTGTTACTAATCACAAAAGTATGGTTCAACTTAATCATGGTTTAAGTCTAATCACATAACGATGGTATAAACATACTTATGCATAAAAATTCCTAATCATGGTTTTTGCTTAAACTTGCAAAAAGGGATTTTTGAGTCTAACCTAGCCATGTCTCACATATGTCATCATATAATTCTTTTAAACAAGATAAACTTAATCATAGATTTCAATTATGCCAAATATCATTCATAGTCTAGCCATATTCATAAGCATGACTTAATACATGAATTATGGTGTCAAAATTCCAACATAGTTTCATATGAGCTATAACAACCAAACTTGTCTCAATTGCTTGCAAAACGATTTATGCACAAAGTATACATCATGACGACATAATAACAAAGCCCAAACTTGCATAAATTTCACTCAACTACATACATGTAGCTTCAACATAGATTACATAATTTGCGCAACATTCCAAACGTATATTTGCATAGAACTACCGCATGTAGTTCTTTATAATGAATAACATAATTTTGCACAAACATGAATTACTTCCATTGCCACAATTCAAGCATACACATCAACACAGTTGTTTATTTATACCAAAGTAATACTCTACTTACAATGGTTGCGGCGAATTCTCTAATTAAGAGACACGATTCCTTTGTTGAATTGATTAGCTTTAGGTTGCTTGAATTGCTTTAGGCTTTAGAACTTTCTTCCTAACTCTCTCTCTAGTCGGCGGCTACTCCTTGTCGTTCCTCAGCAACATGGCGGCTATAATCTTATTTTGAATGAATAGATTAGGGTTTAGTCTAGGGTTGTTTATATAGAGGTTAGGAATTGATTAGGACCATTGATGTTGCTAGGTTAGATCGTAGCCATTCATTAGGAAGAGTGACCAATAAAAACCCGCCACCTAGCCCTAATGACAAGGCAGACCACAGAAATTCGACCACACACCGACCTGGCCAGCCAGGGCTAGACCAGACCTGGCCAGCAGGTCATTTTTGACCTGGGCGCACTTGGCAGGTGCGCCAGGTCAAAAATGTACTGGCGCACTTCACAGGTGCGCCAGTTCATTTTTGTTCTGGCGCACTTCCCAAGTGCGCCAGTGTATTCTGGCCCTTTTTCGGTTTTTCGCCCAACTTCGTTCGTCCATAACTTCTTCATACGATATCCGTTTTTCGAAAACTCGGACTCTATTTCGCGTATTTTTCCGAGACGAACGCAATGGCGTATCCCGTTTCCCTTAGTTCTTTGATTTGAAATTAATTATACTTTAATTTGTGAGTTTCACAGTTATAGAATTTTCGGGGTGTTACATTCTCCCCCACTTAAAAGGATTTCGTCCCCGAAATCTTCAAGTTAGGAGGAATGTATATCCTAACATCCAATCATCCATCTACTCATCCATCAAACACGAGCATCCATTGTCCTTAAAAGACTTCTAATGCTTCATGATCATATGCAAAGTGTGTGTGTGTACATGTACTTATCTAATGCAAAATCAGGCGGTCTACTGATTCAGTTGACCTCCTTAATGCGAATTATGTAAGTGCCATGAATCCATTATGTATGCAAATTTTCCTATTTTTGATTCTACATGAGTGCACAATCATTCAGTACAAATGCAGCATCCACATGACAACACATTATAGTTCAACCACATACGAAAGCAAACATATATGCATATGCAATATGAAGTGACTGAGCCGATCTAAAACCTAGATTGTGTGTGTATATGCAACCACGAGCAACCACTAGCAATCACTTGCAACCACTTGCAACCATCATCCATAACATTTTTCAACTACATGTTTCCATCCAAAAAGATTCTACCTAAAAGATACGGTCGAGGAAATATACCTAAAAAGATAAAAGCGCAACTTAAGGAAAAGGAAAGATCAAGGATGTACCCTCGAACAGAAAAGGGTAGGCTGTACGGATTCTAGCTTCAGTTTCCCAAGTCGCGTCTCCCTCGGCGTCGCTCCACTGAACTCTGACGAGCTTGACTTCACGGTTGCGTAGTTTCTTCACTTCCGTTCCTAAGATGCGGGTTGGAACTTTTCTTATGGTTGCTTCGCGTTCCACTTCGGCCTCTTCGAGTATACTTGGTTCTACCACTTCAGCAGACTCATGTAGACATTTTCCTGAGATGTGAAACGTGAAAAACGTTGTGGACTCCAGCCAACTTCTCGGGTAGCTCTAATCTATAGGACATTTTCCCAATTGTTCCTATCTAAAGGTATAGTCGAAGTAAAAACTTTGTGCCCATTAGGCAATGTCAAAACTGAAAACCTATGCCACATATATATTGATTAGGAGAAGAACTCCCTAAGCATCAGCCCCGAAGACCGAAATCAACATCAGACTGACACCCAAAGAGTTACTCAACCCAACCACCATATATGATTCTAGGCAACTAAGCATGATGGACTCCTTTTAGGTCATAAGGGAGTCCCTTCCTAAGACCAATCTGTATCATATAAAACCCAAAAACTTTAGTCAAACCGATGAACACCCTCGAGCCCCAACATGTGTTACTAACAGATGAGTCATACTCCCTATGTGGTTTGCAACAGAAATTGGATTGAGAATGGGACCGAGAGGATATACCGAAAAGGTACTATGCAAGTAAGCTCTACAGGAAGAGAGGAATCAAGGATATACTCTTAAGAAGAGATACGATGCACGAATCTAGTCTTCAATCTTCTAAGTCGCATTTCTTGAGCTTAACTCCATTATGCTTTGTCCGTCTTTAACTTCACAATTTCGTAGCTTCTTAATTCTTGTTTCCAAAATATGAGTTGGAACCCTTGCCTCTCGTTCCTCTTTCACTTATTCTCCTTCTAGTATACTTGGCTCAAGCCTTAACTGCGTACTCATGGTTCCATGCAAGCTCTCCAAAATTCATTAGTGAATCTTGGATCTTGTTCACTTACTAGAAGGTATTCCACATAGATGAATTATCTCTTGAAAATAAACAAATGTCAACTATGTTGCCAAATGTACTTACTAAGGTGATTCTTTACAACTCATGCATCAGCGAAATGAACCTTCAGCCTTAGTGGCGAACACTACTGGAGTGCCCTATTCTGAAATGCTCCTCCTAATGAACCCCTTTTTTAGAAGCTCTTTAATCTATTTACTGAGCTCTTTCCTTTCTCGTGGAGCCATATGTCTAACGGGCAACGCAACGGGCTTTGCCTTATCTACAAGATATATGCGGAAGTCTATTTCCCGCTTCGGAGGCAAGCCCTTCACCTCTTCAAAGACATCCGGATATTCCCGGACTACTCTAACTGATTGCAAATTTTCAACAGAGGCATCTAGCGATTCAAGATAACTAAGCATAACCGCATACGAGGGATTACAAGAAATTTCCAAAGTATTACCGAGCTGGGTTAGGAGCCTAACAACCCTTTTCTCACAATCAAGGATGGCCCCATTACGGGATAGCCAATCCATACCCAAAATCAAACCATACCCCGCAAAGCCCAATACAAAGGCACTACATTGAAATTCTACGCTTAGAATAGAGATTTTCAATCCCACACAGATCATAGACAAATGAGCTGGGCTCCCAATTGGGTTTGAAACAATTAAGGGGTCCTCTACCATACAAGTTTTTAGGTGCAGAGATTCTACTAAAGCAGACGAGATAAGGAGTATGATGCGCCAGAATCAAATAAAGGGCGAACGGGGTGATCGTAAAGATAAACTACACTTTCTACAGAAGTGTTTGTACCTCGCTGTTGCAGAGGTAGCGCTTCCAGCACATGAACCTGTGCCCCTGGGGTGGATCCAACCCCCTGCCCCTGTCCTCGTTTCTTTGGGCAGTCCTTAGCCCTGTGGCCTGTCTCACCGCAAGAAAAGCACCCACCATTCATCTTGGCCTTCTTTTTCCGGCAATCTTTCACTAAGTGCCCCACTTTGCCACAGAATTTACACTTCCTCTTCTCTCGGGACTTCTTGTCTTTCCCGCCCTTCTCAAAGTCTGTCTTCTCAGGGCAGTCTATGCTGATGTGTCCAGTCTCCCCACAATGAAAACATTCACCTTGCTTTCTTCTCCTCTTTCTACAATCCTTGGCTAAGTGCCCCTCCGTACCACAAAAATTGCATTTCCTTTTTTCTCGTTTCTTATTATTACTGTTACGATCCTTTCTTGTTTGACTATTATTCGTCTTCCTACTCTGGGACTCTTCCGCTTGCTGGTTCACGTGGAGGAGGAGGAGTGAAAGCGTTAGCAGCTGAGGAGTAAGGTCTCCAGACATGCTGAAACCGAAAGGATAGATTCAAAACGAAGGATAAGAGATAGTTCCTATGGCTTTGGGGAGTGGACTTTGCCTTTTAAAAAAATAAAATAATATTTTTCTTTTAAAAATGCTTCTTTAAATTTCCTTTTTGAAAATAATTTTTCAAAACTTTTTATCTTATCTGGTAAACCTATGCTCTGATACCAAGTGAAACACCCCACCTCCGTTAGGGTCACTCTCAAAGGGAATGCCCTAATTTTGGTGGAGGTTTATAAGTACAAGTCACAGATATACAAGACAGATATAAGAACACATATTTGTAAACAGCGGAAGAACAACAAACTTTATTTCAAAAAGTCAAATACGTGTTACAACAACATCCTTTCCAAAAACATAACATAACACTTTCATAATCTGTCTTGAGTACATTATTTAAAGAAGCATAGATAAAACGTAGATAAACTGCAATAGCCCCCATAGTGATTGTCCAAAGCCATAGTTCAAAACAGGAAAGTCCAAGCAATACATTTCTCTTCTTCAAGCTGGATGTTGAGGCTGGTCAAGCTGCTGTGTTCCCTCCCTGAGGACCTGGGGGGGGGGGGGGGGAACGGAAGAAAGAAGACGAAAGAAAAATAGAGTCAGACATAAAGCCTGAGTAAGTATAGTACTACTTTGTCTATGAATAAAGAACTGGGTATGATAAGTAAAACAGGAAGTGGGCAAACACTATGAACTTGGTTAAGTTATCTACGGTCGAATATACTATCGTACCCCATGTTAATCTCTGAACCCATATAAACTAGTTTCCAATTTGCACCCCATAATCAGGGTGATGTGATCCATTCTATGATGATCGGCTCCTACTCGCATAGTTACATGTGTCTTACGGCCCCCGATGTCTGTAGTTACCTATGCTGGTCCCGCCATGGGGTGTATCAAGTCCCATAGTGGCAACCCGACACAACCTTAGAGTGCACAGGTATGCTACTGGTGTCCAGTGCCTTATTTTTATGCGCCGGAGTGTGTGCACGCCCGCACTCCGTTAGAACCTACACTGCTACACCACCGCCGTCGCTTTGACCTCTTACAATCATCCCAGTAATCGTGCCCCACCCTGCCTAGTTTCAGGGTATCCTGATACACCTTTTAGGGTTACTGCTGAAAAGGGTCCCTCGTTACTAGGTTTTCTATCTCTAGCCAACATGCTAAGTTGGTTAAGTGTTCCCTACCTAACCCCTCCAGTCTGTTTAGTTTAGCATGTTCCATTTTGATTAAGTCTTTAGTTCACTTAATCCTAACAATCCTGACTCAGCCTTAATTGTCTTATTAAGGCCCTGACCTCTCACATTAGACAGGTATTGTTGTGGCTGCCTGTTGCCGGTTGGTTCCGGGCAGTCTTACGCCACAACTCGGTCTAACCTCGGGTCCTTGCTGGGCTCCATGTTTAACCTCCCACATTGGATAGGTATTGTTGTGGCTACTGGACAGCCGGGCGGTTCTGGGCAGGTTTACATCACAACTCAATCCAACCTCGGGTTAAACACATCGTATTTTCTACATTTACATATCTTGTCATTCTTCTTTGTTTATATGTAAATATTTGCGGCCCATTATTAAGTTAATGGTGTAAAGATTACACCAATCACGGGCCCAACCCATACTTGAATTTGGGCCCTTCTATTTTATATTTTCATTCATTAATTTATTTTTAACCCAACGTTATTTTCCCCCGTTTTACACGTCCGTTTATATATATATTGGGCTTAGCCTTTTAAAGCCCAATTTAGCCATGCGAAAAGGGGAGGCTTATGGCGTATACACAAAGAGGGGAAGGTGAGCGCATGAACTTGCAATACGACGTTGGAAATACAAAATAGAAATTGGTGTACTTGCATAGTGGTGACATAGGTTGCATGAATCAAAGCATGTGAACTTGCATAGGTTTAACTACAACATGAACCTATATTCTTATTTAGGCATAATGTCAAACATAAGCATGTCATAAATGTTCCTAGCATAGGCATAGCATAATGTCAAACATAAGCATGGCATAAGTAAAGTTAAATTTGTTCATGGCATAAACATAAACAGGTCATGTTCATAAAGTTCCTACATGTTTACAAAGGGGATACTTTGTTACTAATCACAAAAGTATGGTTCAACTTAATCATGGTTTAAGTCTAATCACATAACGATGGTATAAACATACTTATGCATAAAAATTCCTAATCATGGTTTTTGCTTAAACTTGCAAAAAGGGATTTTTGAGTCTAACCTAGCCATGTCTCACATATGTCATCATATAATTCTTTTAAACAAGATAAACTTAATCATAGATTTCAATTATGCCAAATATCATTCATAGTCTAGCCATATTCATAAGCATGACTTAATACATGAATTATGGTGTCAAAATTCCAACATAGTTTCATATGAGCTATAACAACCAAACTTGTCTCAATTGCTTGCAAAACGATTTATGCACAAAGTATACATCATGACGACATAATAACAAAGCCCAAACTTGCATAAATTTCACTCAACTACATACATGTTGCTTCAACATAGATTACATAATTTGCGCAACATTCCAAACGTATATTTGCATAGAACTACCGCATGTAGTTCTTTATAATGAATAACATAATTTTGCACAAACATGAATTACTTCCATTGCCACAGTTCAAGCATACACATCAACACAGTTGTTTATTTATACCAAAGTAATACTCTACTTACAATGGTTGCGGCGAATTCTCTAATTAAGAGACACGATTCCTTTGTTGAATTGATTAGCTTTAGGTTGCTTGAATTGCTTTAGGCTTTAGAACTTTCTTCCTAACTCTCTCTCTAGTCGGCGGCTACTCCTTGTCGTTCCTCAGCAACATGGCGGCTATAATCTTATTTTGAATGAATAGATTAGGGTTTAGTCTAGGGTTGTTTATATAGAGGTTAGGAATTGATTAGGACCATTGATGTTGCTAGGTTAGATCGTAGCCATTCATTAGGAAGAGAGACCAATAAAAACCCGCCACCTAGCCCTAATGACAAGGCAGACCACAGAAATTCGACCACACACCGACCTGGCCAGCCAGGGCTAGACCAGACCTGGCCAGCAGGTCATTTTTGACCTGGGCGCACTTGGCAGGTGCGCCAAGTCAAAAATGTACTGGCGCACTTCACAGGTGCGCCAGTTCATTTTTGTTCTGGCGCACTTCCCAAGTGCGCCAGTGTATTCTGGCCCTTTTTCGGTTTTTCGCCCAACTTCGTTCGTCCATAACTTCTTCATACGATATCCGTTTTTCGAAAACTCGGACTCTATTTCGCGTATTTTTCCGAGACGAACGCAACGGCGTATCCCGTTTCCCTTAGTTCTTTGATTTGAAATTAATTATACTTTAATTTCTGAGTTTCACAGTTATAGAATTTTCGGGGTGTTACATTTAATTTGACCGTCCACTTGTTTAGTGCTGACCGATCGGTCCATACTTGATTATGTGGTCTAAGCCATATATCTTTGTCTAGACCATTCTGCCATACTTGGCCTAGTGCTTTTCTTTATGTGCTTGATCCACCTGATTGTGTGTGATTTTAAATGGATAAACACATAAAAATAGTCTAACACTGTAAAAAGAAACCTGTTAACAATGGATTAGCGAGGCAAGTGCTGTAGTAGTGTGGAAGGGTGTCCAGGCCTTGGTCGTGGTTAGCAAGGCGGAGGCTAGCGTGGGATTTTGGGAAGCGGAGGCAGATGTCGAAGTGGAGTGGCAGGAAATTGGAATTGGGGATTTATATTTTTTGTTATGTTAGTCAGGCTACAGAGGAAAGAGCGGGCGAATGAAAAAGTGAATGCGGGTATTTACCTGGGACGTGAGGAGCAAAGACGTATTTTTCACATCAGAAGTTACTATTGTTTCGACATCTAACACATTGAAATTATAATTTATCAAATAGAAAAAGATTTTAGACTTTTCTTCATTGGATATGAATACAATTTTTGTTACATTAGCCTTTTTATATATAGAATTTGGAGCGGCTGATTAGACTTATCTTCATTATGTGGGACTAGACAGAAAATTATAAAAGCATGTTTACTCTTATATATTTAATGCTAAGAAGATTTCTTCTAGATTGCTTGAATATAGCGCATTTCGAATGAATATATGTGTATCATTTTAAAAAATCCGAAGTTTTCCTTTGAATTATCTGAAAATATTCCAGCTAAAGTTTAAAATATAGTTGGTTCAACCAATTTAATTGAAGGGCTTGGAAGAGCCTATATAGCAAGAACATGAACTAGATATGTGTTTATTAATAGAAATGCAATTATTTCATGGCGATCTACAAAGCAAACATTGGTAGCAACATCATCCAATCATTCTGAAAAACTAGCACTACATGAAGCAAGTCGAGAATGTATTTGCTTAAGATAATTAATTGAACATATTCGAAGCACCTGTCAACCTCCTGTAACTACAGAAAGATCAATTATAATTTATGAAGATAATGCATCATGCGTAGGTAAGATTCAAGCAGGTTACATGAAAGATGATAGAAAGAAGCACATTTCTCCTAAATTCTTCTTCACACATGAACTTCAAAAAGATAATAGGATAGAATTGAAGAAAATCCAGTCTCAAGAAAATCTAGTAGATCTATTCACGAAGGCATTTCCAAAATTAATATTTCAGAAGATGATTTATAAAATTGGTATGCGTCGCTTGCGAGACCAAACTATTTGAATAATGCGTTATTAATCAGCAGGAGCATACAAAATTGTGCAATACTATACTATTTTCATTCACTGTTATTTTTCCTACTAGTTTTTTTGTTAGTAAGGTTTTTAATGGGGTGTTATCTTGATCCAGATGTATCAACCATCGTAGTAACATTAAAAACATGTTACCTAAATATTAAATAAAATTGTACTTTTTCCCTTATTTATGATTTTTCCAAGAGAGTTTTTCATAAAAAGGTTTTTAATGATGCAATTAATCTTATCATCTTGCATATGCTTATTCAAAGGGGAGTGTTGTAAGATATATAATATTAACGGTGAATTCACTTAATGCAAGGGACGTTATTGTAAGTGCTAGAACATGTGAAGTTTACAAATAGAGAGCCCGTGTGTGTTCTAAATATATTCGAATCAATAAAAATGTCCTCTCCCCCTTATTTCTTCTTTTCTGAGTTTTTATTATAATACATACATATCTTTTACACTTTAGTATATACAAACAAACAAAATATGCGATTGAATGTCATGTAAAATATCTAAAATCTCAGTGAGAACTGCTAATGAAATCTTGTATTAAAATTATTTATACAATACTAGTGCATGGTTTGATTTCATAAATTTGGATATTACCAATAAAATAATATTCAAATTAAAATTTTAAATAATAATAGTAATAATATATTATTATAATATAAAATATATAATTTCAAAATAATTGAAAAACATAACTTGAAAACTACATAATGTTGCTGGAAAAGTCTTTATTGACATAAAATTTTGACATATTTGGCAACATAATAAATTTAAACCATTGGATTACCTCATGAACTTCACTCTTTCATATAAAGACAAAATGATCCAACGATTAATGTCTGATTTGTGTCTTTCAATTTGTTTCTAGATTTTTATTTAAATATTCATCCCCCATGCTATTTATCAACATTATGTAATCCATGCAAGCCAATAAGGAAATGTAGAGGGAGAAAGAGGTAATAAAGCATCATATAGGCTCAAAAAATATTGAAGTTATTCCACCATCATCAGTTTAGCCAACAAAGTTAATTTTCGTTTTTGAACGGCGTTGGCATATTCCAACATCATTCAGACATATCCATTATTTCTATTGGATTAATAGATGACGTCAGAATGTCTGCTGAATTTGTCAACACCATCGTGACACTTTTGTTCTAATTTACTACTTTTCAGTGTCTTTTTAACATACATCTTTTAAGTGTCGCAATGACGTTAAAAACTTACATAGCAATTTCGATCATTCTCTAGTACTATTAGCACCATAACTAGTCTGATTTGTCCACATGGAAAAAATTGATCAGCCCTAATTTTGATGCAATGAATGCAAAAAAGAAGAAGCGGCTATTAAAATATAAAATTAAACACATGAAGTATGAATTATTTATTCCGAATGTAGAATTCAAAAGAAAATATAATGATTGAGATTTATTATGCTCAATTTTGTGCCACCATCTTATGTTTAACTAGATTGAATAAATCTCTCTATTAGCCTTGCTTTTAAAGTTTATAACGCAAACAGACTTGTTTGAAAAGTAATTACAGAAATAGAACTGTTTTAAAATAACGAAGGCACCTTTTCAAAATGCACACAAAGGCATGTTTTCAAAAATCGCCTGTATACTTTGTGTTTTTAAGTTCCATAGCGACTTTCTTGAAATTTAATTTGGAAATAACTCAGTATATATGATATCAAATTTCCATTTTTCTATTCCATTAATAAAAAAGAGCTCTATAGACTCGAACGTTTTGTGTTTCAATGAAATCCGATGTATAACGATTCCTATATATTCGAATGAAGCTGTAAACGTTAAACTACGAACTACCAAGACATTTAAATAGTATATACAGCTTAACCAAACAACATAAAACAAATACCAAATTTTAATATTCAAATAAAAGATAGGTACATAGTCCGGTTAATGACAGATAATTTCAAAACATAAGAAATATAGATGTTATTAAACTACATCTCATGTTCATGCTCTTGGGATACAACAGATTCTACAGTGGAAAATAGTACGCCACCAAACTGCATCTCACGTTCATGCTCTTGGGATGTGAAGTCGCCTAATCATTACGATTAAACCACAAATATTCAATAATGTTTTCGAAAAGTCTAATTTCTTGTTCGAGTTCGTTTGCATATGATATTCCCATTGGGTATACTGGTTCGTCAAGCCTTTCTGTGTAGGTACATCCATTCGGATAGAATGGACTTTGCTGAATGCGATGGCCAATATTGTTGCCATCTACTCGAACCACAACTTCCACCGGATAACCGAAGTAGCAACAAACTTGATAAGATTCACCTTCTTGTTCATAAGGAATTAGAGCATGTGGTACTTGATAATTAGCAACTTCTTACTGTGGTATAACGACCGACTGTTTATACGTGTGTTGAACATTTGGTACTTGGGCTTGATGTGGAGGTTGGACGTTCCGCTGTTCAGACGGTGGTTCAACCCGTGGTCTTAGTTTGTTTAGAAACTGAAGTTCTTATGCAAGCTCCTGAAGTCGCATCTATTCATACGCCTGTTCATCAGAGTCTGGAGATGATCGCCAAGACGGCATAGTTGTGGTAAAGCACAGAGCAGTTGGAAACAAACTTGTTGGAGTTAGGTAAGTTGTGAGTTATTCGACATAGATATATAGCTGCGTAGTGTAAAAGTGAATACATGGTAAAACAAAGGATCATGTGAATGGTCACTGGTACACTTTGCTTTACGTGCTGCACGACCCTGTTTCCTTTGACGTAATACTGTATCAAATCTGCTTTATGTACTGCTTTAACCTTGCACTGACTAGTCGTATCAGGAGAGATTCTTCACTCCTTGGTTTAAGGGGTCATCACATATACAGTGCTTAGTTTGCATCAAGGTTTACGGTTTTTATCAGCAATGTTCGTACTTCCAACAATTTTAATATTTTGCACTACATAACTGAGAAGTTTATAACAACAACGATTACAACATCAAGAAATAGGAACTACAACAAAAGGAACACACGAACATCATATTCGAAGTACAATAAAACACATTAAAGTAGTTTCCACATACACCTACCATGAGGGTGGGTAAAATCTAGCTCTAGGCGACTGAACTCCACGTTCGCACATCAGAGGGTCAATCCACTACTTAAAGTAACAACAATCAATTAAGGAAAAACCTTGTGGTCCTCGTAAGCTTCACAGCCGAAAAATCGACGACCAACATTTTTTTGGTTTTCGAAACAACCACGACCGATACTTCTCCACAACGGCAAATAGGGTTGGACCCACCTGGATCTAGTGGCTCGACAACGCACCATGCAACTACCCTTTCTTTTCCAGGTCGTTGATTTAATACCGATTCATCATCGTTTTCCCATTTGTCCATGGTGGAGCCTACACTTTCTTTTCCCTATTCTAACATAGTGAAAGAGGAAGGAGGCGGCGGCTGGAAGAAAAGAAATTGCGAATGAGGGTTTAGCCAGATTCATAGAAGCCACTATATATAGCGAAAAACCGGGTCGTCCCCATCCACATGAGCATTATTGTTGACAAATGCCTAGGAACTCGCAGCATTCATGCCAAAATACATATAGTATGGTTACAGTAACAATTCCATAATGTACAGTGGAGATTCTGTATCATGGTTACAGTGGAGATTCTCTAACATGACTACTCATATCAGGACAATTGTATCATGCTTTTGTCCCAAAATGTATATACTATGGTTGAAGTGTAGATTCTCTATCACGGCTGTAGTGGACAGTGACAATTGAATAGTGCACAGTGGAGATTCTCTATCATGGCTACAATGGAGATTCTCTATCACAGTCCCATGCTTCAGTCCCATACCGACCACTCTTATCAGGAGAGTTGTCACTCCTTGATTTATGGGTCGTCACATGCTTCAAACCAGCCTCTCTTCCTTATTAAAGACCAACCAACCTCTCTTCCTCTCTTCATCACTTCCCGGTTTTTTGTAGAGTAGTTCATTGTCAAAATGGCTAACTGGGCATACAACGACGATACCATGGTTTAAATGTACAATGAGTATGAACGGGGTAAACAACCAGCAGAAGATGTCGAATTTGTGCCCGAAACGCAAATGGGAGTCCAAGTAGATGCCGCAGAGGTCGAGTCTGAACTTTTTAGTGCAACACAACCAAACGTTGCATTCTAGCGCATTGGGCTGGTTCAAAAATCCCTCAATGCTCAGTTGAGGGAAGTTCTTGCTCGACAGAACCCTGATAGGTCAAGCTCTAGTATGACGGGTTGTTCAGTCCCTTGCTATTGCAGAGTCGAATGTACTGTGCTTGTTTCTAAAAGTTAAACGAATGCGAGTCGTTGCTTTTATGGTTGCAAAGCGTACATTCATGCACATGACCGCCATGGGTTGCAGTGTTGTAATTTTTTTTCATGGTACGATCCACCTTTAACCGAGAGAGGTGTCCAATACGCACTTGAGATGCAAGCTGAGGTTAATCGCTTGGAAAGAATGAATGCGATAATTAAGAATGAAATGCTTCATGGATGCTACGGTTCATTCCAAAGCTATGGGTTGTAGTTACGTTGTATTAGTTCGTGGTTATGTTGTATCGTTGGGTCTAAGTTATGTTGTATTGTTGGGTCTATGTTATGTTGGATCTAAGTTATGTTCGGTCTTATTTATATTGTACTGGGTCGTATTAATGTGTTTTTATTGAATCAGATGAACACGGTTTGTATGATGTCTGCTGTTCTTGTCTAAAAATGTTTGGTTTGCTTAAAATAGTTTTTAAAGTGTTCAAAACGAAAGGCGAGTTTTCAAAACTCACACAAAGGCGTGTTTTCAAAACTTGCCTTTGGACTACCCCAGACCAAAACATGTCTACATATGTAATTATGTTGGAAACATGTCTAAATTTGTTATAAGTTTCAAAAACAGGTTTACACACGTGAATTTTCCAACCAGCTTTTCTTATTCGTTTTAACCCTAACACTTCAAACACACGAGCTTGATCTCGCGACAGATGGTTCTTACTAAAGAACCATATGAAGAAAAAAATTGAATCATTCAAATAAGATTCATTATTATTAATATTATTCCAACATTTTTTAACTATTCATGCATATCCAAGTGAACATAGATTCATTGATACAATTTATCCAAAACAGCTATCATTGCTATCTCCAAACCTTTGTTTGTATTTCTTTTTTTGTAGAAATTACATCGAAAATCTCACCATTATGTGGATCCTTCTGTTGAATCTTCACAGCTAACTTTTCTTCACTTTGAAAATGTGATGTTGTATCATAGTATTTGTGTGTAAAATTGAAACAACCTTTTATTTCTACATTGGTCGTATAAACTTTGAAGAAGCACCTTTAAATTTAACATGAACATGTTCTGCTTGGGAAGATAGACTTTTGGCAATGTACCAAGGCTTTTCGGTTTTTACTCGCGAATTTATCCATCTTTTTCCTATTCTCGCTGGCAGGTGAAAAGAAAATCCATGAATTTTACAGTCATCATGAAGATTGATTTATGGATGCTTAACCAAAAGACTATCAATTACGATGACAATAAAACTGTAATTTGAAGTCCAAATTAAATCATTAACTAACAATTACATATGCACAAATAACCATTCATAACTTTGAACTTTGAAGACAAAGTAACATTCTGATAGAAGAGAAACTGCTAATAACTCAAATAAAAATCCTTTAAGTTTGCATGTATATAAGTACATTGATTACATACCATCTTTAAGATATGTAAGATATGAGTTCTCTAATCGTTTCTAATATTAGCTTCATCCTTGCAAACATCTTGAACGGTTAACATCAATGCCTGTCCACTAAGTACTTTATATGTATTATCGACAACTGGGTGTCGATGCACGGTGAATCTATTTGTTTCTATTGCTGCATATATAATTGGAAAAGGTCAATCCTACATTATTTATAGTTAATGTGGTAAATAAATGCAATACATGTTAAGATGCGTTATACCTACCAACAACACTTACTTGGGGGGTTGTTTAATACTATCTTACAAGCTACATAAAATTAAAATGTCATTAATTTTTTGGAAATAGATTATAGTCACTCCTAGTTTGCTAAAGTAGAAATGCACATTACAATATGAATAATTAGATTATGTATTCGATGTGTCAGATGTAATTATAGGGTTAACATTTTTTTTGTCCAGTGTCAATGTTCATACTCCAATACTTAATTCTTTTGTTGACGTTTTGCTTTGATAAATCACTAATAATGAGAACCCAAGTCTAGAACATGGCACAACAACGTTCACAATCAAATTAATGGTAAAACAGTAGATGCTTACCAAGGGCTACGGTGCATAAAAAAATTCCATGAAGCTGTTTCGCTATAGAAGTCATTATCATCTAATGAGCTTTTAAAACCATTACATCTAAAACAAATGACTAAATATATACTTATAAATGTTACAAAAGATTTTTGCTTTTATCATCAAGTCAAAATAAATTTCACTATTTGTATGCTAACTAAGTACTGCTTTTGTGAAATTGTTTATGAAGGCAACTTGAAAAGTATTCGATGGGATTGATAGCCTTATCTGTTGTTTACAAATTCGTATTTCTTTATTTTACATGTATGCTAATGGTACTATACCACATTAAAGAAAAAATATAAATTTTAAACAACAGCAATGGAAACAAGCTAAAAAAAAAGCCTAGCGTGGGGATAACATTCCTTTTCAACTGATCTAATAAAGGTCAATTAATTAATAAGTACACAATTTATATAAACAAACAGTCAATTAAATTTGCTTCAACTGCATAGGAAAATGTTTAAAATGATTTAACTAGTTTTGGATACTTTGGCTTACTTCATTGTCTAGGAAAAAAATACATCAATATTTCCTACACAACAAATGAAAACCACATATATCCTTATTTGAATATGCACAACCAATGTTTTGAAAAACAAACAGCAAGTCAGATCTAGCGTTTTAATATTCAAGGTGCTAAAGTAAAATCAGTTGGACCATTGAAACTGTTTTTACATTGGTCATCAAATGTCTACTGTAATTGAAACTTTTACAATGCTATTTTTAGGCATGTTATATTAGATACAAACTTAACAACAAATTTTTCCCTTTGCACATTGTAATAGATACATATTATAACATTTTTTTATAGAGCCGACCGGTTTTTAACGTGACCGCAAACACTTTTTATTATAACAAATAATAAATACAATATAGCAGGAGCTAGATAGAATATCGAACTACTATCGGTTTTTAGGTGAACAGTTCACCACTATCAGATATTATAGCGGTCCGTCAACTGACATTATACATGTTCAAAGTATACGAGCTAGCCAAAAACAACTAGACTACATGATAACATCTCCAAGAAGGGAGTGATTTCAAGTTACTGCCTAAAATAAAATACAAAAAGTACTATATGACACTATAAGTAGCAACACAAATTTCAACTTTGATAACCTCGAGCTCCATAAAGTAACCAAGCTACTGGGGAACTCAATGCACAACATGACATGGAAGCAGCTTGGCAAGTAGCAAAACAATAACAATGAAGGACATCCAATACTTCCAGGAAGTTACAAAGTTTCATTGATAGGTGATGATTAGCATGAGGCAAAGCTTCAAAACCAGTAGAAATCTAAGCAAAAGCTTCATGTGTACTACTAATGTAGGGGACTAGAACATAAAGAGGGAGGCTAATCACCACTAGAATACTACACGAATCCAGGCTCATACAAACCCACAATATACTGTTGAGATAACAACAGCACACCGGGTTAATACTGACTAGAGATTAGCTTAGTTGAATGACGTCCTAAGTGTCATTTGTTGTTGATTTCGGCTTTCTTGGTTGATACTTAACAAGTTGTTCTTTTACTAGTTTACAGTTAGGGACTAATGAATGTTGAAGAATAGTGATTTGTGAATATATGGAAATGTTTTCCAATAATCGTGAGAGGCTAAATGGGTTTGGAGAAATATTTGGGTAAAGATATTGAAGAAAATTTATGAAATGATAAATTTAATTTATGGAATATTAATTAAGGGGCCCTGTGATTGTTTGATACTTTAGATGAATGTTTTTTTTTCGATAGTTAAATAACCGACTATCAAAGTATTAACCGATGTCGTTGTCAATATGGAGAGACCGGTTGAATTTTTATCCAAGAACCACTACGTATTGGCAGTAGAGTTGCGAATAATATTATACGAAGACAATTGAAGACGGAGTAAAATGCAAGGGCTTTTTCTAAAATCCTAGTTAGAAATGGCCAAAAATGGATTAATGGAAATTGTGTCTTTGATTTCATTCAATCCGGGAACGAACTTGTATGGACGAATGTCTGACATAGTATTTCCAAAAAGTTGCATAGGTTGGTTTGTACAAATATACATATGGTGGAAGAGAATTTATTCTCTTAGCATAATATATAGATTATGTCTGTGCAAATCAGTTAGTGATTAGCGGATTTGACAATGAGACATTCAATGTGGATGTGCTATCAACGAAATGTAAGTAATCGTAGCATCTGACCTCAACAACCGGGAAATGGAAAAAACCGTGCCGGCAGCAAGGCTAAGTGGTTCGCTCCCTATTAGGGTGTATATCAACTATCTAGAGAAAATCATTTCATTCTTTAATCTATTGATATTGTCCCTATCGGGAAACGGTTGCTGATCCCAACCGTTGGTGATATTCATTCGATACAGTCCAACAAAATGAGTGGTCGGTCATGTGTGGTCTGGTTGTATGATGTTCTTGTTGAACCGTGACACCCCACGTCCGTTAATGTCACTCATTAAGAGAATGCATTAAGTTTCCTGAAGCGTTATAGGTAAATAGAAACAAAAATATTACAAGACAGATATAAAATAACAACGGAATTTAAAACTTTATTAAGCAGAAAACATCATGGTTCAAAATATAGTTACATCATGAGTTAAAAATACATAAAACCCAGTACATCAACTTAAAATTACTCTCTTGTACTAAAATCATCGGAGTACGATAAACATGAAAAGATCATAATCCCCAAAAGCATAGCCATAGCAGAGAAGGTAATAAATCAAGCAGTACATCTAAGCAGTTCCAAGCAGAAAGAAAGAAGAATCCTGATCAAGCTTGAGTATTCCCACCCTGAGAACTAGGGGAAAGGGGGAAGAAGAAGAGAAAGAAGAGGAAATAAAATATGTCAGACATAAAGTCTGACTAGTCCAGTTACTTTTAGCATATAAATAAGTAAAAGCATCATGTCGAGCATATAAACTGGATAAGAGAGATAATAGAATATAAGGTAGGTATGACAAGGCAAATAGGATAAACTGAGCAGAACGTATATGTATAGCGCTTCTCTAATAATTTTCTCTTTCTTTCTGCACCAATACTAGTATCATATAAACAAGATGATCCCCAACAAGTATAAGATGGTAGACTTAGGCGTACTTCTAGTGAGAATTTTAACCCCATACAATAACAGGTAGCCCAACTGAACATACCGGAATCACTCCTAAGGACAATAACAGGCTCCTAAACATACCAGAGTCTAGATGTACCCTAATCACTATCCCAATCGATCGACTCCCTTCTCCGCAGATACACTGTGCTGGCGCCACAGTAGGATGTATCACTTCCTAAAGTGGCAACCCTTCATTTCAAGGATGTGCACAACAATACTACTGATGTCACATCATCTTATCTTCCCGAGCAGGAGGACCCATGCATGCACATGAGTCTGACGGAACACACCATCCCCTCTTTTGGATCTCTTACAATCAGCTCAGTAAGCGTGTCCCGACTCCGACCTCGTTCGGAGTACTTGTTTGATACCTATATATGGGTTACTGACTGAAAGGGTCCCACACACAAGATTATAAATGCTTCCCCGTACGCTTGCATCCCTACTTCTAGGATTTCCAAAGGTTATGCCCTACTAGTGTAACAAGATTTCATAGCCCCAACAGGTTAAGTTTATGGGCCTATACATAAATATTACCCCCCACCCGAAGATATACTTAACCCTCCCACAGTTTCAAGAAACTTTACTTAACCCTTACTCAAGTTAACATGTTCATGTAATCCCTATAGTTTTAACCAGGTTAAGTATTCAAGTTCATTACCATATATTCATTTATGGTTATAATGCGCTAGACTTCCCACATTAAGCCTACAACTTGTGGATGCTGGATATGCCGGGCGGGTCCGGGCAGACTTCTTCCACAAGTCGGACTTAACCTCGTGTCTTAAGCCGTTATTGTTTATGCACTTAGACCCCTCACGTTAGATTCACCATTTGTGGTCGCTGGATATGCCGGGCGGGTCTAGGCAGAATTCTACCACAAGTGTAATCTAACATCGTGTCCAAGCTCGTTTACAGTTTCTAATTACTGTAAATCTAGGCATTTTCAGTATTTAACAATTATTTCTACTTCATTATGGGTTTTCATGCCCCTTTTCCAAATCATATTCATCATGTACCATATGTCGCAAATTAAGATCTAAATAACAATTTGATTTATGGCCCAAATCCATATTTATATATTTAATTCAAGTTATGCCCAAAATTTCCAATACAAGTTATGCCAAAATTTTAAAGTTTTTCCCTCGTTTCCAATTTCACGTATTCGCATATTTCAGTGGTATCCCTAGGCTCGAAGTAGCCTGACTATAAAATAAAAAGGGAAAAGAAAAAGGGAAGAGAATAGAACATAAATAAACATAATAACAAGATTGACATATGATGGTAGGAATAGGCATAGCAACTAACAAACATATAGTGACAAAACTGGGCATAATGACAAGATAGGCATATGGGAACAGATCTGATGAACATGTGATAATAGAATTGATTAGGCATAGTGTCATGATCATAAACAGGAATGATGAGATCTAATCAGCGAATTAGATATACAAATAATGGCAGATCTGACATGATAAATAGGCATAGGCTTAGATCCAATTCACAGTCATGTCAAAATAACTTAGACACACAAGTTATGGCAGATCTGATATGATTCAATTTGTCATAGGCTTAGATTCAATTCATAGACATGTCAAAAGTAACTTCTAAGCGTTTATACCTAAAAATAATGTAGACTCACAAAGAATGGATCTAAGAAAACCGAGGAAAGCGTGTTGATGTTGAATCAACGATCTTTGAATACATATGGATCATCCTTGCTGAAGAAAAGGCTAATTTAATCTGAGTTGGAGCAGCATCTCACCGTCTTCATTGATTTAGATGAATAAAACTATGGGTATAGGGTTTTATTTATAGCCATCATCCAACGAATCTTGCATAGGAATCAGTCCACATTCGGAAGCAGGGATCTTCCCAGATCCGTTTAGGGGTCGACCCCCCTTGGTGTGTCGACTCAGGGGTCGACACCCCTTGATGGGGTCGAGCCAGGGGCGGGAATTTTCCCACTCCCAAAAACTGCTTCATTTTGAAATATTTTGAATTTTTGGAAAGGTTTATATATATAATTAACTTATATACGCGTAAACTTCAAACCTTAATATCTTCTTCATACAGTGTTCATTTTACGCAAACTTGAAGTCTATCTTAAGCAGAATCCTAAGACGAACGCAATGGCACAGTCCTTTTTCGTTAATTACCAATATGTAATTAAGTATTCTTTAGTATATCATCCTAATGTGCTATAAAATTATGGGGTGTTACATTCTCCCCTACTCAAAGGATTTCATCCCCGAAATCTTCAAGTTAAGAAGAATGCATATCCTAACATCCATCATCCATCTACTCATTCACCAATCACAGGAACCCATTGTCCTTAAAAGATTTCTAATGCTTATATGAACATATGAAAATGTGTTTGTTTATGTCCCTATACTAATGCGAAAGTTCAGGCGGTCTACTAATTAAATTGATCTCCTTAATACAGTTTATGTTAGTTCCATGAATCCAACATGTATGCAAATAATCCTATTATACCATGTAAATTCTATGTGTGTGTACAGTAATTCATCCAAATGCAATATCGATATGATGATACACCCACTTTCATCCATTAAAAGAAGAAAAATGCACATACATCCATATGTAGTATGATAGTGATTGGGCCGATCTAGTGCCTAATGTGTGTGTATATGCATCCACGAGCAAAAACTTGCTTCCATCAAACATAGAATGTCTCAAAAGCATGTTTACATCCATGGGATTCCTACCTAAAGGTCGAAGATTTGATCGATAGGATATACTTAAATGATAGAAATAAGCACGAATGAAAGCTTTGGGAAAAGAAGTTAAGTACATACCTTTGAAAAGAAAAGGGTACGAAGCATGAATCTTGCCTTTGGTCTCCCAAGTTGCATCCTCTTGGTTATCTCCCCACTGAACTTTCATTAACTTGACCTCTCGGTTGCGTAGATTCTTAACCTCTGATCCAAGAAAACGGTAGGAACTCGTCTAACTGTCGCCTCCCGTTCCACCTCTACTTCCTCTAGTATACTCGGCTCAACCACTTCTGTGGTATCATGCAAGCACTTTCTTAGAAGAGAAACTTGGAAAACAACATGAATGCTGGGCAGTCTCTCTGGTAGCTTTAATCTATAAGCCATTTGGCCAATCCTTTCTATTTTGGGAAATGGCCCTACAAATCTTAGTGCAATTTCCTTACAGATCCAAAGCGAAACACATTCCTCAAAGGTGATACCTTAATGAAAACATGTCTCCCACCTTAAACTCAATGTCAGTCCTACTCTTATCTACGTAGGACTTCTGCCTATCCTAAGCTGTATTTATTCGTCATCTGATAAGATCAATCTTTCCAGAAGCTTCTCTAACCATATCCGGTCCAAATAGAAGTCTATATGTAGACTCCCACCAACAAGTCGATGATCTACAGGGTCGTCCATATAATGCTTTGAAGGGTGTCATGCCAATACAAGCTTGATAACTGTTGTTGTAGGCAAACTCTACCAAAGGAATATGCTCTTCCCAAGTCCCTCCGAAGTCTATGATACACAGTCTCAAAAGTTTCTCAAGAACTTTGTTCACTCTCTCTGTTATCCCATCGGTCTGAGGGTGATAAGCGGTGCTCAAACAAAACCGTGTACTTAATGCTTCTTGCAAGCTCCTCCAAAATTCGCTGGTGGAAATGGGGTCACAATCACTTATGATACTGGAAGGTACTCCATGAAGACGGACAATCTCACGAATGTAAATTGTTGCCAGCCATGTTGTTGTCCTCTTACTCTTAACCAGAATGAAATGAGCGCTCTTAGTAAGTTTGTCTATTATAACCCAAATACTGGTGTTGCCTTTCCTAGATCTACGAAAACCGTCAATGAAATCCATCGAGACGCTATACCACTTCCACTGTGGTACCTCCAAAGGATGAATTAAACCACCGGGCTTCTTTTGCTCAGCCTTGACTTGATGGCAAATCAAACATTGAGAAACAAGCTCTGCCACAACTTTCTGCATCCCAGCCCAAAAGAAAACCCTCTTCATATCTCTATACATCTTATCACCACCTAGATGAATTTTCATCGTAGAATGATAGGCTTCCTCTAGGACTGTCTTCAACAAATTCCCAACTCGGGGAACACAAACCCTTCCGTCTCGTCGCAACCACCCTCTGTCGTCTGTGGTATATCTACTAAGGTGACTAGAAGTCTCCCCTCTACTGAGCCTATCCAAGATGTCTGAAATCTGTAGATCCTCTCGCTATGAAGCTCCTATCTGATCCATAAGAGTAGGTCTCACCTTTAGTGATGCCAATAAACCAGGTATAAACTCAGTGGAGGGTCTACAATCGTAAGTCGATATAAACTCCAAGCTTTTCCTCTCCACGAACAAAGGACATAAGGCCATCCTCTGCCTACTCAATGCATCTTCCACTACATTACCCTTGCCAAGGGTATAAGCAATCTCAAAGTCATAGGATGCTAGGAACTCCATCCACCTTTGTTGCCTTAAATTAAGAACCTTCTGCGAGAACAAGTACTTGAGAGATTTATGATTGATGTACAACTCGTACTTCTCTCCAAGTGGATAATGGCGCCAAGTCTTAAGCGCGAATTCTATGGTAGCATGCCGTAAGTCATGGGTAGGGTTGTTCTTCTCATGAACCCTTAGTTGTCTACCTCCATAACATATTACCCTCCCCTCATGCTTCAGAACTGCACCAAGCCATGTACACATGCATCAGTGTATACTGTGTACGCTTTATTCCCATCGGGCAAGGTCAAGACTAGAGCTGTTGTTAGAGCCCTCTTCAATCGCTGGAAAGCATCATCATAATTTACATCCCAAGAAAATGATAGATGCTTCCTCGTCAGCCTGGTGAGTGGGGCTGATTTCTATGCGAAGTTCTTAATGAACTTCCTATAATAGCCTGCTAAACCCAAAAAAAATTTCACTTCTGTTGCATTCTTTGGGATTTACCAATCTTGAACTACAACTACCTTTGCGGGATCTACCGTTATCCCATCTTTAGAAACCACATGACCTAGAAATCTCACTTCTTTCCTCCAAAAATGACATTTGGAAAACTTCACCTTAAGCTGATGCGCACGAAGAGTTTTCAAAACCACCGTTAAATGTAAGGCATGTTCTTTCTCGTTTTTTAAGAAAATCAAGATGTCATCAACAAAGACCATGACAAACTTATTTAGAAACTCTCGAAACACCCTACTCATCAGATCAGCAAAATAGGCGAGTGCATTCGTCAACCCAAAAGGCATAACGGGCCACTCAGAGAAACCATCTGGAGTTCTAAAAGCGGTCTTGTCTATGCTGTCGTCGGCAACCCTCAGTTGATGAAACCCCATGGCCAAGTCTAATTGAGAGAAAACAAATGCACCAACAAGCTGGTAAAATAGATCATCAATCCTGGGGAGTGGGTTCCTGTTCTTCTCAACGAGTTTATTCAACTCTCTATAATCCACACATAAGCGAATCGAACCATCCGTCTTAGTTGCGAATACCACCGGAGCACCTCATTCTGATATGCTTCGCCTAATAAACCCTTTCTGAAGTAGCTGCCCTACTTCCTTGCTAAGATCCCTTCTTTCTCTTGGAGCCATGTGGCGCATAGGCAATGCAACCGGCTTTACATTGTCCACCGAGTATATACAGAAGTCGATCTCGCGCCTCGGAGATAAGCCTCGAACCTCCTAAAAAACAGTAGGATACTCACAGACTACTGGTACAGATCGTAGATCATCGATAGATACATCAAGATACTCTAGGAAACTAAGCATGACAGACCCCTTAGGGTCACAAGAAATCTCGAGGGTCCTCCTATGGCAAGTCAAAAGTATAACGATCCTCCTCTCACAATCTAGAATGGAACCATACATGGTTAGCCAATCCATCTCTAGAATCAAACCATAGCCCATGAAACCAAGCACATATGCGTCGCACTCAAACTTGACGCCCAACACGGATATTCTCAAACCCCGATAAATCATAGACATATGAGCCATACCGCCAATGGGGTTTGAGATAACAATGGGTTCCCAAACAATACTAGTACTAATGTGAAGAAACTCAACCACATAATCAGATATAAAAGAATGTGAAGTGCCAGAAAAAAAGAGTTCTAATTGGATGATTGGAAAGAGAAATCAAACCTTCAATGGAAACTTTCCTACCTCTATCGGGCGCACTGGCCACGAGAGCACGTACCTGCCGTCTAGAAGATCCTGCCCTTTGACCTTGTCCTTGCTTCTTCGGGCACTCCTTAGTAAATTGTCTAACCTCTCCACAATTGAAACAAGCATTCTTCCTTCTTTTGCAGTCCTTGATCAAGTGACACTCGCGTCCGCAATTATGACACTTCCTCTTATCTTTACGCTTGACGTTCTTTCCGCCCTTCTTTTGTTGTTATTACTGTCCTTTCTTGGGCTATACTTTCTTTTTTTGTGTTTCCTCAACTTTAGCTTCTTTCTTTTCACCTTTATCTTCCTCATGCATCGGTGCCATATCAACGAGCCTTTCAAAATTTGCTCCCATGGGAATATGAGACATAGCTAACGCATGGAGGGGTTCTTTCAATCCTCTAGCAAACTGCAAAGCTTTCTTATGTGGGTATCTACTAGCTACCAACCAAACCTCGTCAGTTGATTGAACTTATTAACATATTTTTTGACCGTCACGCCTCCTTGCTTGAGTGCCAAAAACCTTCCCATTTGCGTACTTTTCTTAGCTTGAGAAAGAAAATTCATTTCAAATCTCCGACGAAAATCATCCCAAGTCTCCACTGGATGCCCTACTTGTGTCACTTCCCACCAGAATGAAGCTTCATCTTCCAACAGCCTAGCGGCCAACTGAATCTTTCTACGTTTGTCAACTTCGAAAATTCCAAACAAATTCTCCGTCTCTTTGAGCCAATTCCTTGCTTCTATGAAAGTTTTGTTTCCTCGAAATGGCTTTCCGCGCATAACACAAAATTCTTTGCAGACCGTAGAGAAATTATCTACTCGCGGGGGAGGAAGATGAGGAATAGCGGGTGCAATTGGGGAGGAACATCTGGTTGACCACCGGCAGGTGTCGTGGCCTCTAGATACCTACGGAACCAACCCGATATCGTAACACCTTCAGGAATATTAGGTTCCCTAGACATTCTGAAAAGAAAAGGAAAAAGGGATTCAAACAAAGACTCAAAAGATATTACATATGTCTTTGGGGAATATGATTTTCAAAATAGAATTTTCTTTTGAAAATGCTTTATTTAAAAACCTTTTTTAAAACAATTTTCAAAATCTTTTATCCAATTTCGTAACCTTTAGCTCTGATACCAAGTGTGACACCCCACATCCGTTAACGTCACTCATTAAGAGAATGCATTAAGTTTCGTGAAGCATTATAGGTAAACAAAAAACAGAAATATAACAAGACAGATATAAAATAATAGCGGAATTTGAAACTTTATCAATCAAAAAACATCGTGGTTCAAAACATAGTTACATCATGAATCTGAAATACATAAAACCCAGTACATCAACTTGAAATCTCTCTCTTGTACTAAAATCATCAGTGTAAAATAAACATGAAAAGAGCATAATTCCCAAAAGCATAGCCATAGTAGAAAAGGTTTGAAATCAAGCAGTACATCTAAGTTGTTCCAAGAAGAAGGAAAGAATAATCCTGATCAAGCTTCAGTATTCCCACACTGGGAACCTAGAAGGGACGGAAGAGAAAGAAGAGGAAACAAATTAGGTCAGACATAAAGTCTGACGAGTCCAGTTACTTTTAGCATATAAATAAGTAAAAGCATCATGACAAGCATATAAACTGGATAAGAGAGATAACAACATAAAAGGCAGGTATGACAAGGTAAACTGGATAAACTGAACAGAATGTATACGTATAACGTTTCTATAGTACTTTTCTCTTTCTCTCTGCACCAATACTAGTATCATATGAACAAGGTGATCCCCAACAAGTATAAGATGGAAGACTTAAGCGTACTTCTAGTGAGAGGCTTAACCCCATACAATAACAGGCAGCCCAACTGAACATACCGAAGTTACCCTAAGGATAATAACGAGTTCCTAAACATACCAGGGTGTAGATGTACCTTAATCACTACCCCAATCGATCGTCTCACTTCTCCGTAGATACCCTATGTTGGCCCCAAGGTAGGATGTATCAGTTCCTAAAGTGGCAACCCTTCTTTTGTAGGATATGCACAACGATATCTACTGATGTCACAACAACTTATCATCCTGAGCAGGCGGATCCGTGCACATACATGAGCCCGATAGAATGCGCCGTCAGACACCGTCCCCTCCTTTGGATCTCTTATAATCATCTCAGTATGCATGTCTTGATTATGACCTAGTTCGAAGTACTCGTTTGGTACCTATATATGGGTTATTGACTGAAACGGGTCTCACACACAAGATGACACAAACTTCCCCCTATGCTTGCGTCCCCACAACTAGGAATTTCATAGGTTATGCCCTACCAGTGTAACAAGATTGTATAACCCCAACAGGTTAAGTTTGTTGGCCTATATATAAATATTACGCACCACCCCAAGATATACTTAGTCCTCCGATAGTTTCAAGCAAGTTTACTTAACCCCTACTCAAGTTAACATGTTCATGTAATCCCTATGGATTTAACCAGGTTAAGTATTCAAGTTCATTACCATATATTCATTTATGGTAATAATGCGCTAGACCTCCCACATTAAACCTATAACTTGTGGATGCTGGATATGCCGGGCAGGTTCAAGCAGTCTTCTTCCACAAGTCGGACTTAACCACGTGTCTTAGCCCGTTACGTGTTTATGCACTTAGACCCCTTACATTAGATTCACCACTTTTGGTCGTTGGATATGCTAGGCGGGTCCAGGCAGACTTCGACTACAAGTGTAATCTAACTTCGTGTCTAAGCGCGGTTACAGTTTCTAATTACTATAAATCTAGGCGTTTTCACTATTTAACAATTATCTCTGTTTCATTGTATGCTTTTATGCCTGTTTTCCAAGTCAAATTCATCATGCACCATATGCCCTAAATTAAGATATGAATTACAATTTGATTTATGCCCCAAATCCATATTCATGTATTTAATTCAAGTTATGCCCAAATTTTCCAATACAAGTTATTCCCAAATTTTACGTTGTCCCCTCGTTCCTAATTTCACGCGTTCTCAAAATTCAGTGATATGCCTAGGCTCGAAGGTAGCCTGGCTATAAAATAAAAAGAGAAAAGTGGAAGTGAAGAGAACAGAAATAAAAATAATAACAAGGCTGACATATGATGGTAGGAATAGGCATAGCAACTAATAAACATATAGTGACAAAATTGGGCATAATGACAAGATAGGCATATAGGAACATATCTGATGAACATGTGATAATAGAATTGATTAGGCATAATGTCATGATCACAAACAGGCATGATGATATCTAATCAGTGAATTAGATATACAAATAATGGAAGATCTTACATGATAAATAGGCATAGGCTTAGATCCAATTCATAGTCATGTCAAAATAATTAAGATATACAGGTAATGGCAGATCTGATATGACTCAATTAGTCATAGGCTTCGATCCAATTCAGAGACATGTCAAAAGTAACTTTTAAGTGTTTATATCTAAAAATAATGTAGACTCACAGAGAATGGATCTAAAAAAAACGAGGAAAGCTTGTTGATGTTGAATCAGCAATCTTTTAATACATATGGATTGTCTTTGCTAAAGAAAAGGCTAATTTAATCTGAGTTGCAGCAGCGTCTCACCATCGCCATTGATTTACATGAATAAAAGAATGGATATAATGTCTTATTTATAGCCATCAGTTGACGAATCTTGCACAGAAATCAGTCCACTTTCCGAAGTAGGGATCTACCCAGATCCATATGGGGGTCGATCCGCTTGGTGTGTCGACCCAGGGGTCGACTCCCCCTTGATGGTGTCGACCCATGGGCCTGAATTTTCCCGCTCCCTTCTGCTACTTCGTTCTGAAATATTTTGAATTTCCGGAAAGGTATATATATCTATATATATATATATATATAATTAACTTATATATGCGTAAACTTCAAACCTTAGTATCTTCTTCATACGATGTCCGTTTTACGCAAACTCGAAGTCTATCTTAAGTAGAATTCCGAGATGAATGCAATGGCACAGTCCGTTTTACTTAATTCTCAATATTTAATTAAGTATTCTTTAGTTTATCATCTTAGTGTGTTATAAAATTATGGGGTGTTACAGGAACCTAGCGTATTCCCCTCTAGAGATACACTATTAGAAGGTGATTCCAAAACTTGTCATAGTTGGAAATCCATTACCCAATAAGCGCCCACGGTTTTGATTGTATATTATGTATGTGGAGCGTTAGATGCAAGCGTTCCGCTAGATTTCTATTTATTTGATTTAGAAACTATTATAATATCAGAATAGTATTTATTTTAAAGAAATTATTTGGGTTATCGTAAGGTAAAAACCATCCTTGTTTGTGTGTGGATCGGTCTTACGATCATCCTTTTCTCTAAAAAGATTTTTAAAAGTTAAACCAAATGATTGGAGTTTACTCACACAGTCGCACCAATACCATGACTGGCCAAGAGTTTATTTTGTTTTGTTTACCCTAAACTCTTAGGTGCCCAAATTTGTACGGGCGGTCAAGTAGTTCAGGTATTTACAGATAACCTTGGAGAAGCTTGGAGCAGGATGCTTCGTCGTCGGATATTTACTATTTATTTTTCGCTGTGTTGTGTATGTGATGTACTCTGATGATGCATGTAAGTACAGTTTTGTATTTCAAAGATTGTTACATATATTATATTTTATTACGCTACGTTGTGAGATTCTGTGTTGTTATTTTTTTTTCTTCTTCTATCTTTTTCTTCTTTAGCCCATAATTATTTGTATTTCTGTGCAATTTGGGTTGGATGTGTGTTGTATTTAGTCAACTCAAATAGTACGAATTTGCGGTCCATTACAATAAATTTCACAAATCAATATCATCAAATATTTTAATATTAAATTCCTACTTTCACTGTTAATTGATATAAATGAATCAAAAGTTCATTTGCAATCAATATAAGTCTCTATTTGTCAAAATAAGTAGAATTAAATTACTTAAACAATTTACTTGAATTTTCACCATACAAGTTTTCACAATTAGATCATTAGAGTTCAGTCGTAAATTTATTAACTCAATTCAAATTCAATTAATTCAATATTAAATTTCAATTCTTAGAAATTACCATATAAGCAAATTGTAACTATATCTACTATAATTGCATACAATTACCTTTACAACTAGTTGAAATTTCATTGCAAAATCAAAAGGATCTATATTATTTCCATATTCCATAAATTAGAATTACCAATATATAATAGAATCTCAAAATTTGTTAATTAATTGTGTATAGTTAATTCAATATAAATATCAAATTCCGTTATAAATAAATTCTCAAACTTTTTGAGTCAAAAATGGGTTCAAACACCAAGGGTACGTGAACCGTACTTCACCAATATGGTTAGAGATTAAAAGGATCCACAATCGCCAAAAGATTAAAAGTAAGAATTGTGAAGAAAGTAAAAAAGAAGACAAGTTTTGGAGTGGTTCGGCGCTAAGCTAGGCCTACGTCCAATATGGAAGTAGCTTGCATTATCATGACAATGTTTACAAGACATAAAATCTCTCTTTGTACATTCATCTTCTCTTTTTTACGATACATTCTCTCTCTCACATATAAATCTCACTTGGATCCATGGAAACTGATGGAGAAATGGTAAGATTGATGGAGGAGATGTAGAGGTCAGTGGGAGGAGAAGGAGAATGTCTTCGTATGCATGGAGGATGGAGGAGAATCTTCAATCTCTTAGCCACTTAGATGAACTGGATGGAAGCCATGGCCAATTGGGTGGAACATCTTCAAACGGAGATGATGATGGTAGAATTGCTAAGGAATGGAGGTAGGAAGAATTAAAAAGCATTTCGTGGTAGCAAGGAGTCGCCCCATTTTGTGGTGGAAGCCACAGCCTATTTATAGGTGAGCTCTCAGGAAGAAATGAGCTGAAACTCATATATGCAGGCTACGGGGCGCTTGTCCCTTTAATTACGAAAATGCCACCGCCTAGTTGTAACCAATTGTTGACAGCTGTTATCAGCTGCCTCATGCGAGTGAACGACCTAGAGGATATGCGAGAAGTTGAACAAGATGACATTAACTCATTTCACATGACCAGGAAGATGTGCGACCGACCATGAATTAACATAGGCCTTTCTCTGATCGACGGTAGGTGGCATCCGATTGAAGCAGTGGTATCTGACCAAGGGATGAACGAACGACTGGGGCTGTAGTATGCGGGCAAGCGAAGGGTGTATGTATGACCCCTGGTACTTTTGGTTACTTTCCCAGGAGATGTGTACGATCGACCAAGGTTGTATGAACGAGCAAGTGGGAAGAGGAATGAGCGACTGCTACAAGACATACAAGCCTTGTTGCGCTTGTTTCATGCCACTTTTGAACTTGCCTTGCGTGTATGATTTCCTTGTATGATTGAGTTATGTTGTTATGCTCGACCCTGTTCTGATGAGTGGACGAACCAACTGTTCTGATGAGCGGACGAACCACCTTTATGAGTGAGCTGACGAATCATCTTTATGTGCGAGCGGTCTCCCAAAGTGCACAAGTCGTGTTGCGCCCGAGTTTCCTGGTGTTCGAGCGACCCTCTTGGTGTAGGGGCGAATGAATTCCTCTAATATGAGCGACCAACCTCTTTTGATATGAATGACCGGTCCCTAGTGCCATGCTCGACCCACAGCTTGGCTCGACCCCTGTTCTGTGCGAACGAATTTCCCCTCTTACTTAATCTAGGTTTGTGTTAACGACCTTGGTATATTCGACCTGAGCATGAGCGTGCAAGCCTTATGATGCTCGACCAATATGAGTGCTTGTCTCGTGACTTTAATGTAGATTTAATCATCCAATGTGTGTATGATTCTTAAGGGATAACCATTTGCCCCTCGAAGTTTGTGATTTTTAATTTGTAAAAATTAAATGCTTCGAAATAATTAAATATTACACCATTTGATGGATTAAGTCTAGTTTTCCACAAGACGATCACGCTTGCAAGTGGCTCGCACACATACAAGATCGAACGATCTCATGGTCGCTCGCATGCAGCCATAACTGACTGAGTTTAAGGTTGTTCGTTTGTGACATGATTGATTGGGTCTAGCTAATCGGGTCAACACACAATATGGTCGAGCATGTTGTTTTTGTTCACGCGGGCTGATGTGTCACTTTGGTCTGCATGATCCTTTTAGCCTTCTCTTTACTTTATTTTTCATATACTGTCTCCTCGTGTTCCTATTCTTCATTTTATTTCTTTTCTAGAAGAAGCTTCTAATGGTGGTGTCATTCTAGAAAGTTCCACGCATTACTCTGATTACTCTTAGATTCTAATCATACTATCTTCTCAAACCCACAATTCGTCGCTATGTTTGATCCTTCTAATAATGTTCTACCAATTTCAAAATCAATCGAAGCAATTCGTCCCTGAATCCGAGGCAGCCAGCTCATTTATAGGTGAATTTCTTTCTTTAATTCTATATTGGGTTTGTTCCAAAGTGTGAATTTGAGAATTCTGGGGTACGGTATGTATAATTTGAATATGAATTGAGGTTTTTGCGGATTTCTGAGATTATTATAACTCGAAATTCTTGTGGCTTGAGTTGGAATGCTCTTAAATTGTATGTGCAATAAAAATCTCTTGAATTTCTAGTTTCAATAGAATGCATGTAAGTTGTTTGTCAAAATGTTTCAAACAACCCTTTGTTGCATACCTGTATAATCATGTTGTCGCCAATATAAATTTTGGATTTTTATTAATCAGGACTCAAACTTAAAATACATTTATACTTGTATTGTTAAATTGAAGGATTTGCACATGTTTTCTCAGCATTGAATATATATCTGTTGTATTTCTTTTGATTCCTTACTCAGTCTAGAAGCTTTCGATCTTATAGTCATTTGGCACTCTTGTTCGACCTCTATGGTCGCTCAAGTTCGATTTGGAAAGAGTCGTTCTTGATCGACTCTTATATTGGGTCGGTTACGAATGAGCCTGCTTTGGTTGAGTATGAGCGACCACCTTGAGTCAAGCATGCGCGAATGATGTGCATTGACCATGTGCGACTAAGATTGGTGGGGTATGCATGACCGGGATTTGGTTGTACACGCATGACCGGATCAAAACCCTTCATAAACGACTGGGCAAGGGGCGCGTGTGATCTTCCAGGTTTAGGTCATTCATGTTTAAACTTGGTCGGGTCGTTCTTACTTGACCCTGTAGGGGTTGGTCGTGCATGTCCTTGCTTTGTTTAGACATGTATGACCTCTGCCATTTTGGCCGTGCTTGATCTATCTTGATGCCAAAGTTTTTATTGATCATTGAACCTTTTGGTAGCACTAATTTGTAGTGACATAATCATTCATGTAGAAATGCTAACTCGCCATCAATTACGCTAGAATCCCAAGAATCGAACTATGTTCGGTGAAGTAGGAGGTTCTGACCAAGTTACTGAAACTACGTCGATTATTGCCCCCGGAGTGAATGTCACTCAAAACTTTCCTACACCCTGACCACTTTCTAATATACCTTGCGAAAGGCATGTGACAAAACTTACTTTTAGCTCATTTTAGCAGTTGTGTAATCAATTTGGAATTTTAGAAAAGGAAGAGGCCAAGTTCCCTGGGAAGGGTGAATTTTCTGACATTTCCCCAACTGGATATGTTGCCGTCAATCGTGGTATGCTAATGAGCTGAGAAATTCCTCCTTTTAACCCTTATCTAGAAATGATTCTCCGATGCTTAGCCAATGCCCCATACCAATTGCACCCAAATACCGTTTTAGTTATCCTTTACGTGCTTTTCATGAGGGAAAAACAACTTGCGCCTATAGTTGAAGGAGGAAGAAGGATCATCCCTCATTCATCTTCGTCGAGGGTTGTGGTTCCAAAATAATTACTGGTGTGGCAGATAGTGTTCGAGGATTTCCGAACCAATATTTCTTTTTCCGGTGCCCAGCCAACTTTTGTGATTATTAGATGGAAGGAGGTGAATGCACTTAATTTTCAGTATTTTATTCCTTTACCTCTTAATCCAATACTTAAATCTTTAGCTATGTTATAGTGCCCCCGATCAGAGTTTTGCCTCTGAACAAGACCTTTGTAATTCTTTACTTGCTACAAGTGAAAGCGAAAGGATCAGGAAATTTTTAATTACAAAAGAGTTCCTTCGTCGATGTAACTTACTTCCTCCCTCGCAAACTCTCATGGAGGATTCAGTTGACAAACAAGGTACCGTTAGCAAGTCCCAGCCAAGAAGGTTCCAAAAATGAAGTGTTCCAATCCTGCTAGGAGGAAGAAAACACCTCCCAAATCCAAGTTGGTTCCTATAGAGGAGGCAGTGCCCAAGCGTCGTGAAGGTAAGAATCTAATGAATTTATCCAATTAGACTGAGAAGGAGGGCACTACCCCAAGTTCTACGGAGGAAAGTAGTCAGGATGATGTTGGTGAAACTACTTCAAAAACTGCTTCAGACCCGATGAAAGAGAATCAGTAGATTGACGAGGCTGGAGTAACTTCCAAGGAAATTCTGGATGTCGAGGCAGTTGATGGGAAGCTTGCCATTTGGGATAATCAAGAAGAAGGTGTTTTAGAAATTTAAAGAATAACGGTGACCTTAGCTCGGTTAAAGACATCATTCAAGGTGGTGTTGTTGTCCAAACATTTAGACCTCTGACCTTAAGTACAGGAATTAGTGTACTCAAAGCTCCCATATTTAGACAAGGGAAATTACTTACGAAGTTAGGGATTGGCATAAAACCATCAAATAAGATTGGTTCGTTAATAGATATATACTAGCACATTTTCTTACTTATGCCATATATTCCCGATGCTCTACTTAAGCCCTTTTTATCGTGCTCTAGTACTTTCTAATTTAAGTACTAAAATTCTTTTCTTTCCTTTTTCTAGATTTAGGAATGAAGCATTCGTTATCAGATAACTTTTCTCGACAAGCTGGTTTTGTTAACCGACAAAATCTTTTACAGTCTAGCCTTTTCCGTTGTTCGAAGCGTTCTCAATTATCTTTAGATCCTCCGTCTTAGCACACTTCCAAACCTTTGTTGATTGATCAAAGGAAGAAGGGGAAGCACGATCATGTATCTGACAAAGGTGCTGAGGACAAGGAGCAGGACCCGAAGAAGGGTGAAAGGAAGAAAGCAATGATGAACAAGGCGAGGATGAGACCCCGAAACGTCATAAGTCAACTGAGCCCTTTGCAGCTTCTCAATCCATTGTCCCGACTTCTAGTCAGATCCAGATGATCCTTGACAGGCCTCCCTATAAAATTCCGCTCGAAAATTCGAAGCTTAAGGATCGATTTGGAGGTTGGGATTTAAGAGGAATGAACTTCGATTTGGATTTATACCCAATTGATAGCGGGATGCTATCAAAGAGCCGAGCATTGTAAAGAACCGCATGAATACCCAACTCAATATTGCCAAGAGTCAACTTGAAACGCAGTTAGACGAGGCCATGAACACAAACCGGAAGTCAACTTGAGTCATGGAACAAATTTGGCTAAGAGTTTCAGAGGTTAAACGCCCTACATCTTGAGCATATTGAGACTTTGGAAAGTGACAGGGTTAGACTGGTCCATGTGATTAAGTCCCAAGAATATGAAATTGCATCTTTAAAGAGTGGCAATACCAGGGCAAATAGCTTAGAAGCCGAAAACGAGAAGTTTAGGAGAGAGGTTGAGGCTGCTAGAAAGTAAGTTCAAGAAGCTCAATCTTCCCGAGAGTTTGCTGAATCTCAATTGGCTTCGGAAAACAAGCTTTAGATTCTTATCAACATGAAAATGTGGTTCTTGAAGGCAAGATTACTTCCAAAGCAAAGCTCTTAAAGTTCTAGAAGAAGACAAAACCACACTGACAAGTGCTCTGTAACAGGCCAAGGCTAAAACTGATGACAATTTGTTCCAATTTCATGTTTATAGCGTTATGAATCGTGGAAGTTTAAGTTATTCGAATAACAACTTTCCGTGAACTCTGGCTCTCATCTTGGAACAAGTGCCAATACATTCCAATGGTGAAGAAGATAGTTTTCTTTAAGAGACTCTCCTAGAACCAGAGGACCATGATGCCTTGGATAAGGGCAAGAAGGCATTAATAGATGAGTGAACTCAATCCCTCGGTGAGAAGACCTTAGATGCTGCCGCTGTTCATGCTTCATCCTGCCTTGCCAATACAGAGGCTTCAGGTTCTCAAATTTCTCCTTTGGACCTTCCTACTATCCATACTTATAAAAATGCTACTGAAGCTCATTATATCGATGAGCATGTTGTCCAGGAAGATACTGCTAATCAGCGTGTAGGAGATGGCAATGAAAATGATGACGTTTAGACTATTTGTATATGCGAGTGTCGGTCCTCGCTTACTACTTTATGCTTATATTGTTAACTCGATGGCCTTGTGACTAATTTGTGGCTCTATGATGAAACTGTGCTTTACTTTGTTTGCCTAGGACAGTGTTTTTGTTTGTTGTACTGCAGCCACTTATTCAGCTTTGTCGCACTTTTGTTTGTACACTGAATGTTGCACATGCATCATGGTACACTTGTGTCACAACACACTTTGTCGATTACATGGTTATAATGAACTTATGGTATGTAAAATCAGCATTGTTGGTTTGCTTTTGATGCTATGGTTACGCCCCCATACCAAAATTTGTTACAATTTTATTAGTCTGGAAGTAGTCAACTTTTCTAAATTCGTGTAGTTATAGCTAGAATTCAGTTTAGTTGATCGGTTCACACCATTTTTTAGTGCCCATTTTGAGGGATTTTATATTTGTCATGCATTCAGTAATATTCTCACTAACCTAACAGTCTAGGCACTTTAGAGATTAGACTTGAATACTTGCCTTCAAATAGGTATTTTATTTATAAAGCATTCAATTGTATTTCTCGCTAACCTAGTAGCCCAAGTCCTTCGGAGATTAGGCTTAAATACATGAAAGTTTAATCCAATTTTATATCTTGTCTGTTTCGGTTAACTCAGAATTGGGAAGATTAAATTGGATACCCCATTTCGGCAAGGACTTCTGTTAATGCTGGTCCTTCCAGCTTGTTGCCGGTCCTTCCGGCCTAGGACCGGGGCTTCCAGCCTAGGTTTTTTCTATCCTTCTGACTGCTGGTGCTTCCATCTTGTAGCTAGTCCTTCCAGCCTAATGTTGGTACTTCCTACATCAGGTTTTGTCGGTCCTTCCGACTGCTGGTACTTCCAGCTTGTTGCCGGTCCTTCCGGCCTAGGTCTGGTACTTCCACCCTAGGTTTTGTCAGTCCTTCCGACTTGATTCTTCATCCCACGAGGCAGACGCTAGTTCTTTTGTTGAGTATTATCTCGTTTTAAAGAACTGGTGTCCTGAACCTTTCATTTAAGAAGGTGCCTCTACGGTGGAACTTGCAATCTTTTACTTATGCGTCAAATTGGGTTGCTTCCACCTTTGCATCTTTAACCTCCCATCTTTTTCACTTTTCGAGGAAGTGTTTTTTGTGATGAAAGGTGCAGCTTCTCGACTTGGTGCCCATTGCTGCGCTTCTTCACCTTTTGACTCTGGATAGCTTATTCCTTCTAGATTTGCAAGGTGGTGCGTTTAATCATCTTGCTTAGTTTGCATGATGCATTGGCACTCAACGCTCGAGCTGTCCCATCCGGGATATGCTTGGAAAGCTTCCATGTATAGTTGGATTGTAAATGAGTGGTTTTTCTTGTTTTGCTCGTGACTTTTTGTATGTACATAGCTCAATGTAAAGCTTGCAAATATTTACAACATTTTACAATAGATTTGAACAACGCATTATAGAAAGTAGCGGCGGAGATGCTCACTATTCCAAGCTCGAGGAATCTAGCTTCCATCTGTGGTGGTCAATTTAATGGTGCCATCCCACAGTTTTTGACTCATAACATAGGGTCCTTCCCAGTTCGGTCCAAAAACTTCGCTTCCAGTCATTACTTTTTTCATCACGAGGTCTCCAATCTCGAATGTCCTTTGTCTGACTTTTGAATTAAAATATCTGGCCACCCTTCTCTAATGCATAGCAACCTTGAATTCTGCTTCCTTTCTTTTTTCCTCGAGCTAGTCGAGAGCCTCAATTTGTAATCTCTCATTTTCCTCTTGGTTGAAGTGAATTCTCCTATGAGTCGGGACTTCCAGCTTCACAAGGATCATAGCTTTTGAACCAAAAGCCAAGGAAAAGGGAGAGTGCCTAGTTGCAGTTTTATGGGTTATGTGGATGCCAATAGTGCTAGTGGAAGCTCGTCTACCCTTCCACCTTTGGATTTCTCTAAATGCTTCTTAATGGTTGATTTTATGATCTTGTTTACCGCTTCCACTTGCCTATTTTTCTGCGGGTGGGCTACTGCTGAAAAGCTCTTCTGGATTTTATATTTGGCATAGAAGTTTTGGAACTCTTCGATCTCAAATTAGGTTTCATTTTCTGTGATTATTTTTTGCGGCACTCCAAACCTACAAATGATGTTCTTTAATACAAAGTTAATAACTTTCTTTGAGGTTATGGTTGCCAATGGTTCCGCTTCAGCCCACTTTGAGGTTATTGTTGCCAATGGTTGCCAAGACTAAAGAGAAAAAGTAGCCTTGCATGGGAATAACATTCCTTTTCGATTGATCTAATAAGGGATACTAATTAATTTGTACACAATTTATATAAATGAATAGTCAATTAAATTTGATTCAATTACTTAGGAAAATGTTTAAAATAATTTAGTGGTTTTGGGTATTTCGACTTACTTCATTGTTTAGGAAAAAATACATGTATGTCCCCAACATAGCAAATGAGAACCACATGTCTCCTCATTTGAACATGTACAACCAATGGTTTGTAAAATGAACAAGTCAGATCTAGTGTTTTAAGATTCAAGGTTTTAAAGTAAAATCGATAGGACCATTGAAACTAATTTTACAATGGACCAATGGTCTTTAAATGCCTATTGTAACAGAAACTTTTACAATGTTTTTTAAGGCATGTTGTAATAGTACAAACTTTTCAACAAAATTTTACCTTGGCACACTGTAATAGACACAAGTTATAACGGTTTTAATTTACTCATTCTAATATATGCCTATTACAACAATTTTCCACGTGTTGTAATAGATTCATGTTTTCATCTCTATTTATTCATGATAACAAATACTTGTTAAAACCTATTTCTTTTGACCGTTAACGTCACAGATGTCAATTTTACGGCAGTCATAAAATGTCCACTGTAATATATGTGCACTGCCAATTTTTGTTGATTAATATGTAATAATTACAATGTTTTCTTTAATAATAATAATTATTACTCAATAATATTTAATAATTAATCATCAATAACATTAATATTAATCATAAGTTTCTTTGACAAAACTTTCATGCCAAGAGAAGACTGAATTACCTTTTTTGAGTATATTTACTACGGCTTTAAATATTACAAAATTTAAAACTTTATAATTCATAATAAATAACCAATGTTACTTAATTAATAATTTGCAAATGGTAACTTACAAATAATATTTATAAATGTCAAATTATATTGGACATTATTATAATTTACAATAATTAATTATTATTAATAAATAATATATAATTACTTTTAAATTCAATAATTATTATTTACATTTAATAGTTTATTATAGTTAATTATTAATTTTTTAAGGGAATGCTATCCAGGTTTTTTAGTGGTCCATCCACTTTTATTGTATAAGTTATAACAGGTTTTCTATATAAGCATCATACGTATAAAATGGTTTTATAGTGGCCACCACACTAATAAGACAGCATAGGGGATTGGCTGAGTGTCTATGCTACTAGCAACTATGGCTACACAGAGTTAATAATGGAAGAATAAATCTTCTCATGACCAGTGACATGTACGAACCGAAAGAAGCATAGAGAAGCTCACTACAACAAAATAGCCTTTTTTACAACGGGAAATGCCCGTTTTAATATGGTATTCACAATGGGCATTGCGGCTGTTGTATTAGGCCTCGATGTAATAAATAACTTTTTTACAACGGCCATTGCCTGTTGTAAACAGCCTTTTTACAATGGTCAATGCTCGTTGTAATATAGTTTTCACAATGGTCGCGGCGACCATTATATTAGACCATGTTATAATAAGTCACATTTTTACAATGGTCATTGACTGTTGTTATAGACTCTATGACAACAATTATTGTCTGTTGTAAAATGTTGAAACTTACAAAGGGTTCTAACCGTTGTAATATAAATATTCACAAGAATTAAAATATAAAAATTACTAATTTTAAATAGATATTTTATTCAAATAAATATTTTATTACACTTTTGAATAGTAAAAAGTTTTGTTTCTCTCTGTTAATCAATATACAAAAACTCATTTGTACAAAAAGCACTGCCTCACTACATACACTCGATTACACTCACTCGCTTAATACTCAAAGGTCATCATCTTCAGTGATTGGTCTAGAATTTGTCCAATCGTCCATTATACCTGCCAGAATATAATAACGAAGTAAACTAAAAAAGAGACAATTTAACTCGGTTCTTGCATTAGCAAAATCAAATATAATTTGACATATACATTTCAATTCATCCAATAAAATATCATTTAAAAATTCTTGGTAAAAATAGGCTTACACATAAATTTTCATATTAGGATGTTAGTTAAAAAAAGGCTTACACATCGGTTTTCATATTAGGATGTGTGTTTGTTGTGTTTACAAGGGCAGATAACCATAAAATATAACCTATTAGGTTAGCTCATCTTATCAAGGACACTTAAATTCTAAACATGGTTTAAGGATAGAGTACATCAGTGTTAGATCCAAAATTGGCTCGAACACCCAAACTAGCAAAGATTATAATAGGATGAAAACTATATCGAAGAAAACACACAATTTATAGTGGTTCGGCGTTAATTAGCCTACGTCCACTTTTCTTCTTTTTTGATTGATATCTTGAAAGCGAGAACAACAATGATTTTCACTCAATTCTCACTCATTTCATACATTGATTCACTCAAATTCCTTTTTTTTATGACTTGAAAGATGATTATAGGCTGAGTAAGTTGGTGGAATTCGGGTTACAAAGGAGTTTCAATACTGAAAATGCCAGAAGATCCTTTCAAATGCCTGTTGATGGTGTATTTATAGGTGGAAAAAGCTTCTGAAACCAGATCGGTTCGGATCCACGTGGCGTCCATCCCATCACTTTAGGGTTCAGATAGGTTCTGGTGATGACATCACATCTGGTTAGTGGAAATTGTGGGTAGAACGTGTACATAACCGCCCCGATTCTTAAGGAGAACGTGGAGTGAAGCAACTGAAATTCTGGGTTCAGATCAGATAAGCTGATGACTGGGGGTTCAGATCGGCTTCGTCTCCTCCGATCCGGTCAGTGTTGCGTTCTTTCCTTTATAGCTTTGTGTTGGTTTGTCTCTGCCTAAGGAAGCCCGATCTGATCCGATTATTTGGCAGGATGTTCTTCATAATTTGATCTTCTAGCTTTGTGTACCTAGTTCACAAAGTAGGCTAACATTTTGCCCCCTCAAGGGATTCTTCTATCGAAGATGGAGCGTGCCTTGACATCGTCTTTTCATTGGTCTTTGCATTCGAATCGTTAACTAGCCATTTCCATTCGTTTACAGGGACGTGGTTCTTCATAAAAACCGGGTCTCTTGTGGTTTATATATACGTCATGATGCATATGAATTTTCTTTTTCATTTTTAAACAAATTTTGGAACTCTTCTTGATTTCCAGCGGTCTATCCAGGTAACCTTTTTCTTTATTTTTCCTTGAGTTCAATTCAATTTATATGCCAAGAAAAATGTGCATAATCCCATTCGGTTCGGACCCCAACTCAAACGGCTTTTCATCTTTTCTTGCTTATCACTGGGTTGACAGGCCAGAAGCATTTGTGGGCCTGTATCCCGGTCCGAGTGGGAAAAGAGGCTAGGAATACGATCAGTCATGATAAGCCTATATAAACCCGCTGCCATCCTCCTTTTTCTTCTTCCTTTTTTATTGCTCTTGTCTAACAAACATTGCACTGAAACCGTAACTTCCAAAAAACTCCAAAACTCTCTCGTTAATCTTCAAATTAAACACATTGGTAGGTTTATAATCTCGATTATCTTATAATAGTCGATTTCAGTTTTAATTTGGGATCAACTTTGAGCGATTTGGTCATGGCCTCTGCTCGGCTTCGACGCTGTGGCTCCCTCTCTCGTCGCCGTCGTCGTTGGTGGTTCTGCCACCTCCTCGAGGCGTTGGGGAAGGGATTTGGCATGGTAGGAAATATATAGGTCCATGAGGGTTTTGTTGCGACTAATTTCTTAAAAATAAACGGTTTTCCTAAGGGAAACGGGTTCGGTGTTAGTTAAGTGGAGTAGAGGATGGAGAGGGAGAAGAGGAAAGGAGGTTAGAGCTCGGGATCGGTTTGGGTGAAGAGGCATGGGAGTGGAGATGGAAATGAGTTTCAACTGACCGGATCGGGTCGGATTAGAAAGCAAAGAGAGGGGACACAGATCGCTTAACCGGGTCGGGTTGGAATGAGAACTAAGGAGATGGAGCAGCACGGCTATTCAAATCAATCTGAACCGCTCCGAAAGCCCACTCCCAATCCGATCCGGTTTTTGCTCGATAGGCATGAATATTTGCTGCAGACCATAACAAGGCTCCCCCCGATCCGATCCCAACACTTACATCCGAACCGAACCGAATCAGTCCAGCTCAGTACACAAGAATTTGTTCAACTGGCTAAATCAATATTTGACATAATCTTCAACTTGATGGATAGTTAGGATAGTGCCTTACGAACATACCAAACATCAAGAACTATTCCGAAACATTATTACTCCTTTGAATCTTTACATCACGCTCTCATGTGTTTACTTTTCATCTTTGGTACACGTGGCACACACTTTAGTTCACATACACACACAGGGGGATGCGGGCTATCTTACTCTAACTTATGTTATTGCTTCTTCAGTAGTCTAGTGATCATGGCCGAGAGACGTTCATCTAGGTTAGCAAAGAAGATAGAAGTTGCCAAAACTTCTGAGAAATTTGCTCTTGATGACATATCCTCTTCCTCAGACCCTGAATGGGATGATGAGGGCCCAGATTATGAAGTAGAAGCACATAATAGTGAAACACTTTCCGATAGTGAAGTTTCGTTGGGCGATGACGAGGAAGGAGGGATAAGAGATAATCGAGCTCCTAATGAGTTTGAGTCTGCCATTATATTGGAGTTACCCAAAGATTCTGTTGAATAGACGATTGATGACGACAGACTTGTTCGAATTTGTCTAAAGAACGGGATACTGAAAAGAGATACCCTGGTGCCATCAAAAGCTGATCGTCCCCACAATCCTCCGGAATGATTTATGGCAGTTACCCGATTGATGTATATGGTTGGGGCTATTCCACTGTTTCCGCCTTTTGTCGTCGACTTTCTGAGATAGATGCAGTTTTCCCCCATGCAGTTACACCCCAACTCTTATGCTTATTTATATACCATATATATAGCATACATAGAGGTTTTAGGTATAGAGCCTACTTTCGATGACATCCACATTTTTTTTTTATAATTTCAAGCATCGGACTCAAGAGACTCCTTCCTTCTCCTATTTGGAATCAGTCCAAAAAGGAAAATTATTTCAGCTCCATTTAGCAGCAAGGCCGGCGATTCTAAGCTCGAATGGTTTTATATCAGGCAACAGCCGGGGTGCGCTAGGAGATGGACCAAATCAAGTAAAGCATCAATTTTCTAGATCTCAATTTTGAATGTTCATGCCAACACATTAACCTGCTTTCTCTTTTATTCGCAGTTGATAACCCAAAACAAATATCGGATCAATTGTACTTTGATCGGTTGCATTGGCTTCTCAATGGCGATCAAAAGTTTCTAACCATCGACGAAGTTCTTAATGATGAGTATCTCCATCATCACGGGTTACTATCCATTACCCGTAGCATAGGTCATCGGTCGGGTCCATATGTATACATACTCCCAGTGGACATTACTCCTGAAACGGGCGAGGGCTCGAAAAGTCCAACGATACCTCTTCGGACTTCACCTCCTCCATCTTCAACTCAGGACGACGAGTTAGCCAACATAGCTGAAAACACAGAGAAGGGTATACCGTCCCTGATGATGCTATTTCTCCTGAGAAGTCAACGTCCCCTAAAGAGCTGCCAACAGACGCTTCTCAAGGAGATGTCCCTACTACCGACGATTCCACATTTCAGTGTTTAGGAGATCTCCCCCTACCTAAAACCATAAATACTTCAGAGGACTTTGGCACAAATCCTTTAACTTTCACTTATTCAGAGGAGACTACTCCCATGAAGGCCAAAGAGCCCACTCATGCTGGCCTGGCTTCGGACTCAGGTTTGTCGGGGGGGGGACACCACTTAGGATGCACCCAACACAATAGCACCACACTTCACGGCACTCACTTCTTATGTGAACACTGATTCTGAATTCCACTTACATTGTTGCGCAGGTACAATGTCTCGCCCCTATTATGATGTCAGAAAAATACGTCGTAGCATGTCTAGACCTCCTTCCGATGTCGAGCATGATCACCGTGAAAGACGGGGTATAGATTACAGAAGGCCTAATGATTCTTATCGGCCACATACCTCGCGCTCCCGCTCCCCCGTCCGGTCGGATCCAGAACGATATAAAAGCTATGAGAGTCATCAAGGAGAAGACACGTCGCAGCTGAAAGACCGAACTTCTCCTCAAGACAAACACAGTCGGGAAAAAAGTCCACCGAAACATACCGATTTACGAGACAAACATAAGGTTTCTGAAAAGCGATCTGGAAAGAGTGATACATCCATCGTGCCTACTAAGCGTAGAGACACTGAGCTAACATACTGCAAACCTCCACCACTGGATGCTGAGTCTAAAGTTAAGCTGGCATATCTAGAGAAGCAGTTCCCATATCATTATTTTGAAAATCTGACTTTTTTACCTGCACTTGGGCCTATTTCCTCAAAGTGGGCAGATGAGGTTAAAGCGAAGATTGACGCAGTCGAGAAGCAATACTCGGAGATGTTCAAGTATTCACGCAATCTCTCCAGAATCTTTCGGACTTTAATTACAGATGTTAATTAGATGAAAAAGACTGTAGATGCCGATGAAAAGGCCTTGAAAAATTTGGAGAAGGACCTTGAGGACACACGGACTCAACTTGTCATCGCTCAACGAGATGCTAACAACTTCAAATAGCAATTTGAGGAGTTACAGAAGCGTTATCATGACATGCTGGAATCTCATAGTCAAGAGCGTTTGGAGTTGAAGAAATAAGCAGAAGACGCTAAGTCGGACAATGTCAAAATGCAATTGGCTTACAATACTCCTGAGCAACAAAAAGCCGAGTTAGCGTGAAAAAAGGCTGAACTAGAGAAACGAAACGCTGACTTAGAGTCCAAGTTAATGGAAGCAGAGAATAGGGCTGCCCTAGCTGAGTGGAATGTGGAAAATGTCATTAAGTCTGCTGAAGAGGCCCGTAAACAGCTATCAGAGGCTCAGGAAGAAGTGCACGGTTTTGGCGAATTACTGATTGAATTCTTCGCGCACATAATTCGTCGCCGAAACATCTCTTGGATTGAAGACTATCCAACTACCTTAGTTCACGTATGGTGTGAAATCATCGAATGGGAGAAAGAGGAAGTTAAGGTAGACTTCGTCGATGAAGATAAACTTATGGAAAAGTATCTGAGAGATGATGAGCCTGCACGCCTGGCCGAGGGGCGTCGCCTCATTGCTGCTGCTATGGAGGAGGAGAAGCGAATGACCAAACAAAAGAATATCTTTGAGGCTGGTTCTTCTTCTGCTACCACTAAAACTACTGAAGTCGAGGGATATGATCCCGAGAAAACGGGGATTCCTCAGGCGTCTCTTTTATCTCCTATACCCGAATCAGCGTCAGAGACGGTAGTAACTCCAATTGAGAAACCATCGGAAGGTATTTCTACCTTTTCACCTCAATTCATCAAGGCCGTCTCCACCCTTCACCACATAATTGGGCAATCGATGGAGGACCTTTTATTTCTCCTGAGTTGATAACTGTTGCTTCTCATTCTGTAGGTGTTGAAATGACCGAGCAGACTGACATGCATCAGGGAACCACCACTGGGTTAAAATCTGTGGAAAAGACTCAAGGAGAACAGGATAAGGCTACCATTGTTGAGTCGGGAGGGGGAGCTGAACTGTCTAAGGCCGACACTTCTCATGATGACAAGATGATAGATGCCTTGAAAGACGATGGTGGTAGCGAGGGGCATGAAGAAGACCCTGATGTTGCTGTAATTGGGGGTTCAAAGAGTGCCGATGACATCACTTTGGCTGAAATGAAAGCCGAACAAGACAAACGTATGCAGCTAAAAGTTGAAGACTTGAACCCCAAAATCCTTAAACCCCTTGCAGTGGTGGATCCTGGATCAAGGTTAGTCATTAAGCTTTCAACTAGGTCTATTACAGAAGAGCTTGCTAAAAAAATATTCTCTTGATTTCAGTGTTCCGACTCCTAGTAAAAAACAACCGATTCTAGCACTTCGACTGCAGAGAAGAAAAGGCCGAAGCGCATTATGACTGATGCTGAAAAAGAGGCTAAGGCTACTCATAAAGCTGCCAAAAAATCCAAGTCCGCTCCAAAGCCCATTCTTTTATGTTTTTTTTTTTGCAAACGATCATTTTATTTGTTCCTCCACATAGGTCATCTTCAACTTTCCAAATCTAATTTAGTATTTTGTGTTTCATGGTCATGATAGAATAATTATTGAAGATATAAATAATTTAGAAAAGTAAGTGACACACGATATTTTTATAGTGGCTAAGTCATAGCCTACATCCACTTCATAATCCTTTGTTCATATAAACATACTTTTTAAGGCAAGTCGTGCCTTTTTACATAGCTTATAAAAACAAAAAGGATGACATTTCATATTTAGCTCAGATATCGTCGTAAGTGCTGAGCGTTCCAGGCTCTGGGAATCTCCTCGCCGTCCATGGTCGTTAGCTTGAATGCTCCCGTATCAAGCTTCCGTTGGATGGTGTATGGCCCTTCCCATTTTGGACCCAATTGGGTCGAAGGCGGGAAGACTCGTTTTAGTAATAGGTCTCCTGGTTCAAAAGTTTTGAAGCGAACTTTCCGGTCATAATAACGTGCTACTTGATGTCGATGTCTCGAGGCACCCAAGTCGGCTTCGTCTCTTTTTTCTTCAATCATATCAAGAGATTCTAGGAGGAGTGCTTTATTTGTCATCGGGTCATAATACGCAACTCGATGAGAAGGGATTTATAATTCTACCGGGATTACTGCTTCTGACCCAAAGGAAAGTGAATAGGGAGTATGGCCGGTAGGCGTCTTAAAGGTTGTCCTGTAGGCCCATAAAGCTAATGGCAACTCGTCTACCCATCTAGCTTTGGCCATCTCCAACAGCTTCTTCAGAATTGATTTAATGACCTTGTTTATGGCTTCGACCTGGCCATTTGACTGCGGGTGAGCTACTGCAGTGTTTCGTTTATCAATCCTGTATTTCTAGCAGAAGTTTCTGAACTCGATGCTGTCAAACTGCGTACCATTATCAGTTATGATGGTCTTCGGTATCCCAAATCGACAAATAATGTTTCTAACCACAAAACTGATCACCTTCCTCGCCGTGATGGTTGTTAAAGGTTCACCTTCCACCCATTTTGTGAAGTAGTCCACGGCAACGATCGCGTACATAGCTCCTCCTCTTGCAATAGGTAACACTCCAATAATGTCAATTCCCCACATGGCAAATGGCCATGGACTTACCATCGACTTGAGCTGAGTCGGAGGCGCTCTGGGAACTTTGGCAAATCTTTGACATCTATCGCAGCGTCGTGAATAATCAGCCGCGTCTTTATTCACTGTAGGCTAGAAATATCCGTACCGTAATACTTTCTTTGCTAGGGTTTGGCCCCCAATGTGATCTACACACTCACCTTCATGTACTTCTTGCAGTACACGTTTAATTTCGTCATGTGCGATACACCGTAATAGGGGCATTGAAAACCCTTGGCGATAAAGGACGTCGTCCTGTAAAACGTATCTTGCAGCCTTCCGTCTTACAGCTCGTCTTTCGCTTTTTTTCAACGGGAGGGTTCCATTCTTGAGAAAATTCTTAATCGATGTCATCCAGGATTCTCTCTGGTTCAACCTCCAAGGCTAGCTCTGCTTCGATTAGGTCGAAACTCGGTGATTCCAACACCTCTATCGGAACCATTTCCGTTTATTTAGGATTGTCAGAACTTGCTAGCTTCGCCAGTCGATCCGCTTTCTGATTTTCCGCTCTTGGAATGTGTGTTATGCTATAATGCTCCAAACTTCCCAACAAATCCTTTACCTTTTTGAGATAAGTAATGAGTCGAGGTCCTTTAGCAGTAAATTCTTCCCGAACTTGGCATACAACTATCTTGGAATCGCAATATATATCTAATGTCTTCGCTCCCAATTCTTTGGCAAGTTTCAGCCCGACAATCAGGGCTTCATACTCGGAATCATTGTTAGTAGCAGCAAACTCTAATCGTAATGCATAGTAAATAGATCGTCCTTCAGGAGTTATTAAAACAACTCCGGTGCCGAACTTTCGATCATTCTTGGCTCCATCCGTATATAGTTTCCACAGACTAATCTCTAACTCTCGATCCAAAGTAACTACCTTGTCACCCACCGTTTCCTCTTCGGGAATTGTAAATTCAGCTATAAAGTCAGCCAACGCCTGCCCCCTTATTGATCTTCGTGGCTGAAAGTTCAAATCAAATTGACTCAGGTCAATATTCCATTTTAGTAACCGCCCCGATGCTTCGGGTTTTTGCAACAATTGTCTCAAAGGTTGATTGGTATATACAACTATCCGGTGTGCCTGAAAATAATGGCGAAGTTTGCGGGAAGCAATCAGGAGGCTATAAGCAAGCTTTTCTATCTTCGGATAATTACGTTCTGCAGCAGCTAATTTTTTGCTTACGTAATATAGAGGTTTCTGGACTTTATCCTCTTCACGTACTAGTGCCATACTGAAGGCGTGAGATGATACCGCCAAGTAGACGAACAAATCCTCATGTTCCACAGGCTATGATAATATTGGAGGCTTTTCTAAGAAGTCTAATAGATTCTGGAACGCCTCCAAACAGTCGGGAGTCCACTCAAAATTTCGCTTTCCCCGTTTTATGAGATCGAAGAAAGGTACACATCTATCTATATCTTTGGAAATAAACCTACTCAATGTAGCAACTTTTCCGGCCAAGCTTTGAACGTCTTTGATCTTGCGTGGTTCTTCAATGTCCCTTATTGCTGCTATTTGGTTAGGATTTATCTCGATTCCTCGAGAACTCACAATAAACCCCAGGAATTTTTCAGATGCGACCCCAAACGAACATTTTACGGGGTTTAACTTCATCCCATACCTTCGAAGAATATTAAACATTTCAGCTAAGTCCCTTGTATGATCGGAATACTATTTATACTTCACAAGCCTATCATCCACGTAAACCTCCATGGTCTTCCCGCTTTGGTTGACTAGGCGCTGATATGTGGCTCCTGCATTCTTTAACCCAAATGGCATTACCACGCAACAATATAACCTAAAGTCTGCGATGAAGCTTATATGCTCTTGATCTGGTATGTGCATGGGAATTTGATTGTACCCGGAATAGGCATCCATAAAGGATAAAAGCTCATGCCCGGTCGTCTACTAGGTGATCAATTCTGGGGAGAGGAAAGCTATCCTTCGGGCAAGCCTTGTTCAAATCAGAAAAGTCGATACATGTTTTCCACTTCCCGTTTGACTTTTTGACCAGGACAGGATTCGATATCCAGTCGAGATATTTCAATTCCTTAATGAATCCATTATCTTTTAATTTCTCTACTTCTTCTTTTAAAGCTGCTGACCGCTATGGGCCTAACATCCGTCTCTTCTGCTTGACCGGTGGGTGCTTTGGATTAATGCACAAAGAGTGGCTCACAATTGTAGGCGAAATCCCACGCATGTCAGCATGAGTCCAGGCAAACACATCCAGATTTGCCTTTTAGAAATCAGCCAACTCTCTCGCTCGAACTAGATCTAGTTGCGAGCTGATCTTTAATACTTTTGTTGAATCTATTTCATCAATAGGTATATCTACCGTTATTTCGTTGGGAGTTGCCTTCCTGTCCCCGGGTTCTCTGTCCTATCTGGGATCTATATCCTCGAGTACGTCAGAGGGCTACTCTTTTGGGGCAGGACCCCTTAATTGCTATGCTGAGTTCTCCTTTGGAGGGGCGGAATCATCCTTAGCTTCTATATTCAACCCCTTCATTAACATCTTTAACTCCGTCATGTAACAAGCTCGTCCCGTAGCTTGGTTGCCCCTTATTACCCCAATTCCTGAGTCAGTCGGTAATTCAAGCAGAAAGCACCAAGGTGCAATACATGCCCTAAACTCGGCAAGGGTCGGTTGGCCTGAAGGCATTGTAGGGCGACTCCACATCCAAAACTACAAATGGCAGGATCCTTACTCTCTGGCGATCTCCCTGCCCTAATGTGACTGGTAATTCCACAAAGCCCATCGGAGCCGTCGACGCTCCGTTGAAGCCACGTATCCGTCCTTCGCATGACTTTAAATCTTTTGCTTCGAGTCTCATTTGTTCGAAAGCTTTCTTGAAGAGGATATTGACCAAGCTCCCGTTGTCCACTAACACTTTATGGACTAAAGCAGGGCCAATTGTTGTGGTATTCACAAGTGGATCGTCGGTTGGAGATTGAACTCCGGAATCATCTATATTGCAGAATACGACGTCGTCTGACATCATCTTTTATTGTTTTACTAGAGTAATGTCTTCGAGGCTAGTACATTCTCCTATCTCAAAATGCTTGGCGGCGTTGACGTACTGATCCATTGCTTTAAAACTACGACCAACTAGGTGAGGTCCGCCTATAATAGTATTAATGATGATTCGCTTACCTTTTTGCTGGGCTGTGGGTTTTGAAGTAGGCTGGTTTTGGTCCGGGGCTTGTCCCCTGTCCCTTGGGGCGACCTTGTACTCGTCTAACTTCCCTTCTCGTAGCAATCTTTCGATAATATCTCTCAAATGACGGCATTCATTGGTGGAATGACCGTGGGTTCCATGAAACAAGCAAAACTTTCCTGTTGCAATCTCTTTCTCAGTGGAGTCTCTGGGTGGTGGTTTTTTGTACTGCAATATGCTATATGTACCTAAATAAATATTCTCCAATGTATCATTTAATGGCGTATAATTTTCAAAATTCTGGAGTCTGGGTCTTTTACTAGAGTTATTCCCTCAGTTTCTGTTCCTTCTATTGTCGTTCCCATTTCTGTTGTTATTACCCCCACCCTGGTTGCCAACATTTACTTCCACCTTCCCTGAACTATCACCAGATTGTTTCACAGCAACATTACTCTAGACACCTTCCCTCGAGGTCCCTTCGGACTTTCTCTTCCGATTTGCCTGGGCTTCTTCTCGCCTTAAGCGGATATTAGCTTTTTCATAGAACAATTCTCTAGTATGAGGCAGTTTCCCAGACAAGTAATCCGCGAACTCTATGTCAGGGTCTACCCCTTCTATCAAGGCCATCAGGATAGTGGGCTCATGGGGATCACTAACTTCGGTGACGGCCAGGTTGAAGCGATCCAAATATGACTTCAAAGATTCTCCTGGGGCCTGTTTAATCCGTTACAATTCTATGATGCTCTTGGATTTTCGGGCATGAAGTCGAAACTGATTCATGAAGCGCCCACTCAATTCTATGAAATTTGATATCGACCGAGGGGGGAGTCGGGTGAACCATATTAACGCTACGTCTTCAAGATAAATTGGAAAATCTTTGCATTTTACGGCATCTGGAGCTGCTTCCGCATTCATGAACCATGCATACCTCATCAGATGCTGCTTTGGGTCTGTTCTTCCTGAATATCGATCCATCTGAGGCAAGTTGAATCGCCGAGGAAACTGGAAATCCAGTATATCATCTGTGAAGGGGGTATGACTTCGCTCAATGCCCCAATCTTCATTAGTATACCGTCGCCTTTCATACATAATCTGGCGCACCATTCCCCATACATTGGCATTTGTTAATGTCTGCACAGGATCTCTAGGTCTCATGTTTGGATTACCCCTGGGTTCCTGATCAGGGGATAACCTCCTGTTTCTAGCGGCAGCTACTCTACGTTGCTCTCTGCGCTCCCGGTCGATCTTAGGAGGTAGAGGTTGGAGAAGCTGCTGCTGCGTAGGGTTGGCAATATTAGGATCCCTGGGTAGGACGTGGGATCCGCGCATGGGTAGCAACATAGGCTATTGCAGGATTGGGTCATCAGGGCCCAATACATGAGCGACGTCTTCTCGGGATCCTAAAGATCCAAAAGTCAACTGATCGAGGTTCTGAGGTCGTTCAAGCGGCCTTCTCTCACGAGGGCGTCCCTCGTTCGAAGAAGACGAAACATCTATAGCAAGGTGGCATGTTGGGGAAGGAGTCTTCTGCCTCTGAAGCTCTTGTAGTTCTCTACCAATAGTGATCATGTTTTCCTGCATGCGAAGGCTGTCACGCCTTTGGGCTTCCAATGCTTCCTTAGTGCTCTAGAGCATGTCAATAAAACATGAAAAATCTCCCTGGGTAATGGGTGCAGATGGATCAGGCTGAACGTTAGCCATCGTGGATGGAATCGGAGCGTTGGAGGGAGCTCGAGTAGAAGTTCTAGCTTCATTCTGGTTCGGATCGGATCGGTGCGTAGTGGCTTGGCCGGGGCGGTTCGGATAGAGAGAGTGAGTGCCCTCGACCTCATTAGACCGGATCGGATCGGTGTCTTCCATCCTGTTCGGATCCTCCTGATCGGAGCGATCTGCTCCAGAGCTTTGAGCGTGGGACCTCGTTAACATTATGGCTTGCTGATCTTCTCTAGCATCGTTTCCCCTAGCTCCTTGCACTTCTTTTCCTTTGGTCTTAGCCATGATACTCGATTCTTCAATAGTTAGTCAACAAGTACTTAAAGATGTCAGAAACAGAGGATTAACTTCTTTGAACTTGAAAGCCCAAATAGTAGAATGATAATCCCAAAGAGGCTGAGAATTCGAAGATTTCTCAGTGAAAGCACCAAAATGTTAGATCCAAAATTGGCTCTAACACCCAAACTAGCAAAGATTATAATAGGATGAAAACTAAAACGAAGAAAACCCACAATTTATAGTGGTTCGGCGTTAATTAGCCTACGTTCACTTTTCTTCTTTTTTGATTGATATCTTGAAAGCGAGAACAACAATGATTTTCACTCAAATCTCACTCATTTCATACATTGATTCATTCAAATTCCTTCTTTTTATGACTTGAAAGATGATTATAGGCTGAATAAGTTGGTGGAATTTGGGTTACAAAGGAGTTTCAATACTGAAAATGCCAAAAGATCCTTTCAAATGCCTCTTGATGGTGTATTTATAGGTGGAAAAAGCTTCTGAAAACAGATTGGTTCGGATCCACGTGGCGTCCATCACATCACTTTCGGGTTCGAATAGGTTCTGGTGATGACAGGACATCTTGTTAGTGGCAATTGTGGGTAGAACGTATGCATAACCGCTCCGATTCTTAAGGAGAACGTGGAGTGAAGCACCTGAAATTTTGGGTTTGGATCGGATAAGCTGATGACTGGGGGTTCGGATCGGCTTCGTCTCCTCCGATCCGGTCAGTGTTGCATTCTTTCCTTTATAGCTTTGTGTTGGTTTATCTCTGCCCAAGGATGCCCGATCTGATCCGATTGTTTGCAGGATGTTCTTCATAATTTGATCTTCTAGCTTTGTGTAGCCTAGTTGACAAAGTAGGCTAACAATCAGTTTAATTACCTGTACTACGAAAATAAGAAGAGGGAGAAAAAGAGAATTACGTAGGGTTGAATGCTAATTATAAGGCCGAATGCTAATTAAACTTACTAATTATTTATCCTTGACTTCCAACGATTAAATGATGACAGAATTAAAGGAAGATTGTCTTCTAATCACTACTTAGATCGACGGTTAGAGAGTAACAGTAAAACCTTTTGTGAATAACATCAATCAATATTACCCTGTGATTATTCTTTAGAGTTTCTTATGTTTTCTATGTTATTTATGGCTATAAAGTTTTAATATTAAAGTTCTTTTATCCAAAATTTGGTGTTTATTTAATAAAGGGTGTTGTTATTGACACTCTAATTATTGTTAAGGGGAGGTCAAATTTTAAAAACACTCCAATCATAATAAAAATGTTAAGGGGGGTCACGTACTAATTTTTTACGTTCCCTTTTTACCCTTACCATCTCAAATCCCAATTAATCTCAAACCAAAAAAAAAAAAAAATCAAATCTTTAGATTATTTGCAAACAAAAAAATCGAAGGAGAAATAATGGTTTAAAAGATGAATGTGAAACGCTTTTCCTAAATTGCTAAGATTGTGGAAAGGTATGTGAAATCAATTGTATAATGCCGGAAACGATGGAGGTTAAGATTTTTGTTTTGTCAGTCTCGAGAGAGAAATACTGTAGTGTCAAATTTTATTCGGCGGAGATGGTCGTTTATTTTTCGATTTGTCATTGCCAAAATAGGTTAATTACTACATAACGGTATGAACGACGTAGGTCTGCCGTATTATATATTTTTGTTCGACATTGTTCATCGTTTTTGAAATTTATATTCGTTGTTGGGTTGTCGAAGTGGAGAAAATAGGGTGTATCGACAAATTTGGAGGTGGGATAATGTATAAATAAATTGTTTGATATATGTATATCAATTTCCTATGAATGATATATTTTCATCTGATCTGATGCATATCGACAAATGAAATTATTGATAATTTGGTATAAAATCTGATGCAGTTCGACCAATATACCATATAATTTTTTAATTGATAAACAACTAAAAAGAGATTATTGCAAAAAAGGATAATTTGTAAAATAAACTTTATTTGTTAAGGGGGGGTGCTCTCTGCATTGGTACTCCCATTAACAAATTCTTTCTTTTTAAAAAATTGACACCCCTTAACAATATTTGGAGTGTCAATAACAATCCCCTTAATGGAACTTGTTGATCACTTTGCTTTAGAAAGGTAGTTGTAATTTACCACCAAAATTTTAGAACCGTCTAAAATTATTTAAGCTGAAGAAAAACTATGAATAATTGTTCACAAAAAAAACAGCTGTAATATATTTCCTTTTTGCATTCTGCAACTGCCAAATTTTGACTGAGACTGAATAATTTTAGTGGCCAAACTAACTATTAACTTGCAGACATATTTATATGTTAGCCTTCTTTGTGACCAGACTACCCAAAGCAAAGATCATGCTGACACACTTTTTGGCAAATGCTGTCACATATGGAATCTCTGGATAAGCATCGTCAGAAGACACAGGGCAGTTTGGTCAGAATCACAACATCAGTATAAACTGGACCAATACCCCTATTAAACGACCTCATTTAGATCTAAACACATCAAATACTTGTAGCCCTCTAAATTAGCTTCAAGTAGAGCTTTCGTTTGGTCCAATCGGCCTTACGGTTTGAAATTTATGTCCGTTTCCATGAACGCATGCAGAAATATGGAAAAACATGGATTTTGACATTTTTGAAGATCGGATCTTGACCACCCTCTGGGGTCGGATCGTGACCACCCCCTGGGGTCGGATTGTGACCACCCTTTTAGGTCGGACCATGACCACCCCCTGGGGTCGGATCGTGACCACCCCCGGGATCGGTTCGTGACCATGACCCAGTCTGACCATCACCATCATGACCATCACTTGCTCACCACCCCAGCTCACGAACCGTGACCACGAACCGCGACCAAGACCCACTACTGCGCATGTATATTTTGACCTATTATCGAGGGTATGATCGCTCCTACTTTCCCGGATCGGGTGCCACATGTCCTACCACGACCTGGTCACTATATGGGCTCTCCTACAGCTATAAATACACCTCCAAATAGCATTTTCAGGGGACTTTTGGCACATCCTTATCCATGGATGTCATGGCCAACACTTCTCCATGAATAATCACCATCTTCCTCAAAAAAATTAATGAATTCAGAGAGAAATATTCATTAGATTCAAGTGATTGAGAGACAATATTCATTGTAATTGTAATCAGTGAATGAAATAAGAAAATATGAAGTGGACGTAGGCTCGTTAACGCCGTACCACTATGAAAATCTTGTTGTCTTGCTTTTTCTCTTATTTTTTCAGTTATTTCTTCATATCCTATGCTCTAAATACGACAATTTGGGTGTTAGGACCATTTTTTGGTCTAATATTTTGGTGCTTTCACAGAGAATTGAGTTCTCAGCCTATCGGATTGCTACTCTACTATTTGGATTTCAATGTCCGAAGAAAACAGTCCGTGTTTCTACTATTTCTGAAGATCCCATTGATTTGAGAAAATCAGAACTTCATGCCCTCGAAAAAAGCTAAGGAAACTCAAACTTCACGGGCAGGAGCAGGTCGGAGCAGATTCCTCAGCTCGTGACCCTCACGAACCGACCCCAGGTCATGACCCACTCCACCAATTTTGCTGCTTCTACTCAGCCTTGTTCAAGCACTCCAAATCCTAAAAGAATGAAATCACTGGCCATGTGGACATGTACGAGTCTGCATACAATTAGATTGGTTGCCTTAATCAATAACATGGATCGTTATTTGCATACGTATCAGCAGTATTATATAAAGTTAAACTGGCACGAATGAAAGTTTGTGAAGAGTAGTTTGCACCATTGATGCCATCCGTACACGTGAGTATGTGGGCTAAGAATAAAAGTCAGCAAACGTGGAGAGATGAAACATGAAAATAGTTGTGGACAGCTATACAAGCATGGATGTGTTGTACTAATTTGCTTTGTACCAAGTGAAGCCAGTTGCTTGCATCAATGGATCGTCATACTGGTATATGGGTCGTTATATATATATATATATATATATATATATATATATATATGGTTCATGCAGTAATTTCTGAATTCCATTATGGATCGTGAGGCACGAAGGCTACAATGGATCACCTTATTCAGTATGACATATGCGTTGGTCGTGCTCAGCTCAGAAATGCACGTGAACTATGTGGTTGGAATAACTCATTTGTTTAACCAAATAAATGATTGGGTCGTGGATATGATAAAGGATGGAACCATTGTTAATCTCGCACCAATATATGGAGCCTCAGTAATCCGTTGTCTATTAATAATATCCGAATTGGGCACTACCTCTTGTAGTGACAAACCTATAATTACGTGGGTTAGGCATATCCACGTATAATTATGTCGCATAAAATATAAGGTGTAGCATGAAAATGAAGGATGAATTATATATAAAACATCAATGATTGAAGGTTGTCAGATACTCTTTAGTGTGTACTGTCTTGAGGGTACATTTACTATCCCGAAGGGGTCAGATGTGTACTGTCTCGTTACCACTCGTGACCATAAATTTATGTCGTGACCACTACTTTTTGGTGTGGGATGCATTAGATTGGTTCGCAAATAGGCTACCATGAACAGATGCCACGAACGGGTGCCACGTATGCACAATCTCCACGTAGTAGGATTCCATGAACAGTAACATGAAAGCTCACCTGTACGAACATTCACAAAGGAAGCTATAACATCTGTTCGTGCTTGTTTTGACTGTGATGACTTGTCATTCATGACTAGGCATTCACGAGTGGAGCAGATGTTTAATAGCGAACTGTAGACGGCCACGCATTAGCCATGATGTTCACGAGTGGGTTATTAACAAAGGTCACGAACAGCTCATGCACGAGCTCAATCTCCACTAACAATACTCACGATCAGAGTATGTGTTCCAGTTCACGATCTGATGGCACATCCACGATCCGCGATCCCAAAAGACCTTTTCGAACTGCGACCCGCCTAGCATCAGCAATGGGAAGAGATGTACTTGAACGGATGGTATTATCACGATGCGACCTAGAGCGGGTTCCGCGATCCGATCCGAAGACCCTGATTCAGTTGATGACTCAACCACGACCCGCGACCCAGAAAAGTGATGATGAAGAAGGGTCAAGATACGACCCAAAAAAGTGACAGTTTTTTGGAAAAAATACAATTTTCAGATCATTTCAGAAAAGGCTCCATCTTCCAAAATCGAAAAAATCGTGCAGGACTGTGGGGCCCCAGACCCCCACCGGCGCTACGCCCGGACTCGCTGATGGCCTCGCCTTCGGCTCGGAGCATGGCTCGCCTTCGGCTCAGAGTACATTTTTTCCTGCAATAACATTAAGGCTTATCAACCGAGATTCAGTAGATAGTCTGAGGAAATTGACAGCAAATTGGCAACGACGGGAATTCTTCCTAGAGCTATAACACCTATTTATTGATGTTATTCAATGTGAGGAGCTATTGAAAAGATTCGGCATGCCGGCTATGACGATATACGAGATAGTGATTACATCACAATAGCCTCCTCTTCTAGAGCCACGATGGTGTATAGATTTCACCAATCCAACTGATGATGTTCCTGAGCGAGTAGTAATCACCTAGTTTACATAACTTAAACCTGTTTAACCGATGAAGTCCCGGATGCCATTAACATAGAACAATCCGGACACTATTACGAAGATGACTCAGAAGATCCCAATGACCATGATTCTCAATGATGGGATGTCCGATAGAAAATAAGGATCGTGGCACTACAAAGTTACCCTCCACTTGAATGATGTAATGAAAGACAAATGTTCTCTGGTTTGCTCCCTGAATAGCTTGGCTAACCTTTGCAATGCCTATTTTCCGTGAACCGCATTGAGGGAGATTGGTTTCCATCGAATGAGGGTTAGATCAACACAATTTGGTTCCCAGAGTCAGATACTAATTGAACCACCGCAGGTCAGGATTGGACATATGGACCCTTGCTCGGATGATAGCAACTTGACTGCTCACCAGCCACCATATAACCTTGGTCAAGAGATGGAAGTTCAAGATGAAGCCTCACAAGCTATGCTATCGTATTCAAGCTTATCTGATCAGGGTCCAAATAGACCCGCTTCAACAGAATTCAGAGCTTGTATTGCACCCTAGTGCCTACCGCTAAATATCCCAACCGAAGATGGAGTGGGAATGATCTGTGGTGACCAAGTTATTGGAAAAGCTGACTATTTAGCTGGAAAGAATATGCTACGCAGCACAGATGGCGTGAAACCCAAAGTCTCTTCCCCTCCAGATAAAATGGAGTGTGAAGGAGGCGTCAATATTGCGAATAAAGGGAGAGTCACAAAAAGAATTACCCGATGATCTGCCCGAAGACATGGATCCTAGGGAGAATGGTGATTCGGGATGTAAAAGGGTAACATCTAATAACGCAATTGCACATGTTCCGATTGTCGACGCCGACCTGACTAAGGTCTTGAAATCGGATCTCATATAGACCTCTTCCGAACAAGGGAACTTTCATGCCTTCTCAGCAAATAAGATGAATTCTCGGTCCACGGAAAGCACTTGCCTTGAAAGCCCATGGAAGTCCATGTAGATGATACTCTTCTGCTGTATGAGCGATCCACCTATCACGTTTCAGATCTAACAGAGATGTTCAATATTTGGAATAAAGCTAAACCCTTTGAAATGTTTCTTTGCCAATTGCATTAGGAAAGCTTCTTGGCCTCATAGTTAGCTTACACAAGATCGAAATCAACCCTGATCAAATTTCAACGATCTTAAACATCCATGAACAACAAAAAATTAAAGGTGTCTGATGCTTGGCAGGAAAGTTGGCACCACTTGAAGGTAAGAAGGATAGGGTCCAGAAACTAGCCTATAATGTGAGCAAGAAGGTAGCCGTGGTAGAACGCAACTACCCAAAGATTGAAAATCTTTTCTACAGCTTGTTGATTGTTCTGAGAAAGCTCCGCCGCTACTTCCTAGTTCATCTTATTGTGATACACACTCATTAACCGCTACGACAGGGCCTGCAGCGACCTGAGGCATCTGGAAAGTTGCTCGAATGGAACATAGAGCTGAACCAGTTTGATCTCAATTCCCTCCTAAAGAGGTACATACGAGGGCAAGCATTAGCTGACTTCATCACTGAATGTACCGTTCCCGAAGAGGATATGTTAGATGAAGAAAATGGCCCCTTGAAACGAAAGATGAAATCAAGCATCTGGAAACTATATACAGACAATGCAAGAAATGATCTACGGTCCAACGCTGGAATTTTGCAGATAATCCCCGAAAGGAATTCCAGGTGGAGGAACCACAATTCGCAGTTCACCTAGAATAGGAAGAAGAGCCGTTGGATGGATTTGAGCGTTATAACATATCTTATGTCCTACGAACGGAAAATCAAAAGGCGAATAATCTGGCTAAGTGAGAAAGTTCGGAACATCTAGAAACGATAGAGATGATCCCAATCAAGACACTATGAACTCTGACCATTGATCAGATGGAAGTTGATCCAGTGTTGGATACTATACCTGAATGAGAATCATTGACAACCTCTGTAAGAAACTTCCTGTAGCACAGAATGCTTTCGGCAACAAGAATGAATGGCGTACCATCGTTCGTTATGCCCCAAGATATTACGTGCTAGGCGACATGGCTTATTTCCCTTGGAAGGTTGTCCCAAGATAGAAATCGATGAATCTCATTGCTGAATTCACCGCCTTGAATGGTTAGACAGATTCACTACTCAACTTCCCGCTAGATGGGAAATGTACACGAATGAAACTTCTGATGAACGACATTTTGGTGTTAGAAAGTGAAGATTCACACTTCCACTCCCTTCATCGATTATATGCCAAGCAAACTCGTTCCCCAGACACTGGGGGCAACTGGAAATTCGAGCGCGGTTCACTCGAGATTACATCTGATTCAAGGCTGATACATCATACATTTGTATGACCGACTGCCTTAGTATTTGCTCGATGATTGGCGAATTAAAGGTTTGGAACTCTAAAGCATAAATGTTGATTAATTGTATATGCACTACCCTTATCCCCGATATGGGATCGAAGGCATATCAGCAAACTTATGAGATACGACTATTCCCCCAGTAGCAATATCCTGTTTCCTAGAATGGAAAGTGCAAAAGCTTCTATAAGCAGGAATCCATTGTTCTCATGTCAATTTCCATCATAACACCAATGCATTCTCCTGACACCCTATCCTTACCCTCAGCATGGGGGCAGAAAGGCGATTCAAAGAAGATGCGATCTCATCACTCGCTTATATTACCTACCTAACCGCCTTTGCTATCTCAAGATCCCGATTCATTCTTGAGACTGCCGCCCCATGATGGTTTGAAAAGATATCTTTCGTCAGCTAAAGACTTTGGCAGCTCTCCACTGGCAGAAATAGGGTGAAGCGAAATGAACATGCAACACCAGTATCACTCAGAATGATGCTCATTCCTTTAACAGGACTATTCTTTAACTATGACTCTTATATTTGCATGCTTTATGAGTAATTGATGTGATTAACTCAGATGAATTAATTTGTGGATGGTGTAGGTACCTAGGATCTGGTGCCAATTAGGCTTCTAACACCCTCATGAGGAATTATAGATAATTACCATAACGAGCCCGATTGAACTACTCGTTTACAAAGCCACGCCCTCCGTCTAAAGGAAGTTGTATAGCTTAAGGTGGTTCCGAGATGACCATCCAACCCTTGGCTCACACGTGGCAGACCACAAGACAATTTCACTTAAATCATCAGATTGCAAAGTTGGAGTCGGACTCCAGATGAACGAGGTGTGACTGTCTATATGGCTCGATCCTATCCTCGATGCCACAAGATTACATGAATCCTGACAGGGGGGCAGCAGTGCCCATTAATATCCTTACTTTTCAATCATAAGATTTGCTTCTACATTCCTATTGAGTTATTGACATGACTAATTCGTGCGATATAAATGATGCAAGTATCCAATGTTTAGTGCCAACTACTCCTCCATAGATTGTTCGGAGGAACACAAAGCCTTGGCAAATGTTTCCCAACTGTATGACTGACTGATGCTATCCACTGAGCTTGGATATAAATACAAACCTAGGATGAGTGTGACCTGACCACTTGTCCAAACAGCTCCATTCGCCAAAGTGAAGCATGGAGCATGGACCAGAACCGATCTCGAGAACGACACCCGAAGCGGCAGAATCCCACTCTTTGAACTAGAGTGTAGAAAGAACGCCGGGGAGAATGATATGACCGTTCACATGAACCACTCAAACTCTCATGATTCGAGAGAGAGAGAGAGTATAAAGGACCAGAGAGAATGTCCATGAGGCGTAAAGGTGCACCGTGACTAAAACCGCCTCGAAATACACTCCACCCCGCTGAAGGATCAGGAGAGTATAAAGGCGCTAGAGACTTAGCGCCCCTAGAACATCTACCCCGCTGAAGGATCCGCGAGCAGACTAAGAACCAAGCTCGAACTCTAACCCGCTGAAGGATCGGGAGGGTATAAAGGCACCATGGATTGGTGCCCTAAGGGCTCCTACCCCGCCGGAGTGTCGGGGGCCAGACTGAAAGCCGAGCCCGGATCCTCCATGTCCAGACATGGGGCAACACAGTTATGCTCCTAATCAATCCTCAACAAGCCCAGGCCAGGGACTTAGTTAATGATTGATTGGGGGCATACCCATACATACATACATACATACATACATACTACTTTGGAGCATTTTCATTTATAGTTGCATTGATAACTTATAATGTTTCACGAAATATTTTCTTATTTTCTTACGGAATGCTCGTAGGTGCAGGATAATGCGAAAGAAACAAAATTTCATTTACAAGTGCGAGTTCGCAGAACAAAGCTAAACAAAACGAGGGCTGCACCCCAACAACAATAACAGACCAGTAGAAAGCAACTAAAGGGGACACATGCAGGAGGCTGCCACTAATGCCCAATGCTAAACTTCCTACGCAACTCAAGGCGACGACCAAAAGGAAGTCTTGAGAGTGAACTATTCAATGACATGTCATGCGACTTAATATTCACGACTGGGAAGGACCTGGTGAAGCCTTGGGATTTTTGTATTTCTATCCGGCCTTAATACGATCCTGAGCGGTCGTTGTTTTTCCGGTCGTAATACGATCTAGCACGATCGTGGCATTCAGTATTAAAGATTTCCCTAACTATCCAGAATACGCCTCCCTTCGTCCAAATTTGAAACGGAATTAATCCGACCATCTGTCTTATGCCGTTACCCCTGAAATGGGGGCATAAACATTGAAAATATCCACAAACGGCATAGCTTACGTGCTTGTATTTAACTTATGTTGTGATCTTTACAAGCCCCTTGAGGACCACGAAACGGATGTAGAGAGAATGTCCATTTGCTAGTCAAAACTTACTTCCAGACTGGAAAGTTCAGATAAGGCTAGGCATATCTTAAGCAACAATTGGGGCCTGGATAAGAGACAAGACATTAGCATGGACCGAGTACCAACATATCGTTTTTCACTCAACTCTAACTCATGATGCGAAGAGGGAGTATGAAATACATGGATTCGAAGTCTACTACTCAGAACAAACCCCCAAGGATGGGGGCACAAAATATGAGCCTTAGGCAGCATAGGTCAACTACTCGATGCTTATATTCAGAATTGAATGACAAAAGCCTAATTGATGACTACTGCTCATATGGAACCAAGAAGCCCGAGGCCAATTCTCACCTATTTTAAGACTTCACGCTGGGGGCACCAGCGCTGAATTGGAAGGCCGAGCAACAATCATCAATTCGATGGAAATGATAAAATCGAAGTTCAAGCAGTGACGAATTCGGCCCGGTCAGATAACAACCATCATCTCAGGTTGAACACGAACCCATCAGCAGCCATGCAGCTGGCGGCTTCGATTCAGAACGTCGTGGATGGAAACATGGTCAATGGAACAGCTACCTGCAACATCCTAGATGAGAGTGCAAGAACCGTAACAAACTCAGGTCATGCATGACCATCTTTAGCTCCAACTTGAATAGACACTCGTGCGATATTTCACACTCAGCTCCAAGAATAAACACAACAATTCGAAGAACAAGAACCCGGTCGGGTTGAATAACTCGCACCATGATCCAAGGGCGATATCGACGCAGAAACAAGAAATTAGCAAAGTCCCTATTTGTAATCTCAGACTCGACGGTAGGGGCACTAGTACCGATCTTGGCAATAGGCTGTAGCTCCTTGGTGGAAATCTGCTCGCCAGTTTGATTCGGCGTTTCTCGAGAGGCAGCACTTCTCAAGATAGTAGGGATAACGACAATCACAACCCTTTCACGTGGGACATTAGGATCACTTGTTATTCCCCCAAACCTCAAGATTTCTCTGCAACGACATTTGCACAGTGGCTTTGATGAATTCAATCTTGAGGTGGACAAAGTTCTATGACAAGAAGATGCTAACGTCATGACGAAAAATCTCGATGCTTTTATGATAAAGGATGGAGCACCATCCGACACCCAAATTGATTAGGATAAAGGAAAAAACCGGGAAATGAATGATGAGAATGTGCATTTCCAAAGAGAATCTATATCACTTATCGGGCCCACGACCTTGTTTGTCAAGCTCAATTGAACCGATCATGACAAAGAGACTCAAAAAGACTGTGACGACCATTTCAGACTATGCTGAACCATAAACGAAGGGGCCCAACTAACTTCATAACGACATTTATCCACTCGCATTTAGCAAGATTACTTAACTTCACAACTGATCCAATGGGAGTAACCGAATTCGCTAACGTCCGACGAGGCAATCCTCACTATCCAACTAAAGAGTAGGGACTATATCAAGGAAAATATATTTTGAACATTTGCGTATACAACACCAACTCTTGCTGATTCGAGAGAGAGCCCATAATATCTTGGGTCGACTAAGATTGCTGAAGCTGTAAATCTTACCATATGCAATGACTGGAAGTATAAGACCTTGAAGATTGGATGCCCGGTTGACTTAATTTAACCCCCATCGATGCTGAGGGCATAATCCCTGACTTCGCTTGTCCTCCGACTGCACTGAGAGCACAAGTGTCGATGCGTAGGCTAACTTTAAAGACAATCCTGGCATGGAATGAGATTCAAAACATGTACGTTATGCCTCCAGAGTATGACACGATTCATCTTACCAGACCAAGCAAGCTACATTGCGGATCAAATGTGAACTTAAAGAGTCAAACTACACCGGATGGAAGGTGTGACAAAGCTATCTACTACCTTGCGATGGTGACAATCCTATAGGCACTAGTCCACATGATTTTAACAGCATTCCTAGACCAATGTCAAGATAGTCCAAACTTGAGTACAAATGACAAATTCATATGTTAATTCCGATGTGTTTTATCCTAACGGTTCAGATAACAGTTCGGAGCTCGAGGATTCTTGAAGCATTCAATGATTTGGATGGCTACTTCATACATTGACTCATATGTAAAAGAAAGTCTAACCCTACCACGCGCCTGGCTTGCATAGAATGATGATGTTGTTTGGCAACGACCTATGCATGTAGAATCACGCTCGGTAGCCGACGATTTAACATGACTTCTGATGGATGAATTAGATCTTTTGATTCGACAAGGTTTAAACAATTTCTCGATCGTCTCAAATACTCCTTCCATAGAACTTGGCCGACTAGCTCCCGAGGAAGCAATGCAACAATTGGACAAAGCCATTTCAAGGATAAATGACGTTCTAGAGAGATTTAGCTCAACACATTCAAAGCACATCTCATCTGCGATAAGATGTACTTTAGGGGGAAAAATGTTAGCCTGCTTTGTGACCAGGCTACCAAAAGCAAAGATCATGCTGACACACTTTTTGGCAAATGCTGCCACATATGGAATCTCTAGATAACATCATTCTCCGGCATTTTAAGCATCGTCAGAAGACACATGGCAGTTTGGTAAAAATCACAACATCAGTATAAACTGGACCAAAACCCCTATCAAACGACCTCATTTAGATCTAAACACATAAAATACTTGTAGCCCTTTGAATTAGCTTCAAGTAGAGATTTCGTTTGGTCCAATCAGCCTTATGGTTTGAAAGTTATGTTTGTTTCCGTGAACGCATGAAAAAATATGGAAAAACATGGATTTTGATTTTTTTGAAGATCAGATCGTGACCACCCTCTGGGTTCGGATCGTGACCATCCCCTGGGGTCGGATCATGACCACCTCTTGAGGACGGATCATGGCCACCCCCTGGGGTCGGATCGTGAACACCCTCGGGATCGGTTCATGACCATGGCCCGGTCTGACCATCACCATCACGACCATCACCTGCTCACCACCCCAGCTTACGAACCGTGACCGCGAACCACGACTAGGACCCGCTACTACGCATGTAGATTTTGACCTATTCTCGTGGCTATGATCGCTCCTACTTTCCCGGATCGGGTGCCACGTGTCCTACCACGACCTAGTCACTATATGGGCTCTCCTACAGCTATAAATACACCTCCAGAGGGCATTTTCAGGGGACTTTTGGCACATCCCTATCCATGGTTGTCATAGCCAACACTTCTCCATGAATAATCACCGTCTTCCTCAATAAAATTAATGAATTCAGAGAGAAATATTCATTAGATTCAAGTGATTGAGAGACAATATTCATTGTAATTGTAATCAGTGAATGAAATAAGAAAATATGAAGTGGACGTAGGCTCGTTAACGCCGAACCACTATAAAAATATTGTTGTCTTGCTTTTTCTCTAATTTTTCAGTTATTTCTTCATATCTTATGCTCTAAATACGACAATTTGGGTGTTAGGACCATTTTTTGTCTAACATTATCATTTTTGTAAGCCAATGAAAGGAATATTACATATAGGTGTTGCAGACATATTTATCATTTTTGTAAGCCAATGAAAGCAATATTACATATAGATGCTCCCCATGTTCTAGTTGCTCGAAAATTTATAGGTTTATATTAATGTTGTTAATATACCTATGAATTGTTAACACTAAAATAGAATAACTGGAGGATAAGCTTTGATGTCTGATCATGATCGATCATTGTAACACCCCACCTCCATTAAGGTCACTCGCAAAGGGAATGCCTTAACTTCAGTGGAGCGTTTTAGGTGAATATAGAACAGAAAATCACAACAAGACAGATATAAACAGTACTTGAAAATTTAAAACTTTATTTCATTGCAGCGGATAAACCTATATGTTTGATTACATCATCAAAACCATAAACCAAAGTCAAGTACATCATATCCATCTTGATAAAACAAAGTACATAAACTGAAAGACATAATCCCCAACATTATAATAGCCATAAATAAAGAGAAGCTGAACTTTACTTCAGCGGTCCAAGAAATCTTCTAAAAGCAGTCCAAAATCAAGCTCCACTGGTGCTAATTCCAACCTGACCACCTGGGAGGGGGGGGGGGAGGAAAGAGATGGAAAAAGGGGGGTCAGACATAAAGTCTGGCGAGTGCGATAATTCTAACAATATAATTAACAAAGTAACTAGGCTAAGGCATAAGTTGGAAAATAAGGAAATGACCATGAACCATTGAGTATGGCAGAGTAAACAAGGAAACAGGATGATCAACGATATCGTTAAGCGCGCCTAAACCACTATAGGATGATTACTAAACTACACCAACACTATGGGATAATTCCTAAACTTCACCGCCACTAGTATATTGCACCACAACTAGTCACCCTAAGGTTGATCTCGCCTACAGACTTAATAATGATATTAGTAGTTTCGTGCACCCCTAACTGCCTTCATAGGTGTCGTCTGCCCCTATCTCTACTAGGTGTACCCACTACCCCCAAACGATCGGCTCCCTAACTCGTAGATACCCGTGCTGGCACCACAGTGGGGTGTATCACTCCCCAAAGTGGCAACCCGATACAACCAACAATGCACAGCTTATACCTACACGATGCAACAACATCTTACCTACCAGCCCGGGTCCACACACGCATATGAACCCGATGGACTTGCGTTGCCACCGCTATCCCGGTTTTGGCCTCTTACAATCAAGCCCATTATGCGTGTCCCGTCCTCGACATGGGTCGAGCCCACGAAGATACGTATGGGTTACTGGTTGAAACAGGCCCCCATTACTTGACACAAGCTATCCACCTAAGCTTGGTCCCCTCTAGTACATCCCACGTAACCCACTTCTTATTCATGTTTCAATTACATGTTTCATATTTTGGTTAAGTGTTTCTAATCGTATTTACAAATGCCACCCAAGTCACCCACTAGATTCCACATGCCGACCAAGGCACCACATAACCCCCGCATGTCCAACTACATGCTTATCTGGTTAAGTGTTTCTTAATTCACTAAGATCGTAACCTCATAAAAACCTCTCACATTATGCTGACATTTGTGGCAGCTGGATTTGCCGGGCGGGTCCGGGCAGTCTTACACCACAAAAGAGCCAAACTTCGTGTCTTTACAACTGTTACGTATTTAGTTTGTGCCTAAGACCTCTCACATTAGACTGGCATTTGTGGCAGCTGGATTTGCCAGGCGGGTCCGGACAGTCTTACACCACAAAAGAGCCAAACCTCGTGTCTTAGACGATTAATTACTCCTAATTAATCATCCCCCAATTTGAATTACTTTCCCTATTCAAATTATCAATCAATTCCAAATTTAACGATGTCCATAATTGACTCAATTATGTCCATCCATTTATGGTATGTAAAATCATATCAATTTCACCACAATTTTATTTTATGCCTTTTAAATATTAATATTATCCCCCTTTTCCCCACGTAGTACGTTTGTTCGTTCAACGTAAAAATATACGTTAGACTCGAATAGTCTAACTCATGAAAATAAAAGAAAACATCACAATATATACACATAATTAAAACATAGATCTAATATAGGGGTGAACTTGCATATGTGAATGATGTTCTACATCTAAAACTTGCATAGGCCAAGATTACAACTTGCATAAACAACATATGTCATGGATCCAAATTTAAAGGTGTGAACTTGATGAGAAAATGTCCACAAACTTGCATAAACATCATATGTCAAAGATCTATATCTAAAGGTGTGAACTTGATGAAATAATGGCCACAAACTTGCATAAACATCATATGTCATAGATCTATATCTAAAAGGGGCAAACTTGCATAGGTAATAACATAACATGATTCATATCCAACTCCTAAACTCACATATGTGATCGCAACAATGGTGTAAACAAGTATCTAACTTGTAAGTTATCATGTAGAATTTAGCATATGTCATAGCCTAACTTTCAATTAAATTTCACATAAACTAGGAGCCATAGCCATGTAAGGTCACATATAACTCTACCCAAACTCATTTATGGTTCATGTTTGAATCAACATCTAAACTTTCCTACATATGATTTACCATATGAGACAAAATCACAAACTAGCATAAGAAACATGACGATTTGATTGTATATAAAATTACAACATGGATGATAGCAACATAACTTTACATCGTAAATGATAGCGTCATAACATAACATGATAGATATTTCAATCATAATCCTACAACATAATTACAACATGCAATCAATACTTCATATCACATCCATACGATCCGCGTTATAACTTAATCTAATTAAATTACTAATTATTTTGCTAAAACTATCGAACTCACAACTCAAAAGCAGTCTTGAGTTCTGAATTCTGATTTCTGGAGTTGAATTAGCGCTCCTTTGATGAAGATTCGCTATTAGGGTTGATTAGTTCTGATTTGGTTCGCTGTTCTTCCTTTTAATTTTGTGGCGGCTGCTCTAGGGTTCAAGACAACAGCATGACGGCCATAGTTTTAGTTTTAATTCTGATTTAGGGTTTGAGTCTATGGGTCTTTTTATAGAGTTATGAATTAATTTAAGCCGTCGGATGTTCTTAGGGTTAATCAAAACCATTCAATCATGATAGGGTGATGAGTCAGCCCTAATAACTCAGCAAGGAGTCAGAAAGGACTCAACAACACGGGTCAGCCTGAACCAGAAAGCTGTGCAGGCTCCTGCCTCGGCTTGGGAACACTTGGCAGGTGAGCCAGTGTAAATATGTACTGGCGCACTTCCCAAGTGCGCCAGTGCATTTTTTTTCTTTACTTTGCCACCAAACTTCGTTCGTCCATAACTCCTTCATCCGGTACTCGTTTCCCACAAACTCGGACTCTATTTCAACCAGAATTCTGAGACGAACACAATGGCGCAACCCAATCCCCATAATTCTCACGTCTGAAATTAATTATTCTTTAATTTAGTTAATTCGATTATTCAAAAATTCAGGGTGTTACATTCTCCCCTCCTTAAAGGATTTCGTCCCCGAAATCTCCAAGTCAAGGAGAATGCATATCCTACCATCCAAACAACCATCTACTCAACCATCAAACACGGGCATCCATTGTCCTTATAAAATTTCTAGTGCTGTATGAACATATGCAAGAAGTGTGTGTATATGTTCCTTATCTAATGCAAAATCAGGCGGTCTACTGATTCAGTTGGCCTCCTTAATGCAAACCATGATAGTTCCATGCATCTATTATGTATGCGAAAGAACCTTATCGATACATATTATTTCTACATGTGTGCACAACCATTCACCAAAATGCAACATCCATATGATAGTACAACCATTATACATCCATTACTTAAATATGTACACACACTTATATGCAATATGCAATATGAAGTGACTGAGCCGGTGTAGTGCCTAAAGTGTGTGTATATGCGTCCACGAGCAACCACTAGCAAACACTTGCATCCACGTGCATCCATCATACATAACATGTCTCAAACACATGTTTCAACCATAGGACTATCCTATCTAAAGGTCAAAGATACCAGCGAGAGGACATACTAAAGATAAGATAAGTACAAGGTAAGCGATAAAGGAGAAATTAAAAGACATACCCTCCAAAAAAAGGGTATAATGAACGCATCTTCGCTTCTGTCTCCAGTAGCGTCGCTCTCATCATCTCCCCTTTGCACTTTGACTAGCTTGACCTCTCGATTCCTTAACTTCCTAATATCCGACCCAAGAATGCGCGTAGGAGCTCGTCGAATCATCACATCACGCTCGATCTCCACCTCTCTAAGCAAGCTCGGCTCTACCACCTCCGCGGTCTCGTGCAAGCAATTCCTCAAATGTGATACATGGAATACGTCGTGTACACCACTAAGTCTCTCGGGCAACTCCACTCTATTCGCCATGTGCCCAATCCTTTCCTTAATAAGAAACGTCCCTACGAACCTTGGTGCTAACTTCCCAACGGACCCAAAGCGAACGGCGTTCCGTAATGGAGACACCTTGACAAAGACCATGTCCCCAACATCAAACTCAAGATCTGACCTCCTCTTATCTGCATAAGATTTCTGTCTGTCTTGCGCCGTCTTCATCCTCCTTCGAATCAAATCGATCTTCTCCGAAGTCTCTCTAATGATATCGGGTCCAAGCAAGATCTTATCCGTAGATTCCCACCAACATGTAGGCGAACGACACTGCCGTCCATAAAGAGCTTCGAACGGTGCCATGCCAATGCTAGACTGAAAGCTATTATTATATGAGAACTCTACCAACGGAAGATGTTCCTCCCATGTACCTCCAAAGTCTAAGACACATAACCTCAATAGGTCCTCTAGAATACGATTCACCCTCTCGGTCTGGCCGTCCGTCTGAGGATGATATACGGTGCTCAAACATAACTGAGTCCCTACCGCCTCTTGCAAGCTCTTCCAAAACTCGCTAGTGAAGATGGGATCGCGGTCGCTCACTATGCTAGAAGGAACACCGTGCAAACGAACTATTTCTCGAATGTATACGAAGGCTAACCATGGAGCAGTCCTCTTACTCTTCACGGGAATGAAATGGGCGCTCTTAGTAAGTCTGTCTACCACGACCCAAATCCCCGTATTTCCCTTCCTTGATCTTGGTAATCCGTCAACAAAGTCCATCGGAACACTTTCCCACTTCCATTATGGGACTTCCAATGGGTGTAGCAATCCACCGGGCTTTTTTTGCTCTGCTTTTACTTGTTGGCACACCAAGCATCTAGTGACATGCTCAGCCACATCCTTCTTCATGTCGGCCCAAAAGTAAACTCGTCTCATGTCAATGTACATCTTGTCCCCGCCGGGATGAATGGTCATCTTCGAACGATGGGCATCATCAAGAATGGTCTTCCTTAGGTCATCGTCTTTTGGTACACAAAGTCTACCGTCCCTACGTAACCAACCTTATCATCTAGGGTATACCTACGGAAATGGCTCGATGATTCCCCTCCTTTGAGCTTCTCTACTAACTCAACCAAGCGTGGGTCATCTCGCTGCGCCTTGCCAATCCATCCAAAAAGCGTAGGTCTGATCTCTAAGGATGCTAGCAAACCGGGTACAAAGTCAATGGAAGGTTTAAAGTCAAACGTAAAGATGAACTATAAACTTTGCCGCTCAGCAAACAACGGACTCAAGGATAATATTTTTCTACTTAAGGCATCTGCCACCACGTTACCCTTGCCAGGGGTATATGCTTTCTCGAAGTCGTAGGATGCTAAGAATTCTATCCACCATAACATATCACCCTTCCCTAGAGACCACTTGCCCTAAAATCCTCACTTCTTCCCTCTAAAATGGTATTTTGGAGAACTTAGCTTTAAGCTGGTGCACTTGTAGGGTCCCTAAGCTTTCCCTAAGATGTAGGGCATGCTCTTTTTTGCTTCTAGAGAAAACCAGGATATTATCCCATGCAAAATCGTTACAACTATCCATCTCTCACGCAGACCATCCTAGTCGAACTCGACATCCCCTAAGTGCAAGCCCCAAAGGCCTAAACCAATATCAGACAAACACCCAAGGGGTACCTCCTTCGAATTCAGACGACCTGCGTGAGATGATACTAGTAAGACGGTCAATCAATTGAGCACTTGACCGACTCTGGCTTTCCTTGCCAGTCTTGCTCTAAAACCACCGCTGATTACATAACTAGCTTTGCTTAATCTATTAAGCACATATGAAATCTTATTTCATGCCTCTGGGTAAACCCCGCACTTTATCAAAGACGTCTCCATACTCACGGACCACACAAACAGATTCCTAATCATCGTTAGATGCGTCAGAAGATTCTAGGCAGCTAAGCATCACTGAACCCCTAGGGTCGCAAGAAATATGAGGGTCTTTCCATAACGAATCAATAGTCTAACTACCCTCCTTTCACAATCTAGGATGGCACCCCGCCTGGCTAGCCAATCCACCCCTAGAATCAAACTATAGCCTGTGAAACCAAGGACAAAGGCGTTGCATTCTAATCCAAAGCCTAAGATAGACACTCTCAAATCCCGACAAATCATAGAAAGATGAGCCGAACCACCAATAGGATTTGAGACAACTAAGGGATCAGTTACTAGACTAATATGTAGGAGCAGTATTTCAACTAATGATGTAGAGATGAACGAATGCGATGCGCCAGAATCGAATAAAGTACGGAAAGGATGATCAAACAGAAAAACTAAACTTTCAATGGAAATTGCTCTCCCTCGTTCTTGCAGCAGTGGGACCACGAGAGCCTGAACTTGTCCCCTTGCCTGCCCTGGTGCCAAAAGAGCTTGCACCTGTCCTCCCGAGGTAGATCCTGCCCTCTGCCCTTTCTTTGGGCAGTCCTTAATAAGATGTCCCGCTTCGCCACAGTGGAAACAACCAGTCTTCTTTTTCTTCCTACAATCTTTGCTTAGATGGCGGGGTGTCCCACAATAAAGACATTTCCTCTTATCACGGGGTTTATTATTCTTTGTACCCTTCTTAGGTTCCACTTTCTTACCCTGTGCCCTATCCATGCCTCCACTATACGTTCTCCATTCGTGACCTCCAACCTATAAGAAACTTCGTCCTTCATCAACCAAGTAGCTAGTCGAACCTTCCTCCCCTCGTCTATCTCCAAGATACCGACAAGTCTTCCACTTTCTTAAGCCAACTCCTAGTCTCGACAAACGTCTAGGTCCCATGAAGCGGTTTTCCGCCCATCATATGGAAGCATCTATACGCGGAGGAAGAGATTCAAAAAGGGAAAGAGGAAGAGATTCAAAACGGAGAATCGAAGGAAAGATATATGGCTCTTGGGGTTATACTTCCTAAAATATACTTTTCTCTTGAAAATACTTTCCTTAAATCATACTTTTGAAAGTACTTCTTTATAAAAATTGCTTTGAAAAATAGTTTTTCAAAATTCATATCTGTTCTGGTAACCTTCAGCTCTGATACCACGTGTAACACCCCACCTCCATTAAGGTCACTCGCAAAGGGAATGCCTTAACTTCAGTGGAGCATTTTAGGTGAATATAGAATATAAAATCACAACAAGACAGATATAAACAGTACTTCAAAATTTAAAACTTTATTTCATTGCAGTGGATAAACCCATATGTTTGATTACATCATCAAAACCATAAACCAAAGTCAAGTACATCATATCCATCTTGATAAAACAAAGTACATAAACTGAAAGAAATAATCCCCAACATTATAATAACCATAAATAAAGTGAAGCTGAACTTTACTTCAGCGATCCAAGAAATCTTCTAAAAGCAGTCCAAAATCAAGCTCCACTGATGCTAGTTCCAACCTGAGCACCTTGGGGGGAAGGAAAGAGATGGAAAAAGGGGGGTCAGACATAAAGTCTAGCGAGTGCGATAATTCTAACAATATAATTAACAAAGTAACTAGGCTAAGGCATAAGTTGGAAAATAAGGAAATGACCATGAACCATTGACTATGGCAGAGTAAACAAGGAAACAGGATGATCAACGATATCGTTAAGCACGCCTAAACCACTATAGGATGATTACTAAACTACACCAACACTATGGGATAATTCCTAAACTGCACCGCCACTAGTATACTGCACCACCACTAGTCACCCTAAGGTTGATCCCGCCTACAGACTTAATAATGATATTGGTAGTTTCGTGCACCCCTAGCTGCCTTCATAAGTGTCGTCTGCCCCTATCTCCACTAGGTGCACCCACTATCCCCAAACGATCGGCTCCCTAACTCGTAGATACCTGTGTTGGCCCCACAGTGGGGTGTATCACTCCCCAAAGTGACAACCCGATACAACCAACAATGCACGGCTTATACCTACACGATGCAACAACGTCTTACCTACCAGCCCGGGTCCACACAGGCATATGAACCCGTTGGAATTGCGTTGCCACCGCTATCCCGGGTTTGGCCTCTTACAGTCAAGCCCAATATGCGTGTCCTGTCCTCGACTTGGGTCGAGCCCACAAAGATACGTATGGGTTACTGGTTGAAACGGGCCCCTATTACTTGACACAAGCTATCCACCTAAGCTTGGTCCTCTCTAGTACATCCCACTTAACCCACTTCTTATTCATGTTTCAATTACATGTTTTATATTTTGGTTAAGTGTTTCTAATCGTATCTCCAAATGCCACCCAAGGCACCCACTAGATTCCACATGCCACCCAAGGCACCCACTTAACCCCCTCATGTCCCACTACATGCTTATCTGGTTAATTGTTTCTTAATTCATTAAGATAGTAACCTCATAAAGACCTCTCACATTAGGCTGACATTTGTGGCATCTGGATTTGCCGGGAGGGTCCGGGCAGTCTTACACCACAAAAGAGCCTAACCTCGTGTCTTTACAACTGTTACGTATTTAGTTTGTGCCTAAGACCTCTCACATTAGACTGGCATTTGTGGCAGCTGGATTTGCTGGGCGGGTCCGGGCTGTCTTACACCACAAAAGAGCCTAACCTCGTGTCTTAGACGATTAATTACTCCTAATTAATCATCCCCCAATTTGAATTACTTTCCCTATTCAAATTATCAATCAATTCCAAATTTAACGATGTCCATAATTGACTCAATTATGTCCATCCATTTATGGTATGTAAAATCATACCAATTTCACCACAATTTTATTTTATGCCTTTTAAATATTAATATTATCCCCTTTTTCCCCACGTAGTACGTTTGTTCGTTCAACGTAAAAATATACGTTAGACTCGAATAGTCTAACTCATGAAAATAAAAGAAAACATCACAATATATACACATAATTAAAACATAGATCTAACATAGGGGTGAACTTGCATATGTGAATGATGTTCTACATCTAAAACTTGCATAGGCCAAGATTACAACTTGCATAAACAACATATGTCATGGATCCAAATTTAAAGGTGTGAACTTGATGAGAAAATGGCCACAAACTTGCATAAACATCATATGTCATAGATCTATATCTAAAGGTGTGAACTTGATGAAATAATGGCCACAAACTTGCATAAACATCATATGTCATAGATCTATATCTAAAAGGGGTAAACTTGCATTGGTAATAACATAACATGATTCATATCCAACTCCTAAACTCACATATGTGATCGCAACAATGGTGTAAACAAGTATCTAACATGTAAGTTATCATGTAGAATTTAGCATATGTCATAGCCTGACTTTCAATTAAATTTCACATAAAATAGGTGCCATAGCCATGTAAGGTCACATATAACTCTACCAAACTTATATATGGTTCATGTTTGAATCAACATTTAAACTTTCCTACATATGATTTACCATATGAGTCAGTATCACAAACTAGCATAAGAAACATGACGATTTGATTGTATATAAAATTACAACATGGATGATAGCAACATAACTTTACATCGTAAATGATAGCATCATAACATAACATCATAGATATTTCAATCATAATCCTAAAACATAATTACAACATGCAATCAATACTTCATATCACATCCATACAATCCGCGTTATAACTTAATCTAATTAAATTACTAATTATTTTGCTAAAACTATCGAAATCACAACTCAAAAGCAGTCTTGAGTTCTGAATTCTGATTTCTGGAGTTGAATTAGCGCTCCTTTGATGAAGATTCACTGTTAGGGTTGAGTAGTTCTGATTTGGTTCGCTGTTCTTCCTCTTAATTTGGCGGCGGCTGCTCTAGGGTTCAAGACAACAGCATGACGGCCATAGTTTTAGTTTTAATTCTGATTTAGGGTTTGAATCTAAGGGTCTTTTTAAAGAGTTATGAATTAATTTAAGCCGTCGGATTTTCTTAGGGTTAATCAAAACCATTCAATCATGATAGGGTGATGAGTCAGCCCTAATGACTCAGCAAAGAGTCAGAAAGGGCTCAACAACACGGGTCAGCCTGAACCAGAAAGCTGTGTAGGCTCCTGCCTCGGCCTAGGCGCACTTGGCAGGTGCGCCAGTGTAAATATGTACTGGCGCACTTCCCAAGTGTGCCAGCGCATTTTTTTCTTTACTTTGCCACCAAACTTCGTTCGTCCATAACTCCTTCATCCGATACTCGTTTCCCACAAACTCAGACTCTATTTCAACCAGAATTCCGAGACGAACACAATGGCGCAACCCAATCCCCATAATTCTCAAGTCTGAGATTAATTATTCTTTAATTTAGTTAATTCGATTATTCAAAAATCCGGGGTGTTACAATCATGGATCAATTAACCATATCCTATTATTACAGATGTGTGATTACAACATAAATATGTTAATTAACTACTCAACTACTCCTCATACCAACATACACTATGGCAACATTTACACAACTATAAACTGAAATTAACATAAATACAAACATACATATGATGAAGTTCGGTCTATTTAAAAGAAACTTAAATTGTTTATAGTTAGAAGTTAGATGAACCTGTACTTACAAGATATCGGTCAGAGTCCATTGCATAATATACGACTTGATTGTTATGTTCCCATTTGGGTCGAGCGGATCTTATGCATCTAAACAAGAAAATAGACAGTGTAGTCAACAAGCTAGATCACTAAAATCAAGAAACAAAGATTCAAATGACATATTGAACTCTAAATCTACGAAACTAGGTAGTTTTTGAACTTGAATTTAATACAGTACCACAATAGACTGATATAGCTGGAAAATCAAATATTTAAAAAAAAATTTGAAATACCAGCTAGAGGTAAATTAAAACACATGTCAAAAGATCAAATTATGTAATAAAAAGAGCACTTTCCAATTGAAGTAGAGTTGGAGAACAACACAAGAAAGATGAATGATTTGCATAGTACTATTCTAAATTTGGTAATGTCCATTCTAGCAGCTTCAAGATCCATTTTTGATACCTTATCGAATCATTCAACCAATGACAAATGTAAGGATGAAGGTAATTAATGCCCTGATATAGGGTGAATAATAAAATAGCACTATGAAGACTTTGAAAGGTATTAAAAAACTATATTGATTATCAATCGCAATTTAGACTAATCTTTTAGTGTCCATATCTACGTTATATTAATGGTAACAAAGAATAAATGTAACGACTTATAAATTTAAGGACTTTTTGATTGTGTTTAAATACGATTTTGAGCATATATAAACATGTTCTAATCTATAAAAATAAGTATGTAACTTATTTTTAATTTTTTGGCATAAATAAATAGTTTAGATAAAACGACGGAATATGACTATTTACAATTTTTGTTGAAAATCAACAGTTTAACCAAAATAAGTTGTACAAACATTTTGGAACATCAATATTGTCATATGAAACATAATACATATTTAATCTCTATAAAAAGTTTATTTAACTAATTAAGAGGTTAATGTTAAAATAATAAATATTTAACATTGCCTTTAATATAATATTCTTACTTGACTATGAAGCAAAACTTTGCATTTATAATGTTTTGTACTCTTGCCTTAGTTATTAAGCTTAGTTAGCTTAGATGAGTTATTGCGTGTATATATGAAGACTCATCACACAAAAACTATTGTGATTTGTGACAGGAAATCACATATGCTAATGAAGAGGATGTGATCAATTACGTGATTTGATTAATTGATTGGTTGATTAATTAATTGACTAATTGGTTAGTTGATTGATTGATTGGTTAACTAATAGATTTTATTATAGAAGGAAAGTAATAAACGATTATATTCTAGATAGATTTATGAGGGGAAAATTGGATATTTGCCGAGGCCTTCTATTCTCCAATAAAATCAGCTTTTAGGATTGGTTGAGGGTGTGACCGATTTGAGTTGAGAGATTGAGAGGCTGTGCGCCCTAGAGATGAAGATTAGGAATTGAGGGCTGAGAGAAGCTATTCCTATTAGTGCCTCTAGATTGTCCAAGGGTTTTCCATTGTTTTTCATTGTTCTCATTCTGCAACAAGAGTTGTAGTCATCTAGACATTCTTTCTCTTTCTCGATAAGGTTGTTGATTCATTGTATTTTGCTTATTTTTGGTTGTTGATCCATTGTATGTAAACAAAATTTGTTTTGTTGAATTAATAAAGTGGGCGGTTGGGTGGAATATCTTGTGTTTGTAAGTGTAATTTCATATCTGTTTTGTTTCTCCGTATAAATCATCTTTAAGTAATTGGGTGAATAAGATCCTAATCTCCTTCGCAAAGACGTAGTTTTCACAATAGTTGGTATCAGATCTAGATCATCGTAAAGATTAGAGTGATTTCGGACTGGAAATCATTTTTTAATGTTGGATATGATGGTGCTTCCGAAGATGACTATTTTCGATGGGGAATTTTGAAGGCCCCAAAGGTTTGGTTGATGGAGATGAAGAGAAGCCCTCTAACGTGGACAAGGGAAGATGGAAGAAGACGAAGATGTTGGCAATTGGTTTTATTTCCCTGTACCTTGGTGATTCGGTTCATTTTTTCGACTTGGGCCCTCATGTTGATAACACTCAAGGGATCCAGGGTGATCGAGAAAGAAGCTCAGATCAAGTGGTAAACAGGTGTCAATTGAGGTGTGGTTGCAGTCCTTTTAAATCGATTGGGTGTATCTCATTGCCCTGAAATTGAGGTTGCTAGGTGTACCTCGTTGCCCTAGAATCGAGGTTGTAGGGTGTATCTCGTTGGCCTAAAAACGAGTTGTTGGGGTGTATCTCGTTGTCCTGGAAATCGAGGATGTTTTAATTGAGAGTAGGAGTCGTAGAAAGAGCTAGATCGACTTGTTTGGTGTTTGTTGGATTTTTGATAAGAATTCAGATTAAGGCGATTTGTGATTGGTGGTGTCACATGTCCATGGAAGTCGGATGACTTGTTTGTTGATGTGATTTCATATCAAGGTGGAGTGTTGTGATTTCTGATATGAAATCACATATGTTAATGAAGAGGATGTAATCCATTATGTGATTTGATTAATCGATTGATTGATTTGATTGATTAATTAATTGACTAATTGGTTAGTTGATTGATTGATTTGATTTATTGATTTTTTAATTGATTGATTTTATTATAGAAGGAAAGAAATGAATGATTATATTCCAGATATATTTCTAAGGGGAAATTGGATATTTGCCGAGGCCTTCTATTCTCCTATAAAATCATCTTTCAGGATTGAGTGAAGGTATGACCAAATTGAGTTGAGAGATTGAGAGGCTGTGTGCCTCCAGGGCTTGTGCCCTCGAGAGGAAGATTAGGAATTTAGGGATGAGGGAAGTTATTCCTATTGGTGCCTCTAGATTGTCCAAGGGTTTGCCGTCGTTCTTTATTGTTCTCCTTCTCCAACAAGAGTAATAGTCATCTAGGTATTATTTCTCTTTCTCAATAAGATTATTGATTCATTGTATTTTGTTTATTTTTGGTTGTTGATCCATTATATGTAAACAAAATTTGCTTTCGTTAATCAACAAAGAGGGTGGTTGGGTGGAATGTCTTGTGTTTGCACGTTAATTTCATATCCATGTTTTTTTTCAATATAAATAATCTTTAAGTAATTGGGTAAATAAGATCCTGGTCGCTTTCGCAAAGGCGCATTTTTCACAACATAAACGATCCCTAGAAATGAAACAAGTTCATACACACAGGAAGAAAAAATAAGCATCATCGTCCTTAATGCATTTTCATTTACATTCACTTTCCTCCATTCAAAATTCCCCACCTCTTCATATATTCTTTTTTAGCCAAAACGATCAACACGAAAGACTTTCGCATCGTCATTTCTGATTTAAAAAAAATTTACAGATCAAAATTTCGTTGAGTGACGAGAGAGATATCATCCAAATACAGCAAGCGGGAAAAATGAACATAAAAATTCAAAAAAAAAAAATCTCTTAATCGGCTTTGAATTGCTTGACGCCTTCAGCGCCATTGAGTTCATATCGATGCGTAGAATTTTTCATGAAGTTTCGCCGTGATTCTGGGACGACAACTTGTGATGGTCGGAATTAGGCCTTCATTGCGTTGGTGCTAGAAGCAACGATGGAGAAATCGGTGCATGGGATTGTGATAAGGATGGAGTGAGCTTTGTTGCTGCAGAATTTGGTGAGAATCCGAGACAAAAAGCGTCGAATGACTTTGTGGAACCTGCACATAATTTCATTTGGACATGGAGGATGGATTTTGATTGAGGCGACCCGTGGCAAAGATGAGTTGTGCAGTGGATAGGGAAGAGGGAGAAAAACTCGTTGGTGGTGGCGTGGCATTGAACGATGGAGTGTTTGGTGTGTGCACATGCATCGTTCACCATAGGAATGGGTTCACTGGAAAAAGAAAAAAAAAAGAGAAAAGTAGGAAAGAGAAGAGAACTGGTTGGGAAGGGGAAGTGGGTTTGGGCTTCGGGCTGGGCTTTGCAAAATAGTTGAGGTTATTCTAAGTTAAATTAGTCACTTTTACTAGTTTAAACCTTTAAAACCCATAACTCTCTCAGTTTAACTCTGATTGACACGTGATATTCAGCGTTGGAATTGTATTCACGAATAGAGCACGATGGTATAAAATATTGAAACTTTTAAACAAGTATAAATTTATAGTAAATTATTAGTCCCTAAATTTAATTATGACGAATGTAGTAAAATCATTTGTTATTGAAATTTAATTATCAGAAAAATTTCATTCTGTTATTATAAGTTTAATAAGTAATCACATACATTTATTGAGCAAAATAAAACATCTTCTATGCTTACAAGTAAAATGACAATTTTGTAGTTAATTAATATGTTGATAAATTAATATTGAATAATTGAAGTGTTATCTATTGATCGTTAATTATTGATTGTTTGTTTGATATGCGCTCGACCAATTTATGAGCAAATATGTGTTTATATTTAGCATTGGGTTGGGTAGAAAATATTTATTTGCTAATGCCTAGCAATTTATTTTACGATTTGACTATAAGGTGTTTAGCGGTATTATTTGGTTCACTTCAATTTACTGAAATGATGAGACCTTGTGATTTATTTCACAATTGAACTAAAAGGTGTTTAGTGATAATATTTTATTCATTTAAATTGTGAATGTAAATTTAAATGAATGATTTTGAAAGATGAATTCATAAAACAATATGAAATGAATGTTTGATTATAACAAGTAGAAAATATTTCAAAATAAATATTTTGAAGATGAAAAATGGTTTATAAAATTGTTTTATAAATGAAAAGAATTCGAGGACTAAACCCAATTGCTTTAACATGATCATTCTGAAAGATTTGGAAATAGGAATTATTATAGATTTTATCTATTGATTTAAATGATTTTTCCACTTGGGTATACAAAATGATTTATTATATTACCAATTATTGGGGTAACTCGTAGCTAAAAAGTTGGGCATATGTTCGGTATGGTTCGCCCTTGGGATAGAGGTACATACTTATATTACTAATGGCATGAAGGTTGGGACCAGTTGCCCTGTTATTTGGAGAAACCTCTCGGGATTGGTTGCATATGCTTTATTATAATATTTTAGAATTTCCAAATAAATATTCAAAAATAAATTTTTTCTCCAATCCTGAAGAAAAAATAAAGTTCAATAAAAAAGAAATATGTATTTCAAAATTGTTGAAATAAACAAACTCAGGAATAAAGTCCAAGAGATAATTTTCATAAAGATCATTAGATTTGAAAATCTAATAGAAACGATTAAATTAATTGGGTAGTTTTGGGAATTGCATATTGTTTGTTGCCTCGTAGGCTCCATGAGTCCGATTTGTGATAGAAGAACTATATTGGCTTGATCATGTATCTGATTGTTTATCCAATTAGATATGGGTACGTAGGCAGTCACAAGTGGTAGTGATGCAACCCCATAAATAACCTAACATTTTTCTTGCTCTGTAATTATCAAGTACCGATATGTCTTTTATTCTTACTATGTAATTCTACATTTACATTATTAATTAAGTTCGCAAGATTTGATAGGGTTCTATCTCTCCTCTGATTACACAACAATAGATGTTTAACATTTAAGTTAGGTATGCACACCTTGTAGATTAATTAATTACTCTGATTAAGTTGTATAATTAAATTTGTATCCTATACATTTAAAAATATTAGATATTTATCAAATATTGAGTAGCAAGTTGGTAATTTGCATTAGTAGCTTTAGAAACGGTTGGATTTTTCGATATTTTGATTGATCTAAAAATCTGGCTCGTCACAAGACTGGTATATCATATAAAAAGCAGTGTTTTACCATGGCAATTCAAGATTTCGATAATTCAGTGGTTAAACTATTAGAACTCATGACCATGCGTTATTTCATTTTATTTGGAAATTTATGCATGCGCACATATACATATGTATTACTTTATTTTGTTAGATAACTCAAAAGACTGGTATATACATATATATAATATTTAATTTAACCAGCGATCCCTAAACCTTTTGTGCGCATGCACCATTTTGATTTAATTTCTTGGTAATATGTAGCTAAGCTATTTACCTTTGGTTGCTGAACATATGGACTGATGGAGTTAATTCAGGAAGCCCAACGGAAGCTCGGCCCCAAACAGTCGCATATTGGCCCAAGCCAATTCTCATCAACTGATGACTCACTCTAGAAGAATCGTTCTACCAGTTGACCGAGTATCTCATCCCCATACAAAGCGCATCGACCGAATATCTCGAACAAGCGTGGAGATATTCAACTGAGCTATTCCGATGCTTAGCCCGACTTTCGAGGAAGTAAAGGCGGTTAACCACATCCGGACAAAGCTCTACATTCGATACATCTCACTGTGGATGCCACGTAATCCACAACTTCTAAAGATATTATTTATGAATGGTGGAATCAATCTTCAAGCCGCTATTCAAACCAAGGAATGGGCTCCACGCATCCAAGCTTTCTCGAATAGGCTGGGCCACGTCACAACAGCCCAAGTTGCCATCTCCACCTATAAATACGTCAAAGCTTAAAGAAGAGGAGAGGACTCTTTCTTTCTGATCTCTTCGGCACTCCAAAGGTTGAAGCATTCTAAGCTTTCTCTTCCAAAACATCTCATCTCTCACATTTCTTCCAACAGAGAAAAAGCATTGTACTTGTAATCAAAAAAGCAAAAGTAATACATATAAAGTGGACGTACGCACAGTCTTTGCCGAACCACTATAAAAATTCTGTGTGTGCTCCCCGTTTTCTTTATTATTTATGCATCTTATAGTAATTATTCGTGTGCTTTCCACACGATTGGGGGTTGATTGTCACAAGTGACCCACTTTTGACGTCAACACTTTGGCACGCCAGGCAGGGGAACACACGCGCAGTCACATCTGTTTGCTTTAGTCCATGGCAAACAACCGAAAGAAAGATAAAACGTCCTCTCATCCCACGAACACTGACGCAACCGATACCAATGCTATGGAGGCAAGCCACGAAGCTTCCTCCCATGAAGGTATGTCTTGATTTATTACCCGGGATGACATGGATAAAATCATGGTTGAATTCAGAGACCATATGACATCTCAGGGTAAACTCCTCGAACGACATCAGTAGTTGATGGATCACCTTCTCAGTCGTATGAAAACAGGATTGAACGCTTCAACATCAATTCCTCCACCGGCCGGGACTGGGGCAACAACTGATCTTAGGTCTGCACGGAATCAGACTACTGATCAGGCTACACCTTTATTTCATCCTGGATCAGTTCTACTTCCTAACCAATCACAGCTAGGAGTATCGCTTCTAGCGACCAGTGCAGCTGCAGCAACAGAACTGAAGGAGGCTCACGATCATGATCTAGATCGGTCGAACACTTTGCCTCCACTCTAGGAAACAACTCGACCTCTCATGCCTGTCGGGCGATTACCGGGTCCATCAAAATCAATGCTATTCCCATTACAACCTGGAATCTTACTGCAGACATGTCTAACCACTCTTCCCCTCAATGAAGAGCTGGTGCAGCCTTCCCTTCGAACCAGGAAGACCACCCTACCATATCGGTCCTCAATGTGGCGGAAGAAAATGCTACCGTAGACCCTTCTAACCTCGCTTTTGCAGGGGACAACCCCGAGCTCCGAACATCACATGCTATGCCGGATGATCCTAGACCCTCTGTCATGGGTATGGCTTGACCCAATACTCATCAGGTTCAAGAGGGGCCATTCTTCCCAGAACCGCCTACCGGAGCTCACCCTCACTCTCACCTTCACTCAACTCTCGGAGGCTGAACCCAGCCAACGGTCGCCCTTTCAAGCATACTTTTTCCAGATCCTCTCATCGAAGCTCTCCCAAATGCAGAGTTGAATTCATGGCCACGACTCCTCGGAGATGGATGCCAGCTTACAGGTATCATCCAACGTTTCTCTCCGGGCACTTCCTCACAGTAGGACATAGATAATGTCAATCGCATCCCCTTTACTAGAAAAATCAGAAACTCCCGAAACCCTATGGACTTTAAGTTCCCAGCTATCGAACCATACAATGGTCGCACTGACCCAACCATACACCTCGTGCGATACATGTAACACATGGAAGTACGTGGTGCATTGACCAACATCATGACAAAGTGCTTCCCGCTCTTCCTCACAAATATAGCTGGCATGTGGTTTCGACAGCTAACAACAGAGTCGATCAGCAGCTGGAGCAAGCTGGTCACCCGCTTCATCGAGCAATTCAGAGTACATATCTCTCGACTAAAGAGCGTTATGTTCTTATCCACCATCAAGCAGCGATTAGGAGAGATTCTCAGATACTTCCTCGAAAGGTTCAACGCGGCAGTAGCATCAGTCGATCGACCCAAGCCATCGATGGAACTTACGGCCGCCATTGCAGGAGTTTAGAACCGATCAGAATTCTCAATCTCTTTAACCAGAGATCCCCCCAAGGATATAGATGACTTCTATTCTGAGGTTGAGAAATTAATTTGACAAGAGGACGCCAGAATTGAGATGGAGAGCCTTGAGGTCCTAGCCGCCAAACAACAAGGTCCATTCAACAACAACGTCCAGAATAAAGGAAGAGGAAAGGCCCCGGAAAAGAACGAGCGTCACGTATGACCTCAAATCGAAAATAAGTATGACTAGTACACCAAGCTCAATTCCTCTCTTCTCGATATCTACCTTGACAGATGAGGGTCCCTTCCTACACCGAGACCACCTCGATGAGAACCAATCCAGATGGAACTCGATTCCAGCAAACATTGCGTATTCCACAACGTAGCTGGACATAGCACCGATGAATGCCGGCATCTGCGCGATCTCATCGAGGATCGAGTCAGGCGAGGGGAGCTTCCCGAGTATGTTAAGAAGCGCGCCCTGGTCATGCCACTGCGATCTTCCGCCCAAGCTCCTCAGGTCGGTCCTTGGGCTCCTAGAAACGGAAAGGACCCTGAGACTAGCACTCCCGGCATTATCATTAATTAGATTTTTTCTTAGTTTAGTGTATTTCTTTCAATAAAAAGGACATCTTGATGTACACATGTATGGGGTTAGGATTTTGCTCCTTGGCATGCTCTAGAATCAACCGTTGTCCTCTTAGAATTTCTTTTCTTTGTAATGATTCTTTAGCTTCTATGAAATTTCTTTTGCAAACATGGATCATGTTTGGAAACTCTAAGCTGAGCATAGCTGATGCTCGCCCCCTTTCTTTAATTTGGTCCGTGCGAAATCCCACCACTATTTCCAAAAACCTACTCCACTAGCCGAGTACGGTAGAAATCTTGAACCGAGTATGGATTATACTCACCCTTTTATTTGCACCACGAGCGTTTACTGCTTGTTGGATATACTAATTTAACATGAGTCGAGCGTAAAAAACACTTGCACCAAGCCGAGTATGGATAATGCTCACCACCTCTCTAAGTCGAGTATGGTTAATACTCGCCACTAAGCCGAGTATAGTTAATGCTCGCCACTAAGCCGAGTATGGTTATTGCTCGCCACTAAGCCGAGTATGGTTAATGCTCGCCACTAAGCTGAGTATGGATGTACTCGCCACCCCTCAAAGCCAAGTGAAATAAAATGCTCGACCCATCAGCCATCTACTAATTGAGAGTGGCTTATTTTGTCTTTGCAGGAACTAATTCTCATACAGACAGTGGTCATCGTCTCGGCCTTAATACAGTTCCTGATAGTTGTCGGTTTTCCGGCCTTAATACGACCTAGTCTGGTCGTCGGTTTTCTGGTCTTAATACAACATCGGGGCCGTCGGATTTCTGGCCTTAATATGGTCCAGTGCGACCATAGCTCCTCTAGCGATTGTGCTTCGAATCATATTTCAGAACATACCTCCCTCTACAGAAGAAGATGCATTCTGAGGGGCAAAGTATTAACCCTCTTTTTGGTAAAATCCGCGACGGGACAGATCGAAGCCCAAATGCGCAATCAGCCGAATCAGATAAATCATGCTTCAGGAAGCCCAGGGGAAGCTTGGCCCGAAACAGTCGCATATTGGCCCAAGCCAATTCTCATCAACTGATGACTCACTCCAGAAAAATCGGTCTACCAGTCAACTGAGTATCTTGCTCCCATACAAAGCGCATCGGCCGAATATCTCGAACCAGCATGGAGATATTCAACTGAGCTATTCCGATGATTTGCCCGACTTTCAAGGAAGTAAAGGCGGTCAACCACATCCGGACAAATCTCTACATTCGATACACCTCACTTTGGATGCCACGTAATCCATAACTTCTATAGATATTATTTATGAATAGTGGAATCAGTCTTCAAGCCGCTATTCTAACCAAGGAACGGACTCCACGCATCCAAGCTTTTCCGAAAAGGCCGGGCCACGTCACAACAGCCCAAGTCGCCATCTCCACCTATAAATACGTCAAAGCTCAAAGAAGAGCAGAGAAATCTTTCTTTCTGATCTCTTTGGCACTCCAAAGGCTGAAGCACTCTAAGCTTTCTCCTCGAAAACTTCTCATCTCTCACATTTCTTCCAACAGAGAAAAAACATTGTACTTGTAATCAAAAAAGAGAAAGTAATACATATAAAGTGGACATAGGCACAGTCTTTGCCGAACCACTGTAAAAATTCTATGTGTGCTCCTCATTTTCTTTATTATTTCTGCATCTTATAATCATTATTCGTGTGCTCTCCACATGATTGGGGGTTAATTGTCACTAGTGACCAACTTTTGATGTCAACAACAATCACATTCGACAGGTTATCAATTGCACCATGGTCGTAACCATTATACTTCTCACCATCGAATATGCTCAACTTGCTACCTAAAATAGCATTCCATCACCCCTCTGCATATCAAAATCAATCCACTACTAGAAAACCATAGTTATTGCATGGTTACCTATCCTGAAAAGGTTAGACAATACCTCTATTGGATAAGTTATTGTTCCTTTGTTGTGGTTTTTTTAAAAATAGTAACACATGCTTAGCTCCTATCCAGTTTTTGTCAGTCAAGTCCTGGGTTTTTATTATTAATGATCCAACCATTTTAGAGTAACATTCACTATTATATAGATTTATATATTCAACATAAGCAGATATCGGCGCTATAGCGTCCCCAATAATATTTAGGACAAAAGAAAGTCAGACGAGCAGAGTGAAATCTGTAAGAAGATTAGCCATTTTATATCACTAAAGTATGTGCACGCTAATACATCAATCTATGAATTATACTATTTAAGTCCTATTTATAAATGAATTATAAATTTTTAATTTTAGTACCTCAACAATCCAAAGTTGCGGCCAAAGCAAAAGAAAAAGTTGTCCCAATCAAAAACTGTCAATAGATATCTATAAAGTAAAAAAAATTAGAAAAAAAAACACACACAAATGAATTTGAATATTTAATAGAAGAAGAGATTTACTCATGACATACCTTAAAGAATACAATGGCATGAAGTTCTGCAACCTTTTCATCTCTTTGTAACGAAACCCAAGTCTAACTTCTAACAATCATTCCTAAAGCAGAAAAAAAATTACTGAATCAATTATTATACTTTTACACCGAACGATATGCAAAATCACTATGGTGGAATCAACATAATAAAGAAAATAAAAGGACATGAGTTTATACTATTAACATAATTATCAGGTCTTACAAGAAATTATCAGGTAGCCAAATGCACTATGGTGGAATCAACCATAACCATTTTATTCATTAAATGATTACATGTAGTAAATGGTAACCCTCCAATTTTTTTTGCCAAGTATGCCAGCTAAATTAATTGATTTTATACTCAAATTAACCTTTGTAAATTATCACATCGTATCAGAAATTTTACAATTGGTTAAATTCAAGCCTACCTGGCATTAAAATGACAGGCCCAGGTAAATTAACAGAGCATAAGTTGAAACAACAGGAGAATGGATTCATTAGTGAGAGAAGCAAGGATGCTAACATAATTGAATTGACTTTGATATCAGACAGCAAAACCACTTAGTGGTTTAGGACCAACTTCCAATTGTGTGAATTCATATCATGCTATCAAAACCACTAATTGGGAGTTGGTCCCAAATGGTTGAAGTAAAAAAGGGATAAAAAGAAGCAAGCGATTCACCAAGAAAATATCGATTACATCGATGGAAGAGAAGATGGAAGTGGAGATGAAGGAAAGTGGTTAAATAATTTTAAATCGCCTAGTTTAATCAATTGAAAAGCAAAAGTGAAGATCGACATAATTGATGATGAACCCTAGACCGTATTTTGCTGAATGAAAAGGCGATAAAAATTATGGGCTAAATGGATACTTAGGCCACAACCATTGACCCAACTATTTTAATTGGGTTAGATGGGTTCAATCCAATAATTTTATTTAGTTAAACGAGTTTAATCCAACCCTCTTAAGTTTGGGTAAATGGGTTAGATAGTTTGGTTGGAAATGATTTTGACAACCCTATTCCGCAACCATTAACTGGTCCATCTATACCTACATAATCAGTTAACAATCACCACAAGAAACATACTCCTCCCTATCTCAACAATCAATCACATACCTACCACTACTGAGTAATCATATACAAACAAGATGATTTGTATAAAAGAGAGTAAAGAAATATCTTAAATAATCAGCCAAAACTATCAGTGTAAAGGTTAAAATTTATCAATTACAATTCGCAATTTAGAGGACGGATCCAAAAAAATTCAAGAGTTGGAGGCAATATTACTGTGACTTGAAACCTAAATAAAAACTTTATATCCAAAGGGGGATGTCGAAAATTTTTTTATCTATAGCATAACTATAAGATTTAACTTATTTTTAAATTTTGTCGAAATTTCAAATTTTAATTCTATTTCTTTGAATATTATTAAATTTATTTTGAATTTTTTTGGAATATTAAACATTAAATATAACTAGTATTTACATTATTAAATTCTAAAAAAACAAATAACAAATATCACTTCTTAATTATTAAAAATTGAATATTTATAAAAAATTATTAAAAATAAATTATCAAATACATAGTAACTACTAATTAGTAATTCTTTAGTATATAATAGAAATTGTCAATTATTAATTAATAAATAAGAAATATTTATTATTACTATAAATAATTTAGTATTTAGTATTATTTATTTATTATAAATGATTAGTTATTAATGATTAATTACTAAATATTAATATATAATAAATATTAGCAATATTTGATTCATATAATATTATTATTAATTAGTGAATATTAGTAATATATAATTAATATAATAATAAATATTAGTAATGTAACATTATAGTTAGTAATTAGTAACATATGATTAATTATTAAATATTAATAAACAATAAATATTAATTTTAAGAAAGCAATATAATTTTTGTCCGTTGTAAAATTAGCACCTCTTACAATGGGCAATTTAAGACCGTTGTAAAATTAGCATCTATTACAACGGGCCTCTGGTGAACGTTGTAAAATTGACATCTATTGCAAGGGACATGACAGGACCGTTGTAATAGCACTATATTACAACGGGCTACTATTGCCCATTGTAAAAAAGGCGCTATATAGGGCATGTATTTCAACGGGTCTAAATGGACCCTTGTAATAGCACTCTATTACAATGGGTTATTATTGCATGTTGTAAAAAAGGCACTGTAAAGAGAATCTATTACAACTGGAATGAATAGACCTTTGTAATAGAGTGCTATTACAATCGGCAGCCAAAACCCTTTGTAAAAATAAGGTTGTAATAGGTTATTTTTGTTGTGGTGGCTAGGTTTGGACAAAACTTATGGAGTCAGATTCATAAACATATTTCATATCCTATATGGCATCAAGATAAAATTTCTTTTTGTTCTCACTCAATGCACCATCCGTGGAGAGTTCCAGTCCCTCACCTACAATATGATAATAGAGACGCCTATGCTCTCCAATGTATTCGGCAACAGAGGTGTAGTAATTATCCCATATAGGAAAATATCGCAGCTCGGATGGAAGATGTAGCCAAACGGTCTTATCGGAGTTTCACAATATACCCAGAGGAATTGAGGCCAGAGGAGTGCTAGTAGTAAGAGAAGCATCCAAGGAGGAATAATCCAAAGGAGAAAGCACCGGGGGCAGCTCAGTAATCGAGGGAGAAATTAGGACATCAGGAGGTGTCTGATCAACAGGAGGGTGAATTGTAATAGGAGAACGAACAATCTTAATCCACATACAGAGCAGAGGCCTTGGGAGCGGATCTCCATCAGGGTATGGAATAAGAGCAACATCAAACCCAACCGAACATGCATCATAGAGATGGCAAGAAAACTAGCATGAAGTGAATATATCGGGTTTCCAACTGTAATTAACATCAACTTCTACTTTATCACCGTTAGAGTTTCTAATCCTAAGCCTAGAGGGCAGGGGCTTGAAATGGATGATTTCAATCAGAGCTTTGATGAAAACTAATCTCTTCTGTGCCACCGTATTCCAATCAAAACATCCGACCTTTCCAATAAGGCTGGCTATCCAACTCTAACCATGGGGCATGGGCTGTAGAATAGAGGAACGCCAGTAAAATATCCCCAAACTGGAATAGATTAGACTTTTACACTTCATAACATTGACAGACGAATACCAGAGGCTGTAATAAAAGCCTTTCCTTCAATGAGTATCTGATTCTAGAATCCGCTGCATCTCGTTAGTTCTAGCACACTTGAGGAAGAACATGTCATTGTTATAGTGAATTCTTAGGCAAACCCTTGGCTTCCAAACTTGACAACATGAGTGGGCTTCCAAACTTGATCGCATTGCTTTTCAAACACGTGATAGGGGAAGGTTCAATTTTTTTTTAAAAAAAAAACCCACCAAATACCCCTCCAATGCACTGCACAAGATTTTAGAATTTCATCTGGAAAAATTATTTCAGCATTGTCCTCCAAATATTCATAAGACAGGGAAGAGAAAACCCCAACATTGCTTGGAATTTTATCAAACAAAGAAGTCCACTTAGGCACCTTAGGAGGAGGTAGAACAGAGCATGCACCACTCTCAGTAACAACAAGAACAATAGAAGAATGGTTTTCTTCCATAATAACACTATCATAGCCCTCATTTATACCCAAAATAACATTATTAGTGCCTTCATTTTTAGTCTCCAACACAATAATATTGTGTTAATAACATACTGCAAAACAACATTATCACACCCTTTCACTGCTTCAAAAGAAGCAAGCGACTGTTTTGCACCACCATGTTCACTCAGAGCGTCACGATATTTTGATTCAAAAGGGTCATCTCCTACATGGACATAGACATTTATCCAACTAGTTGCATTACCAAGCATTTACGATAAAGGATGATTACATGTAGAAAAAAGGGCGCTAGTCTGAGAGGGCAGACACGGGGTCACAATAAAAAAAGCGAGATAATGTGGTTTCCAAGAGGGAAACCAGCGAGAGAACCAACAAGAGCAAATTCCGATGGCAATGATGGACTAGAAGGTGATCTCAATCCCTTAAAGAGCATTACTCCATCATGAAAAACAGGTCGGATGGGGAAATTGGTGCAATTCAAGGAGTCAACAGCGCAAGCAGGAGGTGGCTTCCCTTTCTTCTTTGGTAAGAAGAACGCCCAAGAATGAAACCACAAAGATGAGGGTACCAAAATAATGACAGTGGAAAGCACCAGGTCTGTGACGCCGTATTTTCTCTAGTTTGTGATAGTTAACTATGATTAATTATTAATAATTAATAGAATATGTTTAATATTAATTAATTACATTAATAATTAATAAATATAATTAATTTTAAATCATTAATATTTAACCTTAAAATTTACTATTAAATAATTGATAATTAACTTTTAATTATTTATATTTAGTACTCAAATTTTAATATTTAACTAATTACAATTTAAATAATAATTACTAACAAACTTACTAATTAATAATTACTGATTCATTTACTTTTAATATTTTCAGCCAATAATAAGTAACAATAAAAAATTACTATTACTAACTAACAATACGTACATAATAAATAGAGTTTAAAGGATAAAAATGGGTTCATTTATGTCCTTTATGCTCTTATGCCTAGCATTGAATGAGCTGGTATTCACCTTATCAATTAGCAAATCAATGGCGAGTTTTATTTCATTTGGCACTGGAATTCATACTCGTATCTCACCTGATCAATTAATTAGTAATATTCAGTTATAGTTAAGATGTAATTAACTATTAATATTTGGTAATAATTATAAATTAACATTTAATAATCAATAAACAAGACTAAAATATTATTATTAACAATTGATATTAAGTTATAAAGAAGTAAAATTTATTATTTAGTATATTATGCTTCAAAATCATAGTAAATAATGATATTTTTATATTTAAAAATTTTAAATGGATAACACTAAATTTTAAAAAATTCATAAAATTTAAGAATAATATTTTAAAACTTTAAAATCAAAGTAAAAAATTATAGCAATATTCTTCATTACTCTAACTAGCGAGTGACCCGTGGTAACCATACGTGAATTTACGAAGTTCATAAATTTAGTTGTCCTACTATGTTATATTAAATATTGTTATTCTATTGTTCAAATTTATGTTCTTTATTTCGATCGTGGGCACAAAGCATTGTTATGATACTTATTATATAGAGCCAATTTAAAAATGAAAAAATACACTATAAAGTGTGCAATTACCATGATTTATAATGCCGTTTTATAGTTACACACATACATACATGTTCATATATGTATGTATACGTGTGTGTATATAACAAAGAAAATAAGATTTCTTACACGTTACATTTTTATTGTATATGTGCACATATACTAACTTTATACCTAGAAGCGAATCAATAGAATCCAAGTCGAGCCAGTTATTTTGATCTTTATCACAGGGTTGTATTTTCATTGTTTTAAAGCACTTTTTTTGAAATAGTGGAAAATTAATCTAAAGATAAACTATTTGAACAATAATACATAACGGCAGTCATTTTCGACTGCAATGGATGGAGCATCGAAACATTTCCAATGGCTTCTGACGTATAAATCTTTCCTATGACATTTTTGTAAAATAAAATATACTAGTCATAAGAATTATTTCAAACACGACACGAAAATGCTTCCATTGGCAGCCGCTGCAAGCCGTCGGAAAATATTATGTATTCAAGGAACCCCAGATCTACTTCTTCGTTCATATAATTTGGATGATTTCTGCTGTATTGACATTTGGATACTTTGATGAGGGACGTATTTAGGCATAATGTATTAAGATATTCAACTACTTAGATGTTTTATACTTGATATTCCGAGATTATTATGGAGATGAGATTTCCTGCTTTGTTATGCTTAACTACTATATCATGTTGTATATTTTATTACTATATATTATCCATACGATGTTAGTTATACGACATGTTCTATTTCGGTTTATCTTACTTTGATGATTGTTCTATATTGGTCTTGCACGTCATACAACACACTTCTCCTATATTTTTGTGCAGTTGGTATGAGGCCGTCGTCACTCTTTGCATCAAAGCTTTGGTAAATCAATTTTACATAAAGTTCGAAAGCATATGAGAGATGTACTTATACTCTGATTTTTATAATAACCATATTATATGATATACAGTATAGTAGTTTAATAACTACTTGAGCACAATTGTGGCATTTCTCTAATATAGACTGATCGTTATGGTTTTAGACAAAGAATAAGTCTTTGAAATACGAGAAATGCTGCTAGGAATGTGCCTACGACTGGAGGGATAAGCGAGGGTAATCAATCGGGAGTTGCTACTACTACACCCGATTTTCCATCTATGTTCAAGGCCATGATGGCGTCAATCATGACAAAGATACCCACTCCAATGGTAGAAGTAGATGGTGGTTCTCCTATTTAGGAACCTAGGGTCGTCGATTTCACCAAGCTATGCAAAGGCCATACTTCTCTAGGTGGCAAGTTGTTTAGTGGGCCAAAACCTTTGACTGTAGTGCAGAATTGTTTGGATACTTGTCTTTACATCTTCAGAGACCGGGGGATTGATGATAATGACGAGGAAGCTTGCATTGTGGCAACTTTAAGGTTGAGAAATGTATTGTTTGAATCCATTACTCTTGATACTCCATGGGACCAAATTACTTGGAATCAAATTGGGACTTAGTTTGAAAAGAAGTTTATTTCTACCGTCCAGAAATATATTCTCTTTAAGAAATTTGTTGAGCTAAAGTAAGGGAGGTGACCTATGGTTGAGTATATAATGGAGTTTAAGGCTTTTTTGAAGTATGCTTGTAACACCCCAAATCCCTTAATGTCGCCCATATGAGGATGCATTTAATTCTATAAAGAACAATAATAACACATAAACATGTTTTAGCAAGACAAAATATAAAATAGAGCGGAAAAACTTCAAACTTTTATTTCAAACAAAATATAGCATTACATTTTCCAAAATAAACCATCAATATCATAACCATAAACATCTGTCTCATAAACCATCAAAGTACAATGCCATAAAGTAATATCCCTCACATGCCATAACAATAAACATAAAAGAAACTGAAGTAATACGTGGAAAGAGAAGTAATCCAAGTCCAAGATGAATAGAATCACAGTCCCTGCTACTGTCCACCACCATTCTAAGAATCTCAGAGGGGGAAAGAAGAGAGATAAGGAAAACAAAATTGGTCAGACATAAAATCTGGCGAGTTCTAGTGATTTTCAACATAAGCATAAGATAAGAAGTATCATGACAAATAAATATTACTGGATACAAAAATACAGTAAAATATACAAGTATGAAGTAAATGAGATAACAAGGCAAGGTAAATATTAAGTAAGCTTCTCATTCATATCCAAAAAACAAGTTTCTGCACCAACTATCAGGATTAGGTGTAACCTGAATTACTACCCATACGGTTGGCACCGTATAGACACAAATATCCTATTCCAACCATGACAGTAGGGGATATCAGTCCCTAACCCGTCAACTATAGAGACACATCCCAATTTGCTGGTGTTACAACAACTTAGTTTCCCCCATCGGACCCGTACACGCTCATGACTCCACCAGAACGCGCCCGTATGCGCCCACACCCACCTTTAAGACTTTGAACCTCTTATAATCCAGATCAGTAAAGCATGCCCTGGTCCCTTCCTAGTGCGAGGCCCCTCTATGATACCAACAAGGATACTGACTGATATGGGTTCCACACAGCAAGACTGACACAAGCCAACCACTAGGCTTGTGCCCCCAAGTAACTAGGATTTTAAATGTCCCAAAATCGGATGTAAACAACCAGACGTGAGACCTCTTAGCTTATTAATTAACACGTTTAACTTAGTAGGTTTAAGTTTATTAATAAGCATGGTTGTAAATGACATTTCCTACAAATGTTATTTTGTGTATAACCTTCCCACAAAACAGACAGCACCAACTTAGATGTATATAGATTACAATAACTCGTTTTACTTAATTACATCTGATCCACATATTTTTCACAACATATTCTACTTAATCTTAAATTAGTCCCCACCTATTCAGATTAACATGTTTGCATATTCTTCCTTTTTTATGTAATTATCCCAAATTTACAATCAAAGGTTCTCAAGCTATAATATGCCCAATTCTCCATTTTATTGTCATTAAAAGTTATTCCAATTTATCCCAATTATACACAATTCTAATGGAAATTACCTGGACTTTGATTGCCTAGGGTCAACATAAAATAAAAAGGAAAAGAAGAAAACAAATCCAAACTCAAACTGAATAAATAGTCATAGAAAAGACTGTAAAATAAAAGATAGAAAGGGGATAAGAAAGAAAGATGTATGTATGGACATATAATAACAATAAACTGAATAGATAATTGACAGTAAAACATTAACATAAACACATATAAACATTGTTACTTTTCAGATCCAAATCATTTAATGTCAAAATACTGTTTAGATAGCAGATCTAAAAATAACTAGAACTCACAATGATTTGATATAGATCCGTAAAATGTCTTTTTAATATTGTTGTTGTAGAAAAAGTAGAATCATCCCTTTAATCTACGTTTTGGCAGCACCTCGACATATTATTTTTATTTAGAAATAACTAGGAGGAGGAAGAAGATGAAGATATGTTTATGTCTAAGAAAATGGTGAGGCTGCTAGCCTATTTATAGATTAGTTAAGATAAATCTAAACTATAGGATATTAGGTTTTCAAATCAAACCGTATACCTTAAGCTGAGTCAGCATATGTATGTTGTTTATAATACAGTTTTGGCTCAGGTGTAGAAATCTGCCCTACATACAGGTGCACCGAACCACCAAATACCTAGGTCGACACATGGGTATGTCTGCCTTAGAACTGGGTCGAACCTTGTGTCGACCCACTTAGGGGCCAAGTCGCCCACTTACCGTTGCACTATGAGTTTATTTTTATATATTGTACACTGTTTTAGTTCAATATTATTTTGTTCATCACTTCTTCATATTTAATCTGATTTACGAAAATCCAAAGTCTATCTGGACCAAAATTTTGTAATGAACGCAACGGTAAAGTTTGTTTTACTCAGTTCTGAATAATCAATTAATTAATATTCATGTTATCATCCTTTTTATATATTTATGCTATATTAAATTATGAGGTGTTACATTCTCCTCCTTAAAGGATTTCATTCCCGAAACCTTCAAGTGAAGAAGAATGTTATAATTTAGCAACTACCTACACCCATCTACTCATCCATCAACCACTGGCATTCATTGTCCTTAAAATTTCTAATGGTTTGTATGGACATATGTAAAGGTGTTGTGTGTATATGTCCCTGCACTAATGCGAAAATCAACTGGTCGATTGATTTAGTTGACCTCCTTAATGCAATATATGTTTGTGCCATGTATCCAATATTTATGCAAAAAAGCCGTAATAATATGTACAAGTTCTATATGTGTGCACAATCATTCACCAAAATGCAACATCCGTGTGATGATTCAACTATTTTCATCCATTGAAAACCAACATGTGCATACATACGTATGCAATATGTAAGTGTTTGAGCTGATCTAGTGCCTAATGTATGTGTATATGCGTCCACATGCAACCACTAGCAAACGTTTGCTTCCATTTTCAACCATCAAACATAATATGTCTAAAACACATGTTTCCAACCATAGGTTTGTACCTAAGGACTGAGATTCGAATGATAGGAAAAACAAATTTGAATTCAAAATCTTACAAAGGAATTAAAAACGTACTCTCAGAGAGAAAAAGGTAAGAAGCACGAATCTTATCTTTAGGTTCTTGTGTCACATCATCTCGATCTTCTCCCCATTACACCTTAACTAAGTTGACTTCCTTGTTGCATAGTCGCTTAACTTCCAATCCAAGAATATGGGTAAGAACTTTCCTAACTAGCGCCTCCTTCTCGACCTCAACATCCTCTAGCGTACTTGGTCAACTACCTCTGCTGAATCTTGTAGGTATTTCCTCAAATGGGAAACATGAAACACATCGTGAACTCCCTCTAGCCTCTCTGGTATTCTAACTCGGTAGTCAGTCTGGCCTATCCTCTCAACTATGGGGAATGGCCTTACAAACCTTGGCGCCAACTCCCATACTGAGCTAAAGCGAACAACGTTTCTTAGAGGTGGTACCTTGATAAAGACCATATCTCATACCTTATACTACAAGTCAGTCCTTCTCCTATCGACATGTGTCTTCTGCCTGTCCTGAGCCGCTTTCATTTGTCTACGAATAAGGTCTATCTTCTCAGAAGTCTCTCTAATCATCTCAGGCTCAAGTAGAAGTATGTCCGTTGATTCCCATCAACATGTTAGCGATCTGCATGGTCATTCATAAAGTGCCTCGAAGGGCTCCATCCCTGCACTTGACCGATAAATAATGTTGTAGGAAAGCTCAACCAATGGGACGTGCTCCTCCCAAGGCCCTCTGAAGTCTAGGATATGCAGTCTCAATAAATCCTTAAGAACCCTATTGATGCTCCCAGTCTGTCCATCAGTCTGAAGGTGGTAAGATATGCTAAGTCGTAACTGCGTGCCTAGTGAATCTTGCAATCTCTCCCAAAACACGCTTGTGAAGATGAGGTCACTATCACTAACTATATTAGAAGGTACCACATGAAGTCGGACGATCCCTCTAAGGTATACCGATGCTAGCCAAGTTGTTGTCCTCTTGCTCTTGACTCGGACAAAGTAAGAGCTCTTAATAAGCCTGTCCACTATCATCCATATACTCATGTTGCCCTTCCTTTATCTGGGCAGTCCATCAATAAAGTCCACAGATACACTCTCCTATTTCCATTGTGGGATATCCAAGGGCTGAAGTAATATGCCAGGTTTCCTTTGTTCAGCCTTAACTTGCCACCAAGTCAAACATCGAGCCACAAATTCCATAACATCCTTCTTCATACCAGTCCAATGGAAAACTCTCTTCATATCATAGTACATCTTGTCATCGCGTGGATAGATAGTCATCCGAGAGTGATCAACCTCCTCGAGAACTGTCCTCAACAAGTCTCCAACTAAGGGAACACAAAGCCTTCCATCTCGACGTAGCCACCCCCTCTCGTCCACAGAATATCTAGCTAGGTGAGTAGTGGTCTCTCCTCTGCTAAGTATATCCAGGATGTCCAATAATTGCTTGTCCTCTTGCTATGTGGATCCAATGCACTCCATAATAGTAGGTCGCACCTCCAATGATACCAACAAACCAAGTGTAAAATCCATAGATGGTTTAAAATCAAAGGTCGAGATAAACTCCAAGATCTGCCTCTCTATGAATAAAGGAATCAAGTTTATCCTTTGCCTACTCAACGTGTCCGCAACCACATTTCCCTTTCTTGGGATGTAAGCTATCTCAAAATCATAGGACGTAAGGAAATCCATCCATCGTTGCTGCCTTAAATTCAGATCCTTCTACGAGAACAAATATTTGAGCGACTTGTGATCCGTGTATAGCTCAAATCTCTCTCCAAGAAGATAATGTCGCCATGACTTAAGTGCAAACATTATTGCGGCTAACTCCATGTCATGGATAGGGTAGTTCTTCTCTTGAACTCTCAATTGCCTATATCCATAACATACCACCTAACCTTCTTTCATCAACACGACACCTAACCCCATACCACTAGCACCCGTATAGACCGTAAACGCCTTGCTACTCTCTGGAAGAGTCAGAACAGGGGCTGATGTCACATCCCTCTTTAACCTATGGAAAGCATCCTCACAATCAATGCTCCAAGCGAAAGCCAAATTCTTCTTTGTTAAATGGTTAAGAGGAGTTGATATCCTTGCAAAGTCCTTAATGAAATTTATGTAATAACCCGCCAGTCCAAAGAAACTCCGGACCTTTGTCGTATTCTTAGAGGCTTTCCAATCTTGTACCGCTATAACTTTAGCGGGGTCCACCTCTATTCCATCCTTGGAGACAACATGCCCTAGGAAACTTACTTCCTTTCTCCAGAAATGACACTTCGAAAACATAGCCTTAAGCAAATGCGATCAGAGAGTGTAGAAGTTCTCCTAAGTGTACGACATTTTCTTCCTCACTCCTCAAGAAAACCATAATATCATCCACGAAGACTACTACAAACTTATTCAGATACCCCCTAAATACCCTACTCATCAAATCCATAAAGTACGTGGGTGCATTCGTTAGCTTGAAAGGCATGACCAGTCACTCAAAGAAACCTTATAGTGTCCTGAAAGCAGTCTTGTCAATATTATCATCTGCTACCCTTAGCTGATGAAATCGCGTAGCTAGATCCAACTGTGAGAAAACAAAGGCACCTACTAGCTGGTCAAAAAAGTCATTAATCCTCGGTAGTGGGTGCCTATTCTTCTTGGTGAGTTTATTCAACTCCCTATAACCTACGCATAGACTAAAAGAGCCGTCTTCCTTGGTCGTAAAGACGACTGGAGCTCCACACTCAAATATGCTCCGTCTAATGAATCCTTTCTCGAATAGCTCACCTACTTGCTTGTTGAGATCCCTCCTATAGGAGCCATGTGGCGCACTTGTAAAGCGATTGGCTTCGCATTCTCCACCAAGTAAATCCAGAAATCTATCTCTCGCCTCGGAGGTAGCCCTCTAACCTCATCAAATACATCCGGATAATCTCTAACTATGGGTACTGATCGAAGATCATCTACATAAGCATCAAGGGAATCTAGGAAAATGAGCATAACTAACCACCATAGATCACAAGATATCTCAAAAGTTCTCCCTTGGCACGTTATAAGCCTAACAACTCTCCTTTTATAACCTAGAATGTCACTATACAAGACTTGCATATTTTCTTATATTTTTCTTATGTGATTTCCTTGCTATCTCTAGTGCAACATGTTATATGCTTTCTACAAGCTCACGAGTTCCTACTCAAGGCTAGACCCTTCCGCAAAGTTAGTGCGGAACCCCTTCCTATAAGCCGTTTAGCCCTTTCTCGAGGGTTGAGCTTAGGGAACCTTTTTCCTAAGATAACTACTGGTTCTTGAGTCGCTTAAGCATGATGCTCATCTCATTAAGGGAAGAATAACTAATCTTTTGGGCTCTTAACGTTGATATCTAGGAAATGGTGAACTAACTCAAACTCGTGAAAGCTAAATAAACCCCATTTTCCCCTTAGGTCCACTTCCATAGATCTATCTCCGGTGTTGACGAAAAATATCATTAACATTTTGGAGAAAGAAGGAGGGCATGAACCTCCGCCCTTGCGGTTAACCTTACCACATATCTAACTGTGATGTTTTGTCCCAGATTGGACTAATGCTTTGAAGAAGCAAGATTATAGGTAAAAAGTACCAACAAGAGTCTTCTAGAACTCGGATGGATATGTCAGGACCACTGACCCAAGAGTGACGAAAGAAACAAGGTTGAGAATAGAAGCCTTGTGAATAATCAAGCGGAAAAGGGAAGTAGAGCAATATGATTCTAACTATTGAAACAGCAGCCCTTCCTACGTAAGGAAAACCCTAAACTTTCCTCTAAGTGGTTCTACGTCAAAGGAATGTAACCTCTTCTCCCGTAAGGAAGATTATCCATAAAAAAAATTCAAAGGAATGGTGTTCAAATGGGGAATAATGAAGGATTTCGATGACTATGCTTCCAAATGGACTAAAAGAATGGTGCTTCAATCTCAGGACACCTTGAAACAAAGAAACGGGGATATAGATGGAGCAATGCAGTTCAATCACAAAAAGGTTAAGTTTCCAACGATAAGAAAAGAATTTTATACCTTGATCATACAAAGGATGCAACCTTACCACTTCGACGGAAAACGTTTATTTCCTGACTAGATATGAACTCAACTATTGGCCACCCACAAAGAAGAAGCCCAAGTACGAAAGGAAATTGGGGGGGGGGGGGGCTTTATTCTCGCTATCACATGATGAATGGAAATGAAAATAACCACTGCAGAATCCTCAAGGGAATGATCATCAAGTTCCTCAACCAAGGCCAGCTAGAAGACTTTGTAAAAAGTGCAAACTAAATCCGATAAAGGTCCTTAAGAAAAGGTCTGTCTACACAACCAAGGGTATGAAGACCCTTTCCAAACTCGAGACAACCCAAGGTGGGTCAAATCACAAATGGATAAAAACCCTTATCACCACCGAGATGGTTAGGGCAAGGCACCCCTCGGAGAGGGGTGGTGGTGTGTAAGCCTTTCTCCGCGCCCAAAATAGAAAGGTGTAGGTTAAAGCATCGAAAGCGTAAGCCTCCGACCCACACCAGAAAATGGTCGTGATAGAGCATCTAATTAGCATGTCCCACCTCTGCTATGAACTAAGCATGTCCTATCTCTGCTCGTAGAAGAGCACGTCCTACCTCTGCTTATGTTCCGCAATATCCGCAGAAGGAAATGCCAAACCTTATCGTTACCTATGATGGCCAAGATAAGGAACCCTTGGAGGGGGTGGGGTGTAAGCCTCTCTCATCGCCTACGATGGCTCGGGTAGAGCATCAAAAGAGTAAGCCATAATTCCACGTCTACGATAGCGCATTTTAAACGTCTAAGACCTTATCATCTCCTACAATTGTTAGGATAAGGGGCCTCCAGGAGGGAGGTCGGGTAAGTCCTTGGGCCCTACTTATGCATAAGCTAGCCAAGCGCGCCAGACGCACATGCTCAGAGAGTGGCCAACAAAGCTCGTACATCTTCTGCTTCACAAATCTTACCCAAAAATGGGTAACGAAACTAGTACTAGAAAAGGTTTTTGATTTCTTATCTTAATACCCGAATCTGGGTTGATTCGGATTTCAATTAATGTCGATAGTTGATTTATGGTCCTTTCTTAATACCCGAATCTGGGTTGATTCGGATCTCAATTAATGTCGGAAGTTGATTTCCGGTCCTATCTAAATACCTGAATCTTAGTTGATTCGGATCTCAATTAATTCCAGAATTAGATTTCCAGTCCTATCTTAATACCTGAATCTGGGTTGTTTCAGATCTCAATTAATGTCGGAAGTTGATTTCTTGTCTTATCTTAATACCCGAATTTGGGTTGATTCAAATTTCAATTATTGCAAAAAGCGGATTTCTGGTCTCACCATAAATACCTGAATCTGGATCGGTTCGGAGATCCAAATACTATCAAGTGGGGAATATTCAACCTTCCTAATAATACGAATCTAGTTTGTAACCATACTTCTAGTACTACCATAAGCGGATTTCTGGCTTTACACCCTAGCCCAGGAGACAGATCAAAGCCCCACTGCTCTCAGAGGGACGGTTCTCGATTTCTTATCCTTAACACCCTAATCAGCGACCCTAGATTCAAGCTTTTTATCCCAAAAGAAGGAATCAACTACCACAACCCAGGATGATGGCATGAGCCTACTCCTCGAAAGCCTTCAAACGAAGATAGTGGTCTTCCATTTTGCTTAGGGAGACTTCCTTAACTCACATATATATCAAGTTTTTATTCATTATATTGAACATATGTGTGATACAATTACCCATATTATCTTAAGATGTAAGCTCAAGAGAGAGCTCAAGTAAGTGCTTTATGCTTTCTCACTAAAAACCTTGTGATGAAGGTTATACCTCTCTTTAATATCCCACAGAAGGGAAACCCTTGAGAATTTCTATTAGATAAGGTTGTTTTCTTTACCCATAAAAGTGTGGATAAGACCATCACTTCATTATGCATTCATATATGGTATAGACAAAGTTTCATGAGGAACAAGAAAACCATCATTCACATCATATAGGAATTAACATTGAACGATACGTGTTAAGCTTGCGTAGAATCGCATGATAGAACTCCTTACAGAAACCCTTTTAGTCACAAACTACGATTATACAACAAATGACACCTTTATAAGTCATGACTTCATTTATGACATCATTACTACAGATCATTACATATGAAACATAATGCATCAAGTTCCTTACATTCTAGATATTTACATACAGAAGAATTTGAAAACAAATATATTGCTGGTGAGAAAAACATTCCAGTTCCAATGTAATAGCCCGCATGTTGGCTTAATTCAGTTTTTAAAAGTGCTATTATAGTTAGTTAGTACAATGCCCAAGGTAAGAGACGATCCTATTAAATTTGCCAAGACATTAGAAGAAAGATTAAGTGAGGAATCGAATGGAATTCCAAAACCGTCAGGTGTGTAAACCGGGGGGCACCTATGATAATCCCACTTTTTAGTGGGTGGGCTCTCATAACCTCGAGACAGCCACGACCGATAGGTGCTCTTAAGAGTCGATCATTTTCTTCACCAAGAAAATCAAGCAAGATCCAAGGATATTGAGTATAAACATTCTCAAGGTCCCTTAAGAAAAAATACCGTGCGATTGAGGAAGACTGAATAAGAGAATACTTCTCTTGGCTTTCTCTTTTCAACTTAACGTAATCTCCTAAGAAATACCTAGAAAGCAAACTCGAAGTAGAGGACAGACCCTGAAGTAAATATTAAAGGAAATTAGAGGAAAGAGAATTCACTACATCATAAACTAAGTGAGTACATTCACCATAGATAGTCCTCCTGCTCAAACAAGATTGATCTCTTACAAGTCTCAGAGACAAATCGATGCTTACTAAACCTAAGTTTGTCTAAAGGCAACTCTCTAGGAATAGAGGTAACTCAGGTAAGATTATAGCATTTATTTGGGTGGTGGTCCACACCATGTTCATCTAGGCGTCTTCTATGGAGATGTCTAAGCAAGCCCCCGATATGATCACCCAAAAAGGAAAAATGCACTGTTTCATATCTACCGTATATTTGGTAAAGAAAGTTTACGAGTGTGCCCCTATCTTCGATCAACTTCCAGAACAAAGTCATGAGCTCGGCATTTTCTTTTAAAAGCCTCTCACATCGTAGTCGGGCAGTTCTCAACCTAGTGGCAACTTCTTTCTCTTTAAAAAGAAATAGTTTTGCGGCACTTTTATCGAGAAGGCAGTATCTATTGGACAAGATGTTATACTCATTTGTTTTTTGTTTAGCTCCCTAGTAAGAAGAATCACTCCCGACTGAGCCTTTCTAAGGATAGAACACCTAAAACCTTACCTTTTCCTTTTCACCTAAGTGAAAAATAGGCAGAGACCAATTATTGAAAAGAAGTAAAGAAAGTATATATCGTAGAAGCTACCATACCTCAGAAACAGAAGTAGAGACTTGAGAAGTTTCAACAGAATAAGCACCCTTGAAGCTTGGGCCTTTCCTCGTCTTTCGTGCTTCATAAGGATTGGGAGCGTCGACCAAAACAATGCCACATCCAGTGATTTGGGTATCCTTGTCACACCCCTTATCTCGGCTATCAAAGGCCGAGAAGGTGCAACCAACACGAACAAAACTGCCGCTATGTTCTTCTTCACCCACGAAAACATTCATGAACTTAAGATTATCATCGTTAGCATGAACAGTATGTTGTACCCCAATTAGTCCCTCTCATCATCCGCATGTGGCTCCTCAAAAGGAATATCTTCAATAAATAAAAGCTCGGCCACGTCGATCTCCTTCCTCGCAGGATCTTCTTCTCTCTTTTTCATAATGGATATCCTGGACATAAAACTTTCCATTAAAGAAGGATTGAGGGAAGAAAAGTATAAATTCAAGCATATATCCATATTATCCACATAAGGAAGAAGGAAAACATCCTCAAAAGAATTAACCAAAATTTCATCCAAGGTGGTCTGAAGGAAACAAGAGATCCTCTATTTAGCATTGTTCACTATTCCGACTGACATGACCAATAAGGCCTCCTTCTTGCTAAGCTCAATCTTAAGTGAATCATTCTCTTCTTCCGAAAGAGAATTGTGTTTTTGTAAAGAGGAACAACGAGAATCAAGCACAATAATCTATTCTTTGGACTTTCCTATTGTCCACTTTAAAGCCTTAACTTCTTCATCCAAGGACATATGGGACTCTCGCTCCATGACAATTGAGTTTTTCGCCTTTGTCAGAATAGACTCCGGCCTATTTCACTCCGCAAGTAAACCTTATTTAAAGCATCATTTTCTTTTCCCAAAGAAATATTCTCTTCTCTAAGTCTCAACAACTCACAGGAAGGTTCGGAAGCATTGCCTTGCATTGCAGACCACCGCTTGATAGCCTGTAACGGAAACAATAGTCATGTATAAGACAATTGAAGGAAAGAACAAGAAAATGAGAGAGATAAAAGTTCATACCAAAAGTAGATGTTCAATCAAAGCTTGAAAACTACTAAGGGGATCAAATGAAAAAATAACGCTGGAAAAAGAGGATGAAGAAATAATTTGTCTGACTAATTCATTGAATCTATCGCCATTAGAGGAATTGGCAAAGTTAGAAGGGCAAATGTCTTCAAAAGAGGAGGAAAATCCCATCGCATAATGCACCTTATTAGAGACTTCAAAAGACCCAGCGAGACGAGTCTTCGAGGAAGGGACCTTCATTGGGGAAATAATCTCTGGGGTGACAGAGGCCACATCAGAACGAAGAGATGGATCTACCACATCCTTATACCTTTTCGGCAGGGAATCTTCTAAGCTCCTTTCCATAAGCTTACTTTTCACATTTTACCTAGACTTCAATAATGCATTCTTAAGAGAAGAAGCTCCAACTCTCGGAATCAGGGAAGCAGAACCAGTTTTTCTAGACTTAGTATAGACGATACCTAACATATAATGAAAAGAAGCTTAATAGAATCCTAGTTCCGACCCCGCTTAAGGATTATCACGTTTTAAAAGAAAGAAAGAAAACGGGGTATACTTGGATTATCAAGAAATAAAGGAGAATTTCGGAAAAAGGAGCATTTCTTCCCAATGACAAAGAAAAAGCCCCTTTGCTAAGAAAAACCAAAGGCGACTGTCCAATGATACATTGGTCGACTGGCAGAAGGGAGTGCTTCCGAAGAGTAGATCAGGTAAGCAACGAAGACCTATTACCAAACTTCTCTGAAGCGGCACCAAGAAGATCAACTATCTCCTTATCCGAAAAACCTGGCATTTTGGGTGCAGCATCTAAAAAAACAGAGGGCAAGGTAACCGTCTATATGAGAAGAAAAAAATTTGTGTTCAGTTTCGAATATTTGGGGTATAGAATCTGATGGAAATGACAAAAGGGCATCAAACAAAGAAAAATTGAGTCTCCTAATCATTGAATCCCGTCGTTCCTTCCAATTTCTTCGTGCGGTTTGCATGAAAAATTTAAGGGTTCAAGTCGCTAAGTTTGGAAGGGCGAACTTGGTAATCGAGAGTAGAACGGTTCAACGAACAATTACCCGATTTTAAGGATAAGAGTTCTAAACCTAACAGGTAGGCCTAAGTGGTGGGAGAAAGTTGGATAGGAGAAATTTCTAAATATTGAAGGTGCCAGTAAAGGAACTCAGGAAAAGGGACAAAGTCGCCGTGCCAAATGTGGATAGTAGAGTAGGCAAAGTAGCCTTCCAAAGAAGAAGAAATGATGTCCATTTCGCAAGGAGGAATGCTTCAACGCCAGAAATGTTGAATCTTGAAGAATAGCATTAACTTGTTCTTCTGATGATATCAGGTAATGCTTCTCGATAGCCCTAATCTTCCAAGGAGCGGAAAGATCATTCGGTAAAGGGCCGTTCCTATTAGGTTTGAAAGCAATAAGTTTCATCCTTATGATGCCAGGTACAATCTGTTTAGTTTTATGCAACAAGGTAAGAACAATGCTAGGAAGGGCAGTATTCTTACTCTTCTAAAGATGTGTTGATAATGAATAAAAGCTATCCCTTGAACATCTTCAAAAGAATAAGAGAAAATAAAACATAAATTAAAGCTATCAATCAAATTTGGAAGTGATTGGCGCAAAATTGGTGATCGAAAAACGGAAATCAATTTATGACAAAAAAATTCGATAGCTATTGAAGCTCAGGATAAGCTAACTACACCTCAATTGTAAAAATAAGTGTGAATGACTTACAGTAGATGATTGCTTAAAGATATCTAATGGTTTTCTGAGATAGGTTTTGACTTCAGGAAATGATGGAGAAGAGAAGGAGCTAATAAAGTGAAATATGGAGTGTGTGTGTGTATATATATATAGGAAGAAAAAATGGTCAATTCATTCAAATTTTTGACTTGAAAAGTCGAAAACACCCCTTTACTGAGGGGGATGCTACTACCGAAATTAACACCGAGACAGCCTATCGTTGAAGGGGTATCGGACCATCACAAATGTATAGGAACATCCTGAAAGCCAGGTAGTTGACACCATTATTAAGGAAAAGAATTCAAAACGTATACATAGAAGGGATACCGGCATGATAATTCTTGCACGAAGGGCAACTGACAAAAAGTTACTCAAAACAGGGAGCTAATAAAGAGGAAAGCAAATGACATTGCAACCCGAGAACCAAATGGACGAATGGGCTATCGGTATTAACTGGCTTATTACCGATATATTAAGAAATGGGAGCATCAAAAGCACAAAGTTCGAAACGTAAGGAAATTGTCTAGGAACCTTCTACCAAAACCTCAATCAGACGGCCACCAAGAGGCCACTTTAGTAAGCAACTAATAAAGCACCGGAAGCAACCCGTTGGAAAGCTAAAAGTGTATTTAAGGGATCTAACCAAAGGCAAGGTGGAACCTCGAAGAAAGAGAAGATATCCACAATAATCTACTTGGTGTCGATATCGATAGGGGTTGCAGATACGATAACCATCCACTTTAATCATGAAGGCAAGTTCTGTGGAAAATTAATAACAAGATCGAAAGCTCATGACTGGAAGTCTATATTCGGAAGCCCGAAGCCTTCCTAAAGATATCCATACCAGCAGGTTTGACATAAAAAAGAAGCTCCAAAGACCGGGACCATCTCCCCGAGAGCCAGAACCGACACCTTAAAAGTTATAAGCAAATCCTCAAAAGCGGCCGAGAGCCAAAACTTTCGGAAACAACGGGAAAATTGTCCGACAGGGGCTTCTGCTGGCCCTATAGTAAAAAGGGGCCCGATTTGTCTATAAATAAAACCCCGAGGTCTCATTTTTGGGGCGATTTTCTCGTTTCTTATTCTTGTACTCTCTTTCTCTAGAGTAAACCCTAATTTCTAAGTCGATTTGGGGGTTTCTATTGTAATCACTAAGATCAACAAAGAGAGGATCAATACTTGGCATATTTTCTTACGAGTTTCTTATGTGATTTCCTAGCTATCTCCAGTGCAACATGTTATATGCTTTCTACATGCTCACGAGTTCCTACTCAATGCTAGACGCTTCCGCAAAGTTAGTGTGAAACCCCTTCCTACAAGTTGTTTAGCCCTTTATCGAGGGTTGAGCTTAGGGAACCTTCCCAAGATAGTTGTTGGTTCTTGAGTCGCTTAAGCATGATGGTCACCCTACTGAGGTAAGAGTAACTAATCTTTTGGGCTCTAAACCTAAATATGTAGGAAACAGTGAACTAACTCAGACTCGTGAAAGCTAAATGACCCCATTTTCCCCTTAGGTCCACCTTCATAGACCTATCTCCGGTGTTGACGAAATTATCGTTAATAGCTAATAACAATCCGAGGGAAAATGGTGTAGATTACTATCCTTATAGTAAGCACAAATTAAAATATTAGACATAGGGTCTAAAAACACGATTGCGTACTGCGCTTAGACTAGTCCACATGAGTAAAGGTGTTGAACCCAATGGGGTAGACCATTGGGGTGTCTGGAGACACGGGAGGAGCACTTCCACTTGGTTACTCGGCTCTACATGCATCTTGATTTCTTGGTGGGACTGGAAAGAAGCACGCGGCATCCGAGGGACGAGGTAGAGTATTCCGTAGCGGTCCTCAATGCGGTGCATGCTCAGGATGTGCTCGCATAGGTGGGGGTCTGTGCGATACCACCCAAACGGGAATACCTTGATTGCAATGGTAGCTTGGAAGTTAGAAGGCTGTGGAGGTATGACATTAGGGAGCTTCTCGGCGGTTTACCTTGCTCCTAGAGGGAGGCTGGTCAGGACCAAATTAAGGATAATAATTGTCGAATACCTGTCATCGATAGTCTGGGATGCAGAAAGACCAGAGTTAAACCAAGATAACAATGTTGTTTCACTATCGAGTCATGGTTGAGGGACACACCAAATTGGATGCTAGATTGGTTGTTAGGGGCACGTCCTTAGCTCTTGATGCAGTCTTTCACTAGTTGATGGAGGGGGCTGGGTAGGGCCATACCCACCGTGAAAAAGCAGACCACACATAAATATCTGTGTTGTAGGCCCTTAAAGGCGACCCTATACAAATATGGAAAGGCTCCCGACCAAGTTTCGTGCATTGGATGCTGCCCTATTATTGGATTCGGGTTACATTAGACAGTACACACCTGTGAAGGTATAGGTACACACACGACGTGGTGCATCGTAGACATTAGGTCATTACTACATATGCTTGCGTGGCATAGCGAGGAGGCTTCTGTGCGGTAACGTGTAGTTATGATTTTGAATTTCGTACGTCATTTAGCATTGGATACACGTCTGTGGCATATTGGTGGAGACCTTCCGAGGAGGGTACTATGGGGAGTACCTTGGTATGTTGGGGTAGCGACATATATACTATATTAGGTTAATCTACTGGGAAGTAAATGGTTTGACGTGAGTGTAGAGCCTTGAGTGTTGTTAAACCGAGTAACCTAAAAAATGAGAAAATATAACTGAACGGTATATATAAGATTATTTCAGAATGTATAATTTCTCTAGTCACCAGAAATTTTGTGTTCTGACACCCTCATCATAACACACTTGCATGTTAGGCTTGTTGCAGAGATAGGATAACTTTGGATACTGGTTAGGAAGTGTTATTACTTTGGTAAGGTTATATTTGATTATATTATATTTTATCCATTCCGCTGTGATATGTTTTCTTAACTTTGATATATTTATTATCTCTATCTTTTCTGCAGGATACCAGACAAACCGACTTGAACTTCGATAGATTGAGATTTGAAAAAGAAATCGATCTATCAAAATTCGGGTTGTTACAAGTATACTAAATATATATACTTTACTTGAAATTAAATTAGTACTACATACAATTATTTTTACTTAGAATGAATTTAACCTTTTCGACGTGTAATATCCATGACATATAATCAACATCAATTTTTTTATTTATTTTCTCAACCATTACATATTTTAAATTCTTAATAAGATTATTAATCCAATGATCTTTAAACTAAGTTCTTAAAATTTTATTATAAGATAACTATGAACCATCTTACCTATGGTTTCCAATATGAGAACTTAATACAAAACAAGGTTATATATCATAAAAATCTTTTACTAATCGTTTTTTTAATTATTCGTTAAACATTAGATTTATCTTTTAAGAAGTTTTTTGCCATAAGTACCCTTTTTAAATGCTTTTTTCCAAATCAATAGTAGATAAAACTAAGTGACTATTGCCATATTTATTAAAACACTTAGGTTTCTAAATTTCCAAATTTCTTCTTCAATAATTCTCAGTAAAGTTTATATTTCCTCTTCTTACTCATCATGTTAGTTCAAAGATAAGTTCAGAACATGAGCTAAAATTTGAACTAAAGAAAGAACCTAATTAGCGGTGGTCTACGAAGAATTAAAACTATTTTAGAATAAATTTGAAAACATTAAAGATTTCAAAAGTCATTATCTATATTTTAAAATATACTCTCTGAAGGATGATTTTACTCATTTTATGTTAATACTTACTTATCTCTAGTAAGTTTACCCCCATAGACTTGTATTTGCTTTACCTAAGCTCTGGTACTAGAAGCGACGATCCACCATTTTAAATAGGATAACTTGCTAAAAATGATAGATAATAAATATGTTAAAATAGAATTAATCATGAAATTTAGAAAAAAAAATAAAATGTAACTCGGCATCTTGTAGCGGAAATAAGCAATACATAAGTGATTCATAAATTTACATTTTCTCTTTTAAATAAATAAAAAATTGGAAATACAAAAGTTAACAACTACATAATTAAACTAAAATGGTGACATAACTAAAATAAAATGGAGTCTCTAACTATGTCTTCATCTCCAGAAAATAAATCCTCAATTGTCATAACCTCGGCTAACTCGAGCATGACTAAAAAACTTAACACTCTATTTTGAAATACCATCCTCATTTAAATCAAGAAAACAAAGTGGATAGTAATTTAAGAGATGTTACCCATTTTTCTATCTCCCAAGGATTCGTTAAACTATTTACATAATAAGACACGCTATAAAAGATAATGTCTATAAATAAAAATGTTAATATTAAAAACAATGTTAAAGCTTTACATTGTTTCTCGTTAATACATTTGGAACCATTGTAGTCTATGTAGGTCCTTTAACACAACCAGTAACATTGGTTACCAGTGAGTCCCCTATATGTGCTGTACTAAACTAAAGTTGTAATAGGCTTGTATATGGATAAATATAACAATGCATGTGAAGCAGAGGTCAGTCGCAGTCGGAGCAAAGTGAATGGGCAGAAGGGGCAACGAAGGGCAGTGGTGCGAGGAGGAGAGTGGCAATGGTTCGGCTAGGCCCTTGGCTGATTGGTTTTATTCTTCAAATTTTTTCTATTTATTTCTTTATGAATAAAGCATGAAACTTTCATGAGATGGATATGAGTGAAAAAGAGGATAACATGAGGATAGAGAGTACTAGTTGTAAAGATTCAAAACTAAAGAGAAATATCTTACACAACTTCTGAAATGAAACAGCAGTTAATAGCTAAAAATTCAAGGCTAAGCACCAAAAAACTAGGTACACAAGTTGACACACTCTCACATTACAATTCGAATATGAAACATATGCAGTGGGGGAGGGGGGGTATGTGTGCGTGTGCATACTTGGGCCAACCTTTTACGTGTAAATCCAGCTCCAAATCAATGTTGACAACCAATCGGCTGTCCAAGCACATGGAAGGAAATAACTTTATGTTTAATGCACTGACACATATGGGATATCAAAAACTAAAAACCATAAACCAAAAAAATTATGTTCGTGCAGAAATCATTACTTATATTATATTAATCTTCACTACCATATTCAATCACATAAATAAATTTAAATAGATATAGCAAAATCACACTTCATCAAAATAAACGTCGACGTTTTCGTTACAGAATCTTCTAAATCAATTTTATATAAAAACATTCCAATTTAAAAAAAAATATCAATGTAATATTATTAAACGATTTCACGTCAATTTCACAAAAACTGAATCATGTGTTAGACGGTTAATTAATTTTCTTATATTCAAATTGAATATGCAGTTTCTAATTTTAATTACAAAATCAAAAGTTTATTGTATTTTAAAATAAATCAAATTTAAGTATATTCTTATGGTTTGTTACAGTAAAAGCCTTCTACTTCTACTAGGTAGCTAGTTGTTACGCAGGTAGGACTAGGAAATTATTAAAATATTTTACCTTTGCACCTAAACATCCGTAGAACATAACTTGTAACAAATTTACCACTTTTGGGATTCAATGGCTTGACAATAAAGAGAATTTTCTCATTAAAATGGGTCACCCTAGAGAATTCATCTCTTGTCCTCCTGATAAGACAGTGAGAATAAAAAAACAAAAATGTTTACCTAATAGAACGCTTAAGTTTCCATATATTTTGGAGTAAATGGAATAACATGGTATAAGATAGACAACTACCTAAAAAATCCAAAGAAAATGTTCACTTCACACCTTTGATCTAGCCTCAGCAAAATCAGAAGTTTGGTTTTAAGTCAACTGTGATACAATTCCCTACACTGGGTGGCTTATTTTAGAACAAAGAAGCCAACTTATGTTAATAAAAGAGAGGAAAAAGGAACAGAAGGTGGAAATTAAGAAGAAAAAGAAGAAGGAAGGGAGTCCGGAGGGATGGCGTTGGTAGTATGAGTAGAGTATGGTCCATCAGGTGGAAGAGGTAGGTCACGGGTTGGATAAGATGGAGGTATGGTGGTGGCTGAAGGGACATGGGTAAGAAAAAAGGATACAGTGTGAATCTTGGGAGTGGACAATGGTATTGGCATGTTTCTATGAAATTACGATGAAAAGAAGGAAAACGCCATTACTTACAACTTGATTAATTCATAAAAACTTATTTTATATTCTCTTTTCATTCCAATGAGTTAAAATATCTCAAACCCAAACAATTTACCATAAATTAGACCTTTTTACATTTATGTATCATAGTTTCCTTTTATTCAATTGGCTAATGTTTTCTTATCTTCTAATTGTATTTCTATTAATTTACGATCATTTTATTAAACCATTACTAGAAACCACTTATGATTTTAATTTTTTCTAAGACCCCAAGCTATCTTTATTTAACTAGTTACCCGTATTCCAAATTTGTACCACTCATTTTGTCCGCTCTATACAAACATTTTCATATTTTAAAAATTCCCATTATATAAAAAGCTTTACGAGGTATATTGCTAAGTCATTGTTTTAAAAGGGATAGCCTCTTACAATTTTTCTTCCTAGAATCAAATTAGATATGTACGTACACACACACACACACACACACACACACACACACACACACACACACATATATATATATATATATATAGATATGTGTGTTCTTATAAAACCTTTATTACATATATTTTTTCCAAAATCCAATACTTATTTACATTTTCACAATATCCTTCTAAAATATGCAATATCTACTTTCCTAAATTTTTAGAATTGTTTAAATTATCAGATTGTATCAAAATTGAATTTCTAACGATTCCATTAATGATATTCTTCTTTCCAAATCCAAAAAGTTCCCATTATTAATTGGTAGTGGCTGTTTCACCCCCTTTTTCTGAAGCTACTTCATATCTCAGTCTATGCAGTTAAAGCCCCGCTAAAGTCCCACAAAATCCCCGCTATAGCCCATAGCACCCTTCTACCGCTACACTATTTCAATGTAGCACTGATGAATAGTAGATCCGCTTTAAACCCCCCTATTTTCTGCTGCACCCGCTAAATCAGCGCTTTTCGGCACCCGCTTTAGCAATATTAATAAATGAAGCTTGATTAGACTAGTTCTCTTTACAAACAAACCAATAAAGTTAGAATAAAGTGAAAATTTTATCACATAAGCATCTGATATATGGTTGAAATTTATTATAATCGTTAACCATTATGTGTGTAACCATGGTATTCTTTGATTTTATTATATATGATTAACAGATATTAGTTTCTTCTATAAAGATCATAATTAATTCATTTTAAAATACTTCCGTTTTACAATTACATTTTTGCACCTTCGCTATGTCCCCGCTATTTCCTCGCTTTATCCCCACTACACCTTTTTGCACCTCAACCACTACAGAACCACAAAGAGCTTTAATTGCGTAGTTAATCTCACTACCTAGAACATATATGGACTTATTTTACTTTATATCAAAAATGTTATACATCGTTATTCAGAAAAAATCGGGATTGATAATCATCTAAAGTTATCGAGACTCGACTAGGGATTTATAGACCATCCAATATTAGGTACTTTCCATATATAACTACTATATATTTGTAATTCTTAGGATTATAACATTTTTTTTTATATTCATAGTCAAAATACAAATAAGCTAACTCTAATTTTCAAATTTTTAGGAATTGACTAATCTATACTTTAATGTCAATTGGAACAACTCACACTCTAATGTCTCAAATTTTCACTAACTCGAAAACCCCAAATTCACTAGAATGTAAATTGTTGGTTTGGTATCCTTTAAAAAAGAAATCATATTATAACACTAATGGTGATAATTCAAAGTAGAAATAAGAAAATACAATATATCAATACAAGTATCGACACCCTATATCCCACAAGCCTTATCTAGGCAACAACACCAAATCAAAACTAGTATATGCCCTCCTACGTCCTGTTGGTTGTAATTAGGAGATGCCAGAATAACTTTCTTGTGTTGGAAAGATTATATATTATAAAAATAGCACTAGCTTATGCAATTTGTCACCATTTATGTTATACTAGATTTTGTTATGACTGCATCGCTGCGTATAAACCATCCCCCACTACAACAAAACAGATCTATTACAATGTCCATTTTACAACGGGCGTTTGCTGCCCGTTGTAATAGACTGCTGTTACAACGGTCATTTTCTGGACCGTTGTAATAGATGCCTATACAACACCCTTTCTACAACGGGCATATAATGCCCGTTGTAATAAATGATATTACAACGGTCATTTTTAGGCCCGTTGTAATAAATATCTATTTTACAACGGTCACAAAACGCCCGTTGTAATAGATGTCTATTTTACAATGGTCACAAAATGTCCGTTGTAATAGGCGCTAATTTTTGACAATTAATAATTACAATACTTCCATAAAATTAATTTTGATTATTTAATAATTAATCATTAATCATATATTACTTATTATTAAGTATAATATCATATTACTAATTACTAATCATTAATATATTATATTATTTATTAATATTTAATAATCAATCATTAATAATATTATATTAATCATTTATAAATTATAATAATTAATGATTATTAATAAATAATCTCTAATTATTAATTATTATATATAATCAATATTCCAACAAACTTAATTTTACTTTCCAGTTATTAGTAAATAATATATATCCAGTAATCAATATCAATAATTTATAATTAACAATAAACATTAATAATTTATGATTAATAATATTACTACACTATATGAAAAATAATCATTTTAACCGATGTTAATTTTACAATGATCATATAAACTTATGCTAATTAACAATAAACATTAATAATTTATGCTAATTTTTAATTTGAAGGTTGTTTTTTATTTTTTATTTTTTAAACATTGTAAGTCAGTAGTATTCAACGATTGTGACAGCCCACCTCCGCCAGGGTGGCTCTTGCAAGCACTCTGACTTTGGAGGGGCGTTTGAATCAGGTAAACATGCATAATGATATATCAAGGCAGAACAAGAACATATGTATATATGTAAACAGAGTAAATAAGATAAATAAAACAGCGGAAGATTTCAAACTATTTCAAAACAAGTCTGGTACAACATAATGTCAACGTTCCAAATACACAAGTCTAGATAAAAACAACATCACCGGAAAACTGAAATACATAAGTACTATCCCCAAAATAAGTGATAACCATAGCTAGCTTCATGTCAAGACCGTACATGAGCTAAAATCCCACAAGCCAGCGATCAAAAAGCCAAGCTAAGCTCCAATATTCCCACCCTGAGAACCTGGGGGGGGGGGGGGGAACGGTAGAAAAGAGGCGAAAGAAAACAGGTCAGTGAAAAAGACTGAGTAAGCCCTAATACAATCAATGTAAACTGATAAAGTTAACTGGCATGAGAAGCAGGGATGAACATAAGGATAATTACATACTAGCATGGTGAATATCTAACAGATAGTTCAAAGGAGTCATCATATAATCAAGGTGAAGTTTTTCACCATAGGTGTACCAGCATTCTAACATGTCGTGTATAAACAAGAATTTATCCCTTGGCCTAAATTTGGCCCAATATCAGGTGTTGACCTAAGTCAAGATCCAACTTCTTAGTACCAATACTAGTATAACAGGATTAGGTGTTACCCTAATGTCTACATCGAAACAGGACGAAACAGAATAGTCCATAGATAGAGTTCGGGAAAAATGGGCTTTTACCACCCTAACAGATAAAGTACAGAAACGGAATGCTAACAATAATGGACCTTTACCACCCTAACAGAACAGAGTACAGAAACGGAATACTACAATTAGGTGTACACTAGTAGTGGGCCATTACCACCCTAACAGACGGTACCACGCAGACACAGACGGGTGTTACCACCCAACAAACAGACGGTACCAACAGAATCAGACAGAGCTAAGTGTACCCTAAATCCTACCCAAGCGATCGGCTCCCTAATACATAAATACCCTATGTCGGCCCCACTATAGGGTGTATCACTCCCTAAAGTGGCAACCAATTGGCACAGGCGTATTTACAGATGTCACGGCGTCTTACATCCTCAGAGGCAGACCGGGATCCATGCACGCACATGACCCGGTTGGAACGCACCATCAACACCCATCGCCATTATCAGAATGAACCACTTATAATTAGTTCAGTAAGCGTGCCCGGACCCTACCTACAGTTGGGTCAAAGTTTTGATACCAGAGAGGGTTACTGACTAATATGGGTCCCAAACAACAGATGACACAAGTATTCCCCCTTGTGTCCCCAGACTATCAGATTCAGATTAACTTATTAACAGAGTTCAGACATACCAGGTTCAGACGATCAGTTTTCAGACTAACGAATCAGATAACAGATTTCCAAACTTGCCTAACTTGGTGTGGGTCCTACAGATCCGCAAAACAGGTTCGTTTAATTTATCAATCAAGTTAGTTTATCCAGACCAGGTATCAAATCGGTTCTCAGTCTTATCAAATTACTGAGTTGGATTGGCTAAGTATAGTTCAACTTAACCCCGTTAAATTACCGAGTTCAGATTGGTTAAGTGTAGGTTAACTTAACCCTAACCACTAGTCGTATTTTTCGGCTAAGTGTCATTAAGAAATCAGGCCCGGTTTCACTTAACCTACCCATTCATGTCAAATTGGTTAAGTGTCATAAATCAAATTTACTTAACCTTATCATGTAACATTAATTAATTTAATGCACCTTAACCTCTCACATTAGACCTCGTTGTGGTTACTAGTTAAGCCGGACGGGTCCGGGTAGCTTTACACCACAACTTGGTCTAACCTCGGGTTCAAGGTACAACATGACCAACTTCTCACATTGGGTCCTATTGTTTGTAGCAACTAGTTAAGCCGGTCGGTTCCGGTGTAGGTTTACGCTACAAACTCAACCCAACCTCGAGTTGGTCACACTTATCTTTTCTAAGTGTCATGTCCATCATGTTTCCAAAACATGTTACAAGTTTTCAAGCATTTGGGTAGACCTAACTTAATAGGTAAATTCCCAAAGGGTAGAACTAACTTAATAGGTAAATTCCCAAGCTTATGTTTTTATGTCTTTTAAGTTTACTCAACCCCAAACGCAATCCCATCGCTTACATATCGCAATAGCGCATAAAGGATAGAAAGAGGGAACTTGGCATAATCATGACATAAAGGTGTTGAAGCCACAAGTTCAACATGGTGGCATATGAAATGTAAACGTGTTCATAAACTTGCATAACATAACTTGCATATCATATGACAAACTTGCATATCAAACTTGCATACATACCTTGCATATCATATGACAAACTTGCATATCAAACTTGCATACATAACTTGCATATCATATGACAACTTGCATATCAAACTTGCATAACATAACTTGCATATCATATGACAACTTGCATATCAAACTTGCATAACATTACTTGCATATCATATGACAAACTTGCATATCAAACTTGCATAACATAACTTGATGAACTTGCATAACACATCATAGTAAACTTGCATATCACATCATAGTAAACTTGCATATCATGGCAAACTTGCATATCATACATTTAACTTTAGAGTTTAAGTATGAAAGTAGAATAGGGCTTACTATACTTATGAAGGCACAAAAGATATAACAAAGCCCTTATGCAATCAAATAGACCCAAAATGCAAGCTCTAACATAAAAACCCTTGAGCCAAAATGATCAAAACTCTTCCTTTATGATGCAAATATAGAAACTTGACTTGAATGCAAGCTAATGATGCTCATACAAGTTTGAAAACACTTGTATGCATGGAAAATCACTTAGAAATTTATTTAGGAATTTTATGAAGAGAGTGGAGGCCATGAGAGGATTGATTTTGCCATAGTTTAGTTACTAGAATGAATAATGATGATTTAGGGTTAGGTTAGGGGCTTATTTATAGAGATTAGGATTAGTTCTAGCCCTAGGATTAAACCCTAGTTCCAATCTTAGCCCTCAAAACCGAATCTGGCCCCCAAGCTCAACACAAACCCAAAATGGTGCACCAGGCAGAACTGCCCGGCTGGACCAAGTCGACAGCCAAGTCGACAGGGCTGTCGACTTGGGTCCAACCAAGTCGACCCCCAAGTCGACAGGGCTGTCGACTTGGGTGCTCTGGCGGGAACTTTCCCGCCTAGCCCAATCTGACCTAATTTTTCAAATTCAAACTTGAATTTGAAATCTGTTTTTACTTTAAAATTTTCTGAAAACTTCGTTGGGCCTTAATCGGGTCATACGGACTCCGATTTTCGAAAACTCGGACTCTATTTCGCGTATTTTTCCGAGACGAACGAAATGGCATAGCCCGTTTCCCTTGATTCAGATTTATAAATTAAATTCTGCCTCGATTTACGATATAACAGGTTATCAGAAATACGGGTTGTTACATTCTCCCCTCCTTAAAGGATTTCGTCCTCGAAATCTTCAAGTTAGGAAGAACGCATCCTACCATCCATCATCCATCTACTCAAATCATCATTCACGAGCAATCATTGTCCTTAAAGATTCTAATGCGGTATGAACATATGCAAAAGGTGTGTGTATATGTTCTTATCTAATGCAAAGATCCTCAATGCAAAGTATGTTAGTGAAATGAATCCATTATGTATGCAAATAGTCCTAATCATATAATACTATATGTGTGCACAAACATTCGTCCATATGCAACATCCATGTGCTGAATTAACCATCTTGCAACCATAAGAATTGAAAATGTACACACGTCCATATGCAATATGAGAGTGTATTTCAAGCCGATCTAGTGCCTAGTGTGTGTTTAGGCATCCACGAGCAACCACTAGCAACCACTTGCATCCACTTGCAACCATCAAACATAACATGTCTCAAACACATGTTTACATCCATAGGATTCCTATCTCAACAAGATACAGTCGAGTGATGGAAGCGAGTACAGATAAAACAAAAACTTGGTACATATACTTACTGACTACTAGTACAGATCAGATTTTTCCCAAATGATTCTTAGGAAACTAAGCATGGTAGAAACCCAGAATGTATTCGTCATAGTCACCCTCATGCTCAACACAGATACTCTCAAACCCCAATTTATCACAAACAGATGAGTTATAACTCTCAGGGAGTTTGAGACTATTACCAGATCAGAAACAAGACTAGCATTAAAGTATCGAGTTTCCATTACAGAATCAAAATACCAGAAAAAGAGTTTCAAACTGAAAATCAGACAAGGAAAATTAAACATCCTACAGACAAATTATTCTAGCCCTAATCTATTCACTCGCCATGCGAGTATTCACAGTTCCTTCCGATGTAGTCCCTTTCTTCTTCGGGCAGTCCCTAGTGAAGTGTCCCATCTCTCCACAGTTAAAGCAAGTGCCCTTCCTCTTTCTGCAGTCCTTGTTTAGATGAGTTGAGCTTCCACAAGTAAAGCACTTCTTTTCCTTCTTATCTTCAGACTTCTCCTCCATCTTTTGCATTTCCTTTTTGGGCCCCGTTTTCTTGTTTTGAGACTCATTCACCTTGACCTCCTTCTTTGCACTCTTGTTCTCTTCATTGAGTAGGGCCATATCTACCAAACTCTCAAACGTGGCCCCCATGGGCACATGAGACATAGCTAACTCCTGTAACGGCTCATTCAATCCTCTAGCAAAACGAAGAGCCTTCTTCTGAGTAGTACTCACCATATCCAAGCCAAAACGAGCTAACTGATTGAACTTGTTCCCATATTCTTTGACAGACATGTCTCCTTGCTTCAAAGCAATAAACCTCTCCATTTGCAAATTCTCTTCAGCAGAAGACAGAAACTTAAGCCCGAATCTTGTCCTGAAATCGGCCGAAGTCTCAACGGGTCTAGTACCATTGGTGACTTCCCACCAATAAGCGGCTTCATCTCTCATAAGCCAAACCGCCAACAAGATCTTTCTCTGATCATCTAATCCAAAGATAGCGAATAAATCCTCGGTCTCTTTCAACCAATTCCGGGCCTCTACAAAAGTCTCGGTGCGTAGAAAGTTCTTGCCACCCATTGCTTTGAAATCCTTGCAAATCTTCGTGAACTCTACTGGAGGATGCTGAGGGGGAGGGGGAGGAGGAACCTCAGCGACAGGAGGAGGAGGAACATTAACCACCGGAGGAGGAGTAACATTTGCGGGGCCGGCTTCAGTCGCCCTAGCCTCCATAAGTCTCCTATAAAAAACAGGAACTTGCACTCCCTCTGGGATAACAAAGTTATCTGTCATACTGAAACGAAGGAAAAGATAGATTCAGAACGAGGGAACTAAGAATAGATAGCTAAGGATTGTGCTAATGGCTTTTTGGGGAATAGCCTTTAAAATAAACTAGACTTTTCTTTAGAAAATACTTTGTACTTGGTTTTGAAAATAGTTTTCCAAAAGTTTTCTAAAAACCTTTTTGTTCCTTCTCGTAAACCATATGCTCTGATACCAAATGTGACACCCCACCTCCGCCAGGGTGGCTCTTGCAAGCACTCTGACTTTGGAGGGGCGTTTGAATCAGGTAAACATGCATAATGATATATCAAGGCAGAACAAGAACATATGTATATATGTAAACAGAGTAAATAAGATAAACAAAACAGCGGAAGATTTCAAACTATTTCAAAACAAGTCTGGTACAACATAATGTCAACTTTCCAAATACACAAGTCTAGATAAAAACAACATCACCGGAAAACTGGAATACATAAGTACTATCCCCAAAATAAGTGATAACCATAGCTAGCTTCATGTCAAGACCGTACATGAGCTAAAATCCCACAAGTCAGCGACTAGAAAGCCAAGCTAAGCTCCAATATTCCCACCCTGAGAACCTGGGGGGGGGGGGGGGGAACGGAAGAAAAAAGGCGAAAGAAAACAGGTTAGTCAAAAAGACTGAGTAAGCCCTACTACAATCAATGTAAACTGATAAAGTTAACTGGCATGAGAAGCAGGGATGAACATAAGGATAATTACATACTAGCATGGTGAATATCTAACAGATAGTTCAAAGGAGTCATCATACAATCAAGGTGAAGTTTTTCATCACAGGTGTACCAGCATTCTAACATGTCGTGTATAAACAAGAATTTACCACTTGGCCTAAATTTGGCCCAATATCAGGTGTTGACCAAAGTCAAGATCCAAATTCTTAGTACCAATACTAGTATAATAGGATATGGTGTTACCCTAATGTCTACATCGAAACAGGACGGAACAGAATGGTCCATAGATAGAGTTCGGGAAAAATGGGCTTTTACCACCCTAACAGAAAAAGTACAGAAACGGAATGCTAACTATAATGGGCCTTTACCACCCTAACAGAACAGAGTACAGAAACGGAATACTACAATTAGGTGTTCACTAGTAGTGGGCCTTTACCACCCTAACAAACGGTGCCACGCAGACACAGACGGGTGTTACCACCCAACAAACAGACGGTACCAACAGAATCAGACAGAGCTAAGTGTACCCTAAATCCTACCCTAGCGATCGGCTCCCTAATACATAAATACCCTATGTCGGCCCCACGATAGGGTGTATCACTCCCTAAAGTGGCAACCAATTGGCACAGGCGTATTTATAGATGTCACGGCGTCTTAAATCCTCAGAGGCAGACCGGGATCCATGCACGCACATGACCCGGTTGGAACGCACCAACAACACCCATCGCCATTATCAGAATGAACCACTTATAATTAGTTCAGTAAGCGTGCCCGGACCCTACCTACAGTTGGGTCAAAGTTTTGATACCAGAGAGGGTTACTGACTAATATGGGTCCCAAACAACAGATGACACAAGTATTCCCCCTTGTGTCCCCAGACTATCAGATTCAGATTAACTTATTAACAGAGTTCAGACATACCAGGTTCAGACGATCAGTTTTCAGACTAACGAATCAGATAACAGATTTCCAAACTTGCCTAACTTGGTGTGGGTCCTACAGATCCGCAAAACAGGTTCGTTTAATTTATCAATCAAGTTAGTTTATCCAGACCAGGTCTCAAATCGGTTCTCAGCCTTATCAAATTACTGAGTTGGATTGGCTAAGTATAGTTCAACTTAACCCCGTTAAATTACCGAGTTCAGATTGGTTAAGTGTAGGTTAACTTAACCCTAACCACTAATCGTATTTTTCGGCTAAGTGTCATTAAGAAATCAAGCCCGGTTTCACTTAACCTACCCATTCATGTCAAATTGGTTAAGTGTCATAAATCAAATTTACTTAACCTTATCATGTAACATTAATTAATTTAATGCACCTTAACCTCTCACATTAGACCTCGTTGTGGTTACTAGTTAAGCCGGGCGGGTCCGGGTAGCTTTACACCACAACTTGGTCTAACCTCGGGTTCAACGTACAACATGACCAACTTCTCACATTGGGTCCTATTGTTTGTAGCAACTAGTTAAGCCGGTCGGTTCCGGGTAGGTTTACGCTACAAACTCAACCCAACCTCGAGTTGGTCACACTTATCTTTTCTAAGTGTCATGTCCATCATGTTTCCAAAACATGTTACAAGTTTTCAAGCATTTGGGTAGACCTAACTTAATAGGTAAATTCCCAAAGGGTAGACCTAACTTAATAGGTAAATTCCCAAGCTTATGTTTTTATGTCTTTTAAGTTTACTCAACCCCAAACGCAATCCCATCTCTTACATATCGCAATAGCGCATAAAGGATAGAAAGAGGGAACTTGGCATAATCATGACATAAAGGTGTTGAAGCCACAAGTTCAACATGGTGGCATATGAAATGTACACGTGTTCATAAACTTGCATAACATAACTTGCATATCATATGACAAACTTGCATATCAAACTTGCATACATAACTTGCATATCATATGACAAACTTGCATACATAACCTGCATATCATATGACAACTTGCATATCAAACTTGCATAACATAACTTGCATATCAGATGACAACTTGCATATCAAACTTGCATAACATAACTTGCATATCATATGACAAACTTGCATATCAAACGTGAATAACATAACTTGATGAACTTGCATAACACATCATAGTAAACTTGCATATCACATCATAGTAAACTTGCATATCATGGCAAACTTGCATATCATACATTTAACTTTAGAGTTTAAGTATGAAAGTAGAATAGGGCTTACTATACTTATGAAGGCACAAAAGATATAACAAAGCCCTTATGCAATCAAATAGACCCAAAATGCAAGCTCTAACATAAAAACCCTTGAGCCAAAATGATCAAAACTCTTCCTTTATGATGCAAATATAGAAACTTGACTTGAATGCAAGTTAATGATGCTCATACAAGTTTGAAAACACTTGTATGCATGGAAAATCACTTAGAAATTTATTTAGGAATTTTATGAAGAGAGTGGAGGCCATGAGAGGATTGATTTTGCCATAGTTTAGTTACTAGAATGAATAATGATGATTTAGGGTTAGGTTAGGGGCTTATTTATAGAGATTAGGATTAGTTCTAGCCCTAGGATTAAACCCTAGTTCCAATCTTAGCCCTCAAAACCGAATCTGGCCCCCAAGCTCAACACAAACCCAAAATGGTGCACCAGGCAGAACTGCCCGGCTGGACCAAGTCGACAGCCAAGTCGACAGGGCTGTCGACTTGGGTCCAACCAAGTCGACCCCCAAGTCGACAGGGCTGTCGACTTGGGTGCTCTGGCGGGAACTTTCCCACCTAGCCCAATCTGACCTAATTTTTCAAATTCAAACTTGAATTTGAAATCTGTTTTTACTTTAAAATTTTCTGAAAACTTCGTTGGGCCCTAATCGGGTCTTACGGACTCCGATTTTCGAAAACTCGGACTCTATTTCGCGTATTTTTCCGAGACGAACGAAATGGCATAGCCCGTTTCCCTTGTTTCAGATTTATAAATTAAATTCTGCCTCGATTTACGATATAACAGGTTATCAGAAATACGGGTTGTTACAACGATATTTACCAAATATTGTAAACTCGAAGTTGATCAACAGCAATAAATAGTTGTAAATTCTATTTATTTATTATTTTACAACATTATCATAACGTTATGTCAATCCATATTTAGGACAACGTTTGTTATACGTTGTTACGATTATACAACTTTTGATTAATGTTATAAATTCTAATATTTCAACTTGATATATTTTTGTTTTAGGAAAAAAGGTTTTAGTTTGCCTTGCAAAAAAAAGGTTTTAGCAAACCATACCAACTTTAAAAGTAGATTTGAACCGTTCTTTCAAATTGACTTGTTCGAACCATGCTATTTTTGAGGGGCTCATATGCGAAAAACATCGAATTAAAAAAAACACGTTCTCCTCTAACCCTAAATTCGGTCTCTCGTGATTTCTCCATCAAATCCCTAAATTCCCTAAATTATTATCTCTTGTAGGTGCTTAATGGTGGAACCTGTAACACCCCACCTCCGCTAGGGTCACTCGCAAAGGGAATGCACTAGGTTTGGTGAAGCATTATCGAGGTAAACATGCACAGAAATATTACAAGATAGAACATATATAAAACAGCGGAAGTAAAACAAATTCCATTACATTATAAAATAAGGTCTAAAGCCTTTTACATCAGAATACATCGAAACCTGTCTTGCAATAATAAAGAAGCATAAAAAACCTTTTTATAAATTATTCCCCAAGTGAAACAGTAAAGTAGCCATAGCCAAGAAAAGTCCAAGCCATACATGATGACCTTCAAATAGAAGAAGTCCGAACTAACAATAGCATTTCCTCCCTGTAACCTGGGGGGAAACGGAAGACAAAGAGGCGAAAGAAAACGGGGTCAGTCATAAAGACTAGTAAGTCCTATCTACTTCCAGTATAAAAACAGGTAAAGGTAACATGACGTGTATAAACTGAAAGTAAACATAAGGATGACGATAAGATAGAAAAGCTAGACCAAGATAACTGGATGAACTACTGTAGCAAGATAAACTAGGGTATCATGATAAACTATGGTGTCAGGAATCAAGGTATCACATCGTCAGGTTTCTATCAAGTATACTATCACAAGGTATCTGTCATGTATAACATCCCACGGTATCTATCATGTGTAACATCCCAAGGTATTTGTCACGTATATTCGCTCTGCACCTCTTGTACTAGTATCCCTACCCGCGTCATGTGTTAACTATGAATGTCCCTAGCCCAATGTCATGTAATGGTCCATGTCAACCTAATATATAGCATATGTAGGTTTCCAAACTCGTATGTTTCTTCCGATGTATAAGTTCAGTCCTTTGTCGTAGGCCGTACGGGCTTTCCCATGTAATTCTATACCACCTCAACGTAGTACCATTTTATCCTTGAAGTTGTTATGGACTGCTACCCTTGATCTGGTTATGTTTTCTTACCATGAACTATCGCGTGTTCACTTAGGATTTACGTCACCTAGGGCCACTAGGGATTATGCTACCTAATAAACGTTTCCGTGTCTCGGTTTGGGGTTCAAGCCACCTAGGACCGCTAGGGATTATGCCACCCGTCAACCGCACCCTTTATCCCGCGTATGTATCGTGAATCGTTTTCCATGTCTAGACGCACATGTTCCTCAATGTGCCATCCGAGTTCCATGCCAGGGAAAATCAAGAAATACGAAACTCGGTCGGGAGCTTTAAGTCGTCTGCTGATGCAGATATCAAGGTCGGTTTTTGTACCCGTGGCTAAGGTCCCACGTGACCCCTCCCTCAACTACTGAAAGGCAGTCCAAGAAAAATCATGTATGAGAACCACATCCCGGCCCCACTATAGCCCCACTTCCCTATGGGCCAACCTCACCCATGCCTCGATGGCAAGAACATGGTCTGTTGGGGGTTCTCTGCCTTTCCGTTCGTACACGATTGACTAAAGATGGTAGGTAGTCGATGACGTGCTATCCAGGGCAAAAATCAAGTATCGTCGACTCCACTCTAATCCATCCCAGTCTTTAGGTCGCTCGCATAGCAACCAAGGCATACCCTTGGCTCTTTTACCACAGACTTTAACCCCTGTGAGGCCGGGTTTCATGGACCATCTGCCACCTCACAGAGGGATACCAAGAGTACCCTCACGTCCCCCGAAGCTACCGCTTCGTCACCCAGTTCGTTGGAGCTTTTTATCCAAGTCAGATAAGTTGCTCCTCCTCGTATACTAAGCGATGACCTACCGTATAAGGTTAGTCATCTAATTATGAACTAGTCCCATGTCCTTGGCTAAGAATTATTACTTAGTTATCCTTAACTAAGGTTTACCACTTAGCTTCTTTTCCAGTTATCCTTGTTAACCCCGGCTTTCCACCTGGTCCCCTGAACTAGGGTTTTGTCTAATGGGTTTCGTATTTCCATTTACGTTCATGACTTAACCTACCTACGAATCATGTCAAGATTTGGCTAAGTACTCAAGTCCAAGACCTAGCCCTACAAGTTGGTTAAGTATACCAAGAAGCTCATGACTTAACCCTATTCAATTATCAAGTCAAATTGGTTAAGTATTTGTTTGTCTTAACCCTATTAAGTTATCATGTTAGATTGATTAAGCATAGATTATCTTAATCCCATCAGATTATCGAGTCGGATTGGTTAAGTATGGGTTAGCTTAACCCCATCCACTAATCGTATTACAATGGTTAAGCCTAATTTTAAAAGGTCTTGTGACTTAACCCTATCAGGTCCACATATTAGATTGGTTAAGTATAGGTTACTTAACCTCATCAAATCATCATGTATAATTGGTTAAGTATAAGTTACTTAACCCCATTAAATTACCATGTTAAGTTGGTTAAGTATTGGTTACTTAACCTCATTGAATCACCCAATTTAGATTGGTTAAGTGTTTAACTTAACCCCATCGAATTACCGTGTTTAGATTAGTGAAGTGAAGGTTACTTAACCCCATCTAATTACCGTGTTTTAGATTAGTTAAGTATGGATTTCTTAACCCCATCCCCTAATTGTCTTATATGGTTAAGTGTCATTAAGGAACCCAAGTCCGGTTTAACTTAACCTACCCATTCGTGTCATATCAGTTAAGTGTCATTAGTCAAATTTATTTAACCTTATAATGTGGCATTAATTTAATTAATGCACTCTCAACCTCTCACATTAGACCTTGTTGTGGTTACTAGTTAAGCCGGGCGGGTCCGGGTAGTTTTACACCACAACCTAGTCTAACCTCGGGTCTTAAGCGCACATGACCAACTTCTCACATTGGATCCTATTGTTTGTAGCCACTAGTTAAGTCGGGCGGGTCCGGGTAGGTTTATGCTACAAACTCAACCCAACCTCGAGTTGGCCACTTTCATGTTTGGTCTAGTGTTATATTACACTTACAACCCATACGTGTCTAGTTTCAAGTCCCATGTTTACCCTACGTGTCATGTCCCCATGTTGGTTCAACTTACATGTCGTGTTCATATGTAACCTCAAGTCAAGTTTTTCGCGTCATACTCATGTTTGTCCATCCTACCCCAAATCGTGTTTTCACTTGAGTAAAAGCGAGTCAACATAGTAGGTATACTATGGCTACATGTAGACCCCAAAACATGCACGATGCCACAAAAGGGATTGGCTCCAAACATGCATGGTATCATAAGAGGGTTTGGTCTCAAAACATGAACGATAGTGTCATATAGGGATTGGCCATAAGCATGCATAACATAAAAGGGGATTAGCCACAAGCATGCATAATGTCATAAAGGATTTGGCCACAAACTTGCATATTATCATAGGAAATTTGGCCGCAAACTTGCATGTTGTCATAACGGGATTTGACCTTACATAAACATGATATCATAAGGGGGTTGGTTTCATTTACATGCATAAGCCCCAAAGTCCAATTTATGCAATTATTTCACAAGTCAAAGTGGCTCTAAGTGTTCATGCTATCATACTACAAGTAAAGGTCCAATCTTGCATGGCAAACTAAGTCCAATGCAACATGAATAGCATGGTTTAGTCGCTAAAACATAACCCAAAGTCATATGTTCATGATAAAGCGCAAACGAGGTTTACATCGGTAAACATACTCATGTTACATCGCATTTTATCCCATGTCATCATTAAACTACCGTTAACATCTCGATGTAGCTAGAACTTACATAGCGTGGCTTAGCGAATTAGCATGAATCGTCTCAACGAAGAAAGGTGGCTCCTTTGAAGAAGAACCGTCATGAAACCGTCGTAGCAACGTTGATTTGGCCTCGATTTGGTGTAGCAAGCTTGCACCTTTTGATTTGAATCCGATTTGAATGCATAGTCTCTAGGAATTGGAGATGGAGGCCATGATCACTCGACATTTGGGCAGCACTTCGTGGCATGAGTGAATTGTGAGGGTTTAGGGTAGGCTTAGGGGTCTTTTTATAGAGATTAGGAGTAGTTTAGGCCGTAGGATAAACCCTAGGATAGATCTGAACCCTCAAAAATCGTCACAAGCCTCCAAAACCGAGCCAACATGACAAGCAGGTGCACCAGGTCGGGGTTCTACCGGGGGGGGGGGGGGGTCGATCCAGGGGTCGACACCCATGTCGACCCCCTGGAGGGGGGTCGACCCCAGGGTCGACACCCATGTCGACCCCCTGGAGGGGGGGTCAACCCAGGGGTCGACACCATGTGGGTCTGGCGGGAAATTTCCCGCCTTCTCTTTCTGGGCTGAATTTCAAATTTGTTTTCGGATTTGAATTTTCGTGAACCTTCGCGAGGCCATATCTCGGTCATACGGACTCCGATTTACAAAATTTCGGACTCTATTTCGCGTATTTTTCCGAGATGAACGCAATGCCGCAACCCGTTTCTCCTGATTCAGATTTTATAATTTAATTCTGCCTTGATTCTTGTCTTAATCATGTTGTTAAAATTCGGGTTGTTACAGAACCACTTGGACCAACCTCCTGTGATAGTCTATCAATTACGATCTTCTCCACTACCTTGCAATTGAAAGCCAGACTCATCTGCAACAATCTGAAAATCGAGCTCCTCTGCAATTCGAGATCCGCCGCCACCTGAGTTGAGTTTCTGTGCCATCATTGCCTTTTCATGCTATAGATACGGTAACCTTAATTCCTTTAGATTTGATTTATTTACTACTTTTACCTAATTATTTTGATCTGAATATGGAGTAAACCTAAGTATCTAATCAATTTGTTTTACAATCTGAGTATTTGGTCATTTTTAGTGTTTATCACTAAAAAAAATGTCATATTCTATTCTATAATTTTTCTAATATTCCTTGAGAATTAGACAATTCGATGAAACGATTCACTATTTCATCTGCAAGCATGTTTTCTTCAGCCAAGAACAACCCTAGTTTGTTAATGAGGCTATGTACTTGTATTCTATTTTTATTATTTGACATTATTGCATGGAAATACTGGGAGTATTGAAGCCCTTTAGTTAGCTAGTTTATTTTTTCATCGTAAATGTTTTCTGCTGCTTCGAGCAATAAAGTTTATATTTCGGAACATCAAATTGTAAATGATTCTTTTGTGTTTAAAAGTGCCAAAACATGTATTATTGGAATTTTTTGGCTAGTAGAACAGAATATGATTAGCTAAAATGTGTCTATTACCAAAGAATCTATATTATAAGTTCTTGCTGAAAAATCATCCTTGTATGTAGTTGATTGTCTCTGTAATTATCAACAGTTATTCAAAATTAGAGTCTCGCACTTCTCCTTTAAGTTAAATACTTTTAATTGAAAATAGAGTTACCAAGTGCTAGTATGAAGAGTTGGAGTGAATTTGCAATCTAACAATAGCCAACATATATTAAAGAAAGGGATCCGACGGTATGGTTGAAATGGACCCGGATTTTCCTAGAGGTGGTGCTGAGCCTCAGGTGGAAGTAGTTGATTTTTTTTATTGCTCTTAGCCATGTCATTAACTATTTTACCATATTATTTCAAGGGCCTCACTACAAGAAAAGTTCTTTATTCATAGCATTAAGAAATATAAAACAAAAGTGTTTTAACACTCCTTGATCCTTTTTTTCTACCCAACAACATTGCGTAAGCGCCTCCATATAAATTGCAAACCGATTCTTCATTTTTTTAACTGCTTCCTCCATACAAATCCCTAATCTAACAGCACCACTGAAAAACCCTAACTGTTTTAAATTTAAATCTTCTTCTCCATTCTTTGACATCATAGCAATGACAACGTTGTTGTACATGAAGGTGGGTGGCCACTAACTCAAATTCGACAATCAACTGTCGCATCCGTCAAGCATTTTGTCGTGTTATTTAACATATTATTTTCATTATAGGGAGCATGGATCAATATTTCCTTCTTTTCTGCCTATTTTGAACAACCGATTAACTTTGATTTCTTATTATAAATTGTAGACTATTATGATTGAACATGTAATGAAGCAATTACATGAAAAGCATTGTCACAGTTATGGTAGTTTCCCATGTAAAAATTAGGAAACTGAAAATAATGGTATATTTGAATGACTAAATGAAAATAAATTGATTATCAACTTCATCCAGCTATTCTCCTTTGCATGTTGTCTCCGTTGTTGCTCTCTTCATCCTAATTATTTGTTAAATCTATTTTTTATAAATGGGGTTTAAAAAAGAGGTGAGCTTGGATTTTGATGTTCAAATTATGTGATATAACATGGACTTTGATAAATCTTCAATAAGAAAGCTAGTATATGATTTATATAATATTCATGCATAAAGAGTTGAACTTTTTTGCAAGTGTTCGGTCGACTATCTTAAACAGCCTATACATCCATAAATGGATGTAAGTAAGAAAAAGTTATTAAATACATTGATAAATCAAGAGTAAAGAAAACTAAGGGAAAAATATTGGATAAAATATAGGAAACAGTTTTATAACTGTTAAATTTTAAATTTGTAAAGTATAGTCTTTCTAAATTGCATTGATAAGTTTTGCTCATCAAATTTAACAATGATAGAGTTGAATAAAATTGTCAAAATAAATCATAGTTAATAACATTTGATTATTTTACCTTATTACCTGTTCAACTACATGAAAAAAAAAATCTTCCTAAAATAAACAAACTGTAATGTAGAAATAAAGAAGAGCAAGAATTTAATAGACTTACATAGTAGTATTTATAGAAAATATAATTGATGAAATCAAATGAGTAAACGAATAACCGTTAGTATGTCTCAAGTCTAACATACCTATATTAATTGGGATACGTACGATAATTTAAGCTGAATCATAACCATCTTGTTTTTCATACAAAATAAAACTAACATGTTGATATTAAATGGTGTGTGGCAGCCTTCATTTTCACACTAAATACACGCCCTCTTATTTCCTCGTAGTAGCGAGTTAATGTCAGTTTGAATGCATAGTTTTTAAAGCTAATTGAAGAAAACAAATCAAACTGAGACGAATGACATGTAATAAGGATCACACCAAAGCATTTGTTTGATAAATAAAAAAAGTAACCTATACATGATAAAGGGAGTATTCACCAATCAAGTTTATTTTCTTTGTATTACAACAAATTAGATAATACCGATGGAACTAAAAAATACATGATATACAATTCGGGTTGCAATAAGTCACACAAACTACATGCAATGTAAGAAATAACATCAAATCGAATCTTAAGTTAATGTAGGGTAGAGTTTGATGTCAAATTGAGTATCGGAAACAAAAATTATAATTGTATTCCTTTTCCATTGCACAATTTTTTCCCCTAAGTTATATGTAAGTAATGGATATGTATAATTTGGTTTAATTTGTTATAATGGATCCTGAAGGGAAAACAATCAATGTACAATGTGCAAGAAATACAGATACAAATGCACGGATTTTGTGCACTCGCTCATGCTTGGATTCGATGTCCTGGATGCACTCGCTCTCCTCCGTATCGACGATCTATACGTCGGCTCCTTCGAGATCAAGGACATGAAAACGCTCAGAGGAGAGCATCTCTCTCGTGCTATTGGAAGGCTTTCGGGAAAAGAAGGCAAAACCAAGTTCGCAGGGGCGGAGGCACGTTGCTACTGGCCTGGGCACGTGCCCCTCCCAGTATCCGCGTAAACGAAAAACTAAACAGGAAAAAGCTTGTTCTCAGAAAATAAAAATAAAAAACCCTTCTCTCGTTCTCAGAAAATAAGTAAAAACACCAATTTTTTAAGAATCAAATCGCAAGTCCAATTCCAAGCACAACTCATCGTTGCAAGGCATCCTAAGTCACCCTCCACCGTCTTGCAAAAGCAGCTTGATGCAATCTCCTTCACAGCCGCAGGCCATCTTGTTGCTGGTCGCCTGGTCTCTGAAAATAGTAGTGAGTAGTGGCCTAATAATTTGATTTTACCGATTAATCTAAGTGTTTTTTAGTTGATTCGGCTTTTGATTGCATCAACTGTTGTAGAGTTGGTAATAACGTGATTCAGTTTTTTAGTTTGCTGCAAAGATGGGTTCAAGTTGATTATTATAGTGTTAGCTTAAAAATGATTACTGTTCAGGGATGTATTTTATAAGAGAATGGACAAAGCAAATAAAGGGGATTAATAACAAGATCAAGTTCAGCTAAAACATAAACCTTGAAGACAATACCTTTAGGCTTTAGAGTAGATCAATTTCAGTTGTCATGAAAATAAGGTTGATATGTAAAAGAAATTATGCAGTTCAAATGGTTGACAAAAAATAATTTTGCAGACTACCTGAAATGAAAAAATTTATGTAGATCAAATGGTTGACATGAAAAAAAATACCCCTCCCAAATATATTTTTTGGCTACGCCACAGCAAGTTCGCCATCGAGAACTCAACTAGAACCAAAATCGTTATTGTCGATACAATGATTCACATCCTTGGTTCAGTTCTCAACATCAAAGTTGCTAGGGATGCACTTTGCAGTCTCGTTTTGGGGTCCCCTTCTCGAAAGGTTTATTCTAAGCTTAGAGCTGTTACTGCTCAATTGGCTGAGAAGTATTAATATTTACTTTTATATCTTTGAGTTATCCTCGATTTTTATATCGGTTATGTTATTGTTACCTACATGATATTTCTGTACCGTTGAAAATGTAACATGAGATGGATCATCAGCCTTGTGATTCATGGTTTGGTTTATTTGCTGTAGGAATTTTGTAGGAATTGAATTGCTTGCATGTATTTGGTTTTTTGTATGTCTCTGCTAAGCGTAGCAATATTTTACAGCTCTGAATTATTTATAATTTCAATTATAATTTCCTTTGGACGCTTAAAACACAGAAAATAATGTTATTAATAGTTTATACCGTCATGCTGCATTTGAAGTCTTAAATTGCTTGGGCAAATAATTATAAAAAATCAGCTTCAAAAGCAATGAACTTTGTTTAGTCATAATAAATCAACGAATAGGCATAACAAATAAATTAACAGTAAGCAACTTTCACATGTTATTTTCTTTTTCTTTTGTTAGCCTTTATTATTATATACGTTTTTATTCTCACTTTCTAGGCTAGTAGTTGTCCCAGAGTGATATCTCTTGATTTTTCTACACAAGAGGATTTTACATATCTTGTTAGCATAATCGGACGTCTTGGTCAGTCTTGTCATAAACGAAGAACATTCACATTGCATCAATAGGACATTGCAATCAAGCTGAAAAAACTGAAGAACATTCACATTGCATCAATCCGACATTGCAATCAAGCTGTGCTGGCTCTAGCAGAAGCAAGCTTAAGGTATGGTGCATATTTAGCAGAATTTGCAGTTTGTTTGTAACAATATATTTAGCTCTACTATTATTTTCATTCTCAGAACATAGGAAATGTGTTATTACAAATGTTGTCTCTCCGAGATTTGTTGTCCCAGAGTGATAATAATCCTTTTTCCTTCAATTTTGCAGGAAGTCCGAGATTGTTGTCTCTCCGTATATTGGGCAGTTGCGTCGAAGGCACTAAACTAACTGCTGAGAAGAAATACTGGGGAGGAGAAGAGGGAAGTTCAATTTACCGTTGGTTTCTGGTAAGGGGATTTATTTATTTATTTTTAGTTGTATCAATAAACATCATTTCATAACCAGCATACAAATGTTGTTCCTGCAAATGTTCCTATGATTAATTTATAATTTTTTGCTACCTGTAGTTTTGGTATGGGTATGCGTGTGCATGCAACTTTTTTAGGGTAAATAACATTGGACCAAATAATAAGCATCCAGATCCGTCTGAAGCAATAAGTGAATTTTATTTTGCGAACTATTGATATAAAGAAAAGAAAAGGAAAGAAAGCACCTCCAGTCTTAAATAAATATACATGTGTAAAAAAGCATTGCAAAATCTTAAAATAAAAAGTTTCATATGTTATACAAAATTTTAGCGCAACATTTTCTCTCTATAAATCTGAAATCAACAAGACCCATAAATTGTTCTTATTCAAAATTTAGTTGAAAACACAATATTAATGGATAGATCGTTAAGAAAAGCATTTGTAATTTGGGAGTACATCATTAAATTAATAATAGAGATGTTGCTCATCCCTATTAATGTCTAATTTTGGGTTGGACTTGGGATTTAAGAATAAAGTTAGTCTTTTCACTTCTTGCAAATGAAACATTAGTCAATAAGGGATAAATTATTTAGCAAATTTTCCCTAATCTATTACTACCAATTAGTGGCTGATGCATCAAATCTTTTAGGTTCTTTGATCAGCTTAATTTGATTGATACTAAACTAATGTGATAAGAATTACTATTGATATTTGTAAGATTATAGACAGAGCATATACGAGTTTCTTACCCTCCCCCGATTATGTCATTTGGTTATAAACATAAACACATCCGTTACATAGCCTTGATGTAGTTCATTACAGAATGCATTTCAGATTTATGGGTCTAAAAATTGCCTTCAAATCAATAAATAGTTATGCCTTAATTTTTAGAACAACTTAGATATGTGGATAATGCTAATTCCTCATCAAAATTGGTATTTGCAGAGATAATTTCCATACCAGTGGACATGCATGCTACAAAGGTTTATTTGGGTAATGCTAATTCCTCATCAAAATGTGGTAACTTTTTTTCTTTTTTTGCAGTCACACCGTGCTAGTAAATATTTGCAGTCTCAAGATCAACAGGCCGTTGGATCTGCCGTCGCGTGGCACAAAGATTACATTTCTTGGTCTAGTTTTGGTACTTATGAAACTAGTTATGTAATTTATGTTAGAACTATGTCGACGTTACTTATGTAACCTTTTGGAATGTAAACTTATCTAGTCTTTCGGAGTATAAACTTATCGAACTTTTTGAAATGTGTTTGAATTATATGATTCTTGCTTCAGTCTTTTAGTATGTGTTATTATGTGATTTTGATTGTTGCATTATAGTACTCATTGCATGTTAAAATATTCATTATTATTATGGATGCATATCGCAACAGTTATATTTAAATTTTCTATTACAACGGGCAAAAACCGTTGTAATATAATGTATTACAATGGGCAAAGGCCGCTTGTAATTTATTAGCTATTACAACGGGTTAATAACCATTGTCATTGAGTCATTGCACGTGACAGAGCCAGTTATTACAACGGTCTTTTACAACAGTCATTGCCCGTTGTCAAATAGTCAGGAGCTATTACGACGGGTCATATTAAGACGGGCATATGCCAGTTGTGAAATACATATTACAACGGTTTTTGCCCGTTGTAAAAGGACTGTTTTGTTGTAGTGCCCATCTACATCATGTAGATTGATATCTCTAAATATAAATGCATCCCATTATCTATTAGTGAATCTAGGTACCATACCCTAATAATTTTCCCTCAGCACCTTGTAAGGACCCATTGCCTCGCTAGATCATAATCATCATATCACATGAAAAATCCTCTAGTGCACACTATCGACCTTCAGTCCATGAGGTCAAGAAAACATCAAGGACTTTAACCTTTATCCACTTCTTATCATGGATTTTTGGCCCCATGCACCGCTATCCTATCCATGCTTATTATATGGGTAAACTAGTGTAACACCCCGCATTTTATGACAATTAAATATTTAATAGTGCATATGTGTGTGTATATATATATATATGCATAGATATAAATATATAAAACAAGAATATAATAATGGTAATACATGATTGCATGTAATAAATACATGCATTGAGAAAGAAGAAAAGATTAATGCAAATAAAAATGCAATGCATGCATTAAAACAAAGAAGAAATCAGTTGCATGCAGTATAATTATGTTGCATGCAAGAAAAGAAAAATGAAAGAAAAAGAAGCATGCAAATTGATAAGGTTACATGCTATGGTTTAAATGAAATATTGTAACAGATATGAAATAGAGGAATAAGATATGAACAATGACCACCATTATTCTAAGCCTTGTTAACAAAAGCCTAAGTAGTCTAGTTGGTTATAGCATGTGGCTTTCATGCGAGAGGTACATAGTTCGATCTCCACCGACACCATATTTTTGTTTTAAGGGAACGACTAAAATAATGCATGCTCTAAAGAGAAAATTGGTATAGACGTCACATATAAGGAAAATTATACATATAAGGAAGTATAAAAAATATATATGTGTATGAAAATATATGCGTATATATATGCAAAAATATATGTAGATAAAGGAGAAATTTAAAATAAGGCTGTAGTCAAAGAAATATGATAAGAATTAAAAAATATATGCGTATATAAGGCTGTAGTTAAAGAAATATATGCAAAAATATATGTGTGTATATATGTATATATACACACATAAAATGGGCATTAGAATTTTCGGACACATTTAAGAAGATTATATGTAAATATAATATTTAAAATAAATCAAAGAGAGTATAATGGGATATTAATCAAACATTTAAAATCAAAAATGTCAAAACGGTAAACAACTGCCCGGAAAAGGCTAGCTGGACCTAGGGAGTCGACCCTGGGGTCGACACTAACATAGGGGGGTCGACCCTAGGGTCGACACATACACGGGGTGGGGTCGACCCCTCCCCAGATCTGGCTAGATTCATTAGTGAATCTAGATTGTTTTCATAACCATGTTCGTTGCAGACTTAGTGTTGCATGTACGATAAGATCCTGAACACCTATAAATAGGCTAGCAGAGCCTAGCCTAAATCTCGCATTTTCTAAAAGGCCTCCTAAACTCTGCCATTCTTCTTCTTCCTCAAATCTCTTTAGAAAAATAGAATAATTAGTTTAGGAAAATTCTGATTCAAGATCTGGTGGAAAAGAATGTATATTACTAAAGAAGGTGTTCAGAATTCTATTCAAAGTAAGGTAAATTCTTGGATCTGGTCAATTTAATTTTCTCCTCTTTCTTCCCTTTTTCTTTTAGTTGAGAATTGTGGATCCATGGTTGTTTAGGTTCTAAATTCAGTTAGGAGAACCATGGAATGCTAGATTTGGACCAGATTCATGATTTGGAAAGCAATTAGGTGAGTGGATTTAAGTTATACCTTTTTGATAATGATATATTTATCGTTTGACACTCCCCGTTAATATGCACAGTAAGTTTGCTGAAATGTAAACCTGCTGAAATGTGTAAATCTGTTGAAATGTTTAATATGTTGAAATGTTAATATGTTGAAACATTAATATGTGGAAATGTTAATATATGCAAATGAATAAACCTGTTAAAATATGTGGAAATGATTATTGTTGTATACGTACATGTTCTAATTACATGTTAATCTATGGCATATTATGTACTTAAACCCTTAACTGTAAGAATTGGGATAATCACATGTTAATTTGTTAGATTGGAGTAATTACATGTTATTCTATTAAAATGAAGTTAATTACATGTTAGGAAGAACGTTCGACATGATAATTAGAAATAGACTTAATGTGATATTAAGTATGACATGTAAAATATAGATTATAGTAAAACTTGAAAGAATGAATATGCCTGAACTTACAGTAAATAGAAAACTGTAACCGCACTTAGATACGAGGTTAAATTCAACTTGTGGTAGAAGTCTGCCCAGAACTTCCTGGCAAATCTAACATCCACAAGTTGTTAATTTAATGTGAGGGGTCTAGTGCATAAATATACATGTGACGGTGCTAAGAAACGAGGTTAATTCCAACTTGTGGTAGAAGTCTGCCCGGATCCGCCCGGAAAATCCAACATCCACAATTGGTTGGCTTAATGTGAGAGGTCTAGTGCATAAACATATATATATATATATATATATATATATTGATATATGTATATAAAAGTATAGAAATAAATGGAACTAATTGCAACAAATGGAAATAAATGGAAATGAATGGAATTGAATGAAATTTAAAATAGTAAAAGGATAGGAATGAACGGGGAATGATAATTACCTATTATATTTAATTACATTAATGAGAATGTTATATAGGTAGGTTTGTCCTGGGGACAAGTGGAAGTTATAACATAAGATATAATGAATGAAAAGGAAACTTATTAGTAAACCTTAGTTAAGAGAACTAAGTTAATAAGTAAGCAATGACAAGTTGTAGTGACTCTGTAAGATCGAATATGATTAAATGAGAAAGAACAAGGTGAATATATGGGATAAATAATTTATATTTAATCATAAATAAAAAGTGACATGTTAAACAGAAAACATGTGAATTGAGATAAGTTGTACTTAATTGTAAATTACGTAATCTGTAAATTGGGAAACATAAAACCTGTTGTTTGTAAAAAGTAGAGAAAAGGAGGAAAACTTATGAAATGCCATAAGTTGTGCTTAATTATAAATTAAGTGATTTACAAATTTGAGAATATGAATCTTGCAACAAGAAGAACATGTTATCTGTAAACTTGAGAATCAGAAATCTACTGATAAGAATAACATGTTAAAGGCTTATTAATGAATTTAAATGGATTTCGTTATTACTGAAATTAATAACCAATAGGAACTTAGTAACTTGAATAACAATATGACTAGGAATAACTAAGTTAAATGGAAATCTAAAGGGAAAGAGCAAGCTTGTAATTAAATGATTAGACACAGGGTCTAATAACACGTTAACCTGAGGCGTTTGGACCGGCCTGTACGTCTGAAGGCGAATTACCCAATGGGGTATATCATCGTGATGTCGTGGGACACAAGGGGAGTGAACATCCATCTGATCATTCTGCCTTTTCTACCGTTGTACTTCTGATATTCTGCTAGTTCTTAAGGATTGAAAGGGGAAGCATGTAGCTTCCTGGGACGTGGAGGGTACTCCTGGTAGTCCTCTGTGTCGTGACATCATTCGACTATGCTGGTAGAGGTTAAGTCTATGTGTTTCTACCCAGTGAGTATGCCTTGATTGCCACGATAGTGGGCAATCTGAAGACTGTAGGGTCACAAAGGTGATTCGACAATCTCGTTGCCTTATGACTAGGATGGGTTATGACCTTTTGTTTCTGGTGGGTCTAACCATCTGTAGATAGCAAGTCGTCGGATACCTACCATCAACGGTCAACTTGATACGTGATGCGTGATACAGAAAGATGGAGAGCCAAACCAATAGACCATAGACCTTTTCCTGTCAAGGATATGGGTGAGGGACGTGCCAATTAGAATTTGTTGTTTGTTGTTTGTTGTTTTCTCTTGGGCCAGGTCACTAGTTCTCAACCTTGTTCATCATTCACTAGTCGAGAGAGGGGTCAGGCAGGACTGTAGACACTAAAAATGCAAACCTTTGCATCTGTGTATACAGATATCTGAAAAGCTCCCCACCTAGTTACGTGTTTCATGTACAGCCCTGCCCCAGACTCGGTGCTGTATAGAGATATGTGCGGTTAAGGCATCAAGTACGATCTACGATACGTATGTGGGAAAGTCTAAATACGTGCATGTATGCTCTGCATGGTGTATCGTAGACTCTAGGGTACTACTTTTGTGATGGAACATGATTCGATCGAAGGTGGCAATCCGTACGCTTACGTTGCTTGGCAATGGCAGATCTATGTGGAGCATAGCATTGTTATGTAGAGAACTGTACGTCACTCCAGCGTAGTAGGAGGGACTGCGTATATTTCTGTAGCGTTACAGCGGAGACCGTGCGAGTGGGGTACCATAGGGTGTACCTTAATATTGGGGGTACCTACATATATCCTGTATTTGGTTAATCCACTGGGAAGTAGATGGGTACGGCATGTTTGTAAGCCTTTAGTGCTGTTAACCGAAGTAACCTAATAAACAAGAAAATGTAACTGAATGGTATATGTCGGATTATCCAAATTGTATAGTTTAAATACAGTCACCAGAACTTGTCTTCTGACCCCCTCCTCGTAACTTACTCGTAGGTTCGATTGTGGAAGAGATATGATAGCTTTGGATGCTAGTTAAGCAGTATTGATATCTGGGTAAGGCTAAATTTTGATTACATTATAGTTTATCCATTCCACTGTGAGATGTTTTCTGAGCTCTGATATATTTTATATCTTTGTCTTTTCTGCAGGATACTAGACAGACCAACACGAGTTTCAAAATATTAAAATTTTGAAAAAAAAAATCGGTCTGTCGGAATTCAGGCTGTTACAACTTGCCTTGCCTTATCAAACAAATAAACAAACAGCTATGGATGTGCATAACCTAAATAAATAAATCCTAGTAGGTGGAAAGGATCAGTTAGTTGCAACTCTACCATTCCCATTGACATAAGGGATTTGACGATGAACTCACTAATTATGCAAATCCTATCGTTTATTATGCTTTCTCGTATGCTAGCCATATGCATACCGTGTTGCAACTTGTTTTTTTACCGACGCATGCTAGACTTTTGCTCCACCTATAATATAAGTCTGATTCCACTCAATTTTCATTTAGATCTCTTAGTACAGTCAAGGAAATATCCCTAATCCAAAACTTTGAAGCAAACTAACTAGTGCTCGTACAATCTTGCCATCAACAAAAGTTCCACCAAGTTTGTAATGCCCTACATTTTAAATTAATAATAAAATAAAAATTCATGAAAATTTAAAATTTTAGACATAGGAATAGCGCCATTGCGTCCATGGCGACTTTTGAAACTATTTAGACCTATGATTTAAAGAAAACGGAGTTGAAATGGAGATGATATCACGAAAAGATGTTTTAAATAAATAAACGAAAATAATAATATAATGTGGGGCTTGATCCCCACATTAGTTGGGTCGACCCAAGAACACAGTAGGTCGACCCACAACATTACCTGGTGTAATAAGAATGAAGGTAGTGGGCATGTCATATTTTCTTTAATATATGCAAATGTGGCTTGTTTTTTTTTGATGAATTTGAATATCTATCTGACATGATGAGTTCCTATTGGTTGAATGACATGGATGACCTAAATTTAATCTAGGAATCTAATGGTTTAAAATCCCTAGTTCAACATGTAAATAGACACCTAGGGCTACCTAATTCCTTGCACAGTATCTTTCCCCGCTAGGGTTCAATCTTTTATTTTAGAAATGGACCTAACATAATAATTTTTGGGCAAATTTTTACAATAATATATATTTATACATACATATTTTCGAAGCAAGATTTTCCATAGTCAAGGATTAAAGCTTTGTACATCGACTTTGTGCATTTAAATTGTTATGTTTAGTAATGATCATTTAATTCCTGTTAATTTAGTTTAACTTAGAATTATCTGTTGGAACTCTTCTCTTGTTAAGCTTAGGTATAGTTTAGTTAGATTTATTTTTAGTTGTTTAATTCCTACTATAATTTAATTTAACATAGTATAATTATGATTGTTTATATTAAATCTTTAATTAAACTATAAATTTGAGAAAGTTGTGTACAAAAATTAATTGTTTAGAATTAATCTTGGGAAAATATAAGCATAGCTGTGACAAGAGAATTAAATAACGGGTATCGTGACAATAGTGGGACTCAAACCCATGAACTCTTAGAAAGCAGCACAACGCACTAACCAACTACCGTAATGAATCTTTGTGTTAGCTTTTTGAAAGGAGCATTATAGTGTAACAACTCGATATTTTAATGATAAATATTTAGTTGATGTAAAATAATAGCATTAATTTAGGTAATTAATTAACTTGGATTTAAAATCTCATGAGTAATTGGTCAATTCAAATCATGATTTAATAATTGGATTTCGTAAATTGATGGAATTCGGAATCCAAAACAAATTAGAAGGGCTAATTTGTTTACGATTGAATTGGAATGATAATCAGAAAATATTATTACAGAAATTTAATCATTTTAAAATTATCTAATAATAAATCAACTTAAAATCGATTAATAATAAATGATTTAATAAATGTGAGAATTTACAATTATGCAAACTGTCTCGCATTTCAATGAAATTAATTTTAAATTATTTCATTTTAAATGGCTAAAAACTATTCAATTTTATTATTAATAAGGTTAAACAATTAGTCAAATATTTTATTAGGAAATGTTCTAATTTTTTTTTAATAGTTTAAGATAATTAATCAAATATAATTAGGCGTTTATGATTTGTAGATGGTTTTATAAAGAAAATTTACCTTAGAATTAACATTTTGTAAATGAATTCATAAACAATATTTATAGTAAATATTTTATTTAAAGGTTTGGCAAACCATGTTTTGATAATATATGGGCTCATAATCCATGAATAATGATTTGAAAATAAGCAACATTCCTTAATAATTCATGAATATATTTTCTAGGTATTGAAAGTATAATAATTGTGAATATAATTATACCATTTAGAAATTATACAAAAATGTTTTCCCAAGTATACGTAGATATTTAACTAATAAGAATTTAATTAAATGACGCTTAGGGATTTCCAAGGGAAAGTGAATATGTTGACCCGCATGTTGGTAAGGCAGTCACTCACGGATTTTCGATCATCGAATTATTCGGGATTTGAATGTTGGTTTAGGAGAGCTCGAATTCACTCTACTGAAGTATGACAAAGCACTTAAAACATATATGCTTGGAGTTATGAATTTATTAAACTTGGATTTTGTGTCATCAAAGGTTAGTTCGACCATTCGGGGTCGGATTGACCATGTCGAGCTGAGCACTGGCAAGGATGCATGACCTATTCTACTATTTAAAAACCTGGTCGACCATTCCCAACAGCTTCGAACTGAAGGAAACCTGTCTTGGTCGAACCGGTGAAGTGTATTTCCTACAACTTAAAGAAGCGGTCTTCTCCCCTTGGATTGCCAGATCGGCTGACATGTGGCATGTCGAACCGGGAATATCACCTGCCTATAAATAGCAGGATTTGCATCATTTTAATGGAACCAACTTTCTTTGGTTGGTCGGACACATCAAGGACATTGCTAAGGCTGAAATTCACTTCTCTACTTCCTTTCATTAGAAATCAACTGTAACTTGTAATTAATAGGGTACAGTAAAAGATTACTTGGATTGGACTAGGCAGGATTTCTAAACAACTATTAAAGTATTGTGTGTTGCCCTTATTTATCTTATTTTGTGATTTAAAATACTAGTGATTTATCTTTGAATTGTTAATTTGGGGGTTGATTGTCGAAGAACCACCTCTTGATGTCAACGCTTTGACGCGCTAGGAACAGGACACGCAACTTCAGATTCTAGATTTAATAAACTTACTCACTTCAGGAATTGAAGATGGTGAAAATGAAGAAGCATGGAACGTTTTCCGCACTGGTGATGCTGTCAATGAAGGCACAAGGAATGAGGGGAATGAGGAGGCTTTCTCCCATGGTGATCCTTCCATTTATCTCACTAGAAAAGAGATGGATGGAGTTTTAGCTCAGTTAAGGTCGGGTATGGAGCTATAGGACGAACTTCTCTATAAGCAAGAGGAGATAACGAATAATTTCTTTGCAAGGTTTGATGGATTTATAAGTCCAAAAAACCAAAACTTAGCGGGAACCAGTGAAGCTGAAGGCATGGAAGCTGTGATAGCAACTCGACTAGAGAGCTTACCCCAAATTGAAAAACTGGAGGTTCCGGTTCGACCTAATGCCAATGTCGAACCGGGCATAATGGTGGGAAACCTCCCCAAAGATGGTGAATTACATTGCCAAGCTACAACTCATGATGTTCTGACTGGAGACACAAGGGATACTGGCCAATCTTAAGCCAATATTGCAATGGATGGAGCAGGTGCAACCATACCAGGCCCTAGGTTTGACTTTGTCAAATTATCCTGGTTCGACTATGTCTAATCGAGGATGAATGTCGCAATCGAACCAACCAACTCTGGATGCCTGTATCAGTGTCAAATATCCACAGGGTTGTGAATTGGTGGCACCGACATTGGATTGGAAAATTCACAACAAGAAATGGAAAACGAATCGCCGACATGATTCGACAGTTGACAAGAGGAGGTGAATCCTAGGATGATAGGGATAGCATTAAACGAAATCCATTCACTTGATGCACTATTTGCAACATACTGAAGTGCTATTAGCATCAAAGAGCGTCATAACTAAGTGCTTCCCTCTATACATGACTGATATCGCTAATATTTGGTTTTGGAAACTAAAAACTGAATCGACCAATGGCTGGATTGTATTGGTAGTTCGATTTATCGAACAGTTTAGGGTCCACATCGCATGACCCAAAAACGTAATGAATTTGACAAAAATTAACCATAGGTATGTAAAAATTCTGCATTCTTTCATGGAGAGTTTTAATGCAGCGGTGAAATCAGTGAATCGACTATAACCACAGAAGAGGAAGCAACAATGACAACAAGAGAATTATGAACAGAAGAAGCCTAAAGGTGAGGTTATCTACTTTAACTGTTACGAGTAGGTCCATTATTCCAAGGATTGTAAATCTCCTAAGGAGGAAAGAAAATGATTTAATTGTGACAAGACTGGGCATATGTAGAAGAATTATCTAGAGCCGCCATGGTATTGGCAGGTTGTGAATCCATATGAATTGCATGTCATGCCATCTTTTTTGAGAGTTCCGACCATGTCTAAAAAGGGGAAAGGTGTTGTTATGCAAGTTATGATTTCTGCCAGAGGTGTTTTAGTTTCAGTTTTGTCTAACACCGGAGTGTCGCACTCCTTTATCTGTAATGAGCTTGTGTGCAAGTTAGGTTTAGAACCTGAATGTTAACTGGCTTTTTGGTCTAGTTTCCCAAAAGTACATAAGACAAGCTTGACTCAACGCATCGCGTAAAGCCAAAGTCGGGGGTGTCGCCAAGGAGTAAAGGAAATGGGCCGAGAAGGGTTCGCACCAACAAGAACCTCACCTCCTCTTAAATATTTCCAAACCAAGACTCGAACCACAAAAAGCCACGAGTCCAAGTCTCGAACTCCTTAGCCAACTTTTGTACAATCTTCGTACCTCTTGGGGTACGAATTTTGTACCCCTTAGAGGTACGAAATTTGTACCCACAGGCTACAAATTTTGTACCCCACGAGGAACGAAGTTTGTGCATGCATGTGCCACAGGGTGTGAAATTCTGGTGGTCGACTACAGGGGATAAGAAAATTGGCTTGTGGTCCCCTACTTCTACCTACTCCTATCTACTCCCAACTAACCACTCCACTATAAATACCCTTTGGCCTCTCACTTCAAAAGGGTTGGAATTTGGTGAATTAACATCTCTTGAGAGATCCAAGTGGCCTCATTAATGGCGTCTCCATTGTGATGAAGAAGAAGGGCAAAATTGTCTTTCCCCCCAATACTTTGCATATGATAATTATGGCATCATATAACCTAGAGATGAATGTAATGAGAAGTCATGCGACAATCTCGACCTTGTAACTTTGTGTTATTAATAATATTCCAACGACTCTTCCAAAGTGGACGTAGGTCTCTCACGAGGCCAAAACACTATAATTTTTCATGTTATTTATTGTTTTCCGCACTTACTTTCACCACCAAGACTATAATTCCTAAGTAATTGGAATCTTGGGTGTTTACGACATTTTTTGCCATCAACATTTTGGTGCTTTCACTAGAGAAGAATCATATTTGCGTCTTTGTCGCACTTTATTGTCTCGACTCTGACGAGCTTTAGATTCCTTTGCTAAATCTGCCGCCGTGTCCGCTTATGATGGTAATGCGACAAAGAACGCAATGATCGGCTCTTTAGCCACAATCGAAGCCGGAACATCCCAACAGGCTCAGTCAGTGGATATCCCGGCCAATACTAAAACCGTTCTTCCTGCTGTGGACCCCGAAGCTCCTGCAACACAAGCGCAGATCTGCGCTCTTAGTGAAAGATGTGAGAACACAGTTGTCAAATTTAATCAGACGCTAAGAAATAACATCGACCTTATGTGACGACAACTTTAGGAAAGTCAGCGCGTCGTCGCACGACTCCAACTCGGTTAGAACAACGCCCGACCTCGACCTACTATCTTGGAAGCTTCCTCTTCTGAGTAGAGGGGTCCACATCAAAGAAGGAGGTTTAGTCTCATAAATAATATCGTTTCCACAACAATGCCCTAGACAATGACAATGGAAACCCTTACACCAACGGCAGTAGAAATGATGACCGAACTACAATCACGTAAATCAAGGAGACACAGTACCAAGATTGCTTCCGATTAATTATCAACGATGGACCAGGTCCGAACGACCAACCCCTTCCTTGGCAGAGCCCAATTGTCGTCGTCCAGAATGATGGATCTACTCTCCCAGTAGCCCACGCTCTTCCAGAACAATATGCGCTTCAAACTGCTCAGCCTCGTCATTCGTACCAAACCCGATCATAGATGTTGAGGAAATGGAAGAAGATGAGTCGGACATTCATCATCGGAGAAGCCCTCGCAACAGGACTCCTGAACTTCACCAACATCCATGGATTCCGATGGCGGATCACCATCCAACTTATCTCCCCGACATGGTCTGAAGGATCATGAGGCAAATGCAAAAGCATGTAAACAATTCATGGGAGGCCCACATTAGGCGTAACCCCTTAACTAGAAGGGTAAACGAGGACGAGTGGTCGCGACGCTTCAGCATGCCACAAATGCCACTCTATGACGGAACGACCATCCCTGTCCCTTCTTGAATCGATACGAATGGCAGATGGACTCTAGTCGGGGCAACGACCTAGTCAAATACAAATGTTTCCCGATCTTCCTGTCAGGGACAACTCAACTCTGGTTCTCTCTTCTCCGACTCGATTGCATCTACAACTTCAGACAACTAGCGACATAACTGGTCAAGCAATTCAGGGTACACATCCCGACTCCGAAGATTGCCCTTTCTTTTCGAAGCAAACTCAAATCCTCCAGCACCAGCACCCGCCAAAGCAGCTCCTGGTTCATCTAACCCAAGGCGGGGGATTGTGATCAATACCATTTGTGGTGGGCCATGCCCCATGCATGAAAGCTTTCGGAAAATGGAAGAATATGTGAGTTCTATAAAGCATGCTACTTATGAGGCCTGCTCCGCTCTAGACGAATCCATCCCAGCCAAGGTTCAAAAATGCATAAGGGATGACATCGTCTTCTGCAAAAGAGATTCCACCGGAATTGAGATCCCAACTACAAATCCTCTCATTATCACAGCTCAAATGAGTGATGCTTCCGTCCGAAGAGTATTGATTGATTCGGGAAGCTCGGTCAACATCATTTTCAAGGCTGCCTACGACCAAATGAAGTTGGAAACAACGGGCTTAAAACCGTGTCGTGCCAAGATTCACGACTTCAATGGAGCCTCCAGTCATCTAGTGGGAATGATCTACCTACCTCTTTAACTTTGCGATGGGCACCGGAACCGAGCCCGAGTCCCCACTTTCGTGGTTATCGACTTTGTCTCCTCTTACAATGCCTTCTTTGGACGTCCCTTCCTCACAAAATTTCGGATCTGCCTGTCACCTTGTTCCCTCCTAATGAAATTCCCAACAGAGAAAGGGATCGTAACAGTTAGAGGTGATCAAGCAAATTCCAGAGAATGCTATGCAATAGAGTGGAAGAACATACGCAACAAGGACAAAGGCAAGGCTATGCCTATGCTTTCTTGCGCCAAGACTGTCTCCGCATAGCAATCAGCGTTGTCTGGGCCCTTGCTTAGGAGCGACTACTGTCTGTCCAACGACCTTGATTGAAGGAAGGACGAAGAGCCCGAGTATGAAAGGGCTACTCCAGTTGAACCTACATTTGACGTTCCGATCTACCACAATGATCCATCAAGGGTACTAAAAATCGGATCAAAACTCTACCCCGCAATAGAAGAAGATCTTGTGAATTTTTTAAAGGCTAACCTAGACGTGTTTGCATGGACTCACTCGGGCATGAAGGGCATTGACCCCGCAGTTGCTTGCCATTATCTGAGTCTTGATCCTACAATGCCTCCGGTTAAGCAGAAAAGCCGCTTCTTAGGACCCGAGAGGTCTAAGGCACTCGAGGAAGAGTTAGACTGCCCATTCAACAACTACTTCATCTGCGAAGTTGACTACCCCGAATGGGTCTCCAACCAAGTTTTGGTCAAAAAAATCAATAGTAAATGGCAAACGTGTGTCGACTCTCCGACTTAAACAAGGCGTGTCACAAGGACAGCTTGCACCTTCCAAAGATCGACAGTTTGAATCAATTGTCGAATACCAGCTGTCATCCTTCATGGATGCCTATTTGGGTAACAATCAAATCCCAAAGTGTCTTCGTGACTAGGATCATACCTCATAAGAGATCTTGGACTTTATTGCTATGACTTCTTGCCCTTCGGTCTCAAGAATGTTGGAGCCACTTATCAACGAATGGTTAATCACCTCTTCAAAAACCAAATCGGAAAATCTATGGAGATGTACGTGGATAATATGCTGGTAAAATCCAAAATATCAAGCGATCACGTCTGCAACCTCTTCGAAATGTTCGATATCCTCCGTCAATACGACATGAAACTCAATCCTCTGAAGTGCTCCTTCGAAGTTGCCTTAGGAAAAATTTTGGGTTTCATCGTCAACTCACGAGGTATCGAAGCTAACCCCGACAAAATCAAAGCTATTCGGAATATTCAGGTCCCTCAGAACATCAAAGATGTCCAAAGTCTAAAAGGAAAGGTCGCCGCTCTAAATCGGTTCATCTCTAAGGCCACCGACAAATGCATTACTTTCTTTGATTTAAGTCGAAAAGGGAAGTGTAACTTCAAATTGACCCCAGAATGCATTTCCGCATTCGAGGACCTTATGAATTAGTTTGAGATACCACATATCTTATCCAAGCCCGTAGACCATGAGGACTTATATTTTTATTTGGATGTTTCCATGTTGGCAATCGACCATGTCCGGCGACCCGTCTACTACATAAGCAAATGATTGACGGGGGCAGAAAATAATTATCCAAAGCTCGAAAAACAGGCCTACTGATCTCTTCCCATAAGTTGCAGCCATATTACCAATCTAACCCCATAAAGGTCTTCACCGACCAACCACTACGACCTATCTTGCAGCGACCTGGAGCATCAGAGCGACTATTGAAGATAAACATAGTGCTGAGTTAGTTCGAGATAATTTTCATCCCCCTTCGCGCCATCCTTGGATAGCCCTCGGCGATTTCATAGATTAGTTCACCGTTTCGGAGGAATTGAATCCCGAAGACGTCGAAGCCACAAATATCCAATGGAAGCTTTTCGTGGATGGATCTTCTAACCGAAAATCCTCTACGGCCGAAGTAGTGCTCATCACACCCAAAGAGAGCTGGATATGCTATGCTTTGAGGCTCAACTTCCCTACTATCAGCAACGATGCAAAATATAAACCATTAATGGATGGACTTAGAATCACAGTTGGACTTGATTGAAAGGTCGTTCAAGTCTTTTCTGACTCTCAACTCATCATACGCCAGGTACAGGGAGAATTCCAAGCCACGGGGGCACGACTCGCCACATATCTTGCCCAGGTCCGGGAGCTACTCAACAACTTCGACCACTTTGTCATAACTCTCATCCCACGAGAAGAGAATGAAAAAGAGGATTCATTGGCTAAGTGGGAAATCTCCCAAGATGCACAACTTAGGGGACTCGCCCCAGTCGAAGTACACAACACACCAAGCAATGGCAAAATTAAAACCGAGGTGGTCATGAATGTTGAAACCGAACCCACATCCTGGATGACCCCAATAAAGAACTACTTGCAACAAGTGACCCTCCCAAGGTACTATAACAAAAAATGGGCTCTCACTCGCCAATCACCTCGCTACATTCTCATGGACGGAACACTTTACCACAGAGGCTTCTCCGTCCCACTACTGCGTTGTGTATCCCTTGACGACGCCAATCGCGTACTTGCAGAAGTGCACGGAGGTGAGTGCGGCGACCACACCGGGGGGTAGACCCTAGCAAGAAAGATCATCAGGCACAACTATTATTGGTCTACAATCGATCAAGACGCCATAGACTAGGAATGACAGTACGACAAGTGCCAATGTTTCTCGAAAAATCCAAGAGCACTGCCTACCGAGCTAACACAAACGATCAGCCTTTGGCCATTCGCCATATGTGGAATCGACATCATCGGAACTCTTCCAATGGACGGAGGTGGGGCAGGCTATGCCATCGTCATTGTTGATTACTTCACCAAATGGGTGGCGGCCGAAGCTCTCGCCACAATAACCACCAGGAAAATGATCAACTTCGTCGTTCGTAATATATTATCACTCGATACGGAATCCCACAAGCTGTGCCACCCCACATCCGTTAATGTCACTCACTAAGGGAATGCATTAAGTTTCGTGAAGTGTTATAGGTAAACAGAATAGAAACATTACAAGACAGATATAAAATAGCAGCGAAATCAAAAACTTTTATTAATCATAAAGCGTGGTTACACCATATTTCTGAAAATACATAAACTTGGTATATCATTAAAACTTCTGTCTTGTACTTTAAATATTAGAGTACAATAACAAAGAATAATCCCCAAATCATGAGACATAATAGCAAAGATAGAAGCTTGAGCAATACATCTAGAAGCCCCAAGCAAGACGATAGCAGAATCCTGACTAAGACTGAGAATTCCCTCCATTGAGAACCTGGGGGGAAATGGAAGAAAGAGGAAACAAAAAGGGTTGGACATAAAGTCTAGCGAGTCTAGTTACTTTTAGCCAGTAAATAAATAAAAGTAACATGATAGGCATATAAAGTGGATAGGAGAGATCGCTACATAAGTGGCAGGTGTGACAAGATAGACATGATAAGGAGTATATGTTTCTAATGATTTGTAACACCCCACCTCCACCAGGGTGGCTCTTGCAAGCAACTCTGACTTTGGTGGGGCGTTTTAAAACAAGGTAAACATGCATAATGATATAACAAGGCAGGACATGACATATATATATATGTAAATAAACAGAGTAAGTAGATAGGTAAAATAGCAGAATAATTTTAAACCATTCCAAAAACAAGTCTGCTACATCATAATGTCAATTTCCCAAATAAACAAGTCTAGTACATAAAATAACATCATCTGAAACTGAAAAGGAAAACATAAAAGTAGCTATCCCCAAAGTGGAAAAACCATAGCGAGCTCAAGTCCAAAGCATACATGAGCTATCCAAGAAAGCAGCTAAGATCCAAGCTAGTGAAACACCCCACCTACGTTAGGGTCACTCTCAAAGGGAATGCCCTAATTTTGGTGCAGGTTTATAAGTACAAGTCACAGATATACAAGACAGATATAAGAACACATATTTGTAAACAGCGGAAGAACAACAAACTTTTATTTCATAAAGTCAAATACGTGTTACAACAACATCCTTTCGAAAAACATAACATAACACTTTCATAATCTGTCTTGAATACATGATTTAAAGAAGCATAAATAAAACATAGATAAACTGCAAAAGCCCTATAGTGGATTGTCCAAAGCCATAGTTCAAAACAAGAAAGTCCAAGCAATACATTTCTCTTCTTCAAGCTGGATGCTAAGGTTGGTCAAGCTGTTGTGTTCCCTCCCTGTGGACCTGGGGGGGGGGGGGGGAACGGAAGAAAAGAAGACGAAAGGAAAGCAGAGTCAAACATAAAGCCTGAGTAAGTCTAGTACTATTTTGTCTATGAATAAAGAAATGGGTATGATAAGTATAAACAGGAAGTGGGCATGCATTATAACTTGGTTAAGTTGTCTAGGGTCGAATATACTATTGTACCCCATGTTAATCTCTGAACCCATATGAACTAGTTTCCAATTAGCACCCCATAATCAGGGTGAAGTGATCCATTCTATGATGATCGGCTCCTACTCGCATAGTTACATGTGTCTTACGACCCCCGATGTCGTAGTTACCTATGCTGGTCCCACCATGGGGTGTATCAAGTCCCATAGTGGCAACCCGACACAACCTTAGAGTGCACAGGTATGCTACTGGTGTCCAGTGCCTTATTTTTCTGCACCGGAGTGTGTGCACGCCCGCACTCCGTTAGAACCTACACTGCTACACCACCGCCGTCGATTTGACCTCTTACAATCAGCCCAGTAATCGTGCCCTACCCTGCCTAGTTTCAGGGTATCCTGATACACCTTTTAGGGTTACTGCTGAAAAGGGTCCCCCGTTACTAGGTTTTCTATCTCTAGCCAACATGCTAAGTTGGTTAAGTGTTTCCCTAACCTAACCCCACCAGTCCGTTTAGTTTAGCATGTTCCATTTTGATTAAGTCTTTAGTTCACTTAATCCTAACAATCATGACTCAGCCTTAATTGTCTTATTAAGGCCCTGACCTCTCACATTAGACAGGTATTGTTGTGGCTGCCTGTTGCCGGTTGGTTCCAGGCAGTCTTACGCCACAACTCAGTCTAACCTCGGGTCCTTATTGGGCTCCATGTTTAACCTCCCACATTGGATAGGTATTGTTGTGACTACTGGACAGCCGGGCGGTTCCGGGCAGGTTTACATCACAACTCAATCCAACCTCGGGTTAAACACATCGTATTTTCTACATTTACATATCTTGTCATTCTTCTTTATTTCTTATATGTAAATATTTGCGGCCCATTATTAAGTTAATGGTGTAAAGGTTACACCAATCATAGGCCCAACCCGTACTTGAATTTGGGCCCTTCTATTTTATATTTTCATTAATTAATTAATTTTAACCCAACGTTATTTTCCGCCGTTTTACACGTCCATTTATATAGCCATGCGAAAAGGGGAGGCTTAAAGCGTGATTACACAAAGAGGGGAATGTGAGCGCATGAACTTGCAATATGACGTTGAAATACAAAATAGAAACTGGTGTACTTGCATATATACTTTGGTCATAAAGCATAGGTGACATGAATCAAACCATGTAAACTTAAGATAAGAATCTAAATTAGGTGTCACATAGTCTTAACTACAACATAGACCTATGTTCTCATTTAGGCATAATGTCAAACATAAACAAGTCATGTTCATAAGGTTTCTACATGTTTACAAAGGGGATACTTTGTTACCAACACAAAAGCATAGTTCAACTTAATCATGATTTAAGTCTAATCACATAACGATGGTATAACTATACATATGCATAAATATTCCTAAACATGGTGTTTGCTTTTGCAAAAAGGGATTTTTGAATCTAATCCTAACTATGTACCACATATGTCATCTTACAATGCTTGTTAACAATATGGATTTCAATTATACAAAATATCCATCATAGCCTAGCCATATTCAAAAGTTTGCAAATAGGTTTTCTAGTACAAAAGCATGACTTAATACATGATGCCTAATTCTCAACATAACCAAACTTGTTCCAATTACTTACAAAATGATTTATGCACATAAATATACATCATGGTGGCATAGAAGCAAAAGCCCAAACTTGCATAAATTTCAACCAACTACATACATGTAGCTTCAACATAGATTACATAATTTGCGAATATTCCAAACGTATACTTGCATAGAACTACCGCATGTAGTTCTTTATAATGAATAACATAATTTTGCACAAATATGAATTACTTTATTATCCCAATTCAAGCATACAAATCAACACAGTTATTTATTCATACCAAAGTAATACTCTACTTACAATGGTTGCGGCGAATTCTCTAATTAAGAGATATGATTCCTTTGTTGAATTGATTGGCTTTAGGTTGCTTGAATTGCTTTAGGCTTTAGAACCTTCTTCCTAATTCTCTCTCTAGTTGGCGGCTACTCTTAGTCGTTCCTCAACAACATGGCGGCTATGTTCTTAATTTTGAATGAATAGATTAGGGTTTAGTCTAGGGTTGTTTATATAGAGGTTAGGAACTGATTAGGACCCTTGATGTTGCTTGGATTGATCATAGCCATTCATTAGGAAGTGAGACCAATTAGAACCCGCCACCTAGCCCTAATGACAAAGCAGACCACAGAGAATCGGCCAAACACAGACCTGGCCAGCCAGGTTGACTGGGCTCGACCAGGTCGACACCCCTGTCGACAGGGCTGTCGACAGCCCTGTCGACATGGGTAGCCCAGGTCGACATCCCAGTCGACCTGGGTGGCCTAGGCGGGTGTTTATCCGCCCTGGCCCATTGGGCCCGATTTTTAATTATTTTATTCTGTTTGAATTTTAAATTTAATTCAAAACTTTCGAAGGCCATATCTTCTTCATACGGACTCCGTTTTTCGAAAACTCGGATTCTATTTCGCGTATTTTTCCGACACGAACGCAATGGCGTATCCCGTTTCCCTTAGTTCTTTGATTTCAAATTAATTATACTTTAATTTGTTAATTTCACAGTTATAGAATTTTCGGGGTGTTACATTCTGCCCCACTTAAAAGGATTTCGTCCCCGAAATCTTCAAGTTAGGAGGAATTTATATCCTAACATCCAATCATCCATCTACTCATCCATCAAACACGAGCATCCATTGTCCTTAAAAGACTCCTAATGCTTCATAATCATATGCGAAGTGTGTGTGTACATGTACTTATCTAATGCAAAATCAGGCGGTCTACTGATTCAGTTGACCTCCTTAATGCGAATTATGTAAGTGCCATGAATCCATTATGTATGCAAGTTTTCCTATTCTTGATTCTACATGAGTGCACAATCATTCAATTCAAATGCAACATCCACATGACCACACATTAAAGTTCAACCATATACAAATACAAACATATATGCATATGCAATATGAAGTGACTGAGCCGATATAAAACCTAGATTGTGTGTGTATATGCAACCACGAGCAACCACTAGCAATCACTTGCAACCACTTGCAACCATCATCCATAACATGTTTCAACTACATGTTTCCATCCAAAGGGTTTCTACCTAAAAGATACGGTCGAAGAAATATACCAAAAAAGATAGATAAAAGCGCAACTTAAGGAAAAAGAAAGATCAAGGATGTACCCTCGAACAGAAAAGGGTAGGCAGTACGTATTCTAGCTTCAGTTTCCCAAGTCGCGTCTCCCTCGGCGTCGCTCCACTGAACTTTGACGAGCTTGACTTCGCGGTTGCGTAGCTTCTTCACTTACGTTCCTAAGATGCGGGTCGAAACTTTTCTTATTGTTGCTTCGCGTTCCACTTCGGCCTCTTCGAGGATATTTGGCTCTACCACTTCGGCTGACTCATGTAGACATTTTCGGAGATGTGAAACGTGAAAAACGTTGTGGACTCCAGCCAACTTCTCGGGTAGCTCTAATCTATAGGACATTTTTCCCAATTGTTCCTATCTAAAGGTATAGTCGAATGATAGAAGCAAGTAAAAACTTTGTGCCCATTAGGCAATGTCAAAACTGAAAACCTATGCCACATATATATTGATTAGGAGAAGAAATCTCTAAGCATCAGCCCCGAAGACCGAAATCAACATCAGACTGACACCCAAAGAGTTTCTCAACCCAACCACCATATATTATTCTAGGAAACTAAGCATGATGGACTCCTTTTAGGTCACAAGGGAGTCCCTTCCTAAGACCAATCTGTATCCTATAAAACCCAAAAAAACTTTAGTCTTCAATCTTCTAAGTCGCAATTCTTGAGCTTAACTCCATTATGCTTTGTCCGTTTTTAACTTCACAATTTCGTAGCTTCTTAATTCTTGTTTCCAAAATATGAGTTGGAACCTATTTCTCGTTCCTCTTTCACTTATTCTCCTTCTAGTATACTTGGCTCAAGTCTAACTGCGTACTCATGGTTCCATGCAAGCTCTCCAAAATTCACTAGTGAATCTTGGATCTTGTTCACTTACTAGAAGGTATCCCACATAGATGAATTATCTCTCGAAAATAAACAAATGTCAACTTCGTGAGCGAAGCTGAGATTCCCGCAAAATCCCTTATAAACTTTCGATAGAAACCTACTAGTCCTAGAAAGCTTCGGACCTCAGTTGCATTCCTTGGTGTCTTCCAATCCTGTACCGCCACTACCCTAGCGGGGTCCACCGCTAACCCTTGTTTGGATACTATATGCCCAAGGAACCTCACCTCTTCTCTCCAAAAGTGACATTTGGAGAATTTGGCTTTTAGTTGATTGACTCGCAAAGTTTCCATGATTACCCTTAAGTGTTGAGCATGTTCCTCTTCACTCTTTGAGAAGATAAGGATATCATCTACGAAGACCACTACGAATTTGTTGAGGAAATCTCTAAATACCCTACTCATCAGGTCCACGAAATAAGCAGGTGCATTTGTCAAGCCGAAAGGCATGACAAGCCATTCAAAGAAGCCGTCTGGGGTTCTGAACGCCGTTTTATCGATGCTATTTTCAGCCACCCTTAGCTGATGAAAACCGGTTGCTAAATCGAGTTGGGAGAAAACAGATGCTCCTACAAGCTGGTCAAATAAATCGTCAATTCTAGGGAGAGGGTGCCTATTCTTTTTCGTTAGCTTGTTGAGCTCCCTATAGTCAACACATAGACGGAGTGAACCATCCGCCTTTGTAGCGAACACCACTGGAGCGCCCCATTCTGAAATACTCCTCCTAATGAACCCCTTTTCTAGAAGCTCTTTAATCTGTTTACTGAGCTCTTTCCTTTCCCGTGGAGCCATGTGTCTAACGGGCAACGCAACGGGCTTTGCATTATCTACAAGATATATGCGGAAGTCTATTTCCCGCTTCGGAGGCAAGCCCTTCACTTCTTCAAAGACATCCGGATATTCCCGGACCACTCTAACTGATTGCAAATTTTCAACAGAGGCATCTAGCGATTCAAGATAACTAAGCATAACCGCATACGAGGGATTACAAGAAATTTCCAAAGTATTACCGAGCTGGGTTAGGAGCCTAACAACCCTTTTCTCACAATCAAGGATGGCCCCATTACTGGATAGCCAATCCATGCCCAAAATCAAACCATACCCCGAAAAGCCCAAAACAAAGGCACTACATTGAAATTCTACACTTAGAATGGAAATTTTCAATCCCAAACAGATCATAGACAAATGAGCTGGGCCCCCAATTGGGTTTGAAACAATTAAGGGGTCCCCTACTATACTAGTTTTTAGGTGCAGAGATTCTACTAAAGCAGACGAGATAAAGGAGTGTGATGCGCCAGAATCAAATAAAGTGCGAACGGGGTGATCATAAAGATAAACTACACTTTCTACAGAAGTATTTATACCTCGCTGTTGCAAAGGTGGCGCTTCTAGCACATGAACCTGTGCCCCTGGGGTGGATCCAACCCTCTGCCCCTGTCCTTGTTTCTTTGGGCAGTCCTTAGCCCTGTGGCCCGTCTCACCGCAAGAAAAGCACCCACCATTCTCCTTGGCCTTCTTTTTCCGGCAGTCCTTTACTAAGTGCCCCACTTTGCCACAGAAATTACACTTCCTCTTCTCTTTGTTGCCTTTCCCGTCTTTCTTAAAGTCTGCCTTCTGAGGCTGCAAACCCTCTTTCTTCTTGCCCTTATCCTCTTCATTCAGCAATGCCATTTGCACCAATCTTTCATACGTGGCTCCCATGGGTATATGGGTCATGGCCAAACTGTGTAATGGCTCATTCAACCCCTTGACGAAACGGAGAGCCTTCTTGTGTGGGGTGTTGACTAGGTCAAGCCCAAACCTAGCCAGCTCATCGAACTGATTCACATACTCTCTGACCGTCTTGTCCCCTTGCTTAAGAAATAAGAATTTTTCCAACTGCAAACTTCTTTCCGCATCTGAGAGAAATTTAGTCTCAAACCTTGCCCTAAAGTCCTCCCATGTCTCCACTGGTCTTTCAGCATTAGTGACTTCCCACCAGTAGGAAGCCTCGCCCTTCAATAGCCATACTGCCAATTGTACTTTCTGTCTATCCTCTACTTCAAAGATGATGAATAAGTCCTCCATTTCTTTCAGCCAATTTCTAGCTGCCACGAAGGACTCAGTTCCATGGAAATCCCTTCCTCCCATAGCATTAAAATCTTTACATATCTTAGCAAAATTGTTTCCCCGAGGAGGAGGAGGAAAAGGTGCCGCTGCAACTGGATGATTTCCTTCCGCTGGGGGAGGAGGAATGGTAGGACCTGGCTGAGTGGCCCTTGCTTCTAAGAACCGTCTAAACCAACCAGGTATTGGTACCCCTTCCGGCAAGTTAAGATCTTCAGACATGCTGAAACAAAAAGGATAGATTCAAAACGAAGGATAAGAGATAGTACCTATGGCTTTGGGGAGTGGACTTTGCCTTTTTAAAATAAAATAATATTTTCTTTTAAAAATGCTTCTTTAAATTTCCATTTTGAAAATAATTTTCAAAACTTTTTATCTTATCTAGTAAACCTATGCTCTGATACCAAGTGAAACACCCCACCTACGTTAGGGTCACTCTTAAAGGGAATGCCCTAATTTTGGTGGAGGTTTATAAGTACAAGTCACAGATATACAAGACAGATATAAGAACACATATTTGTAAACAGCGGAAGAACAACAAACTTTTATTTCATAAAGTCAAATACGTGTTACAACAACATCCTTTCGAAAAACATAACATAACACTTTCATAATCTGTCTTGAATACATGATTTAAAGAAGCATAAATAAAACATAGATAAACTGCAAAAGCCCCTAGTGGATTGTCCAAAGCCATAGTTCAAAACAGGAAAGTCCAAGCAATACATTTCTCTTCTTCAAGCTGGATGCTAAGGTTGGTCAAGCTGCTGTGTTCCCTCCCTGTGGACCTGGGGGGGGGGGGGGGGGAACGGAAGAAAAGAAGACGAAAGGAAAGCAGAGTCAGACATAAAGCCTGAGTAAGTCTAGTACTATTTTGTCTATGAATAAAGAAATGGGTATGATAAGTATAAACAGGAAGTGGGCATGCATTATAACTTGGTTAAGTTGTCTAGGGTCGAATATACTATTGTACCCCATGTTAATCTCTGAACCCATATGAACTAGTTTCCAATTGGCACCCCATAATCAGGGTGAAGTGATCCATTCTATGATGATCGGCTCCTACTCGCATAGTTACATGTGTCTTACGGCCCCCGATGTCGTAGTTACCTATGCTGGTCCCACCATGGGGTGTATCAAGTCCCATAGTGGCAACCCGACACAACCTTAGAGTGCACAGGTATGCTACTGGTGTCCAGTGCCTTATTTTTCTGCACCGGAGTGTGTGCACGCCCGCACTCCGTTAGAACCTACACTGCTACACCACCGCCGTCGATTTGACCTCTTACAATCAGCCCAGTAATCGTGCCTCACCCTGCCTAGTTTCAGGGTATCCTGATACACCTTTTAGGGTTACTCCTGAAAAGGGTCCCCCGTTACTAGGTTTTCTATCTCTAGCCAACATGCTAAGTTGGTTAAGTGTTTCCCTAACCTAACCCCACCAGTCCGTTTAGTTTAGCATGTTCCATTTTGATTAAGTCTTTAGTTCACTTAATCCTAACAATCATGACTCAGCCTTAATTGTCTTATTAAGGCCCTGACCTCTCACATTAGACAGGTATTGTTGTGGCTGCCTGTTGCCGGTTGGTTCCGGGCAGTCTTACGCCACAACTCAGTCTAACCTCGGGTCCTTATTGGGCTCCATGTTTAACCTCCCACATTGGATAGGTATTGTTGTGACTACTGGACAGCCGGGCGGTTCCGGGCAGGTTTACATCACAACTCAATCCAACCTCGGGTTAAACACATCGTATTTTCTACATTTACATATCATGTCATTCTTCTTTATTTCTTATATGTAAATATTTGCGGCCCATTATTAAGTTAATGGTGTAAAGGTTACACCAATCATGGGCCCAACCCATACTTGAATTTGGGCCCTTCTATTTTATATTTTCATTCATTAATTAATTTTAACCCAACGTTATTTTCCCCCGTTTTACACGTCCATTTATATATTGGGCTTAGCCTTTTAAAGCCCAATTTAGCCATGCGAAAAGGGGAGGCTTAAAGCGTGATTACACAAAGAGGGGAATGTGAGCGCATGAACTTGCAATATGACGTTGGAAATACAAAATAGAAACTGGTGTACTTGCATATATACTTTGGTCATAAAGCATAGGTGACATGAATCAAACCATGTAAACTTAAGATAAGAATCTAAATTAGGTGTCACATAGTCTTAACTACAACATAGACCTATGTTCTCATTTAGGCATAATGTCAAACATAAAAAAGTCATGTTCATAAGGTTTCTACATGTTTACAAAGGGGATACTTTGTTACCAACACAAAAGCATAGTTCAACTTAATCATGATTTAAGTCTAATCACATAACGATGGTATAACTATACATATGCATAAATATTCCTAAACATGGTGTTTGCTTTTGCAAAAAGGGATTTTTGAATCTAATCCTGACTATGTACCACATATGTCATCTTACAATGCTTGTTAACAATATGGATTTCAATTATACAAAATATCCATCATAGCCTAGCCATATTCAAAAGTTTGCAAATAGGTTTTCTAGTACAAAAGCATGACTTAATACATGATGCCTAATTCTCAACATAACCAAACTTGTTCCAATTACTTACAAAATGATTTATGCACATAAATATACATCATGGTGGCATAGAAGCAAAAGCCCAAACTTGCATAAATTTCAACCAACTACATACATGTAGCTTCAACATAGATTACATAATTTGCGAATATTCCAAATGTATACTTGCATAGAACTACAGCATGTAGTTCTTTATAATGAATAACATAATTTTGCACAAATATGAATTACATTATTATCCCAATTCAAGCATACAAATCAACATAGTTATTTATTCATACCAAAGTAATACTCTACTTACAATGGTTGCGGCGAATTCTCTAATTAAGAGATATGATTCCTTTGTTGAATTGATTGGCTTTAGGTTGCTTGAATTGCTTTAGGCTTTAGAACCTTCTTCCTAATTCTCTCTCTAGTTGGCGGCTACTCTTAGTCGTTCCTCAGCAACATGGCGGCTATGTTCTTAATTTTGAATGAATAGATTAGGGTTTAGTCTAGGGTTGTTTATATAGAGGTTAGGAACTGATTAGGACCCTTGATGTTGCTTGGATTGATCATAGCCATTCATTAGGAAGAGAGACCAATTAGAACCCGCCACCTAGCCCTAATGACAAAGCAGACCACAGAGAATCGGCCAAACACAGACCTGGCCAGCCTGGTTGACTGGGCTCGACCAGGTCGACACCCCTGTCGATAGGGCTGTCGACAGCCCTGTCGACATGGGTAGCCCAGGTCGACAGCCCAGTCGACCTGGGTGGCCTAGGCGGGTGTTTATCCGCCCTGGCCCATTGGGCCCGATTTTTAATTATTTTATTCTGTTTGAATTTTAAATTTAATTCAAAACTTCCGAAGGCCATATCTTCTTCATACGGACTCCGTTTTTTGAAAACTCGGATTCTATTTCGCGTATTTTTCCGACACGAACGCAATGGTGTATCCCGTTTCCCTTAGTTCTTTGATTTCAAATTAATTATACTTTAATTTGTTAATTTCACAGTTATAGAATTTTCGGGGTGTTACAGCTAGGCTCCTGTATTCCCTCCCTGAGAATCTAGGGGGGGGGGAACGGAAGAAAAGAGGCGAAAGAAAACAGGTCAGTCAAAAAGACTGAGTAAGCCCTACTACGATCAGTCTATAAACTAATAAAGTTAACAGCATGATGGAAACTGAGATGATCATAGATAACAACATACTGGCATGATAAATTAACTACAAGATAGATAGAGGTGTCATCGCATAAACAAGGTTAAGTTCTGCACCACGGTGTACTAGCAAACCAACATAACAGGTATTGATCCCTTGGCCCAAGCTTTTGACCCAATAACATGAAGTGACCTTAATAGGTCCAACCAAACGGTCTAGTCGATCGGCTCCCTAAAAGCCTAACACGTCAAGTGTTGGTGTCCATACGGCCCACATATGGATGTAGTCAGACTGTGCTGGGTCCACCTTCGGGTGTATCAAGCCTTCGGGTGTCAACCCCTGACACTGAAGCAATAATGCACAGTCTAAACCTACTGGTACCCGTGCCTCGAGTTTGTCCAATACCGGATTACGTGAACGTCCGTAGCCCGCCTGGACCCGCACCGCTGTACCACTCAGCCGTCGCTTTGGTCGCTTACATCCGTCCAGTAATCGTGCCCCGCCCTAGCCCAGCCTCTAGGGTTGTGATGATACCAAACTGGGATTACTGCTGGAACAGACCACGTTGCTAGGGTTTCCTAAGAGGGTTAAGTGCGATTTAACCCTTCACTAATCATGGATTAAATTGGTTAAGTGTAACCGACAGTTCACAACTTAACCCCATTTCAATCCCTCAAACCCCCAAAATGGATTAAATTGGTTAAGTGTAACCGACAGTTCACACTTAACCCCATTTCAATCCCTCGAATCCCCAAATTGGTTAAGTATTAGTGGACCCTGACTTAACCCTAATCATGAGGCATTAATTAATTTAATGCACCTTAACCTCTCATATTAGACTTTGTTGTGGTTACCTAGTTAAGCCGGTGGGTTCCGGGTTGATTTACACCACAACTTGGTCTAACCTCGGGTCTTGGCACCACATGACCAACTTCTCACATTGGGTCCTATTGTTTGTAGCCACTAGTTAAGCCGGTAGGTTCCGGGTAGAATTACTCTACAAACTCAACCCAACCTCGAGTTGGCCACACTTATGTTTTCTAAGTGTCATGTCCACTTTATTTCAAAACATAATTACAAGTCAACAAATACTTGGGTAGACCTAACTTAATAGGTAAATTCCCAAGGGGTCGACCTAACTTAATAGGTAAATTCCCAATCTTATATTTTCATGTATTTTAAGTTTACCCAAACCCCCCGACGTCATTCTATCGCTTACATATTCGTAATAACGTATAAAGGATAGGAAGAGGGAACTTGGCATAACATACATGATGAACTTGCATATCACAACAAACATGCATAACATGTTAGACTTGCATAACTTAGCATAGTGAACTTGCATATTACCATAAACATGCATAACATGTTAAACTTGCCTAACATAGCATATGGAACTTGCATAAACATGCATAACTTGTCAAACATGCATAACATATCATTGTGAACTTGCATAAGCATGCATAACTTATCAAACATGTGTAACATGGCATAGTGAACTTGCATAAGTATGCACAACCCAATGAACTTACAAATCATGGCATAGTGAACTTGCATAAACATGCATAACTCAATAAACTTGCAAATCATGGCATAGTGATCTTGCATAAACATGCATAACTCAATAAACTTGCAAATCATGACATAGTGAACTTGCATAAACATGCATAACTCAATAAACTTGCATATCATGGCATAGTGATCTTGCATAAACATGCATAACTCAATAAACTTGCAAATCATGGCATAGTGATCTTGCATAAACATGCATAACTCAATAAACTTGCAAATCATGGCATAGTGAACTTGCATAAACATGCATAACTCAATAAACTTGCAAATCATGGCATAGTGATCTTGCATAAACATGCATAACTCAATAAACTTGCAAATCATGGCATAGTGATCTTGCATAAACATGCATAACTCAATAAACTAGCAAATCATGGCATAGTGAACTTGCATAAACATGCATAACTCAATAAACTTGCAAATCATGGCATAGTGATCTTGCATAAACATGCATAACTCAATAAACTTGCAAATCGTGGCATAGTGATCTTGCATAAACATGCATAACTCAATAAACTTGCAAATCATGGCATATTGAACTTGCATAAACATGCATAACTCAATAAACTTGCAAATCATGGCATAGTGATCTTGCATAAACATGCATAACTCAATAAACTTGCAAATCATGGCATAGTGAACTTGCATAAACATGCATAACTTATCAAACATGTGTAACATGGCATATTGAACTCGCATAAGCATGCATAACTTATTAAACATGCATAAATCCCAACTTGCATCACATATTAACTTTAGAGTTTCTAAAATGAAGGTAAGAGGGCTTACAAATATTATGAAGACACAAATCTACTAATAAAGATTGAGAAGCCCTTCATGCAAGCATATAAAAACCCAAAACAAAGCTCCAATAAGAAAACTCTTAACAAAAACTCCAAAAACTCTAGCTTAGCCAATAAAGCTTGCAACTTGATGATGTATGCAAGCTAATGATCATTCATACAACTTAGAAATGCTTGTATGAACGTCAAAATCTTCATAGGAATAATTTTTGAAGAGGGTGGAGGCTAGGGTTTTTAAGTGGAGGCCATTTGAGAAATCAATTTGCCATAGTTTAGCTACTAGAATGAATAAATTAGGATTTAGGGTAGGATTAGGGTCCTATTTATAGAAGATTAAAGTGTTTTTAGCCCTAGGATTAACCCTAGGTTAGTTTAGGTCCACCAGATTTCGGAATTCTCTAGAACACAGCCACAAAACCAGACCAAGACCCAAAATGGTGCGCCAGGCAAAACTGTCCGGCCACCCTGTGTCGACAGGGCTGTCGACAGGGCTGTCGACACCCTGGGGACCCTGTCGACACGCCTGTCGACATGGGGGTCCTGGCGGGATTTTTCCCGCCTGCGCCAGTTTGCCCTAATTTCCAACTTTGAACTTGAAATTCAAATCTGTTTTTAATATGGAAATTTCTGAAAACTTCAATGGGCCTTAACTGGGTCATACGGACTCCGATTTTCGAAAACCCGGACTCTATTTCGCGTATTTTTCCGAGACGAACGCAATGACATAGCCCGTTTCCTTTGATTCAGATTTTAGAATTAAATTCTGCCTCGATTTATGTTATAACAGGTTATTGAAAATACGGGTTGTTACATTCTCCCCTCCTTAAAGGATTTCGTCCCTGAAATCTTCAAGTTAGGAAGAACGTATCCTACCATCCAATCATCCATCTACTCAAAGCATCATCCATGAGCAATCATTGTCCTTAAAAGATTCTAAATGCTATATGAACATATGCAAAAGTGTGTGTATATGTACTTATCTAATGCAAAAATCAGGCGGTTACTGATACAGTAAACCTCCTCAATGCATATGTATGTCAGTGAAATGAATCCATATGTATGCAAATTCCTAACATAATTCATAGTATCTATATGAGTGCACATAACATTCATTCATATGCAACATCCATGTGGTAGCACAACAAGTTTCAACCATGAATAAATGTAAGCACTCATGCATATGCAACATGAAGAGTGTGTGAGCCGATCTAGTGCCTAATGTGTATAATGCATCCACGAGTAACCACTTGCAAACACTTGCAACCACTTGCAAACATCAAGCATAACATGTTTCAAATACATGTTTCATCCAAAGGGTTTCTACCTAAGGTTCTCATGACAAGATAAACACGATAAACTAGATAAACTAGATAAACATGGACAGAGAGACATGCTAAAAAGAGATCTTAGAAGATAAGCAAGATAAACTCCTTTTTGGATTACAAGAAATCCATTCAAACTCTGACATATAGTACTAACCGATGAGTCATATCCCCCTTATGGAGTTTACAACAGAAATAAGATCGAGAATGGGACCGAGAGGATATATATACAAAAGATAACTTGCAAGCAAGCTCCACAGGAAAACAAGGATCAAGGATGCACTCTTAAAAAGAGATATGATGCGCGTATCTAGTCTTCACTCTTCTTAGTCACGTTTCCTTGAGCTTAATTCCACTGTGCTTTGACCGTCTTTTACTTCATGACTTCTTGGCTTCCTAACACTTATTTCCCAAATTCGAGTTGGAACTCATTTCATTATCGCCTCTCGTCTTCCTTTTCCACTTATATTTTTTTTCTGTATACCTGGCTTGAACATAACCGTAACCTCATGATTTCATGCAAGCTCTCCAAAATTCACTAGTGAATCCTGGATCTCGTCTACTTACTATAAAGTATTCCACGCAGCAGAACTTTTCTTGAAAATACCAATCCACGTTGCCAATTGCCCTTACAAACGTGATTTTCTATAACTCATGCTTAATCGAAATGAACCATCCGCCTATGAGTGATAGGCCATACCTAGATTCAGTTGCCTACCCATGGCTTCCTGTAGGCTATTTCAAAACTGGCCAACTTCTTGGGGGTAAACCGTTGCTAACCATGATGCAGTCCTCTCGCTCTTCACCGGACTGAAATGAGCACTCTTCGTGAGTCTACCTATTATGACCCACCTACCCGTATTCCCTTTCTTTGATCTAGGTAATCTATCCACATAATCTATCGAGATGTTTTCACACTTCCCTTGCGGAACCTCCAATGGAGGTAATGGCCCGCCGGGTTTCTATGACTTGGCCCTAACCTGGTGGCACAACATGCATCCTGAGACCAACTCGGCCACCTCCTCGAGTGATGCGCATCTTCAAGAACCTTCTTTACCAAGTCTTCCACTCGAGGAACACATAACCTCTCATCGCGCCTTAGTCATCCCTTGTCATCTATAATATATCTAGCGAGGTGACTTAACATCTCGCCTCTAATCAACTGGTCCATGTTCTTGACTAACTACGGGTCTTTTTCCTGTGAAACCCCCTTCTTGATCCAGAAGAGTAAGTCTAAGCTCAGGGAATGCTAACTAACTAGCCAAACGGAGAAAGCTTCTTACTTCAATTGCCCTCCTCAGGGTTTTCCGGTCTTAAACCGCAACCACTTTAGCGGAATCCACCGCTAAGCCTTACTTAGGAACTATGTGCCCAAGAAATCCAACTTCTTTCCTCCAAAGTGACATTTGGAGAACTTGACCTTCAACTGGTGGCTCTAAGCGTACCCATCACCTCCTTGAGATGTCTAGCATGCTCTTCCTCGTTCTTTTAAGGAGATCAAAATATCGTCTACGACGACCACGACAAACTTGTTCAAGGACTCCCTAAACACCCTACCCATCAAGTTCGCATAATATGCGGGTGCCTTAGTCAAACCAAATAGCATGACTAGCCATTCCAAAAATCCATCTAGAGTCCTAAATTCAGTCTTGTCAATTCCATCCTCGGCCCTCCTAAGCTGATGGAATCTGGTAGCTGGATCAAAAGAAAACAGATGCTCCTACAAGCTGATCAAACAAATCATCAACCCTTGATAACGGTTGTCTATTCTTCTCACGATAATCAACACATAAGCGAAGCAAACTGTCCACATTAGTAACGAATACTACTGGAGCACCTTACTCGAAAATGCTTCGTCTCAGGAAGTTCTTCTCAAGCAACTCCTTGACTTGCTTTCTTAACTCTCATCTCGTGAGGTCATGTGCCTAACCGGCCACGAAACTGGCTTGGTATTACCAACCGGATAATGCAGAAATCTATCCCACGTCTAGGGGTAACCCCTTTATTTCCCCCAAGATATCAAGATATTCTCGGACCACCCTCACAGATTGCAAACTATCGATAGACGAATCGAGGGATTCAAGATAACATAACATGACGGGACCCATAGGGTTGCTAGAAATTTCTAGGGTATTACCGAGGCGGATCATGAGCCTCACAACCCTATGCACAAAAACCAAGAATGGCTCCAAAACAGGACAACCATTCCATGCCCAAAACCAACCCATATCCCCTAAAACCGAGAATATAAACATCCCACGAGAATTCTATACTCAAGATAGAAATTTTCAAATCCACCCAGACCACAGACAATTGGGCGGAACCCCCAATTGGATTTGAAACACATACGGGATCATCAACTAGGCTAGTACTTAGGTGCAAACTTTCAACTAGATCAGATGAAATAAAACTATGCGATGTGCCAGAATCAAACAAAGTACGAACAGGGAAAGTCAGAAAATGTAAACAAGACTTCCAACAGAAACACTACCTCTATCATGAGCTGGAAGAACGGTGTTGAGGGGATGAACTCGCCCTTCAGATAGTCCTGCACACTGAGTCGGACCTTGCCCTTGTTTCCTCGGGCAATCCTTGCTAAGATGTCCAGACTCACCACAATGAAAGCATTCGCCCCGCTTTCTCTTCTTCTTCCTACATTCCATGGATATATGTCCAACTTTACCACAGAAGTTGCATTTCCTATTCTCTCTTGGCTTGTCCTTGCGGTTGTTGTTATTCTTGCCTCGTTTCCCGGAATTTACCCTCTTGCCTTGAGACTCATTCGCCTTGACCTCTTTCTTGTCATTGTTATCTTCTGCTTGAAGTAGGGCCATATTCACCAAATTCTCGAAAGTCGCCCCCAAGGGTATATGAGACATGGCCAAACAGTGCAATGGCTCGTTTAATCCTAGAGCAAAGTGTAGGGCCTTCTTCTGAGCTGTATTAACCAAGTCTAAATCGACCTGAGCCAGTTGATTAAACATATCTATGTATTCCCTAATAGTCATGTCCCCTTGCTTCAGTAATAAGAATCTCAGTCCAAACCTTCCTCTAAAGTCATCCCAAGTCTCAATTGGCCTAGTAGCGGTGGTGACTACCTACCAACGTGCAGCTTCTTCCTTTAGCAACCATACTGCTAATAAAACCTTCCTGCGGTCACCTATATCAAAGGTGGCTAAAAGATCTTCGGTCTCTTTCAACCAATTCCTTGCCTCTACAAACGTCTCTGTTCCACTAAAATTCTTGCCACCCATCATCTTAAAGTTCTTACAGGTTTCCGCAAAATCCGCTTGTGGAGGCTGAGGGAGAAGAGGAACATCAGATACGGAAGGAGGAGGAGGAACAGCGGCCTTGACTGGAAAGACAACATTAGAGACACCCGGGACCGGTGCCGTGACTTCCAAGTACCGACAAAACCAATCGGGTATTGTTACTCCTTCGGGCAAGATGAGATTATCAGACATGCTGGAAACGAAAAGAAAAGAGTTCAAACGAGGGGTCAAAGGACAGTGCTAATGGCTTTTGGGGAATAGCCTTTAAAAATAACTAGACTTTTCTTTGGAAAATACTCCATACTTGGTTTTGAAAATAGTTTTTCAAAAGTTTTAAAAACCTTTTTATCCCTTCTCGTAAACCATATGCTCTGATACCAAATGTAACACCCCACCTCCACCAGGGTGGCTCTTGCAAGCAACTCTGACTTTGGTGGGGCATTTTAAAACAAGGTAAACATGCATAATGATATAACAAGACAGGACATGACATATATATATATATATGTAAATAAACAGAGTAAGTAGATAGGTAAAACAGCGGAAAATTTTTAAACCATTCCAAAAACAAGTCTGCTACATCATAATGTCAATTTCCCAAATAAACAAGTCTAGTACATAAAATAACATCATCTGAAACTGAAAAGGAAAACATAAAAGTAGCTATCCCCAAAGTGGAAAAACCATAGCGAGCTCAAGTCCAAAGCATACATGAGCTATCCAAGAAAGCAGCTAAGATCCAAGCTAGGCTCCTGTATTCCCTCCCTGAGAACCTGGGGGTGGGGGGGGGGGGGAACGGAAGAAAAGAGGCGAAAGAAAACAGGTCAGTCAAAAAGACTGAGTAAGCCCTGCTACGATCAGTCTATAAACTAATAAAGTTAACAGCATGATGGAAACTGAGATGATCATAGATAACAACATACTGGCATGATAAATTAACTACAAGATAGATAGAGGTGTCATCGCATAAACAAGGTTAAGTTCTGCACCACGGTGTACTAGCAAACCAACATAATAGGTATTGATCCCTTGGCCCAAGCTTTTGACCCAATAACATGAAGAGACCTTAATATAAGGTCCAACCAAACGGTCTAGTCGATCGGCTCCCTAAAAGCCTAACACGTCAAGTGTTGGTGTCCATACGGCCCACATATGGATGTAGTCGGACTGTGCTGGGTCCACCTTCGGGTGTATCAAGCCTTCGGGTGTCAACCCCAGACACTGAAGCAATAATGCATAGTCTAAACCTATTGGTACCCGTGCCTCGAGTTTGTCCAATACCGGATTACGTGCACGTCCGTAGCCCGCCTGGACCCGCACCGCTGTACCACTCAGCCGTCGCTTTGGTCGCTTACATCCGTCCAGTAATCGTGCCCCGCCCTAGCCCAACCTCTAGGGTTGTGATGATACCAAACTGGGATTACTGCTGGAACAGACCACGTTGCTAGGGTTTCCTAAGAGGGTTAAGTGCGATTTAACCCTTCACTAATCATGGATTAAATTGGTTAAGTGTAACCGACAGTTCACAACTTAACCCCATTTCAATTCCTCAAACCCCCCAAATGGATTAAATTGGTTAAGTGTAACCGACAGTTCACACTTAACCCCATTTCAATCCCTCGAATCCCCAAATTGGTTAAGTATTAGTGGACCCTGACTTAACCCTAATCATGAGGCATTAATTAATTTAATGCACCTTAACCTCTCACATTAGACCTTGTTGTGGTTACCTAGTTAAGCCGGTGGGTTCCGGGTAGATTTACACCACAACTTGGTCTAACCTCGGGTCTTGGCACCACATGACCAACTTCTCACGTTGGGTCCTATTGTTTGTAGCCACTAGTTAAGCCGGTCAGTTCCGGGTAGAATTACGCTACAAACTCCACCCAACCTCGAGTTGGCCACACTTATGTTTTCTAAGTGTCATGTCCACTTTATTTCAAAACATAATTACAAGTCAACAAATACTTGGGTAGACCTAACTTAATAGGTAAATTCCCAAGGGGTAGACCTAACTTAATAGGTAAATTCCCAATCTTATATTTTCATGTATTTTAAGTTTACCCAAACCCCCCAACGTCATTCTATCGCTTACATATTCGTAATAACGTATAAAGGATAGGAAGAGGGAACTTGGCATAACATACATGATGAACTTGCATATCACAACAAACATGCATAACATGTTAGACTTGCATAACTTAGCATAGTGAACTTGCATATTACCATAAACATGCATAACATGTTAAACTTGCCTAACATAGCATATGGAACTTGCATAAACATGCATAACTTGTCAAACATGCATAACATATCATTGTGAACTTGCATAAGCATGCATAACTTATCAAACATGTGTAACATGGCATAGTGAACTTGCATAAGTATGCACAACCCAATGAACTTGCAAATCATGGCATAGTGAACTTGCATAAACATGCATAACTCAATAAACTTGCAAATCATGGCATAGTGATCTTGCATAAACATGCATAACTCAATAAACTTGCAAATCATGGCATAGTGAACTTGCATAAACATGCATAACTCAATAAACTTGCAAATCATGGCATAGTGATCTTGCATAAACATGCATAACTCAATAAACTTGCAAATCATGGCATAGTGATCTTGCATAAACATGCATAACTCAATAAACTTGCAAATCATGGCATAGTGATCTTGCATAAACATGCATAACTCAATAAACTTGCAAATCATGGCATAGTGATCTTGCATAAACATGCATAACTCAATAAACTTGCAAATCATGACATAGTGAACTTGCATAAACATGCATAACTCAATAAACTTGCAAATCATGGCATAGCGATCTTGTATAAACATGCATAACTCAATAAACTTGCAAATCATGGCATAGTGATCTTGCATAAACATGCATAACTCAATAAACTTGCAAATCATGGCATAGTGAACTTGCATAAATATGCATAACTCAATAAACTTGCAAATCATGGCATAGTGATCTTGCATAAACATGCATAACTCAATAAACTTGCAAATCATGGCATAGTGAACTTGAATAAACATGCATAACTTATCAAACATGTGTAACATGGCATATTGAACTCGCATAAGCATGCATAACTTATTAAACATGCATAAATCCCATCTTGCTTCACATATTAACTTTAGAGTTTCTAAAATGAAGGTAAGAGGGCTTACAAATATTATGAAGACACAAATCTACTAATAAAGATTGAGAAGCCCTTCATGCAAGCATATAAAAACCCAAAACAAAGCTCCAATAAGAAAACTCTTAACAAAAACTCCAAAAACTCTAGCTTAGCCAATAAAGCTTGCAACTTGATGATGTATGCAAGCTAATGATCATTCATACAACTTAGAAATGCTTGTATGAACATCAAAATCTTCATAGGAACAATTTTTGAAGAGGGTGGAGGCTAGGGTTTTTAAGTGGAGGCCATTTGAGAAATCAATTTGCCATAGTTTAGCTACTAGAATGAATAAATTAGGTTTTAGGGTAGGATTAGGGTCTTATTTATAGAAGATTAAAGTGTTTTTAGCCCTAGGATTAACCCTAGGTTAGTTTAGGTCCGTCAGATTTCGGAATTCTCTAGAACACAGCCACAAAACCAGACCAAGACCCAAAATGGTGCACCAGGCAAAACTGCCCGGCCACCCTTTGTCGACAGGGCTGTCGACACCCTGGGGACCCTGTCGACACGCCTGTCGACATGGGGGTCCTGGCGGGATTTTTCCCGCCTGCGCCAGTTTGCCCTAATTTCCAACTTTGAACATGAAATTCAAATCTGTTTTTAATATGGAAATTTCTGAAAACTTCAATGGGCCTTAACCGGGTCATACGGACTCCGATTTTCGAAAACCCGGACTCTATTTCGCGTATTTTTCCGAGACGAACGCAATGGCATAGCCCGTTTCCCTTGATTCAGATTTTAGAATTAAATTCTGCCTCGATTTATGTTATAACAGGTTATTGAAAATACGGGTTGTTACATGATTACTCTACATTGTTATAAGTATATCCTGAAAGTGATTATCCCTTCAACTATAAGGTGGTAGACTTAGTTATACGTCCAAATGTATCGTAACTACTACCCTGATCGATCGGCTCCCTAACCCTCATAGATACCTTGTGCTGGCCCCATAGTAGGAGGTATCACTCCCTAAAGTGGCAACCCCTCGTCGTAATAATGTGCACAACCATATCCACAGGTGTCACGGTCGTCTTATCTCCCTCTGCTCGGCTCATGCATGCACATGGCCTGATAGTTTTGCACCGCCCGCATTGTCCTCCACGTTTGGATCTCTTAAAATCAGTCAGTAAGCGTGCCCCTTCTCCGCCTAGTACGGAGTACTTTGTTTGATACCTACTCTGGGTTATTGACTGAAATGGGTCCCATACAATATGATACAAGCTCTCCCCTTTGTCTTTATCCCCCGCTAGGTATTTTAATGACTATGTATACCACTAGATGTCTTTAATTACATAGCCTTATTAATTTCTACTAGTTATGCTTACCCTAAAGGGTGTCTTTAATTATATAACTCTTATCTTTCTACTGGTTATGCTTACCTACAGGTGTTTTTAATACATAACCCCCAATCTTCCAACCTGTTATGCTTACCCATATGTTTCTTTAATACATAACCATATCATTTCTATAAGTTATGTTTACCCTAAAAGGTGTCTTTAATTACATAACTTTCATATTTCCCACCAGTTATGTTTAGCACTAGAGGTCTTTAATTACATAACCTTAACGGGTTAAGTTTGTGGGCCTATTACCCATCCCCTCTTCAGATTTACTTAACCCAGCCCTCAACCATGTTTACTTAGCCCCCAAATTAAATTTAAGTTCATACAATCCCTATGGATTCTTTTTGGTTAAGTAGTTTAATTCTTTACCATGTCCATTTATGGTTTCATAATGGGCCAGACCTCCCACATTCGGCCTACAACATGTGGATGTTGGATATGCCGGTCGGGTCCGGGCAGACTTATTCCACGGTAGGGCCTAACCTCGTGTCATAGCCAGATTCATATTTACGTACTTAGACCTCCCACATTAGGTTCACCATTAGTGGCTGCTGGATACGCCGTTCGGGTCCGGGCAGACTTCCACCAATAATGCAACCTAAACTCGTGTCATAAGTACAATTACAATTCTTAATTGTAATTACTAGACATTCCATTTTTAATTAATTAATCCTTTCCTTTAATAGGTGTCAATACCTATTTAACCAATAATTTGATTTACATGTCCATAAATATTGTTATTCAAATTATGCAATTTTTATCCCTTTTTCCCCCGTTCCTTAACTAGCGCCCTCACAAAATTGGCAACTTGCCTAGGCTAGAAAATAGCCTAGTCATAAATGATAATAGGGAAAATAATGGGAATATAACTAAAATGATCACCTTGGCATTAACACAAACTTGTATGATAATAAGGTGAACATACATACTAGCATGGACATGAAATTGTTATCATAACAAGGTGGACATAAAACTGATGAACTATGATGTCACAATATCTAAATTAGCAATTTAGATATCCAATCGGTTTAGATCTAACATGATAACATAAGGTTATAATTTAGATCACATAAAATAGATCTAACATGAATCATAAGGTGACAATTTTAGATCACATAGAATAGATTTAACATGAATCATAAGGTGACAATTTTAGATCACATAGAATAGATCTAACATGAATCATAAGGTGAAAATATTAGATCACATGGAATAGATCTAACATGAGTCATAAGGTGACAATTTTAGATTACATAGAATAGATCTGACATGAACCATAAGGTGACAATTTTATATCACAAAGAATATAACTAACATGAATCATAAGGTGACAATTTTAGATCACATAGAATAGATCTAGAATGAATCATAAGGTGACAATTTTAGATCACATAGAATAGATCTAACATGAATCATAGCATATCATAAAAGTTACAAACCAAGATCCATAATAATAACATAGTAGAACAATCACAATTGATTTGGATCTAGAGAAATAAATCTATCATGACATAGCATAAGATCTAACAATAATATAGATTCAAAGTCTACAACGTATCCAAATCACAGTATTTCATAATTCACTAATATTTATCTAAACCTAAAAGCAACTAGAACTCACTGTGATTGGATTTCTAAGATGATAAAAAAGGCGCTGAGTCTATGCTTGAATCTCAGAATTTGATATGCTTTAGAAGAAGATGAGAGACCCTAGTTCAGTTCAGAATCCAGTAGAGTCCGGCCACCATTGTTTCTTTGCGAAGAAAACAAAGGATATGAGATATATTTATAGCTGCTGGGTTGCAGAATTCGGATGCCACCTCAGCCCTAATGGAATTGGGTTAGGTCACGGGTCGTCACTCACTCGAAAAAGGCCCGAATAGCCAGAAACTATTCTGGGCGCACTTCACAGTTGCGCTAGTGCGAAATTGCCTTCGCGCACTTGGAATGTTCGCCAGTTATCTCTGGTTCTATTTTTCAACTTTCTATTGTCCATAACTTCTTCATTTGTTATCCGATTCACGCAAACTAGGTGTCTATCTTGACTAGAATTTCGAGACGGACATAATGACGTAATCAGTTTCCCTTAATTCTTAATAATAAATTATTTATTATTTAACTTATCCCCTTTATTGTTGTTAAAATTTTGGATTGTTACATTCTCACCTACTTAAAGGATTTCGTCCACGAAATCTTCAAGTTGAAAAGAATGTATCCTACCATCCATCATCCATCTACTCATCCACCAAACAATGGAATCCATTGTCCTTAAAGATTTATAATGCTTATATGAGTATATGCAAAGGTGTATGCATATGTCCCAATACAAATGCGAAGATCAAGCGGTCTACTGATTCAGTTGACCTTCTTAATGCAATGTATGTTAGTGCCATGAATCCAATATGTATGCAAATAATCCTATTATAACATGTAAGTTCTATATGTGTGAACACTCATTCATCCAAATGCACCATCCATATGCTAATTCGTCCATTTCCATCCATAAAAGAAAAGAAAACACACACACATCCTTATGCAGTATGAGAGTTGTTGAGCCGATCTTAGTGCCTAATGTGTGTGTGTATATGCATCCACAGGCAACCACTAGCAAACACTTGCATCCACTAGCATCCATCGATCATAACATGTCTCAAACACGTGTTTACATCCATAGGATCCCTATCTAAAAGTCGAAAAATACCATGGATAAGATATACTCAAATGATAGAAAAAACCACGAATAAAAGCTTTTGGAAGAGAAGTTAAGAACATTCCCTTGAAAAGAAAAGGGTATAAAGTGAAAAATTCTTGTCTTTGGTCTCCCCAAGTCGCATCCTCTTGGTTGTCTCCCATTTAACCTTTAGCAACTTAATCTCTTTATTGCGTAACTTCTTAACTTCTGATCCAAGCATACGGGAAGGAACTCACCTAACTACCGCCTCTTGTTCCACTTCTACCTCTTCCAAAACACTCGGCTCAACAACTCCTGCAGTGTCATGTAGGCACTTCCGTAGGTAGGAAACGTGGAAAACATCATGAACACCGGATAGATATTCTGGGAGCTTTACTCTATAGGCCATTTGGCCAATCCTATTGGTTATGGGAAATGGTCCCACAAACCTAGGTGCCAACTTCCCTACCGATCCGAAGTGAACCACATTCCTCAGAGGTGACACTTTGATAAAAACCAAGTCTCCTACTTCTAATTCAAGGTCAGTCCTTCTCTTGTCTGCATACGATTTCTGCCTATCTTGAGCTGTCTTCATCCGCCGTCGAATAATGTCAAACTTCTGGGACGTTTCCCTAACCATGTCTTTTCCAAGTACGGTTATCCATGCAATGCTTTGAAGGGTTCCATGCCAATGCTAGCTTGATGACTATTGTTATGGGCAAACTCTACTAAAGGAAGGTGCTCTTCCCAAGTCCCTCCGAAGTCTAGGATACACAGCCTCAAAAGATCCTATAGAACTCTGGTCACCCTCTCTGTCTATCCATCGGTCTGAGGATGATAAGTGGTGCTCAAACATAACTATGTACCTTATGCTTCTTGCAAGCTCCTCCAAAATTAACTAGTGAAAATGGGATCACGATTTCTTATGATATTGGAAGGTACTCCATGAAGACGGACTATCTCACGAACGTAAAGTGCTGCGAACCATACTACTATCCTCTTGCTCTTAACGGGAATAAAATGGGTGCTCTTAGTAAGTCTATCTACTACCACCCATATGCTGATGTTGCCCTTTGTCGATCTAGGAAAACCATCTATTAAATCCATGGAGACGCCCGCCCACTTCCAATGCGGGCCCTCTGAAGGATGGAGTAAACCACCGAGATTCCTTTGCTCAGCTTTGCCTTGCTAGCAAATCCAACATTGAGAAGAAAACTATACTACACCTTTCTTCCTCTGATCCCAAGATAAAACTCTTTCTCAAGTAGCTCCACTACTTGCTTACTCAGCTGCCTCCTTTCCCTTGGAGCCATATGGCGCACTGGTAATGCAATTGGCTTTGCATTGTCTATCAGATATATACGAAAATCAATCTCGCGCCTCGGAGGTAAGCCCCATACCCCATCAAAAACGTAAGAATAATCTCGAAATACTGGAACAGATTGCAGATCATTGACAAATGCATCAAGAGACTCTAAAAAACTAAGCATAATCGACCGTTGTAGGTCAGAAGAAATATCGAGGGTCCTCCCATGACAAGTCAGAGGAATACCGACCCTCCTCTCACAATCCAGAATGGAACCATATGTGGTAGTCTTGTCCATTCCTAGAATCAACCCATAGCCCATAAACCTAAGCACATATGTGTAGCACTCAAACTCGACACCTAATACAGATATTCTCAAAGCCTGACAAATCATAGATGAATGAGCCAAACCACCAATGCGGTTTGAGGCAACTACGGGGTCCACTACCATACTAGTAATTAAGTGCAGAGATTCAACTACAGAACTAGATATAAACAAATGTGAGGCACCCGAATTAAAAAGTGTCCTAACAGGATGGTTTGAAAGAGAAATTAAACCTTCCACAGAAATTTTTCTACCTCTATCAGGAGCACTGGTCATGAGAGCATGCACCTGCCCTCCAGAATTTCCTGCCCTTTGACCTTTTCCCTGTGATCCCCGTTTCTTCTCCGGGTACTCTTTAGAAAAGTGCCTGGACTCTCCACAGTGGAAGCAATAATTCTTCCTTCGCCTACAGTCTTTAACCAGATGACCTTCCTTCCCAAAATGGTGACATTTTCTCTTATCCTTGCGTTTATAATTTTTCCCTTCTTTCTTCTGTTGTTATTGATGTTGCTGTTGCCCATTCTTGGGCCACACCTTCCTATTTTGCGATGTCCCCTCAGCTTTTGTTTCCTTCTTTTCTCCCTTGTCCTCCTCATGCATTAGGGCCATATCAACAAGTTTTTCAAAGGTGGCCCCCATTGGAATATGGGACATAGCTGAACCATGTAGAGGCTCATTCAGCCTTTTAGCAAACCGCAAAGCCTTTTTGTGCAGTGTAACCACCAACTCTAACCCAAACCTTGCTAGCTGGTTGAATTTGTTCACATATTCTATCACCGTCAAGATTTCTTATTTGAATGCTAAGAATCTCTCCAACTGCATGCTGCTTTCAGATAGGGAAAGAAATTTCATTTTGAACCTCTGTCTAAAATCTTCCCAAGTCTGCACTGGACGTCCAGCTTGGGTGACTTCCCACCAAAATGAGGGTTCGCCCTTCAATAGCCAAGCAGCTAACTGTATCTTTCTTGTGTCCTCCACTTCAAAGATTACGTATAAGTCCTCTGTCTCCTTAAGCCAATTCCAAGCTTCCACGAATGTCACGTTCTCATGGAATGGCTTCCCTCCTATAGCACGGAAGTCCTTGCAAATCTTGGCGAAGTTATCTACTTTTGGAGGGGGAGAAGGAGTGACTGATGCAGCATGGGGAGGAACATCTCTTTGGCCTTCGGCCTGCGCCGTGGGATCCAAATACCTACACAACCATCTGGGTATAGTGACGCCCTCTGGGATATATAGGATGTTTTGTTCCCCAGACATGCCGAAAAAGGGAAAAGGAAGAAATTTGGATAAAGGACCGAAGGATAATACATATGGCTTTGGGGAATGTTTATTCAAAACAGAATTTTTCTTTTTGAAAATGCTTTTTTTAAAATCTTTTTGAAAATAATTTTCAAAAACTTTTATCTAATTTGGTAACCTCCAGCTCTGATACCAAGTGTGACACCCCACATCCATTAATGTCACTCACTAAGGGAATGCATTAAGTTTCGTGAAGCGTTATAGGTAAACAAAACTGAAACATTACAAGATGGATATAAAATAGCAGTGGAATTAAAAACTTTTATTAATCATAAAGCATGGTTACACCATATGTCTGAAAATACATAAACTCGGTATATCATTAAAACTTATGTCTTGTAAAATATCAAAGTATAATAACAAAGAAAGCATAATCCCCAAATCATGAGCTATAGTAGCAAAGATAGAACCTTGAGCAATACATCTAGAAGCTCCAAGCAAGAAAATAGCAGAATCCCGACTAAGCCTGAGAATTCCTTCCCTTAAGAACCTGCGGGAAATGGAAGAAAGAAGATGAAACAAAAAGGGTCAGACATAAAGTCAGGCAAGTCTAGTTACTTTTAGCCAGTAAATAAATAAAAGTAACATGATAGGCATATAAAGTGGATAATAGAGATCACTACATAAATGGAAGGTGTGACAAGGTAGACAGGATAAGGTGTATATGCTTCTAATGATTACTCTGCACTGTTACAAGTATATCCTGAAAGAGATGATCCCTTCAACTATGAGGTGGTAGACTTAGGTATACGTCCAAATGTATCCTAACTACTACCCTGATCGATTGGTCCCTAGCCCTCCTAGATACCTTGCACTAGCCCCAAAATAGGAGGTATCACTCGCTAAAATGGCAACCCCTTGTCGTAATAATGTGCACAACCATATCTACAGGTGTCACGGTTGTCTTATCCACCTCTGCCCGGCCCAAGCACACACATGGCCCGGTCGGTTTGCGCTGCCCACACCGTCCTCCATGTTTGGATCTCTTACAATCAGCCAGTAAGCGTGCCCCTTCTCCACCTAGTACGGAGTACTTTTTTTGATACCAACTTCGGGTTACTGACTGAAATGGGTCCCAAACAATATGATACAAGCTCTCCCATTTGTCTCGTATCCCTCACTAGGTTTTTTACTGACTATGTATACCACTAGGTGTCTTTAATTACATAGTCTTATTTATTTCTACCAGTTATGCTTACCCTAAAGGTTGTCTTTAATCACATAACTCTTATCTTTCTACCGGTTATGCTTACCTACAAGTGTCTTTAATACATAAACCCCAATCTTCCAACCGGTTATGCTTACCCTAGGTGTCTTTAATACATAACCCTATAACTTATACAAATTATGTTTATCCTAAAAGGTGTCTTTAATTACATTACTTTTATATTTCCCACCAGTTATGTATACCACTAGGTGTCTTTAATTACATAACCTTAACGGGCTAAGTTTTTGGGCCTATTACCCATCCCCCTTCAGATTTACTTAATAGAGCCCTCAACCATGTTTACAAAATCCCCAACTTAAATTTTAGTTCACACAATCCCTATGGATTATTTAGGTTAAGTAGTCCAATTCTTTACCATGTCCATTTATGGTTTCATAATGGGCCAAACCTCCCACATTAGGCCTACAACATGTGGATTATGGATATGCTGGCCGGGTACGGGCAGACTTATTCCACAGTTGGGCCTAACCTCGTGTCATATCCCGATTAGTATTTACGTACTTAGACCTCCCACATTAGGTTCACCATTAATGGATGTGGGATATGCCGGTCCGGTCCAGGCAGACTTCCACCACTAATGCAACCTAACCTCGTGTCATAAGTACAATTACAATTCCTAATTGTAATTACTAGACATTCCATTTTTAACTAATTAATCAATTAATTAATCCTTTCCTTTTATAGGTGTCAATACCTATTTTACCTAATAATTTGAATTACATGTAAATAAATGTTCATATTCAAATTATGCCATTTTTATCCCTTTTTCCCCCATTCCTTAACTAGCGCCCTCACAAAATTGGTCACATGACTAGGCTAGAAAATAGCCTAGTCATAAACGATAATAGGGAAAATAATGGTAATATAATTAAAATGATCATCTTGGCATAAACAGAAACTTAAATGATAATAAGGTGAACATACATACTACATGGACATGAAATTGTAATCATAACAAGGTGGACATAAAACATATGAACTATGATGTCACAATATCTAAATTTGCAATTTAGATGTCCAATCGGTTTAGATCTAACATGAAAACATAAGGTGATAATTTAGATCACATAAAACAGATCTAACATGAATCATAATGTGACAATTTTAGATCACAAAGAATAGATCTAACATGAATCATAAGGCGACAATTTTAGATCGCATAGAATAGATCTAACATGACTCATAAAGTGACAATTTTAGATCACATAGAATAGATCTAACATGAACCATAAGGGGACAATTTTATATCACATAGAATAGATCTAACATGAATCATAAGGTGACAATTTTAGATCACATAGAGTAGGTCTAACATGAATCATAAGTTGATAATTTTAGATCACATAGAATAGATCTAACATGAATAATAAGGTAACAATTTTAGATCACATAGAATATATCTAACATGAATCATAAGGTGACAATTTTAGATCAAATAGAATCGGTATAACCTGAATCATTTGGTGACAATTTTAGATCACATTGAATAAATCTAACGTGAATCATAAGGTGACAATTTTAGATCACATAGAATAGATCTAACATGAATCATAAGGGGACAATTTTAGATCACATAGAATAGATCTAACATGAATCATTAGGGGACAATTTTAGATCACAAAGAATAGATCTAACATGAATCATGGCATATCATAAAAGTTACAAACCAAGATCCATAACAATAACATAGTAGAACAATCACAATTCATTTTGATCTAGAGAAATTGATCTATCATGACATAGCATAAGATCTAACAATAACATAGATTCAAAGTCTACAACGTATCCAAATCACAGTCTTTCATAATTCACTATTATTTATCTAAACCTAAAAGCAAATAGAAGTCACTGTGATTGGATTGCTAAAATGATTGAATGGGGCTGAATCTATGCTTGAATCTCAGAATTTGATATGCTTTAGAAGACGATGAGAGACCCTAGTTCAGTTCAGAATCCAGAAGAGTCCGACCACCATTGTTTCTTTGTGAAGAAAATAAAGGATATGAGATATATTTACAGCTGCTGGGTTACAGAATTCGGAGGCCACCTCAGTCCTAATGGAATTGGGTCAGGTCATGGGTCGTCGCTTACTCAAAAAAGGCCCGAATAACCAAACACTGTTCTGGCCGCACTTTATAGGTGCGCCAGTGCAAAATTGCCTTGGCGCACTTGGCAAGTGCGCTAGTTATATCTGGTTCTTATTTTCAACTTTTTATCATCCGCAACTTTTTCATATGTTACCCACTTTTTGAAAACTTGGTGTCTATCCTGACCAGAATTTCGAGATGGACGTAATGACGTAATCAGTTTCCCTTAGTTCTTAATATTAAACTATTTATTCTTTAATATATTCCCTTTAATGTTGTTAAAATTTCAGCGTGTTGCACAAGTTATCACCTCTGGCAACGATACCCTGTTCGATAGCGCTGAATTCAAGGCCTTTTGTCAGTAGCATAAAATCGGAAAGAGATTCTCAGCGGTGGCTTATCCTCAAGCCAATGTGTAATTCGAGGCTATCAACAAAGTGATTAAATCCATCACCAAGAAGCACCTGGGAAAAGCTGGAAGCATGTGGGCGGATGAACTCCCTCTTGCCCTTTGGGCCTATCGAACCACTCACATGTTAGCAACCGGACATACTCCCTTCGCCGTTGCTTATGGATCCGAAATCGTCATTCCCTTTGAGCTAAATCTTCAGTCTGATCGAGTTACTTACTACTATCCAAGGACGAACCAAGACTTACTTTTGGAGTCACTCGACTTATTAGAGGAATAGAGGAACGAAGCTGACCTCATTGCCGACACCCAACGACAACGAGTAGCCCGATACTTCAACTCCAGAGTCCGCCACAAGGACATCAACATCGGTGACCTCGTATTAAAACTAGTCTTTCCTCCGCCCATAGGCCTCGCCCCTCATTGGGAAGGCCCGTACTCCTTACAACGGAAGCTCAACGATGGAACTTTCAAACTCCCAACCGTGAACGGAGCCGAGCTTCTAAGGGCAAGGAATAGCGAACGTCTCTGCCACTATTTTACATAACGCAGTGCATAGTTGTTTCTGCTTTCCAATGATATTTTTTTTCTAGCAATTCAAAGCATTGTAACGGCTATTAGTTCCAATGTTATAAGTAGAAATGATGTTCAGTTTGTTGTCTCCCTTTTGTGTTTACTTTATGCATGACATGTTTGATTAACCCTGATTACCAGCTTGCGTACAAACTCACTATTGCCGCAATGATACCCCGAGCACAGGAGCCGGTGTCGCCATCTGAACCTCGTGCCAACATCGAGGGCAGAAAATGTTGGTTCCGATTAGCGCACTGAGCAAGGGAGCCGTCAACGCTACTCGAGTTACTGGCCCTCGACGTGAGTGAATATAAATATCCACTAACTTGAATCTCGGTCCCCCACCGGGACCGATGATAAATCGTTCCGCGCCCGAGTTCCGGGATTTGGACCGCCCAACAGCCAACCTAGTGTGATGCAACCTTCTCACTTGGCTACGGGTGTCGGTCGAATCTCGGCAAAGCACTGAGACCGACCTTAAATCGTTTCCTCCCCGAAGCTCTCAATGCTTAGGTACAGCCCATGGTCATGATCGGACCCTGTGGGCTGATGATCCGGGCTAACTCTAGTGAATAAATGACGCCTGTGCTAAAAACCCGAATGAACAATGGGAGAGTCCCCTACCAGAAGAATCAACGTCCTACGCCTTTGCTCTACTTGGGACTAACTCCAAGAAGCCTAGGACAGAAGGCAACTAGCCTGGTTTCACAACAACAGGTTTCATGAGCTGAGGGAAACTTACTGAAACCAGTGCACTATCCCATCCCTTTGGAAATAACCCAAAGCGTGACTTTTCATCATATTTCTGTTAATTGTAACGATAAGTATGTTTATGCAAGTACAGGACGTTGGAAAACATAAGAATAACATCCGAACACTCGACATAAATAGCGATTTTTACACTGAACATGTTACATGTCTAACATCTTACCTTTATAATGACAGGGTGTACATAAAAACCATACCACGTCTTGAAAAACCAAAAGCGAGGATCGTACTCGTGTAAACTATCAGCCTACATAAGCAAAATTATGGTAACATCTACTATAGTAATTAATGCTAATCATTCTTTTTCCTTTTGTGCTTGTGCTTTTTCTTTGCAGATTCCGCACTAGACGGCTCTCCACCCATGCCAGGCCTCTTCTTTCCTGACCCGCTCTTTCCTCCTTGACCCTTCTATGGAGTTGCCGACTCATGAGAAATCGAGACGTGCCTCTCCCCTTCACTATTACCACTCGAAATATCTATGATGTAAATATGAATAGTATGCGAGAATAGCTTGGGTGCATTCCCAGTGGCAAGGGCCACCACAGCGTCCCCTTTTCCTGGCGCCTTTTTGGCTTCCCGCTCCGCCTTCTCCTTTGCCTCCTTGGCAGCCCCTCAGTCATCCAGCTTCTGGGACTTAAGCTTCAAGGAATCATCAGCTTTAAGCTTCTTAAGGGTTTCGGGAGCCCTCTGCGGAGTTTCTTCATCCTCATTCTTCTTCTGGGCCTCGTCGGCAGCTCTCTTCTTCTCCACGTCTTAGTCTGGCTTCCTCTGCTCAACCATCTCAGCGGCTCTCTTCTCATCATCCTATGTGGCCTTCATTAGGGCCTCCTGCCTGGCAACCTCTTCTTGTCTATGATTCTCCTCCATCTCCTCAAATTTAGCCACCATACGACTTTTAGGCTATCCATCATAGCCTACATCGAGGGCACATCGGCATCCACCGGACCTATCACTTGAGCACTTTGGCCATCAACCACCTCTCCTTCCTCTACGAAGCACTCATGAACGCTGGAACTGAACCTCATATTGGAAAACATGTCCAACTAACAACTGCTCTCTCCGAACCGAATTCCTTGTAGTCCCAGTCCGGATTCCGTTGTATGTGGAATCACGAGGGCAAAGCCCGGTGTCATGAAAGATTTCGAAAGGGTTGCACTGTAAAAACACAACCTTTTAGTCCACAAATTCGGTAATAACACCATCTTTGGGAATACACAGTAACGGAATTTACCTCCGGTCAGGGATGGTGTAGGTAGGACAGGAAGTATGCTCGTCGTAGCAGATAAAGTGAATCCAGCCTCTCCAAGCTCCGGATACTCACGATTGTATTCAGTCGATGCCCGAATTAAGGCTGTAGTCTCACTTGCCATGGCGGATTCAGGAGCCAATGGCCAATAAGAACTTCCTTCTGCGAAGGTCTCCACTACCACCACACTCTCAGTCATGGCGGACTTCCCTTTCTTAGCAGTAAGCCTCGTCAGCCTCTCTCTTTCAGTATCCTCTAGCAACAACTTCTTCACCTTCTCTAACTTTTCACGCTGCTCAACAGTCAGGACCATCATAAGTTGGCGTTCATCCAAAGACCCAACATCCACTTGAGGCAAATAAGCTTCATAAGGCACCAGCTTCTCCCAGGTCCGAGCTAACTCTTAGGAATAGTCCTCAATCCATGATAGTCTGTGGAACTTCAGAATTTTGACAAACATATCCCGGATATGCTCCACCAAGGACCCTTCAACCCGAGATTCCATAGCCTCAAGTTCCTCTCTTAACTTCTCCGCCACTATTAGGTGCTCGACTTCAGTCCATCAACTGTGCTCAACACATCTCGTTTACTCGCCTCGGCATCTTCCTTTACATTCCTCATCTCCTCAAGACGCATCTTTAGCCTCTCATTTTTTGCTCTCAAGGCGTCATTATCATTCCGAAGCTGGGTTAACCTCGCATTATCCTTTTCTAGGTCAGCACAAGCTTTCACCGACTTGGCCTTGTCCTTTATCAGGGCCATATTCTCAGTAGTTAAATTAGCCATGGTGTCCACAAAATTTGAGATAACATGCTCGGATTCCTTCTTTATAATCACGTATGCGTGCTTCATCTATGCTGCAACTATAATTTTAAAGATTAAAGTGCGAAATTGTAAAGGCATACGATGAAATGACCACAACACAAGGAGCAGACCCACCTATCTCCTTATTTGAATTGCCAACAGTGGTCCGCTCAGCGTTAGTATTCAGCCCCAGATTGATGAGCTCCAAATTTTTCCACTTGATCAGCTCTGAGAGATGGTAGGAATACCTAGTAAGCTCGTTGGCCTAATGGTACGCAACCTTCACATGCATCCATATCTCCTTAGAGTCTATAGTAGGAGGTGTACGGAGGTCAGGAAGGAGCGTCAGCTTATCGAAGTAATGCCAAGGATAATTCTGTTTCAACAATGCCCTCCTCTCATCCGTAGAAATCTCTTGTCTCTCAGAATCCGCTAGATCTTGCATCCCCATTGTAGTCGCTCCATCCGGCTCTGGTTGGCCATGCGACGACTCCTTCCTCTTAGTAGTCTGGACAGGAGCCAAAGGTACTGTATGGGAAAGAGTTGTCGATGACAAATGCCTTGACCCCCCTAAGTCGAGTCAAGAGTCTTCCAAAGACACTCGGATTGGAGGAGGAGAAGGAGTCGAAGATTGTCGAGGCCTAACCCCGTGACGGCTCTCGCTACTGCGATTCTATAGAGGTAGAGTGTCACCATACAAACTGTTCCCTCTTCTAAAGCAGTCAAGAAAAGTGTTCCTAGGGCATCGACTGCTTCCGTGCCCATATCCTCGTCCTCCGCGCCCTCTAGCCATATCAGCTGTCAAAGAAGCAATTCAAACTCAGATAATTCGCACACTCGGACAAATCTTTATGCTATGCATTATTCATGAGTGTATGCCCTAACTGTTCCCTCAACAGACCAGACTGTGGTCCGCTCGAAGGAGTCAACCCCTATGTAGCAAGAGATAAATCTTCCATGCTTATCGTACCCATCCACGAAGATAATTCTAGGTCAAATTTATTAAGGCCATCAAACTGGCCCTCTTGTTTGAGTGTAGCGGCGGTCCCAGAAGGAGTCGCAGAAGACTATGGTCTGTCCGACGCCCCTACCCCCGCCTCTCCTGTTGGAGGCAGGACTGGAGCGCTCAATAGACCCTCGTCTCCAGCAATCTTCTCCTGATCATCAGCCTCATCTCCATAAATATCTCCTTAGGACTTGGAAGCCTTTTGTGGTTTAAGCCCAGTAGAGGGCACCTTTCTCTTCCGACTAAGAGCCTCCTGATCTTTTGCCACTATCTCTCCTGGCCCACTACTTGTGACCGTGGGCCTGATTATAGCCCGGTCATCAGCGAGCAACCCTACACGATGAAGGTGCTTCAGACTTATCACCGTGTTGGTTTTGCGAAATTTCACTTTGATCGCTCGTAGAGCATTAAGGCGTTGCTGGGTACTCAACGCCGGTGGAAGCCTCAGGAATCCCTGTCATGATCAAGAGATAATCGAATATGAGATATAGAATCCAAAGATGCTTTATGGTAAGAAGCGAAGTCCAAAAATGCTTACTTCCTTCTATCCATCTCCTTGCAATCCAAGAGGGCAGCGTACGAAGAACCACTCATGTTTGAATACTGACAGCTTAGGCCACGTCCCAGCAAAGAATTTAGTGGTAGGAGAAGCTTCCAGGAACCACTGGAAGGGCGATACATTGACCCTTCTCTTGATTTGAAAAAAGTACCGAATATCCACTATGGTGGGTTCCAAATGCAGATACTCTCGGTAAAGAACATAGGTTCCTAGAAGCAAGGAATAAGCATTCGGATGCAGTTGCGACGGTGCAAGAGGGAAATAGCATAGCAAGTCCCGAATAAATTTGTTGGCCGAGGGCATGCACCCGGCAACGCAAGCTTGTCTATTCCAGGAAGTAAGACCCTCGGGCAGTGCGTGAGCTCTACCTCCCTCTCCCGGTGCATAGGCGTGATCCACAGGATTATTGAGTCGCAATGCCATTTTCCTAACTATCGTTGCAACCATGCACGATGGCACCGAATATATCGGTTTTTCCTGAATAACCGCATCGAGCAGCATATCCGGGGCCACCGGAGCCGCCAGTGCATACCCCTCGATGATGTCCACATTCTCAATTTCTTCACATACGAACAAAGAATATTTATTTTCAGTTTGTTCCCCACGTGCAGATGCTCCAGAAAGACTTGTTGTTTGGGAAGGGGTGGACCTTTCAGTAGTCTCAATTTTGTTGCCCATCGAGCTACCATTGCTAGTAGAATCGGAAGTATGCGACGATGGAATGGTAGTCTCAGCTTCCAAAGTCTTTTCATTCATTGATCTTATATGCATCACAAGCTATACTTTAACATACTAGCGTTAGACATCGCAGTAGAAAAAGTTGTACCCCTCGTCTTGATGAAAACTAACATGTGCGTGCAGTGTTATGCAGAATTAAGATGTACAAAAGAAATTCAAACAGTCAAACAGTTTGCTCACAACCCAAGTTTATGCGCTATCCTACATGAAAACTTAAGTAATTGACCGGGTGATTATTCGCATATGCGTTAGTACAGTCTCGCGAATGACACAAAAGAGATGTGCACCCAAAAGCAGGCATTCAAAAATTCAAGGTTCCGGAGGGCGCACGCTACATGAAAGAAAAGATCGGGGATCCCGAGTATGCACAAAGGCCTCATACCCCAGTAAGGGCACAAGATTTCGTAACCCAGAGGGTACGAAATTCGTACGCTAGGGGTACGAAACTCGTAACCCAGGGGTACAAGATTCTCACCTTGTGGGGTACAAAATTCGTAATGAGGTTCGGACCTCGTACCCCGCAGGGTATGGGTCTCGTACCTGGTCGGGTATGAGCTCCTCCCCCTTCCCTCCTTACTCTCCTTCACTAATAAGGCGCCGACTCCCCCTTCCTTTTCTCCTCTCCACTTTGGCGCGCGCTATTAAAGCCTTCGAGTCCTAACTTTTCAAATATTTCTAACTAAAAAACTTGGAACTCGAGCAACAATGACGGTCAAAGCAAGAAATAGTGGAAGAAAGAATTGAAGTGGGGGGAGGCCTATTTATAAGGAAAAGGGGAGTGTCCCGTAATATTCCCGCTATTTCGACCCCTAGTGGGGTACGAAATTTGGTACCCTTAGGATAATATATTTTGTACCTGAACCAGGGTACGAAATTTCGTGCCCATGTCAGGGTACCCCAAAAAAATAAAAAATAAAATTGACGATGACATTGGGCATGCATATACATGCTCCCTACACGTGTATACAAATCGTCACAAGCGCAATGCAATGCGCATATTTGGCAACGTAAACATACCATCACACCAATAACTGCTCATTCATGATTCCAAAGTAAACGTATCTGACAACGAACATCTATTTTCTTAAGCATACAGGAAAAGTCGATAGCTCCACTCCTACTTCAACCAACGCAAAGCACATCATGTAAAGACAAGACGTACTTTGGAGGGCAAACGTTAACCAAATTTTTTCTCTGGTTCCCAAAAGTACACAAGAAACGCTCTACTCAACACATCACGTGAAGCCAAAGCTGAGAGTGTCGCCAAGGAGTAATGAAAATGGGCCGAGAAAGGATTGTGCCAACGAGAACCTCACCGCTCTGCAAAATATTTCCAAACAAAGACCACGAACCCCAAAGATCCATGAGTCCAAGTTTTGAACCCCTAGCCCACTTTTGTATAATCCTCTTACCCACGGAGCACAAAGATTGTGTATGCGCATGCTACGGGGTATGAAATTCTGGAGGTCGGCTACAGGAGATACAAAAATTGGCTTGTGGTCCCCTACTTCTACATACACCTACCTACTCAAACCTAATCACTGCACTATAAATATTCCTTGGCCTCTCACTTCAAAGGGGTTGGAATTTGGTGACATAACATCTCTTGAGAGCTCCAATTATCCTCATTAATGGCATCTCTACTTTGAGGAAGAAGAAAGGCAAAATATTTTTTTCCCTAATACTTTGCATATGATAATTATGACACCATATAACTTAGAGATGAATGTAATGAGATGTCATGAGATAGTCTCGACCTTGTAACTTTGTGTTATTAAAAATATTCCAACAACTCTGCCAAAGTGGACGTAGGTCTCTCGCGAGGCCGGACCACTATAAATCTCTCATGTTATTTATTGCTTTCCGTACTTACTTTCGTAACCGAAACTATAATTCCTAAGTAAATGGAATCATAGGTATTTACGTCATTTTGTGCCATTATCACTGAGATTGTTGATAGACCGTTGGTTGTGACTAACCTAATAGGGGGTTCCACTAGTCATTGTATGCTTTGTCGTGGTCTAGCTTTATCAAGTCATGGTTGCTCTTTTATGTGTGATTGCTTTGTTTTTAATTCAGCTAGGTTTGGGATTATTCTGGGAATATACTAGCTCAAGAAGTACGCGACTATAGTGAATTGCGAGATGCTCGGGGTGACATTCGAGAATGTAAAAGGGATAATGATTTTGATATGCTATCTGCAAGAGGATGGGGTCTTAATCAGCAATTTATTTTTTCTTGTGATTCTAAAAAATGGATTGTCATTGGTGCCGATGGTTCAAGAGTTATCTAATGTCTTTAACGAGGTCAAAGGACTTCCGCCGCAAAGAGAAATTGAGTTTCGTACTATTCTAGTGCTTGGAACCAGTCCTATTGTATTCCTCTTAGGCGGATGGCGCCTAAAGAACAGACAAAGTTAGAAGAGTTAGTGTGTGATCTTTCGAGTAAAGGATTCATTCCGGGAAGCATATCCGAGTGGTGTGCACCAGTTGTGATTGCAAACAAGGCTGATGGATCTTTGGGATTGTGTATGGATTATCGTGAGCTGAATAAGGTGGCTAAGTAGAATAGATATCCATTGTCGAGGATCATTGATTTGTTAGATCAGCTTCACAAAGCCAAGGTATTTTCGCAAATGGATTTGGCGATGGGATTTCATCAACTGAGAGTGCCTAAAATAGCACTCGGAGGACTGCTTTTAGCACACCATTCGGATTTTATAAGTTACTAGTAGGGCCATTTGGATTGACTAGTGCGCCAACATATTTTGTGGATCTTATGAATCGACTTTTCAAAGATGGGATGAAAATGTTAGTGCTTGTATTCGTGCACGATATACTGATTTACTCCACGAATGAGGAAGAACACACAAATTTGAGAATTTATTTGGAAATCTTGTGAATGCATCAGTTGAGAGCTAAGTTTCAGAATGTCGCTTCTGGAAGGAGGAATTGAGATTCTTTGGTCATGTCTTATCAAGAAAAGGAATACTGGTAGATCCCGCTAAGGTTGCAGCGACGTAGGATTGGGATCAAGCAAAGTAAGCTATGGACACTCGGAGTTTCCTTGATTTAGCTGGATATTGTGATGATCGACCCATACCTACTGCACAAACCAACGATGAAGTGTGTTGTATTACGTGCCAAGCCGATGCAGAATGATTATCGAAGAAGAAAACACACACGGAAACCTGTCGTATAACTCACAGAGCAATGATAAAGTATAATAGAACATATACAACATAAAATAGTAGTGAAACACAATTGAGCAGAATCTTATACTTTCATATCATCATGATTATATCCTTACATCATTGTATTACATTATAAGAGTCCGTACAAAATGCCTCACTACAAGTCACTCAGAGTAGCACACATCACACCACCAATAACAGCGAAAACTACTAATAGTAGATAGTAGGAAATAATACGTCATCCTCCTTCTCGTCATCGCTTTGCAGCATCGTCCTCATCAAGAACAACTACCTGCCACCTAGTATGCCCATCCACAACCGGATGAACAACCCAAGGTAATAAGAGGGAGACATAAAATCTTAAGTTAGACAATAGTCTTAAAGAGCGATAAACTATTGTCTAACATAATCAATAAAGTATATTAGAAATAGGTAGATTAGTCATTCAATCTACCATCACATTAACAGAGAAGAACCCCAACGTGTCTCCTTCACATCTGACAATGATAGCCTCCTAGCCAGATAGAAAGAAACAACAGTACGTCCATAGCAACCAATTATCAAGCGTAGACCATTCTTATTAAGTTCAACATCCCCCAAGCACAAGCCCCGAAGGCCTAGATCAACATCAGACAAGAACCCAAGAGATACCTCCTTCGACATTGGACAGTCCACACAAGACGATACAAACAATAGCATCCACAACACGGGCTATCACCCCCGCCTTTCCTTGAAACCATCGTTAATCGTATGACTGGCCCAAATTTTCATCTATCAAGGGATAATGGTAACCCTGGTTCTATTAAAACTTCATACACCATCTACGCATATTGGCCTTTCAACGATACCCAGGGTATTAAACCAGACATCTTCTAGTCTTTTGGGCATCCTCATTATACCCCTGCTTTTTGTTCGTTAGAACCTCCGACTAACGATAATCGCTCAACCTTCAATATCTCTAGCCATCTACCTTTATGACTATCCATAAGCTCAAGCGACTTCTCAAGCAACCATTATCCTCGAGATTGACAACTTTGAGTCGTCTTACATTGTAACACCCCGGATTTTTGAATAATCGAATTAACTAAATTAAAGAATAATTAATCTCAGACGTGAGAATTAAGGGAAACGGGTTGTGCCATTGTGTTCGTCTCGGAATTCTGGTTGAGATAGAGTCCGAGTTTGCGTGAATTGGACTACGTATGAAGAAGCTATGGCGATCGGAAGTTTCAGAAAATTAAAAACAGATTTTCAGAAAATTTAAATTTCCGAGTCAGACAGGCTAGGCGGGAAAATTCCCGCCAGGGCCAAGTCGACCATAGGGTCGACCTGCCCCCCCCCCCCCCCCCCCCCGGGGCAGATTTGATTGATGACCTGTCTGTGACTATGTGCTGACTCATTAGGGTTTCTGATCTTCTCTGATTGGCTAGGATTAATTCTGGGTTGATCGGACGGCTTAAACTAATCCTAAACTCTATAAAAACACCTATAGACTCAAACCCTAAAATCAAAACAAAATTGGATTCATGGCCTCCATGCCGTCACCTTGCAACTCGGAATAACCGTCGCCCATTAGAGAGGAAGAAAGAAAATCAAATTCAATCCTTTCCAACTCTAACAGCGAATCTTTATCAAAGGGGCGCTAATTCAACTCCAGAAATCAGAATTCAGAACTCAAGACTACTTTTGAGTTGTGAGTTCGATAGTTTTAACAAAATAATTAATAAATGAATTGGATTGAATTATAATGTGGGTAATTTGGATGTGATATGAATTGTTTATTTCATGTTGTAATTATGTTGTAATTTCTATGATATTATGTTATGATGCTATCATCTACGATGCAAAGTTATGATGCTATCACCCATGTTATAATCCTATGATTGGCTTATGTCTTGTTGAATCATCATGTTTCTTATGCTAGTTTGTTATATTAATTCATATGATAAATCATATGTAGGAAAGTTTAGATGTTGATTCAAACATGAACCATAGACAAGTTGGGTAGAATTATATGTGACCTTGCATAGCTATGGCACTTAGTTTATCTGAGAATTTAATCGAAAGTTAGGCTATGACATATGCTAAATTCTACATGATACTTTACACGTTAGATACTAGTCTACACCATTGTTGCGATGTATAAATCACCTATGTAAGTTTATGAGTTGGATATGAATCATGTTATGCAAGTTTAGGATTATTACCTATGCAAATATAGATCTATGACATATGTTATTTATGCAAGTTTGTGGCCATTATTCCATCAAGTTCACACCTTTAGATTTGGATCCATGACATATGTTATTTATGCAAGTTGTAATTTTGGCCTATGCAAGTTTTAGATGTAGAACATCATTCACATATGCAAGTTCACCGCTATGTTAGATTTATGTTTAAATTATGTGTATAAATTGTGATGTTTTATTTTATTTTATAAGTTAGACTATTCGAGTCTAACGTATATTTTTACGTTCAATGAACAAACGTACTACTTGGGGAAAAAGGGGATAATATTAAAAATATTTAAAAGGCATAAAATATAATTGTGGTGAAAATTGGTATGATTTTACATACCATAAATGGATGGACATAATTGAGTCAATTATGGACATTGTTAAATTCGGAATTGATTGATAATTTGAATAGGGAAAGTAATTCAAATTTGGGGAATGATTAATTAGGAGTAATTAATCGTCTAAGACTCGAGGTTAGGCTCTTTTGTGGTGTAACACTGCCCGGACCCGCCCGGCAAATCCGACTGCCACAAATGCCAGTCTAATGTGAGAGGTCTTAGGCACAAACTAAATACGTAACAGTTGTAAAGACACGAGGTTAGGCTCTTTTGTGGTGTAAGACTGCCCGGACCCGCCCGGCTAATCCAACTGCCACAAATGTCCGTCTAATGTGAGAGGTCTTTATGAGGTTACGGTCTTAATGAATTAAGAAACACTTAACCAGATAAGCATGTAATTGGACATGAGGGGGTTAAGTGGGTGCCTTGGGTAGCATGTGGAATCTAGTGGGTGCCTTGGGTGGCATTTGGAAATACGATTAGAAACACTTAACCAAAATTGAAACATGTAATTGAAACATGAATAAGAAGTGGGTTAAGTGGGATGTACTAGAGGGGACCAAGCTTAGGTTGATAGCTTGTGCCAGTTAATGGGGGCCCGTTTCATCCAGTAACCCATACGTATCTTTGTGGGCTCGACCCAAGTCGAGGACGGGACATGCATACTGGGCTTGACTGTAAGAGGCCAAACCGGGTTAGCGGTGGCAACGCAAGTCCAACGGGTTCCTATGCGTGTGTGGACCCGGGCTGGTAGGTAAGACGTTGTTGCATCGTGTAGGTATAAGCCGTGCATTCTTGGTGGTATCGGGTTTCCACTTTGGGGGGGTGATACACCCCACTGTGGGGCCAGCATGGGTATCTACGAGTAAGGGAGCCGATCGCTTGGGGGTAGTGGGTACACCTAGTGTAGATAGGGGCAGACGACACCTATGAAGGCAGCTAGGGGTGCACGAAACTACCAATATTATTATTAAGTCTGTAGGCAGGATCAACCTTAGGGTGACTAGTGGTGGTGCAGTATACTAGTGGCGGTGCAGTATAGCAATTATCCTATAGTCTTGTTGTAGTTTAGTAAATTTATCTTAGTGGGTTAGCTGCGCTTTAACGATATCGTTGTTCATCTTGTTTCCTTGTTTACTCTGTCATACTCAATGGTTCATGATCATTTCCCTATTTTCCAACTTATGCCTTAGCCTAGTTACTTTGTTAATTATATTGTTAGAATTATCACAATCGCCAGACTTTATGTCTGACCCCCCTTTTTCCATCTCTTTCCTTTCCCCCTCAGGTGCCCAGGTTGGAACTAGCACCAGCGGAGCTTGATTTTGGACTGCTTTTAGAAGATTGGTTGGATCGCTGAAGTAAAGTTCAGCTTCTCTTTATTTATGACTATTTTGATGTTGGGGATTATGTCTTTCATTTTATGTACTTTGTTTTATCAAGATGGATATGATGTACTTGACTTTGGTTTATTGTTTTGATGATGTAATCAAACATATGTGTTTTCCGCTGCAATGAAATAAAGTTTTAAATTTCCAAGTACCGCTTTATATCTGTCTTGTTGTGATTTTCTGTTTTATATTCACTTAAAATGCTCCATGGAAATTAATGCATTCCCTTTGTGAGTGACATTAATGGACGTGGGGTGTTACACGTGGTATCAGAGCTGAAGATTACCAGAACAGATATGAATTTTTGAAAAACTATTTTTCAAAGCAAATTTTATAAAGAAGTACTTTAAAAAGTATGTTTTAAGGAAAGTATTTTCAAGAGAAAAGTATATTTTGGAAAGCATAACCCCAAGAGCTATATATCTTTCCCTCGATTCTTTTATATTGAATCTTTCCTTTTTCGTTTCAGCAGGTCTGAAGCATTTGAGTTACCAGAGGGTGTTCATGTACCCGGTTGGTTTCGTCAATATCTCGAGGCTAGGGCCGCCACCGCAGGTCCAGCAAATCCTCCTCCTCCTCACCCTCCTCCTCGTGTCGATAATTTCGCAAAGATATGTAAGGACTTTAGAGCAATGGGTGGGAAACCTTTTCACAGGACGGAGACATTTGTTGAAGCTCGTAACTGGCTAAAGGAGGTGGAAGAATTGTTTGGAATCTTTGAAGTGGATGATGGAAGAAAAGTCCAGCAAGCTGCCTGGCTAATGAAGGATGAGGCATCATTTTGGTGGGAGGTCACTAATGGGGGACGTCCAGTCGATACATGGCTAGATTTTAGGTAGAGGATTGAGGCGAAGTTTCTCTCACAGGCGGAAGAGAATCTATACATGGAAAGATTTTTGTCGCTGAAGCAAGGAAATCTATCAGTGAAAGAGTACGTCATCTACCAATTGGCAAGGTTTGGCTTAGACTTGGTGAACACTCCAGAAAAAAAGGCTCTAAGATTTGTTTAGGGTTTAAACGAGCCGCTTCATGGGTTAGCTATGACCCACATTCCCATGGGGGCTATCTTTGAGAGGTTAGTTGACATGGCGCTCATGCATGAAGAGGAGAAGGGCGCCAATGCTAATAAGGCACCAGAGAAGAAAGGGGATCAAAAGAAGCCGCAACAGCAACAACAAAACAAGAAAGGTGGCAAAGGCAACAATGCTAAGGGGAAGAAGAAATGTTTTAACTTTGGGACACCCGGCCATCTAAGCAAAGATTGTAGGAAGAAAAAGAAGACTGGTTGTTTCCACTGTGGCGAAGCGGGACATCTTGTTAAGGATTGCCCAAAGAAAGGGCAGAGGACAGGGTCTACCTCGGGAGGACAGGTGCAAGCTCTTATGGCACCAGGGCAGGCAAGGGGACAAGTTCAGGCTCTCGTGGTCCCACCGCTGAAAGAACGAGGTAGATAAATTTCCGTTGAAAGTTTAGTTTTTTTGTTTGATCATCCTGTCTGTACTTTATTCGATTCTGGCGCATCACATTCGTTTATTTCTACATCATTAGTTGAAACACTGCACCTAGATACTAGTCTAGTTACTGATCCCTTAGTAGTCTCAAATCCTATTGGTGGTTCGGCTCATCTTTCTATGATCTGTCGGGATTTGAGAGTGTTTATCTTGGGCGTTGAGTTTGAATGCAACGCCTTTGTTCTGGGCTTTATGGGCTACGGCTTGATTCTAGGTATGGATTGGCTGACTAGATATGGGGCCATCCTAGATTGTGAAAGAAGGGTAGTTAGATTGTAGACTCGTTATGGAAGGACCCTTGATATTTCTTGTGACCCTTGAGGTCCGGTAATGCTTAGCTACCTAGAGTCCCTTGATGCATCCGATGATGATTTACATTCAGTTCGTATAGTCCGTGAATATGCTGATGCCTTCGATGAGGTGAGGGGTTTACCCCCAAAACGTGAGATAGACTTTCGAATATATCTAGTGGACAATGCAAAGCCAGTTGCATTGCCAGTGCACCACATTGGAAGGGAACTCATTAAGCAAGTAAAAGTATTGCTTGAGAAGGGGTTCATCAGACGTAGTATATCGGAGTGGGGTGCTCCAGTAGTGTTTGCCACGAAGGCGGATGGGTCCCTTAGACTTTGTGTGGACTATAGAGAACTTAATAAGCTTACTAAGAAGAATAGACACCCACTGCCGAGGATTGACGATCTCTTCGATCAATTAGTTGGCACCTCAGTGTTTTCGCAGTTGGACTTAGCCACGGGTTTCCATCAGTTGAGAGTGGCTAAGGATAGCATAGACAAGACTGCCTTTAGGACTCCAGACGGTTTCTTCAAGTGGCTGGTGATGCTCTTCGGTTTGACAAATGCCCTCGCATACTTTGTTGATTTGATGAGTAGGGTGTTTAGGGAGTACCTTAATAAATTCGTGGTAGTCTTTGTAGATGACATCTTGATCTTTTCTAAAAGCGAAGAAGAGCATGCCCTACATCTTAGGGAAGTGTTGGAGACTCTTCGAGCGCATAGCCTTAAAGCTAAATTTTCTAAATGTCACTTTTGGAGAAAGAAAGTGTGATTCTTAGGGCACGTGGTTTCCAAAGAAGGGATAGCCATGGATCCCGCGAAGGTAGTGGCCATCCAAGATTGGAAGGTTCTTAAAAATGCGACCGAGGTGAGGAGTTTCTTAGGGTTGGCTGGCAACTATAGGAAGTTCATCAAAGACTTCGCAAAAATATCAGCTCCATTAACACGCTTGACGAAGAAGAACTTAGTTTTCATGTATGACGTAGATTGTGATGATGCATTCCAACGTTTAAAGAGAGCTTTGACCACAGCCCCAGTCTTAGTATTGCCAGATGGAAGTAAGCCATTTACCATTTATACCGACGCTTGTGGGACAGGACTAGGCGCAGTCTTAATGCAAGAGGGAAGGGTAATAGCCTATGGTGGAAGGCAGTTGAGAGTGCATGAAAGAAATTACCCTACACATAATGTAACACCCACGTCCGTTAGTGTCACTCACAAAGGGAATGCACTAAGTTCTGTGGAGCATTTAGGGTAAAAGATGCAGATAAATTACAAGACAGAAAGAAATTAAACAGCGGAAAATAAAACTTTGCTTTATTGATAAAATAGTTTGTACAATGATTTCTTTACAATATCAGAGTATCATCTGTCTTACAAAATAAAGAAGCATAAAACAACATTTATATTCCCCAATTTTAGCAAGAGCCAACCATAGCATATGAAAAGAGAATCCAAGCAAACTTCGACAAATCTTCAAGCTGGGAAAGAGTGACGGTCCAACTCAACCTGAGCTGTACTATTCCCTCCTTTACTACCTGGGGGGGGGAACGGAAGAAAAGAAGACGAAAGAAAAATAGAGTCAGACATAAAGCCTGAGTAAGTTCAGTAACTTCTAGCATATGAACATGGAAAACAAAACGACATGAATTAACTGAATACAAGATCACACCATGATGATAGGGTTGGCAAGATTAGACAAGATAATCACAAGATATGCTAAGATAAGATAAACTGGATATGCTCTAATACTTTCGCCGCTTCGCCATTACCTTTATACCGGTTTCTATATCTCTGCACCGCCTATCTAGTGTCCCAACTAGTAATGTTAACGTGATCCCAATCTCTGTATTTTCCATCGCCTTCAGGCATCCATTTATTTATTTGTTACCTAGATTTAATCTAGGGTTTTCTACCCAGTGCCTTCTAGATTCAACTAGAGTTTACGCTGTCTGCTGAATGCTTCTCGGATTCAGGATTTATGCTACCTAGTTCTACTAGGAATTATGCTACCTGTCGACTGATGCCCCCAAGTCTAGGACACACTACCTAGAGTGGTATATGTTCCTATACTTCCCCACGCATGTATCGCGAATCATTGTCGCTTGTCTAGATGCACATGTCCCGTAATGTGCGACCCGAGTCCTGTGTCAGGGCAAATCAAGGAATACAGAACTCGGTCGGGAGCTTTTAGATATCTGCCGATGCAGATGCTAAGGTCTGTTTTTATTTCAGTGGCTATGGTCCCACTTGACCCCTCCCTCAACTAATGAAAGGCACACCTTGTAAAATGAGAACTATACGCCGGCCCCCGGTGCCCCACTATCCTATGGCCATCCTCACCCATAACTAGATAGCAAGTATATGGTCTTTTGGAGTTCTCTGCCTTTCCGCTTCACGTATCTCGATTGACTGAAGATGGATGGTAGACGACGAGTCGCTATCACAGGGCAACCGTTTGCTCGCCGAATCATGCCGGTCCATCCTAGTCTTTAGGTTGCCATGTATTGCAACCAAGGAATACCCCTGGTTCTTCTACGCAGACCTTAACCTCTGTGGGCCCAGGCGGATCATCTACAGCCTCACAGAGGGATACCAAGAGTACCCTCACTTCCCCTCGAAGCCTCGGGCTTCGTAACCCAATTCGTTGGAGCCTTCTTTCTACTCAGACGGACATTCGCTCCTTCCCATGTTATACTAAGAATTACTACTTAGTTTTACTAACTAAGATTTACCACTTAGTTTCCAGAATCGTTGTTTTCTTAACTAAGGTTTACTACTTAGTTCCCTTCCCCGTCAATTTGGATTGGTTAAGTGTCATTAGTCAATTCAAGCCAACTTAACCCTCTTCATTCATCCTGTTATACTAGTTAAGTGTTATCAGTAATTCATGTTGAATTAACCCCACCACAAACCAAGTTATATTGGTTAAGTATTTCTTATTACTTAACCCTACCCATTCACCCTGTATTGGTTAAGTGTTCCTTTTTAACTTAACCTTGCCCGTCTGTCTTAACTAACATGTTATTAATGGTTAAGTATTTTCCCTTCATATTTTAGACTTAATCCCATTCCTTTATCACAGCCTGATGGTTAAGTGTTCAGGTTTACTTAACCCTACGGTCTAGCCCAGCTAACATATCGAATTGGCTAAGTGTATTAGATTTTACTTAACCGCAACCTCTTGTCTAGTTAACATATTAATTTGGCTAAGTGTATTAATTTACTTAACCACTACAAGTCTCGTTTTGCTACCTTGAGTTTGGTTAAGTGTCTCTATGGACTTAGCCCTCCCATTCTAGCTTAACTGTGTCAAGTTGGTTAAGTGTTCCTATGGACTTAACCCTCCCATTCTAGCTTAACTTTGTTAAGTGTCAGTCTGAACCTAACCCCACCCATCAGTCTAGTTATCATGTTGAACTGGTTAAGTGTTTTAGTTAACTTAACCCTACCATTCTTGTTCTAGCTTTAACTAAATAAATTAAAGCCGCTACCACTCACATTAGACAGGTATTGTTGCGACTACTGGATGTGCCGGTTGGTTCCGGGCAGCTTTACATCGCAACTCAGTCTAACCTCGGGTTAGGCATATTCGTGTTTTCTAAGTTCAAAGGGTTTGATTAATTTTCAAATCAGATTGGTTTTAAAAGTAACCATCCCATCTGTCTGATCAGTTAGGGATAGCCAGGAAGAGCAGGAAACTTGTATTTTCCAAACCAAAGCCTAGACACTATCCTCTCTGTCACCCTAGAACTTTCTGGTGTGTCATTAAAAGAGATGTCGTTAATAAACCTTTAATTTGTCTAAATTTACATTTCCTCATTCAGGCCAAATTCTATAAGTAAATAATCCTAATTTACTTATTTCCCAATTACTCTTTTTACGTAAATTGTCAACATTTATTCTTACGGCCCATTCTCCCCTCTATATCATTTTTATGCCCTTTTTGTATGTAGACTATACCAAATTAAGTGTCACTAACCATGATTTTTCTAAGCCTGACAGTTATTCTCAATTATGACCAATTTCACATTTATGCCCATATACTTACCATGCCAAATTAGCTAATCCAATTCCAATTCAACATTCTAATTCACGTCAAACTAGACTTATTACTCTAGTTCACTATTCATGTAAATGCTAGATTTTCATGTCAATACTAGATTCAAATTACACATCTTATAATTCATGTAAAATTTATCCAATTTGCATTTCTATGAACATGCCATAATACATGTTCCCAATTTATGCCAATTTCCAAGTTAAACTATGTTTTTAGTAAATTTCATATTTTGCCCAAACCGCATTCCCACCGTTCGTATAATCGTGACTCATTCTAGATTATAATTAAAGCTAGGTTCGTAGAAAATAGGGAATGAACCAAAGATGCTATGCAAAGGACAGACATACTAACTGGCATAAAAAGGGTTGAATAACGACGTCGGTTCAAGAACATGGGTAGACCTAACTTAATAGGTAAATTCCCAAGGTCTAAAACCAAAGAAAACCAAGAATAGACAGAATAGAGACGTAGGTTCTAGAATATGGGTAGACCTAACTTAATAGGTAAATTCCCATGGTCTAAAACCAAAGATAACCAAGAATAGACAGAATAAATAATTGGGTTTTGACCCAACTTCATAGTCACAAAACTTAAGCAACACTTTCCTAGTCATGAATCACAGATGTTTAATCACAAATGTCCTTGTTATGTCATAGGCAATAGTTTATATTTCCTAATCAAAGGTATAGACTTAGTCAAGGAAATAATCCTCATAGTCACAGTCACAGTCATAGGCAATGTTCATAGTCATAGGCAATGTTCATAGTCATAGGGAATGTTCATAGTCATAGGCAAATGTTCATAGTCATAGGCATATGGTTTTAAGGTCCATAGTTTCATAGTCACGGTCTTGTTTGTCCTTGAATCATAACAGTTCTTAATTAGGTTCAAGAGTATATGCACTGATTCGAATAGAGAGAGAGAGAGAGAGATTTTGCATATTCTTTTATTCCTTTAATTTCATGTCATGAACAGAGAAAAACGTTCAAATCTAGAAATAACTGACTTACAGAGATTAGATTAGAACAGAAAGAAGGCGTTGCTAAGATTCGTAGAAAAACAGTCGTTGAAGTCGTTTGAACCTCCTCTTGAATCCTAGCTTGACTTGAACCTCTTCTTGAAAATTTTTCAGCAGCATTTCCTCGTCTTGGTTTATTTTATATATATTATTTATTTGTATATTTTTCTCAGAGGCAGCATAAGGATAGAAAAGAATTGTGAATAGAGAAGAAGACCAGGGCTGTTTATATAGTGTTAGGCGGACGAACCTGGTCAGAAAACATGACCAAATACATCAGAACGAACCAGAGCAGAAAGCTAGAAAAAGCGGGGGGGGGGGGGTGGGGGGGTCGACCCCCAGGTCGACTACCCAGTCGACCTGGGTGACCCAGGTCGACTACCCAGTCGACCAGGGTGCCTTGGGCAGGAAAATTCCCGCCCAGCCCAATCTGGGTCTGTTTTGAATTTTGAACCTGACCTGTTTGAAATTTGAACTTCGCTGAATCTTCCGGAGGCCATATCTTGCTCATACGGACTTCGATTTACGCAAACTCGGACTCATTTTCATGTAGAATTCCGAGACGAACGCAATGGCGCAGCCCATTTCCCTTGATTTTGGTTTTAACTCTTTTAATTTTGCCTTGATTTGTGAATCTTAGTGTAACAGAATTACGCGGTGTTACATTCTCCCCCACTTAAAAAGGATTTCGACCCCGAAATCTTCAAGTTAGGAAGAATGTGTCCTACCATCCAATCACCCATCTACTCAAACATCCAATCACAGGCATTCATTGTCCTTAAAAGATTTCTAATGCTTTCATGTTCATACGCATAGTGTGTGTATATGTCTTTATCTAATGCAAAATCAGGCGGTCTACTGATTCAGTTGACCTCCTTAAATGCAAATCATGTCAGTGCCATGCGTCCAATCATGTACGCAAGCATCCCTAGTTATGTAAATACTACATGCGTGCACAGCCATTCATCCATATGCAACATCCATATGATAGCATATCAAGTTCAACTTACAAACAAATACATATCTGTAAATGCAATATGAAAGCGTCCGAACTGGATCTAGTGCCTAATACGTATGCATATGCATCCACGAGCAACCATTAGCAACCACTTGCAACCATCAACCATAACATGTTTCAAATACATGTTTACATCCATTGGCTTCTACCTAAGGATCGAAAATACGACCTAGGTGATATACTTTGGAAAGAGGGAAACAATTATGCGTAAAGCTCCTAAAACAAAGAAATCAAGGATGCACCCTCAAGAAAAAGGGTATGATGCTAGTATCTAGCCTTCTTGAGCTTTACTCCACTGTATCTTAACTAATTTAGCTTCACGATTGTGAAGTTTCTGACCTCCATTTCCAAAATAATCAGATGTCAATCACGGTACCAAGTGTACTTACCAAGATGGTTTGAGGTCTTTCCTCTTAGCTTATCCATCACGCCATAACTATGAGGGTCAAAAGGTCACTATGCACTTTTTAGAGTGCCTGCCACAACTATTCTTCCCTCACGCAAACCATCCTAGTCAAACTCGACATTCCTCAAGTACAAGCCCCAAAGGCCTAAACCAATATCAGACAAGCACCCAAGGAATATCTCCTCCGAGTTTAGACGATCTACGTGAGATGATATAAGCAAACTCGATAGCTATTCTCAAATCCCTACTAACCAAAGATAAACGGGTCGGACCACCAATTGGATTTGAGGATCTAGTGGGATCTTTCTACTATACAAGTACTATGGTGCAGAGACTCAACTATGGAAGCAAATATGAACTAATGCGAAGCACTAAAACCAAAGGAAATAGTACGAATAGCAAAACTAGACTCTTCCATCAGAACTTTACTACCTTTCTCCTAGGTACGCTTGGTGGCGAAAGCATGTACTTGTCCTTCTGAAAATCTTGTCCTCGTTCTTGCCCTTGTCCTTAAGTATATGCCCTATCATACCCTAGTAAAGATACTTCCTCGTGTCTTAGGTTTTATAATTTCTTCCTCCTTCATGAGCTAAATCTACATCCATGAATTCCTCATCCTAGGGTTGTGCTCCTTAGCTAAACTCCTCATCCCCTTCTGTGTGTAATCATGTTGACAAGTCTCTCGAAAACTGCCTCCATCGTCCGGAAAACCCTATAGGCTTCGAAAGAAAACTTCCCGTAGATGAAACAACTACGGCTATGGATGGAAGCCGGGCACTACTTTGCCCTTCGATGAGGTTACCTCCCAGAAATCCAGGAGCCCCAGAGAATCAAGAAAGAAGGAGACAATAATTTAAACGGAGGAAGAGAAGATAGTGCGTATGGCTTTGGGGAATATGTCTTTAAAACAAATATTTTCTCTTGAAAATGCTTCTTTAAAAACCGTTTTGAAAATAATTTTTCAATTCCTTTATCTGATCTGGTAACCTTCAGCTCTGATACCACGTGTAACACCCCCACGTCCGTTAGTGTCACTCACAAAGGGAATGCACTAATTTCTGTGGAGCATTTAGGGTAAAAGATGCAGATAAATTACAAGACAGACATAAATTAAACAGCAGAAAATAAAACTTTGCTTTATTGACAAAATAGTTTTACAATGATTTCTTTACAATATCAGAGTATCATCTATCTTACAAAATAAAGAAGCATAAAACAACATTTATGTTCCCCAATTTTAGCAAGAGCCAACCATAGCATCTGAAAAGAGAATCCAAGCAAACTTCGACAAATCTTCAAGCTGGGAAAGAGTGACGGTCCAACTCAACCTGAGCTATACTATTCCCTCCTTTACTACCTGGGAGGGGGGGGGAACGGAAGAAAAGAAGACGAAAGAAAAACGGAGTCAGACATAAAGCCTGAGTAAGTTCAGTAACTTCTAGCATATGAACATGGAAAACAAAACGACATGAATTAACTGAATACAAGATTACACCATGATGATAGGGTTGGCAAGATTAGACAAGATAATCACAAGATATGCTAAGATAAGATAAACTGGATATGCTCTAATACTTTCGCCGCTTCGCCATTAACTTTATACTGGTTTCTATATCTCTGCACCGCCTATCTAGTGTCCCAACTAGTAATGCTAACATGATCCCAATCCCTATATTTTCCATCGACTTCAGGCATCCATTTATTTATTTGTTACCTAGATTTAATCTAGGGTTTTCTACCAAGTGCCTTCTAGATTCAACTAGAGTTTACGCTGTCTGCTGAATGCTTCTCGGATTCAGGATTTATGCCACCTAGTTCAACTAGGTATTATGCTACATGTCGAATGATGCCCCCGAGTCTAGGACACACTGCCTAGAGTGGTATATGTTCCTATACTTCCCCACGCATGTATCGCGAATCGTTGCCGCTTGTCTAGATGCACATGTCCCGTAATGTGCGACCCGAGTCCTGTGTCAGGGCAAATCAATGAATACAGAACTCGGTCGGGAGCTTTCAGATATCTGCCGATGCAGAAGCTAAGGTCTGTTTTTATTCCAGTGGCTATGGTCCCACTTGACCCCTCCCTCAACTAATGAAAGGCACACCTTGTAAAATGAGAACTATACGCCGGCCCCCGGTGCCCCACTATCCTATGGCCATCCTCACCCATAACTAGATAGCAAGTATATGGTCTTTTGGAGTTCTCTGCCTTTCCGCTTCACGTATCTCGATTGACTGAAGATGGATGGTAGACGACGAGTCGCTATCACAGGGCTACCGTTTGCTCGCCGAATCACGCCGGTCCATCCTAGTCTTTAGTTGTTCATGCATTGCAACCAATGCATACCCCTGGTTCTTCTACGTAGACCTTAACCTCTGTGGGCCCAGGCGGATCATCTACAGCCTCACAGAGGGATACCAAGAGTACCCTCACGTCCCCTCGAAGCCTCGGGCTTCGTAACCCAATTCGTTGGAGCTTTCTTCTACTCAGACGGACATTCGCTCCTTCCCGTGTTATACTAAGAATTACTACTTACTTTTACTAAATAAGATTTACCACTTAGTTTCTAGAATCATTGTTTTCTTAACTAAGGTTTACTACTTAGTTCCCTTCCCCGTCAATTTGGATTGGTTAAGTGTCATTAGTCAATTCAAGCCAACTTAACCCTCTTCATTCATCCTGTTATACTGGTTAAGTGTTATCGGTAATTCATGTTGACTTAACCCCACCACAAACCAAGTTATATTGGTTAAGTATTTCTTATTACTTAACCCTACCCATTCACCCTGTATTGGTTAAGTGTTCCTTTTTAACTTAACCTTGCCCGTTTGTCTTAACTAACATGTTATTAATGGTTAAGTATTATCCCTTCATATTTTAGACTTAACCCCATTCCTTTATCACAACCTGATGGTTAAGTGTTCAGGTTTACTTAACCCTACGGTCTAGCCCAGCTAACATATCGAATTGGCTAAGTGTATTAGATTTTACTTAACCCCAACCTCTAGTCTAGTTAACATATTAATTTGGCTAAGTGTATTAACTTTACTTAACCCCTACAAGTCTCGTTTTGCTACCTTGAGTTTGGTTAAGTGTCTCTATGGACTTAGCCCTCCCATTCTAGCTTAACTGTGTCAAGTTGGTTAAGTGTTCCTATGGATTTAACCCTCGCATTCTAGCTTAACTGTGTTAAGTGTCAGTCTGAACCTAATCCCACCCATCAGTCTAGTTATCATGTTGAACTGGTTAAGTGTTTTAGTTAACTTAACCCTACCATTCTTGTTCTAGCTTTAACTAAATAAATTAAAGCCGCTACCACTCACATTAGACAGGTATTGTTGCGACTACTGGATGTGCCGGTTGGTTCCGGGCAGGTTTACATCGCAACTCAGTCTAACCTCGGGTTAGGCATATTCGTGTTTTCTAAGTTCAAAGGGTTTGATTAATTTTCAAATCAGATTGGCTTTAAAATAACTATCCCGTCCGTCGGATCAGTTAGGGATAGCCAGGGAGAGCAGGAAGCTTGTATTTTCCAAACCCAAGCCTAGACACTATCCTCTCTGTCACCCTAGAACTTTCTGGTGTGTCATTAAAAGAGATGTCGTTAATAAACCTTTAATTTGTCGAAATTTACATTTCCTCATTCAGGCCAAATTCTATAAGTAAATTATTCCTAATTTACTTATTTCCCAATTACTCTTTTTATGTAAATTATCAACATTTATTCTTACGGCCCATTCTCCCCTCTATATCATTTTTATGCCCTTTTGGTATGTAGACTATACCAAATTAAGTGTCACTAACCATGATTTTTCTAAGCCTGACAGTTATTCCCAATTATGGCCAATTTCACATTTATGTCCATATACTTACCGTGCTAAATTAGCTAATCCAATTCCGATTCAACATTCTAATTCACGTCAAACTAGACTTATTACTCTAGTTCACTATTCATGTAAATGCTAGATTTTCATGTCAATACTAGATTCAAATTACACATCTTATAATTCATGTCAAATTTATCCAATTTGCATTTCTATGAACATGCCATAATACATGTTCCCAATTTATGCCAATTTCCAAGTTAAACTATGTTTTTAGTAAATTTCATATTTTGCCCAAACCGCATTCCCACCGTTCGTATAATCGTGACTCATTCTAGATTATAAATAAAGCTAGGTTCGTAGAAAATAGGGAATGAACCAAAGATGCTATGCAAAGGACAGACATACTAACTGGCATAAAAAGGGTTGAATAACGATGTCGGTTCAAGAACATGGGTAGACCTAACTTAATAGGTAAATTCCTAAGGTCTAAAACCGAAGAAAACCAAGAATAGACAGAATAGAGACGTAGGTTCAAAAATATGGGTAGACCTAACTTAATAGGTAAATTCCCATGGTCTAAAACCAAAGATAACCAAGAATAGACAGAATAGATAATCAGGTTTTGACCCAACTTCATAGTCACAAAACTTAAGCAACACTTGCCTAGTCATGAATCACAGGTGTTTAATCACAAATGTCCTTGTTATGTCATGGGCAATAGTTTATATTTCCTAATCAAAGGCGTAGACTTAGTCAAGGAAATAATCCTCATAGTCACAGTCACAGTCATAGGCAATGTTCATAGTCATAGGCAATGTTCATAGTCATAGGCAATGTTCATAGTCATAGGAAAATGTTCATAGTCATAGGCATATGGTTTTAAGGTCCATAGTTTCATAGTCATGGTCTTGTTTGTCCTCAAATCATAACAGTTCTTAATTAGGTTCAAGAGTATAGGCACTGATTCGAATAGAGAGAGAGAGAGAGAGATTAGGCATATTCTTTTATTCCTTTAATTTCATGTCACGAACAGAGAAAAACGTTCAAATCTAGAAATAACTGACTTACAGAGATTAGATTAGAACAGAAAGAAGGCGTTGCTAAGATTCGTAGAAAAACAGTCGTTGAAGTCGTTTGAACCTCCTCTTGATTCCTAGCTTGACTTGAACCTCTTCTTGAAAATCTTTCAGCAGCATTTCCTCGTCTTGGTTTATTTTATATATATTATTTATTTATATATTTTTCTCAGAGGCAGCATAAGGATAGAAAAGAATTGTGAATAGAGAAGAAGACCAGGGCTGTTTATATAGTGTTAGGCGGACGAACCTGGTCAGAAAACATGACTAAATACATCAGAATGAACCAGCGCAGAAAGCTGGAAAAAGCAGGGGGGTCGACCCCCAGGTCGACTACCCAGTCGACCTGGGTGACCCAGGTCGACTACCCAGTCGACCTGGGTGCCTTGGACGGGAAAATTCCCGCCCAGCCCAATCTGGGTCTGTTTTGAATTTTGAACCTGACCTGTTTTGAAATTTGAACTTCGGTGAATCTACCGGAGGCCATATCTTCCTCATACGGACTCCGATTTACGCAAACTCGGACTCGGTTTCATGTAGAATTCCAAGACGAACGCATTGGCGCAGCCCGTTTCCCTTGATTTTGATTTTAACTTTTAATTCTGCCTTGATTTGTGAATCTTAGTGTAACAGAATTACGGGGTGTTACACATGACCTAGAGTTGGCCGCTATCGTTTTCGCACTTAAGTCTTGCCGTCATTATCTTCTTGGCGAGAAATTCGAATTGTTCACTGACCACAAATCGCTAAAATACTTATTCTCTCAGAAGGACTTGAACTTAAGGCAGCAAAGGTGGATGGAGTTCTTAGCATCCTACAACTTCGAGATAGCATATACCACTGGCAAGGCTAACGTGGTGGCAGATGCCATAAGTAGAAAAAGATTATCCTTGAGTCTGTTGTTTGTTGAGCGGCGAAGTTTCGAGTTCATCTCTACGTTTGACTTTACACCTTCCCTTGACTTCGTACCTAGTTTGCTAGCATCCTTAGAGGTCAGACCTACGCTTTTAGGACGGATTGGCGAGGCACAGCGAGACGACCCATAGTTGGTTGAGTTAGTAGAAAAGCTCAAAGGAGGGGAGTCATTGAGCCATCTCCGTAGGTATACCCTAGATGATAAGGGTTGGTTACGTAGGGACGGTAGACTTTGTGTACCACGGGACGAGAATCCGAGGAAGACCATTCTTGATGATGCCCAACGTTCGAAGATGACCATTCATCCCGGAGGGGACAAGATGTACATGGACATGAGACGAGTTTACTTTTGGGCCGGCATGATGAAAAATGTGGCTGTGTATGTCGCTAGATGCTTGGTGTGCCAACAAGTAAAAGCAGAGCAAAAGAAGCCCGATGGATTGCTTCACCCATTGGAGGTCCCACAATGGAAGTGGGAAAGCGTCTCGATGGACTTCATTGACGGATTACCAAGATCGAGGAAGGGTAATACGGGGATTTGGGTCCTGGTAGACAGACTTACTAAGAGCGCCCATTTCATTCCCGTGAAGAGTAAGAGGACTGCTCCATGGTTAGCCTCCGTATACATTCGAGAAATAGTTCGTTTGCACGGTGTTCCTTCTAGCATAGTGAGCGACCGCGACCCCTTCTTCACTAGTGAGTTTTGGAAGAGCTTGCAAGAGGCGATAGGGAACACTACAACAAAACCGACTTTTTATAACATCCATGTATAGGGTTTCGGAGTACGCTATGCCAGCTCAGGTGTCCAAACATTATTTTACCCGGCAAATTAACCGTAAAACGCTATACAATAAAAATCCAAGCGGGAAATGAAATTTGTGCGAGATCAAAAGCGTCCTTTTCTTTTTTCTCCTCGTCCTCCAGGGATTATTTTATTTTTAATTTATTACTTTGAGGAAACATTCACGGTCATCATCTTTTGTCTCTAGAAATCCCAATCTCGTAACCCTAAATACATCATTAGTAGTCCATGGACGCGTAATCATCCTTCTCACACGGTCGATCCGAATCCCTAAACTTACACACTTGTCTTCGGATTGAATACGTAAGAGGTATTATTATATATTTCTCATATAATTTTAATCATCATTACTATATGAGCATTTCTATATTCAATTTGAAGTGGACGGGTTCATTATGTTGTTTTATTTTCTATTCTGGAATTGTTTTCTGATCAATTTTACATATCATCATTTCTCTAGTATTTTGATGGGAAATCCATTACTTACTTACACTTGCAAAGAATTACGTTTATGGAGACAAGTAAGATGGTGGCGATTAATTAGTTTTCAGTATTTATGCTTTATGTGTCTTTTTTACGTTGGAGTTGAAATGCATGGCTTTTCTTAGACCTGAAAATTTCTATATCCCTTTTGACTTTAATATTTTCTTTTTCCATTATCGATTCATAACTTATGGTTGTCATGAGCCAAGCCTATAACATGAATTATCAAAATGAGCCATGTTCTTTACCCCTAACTAAATATGTGAATTTTAGCATTTATTTGGCTAGTGAAGAGTAGGGTCTCTTTATTGCAGTATTGTTGAGTCCTTGTGCAAAATTACTTAATGGTCGACTGGTTAACATGTTGTTCGCTATGATAATATGCTTAAATTATGGGAATTTTTGCTTGTGCTATCCATTAAGGACTGTCAAGTTGCATTATCCTTGTTTGCAACTTAAGCAAGTTGTCCTCAAGAAAGTTGGAAATCTAAATGAAAACGGAATTATTAAAACAAATAAAATGTGCCTCGTATTATATTTTAATCACATAAATGCACACTAATGTTTCTTCTACCCCTAATGCAAGGGCTATTTCATTGGAGAAGGTTGAATAAGCTAGTCAGAATATATCGGTAGAGGTGAATAAGAGTATAGAGAAATTTGGTAACATTAAATAAATATAAATTGCTTATGAGAAATCCACAGTTTGATGCTTTGAACGCTAACGAAATAATAGAAAACTAATAAATTGTAGGAAGCCACCTTAAAAAAAAATGAGTTCTGTATAGTGGGTAGACTGGTCAGTTGTGATCTTTGCAACGTTTGAAGTGGATGTCTTGACTAGTGAAATTGTTGCTTTGAGTTGTTTTCATCTATTTGGTAATTTTCTTAAATAGTTGACTATGGATTTTGGTGACCATGATGGTATTGTATTGTATGGCAGATAATATGGGTACACTTTTGTATTTAACAGGGCTAATTTGCTGATTAATTTGTCGAACTTGTGTGAATTTCTTTGTTACCAGTTCTTTTCATGTAGAGACTCACTTGTCAGTATGTCTGGTTTGGTAAGTTTAGTGAAAAGGTTCATGGGTTCACTATGGTATTTGTTTTTACTTGATCTATTCTACGGTATATGGGGGTCCTTCGGGCTACGGTTCTTGCTATGGGATTTTTGTTCTTTCCAGTTAAAAAATTCAGTGTTATATTAGGGGGTGTGTAAAATGCAGACGTGATAGTTTTATGTTTTGTTTATGAGCCAGTTTTCAACTGATGCTTTTGCATCTTGGTATGGTTGTGAAGGTTTTAAAATCATTTTCTCATTTGAATCCTTAGAATTTTTTTGCTTGTTATGTGTTTGGATGTCCTCTCCTGAGAAGTGAAGTAATGCATAAATTGGGGTGGTGTTCACTGTAATAAGCTCTCTCCATTGCAACAAAATATAATTGGTGTGTTCACTGTATTGTGAGTGCTTAAAAGAGAAGGAGAATGATAGATGTTATTGTTAATGGTATATGGCATTCTTATGGCCACATTGTTCATGTTATTTGTTGAACTTACTTTGATGTTAAAACGGGTGCTAAATGCAGCGGTCTTGTTAGCTATATTTTGTTTAGTTTGCATGGTATAAGTCAGGTGTTGAGAGACTGTTCTCTCATGGTAGGATTATCCCACGTGTGATGTAGCGTTACTTCAAATTCATGAATTTTGTTTGCACCTTGATTGTGCATGTTGTCCAAATAATTCCGTTTACTGCAATTAATACATGGTTGCAACTTAAACAAGGTTTTATAACATAGCTGTTTATTATGATTTAAGAGGTATATGGTATTATTAAAACAAATTATTTATGATATGAAGAATTTGTGCCAGTTGATAGAAAGGTTAGTGGTGTGTGGCTGTACAAATTTATTAGGGAAATTGTAATATAATTCTATAAAATATTTATTATGATTTTTTTTTAGTAAAATGGTAATTTGATTTGAAATTATATTTTATGAACTTCTAAAATATTTTCAGTAAGTTAAGCTTTGTTTCCATTTTTTTAGATTTATCGCATAAATTCCAAATTCATTATGTGGTATCTTTTGGTCCATTCTTAGTTTTAGGTAGCTACTTTGAAAGGTGCTTGAAATCTTATCATAAAACAATGTTCATTTTTGGCATTATGCTAACACTGCAATTTACTACTGTATATTAAAAATTTTGAGGTCCTGTTATTTCTTGAAAAATAGATTGGAGGAACAAAATATTAGAATATGTAGTTAGAAAAATAAACTTACATGCCCCCTAAAAAAGGGGGGGATGGGGGGATGGATGTCAATTTTAACTCTTCAATATACCTTTTTGACTTCGAAGAATCAAACGTCATATCCTTCATATGAGATCACTAACTAGATATTCACACATAAGCTTGGTTACTTGCTTTTAGCATTATAACTTTGGCATTACCTCTAGCTTTTAATCACTGGGTAATTTCAGATTTGTTTATGAACTTTTTCCTGATAAACGCAAAAGCAGTCAATCATTTCTTCTTATCTTGATATATTAAGCAGGAACTGTTGTAAAGAAAATTTAGCACCAAATACAGACAAAACTGCGGTTTACTTTTTTAATTTGAAATGGAATTATGATGAAAAATTCTAGTGGTTACTGTGCAAGCCAAAGATCAGTTAATTCTTGTTTACTATGACTATACTATAAAACCACAGGTAATTAATTTTCATGTATCTTAATTATACATGTGTTTATTTACTATTAGAGTTAATAGCAAGAAAGAATAGTTAAACAAGTTGTTATTCTTTGTGAACGGACAATCAAAATAATGCATTTCAACTTGTATACATAATCTTTCTTCATATGTTTTTACTGCAATGAATGTAATAATCCATGCTAGAGATCGATTATTTCGGATCAATCATATGAACATGTTGCTATCTCCAATAATCCCATTTCTAACTTCCCGTCACCACAATTTACGTGGTTATACTCAGGTTAACATTCTCTTCTTGGTACATAAGTTTTAATTTGTTCTGTTTATTAGCAGTATCTGTTCTACCACTTTGAGCTGTTATAGTTGCTTGTTCATCACCTTTTTTTGCAAAATGTGTCCCGTTTTTGAAACAAACTCATCAAATGGTGCACCACTGGAGAAGAAGTGTTTTGAGGATTTAAAGTCATACCTAGCAGAAAATGTAGACTGTGTGAGGTATGATTTTATTTTGCTAAAAAATCTAAAATTCTGAGCTGTCTGTTGGCTAGGTGAATGTTGTGCTTTAGATAATGAGTAATTCGTATCTTTACTACAAGAAAAACTATTATCTATAGTATTAGAAAATTATGACAGAAAGGTATTACATGCTCGCACATGCATATAAATTCATATGAATATGCATACTAATGTATTAATATATTTGCAACTGCATTTGTATGTATATTAATGATTAATTCAAGTATGCATACTTACTGATAAAAAACTTCACAATTGCGTATTAATGGATCACATCTAGTTGTTATTCTAATCATGCTTTAGTTCTATGACTTCAAAATGTTGTAAGCACTAATATTCATCGAAATTTCATTATAAACTTTAGTAATAGTTTTCAACTAATATTTAGCTGAAATCCTGACTAGTCTTGGTTTCAAATAAACTATTTGCAAGATATAGAAATTGAATTAGGATCGTGATACTTAATAATGTGATTTATAACACATCATGTAGGCCATTCTTTGGATTTATTAAGATTACTAATAATGAACTTCCGTCTTGATATTGCAAAGGACGTTCTATTTCTAAATCTGAATTCATTTTTGATTAGTTGGAGTGATGTAAAGTTAATTTTCTGGCATGAAGCAGCAAAAAATTTATACCAAAAAGAATCAACTAGAAATGCTCGATGATAATTTGTTTCTTGAGTAAGCTATGAGTTATTAGATTGGATTAAGAATGCAAGTTTGTGTCTTGTATGCAGAATTAATGTCAACTTGAAAGGGCTAACAATGACCTAATCGGCTCGGGTTCAACTTTTTGACATTTCCCAACCTTGCTTCGTCTATATTCCCTGTATTTAACTACATCTTTGGTAAGTGTTCTATGGTTTTACTTGTTTGCTTTTGCTAAAATTAGTTGAAAACTACTAAGATTTTAGCTCACATGTGATTTGTACTAGTATGATATAACAGTTGCTAATTTTTTACTTCACAGACATTGGTAGTTATGCACAGAACCATCTGCACAAATGGATATCAATAGTAAGCATTTATAAATAAAATTATTCCATCCATACACCCCGTCAGTTTAAATTTACTACTTGTATACATGTTATAATTCGCACATAAATTATGGGAATAAGATCCTCATTAATATGTTAGAAAGGGGTTTGATATTATTGAAGATTTATGCAGTCCTCGTACTGCAGCAATGGACTTCATTAGCGCATTAGTGAGGAAACATGGAAAAGATAATCTCATAAGTTTCCCGATTTCATTGTTGAAATTTTTACCAGGTCTGATGCATAACCTATTGAGCAGAAGCCATACCGTCAAACAAATGGTGCTCTTTTTGCTATCGGAACATTGTGCGAAGTTGAAGCAAGCCGAGCGTTATAAAGCTGAGCTTGCACATATGTTAGTGCAATATGTTTATCCTGAATTCACAAGCCCTATTGGTTTTCTTAGGGCAAAGGTAGCATGGGTTGCACGCCAGTATGCATACATAAAATTTGCTGACTAAAACAATATTCGAAGAGCATTGCAATTTTTGGTTGCTGGAATGCGTGATCCTGATCTTCCTGTACGAGTTGATTTGGATTTTGCATTGCGATCTTTTGTTAGAGCCTGTAAAGATCTGTTTGAGATCAGTCCAATCATTCCACAATTAATCGATGAGTTTTTTAAACTTACGAATGAAATTGAAAATGAATATCTTGTTTTCACTCTTGAGATAATTGTAGACAAATCTAGGAAAGAAATGGCACCATTTGCTCTTGGGTTATGTCAAAAGTTGGTTACTTCATTTTAGAGGTGCTTGAATATAGCAGAGGCGAACGATGACGATGAAGATCCTGGTGCCTTAGCTGTTGTTGGTTGTCTCAGAGCAATAAGCTCAATACTTGAATCTTTTAATAGGCTTTCCCCATCTTTATGTTCAAATTGAACCTACACTTCTGCCAATAATGAGAAAGATGTTAACACCTGATGGTCAAGATGTGTATGAGGAGGTTCTGGAAATTGTCTCTTACATGACATTTTATTCCCCTACAATTTCATTGGAGATGTGGAGTCTGTGGCCATTGATGTTGGAAGCACTGGACGATTGGGCAATAGATTTCTTTGAGAATATCCTTGTTCCATTGGATAACTACGTATCTAGTGGGACAACACATTTCCTTTCTTGCAAGGAACCTAGTTACCAACTGAGTTTATGGAATATGCTTTCAACTATTATGGCAGACAAAAATATGGAAGACAATGACATCATATCTGCACCGAAGTTGATTGAAGTAGTATTCCAGAATCGCAACGGTCAAGTGGTCCAATGGGTTGAACCATATTTTTGATCATGTTTATGTGGTTCAATAAAACCCTGTGGAGAGGGTTTTTCTATTATAGAGTAACATCATGGCTTGACAGATTTTGTTATGACTTGGGTCATGTTGTGTATCAATATTGGAAGTACTTACGTTGGTTATCTAAGTCAGTGCCTTCTGATATTCAAGCCGTATCATGTAAACTTATTCATTCTTTATTCTGGTTAATGGTATACTTATGAGAATGTCGGGAACTACAAATTTCGTACTTCTTAATCGTATTTTCTGGTTATATTTTTTTGTTAAAAAATAAGACAGATAATTAGTTTCAATGATATTAAAACTGTAGTTTTAAACAACTTCTTCTGCTTCCCCTCTTATACAATATACATACTTATAGCTCTACTGTATCATTATCATCATCAATTTCTAACTATTTCTAGTTTTTTTTTTTACAAATTTTTGAAAGATATATTTTTTGTAGATCGTAAGCAAAAAAAAAAAATTACTATACGCAGAATGGGATGATGTCAGAATCTATTGATGATGCTTTGGACAATGAGCAGGCTGAAGATGAAAGTGAAGAGTTGAAAGACCATGATAATACGATGAAGGGTTGAAATTTGATGATATTTATTTGGAGGGGGTCTTTGAGAGTTTGTTGTTTGAAGGAGATGATTCTATCAGGAGGACTATTGCTACTCTGCTTCGAAAATAGGATTAAAAAGGTATTTTGTCCTTCCATTTATACTATGATTTCTTTTCTTTTCTATTGGTCTGATAGAGGAGGATAGGATTTTAGAATAGTTTCACCAAATAATTATAATAATTTGAAAAATTAGTATCTAGTTAACATTGACCCGTGTTCCAAGCCATTTAGAACACACAGTTTTTTCTGCAAAATATTTGACTATGTATCTAGTACTATCTAGTTGACATTGACCCTTGTTCCAAGCCATTTGGAACACACAGTTTTTTTTGCAAAATATTTGACTATGTATCTAGTAGTTATGGATTTTTTTCCATTTTGGCCACCTTTTATAAAATATTACACATTTAGCGTAGTTTTAAAACTTATTACGTTCGTAGCCTGGTTTATGTCACATCAGCCAAAAATGTTATTTATTGCTAGCGGCATTTCGGATGACGCACGCTGCTTCATTTAAGAAGCCACTCAAATCATGCATGTTTTCAAATCTGAGAGGCATTCCAAAAACCGCTCGTTGCTTAATCCGAAATGCCGCTACGTTTTTGGCTGATGTGACTGAAATCAAGCCACAGCCGTAATTAGTTTTAAAACTAGGCTAAATGTGTTATAAGTTTTTGAAAGGTGACCAAATTGAAAAAAAAAATCCAGTAGTTATTGGTGGAGTACACTGGAACATGAAAACCATTTGATCTTCTCATGTTCGGCTGTACTATACTGAAGTTGCTATTGCAAAAATGGACTGAACTTTATGATCTAACAGTCACATGATTTTTTAGCATGCCCCTACGGAGAATATTCATTACCTGCTCCAACATATCAAAGTTATAGTCAGTTATTAAAATTTAAAATAGATTACAGTCCTGCCCCTTAAGTAATCACACAAAAAATTCAAGTATTTATTTATAGATTCAATAGATTTAACAAAATAGGTAGATAATATTTTAACTTGTCAGCATTTGAGTGGTTGAGCTTCTTTTGTTGATGGGAAGGGTGAATTTGAATCATGATATAAATTATGAATTCAATTATGTGTTATTGATCGACTATCGATCGATGTATTTTTATAAACTAAAAATACCTAATTTGATTTAGATTCAAGATTGGACTTTAGAAAATGTGAGATGAATGAAATGGAAATCGAAATTTTGAACCATGTTGGTGATGTAGGATACATCGCTTGTTAATTAATCAAATGTATGTTGTGAAATTGTTATAATTCCTAGGAGGCTTAAAATAGAAATTAACTAAGCTCATGAAATATTTTGGTATTTCTTGAACACTTTGTTTTAAAATATTCTTATATAAAAATCTCTTCTTACTGATTTATTACAAAAGAACCAATTATTTGATGTCAGGGAGTATATCAAACTCATTTATTTATGATCATAAAACCAATGCTTGGTTCCCTGGCATGGTATTTTAATGCTGAGGTGGATGGATGCTTTAATATGGACTGGTTTTAAAAAAAATCAATGTTTATATAGTAAGAAAAAAAATTCAATGTTCCCTGGCATGGTATTTTGATGTTGCCAGGTCTTTCTTTTGTATATCATTGTTTTGAGGGTTAAACAAGTTGAAGTATGTTTTGCAATTCGAATTCAATATTTTTATCATGGAGTCGAGCTAAATTTACACATATCTTACCCATAGTTGCTGCAGTATCTGATGGACTAAAAACATGGGACATAAGAAGAAAAAGTCACGTAGTATTGATGTAATTCTCATGAAAGTTGAGTTACCATTTCTTCCTGGTGTTACCCTTTTAATTTTGCAGTGATTTGCTACTATTATTCTATGAACATGGTACAAATGCATATTAAAAGGTACTGCCGATTTCCTAGTCTAACATACTCGGTAAAACCAGCTGAGGAACTTATGACAACATGTTTGGAGAAGACACAAGGTATGCAAAATTCTTCCCGATATCGTTGCACAATTTTATGTAGTCAAATGATGTCCAAGATACGATAAATTTTGATATAACCATGTATGTCAAATAATATAAGCTACTGGTAGCATACAATATAAAATTTTACTATGTATAGTGTATATTATATCGATATATGGTGTAACAATTATTAACATCTTGATTGTTTATTTGACTTTGACAGGACCATTAGTGGTGATTCTATGGAGAAAATATCAAAAGCAAAGCAAGATCAAATCTATCATTTGTATGTTTTGTAAGTAATTGTTGATGCAAAAATGTGACATATTATGTATGGCATATTATGTGTGGGCAAAGAGAAGTTGATGAAACAATGTATGAAATACTAACTTTGAATATATGAAAACCTTTTTGAATGTGTATGAAATATTAAGTATGGATATGCGAAAAATAGTTTGAATGATATGTATGAAATATTAATTCATATATTACTATGAAAATTTGTTATATCTAAGAAATGTTTAAATGTGTGTATGTGTGTGTGTGTGTGTGTATATATATATATATATGAAAAAGCTGGAACGATACTAAATAAGATCTATAAATCAATAATTTAGGCAATAGCGTTTCAGAATGCTATAGAATAAAAAATGCTATAGAAACAAAAATTGGAAATGCTATAGTATAACCAAATAAATGCTATAGAAACATACACACAAACGCTATAACAAGTATGTATGGTAGTATATTCCATAGCGTTTTTGTTTGATAGCAAATAAAAACGCTATGCAAAATTTAGTTTTCATAGCGTTTTTGTTTTTGCTATTTAAAGTAGATGGGCTAACATAGCATGTCGTTACATGGCATTCTTTGAAACGCTATGTTAAGATATAATAGCGTTTTTCAAACGCTATTAAAGGCCCATTTTGTTGTAGTGGACTCAGTTATGTTTGAGCACTGCATATTATCCTCAGACGGACGGCCAGACCGAGAGGGTGAATCGTATTCTAGAGGACCTATTGAGATTATGTGTCTTAGATTTCGGAGGTACATGGAAGGAACATCTTCCGTTGGTAGAGTTCGCATATAATAATAGCTTTCAGTCTAGCATTAGCATGGCACCGTTTGAAGCTCTTTATGGACGGCCGTGTCGTTCGCCTACATGTTGGTGGGAATCTACGGATAGGATCTTGCTTGGACCCGATATGATTAGAGAAACTTTGGAGAAGATCGATTTGATTCAAGGAGGATGAAGACGACGCAAGATAGACAGAAATCTTGTGCGGACAAGAGGAGTTCAGATCTTGAGTTTGATGTTGGGGACATGGTCTTTGTCAAGGTGTCTCCATTACGGAACGTCATTCGCTTTGGGTCCGTTGGGAAGTTAGCACCAAGGTTCGTAGGACCGTTTCCTATTAAGGAAAGGATTGGGCAGATGGCGTATAGAGTGGAGTTGCCCGAGAGACTTAGTGGTGTACACGACGCATTCCATGTATCACATTTGAGGAAGTGCTTGCACGAGACCGCGGAAGTGGTAGAGCCGAGCTTGCTTAGAGAGGTGGAGATTGAGCGTGATGCAATGATTTGACGAGCTCCTACGCACATTCTTGGGTCGGAGATTAAGAAGTTGAGGAATCGAGAGGTCAAACTAGTCCAAGTGCAATGGGGGAGATGATGAGAGCAACGCTACTTGGGAGATGGAAGAGAAGATGTGTTCATTATACCCTTTTCTTTTCGAGGGTATGTCTTTTAATTTCTCCTTTATCGCTTATCTTGTACTTATCTTATTTTTGGTATGTCCTCTCGCTAGTATCTTTGACCTTTAGATAGGGTAGTCCTATGGTTGAAACATGTGTTTGAGACATGTTATGTATGATGGATGCATGTGGATGCAAGTGTTTGCCAGTGGTTGCTCGTGGATGCATATACACACACTTTAGGCACTAGATCGGCTCAGTCACTTCATATTGCATATTGCATATAAATGTGTGTACATATTTAAGTAATGGATGAATAATGGTTGTACCATCATATGGATGTTGCATTTTGGTGAATGGTTGTGCACACATGTAGAAATGATATGTATCGATAAGGTTCTTTGCATACATAATGGACGCATGGCACAATCATGGTTTACATTAGGAGGTCAACTGAATCAGTAGACCGCCTGATTTTGCATTAAATAAGGAACATATACACACACTTCTTGCATATTTTCATACAGCATTAGGAATTTATAATTGTAATGGATGCCTGTGTTTGATGGTTGAGTAGATGGTTGTTTGGATGTTAGGATATGCATTCTCCTTAACTTAGAGATTTCGGGGGCGAAATCCTTTAAGGAGGGGAGAATGTAACACCCTGGATTTTTGAATAATCGAACTAACTAAATTAAAGAATAATTAATCTCATACGTGAGAATTAAGGAAAACGGGTTACGCCATTGTGTTCGTCTCGGAATTCTGGTTGAGATAGAGTCCGAGTTTGCGTGAATTGGACTTCGTATGAAGAAGTTATGGCGATCGGAAGTTTCAGAAAATTCAAAACAGATTTTCAGAAAATTCAAATTTTGGAGTCAGACAGGCTAGGCGGGAAAATTCCCGCCAGGGCCAGGTCGACCATAGGGTCGACCTGGGGATCAACCTATAGACTCATTAGGGTTTCTGATCTACTCTGATTGGCTGGGATTAATTCTGGGTTGATCGGACGCCTTAAACTAATCCTAAACTCTATAAAAACACCTATAGACTCAAACCCTAAAATCAAAACAAAATTGGATTCATGGCCTCCATGCCATCACCTTGCAACTCAGAATAGTCGCCGCCCATTAGAGAGGAAGAAAGCAAATCAAATTCAATCCTTTTCAACTCTAACAGCGAATCTTCATCAAAGGAGCGCTAATTCAACTCCAGAAATCAGAATTTAGAACTCAAGACTGCTTTTGAGTTGTGAGTTCGATAGTTTTAACAAAATAATTAATAAATGAATTGGATTGAGTTATAATGCAGACAATTTGGATGTGATATGAATTGTTGATTTCATGTTGTAATTATGTTGTAGAATTATGTTGTAATTTCTATGATATTATGTTATGATGTTATCATCTACGATGCAAAGTTATGATGCTATCACCCATGTTATAGTCCTATGATTGGCTTATGTCTAGTTGAATCATCATGTTTCTTATGCTAGTTTGTTATATTGATTCATATGATAAATCATATGTAGGAAAGTTTAGATGTTGATTCAAACATGAACCATATACAAGTTGGATAGAATTATATGTGACCTTGCATAGCTATGGCACTTAGTTTATGTGAGAATTTAATCGAAAGTTAGGCTATGACATACGCTAAATTCTACATGATACTTTACATGTTAGATACTAGTCTACACCATTGTTGCGATGTATAAATCACCTATGTAAGTTTATGAGTTGGATATGAATCATGTTATGCAAGTTTAGGATTATTACCTATGCAAATATAAATCTATGACATATGTTATTTATGCAAGTTTGTGGCCATTATTTCATCAAGTTCACACCTTTAGATTTGGATCCATGACATATGTTATTTATGCAAGTTGTAATTTTGGCCTATGCAAGTTTTAGATGTAGAACATCAATCACATATGCAAGTTCACCCTTATGTTAGATTTATGTTTTAATTATGTGTATAAATTGTGATGTTTTCTTTTGTTTTATAAGTTAGACTATTCGAGTCTAATGTATATTTTTACGTTAAATGAACAAACGTACTACGTGGGGAAAAAGGGGATAATATTAATTTTTTTTTTTTTTTTTTTTTTTGGCAAAGCCAGCGGGGAGAAGGCCCCTACCTTATATTCAAATCATAAGAAGGTCTTACAAAGTGAGTAGCGCTTATATATCGCGCATCATACAAAGCATACATAAAGAACAGGAAAGGAGTCAATTCCATTTGAGTTTGACTGAAGTATCAAACCCAAAAGAAGACATACATATTTGTTTGCTTATATTAGTACATGCAGCATAATATATACTTGTTCTTGATTTCTGGATCCGTTCAAAAACTCTAGCATTCCGTTCACACCAAATTTCATTTAGAACCACTTTGAGCATTATGAGAAGCTCATACGTTGTTGATGCTTTCCATCTTGTTGCTTTGTAGATGCTCATCTACTCTTCTTTGTTATTCACGTGCGGCTTTGCAAACCCTCCTCGGTTCTTTATTTTCCTCCAAATATAATTCGAAAAAGGACACTTGAAGAATAAATGATTGGTGTCTTCGTCTCCATTGAGACATAAGTGGCAGTTAACCGAAACATTAATGCCTCTGTGTGTTAGCTTTTTGAGTGTATGCAAAGCATTAACATACACTTTCCACATCATGTAATTCAACCTTTCACTGTTGTGCCAACTCCAAATCCTTTTATACCAAGCACATCTTCTCATCCTTTTCTCACCTGTTATTTCCGCATATACTACAGCTGTAGTATAATTTCTCTCATCATCAGACCATACTAATTCATCCTCAATTGGCTGAGCATATGTTTTGCCATTATATTTTCTCTATACATCATTAATATCATTGCATGAGTTATATGGAATGTTTATTTTCCCATTACAGATATAAGCGCGCGCTTTGGCGTGTATAGGTATTCCACTGCGTTGTATAGCATCATATGTCAGAACGTTTCGCAAAACCAGTCCTTTCTGAATCCAAGGAGCACACCAGAACTCCGCATTACTACCCGCTGATATTTTGATCTTCGAATGGCACATTACCTTATCACGTATTTTGATAATCATTTTCCAAACCCAGCTCTGGTGCTGTTTGGAATTCAGAGCCCATATCTGTTCAGTTTTTAGATTGTATTTCTTACACCAGATGACCCAAGGTGTAGGCTTATCCATGGCTAAGTCTTGAAAGTGACGCGTGATTGCAGCCGCATTCCAATGTTTTATATTTTTGATTCCAAGGCCACCCTTGTTCTTGGGTTTCTCCAATTTACTATATGCTATAGGAGTCATTTTTTTTTGAGTGTATATTTCCAAACCAAAGGAAATTTCTCATGGCACACTTGATCATGACAATTAGGTTTAGAGGCAACAAGAAGGTTCTACTCCAGTATACCGTCATAGAGAATATAACCGCATTCAATACGACCAGTCTACCAGCCTGAGATATAAATCTATTCTCCCATCTAGAGAACACAGACGTGATACTTTCATAGAGTGGCGTACATTGCGACGAGGTGATTCTTTTCGTAGACAGAGGAATACCAAGGTATGAAGCATCAGGTTCCAGAGTAGACATACCAGTTATGGAAAGACTATCATGATATTGAAGAGGAGAGAGGCCAGCAGGAAGGACTTTGGATTTGTTAAGATTGATGCCTAGACCAGAGAAAGCATGGAATGATTTCAGCGTGTTCATTATAGTATGGAGGGATAGAGCAGTAGGTTTTGTGAAAATAAGAAGATCATCCGCAAAGGCTAATGAAGTGATTTGCGGGTTTCTACATTTTGGGTGGAGGTGGAAATTTTTAAGCAGTACTTGCCTGTTTAAGGATAATGTGAGCGTCTCCATAATTATTATGAATAAATAGGCAGAGATAGGGTCTCCTTGCCTCAAACCATTGCAACCTTTGAAAAAACCAACAGTATGAGCATTAAAAACAAGTGTATATCTAACTAAGGAAATACACAAAGTGATCCATTTGACAAATTGGGCCGGAAAGTGCATCTTCACCATAATTCTTATCAAAGAGTTCCAGTTGACCGAGTCGAAAGCCTTTTTTATATCAATCTTAAGCGTTGCTCTAGGGGATATATTTGATCTGGAGTACCCATTCAATAGTTCGTGAGATAACAGCACATTGTCCAAAATACTTCTGTTAGGCAAAAAGGCAGCTTGGTTAGGAGATATGATACTCGGAAGCACATCTTTAAGTCTTCTAGCAAGGATTCGTGATATAGCTTTGTATATCACATTGCAACACGCTATCGGTCTGAATTGAGATACATCGAATGGATTATGAGTTTTTGGAACCAAGGCCAAGTTGGTAGAATTGATAGAGCTAAGCATTTTGCTGTGTGTGAAGAAATTATGAACAGCCTTCAAAACGTCCTTCTTGATAATTTGCCAACTGTATATGTAGAAGGTTGCTGTGAAACCATCAGGACCCGGAGACGCAGATTTCCTCATTGTGAAAATAGAGTCCTTGATCTCTTCATCAGTAACCGGCTTTGTAAGAATTTCATTTAGATCATTGTTTAGAGTTGGTAGCATTAAATCATCAATAAAAGACAAATCAGGTTGTTGTGGTAGAGAGCCTAGCAAGTTTTGATAATAATCCAAGAAAGCTTTATCAACCGCAATCGGATTAGAGTGGCTTATCCCAGCGGTATCTTTTATTTGATGAATAAAGTCCTTTGCTTGCTTTATCTTCAGAGAAGCATGGAAAAGATTAGTGTTTCTATCTCCTTGAGCATTCCATTTCTGTTTATTCTTTTGCATAGCCATGTTCGCTTCAACAAGCAACGCTTCTTCAAGCTTTTTGGTTAAGTGTTTTTCCTGTTCATAGATCATTTGGTCTGCATTTTGCCCATAAATGAGAGATTGTACCTGTTTTAATTGTTCAGTGAGAGTAGCCGAGAGTTTGTTCCCTTTTCCGTATATTTGATGAGCCCATGTCTTCAAAGCCTCTTTGGTATTCTTCAGTTTTTTTTTGCAAATTTAGCATAGGGTTACCATATGTGTGCTTGCTCCACGCTTCACTAACTACTTGCAAAAAGTTATCATTTTTTGTCCAGTCATCAAAAAACTTGAAATTAACATTTTTATTTAAATTTGCTGAGCCAAACGTGAGGATTAAGGGGCAATGGTCAGAAAGTAGGGGCATGGTTATATTAAGCATGATTGTAGGCCAGGTTGAAAGGGTTTTGAGGTTCATTAGGCCATGGTCAATTCTTGTCATCGTCCTCGGACCATCAGAGCTTTTACTGGACCATGTGTATTGGTTACCTATGGAAGGTATTTCTATTAAGGAAGCATCATACATTGCTCTGTTCAGAGGCATCATGTCAGCTATTGACAATGGAACACCACCTTGTTTGTGACTGGTTTGGAAAGAGCAGTTGTAGTCCCCAATTATTAACCAAGGGTGTGATTCTTGAGCAAAGTGAGGTAAATAGTCAAGAAAATGATGCCTCACTTCTTTAGCATTACTGGCATAAACAAAAGTGATGTATAAGTTGGACTTGGTGGGAATGTGATGAACTTTAGAGTGGATGAACTGGTGGTCAATGAGAATAGGAGAGAGAATATAAATAGAAGGGTCACATATCACAAGAAGTCTGCCGTAAGGAGCTTTGTCATGGTTTGACAAATAAAACCAGGAAGGGTTAATGTAGGAAGAGGCTTTAGAAGAGAGATTTAGGTTAAGCTTGGTTTCAGAAATCGAGAGGAGAGAAAGTTTATGTTCATGAATTAGGTTCTTTATTTGGTCCAATTTAGAGGATTTATGCGCTCCTCTTATATTCCATGCTCCAATGGTGTGCAACATGATTATACTAGAGTGGTTTTGGATGAGCTTCTAGTTCTCCTTGGAGAGGAAGGAGGTGAAGATACTGGAAAGGAGTGGTGAGAAGCATCAGTATCACAATCAGAGTCAATCGGAGAGGGTATTAAAGGTTCTGGAACATATTTGTTTCTTTTCTTTTTCCCATTTTTCTTGTTTACAATTGGGATCGGATCTGGCTCCATGTTTACTGCTAGTTTCTTAGATTTGGTTTTGAGGTAGGAGGGTTTGAGACTGGATAGGGGCTTTGGTTTTGAGGATGAAGGGACTGACAGAATGTCAGGAGGTATGGAAATAGTACTAGGAGGGGGTTTGGCAGAGCAGATTTTGGAGGATTTGCATGATACAGAGCGGCTTTGATTGACTTGAAAAGGATTAAGGGATGTAATGATCGGTGTATATGGAAAAGAATATGGTAAAGTAGGTGGATTTGGAACCAGTGCTTCATTGGAAAGCCTATTAGATTTCCCATGCATATCATTAACTGTGCATGCAATTGAATCGGCATCAAGAACTGGATTGGTGGTGATAAGGGATGGTGTAAAAGGTAAGGTAGCTGGGTTTGTAATGAATGCATCATTGATATTCTTGTTTGCTGTTGTTTTCCCATGCATGACATTAACTATGCATCCAATAGAATCCTCTTTCTGAACGTTTTGCATTTTCTGTGCTTTTTGGCTTTTTGCACCTTTCTTTTTCTTCCCTCGTTTCATCTCCAGTTGTTCTTTCATGTTCTCAGTTTCATGTTGATTATTTGTGTCATCCTCCACATTCTGTTTTTCTTCTTCTTTTTCCTTTTCAGTTTTATTTTCACTTTCATCATCTTCATTTGCACTCAAAAATTCGATGTCATCCTCCTTATCTTCCGTTTCACTCTCATTTGTTTTTCCTTTTTGAGTGTTAAGAGCATCAAACACATTGTTCATACTGATTACGTCCCTTTGTTGTCCTCCCTTTGGCTTATCATTTATTTTTGTATCATAGGCTTGCGCCACCTCTTCAGACATCTTCTTATAATTGTGTTTGCTCGCTGGCAATTTGAACAAGTTGTTCCTCCTTCTATTTGCATTCACTCTGATCCATGTGTTCGTTGGTTTTGCTTCAGCAATTTTGTCTTTAACTTTAAATGCATTCTTCTTTTCAGAATCTAGATTATTTTCCATTTCATTGAGAACTTTATCTTCATCTTTCTTTTTGTTTAGTTTGCAAGATGCACTTTTATGTCCGAACACTTTGCATTCAGTACATATATCTGGTTGCCATAAATACTCAACATATATCACTTGCGTTGTGCCATCCGGGTTCAAAACTTCAAAATCTGTATCTAATTCAGCATCCGGCGTAATTTCTACTAAGCATCTAGCATCCTGAATTCTCATCATCATTTCAGTTGCACTAGCTAAGCAAATTAATTTACCCAATCTATTTGCCAACCAGTTGATTCCAAGGTTTGACCATAAGTAGATCGGAATGTTAGTTAGGCTCACCCAGACAGGAACTGCCTTTATAGATCCAGTAACATTACTCACGCTAGGATCCCATAGCTTCGTTATAAAGATTTTGTTTTGCATTATAATAGGATCTCCTCTTATCACCTTTTCTTTGTCCAAATCATCCATAAATTCAAAAAGAAACACAGATCCATCAGATTTTACTTTGAAATTACCTCTGAGTTTCCATCTGGCTTTGAGAGTTTCTATCACAACGGTGAAAGGTAGAGGCTTGTCTAGGAAAAAACCCACCACATAATTTTTCCAGACAGTAGTCCCCGCTTCAACTATCAAAGCTGAAGGCGACATTTTGGAACCTACATACTCTATTTCCAACTGAACAGGAATGTACTGACCTGCATTCCGAGGTAGATGGTGAAAAAGAAGAGGTTTAGTCCATGCTTGTTCAGTTGTAGGGTTTCTAGGAATTGGTAAGTTACTGGAGAGTGGTGGCGTTGGTAGTAAAGAGGAACGGTTTGGGGTTTGTTGGATTAGAGAGTCCAGAGGAAAAGGAGAAGGGTCTGGCGGTTTTGATGGTGGCGGGACGAGAAGGTTTTTGTCAGAGGAGGTGGCCTGAGAGGAGAGAGATGGACGTGGAGTAGGATGGGACAGGGCGGGAATAGGGTTTGGCTCAGCTGCCATTAAAAAATTAAAAAAGAGGAAATGAAAACTTTGGGGCACGAAAACTTTGGGGGCACGAAGACTATGTCTACCATGCACTTTGGTTAATGCCAGTTTTATAGTGGCTGTGCACTATGTCTCCGTATTGTAGCCGCCGGGGATCGAACCTGTGCCACTGCAAATACATGCAGCAGCTCATGGTGTTCGTAAACCACTGGACCACTAAATGGATGGACATAATTGAGTATGATTTTACATACCATAAAATATAATTGTGGTGAAAATTGGTATGATTTTACATACCATAAATGGATGGACATAATTGAGTCAATTATGGACATTGTTAAATTTGGAATTGATTGATAATTTGAATAGGGAAAGTAATTCAAATTTGGGGAATGATTAATTAGGAGTAATTAATCTCCCGGCAAATCCAGCTGCCACAAATGCCAGTCTAATGTGAGAGGTATTAGGCACAAACTAAATACGTAACAGTTGTAAAGACACGAGGTTAGGCTCTTTTGTGGTGTAAGACTGCCCGGACCCGCCCGGCAAATCCAGCTGCCACAAATGTCAGTCTAATGTGAGAGGTCTTTATGAGGTTACAGTCTTAATAAATTAAGAAACACTTAACCATATAAGCATGTAGTGGGACATGAGGGGGTTAAGTGGGTGCCTTGGGTGGCATGTGGAATCTAGTGGGTGCCTTGGGTGGCATTTGGAAATACGATTAGAAACACTTAACCAAAATTGAAACATGAATAAGAAGTGGGTTAAGTGGGATGTACTAGAGGGGACCAAGCTTAGGTGGATAGCTTGTGTCAAGTAATGGGGGCCCGTTTCAACCAGTAACCCATACATATCTTTGTGGGCTCGACCCAAGTCGAGGACGGGACACGCATACTGGGCTTGACTGTAAGAGGCCAAATCGGGTTAGCAGTGGCAACGCAAGTCCAACGGGTTCATATGCGTGTGTGGACCCGTGCTGGTAGGTAAGACTTTGTTGCATCGCGTAGGTATAAGCCGTGCATTCTTGGTGGTATCGGGTTGCCACTTTGGGGAGTGACACACCCCACTGTGGGGCCAACACGGGTATCTACGAGTTAGGGAGCCGATCGCTTGGGGGTAGTGGGTACACCTAGTGGAGATAGGGGCAGACGACACCTATGAAGGCAGCTAGGGGTGCACGAAACTACCAATATTATTATTAAGTCTGTAGGCGGGATCAACCTTAGGGTGACTAGTGGTGGTGCAGTATACTAGTGGCGATGTAGCATAGCAATTATCCTATAGTGTTGGTGTAGTTTAGTAAATTTATCTTAGTGGGTTAGGTGCGCTTTAACGATATCGTTGTTCATCTTGTATCCTTGTTTACTCTGTCATATTCAATGGTTCATGATCATTTCCTTATTTTCCAACTTATGCCTTAGCCTAGTTACTTTGTTAATTATATTGTTAGAATTATCGCACTCGCCAGACTTTATGTCTGACCCCTCTTTTTCCATCTCTTTCCTTCCCCCCTAGGTGCTCAGGTTGTAACTAGCACCAGTGGAGCTTGATTTTGGACTGCTTTTAGAAGATTGCTTGGATCGCTGAAGTAAAGTTCAGGTTCTCTTTATTTATGGCTATTTTGATGTTGGGGATTATGTCTTTCAGTTTATGTACTTTGTTTTATCAAGATGGATATGATGTACTTGACTTTGGTTTATGGTTTTGATGATGTAATCAAACATATGTGTTTTCCGCTGCAATGAAATAAAGTTTTAAATTTCCAAGTACTGCTTTATATCTGTCTTGTTGTGATATTCTGTTCTATATTCACTTAAAATGCTCCATGGAAATTAATGCATTCCCTTGGTGAGAGACATTAGTGGACGTGGAGTGTTACATACATCTTCGTTGCATTTCATCAATCAACGAACACTTCACGACGCTTCGAACATTCCCTCAAAATTCAGGTTGAATCTACATCCAACGTTGAACCAAAAATAACAACACTTTAGTTCGTTCTTATATGGACTGCACAACCACCTATGGGGCGTCATCGATCCATATAGATCACACCCCCACTGGATCGCATCTGATCCATCCTCTATGTAGTTCATTTCAGATCCACCGATCCAGGCCATGAATCGCACCACATTTACCCTGATCCATCAATGGATCATCAGACCGATTCATCTTGTTGCTCAAACCATTTATGCTCACGATCCAAGAAACTGGCTGATCCATCGTGCACAAGCCATAGATCCACCCGATCCATCGACTTGCCACACAATCTGATCCCCACTTTTAGCCATTGCTGATCCATACAAGCTAGCGATCCATCATTTTTCTTTGTTGCGATCCATCAAAGTAACGATCCATGCCTTGCCTTCCGCATGAGCGAAAGATCCACCAACATTTGCTATTGCGCCTTGGTCGATCCAACCCCCAAACAATCCATGCCTTTCTTCATGTATTTGCCAAACCGATCCATCAAGGAAACTGACCCATCCCATTTCAATGAAACCAACCTGGTCCATAGCTGATCAGCACCGATCAATTATTTCTTCCGCAAGAAGACATGAGATTCATCTCCAGTGCGTGCAATCCGTCTCCAATGCGTCCAAATCATCCAAATAAATAACTCAATCATCAACCGTTCGTGGAATCATCAAACAAATCTTGTACAATGAATAATCATGATACAATCATATGAAATTCACCAAATAAAAGTAAAAATGAATGAATATTAAAATAGGACTAAATTTACAAAAACACATGAATTAACATATTAATTTATTGTTATAATCTTGCTAAATATTATGCTATGGATATTGAAATGAAAATAGACTTACCTTGATTATATCTAGGTGAAAACTACTTGAAATATTGAAAATATGATAAAACATCTCACATACTCGATTGAATCCATGTGAGAGAAGTTTATCACTCACCAAATCGACGTAATAACTTAAAATCGATTAATCTCTAATCCAGACTACGAAGAATGGTCTTCAAATCAACTAATTTGATGCGACATACTCTTTCTTTCAATCTTCTAATGTAGATCTAAGAATTCAATGGGGCTATAGGTGTATTTGATTGAGCAAGGAGAATCTCGAGCTCAAAAAATGAGAGAATTGATGAACGTAATCCATTCTCCTTACCTCTATCACTCTATTTATAGCCAACAGCTCCTAGCCTTAATGGGCCACACTTATCATCCCATTAATCACTAATTAGTCTGTCCAGAAATTGTGTAGCACTAAAACATCAATTCCTCCCAAACCGCTAAGCCAAATTTTTTTATGTGATCGCTCTACAGAATTGTTAACTCCATTTCCATTCCAACGAAATCGATCCCAGCACCTGATTCGATTCTAGTCAAAAGTTATGCCCAGTAAAAAACTAATAGGGATAAAATGGTCACAAATAAAATTAATAAAAATTATGGACATGTCTCACATCCCCATAAACAACATATCAAAATATGAAAATGATCAGGCCCTTAGAGAATTAAACAAAAATATTTTACAATCCTCCGATACGTAAAATGCGGGTCATTACATTCTCCCCCTTATAGGAATTTCCGCCCCGAAATCCAAAGCAAACACAAGCAACTAGAAACAATTTCGCATGGCTATCACCCACAAGCAATTAATCTATCATCCAAACTAGCATTCTTCAATCAATGCATCCATAGTTTTATCCTAGCATGTGGAATTCTAAAAATAACACCAGTTACAATGGTGTAGAGCTGTGCAATTAAAGCGCTTAGCGGTTCTATAGCGGTAGAGGTGCAAAAATGTGTAGTGGGGATAAAGCGGGGATATAGCGAAGGCATAAAAAGGTTAAGTAGATGTACAACCAAATATTCGAAAATTAATTAATTATCTTTCTCACATTATATGCTTATAAGAAACTAATATGAAATAATCTAATATAACAAAATCAAGCAATATCATAGTTATGCATGCTAAATTTAATGAATGTTATTGATTGTTACCATATATTATCAACTTATGTATTATATTTTGCCATTCACGCTAAATTTACTAATTTATTTAAAAAGAGAACAAGTTTAATCAAGCTCTGTATATTAATACTGCTAAAACATATGCTAAAAAGGCTTGATCTAGCGGATGCAGCGAAAAATAGTGGGCTAAAATCAGATCTACATTTCATCAGCGCTAAATTAGAATAGTGTAACGGTTGAAGAGGGCTATAACAGGGATATTGTGGGCTTTAACTACATAGGTGTAGGGTGATAAGACATTAATTGGTCATACCAATGAGGATTCCTGGATGGATCGTCTTCATACTCCCTTTCATTTCCCACGTATAATCATCATCATCCAGACTCCATTGCACGTTGCTGGCTTAACCATCTCCCTTTTAAGCTGTTTTGTGTCATTCCCCACACCGCGAAGCAGCTTACAAGGTCCCAAAACTACGGACTCGACTTCTAGGTCTTCGTACTGATCTGGAGATACCACCACAATCAAATCGTGCATACACATCCATAGAAAAGAAACATGAAAAACATTGTGCACACAAAACATCTTCTCAGGAAAATCCAATCTATATGCGAGCTTTCCAATTTGCTTGACTATTGGAAACAGTCCAACGAACCTTGGAACTAACGTTCCATTACTTCCGGATTGAGCAACATGCTTCAATGGTGAAATATTTACGAAAACCATATCACCAACGTTGAAATCCATGTCTTTTCAATGCCTATCGGCGTAACCCTTTTGGCGACCTTGGGTTGCCTTCATTTGTTGTCGAACGATCTAGATACTATTTGAGGTCTCTCTTGTCATCTTTGGCACAAGTATTAACTTATCTTCGGTCTCCATCCAACATGCCAAAGAACTACATGGTTTTCCATACAACGCCTCGTATGGTGCCATCCCGATACTCACCTGGTGGCTATTAAAACCAAAGGTGCATTATGAGCACTTCAACAAATGGTTAGATTAGAATATGGAACCGTGTAATTACAAAATAAAGAGCATAAAATGAAGACAAAGGAATGTTTACAGTGGTTCGATCCAAAATGGACCTACGTCCACTTTTCAATCACTTTTCATTATGATATTTCGTTAAGAACATCCATGAACTATCTCTTTACATTCATTTCCCTCTTTCCTCTCTTTTCTCTCTCTTTATGATCTAAATTGCACTTGAATCGGCAAAGGAATTGAAGAGATCTCTTGCTTTTTGATGGTGGATGTATGAATCTTCGATCACTTTAGCAATCGGATGGTCTTCATGGATTCCATAGCGGTTTGTGTTAAATCTAGGCATTAGAAAGGATTAGAAGCGGTTGGAGATAACTTGAATTGTGTCGGAGAGAAGTTCCATGGCACATGAAGGAGATTAGAGAAGCTTTGATCGAATTAGAAAGAACTCTAATGTAGGTTGGAATGGATTTGATCCATTTGATGTTGGAGAGAAGTTGTTTGATCCTTGGAAGCCATTAATGAAGCTTTAAATGTTGAAGAAATGATTTGGAGGCCCTTTGGGGCAGATGGAATTGGATCCCTTGAATTGTGGAGAAGTGGGCTATTTATTGGTGTGATTTGGAGGGAATGGAGTATTTACGAAACTGCCACTGGGTACGGCTGGAAATAGCTGGCAATGGGTACTGATCGATATGGAGTATACATCGATCGGTCTGAAAATTTATATACCAGTCGGTTACAACATGGAATACCGATTAAGAAGGAATTCTTTAATATGCCCGCATCTCTTATTTACTGAAAGTGCCACTGCATTATTTGTTGTTTGGACGATCACTCTTTTTAATTACGCCCACTCGACTTTGTCATTTAGCGCTTTCTTCTGTATTTGTTACGTCGCCTTCCCTTTTATCATACATTATCAAACAATGGGTACGCTATTAACATCTTTTCCATTTATGTCCTGTAGCGATGCACTTCTTTATTAATGTTGTTGGCGACTGCCGTGCTTCTCGCTTGATGTCGGTCGATTAAAACTCCATTGTTCCAATCGGCTATTTTGATGATGATCCATGTTTTTATTGTAACGTGTCCGGTTTGAAGCTGATGTGGACATGCAACCTTCGTTGCGAATATATGTTATGCTTGTTGCATATGTTTTGCATACAATATTATACTATTGCCGTATAAGTTTGTTCTTTGCAAATCCATATAAATACATGTTGTATATATGAGTTAGCATGTCTGTACTTCTTATATGTAAAAGATGCATGTCCAAGCTCATAACCACTTTCATTTGTTAAAGTGCCAGCCTTATGTTGGTACCGATCAGCATAAGCATTGATCCATGTATGACATGAGCTGGAAATCCATTGCACTTGTGTTTTATTCCTTTACGTTAATGTATTTAGACTTAACACAACTCGAATAGATGCTACTTCATAAATGTGTATCAACACTTTGTCGAGCTCATATTTACCCTTGTGTCCATCTCTCTGCAAGATAATAATAGTATCACTGTGACAGTCCGCCCCGTACTAGCCGACATTTCCCCGAAATGTGCTGCCAATGCCGACTAGCACGGAACGGTCGTCAAAAGTAAAGGATTTGAAACTACGATCTACAAAGGAACTTGTAGTATATCTCACAGCACATGGAATAAAATCAAATAATAACATAACTTGATATAAAACAGGCAAGATAGTGCATAAGCTAAAAAACTATATTGTATCCATTAAAGTAGCGGAATTCAAAATACAGCTTATGATCCAAAGTATTATTACAACTTCAAAATACTGTCTCTAAAGAAAAATAGAAAGGTACACTACTAATGCACAAAGTAGTGACCATCAACAACACGGGGAGAATATATGTAAATAGTACATGGAAGCCTCCTGCTCGTCTCTGGACAGCTACTCGTGCATAATCATCTGACCTGTCTCTAGTCTGCTCGTTTAGGATCACCTAGAGTAATAAGAAGAGACATAAACCTCTAGGTCAGACAAAAGTCTAGTATGAGCGATAGCAAATCTATACCACCAAATAGAGCAATAACAGGTATAGGAAATCATACCTAAACCTGGACTTGCAACCAAAGAGTTAGCACAAAAAGATGTAAAGTACTATAAGGTAACACTAACATGTGGTGTGAAAATGGGAGTGTGCATGTCATGGTGATATAAAACATCAACCATAGCAATCATCCTCACATCCATCACTCGGTGCGTAAAGTTTATGATATCCCCCGCTTTGATCTCTAAATCTATTTGAGGCCATGAAGGCTCCATGCCCTCCGAGACTCCGTACAACTAATTTTCATGACCATGCCCGTCTGGTCTGTAGCCAATAACCCTCCCCGGTCCATGACGGGTCCATTCCCTTCTCTCTCAACGGTGAACCAAAGTTATAGATATTGATAACTCCTTTCCACACGTTCTGCAGCAAAGCCCAACTTTAGAAGTTAACTCGTCAATCCCCATTTGGATCCTGAGCCATAACTTCTCATCTGGACTCCCTTTGCATCTCGGGTTATAGTCAAATTTGAATTGAACTTCAGAAGAGTTCACGGTCATCGCCAGTCATTCCACCTCCATGGATCGGTCGGACAGTCGATCACCTTCATCAGAATCGATCGAACATACTTCATTGGGTCGGTCGAACATCATCGTATAGTGTCGGTCGAACATCATCATAAAGGGTCGGTCGAACAACACCATCATCTTCCAGTTCAGTCGAACATGCATCACGGATCAGATCTCACCCACTTGATCGGATCGCCATCCTAGGGATCGCCCCTCTAGGGATAGTCCCTCCCCTAATATTCGACCCCTGGGGATCGTTCCTCCCGTAGGAGTTGCCCTCCTAGGGATCGCTTAATTCCTAGGGTTCACTCCCCTAGGAATCGCTAATTTCCTAGGGGTCGCTCCCCTAGAATCGCTCATTTTTCTAAGGGTCGCACCCCTAGGAATCGCTCATTTTCAAGTGGTCGCTCCCCTAGGCACCGCTAACTACCTAGGGGTCGCTCCCCTAGGTATCGCTCCGTGCGACCCAAAACCTGCACCATGTTCAGCGAACTATTTTTGCCTCTCAACGGCGTTTTCGATCATTCTAACTTTCCTATGAAACCATAATGCATACCAAACAACAGTAGTAGCAAGTAGAATCCACCAAAAATATTAAAACATCAGTCACATGAAATATTTTAGATCGAACATACCCAAAAACATGATTTTCCCCTTAATCCTCTTAACCATGTTTTAACTATAAAACTAGCAAACTTTATCCAAATTAACCCAAATTTATAACAGAGGCATAAAATAACATTTTAGAATTTCTACATATTTTTCGAAATTTTTATGATGCATAATTTCGCTAATTATCACTAATCACCCCTAACTAACCGTAATTAGTGAATAAAAGTGCAAATCACACACCTTAGCCACAAATAAATTTCAGATCCGAAACTCTAACAGATTTGGCATGAATCCTAATGTATTCCAGCAGCTGTATCTCGATTTCTTTGCTAATCCACCTTAATTTGATGTAGGTTTGGCTAACATGTGATTAGAAAGTGATTAAGGATGAATTTAGTAGGTTGAGGCCGTTGCTAGGGTTGAAGAAATGTTTGTGGCTAGAAAAATGAAGAGGAATCATTTTCTAACTCTTTTCAGCCCTCCCATAACCTAATCCCGGAATGGTTTATGGGCCTAGCTACTAATTACCCTATTAAGCCCAACTAAGTTGTTTTTCCATCTTCAAACCTTATTTCAGCCATATCTCCCAAATGGTAAGTCCATTTGATTAATGTGACCACTCTACGGAAAGGTAAACCATCATCAGAATCTAAAGGAAGTGGTCTCAGGTCAAAACTCCTAACCAATCAAAAGTTATAGGCAAAAGAAGATTTACCATGGGTAAAACGATTATTTAAAAATCAGCAAAAATCGTGAACTTGAGAAATGACCCCAATAGTCATTCCCCATAGTTACACGACTATACGACTTCGTATGAGAATGAAATAAATATTCTACATTCCTCCGATGCATAAAATGCGGGTTGTTATAGTCACGTACTCATGTTATACTGCCATGTGTCATGGTCCTTGTATCGAAACTAATCCACGCATTTTATATCACTTTGTAGTTTTTGCATATATTAGAGCTGACGTGTCATTGAAGAATCCAATTCCTTCTATTATGTATGTTTCATTTTAGAACCGATTAGATAATGTATACAAGCTAGAAACCTTTTTTTTATGCACAAGTGTCCAGATTCGAACTCACTGAACCATGCTGGGTTCACGCTGATGTGTCCTCATGCATTTGGTAGTACTTTGCCTTTTTATATCCAATGTTTGAGAATGTTTAAGACTAGGTTACATATACCACTTCGAAAGTATGAGGTTTGAGCCCTTTGTAGAAGTCATGACGTCCATGTTTTATAAGTGATATTTTGTATAGACCAAACCGTGCATTGTATATAAAATACGATTCGCTACCGTGAATTGTTCATGCGTTTGATACCGGTCAGAGCTATCCTCAGAAAGACTGATTGTTTGTTTCCAAATGGTGACCGAACGATGTGAATTCTGGTTTACAACGTGTTTTGCTTGTGTAACCATTTCTTGCTTATTCATGCTCTTATATTAACATGTTCGGTTCCTGAAATCATAAGCGACCGATTGGTAGTGTTGCGCAGACCAATCGATACATATATGTGAACGGTGATCGACCGTGCATTGAAGCCGATCCACACGCGTTGAGCCCGAACGATCGCTTCACTAGCTGTTGACGTATCAATTTCTGAACAGCGTTAATAACGGGGTTAATAATAGCTTTTGTGATATGCGAACTCAACCAAATGTAGATGGTCTTCTCACGATCCCCTAAAGTCCAATACACAAGTACTAAGGAGATCTTCAAAGGCTCGGTTAACCCTCTCGGTTAAAATATCAGTCTGGGCATGATAAGCCGTACTCAAACATAGCTCGGTTCCTAAAGTTTCTTGCAAACTCTTCCAAATCCACTTATGAACAATGAATCTTGATCACCATTTATGTTCTTCAGGATAACACGAAATCAAACTATCCATTTTATATATAGCTCAGCCAACTTCAATTTTGTCCTAGTCGATCCGACAGGAACAAAACCTTGCACTCTTGGTCAAGCGATCCCCTATGACCCGAATGCTCTCATTTCTTGCCCAGCTTGTAGGTAATCCATCGATACTTGCTCCCACTTCCACCTAGGAACATCTAATGGCCGAAGCAATCCACCCGGCATATGCCCCATGGGGGTCTACCCTAGGGTCGATCCATACAAGGGGGTGTCGACCCTAGGGTCGACCGCGGGGTCAACCCAACCCAGTTCTAGGGCAGATTCATTTTCTGCACTTGGACACGTTTCTGAACGAGATTCTTTGGCTTGATGCTATATATAGGACCCCATTTCTATTGTTTTATTTATCAAAAACAATGGAGACAAAGAGATGCTTCCCCAACTCAGATTGAATTAGCCTATTCTTCTGTAGAAACAACTTATACGTTTACAAGAATCTCTACTTCAACATCAACATTCATTTCTCTGTTCTTTAGATCTAGTCTCTGTGAGTTTATGTTGCTTTTAGATATAAACATTTAATAAGTAATCCGGACATATTTATAAGTTTGGAACTAAACCTATATCAGTTAATAACCTGAATCATAACTAAACAGATATGCCATTACTTATACACCATATCTACTGTTTAGTCCTTACATGCTTATCTCTATTATGCCCATTTCTGTTGTCAGATGCTTATTCTGTCATTATGCCCATTCCTGTCACCATATGCCTATTCGGTTAGTATGCCTATTTCTGTCATCATATGCCTATTCTATTATTATGCATATTTCTGTTCTCTTTTCTCCGTCCTTCCCTTTTTATTTTTATAGCCAGGCTACCTTCGAGCCTAGGCCTATCGATGAAATATGCTAACAAATGAAATTGGGAATGGTTTGGAATGATAAATTGGTGCATAACTTGTATTGTAAAACTTGACTGGGATTTGGGGGCATAACCTATACCGTGATCTAAGACTTTAATTTGGGGCATATCCTACATGATGATTTATTACTTGAGGGTAGGGGCATGAAAAAGCTATGATGAATATGAGTAGTAGTTTAAGAGTGAATATGCCTAAATTTATAGAAAATTGAAACTGTAACCGCACTTAGACACGAGGTTAGATTACACTAGTGGCAGAAGTCTGCCCGGAACCACCCGGCAAATCCAGCATCCATGAATTGTTAATTTAATGTGAGGGTTCTAGTGCGTAAATGTACACGTAATGGTGCTAAGACACGAGGTTAAGTCCAACTTATGACAGAAATCTACCCGGAACCACCCGGCATGTACAACATCCACAAATGGTCGATTTAGTGTGAGAGGTCTGGTGCGTTAAGGGGAAATGATAATAACCTATTAACCTAAAATACTTGTTTAAATCTACGGGGGTTGTATGAACCTGTCAAATTGCGTAAGGGTTAAGAAAACTTGTTTGAATCATTGAGGGGGTAAGTAAATCTGTTAAATCTGTAAGGCGTTATACGAACCCGATAAACTTAACCTGTTTTATATGTTGAGGTTATGTGGGCTGGTAAATCTATTAGGCATAACCTGTCAAAATCCTAGTAGTGGAGATGCAAGCTTAGGGGGTAGTTTGTATCATCTGCTATGTGGGACCCATATTAGTCAGTAACCCATACTGGTATCCAAAGGGGGACCCCAAACTAGGTAGGGGTTAGGGCACACTTACTGAATTGATTATAAGAGGTCCATATGGGTGTAGGTGTTTGATGGCACGTTCAAACGGACCTATATGTGTGCATGGATCCTCTTGCCTGGGAAAATAATACTTTGTAGCACTAGTAGATATGGTTGTGCCTATCGGAAGAACGGGTTGCCACTTTAGGAAGTGATACCTTCTACTATGGAGCTAGCACAAGGTATATACGGGATAGGGACCCGATCGATTGGGGGTAGTAATTAGTGTACATCTAGTCCTGCATGTTTAAGAACCCGTTATTATTGTTCGGGCTAACGCCCGTTATTGTTGTTGGGTTGCCTATTATTATTGTCGAGGGTAAAACCTATCACTAGAAGTACACCTAAGTCTACCATTCCGTTACTATTGGGATCATTATGTTTCTATTATACTAGCATTGGTGCAGAGAAAAGTATTTGGGAAGCTCAATATATTCTATTCTGTTTATTTTACTTATCCTGCTCAGTCTGTTATGCTTGTCTTATGATACTGCTATCTCCCTCATCTGGTTTATTTGCCTGTCATGATGCTTTTACTTATTTACATGCTAGAAGTAACCTAGACTTGCCAGACTTTATGTCTGACCCATTTTGTTTCCTTTTCCCTCTCTTCCTTCCCCTAGGTTCTCAGGGTGGGAATACTCAGGCTTGATTAGGATTCTCTCTTTTGTTTCTGCTTGGAGCTGCTTAGATGTACTGCTTTGATTAACTGTCTACCGTGCTATGGCTATTTTTCGGGACTATGATTTTATATTACTGTACTCTGATGATTTTAGAACAAGACAGATATTTTAATTTGATGTAATGTGTCAAAACCAAAATTTGATTTCAACACCAAAGGTGTTGTGGAAACACTTTAAATTATTGTTAAATTTGAATATGGAGCCACGCAATCTCAAAACAAAAAACAAAAACGAAGAACAAGGATTTTTATAGTGGTTCGATCTAAAATAGATCTACGTCCACTTTGAATCAATTCTCATTATGATATTTTGCTATACAACATACATGAATTCTCTCTTTACATTCATTTCTCTCTTTTCTCTCTCCTTATGATCTAAATTGCACTAGAATTTGCTAAGGAATTGGTGAGATCTCTTGCTTTGTGATGGTAGATGTATGAATCTTCGATCACTTTTTCTATTGGACAATCTTCGTGGATTCCATAGCGACTAAGTGTTAGATCTAAGCTTTAGAGAGGATTAGTAGCGGTTGGAGATCACTTAAATCGTGTTGGAGAGATTTTCCATGTCGTATGAAGGAGATTAGAGAAGCTTTGATTGAATTGGAGAGACTCCAATGTTGATGGGAATGGATTTGATCCATTTGATGTTGGAGAGAAGTTGTTTGATCCTTGGAAGCCATTAATGAAGTTAGAAGAGAGCTTCAAATTTGGCGGCACTTCGTGGTAGGAATAAAATTCGGTCCCTCTCAAATGTGATATACATGGGGTATTTATAAGAGGTGTTCGAACGGAGTGGAAAAGCTGTAATTTTATATGCATTGGTCCAAGATTTCTACCAGTCCATGGTATAAAAACTGCCCTGTCCATAAACTCGAGAACTTCCCTATCCATAAAATTGCCCTGTCTATAGAATTACCCTGTTTATGGACTCGAAAACTGCCCTATCCATAGAATTTCCCTGTCCGTCACTTATTACAAAGTTGACTGATCCATGATATATGCTTTTAACACATTGTTTTTATATCGCGTTTCACAATGGGGATAACATTTGCCCCTCGAAATTAATATTTTTGCTTATGAAAATTTTCAATTTCGAAGTGACCGCCTTTAATGTAATTTATATCAACACATATTAATGGATCGTCTGTAAGTTTTTTAGATGGATCGGAATGTTATTTCACTACGGATCGGAGCCTTGTTTCAATATGGATTCGGAAACCGTACTATGCGTGGAGCGGAAGGGGTGTGTTGAGTTGTGAACCGGACAAACTAGTTTTGCTGGAGAAATTTCCTTTGACCAGAAGGATTTGTTGTGTGATTAACTGAATGGTTGATCTCGATGTTTTGCAATTGAAACCAGATCTCGACTTTATCAGTTCAGAATTTGAAAGCATGGATCTTGGGGTTATCCCTGATACCGGTTCATGCCATAGTATTGGCTGCTTGTTTTTTGAACATTTGCTTGTCCACAAAAGCTGTTTTGAATTAATGCATGTCTTTTGAAGGCAATCCATAATGATTTGCCTTTGTAACTTACAGACCTAGGCTTGTTTTTTCAATGTTTTGCTCTATTTTTTAATAACAGAAAAACATTTCATGTTATTGGGTGAATATTCTGCTATCGACTATTTAAATTGAAACTCCAACTTGAGTTTCTGAGGCTAGATGCCATTCTATGCTTTTGGATTGTAAGAGGACCAGTCCTTGTTTATTTCTTGTCCTCTTGAAAATTTGCTGGGAAGATGCCATTCTATGCTAACTCAATTTTTTTTTCCATGCGTGCACTTGTTTTAGCATTACCGAATATATCGCAGGATTGTTCGGGAAAGGAGAATTTGCCGACTGTCTATTTTTAGACCTACTGCATTAGCTTAGTTATATTTAGAAATTTGAATTTTCTTTGACACCATGGATCATCCTGTATACATTAAATTCTGAATCTCTGTTTCACAATGACTTGCCACAGGGCACAATTATTGCTCAATCTCTTTTTTATATCTTATGTTGAAATGTGAGATATTTTTGGTCGGAGCTTTGCAGACAAGGAAGCCTTTGTGTTACAAGATTCTAATTGGGTTTCCCAGGTTGATCCTTATTGGTGCAGTGAGTTTTATCGATGTATCGAGCATATCGATTTTGCCAAGTTTTCCAAATGCCCCATTTTGAACGTAAGAATCGGTTTTTAGCTTGTTGCAATGTCGTGATAGACCCACGGTATTTTACCTGGCATTATCCAACTTTTATGTGGTTGTGTTGCTTTTATACCATGGGTCATCATGAATCGCAAGAGCTTAATATGATCAACTAGTCGCGTTTCTGCGAATATAGTTGACGTGCTGGGAGCTTCTACATTATTGGCCAAAGCTATTTAAACTAGCAAGTCATGCATGGAGTCCCTGAACTTGTCAATTTAATAGGAATTTCGACTTGGATGATCGGTTTAGCACTTCTACTTGATGAAGTATTATATCTTTGTGCCCTCGCTAGCAGAAGACTTATATATTGTGCCTCCGCAAGGGGAGGTCTTTGGGTTTTGTGCACCCACTAGGGGACGTCTTTGGATTCGTCGCCCTCAGGAGGTCTTCATATTTTGTGCCCCGACTAGAGGACATTGGGTTTTAAACTTTGCCTCTACTATAGGAGGACTTTGATTTGCCTTTACTATGGAGGGAATTTACTTTGGCCCAATGATTCGTTGCGTCTAAGATAATCGGATGTCACGCAAATTAATTGGAGGTCCGACATTCTTCACATCTGATATTTTAGATGCTACGCGAATGGATTTCATTCTTCACATATGTTTTTTTTATGCTACGCGATTAGATTTTTCATTCTTCACATCTGACTTTTCAGATGCTACGCAAATGGATCTTTAATTCTTCACATCTGATTTTTCAAATGCTACAAAAGTGGATTTTTCATTCTTCACATTTGACTTTTCAGAAGCTACACGAATGGATTTTTCATTCTTCACATCTAATTTTTCAAATGCTACGTGAATGGATTTTTCATTCTTCACATCTGACTTTTCAAATGCTACACAAATGGATCTTTCATTCTTCACATCTGACTTTTTAGATGCTACGCGAATGGATCTTTCATTCTTCACATCTGACTTTTCAAATGCTACGCGAATGGGTCTTTCATTCTTCACATCGGACTTTTTAGATGCTATGCGAATGGATTTTTCATTCATTACATTTGACTTTTTAGATGCTACGCAAATGGATTTTTCATTCTTCACATCTAACTTTTCAGGTGCTACACAAATGGATTTTTCATTCTTCACATCTGACTTTTCAAATGTTATGCGAATGGATTTTTCATTCTTCACATCTGACTTTTCAGATGCTATGCAAATGGATTTTTCATTCTTCACATCTGACTTTTGAGATGCTACGCAAATGGATGTTTCATTCTTCACATCTGACTTTTCAGATGCTACGCAAATGGATTTTTCATTCTTCACATCTTACTTTTTAGATGCTACACAAATGGATTGGGTGGCTGTTATATCATTTCACGGGGCGACCATTAGTCCCTTTATCGGACGCTTGCCTTGGTAGGCTATTCTAGTCTAGGAATTGAGGCTTCCTCTCACGGGGAAGTGCCCTTTCGACAAAATTTACAACTCTCATGTTTGTTTATCATGACACTTGTTTGTTGTTTGGATCTTTGCGACTTTCCCATTCACTTTCCAAAGCAGTGCTTTTCTATTTGTGTATTTGTGCATGTCGATATTTACAGCATTTGGCTCTTGAACTAGTGTTCTTGGGTTCGCGGTGTTACATAAACAAGCATTCAACAGATGGCCTGCAATATGAAATCATCTTTTAAGCAAGTTTTGATTTGACATATAATTTTGCAAGCAAGAAAATCATTCAAACAAATATGCTCTTAGTCGTAGAGCTAATGTTTAGTGCATCACTTGCAGATTATTACAAATTGTTTACAAGAAGTTTTGAATATAACAGAAAGTAAAACGTGAAGTAAAGCATGAACTAAAGCAGGAAATAGAGAATAAAGTAAAGCGGTGGCGATGTTGATCGCTTACTCTGAGCCATTGAAATTGGAGCACCATCAGCGGTTATCAATTGATGATCAGCCTTGGATTGGTTTGAATAGAATCTACATTACTTGTACCAAACTGATCATTTGATGCCACTTATCCCTGGGGCTGGCGGAAGGATTCATGTTCTGCATATTCTTTACATACTGTTGCAGCCTATTTTTCCTGATCAATTCCTCGATGAGGTTCTTCAGGTGTCGAAACTCATTAGTGTTATGGCCAGGTTGGTTGTGGAACCTGCAGAAATTTCCTGAGTTTGTCGCTTTATCGCCTATCTTTATCGGATTTGGTTTCGCATATTCTTCAAAATTCTTCATTGCATGATAGATATTTTCAGGAGAGTCATTCAAAGGTGCCAGCTTTGATGAGTTGAAAAGGCAAGACTTCTTATTATCTTTGTTGTCCTTTCCATTGTTGGCGCGCTCTTGCCCCTGAGTATTCTTCTTATTATTGTGAGCAGCAGCATTTTTGGGAGCTTCGAGAAGTGGGTTAGCATCAATAATCTGAAGAGATAAAGGATTGCTGTCGACTCTCATGTATTCCTCATCCTTTTTGTTGAATTTTTCAAGCGTGTTCGGTTCTTTCATTTTAATCTCTCTACCGAATTTGCTCTTCTCATCTATGGTGCCGATTAGGAACATGAGGAATATGCGAGATTTTGGATCTCTTACTTCGGACAAAGCAACGTTGAATCAACCGAGAAAAGCTTTAATAGATTCCCTTGGATTCTTCTTCATCGCTCAAGGCGTTATAACTTCCTTGGCTTTAGTAGCGTACAAGCGTAACAGCTCCTTGACCTTTTTGGTCAAGTCAGAGAATCGGTCTACGGACCTAGGTTATAGCTTCGTGAAACAATGTGGCGCAACACCTGCAAAGATGAAAGGAAAGTATCTGCATCTCATCTCATCAGTCGCCTTAGCCGCACCCATATGCCATTCGTACTCGAATAGAAAGTAGTTAGGATCAACAAGACCGCTGTACGGAGGCAAACTTAGGATTGAACTTCTTCGGACACTCTGCTTCTAGGATTCTTTCAGTGAACGGAGACCTATCAGGAGAGAAGTCCCATTATCTTTCATCATTATTGCCAGCTTGATTTCTCTTCATGGTTTGCTCTATCTTGTCTGAGTTGTATTCTCCAGTGTTATGCCGCTCTATGAAGATGAGCTTCTTAACAAATGTTCGTCTAGGCAAGAGGTCTTGATTAGAGATATTAGGTCCTTTACCTTCCCGGCGAGAAGGTGCCCCCATGACCGGACTAGTGACCTTTTGAGCATTCACTTCGGAATGATTCCTAGCTTTTGATTTCAATTTTTCGATGTTATCTTCGTCTTTGTCACTCAACCAATCATAATCATCTTCCATGTTGTCGTCGCGGTTGTGATCGAAAGCGAGAGATTTATTATTTTCTTCGAGATCAACATGGACCTTCTAAGAGGCTTGATTTGGTCGAGCATTGAGAATGTCATCAAGTTTTTCCATCATATCTTTAGCAGAAGCATCCATTCATTGGTTCATATTGGCGATAGCAGCATTCAACTCATTTTTACTCACACCGGATCCACCAATCGAGTATTCGCCAGCTTCAAAATGGTCAGTGAATGGTGTTTCCTCATTAGAAATATTATTGGTCTTTCCGAGGTCTCGGTTGTAATCTTCTTTGACATAGATTTTGCTATGATTTCGGAGAAGATTTAGAACTTCAATGTAAGGCTTTTAGACTTGAGAAAAGTGTGAAAGGAGGAAGTACGAACGCGGCTCCACGTTGGGCGCCAAATGTTAAAACCAAAATTTGATTTCAACACAAAGGTGCTATGGAAACACTTCAAAAAATGGTTAGATTAGAATATGGAGCCACACAATCACAAAATAAAACGCTAAAATGAAGAACAAGGATTTTTATAATGGTTCGATCTAAAATCGATCTACATCCACTTTTGAATCAATTCTTATTATGATATTTTGCTATATAAAATACATGAATTCTCTCTTTACATTCATTTCTCTCTTTTCTCTCTCTTTATGATCTAAATTGCACTAGTATTTGCTAAGGAATTGGTGAGATATCTTGCTTTGTGATGGTGGTTATATGAATCTTCGATCACTTTAGCAATTGGACAATCTTCATGGATTCCATAGCGATTTAGTGTTAGATCTAAGCTTTAGAGAGGATTAGTAGCAGTTGGAGATCACTTGAATCATGTTGGAGAGATTTTTCATGTCATATGAAGGAGATTAGAGAAGCTTTGATTGAATTGGAGAGAACTCTAGTGTTGATTGGAATGGATTTGACCCATTTGATGTTGGAGAGATGTTGGTTGATCCCCGGAAGCCATTAATGAAGTTAAAAGAGAGCTTCAAATTTGGAGGCACTTCGTGGTAGGAATGAAATTCAGTCCCTCTCAAATGTGAAATATGGGGGGTATTTATGGGAGGTGTTCGAAGGGAGTGGCAAAGCGGTAATTTTGTATGTATTGGTCCAAGATTTCTGCCCAGTCCATGGTATAAAAACAACCATGTCCATAAACTCAGAAACTGCCCTATCCACAGAACTGCCCTATCCATAAACTTGAGAACCGCCCTATCCATAGAACTGAAAACTGCCCTGTCAATAGAATTGCCCTATCCATGGACTCGAAAACTTCCCTATCCATAGAACTGCCCTATCCATCACTTATAACAATGTTGATTCATCCATGATATATTCTTTTAATACATTGTTTTTATACCACGTTTCTTACTGGGGTTAAAATAATGGGATTTCTGTATTTCAGACTTATGTTGTAACCGGATTTTGGACCACGAAGTTTTCTGTTAGAAGAATAAAGATTTTAAATTCTGCTATTATTTTATATCTACCTTGTGATGTTTATGTTCCTCTTTACCAATAATACTTCACGGAACTTAATGCATTCTGATAAAGAGTGACATTAATGGACGTAGGGTGAAAAAATTGGTATTAGAGCTAAATTACAAGATCGGATAAAAGATTTTGAAAATTGTTTTCAAAAGGTTTTAAAAGGAAGCATTTTCAAAAGAAAGGTTTGTTTTAAAAAACATATTCCCCAAAGCCATATGAAATATCTTTCGATTCTCTGTTTGAGTCCCTTTTCCTTTTATTTTACAAATTTCTGGGGAACCGAATATTCCCAAGGGCGTTCAGATACCGGCTTGGTACTATAGATATCTCAAGATTACGGCACCAGCCGGAAGCTAAGAAAATGCCTTCCCCCAGCTGCAGTCGGTGTCCCCCCTCCTCCACGAGTGGATAATTTCTCCAAGATATGCAAGGATTTCTACGCGATGGAAGGAAAGCCTTTCCGAAGAACTGAGACTTTTGTAGATGTTAGGAAATGGCTTAAATAAACGGACGATTTGTTTGGGATTTTTGAGGTTGACGACCATAGGATGATTCAGTTTGTCGTTTGGCAGCTGAAAGATGAGGCTTCATTCTGGTGGGAAGTGACGCAAGGAGGGCGTTCATTTGAGACTTGGGATGATTTCCGATAGAGATTCGAGATTAAGTTTCCTTCTTAAGCCGAAGAAAGTATGCAAATGGAAATGTTTTTGGCACTTAATCAAGGAGGCATGTCTGTCAAAGAGTATGTCAATAAGTTCAATAAATTGGCGACGTTTGGTTTAGAGATAGTGAATACCCCACACAAGAAAGCTTTAAGGTTTGCAAGAGGGTTAAATGAACCCCTTCATAGCTTGGCCATGTCTCATATTCCGATGGGGGCAACTTTTGAGAAACTCATTGATATGGCATTGATGCACAAAGAAGACAAAGGCGAAAAGAAAGAGGCTAAGACTGATGAGATATAAAACAAGAAAGTGGGGCCCAAGAAAGAACAACGACAAAAGAAAGGTGGAAAGAACGATAAAGTACGAGACAAGAGGAAATGTCATATTTGTGCACGCATGGGTCATTTGAGCAAAGAGTGCAGAAAAGTAAAGAGTGCTTGTTTCTACTGTTGTGAGGTCGGACACTATACTAGGGGGTGCCTGAAGAAGCAAGTACAAGGCCAAAGGGCAGGATCTTCTAGAGTGCAGGTGCATGCTCTCATGGACGGTGTACCAGACTGCGATAGGAAAGTTTCTGTTGAAGGTTTGATTTCTCTTTCCGATCATCCTATTAGAACTCTTATTGATTCTAGCGCTTCGCATTATTTTATATCTGATTCTGTGGTTGAGTCTCTGCACCCTTGTACAAGTATGGTTTTGGATCCCGTTGTTGTCTCAAACACAATTGGGGGCACGACTCATCTGTCTATGACTTGTCGGGGTTTGAGGATATTTGTATTTAGCATCGAGTTTGAGAGCAACACATATATGCTTGGTTTCATGGGCTATGGTTTTATTCTAGGGATGGATTGGCTAGCCATGTATGGTGCCATTCTGGATTGTGAGAGGAGGGTCGTTAGGATTTTGACTTGCCATGGGAGGACACTCGAGATTTATTATGACCCTAAGGGGTCTGTTATGCTTAGTTTCCTAGAATTGCTTGATGCATGTATTGATGACTTACGATCTGTACCAGTAGTCTGTGAGTATCCTGGTGTTTTTGAGGAGGTTCAAAGCTTACCTCTATGGCGCGAGATTGATTTCCAGATATTCTTAGCGGACAATGCAAAGCCAGTTGCATTGCTTGTACGCCATATGGCTCCGAGAGAAAGGAGGAAGCTCAACAAGTAAGTAGGGGAGCTATTTGAGAAAGGGTTTATTAGGCGAAGAATATGGCATGTGGTGCTCCAGTCGTTTTCGCTACTATGGCAGATGGCTCGCTTTGCTTATGTGTGGATTACAGGGAGTTAAATAAGCTCACTAAGAAGAATAGGCACCCACTTTCGAGGATAGATAATCTGTTTGACCAACTTGTTGGTGCATCTATTTTCTCCCAGTTAGACCTGGCCATAGGGTTTCATCTGTTGAGGGTAGCCGAGGACAGTATCGACAAGACCACTTTTAGAACTCTTGATGGTTTCTTCGAGCGGCTCGTCATGCCATTTGGGATGATGAATGCACCCACATATTTTGTGGATCTGATGCGTAGGGTGTTTCGTGAGTTTCTAAATAAGTTAGTTGTGGTCTTTGTTGATGACATCATGATTTTTCCGAAGAGCGAGGAAGAGCATGCCGTACATTTAAGGGAGGTTTTCAAGACTCTCCGAACGCATCCTTAGAGGTTTTGAGACTGCTTATACACTTAGCAAGGTTAATGTGGCGGCGGATGCATTGAGTAGGCAGAAGATGACTTTGAGTCCACTATTCGTAGAGAGGCGGAGCTTGGAGTATATATCGACCTTTGGATTTAGGCCATCTACAGATCTTATACCTAGTTTGTTGGCATCCTTACAGGTGCAACCTACTCTTATGGATTAGATAGGAACTTCGCAGCGTGAGGACCCACAGATTGCAGACATATTGGATAAGCTCAATAGAGGGGAGACTTCTAGTCACCTCAGTAGATATACCACAGATGATAGAGGGCAGTTGCGACGAGATGGAAGGTTTTGTGTTCCCCAAGTTGGGAGCCTGTTGAAGACAGTCCTTGAGGAAGCCCATCATTCTAGGATGACTATCCATCCAGGCAATGATAAGATGTATAGAGAAATGAAGAGGGTTTTCTTTTGGACTGGGATAAAGAAGGACATAGCGGAGTTTATTTCTCGATGTTTGATTTGATAGCAAGTCAAAGCTAAGCAAAGGAAGACCGATGATTTACTTCATCATTGGGAAGTCCCACAGTGGAAGTGGGAGAGCGTCTTTATGGATTTCATTGATGGTTTGCCCAGATCGAGGAAAGGCAACACCAATATTTAGGTTATAGTTGACAGGCTTACTAAGAGCGCACATTTCATTCCTGTTAAGAGTAAGAGAACAGCAACATGGTTGGCAGTAGTATATCTTCGTGAGATAGTTCGTCTACATGGAGTACCTTCTAGTATAGTGAGTGATCGTGATCCCATATTCACCAATGTGTTTTGGAGGAGCTTACAGGAGGCATTAGGTACACAGTTGTGTTTGAGCACCGCTTATTACACCCAGACAGATGGGCAGACAGAAAGGGTGAATAGAGTTCTTGAGGATCTTTTAAGACTGTGTATCCTACACTTTGGAGGGATATGGGAGGTGCATCTTCCTTTGCTGAAGTTCGCCTAAAACAATAGTTATCAAGCTAGTATTGGTATTGTTGACACCAAAAATTGGTACAACACCCAAAGAAAGGGTTGTGTAGAGAACAATGAAGATTAATAAATGTAAAAAGTTAAAAGTAGAGGAAATCACACACCAATTTAGGGTGGATTGGCATTAAAGAGCCCACATCCACTTTATAATCTTTTATTAATTCAAGAATTAGACGAAATAGTTACAATAGCCATACAACAAGATTCACGAAGAATATTTGAAAGCTAGGGTTCTTATTACTCTTCCTTAAAAGTCTTTTTCCTGAATTCAAATCAGGTATTTATAGATGATGCATTACTTGGGCCAGCCTGAACACGTATCGTGAGATCCAAGAGAGTAGTTGATGCTGAACGAGTCGGTATCTCCAAAGGAATTGGTGCTTTTGAATTATCATTGTGAAGTGGCACCTGATCCGTCTGATTCGGATGATCTAGAAATAGTACGGTCGGGGATGAGCTATTCCATATGAGGGTTCTTCGGCTCGTGGTTAAGTGAAACACGGCTGATCCTTCTTAGTCATATTGGGCTTCATCTAGATCGTGCCGGATGAGGGAAATGAATTTAAACGTCGGGCCTTGTCGACTAGCCTACTTCGAGCATCTATGGTAAGAGCCTGCAGTATCGTCGAACCTTGATGGGCCGTCCGAAAGGCCAATCAACACTTTTGCCCCCCCAACCCCCCGAAGTATGGTGCGTTGGGTACGGGACATACTTTGTAACCATGTGTACAGGAGCACACATTTTCCACATCAACCATAGAATCTCGTAGATTGGTTCAAATGGCATGCTTATTGAGTCTCATCAACCGAAAAAAATTATGTCACTTGTCTTGGAAATGTAATCGGGAACCAGCAATTATGGCACCCTTCCTTCTTCCGTCTTATCGGCTGATCCCTGCTTATTAGCAGCATTACACGTCACTTGGTTTTGGTCTGAAGATCACTTCAGCGGAATACGAATAGCCTCTCCATCATATTATAAAGGGAAAATCTTTTTACCTTATTCCCTTCATTTTCTTTGTTGCAAAATTTGATATACTGCTCAAAATAAAAGATAGAAGAATGATCACCGCCTTTACTTAAGTTCATCTTTCTCAGGTAAAGATCCTCTCTTTACATCGTTCTAAACAAACCAATGTCATTCTTGCATAGGAACTTCAATTTGTTTTCATCTCGTCATCTTCTGAGCCCCACGGGGTCGGTAATTAGGGTGACGCTAGATCTCTTGAGTCGATAGCGATGCAGCGGTCCATGGCGGATCCGATCGCGGACCCGATTTGGTTCTAGCAAACCATAATGGCATTACATCTGTTAACCCAGTTATTTCATAATGGTGGAGAAGTTTCATGCCTTTCTATATCGTTGTGAGTGTCAAGTCATTGGCAAATCTTCAGACACATGGCGGTACATGAGAGGACGGTGACAAAAGTAGTAACCCTTGTGCAATTAAATATGTGAATCATGATTCCTGTGGCTTGTCTTTTACCAAAATTGCACTGTAAAATAGAATTAATTCCTTCCTGAATATAGCCCTTTTCTTTCTATTTCATCTCGTCAGACTTTAATCAGTAATGGTTAAGACACGAGGCAATCTTAAACATGAGTCGACCAAGGGTTTACTTTTTTCTACCAAAATCGGTAGTTCTTCTGGGTCTTCGACTGATTCTGAGCCCAGCCCGAACAATAATTCTCGAAACCAATCGATAGACTCATCGGCCCCTCTCGAAGCTGCTATCGATTTGAATACAGTAGTACCAGTCCCTATAGTGCCCGATATGCTTCTAGGAGCTGAGATTCTGAGAAATCCTCTAAACGCCTTACAATCTGAAATAACTCGTAAACAGCTAAAGAATCTGACAGCTAAATACAAAATTCCCTTTGTAGATGTTCTTCCTCCACAGGAAACAAATCGGCCTCACAACCCCCCTTGCAGGTATATGGCAATGTCCCTTCCGATGTGTAATGTGGGAACCAACCCCCTTGTCATCCATTTATTGTCAATTTTTTGCGGCGCATGAACCTAGCTCCGATGCTATTCCACCCAATGGCCTATGGCAGCCTGCTATCTGTGTATTTCTTGTTTATGAGGTATTTGGATTACCCTCCATCCTTGGACGATCTAGCCTTCTTTTTTCACTTCAAACACAACGAGAAATAGTCCCCTTCTCTTATCTATTTTGACTCTGCTCGAGCTTGGAAGATTATTGATGAAATTCCAAGTAAAGTGGGAGATTCAAACCGGAAGCGGTTCTGGATTAAAGAACAGCCGGGGTGTGCTAGATATTGGCATCAATGCAGTATGTCTTTTTGTTGATCGGCACATTTGCGATAGAGTTTTTTATGCCGAAAGATATATGTATTCTCTTTCCTCCCTTATTAACAGGAGATTATCCAGAAGGGCCTGAGTGGGAGGTGTTCGAGGAAGGATACATGCGACTGATTAGTTTAGAACTCAAGCAGTGGTGCTTTTGGAATTATTTGTCAGATCAACATCTTCACCAGTACGCAGTCCTTAACAAGAACAAGTCCATCACGCCTCATAAAGAAGGAACTGGGTCGATCTCCCCAAATCAGGGTGAAATTCCCCCAGCAAAAAGGAAGCCAAAAGGTAAAAGACAACCCCTTGGTCGGGGAATCCTCTGTCCATCCTCTGCTTGGGGATAAAAAGAAACCACATCCAAAAAATCCTTTCTTCAAGAGGCAAACTCGAGAGACCGAGAGTCAGGAGGCTGAGCGTCGAGAAGGAGAAAATTTTCCTACAAAGAACGTTCTAAAGATAGTGCAGGAGGAGCCGGCCAAACAGAGAATAGTGGAGGATCACTCGAGGGTTCCAAGGCTAAGAGAAATCCCTCTGTGGACCAGAATCCTCAGGAAGAACACATCGCATCCCCTCTCTCTGGGTTGGAAAAATTATAGATGTCGAAGACCATTCTTTCTCCATAAAGCTTGGATCCAAACTGATTTTTTGCCAATTAATCCGAGGGGATGTCTTGTCCAATCGAGCAAGGTGGTTTTGAAGGTACGAGCCTAACCTTTTTATAGGGTCGACCGAAATAATTTGTCACACCACATTTTCACTACGCGTCATAGTATCGCTTTGGTTTGTGTAAATGGGATGTTGTCAGTTTTAACCATGATCTTTCTTCTTTTCTTGGAGGAAATTGATGAAGAATTTTATAGACGTCTTTTTGCCTCCTTCCCAGCGGTCGTTAGGTCAGACGAGCCAAATTCGCAACATGTGGGACGAGAAGATGGTGATAAGGATGATGATGGCAGGACAAAGATAGAAAAGAAAGATCAAAGCGCAGGACTAAATAAAGAGAGGGAAAAAGATAAGGAAAGAGAGAAAGAGAGGGAGAGAAAGAAGAAAGAGTTGATCCGAGAACAAAGTAAGCGAGAGGAGAGAAGCTTCGATAAACATGATCGGGCATCAGAGGAAAGGGAGGAACATGGAAATACGTTTAAGAAGAGTAAAAATTATATTCCCTCGGGTCCCAAGATAAGGCCCTACAGGCAGGTGAGGAGGCCGGGCATTCCCTAGTCGTGCTAAGTCATCCTCGGCCATCGATCGACCCTTCCTCCTTCGATCAAGTTAAAGAGTTAGAACAGGATTTTCCTGACCTTTTCTTTACAGGGATAGAGCCGGCACCTGAGTCACAACCATTGTCGCACAGTTTTCATCGATGTATCCAGAGCAACTTAGACCACGCCCTTTCCTAATACGATGCAATGTATGAATACTCCAGGCAGATGAGCGCAGCTTTGAAAGACAAGCTGGCCGAAGTCGCGGGGTTGAAGAGAGGCGCGGAAAGCAACAAGAAGACCTTCTCGCTCCTTTAAATAAAAGATAAAGACCAGTATTTGCAAGCGTCGGTTGGTAAGGAAAAATATGAGAAAGAAATCGATATTTGGGATGCTCGTCTTCAGTTGAAAACCCAGCAATGCGACTCCTTGAAGGGCGAGGTCGAGTCTCTGAAGAACTACAGAACTGGTATGGATTTGGAAGTGTAGAACCTCAAGGGCCTCCTTCATTCGGCTGATCTAGCCATGTGTGTGGTGGAAGAGAATCTCGCGGCAGCAATTGAGGCGACCAACAATTTGAAACTGCAGAATGACATCGACATCCAAACCCTTAAAGCTGATCATACTCGGGACATGTACGAACAGAAAAAGGGACATGAACTTCAGAATCTCTCATTATTGGCAAGGTTCCTTCGCTATAGGGTTTGTTCTTGGATGCCGAGATATCCGAAGATTTTGGTTGATACATGGCTTTGGGAGACGAAAGAGATGCCGCGAAGTGGAAACCAGTGAATGAAGCAGATTTAATGACAATTATCTTTACTGACAACGAGCGGGTGGTATTGGCCGAGGGAAGGCGCAAAGAAGAAAGGATAGCAGAAGCGGAGCGCTGCAGATGGAAGGGGAAGTCAGTCCCCGTGAAAGGAGATGGCAGGGACAGATCATAGTGCCTCTCTTTTCTTCTTCCGCTAATGTTGAGATATGTTTGGCTTCTGTCCGTCCAGCCAAGCCGACTAGGATTGACGCTGACCATCCAATCCAAACTGAAGTTGGAGGTAATCCTATGTGCTAGTCTTAATCTTACTTGCTCGACACTAACTCTTGTTTCCTACCGTAAGTACTTCTCTGGAGAAGGAGTTGTGGAGGCAGATGCCGTCGTCGAGGAGAGAAGTGGCGCCGAGAATGCAGCCGAGGGACCGAGGGAAGAGAGAATTCATATAGCATCGTCGAAGGATGATGATGTTGAGATTGTTGCGGAGTTGAAGATAGGTGATCGCCCATCCATGGCAGAAGTTGAAGCTCAGAGTGAAATGGACATTTCATCTATAAAGTCATAAACTCTTGAAGACCACATGAATGTTCAGCCTATTCAAGCTATTCCCCTAACCATTCTTTCTTCAGTTGAAGTCCCCCCTTTCGTGGATCATCCTAGATCACAAGTTTCAGCACCAACTCATCGCCCATTTGGAAGTGCACTTAGTGGATCGAGGCATAGGATGACCAATGAGGAGATGCAAGAAATGATCAAACAGGAAGAGCTTGCAGAGATGGTCGAGCTAGGAGATATGCCAGCTCCGTTTTAGAAGTTCTTTTGTTGTAATTTTTCTTTTCAGGTCCTTTGGGAAGTTTCATGCGAGTGTGGTCCTCGCGCTTTTGTAATTATCAAACTCTATATCTTTGGAGACAATGTTTGAATTGTACCTGTCATGTAGTAATATTTTGTAGTCATGTCATGGTATTCCAAATGAAAATCTACTTGTTTTGCAAATACTTGTGTCACTTATGAGAAAAATTTCGTTTGGATTCCTTATCTTATTTTAACCTACGAGGATTATTCAAATGGTACCTTAGCCGGGGTGATTTATAGATCCTCTTTCCCACGGTGTTGGGGTAAGTTGTTCGGATATCGAGCCCTCCAATTATGCTCAAGCAGTTCCAACCCTGATCAAGTGTTGGATGTCACTGAGTTGGGGTGGTTTTAGTCTTTTATACTCATCCTCCAGTCGGTAAGGTGTAGAGTTTTTAAGGATCAAGCGGTCTTTTGTCGGGGTGCACCATTCACGCTTTTCCATCGTTTATACTCGCCCGACAGTCGTGACGTTAAGAGTTAAATCCCAACAGTTAGTTAGTATGTTTGATTGGGATCGACCTTACATTGATTCAATCAGACTAGAAGTTAAAAAATTAGTTGATCAGTCAAAGTCTGGACTCGATGCCACTGGCATGGTCGATCCCATGCTTCTCCAATGGTGTCGGCATGCTTTGTCCCAGGCCGTCTGATTAGGGCATTAGGGCATAAATATTAGTTGGTTAAGTTGAGCTCTCAGCCTTCATGACAACAAAATAGAGCAGGAACAGATACTTTTATTCATACGCTACTACAATCAATGAAGAATTGCTTATTGCAATAACCAAAACAAATGAACTAATAACAAATTTTTAAAAAATTCTTAAGAAAGATAAAGTCTTAAATGCTCTGCATTCCATGCTCTCTGAAAAGGCTCGCCATCTACAGTTGATAGTCTGAAGCTTCCCTTATCAAGATATCGTTAAATGATGTAGGGTCCTTCCCACTTGGGGCCCATGTGGATGGTTATTGGAAAGATTCTTTTCATAATAAGGTCACCTACATCGAAGGTCTTAGGTCGGAATTTTTATTGTGGTATCACGCAACCCTCCGTCTGTGAACTTCTACGCGAAGGTTTGCCTCTTCCCTCTTCTCATCGATCGTGTCTAACAACGTTAAAAGAAGTGCCTTATTCGTCAAGGGGTCATAGTAAGTCATCCGATGAGAAGGGATCTTGATTTCTATCGGGAGGACTGCTTCTGATCCATAGGACAGGGCGAAAGCGGTATGACCCGTAGCCATCTTATGAGTAGTACGATAAGTCCAAAGGGCCAGAGGTTCTTCATCGACCCACTTTCCTTTAGCTTGCTCCAACCGTTTTTTCAAAATGGTTTTGATGATTTTATTAACCGCTTCAACTTGACCATTAGATAGGGGGTGTGCCACTGCAGTACACTTTTTCTCAATGTGAAATTTATCAAGAAATCCCTAAACTCCAAGCTATCGAACTAAGTTGCATTATCTGTGATAATGGTTCGGGTACCCATATCGGCATATGATTCTTCTAACAATGAAGTTGATGACTTTCTTTGTTGTGATCGTAGTCATTTGCTCAGCCTCGGCCCATTTTGTGAAATATTCCACGACCACAATCGCATACGTGGCACCCCCCCTTCGAAATGGGCAATGTCCCGATAATGTCGATTCCCTAAACCACGAATGGCTAGGGGATAGCCTTTTGGGTGATCTCTATCGGAGTAGCTCGTGGGATTTGTGCAAACCTTTGGCACTTGTCACATCTTTTGGAATAATTAGCAGCATCTTTGTTGACAGTCGGCCAGAAGCATCCATATCGCAATATTTTCCTTGTTAGGGTTTGCCCCCTAGTGTGGGCTCCGCATTCTCCTTCATGCACTTCCGTCAATACCCTTTTGACATCATCCTTGGCTACACATCGGAACATGGGAACAGAGAAACCCCTTCTACATAGCTGTTTCTGTTGAATAACATACCTGGAAGCCTGTTGCACTATAACTCGTCTTTCATTCTTTCTTTCAGATAATGTACCATGGAGGAGGAAATTTTTGATAGGAGTCATCTAAGATTCCCTCTAGGGTTCAGCATCGACCTGGTCGACTTCCATCTATTCGATGCTTGGTACGTTCAGGGTCTCTATAGGAACCAACTCCATTTCAGTCGGGTGGTCCGAACTGGCTAGCTTCGCCAGTCTGTCTGCTTTTTGATTCTCCCATTTAGGAATGCAGGAAATACTATACTGGTTGATGCTTTGCAGCAATTTTTCGACTTGTTTGTGGTAAGAAGTTAGATGATCCCCCTTAGTAAGTTATTCCTTTCGCACCTGGCGTACCATGAGTTGTGAATCACAAAAAAACTCGAGCAATGTTAATTTCAAGTCCCTTACTATATTGAGCACGGCAATCACTGTCTCATATTCAAAATCGTTGTTCGTCATCAAAAATTTTGAGCTTAAAGCGTAATAGACTGACCGTCCATCAGGAGATAGTAGTACTATGCAAGCCCCCGAACGTCGGTCGTTTAGGGCCCCATAAGTATTTAGTTTCGAAACGGTCGGTTCCAGTTTGGCCTTCATAGGCTCAGTAGTGTCTTCTTGGCTTCATCTTCTAGGGTTGTAAACTCTACTATGAAATTGGCTAAGGCCTGCCCCTAGATCGATTTTCGTGGAACAAAAGTTAAGTCAAATTGACTCAATTCAATGTTCCACTTGAGTAATCTCCCACTTGCCTCGGGTCGTTGTAATACTTTTCGAAGAGGTTGGTCGGTGAATATCTCAATTGGATCAGCTTGAAAGTAGTGAAGAACCTCGGTCCTGGTCAACTTTTTGCTTATATAATAAACCGGCCATTGCACTCGTTCTTCTTCACGGATCAAGAATGAGCTGATCACGTGTGCAGATACTGCTAAATATACAAATAAGTATTCATAGTCGATAGGTTTAGAGAGAATAGGGGGTTTCGTCAAATGATCGAGCAGGTTCTGGAAAGCTTCGATGCAGTCGGGCGTCCAAGCAAAGTTCTGCTTCCCTTTTTTAATTAACTCAAAGAAGGGTAGGCATTTGTCAGTTGCCCTCAAAATAAACCGACCCATAGCTTCTACTTTACTTGCTAGACTTTGAACATCTTTGATCCGTTGAGGCACCTGAATTCCTTTGAGGCCCGAAATCTGGTCAGGATTAATCTCGATCCCTCGAGAACTCACAATAAACCCAAGAATTTGCACGAAGCTACTCCAAAAGAACACTTTATAGGAATCAATTTCATGCCATATTTTCGGAGAATGCCAAACATTCTTGAGAGATCATTCACACACTCGGACGATTGTCTTGATCTCACTAGCATATTGACCATATATACCTCCATCGTTTTTCCTATCTAGTCGTGGAACATACGATTAACTAATCGTTGATTGGTCGCTCCTGTGTTCTTCAAACCAAAGGGCAATACAACATAACAGTATAGCCCGAGATCAGTGATGAAGCTAGTATGTTCTTGGTTAGGAACATGCATGGCAGTCTGATTGTATCATGAGTATGCATCCATGAATGAAAGTGGTTCAAGCCCCGCGGTCGAGTCGACTAACTAATCAATCCTAGGTTATTGGAAGCTTCCCTTCGGGCAAGCTTTATTTAAGTCAAAAAAAATCAATGCAAGTCCTTCACTTCCTATTAGCCTTCTTTACAAGTACTAGGTTCGCTATCTAGTCGGGATCACAACACCAAAATAACCAATTTGAAACGGTAGTAAAATGTTGCTAAAATGTTTAGAAACTCTTTTTAGGTGTTACAAATTAGTCTGTTGCAGATTTTTTAAACACCTTTATTATGTTTCATGTTAAGAAATTGAAACACTTAGCAGATGTTTCAGATTGACAAATTAAAGCACTTAGCAAGTGTTCCAATTTGATAATCTGCAACACTCAAGGAGTGTTTCAACTTGATAATCTGCAACACTTAACAAGTGTTTCAAGTTCATAATCTACAACACTTTGTGAATGTTTCAAGTTCATTATCTACAACACTTATTGAGTATTTCAAGTCCATAAGCTACAACACTTAGTGAGTGTTTCAATTTGATAATATACAACACTCAGAAATGCTTGTTTCAAACTAATAATTTATGACACCACAGACGTGCTACTAGTTCGAAATATGAAAATTATTTTAAAATATACAATTGATGCTTTCAGTAACATATATAAATTTAACCATTCTTCAAATTAAAAGCTAAAAAGATATGAAAAGAAATTCCACAAGCATGTTTACCATAAACAAATTAGTATACAACAAAGATGAACCATATTTTTAAAGGATAAAAAAAATACATATATAACACAATTAATTCAAGTTATACAAATATAACATTGACAATAAAATAAAATAATTCATAGATAACCAAATTTGCTCGTAAGCACTTTCTACGCACCCTTAATCATCATATTGTCTTTTGAATTCCATATCTGCACAAAAAAACGATTTGAAAAATATCAGAATATAATGTTGCTTTTGGAATGTATTTTTACATCTCAATAAAACTTTATATCACTTGTACACGAGTACATAAACATTTCTCCAAATTCTTGTAAATTGTATTAACACTCTCCTTTGTGCTACTCAGAATCTAATGTTGCTAGTTCTATTTTCAACTTCCTATTTTTAAACCTTTATTCCAGCTAGTAGTAAAATGTTAGGAATCTGCTTTGAATTTGTAGAATTTCCATAATATTACGTATGTGAATCAACTATTGAAGAGGTTTTTTCCATAAAAAGTTTATATTTTTTATAACAAATTCCAAATTGAAGAAATGTTCATAATGCTCTTCCATCTATAATAAATCGCATAAATTTATGGGCTTTGTACATATACACATACCTTGGCATATGGTAGTTGATGAATCCATGTTATCAAGTGGTGAAGAGGAAGGTAGAAGTGTAGGGTCAACAAGGTGTCCTTTGCTAGAATTGTTCCAGACTAGAATAAGTTTCGTCATCAACTACTAGACAACGGTTTTTTATTTGGTGATTCAAATGGACTCTCTGGCAAGTATTGTTCAGTGCTGAAAGCAAGAGTAACATGCAAATGTAGATTTCAACTTCATTTCCAAATTAAAATATCAATTTTATATCAAAAACTGAATGCATGATACATATATAAAGTTTTACCTTTCTAGGCAATCCAAATTAGTACTAAGAACAATTTCAGCAAAGTTAAAAGCACTCTGCTTACTAAAGACAGGAGCAATAGATGCACTGCTAGGTGACCAACTCAGGTTCTTACCTATAAATGGCAATAAACAGCATCCAATGCCAGTATACAAAGATATACTTGGTGTATTTTATAAAATAAGCAAAGAAAATAATTAATGCATGTATCTACCAACCTTATATTGCGTTAGGCGAAAGTTAGTGAAACCATTTCCACTGAAATGTAAACTATCAACCTATAAGAGCACAACCAACAATGGCTTGTTCAGTTACTAAACAAGCCACGGAGCAACCAGGTGTGGCTTGATCACTCACCCGTGGCTGGTCTGTGGCTAGTTTTAGCTCCTCCGTGGCTGGTTCACCCAACAGAGACTGGTTCTTATAACGGCAAACTGTTTGCCGTTATAAGATTATAACGGCAAATACTTTGCCGTTATAAGATTATAACGGCAAAGTGTTTGCCGTTATAATCTTATAACGGCAAACAGTTTGCCGTTGTAGTCACTAGCCGTTGCAACACCAACGGCTAGTTCACTTCCTCCCTATAAACCACCCTACCTCCTTCTTCTTCCTCCTCCACACAACCACTCCACCTTCCCAACTTCTTCATCAACAAAATGTCTTCATCTGCACCCAAGCGAAGCGGGAAAAAAACCATAAACAAGAAACTCATGTCCCAACCGCACTCGTCATCGTATGCCATGCAACGGTCAATCCAACAACAACAACCGTTGCAGCCATCTCACGAATATAGCTACTCGCCGTATTCAAATTATCCATACCGTCCACCGTACCAACCGCTTGGTCCTCCTAATTTTCCTCCCATCCAATCGTTCGTCCTGCCACAGTTTTACCAACGACCGCCCGGGGTAGGCGTGTACGACGATCATTCGTCATATATGTCAATGATGATGCAGACCGAGCAAAGTCAACAACCTCACCTAACTCCGCAACAGACCGAGGTTCGTGACCGCGAAGCGATGCAAAATCTGCAAAGACAATTTTCGTATGGGTATGTCTCTCCTGCTACCGAAGAAAATGTTGGGACTTCTACGGAAGAGGAGGAGGAAGATGCAAATGAGGAAGTAAATGTTACAAATTCTGAAGAATTGAATGAAGAATACGTTGCACCTATCAGTCCCGAATATAACCAAAAGAAGAAGAAGAAGGTAATGTCTTTAAGGAGCATTTTCAGTAAACGACACCAAACCGAAGTTGAATCGGAGCCGAATCACGGAATAAAAGATATTGAGGATGATAATGCTGAAGGGGAAGATATACCAGCGGATGGAAGAAGAAAACAATGTAAGTTTACTTCCGAGCAGTACGTTTCACTTGCTAAATCGTGGATACGCATTTCAGAAGACAACATTGTTGGAAATAATATGAAAGGTGAGAAATTTTGGGAAAGAGTAGTAGAGTTCTACAATTCGTTGGAAGCGAGGAATAGAACATGGGCATCACTTAGAGGCAGTTATAGAGTTATGAATGCCGCATATCAGAACTATCTTGCAATACTGACAGCCTTGGAGAACAGACAACAAAGCGGTGCTGCACCTTATGACGTTGTAAGTACCGTAGATTACTTTGAAAAATAACTTACTATACTATGATCGATTAGTTAGAAATGACATACGCTCATACAATATTACTTTGTGTTACAGACTGAAGAGTCACGAAAGGCCTACCAGCAAAAGTATGGTCATCCATTTAAATTTCAAGACTGTTATGAGCTTCTATCTAGGTTGCCGAAGTGGAAGAACCCCAGCAACTTCATGTTTGAGCAGCAGAACAAAGCTAGAAGGATGAACTACTCTGATTCTAATCCAGGAAGTGGCCCGAGTTCGCAAGAAAGAAACCCTTTATTTGGAAGTAGTGATGGACGACCTGTCGGCAGATCCAAGGCAATTCAGCTGGAGCAACGAGGTGCAGAGTTTGCTAGATTTATGGAAACAATGGAGAGTTCATCTAAGGCAACAAAAGAGCATAGAGCTTGATTTTCGGTGGAAAGAAACCGTAGCGACGAAGATTTCCAAAAGGCAGTTAGGGATGATCGAGAGCTCCGCAGACAAGAACATGCGGAGAAACAAGCCATGGAAGAAAAGAAGCTGGAGGAGCAGAAAGCTTTGGCGCGAGAGAATAATTATGTTAAAATGATTACATGTGATTTTAGTAAGCTTACTCCTCTACAGCAAGAACTAGTAGCCGAGCAGATTGGAGAGTACCGAAAAAATAAAGGAAGCAGAAGCGGAAGCGTTAGTGGCTCGTATATGGATTAGCTATGTATGTTGGGTTAAGTTGTAATATGATTGTGAACTGTTTGTAGTATTTATGTACTGGTCGGTGTTTATGTACTAGCTATATATGTTGGGGTGAGTTGTAATATGATTGTGACCTGTTTCTAGTATTAATGTAGTAGTTGTTGTTTATGTACGAGCTGTATATGTTGGGTTGAGTTGAAATAATGATACAATCTACAATATGATTGGAAACCAGATTTATTGACTCAAGTACGCACTGATAGATAGTTCAAATGATACATAGTACACGACTACACACTGATACATAGTTCTAGTACCAACTACTGATTCCGACTATTCCTTCCTTTATGCGCCCACAAATGTTCCACCAACTGGTCACGCAATTGGAAGTGTGCAGCTTGATCTTCAATGTGTTGAACCATATCAACATATTCTTCCATTGAGTTTACATCTTTATGGGGTTTTGCATTTGAGCCCGTAAAAATGTCAGGATAATTAGACTTTTGATTCTTATATCCGCCTCTTTCAGACTCCACAATCATGTTATGTATTATTATACAAGCATACATGATTTCTGAAAGCACTCTTGCATCATGAAAACGAGCAGGATTTCGTAAAATATGAAATCGGGCTTGTAAAACACCAAACGTACGTTCGATGTCCTTTCTGTAGCTAGCTACTTTTTCAGTGAAATACCTTTCTGTATCATTTGATGGAACTCTATACCCTTGCATCAAAGTTCTCCACTTTGGGTATATTCCATCGACTAGGTAGTACCCAGTTTTGTGTTCGATATTACCAAGTTTATATGAAACATCTGTTGACAGTCCATTAGCAAGTTCTGTGAAAAGATATGATTGTTTTAAAACATTTATATCATTCAATGAACCTGGGACTCCAAAAAAAGCATGCCAAACCCATAAATCGTCTGTTGCTACTGCTTTAAGGATCATTGATGGCACTTTCTTATGTCCGGTGAACATTCCTTTTCATCCCGTTGGGCAGTTTTTCCAAGCCCAATGCATGCAATCTAAACTTCCAATCATACCTGGAAATCCTCTGGCTTCTACCCTGCGTAGTATCCTGGTTATATCGTTAGGTCCAGGCGTCCGTAGATACTCCTTCCCAAACTCTGCAACAACTGTTTTACAGAATTCTTTCAAACACTCTATTGCTGTTGATGCTGCGATTCTGAAATATTCATCCATTTGATCGCCAGATGTTCCATATCTTAACATCCTCAACGCCGAGGTGATTTTGATGTGTGGTGAATGACCGATTTCTTGTGCTCCGTTCAGTCTATAAGTGAAATATGGACTTGACTGGTGAAGTTTAAGATACATTTTTGAGAAAATAGCCGGACTCATACGGTAACGACGGCGGAACAAAGTTATATCAAAGGTTGGATTGTCGATGAAGTAATCCCTCATTAGTCTTTCATGTCCATCCTTGTAGTCTCTCTTATACCGTCGGTCAATCCGGCCATGCATGCTACCCCGATGGTTGCTAGTTGAGCCTTCAGCGAAATAATTGGAATACACAACCATTGCGTGCTGTTCCAGCTCCTCCTCCGTCTCTTGCTCCACTTCTAGTTCGGAATTATCAGTTTGATTCTTCTTGTTTTTTTAGTAATGGTAGTATAGATTTGGATCCATTGCTTGCTTTTTTATAAGTTGAGTTTCGTTGTTCTCTCTAAGCGTATCCGAACGAGAGATATATATAAGCAGGGATGGTGAACAAAATATCTCTGACATAGAGTACATGTAGGCAATAATGGGTGGCAATAATGGTTCCAACATGATGGTTCTGTCATTGAGTAGTCAATTCGGATAGTTGTTGTGATGTGAAAGGTTGGCACTAAATGGTTGGCAATAATGCTTCTGTCATTGAGTACTCAATTCGGACAGTTGTTGTGATGTGAAAGGTTGGAACTTATTGGTTGCCAATAATGGCTCTGTCATTGAGTAGTCAATTCGGACAGTTGTTGTGATGTGAAAGGTTGGCGACTATTTTAAAATTTAAAACAAACATAACTAACAATCAATGTCACTGTAATAACCCGGAAATTCTAAACCAATTTAAAATTTTTATTTTGGCGATTTTAGCGAATTTTGGACATTTAAAATAGATTATTTTAAATAATATCGACGAGAAATTTATTTTGAATATAATTCGAACGTATATATTATATACGTCGTCGTTAGAATATAAATAATTATATATAATTATAAATAGAATTGAAAATGGCGCGGTAGTTCGATAATTCGATTTCAAACTTCAATTGAATGTACCGGGTGCAAAACAATCCGGATTTTAGTGAAACCAAAATCATTAGGATCTAATCGAGAATATCTTTCCAACGAATCCGAAAAATCAAGATTTCATAGCGGGAATCAAAAGATATGTCCAATTGAAAATTCTGAATAGTCGCTATGGAATTCAGGCCCTTAAAAATGGAAATTTTGCAAACGACCTCGGATTTCGACGAAACCACTTTTTTGGATCCGTGATGTCAAGTTATTGCTAGGTTTCAAATTTCATAATTTTTCGAATCAATATGTGAGTGTGGCAAAGGAAAACGTGTTTGACCAGTTTCAGTTGATTTTAATCGACTGGAAAATGGCCATTTTTCAAACGGTTTATATTTATGATTGAAATTTATATTTATGATTGAAATAGTTCATACAGACACAACAACTGATGATAGTACATGCGAACTAGCTCAATCAAAGCATGGAGTAGGAATTAGTAACTTCATTAAAATGCATTTTACGTTTAGTCTTACGGGCGTCGCCTGATGTTCAATCGCAACTGCTCATTATCACTTCGAACACGTCTATTTTCCCATTCGAGTTCGTTACAATATGCTATTCCCCGAGGACACAAAGGTTGGTCTATCCATTCCGTGTAATTGCAACCATTTGGAAAGGCTGGGCATCGCTGAATGCGCCGACCTATATTGTTTCCCTCTGCTTGAACCACAACTTCAACCGCGTACCCGCAGTAGCAATGAACTGGATAGGAATCAACTATTTGTTCCTGCAGTGGTACACGAAAGAACTCTGCTTCCTGAGTTGAGTGAGTGACAGCTTGTTCAGATGATACTTGAACAAGTGGGACTTGAGTTTCATATGGAGGTTGAACGTTCAGCTGTTCGTACGGCGGTTCAGTTTGCGGTCTAATTTGGTTTAGGAACTGGAATTCGTCTTCAAGCTCCTGTAGCCTCATTTCGTTGTACGCCTGTTCCTCGGAGCCTGTAGAAGATGACCACGAAGACATCTTCAGTGAGTTCTAATAGAAGGATGTGCTCTAAGAATGAGAACGAAGGTGTTTGAGTGCGGTAAGTTGTGACTAATAACATATGTATATATAGCTGCAATATTAGTTATGGTGTGAATGGTCACTAGCTACACTTTGTGATTTTCAAAGCTTGTGTAGGTAAACAAACAAAATACTGATGTAACCGGTCACTGGTACGACTGTAGGGAACACTGTAGGGAATCTGCTTTTTAGTGATAAAGTGTATCGAGGACGACCCCCTGTGGCTACAGACTTAGAGCTGGACTATATTCCAATAACTCTCGACAAAGAGTGACATGACGCCACTGTCACATAAAAGATGACTGCACTATGCGAACTGTGCAAGACGTGACCAGTCAATGTGCTACAGTCCGTCGACCAACTACAGATGGTTACGAAACGTTAATACATTTCAAATAACACATACAGGAACTAGAACAGCAGAACATAGTAACATCAAATAACGATACAAGTGATACGATACAAGCGATACGATACAAGTGATAGGACGCGTAACGATACAGTACATATTAGCATAACATAAAATATTTAAATCCTAATTTAATCCACGTTGGAGTCGATAATTTGAATTACTTAGGTCGTTAACTTGATTTCGCAGCTTTCTTATTTCTTCCTCTAGTTCCAAAGCATACGTAATTGCTCAACGGGGAAAGCGATCATCTATCCACTGTCCGAACTCGCATCCGTTGTTTCGTATTGGACAAGTATAATATCGTCGTCCAACGTCTTTTCCACGACGGACGACTAATTGCGGTGCTTCAAAACCACAAAAGCATACAATATTTGCGGATTGCACCTCGCCTTCTTCAACCGTGGCTCTTACACGAGGAATTACAAGGTTAGCCCTACGGTCATGTTGTCGTGCTGGATTGTCTTGCTGATTGCTTATTTCCATTTCATGCATTCCTGCTTCGAGCTCTAATTGTCGCACCTCGTCATTGTGTCGCTCTTCCATTTCAATATACCACTCGGTTGGTTCTCTAGATGCGGACGGATTAGGATTTGATGGTCCAGAAATAAGGTCCGTGTAATTGTAAGAAGATGGAAAACAAATTGGCATGACTACGCTCTAAGTAGACAGATGGGGTTTTAGTGAAACGACATTCGATATATGTAGGAGGAGATGCAGTTACCAATGCATAAAGGAGTTTGCCGTTATAAAAATATAATGGCAAATTGTTTGCCGTTATAAAAATATAACGGCAAAATGTTTGCCGTTTTATTTTATAGCCGTTGCGCCCCAACGGCCACTTAAACGGTCGCAATCCCTCCCATTATATATCAACCTACCTCCTCCTTCTTCCACACTAACACACTACCTTTTCAACTTCAAGTTGTACAACCCAAAAAATGTCTTCTTCTGCACCCAAGCGAAGCGGAAAAAAAGGTGTAAGCAAGAAACCCCTATCCCAACAGCACTCGTCGTCATATCCCTTGCAACGTCCAGTCCAACCCCAACAGTATTCAAATGACGATGCTCATTCCGTTTATCAAAGAGCTGGGAAAGAAATTGTACTCGAAGGGAAGGTTTCCGAGCCACTAGGGACGATTGGATCCAACCCTGTTTGCTATTGTGGACAAGTGTCGGTCGTTGTTGTTGACGAGACCGAAACAAATGCCGGTCGTCGATTTTTCGGTTGTGAAGCCTTCAACGACCACATGAATTATCCTGATGCCATTGATTATTGTTGCTTTAACGAGTGGATTGACCCTCCCATTTGCAAACGTGGACGTCAGTATGCACTCGAAGCACAAGCAGAAATAAGACGCTTGAGCAAGATTAATGTCGGTAAGACAAGAGATGGTCCTTTCCCTAAACCATGGTAGGTGTACGTGTTTGAATTTGATGCTGGTGTGCTCAGTTGTTGTAGTTTGTATGATTATGGTTTGGCATTTCCTTCTGTTCTACTAGTTGTCGTTGTTCCAGTTGTTTTAATTGCTCAATAGTTGTACTAGTTGTTGAAGTTTGTATGATTATGGTTTGTCAATAGTTCTACTAGTTGTCGTGATATTATAGTTGTTTTCATTCTGTCGCAAGCAGAAATAAGGCACCTGGGAACGACCCATTTTTCGTAACCATTTCGTGAATTGAAATGGTTAAAGCACTGGTGGACGACCCTTTTTTTCGTGCTGGTAGTCTCTTCCGAATTAAATGACAACAGTATACGAAATTAATAGTAATTGCCCACATTTGTTGTGATGTGACCGGACACTGTTGGGAATCTAACGTAATATCACGAGATTAATAGTACATGCCAACATTTCATGTGATGGCACCATTTTTCGTTCTGCAATGATGTGACTGGACAATGTAGAGAATCTAACATAATATCACGAGGTTAATAGTACATGCCAACATTTCATGTGATGGCACCATTTTTAGTGCTGCAATGATGTGACCGGACACTGTAGGGAATCTAACATAATATCATGAGATTAATAGTAAATGCCAACATTTCATGTGATGGCGCCATTTTTCGTGCTACAATGATGTGACCGAACATTGTACAGAATCAACCATAATAACACGAGAACCCTGTAAACCGTATTCAAGTATGTTGAATTGTAACTGTTGGTCGTACATTGCCCTTATAAGTACTCCATATCTGATAATCCATCTCGTACCTTCTACAGCTTCAAGAAGCACCGTTGTAGAGTAAAGGGAGAAAATTTATTTTCTTGTTTTCTTAAAGGTAACGTTTATTATCAACAAAATTCGTACTTCTAGTTACTCTACTAATTCTACTGATGCACAGGTTACATGGACAATTCAAAAATAAGTGATGAAGAAATGGGAAGGATTTTTGATGAGTACGAACGAAACTTAGTGAACGATAACGAAAAGGGTTTAGTTCATGATACACAAGTTGAAGAGGTGCCCGTCGCGATTCAGCATCGAGCGGTTACAGCTCTGCGTCCTTCTCCAGCAAATCAACGACCTAGTAATAGTGCTTGTAATAATTCTCCTACTCTAGATTTTTCGTCTAAGGATTTGCTGGCCCTCGTAAAATCCTATATTGAGGTTGAAAAGAGAGATGAGTTGCTAATGCAAAGTGGAGGGGGTTTAACATATGAAGAAAGATGGGAAATGATCACGAGGCTATACAACAACCATCGTTCCCGGCCCACTACACGAACATCGGTTGAAATCCAAATGGCTAATCGTCATTTTGCAGACGCTTGTGATCGGTACACAAAGATTATCGAAAATGTTGAAGACGAGAACATATTTAAAACAAATCAAGCAACATATGATTCTCGTTACCTTTTCGAGTATGGTGAGGAGTTCGTTGGTTACGAAGCGTATAAACTACGTTACAGTTGGTTGACCCGCTATGGAACTGAGTAGGCTTATGGTATTGTGATTTTATTGTTGTTTTACTGTCTATTTACTTTGTTGTTTGTGCGTAGAATATGGAGTTATCTGTAAACCTTGTTATGTTGGCGTGCTGTTTAAGAATTTTGCATTTCTACATGAGAAGAGGGAAACCTTGTTCAACATCAAATTCAAACGTTATTACATTCCAAACAACACTTACAGGAACTAGAACAACAGAAGATACCGGCTCTACCCAAAAACATTCTCTACACATAAATACAGTCTCTACACATAACCAAATGTAGTCTCTACACAGAAACATAATCAAAACGTACACAAAATACATCGAAAGCACATAATAGCGGTAGTCAACAAATACAGAACGCATACTCAAACAATAGGAACATACAACTGACAACTGCGAAAACGTAAGACATCGAAAGTACATAATCATGGTAGTGAACAAATACAGAACGTCTACTCAAACAACAAGAACAGACAACTATCAACTAGGAATACGTAGAACAACAAAAGTACATAATAGTGGTAATACAACAAAAGTACATAACACTGGTACTCAAAAAATGCAGAACGTCTACTCCAACAGTAGGACCATACACCTAACAACTGCGAAAGTAAATAAAAGTGTTAGTAACTCAGTCGTCCGAGTCATCTGAATGTGTACGTGGACGTGTGTGGCGCCGATGACGTCTCTCATCATCACCAACATCTGGAGGCTGACTGGACCCAGCACTAGACCTATGGTGGTAATACATCTGCAAGTCCTGAAGTCTCTTGCGCTCTGCCTCAAGCTGGGCCTCTAAATGCGCCTGCTGCTGTCGTGCCTCCTCTGCAACACGACGTAGCTCACCATCATAGTAATCTAGGCTACGCCTATGCTCTATATAGCCCGTATGCCTAATCCCCATCTGCATATCATACAGATCATGATATGATACCTGTGTAGGATCCGGGTAATCGTGATGGGCCGGAGGATGAAACACGTCAACGTAACGATCCGGTCCAATGGTGGGCACTGCCATGGTCCATCCAAAATGACTGGCGGCCGCCACATGATCAGCTGCACGAAAACTCTGACTGGGCTGGGTAACATCCTCGACAACAGGTGGACGTATGCCGTGTCGTATAGCAGATGGCCCTACTAAATCAATCGATGCTGCATGCGTAATTGTATCTGAGGACCCGGTGAAAAATCTACGCCATAAGGTAAGGTAACACTCCCCGATAATAACAAATCTCTCAGCCGTCCACCAGCCTGCTGTCCTGGCTATATCTAGCTGCTCCGTCGGGTAAATCATACACCGATAAGTATGTGGGTGTGGATCATCCGGAATAGCATCGAAGTCATACAACTGTCTCCAGCACCTCTCACCAAGATACCAATAAGCACCTAGCGCCACGGGAGAAGATATAAGTGGAAATCTCCGTCCGGCAAGCATCCTAGCAATCTGTATGATCTTAAGATCGATGGATGTACTCTGCTCAAATGGATGCTATAGAATCTGATCCCTATACATCCTCAGCTCGATCTGGTTATGGGCAACGGGAAACACATGGCGTGACTCATTATCTCTGGGCCCCCGGTTGTCCGCAGTCCAAAAGCATATACGGGGGAAAAAGGTCGATGGGTCTGCAATACGGGTGATAAAATGAAAGTTCCTAGAGTACTCAAAGTACCAATACTATAACAACTTCCAGAATCCAAATAAAGAAACCTGAGAATCAGTGATGGTGCACTGCATGTCGAGACATCTGTATAGGTATGCAAGGATAGGTGTGCCCCAATCATATAAAATCGCCCCATCGGCATTTATCTCAGCCGCGACCGCAAAAAACCCCACAGGAATGCTACTGCTCGAAGAACTAAAGAAAAGGTTACCCATAAGGTATAACACAAATAATCGAGCAAGCTCCAAGTCGTCATCAACAGAGTAGTGCTCGAGTATCCTGTCCATAGCCGTACGGATCGCGCTCACTCTAATAGCGCCTTCTGCCTGATACGACGTAGCAGAAACATCCAAATGAGGCAGTAGATCATGAACAAGTGCACGATCACGCCATCGACCATCGTCATAAGGCAGTTGGGGATAAGCACTTACTCCAATGCTAATACCAGTAAGCATGGAGAAATCAAGCGGTGTAAGTCCTAACTCACCACAAGGAAAGTGCAATGTGTGGGTGGTTTTGTACCACCGTAGAGCAATGGCCGCACACAATTGGACATCGGCATTTATAACATGGTTTATTCCTAAAATAGCAAATCGCACAATAAGATAAAATATGACTACTAAATTATCCACTTATTTCATTAAAAGGTCTATAATATTACCTAGAAAAAATTGAAATCCAAGAGTATGTAACAGTCCTGCGACCCCCTCCTTACCCGCCAAGTGTGCATGATAATATCTAAGTGTGGTCGCTAACGAACCACGTGGACGTATATTCCGCGACTGTTAACGGTTCAACAAAATGTTATACCATCTACCCAATATCTAACACTCAAAGAATACTATGTAAATAGTACTAAAAATACTTACAGCCAAACACGACTGCGTGCTAACGTGTACTTCGTCATCTGGAAGAATGCGAAAGTTGGATAGCGCAGGAAGCTTCGCGGCGCTGATGTTCATATCCACATAGCCATCGAGTTGGCCCTCTCTAGCGGCAACTGATCCAACACCCCTACGTGCCCTGCCTGCTCGGATCCGCCTCTACGCCCGCCATGTCCCCGATGGCCGCCTCCCTGTTGCACCTCTGCTTCTTCGTTCTCCATGTTTTCGGCGGCTACAAGTAAGTCTTCTATTCCGAGCACTGGCTGTTGGCCACTACCACCTTCACCACTCCCGCTGGTGCCACGATCGTCGCCGTGCATGAATTTTTTGGCGAATTTTTTTAGTAATCTAGCCATATTTTCGAACTAATATCTCACACAAGCTAGTTAATTTGGTTAAAAACTGACGGATTGGTGAATTGGTGGAGAAAATTGGGTGAAAAATGGGGGAGGAATATGGGTTTTCGGGTTTGAAGAAGGAGGAAAGGGAAATGGAGCAGAGGAGGGGAGGCGGCGAGGGTTTTGGGGGGTAACATTATAACGGCAAACACTTTGCCGTTATAATGTTACAACGGCAAAGACTTTGCCGTTGTAATATTATAACGGCAATATCTTTGCCGTTGTATCCCCACTCCCCAACCAACCTGTGGGTGGTTCTCCCCTTCTGGGTGCTCGGCTCGTTGGACCAGTTTCAGAACATGAGAGAGAATAACTGAACAGAACGGATGGTTGGTTATGGTCTAAGGTATAACTTGAAAGTTAGAGAAACCAGTGGATTTTGTCTTGGATAACTTAAGTTGACTAGATGGTAAAACATGGGCTAGAACTACTGGGATAGAAGTGGATTTCATATATTTTTTCAACTGTTATTCCAACATTTCTAGCAGATTCTTTTTTCACCTCAGCCAGCTTGAGTTCTTCAATATTAATTCCTTCGCCTTTTACTAGACTTCATGTGATACTTTCCAGGTTGGCAGTGTACCGTTGGGTATATCCACATTTGAATATTGAAAAACAAAAACTTGAAGTTGCAGAATCTAACACAGCATTAACATAATAAAACTATTAAAAAAGGATAAGCACAATACCTGTTCACCAAGATTCAAACTCTTAAGCATCCATTGCTTTATCTGACTCTTTTATTGGCAGATGAGAAGCCTTGAAATTGTCACATACCATATTAGCAGTCTGTAAGATAAAAATGAGTCTTTATGCATGGGTACTGCTAAATTCCATTAACTTTATAGAAGTTTTATACATTTATCAAATTATTATATCAGGTCAAGTAAAATGGAAAGATTGCCGAAGAATCAAATTTGTTAAGTAGGCTGAAATGCTAGCGAAGTAGTTGATAATTACCAGCAACACTTTCTATCAAAAACATATCTATATTACAATACATTAATCAACTTTTTTCCCCTTCAGTAGATCAATCGGTGCTAGCTTTCACCCTAAAATCCAACCAATTAACCTTCACTTTCCACCAGAAGGAGATCTACCAAATATCTGCCACGGCTTGCCTATCCTTCACCGCAGCACCACCACCTTGCATCTTTCAAACGAACCGAAACTTCTCTAGACTTCAATCTCACATGATGGTGGCTTCCACTTCTACTCCCATGCTTTCTTCTAGAACTATGAACATTATTAACATGCAAAGACCTTGACTCTGTGCCTGTACACTCGCTTAGTGTTCTTCAACTGTGCCATAAGAAGCAACTTATCTCCTCCACTGTCAGGGCCGGCCCAATGCATTTGGGTGCCCTAGGCAAAGCCCAAGAGGGCAGAAAAGATATAATGCTCCAGGCAAAACCAAACAGGAAGAAGAAATAAAAAAGTTTACATAACGAAAAAAGTGAACCGATGGGGAATCGAGCCTAGATCCTCATGCAGTTTCTCTCAAGTTTCAACCACTACACCAATAACATTTCTATTAATAAAGCCTACAGCTTCATATATCAAGATACTTAAAAGAACATAACCCATTTTGCTGCCCCTCTCCTCCACCTCCGCCAGTGCTGCCCTAGGCGGCCGCCTCGCCCGCCTACCCCTTGGGCCGGGCCTGTTCATGACAGAAGTCCAACATTTATGCTCCAAGGGTAATTATGTTATTCTACACAATGAATTTCATATGATCAGGGATATTTTACCGTAATGGGAGACTGTAAATTTTCTATGAAATGTAGTATGTAGAAAACTTAAGTTGTATTAATAATCAGAAAAACTAAACTGAAATGTACAGAGTAACACTTATTTATACAAAGCGATAATATGCTTAAGTGGGCTGACAGAAGGCCCAAATCAAAAAAAATGAGGCCCAATGGAAATCGAATATAGTCGGTTTGTTAAGAAAGAATTCTCATATCTTAACACGCCCAATCAAACCGATCTAGGGTTTCCATCCTTTTGCTTTACGCCGCCATTGAAAACATTCAACTCCTCTCTTAATCTCTCAAAATTACTCCTTGATAAGGCTTTAGTTAAGATGTCAGCCTTCCGATAAAAGGCTGGTATGTGCTTAATCGAGAGTTTTCCTGCTTTCGTTCTTTCTCTGATGAAATGGAGGTCAATTTCAATGTGTTTCATCCTTAAATGCTCACTACAAGAAAAACTGCATATAGCAGCGGCAAAATCCACTTCTAATCCGTCGCTAAATAGGCCTTAGCGACGGATTTCTTACATAACGGTGTGGTCGCTAAAAACCATGAAGGTATTTGTGTCAGATTTAGCGACGGAATTTAGCATGAGTTTTCCGACATTTTTCCGTCATTTTACTTATTTTATAATAAAAATAAAATTTTATTTATTAATTTTATTTTAATTTATATACTGACTATTTACTGACGGATAATTAATTTATACTAAAATATTATTTATAAAAAACGTTGGTAAATCCTTACTAATTACCAAGGGATTAGCGACGAAAATTAAATTAAGGTAAACTTAACCTCCCTTTTTTTGTTGGTAATCCGCTGTTATTCCCTTTCTGATCTGTCTATATATATATATATATATATATATATACACACACACACACACCCACACACACACACACACACACACATAGTCATCACACACATAATTTGTGTTCCATTCAATACACAATTCCTAGTGTAAATACAACACAATTAATATCAACACACACATCTCATAATCAATGTATTATATTAATCACTCATCTCATAACCAACATTCAATATTACATTTTTTCAAATAGAATATTTTCTAATCTTATTCTACTCTCGTTAATTTACATATGTTATAACAAGAAAATCAATATCATCAATTCATTAGAACAAATCTATTGCTTCACTATTCACAACCTTCCTTCACCTCAAACTCATTCCTTGCAATCCCTGCCATTTCTTCTCGACCATCCATGAATATACTTGCTTTTTTCAGGGATATACTTCACTCACCGTAAATTAGCATCTGCTATTTCTTTAAGAGATTGTTCCAAATCATCCAAGAGCTGATGAGGATCAGGAATTGGCTAGCTTGGGATACAAGCACAGTTAATCTTTTCCCAGATCCACTTCCATCAAGACGTCTCCTAGTCTACATGGTAAAAGTAGCATATGTAAATAAACAAAAATATAAAATAATACTCAATGCAATAAAAAATTCAAATGATGATTAAAACTTCAGCAAATGCCGACTTAATAAAATTATAATACATTTCAGGTCATCTCTAAAGTTACCCACACTTATTTATTAAACAATAATCATATACCATCACCATCACGAAATATTTCTAAATTCTACCTCAACTTTCCCAACACAACTCAACTCGCCCACTTATAAAATTCATCCAAAACATGCAGTCAAAAATTAAAATCGAAAATTAACCCTATACCCTTGATATTTCTATGCGCTATAACTCTTATATTACCAACATTAACTTATGGAGACAAAGAAAGCAAAAAGGGATATAGCAGCATACAGGTTATCGACGCAGAATAAGGTGCAGGCTACCATACTTTCCATGCTGCCACATGGTCTCCAACTTGTGCCCTCATACTTGCCCTTACAGCTGTTTCATGGACTGCTCCCTTTGCAGGCCTGTTTGCCAAGCACTTTCCTTTTTAAAAAATTAATCTAGGCACCCTTCTTAAATAATATATGCTAAAAGTATGTTCATTTTCAAATGTATCATGTACAACATACAGGTTTCAATATGACAGGGGCACTTGATTAAGTCAGCATACAGGTTTCAACATTAAATAATATATCCTAATTTCTCCTTCATGTTAAGCATGTAAGTTTCATTGAAAACTGTTGCAGCATCATTGAGAAGACAACTGTAAATTGCTAGCACCTGAAAAAACGCATCAATTGGTAACGTCTTCTAGCCATCGGTAACTTCACAGTACTAATGAACATACAATTATTGGTTTCTAGAATCAAAACATGAACACCATGGCAGTTTTTTCTTCAGTTGTTACTGCACTATGATTTTGTGTAATGACCGTAGACTCTAAAAGACCAGGTACAAGTTTATGAATACAGAATCGTAATTGAAATAGATTAAAAATCCTATTTACGTACGGATTGAATCAACCATATCATTTTACAGTTGAAAAGGGGGACCGAAAGGTTCAAACTTGAATCTTTATTAAACCAATTAACCAACTTAATCAGATCTCAAACTTTAAACTACCAAAAAATCTTCCAAATCTAAGAATACCAGAATTCAGTGACAACCCCAATAACCTCTGTAGACATTAGAAAAAATCGATTTTGAAATACTTGGAGAATCGGTTATGGGAACTGTGTTTGAATTGGATTGTTGAAGAAGGAGCGATTTGATTTCGTGGTGAAGGCGGCAATGAATTTTAGGCAGATTAGGGTGCTTGCGATTTGGTAGAAGGGGAAAGTAATCGACGTATATTTTTTTTTTGAAGGACGAGGCCATTAAAATCCGAAGGGGTAATTTTGATTTTGGGGAAAAAAGATTTGTAGCGTTCGTTTTGAGTGTGGAAGAGGAAACTATTTCGTTTTTGGAGCCAATTATTTTGGCCCTTTCCGCCTAAACTTAAGTAAAAATTTGAAATTTGAACATGGAGCCAAAAGCATTAACTAGCATCAAACAAAAATTAAAGTATAGATTATTATTATGTCTAATTTACTAACTATTCATAACTAACTATAATAAAATATTAAATTTAAATTTAGTTAGTGACTATAAACAATAATTATGAATTATAAATTATTTATTTGTAATCATTTATTATAATTTATGGATAATTAACCCTTCTAAGTTTTCAGTTATAAATTAATTAACCTTATACTTAATATTTGTTATTAACTATAAATTGTTTGTTACTATAAGAAATAATAAATATTTTTAATCATTTTACCACAAACATATGTAAAAAGTAAAATTACTTCTAAACAATTCATGGTGACTTATTATTTAATTGGAACCAATGTTTTTCATAACCTTTTGAATAGTGATTACAAGGTTAGTAGGTAATTATTAGGAATAAATGTTGTCAAAACTTGCTGCTTTAGTTTGTTATATGAAAAAGTTTGTTATCATGAACAACCAGAAAGTCACTGATTATCAAAATAAATTCAATTAAATAGTGAATATTAATCTTTTTATTAATTATTACCATTTATTTATATTTTATAGTAATTAATAATTAATCAATACTAACTATTTAATATTATTTACTTTTAATAGTAATTATTTACTAGTATAACCGCATAACGGTGGGAAAACCGACTTCTAGAGATTATGAGTTTGAACTATTAAGGCTTCAATTGAATGCTCAACTTCTATAAAGTATCACATTTGCTATTAAAATAAATGCCAAATTTATGTACTAATAAATTTAGTAGAGTATTTAAACTTCTTTTTTTGTTTCGGCTACCAATGCTAAATTAAAGCATTTTCTATTTCCATTTTGAGGTTTCTGTTTCCTAAGACAACCATTCATGAATCTTAAAACATGTGATAATAATCAAGCATTTGCACAATTCCTACAGTTAATTTATATGATCAATATTTGAGTTTGGAAAGTTTTTATGATACATTTATACACTAATAGTAATTTATTCATACTATTACTATAGCGGTTCAAAGAGAAAAACGATAAAAATAGAAAATATAACTCACAATAAATTGGAACATCTAATGTTGGATCAATAATATTGCATTTAATAGCATTTACAAAATATTCTTATATTTTTCCTTATTCTACAAATATAAACTAAATCAAAATAATTTTACAATCGATGACTTACTAAAACTAAATTCATAGTCATATAAAATAATCAGACGCTAGAATTAGTAAGTTAATTTAAAGCAATTACAAATGGACAACAAATGATAAATTTGTGGAAGAGAATTCGTAAAATGCCAAAAAAGACAATTGTAATTACACACTAATTAAAACTGGTCATAAATGCACATAAAGAAAGAAAATACAAGGACCTGATATATAAGGCTTGTCATGATTATTCAATAGAAATTGTAATTAATGCATCATTCAAAGGAGGACAAAATGGGTACTGTAAAAAAGCTTCAGACGGACGGAAGTTATCAAACGCTCGGTAGAATTAAGAAAAACCGACAAAGTTGGCTTGATTATTTATTATTAATATATTATTAACATTAAGTATTTAAAATTTATATTTACTTATTAATGAGAGCGGTGAAAATGAAATTAGAGCGGGATCTAAAATTTTAGGATGCCACTTTTTTTTTTAGTAACAGGCAGGTTTTCATACTTTTTACGTAGATCTGTGTTTATTAAGTTTTTGGAATTTATGATTAGCAATAGGTGGTTTTTTTTATCAAATACTAAAATATATATTTACAAAACTTATATTTCCATTTTTTTCTAACATTTTTGAATTCTACACAAATTTGAATATTACATGTAATTTAAAATTATCTAAAACTTTGATTTTTTTCAATATTAAATTAGATTTTGATTTTGATATTAATAATCAATTGTAAAAAAATATTTTTATTCCAACCGGTAAAAAAATGAAGTCTGTTAAAATTTTGTTTATTGCAACTAGAAGAAACTCATTGTTCTTAAAAATGTGTTTGTTACAACTTTAAATTTATTTCAAAATTATGAAAACTTCAAAAGTTTATATTTGAACTTTATATTCATTTTAGAAAAAAATGGAAGTTTTAATTTTTGAATTAATATGATTAAACATAATTATCAATTATAATTATTGAATTTTAGACACTTGATAATAAATTTTACTTGTTAATTATTAAAACTTATTAATCATTGATTATTAGAAATTACTTATTAATAATTATTACTTCTTAATTATTTAGTAATTATTAACATTAATTATTTAAAAATTATTTTTACTTATCAATTACTTAGTAAAGACATAAAGTAAAACATTTTATAAAGAATAAGCATATCAATCCCTTGCAAATCCCTTGAAAAAGTGCTGCAAAATAGTGTCAAAAAATACATGACGGTAAACTGTCACAAATTGCGACGGAATTCTGCGCCGAAAATATGACGACGCTAAACCGTTGCAATTTTCTATGGTTTAGCGACAGAAAAAAGAAATCGACGGCAATATTTTAAAATAAGTTGAAATAAAATTCTTAAATAATATCCCTTACAGATTCCTCGAAAATCCGCCGCTAAGTAGCGACGGAATTTTCTGCTGCTAAAAATCTGTGGCTAATCTCGGTTTTTCTTGTAGTGGCTGTATTGGATTGATGGATAAGGAGACTGTGCTTTTATTGTCACACCAGAGAATCGGCTTCTTCATAAAAGTTAACCTTAATTCATTGATTAGGGTTTCTACCCAGATGACTTCAGCGGTGGCTGACGCGATGGCCTTGTACTCCGCTTCAGTGCTAGACCTAGAAACTGTCGGCTACTTCTTCGTGCACCATGAAATAGGGTTTGGTCCCATAAACAAGCAATATCCAGATGTATATCTTCGATCATCCGGATCATTAGCCTAGTCTGCATCACTGTAAGTGCTCAAATTGATATCTTTACCTTCTTTTATTGTTAAACAATAATCTATAGTCGCCTGTAAGTAACGTAGAATTCTCTTGACCGCTCTCCAGTGCTCACATAAAGGGTTCGCCATAAACTGACACACCTTGTTTACACTATAACATATTTCTGGTCTCGTGATAGTTAGATATTGAAGTGCTCCAACTATACTACGGTATTGAGTGCCATTGTCAATGTTATCACCCTTGTGCTTTGACAGACGTAAATTGCTAGTCATAGTTGTGGAAATAGATTTGGCTTTGTCCATGTTTGCTTTGATGAGAGTTTCAGATATGTATTTCCTTTGAGATAGAACTATTTCTGACTTTGATCTTCTTTGAATCTGTATGCCTAAGAAATAATTTACTTCCCCCATGTCTTTAATGGCAAAAGTTTTATCCAAATGTGATATAACCTTGTTAATTTCAATATTATCACTTCCTGTCATAAGGATATCATCGACATAAACAAGTATATAGACACTTCCTTGACTATGAGTTTTAGTGTATAAAGAGCTGTCTGACTTTGTTGCAGTATAACCCAAGTCATTTAGTGTGTTCTTTAGCTTAACATACCATGCTCTTGAAGCCTGTTTTAGTCCATATATGGCTTTGTGTAACTACCATACATAGTTTTCTTTTCCTTTGCAAACATACCCCTTTGGTTGTTGCATATAAACAGTTTCATGTAGCTCCCCATTTAAGAATGCATTGCATACATCCAATTGTCTTATGTCCCTACCATTGTAAACAGCTAGATTCAGTATGATTCTGATGGTTGTTGGCTTGACCACTGGAGATAATGTTTCAGTAAAGTCAAAACCATACTATTGTGAAAAACCCCTGGCAAAAAGTCTGGCCTTGTGTTTGCATATTTTTCCTTCTGCATCCTTCTTTAGTTTGTAAATCCATTTGCATGACACAATGTTCTTACCTTTTGGTGCAGCCACAATACTCCATGTCTTATTCTTAACCAATGCATCGTACTCTTCATTCATAGCTTTGCACCATAATTTGTGTTTCACTGCCTGTTCATATGTAACTGGTTCTATGGTGTCTGCATTTTCAGTAGTTGCATTGTATATTTTTGGTTTAAATATGCCACTTTTGGCTCTTGTGATCATGTGGTGCCCAATTGGTTGATCTTGAGCATTGTTTTCTTCACTACCACTGTATGTTCCTTCATTTTCACTGCTTTGATGTTGATCATTGTTGTCATGACTGTCATAGTTTTGTGATTGATCATCATCTTCACTTAAATGCTCATTTGAACTATAATCAGATCTGGTGCGGGAAACAGTTGGAGTAGCAATAGTTAATGGTGGTGTCTCATTATCATCAGCTTTTTCAGTCCATTCAGTTAGTTTAGGAATAATTCCCATAGTAGTTCTGGACTGATCATGTTTTTGATTTCTATCCTTTTTCTTGTCTGCAAAAGGAAACACATGCTCATTAAAAAACCACATGTCTAGACACAATAATCTTTCCCTTATCATCCAGACATTTGTACCCCTTTTGATTATCTGCATACCCTAAGAAGGTACATGGACTGGATCTTAAAGAAAGTTTATGATTGTTATATGGTCTGAGGCATGGAAAACACAAGCATCCAAATGTTCTCAGAAAGGTGTAATTTGGTTTATTTCCAAATAAAACCTCATGAGGACATTTGTTTTGCAAAAATTTTGTAGGCATTTTATTTATTAGATAAACACTTGTGTTGAATGCCTCACTCCAATATTTTAAAGGTAAAGAAGACATAGACAATAATGTTAACCCTGTTTCCACTATGTGTCTGTGTTTTTTTTTTTCAACAATGTCATTCTGTTCAGATGTGTATGGGCGAGTGGTTCTATGAATAATACCTTTTTGATTAAAAATATGTTAAAGTGGTAAAAACTCACTTCCCCCATCTGTCTGGATGACTTTAATGTTGTAGTTTATTTGTTTTTCTATGAAATTCATAAACTGTAGCATTGCATTATATGTTTCTGATTTGGCTTTGAGAACGAAAATCCAGGTATACCTGGTATACGCATCTACTAAGGAAAGATAATACCTATGTCCTTGCCTTGAGCTTAATGGTGCAGGTCCCCATAAATATGCTGTAACTAATTCAATGGGTTTAGAGTAAATAGTTTTAGATCTACCAAAAGGTAATTTGTGGCTCTTTCCAAGTTGATAGTGTGTGCAAATAATAGGAACAGGTGAGTGTTTAAAAGAAGTATCATTGCCTTTTAAAATCTGCATTACAATGTCATAGCTTGGGTGTCCAAGTTTACAATGCCAAATGTTTAAATTATTTTGGACACAATTATTATTGTTAACAACATCAGAGTTGTTTTCATCGAGATTATCATTACTAATCTGAATATTGACATTTCAACACCAAGTGTTCTTCTCATTGTTCAATCTTGACTTCATAGGGATGAACTTGTAAAGGCCATTACTCAACCTACCCTGTAATAATATTTCCTTGCTTAGCAAGTCTCTAATTTAGCAATAATTAGGGTGAAACTCAAAAAATACCCTGTTGTCTTTAGTGAATTGGGACGTGTTACCCCGATTTAGATTTTGAAGGTTGTTAGTAAGATGATTAGTTGCCCCAGAATCTGGAAACCAGTCTTCAGTATTTATGTCATCATTCTTGACACTATCATCACTGCCAGTAACTTGTGATGTGGTCCCCTTATTATTTTGCCTTCCTTGGAAGGTTGCCTGTGCTAAATTAGCATTCATGCCTCTCTGATTAATTTGTTGAGCATTGTTAACATCAGTATTAAATCTAAAATAGCATCTGTTTGTTGTATGTCCTGGTTTATCACATATCTGACATTTTACTCTGTATGCATTGCTGCTATTATTTGATCTGCCTCTCCCCCTGCCTTTCTGATTGAGATTACCTCTCTGTCCTTGTGGGTTTCCTCTGCCATATCCAGGTGTGTTTCTTTGTTGATTTTGATTGGTATTTCTTGAATTTGATGCTAAGTTTATGTTGTATTCACTCTGGATAGCCTTTCTTTGTTCTACTCTACCCTCATGACCCAATAGGGCTGAATACACAGACTGTATATCTGGTAGGTTAGTTTGGGTAACAATATAAGTAACAAGAGACTCATATTCTTCATCTAACCCATTTGTTAGAGTCAAAATTTGTTTACTGTCTGAAATAACATGTCCAACAGCCTTGAGTTTATCACATAGGGTCTTTACTTTAGAAATATATTCATGCATACTCATATCACCCTTTCTTGCATTTTGAAATTCTCTCCTGTAGTGCATGATTCTTGCTGCTGATTGAGAATTAAAAATTTGTTGTATTGTAGACCAAATTTCATAAGATGAATTGCACCCTATGACTTGTGACAACAAATTGGCACTAATTGAAGATAACAGCCATGAGGACAGTAAGTTGTCCTCTTTTTGATGGTGAATGAATTCTGGGTTGCTGATCATGTTATTTTGTGCATCTGCGATCATTGCAGGTGGTGTGGTTTTAGTTCCTTTGACGTAATCTTGGAGGTCGTATCCCTTCAAGGCTGTTTCAACTTGGAAATTCCACACCCAGTAATTGTCTTCATCGAGAGGAGTGGTAATAACTTGGCTCTTTGGCTTCACTAGAGGCTGAGAAAAAAGTGGCAGTGGACCATTGTTGTCGGTTCTTGAGGTAGCAGATGATTGTTCAGTGCTTCCACCGGCCATGATGCTGAAAACAGATTATCAAAAGTCGATGAACAAGGATATGGCGAGGTCACTGCTCTAAAAGTGGCAGCCTATTCAAGATGATAGAAAAGAAAACAAGTGAATTCAGTGGTTCTTGTTTCTTTTCAAGATTCAAGAATCTCTGTTTCACACAGAGGAGAAAAGAAAACCAAATGACGAGATTATAATCTCTGATGGTTAGAGAAAGAACTGTTGTAGTCGCCGTGAATAAAGTTCCGGCAAGGCACGCACAGTTTTGATCTGATAAGAACAGAACACTGCACGATCAGAAAGGGATGATCTCCGATGATGAAATCTCTCTGAGGAGACTTGCACTTTATCCTTCTTTCTGATCAGAAATTCAATTATCTTGATTTTTTGTTATTTTGATTTTTCCGTTTGGCTTTGATGCTCTGATACCATGTAAATTTTCTATGAAATGTAGTATGTAGAAAACTGAAGTTGTATTGATAATTAGAAAAACTAAACTGAAATGTACAGAGTAACACTTATTTATACAAAGAGATAATATGCTTAAGTGGGCTGACAGAAGGCCCAAATCAAAAAAAAAAATGAGGCCCAATGGAAACTGAATATAGTCGGTTTGTTAAGAAAGAATGCTCATATCTTAACAGGGACATAAATGTACATTTGTCAAAGTACTTTACAAAAGGACTGTATTTCAAATGGAAATGAATTTCTTATTCCTCTTTGCAAAGGAAGAGAACTATTCTGAAAAATAGAAAAAGAAAAAGGAAAAGAAGAACTTATGATCAATGTGTTATTAGATTAAACCTTCTCTATATTATTATCTCATTGTTGAATGATAGAAATGAGTGTTGCTTCAGAAAGAATCGACATCACATCATCTACATCTAATATTATGTTAAATGATATAAACTGATCCTGAATTGGCTTTGAACTTTAAATAGCTAAATTGAAAATAGAGCAAAATAAAATAGAGGAAGGGTGAAGGAGGTGGCATTGCATGAATATGGGCATAAAATTTATGTAACTCTGCTTGGAATCAGGTTTGACACAAATACTCATAACTTAGCTAAAGCAAGGTAATTTAGGATAAAAAGTGTGCTCCAATAATGTATAAATGTGACTTTCTTGCCAGGTTAAAAATATTAAATACTAAAGATGTAGTGTACAGATGGAGCAACTTAGTTAACTTAACCTGTTATTTATTTACATCAAACCATGGAAATATAGCACGGTCAACGTCGAATTATGAATATCAATGTCAAATTAATTGAACAAGTGAGAAAAGAGTACATCTTCGATCATCACCCCGATTGAAATATCATTTTCACTGCCAATTCAACTGTAGAATTCTGCCAAATTCAGTTCAATATCCTTAAATGGGCATGTAACCAATAGCCAACAACGAGATGATTTCTCATTTTGGTAGTTCACCCTCTTCAAGCAGTAGCTTCTGATTTGTTGCTACAAGGGTTATCATTGAATTTCAGTTTACATCTGTTCTTAAAAGCAGTTACAAAATCCTGTTTGTAAATAGTTGAATAACATGCAAGATAAACCTGTCATTGTTAAAGAAAATCAAACTGAAAAATAAAAAGAATGTGAACTTTATGAAAAGGTACATTATGTTGTCGGATGAAGAACATCCATAAAATACATACAGATGGTATAAAAAGCTACTTGCCAGTAACATCTTCTTCAACTTTCCATTGATAATGCTATGAGGACTGGTTATGACTTTACTCTATATGAGTACATTCGACACCACAAATCCTAAGCACATTACATTATTTAAAGGATCCTTTTCAATGCATAAGCAAATCAAGATTGAAGTTCAGCTCCATTAATTTAGAGTAGCTTACTCTGTAACAGGTTCTAAAGGACAACCACCTATACAGTTGTATCATAATAATGATTACTGTAGGATCAATATTAACCCTAGAGGGGGAGGGGGGTGAATAGGGTTTAACAATAATAAAAAAGATCACAGAGTAATGAAAAGTTGCAGTAAAGGAAAATCACACACAGAGATACCCAGCTTTGGCAAATTTTGCCTACTTCTGCCTTTCTAAGATTTCTACTAGGAGTTACAAACAAATCCCGCTTACAATCCTGTTTAAACTTGCAGCGTCTTCTCCTGTCCTAACCTTAAGCTCAAAATCCTAGACTGGCCTGTGTACCCTAGACAAGATTTTCCCAGACTACAGACCAGTAATATGTAAATCCTAGTTTTGAATAAAACGAGAAAAAACAAAATATTGTTTTACAATAAAAAAATATTTCAACACTTTAAAATAAGAGAAACCCTTATAATAAAACGACCCCCTTTTTATTGTTTCTTCAAACAACTTGGCTGTCACTTTTCTCTTTTTCAAAATAGCTAGGGTTTTTTACCAATCAACTAGGGCTTCTTCAATTCTGAGTCTCCATGGCTTGTCCTTTTTTTGATGATTGATGATGTCCTCTAGCCCGATTGTGAATGTCTCTCCTCTTCAAATCAATGGGTAAGCTTTCTTAATGAATTTTCGGATTGATATATTTTTTTCTCTGATTTTTTCGATATCTTTGTCGATGAGGAATCGTGTGTTTAAATAGGGGTTTTGAAACCCTTTACCTTTGAGTTCACTTTGATGACTTTTCCTATTTTGGTAGAGGAATATTCAGATAGAATTTTTCCCCCTGAAATTTTGTTGTCCAATTTGAAGCCGATTTTGAAAGCTTTCCATTTTGTTTCGATGGTAGATTCACTGACAATTTGAATTTTGAAAACAAGCTACTAATTATAAATCTTTCTTTGCCTGAACCCAATTGAAATTTGTTTCAATTTGTTTGGAAAAATAATTTTGCTTGCTGAATCTGAACATGTATTTTGTTCCTTTGATTGACTTGAATTCTCTGTGAAGATTTCTCAAAGCAATGATTGCTTTCGAATTTGAGATTTTATTCTTTAAAAAAAATATTGAGATTTCTGGAAAAATAAAAGCTTTCACCAAAAACATTTCTTTGCTCATTAAAACCTTATATTACAGAAATGAAATCTTTCCTGAAATTGCTGCTTAATCACCGTGCCAAATATGACTAAAAAAAGTAAAACTGGAAAGAAGTTATTCGATTTTAGAAATTTTCATTAAACCCTTTCCAAAAAAACTTATTTTGCACTTGCCAAAATACACAATTGTTGTTCTGTTATATTGGCACTTCACTGCTGTGAATCACATATTACACTCTGCACTAGTTCTCACATTTGTGCACTAATGCCATATACCTGACAACTGCACCATTCTTGAACCACATATGCTGCTGAACCATTCCTGATTTGATCATGTAGATGTTCAGTGTAGACTCTATGTATTTGTCATACTTGTGTTAACTTCCTGCCGCTTGTTTGAACTTGAGCATGCATGTAGTGACCTTGATGCACCATACACGAACATGTGCACTATCTCTTGGACTTGATCACCAAGCCGGGTACAGATATGTTCCTGAAATTTTATGTTTCAACACGTATGTAGATTCACCATGTTGATCCATATATATTGCTGTGCACATGCACCATAAATTTTGTGCTCTTGTCATTGTGTTGTATCCATTTTGAAATCTTGGCTTGATCCATTTTGCTAATTAATGAACCATGAATAGTTGCACACTTGCCTTGAATTTTTGTGCACCATTCTGTAAACAATAATAGCACCATTTGTTGCATGTCCTTGTACACTTACCTGTTTCATGTGTGTATCCATATGGTTAACTTATTTCAAGTACACATGTACATTATTGTGACCATGTTATCACTACTGTGCATATAGGTATGCTTTGTCCCCTTTCTTGTTTTGGATTGGGTAGATTGCTTCACCCTTGAACATGCTACTGTACATGACCAACCAATTCTGCCTTAACCAAGATCACATGTATAGCTGGACCATGCTTCATGAATCTGCTGTGTTTATTTATGCTGATCTGCCATGTAAAAATTTAGTTGATCTGGAACAATTTGTCCATGCTGAGCTGATTTCTTCTTGAAATTTTTTTTACTTGTCTTGTACTGATTTCACTACTGTTTTTTTATTTTGTAAAAATGTGCATGTATGTGAAACTGTGATATTCATCAGCAGACATATTTCACTATGTTGAGGCTGGTCAGAATCAGCTATGTGTAATGCTGGTTCTGATAAGCAAACCAGTGTGATTGTGTCGAGGCTGATCAAATCAGACAAATAATGAGAAAGACACACAGAAAATCTAAGAAAAATAAAAAAAATTGTAAAAAAAAAATTTTATTTGTTCAGTGCCTATTTTTAGTTCCAATCTATCATGTGTATTTCTTTTCCTTGACAGGATTCAGGATGATGCAACAGGAACAAATCATGGTGCTGGGACAGTAAGAGTCTGTAGAGATATGTAATTGTGTGTGAGAGGAGATGTATATGTAGAAAGAATATATGTGTAGTGTAAATCATTTGTATTGAAAAAGATGTGTAGTTGAAAGTTCAGAAACAACCTTGTACTGTCTTGATTATTGAAATAAAAAAATATTTTTGAATAATAGATGCTTGTGTAAATTTTCCAGTTTCTGTGTAGAAGCACTATTATACAACAATATTTTTATTCCGGTATGATGTGAAGAAAGTGATCAGTACATAGTTTCAAACACATTAATACAATATATTCGTTATCATCAAACAAAAAATCATAGATTCAACAATCTACCCCATTTGATGATGACAAGCATACTTAAGATTTTGAATTCAACAAAATGTGTTTGAAATGAACTCCCCCTATATATGTGCTCACTCGATAACACAGCTCTCCCTGCAGTTGTAAACAGATATAAATAAAAATTTGAAAAAAATTAAACACTTAACATTAATGGCAAAATAAAATCTATAGATGTTTGTATACAGATCAAAATCTTAACTCATCCCCCTTTGTAATCATCAAAAGATGAACAGGACTGGGCATTTGCAAAGGATATGGACTATAGTAAGAAATCAAGTTATTTGACAGAATCAGAAACCACAAATCCCAAAAATCAAACAAAAAATCCTAATAATCTGTAAGACAGGATCATATTTCACAAATTAGAAGATGGAATAGAAAGTTAGTTAATATATACCAGGGAGGATTTTATATATTATTGTACCTAGATAATTTTTTATTTTATATATATATATATATATATATATATATATATATATATATATATATATATATATATATATATATAACAAGAGCACACTAACCACTCAAAACCAGAGCTTGGATTTTTAAATGGGATTAGATGCAGCATGAAATTAAATAAGTAATCTCATAACCATGCATGACCAGAGCTTGGATTTTTAAACGAGGTCAGAGAAAAACTTATTAATATTATTATAGACATTTTTTTTTTTAAATATATACAATATCCCCTTAATATATAAAGAACAATAATGGATAGTAGAAGGGTGATAGAGATAAAGATGGATGTGAAAAAATTACTGAATTACTCATATAATTAAATATATTCAATCAAATCAGGGTTATAGAGAAGCTTTCATCCATCTCGTATTCTAAAATCAAACACAGTCACAATTTTATTATAAATGTCCGAAATAAACTGTTCTTTTCTTGATGATTTGAAGATTGGATTAATTTGCCAGAAAATGAAATCAGTAACAGAACATCTTAAGAAAAAATTTACCCAAAAATGCAGAGAGATTAATTAATTTCTATAATCCCCAAATCCAATCGTAATCTGCAAAATCTATCTTCAGGAAGGGGTGTAGTAACAATATCCGCAAGTTGGGATTCAGTTGGAATAAATTCAATACAAATGTCCTCACTAGCAATATGATCTCTAATGAAATGGTGTCTCACATCAATGTATTTTGTGCGTGAATGATGTACAAGATTATTTGATAGATCTATTGCACTCTTACTGTCACATTTCAAAGGAACTTGTTTATAGAATAGACCAAAATTAGATAGATTTTGCATCATCCATTAAATCTATGCACAACAACTTCCTAATGCAATATACTCAACTTCAGTGGTGGATAAAGCAGCACAATTTTGTTTACGACTTGACCATGAAACAAGAGAATGTCCTAGCATGAAACAAGTTCCACTAGTGCTCTTCCTATCAGTGAGTGAGCCAAAATAATCATCATCAGTAAAACCAACTAAATCAAAGTTGTCACAAGATGGATACCACAAGCTAAGTTTTGGTGTGTGTAACAAATACCTTAGAATTTGTTTTGTGGCTTTTAAATGAGATTCTTTTGGATTAGATTGAAAACGAGCACATAAATAGACAGAAAACATAATATCGGGTCGAGAAGCAGAGAGATAGAGAAGTGATCCGATTATACCGCGATATTTTTTCTGATCGATAGGATCACCTTTTTCATCTTTATCAAGCTTAGTTGTTGTGCTCATTGGTGTTCTCATTGGTTTTGCATCTTCAACTCCAAATCTCTTCAACAGCTCCATTACATACTTTGTCTGAGAAATGAAGATTCCTTTGTTGCTCTGTTTGATTTGAAATCCAAGAAAGTATTTTAGCTCTCCAACCAAGCTCATCTCAAATTTGTCCTGCATGACTTTTTCAAATTTCTCACACAAAATATCATTAGTAGCACCATAAATGATATCATCAACATAAATCTGAAAAATCAAGAAATCATTACCATCATGTAATAGAAATAGAGTAGTATCAGCACATCCCTTTTTAAAACCATTTTCCAAAAGATATGAACAGAGACATTCATACAAAGCTCGAGGAGCCTGCTTAAGACCGTATAATGCTTTTTCTAGTTTGCACACATGATTTGGAAATTCATGACTTTCAAAACCGGGGGTTGTTCAACAAAAACTTCTTCTTTCAGCTCATGATTCAAAAAAGCGCTCTTAACATCCATTTGCTTAAGTTTGAAACCTTTAAAACATGCAAAACTTAGCAAAATTCTGATTGTTCTAACCTAGCGACTGGAGCAAATGTTTCATCAAAATCAATGCCTTCAATTTGATTGTAACCCTTAGCAACCAACCTAGCTTTGTTTCTAATTAAATTTCCAGATTCGTCAAGTTTATTTTTAAACACCCATTTTGTTCCAACAACTGGATAGTCTTTTGGCCTAGGTACCAAATTCCAGACTTTATTTCTCTCAAACTGGTTAAGTTCCTCTTGTATAGCTAAAATCCAAGATTCATCATTAAGAGCAATATCATACGAACTTGGTTCAATTTCAGAAATGAAAGCACTGTGAATACAAAAAGCATAAACATTTTTATTAAGAGAAGAACGGGTGCGAACCCCAGCTGTTGGACTTCCAATAACCAAATCTGGAGGAAGGTTGGGTTTGAATTTCAACCTCTCAGCTTCAATTGTTGCTTCTGCGACTTCTTTGTTGTTTGCCTCAACTTCATTGCTTTCTTTTTCTTCTTCTTGCACACCACCTTCATCTTTATCATTTTATGAAGCTATCTCCAAGTCTGATTCATTGAACTTCACATTAATGGTCTCAACAATTGTTCTTGATTGCTTATTGAAGATTCTGTAAGCTTTGCTCCTTGAAGAATAACCCATGAAAATCCCATCAACTGTTTTTGGTTCAAACTTTCCAAGCTGATCTCCTGTGTTCAGAATATAACAAGGGCATCCAAAAACTCTAAAATATGTGAGGTTAGGGTTTTTGTTAGACCACAGTTCATATGACGTTTTATTAAGTATTGGTCTAATCATGACTCTATTCATTACATAGCATAAAGTATTAACTGCCTCAGCTCAGATGGTTTGAGGTAATTTATATTCACATAACATAGATCTAGCCATCTCTTGCAATGTACGATTTTTCCTTTCAACCACCCCATTTTGTTAAGATGTTAGAGGAGCGGAAAATTCATGTTTAAAACCATTTTCTTCACAGAATTTTCCAAAATCTAAAATTTCAAATTCACCTCCATGATCACTTCTCAAAGTTTTAATTGAAACACCTTTTTCATTTTGAATTTTTTTTGAAAACTTTGAAAAATAATCAAACGTTTTCAGACTTTTTAGCTAGAAAATAAACCCATGTAAATCTAGAGTAATCATCAACCAATACATAACAATAATGTTTACCATTTAAGCTAGCAGCATCAGTTGGTCCAAACAAATCCATATCAATCAATTCAAGAATACGTGAAGTACTAACAACATTTTTTGGACGGAATGACGAATGACTAAGTTTAGCCATGGAGCAAGCCTTACACACTTTGTTATTTTTAAATTTCTGATGAGGTAAACCTCTGACAAGCTCATTTGTTTCTAGTTTTTTAAGGAGATGCATAATAGCATGTGCTAGCCTTCTATGCCATAAAACTGCCTCTTCTTCAGTGGCAACCAAATATCTAGAAATAGTTACATCATCAAAAGAAAGTTTATAAATATTTCCTTTTCTTCTGCCAGTAAAAACAACTTTTCCAGTAGATGTTTAAATGATCTTGAACAACTTACTATCAAAAACTACATTCATTCCTTTGTCACATAGTTGACTTATGGAAATAAGATTATGATACAAATTGTCAACATATATAACATCAGCTAAGGAAAAAATGTTGTTACCTAATTTTCCCTTACCAATAATCTTACATTTGTTGTTGTCACCCAATGTCACACTCCATCCTTTATATCTTTCTAGGCTAAGGAACAATCTCTTGTCTCCTATCATATGTCTGGAGCAACCGGAATCCAAATACCATTTTTGTTGCTCCTTAGCCCACCAACATACCTACACAAGAAGAGAGAAAGATGACCTAGAGACGTTCCTAGGTCTAAAAATATCAATGACTGAAGTATGATGAAAGCAAGAATCTTTTGGAACCCATATTTGTTTTGTCCTCTTATTTGTGTTTCAAAATTTATGGTAATTGTGTGCCAAGTGTTTAGGAACCCAAACTCTAGTGGATGTTCTGATTTTATTCCTATTCTTGCACTTTTCAAAGTTATGGCCAATTTCTCCACACTTTACACACTCAGGAAAGATGCTTCTAACTTTTGCATCGTCAACCACAGTCACATCATTTTGTACTTTACCATAACCTAGTCCTTTTCCATTGTTGGCAAACAATTGGTTTCCTAGCAACATTTAGAAAGATGTTTATCCAATTGAAAACTTATTTAAGGTGACTTCAAGATTATGGACTTTTGTTCTCAGTATTGTATTTTCGTCCACAAGTGAAGTGCATCTTTTAATAAAATTCTCTCTCTTAATCTCATTAGTTTCTTTCAAAGTCAATTTTTCTTTTTCAAGATTTTCAATGGTGAACCTGAGAGTTGATAGTTCTAAATTTTTTGCTTTAAGTTTTTCTACTTTTTCTTCTAGTGTATCAATGATTTCAGAAAGTTGTTTACACATTAAAAACAAATCATCATAACTGTATACCTCAAACGATTCTTGTCCATCATCTTCTGAATCTGATTTTTCCATGAAGCATAGGTTACTTTCTTCGTCGCTGCTATCTGAGTTTTCTTCTCCTTCCTCGTCATCCTAAGTTATTGAAAAGGCTTTCTTTTTCTTCTTGTTTATTTTGTGTTGAAGAAGGGGACAGTTTGGTTTTAGATGTCCAGGCTTCTTATAGCAAAGTGGTTCCTCATCTGAATTGTCAGAGTTCTTCAGCTTGTTGGATTTTGGTTTGTTTCTTCGGGGTTTGAATTTGCTCCACTTTGCGATTTGTCTGACGGCCATTGCCAGCTGTTTGATGGAGTCTTCGCCATCGCTATTGACAGTATTGGACAAAGCAATTGACTTCTTCTTTAGATCAGAGTTGTTTCGATCTTCTCATGATTTTAGCTCCATTTCATACGTCATTAGATTTCCAACAAGCTCCTTCATGCTCAGCTTACTCAGATCCTTTGATTCTTGAATAGTTGTGGCTTTTGCCTTGAAATTCATTGGCAGAACACGCAGAATCTTCCTCACAAGTTCAACTTCAGTAAAAACTTTTCCAAGGGCTCTAGCATTGTACACTAGCACAGAGAAACGTCCATACATGTCGTTGATACTCTCATCCTTCTGCATAGTGAAGTTTTCGTACTCATTGCTGAATATAGCAAGATGAGATTCTTTCACTTGTGACGTTCCTTCGTGAGTGACCTCCAGTGTATGCCAGATTTCCTTAGCTGTTTTACAATGATAAATTCTGTTACATTTAGTTTTATCTAAGGCACAGATCAAAGCATTCATTGCTTTAAAATCAATAGAGCACGGTTTTTTATCATTCGCATCCCAATTATCTTTTGGTTTAAGCATTTCAATTTTGTTAACAACTACAGTGGGTGGTTTATAACCAGTTTCAATTATATCCCAGACATCATAGTCAACAGACACAAGATAGATTTTCATCCTAGCTTTCCAATACGCGTAATCACTACCGTTGAACATAGGTGGCCTGGCAATAGATTGTCCCTCAGAAAAAGCATTATTCGTTGACGTCATGTCTCTAGAGTTAAATAAACAGCTGCTCTAAAACCAATTGTAGGATCAATATTAACCCTGGAGGGGGGGGGGGGTGAATAGGGTTTAACAGTAATACAAAAAGATCACAGAGTAATGAAAAGTTGCAGTAAAGGAAAATCATACACAGAGACACCCAGCTTCGGCAAATTTTGCCTACTACTGCCTCTCTAAGATTTCTACTATGAGCTACAAATAGATCCCGCTTACAATCCTGTGTTAACTTGCAGCGTCTGCTCTTGTCCTAACCCTAAGCTCAAAATCCTAGACTGGCCTGTGTACCTTAGACCAAATTTTCCCAGACTACAGACCAGTAATCTGTAAATCCTAGTTTTGAATAAAACTAGAAAAAACAAGACATTGTTTTACAATAAAAAAATATTTCAACACTTTAAAATAAGAGAAACCTTTAGAATAAGCTGACCCCCTTTTTATTGTTTCTTCAAACTCCTTAGCCGTCACTTTTCTCTTTTTCAAAATAGCTAGGGTTTTTCTACAATCGGCTAGGGCTTCTTCAATTCTGAGTCTCCACGGCTTCTATCCCTTTTTAGATGATTAATGATGTCTTCTAGCCCGATTCTGAGTATCTCTCCTCTTCAAATCAACGGCTAAGCTTTCTGAATGAATTCTTGGATTGATATTTTTTTTTTCTCTGATTTTTTCGATATCTTTGTCGATGAGGAATCGTGTGTTTAAATAAGGGTTTTGAATCCCTTTACCTTTGAGTTCACTTTGATGACTTGCCCTATTTTGGTAGAGGAATATTCGGATTGAATTTTTTCCCCTGAAATTTTGTTGTCCAATTTGAGGCCGATTTTGAAAGCTTTCCATTTTGTTTCGATTGTAGATTCTCTGACAATTTGAATTTTGAACACAAGCTACAAATTATAAATCTTTCTTTGCCTGAACCCGATTGAAATTTGTTTCCATTTGTTTGGAAAAATAATTTTGCTTGCTGAATCTGAACATGTATTTTGTTCCTTTGATTGACTTGAATTCTCTATGAAGATTTCTCAAAGCAGTGATTGCTTTCGAATTTGAGATTTTATCCTTTAAAAAAATATTGAGATTTTTGGAAAAATAAAAGCTTTCACCTAAAACATTTCTTTGCTCATTAAAACATGATATTACAGAAATGAAATCTTTCCTGAAATTGCTGCTTAATCACCATGCCAAATATGACTAAAATAAAGTAAAACCAGAAAGAAGTTATTCGATTGCAGAAATTTTCATTAAACCCTTTCCAAAAAAAACTTATTTTGCACTTGCCAAAATACACAATTGTTGTTCTGTTATATTGGCACTTCACTGTTATGAATCACATATGACACTCTGCACTAGTTCTCACATTTGTGCACTAATGCCATATACATGACAACTGCACCATTCTTGAAACACATATGCTGCTGAACCATTTCTGATTTGATCATGTAGATATGCAGTGTAGACTCTATGTATTTGTCATACTTGTGTTAACTTCCTGTCGTTTGTTTGAACTTGAGCATGCATGTAGTGACCTTGATGCACCATACACGAACATGTGCTTGGACTTGATCACCAAGCTATGTACAGATATGTTCCTGAAATTTTATGTTTCAACACATATGTAGATTCACCATGTTGATCCATATATATTGCTGTTCACATGCACCATAAATTATGTGCTCTTGTCATTGTGCTATGTCCATTTTGAAATCTTGGCTTGATCCATTTTGCTAATTAATGAACCATGAATAGTTGCACACTTGCCTTGAATTTTTGTGCACTATTTGTTGCATGTCCTTGTACACTAACCTGTTTCATGTGTGTATCAATTTGGTTGACTTATTTAATGTACACATGTACATTGATGTGACCATGTTATCACTACTGTGCATATATGTATGCTTTGTCCACTTTGTTGTTTTGGATTGGGTAGATTACTTCACCCTTGAACATGCTACTGTACATGACTAACAATTTCTGCCTTGACCTTGATCACATGTATAGCTGCACCATGCTTCATGAATCTGCTGTGTTTGTTTATGCTGACCAGCCATGTAAAAATATAGTTGATCTGGAAGTATTTGTCCACGATTAGCTGATTTCTTCTTGAAATTTTTTTTACCTGTCTTGTACTGATTTCACCATTGTTTTGTTATTTTATAAAAATGTGCGTGTATGTGAAACTGTGATATTCATCAGCAAACATATTTCACTGTGTTGAGGCCGGTCAGAATCTATTGAGTGTAATGCTGGTTCTGATCAGCAAACCAGTGTGATTGTGTCGAGGCTGATCAAGTCAGAAAAATGATGAGAAAGACACATAGAAAATCTAAGAAAAAAAATTATAAAATAAAATTTTATTTTTTCAGTGTCTATTTTTAGTTCCAACCTATCATGTGTATTTCTTTTCTGTGACAGGATTCTGGATGATGCAACATGAACAAATCATGGTGTTGGGACAGTAAGAGTGTGTAGAGATATGTAATTGTGTGTGAGAGGAGATGTATATGTAGAAAGATATATATGTGTAGTGTAAATCATGTGTATTGAAAAACATGTGTTGGAAAACATGTGTAGTTGAAAGTTCAGAAATAACCTTGTACTGTCTTGATTTATGAAATAAAAATATATTTTTGAATAATAGATGCTTGTGTAAATTTTCCTGTTTCTGTGTAGAAGCACTATTATACAACAATATTTTTATTTCGGTATGATGTGAAGAAAATGACCAGTACATAGTTTCAAACACATTAATACAATATATTTGTTATCATCAAACAAAAAAATCATAGATTCAACACTTACGACCGCTCACAAAAATGGTAAATGGACAGAAATTTAGTATGGATAGTAGCATATTAATACAAAAACCATTAGAAGCCATATCCATCTTATCCAGCATCCTAATACCCATCACAGAACCAACTTTTAGTTTTCTAAAACTGAGCGATCACGCACAGTTTTGCCAAACTAATGGTATACATGTCAGGAATCGGTCATGTTCACTCTCAGTCAAAGCACAAGTATACGCAATTCAGTTGCAAAACTAAATCGTTGCAAATTTGAGCGAGCTCTGTTCAATTGCAAAACTAAGCAAGCTTGGAAATCTAACATGTGGTTGGTTACAAATTACCCGTAAAAAATTCTTAATGAAACAGGGTCCAACCATAAAATCTTAAACATCCAAAAATGCAAAGGATCATAAGAATATCATTTTGTTATCTAGAAGCTAAATATGTCTCAGGTTCACTAACATAACAAATCAAATTAATACATTTATAAATAAGGAGACGTCATCACAATTTTTTTGATATCAATGAATAACTCATTTTTTACCTCTTAGCTTACACACAATAACAGTGATAAATATATATTGGACTATGCGGAGCTATTATATATATCAAGTGGCTAAAGGAGACTAGCCTTATTAGTGATTGAAACGTTGTATCTATTTCATACTATCTGGCTTTAATAAAATATCTGTATGCTTGTATCACCAAACAAAATCAATACGTATAGGTCACCATTAAACACAGTAAACATCTTAAATTACGCTTGTATATACATGAACTAAATACGGAGAGTTTGCGGCTTCATTTTTTCAGTAATAGCAAGATAAAGTAATAGTACCAAATTACAAAATCAATAACTGTTATAAAATTATTAAGCATATAGACTGTAATGCTAAGCACCAAATATAAGATTGAAACTGAAAACAAAGACCTTCTCATGCTTCCAATATACATACGCATCAATTTTTCTATAAGATGGTACTAACAAATACAATTTCGGATCATATTTTAACACTGATTTTCTCATAATAGACTGGCATACGCATCAATAATCAATAATCTGGTGGAATCGATGACATTATTCCAGTGGAATTGAAAGCATCATTAATAATCAAGAGATCAAAATTGAATACGCATCAATATATAAGGACATACCTTCAGTGATTGATTTGGAAACGCAGAACGCTGGATCATTGAAAGAGGCGAGGGCTGGAATGGGAGATCTGAAAAAATCGCAGGAAGCTAGGCTTAGGAAAAAGAAAATGAACGCGGCCTAAATTTTCTTTTTTCGCAAACATGGGCCGAGGAAGAGGGAACATAATTTAGGCCCTACTTTCGGAGCGATTATTTCTGAAAAGATGGCAAGCGAGAGTTGTTTTTTAAACATTAAATTAAATTTAAAAATAACAAAAATAATGGAAATACTTTTGTAGATATAGAAACACTGAATAATTGTTTCAAGCTTAGAAACAAAAAAAAGTGATTCAAGTAAAAAAATTCATATGTTTCGGATTTGTTTATTTGGTGTAGTGGATAAGTCGAATCCCGGATAAATCCATTGACTTGCAACTTCCCAATTTCCTCTTTCAAGGCTGTCGACCATTCAGGGCCAAGCATCCGCCTCCTTTGCTTTATCGGAGTGTATTTTGGGTTGATGCTGTGGGAATGAGTTATAATGGAAGATGAAATCCCACACATGTCAGCGTGGGTCCAGGCACAAACGTCAAGGTTTGCTCGGAGAAACTCGGTCAGTTCCCTCATCTGGAGGGGATCAATATATGACCCAATCTTCAGAACCTTGGTGGGGTCATCTTCATCGATTGGAATCTCCACTGTAGCTTCATTCGGGGCTGCCTTTCTACACCCCGGCTCTTCGTCCTCTAGTGGGTCGATGTCCTCGACTTCACAAATGGACAGTCCTGACTGGGGTGTTCTCTGTATTTGCTATGCTTTTTTCCCCTCCTCGGGGGGAGAGAGAGGGAGGATTCTTCAGACTCTTTGCTTCCACTGCCCAGTAATTCCTTCCATTCTGCCAAGTAACAGGCTCGACCTGTTACTTGTTCTCCTCATACCGTCCCAATTCCACTATCAGTTGGGAAATTTAAAAGTAAACACCAAGAGCGATGCAAGCCCTAAATACCGCTAGGGTCGGACATCCCAGAAATGCATTGTATTGCGAGTTAATATTCATAAATACAAATGGAAGGATTTGGGATTTTCGGCGGTCTCCATCCCCTGGCTCCACAAATAGCTTAACTTGACCAATCGGTTCATTGGAAGCTCCTTTGAAACCACCTACCTGTCTGGTACAGAGTTTCAAGTCCTTTAGGTCTAGCTTAATCTGGTCGTAGGCTTGTTTGAGCAGAATATTCGCCGACCTTCCATTGTAGACCAGAACCTTTCGGACCATAGTTGGTCCGATAGTGGCCATTATCACCATCGGGCCGATCAACTTCCATGCCGACTGATTCTCAATCGTGGAAAACAATATTGTCGGCAATCATTTTTCTTTTTTTGATGGGACTCGCAGCTTCAAGTGGACTTGTCTCTTCAGCGTCGACGTGCTTTGCGGAATTTACATATGGTTCCATAGCCTTGACACTGTGACCCGCTGGATTTGGTCCTCCAACAATGGCGTTGATGACAATTCCCTTTCCTTTCTCCTGAGGGGTGGCCCGAGATGTAGCTTGGTTCTGTTTGGACGCAAAAGTTCCTTACCTCCTGTCTCTCGATGTCATCTTGTATTCATCAAATTTTCCTTTTCGTATTAGCTTCTCAATGATATCCCTGAGATGTCTACATTCGTTGGTCATATGTTCGTAGATATCATGGAATAGGCAGTATTTTCCAGTTGTCCGCTCTTTCTCTATGGGTTCACATAGGGGAAGTTTCTTATACCGAGCCATGCTGTAGATGTCAAGGTATATGTTCTCCAATGTGTCATTAAAAGTGGTGTAGGTCTCGAATACTTGGAAACGAGGTCGCTTTCGGGCGCTCCCCCTTTGTCCCGAGTTCCCATTGGTCTCTTTCGACCCTTCACCATTTCTCTTGCTGCAGTTTCCAACATTCACTTCTACTTTTCTTGAGTTATCCATAGACGGTTTGACCGCGGCATTATTCTGGGTTGAGGGGGTAAAGGTATTTTTCAGGCCATCCTCCTCTTCTAGCTGCGCATCCTCATTCCTTAATTGAATGTGGGCCTTCTCATAAAAAGCCTCAATTATGGTCGCTGGCTTTCTAATCAAATATTTTCCTAACACTGTTCGCTTGTCAATGCCATCGACCATGGCCATCAGAACAGTCTCATAGTTGGGGTTGCTAACTTCAGTAGCAGCTCGATTGAATCGATTAAGATAATTCCTCAGCAATTCGCCTGTTCCCTGCTTAACTGCTGAAAGGGCCATGACGTGTTTCGATTTGGTAGCATGGAGGCGTAATTGAGTCAAAAATTTCTCGATCAGATCCTTAAAGCTTGGAACCGACCTCGCGAGCAAGCGCACGAACCACATGTGTGTTATTCCACTTAAAAAGATTGGAAAAGATTTGCACTTCATAGTGTCGGGGGCCACCGCCACCTCCTTGTTCCATGAATACCTCATCAAGTGCCGTTGTGGGTTGAAGGTTCTGTTGTACCAATTCATCTAGGGCATATTAAATCTCCTGGGGAATCCCACTTGTAAGATGTCATCAGTGAACGGCGTGTGGCTTCGGCCGAGTCCCTAGTCTTCATTCCTGTGTCCACGACTGTTGTTCAAAATCTGTCGTACCAGGGCAGTTAGATTTGGCGGAATAACAATGTCTTGATCAACTTCCTCAATGGATCGACCCCTCTTGGCTCTTTCATCGGGTAACGCTGACTGTCTCGTCATTTGGGTTTTCTCTCTTCCTCCCTAGATATCTCGCTCAATCACAAGACTCCGAGGGGGACGAATAGGTGCCCGATCTCCTCGGGCAGCGTGTTGATGAGAAAGAAGAGAAACCTCTTGGTTTCGTGAAGCTATAGGATCGACAGTCTCCACCCCAGTTTGGTCAACCTGGGCTTGGTTGTTCACTCTCGGTTGGTCTTGACGCAATTCGAGATGCAACTGCTGAACAGTTTCTGTTCTTTCTAGCGTACGTCGAGGCGGACGTGGATCTCTGCTTCCCTATGATGATGAGGAACTATCCGACACATGATCTAGTTGGCGATAAGGGAGTTGATGGTCCCGATCCTCCTGGGTTTGGTTTTTGCACTCCTCCCATTGGCTTGTCATTCGAGTCACTTCTTGCCGCATCGCAGCATTCTCTCGAGCATGGGCTTTTAAGGCCTCCGTAGTTTCCTGGAGCCAATTCAACACAGCCATAAATCCGTCTCGAGTGGTAAAGGCCAAGGAAGGAGCTGGATCTATCGCGGAGGGCGATGCAGGTTAATACAGAGTAGCTTCAGGTATGATCAATCCGTCAGTCGCTTCCATAGAGGTTCCAACCTACGATTGCTTTCCTGTATTGCGGGCTGATTTTCCAGCCATAGCTTAATTAATGCAGAAATGAAAGTGAGATTTTCATCTTAGACTTGATGATCTAAAAGTAGAGCAAAAATCCGAACTGGTCTGAGAATATCATCTCAGTGAAAGAACCAAAATGTTGATACCAAAAATTGGTACAACACCCAAAGAAAGGGTTGTGTAAAGAAAAAATGAAGATTAATAAATGAAAAGTTAAAAGTGAATGAAATCACACATCAATTTATAGTGGTTCGGCGTTAAAGTGCCTACATTAACTTTATAATCTCTTATTAAGTCAACTATAAGACAAAATAGTTACAACGGTCGTACAACAAGAGATTCACGAAGAATATTTGAAAGCTGGGGTTTTAGTACTCTTCCTCAAAAGTCATTTTTTATGAATTCAAATCAGGTATTTATAGACTGGCCTACTTCAAGAATCCAAGGTAAGAGCCTACAGTATTGTCGAGCCTTGATGGGCTGCCCGAAAGGCCCGTCAACAGGTAAGGCACCGTTCGAGGCTTTGTACGGTCGACCTTTTAGACCATCGACTTGTTTGTGGGAGTCTACGGAGGCTTCTACTTGAAGCTGAGATGATTAGAGAAACTTCAGAGAAGATTGATCCTATCCGCAGACGCATGAAGACAGCTCAGAACAGGCAGAAGTCCTACGCAGATAAGAGAGGGACCGATATTGACTTTTAAGTCGGAGATGTGGTTTTCATCAAGATATCACCTTTGAGGAATGTGGTTCGCTTTGGATCTGTAGGGAAATTGGTGCCAAGATTTGTAGGGCCATTTCCCATAACATAAAGGATTGGCCAAATGGCCTATAGGGTGAAGCTACCAGAAAATTGGCGGGTGTTCATGATGTTTTCCACGTTTCTCATTTGTGAAAATGTCTGCACGATACAGTAGAGGTAGTTGATACGAGTATGCTTAAGGAAGTAGAGGTGGAATGGGAGGTGGCAGTTAGAAGAATTCCTACCATATACTTGGACAAAAAGTTAAGAAGCTACGCAACCGAGAGGTAAAGTTGATGAAAGTCCAATGGGGAGAAGATAGCGAAGATGCAACTTGGGGGACTAAAGACAAGATTTGCGCTTTTTACCCTTTTCTTTCAAGTTTATGTTCTTAACTCCTTTTTTCCAAAAGCTTTTATTTGTACTTGCTTTTGTCATTAAGTATATCCTATCAATCGAATCTTCAACCTTTAGGTAGGGAACCAATGGATGTAAACATGTGTTTGAGATATGTTATGTTTGATAGATGCAAGTGTTTGCTAGTGGTTGCTCGTGGATGCATATACACACAACTAGGCGTTAGATCGGCTTAGTCACTCTCATACTATATAGAAGTGTGTGAATATTTTTCTTTATGGATGGAAATAGGTGTATCACCACATGAATATTGCATTTGGATGGAGGATTGTGCACGCATATAGCATTTACATGATATACTGGGACTATTTGCATACATGTTGGATTCATGGCACTGACATACATTGCATTATGGAGGTCGACTGAATCAGTAGACCGCCTGATCTTTTGCACTAGTGTAGGGACATATACACACACTATTGCAAGCGTTCATGTAAGCATTAGATATCTTTTAAGGACAATGGATGCCTGTGATTGGTGGATGAGTAGATGGACAATGGATGTTAGGATATACATTCTTCTTAACTTAGAGATTTCGAGGACGAAATCCTTTTAGTAGGGGAGAATGTAACACCCCATAATTTTAATGAACATTATAATGATAAACTAAAGAATAATTAATTAAATATTGCAAATTAAATAAAATGGACTGCGCCATTGCGTTTATCTCGGAATTATACTTAAGATAGACTCCGAGTTTGTAACACCCCGTGATTTTAAATATTAATATTAACGAATTTAAAGAATACTTAATTTCAAATGTGAGAATTAAGGGAAACGGTTTATGCCATTGCATTCGTCTCTGAATTCTGCATGAGAAAGAGTCCGAATTTGCGTAAAACGGACACCGTATGAAGGAGATATGGACGAACGAAGTTAGGCAGAAAACCGGAAGTCGACCAGAATGCACTGGCGCACTTCACAAGTGCGCCAGTACAAAAATGCACTAGCGCACCTGCCAAGTGCACCCATGTTGGGCTAAAGACCTGCACAGATTTCTGGAGTGTTCTGATCCGTACAGTGAGTCATTGCTGAGTCATTAGGGCTGAGGTGTTATCCTATCATGACTGGACGGTCATGATTGCTTCTAAGGTTAATCTGACGGCTCTAAATTAATTAAAACTCTATATAAGCAACCTAACTCTCAACCTAAAATCACACTAATTCATACCAAGAGCCGCCATGCCGTCAATGGAGAACCTAGAGTAGCCGTCGTTCTCTTTCAACTCAGAAACAAGATAGAAGCAAGAATCAAAATCAAATCTAATCTAATCTAAATAACAATTAGTCTACATCAAAGGCGAGCAATTCAATTTCAGAATACAGATACCAGAAAGACAAGACTATTCTTTTGTTTGTGAGTATAATATCTTTCACAAAATAATTAATTAATTTAATTGTGATAAGTTATAATTGGGATTATGAGAATATGATTTTGAATCATGTGATGTTATCATTGATGCTTTGTTATTGTGGATCTGTTTCATATGTTAAATTGTATGTGATTTACTAGATTCATCTTATGCAAGTTTGGATGTTAAAACATATGTATATGAATCATATGCAAGTTTGGGATGTTAATTTTATGCAAGTTTGGGATGTTAAAACATATGTATATGAATCATATGCAAGTTTGGGATGTTAATTTTATGCAAGTTTGGGATGTTAAATCCTATGCTAATTTATGAATTTTATGCAAATTTGGGATGTTAAAACATATGTGAATCTTATGCAAGTCTGTTGTTGGATTATACACAAGTTCATATGTGAAATTATGTAGATACATATGCTAGTTTATATGTAAACATATGACATTAATTGTAACACCCCACCTCCGTTAAGGTCACTCACAAAGGGAATGCCTTAACTTTGATGGAGCACTTTAGTAGACAGAACAGAATATTACAAGACAGATAAGTAGCACTTGAAAAAAAAATTATAACTTTATTACAGCAGAAGCATAAATAAGTTTGGTCACATTTTTCTATATCACAATACCGAAACTCAAGTACACAATTATCAGTCTTATACAAAATCCTTTAGAATGTAAAGTTTCAAAGCCATAATCCCCAACATAAACTGCCATGAAAAGATAGAGTCAAATCCAAGCAATACTCCAAGCACTTCAAGCAGAGAGAATCAGAATCAAGCTCCTATGTTTCCACCCTGAGCACCTAGGGGGAACAGAAAGAAAAGGGGGGAAAACAAACGAGGACAGACATAAAGTCTGGCGAGTCCAGTGACTTCCAGCATATAAACAGATAACATTATCATTACATGTAAATAACGCTGGATGAGAGATTACATCAATAGGAATAACATATATACCTTAATTTAACAGAAGAAACAGAATGATGTAAACCAAGTTATGTTCCTTACTTACATCTTACTTCTCTGCCCTAATACTAGTATAACAGGGTAAGGTGTTACCCTAATGTCTAAACTGAAATAGAATCGAAACAGAATAATCTATACAGAAAAAGAATGCTAGTAATGGGCCTTCACGACCCCAACAGACAGAAGGTGCAGAAGCAGAATACTAATAATGGGCCTTTACCACCCCAACAGATGGAAGGTACGGAAACAGAATACTAATAATGGGCCTTTACCACACAACTAATGGGCCTTTACCACCCCAACAGACAGAAGGTACGGAAACAGAATCGGAAACGGAATCAGTGACGGAAACAGAATAATCCCTACAGAAACAAAATGCTAGAATTAGGTGTACACTAGTAATGGGCCTTTACCACCCCAACATACGGTACCACACAGAAACAGACAGGTGTTATCACCCAACAGAAACAGACGGTACCAAAAGAAACATACAGAACTAAGTTTACCCTAAGTCCTACCCCAAGCGATCGGCTCCCTAATACATAAATACCCTGTGTCGGCCCCATAGTAGGGTGTATCACTCTCTAAAGTGGCAACCTATTGGCACAGACCTATTTACAGATGCCACGGTGTCTTACATCCTCAGAGCAGACCGGATCCATGCATGCACATGACCCGGTTGGAACGCACCATCAACACCTCTCGCCATTATCAGAATGAACCGCTTATAATTAGTTCAGTAAGCATGCCCGGACCCCTACATAGCGTGGGGTCAAAGTTTTTGATACCAGAAAGGGTTACTGACTAATATGGGTCCCAAAAAACAGATGACACAAGTATTTCCCCTCCTAACCTTGTGTCCCTAGGCTAACAGATTTCAGATTAACTTGTTTACAAGTTTCAGACATACAGAGTTCAGATTTACTAGTTCACAGATCAGACAATCAAGTTAACAAGTTTTCAGACTAATGGATCAGATGTACTGTTTTAACAGACTTACAGATTGTCTAACTTTGTATTGGGCCTACAGATTCACGAAACGGGTTTGTTAAATTTATCAGTCCAGTTGGTTTAACCCTATCCACCCAACACGTTTTAGACATCATATTTATCTCAGATTTGCATTAATTAAATATTAATGCACAAACCTCTCACATTAGGTCGGTAGCTTGTGGCCGTTGGATATGCCGGGTGGTTCCGGGCAGACTTCTGCCACAAGTCAGACCTAACCTCGTGTCTAAGCATATTTTAGTTATGCCTACGGTCTCTCACATTAGACTGACAGTTTGCGGTTGCTGGTTAAGCCGGTTGGTTCCGGGTAGGCTTCTACCACAAACGAAGTCTAACCTCGTGTCATAGCTAATTTATCCCAATACATATTGTACAGATATCAGACTAATTATGTCCATTTAACAGATTAAACTTCTTTACAGGTTACAGCAGATTAATAAAATTTCCATGTTTTACTCAATCTTAGATCGAGCCTATGGATTTTCATTCCCAAATTACAATTATTCAGCTTTCAACAGATTAAGCAATTCAACAAATAACAGATCTAGCAGATTAGACGATTCAACAGATTTAGCAGATTAGGCAATTCAATAGATTAAACATTTCTAAAATTCTATTTACACATCTTGCCTAATCATAAATTAAGCCTAAACTTACATGCCTAAATCATGGTCATAATTCATAATACAACATATGCCCAAATTTTTAGTTAAACTTTGCACAGTACAGAATATTCTCTAAAAGCCCCAAATTATGATATAAAATATTAATTATGCCAAATTATAGCCTTTAATGCCAATACCCAAAAATCCATTTTTAGGCGTATTCACATTAATAGTTATCCTATTTTAATATAGGTCTTTATGCCTAAGTCACATATTCCTTTTTCAAGTCATGAATCATTATATAAAAATATGCCCAAGAATCTAGATCTTTAAATTATAACATCTAAAAATCAGATCTTAATTTTAAACATGCGTTATGTCCCCAAGTTTCAAGTCATATGTTAATATACAATGGTTCCTCTTCTTCCAAATCACAGAGTACGCACAGATCTAGAACTAATTTACAACATATGTCCCTTTTCTCAAATCAATCAAAGATCAGTCATGTCCAATTATGCATTATTCATTATTTGTCCCAAAATTTAGCGTTCGTGCGTTAATCTCTTATGAGATTCGGCGCAGGCTCGTAGTAGTCTGGCTATAGAACAAAAAGAAGAAAGAGAACAGTCACACAAAAACAGATCTGACAAATAAGAATATGCATAACCTCAAATTCAGATTTATAACCAAGTCAAGATCATAATTAAAGTTCATATCTGAAAATAACTGTACCCACAAAAAGGAACGATTCTTGTATTCTGGAATCTGTATTCTGAAACTGAAATGCTCGCCTTTGATGTAGACTAATCGTTTTAGATTTGATTCTCTTTTAATTCTATTCAGATTGGAAGAAGATGCATTAATCCTAGTTTTGATTCTAGCAGAGTAGCGACGCCATTTTTATTTTTAATTAGAATAGAGGCAGAGTATAGGCAGAATAAAATTGTGTGGAGAGAAAGCTAGGTTTGGGGGTGTTTAAATAGCATAGGGGTCATGAATCTGGTCAGAACGGGCGTCTAAATACAAAAAAATGCATCTGTCCACGGATCTGGAAATAGGGGGGAGGTCGACCCTAAGGTCGACCCTAGTGTCGACCTGTTTACCCAGGTCGACCCCCAGGTCGACCCTAAGGTCGACCCTAGTGTTGACCTGTTTACCTAGGTCGACCCCCAGGTCGACCCTAGTGTCGACCTGGCTCCTGGGCGGGAATTTTCCCGCCCAGCTCGGGTGTCTGTTTTGAATTTTGAAATCTGAATTTCTGAAAATCGGGCTGGTTTTTATTGAAACTTCTGAAGGCCATATCTTCTTCATACGGAGTTCGATTTACGCAAATTTGGACTCTATTCCAAGCAGAATTTCGAGACGAACGCAATAGCGTAACCCGTTTCCCTTAATTATTCTTTTACTGTTTAATTATTCTCTGGTTTGTCATTCTTATGTTCACAGAAAATAGGGGGTGTTACATTCTCCCCTCCTTAAAGGATTTCGTCCCCGAAATTTTCAAGTTAAGAAGAATGTGTCCTACCATCCAATCACGCATCTACTCAACCATCATCCACAAGCATCCATTGTCCTTAGAAACTTCTAACGTTGTATGAACATATGCAAAAGTGTGTGTGTATGTTCCTCATCTAATGCAAAGATCAGGCGGTCCACTGATTCAGTTGACCTCCTTAATGCGAATTATGTCAGTGCCATGAGTCCAACATGTATGCAATTTTCCTATTTGATACATATCATTTCTATATGAGTGCACAACCGTTCATTCATATGCAACATCCATATGCCGAGTCAACCATTTTTCATCCATAAAGATTTTAAAAATGCACACACATCCATATGCAGTATGAGAGTGTTTTTGAGCCGATCTAGTGCCTAGTGTGTGTATATGCATCCACGAGCAACCACTAACAACCACTTGCATCCACTTGCAACTATCAAACATAACATGTCTCAAACACATGTTTACACCCATTAGTTTCTACATAAAGGTTTAAGATTCGATCGATATGATACAACTGAGTGACAGAAGCAAGTACGATTAAAACAAGAGCTCTGTTCCTATTAGACATCGGTTAAGAAAATAATTCCCTAAGTATCAACCCCAAAGACCGAAATCAACATCATATTGACACCTAGTGAATTACGCCCATTAAACAATGCCAGACTGGAAATCTACTTCACGCTTCAAGTAAAAACCCTTAACCTTATCAGAAATATTTAGATACTTACAGACTACTTGTACATATCAGATTACCAAATGATTCTTAGGAAACTAAGCATGATAAAAACCCAGAATGTATGCGTCATAGTCAACTTAATGCCCAACACAAATACCCTCAAACCCCAACTTATCACAAATAGATGAGTCATAACCCTTATGGGTCTGAGTCTACAGTAGGATAAAAAACAAGACTAGTATTAAAGTGCAGAGTATCAATTACGGAATCAAAATGCCAGAATCAAAAAGAGTTTTAACTCAAAAATCAGATAAGGAAATTAAACCTTATACAGAAAGTTTTCCTATTTCTATCCTATCCACCAGCCTTGAGCGCATTCGCCTGCCCTCCAGAAGTAGGACCTGTCCTCTGCCCTTGCCCTCGTTTCTTCAGGCAGTCCCTAGTGAAGTGTCCCATCTCACCACGGTTAAAGCAGGTGCCCTTCCTCTTTCTGCAATCCTTGTTCAGATGGGTTGAGCTTCCACAAGTAAAGCACTTCTTCTCCTTCTTGTCTTCAGATTTCTCATCCTTCTTTCGTGTTTCCTTTTTGGGCCCCGCCTTCTTGTTCTGTGGTCATTCAAGCTTTTCTTCTTTCTTCTCACTTTTGGTTTCCTCTTCATGCATCAATGCCATGTCAACTAATTTCTCGAAGGTAGCCCCCATAGGAATGTGGGACATTGCCAATCCGTGTAGTGGCTCGTTCAAACCTTTAGCAAACCTTAGTGCCTTCTTATGCGGTGTATTTACCAAATCTAAGTTGAACCTCGCCAACTGATTAAACTTGTTGACGTACTCTCTCACTGATAAATTCCCCTGCTTCAACGCCAAGAACCTCTCTACGTATAGACTCTCTTCCGCTCGGGAAAGAAATTTCATCTCAAACCTATGCCTGAAATCCATCCATGTCTCTACCGGACGCTCTCCATTTGTGACCTCCCACCAAAAAGAAGCTTCATCCTTAAGCAACCATACTACAAACTGTATCTTCTGCCTATCGTCCACCTCGAAGATAACGAACAAATCCTCAGTTTCTTTGAGCCAGTTCCTTGCCTCTACGAAGGATTCAGTTCCATTAAAGTTCGTCCCACCCATGGCTCGAAAGTCTCTACATATCTTCTGGAAAGTATTCACGCACGGAGGAGGAGGAACCGCTGCAGCTGGGGGAGGAGGGACGTCTGCTGGGCCCGCATCATTAGCCCTAGCTTCTAGGTACCTCCTGAACCAGCCAGGTATCGGTATGCCCTCCGAAAGGTTAAGATCCCCAGACGTGCTGAAACGAAAGAAAAGGAAAGATTCAAAACAAAGGATAGAAAGATAGGCATATGGCTTTGGGGATTATGTTTTTCAAAATAAACTCTACTTTTGAAAAGACTTCCTTTTTAAACCTTTTTGAAAATAGTTTTCAATTTTTTTTTATCAAATCTGGTAACCTTCAGCTCTGATACCAAGTGTAACACCCCACCTCCGTTAAGGTCACTCACAAAGGGAATGCCTTAACTTTGATGGAGCGCTTTAGTAGACAGAACAGAATATTACAAGACAGATAAGTAGTGCTTGAAAAAAAAACTATAACCTTATTACAGCAGAAGCATAAATAAGTTTGGTCACATTTTTCTATATCACAATACCGAAACTCAAGTACACAATTATCAGTCTTATACAAAATCCTTCAAAATGTAAAGTTTCAAAGCCATAATCCCCAACATAAACTGCCATGAAAAGATAGAGTCAAATCCAAGCAATACTCCAAGCACTTCAAGCAGAGAGAATCAGAATCAAGCTCCTATGTTTCCACCCTGAGCACCTAGGGGGAACAGAAAGAAAAGGGGGGAAAACAAACGAGGACAGACATAAAGTCTAGCGAGTCCAGTGACTTCTAGCATACAAACAGATAACATTATCATGACATGTAAATAAAGCTGAATGAGAGATTACATCAACAGGAGTAACAGATACACCTTAAGTTAACAGAAGAAACATAATGATGTAAACCAAGTTATGTTCCTTACTTACATCTTACTTCTCTGCACTAATGCTAGTATAACAGGGTTAGGTGTTACCCTAATGTCTAAACTGAAACAGAATCGAAACAGAATAATCTATACAGAAAAAGAATGCTAGTAATGGGCCTTCACCACCCCAACAGACAGAAGGTACAGAAGTAGAATACTAATAATGGGCCTTTACCACCCCAACAGACAGAAGGTATGGAAACATAATACTAATAATGGGCCTTTACCACCCAACTAATGGGCCTTTACCACCCCAACAGACAGAAGGCACGGAAACAAATTCGGAAACGGAATCAGAGACGGAAACAGAATAATCCCTACGGAAACAGAATGTTGGAATTAGGTGTACACTAGTAATGGGCCTTTACCACCCCAACAGACGGTACCACGCAGAAACAGACAGGTGTTACCACCCAACAGAAATAGACGGTACCAACAGAAACAGACAGAACTAAGTGTAACCTAAGTCCTACCCCAAGCGATCGGCTCCCTAATACATAAATACCCTGTTTCGGCCCCATAGTAGGGTGTATCACTCCCTAAAGTGGCAACCTATTGGCACAGACCTATTAACAGATGTCACGGTGTCTTAGATCCTCAGAGCAGACCGGATTCATGCACGCACATGACTTGGTTGGAACGCACCATCAACACCCCTCACCGTTATCAGAATGAACCGCTTACAATTAGTTCAGTAAGCGTGCCCGGACCCCTACATAGCGTAGGGACAAAGTTTTTGATTCCAGAAAGGGTTACTGACTAATATGGGTCCCAAACAACAGATGACACAAGTATTTCCCCTCCTAACCTTGCGCCCCCAGGCTAACATATTTCAGATTAACTTGTTTACAAGTTTCAGACATATAGAGTCCAGATTTACTGGTTCACAGATCAGACAATCAAGTTAATAAGTTTTCAGACTAACAGATCAGATGTACAGTTTTAACAGACTTACAGATTGTCTAACTTTGTATTGGGCCTACAGATTCATGAAACGGGTTTGTTAAATTCATCAGTCCAGTTGGTTTAACCCTGTCCTCCCAACCTGTTTTAGACACCCTATTTATCTCAGATTTGCATTAATTAAATATTAATGCACAGACATCTCATATTAGGTCGGTAGCTTGTGGCCACTGGATATGCCAGGCGGTTCCGGGCAGACTTCTGCCACAAGCCAGACCTAACCTCGTGTCTAAGCATATTTTAGTAATGCCTGCGACCTCTCACATTAGACTGACAGTTTGCGGTCGCTGGTTAAGCCGGTTAGTTCCGGGCAGGCTTCTACCGCAAACGGAGTCTAACCTCATGTCGTAGCTAATTTATTCCAATACAGATTATATAGATATCAGACTAATTATGTCCATTTAATAGATTAAACTTCTTTACAGGTTACAGCAGATTAATAAAATTTCAATGTTTTACTCAATCTTAGATCGAGCCTAGGATTTTCATACCCAAATTACAATTATTCAGCTTTCAAAAGATTAAGCAATTCAACAGATAACAGATCTAGCAGATTAGACGATTCAACAGATTTAGCAGATTAGGCAATTCAATAGATTAAACATTTCTAAAATTCTATTTACATATCTTGCCTAATCATAAATTAACCCTAAACTTACATGCCTAAATCATGGTCATAATTCATAATAAAACATATGCCCAAATTTTTAGTTAAACTTTGCACAGTACAGAATATTCTCTAAAAGCCCCAAATTATGATATAAAATATGAATTATGCCAAATTATAGCCTTTAATGCCAATACCCAAAAATCCATTTTTAGGCGCATTCACATTAATAGTTATCCTATTTTAATATGGGTCTGTACACCTAAGTCACATATTCCTTTTTCAAGTCATGATCGTTATATAAAAATATGCCCAAGAATCTAGATCTTTAAATTATAACATCTCAAAATCAGATCTTAATTTTAAACATGCATTATGTCCCCAAGTTTCAAGTCATATGTTAACATACAGTGGTTCCTCTTCTTCAAAATCACATAGAATGCATAGATCTAGATCTAATTTACAACACATGTCCATTTCTCAAATCAGTCACAGATCAGTCATGTCCAATTATGTATTATTCATTATTTGTCCCAAAATTTAGCGTTCGTGCGTTAATCACTCATGAGATTCGGCGCAGGCTCGTAGGAGCCTGGCTATAGAACAAAAAGAAGAAAGAGAATAGTCACAGAAAAACAGATCTGATAGATAAGAATATGCATAACCTCAGATTCAGATTTATAACCAAGTCAAGATCATAATTAAAGTTCATATCTGAAATTAACTGTACTCACAAAAAGGAACGATTCTTGTATTCTAGAATCTATATTCTGAAACTGAAATGCTCGTCTTTGATGTAGACTAATCGTTTTAGATTTGATTCTCTTTTAATTCTATTCAGATTGGAAGAAGATGCATTAATCCTAGTTTTGATTCCAGCAGAGTAGCGACGCCATTTTATTTTTAATTAGAATAGAGGCAGAGTATAAGCAGAATGAAATTGTGTGGAGAGAAAGCTAGGTTTGGGGGTGTTTAAATAGCATAGGGGTCACGAATCTTGTCAGAATTGGTGTCTAAATACAGAAAAATGCATCTGTCCACGGATCTGGAAATAGGGGGGAGGTCGACTTTAAGGTCGACCCTAGTGTCGACCTGTTTACCCATGTCGACCCCCAGGTTGACCCTATTGTCGACCTGGGTCCTGGGCGGGAATTTTCCCGCCCAGCTTGGGTGTCTGTTTTGAATTTCGAAATCCAAATTTTTGAATTTCGGGCAGGTTTTTATTGAAACTTCTAAAGGCCATATCTTCTTCATACGGAGTCCAATTTACGCAAACTTGGACTCTATTCCAAGAAAAATTTCGAGACGAACGCAATGGCCTCACCCGTTTCCCTTAATTATCTATTACAATTTAATTATACTCTGGTTTGTCATTCTTATGTTCACAGAAAATACGGGGTGTTACATTAATTTACATGTTTAGATCCATATGCAAGTTCACATCTTTATGTTTATATCCATATGCAAGTTCACATGTTTATGTTTAGATCCATATGCAAGTTCACATCTTTATGTTTAGATCTATATTTTGATCCATGAAAATACATAGTTATGCAAATTTATGCCCATTACCTATGCTAGATTTGTATGTGAATCATATGCTAGTTTGAATGAAATTCATAGGAAAACCGTATCCATATATGCAAGTTATTGGCTATGAAAACTTATGTCATGATTCTTAGATCTGTTTTATGTTTTGATGTTTCTTTTCTTTTATAAGTTAGACTATTTGCAAGTCTAACACATGTCATATTAAAACGTACGAATAGCGTGGGGACAATGGGAAAATATTGAATATACATAATTGTGATTTGGCATAAAATGGCCTTAAAAGGCATATAATTAATTTGAGGCATTAATTGGTATAAATTATATACCTGAAATTATGGACATAATTTAGGCGACAATTATGGACATAAATAAAATTTGAATTTATTGACAAGTTTGAATAGGGATATTAATCCAATTTGGTGATAAATAATTATGTGTAATAATTAACCGCCTAAGACACGAGGTTAGACTCGTTTGTGGTATAAGACTGCCCGGACCCGCCCGGCAAATCCAGCAACCACAAACGGTAGTCTAATGTGAGAGGTCAAAGGCACAAATTAAATGCGTAACAATTGCAAAGACAAGAGGTTAGGCTCGTTGGCGGCATAAGACGGCCCGGACCCGCCCGGCAAATCCAGCAACCGCAAACGGTAGTCTAATGTGGGAGGTCTTCATAAGGTTACGGTTTTAATGAATTAAGTAACACTTAGCTAGATAAACATGTGGTAGGACATGGGGGTTAAGTGGGTGGCCTTGGGTGACCTATAAAATACGATTAGAAACACATAACCAAGTTGAAACATGTAAGAAGACATGAATAAGAATGAGGTTAAGTGGGAAACCTTAGTGGGGACCAAGCATAGGTGGAAAGCTTGTGTCAGGCATGAGGGCCCTTTTCAAACCAGTAACCCATTAAGTATCTTTGTGAGCTCGACCCAAGTCGAGGACGGGACACGCTTACTAAGTTTGATTATAAGAGGTCAAAACGGGTTAGCGGTGGCAACGCAAGCCCAACGGGGTCATGTGCGTGTGTGGGCCCGAGCTGGTAGGTAAGACGTTGTTGCATCATGTAGATATAAGTCGTGCATCTTTAGTGGTATCAGGTTGCCAATTTGGGGAGTGATACACCCCATTGTGGGACTAGCACGGGTATCTACGAGTTAGGGAGTCGATCGCATGGGGGTAGTGGGTACAACTAGTGGAGATAGGGGCAGACGGCACCTATGAAGGCAGCTAGGAGTACACGAAACTACCATTATCATTATTATGTTCTGTAGACGGGATCAACTTTTAGGGTGACTAGTAAAGGTGCAGTATAGTAATTATCCTATAGTGACTAGGAACGAGATTAACGCCAGAATATTCCTCTTGTTTGCTTTGTCATGCCCACTTGTTTCACGATCATATCTTGTTTTACCAGTTTATGCCTTATCCTAGTTACTTTAATAATTATATTTTTAAAGTTACTATACTCGCCAGACTTTATGTCTGACCCCCTTTGTTTTTGCCTCTTTTCTTCCTCCCCCCCCCCAAGGTTCTCCGGGTGGGACTAGCACTAGTGGAGCTTGATCTTGGATCTCTTTCTCTCTTTTGGAAGTGCTTGGATTGCTGAAAGTAAAGTTCAGCTCATCTCTTTTATGGCTACTTGTGCTGGGGTTATGCTTTTTATTTTATATACTCAGAAAACGATTTGTCAAGATGGATATTAAGTGTACTTGGTTTTACTGTTGATTTATGGAGTTGTTGTAATCAAACTATTTCTCCGCTGCAATAAATGTCATTTTGAAAATTTTCAAGTACCAATATATGTATCTATCTTGTTATATTCTGTTCTCTACACTAATAATACTCCATAAAAGTTAATGCATTCCCTTTGAGAGTGACGTTAATGGACGTGGGGTGTTACACGTGGTATCAGAGCTGAAGGTTAACAGAACAGATAAGAGATTTTGAAAAACTGTTTTTCAAAAGCGTTTTATAAAGAAATATTTTCAAAATTATGTTTTAAGGAGTGTATTTTCAAGAGAAAAGTTTGTTTTTTTAGAAAAAAAACATAACTCCCAAGAGCCATTTATCTCTCCTTCGATTCTCCATTTTGAAATCTCTTCCTTTTCTTTTTCAGCATGTATGGGGAACCTGAGATACCCGAGGGCATACCGATACCAGGATGGTTTAGAAGGTATCTGGAGGCTAGGGCCAATGCCGTTGGCCCAACAAATGTTCCTCCTCCCCCAGCTGCAGTAGCTCCTCCTCCCCCCCCTCCTCGCGTTGATACTTTTTCAAAGATATGCAAAGACTTTCGAGCAATGGGCGGAAAACCTTTTCACGGATCAGAGACGATTATTGAAGCTCGAAATTGACTTAAGGAGGTAGAAGATCTATTTGGTATTTTCGAGGTGGAGGATGGAAGGAAAGTCCAATTGGCTGCTTGGTTAATGAAGGACAAAGCCTCGTTTTTGTGGGAGGTCACGAATGGAGAGCTTCCATTGGAGACATGGATGGATTTTAGGCTTAGGTTCGAGATGAAATTTTTCTCACAAGTAGAAGAGAATTTATATATGGAAAGGTTCTTAGCATTGAAGCAAGGAAATTTGTCAGTAAAAGAGTACGTCAACAAGTTCAATCAGTTGGCGAGATTTGGCTTGGGATTGGTTAACATACTTGAGAAACAGGCCCTAAGGTTCGTTAAAGTTTGAATGAGCCGCTACATGGGTTGGCTATGACCCACATTCCGATGGGGTCTACCTTTGAGATACTGGTTGATGTGGCGCTTATGCATGAAGAGGAGAAAGGTGTTAATGCTAATAAGGCACCGGAGAAGCAAGGGGACCAAAAGAAACCACAACAGCAAAACAAGAAAGGCGGGAAGAACAAAAATAGCAAAGGAAAGAAAAAGTGCTTTCATTGTGGAACACCAGGCCATCTGAGCAAGGACTGTAGGAAGAAGAAGAAGACTGGTTGTTTCCACTGCGGAGAGGCAGGACATCTAGTTAAAGACTGCCCAAGGAAACAGGGGAAAGGGCAAAGAACGGGGTCCACTTCTGGAGGGCAGATTCAGGCTCTCATGGCGCTAGGGCAGGAAAGAGGGCAGATTCAGGCTGTCATAGCACCAGGACAGTAAAGAGGTAGAAACATTTCTGTTGAAAGATTGGTTTTTCTATTTGATCATCATGTTCGTACTTTATTTGATTCTGGCGCATCACACTCGTTTGTGTCTGCTTCATTAGTTGAAACACTGCACCTTAATACTAGTCTAGTTACAAATCCCATAGTAGTCTCAAATCATATTGGTGGTTCGGCGCATCTTTCAATGATTTGTTGGGATTTGAGAGTGTCTATTTTGAGCGTTGAGTTTGAATGCAACGCCTTCGTTCTTGGCTTCACGGGCTATGGATTGATTCTAGGCATGGATTGGTTATCCAGTAATAGTGCCATCCTCGATTGTGAAAAGAGAGTGGTTAGACTTATGACTCGCCTTGGCAACACTCTCGAAATCTCTTGTAACCCCATACATTTTGTTATGCTTAGTTACCTAGAATCTCTCGATGCGTCTGTTGAAAACTTGCAATCTGTTAGAGTAGTCCATGAATACTCAGATGTATTTGAAGAGATGAAGAGCTTACCTCCAAAGCGGGAGATAGACTTCCATATATACCTTGTTGATAATGCAAAACCTGTAGCTCAACCCGTTAAACACATGGCTCCTAGGGAGAGAAAAGAGCTCAGTAAGCAAGTCAAAGAGCTGCTCGAAAAGGGGTTTATAAGGCGAAGTATTTCTGAATGGGGTGATCTAGTAGTATTCGCAACCAAAGCGGATGGTTCACTTCACCTATGCGTTGATTATAGGGAGCTAAACAAGCTGACCAAGAAGAATAGGCACTCACTTCCTAGAATAGATGACTTGTTTGATCAGCTTGTAGGTGCGTCTGTTTTCTCCCAACTAGATTTGGCTACCGGGTTCCATCAGCTGAGAGTGGCTGAGGACAGCATTGATAAGACCCCAGTACCCCGGATGGTTTCTTCAAATGGCTTGCCATGCCTTTCGGTTTGACAAACGCACCCGCTTACTTTGTTGATTTGATGAGTAGGATGTTTAGAGAATTCTTTAATAAGTTTGTGGTCTTCGTAGATGACATTTTGATCTTCTCGAAGAATGAAGAAGAGCATGCTTTGCATTTAAAGGAAGTCATGGATACTCTTCGTACACATCAGCTGAAGGCCAAATTCTCCAAATTCCATTTCTGGAGAGAAGAAGTGAGATTTCTTGGACACGTGGTGTCCAAAGAGGGGTTAGCCGAGGACCCCGCAAAAGTAGTTGCGGTGCAAGATTGGAAGGTCCCACGGAATGCACCCGAAGTCCGAAGCTTTCTCGGGCTAGCGGGCTTTTACCGAAAATTCATTAAAGACTTTGCTAAAATCTCTTCCCCAGTGACAAGATTAACGAAGAAGAACCTTAATTTCGTTTGGGATTTGGATTGCGATATTTCTTTCCAACGTTTAAAAAGGGCTCTAACAACAGCCCCAGTACTAACATTGCCGGATGGGAGCAAGATGTTTACCGTATACATGGATGCATGTAGTCCGGGACTTGGTGCTGTCCTCTCTTTGTAGAAAGGCAAAGCTTAGAGTATATAGCAAACTTTAATTTTAGACCCTCCTCTGAAATTGTGCCTGGCCTGTTAGCATCACTAGAGGTGCGGCCTACTCTTTCGGACTCAATAGGAATCGCGCAACGAGAAGACCCTCGGCTAGCTGATGTGATGGAAAAGCTAGTTAAGGGTGAGACTTCTAGTCACCTCAATAGATATTCCATCGATGATAGAGATTGTTTGAGGCGGGACGGAAGGTTATGCGTCCCACAAGTAAGGGATTTAGTGAAGACGGTTCTCGAGGAGGCGCACCATTCGAAACAAACCATACACCCAGGCGAAGACAAGATGTATAAAGATATAAAAAGGGTTTTCTTTTGGAAAGGCATGAAGAGTGATGTAGCTGAGTTCGTCGCTAAGTGTTTGATATGCCAGTAAGTCAAAGAAGAGCAGAAGAAGCCCGTGGTCTGCTTCATCCTCTCGAGATCCCATAGTGGAAGTGGGATAGCTTTTCGATGGACTTTGTTGATGGGTTGCCTAGGTCAAGAAGGGGCAATACCAGTATTTCGGTAATAGTGGACAGGCTCACTAAAAGCGCTCACTTTATACCTGTTAAAATTAGAAGGACTGCCTCGTCCCTAGCATCCATTTATCTCAAAGAAATAGTTCGACTCCATGGGATACCCTCCACCATAGTGAGCGATCAAGATCCCATCTTTACGAGCGAGTTTTGGAAAAGTTTGCAAGAAGCAGTAGGCACCCAATTATGCTTAAGCACGGCCTATCACCCCAAAACCGATGGTCAGACGGAAAGGGTGAACAGAGTATTAGAAGACCTCTTGAGATTGTGCATTCTTGACTTTGGATGGACATGGGAGGATCATCTTCCTTTAGTGGAATTCGCCTACAACAATAGCTACCAAGCCACCATAGGAATGGCGCCCTTCGAAGCTTTATATGGAAGACCGTGTCGATCACCAACTTGTTGGTGGGAGTCTACAGAAAAGCCCGTACTTGGGCCAGACATGATTAGAGAGACCTCAGAAAAGGTGGACTTGATAAGTAGATGGATGAAGGCTGCACAAGATAGACAGAAGTCCTACGCAGACAAAAGAAGGACCGACCTTGTGTTTAAGATTGGAGATAGGGTGTTCCTTAAAGCATCTCCTTTGAGGAATGTCATTCGCTTTGGGTCCATAGGAAAGCTAGCACCAAGATTTGTATGTCCATTTCCTATCAATAAAAGGATTGGGACGATGGCTTACAGAGTAGAGCTACCCAAGAGACTGGCTGGAGTTCGTAATGTTTTGACTGGCTGGAGTTCATAATGTTTTCATGTTTCTCAACTACGAAAGTGCTTACATGAATCTGCGGAAGTGGTGGAGCCGAATATAATAGAGGAAGTAGAAGTGGAACGAGAAGCGACTGTGAGAAGAGTTCCAACTCGTATCTTGGGTACGGAAGTCAAAAAGCTAAGCAACCGTGAAATCAAGCTTGTTAAAGGTCAATGGAGTGATGCTGAGGAAGACGCGACTTGGGAAACTGAGAGGAAAATACGCGCAGCCTAACCTTTTCTCTTTGAGGGTACCTCCTTGATCTCTTTTTCCACAAGTTTATTCATGTTTATCTTTCAAGTATACCTCCACAGTCCTATTCTTTATCCTTAGGTAGAAACCTATGGATGTAAACATGTGTTTGAAACATGTTATGATTGATGGCTGCGAGTGGTTGCAAGTGGTTGCTCGTGGATGCATGTACACACACTTTAGGCACTAGGTCGCCTCAATCACTTTCATATTACATATAAATGAGTGCGCATATTTAAATTAATGGAAGTATAATGGTTGTGCTATCATATGGATGCTGCATTTAGATGAATGGCTACGCACACATGTAGAAATAATATGTGTCGTTAGGATTCTTTCGCATACATAATGGATGCATGGCACTATCACGATATTCATTAAGGAGGTCAAATAAATCAGTAGACCGCCTGATTTTGAATTAGATAAGGAACATATACACACACTTATTGCAAATGTTCATACGGCATTAGAAATCATGTAAGGACAATGGATACCTGTGTTTGATGGTTGAGTAGACGAATGATTGGATGTTAGGATATACATTCTCCTTAACTTGGAGATTTCGGAGGCGAAATCCTTTAAGGAGGGGAGAATGTAACACCCCGTGATTTTAAATATTAATATTAACGAATTTAATGAATACTTAATTTCAAATATGATAATTAAGGGAAACGGGTTATGCCATTGCGTTCGTCTCGGAATTCTGCTTGAGATAGAGTCCGAGTTTGCGTAAAACAGACACCGTATGAAGGAGATATGGACGAACGAAGTTAGGCAAAAAACCGGAAGTCGACCAGAATGCACTGGCGCACTTCACGAGTGTGCCAGTACAAAAATGCACTGGCGCACCTGCCAATTGCGCCCATGTCGGGCTAAAAGACCTACACAGATTTCTGGAGTGTTCTGATCCGAACAGTGAGTCATTGCTGAGTCATTAGGGCTGAGGTGTTATCCTATCTTGACTAGATGGTCTTGATTGCTTCTAGGGTTAATTTGACGGCTCTAAATTAATTAGAAGTCTATATAAACAACTTAACTCTCAACCTAAAATCACACTAATTCATACCAAGAGCCGCCATGCTGTCAATGGAGAACCTAGAGTAGTCGCCGTTCTCTTTCAACTCAGAAACAAGATAGAAGCAAGAATCAAAATCTAATCTAATCTAATCTAAATAACAATTATTCTACATCAAAGGAGAGAAATTAAATTTCAGAATACAGATCCCAGAAAGACAAGACAATTCTTTTGTTTGAGAGTATAGTATCTTTCACAAAATAATTAATTAATTTAATTATGATAAGTTATAATTGGGATTACGAAAATATGATTTTGAATCATGTGATGTTATCATTGATGCTTTGTTATTGTGGATCTGTTTTATATGTTAAATTGTACGTGAGTAACTAGATTCATCTTATGCAAGTTTGGATGTTAAAACATATGTATATGAATCATATGCAAGTTTAGGATGTTAAATCATATGCTAATTTATGAATTTTATGCATGTTTGTGATGTTAAATCATATGCTAATTTATGAATTTTATGCAAGTTTGGGATGTTAAAACATATGTGAATCTTATGCAAGTTTGTTGGTGGATTATACGCAAGTTCATATGTGAAATCATGTAGATACATATGCTAGTTTATATGTAAACATGTGACATTAATTTACATGTTTAGATCCATATGCAAGTTCACATATTTATGTTTAGATCCATATGTAAGTTCACATATTTATGTTTAGATTCATATGCAAGTTCACATCTTTATGTTTAGATCTATATTTTGATCCATGACAATAAATAGTTATGCAAATTTATGCCCATTACCTATGCTAGTTTTGTATGTGAATCATATGCTAGTTTGAATGAAATTCATAGGAAAACCATATCCATATATGCAAGTTATTGGCTATGAAAACTTATGTCATGATTCTTAGATCTATTTTATGTTGGGATATTGCTTTTCTTTTATAAGTTCGACTATTTGCGAGTCTAACACATGTCATATTTAAACGTACGAGTAGCGTGGGGACAATGGGAAAATATTGAATATACATAATTGTGATTTGGCATAAAATGGCCTTAAAAGGCATATAATTAATTTGAGGCATTAATTGGTATAAATTATATACCTGAAATTATGGACATAATTTAGGTGAAAATTATGGACATAAATAAATTTGGAATTTATTGACAAATTTGAATAGGGATATTAATCCAATTTGGGGATAAATAATTATGTGTAATAATTAACCGCCTAAGACACGAGGTTACACTCGTTTGTGGTATAAGACTGCCCGGACCCGCCCGGCAAATTCAGTAACCACAAATGGTAGTCTAATGTGAGAGGTATAAGGCACGAATTAAATGCGTAACAATTGCAAAGACACGAGGTTAGGCTCATTTGCGGTATAAGACTGCACGGACCCGCTTGGCAAATCCAGCAACCGCAAACGGTAGTCTAATGTGGTAGGTCTTTACAAGGTTACGGTTTTAATGAATTAAGTAACACTTAACAAGATAAACATGTGGTGGGACACGGGGGTAAAGTGGGTGCCTTGTGTGGCTTGTGAAATACGATTAGAAACACTTAACTAAGTCGAAATATGTACGAAGTCATGAATAAGAATGGGGTTAACTGGGAAACCTTAGTGTGGACCAAGCATAGGTGGAAAGCTTGTGTCAGGCATGGGGGCCCTTTTCAAACCAGTAACCCATTAAATATCTTTGTGAGCTCGACCCAAGTCGAGGACGGGACACGCTTACTGAGTTTGATTATAAGAGGTCAAAACGGGTTAGCGGTGGCGACGCAAGTCCAACGGGGTCATATGTGTGCGTGGGCCCGGGCTGGTAGGTAAGACGTTGTTGCATCGTGCAGATATAAGTCGTGCATCTTTAGTGGTATCGGGTTGCCACTTTGGGGAGTGATACACCCCACTGTTGGACCAGCACAGTTATCTACGAGTTAGGGAGCCGATCGCATGGGGGTAGTGGATACAACTAGTGGAGATAGGGGCAGACGGCACCTATGAAGGAAGCTAGGAGTACACGAAACTACCATTATCATTATTATGTTCTGTAGGCGGGATCAACTTTTTGGATGACTAGTAATGGTGCAGTATAATAATTATCCTATAGTGACTAGGAACGAGATTAACGCCAGAATATTCCACTTGTTTGCTTTGTCATGCCCACTTGTTTCACGGTCATATCTTGTTTTACCAGTTTATGCCTTATCCTAGTTACTTTAATAATTATATTGTTAAAGTTATTATACTCGCCAGACTTTATGTCTGACCCCCTTTGTTTTTGCCTCTTATCTTCCTCCCCCCCAGGTTCTCAGGGTCGGAATAGTACTAGTGGAGCTTGATCTTGGATCTCTTTCTCTCTGTAACACCCCACCTCCGCCAGGGTGGCTTTTGCAAGCAACTCTGACTTTGGTGGGGCGTTTTAAAACAAGGTAATCATGCATAATGATATAACAAGGCAGGACATGACATATATATATATATGTAAATAAACAGAGTAAGTAGATAGATAAAACAGCGGAAGAATTTCAAACCATTTCAAAAACAAGTCTGCTACATCATAATGTCAATTTCCCAAATAAACAAGTCTAGTACATAAAATAACATCATCTGAAACTAAAAAGGAAAACATAAAAGTAGCTATCCCCAAAGTGGAAAAACCATAGCGAGCCCAAGTCCAAAGCATACATGAGCTATCCAAGAAAGCAGCTAAGATCCAAGCTAGGCTCCTGTATTCCCTCCCTGAGAACCTAGGGGGGAACGGAAGAAAAGAGGCGAAAGAAAACAGGTCAGTCAAAAAGACTGAGTAAGCCCTGCTACGATCAGTCTATAAACTAATAAAGTTAACAGCATGATGGAAACTGAGATGATCATAGATAACAACATACTGGCATGATAAATTAACTACAAGATAGATAGAGGTGTCATCGCATAAACAAGGTTAAGTTCTGCACCACGGTGTACTAGCAAACCAACATAACAGGTATTGATCCCTTGGCCCAAGCTTTGACCCAATAACATGAAGTGACCTTAATATAAGGTCCAAACAAACGGTCTAGTCGATCGGCTCCTTATAAGCCTAACACGTCAAGTGTTGGTGTCCATACGGCCCACATATGGATGTAGTCAGACTGTGCTGGGTCCACCTTCGGGTGTATCAAGCCCTCGGGTGTCAACCCCAGACACTGAAGCAATAATGCACAGTCTAAACCTAATGGTACCCGTGCCTCGAGTTTGTCCAATACCGGATTACGTGCACGTCCGTAGCCCGCCTGGACCCGCACCGTTGTACCACTCAGCCGTCGCTTTGGTCGCTTACATCAGTCCAGTAATCGTGCCCCGCCCTAGCCTAGCCTCTAGGGTTGTGATGATACCAGACTGGGATTACTGCTGGAACAGACCACGTTGCTAGGGTTTCCTAAGAGGGTTAAGTGCGATTTAACCCTTCACTAATCATGGATTAAATTGGTTAAGTGTAACCGACAGTTCACAACTTAACCCCATTTCAATCCCTCAAACCCCCAAATGGATTAATTGGTTAAGTGTAACCGACAGTTCACAACTTAACCCCATTTCAATCCCCCGAATCCCCAAATTGGTTAAGTATTAGTGAACCCTGACTTAACCCTAATCATGAGGCATTAATTAGTTTAATGCACCTTAACCTCTCACATTAGACTTTGTTGTGGTTACCTAGTTAAGCCGGTGGGTTCCGGGTAGATTTACACCACAACTTGGTCTAACCTCTGGTCTTGGCACCACATGACCAACTTCTCACATTGGGTCCTATTGTTTGTAGCCACTAGTTAAGCCGGTAGGTTCCGGGTAGAATTACGCTACAACCTCAACCCAACCTCGAGTTGGCCACACTTATGTTTTCTAAGTGTCATGTCCACTTTATTTCAAAACATAATTACAAGTCAACAAATATTTGGGTAGACCTAACTTAATAGGTAAATTCCCAAGGGGTAGACCTAACTTAATAGGTAAATTCCCAATCTTATATTTTCATGTATTTTAAGTTTACCCAACCCCCCCCCCCCCCCCAACGTCATTCTATCGCTTACATATTCGTAATAATGCATAAAGGATAGGAAGATGGAACTTGGCATAACATACATGATGAACTTGCATATCACAACAAACACGCATAACATGTTAGACTTGCATAACTTAGCATAGTGAACTTGCATATTACCATAAGCATGCATAACATGTTAAACTTGCCTAACATGGCATAGGGAACTTGCATAAACATGCATTACTTGTCAAACATGCATAACATGTCATTGTGAACTTGCATAAGCATGCATAACTTATTAAACATGCATAACATGGCATAGTGGACTTGCATAAACATGCATAACCCAATAAACTTGAAAATCATGGCATAGTGAACTTGCGTAAACATGCATAACTCAATAAACTTGCAAATCATGGCATAGTGAACTTGCATAAACATGCATAACTCAATGAACTTGCAAATCATGGCATAGTGAACTTGCATAAACATGCATAACTCAATAAACTTGCAAATCATGGCATAGTGAACTTGCATAAACATGCATAACTCAATAAACTTGCAAATCATGGCATAGTGAACTTGCATAAACATGCATAACTTATCAAACATGTGTAACATAGCATTGTGAACTCACATAAGCATGCATAACTTATTAAACATGCATAACATATCATAGTGAACTCGCATAAGCATGCATAACTTATTAAACATGCATAAATCCCAACTTTCATCACATATTAACTTTAGAGTTTCTAAAATGAAGGTAAGAGGGCTTACAAATATTATGAAGACACAAATCTACAAGTAAAGATTGAGAAGCCCTTTATGCAAGCATAAAAACCCAAAACAAAGCTCCAATAAGAAACACCCTTAAAAAAATCCCAAAAACTCTAGCTTAGCAAATAAAACTTGCAACTTGATGTTGTATGCAAGCTAATGATCATTCATACAACTTAGAAATGCTTGTATGAACATCATAATCTTCATAGGAATGATTTATGAAGAGGGTAGAGGCTAGGGTTTTTAAGTGGAGGCCATTTGAGAAATCAATTTGGCATAATTTGGTTGCTAGAATGAATAATGGGGTTTTAGGGTAGGATTAGGGTCTTATTTATAGAAGATTAGAGTGTTTTAACCCTAGGATCAACCCTAGGTTAGTTTAGGTCCGTCAGATTTCGGAATGCTCTAGAACCAAGCCACAAGACCAGACCAAGACCCAAAATGGTGCGCCAGGCAAAACTGCCCGGCCACCCTGTGTCGACAGGGCTGTTGACAGGGCTGTCGACACCCTGGGGACCCTGTCGACATGCCTGTCGACATGGGGGTCCTGGCGGGAGTTTTCCCGCCTGCGCCAGTTTGCCCTAATTTCCAACTTTGAACTTGAAATTCAAATCTGTTTTTAATGTGGAAATTTCTGAAAACTTCAATGGGCCTTAACTGGGTCATACGGACTCCGTTTTTCGAAAACTCGGACTCTATTTCGCGTATTTTTCCGAGACGAACGTAATGGAATAGCCCGTTTCCCTTGGTTCAGATTTTAGAATTAAATTCTGCCTCGATTTATGTTATAACAGGTTATTGAAAATACGGGTTGTTACACTCTCTCTTTTGGAAGTGCTTGGATTGCTGAAAGTAAAGTTCATCTCATCTCTTTTATGGCTACTTGTGTTGGGGTTATGCTTCTTATTTTATATACTCAGAAAACAATTTGTCAAGATGGATATTAAGTGTACTTCGTTTTACTGTTGGTTTGTGGAGTATTTGTAATCAAACTATTTCTCCGCTACAATAAATGTCATTTTGAAAATTTTCAAGTACTAATATATGTATATGTCTTGTTATATTCTGTTCTATACACTAATAATACTCCATCAAAGTAAATGCATTCCCTTTGAGAGTGACATTAATGGACGTGGGGTGTTACAGAATTTGCATAAAATGGGCATCTTGTGAAGATGATATTAAGATTTGAAGTTTATATATGTATAAGAGAATTATGTATGAACAAACCAGTCCAGAATATTCAAAATAAATCAAAAATCAAAGAGTGGGAAGATGTGGGAAATTGACCCGTTTGGGGTGGACCCATGCCCCATGGGGTCGACCCTAGGGTCGCCCCATATAAGGGGGTGTCGACCCCACCCAGATCCGGGGCAGACCCATTTTCTGCACTTGGACACGTTTCAGAACGAGATTCATTGGCTTGAGGCTATATATAGGACCTCATTTCTATAGTTTTACTCATCAAAAATAATCGAGACAACGAGATGCTACTCCAACTCAGATTGAATTAGCCTATTCTTCTACAACAACGACTTATACGTATACAAGAATCTCTGCTTCAACATCAACAATCATTTCTCTATTCTTTAGATTCATTCGCTGTGAGTTTATGTTGCTTTTAGATATAAACATTTAATAAGTAATCCTGACATGTTTATAAGTTTCGATCTAAACCTATGCATGTTAATAATCTGAATCATAACTAAAAAGATCTGTCATTACTTGTACACCTTATCTACTGTTTATTCCTCACATGCTTATCTCTACAATGCCCATTTTTGTTATCATATGCATATTCTTTCATTATGCCTATTCCTGTCACCATATGCTTATTCAGTTAATATGCCTAATTCTATTATCATATGCATTTTCTGTTATTAAGCCTATTTCTGTTCTCTTCTTTCCCTCCTTCCCTTTTTATTTTTATAGCTAGGCTACCTTTGACCTAGGCCTATCGCTGAAATATGCGATTGAACGAAATAGAGAATGGTTGGGAATGATAAATTGGGCCATAACTTATATAGTAAAACATGACTGGGATTTGGGGGAATAACCTATACCGTGATCGAAGACTTTAATTTGGGGCATATCATACATGATGATTTATGACTTTAGGGTAAGGCATGAAAAACCTATGATGAATATGAATAATTGATTAAGAATGAATATGCCTAAATTTACAGTAATAGAAACTGTAACCACACTTAGACACGATGTTAGATTACACTTATGGTAGAAGTTTGACCGAAACCGCCTGGCAAATCCAGCATCCACGAGTGGTTAATTTAATGTGAGGGGTCTAATGCGTAAACGAACACGTAATGGTGCTAAGACACTAGGTTAAGTCCAACTTATGGTAGAAGTCTGCCCGGAACTGCCCGGCATATTCAGCATCCACAAGTAGTCGAATTTATGTGAGAGGTTTGGTTCATTAACGGGAAATGATAATAACCTGTTTACATGAAAAACTTAACTAGTTTAAATCTGTGGGGGTGATATGAACCTGTCAAATTGTGCAAGGGTCAAGTAAAATTATTTGAATTGATTTGGGGCTAAGTAAATGAGTTAAATCTTTAGGGAGTTATACAAACTCGACAAACTTGACCTGTTTTATATGTTGGGGTTATGCAGGCTTGCAAATTTGTTAGACATAACGTGTCAAAATCCTAGTAGTGTGAATGCAAGCCTAGGGGGTAGCTTGTATCATCTGTTGTGTGGGACCTGTATCAGTTCATAACCCATACTGTATCCAAAGTGGAACCCCGAACTAGGTAGGGGTCAGGGAACGCTTATTGAGTTGATTATAAGAGGTGCATATGGGTGGAGGTGTCTGATGGCTCATTCTGACGGACTCACGTGTGTGCATGGATCCGCTTGCCTGGGAAAATATGACGCTATAGCACCAGTAGATGTGGCTGTGCCTATCGGAAGAAGGGGTTGCCACTTTAGGAAGTGATACATCCTACTATAGGGCCAGCACAGGGTATCTACGGGATAGTGAACTGGTCGATTGAGGTAGTAATTAGGGTACTTCTAATCCTGTCTATTTAGGAGCCCGTTATTATCATTTGGTGTAACACCTGTTATTTCTGTTGGGTTGCCTGTTATTATCATTGGGGGTAAAACCTGTCACAAGAAGTACACTTAAGTCTACCATTCTGTTACTATCGGGATCATTCTGTTTTCGTTATACTAGTATTAATGCAGAGAAAAGTATTTAGGAAGCGCAATATATTCTGTTCTGTTTATTATGCTTATCTTACTTGGTCTGTTATACATGTCTTATGATACTTTATCTCCCTCATTCGGTTTATATGCTCGTCATGATGCTTTTATAGGGCTCGCCGGACTTTATATCTGATCCATTTAGTTACCTTGTCTCTCTCTTCCTTCCCCCTAGGTTCTCAAAGTGGGAATACTCATGCTTGATTAGGATTCCCTCTTCTGTTTCTGCTTAGAGATGCTTAGATGTACCGCTTTGATTACCTGTCTACCTTGTTATTGCTATTTTTGGGGACTATGATTTTATATTACTGTACTTTGATTATTTTAGAACAAGGCAGATATTTTAATTTGATATAATGGGTATTCTATATTTTAGACTTATGTTGTAAGTGGATTTTGGACCATGATGTTTTCTATTTGAAGAATAAAGTTTTTAAATTTCGTTGATATTTTATATTTGTCTTATGATGTTTCTTTTCCTATTTACCTATAATGCTTCACAGAAATTAATGCATTCTGATAAAGAGTGACATTAACGGACGTGAGGTAGCACACAAGTCATCCTTTCTTTCGGATCCAACCCTCTCGATCGACCTCAAAGTCCTTTTCCTTTGGTTTTAACATTTAGATAATCTCGACAAGATTTTCATTATGCTTTTGACTTTCGCTGATTCTTTCGATGAGAGTAGGTCTTATAGATTAGCTTGCCAACATTTCAGGCTCCAACTCGCATCTTTGCCTGAAATCAAAACTTGTCAAGTACTCGAGGTGCTTCCATTCTGAAAACATCGCTCTCGAACTTGTATGTCTTTGACTTAATGCATCTGCCACTGCGTTACCTTTACCCGGAGTATAGGCTATACCAAAATCATGTTATGCCAAAAACTCTAACCATAGTTGATGCCGAAGATTCAAATCCTTCTTGGAGAATAGATACTTTAACGACTTGTGATCCATAAACAACTCGAATCGAACTTCCAACAGGTAATGTATCCACATATTCAGAGTAAACACGATCGCTGCCAACTCCAAATCATGAGTCGAATAATTCCTTTCGTGCGGCTTCAGCTGTAGACTTGCGTAGGTCTCAACTCTATCCTTCTGCATTAGCACTACTTCAAGTCCAGTACTATATGCATCAGTGTATACCACCATCTCTTCATTCCCACTTGGAATCGTCAAAACAAGAGCACTCTTTAGTCTCCATTTCAGGATTCCAAGCTTGCTCACACTTCGCATCCCATGTGAACACTTGATTCTTCTTCTTCAATCCTGTTAATGGTGCAACTGTCTTAGAGAAATCCTTAATAAATCGACAATAATACCGTGCCAACCCAAGGAAATTTCGAACGTCCGTCGCATTCTTAGGCCTATCCGAGTTATGGATTGCTTCCACCTTAGCGGGATTCACCGCTATTCCATTTCCAAAAAAAACATGGCCTAAGAACCACACTTCGCTCTTCCAGAAGTGACACATCAAAAACTTAGCTCTCAGCTGATACTCTCAAGATTTCCAAAACAATTTGCAAGTGCGTCTTATGCTCTTCCTCATTCCGAGAGTAAACCAGAATATTATCCACAAACACAAGCACGAACTTGTTCAAATGATCTCTGAAAAACCTATTCATAAGATCCACAAAATACGCTGGTGCATTAGTCAATCCAAATGGCATCACTAGCCACTCTGTGACACCCTACGTCCGTTAATGTCGCTCATAAGACAATACATTAAGTTTCGTGAAGCGCAATAGGTAAACAGTAAAAGAGTTTCACAAGGCAGATAGAAAAAAGCAGCGGAAAAATCAACTTTATTATTAAAAATAAAACAATTGTCTCAAATCAAGCTACATCATGAAACCAGTAACATCAAAAACCAAGAACTCTGATTAATCCATCTGCCTCATAATGTAAAATAACGGAGTGCAATAATATAAAACCATATCCCTCATAACAAGCCATAATAAAGTAGAAAGTAAATCAAACGGTTCATTTGAGAAAATCCAAATCCAAGATGAAGGAGAAAGTCCCAATCACCAAGTAGTGCTACCACTCTGAGGACCTGGGGAATGAGGGAAGGAAGATAAAGAAGAAAAACAAAAGGATTAGATATAAAACCTAGCGAGTTCCAGTGCTCTTCAGTATATGCATAAAAATAGGGATATCAAGATAGATAAACAAGACCGGATGAGAAGTAGAGTAGCATATAAGGCAACATGTAAATAAGATAAACAGAATGCCGAGATAAAATGGGATAAACAGTGATCGAGTTATGCTTCCGATTTATATCCCTAAAAAGGTTTCTGCACCAATACTAGTTTAACGGGATTAGGTGTTAACCTAATTACATAACAACAGGAATAAATATCAAGATTAAATAGCAGGATTAAGCAACAGGATTAGGTGTTCCCTAATTACATAACATGATTAGGTGTGGCCGTAATTACATAACAACATGATTAGGTGTACCCTTATTACTACCCGTACGATTGGCTCCCTACTACGTAAATAACCTATGTCAGCCCCGACAGTAGGGTGTATTACTCTCAAACCCAACAACTTATATAACACAGACATATTTATTGGTGTTCCAGCTGCTTATTTTTTGTAATCAGACTCATTCACACTCATGACTCCACCAGAACGCACCCGTACGCACCTTCCTTGTTTGAACCTCTTACCATCCAGTTCAGTAAAGCATATCGTGGCCCCTACCTAGTGTGAGGCCCTCTAAAAAATACCAATAAGGCCTGACAGATATGGGTTCCGTAAAACAAGATTGACACAAGCCAAACCCCCATAGCTTGTACACCTAAGTAACTAGGATTTAAGAGTCCTGAAAACCCGATACAACTACAAAATGAGGGACCTCTTAACCTATTAATTATATGTTTAACTTAGCAGGTTTAAGTTCATTTAATAAGCATGGTTGTAATATTACATGTTATTATGTGTGTACAACCCTCATTACTACGAAACAAATCATTTGCTTAGGTTGTTTACCCCTTGTTGCTTCAGTTCAATAACTGAAGCAAACGCAGGCGATGCAACAGACCAAAACCTGTTACTTCGGTTATTCAATCGACGCAAAAACCATAATTTTTGCTCCGGTTGTGCCAACAACAGAAGCAAAAAAATCATCATAAAATAAAAATTGACCCTGATCGTTGCTTCTATTGTAGTCACAACCAAAGCATAAAACCCTCCATTTAGAAAAAAAATAATGCCTTACAAATCGTTATAATTCTAAAATATTCAAATATACATATTAAAAAAAGTAATTATCGCTTGCAATTATATAGTCAAACTAGATAACAAATATACATTAGACAATATGATATAAAAAGAAATAATATTCATTGATAGTGTTAATAATCGATACATTTTAAACGAACATATTACAAAACAATATCATTCATTGATGGTGTTAATAACTTGTACTTTATATAACAAAATGAAACATCTAACATAGAAATTGTACAAAATGAGGTGCATCAATAATTTATAACAAAGAACCAAATGCAAACTAATAAATCTAACTTATCGTTAACGACATTTTTCGTCAACACCCGGATTATGGTATGTAATGTACGTGTTCCTGAAATTTGGCGAGGTTATAACTCAGAGTCCTCCGGATATAATCCTGGATCTGGAATTGGTAAGCCTCTAAGCCATGACAACGACATCGTGTATTCCATTAAGAAGAAAACAGGCTAACGTTTGCCTTGAGTTCATGGATTAAGGCATCGCAACATTCATTAACTCCGATGATCCTCTCGTGTCAGATCTTCCCAAGAGAGTGGCCTGGATAACGACAGGGATCGGGTTAGGAATTTGTATACGATTTCGTCACATTAATGTTCGCGAAGTGTTAGGCTCAGCTTCAGAGTATGAATCAATCATGGCAACCCCTTAAAACAAGGATAAGGGGGCTTCATGTTTCTGCAAAGCCCTCTTCCTCTACTGCCGGAGCGCGTTGGTTGATCTCCTCATCAAAAAGGTTAGTGTTAACTCCCTGTTTCATCATTATGATATTACAAGATTATCAAATCGCAAGATGTATGGGACTCAGAATTCTCCATTCATAGATTGTAGATATATTACAAGAATTGATGATTTGCTCCTAATAAGAAGGAAGGAACTAAATTGAGAAATAAAAAATTCGTCCCCTTTTACGGAGTTCCTAGTTTCCTATTTATAGAGAATCTGGGGTCTTCCTATCAGTAGGGAGTTTGGCCTGATCGATTCCTGTTGGCCGCTATTTTTCTTGGTCTCGGGCATCTGGCTATCGGTCCTCCTCATGGTGCCGATTACTGCCTTCGAAGCAACGGTTCCAGGTGAATTGGGGCCTCCCCTAAATGGAATGGGGTTTGTTTCCGAGACGGATTATGGAGGCGTTTCGAGTTTCTCAGTGGATGCCTCCAAGTGCAGGTCCTTGGTTGTAGGCTTTTCGATGTAGGCTTTCGGGTTTATCGCGGGTACTTGGAGGGGACCGCCCTCACGACGTACGCGTATGTCTACCGATTTAGAACCGTTGATGATTCAGGTACTAGGTGGATTAGTACCAGTAGGTTGTATCCTTGCTTGAGTCTCGGTTTAACCTTCTAGTTTGGCTCTTTGGAAGGTGGCTTTCGGTGATACCCATGTTACTTACGAAGCTAATCCCTTTCGTCGCCTATGGAGCCGTTCTTCAGGTGTCGGTTGTAGACCATCTTTATGCTCTGATATGATACTCTTCCTTTTTTAATGTGTTTGTGTCCATCAGTTGATGCTTGGTGGGTGGACCCTGTTGGATGAACCTTTGATGATGTCTAGTAGGTTTCAGGTCCCTTTTCTCCAGAGGGGGTATCGGCCTAAGTTTCTCTCGAATTCTTCATTCCTTCCTTATATTCATTTGACATCCATTCACTGTCGTCTTGTGCTAAGATCGTTTTGGTAGCAACGTCCCCCCCCCCCCTCCCCCAACGAAGGGGCGTCTTTGACTTTCCAACTCAAGCTTCTTTCCCATGGTTTTCAACTATTTGTTTGCCAATTACTTTTTAATACTAAGTTACGCCATAGGTCATGCGGAAGAGATTCACTTTCGATGCCTTGTGGAGGAATAAAGTGACCTAGATTCAGGCTTTTATGGAAGATTGAAAACTCTTTCCGGCAATGATGTTGAGTCGAATACTATCCCGACTCGGACGGATCAAGATTAAGGAACCGAACTAACCCGGATTCGAGAACTTAAAAGTTGAAGACCGAGAACCTTTTTGGTATTAATAAAGAGACGAATCAACACAAATTCAGGTATTTCTAAGATTAAGGACCGAAAATCCTTACAGCATTAATGAAGAGCCGAATCCACCCAGGTTTGGGATTTTAAGATTAAGGACCGGAAACCCTTCCGGTATTAATGAAGAGTCGAATCCACCCAGATTCGGGTATTTTTAAGATTAAGGACCAGAAACCCTTCCGGCATTAACGAAGAGCCGAATCCACCCAGATTGGGGTATTTTTTAGATTAAGGACCAGAAACCTTCTGGCATTAATGAAGAGCTGAATCCATCCAGATTCGAGTATTTTTAAGATTAAGGACCGGAAACCCTTCCGACATTAATGAAAAGCCGAATCAACCCAGATTCGGGTATTTTTAAGATTAAGGACCGGAAAACCTTCTGGCATTAATGATGAGCCGAATCCACCCATATTCGGGTATTTTTAAGATTAAGGACCGGAAACCCTTCCAGCATTAATAAAGGGCAGAATCCACCCAGATTCGGGTATTTTTAAGACTAAGGACTGGAAACCCTTCTGGCATTAATAAAGAACCGAATCCACCTAGATTCGGGTATTTTGAAGATTAAGGACCGGAAACCCTTCCGGCATTAATGAAGAGCCGAATCTACCCAGATTCGGGTATTAGTATAGAAAACCGAAACCCCCCTTGGTATTAATAACGTGGGTATCCCCTTCGGATTTGGTTTGGGAAGTAGAGGTTGTACGCGCTTCTTGAGCCCCCCCTTGAGCTTTTGTTGTCAAAGAAGAGGATGTATGTGCTTTGTTGGCCACTCTCTGGGCATGTGCGTCCGGAGCGCTTGGTTTTCTTATCCACAAGCTGGGCCCAAGGACTTACCCGACCTCCCTCCAGGAGGTGCCTTATCCAGACCATTGTAGGCGATAATAACAGCTTATAAAATTTGAAGGGGCCATCGTAGGCACAGAAATAAGGCTTATTCTTTTGACGCGCTACACGGGCCATCGTAGGCACTGATAGAGGCTTATACGCCATACCCTACAAGGGGTGCCTTACCTCGACCATCATAGGAGATGATAGGGGTTTGCGCTCCCTTCTGCGGGTAACGCAGAACATAAGCAGAGGTAGGACGTTCTCTTCTACGAGCAGAGGTAGGACGTTCTTAGTTCAAGCAGAGGCAGGGTGCGCTAAGTTTTGGATGCATCGCCATGACCATCTCTGGTGTGAAACGGCGACTTACCCTTTCGATGCTTTAACCCTACCCCCTCTGGTTTGGGCAAGGAGAAAGACTAACACTATCATCCCCCTCTGGGGAATGCCTCGCCCCGGCAAATTTGGCGATGACGAGGGATTCAATCCTTTTTCCAACTTGACCCCTTTTGGGTTTCTCACAAGCTACTAGGAGGGTTTCCGTGCTCCTAGTTGTATGACGATTTCTTGGGGGAAGATCTTGTCCTCTATTCTTTTATGGTTGATAAATATGGCCTCAGATGTTCCGTGTTCCATGTCCTTGGAACAAAATCGTCGTTGGGTCAGCATAGCCGATATGTGTCTGGTTTGATTTCTTGATGGACAATTAGGTGTCCTTCCCAATTTGGACTGAGCAGACCATCAGTCGGATTCTTGGTGTTAACCATTACTCTTCGCAGTGCTAATTCACCCTTAGCGAAGGTTCTAACTTTGAGCTTCGAATTGTAATATTTTGTTATCCTTCTTTGGTATTCGGCGGTTCTGATTGCAGCCTCATCCCTTAGTCCCTGTATCAAGTCTAGTGACTCTTTTCTTAACTCCTAATTGGGGTCAAATGTGTATGCTACCCTTCTATGTGATGGAATTTCGACCTCAACAAGAAGCATAGTTTCGCATCCATATGTCAGGGAAAAGGGGGTGTGTCCCATAGCTGTTTCGGTAGAAGTTATGTGTGCCCATAGCACTAGAGGCAACTCCTCTGCCCAATTTCCTTTAGGCTGATTTAGGCGTTTCTTAAGGATTGTCCTAATGGTTTTATTTGCGGCTTCCACGGCTCCGTTAGCTTTTGGGTGGGCTGCTAAGGAGAAACTTTTGACGATTCCATTTTTCACACAGAATCGGTGTACTCTTCGCTCTTGAATTGTGTTCTGTTGTCATCTTATATGGGATTCCGAAGTGGGTAACGATATTCTTTATTACGAATCTTAATACCTTTTTGGATGTGATAACCGAATGGGGTTCCGCATCCCCTACTTGGTGAAGTATTCGATAGCTACTATGGCATATTTAGCTCCTCCCTTGGCGAATCGTAAGGGCCCGATTAAATCCATCCCCCATATACCGAAAGGCCAGGAGCTCGATATAGTTGTCAGGTCGTTGGGAGGAAGTAGTGGCACCTTAGAGTACTTCTAACATTTATCTCATCTTTTGACGTATTCAACCTCTTGACTAACCATCCGCGGCCAATAATAACCTTGTCGCATGACCCTTTTGGCCAGCTTAACTCCATTGGAATGGTCCCCGCACCATCCTTCATGAGATTCTCTTAATAGGACGAGCCCATCTTCGAAACCTGCACATCTTAAATAAGGAAGTGAATATCCCTTTTTATAAAGTACGTCGTCTATGGTCACAAATGTGGGAGCCTGGTGTTTTATCTTTCTTTCATCTTACTTACTAAGGGGCAACGTCCCTCTTAGGAGGTAGTCCTCTATGGGAGTCATCAACGTAGTTTCTTGTTGGTGGCGTATTTCTGTTATGGGGGATTCCCACCTGGAGTTCACTTCTTGGCCTTCTTCGTCTCCCCTTCTTAAGGCTTGGGATCTTATCAAAACGAGTAAATCTTTTCCCGTTTTTGATTCTTCTTGTTTGATGCTGGGCATCTCCAAATATCCCACAGGCACTATACGGGTTTTGGGAGCACCCCGGGAGCTGGCTAATTTGGCTAGTGAATCTGGCTAGGTATTCTCCCCACGGGGTATTTGATGAACTGAGAAGTCCTCAAATAGGGAAAGCATCTTTACTACCTTATTCATGTATAAGATGATCCGCTTGTCCTTGGTTTGATATGTCTGTTTTATTTGGTTTACCATTAACTGCGAGTCACTAAGGATTTCTATCCTCTATATCTTCAATTTTAATGCCAGATTCAGACCAGCTATCATGGATGCATATCCAACCACATTGTTGGTTATTGGTAATCCTAAATTCATGGCATAGTGCAAGCGCTGTCTATCAGGGGTGATTATATGTAACCTGCCCCTGCTCCCTGCTCGTTGGAAGCTCAATCTACAAAGAGTTGTCATTTGGTCTTTGAGTCATTTTCTTTAAACGAATGTTCCAAAATGAAGTTCGTGCACTCGTTCACGAAATCTGCGAGAACTTTCCCTTTGATTGATGCTTGAGGATGGAACTCAATTTTGTATTAGCTAAGCTCAATACCCCATTTAATTAGCCTCCCTGAGGTCTCCAATTTGTTGAAAACTTGTTTGAGTGGGAAGCTAGTTAAAACTTTAATAGTGTGCACCTGGAAATAACCTCTGAGCTTTCGTGCGATAAGGATTAAAAAAAACGCTAGTTTCTCCATGATGGGGTATCGAGTTTCCATGTCCTTTAGCCTTCGGCTAACATTATAGATAGGGTGTTGAGTCTACTAGTCCTCTCTTATCAGGACTGAGCTCACTGCATATTCGGAGACAGCCATGTATAGGTATAGAGTTTCTTCCTTCTCGGGACTGGACAAAACCGGAGGTGTTCCCATATAAACTGTCAATTCTTGGAATGCCTTCCTACACTCTTCGTTCCATTCGAAATTCTTCTTTTTCTTTATGACATCAAAGAAATGGACGCATTTATCCGTGGCCTTAGAAATTAACCTGCTGAGTGCCGCTACCTTCCCGTTTAGGCTCGTAACTTCCTTGTTGGTTTTAGGTTCCTCCATGTCCTTAATGGATTGTATTTGGTCGAGGCTAGCTTCAATTCCTTGCTCGCTTATCGCATATCCCAGAAACTTCCCTAATTGAACTCCAGAGGAATACTTTTGAGGGTTTAGTTTCATCTGGTAACTTCTCAAGACACCAAACATTTCTTCTAGATACTTTAGGTGATCCTCTGTTTTGGTGGATTTCACTACCATGTCATTCACATATACCTCCATATTACACCCTATCTGCTCTTGGAACATCCGGTTTACCAGCCTTTGGTATGTTGCCCCTGAATTTCTCAAACCGAAAGGAATTACTTTATAAAAGAATGTTCTCCAATTGATGATGAAGCTTGTGTGTTCCTCGTCGGGTTTGTGCATCGGGATTTGGTTGTACCCCGAATAAGCGTCCATAAGAGATAGTATCTTTTGTCCAATCGTGGCATCAACCAACTGATCGATCCGCGGGAGACGGTAACAATCTTTTGAACAAGCTTTGTTTAAATCTGTGTAATCAACACACGTCCTCCACTTTTCGTTGGAATTATTCACTAGCACAGGATTGGCTAACCATTTCGGGTAATGGACCTCTCGGATAAACCCGTTAGTTTCCATCCTTTTGACTTCCTCCATCAAGGCCTCTATCCGGTCTCGATTATATTGTATCTTCTTTTGTCGGACCAGGTTTACCCAAGGGTCGATGCTTAAGGTGTGGCTCATAATTGAAGGATCGATACCAACCATGTTCGAATGGGTCAAGGCGAAAACATCTTCGTTGAGCTGGAGGAAGTGGATTAAGTTACTTCGGAGAGGTTCCGTTAGCCTCTTCCTTTTGTTGATGACCTTCGATTTATCTTTAGGGTCAATGTTTACTTCTTCTATTGGTTTTATCCTTTCGATATCTCCTCTAGAGTCTAAATCTGTGCTAATTTCTTCTTCTTCAATTGAGTTCACCTCATTAGACCTTTTCCTCTTCCTTTTCAAAGAAGCATACCCACCATTAGTGCGTTTGCCAGTCTTATTTATTTTTATCTTGGCTTCAAATGAGGGATGTAAGAATCCATCATCTAAAGGCATAAAAATAGTAGAAGAATCAAAATACGAAGAATACTCCCTTTTGTATCTTTCGACCATTGTGAAGTACAACTCTCGAGAGCTAAACTGTTCTGCCCGGTTGGTACCCCATCCTTGTTTGGTCAGAAATTTCAACATGAGATATTTCCATCTTCTCTAAAGTTGGTCATCCGAAGAAGGCACTGTAATAGGACGGCTGATCAATCACGACGAAGAGAGTTTCGAAAGTCCTGTGAAGTGGGGATAACCCTACTTGTACCCAAAGGTTGATTTGACCTACTGGGGTTGACCCTTTATTGTTGAACCCGAAAATCAATTTTTTGGTAGGCTCCAGCTTCTTTTTGGAAACTCCCATCTAATCGAAGGTGTGCTTGAAAATGACATTGACAGCGCTTTCGGTATCCACCAATATTTTAGAAACGACCGAAAGCCCTATCTGTGCCGTTATCATGACGGGGTCGTTATAGGGGTGACGGACCGCTTTCTTCATTTCTTCCGGAGAGACCACAAGGTTATGCATTTTGAGGGCATAATGCGCACTCTTCAATGATGGTTCTTCTTAGATGGAGAAGCTTCCATACACGGCTTCCTTCACGTATTGGTTCCTGGCCTACGGACAGCTTCTAGCAGGGTGTGGTCCCCCATGGGTCACATTGATTTGGTTTACAGGAGGCCCCAAATCCAATTAATTCTCCCACGTAGTGACTCCTATTGTGTTCACTAAAGCCTTCTGCTGTGCTACTCATGTTGAGATGGTGCTGCTTTATTTGAAACAAACTCCTTCAGATGTCCCTCTCGTGTTAGTTTCTGGATAATCCCGTCCAATACCCTGCACTCGTCTGTCTTGTGGCCACTGGTTTTATGGAACTCGCAGTATCTACCGCCAGAATGAGGTTCAGGGCAATTTTTGGCTTTGAACGAGACGAGGAAGTTATTGACCCTTTCTTTTGCAACAGCATATACATACGAGATGGGCTTGTTCAAGGCAACCGAGTTGGTGTTAGAGTCTTTCCACCTCGACCTCCTCTGATTCCCTTTCGGGAGCTTTTGTCCGAAGTTCGGCCTTCCTCCTTCCCCTTGAGGCCCGATATTCCTCTTCGTGAAGTATAGTTCATCCATGCGGATAAACTTGTCGTCTTGGAAGTGGAAATCTTGCAAGTCTTTGCAGCCGTGGATATATAACTCCTTCAAAAAGGGGGTATTCTCAATCAACCTCAAGTGTATGGGGATCACCTTGTCGCGGTCATTCATATCCTTGGCCTTTAGGGCTTCGATGTTGAACCTTTTCAAGTACTCACCTAGAGACTCCCCTTCTCTCTGTTTGATGTTGGCAATGACCATATAGTCTACGGTTGGATCTTTGAAAATGCAGAACTGTGCGGAAAATTCGTAGGAGAATTGTTTCCACAAGTAAATGGTGTTTTCCTTATAATGGCGATACCACTTCGCTGCATCCCCTTGGAAGGTCACCGGGAAGAGGAGGCACCTGACGGCTCCGAAGCATTGTAAAGATCCATCTGGCGGTCGAAAGCCATCAGATAATCGTCAAGGTCAGTTGTTCCTAGATATTTTATGGTGGGAACTTTGACTCTTGACGGTATTATGGTATTCATAACCTCATCGACCACTCTTTCTTTGTCATTAACCTTGTCATCCTGGGTTCTCTCCCCCTTACTTCCCAGCAAGTCCTTGACGGTCTTCTGAGTGACATCTCTGATGTAAGCTTCCGTGTTGCCATAGTTTTCCATTTTGGGATCATAGCCTTTGGAGATGGAGCTCCCGGACTATTCCTGCTCGCACTGATTCCCTTGATGATCTACTTTCGTCAGATGAGACTTCTTTTTCTTGGAAGAAGTTGTTTGAGGCTTCCCTTTTGCGTCTGACTGTTGAATGGGAGCCTTCCTTTTTGGAGATTCATTCGTCTCTATCTGATTAGATCTAGTGATCCTTAAGGATTTTTGTTCCTGGACAGCGTTGACTTGAGCCTGCATTTCTTGAAGTTTCCTTTCCAAGACCGAGATTCTGTCAACATTATCTTCCATTGCATTTGAGTTTGGTGGTTTTTGTAGATTAGGCGCGACTTCTTTCTCGTTATTATTTGAGCTGAGCGTTGGGCCATCATTTCCTTCGAGGGTGACGTTGGGATCTAACTCTTTGTTTTGTTCCTTCAATTTCTTCGACTTCATTGTTTCCTGCCATGGAACGATAAATTCACCCAGTTAGCTTAAGCAAATTAACCACAGGGTCGGAGGTTCAAGCCCTCCTTCTAGCGCCAAAATGTTAACGATATTTTTTGTCAACACCCGGATTATGGCATGTAAGGTATGCGTTCCTGAAATTTGTCATGGTAATGACTTAGAGTCCTCAGGATGTAATCTTGGATCTGGAATTGGTAAGCCTCTAAGTCATGACAATGACACCGTGTATTCCATTAAGAAGAAAACAGGCTAACATTTCCCTTGAGTTCATGGATGAAGGCGTCACAACATTCATTAACTCCGACGATCCTCTCGATTCAAATCTTCCTAAGAGAGGCGCCTGGATCACGACAGGGAATGGGTTAGGAATTCATATATGATTTCGTCACATCAATGTTCGGGAAGCGTTAGGCTAAGCATGGGAGTATGGATCAATCATGGTGACCCCTTAAGGCAAGGAGAAGGGGACTTCATGTTTTTCGCAAAGCCCTCTCCCTCCGCTACCAGAGCGCCTTGGTTGATCTCCTCATTAGAAAGGTTAGTGTTAACTCCCTGTTTCATCCTTATGATACAACAATATTATCAAATCACAAGATGTACGGGACTCGGAATTCTCCATTCACAGATTGTTTGTATATTACAAGAATTGATGATTTGCTCCCCTTAAGAAGGAAGGAACTAAATTGAGAAATAAAAGGTTTGTCCCCTTTAACGGAGTTACTGGGGTCCTATTTATAGCGAATCTGGGGTCTTCCTATTAGTAAGGTGCTAGGCCTGAACGATTCCTGTCGGCCGCTATTTTTCTTGGTCTCGGGCATCCGGGTGTCGGTCCTCCTCATGGTGCTGGTTACAGTCTTCGAAGCAAGAGTTCCAGGTGAATTGGGGCCACCCCTAGATGGAATGGAGTTTGTTGCCGAGACGGATTACAGAGGCGTTTCGAGTTTCTCAGTGGATGCCTCCAAGTGTCGGTCCTTGGTTGTAAGCTTTTGGATGTAGGCTTTCGGCTTTATCACAGGTACTTGGAGGGGCCTACCCTTATGATGTATGTGTATGTCTGCCGATTTAGAACCGTTGATGGTTCAGGTACCAGGCGGATTAGTATCAGTAGCCTGTATCATTGCTTGAGTCTCGGTTTAGCCTTCTGGTTTGGCCCTCTGGAAGGTAACTTTCGATGACACACATGTTACTTACGAAGGTAATCCCTTTCGTCACCTGTGGAGCCATTCTTCAGGGTTCGGTTACAGACCATCTTTATGCTCTGATCTGATACTCTTCCTTTTTTAATGTGCTAGTGTCCATCGGTTGATTCTTGGCGGGTAGACCTTGTTGGATGAACCTTTGCTGATGCCCGATAGGTTTCGGGTCCCTTTTCTCCCGAGCGGGTATCGGCCTGAGTTGCTCTCGAATTCTTCATTCCGTCCTTATATTCATTTAACATCCCTTCATCGTCGTCATTCGCTAAGATCATTTTGGTAGTAACACTTACTAACCAAAACCACAACTTCAAGAAGACAACGATAACGTAAAATTTACGATATGCACCTCCCTCTAAAGACGAACTTTCAGGAACAAGCTAAACTCTCACAATAGGTAGTGCCCAGACTCAATTCTTCTTTAGAATCTATAAAAACATTTCTACCAGGATGTTGACATTAGCACATAAGAAAACAAAAGGAAATATTTTACTTGTCATTGATTATTTTATAAAACCAATTGCGCATATCAAGGTTGATTCAAAAAGCGTTCAAGTGAAAAATAACGCAGCAAGCCAATTTTGACTTTGGAATACAGTCTATTTTCACAATTCTATTTCTTGTATTAAGTAAGATTAAACATATTAAATACATAATTAATGGGTTATTTTTTATACGGCTTAACAATTCAATTAATCAGACCTTTAAAACCCTAAAACGTGGAACATTACGGTTTGACAGTGGGTACGGTCATTAGAACTATAGTTTTAGTATTACCTTGCTAAAATGTCGAAGGCCAATCTTATGATAGCATATATAGTGCTTGACTGTTGTAAAATTTTAATATCCATGCAAGTATAAGTTATATATTATGGATGAAAATGCATAAATAACCATCATTTTTGTGGCTCACCTTCAACTAATGATGATATTCTCCAAATGGGAAACAACCATCATTTAATTTCATCTTATATACTTAAAATAGAAGTTCTTAGCGTTATATACATACAGTAACACATTATCAAACCAGAAATAAAAGAGTTACATAAAATCAAGTTACCTGCATACAACTTGTCAAGAAGCATTTTCACATTTCACAGAACGAGGAAGCTCTAGGTTGGCACAATAGATTTATCATTATTGCTGGATCAATCTTTCACAGTGCAATTAATATTGTCCTTTTTAGGTGTGAGCAAGCTGAGTTGTTCACACAGAGAAATAAAGATACAACATATTAATTAGCTGTACCAACCAAAGTGAGATCAGTCAGTGTTTATAATACTGCACTTCAACATAAGATATAAAATGGTATATGAAAGGTTAAAAAAAAATAGTATATGGGAAAATTGGTTAAAACAACTGGTACAATAAACTAAACTTCATATTTTTATATTTACGTGAAAAAATCAATGGTGAAACTCTACATACACCCAAGAGAATGAAAAAATAGGGCATAGATAGAGTAAATATAAAGGATAACAAACTATATTTCAGGGCATAACTCAATTAAAAACAGACATGTTAAAGGATTTAAATAATCCTGGGTACGTGACAAACATAATCTAGAAAAAATACTCCCAAAAACTAAATCAAGCCAGCAATAGAAAGAATACAGGAGTCTAGATTAGAATGAAAACAAACACGGAAAAATTCAAAGAAAATGCAGAAAAACAGAGTTGAACCTGGTAAAAACTAGACAAATTCTTATGACAATCCCCAAAACTCATAAAATTGCCCATAATTTGCTGAAACCGGTATCAAATTAATTAGACAGAATAGATGGTTTTAACGAAAAATGAAAAGAGCAGAAGTAACTGATTATACACCACGTGAAGCGCGGAAATAAGCAGTAGGATTATCCTCAAAGTTTTTACGAAGATAGTAGTGTCTAGGCTTACCAGGAGCTTTCATCATGGAATTACTTCCGGCCATGAGTAGGGATCAAACTTTGCCACTAAGCTATGAAAAGCATCCGACTAAGCACCAAAAGATGAATCCAGCTATGAAAGTTACTCCTTTTACTAGCGCCCTTGGTATACCCATTTTCACTGTCTCGATGTATCAGAATCAAAGCCTTAGATCGAAGCTTCACACAAGTTGGGATTACATGATGGGGCTTCAGATCTTGGCACTATTCTTCACACTATCAGAAACAATGAAAAAAAAAATCAAAGCTTTATATCTCGGATGCTTTAGATCGACGTTACAAGATGTGGCTGATAAAAATAACGCCAAATCGCGCGACAATATAGAATTATTCTGAATAATCAATATCAAAGCAAGAACAATAAAATAAAGAACAGGATAAGAAAGGAGGCGATGGACTGAAAAGCGTGAAAACCTAAAGGGTTGAAGCACGTGATTATAATAGCTAGTAGCGGTAGGCTGATTTGCAAAGCGGGTGGAGATACTACGAGGACCGTATAGGCATTTAGGATTTCATCTAGAAGCCGAAGACACCGTCTCTTCTCAGATTACGACATTCGGACTAGTTCTGTAACACCCACACATTTCTGTGCCTAAATTTCGACAAAAATCGAAACTCGAACACATCCAAACATGGATCGTGTAAATTTGGTACGTGCAAATAAATGAGCATGAGTATAATCAGAGTACGATAAGATAACTCACAGGGGAAACAAAATAGGAGAGACTAGTATTAACTCAAGCTACAACCTTTTTAAAGTAAGTCACTTTGCCAATATCGAGCAAGAGTGAGAATGAGAACCAAAAGCCAAAACTAAGCATATGTGAGAACCCGACTTTCTCCAGAAAATCTGGGTGGTTGTAATGAGGAGGGGGTCAGAACAACAAGATTCCGGTGAACAGAAAATGTACAACATAGATTATAATACACAGATGTATCTTGTTTGGTTCAACCCAAGATATATTCCTACCAAAGTTAGTGATTCTAGCCTAATCATGTAATTATTTACGCACCACTCTACTCCTCTTCCCAAAGTAGTATTACCAAAATATGATACCGAGATAGAATGTTTACACACATATTTCTGAATCCTTTATACCATAACATGACTGGTTATTTAATAGAGGGAAGACCACTAATTACAAAGTTTCTATATATATTTATATTCATTCTCTCATCCTTTATTATCTAATACCTTACTATTAATAATAAATTGGGTGAATTCTCCCCGATCACTTAAGACCATAGGCGGACCTATTGGTCACTTAATATTCCTCGACAATTTATTCAACGTTAACATAAACTAGAGGGCACTACCTACAGGCCCTACTAGTTAAGGCTTCCTTCATTCACGCATTAACCCGTGTAAGGTGAGAGATGGTACTTTTACACTCGCTATACCATCTAGCTGACCTTATTGGATGATCTCCTTAGTCGCTTACTACTTCCCATAGGATATGTAGCAGTATCTGACATTTTTTTTAGTTCCAGGTTTGCTAGGCCCCACACACACCATTTAAAACCCCTAAACTAAAAGACCTACTCTCAGGTGGACTCCTCGACCCAAGCCGCTTAAGGCCTAAGGAAGCAGACTATACGTGAAGATTATTAAGTTCGCATCCCCATTAGCCTTTAATACCTTTTTTATTGGGATAATGTAGGCTACGTTATTAAGTCCTTCCCATTTAGTTTCTCCTCACGGAAATACTATATGCACACGATTTATCGTCACGGGTTCCTATGGTTAATAATGTTTCACATTATTAACCTAGTCAATCCAATCCTAACTTTAAATTATAAGTTTTATATTAACTAGTATAAATAAGGAAATTGTATCCTCCTTATCCTAGGATATATATATATATGTATATATATATATATTCCCTAACAAGACTTAGTATTTAAAACGACAATCAATACCCATTTAACCCCCTTTTTATTCCATTTACTTTCGTTCATAGATTAATTGCCATTTATAAACATAACGGTCATATTTCCCTATGGCAATCATAAAATTCCTAATTTCCTTCTTATTAACATTGATTATAATTAATTCCATTTATGAGCCTAAAGGCCATAGTTTTCCTAAGGCATTAATTCACAATGGATATGCTTATCTTTTCAGTCCCGAATGTATCTATTTGTTGTACCCCAACAGACGTTACTAATCTTATTTATTTATTTGTTGTTTGTTATACACACACACATGTGTGTGTGTGTGTGTGTGTGTATATATATATATATATATATATCAACAAAGCTCCCACATTAAGTTGACCACTTGTGGATGTTGGATTTTCCGGTCGGTTTCGGGCAAACTTCTACCATAAGTTAAACTTAACCTTGGGTCTTAGTACAGTTATATTTACACTCTTGACCACTCACGTTAAGCTAACCACTTGTGGATGCTGGATTTGTCGGTCGGTTCCTGACAGACTTCTACCACAAGTTGAGCCTAACCTCGTGTCTAGATGCATTTTAAATTAAATTCCTTGAATAAGGTTTACAACATTTATCCTAATATATCTTAGGAATTTTAACCATTTACTTAATTTTCTTATTAAGTTTACTTTCCCCAATCATCATTGCTTACAATGGTTATTTTTTTATTTGTGGTCCTATTTATAACAACCAATCACATTAATTGCTACAATGGTCACCACAAATATATTACACTACAATAAAATGCGGTCTTTGCCTACCAATTGTAAGCGTATGTAAAACTAACACAGTGGTAGGTAATATATTTTAGCTACCAATATTGAATTAGTAGAAATTGGTAGATTAGGTTAGTAGAGAAAGGTCTTTTACCTACACTTATTGATATTAATTGGTAGGTAAAAGAATCAATGGACCCCATTACGTTATGACTCAAATGATGAGTAATCAAGTGATGTATTTGATGATGTGTTATCCTACATGGCTGCTGACATGGTTGTTGTAGTTTTATACACATGACATATATTAATGCCGACACTTGGCATTTAATGGTTTGTAGATGTGCCAAACAATAATTTGTTCATGTATCGTCGTCTGATTAGTGCATATGACATCATTTTTTAGGCCACATGGCATTATTTGATTAGTCCATGTGGGATTATCTGATTTGCCACATGGCATTATGTCATTGGTCTACATTATATAACGTTATTGTACCACATGGCGTTATTGTAATAGCATACATGTCATCATTTTATTATTTTATTAGATGATTCATATTTCAATCAAATTGAATGGTTATTTGTAAGTAAAAGGTAATAACAGTTATTTGCGACGGTTCTGCATTAGAAATAAACTAAAATAACATACAATAATAAAAATATTCTATGCTAACATTCCATATAATGTTCAACACTAGAATAAGTCATAAAGTTAAGCTTCTAAGGTTACCCCAACCAAAATAAAAAACTTTATATTGTTTATTACATAGCAAATTAATGTAAATAAACTAAGAATCATCTTGTGACTGTCGAACTGAACAAGATGGTGACCCTCTCAAATCTGCATCTGAAGCTTGGTCTGTTGGAGGTGGTGAAGGTAGTTAGTTCCATTAATTTTTTATGACAAAGTATATCTACAACAAAACTAAGTTCTTCTCTCATCCAACCCTTCTCGGCATCATAATGCTTTAGACGTCATTTCTCAATTTTATTAGTAGTAGAAGTTAACACCATTCCACGTCGAATGTGATGTCGCGGTGTAGAGACTGAACCATTTTTTGACTTCCATTTCATCTTTGATCAATTGGTAGTGTACTTTAATGCTCTTTCCCTAAGAAATAAGTCCAAATTAATTGCATTGAAAAAAATATTAGTATCAATAAACATTTGGCTAATAAGTTGACATAAAAACTGACAAATTAGACTATTTATTGGGGAGAGTATATAATCAGTCGACTATCTTATGCAGTAATTTAATAATGGAATGAACAATTATTTCATAAATGCTAAATTTAATTTTAAAAGATCATGTAAAATATATGATACATCAATTACATGGTTTAAATATGCTGAACGGTATAGTGATAATAATATAATGCACCAAATTAGTTGTAACGTCATCTCATAAACATAAAATTCAAAGTTTATATGTAATAAAAAGGCTCTGTATAAGGTTGAAACAAACATCGGCGCATAGAACACTGCATTGAACAAACCACATGGTGACTGTAAATGTTAATTAATAAGATGGTATGAATCAAAGTCGTAACCTAATTTCAAGGACTGTAAATGCATCCAAAAATTGGTAATCATAGTCAACCCAACGAACACCCTCAAACCCCAACATATATCACAACCAGATGAGTCATACTCCATATGGGGTTTGCAACAGAAATAATATTGAGAATAGGACCGAGAGGATATACATAAAAGATAGCATGCAATTAAGCTTTACAGGAAAAGAGGGATCAAGGATATACTCTTAAAAAGAGATATGATGCGCATATTTAGTCTTCAATCTTCTAAGTCGCATTTCCTTGAGCTTAACTCCATTGTGCTTTGTCTGTCTTTAACTTCATAATTTCGTAGCTTCTTATTCTTGTTTCCAAAATATGAATTGGAACTCATTTCATTGTTGTCTCTCGTTCCATTTTCCCTTATCCTCCTTCTAGTATACTCGGCTCAAACATAACTGCGTACTGATGGTTTCATGCAAGCTCTCCAAAATTCACTAGTGAATCCTGGATCTCGTTTATAGGGTATTCCACGCAGAAGATTTATCTCTTGCAAATAAAAAGATGTCAACCATGTTGCCAAATGTACTTACTAAGGTGATTTCCTATAACTCATGCATAAGCGAAATGAACCATCCACCTTAGTGGCGAACACTACGTGGGATCAACAAATGTATCAAGAGATTCTAGGTAACTAAGCATGGCAGAATCCTATGGGTTACACTAGACTTCGAGGGTATTACCGGGGCAAGTCAAGAGTCTAACTACCCTCTTTTCATACTCGAGAATGGTATCATTTTTGGAAAACCACTCCATCCCTATAATCAACCCATTGCCCAAAACATAAGCATTACTTCTAAACTCAACACTTAGCGTAGACATTCTCAAATCCAAACAAGTCATGAATAAATGAGTCGATTCCCCACAGGATTTGAGACAAAAACGGGATCCTCTACTATGCTAGTACTAAGGTGCAGAGACTCCAACTATCGAAGCAGAATCAAAAGGATGCGATGTACAAAGACAAAGTTCTAACGGAATGATGGAAAAGAAAAGCTAAACCTTTGACAGAAACGTTACCACCTCTCTTAGGTATGCTGGTAGTGAGAGTATACAATTGCCCTCTCGACGATCTTGTTCTTTGCCCTTGTCCTTGTCCTATAATACTTAACTACATGTCCCTTTTTACCATCCTAAAGATACTCTCTCTTGTCATGGGTTTTATTATTCTCTCACTTTAGCCTCTTTCACCTTTTCTTCCTTCGTGGATTAAGCCCTATCAACAAGTTTCTTATCCTTAGGCTTGTGTTCTTTTATCCTCGTTCTTACTATCCTTGTATAGCTTGTTGAAAAATTCCTCGAAAGCTACTTCCATCGCACGACAACCCTACAAAGCTTGAAATAAGATTAGTCGCAAGTAAAACTACTGCGGCTACAGATGGAGGTTGGACACTACTTTGCCCTCCGACATGTGTCGCATGCCTACAAACTATGGTGAAAAAGAAAGAGAGAAGAGATTCAAGGAAAGAACCAAAAGATAGTGCATATGGCTTTGGGGAATATGCCTTTCGTAAAACAAAACTTTTCTTTAGAAAAATGCTTCTTTGTAAACATTTTGAAAATAATTTCAGAAGGTTTTTTAAAGCTTTTGCCCAGTCTGGTAACCTTCTGCTCTGATACCAAATGTAACACCCAGCCTCTGCTAGGGTCACTCACAAAGGGAATGCACTAGCTTTGGTGGAGCATTATCTAGGTAAACATACACAGAAATATTACAAGACAGAACATATAAAATAGCAGAAGAAGAACCAAATTTCATTGCTTTAAAGTCTAGAAAGGTCTAAAGCCTTTTCCATTAAAATGCCATTAAATCCATTACATCGAAATCTGTCTTGCAATAGTAAAGAAGCATAAAACCATAGTCATAAATCATTCCCCAAGTAAAACAGTAAAGCAGCCATAGCCAAGAAAGGTCCAAGCCATATATAATGATCTTGAAGCAGAAAGAAGTCCAAACTAAGTAGCAGTGTTTCCTCGCTGAGAACCTAGGGGGGCGGGGGGAACGGAAGAAAATGAGGCGAAAGAAAACGGATCAGTCATAAAGAGTGGTAAGTCCTAGTGACTTTCAGCATAGAAACAAGTAAAGATAACATGACATGTATAAACTGAAAGTAAACATAAGGATGATGACAAGATAGGCCAGTTAAACTAAGATAGCAAGATAAACTATGCTAACCAGATAAACTATGCTAACTAGATAAACTACATATAGCATAGCATGTTTAACATTCTCTGCACCCACTGTACTAGTGCCCCGACCCGTATCACCCTTTCCATGTATATGTACAGTCCCTTGCCGTATATCGTACGGGCTTCATCACGTATTTCTATACTACTTCAACGTAGTGCCACCATTCTTGAAATCGTTTGGACTACCACCCTTGTTCTGGCTAGGTTTCCTTATCATAAACTATCGCGTGTTCAACTAGGATTTATGCCACCTAGGACCACTAGGGATTATGCTACCTATTGAACGTTTTCTAGATTCGATTAGGGTTTATGCCACCTAGGACCACCAGGGATTACGCCACCTAAAGAACAACACCCTTTTTCCACATAACGATCTATTAATCGATCGGCTCCCTACAAGTCCTAGCTCGTTCATGTGTCTGTGTAATACGGCCCAATCAGGAAATGTAGTCACCTGTGCTAGGTCCACCATAGGGTGTATCAAGCCCTAGGGTGCCAACCACCGACACGAATCAAGCACGCACAGTGTAAACCTACCGGTGCCCAATGCCTGCTTTTTCAACACCGAACTACGTGCACAACCATAGTCCGCCTGAACCTAAATGGTGCACCAACTCAGCCGTCGTTCTGGTTGCTTACAATCAGCCCAGTAATCGTGCTCCACCCTACCTAGTTCCAGGGTACTATGATACATCTAGTGAGTTACTGCTGAAAAGGACCGCGTAACTAGGGTTTCCGTCTAGCAGGTTAAGTGTTGTCATTTAAATTCGAGACTTAACCCCAACAGTCTAGCATGTCAGGTTGGTTAAGTCTGGTCATTGAAGTTCGTGACTTAACCCGTCTACATGTCATGTCAAATTGGCTAAGTGTTGTCGTTCAAGTTCATGACATAGCCCTACGAATCATGTGTCAAGTTGGTTAAGTATGTTCAAGCGGTTCATTACTTAACCCTATCAAATCATCGTGTCAAATTGGTTAAGTATATTCAAGCAGTTCATGACTTAACCCTATCAAATCATCATGTCAAATTGGTTAAGTATATTCAAGCAGTTCATGACTTAACCCTGTCAAATCATCGTGTCAAATTGGTTAAGTATATTCAAGCGGTTCATGACTTAACCCTATCAAATCATCGTGTCAAACTGGTTAAGTATATTCAAGCGGTTCATGACTTAACCTTATCATGTGGCATTAATTCATTAATGCACCCCAACCTCTCACATCAGACCTGTTGTTGTGGTCACTGGATATGCCGGGCGGTTCTGGGAAGATTTACACCACAACTCAGTCTGACCTCGGGTTTCAAGCGCGATATGACCAACTACCCACATTGTATCCTACTGTTTGCAGTAACTGATTTTCCGGGCCGTTCCAGGAAGATTTACACTGCAAACTCAACCCAACCTCGAGTTGGCCATTTTCATGTTTATTCTAGTGTCATGTCCATGTTTAAGATTCATGTCAAGTTCGTGTGAAGTTGTCAAGGCTAGTTTCATGTCAAGTTTCCTATGATTACCAATTTTTCCCAACGTTACCCCGTCCAAATATTAGGCTAACAAACTTAGCCTAATTTTCCGCCCGCATGATTTTTGACATATAATATTAGGCTAAAAAAACTTAGCCTAATTTAATGTACACAAAATTTGCATAAAGAAATCCATTAACATAAACATGTCATAGGTGTAAACTTGGCATTCTCAGCATAGTCAATATGGACACCATAGGTGTGCACTTGCAAAGTAATCAACATGAATACCATAGGCGCGAACTTGCAACGTGGACTAATTCAACATACATATATGTGAATTTACAACATAGGCTAAATCAACTTACATATATGTGAACTTGCAAATCAATCACGAACATATGAATAAGTGTGAACTTGAAATATGACGTAGGTTTAACACATAAACATGTAGATCTAACATTTGGTCACATATGTGATATGATTTTACAACCTAAAATTTGCATAACATGATAATCTACACAACTTGTCATAACAGGTTATATTCCAAGTTCTTATACATATGAATAGACTTATTCATTAATTCTCAATTCAACATGATAATAAGATATAACTACAGACATAGATCAATATCATTCAATTTCACCTATAACATAATAGACATCGTTCTATTATTAATTTAATTCCAAGGTATGACATAACTAAATTGACTAAAACATCGCAGGCATATAGATTTGATAATATTATGAACATGAAAAGGTTTGAATAATAATCTAGTTTCAAGAACATGGATAGATCTAACTTAAATAGAAAAATCCCCAAAATCAAGATCCAAGGATAAATAAAGAAAGTCAAGCTTAGATCCAATTTTAAATTTATAATCCTAGGCAATAACCTCATGGTCATGAATCTTAGGTAATTAGTCACAATTGTCCTTGTCATAGTCATAGGCATAGTCTTATTGTTCATAGTCATAGGCGGTCTTATGTTCACCGTCATAGTCATAGGCATAGTCTTATGTTCACCGTCATAGTCATAGGCATAGTCTTATGTTCACCGTCACAGTCATAGGCATAGGCAAAATATTATGTCCACAGTCATAGGCATAGTCATAGTCTTAGGCCATTAACAATAGTTTCAACGTCGTAGGCAGTATTCCCAATAGTCAAGATCCAAGAAAACAAGAATAGATATGAATCATATACAAATCAATTCCAATTTATAACATGCCCCTATTAGATTTATAATTTTTATCTAAAAGTAGCTGGAACTTACAGATCGTGGTCTAAGAAATTTAGAAGTCAAGTCTAGAAATTAGTCGTCGAATTGTTGCGGTGTCGCTGATCTATTCTCTTGAATTGTTGTAGAAGCGTTGATCTTTGATTTGAATCGAGTTTGAATGCTTAAGCTTTAATTTGGAGGCAGCGGCCATGGTTCAAGAGGTGAATTAGCAGCATAGTAGTGTAAGAATGATTTGTATGAATTAGGCTAGGTCTTAGGATGTATTTATAGGGGTAGCAACTAGTATAGGCCCTTAGATTAACCCTAGAATCATTCCGGACCATCAAAACATGTCTCAGGCTTCAAAAATAGGTTCTGAGTCAAAACAGGCCGACCAGGTCAACCTATAAGGGGGGAGGTCGACCACATGGTCGACCTGGGGGGTAGGTCGACCCTAGGGTCGACCACAGGGTCGACCTGATCCCCAGGTCGACCCCCAGGTCGACCTGCCTGGTCCTGTGCTGCCTAAAATCTGCTGAATTGTAACACCCCACTCCCGCTATGATCACTCACTAAGGGAATGCCATAGCGTCGGTGGAGTATTTTAGTGAATATAGAACAGAAAAATTACAACAAGACAGATATAAATAGTACTTGAAATTTTAAAACATCATCTCATAACAGCGGAAGTAAAACATGTCTGGTTACATCATAAAACCACAATAAAGGTCAAGTACAATATCCATCAAAATAAAGAAGTACATAATCCCACTCTCATACAATAGCCAAACAAAAGAAAAGATAACTGGATAACTGGAGCTTTACATCTATCCAAGCTCCTAAAGACTGGAACAGCAATCCGATCAAGCTCCACTACTTCTAGGATCCACCACAGGACCTGAGGGTTGGGAAAAAGATAAAGACAACGGGGTCAGACATAAGTCTGAGTGAGTCCTATAACTTTAACAATACAATCGTTAAAGTAACCAGAGAAGACATAACTTGATATACGGTAACATATAGGGATGAACGGCTATACTAAGCAGTTAACTAAACTAAGATAAAGGATAAAGACGCATCTACCCTTCCTAAGGTAAATTACTAAACTGCACCACACCAGTCGTTCCTAACTTAAAGGTTGATCCCACCCAAGGACTTATAAAATTTACTAATTAGTACCTGCGTACCCCTAGGTGACCAAGTAGGCGCCACGGGGCCCTACAATCCACTAGGTGTACACACTACTTCCCATTCGATCGGCTCCCTAACGTAGATACCCGTGCTGGCCCCACCGTGGGATGTATCATTCCCCAATGTGGCAACCTGATGAAACTAAAGGTGCACGGCTTATATCTACTCGATGCAACAACGGCTTACCTACCAGCCCGGGCCCACTCACGCATATGAAGCCCGTTGGACTTGCGTTGCCACCGCTAACCCGTTTGCCTCTTACAGTCAAGCCCAGTATGCGTGTCCCGTCCTCGACATGGGTCGAGCCCACAAAGATACGTATGGGTTACTGGTTGAAATGGGCCTCCACAAGCTACCCACCTAAGCTTGTCCCTTTTTCTAGTATATCCCACTTAACCCTTTAATCATGTTTTAATTACATGTTCTATTTTGGTTAAGTATTCTAATCGTATTTTCTATTGCCACCCAAGGCAACCACTAGATTTTCTCATGCCACCCGAGGCACCCACTTAACCCCTCATGTCCCTCTACATGCTAATGTGGTTAAGTGTTTCTTAATTAATTAATTAAGAACGTAACCTTTGTAAAGACCTCTCACATTAGACTGTCTTTTATGACCGCTGGTTAAGCCGGTTGGGTCCGGGCAGCCTTATGTCATAACAGAGTCTAACCTCGTGTCTTTACATTAATTACGTATTTAGTTTGTGCCTAAGACCTCTCACATTGGGCTAACATTTGTAGCAACTGGTTAAGCCGGTTGGGTCCGGGCAGTTTTACGCTACAACTGAGTCCAACCTCGTGTCTTAGTCAATTAATTACACCTAATTAATCACCCTCATAATTTTATATTAATTATCCCTAATTAATCAAGTTTTCTTAACATGGGTAGACCTAACTTAATAGGTAAATTCCCATGGGGTAGACCTAACTCAATAGGTAAATTCCCAACACATAGTATGGGTACACCTAACCAAATAGGCAAATTCCCATACTATGTTTATTTATTTTGTGTTATGCATAATTATATTAATTTCACACAATCTTATTAACTTATGCATTTAATTACCCCATCGTTCCCACGTAATTTCGTTCATGATATAACACATATAAAAGGTGTCAACTTGCATATGAATGAACATGTTTCAAAGGTGCCATCTTGCATATTAACAAACACATAACTTGCATATGAACTTGCATAACATGTCACATAACTTGCATATAATATGTCACATAACTTACATATTCATTTTGCATAACAAACTTGCATATTAGCTTATAGACTTGCATAATGTGTCATCATGAACTTGCATATTAATAAACATGTAACTTGCATATTTACATACATGTAACTCGCATATTAACAAACATGTAACTTGCATATAAAGAAACATGTAACTTGCATATTTACATACATGTAACTTGCATATTAACAAACATGTAACTTGCATATTAACAAACATGTAACTTGCATATTTACATACATGTAACTTGCATATTAACAAACATGTAACTTGCATATTAACAAACATGTAACTTGCATATTTACATACATGTAACTTGCATATTAACAAACATGTAACTTGCATATTAACAAACATGTAACTTGCATAGCATATTACCATGAACTTGCATAACATGCATATGATTACATAGCCCACAACTTGCATATTTAGCATCATGCAAACATAACATACATCATATTAAACTTGCATAAGCTTACATACTCAACATGCATAAACATAAGATTAATGCTAACATCATATCATATGATTCAAAGCTCATTAACCCACATACAAAACCATAAATCTCATCACATCTCATCTAATTAGTTTACCAAAAGATCATCAAAGTGATAGAAACTCACAACTAGCAACTTTGAACACCAAATGAAGAAGATTAAGATGCTAAGAAGGGATTAGAAGTTGATTAGAGAGTGATTAGTATGCAACCCTCTTCATAAAATTAGTGGAGGCCATGAGAGCTAGCATTTTGCCATAGTTTAGTCACTAGGTTTAATTATGAATGAATTAGGGTAGGTTAGGGTCTTATTTATAGATTAGGCAAGTGTTTTAGGCCATAGGATTAACCCTAGATTCAATCCAAGCCATCAAAGCATGTCTTGGGGAAGAAGTCAAGTGTAGGAACCATCTAGGGCCTTTAGATTAAAGATGGACCATGAGAACCATTCAAATGCAAAATCTGCACTTGAGCGAATCGGCCCACGGGTTGACAGCCAAACACCCTGGATTAACCCCTAGTCGACCCAGCGGGCTCGGGTCGACTTCAAAAATCGGCCGGTTCGGTTATTCCCCTCTCCCAATTCGCTGTTTTGAGCATTTTTGCATATTTATTTATTAAATTTTCAATTATATATATATATATATATATATATATATCAATATATATATATATATATCTACACAACCCATTTCACTTAATTAAGTATACTTTAATTTGGGAATTTTCGTGAAACTTCGCGAGGCCATATCTTGGTCATACGGACTCCGATTTTCGAAAACTAGGACTCTATTTCGCGTATTTTTCCGAGACGAACACAATGGCATAGCCCGTTTCCCTTGATTCCCATTTTAGAATTAAATTCTGCCTCGATTTATGTTATTACAGGTTATTGAAAATACGGGTTGTTACATTCTCCCCTCCTTAAAGGATTTCGTCCCCGAAATCTTCAAGTTAGGAAGAACGTATCCTACCATCCAATCATCCATCTACTCAAAGCATCATCCACGAGCAATCATTGTCCTTACAAGATTCTAAATGCTGGATGGATATATGCAAAAGTGTGTGTATATGTACTTACCTAATGCGAAAATCAGGCGGTTACTGATACAGTAAACCTCCTTAATGCAAACCATGATAGTGCCATGCATCCAATATGTATGCGAAACCCTATTGACACATACAAATTTCTACATGCGTGCACAACCATACACAAAAATGCATCATCCATATGATAACACAGCCATGATACATCCATCAATCTAACTACCACATCCATTTATGCAATATGCAACATGAAGTGACTGAGCCGATCTAGTGCCTAATGTGTGTGTATATGCATCCACGAGCAACCACTAGCAAACAATTGCATCCATATGCATCCATCAACCATAACATGTTTCAAACACATGTTTCAACCATAGGTTTTACCCTATCTAAAGGTCATAGGTATTAGCGAGAGGATATACTAAAGATAAGATAAGTACTAGACAAGCAATAAAGGAGAAGTTAAAAGACATACTCTCAAAAAGAAATGGATACAAAGAACGCATCTTTGCTTCCGTCTCCCAAGTAGCATTGCTTTCGTCATCTCCCCATTGCACTTTAACTAGCTGAACTTCTCTGTTCCTCAACTTCCTAGTTTCTGACCCAAGGATGCGAGTAGGAGCTCGTCGAATCGTCGCATCACGCTCTACCTCTACATCTCTAAGCAAGCTCGGCTCTACCACCTCCGCGGTCTCATGTCAGCACTTCCTCAAATGTGATACATGGAATACATCATGAACACCACTAAGTCTGTCGGGCAACTCCACCCTATATGCCATCCGTCCAATCCTTTCCTTAATAGGAAACGGCCCAACAAATCTCGGTGCTAACTTCCCTACGGACCCAAAGCGAACAACATTTCTCAATGGAGATACTTTGACAAAAACCATGTCCCCAACCTCAAACTCAAGATCCGTCCTTCTCCGATCCGCATAAGATTTCTGTCTATCTTGCGCTGCTTTCATCCTTTTTCGAATTAAATCAATCTTCTCTGAAGTCTCTCTAACCATATCCGGCCCAAGCAAGATCTTATCCGTAGATTCCCACCAACATGTAGGAGATCGACAAGGCCTTCCATAAAGAGCTTCGAAAGGAGCCATACCAATACTGGACTGAAAGCTGTTATTATATGCGAACTCCACCAAAGGAAGATGTTCTTCCCATGTACCTCCAAAATCCAAGATACAAAGCCTCAAAAGATCTTCTAAGATACGGTTCACCCTCTCGGTCTGACCGTCCGTCTGAGGATGATATGCGGTGCTCAAACACAACTGAGTCCCTACCGCCTCTTGCAAACTTCTCCAAAACTCACTAGTGAAAATAGGATCTCGATCACTCACAATGCTGGATGGTACGCCATGCAATCTAACAATCTCTCTAACATAGACTGAAGCAAGCCATGGAGCGGTCCTCTTACTCTTTACGGGTATAAAATGGGCACTCTTGGTAAGTCTGTCTACCACAACCCAAATTCCCGTATTGCCCTTCCTCGATCTCGGTAACCCGTCGATGAAATCCATCGAGACACTATCCCACTTCCACTGTGGAACTTCCAATGGGTGTAGCAACCCACCGGGTTTCCTTTGCTCCACTTTAACTTGTTGGCACACTAAGCATCTAGCCACATACTCGGCCACATCTTTCTTCATACCGGCCCAGAAGAAAACTCTCTTCATGTCTTGGTACATTTTGTCTCCACCGGGATGAATAGTCATTCTCGAACGATGTGCATCATCCAAAATAGCCTTCTTCAAACCCTCATCTTGCGGTACACAAAGTCTACCGTCTCTATGCAACCATCCCCTATCATCTATGGTGTATCTACCCAAATGGCTGGACGACTCCCCCCTCATAAGCTTCTCTATCAACTCAACCAACTGTGGGTCGTCTCGCTGAGCTTCGCCAATCCGTCTCAAAAGAGTAGGTCTAACCTCCAAGGATGCCAACAAACCAGGTACAAAATCAACAGAAGGTCTGAAGTCAAACAAAGAAAGAAACTCCAAGCTTCGTCGTTCCACGAACAATGGACTCAAAGATAGCCTTTTTCTACTTAAGGCGTCTGCCACCACGTTACCCTTACCAGGGGTATACGCTATCTCGAAATCATAGGATGCTAAGAACTCCATCCACCTTTGCTGTCTTAAGTTTAAATCCTTCTGAGAGAATAAGTACTTCAATGATTTATGGTCGGTGAACAACTCGAATCTCTCACCAAGAAGATAATGGCGCCAAGACTTAAGTGCGAAAACAATCGCGGCCAACTCTAGATCATGGGTAGGGTAATTCTTCTCATGCACTCTCAATTGTCTCCCTCCATAGGCTATTACCCTTCCCTCCTGCATCAAGACTGCGCCTAATCCTGTTCCACAAGCATCGGTATAAACAACAAACGGCTTACTCCCATCTGGAAGCACTAAAACTGGAGCGGTGGTCAAAGCTCTCTTTAACCGTCGGAAAGCATCATCACAATCTACATCCCATGAGAAAACCAGATTCTTCTTCGTCAAGCGGGTTAATGGGGCTGATATCTTCGCGAAGTCTTTGATGAACTTCCTATAATATCCTGCCAACCCCAAGAAACTTCTTACCTCGGTAGCATTTCTAGGAACTTTCCAATCCTGGATAGATACTATCTTTGCGGGATCCACAGCTATCCCTTCCTTAGAGACCACATGCCCTAAGAATCGCACTTCTCTTCTCCAAAAATGGCATTTAGAGAATTTAGCTTTAAGACTATGCGCTCGAAGAGTCTCCAACACTTCCTTGAGATGTAAGGCATGCTCTTCTTCATTCTTGGAAAAGACCAAGATGTCATCCACAAAAACTACTACAAACTTATTCAGATACTCTCTGAACACTCTACTCATGAGATCAACAAAGTATGCGGGGGCGTTTGTCAACCCAAATGGCATCACTAGCCACTCATAAAAACCATCCGGAGTCCGGAAAGCAGTCTTCTCTATACTGTCCTCCGCCACTCTTAACTGATGAAACCCTGTAGCTAAGTCCATCTGCGAAAATACTGACGCGCCAACCAACTGATCAAAGAGATCATCTATCCTCGGTAATGGGTGTCTATTCTTCTTCGTGAGCTTATTAAGTTCCCTATAATCCACACAAAGTCTGAGGGACCCATCCGCCTTCGTGGCAAACACTACTGGAGCTCCCCACTCCGATATACTTCGCCTTATGAACCCCTTCTCAAGCAACTCCCCTACTTGCTTATGAAGTTCTCTTCTCTCACGTGGAGCCATGTGGCGTACTGGCAAAGACACTGGTTTGGCATTATCCACCAAATAAATTCGGAAATCTATCTCCCGCTTCGGAGGCAAACCCTTTACTTCTTCAAACACATCCGGATATTCCCGGACTACTCTGACAGAACACAAACTTTCGACCGAAGCATCGAGCGATTCAAGATAACTTAGCAAAACAGATTCCATGGGATTGCAAGAGATCTCGAGAGTGTTACCCAAGCGGGTCATGAGCCTGACAACTCTCCTTTCGCAATCAAGAACGGCACCATTACTGGATAACCAGTCCATGCCCAAGATCAACCCATAGCCCGTGAAGCCCAATACAAAAGCATCACATCTAAACTCAACGCTAAGTATAGAAATCTTCAAACCCAAACATATCATAGACAGATATATGGAGCCCCCAATTGGGTTTGAGACAACCAAGGGATCATCAACTAGACTGGTGTCTAAGTGCAGTGACTCAACTAACGATGATGAGATAAAAGAATGCGATGCGCCAGAGTCAAACAAAGTACGAACTGGATGATCAAACAGAAAAACCAGACTTTCAACGGAAATAGTTCTACCTCTCTGCTGAATCGGTGGAACTGAGAGAACCTGAACTTGCCCCCCTGACTGAGGTGGTGCTATAAGAGCTTGCACCTGGCCTCCTGAGGTAGACCCCGTCTTCTGCCCCTTCTTTGGGCAGTTTTTCACAAGATGCCCTGCTTCACCACAATGAAAGCAACCGGTCTTCTTCTTTTTGCGACAATCCTTACTGAGGTGTCCTGGTGTTCCACAATTGAAGCACTTCTTCTTCGTCTTCTTTTTGTCACCATTGCCTTTTCCGCCCTTGCCTTGTTGTTGCTGTTGCGGTTTCTTCTGATCCCCCTTTTTCTCTGGTGCCTTAGAATTCTTATCATCCTCATGCATAAGTGCCATGTAGACAAGCTTCTCAAAAGTGGCCCCCATAGGAATGTGAGTCATAGCTATTCCTTGCAATGGTTCGTTCAAGCCTCTAACGAACCTCAAAGCCTTCTTCTCCGGTGTATTCACCAACTCTATGCCAAACCTCGCTAATTGATTGAATTTGTTGACATATTCTTTCACCGTGAGATTCCCTTGCTTCAAATTCAAGAACTTCTCCATAAACAGATTCTCTTCCGCCCTTGAGAGAAACTTAGCCCCAAACCTTTGCTTAAAATCTGCCCAAGAGTCAACAGGGCGTTCTCCATTAGTGACCTCCCACCAGAATGAGGCCTCTCCCTTCATTAACCAAGCCGCCAACTTGACTTTCTTTCCCTCTTCCACTTCAAAGATATCTAGCAACTCTTCCACTTCCTTAAGCCAATCTCTAGCCTCTATGAAAGTCTCTGAACCAAGAAAAGGTTTTCCTCCTATAGCCTTGAACTCCTTGCAAACCTTAGCAAAATTATCCACTCTAGGCTGAGGAGGAGGAGCGGTTGTCTCTGGTGTAGTAGCATTGGCCGGACCCACAGCCGCGGCCCTAGCCTCTTGCAACCTCCTATACCATAGTGGTATAACTAAACCCTCCGGGATGTTAAGATCTTCAGCCATGCTGAAACGAAAGAGGAAAGATTCAAAAAGGAGATTCCGAAAGATAAAGATATGGCTATTGGGGATTATGCTTTTCTTTTTCAAAAACTTTTTCTCTTAGAAGACATGCTTTTAAAAATACTTTCTTCGAAAATACTCTTAGAAAGTAGTTTTTCTCAAAAATTTTATCTGTTCTGGTAACCTTAAGCTCTGATACCACGTGTAACACCCCACTCCCGCTATGATCACTCACTAAGGGAATGCCATAGCGTCGGTGGAGTATTTTAGTGAATATAGAACAGAAAAATTACAACAAGACAGATATAAATAGTACTTGAAATTTTAAAACATCATCTCATAACAGCGGAAGTAAAACATGTCTGGTTACATCATAAAACCACAATAAAGGTCAAGTACAATATCCATCAAAATAAAGAAGTACATAATCCCACTCTCATACAATAGCCAAACAAAAGAAAAGATAACTGGATAACTGGAGCTTTACATCTATCCAAGCTCCTAAAGACTGGAACAGCAATCCGATCAAGCTCCACTACTTCTAGGATCCACCACAGGACCTGAGGGTTGGGAAAAAGATAAAGACAACGGGGTCAGACATAAGTCTGAGTGAGTCCTATAACTTTAACAATACAATCGTTAAAGTAACCAGAGAAGACATAACTTGATATACGGTAACATATAGGGATGAACGGCTATACTAAGCAGTTAACTAAACTAAGATAAAGGATAAAGACGCATCTACCCTTCCTAAGGTAAATTACTAAACTGCACCACACCAGTCGTTCCTAACTTAAAGGTTGATCCCACCCAAGGACTTATAAAATTTACTAATTAGTACCTGCGTACCCCTAGGTGACCAAGTAGGCGCCACGGGGCCCTACAATCCACTAGGTGTACACACTACTTCCCATTCGATCGGCTCCCTAACGTAGATACCCGTGCTGGCCCCACCGTGGGATGTATCATTCCCCAATGTGGCAACCTGATGAAACTAAAGGTGCACGGCTTATATCTACTCGATGCAACAACGGCTTACCTACCAGCCCGGGCCCACTCACGCATATGAAGCCCGTTGGACTTGCGTTGCCACCGCTAACCCGTTTGCCTCTTACAGTCAAGCCCAGTATGCGTGTCCCGTCCTCGACATGGGTCGAGCCCACAAAGATACGTATGGGTTACTGGTTGAAATGGGCCTCCACAAGCTACCCACCTAAGCTTGTCCCTTTTTCTAGTATATCCCACTTAACCCTTTAATCATGTTTTAATTACATGTTCTATTTTGGTTAAGTATTCTAATCGTATTTTCTATTGCCACCCAAGGCAACCACTAGATTTTCTCATGCCACCCGAGGCACCCACTTAACCCCTCATGTCCCTCTACATGCTAATGTGGTTAAGTGTTTCTTAATTAATTAATTAAGAACGTAACCTTTGTAAAGACCTCTCACATTAGACTGTCTTTTATGACCGCTGGTTAAGCCGGTTGGGTCCGGGCAGCCTTATGTCATAACAGAGTCTAACCTCGTGTCTTTACATTAATTACGTATTTAGTTTGTGCCTAAGACCTCTCACATTGGGCTAACATTTGTAGCAACTGGTTAAGCCGGTTGGGTCCGGGCAGTTTTACGCTACAACTGAGTCCAACCTCGTGTCTTAGTCAATTAATTACACCTAATTAATCACCCTCATAATTTTATATTAATTATCCCTAATTAATCAAGTTTTCTTAACATGGGTAGACCTAACTTAATAGGTAAATTCCCATGGGGTAGACCTAACTCAATAGGTAAATTCCCAACACATAGTATGGGTACACCTAACCAAATAGGCAAATTCCCATACTATGTTTATTTATTTTGTGTTATGCATAATTATATTAATTTCACACAATCTTATTAACTTATGCATTTAATTACCCCATCGTTCCCACGTAATTTCGTTCATGATATAACACATATAAAAGGTGTCAACTTGCATATGAATGAACATGTTTCAAAGGTGCCATCTTGCATATTAACAAACACATAACTTGCATATGAACTTGCATAACATGTCACATAACTTGCATATAATATGTCACATAACTTACATATTCATTTTGCATAACAAACTTGCATATTAGCTTATAGACTTGCATAATGTGTCATCATGAACTTGCATATTAATAAACATGTAACTTGCATATTTACATACATGTAACTCGCATATTAACAAACATGTAACTTGCATATAAAGAAACATGTAACTTGCATATTTACATACATGTAACTTGCATATTAACAAACATGTAACTTGCATATTAACAAACATGTAACTTGCATATTTACATACATGTAACTTGCATATTAACAAACATGTAACTTGCATATTAACAAACATGTAACTTGCATATTTACATACATGTAACTTGCATATTAACAAACATGTAACTTGCATATTAACAAACATGTAACTTGCATAGCATATTACCATGAACTTGCATAACATGCATATGATTACATAGCCCACAACTTGCATATTTAGCATCATGCAAACATAACATACATCATATTAAACTTGCATAAGCTTACATACTCAACATGCATAAACATAAGATTAATGCTAACATCATATCATATGATTCAAAGCTCATTAACCCACATACAAAACCATAAATCTCATCACATCTCATCTAATTAGTTTACCAAAAGATCATCAAAGTGATAGAAACTCACAACTAGCAACTTTGAACACCAAATGAAGAAGATTAAGATGCTAAGAAGGGATTAGAAGTTGATTAGAGAGTGATTAGTATGCAACCCTCTTCATAAAATTAGTGGAGGCCATGAGAGCTAGCATATTGCCATAGTTTAGTCACTAGGTTTAATTATGAATGAATTAGGGTAGGTTAGGGTCTTATTTATAGATTAGGCAAGTGTTTTAGGCCATAGGATTAACCCTAGATTCAATCCAAGCCATCAAAGCATGTCTTGGGGAAGAAGTCAAGTGTAGGAACCATCTAGGGCCTTTAGATTAAAGATGGACCATGAGAACCATTCAAATGCAAAATCTGCACTTGAGCGAATCGGCCCACGGGTTGACAGCCAAACACCCTGGATTAACCCCTAGTCGACCCAGCGGGCTCGGGTCGACTTCAAAAATCGGCCGGTTCGGTTATTCCCCTCTCCCAATTCGCTGTTTTGAGCATTTTTGCATATTTATTTATTAAATTTTCAATTATATATATATATATATATATATATCAATATATATATATATATCTACACAACCCATTTCACTTAATTAAGTATACTTTAATTTGGGAATTTTCGTGAAACTTCGCGAGGCCATATCTTGGTCATACGGACTCCGATTTTCGAAAACTCGGACTCTATTTCGCGTATTTTTCCGAGACGAACACAATGGCATAGCCCGTTTCCCTTGATTCCCATTTTAGAATTAAATTCTGCCTCGATTTATGTTATTACAGGTTATTGAAAATACGGGTTGTTACATGAATCTTCTACAGGCCATAACTTCTTCATCCAGACTCCAATTTTCGAAAAACTCAGACTCTATTTCATGTAAAATTTTGAGACGAACGCAATTGCGTAACCCGTTTCCCTTGATTCTTATTTTAAAATTTAATTCTGCCTTGATTTATGGTTTTAACATTTTATAAAAATTCGGGTTGTTACACTTGATGCCAACCCCTTCAATGGATACTTGCTAAGAGTTTGGTGTGTTTCATAGTGAAAAGTGCAGCTTCCTGACTTGTTATTTATTTATCATGCTTTTCACTATTTGCCCCAGAACAACTTATCCACTTGAAGCGATATGCTTATTTAGCATGATGTTTCCAGTATTCAAGTTGTTTTGCGTGGAATGTGCTCTGGGAAGCCTTCCGTTATGGTTTAATTGGAGATGAGTGATTGCTTCTACTATGCCTACAATTAAGAAATTAGCTTTTAGTATGGTCTTACAATTATGTCATTTAGGTAAGCACATAACTTTTTGATTTATACAACTTTTGTTTAATACAACATAAGTGAATCATCTTCTACTTCTTTCAAGAACATCGCGAGAAAAAGAGCAAAGTAAAATGACTATTGATTCTTAAGTAGTAAAGCAAAGTAACGTAATGGAGGTCGCTTATTTAAGACCGCCGTAATTAGAACGCTGACTACTGATCCCCAAGTAAATGCTGGCCTTGGATCGGTTTGAGTGATCTACTGATTACTTATTACCCCTCGCATGTGGAGAGTTGGAGCAGTGTTCATGGACTTGTACATATTGTTGTAAATGATTCTTCCTGATCATCTCCTCAATTAATGATTTTAACTGCCTACAATCATCTGTGTCATGCCCTGGCTGGTTATGAAATTGACAAAACATTCCTAACCTTAGAGCAACATCCTTGACTTGCATTTGTTTTAGGATTGGATATTTCTCGGCATCCTTAGTTGCCGTGAAGATATTCCTTATAGTGCCATTAAGGGGAGTGAAATTAGAATTCTTAAAAAAAGTGTAGCTTCTTCTTATTCCAGTTATCTTTTCTTTTGTTGCTCCTCTTCCGACTATCAAAACTACCTTGTGCACTACCTTTCCTTTTTAGCTGCTCATATACCGAGTTCTCTTTAATGCTCATATATTTTTCATCTTTACTGAGTATCTATTCGAGTGTACTTTGTTTCTTTTTCTTAATCCATTGTCCTAACTCGGTCTTTTCACATATGGCCCCCTTCAAAGCCATCAGAACTGGTCAGGGCTCATAATTTTCAATTTCAGCCACTGCTATATTAAAGCGGCTGAGAAAATCTTTAACGGACTCTCCTAGTTTTTGTTGTATTTCACTTAACTTCATGACATCCCGGATTCTGGCTCCTTTGAATCTGAATTGCTTACTGAATAATTTGGCCAAGGTAGCGAAGTCATCTACAGACTTTGGCGGTAACTTTGTGAACCAAAGGTAGGCCACCCTCTCTAAATAAGTCGGAAAGTATAGGCATTTGATCTCGTCGGTAGCGCGCGCCCCATCCATATACTAATCATATTTGCACAGGAATACGTTGGGGTCTCTTGTCCGTTCATAGGATTGCAATGTTGGAGGTTTGAATTCCTGTGGATATATATAGCCATTTTGATTCTTTTAGTGAGTGGGGTCTTAGTAGAATAAAATCCCCACTCCTTTCGATTACCCTCATGTTTCAAGCCCTCCTTCACAATTCTACATGCTATTCCTAAAATAGTTTCTTGCTCTTTGCTCTGATACATGAAACAAACACCTTCCTCCTTGCCAGATTCTCATCTAGGCATGCAAATACAATATGGAGAAAGGGGATATAGAGTTTCTTTTGAGAGGATCATCCAACTGTTGAGAGATTGTATCATCGAAATAATTGCACATAGGTGCTTTAGCTTTTCGACTGTCCAGATTAGCATGATATGTAGCTTCGTGGATAGAATTTCCCTGTTTCGCGCTTGAAGCAAAGGATTCTGTATCGTGGGCTTGACTTGTTCGAGCGGGTAAAAAACAAGCGGCATTTAACGTGGCTTTTGCAGTAGCGGCTTGAATAGCGAACATCAACTCAAGTTTCCTCATAATTGCATCGTTTGCAATGAATATTTGACTAGTCAGTCCCACTATCACTTCTTCCAATTTTCTTTTGGTTATAGGTACCTCGACTCTTGACGATTATCCTGTCTCGAAACAAGTGGTGGGTGATGTGACAACATTAGTATTATCGGTGAGGTCATCGACTTCGCGAAGGACTTCCTTTGGTATAACCATGATTTCAAGCAAAGTTTTCTAAGAAGGTCTTGTTGGATTTCAACAGGGAAAGATGCAAAAACGACCCCACCATCGGTGCCAAAATGTTTGCTCCAAAAATGGTTCGAACACCTAAGGTACGAGAAATTTATTTCACCAATATGGTTAGAAAATGAGTGGAGTCACACTCAAGAACAATTGAAAGTAAAAATGCAACAGAAACAAAATGGGTACGAAGTTTTAGAGTGGTTCAGCCTTGTGTTAGGCCTACATCCACTATAAATGGAGCTTGCATTATCATGACAATAGTTACAGAACGCATAAACTCTCCTTCCTTATACATCCTCTTACTCTCTCAATATATTTTCACTTTTTACAAACAGATCTCGCTTGAGTTCACAAGGTTTAGTGAAAGAATGGCGGAATCTATGGAGGAGAATGATGGATAAGCGTCGGAGGAGGAGGCTGTCTTCGATCTTTTGCACTTATATGATTTTAATGGACGCCATGGCCAAGTGAATGAAAGATCTTTGGACGGAGATGATGATCATGGTTGAAATATTTTTGGAATGACTGAGGACGGAATTCAGCAGCATTTCGTGGTGACCAGAAGTCGCCCCTTCCCAGTGGCAGCCATGGACTATTTATTGTTGGGCCTCCCCCCAAGAAATGAATTGGAGTTCCTCTTTGTAGGCTACAGATCGCCTGTCTTTTTAATCACGAACATACCACGGCTTAGCTGTAAATAACTGATGACAGTTGTTTCCAGCTGACCAGTGCAAGCGACTTTGTAGGAGCGAGTGGTTGCGTAGGAACGAGTGACATATCATTATGTTTAGGCCTTTCATAATATGGCTTGCGTATATCATCTGACTGGGGCGCTTATATTTGATGGTAGACAAGCGGTTGATCAAAACCTGTAGAGTTGATATACGTGCGATCGCTCTAATTGGAGTATAAGTGACAGATCAGGGAATAAGCGAGAGTCCGAGGTTGTAATTCTGCAAGCGGATGTGAGGTCCATAGGTGGTTCCATGGTCGAACGTCTGCAGAATAGATCATGTCATTGAAACCAATTCTCTTCTTTATCTTGTGCGACCGATTTCTTTGATGCAAGAATAAACAACTTTCTTGATGTGGGCGATCTCTGTATAACGTGCGGGCCTCACTGTCCTTAGGCATTACCACTCTTAGTATGCGACCTCTTTGTATAGTTGTGCTGCAATTTATGACCAACCCCTGCTCTCATGCTTGAGCCGTGGTCCATGTTTGACCTTACTGTGTACGAACGACCTTGGTTGAAGCATGCATGCACGAACCTTGTGAATGCTCATTCTATGGTTCTAATATGGTCTTAATTCTTCAATGTACATATGATCCTTAAGGGATAAGCAATATATGTAGTTGTGGAAGGAAGAAAAGCAAAACGAAATGTGGATACTTCATAAAAAATTTCGTAAGAGAAGTTTTGGAAGCTAAATAGAGTTGATTCATACTACAACTTGGTTTATCGAATCCATGTTTTTATTTCAATCTCCATACATTTGTAAATTAAGAATTCCAATAATGGACATTTTTGTTAGTGTAAAAAATGGAATAATGTCACCGAGTCCCTCTAGACGTGATTTGCATGTATAACTAATGCAAATCAGCATTGAAACAATGTACTGCAAATGACAAGGATTATTATCAGCAGATTTAACCTTAAAAAAAGGACCAAGAATGACTATTTCGATCCATAAATATCATTGAATTATTGGGCGATTGTGCTATATATATTTAGCAGGTTGTTTGGGCTATAGAATTGCAAACAGGTACTTGTACGAATTTGGCAGTTGAGAAGAATGAAGAAATGACGAAGTGATAAATTCAATCGCTTTTCTATCTCGCATTATAAACTGGTGAGTTGTCACATTGGCAGTTAAGTCTTTGCTCTCATATTTAATTAATAAATACGGAAAAGTAGAAAAATCTAAACAAAAATATGCCATGCTACTCATCATTAGATTAAATCAAAATAGTACATGAGCATAACAATTAAAATAAAAGAATCAAACAACTTGAATATTCAATTATGATCATAGTAATAATATAATTTAAGCATGATGCCGACTAATTAACTAAATTGAATTGAACGTAAGTTGTTTAGAATAGTATAAAATTCATTAAAATTGAATATTTGTATTATACAGAAAAAATTTCGCTATACTTCTCCTTATATTCTAGTTAGAAAATGAAGATCTTCCCCAAATCTTAAATTTGCATATTTGAATATCAGCACGTTAAATTTTGTTTTATGCTCAAGCAATAACTCTATTGACTTATCGTAGGTGTACATCCACGTCTCGAAATAACCATGCATTCTTAATGAGAATAACTCAAAAGCATAATAATAATAAAAAGGCATAGCCCCGTTTTACAACGCCTGAGTAGAATTTATTTCGTGTCATGGATTAGCTAATAAAGTAGGACTTACTAAAATGAGAAATAATGATATAATGTTAAGAAAAACAGTAGTATGTATATTTCTGTAACGGTCGACAGTATAAAATAAAATACATATATCTTGTAGCTCCTGATTTAAGGCCATCCAATATAATAAGTTAATACTGTCCATTTCATATTAAAGTATAATTGTGTCAATCGTCCAATTAGTACTCCCACTCTAATTAGATTACCAATTTGATTTATTAAACAGTAACTTGCTCCATTCCCAAAAATCAAAATAAGTAAATATCTTAATTTTTAAATTGAATTCTGGAACAGCGAAATGGAATTTCGTTACAATTCAAAATTTAATGATAAAAATATTCAAATTTTGTTTATTCTCACTTTACTGCATTATACCCTGTCATTGGTTTGGATTTCGAAAAGAGAAACCATGGTTAGGTAATACTGAGACAGTTTAATATTCCACAAAATCATAGTTAAATCACCAAACATATATAGACCAATCGTGAAAGCATGATAACAATCCAATTACCAATAAAAAAATTTGGCTTGTGATGTATGTGTCATACACCGAAAACTATAATACATCATTCTGTCCTACCTTTGATCAAAGTATAATAAGTAGATCTGAGAAGATAGTATATGAAGAGCATCGTTTCGGTTTTACATTCAAAATATTAGACCCAGTCATAACTATCAACCAAATAAAAGTTGAAAATTGTCGCAATAAAGGATTCATAAATTACCACAATCAGAAGATTAGGATTTGTTGTTCCTTCCGTTTCCATGTTAAATATTGAAGTGAACTGGTGATAAGTAATTCCTCTATAAGTCGTCCACTAATCCTTTCAGTTTGCGCAATTAGATTTATGTTTTTCTTCAAAGTATATGAAGTTGGGCACGTGGGTCGACGAGAATAATGGTGTCAAATGCAATCGTTACTAAAAGGAGAAAGGTTTATAAAATTTTGTACTACACGTGTTGATCAAAGAACATAGTGGATTCTCCTTTCCAATATAAGCAATAGATAGATAGTTTGTATGGTGAGTTTGTGAAGGACCCAAATTTTATTGGTATCCTGAAAATTATATAACATGGAAATGTCAGCAAAATTATTGAGTAGATATAGATAGAAGACTTAACTTTTTTCAATTTAAATGAAATACAACCTTTTGATGGTAACACATATCGTAGTAACTCCCTTGTTTTCATACGTCACCATGGAAGAATAAAAAACATGAGATCCTTTATATGTATATTGTCTTAATAGGAAGAATGGAAAACCAGAAAACAGTTGATGTCACAAATAGAAATAAGAAACTGAAAGTGGATCAGAGTTTTACTATCATCATCAATGAGAACAACCATAAAAATTACCAATATTCATTTCTACTCATAAGCTAATAAGTTGGATAAGATAAATTAAGTTCTTTGCAGAAGAAAATGATGTAATACTTTGTTTGAAGCTTTTAAAAAAAATAAAAATCATTAGCTTTCATAGTCAACATATCACCTTAAAATTTGATGGATACACTTTCCAGTTATACAAATTGAATTTGCTAGTGCATATTTTCACCTTAAAACATAGAGTTTGGTTTACCTTTTCTTATGCATATTATACTTTCATGGAATACGTTACTGAATATTTATAGCTTTTGCGTTTGTAAAATAAATCATTAATGCACGACCTTTATATCACCGTGCAAACAGTAATTATAAAAATAGTGAAGGAAAATAAACATATATTATTCCCAAACAGGTCAACTATTATGTTGAAATTTTGGGGACAAACCTTTTTTTATGTGGAAGGGAATGTATTTTCTAGCAAAAGGGTAGGAAGAAAAATAATGAAATATAGAAATAACTGATAATAGAGATAAAACTTATGTGTACAAAATCATGTACTAACGGAGAAGTGAAGTAGTGATTACTAGTGTCACTTTCTATTCTTAAAAAAGATGAAATATTCATTAACCGTACACATTATAACTATTTGTAAATCTATAAAATTACTACTGTACATTAGCACCATATTATTATCGTGCCAAAATATGTCTATTTGTTTTATATATCAATTTTATGAAAAATAATAATCATTCTACAAATTATAGGTGTATACTTATTTTAACCATATATATTATTATTTACTATTTTTTTGAAGTAATACTGATTAAGTGGTAAATTAACCTTTTCAAAATGAGTACACTTACCAATGGAGCTAATTTCCAATAGAGATTATTAACGCTGAATTAGTACATGAAGATAAAATATGTTTTGACATTACGTTATTACAACAATTTCCATGGTACAATGCTGCCGAAGCAGAGATCGACGCAATATAATGATGGTGAACGTAAATGGAAAGCGCAATTTAAAAAATGCGTGTTAAATGGAGTAATGCTGAGAATGGTATTGAATTAACTATCATTGTCCCAAAAATCAATAATAACGGAGTGAATATGGGGACAATTTTTTGGTAAACAATCAAATCAAAGTTTTCAACTGAGTAGCAAAGAATCACCATAATTAGGGAAACAGTCTCCGTTGGCCGTAATTGGAAACACGCAATCAAATCCAGGTAAGACATTGGGAGAAACAAATATTTCGATTAAATTTATCACCTTGATATTCAAATTCAAAGACTGATTAGACAAATCAAACTGTAGAGCATAAACATCCATAGACTGGTGGAAGAAATTGTTCAAATGGCATCGAGTATGCTCACTCATGAGACCAAAATGGGGAAGAAATAGGCCTGTGAAAAGTACAGAGTGAAAATCGGAGTAACGGTTTTGTAGAGAATGGAAGAAGAAGAGAAGAAGCAGTTAGGGATTTTGAGTGGTTATCTAGACAGAGGGATTTTGAGTGGTCATAGCATATTAAAAGTACAGTTCGAAGATGGCTGAAATGGATGTCATGGTGTTAAAAAAGCGTAAAAAACGCGCGCAAGCAGTAATAAGCACCTCAAATCTGTTAACAGTAATGCAAGCATAAAGATTAGCAAGAATTTAGAGTTAACCAGCTTTGTCACAAGTAAATAAGGGGGAAAGAAATTGGGTACCATAAGTTCAACATTTCGATGTTAACTAAAATTTTATAGTTGATATTTTATGAATGCTTTCCCTATTTAATATTACCACCATGGATCTCATTGCATGTGTACCAACTTAGAAAAACTGGTAAAAGTATGCATCACAAAAGTTTGTACAGGGTCTGAAAGGTTGTTCGTACAAAGTCGATGTACAATTTATTAGGTATCTAGTTTACCAAAATAGAGAATAATCAATTATAAACTCGTCGCATAAGTTTATAAGTTAAATTGCCATTACTCTGGAATTCAATATTAGCTAATGATAACAATCAATATGTTGTAATTAATTTACATCAACTACGTTATACTATTTTAATAAATATCACAACGTAAAGAGTGGAAGGATTATGAAATAATGTATATAAATATACAAAATAAAAATCTAACCGAATGATGTCTGAGCCTTGTCATAACAATTTCCTTAAGAATTTTATTTCAAAATTATCCCAAGATACAGCAGACGTATTCTGCACGAGATCGTAATGAGTATGTCACTCTGTGATTTTACATAAGAGTATTACAGGAGAGAGAATGAAGATTGGATTGGAATAAGTTGGTGAGGAAAGTGATCAGTTTTCCTTCTTATTTATAGTTTATCCGCATCCCTTCGAATGGTCGCACCCGTACCTCTTCGTACAGTCGCATCTTTTCTGAATGGTCGCACCCGTACCTCTTCGTACAGTCGTATTTCTTTCGAACGTTTGTGCTTGTACCTCTTCGTACAGACGCATCTATTTCGGTGAAAGGAAGTATCTTTTCGTGAAGTGTCTTTTCGCTGAAATGTGACCGTTTGACGAAAGGAAGTGCCGTTTCGCGAAGTGTCTGTTCGCGAAGTGTCTTTTCGCTGAAATATGACCGTTGGTGAAAGGAAGTGTCTTTTCGCGAGCTGTCTTTTCGCAAGGTGTCGTTTTGCAAATTGTCTTTTCGCGAAGTGTCTTTTCACGAAGTGTCTCTTTGTGAAAAACCATGCTTCTAATAGTCATGCCCTTTCACTAAACAATTGCACCTGTTCGTTTAAATTATGTGGGGCAATGGACAAAGTATATTTCATTCAATACTTACGAATTTGAACACAATTTGCAATGTTTCAAAGTGAAGTAAAAAATAATCAGATGAATATAAATCAAAATATAGCTGAAAAATAAAAAGTAGGTTCACTTAGTTAAGTGACAAATCCTTTTAATAAATAGTACAATATGAGCACGTCTTGTTAAGTTGAGAATCCTTTTAATCAGTTCAACCCATTACATTGCTTTCAAAAATTAGAACCATACGGCTAAAATCCACATGACCGTTTTGGTGCTGAAACAGTATGTTTGCATATTAAGTTAGAACAACAATAATAGTAGTAATTATATTTCATTAGTCTACGAATCATTTCAATGTATCATATCTAAAACATATAACCATTACAAATTTACATGCTAACCGTGGATGTATATTATAGTTATGAAGAAGAATCAAATTTCATAAAGATTTGTCTAAAATGTACTACTGAGATAAATATAAGTTTAAATTGCCACTTAATTAAGTACTGACATATGTACTACATAAAGCATCCACTAATTTTCATCACAATTTTTTTCATGGATTTAATGATAATCAGAAAACACAATGTAGTAAAGTAGTATATATTTTATGCATTTCTATTGCTGCCTACGCAGAATGAAAGGAAGAAATGTCTATTTCATCTCATACTCAGAACTATTGCCTATAGTATATGTACAGAAAATAGTAATGGCACTTATGATTTTATGCCTCGCTAGTTTTCACATAGGTAAAGACTTTGCACTTAGATTTTTAAGCAATAATTTGTGTCAAACAAGTTAACTTCATTGTAACCTGCATTGGAGATTAAGATAGAGTGGAAAAACATATTTTATGCTAATTAACAACGTGACGAAAAAAATGCAATTTGAATCTTTAACCTTATGTACAAACATGAACAGTATATGGAAATTAAAACAATGGTAATTAACATACCTTAGTTTGAGATGAATTCTTCTATACCCAACTCCGGTGTTCCCATGTGCCGGATCAATCTTATCAATTGATTTGCACAAAATCTAATGGTTTTGAGCGGATTGTAGGACTCGTTCATTAGATTATTAATAATATGTGTGGTTGATGTGTGGTGGTGATTTGTCGGGCACACGGGAAAACCGAAGTTGGATACAGAAGAATTGATCCCCCTTAGTTTGGTTAAAAGGCAGACTTCATTTTAAAGCGCTCCTTGTTGAAAATTTGTCTATCTCTGATATTAATTTGTTAACTATATGAATTACTAGATAGTCTCTGAGAATTATAGCAAACACAGAAGGAGAAAACAAACACTACAGGAAAATAAACTCTATTTTTTTATTTCTTTCTTTTTTTTGTTCACATTTTGCTTGATACAAATGAGGAGAGAGCTCTTCTATTTATAGCATACAATGGACCATTCTAGATTTGCAGTATTCTAGGAATATATCTAAATATACGTGGAAATATATCTTTTCCTAAATAATAGCAACTTTTACAGCTCTCTCAAAAAAAATAGGATCATAAATTTGAATTACTACTAATCACGCTATAATAGAGATTTTACTCTTTCTATTCCTAAAAACTTGGCTAAAATGCTTGAGATTAATTCTCAACAAATCCCTCCTTTAAGCTCAAGCATCTACTATCCCTTATTCAAATCATCATCTTGCAATTTTCAAACAACAGCTTTGGCAATGACTTAGTGAAGATATAAGCTACCTGATCATGACTCGTAACATGATTCAACTGCACATCTTTTTCCTTGACATGCTCCCGGATGAAGTGAAAACGAACATCTATGTGCTTGCTCCTTTCATGGTGAACTGGATTCTTTGCTAATTCGATTGCAGACTTGTTATCGACCCGTATCTTAGTGGGCTCTTGTTGTGGGAGCTTTAACTCAGACAACAATTTCCTTAGCCATATTGCGTGCCACACACATAAAGAAGCCGCAATGTACTCTGCCTCGCATGTTGACAATACCACTATCGATTGCTTCTTTGAGAGCCATGTAAAAGTTGTGTCACCCATGTAAAACACATATCCAGATGTGCTTTTTCGATCGTCAACATCTCCACACCAATCACTATCTGAATAACCGACTAGTTTATACTCGCCAGTTTTCGAGTAGAATAATCCGAATGAATTTGTTCCTTGAATGCACCGAAGAACCCTCTTGATAGCTTTCCAATGCGAGTAACACAGATCATCCATAAATCGACTTACAATGCCAACACTGTATGCTATGTCCGGTCTTGTACATACGAGATATCGCAGACTTCTGATTTCTTTATATCTCACATGTTTTGGTAGAAGTATAGTAATCGTCCAAACTTTCTTTCTCATCAGCTCTTCATTTCTCGCTTTCTTATCTTCGGGTTACTCTACCACCACGGCTTTTGTAGTTGTTATTAGTGAACAAACACTTGCAGCATCCACTAATGCAGTTCTGATCACTTTTAATGAATCGATAATACCAGCCTTTACCATATCAACATATTCACCTTTAGCAGCGTCAACTTGATTTTTCTCCAAAAGCTTTTCAACAACAACCGCACCTTCTACTTTAGCATTCGCAGTAATAATATATGCTGACATCTTCAAAGAATTTTGAATGATTTGAACACCAATTTTCTGGTCAAAATTAGCCGTCTGCAAGTCCACTAGTTCTTTGAATGCATATAGCAAGGAAATACCACCTCCAGGCATAATTCTCTCTTCCACAGCAGCTTTAGTTGCATTCAAGGCATCGGTAACTCTATCCTTCTTCGCACTAACTTCAGCTTCGCTCGCTCCTCTAATTTTTAGAACTGCAACGGCACCAGATAACTTTGCCAACCGCTCTTGGAGCTTCTGTTTGTCATAGTCCGATGAATTCAAATCAATAGCAGACCTTAGCTGGTCACGTCTTTCTTCAACATTAGTTGTATTTTCTTTTCCTACTTCATTTGATTCAACCTCCCTATAACATTCGTGGCATTATTTGCATCAAGCCCAACTTCAGTATCTTTCAAATCTACTTCTTTCTCAACAGCATCATCATTAGTGTTACTTCTATCCTTGCCTTCTTCATCAATAGCCTAAATCTCTTCTGTATCATCAGGTTCGTCTTCATCAAAATTGCTATCGAATACGTTATATTCTTCCTTGTTCACTGCTAGTACCTCCTCAACATGGTCTGGATCTCTCTCTCTCTCTCTTGCTTCTGAGGCAGCCCATTGAACCACGGCTCTTTCTGCATGCAATCGTGCTTCAACACTTGCTTTATCAACAGCTGCCCGTTCTTGTTTTGCAATTGCTTCAGCGGCTGCTCTTTGTCTTGCCTCTTCTAAGTTCATTATATCATCAAATTTTGTATCATCGTCATTAGCAATTTCATCATTATCCATTTTCCCAATGACTTCCTTAGCGAATTCTTGATTGTCAACAGCTTCCTCCTGCTCGACTCTTTTCAAAGCCATACAATCAGCCTCGTCTTCTTTATTTGCCATTAGGTTCTCCTTGTTTGCGTACACCTCTTTTAGTAATTTCCACGAATCTCTTGCAGATTTTTCTCCGATAATATGGTTTAAAGCTTCTTCGTCAACGTTCTCACACATAGCAACACGGGCTTGATGGTCTTTCCATCTCGACCTTGTAAATGCCTCTCTCTCTTTCTTCGTCATATTTTTAACATCTTTTGGCCACTCGTAGCCACACTCAACAATCTCCCATAATCCTTTGGAGATCAATTCTTCTTTCTTTTTGTTACTCCACTCTTCGAAGTTTTCTTTTGTGAGAACAAACGTCGACAAAAATAAAAATGCCATAGTTTCAACCTGGCGCTCTGATACCAATTTGTTGAAAATTTGTCTAGCTCTGATACTAATTTGTTAACTATATGAACTACTGGATAGTCTCTGAGAATTATAGAAAACACAGAAGGAGAAAACAAACACTGCAGGAAAATAAAAACTCTATTTTTTTTGTTCACATTTTGCTTGATACAAATGAGGAGAGAGCTCTTATATTTATAGCATACAATGGACCATTCTAGATTTGCAGTATTCTAGGAATATATCTAAATATATATGGAAACATATCTTTTCCTAAATAATAGCAACTTTTAAAGCTCTCTTAATAAACATAGGATCATAAATTTGAATTACTACTAATCACGCTATAATAGAGATTTGACTCTTTCTATTCCTAAAAACTTGGCTAAAATGCTTGAGATTAATTCTCAACACTCCTAGCATTGTTTGGACTGAAACACAAACTTCAAAGTAACATGGTACCATACCTTGTTGCATTTGACAGGAACCATGCATAGATTTTAGTAAATAAATATCAAATTATAATTCCATATGAAAAGCCGTGTTTTATTAACATGAAGCGAAAATGAAGTTATAAGCTGTTACAAAAATCTATTGTACATACAGATCCAACAGACGTAAATTATAATCACCACTGATCAGTTGAGTAAACAATTTCAGGTGCAGGCTTGTCAAGTAACAAAAGTTGAAAAAATAGGTGAAAAAAGATTGGGAGCAATTAGGGTTCTTCAAGAAAGGGTGAAAAAATATTGTGATCAATGGTGAACAGCAGGGGAACTACATAGAATGTGGTATCTAATTGATTTATGTACTAGGCAGTTTCAAGTAATAGAGTACAATGCCAAAGAATAATATAGGAAAGAAGTAAATTTGAATAGCCAAAAGAATGTGGTATCATTTAAACCGTTGTTGTGAATAAAAGTGATAGGCTTCCGGCAGTAATCCTGAAATGAAGGAGATAACACTCAAGTGTTGAAATATTGGGAACCTATGTACGATTTTTTAAAAACTCGAGCATGAATAAATTTTACATAAGAAAACCGCAGTGCAGTGTATTGCTGTGCTGTGTTGAGGGAAATGCATTACTGTAAAAATGTAAATAACGACATTATTGAATCAAAGTACTTTCTAACCTGAGATGAAAGAAAAAAAAATCAAAGTAGCATCAGCACCGGATCTATTTGACGACGAAACATGGAACAGTGTGTACTAAATTTCTGTTGGTATAAAATAAAATTTTCCAGCAATACATGCAAACTAAAAATGACAAATAACTAAGTTGCACATGTGTGCATGGAACATGGTTGTAATCTCAAAGTTACAATGAACCAATAGAAAAATCAACGTAGGTATAATTTTATGTAGTTTAAATAGGTAAGCGGAAAAAACACACATATGTGGTTGTAGGATATTAACAGCGCACTTCGTATATGGCAGAAATGGATATCATCATGTGGAAAAAGGGCCGAAGCAGTAATAATCGCCGTCAAGTATATTCAGTATTTCATGCGTGAATAATAACAGTAACAATGAATTAAACAAAAATCAATGATGTGGTATTCGTAATCACTGATATGAAAAATATTAATTCGTATTGAAGTACTGGAAGGAATAAGGATACCTCTTCATTGGTTCTAAGCATGAACAATTGAGAAAAATAGAGCAAATGAGGTGGATTAATAAATATTTGTGCATGCGGACCTGTAACGCTTAATACAATGACACATGTATTCTAAGCTTGCATATTACCCAGCACAATCCATACAATGGTTAATTTGCAAACAAGTAGCATATTTATGAAAACCTATAGAACCCAGCATAGTTGTTAATGCTCGAGGAAGTCTTAAAATTTCAGTTCAAGGTTTATATCAATAGAATGGCCAAATCATTGCTGACTTTAAATGTATTTCCTTTTGTTGTAGATAATACTATATATAAGATTAGACAGTCAATAGTAATGAAAAGAAATCAAACCGATTGGTCTTTATGCAGTATCCTTTAATCCCCATTATTGAAATTTGCAAGTTTTCAATGCATTAGAAGAGGCAGGCCATTGCCATATATTATAATAACCTAGAATGAAAAGAAAGGAGTAATATTAAATCACTTTAAAATTATACTTAAATTTCATCTTCTCATAATTGTCAGTCATGAGGCTAGTATAATGTACTGTAAGACTGAAAATTAAAAATAAGTTATAGTAAGCCGTCAAACTCACAAAAAAGTGCATAAAGCAGTGAAGAAATAAAGCAACAAAGAGAATATGTATCATAGGACAAAAAAAAATTTTAATCCTGAAGCAATTTACTGAGCTATGACAGCAGCAACAAACACTCTTTTGTATGTTATAAACTCACCTGTACTATGATGTGTCCGGCAGGGCATCACCTGGACCGGGACCCCCTAGTACCCAAGTCCAGGTCAATCAAAATCCCTCATTTGGGGGAATTTACACTTGGTCCCCTGAATTCAACCCCGAATTGCAGGGGCCAAAGTGCAAAAATCCTCCAAATTGGGGATTTTGATTCGTCCGGACCAGGGGACCAAGGGGTCCTCGGTCCAGACGATCCGCGCTCGATGTGTCCTGCATTTTTTTTTATTTTGTTGGACAACATGACCAAATCATCCCATAGGAATACATGTTTCATGGAAGCAAACTGTTTAAATATAATTTTGTTTAATTCTGTACAATGATACCGAAGAGTCCACATATTGTGTACTCTCAAAAAGTGCACAGAATATAAAATCATAATTTTAATTGACAAACTAACCAATTTTTAACCACTACAAAATTCGTACTCCTTGGCAAAGATGTTTTTCCTTTCTTTTCATTGTAAATCTTTGTCAAAGGATCATCTACGATAACAAAAGTAATATTTCAGCCAAAGATATTTCGTAGAAATCTGCTAAATTGCATAGTCTTTATTTTGAAATAGATACAGAGTGAAATAACATTAAAAAAAATCAACTACTTATCAAAATAAAAAGAGTTAAAATGTTCAATAGTTTGTACTGTATTTCGACATATGGAAAAATCGAAAGTGGAAAAGCATTAATAACACAGTAAAAAAATTAAAGCTTGAAAGTAAGTATAAATATCTGAAATAAAATAAAATAAACTATATGCATATTTCAAAAAAAAATTTTGAAAGGCAAAGTGGAACTTTTATTTACACAAAACAAATTACATGATTTTTAGATAATTACAACAAACTTGCATTTACAAATCCAATATTTTCAACATTGAACTGTGAATCTGAGAATACAACTGATTAGTGTTCAAGCTACCATTACCAAAGATGCAATTATTACGCTCTCTCCAAATTGTAGAAATGAGCTTCTTGAGAAGCTTGAGCATAACACAAGTCTTCTTACTTTTCCAAAGTGTTTCCTTGAAGATATTGAATCATTCTATATCACTAAATGACGAGGGTCTATGAAAACCACCCGTAGCCAACAGTCTCCACCAAATTCGATGTATATAAGAACATTCAAAGAACATATGCATATTGGTTTCAGACGCATTGTTACATAGGACACAGGTGTCATTATCAAGAATACAATAAGAAAACGGTTTACTTTTGGTATTAGTTGCATTTGCCATTACCTTCCAAAGAAGCAAATTATCCTATGCCGAGCTTCCACAGTTCCATATTCGCGAGTGCCATGGAAAATAAGGTTTGGACGGAGAGAGCATTTTGTAAACATATTTGATAGAATGTTCTTTACCCATCCAAAGGATTGAGCTATTTGAAGGGAATCTATAATGTTCAGTGATGAGATTCCAGAGCGCTCTCAAAGACGAGGAACTACTATAAGGAAGATTAATAACGCCATCATGAAAGTAGTCACCAATAGTTGCCGAACAGGGAATACCAGAGGCGAAATTAACATTTTCTTCCACAACATCACTCAAAAACCAACCTAAACAGGCCCAAGGACTGTGCCAGAATGATAAATTAGCAATGTTCCTATAATTACATTGCACAAAATGTCGAAAGGTAACTCTAAGCTTCAGAATGGATCTCCAGCTCCAACTGCAAGATTGAGGGATCGCCGATAACCAAAAATTCTTTCTTCCAATAAGATTTGTGAGACGACCCGAACTTGCCCGTGAAGGAAAGACCGGATTGCATTGAGAACACGACAAATTAGAACACAAACAGAAAAGCATTTCATTGCTTATTACAACAATTTCATCAGAATACAACAATATACAGAGTACGAACAAATAAAATACACTCGAAAAATATCAGAGATTATAGTATATTACATAGCAGCGGAAAAATAATACAAAACACAACTGAAAGGAATATACGGATATAGAGCTTTCCGAATATCATTCTAGCTGTAAACCAGGATCCTGTGAATATAAATCTGCAAAACCAAAACTACTAGCTGCCCGTGTGGAAAATATGGGCACCCGGAGTTTAGGTTAAAATAATAAACTCCAGGTCAGTCATGTGACTGGTGTGAGAACTAAAACAATTATTAATCTTTATTTTAAAGTTCGGTAAATCAAGGGACCACGCCGTATAACACGGAACGGGTTTCCTCCCAAGAATACCAATGCATAAAACAAAGTGTAGTGCTAAATAAAGAACAATGAAGCTATTATAAGACTCAGGTCCCATCACACAATGCAACGCAAGCCGGAGGATAGAGTTTTTTACCTTATAATAGCCAAGAATGCTTGGTACGTAAAATTTCATGTTTTATTATTACGATAAGTGTATAGTGTCAAAACAATTTCAATCATAAGTATCAATCATAAACGGCATAAGTGCCTCATACCACTATGTCGCCATATATAGGTTTACAATCAAAACCGCAAAATGTCGTATTGGAAGTTGGATTTCCATCTGTGAACCAAGGCAAGGGATCATCCTTACAGCTTCGAGACTCTCTAGCCCGAGCCTCAGGAACAGCCGCAACTGCACCTTGGATCGTCAGGGCCGGTCCAGTCGATGTGGATTATAATGCCTGAACACTTCGTTTCCCCGCCCTATGGGGCGTAAATGAGCCAAATGACTCCATCGGCCCCGGATCGACCGATATAACAGAGGCGTCTCCTATCCATCATCCACATAAGTAAAATGCCAAGGAATGCAAAACGCTGACACCACTCCTAGCTAGAAAGAAACGCATGTCTTCTCTGAAGCCCTCTCCCGTTTCTAGTTCACACCGGGGTGTGAGGCTCGCGAATTAACGCTACACAAAGCTATGCCACAAAGGCCGTGTTTGATCATCAACCACAAAACCCTGCTTTTCAACAGAAGCCTTGATCATTTGCATCTCAGCATGCTACACAGGCAATTCACGCTATGGAACCGATGTCTATCAATCACATAGAATGAAATCCGATGTTAGACAGACATCCATTTACAAGTTCGCTCTGGGTCTGAACGAAATCGGAGGCACCTTATTCCTCCCCCATATGTCCAATACAGGGGAGAGGCCCTCGCATATCTGTCGATCTCCAAGTACGTCTGGAAGATTACCCCTTATTACCTCGCCTTAGGTGTACAGCCCAATCAAGACATCAGTAATCATCCAAACGATGTGAAGACCTCCGGTCTTCAACCACCATCTTCATCCTCGACACATCGTCGAATCAGTTATTCAGAATGGGATAAACCCGGCCTTTTTGAATAACTCGCGTATATAATAAACAAGTGCTATGAAAATACAACATAACGTACGCCTCATTCCAATCCAGAATATTTCTTTATCCAAATATTCATATACTTTGGGAAAGGTTCCCATTAATTTTATCAAAGATAAATTCTTTAAATTTATTCCTTAATCTTACTTTGGATATCATTTCAATCTAATTAAAGATGCTTTAAAACTCCACTTGGTTTTAATCTTCCCAAAAATCAATATTAATGATTTCTTAACTTGGGAAATCATATCCTGTCTTTAACTGGGTCAAAGAACCAATGTCATTTAAAACACGGTTCACGATAAACCCAAAATCACATTCCATTCCATCAGCCTTGAACCGTAAATTAGCAAGTAAACAATTCCCTAAGTATTAACCCCGAAGGTCGAAACCAACATCAGATCAACACCCAGGAAACCACTCAACTTAACTAACTCCCAGTTAGTTTCCGATTTTCTTAACTCCATTGGGCCCAAGAACAGTATTATTAAAGATACCATTCATGACAACCCAAATCACATTCCATTAATTATGGAATCTTCATGGAAAGACAAATCAATATATAATCGATATCAATTTCCATATCCGACCAATAATATAAATGGAATAACGGCAATTCCTCATAAATTCCATATGTATTAACAGTCTTCCTCCACAGAATTTCACTTCGATTATTATCAAATCGAATTCCATTCAATTCCAATTTAATATGTTAAACTGGAAAAGTTTACTTTGGAAAATCTCCTTTAAATCTTAACAAAAGATTTATAAATTCCAAATCCCATTTGACTATAAATTGGGTCAAAGAACGAATGTCGCTAAAACATAGTTCACAACAAACCCAATTCACATTCCATCAGTCTCTAACCGTAAATTGGCAAGTGAACAATTCCTTAAGTATTAACCCCGAAGGCCAAAACCAACATCAGATCAACACCCAGGAAACCATTCAACTTAACTAACTCCCAATTACTTTCCGATTTTCTTAACTCCGTTGGGCCTAAGAACGGTATAATTAAAGATACGATTCACGACAACCCAAATCACATTCCATTAATTATGGAATCTTCATGGAAAGACAAATCAATATATAATCGATTTCAATTTCCATATCTGACACTACAAGAAAATATGTTATTTATAACGCCATTTAATTGTTATTCTAAAGTATTATTGTTTATAGTTAAACATTTGACATTTACCTCATTTTGTTCAATCGGGCTATGTAACGCTCTTTTTCGCTCCAAAATTTTGGTATTCCCTCTAAAATAACAATTATCCTGTGTTTCTACGCAAAGTAAACCCATTTTCTTAACCCCTCCCAATTTTATCTCCGACCAAATAACCATAATCTCCATCTCAGACCCAGCCATTCTCCTCCCCTACAATAATTCTCTCTATGTCTGAAACCCTAATCTCCTACTTTCGATAAAGGAAGTAAGCGACAGTTGAAGGTACAAAAATATAGTTCTATATTTTTCCATTTTGATAAATTTCTATTGTTCTAACTATCGTTTTGTTTCAAATTGGCTTAAACTATCGTTGAATGGTGTTAATTTGTGTAATTTCTCTGATCATGACTTCAATCATTTGCTTCAATTGAAAACAAAATTTTAAATATTTGATAATTATGCTATGCTTTATTATATTTCATCTTGCGGTGGTTTTGTTTTGAGTTGACTAGTTTTGTGGTACCTTAATGCAAGCAGACCGTAGTAAATCCTACAACATATCCAAATGAAGAGGTAAATTCTTCAGTTACATTGATTTTAGTTCATGTATTTCATAAATTTTAAGTTGTAGTTTCCTCAAATCATATAAAATTCAAAAATATATGAAGCAGTATATCTCTTAGCTGGTAATTTTATTGCTTAAATAATATGTTTTAACTGAAAATTTGATATTTTCATATAATTTTCCATTAACGTTAAATTTCAGCTGCTGTACAGCTATTACTGACAATAATTGAAACACTAGAAGCCTTCAACAAGATAAGAAGCTACAATTGAATGGTACAAAAAAATTATTTTAAATTGTTCCACTTTGATAAATTTCTCATGTTCTGACTGTCGTTTTGGTTGGGATATTGTTTTGTATTGTCTTGATTGCCATAGATAAAAAAAATCAGCTGTATTTCCCACATCAAATGTCAATTTATTGATTGCGGGCTGCATAGGCTTAGGTATGAAACTGGGTAACTGGAGCATAAAACCTTACGATTTCATTGATTTAGGTAACTTTCTCTATTGCACTTAAGAATTTTGTACATGATCGAGCATCATTGTTAATCAAATTCAATCCACTTTGAGATCTGTTGTCGATGATGCTCCAGGTCTACTCTACCAGGTGGATGGTGCTCAATGCTTTGTTAACAACCTTTATTTTTTTTGGTAAGAAGATGATTACTAGGTTAGCTACACTCGAGTATCTCTCATATTTTAGCCTAAGTTCTGTTTTAGTTCTCAAATCAAAAACATAATTTGAAGGTTTATTTACAATGAAATTAAAGATGTGTGTAATTTTTAGATATGAGATTTGGTAGATAAGAATGATAGTTAGGGGAGGATGAAGTACATATTCGATGGGATGACGAAATTTATGTCCATGGATGAAAAGCAAGTGTGTTCTGGCATCTCGCTGTACAATAAAAAAGGTAAGTGTTTTCTTAGTTATCCATCCATTTTTATTTGACTAAATCATAGGTTGTGTCAACATGGATATTTATCATAAGATCATGAGAAAACAAATTTCAAATTATAGTTTTTTTTCTTATGTCTTCCTAAATGTTCCTTTCAGAGGAGAGATTTGCTTCATTTGTAAAAATGTTGATTCGGCTAGTTTATTTTCTTAATTTGTTTGCTATTTTGTGTTTTTTTTTTTCTACTATTCTGCTTTATTTTGATACGTTGATTTATATTGATTCAGGAATTCATTGAATGATATATGCAAGAACAAAGGTTGCTGCTCAAATTCTCTAGCAAGTCTAGCATTTCATAAATCAGGTGACCATCACTGAACAATTGTTTGATTCAATTCGTTTATCAACATGTGAACTTCATTTTAACAATTTATTAAAGTGGTAAAATAGTTTTAGTACATTATTATAGAGAGAAAAAAAGCCATGCACTTTTCAAATTTATAATTGTCGCTATAGTTTCGAGTTGTGGGGGTTGAATTAATAGAAATTTTAGCTATGTTTGATTAAGTCCATTAACCACAATGTGAACACAATACATTTATTTTACCTTTCAATTTTTAACTTCGGTAATTTCAGTTTATAATTCAATAATAATTTGACATTTCAAAGGTAGAAATATTATTATTTTTCCTTTTTTTTAAAGTAACTTCCCCGTTTCCAGCTAACCGTAGAATTTAGTCAAGCATTTCATTTTTGTTAACATATGAAAGAATTGAATGATATGTGGTTTGAGGTGCACAGTTTAGATGAGCAATTGTTGCTATAAGGTCAAGTTGTTGATTTTTGATTAGTAGAAATTTTAGCATAACATTACGTTTGATTAAATCATTCAAGCACCATGTTTACACAAATCATATATTTTAAATTTGAAAGTTTACAATCCAAGAATAATTTAAACAATTCAAAGATAGAAATATTAGTAGAAGTTTCAACTGCATGAGCCTGAGAATGCTACTTGTGTTAAACTGAAACAATATACTCAGCTGCATGAGCCCGAAAATGCTACTTGTGTTAAACTGAACGATTGACAACCTATAAATCCTATGCAATGTGGTAAATAACACACTGGCTGATATTTGAATTTCATTTACTGAATTAATGTACCGTCCATGTGTTAAATGGATTACCCTTAGCGTCAGTATGTATATATGCATATATTTTTGAAGCCAGTGGCTTGTAGACACATATATTTTCGAAGCACTTGTTGTGCTAAATCATGGGCTACTGCATTTGTTGTACTATAATTTACATCTAGTTCCAATTGAAATTATGTATGCATGTTTTAGTCTGCACTTCTTCACTAGCTTCTTAATTACATTCCAAGATTTTATGTCTTTGATATTCTTCCAGGTTGAGAACAGATTGTACGGTTTGTTTAATGTTTAATAAGGATGCAATGATGGATATAAATGTAGTAACTGAAATGTATGGAGCTACTCTTATGCACAGATTTGCCAATGGTACATTGGAATTATTATTAGCTTCGATATTTGTTAACACTAAGCAAAACAACATTGTAAATCTCAATTTCATTGCTAGTTTCACAAATAAATATGCACAGTAATCAACTTTCAGCTTCATTGTTTTTTTTCCTAAAGGGAAGTAAAAGAGGCCCAAAACCTAAAATTAGCCCAAGACAAAAACAAATAGGCAAGTACAACAGCCAACTAAACATAGGAACCTTAGCCGACAAATCCAAATAAACAAAAAATGGCGGAGCACCTAATGCTTAGTCGAAATCACGGTGGCTTCCAATTCGAAGTATCCTCAGATTTTGGCTTCGAGTCAACCTTGTCTTCCATATTACTTAAAGATTTAGATCTATTACTAATACTCAATTATCTTATCTTATGATTAAATGAAAGTATATGGTGCAACAAAAGAAACACATTTACTAGAAAACAAAGATTATGTTCAATGATTTTGCTCTATGTTTAACATATTCCATGTATACTAAACAAGCTGAAAATACACCTGGCTACTTCACTTATAAATTGCACCCAGCCTCAATGGCGGAGCTAGAGAATAATGTTAGATAGGGTGAAGTGTAAAAGATGAAGAGTAGGCAAACAATTTTAGGTGGGGCAAAATCTTTAACTGGCCATTTTTACATTGAATATGCAAATTTGAGCTACGACATGTGCCCTAGCTGGGACTGGGCATAGTGTAGACCCTCCCATGCCCAGGCTTCTCTAAAGTTTTTTCATTGTGTTGATCCTTCTACCATTCCTAATGGCAACTTCATTGACAAAATCGTGTTTGCTTGCCTTGGCTATCTTCCTAATGGCATCAGGTATCCTCTCTAGCTTCATATCTTACTTGTCATAGAGAGATATGTATAGTGAATATATTTTTATTTAACATCATTTATGCAAGAATGTGGTTTTATGATCTCAATATGTATAAAATGTTCATCTAGTTACTTTGTTGGTTAGATAATTTGCCTTTAGTCAAATGTTACAGGGATCATAGTGGAATGTTATGGCCCAAGCTGTACCCGCAGACCTGATCTTTTTGATCCCTGTCTCGTGAGCAGTCAATGTGATTCTTTTTGCACCCAAGTGTATGGGGTTTTCTATAAAAGTGGTCACTATGAGTCTATGAAATGTATTTGCTGTAAATTTGAATAGAAGTATAATCGAGCAAGGTCTTTTAATAGCTGATGCTAAAGCACTTGAATAACGAGGAAAGTTATGTTGTCTTGTATCTGTTCCAAGTTATGGTTATATTTTATTTAAAGATATTTTCCTTCTATGTTTGTGGAGTCAGCAGAGATGTTTGTGCTATGTAAATACTTTTATGTAAGATATTCCCTTTAATTCATTATCTATTTTGAGATGTTGACTTCCAGGAACTCCTTGCATTTTTATTGGATGGACTACATGAAGATTTAAATCGGGTGAGAAAGAAGCCATATATTGAAGCAAAAGATCCTAATGGGCATCCGGATGAAGAATATGCCGGTGAGTGCTGGGAAATGCACAAGGCTAGAAATGATTCGATAATTGTGGACATCTGCCAAGTAAGTTTGTCATGTGTTTTCACCTTATTTCTATTTTTCACATGCGCTTGTAATTTAAAAATGCTTACAACTGAGTTGAGGTATCTTTATGGGTATTGTGAAAAGGAGAAATGAATTAGATAACGGACATGATTAGTTAAGGGGTGAATCAGATTGATTGATTTTCTGATAAAAAAAGTTAATTATATCACATTGTAATAATATCATTTGTTGATTAGAATCCCCATTAGCATTTTCTTCTATGTGTAAAAAAATAAAAAAACTATATTTTAGGAAAGTATAAAATTACAAAAGTAAAGTAAAGTTAAATAAAATAAAATGGAATTGGAATTTTAAAGTAAAAAAAATGAGTTTATCAGAAAGGAACATTTATACAGTTTGTCAAATTTGTTTTACTTGTTAAGGCATGGTCAATTTTGTAGCTTATGTGATAATTCTTGAAGAAGAAAGAGCAGAATTGCTTCATTTGGTGCATTCTTTGTTTGTTTGTGATAAAAAGTCAATATGGTTTGTTCTTTTTAAAAGTTAATGAGCGTTAGGAAACTTTATTATATTGAATTTTAAGCACATTTTAATGAGCCAGATGAACACAAACTTGGGGTGTATAGTACAAATCAAGGTTCAAAATTTTGGTTTCAAGTTCCTGTTTGTCCATTTCAAGATTTTTGGAATGTAGACTGAAACTGGAATTCACAGCGTATCGCAACCCGTTTATTGCTAGAACTGAATTACTGAAAATTTAAACCTTGGTACATTACTATTCAAGATATTGTAAGCTGCAGGTATTAGTTAGGACAGTGAGTATACCTTGAAATTTCAAGTATTTTCTTTTTTGTACATGGAGAAAACTAATACACAATCTAGATATAAAAGTTAAGACACATCACTTTTCTATCTAACTTCCTCAATCCACGTTCAGCAATGGCGATTTTGATTCTTATTCCAGTTTTATCTTCTGAAAATGTTCTGAATTGTTCCGACTCCTATTCATTGAAAACAACTCGCTATTTACCTCCAGTCATATCAAAAACGTTTCACTCGCTGCGAAAAAGGATTTTTTTTTTTTTTTTTAATGTTTCAAGGATGAAAAAGAAGAGGAAAAGAAGAGGTTTTGTTCATACAAAGAGATTAAAGTTGGAAGCAAAGATGCGACACTACGATCGAGGTCGACGTAATATTTCATTAATATTTCACCAAGTTCCTGAATTTAAGCTAGTTGATTTCATTAATATTTCTTTTATTGTCTACTGCTGATATGTGCTAACATATTAGTTTTTCAATTAGTTGATTTAATTTAAGCTAGTTACTAATATGCTAACATATTAGTTTTTCAATAGTTGATTTCATTAATATTTCACCATGTTCCTTAATTTAAGCTAGTTGGTACAAGTTGTGCGCAACATAACAACATAAAAATTCGTTGATTTGACTTTGGTTTATGTCAACCAAACAACCAGACAACTAGTGGTGCATTTAGTACTGAATAATTTGTAAGAAGGCATAGAGTAACCATCAAACATTGATATGACATATATGAAAATCGAGCTAGTCTAATTCTAATATTCCTCCAAATGTTGCCTAAAACCCCACTAAAAAGGGGAAATAGAGTGTTTATTTTTAATGCATAATCATCAGGTGTAAGGTAATGTTTCATAGCCACAAAGAACCAAATTGTGAAGTACAATATGAATAAGTGTAAACATAGTGTAGTGCACACTAGAAAATCATTTAGACATAGCATAGCATACGCTAGAAAACAGTGTAAACATAGTGTAGTGTACTGCACCTTTTATAAAAAAATTACAAGGAATGAACTGGTATATCAGAAAAGGACATGGTTAAAGCAGATCTCGAGACTTTGAAACGATCAGTGGATCAGTGGACGTAAAGACGTTGGACACTAGGAACTTCTTTTAAATGGATTGTATTCCTGCTTTCTTTGCCGATAACATTACTACTTTATTAATCCAATTTCTTTGCTGCTCTTATTACTGTTAAAACGAAGGTTTTGTAAGTGATTGTGCAACGAACTTGTGTTGCTATTGAATTTGTAATAAATAAATTTATTGTAAAAAAGAAAAAGAAAAAGAAAAAAGAACAACTATATCACCTACTTAGACAACTGACGAGGCAGTTCGAGTCCCTTTGATGGTTGAATGATAATTTTGTAGGTATCCCGAAGTAGAGTTAGAAGTTGAGAAATACCTGGTGTGGAGCAAGCTTGAATTAATCATTACTTAGATAGTAGCACATAAGAATTACCTAATGCATGGTCTGCTCCACGCATTTTACTTAACTGGTGAGAAATTTAACCGGTAAATGAAAGAAAAAACGGTATGTGCATATAAGTAGGAACAACGCAATTTATGGTGTGTAGATTTTTTTAGGTTGGCGATAAAACATTCGGTCATAGCACTTCATTATGTGCCATTCATACTGGTAATTTATGTAATTTATGTAAAATAAGCATGTCTCCATCTTTCATTTGTTGCCTGCTACTGCTTCATATATTGTGTGCTTCTCATATTTACTCATATAACAACCAACAACAAATTTAAATAACTACTAAAGAGGCGCAGCCAATATGTTGCTCGTGGCACAGATATAAAATGGACCTCAGCATTTATAATTAGAGGAACCACACAGTAATTTTTTTTTCCAGTTTGTGCTAATATGTTACACATTGTTTCAGCATGAAAATGTGCATTTTATGAGAATTATGCATAGCTTGTAGCCTTTGTTTTCTTAATTTTTTTTCAAAAACAGAAAGATGATTCACAGACTTGTTCACAAATCCATGGAGTGAAGTCACGCCTGCAGCCTTTGTATTCTCTGGTTAGGTCTATGAGAATGTTGTGAGGAGGAAGAGGAAGGCATTGTCACTTTGTTAATGTTTGAAGTTCATTGTTGTACTATGTCTTGAATTTGTTACCTGAGTATGTATCTATGGATTGCACATTGTACTACATTGAAGGTAACATTCTTTAGCCTCTTGGAATGCATATCAGAAAAATTTATTTAGACTTTTCAATTGTGTGTTTTTTATTATTTTATGATAATATTTATTTTTATCTGTAAACTTATAGGAATTGCATCTATATATTTTATATGTCACATCTATATATTTTATAGTGGCATATACTAATTATTGATTTAATATTTTATAGCAACTATACAGTGTTATAGAAATTCATTGTTTCATGTAGAATGACATGTTTTATAGCGGCAATAACAAGCTACTATTCTTACGTATCATAGCAGTATATAGCCGTTATAAAATCAGATACTTTTATAGTGGCAGTTTCTGTGTTATAATTATTCACCTGTTTTTTATAACATGTTGATATATAGCAGTTATCGAACCGCTATAATTGTTATTCATAACGGCTATAGGCCGCTATAAAATGCCAGTTCTGTTGTAGTGTGACCAATAATATAAATGGAATAACGGCAACGCCTCTTAAATTCCATATGTATTAACATTCTTCCTCCACAGAAGTTCACTTCGAGTATTATCAAATCGAAATCCATTCAATTCCAATTTAATATGTTAAACTGACTTTGGAAAATCTCATTTAAATCTTAACAAAAGATTTATAAATTCCAAATCCCATTTGACTGTAAATCGGGTTAAAGAACGAATATCGCTAAAACACAGTTCACAACAAACTCAATTCACATTCCATCAGTCTCTAACCGTAAATTAGTAAGAGAACAATTCCCTAAGTGTTAACCCCGAAGGCCGAAACCAACATCAGATCAATACCTAGGAAACCATTCAACTTAACTAATCTCCAGTCAGTTTCTAATTTTCTTAACTCAATTGGGTTCAAGAACAGTATTATTAAAGATACCGTTCACGACAAACCCAAAGTCCAATTTGATATTAAATACAAGGCTCTAAATAGAAAATATATCGGCTTATATTCAATATCAAATTCTGAAATCAACAAATATCATATTGGAAATAACGATATATATATATTTCAAATTTCCATAACAATATCTGTATAATCACGAAATCCAACATCGAACTATTCCGAATACAATTTCGATTCATATCCATTTGCAATATACATATATATTGGAACTTCAGGTTATTTTTAAAATAATTCCAAATCCAATTTATTTATTTTAAAAATATTTGGATTATAATTCTAGTTCAAAACTAGTTCATTTCGATAAAAAAACTATTTTTATCTTTTCAAATATGGAATTTTTCATCCTAATTCTTTCCAAATTATTTATTTTGATTTTACACAAATTATTGATATTTTTAATAATTTTATCAAGGCCCGAATTTAATCAAGGCCCGTACAGTCGATTTCCATAAACGGCCATCGAACTGCACTTACAGCGACCTTTTCCAAATTTGATTTGAACATAATTCCAAATCCAACAGTTAAATTTCAAATCTCTAATATTCGTTAGAAAGCCCTTTTCGATACGAACCCAACGGTTCCGATTTTAGGAGAATCCGACTGTCAATTCTCCCGTAATGTCCGTTCGAAGTCAATGGTCGAAATTCGCGAACTACCGCAGCGCGGCGTGTTCTATTTAGACCGTTATATATATTTCGTCGATTTCCATTTAAAACATTTTATAAATCGTTTTAAATTCGTTTTCAAAACGATTTCAACTTCGTATTCAATTTTAAATCAAAATTTAATATTCCATATCATCGATAGATAAATGATAATATTTTCAAAACATTAGATTTTGAAACAATTCTTTCTCGATATTCATTATGAAAATGAATAAAATCGATATAAATATCGTTCACATCAAAATGGCATTAATCTAATCAACACGGCTTTAAATATTTAAATATATTCGTGTCCATCCCAAATCGGACATCAAAATCAGATTTTGATTATTTTCTGAATATTATTTTAAAATATTCGTTATTTTAAAATAATCGTTATTTTAAAATATTCATTCTTTCTGAACTGGAATCAGACACAGTCAATTACCATATAATGTAATTATATGGATTTCATACACCACATGTACACAACAACAATCAAACACAGTCAACCATCACCCAAAGTGCATTCTACACTGCATAAGCATCAAATAAAAATATTCGACGCATACACAGCTTGTCAATCGATCGACATATAGCTAATTATTGAGATTAGTGTATGTCCAATATCATCCCAATATCCGTGTGGGGTTTCAATCAACAAATAATGAATTTTGTTTGTGCAGTTGGGCGTTGCGTAAAATTTATCGTCCCAATCAATATCAGTCTATTGTGTGTACATAAACAATTTGTCTGATTTATTTATAAATATTTATTTTATTTAAATTTACGTTAAAAATTATATTTTTAACTATAAAATATTTTATTCCATTCGACATCACACCATCAATTTTCACAATACATCAATCAAACAAACAAGTCATCCATGGTCTGTGGACGACGGGTGTTGGGTGCTGCTAAGCACCGTCTGCATCCTAGTATATATTTTAACTAGAAATAAATAAAAAGTGATAAGTTCTCACCGTTGGGTTCCACTCCACCATTTCATTTCTGAATTTCTAAATGGCTTGAATTTGCCCGAAATTCCAATGCAATCTTTTTCACGTTGTTTACATTGAAAATCACATTTTTATCTCACTATATATATATAATAAAAATCAGATTCTTATTTCGCTACATATATAAAAATTATATTTTCTCCGTTATGTAAAAATTCTATTTTCAATCTGCTACTCGTATAAAAGTCGAATTTTTATTTCGCTACAACATATATAAAAATCGTATTTTTATATTCTCTATCTTATAAAAATCATATTTTTATAATCTCCACTATATAAAAATCATACTTTTATTATCTCTATAATATAAAAATCATATTTTTACATTGCTATACATATAATAAAAATCACATTTTTATTTTATCGCTACATATATAAAGATCACATCTTTGCTCTAATGTTATATATACAAAGATCAAATTTTTATTTCATACCCATATACATGAAAACCATTTCTTTCTATTACTAATGAATAAATAAAAATCATTATTTTATATTACTAATGAATAAATCAAAATCATTACTTTATATTACTAATGAATAAATAAAAATCATTACTTTATATTACTAATGAACAAATAAAAATGATTACTTTATATTGCATCTCTGTACATTATATATATATATATATATATATATATATATATATAATCTATCTTTACATTATCTAATCTCTTTTCTTTTCTTCTACATTTATATAGAAAATACATAAGATAAATTAATAGAAAAACAAAGACTTACTGTATTTCAGCGAAGGGAGGGGACGTCGAGGCTCGTTGGTGGCGCGTGGGCCCCAAGCTGCGGCGCAGGTCGATTGAGGGGGTGGGGAGCCTCTGATGGTCACGGGTGGGGCAAAAGCAGTGGTGGCGACACAGATTTGGGGTTCGTGAGTTTCCATCTGAGGAGGGAGGAGAGGTGCGGAGGAGGATGGGGCTCGCTATCGCGCCAGCGGCGGTGGCGCGGTCCATCGCGCGGTGGCACGACGCGGTGGCTTTTCCGCCGCACTCCCCTTTTTCTTTTCTTTTTTTTTTTTTTTTTTTGAAGTCTGAATCTGGGAAAGAGGGAAAAAGGGAAAACCTAATTATATAATTTTATTTAATTAATATTTTATCCACAAAAAGTCAACTTTCTATTTCAACCTCCAAAGGAGACCCACCGACTGTCGTCCATAGCGTAATACCCCCATTCTGAACGCAATGGGAGATGTATCCTAAGCCATTTCGGCTGTTACGATCAGTTTTCGTCAAAATCAAAATATAAATCTATATATTGAATTTGAACGCATATTTCAATTTACCGGGGCCACATACGGACCCCCAAAATTCCAGAAAAATAAATCTGGCTATGTTTTGATGATACGGTCCTAACAAAAATAATTTCGTCGAATTTGGAGATCGTTCGAAAAATGGTCATTTTATGGTCAATCCAAATTGACTGAAGGGTGCGGTTTTCTACAGATCCCTATTAAGTCTCAAAATTAGGCTCACATCCGGTCATAAACTTATTATAAATTTAGTCCCTGTTTTTATTTTTACGTGTTATTCATAATATTTGCATACATGTAGGCAAATATTACGAATGAATATTTGCATACATGTATGCAACTATTCATCAGAATAGTTGCATACATGTATGCAAGAATTCAAAATATTTGCATACATGTATGCAACTATTTTGAACGAATATTTGCATACATGTATGCAAATATTCTAAATTTTTGCATACATGTATGCAACTATTCTGAACGAATATTTGCATACATGTATGCAAATATTCGTTCAGAATAGTTGCACATATGTATGCAACTATTCAAAATGTTTGCATACATGTATGCAACTATTCTGAACGAAGTATGCAAATATTCTGAATTTTTGGATACATGTATGCAACTATTCTAAACGAATATATGCATACATGTATGCAAATATTCTGAATTGTTGCATACATGTATGCAAATAAAGTTGAACTAACGTGGATGAATTGTTGCATAAATGTATGCAATTTTTCTAAATAGAAAAATAGGCACCTAATTTATAATAAGTTTATGACCGGACCTGAGCCTAATTAAGTTTCAATATAGGGACCTTAGCTAATTTCCACTTGACTAAAACTGTCCAAACATGTTTTACTTCGCCACGCTCACTTATTGATCCCTAAAATTATGAATTTGGGAATCTACCAATAATTAGACATCCCGGATCCAACAAAAGTGGGTTTGTCCAAAACGGAGGTCGTTTGCAAAATTTCCATTTTTAAGGGCCAAAATTCCATAGCGACTATTATGAATTTTCAACTGGGCATAACTTTTTATCCCCGCTATGAAATTTCAAGTTTTTGGATTCGTTGGAAAGATATTTACAAATAGATTCTAATATTTTGGGTTTCGCCAAAATCCGGTTTATTTTGAATCTTGTACATTCATTTGAAATTTGAAATCGAATTTTCAAACTACCGCGCCATTTTCAATTCCTTTTATAATTAAAAATAAATATTTATATTCTAACGACGATCTATATAAATATATACATTCTAATTCTATTCAGAATAAATTTCTCGTCGTTATTATTTAAAATAAATCATTTTAAATATCCAAAATTCATTAAAATTACCAAAATAAAAATTTTAAATTGGTTCGGATTTTTCGGGTTGTTACAATCTCCCCTACTTAAAATCTTTTTGTCCTCGAAAAGGAATGGAGCTGAAAGTTGTTTTACAAACTTACCCAACTTTCATTATTTTGATTATGGCTTAAGTTCTTCAACTTTTCAGTTTCTAAGAACTTTTCAAATTTTTCAAAAATTTGTCTAACAGCCTAAATTTTTGAAATTTTTTGCCATAACCTCCCCCACACGGGAGCACCGGGAAAATCCCGAAATCGCCATACAGGCCTCTCCAATCCAATAAGAAAAAGAAACAGCCAAGCGGCTAGCCAATCGGCTCATAAAATCATCAAAACCCCAAGAAATACAATAAACATGTACCTATTTGTCGGGCAAACAATTTTATTCTTCTGTTCTAGCCTCTTTGCAATGACCTGTTCAATGTATACACATGTATATGCATTTTATTCCAAACAATTTTCAATACAGTTCAATATTTGGTACCATTTGGCTAAATATACCGTTCTTTCACATAATGGTTTAAATAAATAATCACACAACACAATCATCAATCAACAAATGGATTAACGTTTCAAATTCATAATTTTGATACATATACAGAAAATCATGTTTTTATGCCAATTCACAACAATATATTCTAACTATATTTTGGTTCTCACACCAGTCAATTGGAAATATATAGGCATCTTACTTTCGAAACTCGAACACAAACTACTGATGCTATATAGTCATCAGTAGAATCATCCTCGTGCGACTAGAGTGTGAATCTATATCTATCCAGTATATCAAAACTTTAAATATGCGTTCATGACGCGTATATGCAAAATCTCATATACTCGATTGCCCAAAATAAAATAAAATAAATAACCAAATACGTATAATAATATTTAAATTTTCAAAACAAATTATTTTTTACTTTTATTTTAAAAAAAGAACTCTTTACACTCGTTCTAGGATACTGCTGATCCCATCTCTAACGAGTCATTCTCATTGGATATTACTAATCCAATCTCTGATGAATTCTTTCGTTTTCTTCTAACTTGTCTTGTTCTCCGAGCTCTGTAAACTAAAGCTCTGATCCCAACTGAGATGACCCGAACTTCCCCATGAAGGAAAGCTCGGATTGCAGTGAGAACACGAAAAATTAGAACACAAATAGAAGAACATTTCATTGCTTATTACAACAATTTCATCAGAATACAAGAATATACAGAGTATGAACAAATAAAATACACTCGAAAAATAACAGAGATTATAGTATATTACATAGCACTGGAAAAATAATACAAAACACAACTGAAAGGAATATACGGATACAGAGCTTTTCGAATATCATTCCAGCTGTAAACCAGGATCCTGTGAATATAAATCTGCAAAACTACTAGCTGCCCGTGTGGAAAATAGGGGCACCTAGAGTTTCGGTTAAAACAATAAACTCTAGGTCAGTCATTTGACTGGTGTGAGAACTAAAACAGTTATTAATATTTATTTTAAAGTTCGGTAAATCAAGGGACCACGCCGTATAACACGGAATAGGTTTCCTCCCAAGAATACTCGTGCATAAAACAACAATGCAGTGCTAAATAAAGAACAATGAAGCTATTATAAGACTCAGGTCCCATCACACAATGCAACGCAAGCCGGAGGATAGTTTTTTTTCCCTATAATAGCCAAGAATGCTTGGTATGTAAAATTTCATATTTTATTATTACTATAAGTGTATACTGTCAAAACTATTTCAATCATAAGTATTAATCATAGACGGCATAAGTGCCCCATACCACTATGTCGCCATATATAGGTTTACAATCAAAACCGCAAAATGTCGTACTGGAAGTTGGATTTCCATCTGTGAACCAAGGCAAGGGATCGTCCTTTCCGCTTCGAGACTCTCTAGCCTGAGCCTCAGGAACAGACGCAACTGCACCTTGGATCGTCAGGGTCGGTCCACTCGATGTGGATTATAATGCTTGAACGTTGCGTTTCCCCGCCCTATGGGGCGTAAATGAGCCAAATGACTCCAGCGGTCCCGGATCGACCGATATAATTGAGGCGCCTCCTATCCATCATCCACAAAAGTAAAATGCCAGGACATGCAAAACGCTAACACAACTCCTAGCTAGAAAGAAACGCATGTCCTCCCTGAATCCCTCTCCCGTTTCTGGTTCACACCGGGGTGTGAGGCTCGCGAATTAACGCTACACAAAGCTATGCCACAAAGTCTGTGCTTTGATCATCAACCACTAAACCCTGCTTTTCATCAGAAGTCTTGATCATTTGCATCTCAGCATGCCACACAGGCAATTCACGTTATGCAACTGATGTCTATCAATCACACAGAATGAAATCCGATGTCAGACACACATCCATTTACAAGTTCGCTCTAGGTCTGAACGAAACCGGAGGCACCTTATTCCTCCCCCAAATGTCCAATACAGGGGAGAGGCCCTCGCATATCCGTCGATCTCCATGTACGTCTGGACGATCACCACTTATTACCTCGCCTTGGGTGTACAGCCTAATCAAGACATCAGTAATCATCCAAACGATGTGAAGACCTCCAGTCTTCAACCACCATCTTCATCCTCGACACATCATCGAATAAGTTATTCAGAATGGGATAAACCCGGCCTTTCTGAATAACTCGCGTATATAATAAACAAGTGCTATAAAAACACAACATAACATACGCCTCATTCCGGTCCACAATATTTCTTTATCCAAATATTCATATACTTTGGGAAAGGTTCCCATTAATTTTATCAAAGATAAATTCTTTAAATTTATTCCTTAATCTTCCTTTAGACATCATTTCAATCTAATTAAAGATGCATTAAAACTCCACTTGGTTTTAATCTTCCCAAAAATCAATATTAACGATTGCTTAACTTGGGAAATCATATCCTGTCTTTAACTGGATTAAAGAACCAATGTCATTTAAAACACGGTTCACGATAAACCCAAATCACATTCCATTCCATCAGCCTTTAACCGTAAATTAGCAAGTGAACAATTCCCTAAGTATTAACCCCGAAGGCCGAAACCAACAACAGATAAACACCCAGGAAACCATTCAACTTAACTAACTCCTGGTTAGTTTCCGATTTTCTTAACTCCGTTGGGCCTAAGAACAGTATTATTAAAGATACCATTCATGACAACCCAAATTACATTCCATTAATTATGGAATCTTCATGGAAAGACAAATCAATATATAATCGATATCAATTTCCATATCGGACCAATAATATAAATGGAATAACGGCAATGCCTCTTAAATTCCATATGTATTAACAGTCTTCCTCCACAGAAGTTCACTTCGATTTTTATCAAATCGAATTCCATTCAATTCCAATTTAATATGTTAAACTGGAAAACTTTACTTTGGAAAATCTCCTTTAATTCTTAACAAAAGATTTATAAATTTCAAATCTCATTTGAATGTAAATCGGGGTAAAGAACGAATGTCGCTAAAACACTGTTCACAACAAACCCAATTCACATTCCATCAGTCTCTAACCGTAAATTGGCAAGAGAACAATTCCTTAAGTATTAACCCCGAAGGCCAAAACCAACATCAGATCAACACCCAGGAAACCATTCAACTTAACTAACTCCCAGTTACTTTCCGATTTTCTTAACTCCGTTGGGCCTAAGAACGGTATAATTAAAGATACGATTCACGACAACCCAAATCACATTCCATTAATTATGGAATCTTCATGGAAAGACAAATCAATATATAATCGATATTAATTTCCATATCCGACTAATAATATAAATGGAATAACGGCAACGCCTCTTAAATTCCGTATGTATTAACAGTCTTCCTCCACAGAAGTTCACTTCGATTATTATCAAGTCGTATTCCATTCAATTCCAATTTAATATGTTAAACTGGAAAACTTAACTTTGGAAAATCTCCTTTTAATCTTAACAAAAGATTTATAAATTCTTAATCCCATTTGACTATAAATCGAGTTAAAGAACGAATGTCGCTAAAACACAGTTCACAACAAACCCAATTCACATTCCATCAGTCTCTAACCGTAAATTAGTAAGAGAACAATTCCCTAAGTGTTAACCCTGAAGGACGAAACCAACATCAGATCAATACCCAGGAAACCATTCAACTTAACTAGTCTCCAGTCAGTTTCTAATTTTCCTAACTCCGTTGGGTTCAAGAACAGTATTATTAAAGGTACCATTCACGACAAACCTAAAATCCAATTTGATATTAAATACAAGGCTCTAAATAGAAAATATATCGTCTTATATTCAATATCAAATTCTGAAATCAACAAATATCATATTGGAAATAACGATATATATACATATATATCTTTCAAATTTCCATAACAATATCTGTATAATCACGAAATCCAACATCGAAATATTCCGAAGACAATTTCGATTCAAATCCGTTTCCAATATATATATTGGAAATTCAGGTTATTCTTAAAACCATTTCAAATCCAATTTATTTATTTTAAAAATATTTGGATTATAATTCTTGTTCAAAACTAGTTCATTTCGATAAAAATCTGTTTTTATCTTTTCAAATATGGAATTTTTCATCCTAATTCTTTCCAAATCATTTATTTTGATTTTACACAAATTATTGATATTTTTAATAATTTTATCAAGGCCCGTACAGTCGATTTCCATAAACGGCCATCGAACTACACTTATAGCAACCTTTTCCCAATTTGATTTGGACATAATTCCAAAGCCAATCGTTAGATTTCAAATCTCTAATATTCGTTAGAAAGCTCTTTTCGAAACGAACCCAACGGTTCCGATTTTACGAGAATCCGACTGTCGGTTCTCCCGTAATGTCCGTTCGAAGTCAGTGGTCGAAATTTGCGAATTGCCGCAACGCGGCGCGTTCTATTCAGGCCATTATATATATTTCGTAGATTTCCATTTAAAAACGTATTTTATAAATCGTTTTAAATTCATTTTCAAAACGAATTCAATTTCAAATCAAAATTGAGTATTCCATATCATCGATATATAATTGATAATATTTTCAAAACATTAGATTTTGAAATCAATTCTTTCTCGATATTCATTATAAAAATGAACAAAATCGATGTAAATATCGTTCACATCAAAATGGCGTTAATCTAATCAACACGGCTTTATATAAATATTCGTGTCAATCCCAAATTGGACATCAAAATCAGATTTTGATGTCCAATCTGAATATTATTTTAAAATATTCGTTATTTTAAATTAATTGTTATTTTAAAATATTCATTCTTTCTGAACTGGAATCAGACACAGTCAATTACCATATAATGTGATTATATGGATTTCATACACCACATGTACACAACAACAATCAAACACAATCAACCATCTCCCAAAGTGCATTCTACACTGCATAAGCATCAAATATAAATAGTCGACGCATACACATTCTGTCAATCGATCGATCGACATACAGCTAATTATTGGGATTAGTGTATGTCCGATATCATCCCAATATCTGTGTGGGGTTTCAATCAACAAATAATGAATTTTATTTGTGTAGTCGGGCGATGTGTAAAATTTATCGTCCCAATCAATATCAGTCTATTGTGTGTACATAAACAATTTGTCTGATTTATTTATAAATATTTATTTTATTTAAATTTACGTTAAAAATTATATTTTTAACTATAAAATATTTTATTCCATTCGACATCACACCATCAATTTTCACAATACATCAATCAAACAAACAAGTCATCCATGGTCTGTGGACGACGGGTGTCGGGTGCTGCTAAGCATCGTCTGCATCCTAGTATATATTTTAACTAGAAATAAATAAAAAGTAGGAAGTTCTCACCTTTGGGTTCCACTCCGCCGTTTCATTTCTGAATTTCTGAATGGCTTGAATTTGCCTGAAATTCCAATGCAATCTTTTTCACGCTGTTCATATTAAAAATCACATTTTTATCTCACTATATATATAATAAAAATCATATTTTTATTTCGCTACATATATCAAAATTATATTTTCTCTATTATACAAAAATTCTATTTACAATCTGCTACTCATATAAAAGTCGATTTTCTATTTCGCTACAACATATATAAAAATCGTATTTTTATATTCTCTATCTTACAAAAATCATATTTTTTTAATCTCTACTATATAAAAACCATATTTTTATTATCTCTATAATATAAAAATCTTATTTTTACATTGCTATACATATAATAAAAATCACATTTTTATTATATCGCTACATATATAAAGATCACATCTTTTCTCTAATGTTATATATACAAAGACCAAATTTTTATTTCATACCCATGTACATGAAAACCATTTCTTTCTATTACTAATGAATAAATAAAATTCATTATTTTATATCACTAATGAATAAATAAAAATCATTACTTTATATTACTATTGAATAAATAAAAATCATTACTTTATATTACTAATGAATAAATAAAAATCATTACTTTATATTGCATCTCTATACATTACATAAAAAAATCTATCTTTGCATCATCTAATCTATTTTCTTTTCTTCTACATTTATATAGAAAATACATAAGATAATTTAAAAGAAAAACAAAGACTTACTGTATTTCAGCGAAGGGAGGGGATGTCGAGGCTCGTTGTTGGCGCGTGGTCCCCAAGGAGCGGCGCAGGTCGACTGAGGGGGTGGGGAGCCTCTCACGGCCGGTCACGGGTAGGGCAAAAGCAGTGGTGGCGGCGCAGATTTGGGGGTCGCAAGTGTCCATCTGAGGAGGGAAGAGAGGTGCGGAGGAGGATGGGGCTCGCTGTCGCGCCAGCGGTGGTGGAGCGGCCCGCCGAGTGATGGCATGACGCGGTGGGTTTTCCGCCGCGTCTCCCTTTTTTCTTTTTCTTTTTTTCGAAGTCTGAATCTGGGAAAGAGGGAAAAAGGGAAAACCTAATTATATAATTTTATTTAATTAATATTTTATCCATAAAAAAGTCAACTTTCTATTTCAACCTCCAAACGAGACCCACCGACTGTCGTTCATAGCGAAATACCCCCATTCTGAACGCAATGAGATATGTATCATAAGCCAGTTCTGCTGTTACGATCAGTTTCCATCAAAAATCAAAATATAAATTTATATATTGAATTTGAACGCACATTTCAATTTATCAGGGCCACATACGGACCCCAAAAATTCCAAAAAATTAAATCTGGCTATGTTTTGATGATACGGTCCTAACAAAAGTAATTTCATCGAATTTGGAGACTGTTCGAAAAATGGCCATTTTCTAGATGATCCAAATTGATTGAAACTCTCCAAACACGTTTTACTTTGCCACGCTCACCTATTGATCCCTAAAATTATGAATTTTGGAATCTAGCAATAATTAAACATCCCGGATCCAACAGAAGTGGTTTCATCAAAAACGGAGGTCTTTTGCAAAATTTCCATTTTTAAGGGCTAAAATTCCATAGCGACTATTCTGAATTTTCAACTGGGCATTACTTTTTATCCCTGCTATGAAATTTCAATTTTTTGGATTCGTTGGAAAGATATTTTCAAATAGATTCTAATATTTTAGGTTTCGTCAAAATCTGGTTTATTTTGAATCCTATACATTCATTTGAAATTTGAAATTTGAAATCGAATTTTCAAACTACCGCGCCATTTTCAATTCCTTTTAAAATTAAAAATAAATATATATATATTCTAACGACGATCTATATAAATATATACATTCTGATTCTATTCAAAATAAATTTCTCATCGTTATTATTTGAAATAAATCATTTTAAATATCCAAAATTCATTAAAATTGCCAAAATAAAATTTTTAAATTGGTTCGGATTTTCCGGGTTATTACAATTTGCATGAACCCACTTAGCCCAAAGTCCTTTATTCAGTGCAAAAAGTTTTTCATAATATGAAGACATGGCCGCACGGTTCCACTGAAAAATGTTGATGATGCCAAGTCCACCATTCTTTTTTTCATCATGTAGCTTATGAAAGGCAAATGGTATCAATTTTTTAGAGAATGAATCTCCACGCCACATAAAATTATTCATTGCACTTATGATTATATCAATTAATTTGGTTGGAAGAATGTAGTGCCTCATCAAGTAAGTAGTCATAGTTGTCACAATAGATTGGATAATAGTTAATCTTCCAGCCTGTGACAGACTATAGTTCGGCCATTGTTGTAGTTTAGATATGATCTTTTCATAGAGAGGGAGGCATTGTTGTTTGGTTATTTTGGAGGTGATGAGAGGCATTCCAAGGTATGATGCATTATAAGGCAATTCAGAACATATAACTTATGCAATCTCAGATAATTTTTTCTTCTCTTTAAGATACTGATATTGAAGAGAGTACACGCAATTGAAGCACTAAAAGTTCTAACTTCTAATGTCTGATGCGAATAAAATTTAATTTTATCAAATATTTCAGCACATAAGTAATAAAGTAAGTTTACCAGCTATTTATAGAAAATTTTGGATAAAAAATGTTTGTATTGCTGCAGAGTAAAATGGTAACATCCATGAAATCATGAGAAAAACTGGAAAAAAACATGGAAGTAGCGCTCCTCATCATGAAAGAGTAGTCTGATCCATTCAAAAGATCAATTAACCTACAATTAATTAAAATCATGAAGTGTAAATTTGTCAGTCAAAATCTTTTAATCAGTAAATGATATGGAGCATAAACTAATCAGCCATGTAAACGTGGAAAAAAAAAAGTTATGAAACAGTTAGGTAGTAACTAAAAACACATAACTTACAAAAACAAAGACAGTTGGGTCAAACATAATCTATCATAATTTTTTTAGAGGTTAATGTAACTTAGGTCAACACGAGCATGGGAATCGGTATAGTAAGAGAAACCGTTGGTCAAGGTCACAAGTCATGGAAAACTCAATAAATAACGGCCTAATTAGAAATCGATTGAGCGAAGGAATGGAAAAATTATGGATGGAACAACATACATAAGGAGAAAATTTTATGACATTATAAAAATTTGCAGTATGATATAAGAAATTAACATCAGTTTCTCACTTCTCCACTGTGTAACAGCTGATTTCCGGCAATACTGGATGCTGCTTTTTATATTGTATTAATTGGTGCAGTTAATAAAAAAATGCATAGAGAATGCAATGACATTAGAGTACCTGTGGGAAGCCATGATTTGGAGAAGAAATAAACTTGGGATGAAGCAGTCGTTTCTGTTATGTTGATATTTTAAGACAGAGAAAAGGAAGATGGAGAAGTGGTTATAGGAAAGTTGAAAAAAAGGGATAAGAATAGTAAACCCTCTATTACTTAAAACAGAAGGGACCAGCGAGATTTGAAGGTATTGCAATTCAGAGTAGCATTTATGATATATTTGATAAATCAAAATTTGAATGGGGATTGGTTTTGGGCTGAGTACATCAAACATGCATTAACAGTTTCTGAAATTGTGATAGAAAAAAGAACTGTGGGTTTGTAAACTACAATATTTACGATTCATCCTTTTGTGCTCAAGCCAGATATAAGTTAAAAAACAACATCGATGAAAAGATAAATTGAACATAAATAGCATTCAACGTAAAAGAATCGACATTATGCAACATATCAGTGACTCAGTGACTACTAAGGTATGAGTTTGAAAATTACATATTTTGGCAGTTATTGACAATTAGAATTCAGAAAATAGAAGAGGTGAATTACCTGCATGCGATTTCGACTGAAGACATGTAATCTTATAGATACAATGCGAAAGCATATCCATTATATCTGCAGGGAACAAAGTTATGCGAACAAATTAGTCAGTTGGCATCTAAAATATTTGTTATCCACAAATGGACTAACACATGATTTATCTACCATAATTGGACGATAATTTCCAAGTTTAATGCTAGAATAATAAGAAGGAATGATTGCAGTAGTGAGGGAGTCATACGTTTGCACTAAAATTATATAACCCTAATAGCAAAATGGAATTGGGGAAGATATGATAATGGAAATGTCATAATATGAAAATGAATCAAAAGCAGTAAAAGCAGAAAAGAAAAGGGGAAAGTTGACTGAGGAAATAGGTGGAACATTCTTGCTTTAATAGATGGGAGTAGAAAATCGGACAATTGGGAAAAGCAGTAGACGTAAAGGAAATGAGGAAAGGGGATTACAGATGTAAGGAATAAATTTAAACAGTGGTACAACATACCTAAATAAATTTAAACAGGTAGACGGTAACTATGGAAGCAAAGGAAGGCAGCAGATCGCATGTCAATTAGGTAATCAAATTGGAGCAGCAGATGGTTCTATGGTAGCGTAGCAGGCTCTTGTTGATGCTAGCATGGTGGGCGTTTGATAGGGTTGACGGAATAATGGTATAGTCGGCAGGAGGTGGAGAGAGGGAGAAATAATAGGTAGGCAGGTGCTGGTACGGAAATGGGGAAGAAGAAATCGATTTTGAGGAAGGTAGGTGGTTTCAGAGAGAACATGGGGAATATTTCGTAAGTAAGTTAATAAAAGAAAAGGGGGAAAACGTAGGAGTTCGTTGTTTTGAAATAAGGAGTTGTGGGGGTGTCCACATCAGCAGTGTCATTATCCTATTTTACTATTTAAGTAATAGATTAGTTAATAGATGTGTGTGTATGATTATGTGCATGAATAGAGGGATAACTACTAATGATTTACTATATATTTTATCGAAGATTTACTTTGTGTGAATATGATATCCTAACCAATATTATTTGGCAATAAATATTTACTTATCATATATAAGACTGACAGTCTGTAATACTTAAAAAAAATCCTTAACAAATACTTTGAACACAAAAGAAACATTTTGAATATTCCATTACTTTGAATAATAAAAATTAGAATGACTGAAATCCACTTTATGCTCAAATTCGATGTTTCATTATTAATGCAATTTTATTCCATCTTTACATCCTATTCTGCAGGTGGCCAATCAAAAGAGACTACATGGATTGAGGCCACAAAAGAGATCATATGAATTCAGATTTGTACTGTTAGATTTCATTTAAAATAAGCTATTAAACTTATAGCTGGAGAGAATGGTATGGATTATGCATCTGCAATAAACTAGAGAAAATATGTTTTAGTCATTTCAGATGATGAAATATTAGTGTGAAACTGTGAAACATTTAAGAAAAATTAAAGTTAAAACTTTTGTAATCAATTGTTGGGAATAAAGTAACAATGTATGATAAGTTATTAACAAATGTTTATTTAATATTAATTATTTACAATTTAATTATTGTTTATCAATTCATTAACTATTAATTATTCCGTATTTAAAAATAATTATTAATAATTAATGAAGAAATGATTTTACAAAAAACATTGCTAAGATATGTAAACGAAATGTAACAACCCAGGATATTACTAAGTATAAACTGAATTTCCACAATATAATTTGGGTTTTCTAAACATAAATCGAAATTAATAAGAATTTAAATACCAATATTGATTTAACAGTCTTTGTATATTAGTTTGAATTTTTAAGGTATGCTTGGTTTATAAAATTCTAAATTTTCTAAAAATCTTGTTTTGGGTTCGGTAAAAGAAAACTTATTTTAGGGTATGTTTTATAAGATGTTATAGGAAGTGATATTATTAAATCAGGAAAAATTTTACAAGGACAAAACTGAAGGCCTTTTTATCCATAAGGACAGCCCATTAAAATTTTACTCAGAAGGACAACCACCTAATATCTTTTCTTCACGTGTGCTTTCGTCTTGCTCCGCTCCCGATTCACGTCCGCTCCAAACAATCGAACCCAAAAATTACAAAAATTTAATTCATAACAATTCATAAATCACGACAAGGACATGGACATCAGAATCGAAATTGCAATCGAACCCAAAAATTCAATTCCATAAATCGCGAGAAACTGGAACCCTAAAAAAAAAATCTCGAACAACAAAAATCCATTGGAAATCACGAGTGAATTGAATAAAAATATTTTTCTAACGATGGAAAACACAATTGAAGAAGTCGAAATTGTTGGAACAATTTTTTCGTGATTGGAAATGTTTTTTTTATCGTTAATAGTATAGCAGTTCGTAGGTATCATTTTTCTATTTTTTTAGTTATCAATTTTCCAGTTTTAACTTTAAAATATAGCAGCAGTTTTTAATTATCATTTTTCTATTTTTTTTAGTTATCATTTTTACTGTAGTTTATGTGTTATGTTAAACATCAAAGCAGTTTTAAGTTATCATGTTTATATTTTTTAAGGTATCATTTTTAGTGTAATTTCTCTGTTATGTCAAACATTACTGCAGTTTGAAGGAATCATTTTTAAAAAATGTTTACATCAAAGTTTGATTGAATAAAATAAAATTAGTTCGACTAAGTTACAAAGTTGATGCAACAGTACAACTGCAAAATTAACACAACAACAAAATCACATAGAAAAAACACATAACACAGTTAAAATATGAAAACTGATACTTAAAAAAATAGAAAACTGATTTCATTTTATCTGCATCAATGTTTTAAAGAAAAACTAATGCAAAAAATGTTTACATCACAGTTTGATTGTATAAAATTAAATAAATTCGACTGAGTTAAAAAGTTGATGAAACAATATAACTTCAAAATTAACACAGCTATAAAAATACATGAAAAAACACATAACATAGTTAAAACTGTAAAAATGATACCTAAAATATTAGAAAAATGATAACTAAATACTGATGCAATGCTTTGAAGATAAAATAATGAAAAAAAATTATATCACAGTTTGATTGATTAAATTGAAATAATTTTGACTTAGTTTCTTAGCTGATACAACAATATAACTTGAAAATTAACACAACAACAAAATCTCATGAAAAAAACATATAACACAGTTAAAATGGAAAAAATGATAACTACAAAAATAGCAAAATGATAACTAAAAATTGCTGCTATGTTTTCAAAGTTAAAACAGGAAAAATGATAACTTCAAAAATACAAAAATGATAACTAAAAACTACTACTATATTTTAAAGTTAAAAAAAGGAAAAATGATAACTACAAAAATACAAAAATGATACCTACGAACTGCTGTACTGGTAAAATGAAAAAAAAAAACATTTCCAATCTAAAAAAATTGTGTCAACAATTTCGACTTCTTCAATTGTGATTTCCGTCGTCTGCTACATATTTTTATTCCGTTCAATTAGGATTTCCAATGAATTTTTGTTGTTCGACATATTTTTTTCTAGGGTTTCTGTTTCCAATTGATTTTGATTTCTTGATGTTTGGCTTCGATTTCGAATTTCGATTTTTATTCTGAATGATGTTTGCCTTCGATTTTTGATTTCGCGATTTTGGATTTCGTGATTTATGATTTCGTGATTTCGACATACACGCGTAAGGGGAGAAGATGAAATCAGTGGCCGAATGTTTATTTCCAGTGTTTTGTCCTTTTGGATAAAATATTTGGTGGATATTGTCCTTGTGGATAAAATATTAGGTGGTTGTCCTTATGGATAAAATTTAATGGTCCTTTGTCCTTGTCGTTAAAATCCACTTATTTAATTTGATAATATATTGATTTGTTAAGATAGTATTCATTTAGACGTTATTTAATAGCATAAGTTATAAATAAATAATATTTAATATTTAAAAGATTTATAATGATTATATTTCAAAGATATGAATTTCATAAGTATTTAAAAATGCTGATTTTGACTAATATTGGGTACGATATACATATAAGTATATATTTTAAGAAATGTTATTAAATTTGGTGAAATATTTATATATACACACATACATATATGTACATTATTTTGCAAACTTATGAACAAAAATGGTTATTGTGGAAAAGCAGTAAATGTTGTGCAATATAATTACTAAAAATGATTTGTGTTTGAATATAGATTATAATTAAATACCGGTTTAAAATAGTCATTCAGTTTCTGTACGCGCAGTCATAAAATATTTTATAGATTTTTCTGTGATTTCTAACTGAGAAAATAAACATATATTTTTCTAATGTATTTTAAGGCAATTGCAGTCCTTTAGACACTTTACATAACCCAACAACCGGTCTATATTTATTTTTGTTTCAGGATCTTTAGATTCGGTTGTATGTGATAACAATATAAATTTATGGTCGTTTGTTATGCAAATAACATTAATACCTATGATTAAAATATCATGGCAAACTCAGGTAAGTGATCAGAGGTATTGAGATGAGATATGCGTATGATAGCCTGGCCATGCGGTTCAAAATGTCTGCAATGGAAAAACTTTAAAAATAAAAAATTTAAAATAGCATGCACGTGTAGTAAAAATAAGGATAACGAAGGACATTTGTCCACAAGCAAGGCACGTGCACCACTACTTCCTTTCCATTTAAAGTCTTACCCCTCCTCTCTTCCACTTCTCCCGGCCTCCTTCCCCATCAAATCCTCAGACCATAACCAACAATCCATTCTGTTTAGTTATTCTCTCTTATTTTTCAACTGGTCCATCGAGCCGAGCAACCAGAAGGAGGAAACCAGCCGTGGGCTACTGGAAGGAGTGGGCTACAACGGCAAAATGTTTGTCGTTATAAGATTACAACGGAAAACACTTTGTTGCTATAATCTTATAACGGCAAACACTATGCTGTTATAAGATTATAACGCCATAGTGTTTGCCGTTATAACCCAACCCAGAAAAAAACCCAAGCCGCCGCCCTCCTCTTCATTCTCCTTCCCCAATTTTCAAACCCGAAAACCCCATTTCTTACTCCATTTTTCACCCAAATTTTACCACCAATTCACCAATCCGTCAGATTTTAACCAAATTAACTACCGTATTTGAGATATTCATTCGAAAATATGTTTAGATTACTAAAAAAATTCGCCAAATACATGCACGGCGACGATCGTGGCACCGGGGGTAGTGGCGCAGGAGGGAATGGTGTAGGTGGTAGTGGCGAACAACCAGTCGCACAGTACGTGCCCGGAATAGAAGACTTGCTTGCAACTGCCGAAAACATGGAGAACCAGTACGTAGGGGCGCACGAGGAAGGTGGCCATCGTGGACGCGGCGGTCATAGGGGAGGACGAGCAGGCAGGGTGCGTAGGGGTGTGGGATCAGTTTCCGCTAGACTGGCCGATCTCGATGGTTTTCTGGATCCGAACCTCGGCCTCGCGAAGCTTCCTGTGCTATCCAACTTTCGCATTCTTCCAAAAGGCGAAGAACACATTAGCACGCAGTCGAGTTTGCCTATAAGTATTTTTAGCATCATTTATATAATATTCTTTGAGTATTAGACATTTAGTAGATAGTATATCATTTTGTTAAACTGTTGGCAGTCGCGGAATATAGGTTCACGTGGTTCGTTAGCGACCACACTTAGATATTATCCTGCAAAGTTGGAGGGTAAGGAGAGGGTCGTAGCACTGTTACATGCTCTTGGATTTCATTATTTCCTAGGTAATATTAAAGACCTTTTAATGAAACAAGTGGATAATTTATTAGTCCTAGTTTATCTTATTGTGCGCTTAACAATTTTAGGAATAAATCATGTTATAAATGCGGATGTTCAATTGTGTGCGACCATTGCTCTACGGTGGTACAAAACCACCTACACATTTCACTTTCCTTGTGGTGAGTTAGGACTTACACCGCTTGATTTCTCCATGCATACTGGTATTAGTATTGGAGTAAATGCTTATCCTCCACTGCCTTTTGATGATGGTTGATGGCGTGATTGGGCACATCTTCATGGTCTACTGCCTCATTTTGATGTTTCTGATACGTCGTATCAGGCAGAAGGTGCTATCAGAGTGAGCGCCATACATAGGGCCATGGATAGCATACTCGCCCAGTACTCTGTTGATGACGACTTGGAGCTTGCTCGATTATTTGTGTTATACCTTATGGGTAACCTATTCTTTAGTTCTACGAGCAGTAGTTTGCCTATCGGGTTTGTTGCGGTCGTGGCTGAGTTGAATGCCGATGGGGAGATTTTATATGATTGGGGCACACCTATCCTTGCATACCTATACAGATGTCTCGACATGCAGTGCACCATCTCTGATTCTCAGGTTTCTTTAAATGGATTCTGGTAGTTGTTACAGTACTGGTATTTTGAGTACTCTAGGAACTTTAATTTTGTCACCCGTACTTCAGACCCATCTAGCTTTTTCTCCCGTATATGCTTTTGGACTACGGACAACCGGGGGTCCTGGGATAATGAGTCACGCAATGTGTATCCAGTTGCCCACAACCAGATTGAGCTGAGGATGTGTATGGATCAGATTATATGGCATCCATTTGAGCATAGTACATCAGTTGTCTTGATATCATACAGATTGCTAGGTTGCTTGCCGGACGGAGATTTCCACTTATATCTTATCCCTTGACGATGGTGCTTATTGGTTTCTTGGTGAGAGGTGCTGGAGACAGTTGTATGACTTCGACGCTATTCTCGATGATCCACACCCACATACTTATCGGTGTATGATTTACCCGTCGGAGCAGCTATATATAGCCAAGGCAGCTGGCTGGTGGACGGCCGAGAGCTTTGTTATTACCGGGGAGACATACCTTGCCTTCTGGTGTAGATTTTTCACCGGGTCTTCAGACACGATTACGCATGTAGCATCGATTGATTTAGTAGGGCCATCTGCTATACGACACGGCATATTTCCACCTATTGTCGAGGATATTACCCAACCCAGCCAGAGTTTTCGTGCAGCTGATCATGTGGCGGCCGCCAGTCATTTTGGTTGGACCATGGCAGTGCCCACCATTGGACCAGATCGTTATGTTAACATGTATCATCCTCCGGCCCATCACGATTACCCGGACCCTACACAGATATCATATCATGATCTGTATGATATGAAGATGGGGATTAGACATACAGGCTATGTAGAGCATAGGCATAGCCTAGATTACTATGATGTTGAACTGTGTCGTGTTGTAGAGGAGGCACGGCAACAGCAGGCGCATTTAGAGGCCCAGCTTGAGGCAGAGTGCAAGAGATTGCAGGACTTGCAGATGTATTACCACCAAAGGTCTAGTGCTGGGTCGAGTCAGCCTCCAGATGTTGGTGATGATGAGAGACCTCATCGGCGCAGCACACGTCCACATACACATTCAAATGACTCGGACGACTGACTTTCTACCACTTTTATGTAATTTTGTAGTTGTCAGTTGTATGGTCCTATTGTTTGAGTAGACGTTCTACATTTGTTGACTACTACTATTATGTACTTTTGATGTATTACGTTTTCGTAGTTGTTAGTTGTATGTTCCTGTTGTTTGAGTAGACGTTCTGTATTTGTTCATTACCACTATTATGTACTTTCAATGTATTACGTTTTCGTAGTTGTTAGTTGTATGTTCCTGTTGTTTGAGTAGACGTTCTGTATTTGTTCATTACCACTATTATGTACTTTCGATGTATTACGTTTTCGCAGTTGTCAGTTGTATGTTCCTATTGCTAGAGTAGACGCTCTGTATTCGTTGACAAACACTATAATGTACTTTCGATGTGTTTTGTGTACATTCTGATTATGTTTCTGTGTAGAGACTGTATTTCTGTGTAGAGACTGTATTTCTGTGTAGAGACTGTTTTTGTGTAGAGCCGGTATGTTCTATTGTTCTAGTTCATGTAAGTGTTGTTTGGAATGTATTAACATTTGAATTTGATGTTGAACAAGATTGCCCTCTTCTCGTTTAGAAATGCAAAATTCTTAAATAGCACACCAACATAACAAGGTTTATAGATACCTCCAAATTCTACGTACAACATCTAATTAAGTAGATTGTAAAACAACCATAAAATCATAATACCATAAGCCTACTCAGTTCCGTAGCGGTTCAACCAACTATAGCGGATTTTATACGCTTCGTAACCAACAAATTCCTCACCATACTCGAAAAGGTAACGAGAATCATATGTTGCTTGATTTGTTTTAAATATGTTCTCATCTTCAACCATTTCGATAATCTATGTGTACCAATCACAAGCTTCTGCAAAATGACGATTAGCCATTTGGATTTCAACCGATGTTCATCTAATGGGCCGGGAACGATGGTTGTTGTATAGCCTCGTGATCATTGCCCATCTTTCTTCAAATGTTAAACCCCCTCCACTTTACATTAGTAACTCATCTCTCTTTTCAACCTCAATATAGGATTTTACGAGGGCCAGTAAATCCTTGGAAGAAAAGTCTCGAGTAGGAGAATTCAATGTTTGAGCACTATTACTAGGTCGTTTATTTACTGGACAAGGACGTTGAGCTGTAACCGCTCGAGGCTGAATCGCGACGGCACCTCTTCAATTTGTGTATCCTGAACTAATCCAACTTTTTTATCGTTCACTAAGTTCCGTTCGTACTCATCAAAAATCCTTCCCATTTGTTCATCACTTATTTCTGAATCGTCCATGTAACTTATGCATCAGTAGAATATGTAGAGTTACTAGATGTACAAAGTTTGTTGATAATAAACGTTGCCTTTAAGAAAACAAGGAAATAAAATTTCTCACTTGAGCATGGAACGGTGCTGCTTGAAGCTTAAAAGGTATGAGATGGATTATCAAATATGCAGTACTTATAAGGGTAATGTATGACCAACAGTCACAATTAATTTTGGCATGTACTATTAAGCTCGTGATATTATGTTAGATTCCCTACAGTGACTTTTCACATCACAACAAACATTATTTTGGCATGTATGAGAGGGCTGAGTGTCAAGTCATTTCATTGACTGTAGCAGGCTTTGGAAACATTATTCTGAATTATTTTGTCATAGTGTCAAGTTTGTGTATAAGTAGGAGTTAAAAAATATGGGTCGTCCTCGGGTGCAATAACCATTTCAATAACTTAGAAGATTACATGACTTGACAATTATAACAACTACAACAATTCAGCAAATATAACAACTACAACAACGACAACTAGAACAACAGAAAGAAATGCCAAACCATAATCATACAAACTACAACAACTAAGCACGCAAGCATCAAATTCAAACACATACACCTACCATGGCCTAGGGAAAGGACCATCTCTACTTTTACCGGCATTATTGTTGCTCAAGCGTCTTATTTCTGCTTGCGCTTCCAGTGCATACTGACGTCCACGATCGCACGTGGAAGGGTCAATACATTGCTTGAAGCAACAACAATCAATTTCATCAGGATAGTTTATGTGGTCATTGTAGGCTTGACACCCGAAAAATCGACGAACGGCATTTGTTTCGGTCTCGTCAACAACTACGACCGATTCTTGTCCACAATGGCAAATAGGGTTGGATCCAATCGTCCATAGTGGCTCGGAAACCTTCCCTTCAAGTACGATTTCTTTTCTTGATCTTTGATGAACGAAAGAGGCATCGTCGTTTGAATACGACGAGTATCCGAATTCGTGAGATGGCTGAAACGATTGCTGGAGTTGGACTAGACGTTGCATGGCATATGGTGATGAGAGCGCTTGGGACACGGGTTTCTTGCTTGTAGTTTTTTTTCTGGTTCGCTTGGGTGCAGATGAAGACTTTTTTGTTGTTGTCAAAGATGAAGTTGAGAAGAAGGTGTAGTTGTGTGGAAGAAGGAGAAGGTAGGTTGGTATATAAAGGGAGGGAATGCGACTATTTCAGTAGCCGTTGTGGTGCCACGGCTATAAAATATAATGGCCAACAGTTTGCCGTTATATTTTTGTACAGGCAAACTATTTTCCTAGACTGTAGGCCTGTCACTCTTTTTCTAAAGTTTTCAGACCAGAGTGTAGTCATGTCACTCTTTTCCTAAAGTTAAGAATGCAGTTTCCAACGTAGCTATAGGATATAGTGCACTGTGTACAGTATACAACAAACAATATGCAGTAAATAGTGCACAGTATTCAGTAAATAGTGCACAATATACAGTGCACAATCCAACGTAAAAATTACCCGGTGTCAATTGGTTTTCACATTCCATGTCTTCTGAAAACGGGAAGTAAGTTCTGTATGCAGTGGTAAATAAATCTCCTCCTATATATATACATTGGTCCAGTAATACCCATCCATAAGGAGTCAAAATTATATCTCACCTAAGAAACATGCCAATTTCGTATCCATCTTCTTACAATTACACGGACCTTCTCTCTGGGCCCTCAAACCCTAATCCGTCAACACCTAGGGAACCAACTGAGTGGCATATCAAAATGGAAGAGCGACACAATGACGAGGTGCGACAATTAGAACTTGAAGCAGGAATGCATGAAATGGAAATACGATATCAACCAGACAATCGAACTCGACAACGTGACCGCAGGTCTAACCTTGTAATTCCTCGTGTTTGAGCCACGGTTGAAGAAGGCGAGGTGCAATCCGCAAATATTGCATGCTTTTGTGGTTTTGAAGCACCGCAATTAGTCGTCCGTCATGAAAACGACGTTGGACGTCGATATTATACTTGTCCAGTATGTACCAACGGATGCGAGCTCGGGCAGTGGATAGATGATCGCTTCCCCATCGAGCAATTACGTATGCTTTGGAACTAGAGGAAGAAATAAGAAAGCTGCAAAATCAAATAAACGACCTAAATAATGCAAATTATCGCCTACAACGTGGATTAAACTAGGATTTAAATATTTTATGTTATGCGTAATATGTACTGTATCGTTACGCTTCGTATCACTTGTATCGTTATGCATTATTTATGTTGAAAATTTGATTGAAGTTTGAACGAAGTATGTAACCCAATAGCTGTGTAACTTTCAGGGTATGTACGTGATTTAATTTAAGGAACGTATTGTTTGTCTAATCTACCACTGGTGTAATTTATCATATTTGTAAATTATTATCACTTGTGTAACCTATGCGTAAGGATTGTTCCCAGGTGCATTAAACAATTCGATACAAGTTTTCGAATTATAGTGTTAGGAGTTAAAATACAGGGGTCGTCTTCGTTACATTAACCATTTTTAGTGATTGTTTCACTTTATTAATTAGTCGTTGTATCACTATAATAAATTTGTCCCGGGTATCACCTACTTTGTGTCTATGTTGGGAATTGCAACATTTCTTTTTACAAATATGGCCCTGCTTTTTGTTCAATGCAGCAATATATATGCACTAGTTTTATATCTGTAATAGAACAAAAATTCCATACACCTTGTACTCATTTCAATTTTTTATAGGTTTTGTTTTCAATTCCAGCTATGGACAACTTGGAGATTGACGATGAAACAATGAATAATTGTTATGAAGCATTTGAACGGTCCAGGAATAGTATGCAACACAACAAGCCTACGGTGGAATTCGGTGAAGGAGCAAAAGTTCTGTGTAAATCAGGGAAGCTGAGAACAAAATCTTTGAATGCTCGCTTGCACGAAGTTGTAGCAAATCAAAGACCTGGTAAGCAGATTGTATACGAAGGACAAGAAATCGAGCCCCTACATCCTATTGGTCCAACACTACCTAGTGGAGCTTACCCTATTTGTTGTTATGGAGATGAATCAGTTGTTGTTGTTGCCAAAACTGAAAAAAATGTTGGATGCCGATTCTTCGGATGTCCTGCCTTCGAAGACCATAGGTATTACCCCAATGATGTTCAATGTTGTAATTTTATGCAGTGGATAGATCCCCCGATGTGCCAACGTAGACTTCAATATGCACTGGATGCGCAAGCCGAAATAAGGCGTTTGAACAAGATTGTTGCGGAGGCAACTAGAGCTGGCTATCTCAGAAATCATTAGCATTTGGTTTTTCTTCGAACGAAGTTTTATTATTGTAGTTTGTATTTAATGTTGCTATGTTCTGTTGTTCTAGTTCTTGTAAGTGTTGTTTGGAATGTATTAACATTTGAATTTGATCTTGAACAAGATTGCCGTCTTCTCGTATACAAATGCAAAATTCTTAAATAACACACCAACGAAACAAGGTCTGCAGATAACTCCATATTCAATGTACGAACATCAAATTAAATAGACACATGTAGCGGAGTTTATATGCTTTGTAACCATATGTATTGGGTCAACCAACTGTAGCGCATTGACTGGTCAAGTCATGCACAGTTCGTATAGTGCAGTCATGTTTTCTGGCAGAGTGGAGTCATGTCACTCTTTTTTGACAGTTTTCGGATTATAGTGCAGTCCTTAGTCCTTTATCCTGGTTGGGTCATCCTTAATATGCGTTATCAATCAAAAGCAAATTCCGTACAGTGTTCCCTACAGTTGTACCAATGACCGGTTACATCAGTCTTTTTTTTCGCTACCGACACAAGCTCTGAAAATCACAAAACGTAAATCAAAGTGTAGCTAGTGACCGTTCACACCATTACCAATCTTGCAGCTATATATACATATGGTAATTTACTCACACCTTCCCGCACTCAAACAACTTCGTTCCCATTCTTAGAGCACATCCTTCTATTAGAACTCACCGAAGATGTCTTCGTGGTCATCATTTACAGATTCCGAGGAACAGGTGTACAAATACATGAGGCTACAGGAGCTTGAAGACGAATTCCAGTTCCTAAGCCAAATGAGATCGCAAGCTGAACCACCGTACGAACAAGTGAACGTTCAACCTCCACATGAAACGCCAGTCCAACCTGTTCAAGTACCATCTGAACTGGCGGTCACTCGGTCAACGCAGGAAGCAGAGTTCTTTCGTGTACCACTGCACGAACATGTAATTGATTCCTATCCAGTTTGTTGCTACTGTGGGTACGCAGTTGAAGTTTTGGTTCGAGTAGAGGGCAACAATACAGGTCGGCGCATGCAGCGATGTCCAGCCTATCCAAATGGTTGCAATTACACGGAATGGATAGACCAACCTTTGTGTCCTCGGGGAATAGCATATGCTAATGAACTCGAACGAGAGAATAGACATGTTCGAAGTGATAATGACCAGTTGCGATTGAACATCATGCGACTCTCGTAAGACTAAACGTAAAATGCAGTGTAATGAAGTTGCTAATTCCTACTCCATGCTTTGATTGAGCTAGTTCGCATGTACTATCGTCAGTTGTTGTGTCTTTATAAACTATTGTATCTTTATGCTTATTGTTGTATCTTTACAAACAGTTATATCTCCTTATCCTACTCTACTGTGACAAATTACTCTCCTGTAGCGCACACCGTAGCCATGATGGTGAACACTAAAGCCATGATGTTGTCGTTAATATTATATTGGAGATATAATTAATTTAATATCGAGTTTATTATATTGGAGATATAATTTACTACTCAATGCAGAGATATTATCCCAACCATTATCGCCAACCGTTTTTGCTAACCATACTTGCCTACAGGTATTGCCAACCATTATTGCCAACCTTTCACATCACAACAACTGTCTGAATTGACTACTCAATGATGGAACCATTATTATCCCAACCATTATGTCAGAACCATTATTGCCAAAAAATATGGCTAGAATAATTTGACTACTCAATGCAGGGAAATTATCCCAACCATTATTGCCAACCTTTCACATCACAACAACTATCCGATTTGACTACTCAATGACTGAGATATTATGCCAACCATCCTTGCTTATATATATCTGTCCTACGTTTACACTCAGGGAGAACAATGAAACTAAATTTATAAAAAAGCAAGTAATGGATCCAAATCTATACTACCATTACTACGAAGTCATGAATCAAACTGACGATTCCGAACTAGAAATGGAGGAAGAGACGGACGAGGAGCTGGAACAGCACGCAATGGTTGGGTATTCCAATTATTTTGCTGAAGGCTCAATGAACAACCGTCGAGGTAGTATGCATGGCCGGATTGACTGGCGGTATAAGAGAGACTACAAGGATGGACATGAAAGACTAATTAGGGATTACTTCATCGACAATCCAACCTACGATATAACTTTGTTCCGCCGTCGTTATCGTATAAGTTCGGTAATTTTCTAAAAAATTTATCTTAAACTTCATCAGTCAAACCCATATTACACTTATAGACTGAACGGAGCGCAAGAAATCGGCCACTCGCCCCACATCAAAATTTCATCGACGTTGAGGATGTTATGCTATGGAACATCTGGCGACCAAATGGATGAATATTTCAGAATCGCAGCATCAACAACAATAGAGTGTCTGAAAGAATTCTGTAAAACAGTTGTTGAACAGTTCGGGAAGGAGTATCTACGGATGCCTGCACAAACGATATAAGCAGGATACTACGCAGGGGAGAGGCTAGAGGATTTCCAGGTATGATTGGAAGTTTAGATTGCATGCATTGGCCTAGGAAAAACGGCCCAAGGGGATGGAAAGGAATGTTCACCGGACATAAGAAAGTGCCGTCAATGATCCTTGAAGCAGTAGCAACAGACGATTTATGGGTTTGTCATGCTTTTTTTGGAGTCCTAGGTTCATTGAATGATATAAATGTTTTAAAACAATCATTTATTTTCACATAACTTGCTAACGGGCTATCAACAGATGTTTCATATAAAGTCAGTAATATCGAACACAAAAATGGATACTACCTAGTGGATGGAATATACCCAAAGTGGAGAACTTTGATGCAAGGATACAGAGTACCATCAAATGACAAAGAAAGTTATTTCACTGAAAAAGTAGCTAGCTACAGAAAGGACATCGAGCATACGTTTGGTGTTTTACAAGACCAATTTCTTATTTTACGAAATCCTACTCGTTTTCATGATGTAAGAGTGATTTCAGAAATCATTTATGCTTGTATAATAATACATAACATGATTGTGGAGTCTGAAAGAGGAAGATATAAGAATCAAAAGTCTAATTATCCTGACATGTTTATGGGGTCAAATGCAAAACCACATAAAGATATAAACTCAATGGAAGAATATGTTTATATGGTTCAATACATTGAAGATCAGTCCGCGCACTTCCAATTGCGTGACCAGTTGGTGGAACATTTGTGGGCGCATAAAGGAAGGAATAGTCAAAATTATTAGTTGGTACTAGAACTTAACTAGTAACTTAAATATCTCCTCAGTGTTGGGTTAATTCAAGTTGTGAACTATGTATCAGTGTGTAGTCGTGTATTATGTATCAGAGTACTATGTTTCAGTGTGTATTTGGGTCAATAAATATGGTTTCCAATCATATTGTAGATTGTATCATTATTTCAACAACTCGTACATAAATACTAAAAATAGGTCACAATCATATTACAACTCAACCCAACGTACACAGCTAGTACATAAACAACAACTACTACATAAATACTACAAATAGGTCACAATCATATTACACCTCAACCCAACATACATAGCTAGTACATAAACAACAACCAGTACATAAATACCGCAAACAGTTCGCAATCATATTACAACTTAACCCAACATACATAGTTAGTCCTTATACAAGCCACTACCGCTTCCACTTCCGCTTCCTTTATTTTTTCTGTACTCGCCAAGCTGCTCAGTTAATAGTTCTTGCTGTAGAGGGGAAAGCTTACTAAAATCACATGTAATCATTTTAATATAATTCTTCTCTCGCAGCATAGCTTTTGTCTCCTCCAGCTTCTCTCGTACCATTGCTTTCTTCTCCTCCTGCTTTTCTCGTAGCATGGCTTGTTTCTCCATATGTGCTTATCTGCGGAGCTCTCGATCATCCCCAACTGCATTTTGGAACTCTTCGTCGCTGCGGTTTCTTTGCACCGAAAATCGAACTCTATGCTCTCTTGTCTCCTTAGCTGAATTCTCTATTGTTTCCATAAATCTAGATAAATCTGTACCGCGTTGCTCCAGCTGAATTGACTTGGCTCGGCCAATAGGTAATCCGTCACTAGTTCCAAATAAAGGGTTTTTTCTTGCGAACTCGGGTCACTTCCTGGGCTAGAATCAGAGTACTTCATCCTTCTAGCTTTGTTCTGGTGCTCAAACCCGAAGTTGCTTGGGTTCTTCCACTTCGTCAAACTAGATGGAAGCTCGAAACAGTCATTAAATTTAAATGGAAGTCCATACTTTTGTTGGTAGGCCTTTCGCAACTCTTCAATCTGTAACACGAAGTCGAAAATGTACGAGTGTATGACATTTATAACTAATCAACCATAGCATAGTAAGTTATTTTTAAATGTAATCTATGGTACTTACAACGTCATAAGGTGCAGCACTGCTTTGCTGCCTGTTCTACAAGCTTGTCAGTATTGCCAGATAGTTCTGACATGCGGCCTTCATAACTCTATAATCGCCTCTAACTGATTCCCATGTTCTATTCCTCGCTTCCAACGAATTGTAAAACTCTACAACTCTTTCCCAAAAATTTTGACCTTTCATATTATTCCAAACAATGTTGTCTTGTGAAATGCATATCCATGATTTAGCAAGTGAAACGCACTGCTCGGAAGTAAACTTACATTGTTTTTTCTTCCATCCGCTATTGTTCCTTCCCCTTCAGCATGTTCATCCTCTACTGAAAAAGCCGCTTAAAGACTTCCACTTCGTCTTCTTTTGGTTAAATTCGGGACTGATAGGTGCAACGTATTCTTGATTACATTCTTCAAAATTTGTAGCATTCGCATCCTCATTTGCATCTTCCTCCTCCGCCTCCTCCGTTGAAGTTTCAATATTTTCTTCGTTAGTAGGAGAGACATACCCGTACGAAAAATGGCTTTGCAGATTTTGCATACATTCGCGGTCACGAACCTCGGTCTGTTGCAGAGTTAGGTGAGGTTGTTGACTTTGATCGGTCTGCATCATCATTGACATATACAACGAATGATCGTCGTACACGCCTACCACGGGCGATCGTTGGTAAAATTGTGCCGGGGCGGTAGAATGGATGGGAGGAAAATTAGGAGGAGCGAGCGGTTGGTATGGTGGTCGGTATGGATAATTTGAATATGGCGAGTAGCCATATTTGTGAGATGGTTGCAATGATTGATGCTGTTGGACTAACCGTTGCATGGCATATGATGGCGAATGATGTTTGGACATGGATTTCTTATTTGCAGTTTTTTTCCGGTTCGCTTGGGTGCAGAAGAAGACATTTTTTGGTGTTGAAGCAGTTGAAGTTGAGAAGGTGGAGTGGTTGTGTGGAAGAAGAAGGAGGTAGGTTTGTATATAGGGGAGGATATGCACTAGCCGTTGGGTGCAACGTCTATGTATTATACCGGTAAAGTATTTGCCGTTATCAGTTTATAACGGCAAACTCTTTTCCGTTTTAAACTTATAACGGCAAAGAGTTTGCCATTATAAACTTATAATGGCAAACACTTTGCCGTTATAAGCACCAACCCTTGTTCAGTTCACCAGCCACGAACGAGCTCCAAACCAGCCACAGACTAGCCACGGATAACTGAACAAGCCACACCTGGTTGCTCCGTGGCTTGTTTAGTAATTGAACAAGCCATTGTTGGTTGTGCTCTCACCACAACATCTTCCATTCCCATTCACGTGGAAAAAAAATGAAATGATGAATTTTCCCTATCAGTAGTTACATGCATCCCTTCCCATTGCAAGACCTCTTTTCCTCGGTACCCGCTATTCCTTTCCCACTCCCAACACCAAAATCCTTTCACCGCCATCCACCCCTCACGTTAGTCCGCCTCCCAGAGCGCGAACAACCATTGAACTCACCCCTCCACTTTGCTTTCCTCTTTCTCCTCTCCTTAAATCATTACAGTAGGCCTCATCAACCTCTGCGTTTTCTTACTGAACCTCCTCCATCAGTCCATCTGCCACTTTCCGGCACAACGCCTCAGTCGTTAGTCCATCAACAGCCCTCCTCACTCCACTCTAGTCCGCTCTCCCCTCTCCTTTCCTTAATACCTTCAGTCCTCTCGAATCCCACATGCAAGACAGCACGCAAGGCTCTCCCCTAGAACATCACATACAAAATTCCTTTCACGCTCACCTTTTCTCTTTTACATAAATTTTTTCTGAAAGCTTCCGGTAACAAACCGAATTTTTAACAACGTGTTAAGACAAGAATCAAGGCAGAATTAAATTATAAAATCTGAATCAGGATAAACGTGTTGCGCCATTGCGTTCGTCTTGGAAAAATAGGCGAAATAGAGTCCGAAATTTCGTAAATCGGAGTCCGTATGACCGAGTTAAGGCCCAACGAAGTTTCACGAAAATTCAAATCCGAAAACAGATTTGAAATTCAGCCCAAAAAGAGAGGCGGGAAAAATTCCCGCCAGACACTCAGGGTCGACACCCATGTCAACATGGGTGTCGACCCCTCCCCAGGGGGTCGACATGGGTGTCGACCCCTGTGTCGACCCCCCTACAGAACCCCGACCTGGTGCACTTGCTTGTCATGTTGGCTCGGTTTTGGAGGCTTGTGACGATTTTGGATGGCTTGGATTCGATCTAGGGTTAATCCTATGGACTAAAATGCTCCTAAACTCTGTAAAAAGACCCTAACCCCCTAACCTAAATAACTCAAACTCCCTCATGCCACGAAGTGCTGCCCAAATGCCAAGTGATCAGGGCCTCCATCTCCAACTCCAAGAGACTATGCATGCAAATCGGATCCGAATCGAAAGGTGCAAGCTTGCTACAGTAAATCGAGGAGGGATCAACGTTGCTATGCAAATTCCATGACGATTCTTCGACAAAGGAGCCACCTTTCTTCGTCAAGACGATTCATGTTCCTAGTCCTCTTGCCATGCTATGTAAGTTCTAGCTACTTCTAGATCTAAACGGTAGTTTTAATGATGGCATGGAATAAAACGAGATTAAACTAAGTATGCTAGCCTATATGAACCTTGTCATGCCTCTTTTGCTTGAACCTATGACTTTTGGCTATGCTTAGTGACTAAATCATGCTATTCATGTTATGATTAACCTAGTTTATCTTGCAAGTTTGAATCTTTATCTATGGAATGCTAGCATGAACCTTTGGGAACCATTTGACTTGTGAAACATTGGCAAAGATTTGACTTTGGGGCTTATGCATGTAAATGAACCCAAACCCCTTATGTTATCATGCATGCTTGTGGTCAAATTCTCTTATGATGCTATGCACGTTTGTGGCCAAATTCCCTTATGATACTATGCACGTTTATGGCCAAATTCCCTTATGATACTATGCATACTATTGGCCAAATTCTCTTATGATGCTATGCATATTTTGAGGCCAAACCCCTTATGATACCATGCATGTTTGTGGCTAATCCCTTTTTGAAATCGTGCATGTTGTGAGGCCAATATGTAGCATAGTACCCTTACTATGTTGACTCGCTTTCACTTGGGTTGGAAACACGCTTTGGGGTAGGTTAGACGTTTGTGATTATGACATGATAATTTGACATGGGGTTTCATGGAAATATGGCACTTACGATACACCTAAATGTGGGCATGACATTCGGGGTAAACATGGGACTTGAAACTAGACATGTGTGGGTTTTAAGTGTAATATTACACTAGACCAAACATGAAAGTGGCCAACTCGAGGTTGAGTTGAGTTTGTAGCATAAATCTACTCGGACCCGCCCGGCTTAACTAGTGGCTACAAACAATAGGATCCAATGCGGGAAGTTGGTCATGTCGTGCTTAAGACCCGAGGTTAGACTAGGTTGTGGTGTAAAACTACCCGGACCCGCCCTGCTTAACTAGTAACCACAACAAGGTCTAATGTGAGAGGTTGAGAGTGCATTAATTAAATTAATGCCACATGATAAGGTTAAGTAAATCTGACTAATGACACTTAACCGATATGACACGAATGGGTAGGTTAAGTGGGACCAGGCTTGATTTCTTAATGACACTTAACCATACAAGACAATTAGGGGATGGGGTTAAGTAATTTACGCTTAACTAATCCGACTTGGTACTTAGATGGGGTCAAGTAATTTACACTTAACTAATCCGACTTGGTACTTAGATGGGGTCAAGTAATTTACACTTAACTAATCCGACTTGGTAATTAGATGGGGTTAAGTAATTTAGACTTAACTAATCTAACACGATAATCTAATAGGGTTAAGACAAACCAATACTTAACCAATTTGACTTGATAAGGTTAAGTCACAAGACCTTTTGAATATACTTAACCCTTGTAGTACGATTAGTGGATGAGGTTAAGCTAACCCATACTTAACCAATCCGACTCGATGATCTGATGCGATTAAGATAATCTATGCTTAATCAATCTAACACGATAATCTGATAGGGTTAAGACAAACCAATACTTAACCAATTTGACTTGATAGGGTTAAGTCATGCGCTTTTTGGTATACTTAACCACCTTGTAGGGCTAAGCCTTGAACTTAAATACTTAGCCAATCTTGACATGATTCGTAGGCGGGCTAAGTCATGAACCTGAATAACAACAATTAACCCAATAGACAAAACCCTAGTTAGAGGAACTAGGTAGAAAATCGTGGTTAATCAAGGGTAACGGGGAAAAGAAGCTAAGTGGTAAACCTTAGTTAAGTATAACTAAGTAATAATTCTTAGCCAAGGACATGGGACTAGTTCATGAATGGATGAGTAACCCGATATGGTAGGTCATCGCTTAAACACACGAGGAGGAGCAAATTATTCGATTTGGATAAAGTCTCCAACAAACTGGGTGACGAAGCGGTAGCTTCGGGGGACGTGAAGGTACCCTTGGTATCCCTCTGTGAGGTGGCAGGTGGTCCATGAAACCCGGCCTCACAGAGGTTAAGGTCTGCGATAGAAGAGCCAAGAGTATGCCTTGGTTGCTATGCGAGCGACCTAAAGACTAGGATGGATTAGCGTGGAGTCGACGATACTTGATTCTTTGCCCTGGATAGCACGTCGTTGACTACCTACCATCTTTAGTCAATCGTGTACGTAAGGAAAGGCAGAGAACTCCCAACAGACCATGTTCTTGCTATCGAGTCATGGGTAAGGTTGGCCTATAGGAAAGTGGGGCTATAGTGGGGCCGGGATGTGGTTCTCATACATGATTTTTCTTGGATTGCCTTTCAGTAGTTGAGGGAGGGGTCACGTGGGACCATAGCCACGGATACAAAAACAGACCTTGATATCTGCATCAGCAGACGACTTAAAGCTCCCGACCGAGTTCCGTATCTCTTGATTTTCCCTGGCACGGAACTCGGATGGCACATTGAGAAACATGTGCGTCTAGACATGGAAAACGATTCACGATACATACGCGGGATAAAGGGCGCGGTTGACGGGTGGCATAATCCCTAGTGGCCCTAGGTGGCTTAAACCCAAACCGGGACACGGAAACGTTCATTAGGTAGCATAATCCCTAGTGGTCCTAGGTTGCATAAATGCTAAGTGAACGCGCGATAGTTCATGGTAAGGAAACATAACTAGATCAAGGGTGGCAGTCCAAAATAACTTCAAGGATAAAATGGTACTACGTCGAGGTGGTATAGATTTACACGGGAAAGCCCGTACGGCCTACGGCAAAGGACTGAACTTATACATGGAAAGAAACATACGAGTTGGGAAAACCTACATATGCTATATATTAGGTTGGCATGGACCATTACATGACATTGGGCAAGGGACATTCATAGTTAACACATGACGCGGGTTAGGATAGTAGTACGAGGGGTGCAGAGCAAATATACATGATAAATACCGTGGGATGTTATACATGATAGATACCTTGAGATTGTATACTTGATAGAAACCTGACGATGTGATACCTTGATTTATCATGATACCTTAGTTTAGCTTGCTCCAGTAGTTCATCCAGTTATCTTGGTTTAGCTTATCTATCTTGTCGTCATCCTTATGTTTACTTTCAGTTTATGCATGTCATGTTAACTTTACCTGTTTTTATACTGGAAGTAGATAAGACTTACCAGTCTTTATGACTGACCCCGTTTTCTTTCGCCTCTTTGTCTTCCGTTTCCCCCCCAGGTTTCAGGGAGGAAATGATGTTGGTTAGATCGGACCTCTTATGCTTGAAGGTCATCATGTACAGCTTTGTCTTCTTTTGGCTATGGCTGCTTCACCGCTTTATTTTGGGGAATAATTTATGAAAAGGTTTTATGCTTCTTTACTATTGCAAGACAGGTTTTGATGTATTCTAAGTCAAAAGGCTTTAGACCTTATTTATTAATGATATGAAAGTTGGTTTTATTTCCGTTGTTTTATATATGTTCTGTCTTGTAATATTTCTGTGCATGTTTACCTCGATAATGCTTCACCAAACCTAGTGCATTCCATTTGTGAGTGACATTAGCGGAGGTGGGGTGTTACATTTTGGTATCAGAGCAGAAGGTTACTAGACGGGGCAGAAGTTTTTAAAACCTTCTGAAAACTATTTGAAAAACCGTTTACAAAGAAGCATTTTTCAAGAAATGTTTTTAAAGGCTATTCCCCAAAAGCCATTAGCACTATCCTTTGATTCCTTGATTGAATCTCTTTTCCTTTCTTTCCTCCATCTGTAGTCACAGTAGTTCTAACTGTGACTAATCTTTGTCTAGCCACGTAGGTGTTTTCCGTACGATGGAGGTGGTTCTCGAGAGACCTGTTGCCGTGGTACAAGGAAAGATAATAAGAGTAAGGATAAAGGACGCGAGCTTAAGGATAAGCAACTTGTTGGTGTGGCTTAGTCCATCAAGGAGGACAAGGACAAATTCATCATAGAGGGCAATTGTACGCTCCCATTTCTAGGGTACCTAAAAGAGATGGTACCATTTCTGGTAAAGGTTTAGTCGTTCTTTTCTATCATCCCATCCAAACTTTGTCTTGATCATCGTATCATTTAAGTCTGCTTGGATAGTTGAGTCTCTGCACCTTAGTACTAGCATGATAGAAGATCCCATTTTTGTCCCAAATCTTGTTGGACAATCGGTCCATTTATTCATGACTTGTTTGGATTTCAAAATGCCTATGTTTCTAGGCCATGGATGGATTCCAGGGATAAAGTGGTCATCCAATAAGGGGTGCCATTCTCGGTTTTGAAAGGAGGGTAGTTAGACTCTTGACTTGCTGTGGTAATACCCTCGAAGTCTCGTGTAACCTTCTAGGTTCTGTCATGGCTAGTTACCTAGATTCTCATGATGCAGTTGTTGGTAATCCGTTCGAGTAGAATTCGCCGCTAAGTCGGATGGTTCGTTTCGCTTATGCATGAGTTATGGGGATCACCCTAGTAAGTACACTCGGCAATATGGATTGGCATCGGCAGACGAGATCCAGAATTCCCTAGTGAATTTTGGAGAGCTTGCATGAGTAAGTGGATACGTTTGAGCCAAGTATACTAGAAAAAGGATAAGTGAAAGTGGAATAAGAGGCGACAATGAAATGAGTTCTAACTCATATCTTGGAAATAGGAATCAAGGAGCTACGAAATCATGGAGTTAAAAAGATGGTCAAGGAACCGAGGAATTAGGCTCAAGGAAACGTGACTTAGAAGACATAAGGCTAGACACACGCATCGTACCTTTTTTTAAAGAGTGTATCCTCGATCCCTGGCTTTTCTGTAGAGCTTGCTCGCATGTTATCTTTTGGTGAATATCCTCTCGGTCCTGTTTCTGTTGCAAACCCCGTAGGGAGTTTACCTTGTTTATCTCCTCGATCCTGTCGTAAGGACCTTAGGTAGAATCCTATGGATGTAAACATGTGTTTGAAACATGTTATGATTGATATGGTTGCAAGTGGTTGCTCGTGGATGCGCGAATACACATTAGATACTAGATCGACACACTCACATTTCATATTGCATATGCACGAGTATTTATACCTGTTTATGGATGAAATTGAATGTGTTATCATGTGGATGTTGCATATGAATGAATGGTTGTGCACACATATAGTGTTTATATGACTAGGACTATTTGCATACATGTTGGATTCATGGCACTAAACATAATTTGCATTAGAAGATCATTCAGGCCTGATCATTAGCATTAGCTAAGGAACATACACACACACTTTCTTGCATGTGTTCATAAAGCATTAGTAGTCATCTAAGGACAATGGTTGCCTGCGGATGATGTTTTGATTAGATGGATGATGGATGGTAGGGAACGTTCTTCCTAACTTGGAGATTTCGGGGACGAAATCCTTAAAGGAGGGGAGAATGTAACAACCCGAATTTTTAACAACGTGTTAAGACAAGAATAAAGGCAGAATTAAATTATAAAATCTGAATCAGGATAAACGGGTTGCGCCATTGCGTTCGTCTCGGAAAAATACGCGAAATAGAGTCCGAAATTTTGTAAATCGGAGTCTGTATGACCCAGTTAAGACCCAACGAAGTTTCACGAAAATTCAAATCCGAAAACAGATTTGAAATTCAGCCCAAAAAGAGAGGCGGGAAAAATTCCCGTCAGACACTCAGGGTCGACACCCAGTTCGACATGGGTGTCGACCCCTTCCCAGGGGGTCGACATGGGTGTCGACCTCTGTGTCGACCCCCCCCCCTGCAGAACCCCGACCTGGTGCACCTGCTTGTCATGTTGGCTCGGATTTGGAGGCTTGTGACGATTTTGGATGGCTTGGATTCGATCTAGGGTTAATCCTATGGCCTAAAATGCTCCTAAGCTCTATAAAAAGACCCTAACCCCCTAACCTAAATCACTCAAACTCCCTCATGCCACGAAGTGCTGCCCAAATGCCAAGTGATCATGGCCTCCATCTCCAACTCCAAGAGACTATGCATGCAAATCGGATCTGAATCGAAAGGTGCAAACTTGCTACACTAAATCGAGGGGGGATCAACGTTGCTGCGCAAATTCCATGACGATTCTTCGACAAAGGAGCCACCTTTCTTCGTCAAGACGATTCATGTTCCTAGCCCTCTTGCCATGCTATGTAAGTTCTAGCTACTTCTAGATCTAAACGGTAGTTTTAATGATGGCATGGAATAAAACGAGATTAAACTAAGTATGCTAGCCTATATGAACCTTGTCATGCCTCTTTTGCTTGAACCTATGACTTTTGGCTATGCTTAATGACTAAATCATGCTATTCATGTTATGATTAACCAAGTTTATCTTGCAAGTTTGAATTTTTATCTATGGAATGCTAGCATGAACCTTTGGGAACCAATTGACTTGTGAAACATTGGCAAAGACTTGACTTTGGGGCTTATGCATGTAAATGAACCCAAACCCCTTATGTTATCATGCATGCTTGTGGTCAAATTCTCTTATGATGCTATGCATGTTTGTGGCCAAATTCCCTTATGATACTATGCACGTTTATGGCCAAATTCCCTTATGATACTATGCATACTATTGGCCAAATTCTCTTATGATGCTATGCATATTTTGAGGCCAAAACCCTTATGATACCATGCATGTTTGTGGCTAATCCCTTTTTGACATCGTCCATGTTGTGAGGCCAATATGTGGCATAGTACCCTTACTATGTTGACTCGCTTTCACTTGGGTTGGAAACACGCTTTGGGGTAGGTTAAACGTGCGTGATTATGACATGATAATTTGACATGGTGTTTCATGGAAATATGGCACTTATGATACACCTAAATGTGGGCATGACATGTGGGGTAAACATGGGACTTGAAACTAGACACGTGTGGGTTGTAAGTGTAATATGACACTAGACCAAACATGAAAGTGGCCAACTCGAGGTTGGGTTGAGTTTGTAGCATAAATCTACCCGGACTCGCCTGGCTTAACTAGTGGCTAAACAATAGGATCCAATGTGGGAAGTTGGTCATGTCGCGCATAAGACCCGTGGTTAGACTAGGTTGTGGTGTAAAACTACTCGGACCCGCCCGGCTTAGCTAGTAACCACAACAAGGTCTAATGTGAGAGGTTGAGAGTGCATTAATTAAATTAATGCCACATGATAAGGTTAAGAAAATTTGACTAATGACACTTAACCGATATGACACGAATGGGTAGGTTAAGTGGGACCGGGCTTGATTTCTTAATGACACTTAACCATACAAGACAATTAGGGGATGGGGTTAAGTAATTTACGCTTAACTAATCCGACTTGGTACTTAGATGGGGTCAAGTAATTTACACTTAACTAATCCGACTTGGTACTTAGATGGGGTCAAGTAATTTACACTTAACTAATCCGACTTGGTAATTAGAATGGGTTAAGTAATTTAGACTTAACTAATCTAACACGATAATCTGATAGGGTTAAGACAAACCAATACTTAACCAATTTGACTTGATAGGGTTAAGTCATAAGACCTTTTGAATATACTTAACCCTTGTAGTACGATTAGTGGATGAGGTTAAGCTAACCCATATTTAACCAATCCGACTCGATGATCTGATGCGATTAAGATAGTCTATGCTTAATCAATCTAACACGATAATCTGATAGGGTTAAGACAAACCAATACTTAACCAATTTGACTTGATAGGGTTAAGTCATGCGCTTTTTGGTATACTTAACCACCTTGTAGGGCTAAGCCTTGAACTTAAATACTTAGCCAATCTTGACATGATTCGTAGGCGGGCTAAGTCATGAACCTGAATAACAACACTTAACCCAATAGACAAAACCCTAGTTAGAGGAACTAGGTAGAAAATCATGGTTAATCAAGGGTAACGGGGAAAAGAAGCTAAGTGGTAAACCTTAGTTAAGTATAACTAAGTAAAAATTCTTAGCCAAGGACATGGGACTAGTTCATGAATGGATGAGTAACCCGATATGGTAGGTCATCGCTTAAACACACGAGGAGGAGCAAATTATCCGACTTGGATAAAGGCTCCAACAAACTGGGTGACGAAGCGGTAGCTTCGGGGGACGTGAGGGTACCCTTGGTATCCCTCTGTGAGGTGGCAGGTGGTCCATGAAACCCGGCCTCACAGAGGTTAAGGTCTGCGATAGAAGAGCCAAGAGTATGCCTTGGTTGCTATGCGAGCGACCTAAAGACTGGGATCGATTAGCGTGGAGTCGACGATACTTGATTCTTTGCCCTGGATAGCACGTCGTCGACTACCTACCATCTTTAGTCAATCGTGTACGTACGGAAAGGCAGAGAACTCCCAACAGACCATGTTCTTGCTATCGAGTCATGGGTGAGGTTGGCCCATAGGAAAGTGGGGCTATAGTGGGGCCGAGATGTGGTTCTCATACATGATTTTTCTTGGATTGCCTTTCAGTAGTTGAGGGAGGGGTCACGTGGGACCATAGCCACGGATACAAAAACAGACCTTGATATCTGCATCAACAGACGACTTAAAGCTCCCGACCGAGTTCCGTATCTCTTGATTTGCCCTGGCACGGAACTTGGACGGAACATTGAGAAACATGTGCGTCTAGACATGGAAAACGATTCATGATACATACGCGGGATAAAGGGTGCGGTTGACGGGTGGCATAATCCCTAGTGGCCCTAGGTGGCTTGAACCCAAACCGGGACACGGAAACGTTCATTAGGTAGCATAATCACTAGTGGTCCTAGGTGGCATAAATCCTAAGTGAACGCGCGATAGTTCATGGTAAGGAAACATAACTAGATCAAGGGTGGCAGTCCAAAATAACTTCAAGGATAAAATGGTACTACGTCGAGGTGGTATAGATTTACACGGGAAAGCCCGTACGGCCTACGGCAAAGGACTGAACTTCTACATGGAAAGAAACATACGAGTTGGGAAAACCTACATATGCTATATATTAGGTTGGCATGGACCATTACATGACATTGGGCAAGGGACATTCATAGTTAACACATGACGCGGGTTGGGATACTAGTACGAGGGGTGCAGAGCAAATATACATGATAAATACCGTGGGATGTTCTACATGATAGATACCTTGGGATTGTATACTTGATAGAAACCTGACGATGTGATACCTTGATTTATCATCATACCTTAGTTTAGCTTGCTCCAGTAGTTCATCCAGTTATCTTGGTTTAGCTTATCTATCTTGTCGTCATCCTTATGTTTACTTTCAGTTTATGCATGTCATGTTACCTTTACCTGTTTTTATACTGGAAGTAGATAGGACTTACCAGTCTTTTTGACTGACCCCGTTTTCTTTCGCCTCTTTGTCTTCCATTCCCCCCCCCCCCCCAAGGTTTTAGGGAGGAAATGATGTTGGTTACTTCGGACCTCTTATGCTTGAAGGTCATCATGTACAGCTTAGTCTTCTTTTGGCTATGGCTGCTTCACCGCTTTATTTTAGGGAATAATTTATGAAAAGGTTTTATGCTTCTTTACTATTGCAAGACAGGTTTTGATGTATTCTGATGTAAAAGGCTTTAGACCTTATTTATTAATGATATGAAAGTTGGTTTTACTTCCGCTGTTTTATATATGTTCTGTCTTGTAATATTTCTGTGCATGTTTACCTCGATAATGCTTCACCAAACCTAGTGCATTCCCTTTGTGAGTGACATTAGCGGAGGTGGGGTGTTACACTTCCCTTACCGTATAAGGTATCCAAGTTTTTCCATTCTCTTGGCTACGAAAATGGCCTTTCAAGAGTCCTGATTCATGTAAGTGATGGACCAATGTATTCCAGTGGAGTTATGGTGGGAACTGGTATTCTTAAATCCCTTCCAACTGGTTTGCATTTGATTACTTATTGATATTTCCTTTTCATGCGTTGAACGACACATTAAATGTTGCGGCTTTGCTTATGAGCTCATGTAGGATTGTGGCTATTGAGTTGATGTTTAGGAGCTTGTTGTTGATTTCGAACGGAGTTGCGTCACCTAAAGGTAGCGGTTGTAGCTAACTAAGGATTTCTATTATTGGTATGGATGGGTCTATTGAAATATATATATATATATTATGCGTGTGTGCATACAGAAGTTACATAATAAGGTGAAGCAAAGAAAAGAAAAGATGCATAAGAAAAGGTATATGGTTCGGTCGTTAAAACCAAGGCATGCAAAGTGTGGGAAGGCCGTAAACTGGAAAGCTAGTTCGGTGAGAGTTCTAATTTAAATTTATTTTAAATTAGTTATAAAGGTTAATTATAATCAGTTGTTAATTATAATTAATAATTCATTGATGATCATGGGGTTATGAATGATTGCTATTTAATGTTGATGGATGTTTGTACTATTAGAATACACCCTACACCAAGCGTTATTTACCGCAACACTTTGCACACCATTATTTGGTTTCTTAAATTTTTGTGATTATGATGAATGGATTCATGAATGTTTATTTGATCAAGTTAGTTGGTTTAATCTGTTTGAATGAAATCACATACAACATGGTGGTGGAATTATACGTGTAATTAATTTAAATCTCTTTCCATGTAAATAATAATTTTTATTAAAATAAAATTAGGAATGGAGTTTAAATTTAAATTAAAAATCTGTTTGGAAATCAGATTGAATATTCGTATGGAATGAAATGGTTTTGAATTCGTTCGCCCATGAGTTAATTAAACATTGAATTGGGTTTTGGAAATTAGTTCGGAGAATGATTTGGAATATGTACCCAACATTGGTTTTATGCGAATAATTTTAATGGTTATTTTTAAATAATTGACCCAGTTTTGATAAAATTATTATTATTTTGATCTATTTAGAAATGAATGTCTGGAATTTGAAATGACGATCTTGGAATTGTTATTTTGGAAATATTTGAACAAGATTTGGAAATATTATCATTAAATGTTCAATTTAATGTGATACGAAGTATTTGAAAAATTTGGATATCAGATTTTATGCGAATTCTTGTTTCCAAAAGGGTTTTGAAAAAATAATCGAATGAGTTTAAATAAAATATTATTTTATTAAATTTGATTTGAAATGAAAATTTGGAATTTAAAATGATTTTTGGAGTAAAGTTGGGAATATAAAAGTATTATTTCATTGAAAAGATATATGGTATATGATTGTTGGCTAGCTTTTGGACCAAGCCACCAAGATTCACACATATGTTCACTATTGAATTTTACTTGTAGACGTCATCAAACTCCGATCATGGTCACCAAGCCTTCACCGGATCGTGATGCTGCTGCTACTCTCTCCCCGTTCGTGATCATTATGGGCGATCCGATCCATCCTCTCACAAGCTCCACGATCAGATCCCTGAAGTTGAGAAATGAAGACTACGACTAAGTCTAACACGATCCAAAAATGCAGGATCTCACGACACCTGTCCACAACTGTCATATTAATTATTTCTCCATCAAGCTACGAACCAGTTCGAGATTCTCAGGATTTGTGACATGTAAGACCACGATCTGTCTGCAAATATCATCTATAAATAGCCCTAGACTTGGCATTTCTGAGGATCTTTTTTGGTAATTCAGAGCTCTGATTCCACCATAATCATATCTCTATTATTTTTACTCTGAGTTATCTTGAATTTTCTAAGTGAATCAATATTGTGAAAGTGAGGTTGAGAGATAAATCATTGGTTGTACTCGAATCTTAAGTATAATCATTGAGATAAAGTGAACGTAGGCTCTTGAACGCCGAACCACTATAAACCCTGTGTCTTTTCTGTTTTTCCTTGCATTTATTCTAATATTGATCTCCCCCAGATTATAACAACTCGGGTGTTAGGCCCAATTTTGGATCTAACATTTTTGTGCTTTCACTGAGAACGAAGTCTCAATATATTGGATTGTAGTTCTGTTGTTTGGATAGTCAAGTCCAAAGAAAACAGTCCAGAATTCCACTATTTCGATTTTTGAAGATTTCAGTAAAGCTCAGATATCATGGTTGGAAAGAAGTCAAAGGAAGTACGAACTTCGCAAGCAAATGAAGCTGCGAACGAAGCAATTGAAGAAAGTGTGCACGAACAGGTGGAGGAAGAGCTCTCGGATCGTGGTAATGTTAGGGAAATCCGATCCAGTGATGGAGCAATGAACCAGACAGCTGAAGGGTTTACTACCCGATCGCAGGACCACGCCGCGATCCCTCCTGCACCTATCACCACGACCCGACGTCAACGGGGTACCATGAGCCACCAGCCTAGCAGGAACACGATTCGAACTGATAATCAGACTACTACCCGACATGGGAAGGAAATTATGGCTCATTCTGCTCGTGTTGGTACTTCCGCTCAACCCGGTTCAAGTTCCTTGCGTATAAGAGAAGATGAAGATGACCAGTTCGACCCTTCTGCTCCAGATACCGAAGGACATTTGACTCGAATACTTGAAGCATTGGACAAGCAAACTGATGAATTGGCCGCCCAAAGGCAGGACAGCTCGTTGTTGCATCAGAATATTACTGCCTTAGCCAGACGAATTGATGATATTCAAAGGCAGGTTTCGCCACCTCCAGCTTACACTTTATCCCTGGAACATACATACATCCTCATCTGAAGAACCTCAGAGAAAACGGAGTTGGCCTCCATTTGAAAGGCCTGAGAATATAGAAGTGCTTAATCAGGAAACCAATAACCGTAACTTAAATGAGCCCATACTGCCGCCTAGGAATGGAGGGGTTATTGATCCTGCTCAGAATCGACCTGTTCCCCCTACTCATCATGCGACTGATCGCGGCAATAGGTGGCAAGGGAGTTCTGTCCAGGACCCAGACCTTGCAGCAACACGTCAAAGAAATGTTGGAGGAGCTTGGCGGGCAAGAAGTGCTGATCCCGAATCCACTCTGACCCATGCGGATGTCGAAGCCATAATCCGGCAAATGATGGTGGAAAGTCACAGACAAAGAACCGAACATTGGGGTATAGGCCGTTGTCATTCGCCTTTTACAGATGGTATTTTAAAGGTCCGATTCCCGAGGAAATTTAACATGCCATCCATGAACCGTTATGTGGGAAAGGCTGATCCAGTTCAGCGCCTGATGAGATATTCATGGTACATGAACGCGGTTGCCGCCTCCGATGCTGTGAAGTGTAAGGCGTTCCCGATATTCCTGGAGGACATGGCGCTAATGTGGTTCACTCGGTTGCCAGCGCGATCGATCTCCCATTTCAGGGAACTAAGTGAACAGTTTGTAAATCAATTCCGATTACATACCCAGAGATCTAAGAATGTCATTGAGTTGTCCCTCATTAAACAATGTCCGGACAGATCTTTGAGGTCCTATGTAGATCGCTTCAATTTAGCGGTCACGGAGGTTAGAGATCCCCATGAACAAATTGTTTTAATTGCTTTGATTGACGGAGTGGATAAGGATACTGAGTTTGGAAGATACCTGGCCGGTAATCCACCATTAACCAGAGAGATATTCTACGAAAAGGCCAACATCTGCATGCGTCGGGAGGAAATTTACGCCAACCAAAAGAGGAAGGCAGCTGATAAGGAGGATATCCCAACTAATGTGGCCATTAAGAAAACGGGAGACAGCTCAGGAAAAGTTGAAGTTAATGTCGGGAACAAGAATCAAAGCAGCGGTCGCCAATCGGGGAATAGTAATAATAATAATCGAGAAATAAATCGAGGAAATGACTCTCATAGAAGATTCCGGCCCAGACCATTAGAGAGCTTCACACCGTTAAATGATACATTGGAAAACATCTTTCTGGATATATATAATGTCCTCTAATACAAAAGGCCTCCTCCGAGAGATTCTATAGAAAAAGAGCGTGAAACTGGGAAATTCTGTCTTTTTCATCAGGTCCATGGTCATTCCACAGACGAAAGTTGTCATTTGAGAGATGTGACTGAAAAACTACTCTGAGAAGGGAAGCTTGATGAATATAAGGTGAATCCTAGGGATAGGGGGCAAGCCGTACAAGCCCCAAACCAAATCCAACCTGCTGCTAAACCGACGGCTCAGAAAAAAGGAAAAAATATCGTTATCAATACCATAGTTGGTGGGCTTCACCTTGTAGGGCACAGTTTCAGAGCTATGGATCAATACGTGAATGCAGCTAAACAACATTTTGAAGTGAGGGAATGTAGCAAGCCCGAGGATAACGCTCCGGTTAAGCAATAAAAGACGATGTCTGATGACGTCATATTTTGCGAGCGAGAGAGTTTTGGGGTTCACTCCCCAACTGAAGACCCATTAGTGATCACCGTCACCATCGGTCCAGCTATAGTTCATAAAGTCTTAGTAGATAACGGGAGTTAGGTCAACATTCTGTTCAAGAAAACATTCGACCAAATGAAACTCGAGCCGAAGGATTTGAAACCATGCGAGGGTTGGATACGTGGATTTAATGGGGCCTCGACCGCTCCAATGGGATACGTGGAATTATCAGTAACCCTTGGGGAAGGAGAACGCCAGAGAGTGAGAATTCTCCCCTTTGTAGTCCTGGACATTGAGTCGCCGTACAATGCTTTCTTGGGTCGGCCAGCCCTAGCCAAATTTAGGGCATGCATTGCACCCTAGTGCCTATTGTTAAAGTTCCCGACGGATGCTGGCATAGGCATAGTCAAAGGAGATCAAGTTGTTGCATGAGCATGCTATTGTAGAGTTAAAATTGCTCCACAACGGGAAAGATGTAGAAACAAAAGGTGGTTCTTCCCCTCCGAGGGAGGAATCGTCGTAGCAACTAAAGAAAATACCTCCGGGAGGGTCGCCCAGAGAGTTTCCCGAGGACATAGATCCCAGAGAGGATGAAGAGCCTGGGGGCAGAATGGCAACCCCCTAATGAAGCGACTATGGATGTACCAATCGATGATAGTGACCCAGAGAAGGATCTGAAGATTGGATCCCAGTTGGATCTTGTTCGAGCCAAAGAATTAACAAATTTCCTGAGAGCTTACTTGGATGTATTTGCCTCGACCCTTGCAAACATGTGTGGGATATCTCCCTCGATTATGAGTCATTCGTTAAGCATCAACCCGAAACATCCTCCTGTCAAGCAGAAAAGGCGAATGCTTGACCCAGAGAGGTTTGCCGCATTGAAGGAAGAAGTCGAAAAGCTGAGGAGTAATGGATTTATTAAAGATTCAACATACCCCGACTGGATTTCAAACCCGGTTTTGGTAAAAAATAACAATTGAAAGGGGCGTACATGCATCGACTTTTCAGATAAAAACAAAGCCTGCCCAAAAGACAGCTTTTCGTTACCTCGAATCGATCAGTTGGTAGATTCAACCGTGGGTCATGAATTTCTTTCTTTTATGGATGCATACTCGGGGTACAATCAAATCCCCATGCATGTCCCAGACCAAGAGCGTACCAGTTTCATTACAGATTTGGGATTATACTGCTATGTAGTGATGCCTTTCGGTTTGAAGAATGCCAGCGCCACATATCAGCGATTGGTGAATAGAATGTTCTACAACCAAATCGGGAAAACGATGGAGGTATACATTGACGACATGTTGGTAAAGTCCAGACAATCGTCAGATCATACTAACGATTCAGCAGAGATGTTTGAGATACTCCGGAAATATGGGATGAAACTGAATCCTTTGAAGTGTTTATTTGGGGTAGCATCAGGAAAATTCCTAGGATTCATCGTCAGCTCGCATGGAATCGAAATCAATCCAGATCAAATTACAGCAATCCGAAATATCCAAGAACTAAAGCAAATTAAGGATGTCCAGAGCCTCGCTGGAAAGGTGGCGGCGCTGAGCTGGTTCATCTCCAAAGCTACAGATAAATGCATCCCGTTTTTCGAGCTGATAAAGCGAGGCAAGTGCAACTTTAAATGGACTCCTGATTGTATAGAAGCATTCCAGAATCTATTGAACCATTTGGAAAGACCCCCGATACTGTCTAAGCCTGTGAATCACGAGGATTTATTTGTGTACCTGGCAGTGTCATCTCATGCAATCAATTCGGCTTTGGTAAGAGAAGAGGATAAGGTACAAAGACCGGTGTACTATGTGAGTAAGAAATTGGCGGTCGCAGAACGGAATTATCCAATAATAGAAAAACTGGCGTATAGCTTACTAATTGCATCTAGAAAACTTCGCCACTACTTCCAAGCTCATCCCATTACTGTGTACACCGATCACCCGCTTAAACTGGTTCTGCAAAGGCCAGAAGCATCAGGAAGGCTAGTCAAGTGGAACATTGAGCTAATTCAGTTCGATTTGTATTTCCAGCCCCGAAGGTCGATAACGGGGCACGTGCTTGCGGACTTCATAGCGGAGTTCACTATCCCAGAAGATGATGTAGTAACTGAGGAGGACGATCCGCCAAAGCTACTCCTTGACCCTATTTCCTGGAAACTATACACAGATGGAGCTAAAAATGATAGATGATCTGGTGCGGGAGTAGTTCTCGAAACTCCAGAAAAACGGTTAATTTATTACGCTCTTAGACTGGAATTCCACGGCACTAATAACGACTCCGAGTACGAAGCCCTAATTTCCAGGCTGGAACACGCAAAGGAATTGGATATTACAAAGCTAGACACCTTTTGCGATTCCAAGATAGTCGTAAACCAAGTCACTGGAAAGTTTCAGGCCAAGAGTCCAAGGCTGATATCGTACTTGGAAAAGGTGAAGAAGTTGTTGGATGGTTTTGACACCACAGCATATCTCATATTCCCCGAACGGAGAATCAAAAGGCAGACAAGTTAGCAAAAATGGCTAGTTCAGATAGTCCTCAGGATACGTAGCTAGTCCCAATTGAAGTACTACAGTTTCCTCGCATAGATCAGATGGAAGTTGATCTAGTACAAGAGATTGAGCCTGAGAGAGAGTCATGGATGAATCCTCTAAAGAAGTTTTTGATAAATGGAACGCTTCAAATGAAGAAAAGTGAGAGGCGTGCAGTTATACGAAAAGCTTCCTGATATTTGTTGCAAGGCAATGTCCTATACAGACAAGGTTTCTTGATGCCCTTCCTCCGGTGCATCACCCATGATGACATCAGGCGTGTGCTGAAAGAGGTCCATGAGGGCGAATGTGGCGATCACACTGGAGGGCAAGCGCTGGCAAAGAAGATATTGTGATATGGCTATTTCTGGCCTACCATAAACAAGGATGCAGCCAAGTATGCATGACGTTGTGATGCTTGCCAGAAATTCCCCAAGATTCCTAGGGTGCCACCTAGCCTGTTGAGGACAATGACAAGCCCGTGGCTTTTTCTATGTGGGGAATTGACATTTTTGGGAGCCTTCCCATAGCAAAGGGCGGAGCAAAGTTCGCTATTGTGGCCGTGGATTATTTCTCTAAATGGGTAGAAGCAGAGCCTTTGACCATGATCACAACCAAGCGAGTGATCACTTTTGTCGTTAAGAACATTATATGTCGGTTTGGGATTCCAAAAGTCATCGTAACCAATAATGGGACCCAATTCGACAATACCGAGTTTCGAGATTTCTGTCAGAAGTATCACATCGAGAAAAGATACACCTCTGTGGCACATCCGCAATCGAACGGACAAGTTGAAGCGACAAACAAGGTGATTAAATCCATTCTAAAGAAAAGATTAAAGAGGGACAAAGCAATGTGGGTTGATAAATTACCCCTGGCACTATGGGCCTATAGGACAACGTACAAGTCGGCGACGGGTCACACCTCGTTTTCCCTTGCTTTTGGAGCTGAAGCGGTCATTCCGGTCGAGTTGGAAGTACCATCTCATCGAACCACTTATTACGATCCGATGACCAACAATGAGCTGCTCCTTGAATCCCTGGACATGGTTGAAGAAAAAAGGGACGAAGCCGACTTACGTGCCCTGAGACATAAACAACAAATAGCTCGGTATTGCAACAAAAGAGTCCAAGCTCGAACATTTGAACCCGGAGACTTGGTTCTGAAGTGCGTCTTTCCACCCTCAGTACATATGGGCCCGAAATGGGAAGGACCGTACTCCATTTTACGAAGGCTTGATAATGGAACTTTCAAGCTAGCAACCGTGGATGGAGATGAAATCACCAGAGTGTGGCATGCCCAGCATTTGCAGCCTTATCTAACATGAAATTGTCAGTTTTATTCTTTTGTTTTTTAGGACCATGTAAAAAGGCTCGACTTGCCTAGAACAGTCTGGTTACTTGAACAAAAGATTATAAAGTGGACGTAGGTCATAATTCGACCGAACCACTATAAAAATATCGTGTGTAATTTACCTTTACCGCACTGTTTTTTATCTGCTCTTTTATTTTGATTAATATATCATTACCATTTTGAAGTTTTTTTTAAATTATGTAGTAATCTCAAAACAGCTGATTCAAAATGCCATCTAAAAGGTGCAGCGAGGTAAATCACACTAATGCTTGCACTCAAACTCTCGAGATTAGGGAGAGAGTATAAAGAATGCGAAGATAACATTCCCAAGGCGTGAAGGTGCACCATGATAAAACCGCCTTGATAACACTCTAACCCGCTGAAGGAACGGGAGAGTATAAAGGCGCTAGAGACTTAGCGTCCCCAGAACTTCTGCCTCGCTGAAGGATCGGTGAGCAGACCAAGAACCGAGCTCGAACTCTAACCCGCTGAAGGATCGGGAGAGTATAAAGGTGCTAGAGACTTAGCGCCAGGAGAAATCTTACCCCGCTGAAGGAACGGGAGAATATAAAGGCACAGGTTCATATGCCACTCAAGGGCTCCCATCCCACCACACGATTAGGGACAAGAATGAAAAAGGGAGCCCGAACCCTTTGTTTTCGAACGTGGAGGGGGGGTGGGGGATTACAAACATAATCCTAATCAATCGCCAATAAGCCCTAGACAGGCACTATAATGACGATTGATTGGGGGCACATACGTACACTACTACACATTTACTTAGCACACGAACTTCTCAATGATTATTGCTCATGACTTCGGTATTTAGTTATGATTGTTTCGGTTATGATTAATGATTGTTACTCATGATTAATGATTGTTTCGGTTATGATTAATGATTGTTTTGGTTATGATTATTTAAACTCTGCAAACATGATGAACTTACAGGAACGCAATGGCGCAAAAGAAATAGATTTTCATTTATTGAAAGAAGATTTACAAGAACGAGAAGCTAAACAAAAGTGAGGGCCACACTCACAACTACATTTTTTGGCCAAAGGAAATCCTAAAAGCTAAAACATGAGCTAATAAGTGCATTCTATTTACGCTTGGGAGACGATTTTGATTTCTTTTCCTTCTTCTGTTTCTCCAACCCCTCTTTGTCAGCATCAGAGCGGTCACTTTTCTTCCTCTTCCTCTTCCTATTATCGACAAGAGGCTCCGGGGGAGGACTAGAAGGTTGGGAGACAAGTTGTGAAGTTATTGATTTGGAAGAGAATCTTATAACCAACCCAGTCTTGGGGTCGATTTCAGAAATAGAGGGCACGAGTACACTGTCTTGTTCCCCCTTCTTAAGAACCAACTGCTTTTCTTTCCTAGCCTGCATGTCAGCCAAGGTTTCACTATCATCATCCTTGGTCTCATCTCTGATGACAACTTCCACTTCCTCATCTCCGTGACCACCATCTGTGTCTTGCAAAGACGCAATAACCTCAACATCTGCAGTAGCGCCGGTGCCGGATTCCACGGGTGCTACCTTGACTCTCTCACTTGTTGTACCCTCACTTTGCTTTGGAATCTCAGAAACTTCAACACCAGTACCCGGGGGGACATCTACTTTCTCTGCCACTATCTTCTCCTTTGCATCTTTCTCAACCAATTTGGTATCTACACAATGAGAACCAAATGTTAGTGAACCAGGAGAAGTTGTGGTCAAGTTAGTTGTCTGTCCTGTGAGACGACGACAAGTTACTATCGCTTTGATGAACTGTGGAGAGAATATGGAGATACCTTCAGCCGACTCCTCCCAGATTTGTAGTGGTGGTTCCAACAACTGGAGGGGTTGGAGCAAAGGGAATAAACGGATCATTAGGGTTATATTCCTCAACTTTGAGGTTTTGGGCTCCACCATCGAGCTCGAGCCTTCGTCAACCTTATCCTTGCCCTTGATCTTAATCTTCTCCCTCTCGATCTCTTCATGGATTAGGCGTCTACCTTTCTCTAAAGCCTCCGGTTCTTCACCTCTAAGAAAGGTATACATCAGCTGGTTTTCATCAATCTCATCGATAATCAATCGCCGCTTCTCGCCTTCGACAATTGCATCCCATACATTGGCCAGAGTAACATGATAGTCCGAAATCCAAGAGATATCTTGAGTCTTGATGACTTGACCAAAGAAGTCGAACAACGGTTCCTCAAAACCAGCTATATCTTTCTCTTTTTCAGCGAGCTTATCAGCACTAGCAGTGGCCGATTCAAGAGCATTATTGGCGTTAATTTCAGCGAGAGCTGCATGCTCCTTAGCCTGGGCAAGTTGATCATTTAAAACCTCTTTTTCCTTTTTGGCAAGAGCGAGGTCATCTTTTAAGCTCGCCCTATCTTTTTCCTAGGCAGCTTTCTCAGCAGCAAAGCGTTCCTGTGCTGTCTTCAGTTCAGTATTAATTGCCTTAAGATCTTCCACCTCGTTCCTTAGAGCCACCCGTTCCTGGCTGTTTGAATCAAGTTCACTGCAAGAACGCTCCCTTGCACTTTCCAGCTCATCCCTGTAATTCTTTGCATCTCGCCGGGCTAAAGCCAGTTGGGCCTGTGCATCCTCTAGTTCTTTTTCCAGTTTGCTCCTAGCCCTGGCACCATTCTAAATTTTCACTCGGGACTTGGCCGCGTCCGTCTCTAGGCGACGGATGGCATCTGAAAGATGAATAGCATGCCTCTTCATTACCCCATATTGTTTAGCTAATGGCATACGTACCCTATCACCTCTGTGTCCCAATCCTCGGGAACCGGCTCAAGATCCGAGACGAACATCATCCTCTCAAAGAAAATATTAGGAAATTGCTTTGACAAGCGCTCTAGCCTGGCTTGAATCTCAGAATTAGGAACAATATTCTGTGCACTGCTGGTATCTAAGTCGTGCTCACTAGAGGAAACATGAGATGTCTTTCTCTTCTACACGATCTTACCCTCATCTTTGTTTTTGCCTCCGGCTCGTGGTGTTTTTTAGAAGACTGGACATGAGAAGGCGTACTCTTCGGAGGGGTCAAATCTCTAGGAAGTTGCTTGCCCCCAGCCGGTAGCGATGGACGACTGTGAGGCTTTTCAGAAACTTGCTTTGATGGAGATCGAGATCGTGTAGAATAAGATTGATGAGAATCCCGGGGCCGATGACTATCACTTCCCCTACTATCACTACGAACCTGCTCGGGATCTGGAAGGAGGCTTGGTGTGCCCTCACGAAGGGAATGATAAGAATAAGACCGTTTGCGAGACATTTTCCCTGCAAATGAAACAGGTGCATGTTAAAACTATGAATGACAGTGGTATAAAAGTGTTATGGTAAATGGTGCATGTGATTTGTGCATCCCGTGAAATCCCCTTGTAATGGACCAGGGCCCAGAGTTAGGCTCGTTTGGGTGACTTCTTTTTCTCCAACTGGGACATTCATCTCTTCAGAGATGGGAAAAATTGGTTCCCCTCCGAAGTCTTCCTGAGTATAGGTATCGTCTGGTAAAGGAATCTTATTTAATTCCCCAAGTGTCTGTTCCTCCGTTAACTCATCCTGAGCGACAGACTCAATCGGTGATGAAGTTCTTAAGGGAGACTGCCCCTCAGAGGTCGGGACGTCCTTTGATTCGTCAGCTTGCCCCTCGTCTCCTTTGTATACATTTAAATCCTCGACATCCTGATTAATAATTATCGAAGGACTCTTGCGAAGAGTAGTTGTCTCTACAGCTTGAGAAGTTCCATCTCCCTCAGTCGGAGGTACATACTTGTAAGGTTTGTCGCCCGCTCCAAGTCCAAATCTTATATCTAAAAGGCGGTGTTTGTGAAGGTTCTCGTCGGCGATACATTTCTTAATCCTTAAGAAATCTTAGTTACTCTTGAGAAGGCGGGACATTCGGTCTTCATATATCGATCCTTCCGTTCTCTCAAAGTTGTGATCTGTATGGAACAAAACAATTAGCACTGAAATTATGCATTTGAAGTAAATACGGGAAAGTTGAAAACATACTTGCTTGTAGCCACTTCCTCGGACATCCAGCTTGATGCTTTATATAAAACCAGTCAGATTTGATATCCCCTATATTACTATAACCATCTGTCGCGACTTTTTTGTTGGTAACTGATTCGAAGAAAGAAAAATTGGGAGCCCCTACGGAACGATCTTGAAATGGTAATAGAATTTCAGATATTTAAGGGTAAGTTCGGTCTGCAGAATCTCCATATACGCAATATACAGAGCCGCATAGGCATTGGGATGGAGTTGCATAGTGGCAATGTGTAACTATCTTAAGAGATCGACAACAAGTGGAGGAAAGGAGGAATAGCTCCTACCCAGCACATGAGTTGACTAACAGTAATGTTCCCCTCTGGGTAGAATGTGGTCTATCTTCACTTTCTAGAGTTTTCACATCGTCCCAAGGAATTCCGTGTCTTAAACATATCTTCTTAAGTTTTATATCATCTAACTTGGAGGGTAAAGAATCGATGAGCTTCTCTATTTCCTTAACACCCGGAATTTCATCAGGAGCTCGATCATCCTCATCTTCAAGGGATGTGCTCTCAGAAGTCGTTGACTCTATATCGGTACCCGTTTCGTAATCAAGGTCAGATTTTTCCTCATCTGAATCTGAGGGAAGCACATCAGGGCCGTGATGTGCTGATGTCTCGGGTTCGGTACTTTCATTCGGTGCCTCCGTCACTTGTTTATCCGACATAGCTGTGTTGGCGAGTAAAAATTAGAACACAAGTTACCCGTTCCCCGTGTGTGTAAGTGCAAGTGTGTGCTTGTGTGTACATATAAGAAAAGCATGAAGTTAGTTAAATGAACAGGATATTGGTCGTGATATGCCATCAAGTTAAGTTGTTCAGTCCATAAAGTTCGTCTCAAAGGCTCTAACCTAACTGTCCAATGGAATATCAGAATTAAATAACATAATTTGGCCAACATGTGCATCATATCATTCATTGAATTGGCTCGTGGGACAGGGTTTGGATCGTTATGAATCGTCGGTTCGTGAAGAGGATCGGATCGTGGAGAAGTTTCAGATCGCCAAACGCTGGAATTCCTGACCCCTCATGCTTTACCTGAATAGATCGTGATAACCCCCCACGATCCACTTTACTTCATGTCTCCACGAAGCGATGCTCCTCCGTATCCACGACCTGATCCGCCAGTCAAATTAACACTTCATCTTCATCCTTTATCCCATCATTTCTCTGTCACCACAAAGCGACTCAAGCCAAAGCTTCGCCTATGAACCAACCCGACCTGCTCCTCCTCCCTTCTCGCTCCCCCTCTCCTTCCATGAATGAACTCAGTACCACCGCCACTCTCAGGCTTCAACGCCACTAACTCCACCATTACCCACGGAAATCGAACTCGAATCGATATTCAATAAGGAGGAAAGAGTTACACACGAAATTATCCTTATTATTACCTTTTTAATTTGATTAATTGGCCTTGAGAGCGCTTGAATTCGATGGCAAGCAAATTAGGGTTAGGAATTGAAGAGGAAAGGGCAGCAATAATGAGGAGAAGAAGAGGAGCGGATGGGAAGAAAAAAGTCGGCTTATATAATATGAGAAGTGGCTTTTAAGCTTCCCCTTTTTGTCCTATGTGGCTCGTGAGGCCTGATAGGCTGCGAGCGCCAAGGGATCCCACCATGGTTCACGAATGGGCCATCCAGGGCGACGATCCGTGACATATCAAACTGCTCTACACGAACGCGTCGAATGATCCACAACAAATGGTAGTGAGAAATGGCGATCCAATCCTAAATGTGACTGATGGATCAGAAAGGCAGATTTGCATACTTGCAGGAATACGAAAGTTATTAATTCTACCTATGGCAAAAAGTTTTAAAACTTACTTGGCAACTTGATAATAATATCTTCAGGAGTTCAAGAAATGAAAGTCGCTCGATGAATAGACAAGTGGTTGATGATTCAATCTGATATTTATATTAGTCAAAGAGCGCAACTTTCTGAAGCAGTACGACATTTCAGACAGTCACAGCCACTGATCCACATCGTTTTGTGAAAAGATAGCTCGTTAATTTCGAAGCATGTTCCATTCTCGATAAAACATACTGGCTAGCTTTTGGACCAAGCCACCAAGATTCACACATATGTTCACTATTGAATTTTACTTGTAGACGTCATCAAACTCCGATCGTGGTTACCAAGCCTTCACCGGATCGTGATGCTGCTGCTACTCTCTCCCCGTTTGCGATCATCATGGGCGATCCGATCCATCCTCTCACAAGCCCAACAATCTGATCCCTGAAGTTGAGAAATGAAGAATACGACTAAGTCTACCACGATCCAAAAATGCAGGATCTCGCGACACCTGTCCACAACTGTCATATTGACTATTTCTCCATCAAGCTACGAACTAGTTCGAGATTCTCGGGATTTGTGACACGTATGACCATGATCCGTCTGCAAATATCATCTATAATTAGCCCCAGACTTGGCATTTTTGAGGATCTTCTATGGCAATTCGAAGCTGTGATTCCACTATAATCATATCTCCGTTATTTTTACTCAGAGTTATCTTGAATTTACTGAGTGAATCAATATTATAAAAGTGAGGTTGAGTGATAAATCATTGGTTGTACTCGAATCTTAAGTATAATCATTGAGATAAATTGGACGTAGGCTCTTTAACGCCGAACCACTATAAACCCTGTGTCTTTTCTGTTTTTCCTTGCATTTATTCTGATATTAATCTCCCCCAAATTATAACAACTCGGGTGTTAGGCCAAATTTTGGATCTAACAACGGTGTTATCTTAAGTTATGGGAATGTAATTTATTTTGGAAAAAGGAACGGGACGATTTATATTTAAAACGTTTTATATAACTAAAATCGAATGCATCGCGTAACAATGGTTCGTTAATATCGATTTTAAATTTCAAATGGTTATAACTTGAACATTTTAAATCGGATTGACGTGAAACGAAAAATTTCTGATTTCTATTGCTGATTGTTTTTTAATAGAAAAGGAATTTTCCTGTTCTAACATGTGGGTTTCAAGTTATGTCTAAAAAAAAATTGAAAAGGTTGTTATACGTGCGGTTCGACGACCATAATGGAAAGTTGAATAAAACGGGCGTATAATATTTGTTTTCATAATTAAGTAAAAATATGATAATTCATATTTTGTTATGTAAAAGTGATTTGAGTCAAAATATTTGAATTTTGAATGATTTTGATCTATTTTGTTTGATAACCATTTTTCAGCACTTTCGGTAACGCTTTTAACGTTATTATAATATTTCTTTGAAATTGGTTGAATTTTTGAAGATTATAAACTGTGAACCATTGTTTAAATTATGGAAAAGGATTTGTTAAATATTTTGAAAGTCTTAAAAAGAGTTTAAAATATATGGCATGAGATTTGTTTAAATCATAAGTAGGATATAGGAAGTTTGAATTAGGAAGGAAATGAGTTGGGGTAGAATTAGTCTTTTGGAAATTCAATATAAAATTCTAGGTTTGGACAAATACTTTCAAAAATATTGAACATATCCATATCCAGATTCTGATGGTGTTTGCCCGGGTTGGTGAATTGATATCAAATATAAGTCGACTAAATTCTAGTTAAACTTATATTTGAGATATAAATTATTTAAGTTATCATAAATGGAAATTTAAATCCAAATAAAGATTGGGTAGTTTTGGAAACTTATGGAAAGGGATAACGACGAATAAATTATTTTGTTTTTGAAATATAAGGTTGGAAATAATATTTAATTTCGAGAAAAGGGTTAAGACGACAACGGGGTTTAAGGAAATTGAATGATTCTAACCTTAAGATGAAAGGAACTGATAACGATTTGGAAAGGAGATTTGAATTGAGAAACTTGTAAAGTCCATAGCTATTGGGTTTAAAGTATGCTTATTATTTGTAAGTCCGAGATTGAATATATGTTCGGTTCAAAACCATTCCAAGTAATAATTCGATGTTATGAAGGAACTGAAGGCTTGGAAATTGATAAGTGAAGACCGAGAATCTTCAAATTGTTTGGATTGATTGCTGATGCTTCAGTTGGGCCGATCACCCAATACGAAGTTATAAGTGGCATGAGATCTGAAAATATTTGAATATTTTCGGATTGTTGTTCCATTCAAACCCAAAATGAACTCGTATGGATTGTGTGCGTGACATTGAAATTGACCGCGTAGCACTGATTCCTGTTAATATATATCGGAATTTGTGGAAATAAATTATTCTCGTCTTTAATACATACGAACTTGGGGTTATGTCTTGATAGGAATCAGTGGCATGTCGTGAATTGTCAATGTGGCATACTCGAGTTATGAAACGAGCTAGTGATGATCAAAGCATGGCTTATTGAAGCGTAGCTCTGTGTATATCGTGACAACGACGAACCTTACACCCCGGATTGATGGTAAACTGGCGGTTAGGTTGTATACAAAATCTCTAGTGAAAATCAAAAGCTACGGCAGCAGATCTACCTCGAAACCTTAGGGAATAAAGTATATACGGTGTCCGATGTTTGGATGTTAACCGAGATATATACTTTCGCGCTATGTATTTGGTGTCCGTGTCTGGATGTTAACTGGGAGATACTTAGCTTCACGTCCTCGACTGAACTTTCATGCTAGGAACCATCCTGGTGGAAAACCCAATAACCAATACGAGTCGTTCGTTTTTTTTGTAAACATTGTATGTGGGCATAGCCTCTATGCTTGCTAAGATTAATATATTATTTAAGAAATGGTTTTCAACACAATGCACTAATTATAATATTAAGGGGATTTTCACGTATTAAAGCATTATTGGTTATCATAAGACAAAACTCGCCCATCTGGTGTGCGCCTGTATTATGTGATGTGAGACGAGCTTACGATAGCTCCATTTTTCAAAGTCATCGCGGATTTCTTTGCACATGAATTCATATGGAGTAAACCGTTCCGCGTTAGCGGCATGGTCCAGTGAATTTTCCTAACTTTAAAATAAACCCGTAATAATAACTGTTTGAGTTCTCACACCAGTCCCATGTCTGACCTAGAGTTTATTGTTCCCCACCTGAACTCTGGGTGCTCATACTTTTGCACGGGCCGCTAGTAGTTTAGTTTGCAAGTTTAGCCTTCAGAACTGGATGCAGATTTGAAGCTAGCATTATGTTTTGGTTTTACTTCTTTCTCTGAGAGCAGATTCATTTCCGCTGAGTTTGTATTGTACTCTGATTATCTGTAACTCTGATGTAGAGACTTTCTTGTAATAAAATGAAAAGTTATGCTCTTTGTGTTCAAATATGTCTGTATCCATAATTATCTGTCTTTATAAATGTTTTAAGTTGGTTTAATTACCGGCAAGAATCGAGAAAAAAAGCAGGCCTTACAGTTGGTGTTAGCCTACTTTGTGAACTAGGCAACACAAAGTCAAGAAATCAAACATTGAAGGACGTTTTTAATTAGAAGACTTCGGCTCGGATTGGAGAAAAACACTACAATTCAAATAGATAGCTGCAGTTGTTTGGGTCGGGTCAGAGCAACATATCGGTTCGGATCGGATAGAGTCCTCTGTTTGGATCGGTGATCTCTTACTGAGTAGATTGGTAATGCGTATCTAATCGGATCGGAAGGCAACTAAATCTCGAATGGATCGGAAAGCCACCTGTTTGCCACAACAATGGAACGGAGCGGAACAGATTAGAGAAGGAGAGTAGCACCCAAGCCAATCCGGTTCGGATCGGGTATCCCGATCCGAACCCCTTATCTGCGCGTCTCCGACCCGCACCCATGATCCATGTTATTCTCCTGCAAATGCGCCTGGATATCCGGACCGGCTATGACCAGTTCCTAACCATAACGTCCTTCCCTTTGATGCGTTGTCAACATGATAGTCCATCCGAACCCGAAGAGAGTGCGATGGATGACACGTGGCCCGACCCGGATCAAGTCTCAAGCAAATTCACACCTATAAATACCCCGTCTGGAGACAAAGAGAAGGATCTTTTTTCAGCACTTTTAGAATTCAACTACCTCCATCATCCGAACTCCATTACTCCCGGAGAATCCAAATCATCTTTCATTTCTTGTTTTAGTCAATTGAGTGAACAAAAGTGAGTTGTGAGTGAATCTTACATTGTATTTGCAACTGAATTATTGAATATAGTGAAAGATAAGTGGACGTAGGCATTTCTTCGCCGAACCAGTATAAATTCTACGTGTTCATTTTTATTTTTATCTCATTTTATCTTGTTTTTAATCATTTTGGGTGTTAGAACCACTTTTGGGTCTAACATTTTGGTGCTTCCACTGAGAATCCTCATCTAAATTCTTTATTTTCCGGGATCTCTTTCTACTTTTTGGACCATTGAGTTCAAAGAAGTGAATCCTTAAGTTTCTCCGCTTTTTTACATTTGTTGAAGTGATTGTCAAAGATTCATGGCCAAAGGAAAAGGCAAGGAAGTTCAACCTTTTCGAGGAAATGGAGCTGGCGAAGATCAGCAAAATGTTGTTGTAACAAGGTCTCGGGGGCAGAGTTCAGCAGCAGGAAGAATCAATGCAGGAAATCCGAGCCGCCAGCAGGGGGAGAGCTCCGATCCGATCCGGGTAGGAGATTCTGAAGCAGTGCATTCCCCCAATCTGAACCGACCCAAACTGCTCGCTGCACACCAATCCGACCAGGATGCCCAGCTCCGAACCGATCCGACTTCCTACCTCCGATCCGACCCGATGCTTGGTGAAGCTGGAACCTCTACTCGAGTCCCTACGGATGCTTCAATTCCAGCCACCAGGGATGGTGATCAGGTCAATCCATCTGCGCCCATCACCCAAGGAGATTTCTCGCGCTTGCTTGATATGCTTGAGAGCACGAGGGAGGCCATGAAAGTTCACGAGCGCACTAATCTCATGATGCAGGAAAATATGAGGCTCATGAGTCGGGAGATCAGTGAGCTCCGTCGACAGAGAACTCCATCACCGGTTCGTCACAAACCAGTAGATCAATCTTCATCTTCCGAGGAAGAGAGGCCCCGTGAACGGAGGCCACTCGAACGACCTCAGAACGTGGAGCAGCTGACATTTGGATCTTTGGGATCTCGCGAGGATATCGCACGAGCATTAGGAAACGATGACCCCACTCGGGGGCAAAGACTCCAGTCCCCTCTTCCCGAGATCGACCGGGAACGCAGGGAACGGAATCGAGCAGAGGTAGCTCGAAGAAGAAGGGCATCTCCTGAGCAAGAGCCCAGAAGGAACTCGGATACTAGGGCCAGGGAACCTGAGCAGCCCCTAACTAGTGCTGATGTACAGGCAATGGTTCGTCGAATTATGTCCGAGAGCCGGAATTATACAAATGAAGATTATGGCATTGAGCGAAGCCATACTCCGATCACCGACGATATCCTCGACTTCCGGTTTCCCCGATGCTTTAACTTGCCACAGATGGACAAGTATAACGGAAGGACTGATCCGGGACAGCATTTGATGCGATATTCGTGGCTCATGAATGCCGCTGCTGCCCCTGATGAAGTGAAGTGCAAAGCATTCCCAATCTACCTAGAAGATGTAGCATTATTCTGGTTTACCCGACTTCCTCCTCGTTCGATTTCTAATTACAAGGAACTAAGCGAGCGTTTCATGAACCAGTTCCGACTACATGCCCGAAAGTCCAAGAGTGTTATTGAATTATCGAGAATCAAACAGGCACCAGGAGAATCTCTAAGGGCATATCTTGATCGTTTTAACCAAGCTGTAACTGAGGTCAGTGACCTGCATGAGCCCACTATTCTCATGGCATTGAAGGAAGGAGTTGATCCTGAATCTGAGTTTGGAGACTACCTTTCTGGGAAGACACCCCCCACAAGGGAGATATTCTACGAAAAAGCCGATATTTATTTACGGCGAGAGGAAGCCAGGGCAAACCGGAAGAGAAAGTCCGAGACGGCTTCAAAGGAGAAGGTGCAGAGTAATATCGCCGTGAAGCAGTCGGGGGAGAATTCTGGCAAGGTTGAAGTAAATGTAGGAAGCAAGGGTGGAAACAGCAATACTGGAAGTGGGGGAAACAACAACAATAACCGTAATCCAAACGGTAACAGAAGAAACAGAAATAGGGGAAGCGACCCTAACAAAAGACCTCGATTCCAGAACTACGAGAATTATACACCATTGAACGACACCCTGGAAAATATTTATCTGGATACGTACAATGTGTTACAGTACAAGAGACCGCCACCTCGTGATTCGACCAAGAAAGAAATGGCGACAGGGAAGTTTTGTTTGTTCCACGGAACACACGGGCATTCAACTAATGAATGTCGACATTTGAGGGATGTGATTGAGAAATTGTTGCGTGAAGGGAAGTTGGATGAGTACAAAGTTGCCCCGAGAGACAGGGGGCAAGGTGAGCAGGCTCCAAAACAGATTCTACCTGCTCCCAAACCTACATCGCAGCAGAAAGGTAAAGGAATTGTTATCAATTCCATAGTAGGCGGACCTCACCCGGCAATCCGAAGTTTCAGATCAATGGATCAATATGTGAATGCCGCCAAGCATCTAGACGTGAATGAAGGTGATGATTTGGAAGATGTCACCCCTATAAAACAACAGAAAACCATGTTCGACGACGTGGTATTTCGCAGCCGAGACAACACTGGGATACAATCACCCACCAATGATCCGTTGGTTATTACTACCACCATTGGGTCCGCCTTGGTCCATAAGGTATTAGTAGACAACGGAAGTTCCGTTAATATTTTGTTCAAGAAGTCATTTGATCAGATGAAGCTTGAGCCTGAAGATCTGAAACCTTGTGAAGGATGGATTAGAGGCTTCAACGGAGCGACGACAGCTCCCATGGGATACATAGAGTTGCCCGTGACCCTGGGGCAAGGAGAACGTAGAAGAGTGCGAATGCTTCAGTTCGTTGTCTTGGACGTAGATTCGCCATATAACGCATTTTAAGGGAGACCTGCCCTCGCTGAATTTAGAGTTTGTATCGCCCCTTGGTGCTTGTTACTTAAGTTCCCAACCGAAGCCGGAACTAGAGTAATGAGAGGGGATCAGGTTTCTGGACGGGCCTGTTATGTGGCCGAGTTAAAGATGTTGATGAAAGGACATAGCGTTGAGAGTAAGGATGCCTCGTCTCCCTCAAAGGGGGACTCGGCATAGCAATTAGAGAGATTGACCTCGAAGGAGTTGCCCAAAGGAACGCCTGAAGATCTGGATCCCAGAAAAGACGAGGAACCAGAGGCTAGGAATGCAACTCCTAATGAAGCGACAGTGGAAATTCCCATTGATAAAGCTGATCCGACGAAAGTTTTGAAGATTGGTTCTCAATTGGATCCACGTCGTGCTGAAGAACTAACGGACTTCTTGAAGGCAAACTTAGACGTGTTCGCCTGGACCCATGCTGACATGTGTGGGATATCACCATCCATTATAAGTCACAAATTGAATGTAAATCCGAAGCATCCGCCTGTGAAGCAGAAGAGACGCATGCTGGGCCCAGAGAGGTCGGCTGCTCTCAAAGAGGAAGTAGAGAAGTTGAAGCAGAATGGATTTATTCGAGATTCGACTTATCCCGACTGGATATCGAATCCCGTCTTAGTAAAGAAGCCAAACGGAAAGTGGCGGACTTGCATTGACTTTTCAGATTTAAATAAAGCTTGCCCGAAAGATAGTTTCCCACTTCCCAGGATTGACCAGCTTGTAGACTCGATAGCAGGTCATGAACTTCTTTCTTTCATGGACGCATATTCTGGATACAACCAAATTCCTATGCACGTACCAGACCAAGAACACACGAGTTTCATTACGAATTTGGGGCTATATTGCTATGTTGTAATGCCATTCAGGTTAAAAAACGCTGGAGCTACTTATCAGCGCTTGGTAAATAGAATGTTTTATGATCAAATAGGAAAAACGATGGAAGTTTATGTGGATGATATGCTTGTTAAATCAAAGCAGTCTTCCAGCCATACGCAAGACTTAGCGGAAATGTTTGGTATCTTGCGAAAGTACCGTATGAAATTGAATCCTTTAAAATGTTCATTTGGAGTGGCGTCGGGAAAGTTCCTTGGCTTCATTATGAGTTCCCGAGGAATTGAAATCAACCCTAGCCAGATAGCGGCGATTAGAAACATCGAAGAACCGAGGAGAATTAAAGACGTCCAAAGTCTGGCAGGGAAGGTAGCGGCGCTAAGTAGATTCATCTCCAAAGCCACAGATAAATGTGTTCCGTTTTTTGATTTGATAAAAAGGGGAAAGAAGAACTTCCAGCGGACTCCCGATTGTGTTGAGGCCTTTCAAAATCTGTTAGAGCTGCTAGAGAAACCGCCAATTTTATCAAAGCCCGTAGATCACGAATAATTATTTGTTTATTTGGCAGTCTCGGCTCATGCTGTCAGCACAGCCCTGGTTCGAGAAGAAGACAAAGTACAAAGGCCGGTGTACTATGTGAGTAAGAAATTAGCAGCGGCAGAGCGCAACTACCCAAAAATTGAGAAGCTCGCTTACAGCCTCCTGATCGCATCCCGAAAGCTTCGCCACTATTTCCAAGCCCATCCAATAACCATATACACCGACCAACCCTTAAGGCAGGTATTGCAGAGACCCGAAGCATCGGGAAGGTTGATCAAATGGAACATAGAGCTAAGTCAGTTTGATTTGAATTTTCAACCTCGAAAGTCAATCAGGGGGTAAGCTCTAGCAGACTTTATTGCGGAGTTCACCATTCCAGAGGAGGAAACAATCAATGACCGAGTGGTTAAATCCGAGGATGAGATAGAGATGAATCCGTGGAAATTATATACAGATGGAGCTAAGAATGACCGAAGGTCCGGAGCTGGAATTGTCTTAGTTACTCCCGAGGGACGGTCGTTATATTACGCCCTGCGATTAGAATTTTCGGCAACTAATAATGACTCCGAATATGAAGCCCTGATTGCCGGGCTGAAACTTGCTAAAGATCTTGGAGTTAAAATGATAGACATATTTTGTGACTCTAAAATTGTTGTTTGTCAAGTGCGAGAGGAATTCGTGGCTCGAGGACCTCGACTTATCGCCTACCTCAAGAAAGTGAAAGAGCTATTGAATAGCTTAGAGCGGTACAACATAACACATATTCCCAGAGTTGAAAACCAGAAAGCAGATAGACTGGCAAAACTGGCTAGTTCCGTCAATCCAGAAGAGACTGAGGTAATTCCAATTGAAACGTTGGAGTCGCCAAGCTTTGAGTCAATGGAAATTGAATTCGCTTTTGAAGCGGAACCAGAGAAGGAGTCATGGATGACTCCAATTAAGAATTTTCTTAAGAATGGGACACTCCCATCGAAGAAGAGTGAGAAAAGAGCTGCAGTTCGCAAAGCTACCAGATATGTTATACAAGACGATACTCTCTATAGACAAGGATTTTCTATGCCCCTGTTACGATGTATCACACACGACGACATCAAGCGTGTACTAAGAGAAGTACACGAAGGTGAGTGTGGAGATCATACAGGCAGTCAAACTTTAGCAAAGAAAATATTGCGGTACAGATACTTCTGGCCTACGATCAACAGAGATGCAGCTGATTATTCACGATGCTGCGATAAGTGCCAGAGATTCGCCAAAATCCCCAGGGCACCGTCAACCCAGCTTAAATCGATGGTGAGTCCTTGGCCATTTGCCACATGGGGAATTGATATCATTGGAGTTTTACCGATTGCTAAAGGAGGAGCTAAGTATGCAATAGTGGCTGTGGACTATTTTACGAAATGGGTGGAAGCTGAGCCCTTAACCAAGATCACAACAAGAAAGGTGATAAGTTTTGTGGTCAGAAATATTATATGCCGATTCGGGATTCCAAGGACGATCATAACTGACAACGGAACCCAGTTTGATAGTACTGAATTCAGAAATTTCTGTCAGAAGTATAAGATAGACAAGCGATATACTGCAGTTGCCTATCCGCAATCGAATGGACAAGTAGAGGCAATAAACAAAGTTATAAAATCCATCCTCAAGAAACGGTTGGAGCGTGCAAAGGCAAGATGGGTTGACGAATTGCCCCTAGCTTTGTGGGCATATCGAACAACATTCAAGACAGCCACCGGTCATACCCCTTTCTCTCTCTCCTTTGGCTCAGAAGCAGTAATTCCAGTTGAACTGGAAGTTCCTTCCCACAGGGTGACATATTATGACCCGATGACGAATCGGGCGCTCTTACTTGAGTCCCTTGATGAAGTAGAAGAGAAAAGGGACGAAGCAGACTTGCGTGCAGCAAGATATCGGCGTCAGATGGCACGCTATTATGACAAAAAAGTTCGCCTCAGAACTTTTGAACCAGGAGATTTGGTGCTAAAGAGAGTTTTTCCATCCCTTCCTCACCTCGGCCCAAAATGGGAAGGACCCTTTGTCATCCAACGGAGACTTGAAAAAGGAACCTTCAGGTTAACGACCGTAGATGGCGAAGAAGTCCCTCGAGCATGGAATGCCCAACACTTAATGCGATATTTGGATTAGAAATGCTGTACTTTTTGTTATTTTTCCTGTGAACTCTGTAACTAGGCACGACTTGCCTTGGGAAAATCTGACGATATGAATAAAGGGCTATAAAGTGGATGTAGGCTACGACTTAGCTGAACCACTATAAAAATATTGTGTGTTATTTACTTTTATGCATTTACATTCATCAGTTATTCTGTTGTAATTATAAAATACAGGATAACTCAGAGCCTAAAAAAGGTTGAAAACAGTTTAGACATAAAAAGAAGCACAATGATTATTTGTGCAATAAGATGTAAAAGAATGAGAAAACGACATTCTTAACTCTAACTCTCCAGAGAAAGAGAGAGAGCATAAAAGCGTCTCCGACTGAGCGCTGAAAAAGAAATTCTATTCTTAACTCTAACTCTCCAGAGAAAGAGAGAGAGTATAAAAGCGTCTCCGACTGAGCGCTAAAAAAGAAATTCTACTCCTAACTCTAACTTTCCAGAGAGAAAGAGAGTATAAAGGCCTCTCCGACTGAGCGCCGAGAAAGAAATCTTTCTCCGTTGAGAGACCGGGAATGAATTGATGACTAAGCTCGAACTCTAACTCTCAAGAGAAAGAGAGAGAGTATAAAAGAAGTGCCAGAAAAAACGACAGGTATTGACGACACAGGAAGGGCTATCCCGTCAGAAATTTGGGAGCAATCAGATTGCTTGGTTAAGTATTGAAAAACTTGTGGAAATTGACTGGGGACACATATGCATACACATATTTCCCCCCTCCACGACTTCGTTTCATAACTTCAGACATGCATTTTTACATAAGTGCAGAACTACTAACAAATAAACATTGCAAAAAGTGAATTATTTTTATTTACAAATGAATGAATTTGTACAGGGAAATAGCTAAAAAAGAAAGTGCGGAAGCTGCTTTTGTAGCAGCACTTATTGGTTCACAATGATGCTAAAAAGATACAGGGGAACCCACTATTTGGGCTTGGAATGAGCCTTAGATTTTTTGGCAGCTTTCTCCGCATCCTTTGCTTCCTTCTCGGCTTCAGTCAAGATTCGTTTTGATTTCTTTTTCCCTGAAGATGTGGTACTGGAGCCAGCAGACTTCTTCCCGGAGGGCGGGGCACTGGAATCAAGAGAAGATTTTTTAGCAAGTTCTTCGGTAATAGATCTAGTTGAGAGCTTAACAACTAACCTTGAACCCGCATCCACAACTGCGAGGGGCTTGAGGACCTCAGGGTCTAGTTCTTCGGCCTTTAATTGCAAGCGCTTGTCTTGATCGGCCTTCATGGCAGCCAAGGTAACGTCATCGGCGCTTTTTGACTCCCCAGTTATTGCAATCTCCGGTTCCTCGTCATGCCCCCCGTCTCCTCCGTCGTCCTTTAAAGCTGCAATCATTTCTTCATCGTGGGGAGTGGTGACCTTAGTTGGCTCATTTCCTTCTCCCAAGTCTATACAAGCAGCCTTGTCTTCCCCTTTTTTGGCCCCATCTGCGGGCTTTGTCCCAGCGGTAGCTCCTTGAGCTACGTCTGTCTTTTCGGATGATTCGACACCTACAGAATGAGAAGCAACAGTTATCAACTCAGGCGAAAACAATGGGTCTCTCATCGAACGTTCAATCACGTAGCGAAAGGTAGTAATAGCTTTTGCAAATTGAGGGGAAAGGATAGGGATACCTTCCGAAGACTTTTCAGCAGGGGTGGCTACTACCTCTGGGGTGATTCCAGGAATGGGAGATAGCAGAGTTGTTCGGGGAATTCCCGGATTTTCAAGATCATACCCTTCTGCTTCGGGAGTTGCAGGAGCAGAAGAAGAGGAACCAGCTTCGAGAATGGTTTTTTGTCTAGACTTCCGTCTCTCTTCTTCCATGGCCTCGGCAATAAGGCGGCGCCCTTCAGCTAGGCGCTCCGGTTCATCGTCTCTCAGGTATTTCTCCATCAGTTTATCTTCATCGAGGGAATCGACCTTAAGTTCCTCTTTTTCCCACTCGACGATTTGATTCCATACTTGAACCAGAGTGGATGGATAGTCCTCGATCCAAGAAATGTTTCGACGACGAATAATGTGTGCGAAGAATTCAATCATTAGCTCGCCGAAGCCCTGAATATCAGCCTCCGCCTCTGATAGTTGTTTGCGGGCTTCCTCCGCAGATTTAATAGCACATTCCACATTGCCCTCGGCCAGAGCAGCCCTGTTCTCTGCCTCCAACAATTTTGAAGCCAAGTCAGCGTTCTTCTTTTCCAATTCAGCACTCCTCTTCGCTAACTCGGCGTTTTTTCGTTCAAGCTCAGCATAAGCAATGCGTGTCTTTGCAGCCTCGGACTTGGCCTCGTCATCTTGCTTTTTTAATTCTGAACGCTCCTGAGTATGAGATTCAAGCAAATCGTGATAACGTTTTTGCATGTCCTCGAATTGTTGTTTGAAATTGGAAGCATCCCTTTGAGCGACCACTAGCTGAGCTTGAGTGTCTTCCAAATCTTTTCCTAAAGCTTTTAAGGCCTTAGTATCCTCTTCCGCGGTCTTTTGCATTGAATCAGTATTTGTGATTAGAGTGCGGATGATTTTAGAAAGACTGCGCGAATATTTGAACATCTCGGTATATTGTTTTTGCACCGCATCAATCTTTGCTTTGGCCTCTTCGGCCCAATTAGACGAAATAGGTTCAAGGGCAGGTAAAAAAGTCAGAGTTTCGAAGTAGTGTTCAGGAAATTGCTCTTTCAAATATGCCCGCCTTATTGCGGTTCCCGCATCTGGTGGGGGAGGAGCGAGGGCTGTCGATTCGGTGTCCCTTCCTGAAGAAGATTCAGTAGTCTCATTGTCTGTCCTAGGTCGTTTAGTAGCAGGGACTTTGTGCTTACTTCGAGACCCTGTTTCCTTTGGAGGACTTTTCTCTCTACTGCGTTTCTCATAGGAAGAGGAGGAGTCTTTGGATTGTGGTCTGTCCTCCTCCCTACGGCTTTGATAGTTCTTATATTTCTCTTGTTCAGATCGGACTGGTGAGCGGGAACGTGAGGGTCGAGAACGATAGGGATCATAAGGTCTTCTCTCCTCCCTACCACGATCATCCCGACGATCATACTCGACATCCTGAGGAGGATTGGACATGCTGCGACGAAGTTTTCTTATATCGTAGTAGGATCGAGACATTGTACCTGTACGATAAAATAAACGAAGTTTAGAATTAGTGGATTCATAGAAACAGAAGTGTAATGAATATTAATGCTGTGGTGTAAAGTGTATCCTAAGTGGTGTGTTTCCCCCCAACCAACCCGAGTCTGAAGCCAGACTAGTGTGGGCAGGCTCTTTGGCCTTAGCGGGAGTAGTTTCCTCAGATGATGTGAAGACTAAAGGATCCTTCCTGAAATCCTCTGAAGTATATATAGTCTCAGGTAAGGGGAGATCCCCCAAACCCTGAAATATGTGCTCATCGGTACTAGGAACATCCCCTTCGAAAGCGTGAAGTGGCGACTCTTGAGAAGATTTTGACTTATCTAAAGAAGTAGTTTCCTCGGGGGCAATATACCCTTCACGATGTTTTTCGGCCAGATTAGCCAATTCATCATCTTGTGTGGAAGATGGAGAAGGTGAAGTTTGAAGAGGCGCTGTAGGAATTCCCGAGCCTTCTCCTGTCTCTGGAACTATCTCCACTGGAGGGATGTATGCATAAGGGACCGTCCCATGGCCGATGCTACGAAAAACGGATAGCAGCCCATGAAAGTGAAGGTATTCATCTTTAAGGACCTCGTCGATAGTCAGGAATTTTTGATCGCCATTAAGAAGACGGTGCATCCGATCAAAGAACACCTGATCTGATATCTGTTTAGGATTGTCGACTGCAAACAAAAAGGAAAACAGGTCAGGGTGATGATTCAAGTGTATAGAGTCCGGGTTCAGAAAATCAACGCTTTACTTGATTTTGTCCATCTCCTGGCGCATCCAGACTGTTGCTTTATGTAGAACCATTCTAGTCTAGAATCCCCAGCTTTACTGCTAAATGGTGCAGAGATTATCTTTCTCTTTGGGACTGATTCAAAGTAGCAGAAGGATGGAGTCTCTCGAGTCCGATGCTTGAAATTATAAAAGAAATGAACGTCATCGAATGTGAGCTCTAGGCCTAGAATTTCACGATATGCTATGTACAAGGTGTGCAAATAGGCATATGAATTGGGATGCAACTGCATGGGGGCAATCCGCATTTGTCTTAAGAAATCAACGATGAAAGGAGAGAATGGAGGAATGGCGCCGACCATGCACATCAATCGAGTGACCGTCATATATCCTTCTGGAGGGTTGTGGGGACGGTCAGAGCGTGAGGGCACTAGGGTGTCCCTTTTCATTATTCCATATTTTAGACAAATTCGAACAAGTCAATCGTTGTCAATTGTTGATTCAACGGAGTCCGAGGGTGATTCCAATAAGATGGCTGATTCAAATTCATCGGGTGCTCGATTGTCACCAATCCCTCCTTCCTCCTCGAAACCCGGAGAAACTTCATTCTCTGAAGACACCTCGTCGCTTTCCCGATGACCAACCCCGTAATCTGGACCCTCATTATCCCATTCCAGATCAGACGAAGAAGATATATCTTCAAGAGTGATTTTGTTAGAAGTTTCCGGGGCTTCTTTCCTCTCAGCTAGACGGGAAGAGCGTCTGGGCCTCATTGTCATGGAACTATTGAAGAAGCAATAGCATGGATTAGAGTAAATTATCCCGTGCCCCCCTTTGTGTAAGTGTGTGAACTAAAGTGTGTGCAGCAAATGTAGGAAATGCAAAATAAAAATACAGCAATGTAAGACGAAGCTTTGAAGAGAAAGTGATAGTCAGAGTTGTTCTTAATTCTCGTTTATGTCCGCGAGGCACTATCCTAACTGTTCATTAAGTTGAAGATTACGTCAAGCATTGATTAACCCTGGTTGGATAAAGTCTAGTGCATTGAGTTGGAATATGCATATCATTCGGTTCGGTGCGTTCATTGTTGGGTTCGGTCGGATGTGCATATAGCTGGGATCGGTTCGGGTTTGAGTATTGTTTAGTTCGAAGAAGACATTCATGCTTGGCAGATTAAAACCGGATCGGAATAAGCATTCGGAGTGGTTCAGCAAACAAAAAGATCCATACGTCCTTTCCCTTTCTCTATCTTTTCCCCCGACCCGACCCGGTCGGACAGGCATGGTTTTCTCCACATCATGTTTCATTCCGACCCGATCCTAACATATGAACTTGTCCTCTCCTCTGCTGCTGCTGCACTTCCTAACCCGAACCGAACCCAATTCCTATTCTCCCCTTTCTCGTCTTCAAATTTCATTAAACCCGAACGAAATTACACGTTTATGTGCTTGAATGTTTAACGCTGGATCCAAATGACCCCCGTTGCTACCTCGAGACGGCGAAGACGCCATCAACGACGATGGTAAACGGTGGAGGGGATCCAGGCGTCAGAGTTCAACAAATACCACACTCCAACCGTTCGAATTAACCGCAGATTCTAGTTGAAATCAGTTATTACATAAACGATTGAAGATTTAAAATACCTAGATGTGTTATTCGAAGATTGAATCAAGGAGTTTGGAGTTTTTGAATTTTTAGGAAGTGGGTGGTTTCGGTGTAAAAATAGGAGAGCAAGAATTATGGGAGTAAAGAAGGAAGAAAAGTATGGGTGGTCGAGTTTATATAAGGCGTGAGATGGCTCTTTGTATTCCCCGTGTTTTACTCTCCCCGTGTTTTACTCTGTTCGGACCGAGTCCAAGCTAGCCCACACCTTCTAGTCCATCAACCCAGTGCAAAGTGGAACGGGAAGAAAATGTGCTCGAGTCGAACACCGAACCGAGTCACGCCACCGAACCGGATTGAAATCTGTGCATTCTTCTAGCATCCGAACCGAGTAGAAATCTGTGCATTCCTCCTGACCGTTCTGATTCAAGGACTAGCATTTCAAACGACATCAAAGCACGCTTCGTATACAACAGAAGCATCCTTTGAGGGGGCAAAATGTTAGCCTACTTTGTGAACTAGGCGACACAAAGTCAAGAAATCAAACATTGAAGGACATTTTTAATTAGAAGACTTCGGTTCGGATTGGAGAAAAACACTACAATTCAAATAGATAGCTGCAGTTGTTCGGGTCGGGTCAGAGCAACATATCGGTTCGGATCGGATAGAGTCCTCTGTTCGGATCGGTGATCTCTTACTGAGTAGATTGGTAATGCGTATCTAATCGGATCGGAAGGCAACTAAATCTCGAATGGATCGGAAAGCCACCTGTTTGCCACAACAATGGAACGGAGCGGAACAGATTAGAGAAGGAGAGTAGCACCCAAGCCAATCCGGTTCGGATCGGGTATCCCGATCCGAACACCTTATCTGCGCGTCTCCGACCCGCACCCATGATCCATGTTATTCTCCTGCAAATGCGCCTGGATATCCGGACCGGCTATGACTAGTTCCTACCCATAACGTCCTTCCCTTTGATGCGTTGTCAACATGATAGTCCATCCGAACCCGAAGAGAGTGCGATGGATGACACGTGGCCCGACCCGGATCAAGTCTCAAGCAAATTCACACCTATAAATACCCCGTCTGGAGACAAAGAGAAGGATCTTTTTTCAGCACTTTTAGAATTCAACTACCTCCATCATCCGAACTCCATTACTCCCGGAGAATCCAAATCATCTTTCATTTCTTGTTTTAGTCAATTGAGTGAACAAAAGTGAGTCGTGAGTGAATCTTACATTGTATTTGCAACTGAATTATTGAATATAGTGAAAGATAAGTGGACGTAGGCATTTCTTCGCCGAACCACTATAAATTCTGCGTGTTCATTTTTATTTTTATCTCATTTTATCTTGTTTTTAATCAATTTGGGTGTTAGAACCACTTTTGGGTCTAACAGTTGGTATCAGAGCGAGGTTTATACAAAGCTATGGGGTATGCCATATTTGAACAAAAGATAGTACTCATCAAAGTTATAATATCTCATTAGAGATAGGGTTAGAAATGCCCTAAATGAGATTCTGGGGTATTATGTTTGACAAAGCATATTTTGAAACCTATATAAACTATTTTGAAACTAAGTAAATTGTTTTGAAAGCGTAATTATTTTAAAATATAAATTATGATAAGGGTTTTGAGTAATTTATTGGACATCGAAATCGTACTATCGAGTATATCAGGATTTTGAATATACGCCTAGCTAACATATATACGAAGTCCAATATATACTACATAGATATAGAATGACACTCTAGTCGCTGGGGGATGATTCTGTTGATTGGTCGATCATCAGCAGATATTTATTTTCGAGTTTCGAAAGTGGGATGAATATATGATTCTTAGTGAAACGTCGAGAAAGACTTAAAACCATTAGACAAGTGTTTGAAATGTTCTGATAAACTCAAGTAAAACATTTTGATAAATTAATAGGAATTGGAATAGATAAGCAAAAGTTAAATAAGTAATGTATTCCTTGTTTGTAGAGTATAAATTAAATTCACAAATAAATTATGATATAATAAGGAATAATGAATGTTTGAAAATAAATTGTACCTCGTCGCTCATTGGTGTGTTTGTTGCCCTTGACCCACCGTTATCTTTTTCTTATCATCTTTTCGGTCTCTCCATGCTTGAATTCTTGAAATTGTGAATTTCTTGAACCCTCCCTTCGCCTTATTTTGACAAATCTAAGGACAGATTGTATTCATAACATAGTTTTGGATTTGGAAATAAGTATTCTGAATTATAATTAACATTGAATTTTCGCAAACAGTTGACAAACAAATTTTGAAGTATTGAATTTATCCAAGATACTATGTTTTGGAAAATGAGATTTACAAGGAAAAAGGGTTCAAGTTATTTTTCAACTATTTGAATAATGTAAATTTTCAAGCAGAATTTAAATATTTGGAACAAGAATGAATAAAATTGTATACTTGGTGCAAATAATTTGAAATTTATTTTCATGAAAGTTTTATTTGGTTTATAAATTGATATGGCTTATAAAACCTATGATTTGGAAATTTGTTAAGTTTAAATTTATACAATACTGGATTTAAGCTAAATTGTATCATAAAGTGAAATTCTGATTTCCAACTATTGAAATAAGTTAATTTTCCAAGTTATTTGGATGTAAAGTTCGACGACTTGAAATTTCGACATTTTGAAATATTTAGAAAACAATAATAGCATTTCTTAAAAATATTTGTTTTTAATTTCAGGATATTAAATAAAATGATTTGTTACTAAGATTCGAGTAACCAATGGCTAAAGAAAGGTATGACGTGATATGATCTCCATTGGGGTCCGGAGAGGCATCATTTATTTATATCGATACGTGCGTCTGTCGTGCCTAGTGGCCTTGTCATTGGGAGAAACCTCTCGACTTGGGACATAATTGTTTTATCTTGTTTATCGTAAAATATTTGAAATTTTCAAAATGATTTTGGTTTTGAAGTCCCCAAGCAAGTATGATTCAATACAGTATTTCAAGTAATTTGAAAACAAAAACTGGGATTTTAACTCGAAGAATTTCCTAAACTTGGATTCCAAATGTATTATTTGCAATTAGGTTTCAAAATAGTAATTTTTTATCTTGCTTTGTACCTATAGGATTTTAACAACTTTTCCATTTCGAGGACAAAAGGCCTTAAGGGTGGTAAATGTAACAACCCAGGAGTTTACTAAGTATAAATTGAATTTCCATAATATAATTTGGGTTTTCTAAACATAAATCGAAATTAATAAGAATTTAAATACCAATTATGACACACCACGTCTGCTAATGTCACACTTTAAGAGAATGCATTAAGTTTTGTGAAGCGTTATAGGTAAATAGAAACAGAAATATTACAAGACATATATAAAATAACAGTAGGATTAAAAACTTTATTGAGCAGAAAACATTGTGGTTCAAAACATAGTTACATCATGAGTCTGAAATACATTAAACCCAGTACATCAACTTAAAATTTCTGTCTTGTACTAAAATCACCAGAGTACAATAAAAAAAGAAGCATAATCCCCAAAATATAGCCATAGTGAAACACCCCGCCTCCATTAAGATCACTCACTGAGGGAATGCCTGAGCTTCGGTGGAGAGTTATAGGTAAAAGATGCAGATAAATTACAAGACAGACAATTAAAGCCGCGGCAAATAAATAAAACTTTATTTCATTGATAAACAACTTGTACAAAGATTGTTTTATAATACCAAAGTATCCTGTCTTGTTTAACAAAAATAAAGAAGCATAAAATGATTTCCCCAAATAAAGCATGAGCCAGCCATAGCAGTAGAAGAGAGAGTCCAAGGAAACACGTCAAAGAGTCTTCAAGGTTGGAAAGAGTAACGGTCCAAAAAAACCTGAGCTATTCCCTCCATAACTACCTAGGGGGAAATGGAAGAAAAGAAGACGAGAGAAAATAGGTTAGACAATAAGTCTGGTAAGTTCAGTGATTACTAGCACTTAAACAAGGAAAAGGGATCATGACAGGAGTAACAGAACATAGGACAGTACCCTAATATAAGACAAGATAGGTTGAACATGTGATCGCACCCATTACTATAATCTCTGCACCACCTAACTAGTGTCTCAACTAGTAATCTGTATAAAATGATAATACGATCCCAATCCCCGCAGTTGTGGTAGCCTTCAGGTGTACATCTATATTTGAGGATTCCACCTCAATCAGCCCAATTGCCATGAATATGTTACATGTACCCTTACTACCCTATCGATCGACTCCCTACCTGTGTTAACTTGCCATGTGTCTGTGTCAATCGGCCCTCTCTTGCGTGTAGCTACCATGTGTTGGTCCCACCATAAGGTGTATCAATCCTTATGATAGCGACCCCGACACGATTCAAGAATGCACAGTGTAAAACTACTAGTACCCAGTGTCTGCTTTTTTCAATACGGAGTAAGTGCGCGCCCGTAATCCTCCGGAACCTACACTGACGTACCCTTAGCCGCTATATCGACCGCTTATAATCAGCCCAGTAATCGTGTCCCACCCTTCCTAGCTTAGGGAACCGTGATACATCTATGTGGGTTACCGCTGAAATGGGTCCACGTTACCAGGGTTTCCTACTGGTTAAGTTTGTGGGCCCATATATACAATATTACCCACCTACACGTGATGTACTTAACCCTCCCACCGATTCAAGCATGTCTATTTAATTGTTAAGTTTGTGGGCCGATATGTACTAATATTACCCACCGATCCGAATATGTACTTAACCCTTCCACTGATTCAAGCATGTTTATATAATGGTTAAGTTTTGTGGGCCTATATTACCCACCAGTCTGATATACTTAACCTTCCTATGGATTCAAGCATGTTTATTAAATGGTTTAGTTTTGTGGGCCTGTATTTACTAATATTACCCACCAACCCAACATGTACTTAACCTCCTACTCGTCATGCCATGTTGGTTAAGTGATTCTTATTAACTTAACATTTCTCACTTATCATGTTGGATTGGTTAAGTGTGATTTATTAACTTAACCCTATTCATTCATCAGGTTATATTGGTTAAGTATTTCCCATTTAACTTAACCCCATTCGTTCATTAAGTTATATTGGTCAAGTGTCATTAATCAATTCAAGTTAACTTAACCCACCCACTCGTCACGTCATGTTGGTTAAGTGTTTATTTCTGGTGTTGACTTGACCCTACCTCAAATCATGTTATATTGGTTAAGTGCTGCCCTCTCGTGTTAACTTAACCCTTCCCATACATCATGCTATATATTGGTTAAGTGTTATTCCCTTGTATTACTTAACCCCACCACATGTCATTATATATTGGTTAAGTGTATCCTCTTGTGTTACTTAACCCTACCACAAGTCATTATATATTTTGGTTAAGTGTTACCTTAGTTAACTTAACCCTACCACATGTAATTATATATTAGTTAAGTGTATCCTCTTGTGTTACTTAACCCCACCACATGTCATTATATATTGGTTAAGTGTATCCTCTTGTGTTACTTAACCCTATCACATATCATGTTATATATATAAATATTGGTTAAGTGTGTCCTATTAACTTAACCTCACCCACTTGTCTAATTGGCATGTTATGATGGTTAAGTGTTCTAATTTTACTTAACCTCACCCACTAGCCTAGTTAACATGTTTTTACGGTTAAGTGTTCTAAATTTACTTAACCTCACCCACTTGCCTAGTTAACATGTTATTACGGTTAAGAGTTCTAAATTTACTTAACCTCACCCACTTCCCTAGTTAACATGTTATTATGGTTAAGTGTTCTAAATTTACTTAACCTCATCCATACGTTTAGTTAACATGTTGAATCAGTTAAGTGGCTCCCTAATTGACTTAACCCTACCAATCCTTACTTAGCTTTAATTTATTCATTAAAGCACCAACCACTCACATTAGACATGTATTGTTGCGGTCACTGGATGTGCCGGTCGGTTCCGGGCAGTTTTACACCACAACTCAGTCTAACCTCGGGTTCTTATTGGGCTCAATGCCCTAACCTCTAACATTAGATAGGTATTGTTGTGGCCACTGGACAGCCGGGCGGTTCCGGGCAGTTTTACATCACAACTCAATCTAACCTCAGGTTAGGCATAATCATATTTTCCACAATTTTCATGTTTCTTATTTATAACAAATTCGATATGTAAATTATTCCCAATATAATTATGCCATAATTATCCTTTTAATTATGCTCACAATTTATATGTAAATTATAAATCAATTATTGTCATGGCCCACTTTCCCCCTAAATCATGTTCAAAATCTTTGGTATATAAAAATTATGCCATTTAAATGCCACTAATCATTGGCATGTGCCAAACATGCCAATTACATATAATTTCATGTTTACCCCAACGATATCCCCCGTTTGTATGTTCGCAAAATTACAAGGATTGTTAGGCTCGATATTTTAGCCTAACTTATAACCACTAAAGGGAAAAGTGAAGAACATGAAATATTCTAACAACATTGAAATATGTGACATATAGATTTGGCATAGGATAACGAACTTGCAAAATTTAGATCCGGTTAACATGAATCATAGCATATGAATTTACATAGAACTTACACAAATTAAACTTGTCATGTAAAGGGAACTTTTGACTAAGTTGGATCTAATTATCATGTAAACTTGACATAGGTCTAGCATGGAAGTTTAACATATAAACACAATTTTAAACCATAGCTTAGCATATTAACTTATGTATGTAAAAACATAAGAAATCCACTATAAACATATTTAAATCACAACTTAACATAATAACTTATGTGTTAAAACATAAGAGAGCTACAAATCCAATCTTGCAACATAAATAGATTCAACTTAACATGGTTCTAAATATACATGAATGTTGATCTAACATGTAAGCATGTGATTTAGATCATAAACTTGCAAGTAACCACCGAATTATAACATGACATGTTTCACCATTCAGTTGGCATAATACGTTCATTTCCCAGTCATGATAGATCCCAATATATAAAATATGGTATGTTCATCACCACAAGCATATAGACATGATCGATCGCAACGGTAATTTAAGATAAATGAGAATCAAACTTTATTTATCTTATACATAAGCAGCATTCTATATTCAAATTACAACATGTCATGATTCATTTGAAAGAACGTTTAAATCTACGTAATAACCAACTTACAAACAAAAAGGAATTCTTGATTTCTGGAATCTGAATTCTGTAATTGGTATGCTCGCCTTTGATGTAGATCGTTGAATTAGATTACTTTAATTTGATTTTTATTCAAGTTTTTATCTTATCTTTGAAAGCGGTGACGGCTACTCCAAGTTCTCTATTGACGACATGATAGTTCCAGGATTATTTTTGTGTGATTTTAGGTTGAGCATTGGGTTCTTTATATAGAATTTTAATTTAATTAGAGCCGTCGGATGATCCTAGATTTAACCACAATCATTCAGTCAGGATAGGGTGACACCTCAGCCCTAATGACTCAGGAAGGAGTTAGAAAGGACTCAGCAATGACTCACAGTATGGATCAGAACACACCAGAAAGCTGTGCAGGCTCTCAGCTTGGCCTGGGCGCACTTGGTAGGTGCACTAGTGCAACTTTTGTACTGGCGCATTTCCCAAGTGCGCCAGTGCATTTTTTATTTTCTCTTTCTTTCTTCTGGTTTTCTGCTTAACTTCGTTTGTCCATATCTCCTTCATACGGTGTCCGTTTTATGCAAACTCGAACTCTATCTCAAGCAGAATTTCAAGACGAACGCAATGGAATAACCCATATCCCTTAATTCTCACATTTGAAATTAATTATTCTTTGATTCGTTACTATAACGTTAACAGAAAATACGGGGTGTTACATTCTCCCCTCCCTTTAGGATTTCGTCCCCGAAATCTTCAAGTCGAGAAGAATTTATATCCTATCATCCAATCATCCATCTACTCAACCATCAAACACAGGCGTCCGTTGTCCTGAAAAGAATTCTAATGCTTCATGATCGTATGCATAGTGTGTGTACATGTCCTTATCTAATGCAAAATCATACGGTCTACTGATTCAGTTTACCTTCTTAATGCGAATCATGCCAGTGCCATGAGTTCATCATATATGCAATTATTCCTAATCGTACTTTATAACTTCTACATGAGTGCACAATCATTCATACAAATGCAACATCCATACGATATCACGACAAGTTTCAATTCATATGTATAAAAATTCACTCATGCATATACAATATGAAAGTGACTGAGCCGATCTAGTGCCTAATGTGTGTATATGCATCTACGAGCAACCACTAGCAAACACTTGCAACCACTTGCATCCACCAAACATAACATGTCTCAAACACATGTTTACATTCATTGGCTTTTACCTAAGGATTGAGGATAGGACCGAGAGGATATACTTAAAAGATAAAGACTAGCAAATAAACTTTACAGAAAAAGAGAGATAAAGGATATACCCCCAGAAAGGGTATGATGTGCGTATCTACTCTTCAGTCTTCTAAGTCGCATCTTCTTGAGCTTCACTCCATATTGCTCTGATTGTCTTAACTTCAAAATTTGTGTAGCTTCTTGACTTCCATTTCCCAAACCCACTAGTAAAGATAGGACCTCGATTACTTACTATGGTATAGGGTATCCAATGTAGTCGAACTATCTTTCCAAGATAAACATGTATTAACCATGATATCAAGTGTATATCCTAAGATGATTCTCCTCTACTTAGCTTATCCATCAAGCTGCAAATCTGAGGGTCTAAAGCTAATGGTTACTATGTGCTTATTACCTCTCTAAAGGTCAGTCTAACTTAAGTTGCCAGCCCCAACCATTTATTTCTCACGCAAACCATCCTAGTCGAACCCGACATCCCCCAAGTACAAACCCCAAAGGCCTAAACCAATCTCAGCCAGCATCCAAGGGATACCTCCTCCGAATTTCGACGATCTATGTGAGTTGATACAATCAAACAATTGAGCACTCTCCCGACTCTGGCTATCCTCGCCAATCTTGCTCCAAAATTATCGTTGATCGCATAACTGGCTTTGCAGTGTCATCTAGATATATGCGGAAGTCCGTCGCGAGTTTTAGGGTGAAAACCCCTACCCTAATCAAAACTTCTTGCGTACTCACGGACTACCCCAACGGATCGAAAATTGTCGATATATTAGTAAAGTGATTCTAGGTAGCTAAGACAAACTGATCCCTTAGGATCGTACAAAATCTCAAGGGTATTCCCGAGGCAAGTCGAAAGTCTAACTACCCTTGTTTCACAATTACTAGCTAACCATCCCATGCCTAGAATCAACCCATAGCCCATGAAACCAAAAAACATAAGCATTAATATAGTTATTCTCAAATCCTCACAAGTCAAAGATAAATGGGCTGAACCAGCAATTGGATTTGAGACTATAATGGGATCCTCTACTATACAATATCTAAGGTGCAGAGACTCAACTATGGAAGCAGATGTATACGAATATGAAGCGCTAAAATCAGAAGGAGTACTAACAGGATAATCAAAAAGGAAAAACTCTTTCAACAAAAATCTTGCTGCCTCTCTCTAAGGTATGCTGGCGGTGAGAGCATGCATTTGCCTTCCGGAAAATCATGTCCTTTGTTCTTGCGCTTGCCCGTAATTATACGACCTGTTATATCAAAATAAAGATACTTCCTCTTGCTTTAGGCTTTACTATTCTTTCCTCCCCTCTTTTGTGAACCATGTCCATATCCATGGGTTCTTCATCCTTGTGTTGTGCTCCTTAGCCAAACCCCTCATTCTCAATTTTTCCATCCTTGTGTAACTTGTTGACATGTCTCTCGAAAGCTGCCTCCATCGCACGGAGAATCCTACAAAGCTCGTAAGAAAATTAGCCATAGGTGAGACTACCGTGGCTATAGATGGAAGCTGGGCGCTTATTTGCCCTTTGTCAGGTGTCGTAGTGTCATCAAGCCTACGGCACCATACCGCGATGAGGTTACCTCCTAGAAAGCCAGGAGCCCCGGAGACTAAGGAAAGAAGGAGACAAGGATTCAAACAGAGGATCAAAAGATAGTGCATATGGCTTTGGGGAATATGCCTTTAAATCAAAAAAAATTCTTTTGAAAATGCTTCTTTTAAAACCGTTGATAATAATTTTTCAAATATTTTATCCGATCCGGTAACCTTCAGTGCTGATACCAAGTGAAACACCCCGCCTCCGTTAAGGTCACTCACTGAGGGAATGCCTTAGCTTCGGTGGAGAGTTATAGGTAAAAGATGTAGATAAATTACAAGACAGACAATAAAAGCAGCGGCAAATAAACAAAACTTTATTTCATTGATAAACAGCTTGTACATAGATTGTTTTACAATACCAAAGTATCCTGTCTTATTTAAAAAAAATAAAGAAGCATAAAATGATTTCCCCAAATAAAGCATGAGCCAGCTATAGCAGTAAAAGAGAGAATCCAAGGAAACACGTCAAGAGTCTTCAAGCTTGGAAAGAGTAACGGTCCAAACAAACCTGAGTTATTCCCTCCTTGACTTCCTGAGGGGGAAACGGAAGAAAAGAAGACGAGAGAAAATGGGTCAGACAATAAGTCCGGTAAGTTCAGTGATTACTAGCATTTAAACAAGGAAAAGGGATCATGACAGGAGTAACAGAACATAGGACAATACCCTAATATAAGACAAGATAGGTTGAACATGTGATCGCACCCATTACTATAATCTTTGCACCACCTAACTAGTGTCTCAACTAGTAATTTGTATAAAATGATAATACGATCCCAATCCCCGCAGTTGTGGTAGCCTTCAGGTGTACATCTATATTTGAGGATTCCACCTCAATCAACCCAATTGCCATGAATATGTTAGATGTAACCTTACTACCGTATCGATCGGCTCCCTACCTGTGTTAACTTGCCATGTGTCTGAGTCAATCGGCCCTCTCTTGCGTGTAGCTACCCTGTGCCGGTCCCACCATAAGGAGTATCAATCCTTATGATAGCAACACCGACACGATTCAAGAATACACAGTGTAAAACTACTGGTACCCAGTGCCTGCTTTTTCCAATACGGAGTACGTGCACGCCCGTAATCCACCAGAACCTACACTGACGTACCCCCAGCCTCTATATCGAACGCTTATAATCAGCCCAGTAATCGTGCCCCACCCTGCCTAGCTCAGGGTACCATGATACATCTATGTAGGTTACTGCTGAAATGGGTCCCCATTACTAGGGTTTCTTACTGGTTAAGTTTGTGGGCCTATATATACAATCTTACCCACCTACACGTGATGTACTTAACCCTCCTACTGATTCAAGCATGTCTATTTAATGGTTAAGTTTGTGGGCCTATATGTACTAACATTACCCACCGATCCCGATATGTACTTAACCCTTCCACTGATTCAAGCATGTTTGTATAATGGTTAAGTTTTGTGGGACTATATTACCCACCAACCTCACGTATACTTAACCTTCCCACGGATTCAACCATGTTTATTAAATAGTTAAGTTTTGTGGGCCTATATTTACTAATATTACCCACCAACCCGACGTGTACTTAACCTCCTACTCGTCATGCCATGTTGGTTAAGTGGTTCTTATTAACTTAACCTTTCTCACTTATCATGTTGAATTGGTTAAGTGTGATTTATTAACTTAACCCTGTTCATTCATCAGGTTATATTGGTTAAGTATTTCCCATTTAACTTAACCCCATTCATTCATCAAGTTATATTGGTCAAGTGTCATTAATCAATTTAGGTTAACTTAACCCACCCACTCGTCACGTCATATTGGTTAAGTATTTCCTTCTGTTGTTGACTTGACCCTACCTCAAATCATGTTATATTGGTTAAGTGCTGCCCTCTCGTGTTAACTTAACCCTTCCCATACATCATGTTATATATTGGTTAAGTGTTATTCTCTTGTATTACTTAACCCCACCACATGTCATTATATATTGATTAAGTGTATCCTCTTGCATTACTTAACCCTACCACAAGTCATTATATATTTTGGTTAAGTGTTACCTTAGTTAACTTAACCCTACCACATGTCATTATATATTGGTTAAGTGTATCCTCTTGTGTTACTTAACCCCACCACATGTCATTATATATTGGTTAAGTGTATCCTCTTGTGTTACTTAACCCTGTCACATATCATGTTATATATATATATATATATACATACATATATATATATATATTGGTTAAGTGTGTCCTATTAACTTAACCTCACCCACTTGTCTAATTGACATATTATGACGGTTAAGTGTTCTAATTTTTCTTAACCTCACCAACTTGCCTAGTTAACATGTTATTATGGTTAAGTGTTATAAATTTACTTAACCTCAGCCACTTTCCTAGTTAACAAGTTATTACGGTTAAGTGTTCTAAATTTACTTAACCTCACCCACTTGGCTACTTAACATGTTATTACGGTTAAGTTTCTAAATTTACTTAACCTCACCCATCCGTTTAGTTAACATGTTGAATCGGTTAAGTGTTTCCTTAATTGACTTAACCCTACCAATCCTGACTTAGCTTTAATTTATTCATTAAAGCACCAACCTTTCACATTAGACAGGTATTGTTGCAGTCACTAGATGTGCCGGTCGGTTCCGGGCATTTTTACACAGCAACTCGGTCTAACCTCGGGTTCTTATTGGGCTCAATGCCCTAACCTCTCACATTAGATAGGTATTGTTGTGGCTACTGGACAGCCAGACGGTTTCGGGCAGTTTTACACCACAACTCAATCTAACCTCGGGTTAGGCATAATCATCTTTTCTACAATTTACATATTTCTTATTTATAACAAATTCCATATGTAAATTATTCCCAATTTAATTATGCCATAATTATCCTTTTAATTATGCTCACAATTTATATGTAAATTATAAATCAATTATTGTCATGGCCCACTTTCCCCCTAAATGATGTTCATAATCTTTGGTATATAAAAATTATGCCATTTAAATGCCACTACTCATTAGCATGTGCCAAACATGCCAATTACATATAATTTCATGTTTACCCCAACGATATCCCCCGTTTGTATGTTCGCAAAATTACAAGGAATGTTAGGCTCGATATTTTAGCCTAACTTATAACCACAAAAGGGAAAAGAGAAGAACATGAAATATTCTAACAACATAAAAATATGTGACATATAGATTTGGAATAGGATAATGAACTTGCAAAATTTAGATCCGATTAACATGAATCATAGCATATGAATTTACATAGAACTTACACAAATTAAACTTGTCATGTAAAGGGAACTTGACTAAGTTGGATCTAATTATCATGTTAACTTGATATAGGTCTAGCATGGAGGTTTAAAATATAAACACAATTTTAAACCACAGCTTAGCATATTAACTTATGTATGTCAAAACATAAGAAAGCTACTATAAACATATTTAAATCACAACTTAGCATAATAACTTATGTGTTAAAACATAAGAGAGCTACATATCCAATCTTGCAACATAAATAGATTCAACTTAACATGGTTCTAAATATACATGAATGTTGATCTAACATGTAAGCATGTGATTTAGATCATAAACTTGCAAGTAACCACCAAAGTATAACATTACATGTTTCACCATTCAATTGGCATAATATGTTCATTTCCCAATCATAATAGATCCCAATATATAAAATATGGTATGTTCATCACCACAAGCATATAGACATGATCGATCGCAACGGTAATTTAAGATAAATGAGAATCAAACTTTATTTATCTTATACATAAGCATCTTTCTATATTCGAATTACAACATGTCATGATTCATTTGAAAGAACGTTTAAATCTACGTAATGACCAACTTACAAACAAAAATGAATTCTTGATTTCTGAAATCTGAATTCAGAAATTGGTATGCTCTCCTTTGATGTAAATCATTGAATTAGATTACTTTAATTTGATTTTGATTCAGGTTTTTATCTTGTCTTTGAATTGAAAGCGGTGACGGCTACTCCAAGTTCTCTATTGACGACATGATAGTTCCAGGATTATTTTTGTGTGATTTTAGGTTGAGCATTGGGTTCTTTATATAGAATTTCAATATAATTAGAGCCGTCGGATGATCCTAGAGTTAACCACAACCATTCAGTCAGGTTAGGGTGACACCTCAGCCCTAATGACTCAGGAAGGAGTCAGAAAGGACTCAGCAATGACTCACAGTATGGATCAGAACACACCAGAAAGCTGTGCAGGCTCTCAGCTCGGCCTGGGCGCACTTGGCAAGTGCGCCAGTGCAACTTTTGTACTGGCGCACTTCCCAAGTGCGCCAGTACATTTTTTTCTCTTTCTTTCTTCTGGTTTTCTGCTTAACTTCGTTCGTCCATATGTCCTTCATACGCTGTCTGTTTTATGCAAACTCGGACTCTATCTAAAGCAGAATTTCGAGGCGAACGCAATGGCATAACCCGTTTCCCTTAATTCTCAAATTTGAAATTAATTATTCTTTGATTCGTTACTATAACTTTAACATAAAATGCGGGGTGTTACACATAGTAGAGAAGATATGAAATCAAGTAGTACATATAAGCAGCTCTAAGCAGAAGAAAAGAAGAATCCTAATTAAGCTTGAGTATTCCCACCCTGAGAACCGGGGGGGATGGAAGAGAAAGAAGAAGAAACAAAATAGGTCAGACATAATGTCTGGCGAGTCCAGTTACTTTTAGCATATAAATAAGTAAAATCATCATGACAGGCATATAAACTGGATAAGAGGGATAACAGCATATAAAAAAGTTATGACAAGGTAAATAGGATAAACCGAATAGAACATATATGTATAACGCTTCTCTAATACTTTTCTCTACACCTATACTAGTATCATATGAACAAGATGAACCCCAACAAGATGGTAGACTTAGGCGTACTTCTAGTCAGAGCTTCTACCACATACAATAACAAGCAGCCCAACTGAACATATCGGTGTTGCCCCTAAGGATAATAACAGGCTCCTAAACAAGCGAGACTAGATGTACCCTAATTACTACCCCAATCGATCGGCTCCCTAACTCCGTAGATACCCTGTGTTGGCCCTACAATAGGATGTATCACTTCCTAAAGTGGAAACCCGTCGTTTACAGGATGTGCACAACCATATCTGTCGATGCCACAACGTCTTATTTTCCCGGACAAGCGGACCCATGCATGCACATGATCCCGATGGAACGCGCCGTCAAACACCTTTTCCCAAGTGACCTCTTATAATCAGCTTAACAAGCATGTCTCGACTACGACCTAGTTCAAAGTACTCGTTTGATATATATATATATATATATATATATATATATATATATATATATATGTTACTAACTGAAATAGATCCCACACACCAGATGATACAAGCTTCCCCCCAGGCTTGCATCCCCACTACAAGGATTTCAACTGGTTATGGCTACCAGTGTAATAAGATTGCATAACCCCAACTGTAACACCCCGAATTTTCTGAGAATATTAAAATTAACAAATTCAAGAACACTTAATTTTTAGAAGAAGAATTAAGTGAAATGGGTTGCGGTATTACGTTCGTCTCAAAATTTTGGTCAAGATAGACATTTAGTTTCCATAAAACGGATACCTTATGAAGAAGTTATTAAGCCTTGAAGTTTGTATGCATATGAGAAAAATATATATATATATATAGATATATAAAAATTAAATAAATAAATATGCAAAAAAGTACAAAGTAGCGAATCGGGAGGGCGAATAATGGAACCGGCCCATTTTTGAGGTCGGCCTGAGCTCCGTTGGGTCGACTAGGGGTTGATTCAGGGTGTTTGGCTGTCAACCCGTAGGCCGATTCGCTGTAAGGAAGATGTGGCATCTGATTGGTTCTCATGGTTCAGGGTTAATCTAATGGTCCTAAAACACTCTCTACAACTATATAAGGACCCTAAACCTAGAACCTAATTCTATTATTCACTCTCATCTAAACCTAGCCGCCACTAAAACCTAAGTCAAATTAAATCAAATCTAATTCAACTATGAGAATTCAAAAATCTACATCAAAGGCGAGCAATTCAGTTTCAGAATACAAATCCCTGAAATCAAGTTTTTCCTTTTGATTGTAAGTGTAGTTATCTTTCAGATGTGAATAAATTAAAGACATGATTTGTAATGAATTGTAAAATAGAATTGCATCAAGTTGTATGTGATGCTGATTCATGTTTATTCATGTCTATTCCATCTCATATGCCTATGAACTATTGTGATCTATCGAACCTACCATGTTATGTGGAAATTGATGAGTAAACCTATGATGTTGTATAGGAATTTGGGAATGAAATTATCATATGTAAGTTTGGTGATATTACGATACATACAAGTTTAAGGCTAAGTCATGTCGTTTATGCCTAATTGTTTAAAGCCATTATGCATACATGTTTAGATCTACGACCTTATATGTTTAGATCTACTACTTTATGTGTTAGATCCATATGCCTTTATGATAGATCTAATTTGCAAGTTCACCACTACATGCCAAGTTTAACTTGTATAGTTTTATGTAAATTCATATGCTTGTGGTTCATGTTGCATAGATCAAATTTGCAAGTTCATAGTTAAAAGTAAATTGTTCTATGCCAAATCCATGTGACATATGTGTAGTTAGATCCATACTTTTGTATGATGTTGGAATGTTGCAAAGTTCATCTTTTCCCCTTTTTGTTTTATAAGTTAGGCTAAAATATCGAGCCTAACATTCTATGTAATTTTGCGAACGTACAACGGGGGTAACGTTGGGGAAAACATGAAATTACATGTAATTGGCATGTTAAACACATAAGCATGATAAGTGGCATGAAAATGGTATGATCTATATTCCCAAAATTTTGAACGTGATTTAGAAGGAAAGTGGGCCATGACAATAATTGATTTATAATTTACATATAAATATGTAGGATAAACATGAAAAATTACATGGCATAGATTGGTTCATGAAATGGTATATTTAGTATACCATTAATTGTGAGCATAATTAAAAGGATAATTATGGCATAATTAATTTGGGAATAATTTACATATGGAATTTGTCATAAATAAGAAATATGTAAATTTAGAAAAGACGAATATGCCTAACCCGAGGTTAGACTGAGTTGTGGTGTAAAACTGCTCGGAACCGACCGACACATCCAGTGACCACAACAATACCTTTCTAATCTGGGTGGTCAGTGCATTTAGCTTGAAAATGACCCGAGATTAGACTGAGTTGTGGTGTAAAACTGCCCAGAACCGACCGGCACATCCAGTGACCACAACAATACCTGTCTAATGTGAGTGGTTGGTGCTTTAATAAATCTAAGTCAAGATTGGTAGGGTTAAGTCAATTAAGGAAACACTTAACCAATTCAACATGTTAACTAAACTGATGGGTGAGGTTAAGTAAATCTAGAACACTTAACCGTTATAACATGTTAATTAGACAAGTGGGTGAGGTTAAGTAAATTTTGAACACTTAACCGTTATAACATGTTAATTAGACAAGTGGGTGAGGTTAAGTAAATTTAGAACACTTAACCGTTATAACATGTTAATTGGACAAGTGGGTGAGTTAAGTAAATTTAGAACACTTAACCATTATAACATGTTAATTAGACAAGTGGGTGAGGTTAAGTAAATTTAGAACACTTAACTGTTATAACATGTTAATTAGACAAGTGGGTGAGGTTAAGTAAATTTGGAAACACTTAACCAATATAACTTGATTTATGGAAAGGTTAAGTTAAAATAAGAGGGCAACACTTAACCAATATAGCATGATTTGTAGTCGGGTTAAGTTAACAAAAGAAGGCAACACTTAACCAAAGTAACATGACACGTAGGTGAGTTACGTTAACTTGAATTGATTGTTGACACTTAACAAATACAACAAGATGAATACGTGGGGTTAAGTTAACAAGAAACACTTGACCAATATAACTTGATGAACGAACGGGGTTAAGTTAATAGGAAACACTTAACCGATCCAACATGATAAGTAAGAAGGGTCAAGTTAATAAGAAATGCTTAACCAACATGACGTGATGAATGAGTGGGTTAAGTTAACATGAGCGGACAACACTTAACTAATATGGCGTAATGTGCGGGAGGGTTAAGTACATATCGGGTTGGTGGGTAATATTAGTAAATATAGGCCCATAAAACTTAACTATTAAATAAACATGCTTGAATCGATGGGAGAGTTAAGTACATCTCGTGTAGGTGGGTAATATTAGTACATATAGGCCCACAAAACTTAACCGTTTATTAAAAATGCTTGAACTGATGGGAGGATAAGTACATATCGGGTTGGTGGGTAATATTAGTAAATATAGGCCCACAAACTTAACCAATAGGAAACCCTAGTAACGAGGAACTATTTCAGCAGTAACCCACATGGATGTATCACGGTACCCTGAACTAGGCAGGGTGGGGCACGATTACTAGACTGATTATAAGCGGTCAAAGCAGCGGCAGGCGGTACGTCAGTGTAGGTTCCGACGGTTTACAGGCATGCATGTACTCCAGAGTGGGAAAAAGCAAGTACTAGGTACCAATAGTTATACACTGTGCATCTTGAATCGTGTCGGGTTGCAATCATAAGGATTGATACGCCTTATGGTGGGACCAGCACAGGGTATCTACATGCAAGAGAGGGCCGATTGACATAGACACATGGAACACGAATACAAGTAGGGAGCCGATCGATAGGGTAGTAAGGGTAAATCTAACATGTTCATGGCAATTAGGCTGATTGAGGTGGAATCCTCACGATAGATGTACACCTGAAGGCTACCAAAATTACGAGGGGTTGGGAGCACGATTATCAATTTATACAAATTACTAGTTGGGACACTAGTTAGGTGGTGCAGAGATAAATATAGAAATCAGACTAACAGAGTAGTAGCAAAGCAGAGAAAAAGTAGAAGCGCATTCAGTTCACCTTGACTTATCTTGTCATTAGTTACCTTGTTTTTATGGTATTGTCCTATTTTCGATTTATTCATGTCATGATCTTTTATCTCGTTTGCATGCTAAAAGATCACTGGACTTACCAGACTTATGTTTGACCTGGTTTGCTTTTCGCCTCTTTTCTTCCGTTCCCCCCTAGGTAGTCAGGGAGGGAATAACTCAGCCTAACTTGGACCTCTTCTCTTTCCAATCTTGAAGATTAGTTGGTGTATCGCTTTGGACTCTCTCTCTTCCACTTTTATGGCTGGTTCATGCTTTATCGGGGAATATCATTGTTTTTATGCTTCTCTTATTCTTGGAAGTTTTTAAATCAAGACAGAAGTTCTATGTATTACATTTAAGTATGATTAAGGAAATTGTTGTAAAAGCTTGACTGAATTAAGTTGTTTATAAAATGACTTTATTTTCCGCTACTTTATTTATCTGTCTTGTAATTTATCTGCATCTTTTACCTATAATGCTCCACAGAAGTTAAGGCATTCCCTCTGTGAGTGACCTTAACGGAGGTGGGGTGTTTCACCAACAGGTTAAGTTTGTGGGCCTATATATAAATATTACTCACCACCCCAAGATTTACTTAACCCTCCCCTTGATTCAAGCAACTTACTTAACCCCTACTCAAGTTAACATGTTCATGTAATCCATACGGATTCAACAATTTAAGTACTACAAGTTCATTACCATTTATTCATTTATGGTTATAATGCGCTAGACCTCCTACATTAAGCCTACGACTTGTGGATGTTGGATATGCCGGTCGGGTCCGAGCAGACTTCTTCCACAAGTCTGACTTAACCTCATGTCTTAGCACTATATGTGTTTATGCTCTTAGACCTCTCACATTAGATTCACCACTTGTTGATGCTGGATATGCCGGTTTGGTCCGAGCAGACTTCTTCAACAAGTGTAATCTAACCTCGTGTCCAAGCGCGGTTACAGTTTCCAATTTCTGTAAATCTAGGCATTTTCATTATTTAACATTTATTCCTATTTCATTATAGGTTTTCATCCCCTTTTTCCAAGTCATATTTATCATATATCATATGCCCTAAATTAAGATCTTTAATCACAGTTTGGTTTATGCCCCAAACCCATGTTCATGTTTTCAGTTTAGGTTATGCCCCAAATTTTCCAATACAAGTTATGCCCTTGTTTTTAACATATCACTTCATTCCCAATTTAACGCGTTCGCATATTTTAGCGGTATGCCTAGGCTCGAAGGTAGACCGGCTATAAAATAAAAAGGGAAAAGGAGAAGGGAAGAGGACAGAAATAAGCATATTAACAAGATAGATGGAAAAAATAGGCATAGCAATTAAATAAATATGACACAAGTAAACAAGCGGGGCCGAATGACACAAGTAAACAAGCGGGGCTGAATGACACAAGTAAACAAACGGGGCCGAATGACACAAGTAATAAATACATGCAAGTTAAGGAGCCAATCAATTAAGCGATAAGGGGGTAGTGTGGGGACATCTAGTAATTAGTATGGGGAAACAAGGATTGTATGGGGTGAATACCTCTTACTAGATGTTACACTTGAGGACTACCAATTACAAGATAGGGATCAACTTTCAGTATGGGACTAGCAACGGTGCGGTGAAATTAGCATTGGTGCAGTGTAGTAATTATCCTTTATTGATTAGAAGCGCGATCAACGTTTATCTTATTCATCCTGCTTACCTTGTCATGCATATTTATGTATAAGTCATTTCTTACATTCCGGTTTATGTTCTTATCCTATTACTTTAATGATTATAATGTTAAAGTCACTGGACTCGCCAGACTTATGTCTGACCTAGTCTGTATTCGCCTCTTTTCTTCCGTTTCCCACCCACTCCCTCCCCCAGGTTTGTAGGGAGGAAATACTAAAGCTTAATTCGGATATCCCTTCTTCCAGCTTGAAGTTGAAAGATGAATTGCTTGGCTTTGATTAAGCTTATCTATGGCATTTTCTGTTGGGGATTATAGTTTTAATATTAAGTACTCTAAAGGTTTTGTACAAGATTGATATTATGTACTTGGTTATGGTATTTGGAAATGTAATCAAACTTATTTCTGTTTCCGCTGCAATAAAGTTATAAAAAATTTCAAGTACTACTTTCTCTATCTTGTAATATTCCGTTCTGTTTACTTATAATACTCCACGAAACATAATGCATTCCCTTTGTGAGTGACATTAACGGACGTAGGGTGTTACAAATAATTTGAATTTAAAGTTAAATAAGGAATGTAACTAAAGTTTCGGGTTCACAAATAGGTTTGTTCCATTATCAATTCTAGAATGGTAAACGGGGTGTGTAACTAAGGCAAGGGATGCAGCAACCAGTGGCTGAACTTACCTGGCCAACGTTTACTTATCTAGATTGGTAAAAGAGCAAATTGAAAGTGAATCTCGAATATTGTGAAACAACAACTATAATAAATAGTTTTCCAATATAAAATTAGGTTAAATTGGTTAGAAGCGATCTTCAGATATTTAATATAAGTTCTGTAGATGATGACTGATACTATTTGAGGAATTAAATGGTGGAAATACCGTAAATTCCCTTATAGTATCAGTTTAATATGGAAACATATAATGGATATAGGAAGTTTTGATTTCTAACCAACTGTATATTAATATAAATCGTTTGGATTTAACTTGAATGCAATGATGATAATATTGTTTGCCCGAATATGGTTTAGGTTAATTATGGAAGTTAATATGGAACTAAGCGAACGAAAGTAAGTAAGTTGAATGTCTTTTAGATCGATTGGATGAACTCAAGATTATCAAAACCAGTTATACTTTTCGAATATGAATATAAATTCAATTCATCAGCATAGAAAGGAAACAATTCCAGTTTAAAGTATTTGTATATTTATATAGGTTTTCAACTATATAAAACATGGTATGTTAATTTCAAATATTTTAAAAGACTTATTTGATTTAAAGGATATGCATAAATCATTCTATTTATTTCTTCAAACTTTAATATATAGTAGGTAATTGTTTTAATCATTTTTATTTTAAGATTTTCTAAATATATATAAATTAGTTTATAACAAATTTATTATTTCAAATATTTTTTTAATTAAATTGGGAATTGTTCCAGTCATGAAACCTTTGATTCGAATATAACCAATCCTTGGTTGAATAAACTCAACGAGTTCGAATTAAAGAAATAATGTAAATCTTGAACCTTGATTTATAAATGATTTTTGATGATTATTCTAAATTTAGAATGAATTAAGTTATGCATATATAAGATGGAAAGAACTTAAATTGAAATTTTATATTCTATAGAATGCGTTAGTTATTTGGAAAGACTGGGATCGGATGTAAGTCTGAAAACCATTCCAAGTAATAATATGACACTATGAAGGAAATTGAAGAATTAGAAATGGCAAATGAAGACCGGTAATCTTTGGACATATTTGGATTGATTGCTGATGTCTCAAATCGGGTCGTACACCCGATAAGAGGTTATAAGTGGCGTGAGGTCTGAATGTATTTGAGGATTCTCGGATTTTGTTCCGTTCAGCCCCAGAATGGACTTATATGGATCGTGCGTTTGACATTGTAATTGACTGCATAGCACTGATTTATGTTTGTATATATATATATATATCGGACTGTGGAAATTAATTATTTCCGTCTCCAAGTTTTACGTGCTTAGAGGTTATGTATTGATAGAAATCAGTGACATGTTGTAAATTGACAATGTGGCATACTCAAGTTATGGAATGAGCTAATGATGATCAAAGCATGGTTTATTGAAGCGTATCTTTGTGTATATCGCGACATCGACGAACCTCACACCCCGGATAGATTAATATTGTAAACTGGCAGTTATGTTGTATACATTTTATTGAAACTTGAAAGCTTCGGCGGTAGATCTACTTTGAAACTTGCAAAAAAAAGGGTATGTTCGGTGTCCGTTTTTGGATGTTAACCAGTGATTTACCTGGTGTTTGGTGTCCGAGCCTGGATGAAAACCATGAATCGTGAGGTTGTACCTAGTTCCAGATTGACTTTTCGTGTCAGGAACCATCATAATGGAACCCAACAACCAATACGAGCCTTTCGTTTTGTTTGTAAACCATGTATGTGGGCATAGTCACTATGCTTGCTAAGATTAATATATTTATTTCCGAAATGGTTTTCAACACTATGCACTAATAATAGTATTAAAAGAAGATTTTCACGTATGAAAGCATGTTTGGTTATCATAAGACAAAACTCACCCATCTGCTGTGCGCTTGCATCGTGTGATGTGGGACAAGCTTTGATAGCTTCATTTTCCAAATGTCATTAAGAATTTATATGCACGAGCATTCACATGGAGTAAACCCGTTCCGCATTAGCGGCGTAGTCCGGTGAATCTCCCAACTTTAAATTAAGTCCTAAAAATAACTATTTTATGTTCTCACACCGGTCCCATGACTGACCAGGAGTTTGTTGTTCTCTCCTAAACTCTGGATGCCCACTAAATTCCACACGGTCAGCTAGAGGTTTAGTTTTACGGTTATAGACACTTGGAGCAAGAGTTGAAGTGCTTTCTGAATTGGAACTTTGAGCTAAAGTTAGAGTTCCCGCTATATCACATCGCTTCTTCCGCTGAGAGTATATTTATGTTTCCGCTGCTATATGTATGTAACTATAATATTCTATGTAATTCTGATGAAATATTGTATCATGATATAAAAAGTTATGTTGTTTTGTTCAATATATGTTAGTACCCATAACAATCTGCCTTTGTGAACGGTTTAAGTTGGATTAATTACCGGCGAAAACAGGGAAGAAAGACGGTATGTTACATAACATGTAGATATAAAAACATAAAATAAGTGTTCAGGACTTGTAAAGAAGATTCATAGATAGCTATTGTAGTATTGTAAAAAAAACACATACATCAGATATTTTCTCTGTTCTAGCAAATGCTGAAATTGAATTTGGAGTAGATATATCCTTTTCTGTTATGGCTATATAAGACTATGTGTTCCTCATCGTCCGGGAAACACAACTTGTAAATAAACACTGTTTTCATACATCTTAATAATTAATATAAAGAGCTAATAGCTTACCGCTTAATAAGTATAGCATATTTACACAAAAGCATATCATTTAAATAACAAAATTGTTTCCTCATCGTCTGAGCGTATATATAGCTTATCTTCTTTTTGAAACAACAATTTTGGATATTTTATTATATTTTGAGTTACAGTAATCTAGATGGTGCATCATTAAATTATAACATTAATTGATAAACCAAATTAGAAGAAGAAAAACATTTACAAACAACATACTAATGCACCTCAAAGGGATTCATTTCTACACCTTGTTAATGCGATTATTAAGGTGTATCTTTTCGTATCATCTATGCTAAAATTATGTTGAACCTTATCTGTAATGAGTTTATCTTTGTTATACCTTACCTATAATGATTTTGATAAAAAAGGAAACATGGACAGTAGGAATCAAACTACTCATATGTTTTACCTATAATTAGCTTGTGTTTTACTATTACGTTATGCTTTCCATGCTTATTTAAATGCTATATTGATTAAATCACTACTACAATGATAATTACAACAACAAAAAAATTGCAATTGTTATTCAATCCAATAAACAATGAAACTGTAATTTCCACATCCTCTCAAAATGTTATAACTTACAAAAAAGGTTTACAAAAATGGCAAGAACCACACCTATAAGTCCATGACCATATTTGTATAACTACCAGTATATTCCTTCTTATTACACATCATGGTACTCATTCTTATTACACATCAGGGTACTCTTATGTATTTACAAGAATTTTCATTTTGTAGTTGAATTACTATATCTACTATTGTTAACATTACATGAAGCTGACAAGTAAGATTTATAACGTTGATGAAAGTAAAATATCAAGTAAAGTTTGAAATTCTTCAACTCTTTATCTCTTGTTAAGTCCATGCTGCTTACATTTGGTAGATTCTCATTAGTATGGATCTTTTGCATATTCACACTTCCTTCTTCCACTACTTCTCGTACAAAGTGGTATTGAACCCTTATATGTTTTGTCCGTGAATGAAAGGCTAGATCCCTTGCAATGTGTAAGGCACTCTGACTGTCACAAAATAGATCAATCTTTTCTTGTTTGTGCCCGAGCCGTTCTAGTAACCATTTTATCTAGACTGCTTCCTTGCAAGCTTGCGTAGCTACCATGTATTCTGCATCCGTTGTGGATAAAGCCACAACTGTCTGTAGTTTACAAACCCATCTTATAGCTCCTCGTGCAGGTGTAAACATATAACCTGTAGTGGAGTTGCTTTAGTTGAGATCCCCTACAGAATCTGAATCTACATAGCCTTGGACACTAAATTCTGATCCTCCATAACATAATGCAACATCTAAGGTTCCTCTAATGTATCTTAGAATCCTTTTCATGATATTCCAATGCTCTCTTTCTATATTCGCCATATATCTACTAACAACTCTCACTGCTTGTGCAATATCTGGTCATGAACATATCATGGCGAACATCAAACTTCCCACTACTGATGCATACGGTACCCGAGACATCTCCCTCCTTCCTTCTTCATTTCTAAGAGATATATCTCGTTCCTACATGTGGCCAAGTTTGAGATGCCACATCATCGTTGATTCTTCTTCTTCTTCTTCATTGGTAGACACAACACATGCATAATTAGCTTCCTGTAGTGATTCTTCTTCAAGCATGAATAGATTTGCTGCTATCTTTTCTACTTTCAAGATCACAAGCGCACCTCTTACAATCTTCATGATCCCATTCTCGACATGGGTCTTACATTCAAGATTATCTATTTGCCCCAAAGAAAATAGATTCTTCTTCAAATCCTTTACCTGTCCTACATCTTTAATATTATGAATCGCACCATCAAACATCTTTATTTTGATAGCGCCAATACCAACTATCTTCAAAGCATGATCATAAACCATGTGTACAGAACTCCTAAGATTGGTTCATAACTGTGAAACCACTCTCTTTGTGATGTCATATGCCATGTTGCTCCCGAATCTAGTAACAAACATCAGCGAACAGGTCTTTGCTTCCAACCATTGTCGCTTCCTCGTATTATAGGACTTCGGTATTTTCTGAGATGCTTGTTGTGTTCCCTTGAGCATTTGATGATCCATGGTCTCCACTATTGTTCCTATTCCAACAATCCTTCCTTAAAACTATCTTAATCTTCATTTTCCACAATGAAAAATTGCTCCCATTGCACTTCTCAATTTCGTACTTTGCTGCCATGATGACGATCTTTCGTTTGGACTTAAACCAATTTCCATTGGTGCTCTGATACACTGTTAGAAAATAGTTGAGCGCAGCAAGTAACTTCCTGAAAAATAAGACAACAGATGCAAGAACAGGAGGATTACTCTACAGCAAAAATTACAACTCCTTCTCTCTAAAATATGGAGAACACAAATAACATACTATCTCTCTTATAATCGGAGAACACAAGTCTTTTCCTTATAGCAAAATTACAACACCTTCTCTCTAAAATAAGGAGAACACAAATAGCATACTATCTCTCTTATAGTATGAGAACACAAGCTTTTTCTTATAAAGAAAAGCCACTACAATTTATGAATTTTGCGGATTTGATTGACTCCATTGATGCATTGATTGATGCATGGATTGATGCATAGATGCACGAGAGAAATAAGACTAGAAGCCCTCTACTTATAGCATGTTTGGCTCCTCCGCAATAAATATGAAATGACGTTTGACACATGAATTGTCATGTGTAGCCACCCTTTTATTATTTTAATTCAAAAGTTGGCACAAACTTTAATGTTGGCAAAAAAAAAAAAAAACCATGCATGCTTTAAAGTATTTCTTCATTTTCCAAGTGGCAATCTAAAGTGGCTTTAACTCTCACACATAATACATTTTCATAGTTTATCAACCAACAAGATAATTAAATAAACAGTATTCAACACATGAAATTTGTTGAACCAAATTAATTCGCCTCTGCATTTCCAATAATCAAGCTTATCCGTTTGGCTACAGCAAACAAAACGATAATGGCATAAATAAAAGTTATAAGTAGCTCATACAACAGACAATCAGCTATATCGAGGTATTATTGAGATTCAACAAGAATAACATTTGGAACAAAATCGAAACCAAACTTTAACAAGTTCCATTTACCTCCAACCCATGCAATATAGTCGTGAAAAGAGAATAACCATGTGATTGACTCAAAAGTGACTACCATTTAACTCGCAAAATTAGGGATCTTGCTGATAACTATTTATTTGGAACTAGAAACTAACGAAGATCTAATTTTGCCTTCACACTTTTACATGATAGCTAAGATCTCAATCAGGGTAATTGAATTTGGAACCTAAGATAATTTGAGGGAAATAAAAGGACCAATTTTACGATCTTGTAACTTGAGAGGGTTACTGAAAGGGGATAAAACTGGGATTGATGAAAATATTACAAGAGAAATGGAAAGCAAAGCATAAACGAAGTGAAATACAACACGAAAAACGTGACTGGAAAATCCCGCCTTAGATTTTGTTCGATAAACAGCGTTTTTATTTTTATCTATACAATTAATTCAATTAACGATAGCAAATGGCGTAAAAAGCTGATATCTTTACTGTAAAAATTACTTTTTTTGTAGTGCTTGCTCAATAATTTGTAGATAGTACAACAGTACTAAAAAGCAGTATTTTTTCCCTCAAAGCTCAGTAAATGGAAAAAAAAATCACATATTTGTTGGATCTAATTATGCAACAATTAAGTAGACATGAGTACGAACAATGAATTAGACATACTGATAAGAACACAAGTTTCATACAAAGAAGGTAGAAGAATTAGTGCAGAAGAAGAACATAAGCTACACAACAACTTTAGGCGCCAAAAGAAATACCAGAAATGTGAAAAAGGTTTTTATGGCAATAGATCCTAACTAATTTGTGGCTCCATTTTGTACCACTAATCCAATAGCCTCCTAGGTAGCTTTATCATTCTTTAGTAGGGGTGAGAAAACCTTGGTTAGGTTCAATTTTGGGGTAAAACAGAAATGGAAGCCCGAACTGAAAGACCTTGGTTTCAAAAATCGATAACTGAAACCGCAACCGAAGCATCGGTTTCGGTTTCGGTATCAAAACCTCGGTTTCGGTTTTAAAACCGATTTAAACAAAAAATATAATAAATTTGTATAACCATAAAAGAAATTAAAATAAATTGTCTCAACCGGGTGTATTGAGACACATAGTACAGAGTATAGATTAATAGACTATAAGTCATCCAAAGTAGTACAAAGCTAAGCTAGCTCTAAGCTGAAGAGAAGAAACAAAAAAAAACGAAATGAGCGGGAGCACTCCAATGAACCACACTACAGCAGACCAGTGGCAACTTGGAATTGTAGAAAACTGTCTATTGGCACCTCAACTTTCATCTTCAATTCAAAACATCCAAGAATCTACAAAAACATGAAATGGACATTTTATATTATTCTACCCCTAATCCTGTATTCATCTAATCCAAATGAGTGAAGCAGTGGACACATTGTATATGCTGTATAATACAAACCAATGTGTAGCAAGAGACAATGTGAAACATTTTATAATTCATTTCATTTTAGTTTTTTTGGGTTCGGTTTGGACCTAAAATCAAAACTGAAACGTTAGTACAGTTCGGTGTTTTGATTTTTGGTTTTTTTGGGTTACCTCTTTTTTCGGTTACCTCTTTTTTCGGTTTGGTTTTTATCGGTTTCGGTTCAATTTCGGTTTATTTTAGTTTTTTTCTTACCCCTATTCTTTAGGGACGTGTAGTAACTTCCTATGCATCATCGATGTGTGTATTAACCTATGTATCTTTATCAACAATGTGTGTATCAATACATATCACTTCAAGATCGACCTTGTCCTCAAGGTCGGTGTATCTGTTACTGATGTTCGGTGGTAGTAGATGAGGTTCAACTGCAAAAGGTCGTGGGCATAGTTTAAGCCAGGACACATGAAAAACTGAATGTATGCGGGCTATTTATGGAAGCTGTAGTTTGTAGGCGACCTGACATATTCGGTCAACAATCTGGAAAGGCCTATAATACTTTTTGTGAGCTAGTGGTGGTTATTTCGCATGGTTTGTTAACCAATTTCAAATTGTTTGTCACTACGGCATTGATCAGCATGGGTTTTCATGCATTGTTGTGCTCATTGTATGTTGGATTTGATGATCTGGAGTAAGTTATCACGTGAAGTATCCCATTCATGTAGAGCTAGAACTAAGGAGAGGAGAAAACGTAATCGGAGCGAATGGGTGGTGGTCTGTCGTAAACGACTTGGAAGGGGGAAATGCCGATGGAAGTGTATATTGTGGTATTGTACCATCATTTGGCCCAAGGAAGGCATTTAACCCACTTAGTTGGTGTACCACACGCTCTATGGCGCATAAATACATTTCCAGACAACGGTTCACTTTTGATTGGTCATCAGTTTGTGGATGGTAAGCGTTGCTCATCTGCAGATTTGTTCTATGAAGATAGAATAATTCCCCCGAAAACTGGTTCGTAAACAGTCTGTCCCTCTCTAATATGATTGATCGTGGAAAGCCATGCAATCTGACATGCTCTTGTAAGAAATAAGAAGCAAATTGAGGTGAGGAGACTGAAATTGGCAGTGCATAGAAATGGGCATATTTTGAGAGCCGATTGACGATCACCTAAATTTTTGTATAATCATTTAATGGTGGGAGGTGTGTAATGAAATCATTGCGATATCCTCCCATAACTGTGATGGAATTAGTAAGGGTTGCAGTAGACTCTTGTAACGTGTGTTGTCCGATTTAATATGGAGACAAATCTGGTATTATCTGACGAATTCTGGAACCGATGCGGCTAACTTCGTCCAATAAAAATTACTTGATACTCTCGCGATGGTGGCTTTAACCCCCGAGTGACCTCCGATTTTGGAGGCATGCAACTTATTGACAATTTATTTTTTTTAGCCCGTCAGCATCAGGAACATATAATCGATTTCCCTAAAATAACAGATTATTGCATAATTGAAATTTGGGGTTTAAGCAAGTACCTACAAAGAGTTGATTGATGATAGATTGAATTGTCGCGTCCTTTGTTAATGCGGTGTGCATTGTTGTGAGAAGCGGGAAGGATGGACCGGAAATAGCTTGCATGGTGGCAGCAGAAGAGAATTGGGATAACCCATCGACAACTACATTTTGTTTTCCTAGATGGTAATGGATTGTGAAATTAAATCCCAATAATTTCGTAAGCTATTTCTGTTGCTCAGGCGTCTGAATGGTCTGCGATGTAAGCTCCCGAAGACTTCGGTGGTCAGTGTATATCTTGAAGGGATGACATAATAAAAAGTGTTGCCTTTTTTTATAGAAGAAGTAATTGCGAACATCACTCTTGAATAGGTGGATGATTTTTTGAAGGGGATAGGGTAGTTTGACACTGAAGAAGGCGATTGGATGGTCGGCCTGTGAGGGTACCTCACCAATGGCGGTTGTTGAAGCATCGATAGTGATGGTGAATGGTTAGTCAAAATTGGGAAGGGTTAGAATGAGGGTATGAGGAATTGCAAATTTCAATTTTTCAAAAGCCGATTAGGCTGCTGGGCTCCATGAAAACGTGCTTTGTTTTAATAGATTGGTTATTAGGCTTGCAATGGCTACACAATGTTTTATAAATGGTGATAATAGCTAGTGGGGCTCAAAAACCTACGAACAGCGATAACTGAACTTGGTGTTGTCCAAGTGACTACCGCTGCAACTTTTGATGGGTCAATACAGACACCCTTGCCCGAAATAATGTGTCCCAAATACTCAAGTTCAGTGAGGCCAAATCTACATTTTTTTAAACTGGCATGAAATTGATGCTGGTCTAGGATGTGAAGGGTCTTGTGAAGGTGATTTAGGTGATCGTCCCAAGAAGAACTATAAATGAGAATACCATAAAAGAATACGAGTATGAACTTTCTCAAGTGCGGTTGAAATATATTATTCATTGTTGCTTGGAAGGTGGATAGTGCATTAGTTAGGCCGAACGGCATGACTAGAAAATCATTATGGCCGTTATGAGTACGAAAAGAGGTTTTTGGGACGTCGGGTGGGTGGACACGAATTTAGAAGTATCCACTTCGAATATCCAATTTGAAAAAAACATATCACCAATGAGTTCATCTAGTAATGCTACGACGGTTGGGATTGGAAATCTATCTTTAATAGTAATTGTGTTAAGTGCACGATAATCATTGCAAAATCGCCATGAGCCATCTTTTATTTTAACCAAAAGAACGGGAGAAGAAAATGGACTAGCCGACGGTTGAATGATATTGGAATTGAGCATTTCATGGATTTGTCTTTCGATTTCATTTTTTTGGAAATATGGGTATCAACATGGTTTGATGTTTATTGGATCAGCATTGGGGTTGAGGTTAATGTGGTGGTTAAGTATTCGGTAAGGTGAGAGTTTCATTGGTGGAGAGAAAATGTGTTTAAAAGAGTTTAATATAGTGTGGAGTTACGGGTAATCATGGTTTATGTAACAACCCGTATTTTATGTATCGATCGATCGTATAATAATTATATTTTATTCATTAGTAGTCCGATCATTCTTAGATTTTAATATGTTGTTCATGGAGATGTGAGACATGTCCATGATTTTTACCAGAGTCAGTTATGACTATTTTACCCTTAAGTTTACGGTTTGGCCATAACTTTTGATAGGAATCGAATCAGGTGTTGAGATCAGTTTCATTGGATTGGAATGGTTGTTTATGATTCCGTATACTGGTCATATGAAGGATTTGGTTCAACGGTTCAGAAGGAATCGTTGTGTTTAAGTTTCAGTTGTTGTTTTGGCAGACTATTCAACATCTAATGGGCTAATTAGCCAAGCCCATTAGACATATGACCTACGGATATAAATAGGGGATTTGGGGAGAGAACTAGGGTTACTCTCTTCATTCTAAACTTTAGGTTGGACGTCTGTGATTCTCCGACTCAACTTAAAGCTCTATTTCTTCATTCTTTTATACTAATTCATTATAGATCACATCAAGAAGATAGATTACATCGAATTTCAACAAATTTGGGGAACTTCATTGCTGTCTAGATATGAATTCACTACGTTTGCATTGGATCTAGAAATTGGTGAGTGATAGTTACCTCTCACGCGAAAGCCAAGGGTCGTATGGGTTAAATCTATGTTAATTTCATTCGTATATGTTATAATCACCTTAGATCTTATCATATATGTTTAATTCTAATTTAGAAACCCTAGGAAAACCTTATTTGATCATATTAACTGGATAATTGATAGATTAATTTTGATTATACATATGTTTAGATCTGAATCATGCTTATTTCATAATTGTGATATGTTTATGTTTTAATTAGGGTTTATTCATGTTTGTATGATCATGTATTACTAAATCGATGTTTGTTTTGATTGTTTTGAGTGTGTTGCTTGAGTTGTTTATTCGAATTGGTTGCCATAGATCTTAGGATGGAAGAACAGAGCAAATCAGAGGTTCGGATGATCGGATTTAGATGAAACTGGGCGGAGGCGCTCTGGAAGACGAGATATAGAGGCATAAAATTTTCATGCAAAGTGGAGCTAAGCACATTGGTCGACACCAAGCTAGGATGGGTCGGCACCAACTCATATGGGTTGACCAGGTGGCATTTGTTTTGGTGGTGTGGCTTCCTATTGATAAATCGGGGCTTCCTGTAAAATTTTAAGTCATTCGGAGTTGGATTATGATGGGTCGAAAGCTGATTACTCAAGATATGAATCTACCGGTAGAAGATTCAACACGAACATCAAAATGATTGGATAATGGAACAGGAAGATATGCTCGAGACAAGGATAGATAATGGCCCACTACTTATCCAAAAAATGGGCTAAGTACATAGGTCAACACTGACCCATAAGGGAAGGCTTGGTGATGGTGAATTTTGGGGAGCTTGATTGTTTTGGCTTTTGGAGGTTGCTGGTGAAGTTTGGATTGAAATGGACTTCAAATGATGGATGCTGCTTCGATTGTGAACTCACGTGGGAGTGGTCGGAGTCGGGTTGATGTGACCCTAGTCGTGATTCGATATACGATGATGGACTGACAGAATGAGAATCAATCATGGATGATAGTTGAATGGTTCGAGAAATGAATTGAATAACCGAGATGAAAGGCTTGAAAGATTTGATGTGCCACGGAATCGTCGGTAATCAAAGTGTTTTAGCAGACTCAAAGCAAGATATTGTGGGAATGCCCATTAGAATCAGATTTGAGATATCGTGTATCCTGGGTTGTCGTGATGGGCTTAGTTGTCCAGAATGGGAAAAGCCAAATATACGAGTCATGATGGCGTATGGTAGTTTGTCTAGAACCGGGTTTTTTTAGTTAGCCCTTTCGATCGTTGAAAGTAAATTCGATTATCGGTGGATTCAAGGCTGTATATAGTGATGGCTAGGATATTAGATGTTATGGATGTCATAGTTGATTATGTGTTTTTTTCTCTATTTTCTCTGGGTAGGCCATCATCGTACGATGTCGAAGAGAAGCGGGATTGGGATTTTCCTTTACTATTCTGTAATGACATGCAATGGATGGTTTTCACGTGTTAACTTGTTGGTTGTTGGGCAGATCAGATGGTTGATCTACCTATACTCATATTATCATGTGTAACTGTTATTAGCTATTTTATCGCTCACTATGACTGTTGTCAAACTCAAGGTTTTATGTTTCCCTCTTATTACTGTGGGATGTTTGTCAATGTTATTGATGAGCAAACTGAGTACCAGGTAGCAGCTTTGGTGTTGTTGATGTTGTGCAGTGACGAGCAGAAGGATGGCGTAATATTACTACCTATTTAGTATTTTCTTTTCAATTTCCATTGTATGTTGACGTTTATTGAGACTCTGAGAGATGCAGTGAGGCTTATTGTATACAGATATTCATGTACTGAGATGTATTGTACTTGAGATTCTACAGTTTTATGGAGATTTCATTTTCTGTCCAGTTATATTTCACTACTATATTATGTTATCTATTTTATTATTATATATTATCCATGCGTTGTGAGCTATACGATCGGTTTCATTTCAAGTTACTTTACCTGGATGATCGTCCCATATCGGACTGGCACGTCACACACTGCAATTTTCCTTAGTTCGGTGTAGGAGATACGGGGCGGTCATAAGTTTATTTGGTCATGGGTTGTTAGGCTGTTGGTGGTCCGAAGTCGCAAGTAAAGGAAATTGGAAATTGAGGGGGTGGCTTCGAAATGTTTTAACTGGTGTAGGGAGGTGGGAGATGGGTCGATTGGTGGGCCCAGCCCAATCAAACAAATTGGCTCGCTATTAAAATTAAATAGCATGGTCAACCTGAGATGGTCAATTGTGATTGGGCCTGATTGCTCCAACCAACCACAAACGGCAACAAATCCCACTAATTTAAGTAAATGAAAATTGATTAAGAATTTATACCATTGGATATCCATCGAAACATTTTTGCAGCATCTCGAACTTCGTACTTTCTCACTATTCCCGACCGTTACTTTGAAAGAGCTTTTGTTGTTGATATCCAACCCCAATAAATTTGTTGTTTTAGAATGCAAGTAGTTATGCATGGAACCCAAGTCGACTAATATCGAAATTGGGTTGTTGTTGACGAAGACCGGAAGTCGTATTGCTCATGGATGTAAGGATCGCGTATGAAAAGAAATTTCCTATAGTGATTCGTCAGTGGCTTCGATGATGTTGGTCGGTTCGACTGTGGGAGGTGGTTCAGTGTCCATTTCACTGGAGGTTTGGTATCATCTGAGTTGATATCGGGAATGATCATCAGAACGTGTGTTGGTTTACATTGGTGCCTAAAATGATACTTTTTATCGCATTTAAAACAGAGGCCATGCTGTTTGCGATTATTCGTCTCTGCTTGGGTGAGTTGTTTAATGGGTATAGTTTGTTTGAGTGTTTGAGGATGAGTTCTTTGAGGAAATGTTTTGAGTATCATTTTGGGTATGTAACGGCTTGGGAAAGTGTTGGTCTGTTTTAGAGAACGGATATTTGGGTTGGCTGGTGTATTTCTTTTCGATAAGTCTAGCAGTGTCAATGACATTAGATATGGTTGAAGGTTTGAGAAGTAGGAGTTAACTTTGGAGATGGGATTTTAAACCACATACGAAACATTGCAGAATAAAATCGGGGTCTAAGGTGGTAATACGGGTGCAGAGTGTCTTAAAGGTAACTTGGTAGTTGTCGACTGTAGTGAGTTGCTTGAGCCTGAAGAGGGTTGCTTGTGGATTTAAAAATGTGGGTGGTCTGAAATGTTTCTCTACTGTTTTTGCTAAAGCGGGCCAGGATGAGAGCTGTTTGTTGCGATGCATCCATTGAAATCAGGTTAGTGCTTGTCCCTCTATATGAAAGCTAGCAAGTTCAACATGTTGTTCTTCTGGTGTTGAGTAATAGGTGAAGTAGCAGTCTTCTTTGGATATCCAATCATGGATTCATGCCATCGAATGATATTAGTGTGATTTTAGGTTGTCAGTTTTGGTTTGGTGTTGATAGCAATGGTGGTTTTTGAGTGGTTAGGGGTTGGTTATGTGTTGTGGGGGTTTGATTTCTTGGGGAAATAGGTGTATTGAGTGTCAAATTTGTGAGTTAGATCAGTCATGGATTTGGTTATTGATTGGATTGCTATTTTGATGTCGATGATGTCAGCATTTTGATATTAGAGAAGGGAGACATGGCGGGATTGGGTTGATTGGATTGTTGTAACACCCCGTATGTTAAATAACTTGTTATAACATAAATCAGAGCAGAATTAAATTTAATATTCTGAATCAGGGGAAACGGGCTGTGCCATTGCGTTCGTCTCGGAAAAATACGCGAAATAGAGTCCGAGTTTTCGTAAATCGGAGTCCGTATGACCAAGTTATAGCCCGTCAAAGTTTCACGAAAAATCAAAAACGAAAACTGCTCATGTTTTGAGGCCCGGGATGAGTTTTGGGCTGTTTTTTTTGGGCCCTAAATGGTTCCTACACTTGACTTCTTCCCCAAGACATGCTTTAAAGGCTAGGATTGGTTCTAGGGTATATCCTATGGTCCTAAAACATCTAACTAATCTATATATACACCCTAATACCCCCCTTATCCTTACCAAAAATAGATCTAAGGCCATTATGCCACCACTTAGAAAATTGGAGAGCCTCCACTAAAAATCCTAAGAGGGTTTGCAAGCTAATCTACATCTTCTTCTACTTAATCATTGGGATTTGCTTCATTTAACTTGCTAATCTTGTTTTGGTGAGCTTCTATCCCCTTAATAATCAATTATTGAATTGATTATGATAAGATGTGATAAAGTATGGCTATGTTTGTGGATCCATATATTTATGCAAGCTTGATGTAGTGAATATTATGTGTTTTGCAAGTTATATGCCTTATGTCATGCAAGTTTCATAATATGTAATCATGATATTTTTATGCAAGTTGTTTCATGATGTTTATGATGCAAAACACTAAGTGAATATGGATCCATTATGCAAACATGTTATGCAAGTATGTGAGTACTTATGCAAGTCATGTATATGCTTATATGCATGTTTAACATCTTATGCAAGTATATGAATGTTTATGCAAGTTATGTATATGTTGAAATGCAAGTTTAACATAATATGCAAGCCTATGCAAGTATGTGAATGTTTATGCAAGTTATGTATATGTTGAAATGCAAGTTTAACATAATATGCAAGCCTATGCAAGTATGTGAATGTTTATGTAAGTTATGTATATGTTGAAATGCAAGTTTAACATAATATGCAAGCCTATGCAAGTATGTGAATGTTTATGCAAGTTATGTATATATTGAAATGCAAGTTTAACATAATATGCAAGCCTATGCAAGTATGTGAATGTTTATGTAAGTTATGTATATGTTGAATTGCAAGTTTAACATAATATGCAAGCCTATGCAAGTATGTGAATGTTTATGCAAGTTATGTATATGTTGAAATGCAAGTTTAACATAATATGCAAGCCTATGCAAGTATGTGAATGTTTATGCAAGTTATGTATATGTTGAAATGCAAGTTTAACATGATATGCAAGCTTATGCAAGTATATGAATGCTTATGCAAGTATGTGAGTGCTTATGCAAGTTAAGTATATGCTAAAATGCAAGTTCTACATGTTATGCAAATCACATGTATGATGATATGTAAGTTCATATGCAACATGTTATGTAAGACACATGTTTGATAATATGCAAGTTTGGGTTGAATATAGTTGGGTTAATACATGCTCATATATGCAAGTTGACATCCTCTTAACCCATGATAAAGTTATATGCTAAACCCATGTTATGTGTGGTAAATCTTCCCTTTATTATGTTATGTCATAATGACGATTTACGTGGGGAACGATGGGGTTAATTAATATGTTAATTAAAAGTATGTTGAAATGGGTATGATTAAGCATACCATAAAAAAATTAATTAACATAAGTGGGAATTTACCTATTGAGTTAGGTCTACCCCATGGGAATTTACCTATTGAGTTAGGTCTACCCATGTTATGAATAAATTGATATTAATTAGGGATAATTAATATGGGGGTGATTAATTAGGTGTAATTAATCGACTAAGACACGAGGTTAGGCTCTGTTATGACGTAAGACTGCCCGGACCCTACCGGCTTAACCAGGCGGTCATAACAGCCAGTCTAATGTGAGAGGTCTTAGGCACAAATTAAATACGTGATTAAAGTAAAGACACGAGGTTAGACTCTGTTATGACGTAAGACTGCCCGGACCCTACCGGCTTAACCAGGCGGTCATAACAGCCAGTCTAATGTGGGAGGTCTTTATGGGAGATCACGGTCTTAATTAATTAAGAAACACTTAACCATATTAGCATGTAGTGGGACATGAGGGGTTAAGTGGGTGCCTTGGGTGGCATGTAGTAACTAGTGGGGGTGCCTTGGGTGGCATGAGAAAACTAGTGGGTTGCCTTGGGTGGCAATAGAAAATACGATTAGAATACTTAACCAGAGTGGAACATGTAACTAAACATGATTAAAGGGTTAAGTAAGTGCCTTGGGTGGCATGGGGGAATCAAGTAAGTGCCTTGGGTGGCATGCGGAAATCTAGTGGGTGCCTTAAGTGGCAATTGTAATATAATTGGATGACTTAACCAAACCTTAACATGTAAGGGGGCATGATTATAAAAAGGGGTTAAGTGGAATGCACTAGATAAAATGACAAGCTTAAGTAGTAGCTTGTGGGGGCCCGTTTCAACCAATATCCCAAACGTATCTTTGTGGGCTCGACCCATGTCGAGTGACGGGACACGCATATTGGGCTTGATTATAAGAGGCCAAAACGGGGTAGCGGTGGCAACGCAAGTCCAACGGGTTTCATATGCGTGTGTGGGCCCGGGCTGGTAGATAAGCCGTTGTTGCATCGTGTAGATATAAAGCCGTGCACCGTTGATAGTATTGGGTAGCCACTTTAGGGGAGTGATACACCCCACTGTGGGACCAGCACGGGTATCTACGTTAGGGAGCCGATCGCTTGGGGTAGTGGGGTACACCTAGTAGAGATAGGGGCAGACGGCACCTATGTAGTCAACTAGGGTACAGGAAACTACTGGTTATATCTATCTTTGATATCCTTGGGTGGGATCAACCTTTGAGTAGGAGTGACTGGTGTGGTGCAGTTAGTAATTATCCTTGGGTGGGTAGATGCGTCTTTACGGTTATCTTAGTTCGTCCTGTGTTCGTGGGCAACTTAGTGTAGTCATTATCCCCAAAGATACCATACCGAGTTCATATCATACCCTAATTACTTTAATAATTGTATTATTAAGGAGATAGGGTTCACTCAGGCTTATGTCTGACCCCCGTTGTTTTTATCTTTTTCCTTCAGGTCCTCAGGTTGGGCCTAGTGCTAGTGGGCTTTGATCAGTTTGCTTTATCTATCTCTTGGAGCTTGGACCGTAGATGTAGAGCTCAGCTTATCTTATCTTTTCTGTTATGGCTATTTGTTATGAGTAGTGGGATTATGTACTTATTTTATTCAGGATGGATATTTTGTACTTGACTCTTGTTATGGTTTTATGATGTAACCAAACATGTTTTACTTTCCGCTGCTATGAGATGATGTTTTAAATTTTCAAGTATTACATTATATCTGTCTTGTTATAATTTTACTGTTCTATACTCACTAAAAATACTCCACCGATGCTATGGCATTCCCTTAGTGAGTGACTATAGCGGGTGTGGGGTGTTACACGTGGTATCAGAGCCAGGTTACCGGAACAGATAAAATTTTTAGAAAAACTATTTTCTAAGAATACTTTTGGAAAGGAGTATTTTCAAAAACATGTCTTTTAAGAGAAAAGTTTTTGAAAGGAAAGCATAATCCCCAATAGCCATATCTATATCTTTCGAATTCTCCATTTTGAATCTCTTCCTTTCTCTCGTTTTGAGTTTCCCCTCCGCGTATAGATGATCTTTCTAAGACAGATAAGGATGGAAAACCACTTCAAGGGACTTAGACGTTAGTCGGATTAGAAGTTGGTTCAAGAAGGAGGAGGACTGGTAGGTATCTATTGGATAAACGATGGGAGGAAGGCTCAAATAGTTGTTTGGTTAATGAAAGATGAAACCTCATTGGTGGGAGGTTACGAGTGGAGAATAGGGAAGAAGAAGGCAAGTGGTTATCCTTTTAAGAGGAATAGGACACCTTATTAGGATTGTTCAAAGAAGCAAGGGCAAGGTATGGAATCTTCTGGAGGGTAGTTGTATTCCCTCACGACTAGGGTACCAGATGGGGATATGACCGTCTAGGTTGGAATTTGGATTTCTTTATCATCCGATTCAAGCTTTATTTGATCCTGATATATTGAGTTCGTTTATCCCACCATTGTTAGTTGAGTCACTGCACTTAGACACCAGTTTGGTAGATGATCCCTTAGTTGTTTCAAACCCAGTTGGGGCTCCATGATATGTTTGGGTTTGAAAGTTTCTATACTTAGCGTTGAGTTTAGATGTGATGCTTGTTGGGCTTCGCGGGCTATGGGTTAATTTTGGGCATGGACTGGTTATCCAGTAGGAGTGCTGTTCTTCATTTTGAAGGGAGAGTTGTTAGGCTTATGGGCCGCCTAAGTAACACTCTCGAGATCTCTTGTAATCCCATAGAATCTGTTATGCTAAGGTATCTAGAATCGCCTGACACGTTGGTCTAGAGTCTGCGATCTGTTAGAGCGGTCCGGGAATACCCGGATGTGTTTGAGGAGGTGAAGGGCTTACCTCCGAAGCGGGAGATTGACTTTCGAATATATCTAGTGGATAATGCCAAACCAGTATCTTGGCCAGTGTGCCACATGGCTCCTAGTGAGAGGAGGGAACTCCATAATTAAGTAGGCGATTTGCTTGAGAAGGGGTTCATAAGACGAAGTATATCGGAGTGGGGCGCTCCAGTAGTTTTTGTTATGAAGGCGGATGGGTCCCTCAGACTTTGTGTAGGCTAAAGGGAACTAAAGAAACTCACAAAGAAGAATAGATACCCATTGCCGAGGATTAATGATCTCCTTGATCAGTTGGCTGGCGCCTCAGTATTTTTGTAGTAGGACATTGCCACGGGATTTCATCAGTTGAGAGTGGCTGAGAATAGTATAGAGGAGACTGCCTTTGGGACTCCGGATGATTTTTTTTATGAGTGGCTGGTGATGCCATTGGGTTTGACGAACGCCCCCGCATACTTTGTTGAGAAGGGTGTTCAGGGAGTACCTAAATAAGTTCGTGATGGTCTTTGTAGATGACATCTGGGTCTTTTCTAGGAGCGAAATAAGTTTTCGTATGTGCTCAATAGGCTGAGCAGGGCCAGTATAGGATAAACGACGGTTTTGGAGCGAGACTGGCGAGAACATCCAGAATTGGTCAAGGGCTTAATTATTTAGCCATTTTTACTAGTATCGTCTCACGTAGGTCGTCTGAATTCGAAGGAGGTATCCCTTGGGTGTTTGTCTGATATTGGTTTAGGCCTTTGGGGCTTGCATTTGGGGGATGCCGAATTCGACTAGGGTGGTCTGCGTGGGAGACAGTTGTGATGATTTTGGATGATATTCTGGTGGAGAAGAGCATGCCCTACATCTTAGGGAAGTGTTGGAGACTCTTCGAGCGCATAGTCTTAGGACAGCAAAAGTGGATGGGATCCTTAGCATCCTATGAGTAAGGGTAACATGGTAACGGACACCTTAAGTAGAAAAAGGTTGTCCTTGAGTTCATTGTTCGTTGAACGACGGAGCTTAGAGTTTATTTCTAAGTTTGACTTTAGACCTTCCGTTGACTTTGTACCCGGTTTGCTAGCTTCTTTGGAAGTTAGACCTACTCTTTTGGGGCGGATTGGAGAAGCACAGAGGGGCGACCCACAGTTGGTTGAGTTAGTAGAGAAGCTCATAAGGGGGGAGTCGTCCAGCCATTTGAGTAGGTACACCCTAGATGATAGAGGGTGCTTGCGTAGAGACAGTAGACTTTGTGTACCGCAGGACGAGGGTTTGAGGAAGGCTATTCTTGATGACGCACACCGTTTTAGGATGACCATTCATCCCGGTGGGGGTAAGATGTACCAAGACATGAAGAGGGCTTTCTTCTGGGCCGGTATGAAGAAAGATGTGGCCGAGCATGTCGCTCGATGCTTGGTGTGCCAACGAGTGAAGACGGAGCGAAAGAAACCAGGTGGGTTGCTTCACCCATTGGAGGTTCCGCAATGAAAGTGGGACAGCGTCTCGTTGGATTTTATTGACAGGTTACCCAGATCGAGAAAGAGTAATACAGGAATTTGGGTGGTGGTAGACAGACTTACTAAGAACACCCATTTCATACCTGTGAAGAGTAAGTGGACTGCTCCATGGCTAGCTTTTGTATATCTTCGAGAGATAGTTCGATTGCATCGGGTACCCTCCAGTATAGTGAGTGATCGAGATCCTATCTTCACTAGAGAGTTTTGGAAGAGTTTGCAAAAGGCGGTAGGGACTCAGTTGCGTTTGAGTACCGCATATCATCCTCAGACGGACGGCCAGACCGAGAGGGTGAATCATATTTTAGAAGACCTTTTGAGGCTATGTATCTTGGATTTTGGAGGTACATGGGAGGAGCATCTTCCATTGGTGGAGTTGCCCGACAGACTTAGTGGTGTACATGATGTATTCCATGGGAGGAAGTGCCTACATAAGACCGCAGAGGTGGTAGAGCCAAGTTTGCTTAGAGAAGTGGAAGCAGAGCGTGATGCGACTATTCGAAGAGCTCCTACTCGCATCCTCGGGTCAGAGACTAGGAAATTGAGGAATCGAGAGGTTCAGCTAGTCAAAGTGCAATGGGGAGAAGAGGAGAGCAACGCAACTTGGGAGACGAAAGCGAAGATGCGTTCTTTGTATCCATTTCTTTTTGAGAGTATGTCTTTTAACTTCTCCTTTATCGTTTGACTGGTACTTATCTTATCCTTAGTATGTCCTCTCGTTAGTACCTTTGACCTTCAGATAGGATAGTCCTATGGTTGAAACATGTGTTTGAGACATGTTATGTATGATGGATGCAAGTGGATGCAAGTGTTTGCTAGTGGTTGCTCGTGGATGCATATACACACACTCTAGGCACTAGATCGGCTCAATCACTTCATATTGCATATTGCATAAAATTGTGTGTAGGAAGCTATATTTATGGATGTATAATGATTGTGTTATCATATGGATGATGCATTTTGGTGAATGATTGTGCACTCATGTAGATATTGTATGTGTCGATAGGGTTCCCTCGCATACATAATGGATGCATGGCACTATCATGGTTTGCATATGTTCATACATTAGATAGGGAACATATACACACACTTTTTGCATATGCTCATACATCATTAGAAATTGTTTTAAGGACAATGGATGCCAGTGTTTGATGGTGGAGTAGATGGTTGTTTTGTTGGTAGGATACGTTCTTCTTGACTTAGAGATTTCGGGGACGAAATCCTTTAAGTAGGGGAGAATGTAACACCCCGTATGTTAAATAACTTGTTATAACATAAATCAGAGCAGAATTAAATTTAATATTCTGAATCAGGGGAAACGGGCTGTGCCATTGCGTTCGTCTCGGAAAAATACGCGAAATAGAGTCCGAGTTTTCGTAAATCGGAGTCCGTATGACCAAGTTATAGCCCGTCAAAGTTTCACGAAAAATCAAAAACGAAAACTGCTCATGTTTTGAGGCCCGGGATGAGTTTTGGGCTGTTTTTTTTTGGGCCCTAAATGGTTCCTACACTTGACTTCTTCCCCATGACATGCTTTAAAGGCTAGGATTGGTTCTAGGGTATATCCTATGGTCCTAAAACATCTAACTAATCTATATATACACCCTAATACCCCCCTTATCCTTACCAAAAATAGATCTAAGGCCATTATGCCACCACTTAGAAAATTGGAGAGCCTCCACTAAAAATCCTAAGAGGGTTTGCAAGCTAATCTACATCTTCTTCTACTTAATCATTGGAATTTGCTTCATTTGACTTGCTAATCTTGTTTTGGTGAGCTTCTATCCCCTTAATAATCAATTATTGAATTGATTATGATAAGATGTGATAAAGTATGGCTATGTTTGTGGATCCATATATTTATGCAAGCTTGATGTAGTGAATATTATGTGTTTTGCAAGTTATATGCCTTATGTCATGCAAGTTTCATAATATGTAATCATGATATTTTTATGCAAGTTGTTTCATGATGTTTATGATGCAAAACACTAAGTGAATATGGATCCATTATGCAAACATGTTATGCAAGTATGTGAGTACTTATGCAAGTCATGTATATGCTTATATGCATGTTTAACATCTTATGCAAGTATATGAATGTTTATGCAAGTTATGTATATGTTGAAATGCAAGTTTAACATAATATGCAAGCCTATGCAAGTATGTGAATGTTTATGCAAGTTATGTATATGTTGAAATGCAAGTTTAACATAATATGCAAGCCTATGCAAGTATGTGAATGTTTATGCAAGTTATGTATATGTTGAAATGCAAGTTTAACATAATATGCAAGCCTATGCAAGTATGTGAATGTTTATGCAAGTTATGTATATGTTGAAATGCAAGTTTAACATAATATGCAAGCCTATGCAAGTATGTGAATGTTTATGCAAGTTATGTATATGTTGAAATGCAAGTTTAACATAATATGCAAGCCTATGCAAGTATGTGAATGTTTATGCAAGTTATGTATATGTTGAAATGCAAGTTTAACATAATATGCAAGCCTATGCAAGTATGTGAATGTTTATGCAAGTTATGTATATGTTGAAATGCAAGTTTAACATGATATGCAAGCTTATGCAAGTATATGAATGCTTATGCAAGTATGTGAGTGCTTATGCAAGTTAAGTATATGCTAAAATGCAAGTTCTACATGTTATGCAAATCACATGTATGATGATATGTAAGTTCATATGCAACATGTTATGTAAGACACATGTTTGATAATATGCAAGTTTGGGTTGAATATAGTTGGGTTAATACATGCTCATATATGCAAGTTGACATCCTCTTAACCCATGATAAAGTTATATGCTAAACTCATGTTATGTGTGGTAAATCTTCCCTTTATTATGTTATGTCATAATGACGATTTACGTGGGGAACGATGGGGTTAATTAATATGTTAATTAAAAGTATGTTGAAATGGGTATGATTAAGCATACCATAAAAAAATTAATTAACATAAGTGGGAATTTACCTATTGAGTTAGGTCTACCCCATGGGAATTTACCTATTGAGTTAGGTCTACCCATGTTATGAATAAATTGATATTAATTAGGGATAATTAATATGGGGGTGATTAATTAGGTGTAATTAATCGACTAAGACACGAGGTTAGGCTCTGTTATGACGTAAGACTGCCCGGACACTACCGGCTTAACCAGGCGGTCATAACAGCCAGTATAATGTGAGAGGTCTTAGGCACAAATTAAATACGTGATTAAAGTAAAGACACGAGGTTAGACTCTGTTATGACGTAAGACTGCCCGGACCCTACCGGCTTAACCAGGCGGTCATAACAGCCAGTCTAATGTGGGAGGTCTTTATGGGAGATCACGGTCTTAATTAATTAAGAAACACTTAACCATATTAGCATGTAGTGGGACATGAGGGGTTAAGTGGGTGCCTTGGGTGGCATGTAGTAACTAGTGGGGGTGCCTTGGGTGGCATGAGAAAACTAGTGGGTTGCCTTGGGTGGCAATAGAAAATACGATTAGAATACTTAACCAGAGTGGAACATGTAACTAAACATGATTAAAGGGTTAAGTAAGTGCCTTGGGTGGCATGGGGGAATCAAGTAAGTGCCTTGGGTGGCATGCGGAAATCTAGTGGGTGCCTTAAGTGGCAATTGTAATATAATTGGATGACTTAACCAAACCTTAACATGTAAGGGGGCATGATTATAAAAAGGGGTTAAGTGGAATGCACTAGATAAAATGACAAGCTTAAGTAGTAGCTTGTGGGGGCCCGTTTCAACCAATATCCCAAACGTATCTTTGTGGGCTCGACCCATGTCGAGTGACGGGACACGCATATTGGGCTTGATTATAAGAGGCCAAAACGGGGTAGCGGTGGCAACGCAAGTCCAACGGGTTTCATATGCGTGTGTGGGCCCGGGCTGGTAGATAAGCCGTTGTTGCATCGTGTAGATATAAAGCCGTGCACCGTTGATAGTATTGGGTAGCCACTTTAGGGGAGTGATACACCCCACTGTGGGACCAGCACGGGTATCTACGTTAGGGAGCCGATCGCTTGGGGTAGTGGGGTACACCTAGTAGAGATAGGGGCAGACGGCACCTATGTAGTCAACTAGGGTACAGGAAACTACTGGTTATATCTATCTTTGATATCCTTGGGTGGGATCAACCTTTGAGTAGGAGTGACTGGTGTGGTGCAGTTAGTAATTATCCTTGGGTGGGTAGATGCGTCTTTACGGTTATCTTAGTTCGTCATGTGTTCGTGGGCAACTTAGTGTAGTCATTATCCCCAAAGATACCATACCGAGTTCATATCATACCCTAATTACTTTAATAATTGTATTATTAAGGAGATAGGGTTCACTCAGGCTTATGTCTGACCCCCGTTGTTTTTATCTTTTTCCTTCAGGTCCTCAGGTTGGGCCTAGTGCTAGTGGGCTTTGATCAGTTTGCTTTATCTATCTCTTGGAGCTTGGACCGTAGATGTAGAGCTCAGCTTATCTTATCTTTTCTGTTATGGCTATTTGTTATGAGTAGTGGGATTATGTACTTATTTTATTCAGGATGGATATTTTGTACTTGACTCTTGTTATGGTTTTATGATGTAACCAAACATGTTTTACTTTCCGCTGCTATGAGATGATGTTTTAAATTTTCAAGTATTACATTATATCTGTCTTGTTATAATTTTACTGTTCTATACTCACTAAAAATACTCCACCGATTCTATGGCATTCCTTTAGTGAGTGACTATAGCGGGTGTGGGGTGTTACAATTGTGGTAATGGTTTCATTGCGGTTGTTGAGTTGTTGGACGACCTCTTCTAGTCGAGTCATAGTTGAATAATTTTGGATATTTCGAGAGGAAGGATGAGATCACTGGTGAAAGCACCAAAATGATAAGAACATAATAAGTTTCAGACAAAGAAGGAAGAAGAATTAGTGGAGGAGAAGAAGATAAGCCGGAAAAAGAAGGGTTAAGGGAATGAGAAAGTTCACAATTAAAATCTTCTATATCATTTCCTTCATACACATGTACATATATAGTTGTAAATTCTAACAAAACTTTAACACACGGCCACTAGGTGCAAGCTACACAACAACTTTAGGCGCCAAAACAAATAACAAGACGTAAAAAAAAGTTTTCATGGCTGTAGATCCTAACTAATTTGTGGCACCATTTTGAACCACTAATCCAATCGTATCCTAGGTAGTTATCGTTCTTTTGGCACGTGTAGTAACTTCCTGTGCATCATCAATAGTGTGTGTATCAACCTGTGTATCTTTATCAGTAGTGTGTGCGTCACATAGGTCTCAAAACCAACTTATTCAGTCATTAACTTTTTCTGAAAAAACGTAAATTCAAAAATAATTGCAGGACAGTAAGTCACAGATTGAGTTACATAACAAAATCATGCATATATTAAAGTCATAATCTTTGTCTAGGACCAGATGGATATATTACTTAGGTCCGGAAAATAGAACATAAATTTAACACCTTCAAATGAACAGTTGAAGAATAGTGATGTGATGAATAATTTACACACAGAGAACACCCTTCGTTCTCTGATCAAAGTGGCTGCTACAACTGAAATCGAACTTATACGTGTACTGAATGTCGCCCAAAAAGCGAACAACGGAAGGGAAGAGTAAGTGTTAGGTCACTAGATGGAAATAGCGGTTGACTGCGAAATCAAATTTGTTAGTGTCGTGGTGGAACAGGAATGAACCGAATTGGTAAGGGTGTTTTCTTTATGGAAGAATTAAACGGTAAAGTTGGTTACTTAATTTGAGGTAGAGTTAAATACTCAATTTGAGGTAGAGGATAGGGGGTTTTGAAGACAGATGATTTGATTTCAAAAAGCAATGGCACAAAAGTGTCCTATTTTGAAATGAAATGACAGAAGATGTCCACGTAAGTGGATTCTAAGTTTTTTGTTTTACAATTCAAGTAATATAATATTTTGGCCATCATACCCATTCAAATAACTTTCATGATTAATGTTGTTTCAAGATGGTACTTTTCATGCATATCCAAGTGAAAACAGATTCATTGATACAGTTTGTCCAAAACGGCTATCATTACCATCACCAAAGCTTTGTTTGTTGTACTTTTCATGGGAATTACTTCGAAAATGTCACCATTATCTGGATCCTTTTGTTGAATCTTCACAGCTAGCTTTTCATCACCTTTATGATGCCATGTTATATCACAATATTTATGTGTAGAATTGAAAATACCTTCAACTTCATACATGGGATGTAAAATCCTTGAATAAAAACCTTCATATTTAACATGAACATGATCTGCTTGGGATGACAGCATTTTGGCTACGTACCAAGGCTTTTCCGTTCATACTCCACGAAAAATTACCCATCTTCTCTCTGATGTAACTATCTGGAAAAAAATTTAAACCCACGAATGTTACACTCATCTTGAGGATTGATTTATCACAACTTAATTAAACCGCTGATAACTCAAGTAAATAATCTTTAGTTCACATGTATGTAAGTACATAGGTTACCTCCTTTAAGATATATATGATTTGAATTCCCTGATAATCTCTAATTTTAACTTCATCCTCGGAAACATCTTGAATAGTAAACAACAGTGCCTTTTTATTCAGTGCTCTATAGGTATTGTCCACAATTGGGTGTCGATGCACAGTAAACCAATTTGTTTCTATGGCTGCATAATTGGAGAAGAGGCGTATTACATTACTTATAAGTTTATATGGTAAAGAAATTCAATACAAGATAAGGTATGTTCTAGCTACCAATACTGGTTAATTATGGGGTTGTTTAACACAATGCTACTCAGCATTGAAATGTCGTTAATTTTTGGGAGTTGAACATACTTCGTGTTTACTAGTCCAATATTTGCCAAAAATGCACATAATAATTTTTGGAAATATATTCGTGTCTCGAACTGTCAAGGTTAATAATTCAAATTTATTTATTTATTTATTGGTCCTTTTTTCGATCTTTTGCTTTGACAAATCATTATAATTGAGAATCCTTATCAAGAAAAATGTATTGCAAAATCCACAATCAAATACACGACAAAACTTAGAAGACTAGATGCTTACCAAGGGCTAGGGTGTGTAGTAGAACGCCGAGAATCAATTTCGCTATGGAAGTCATTACCAATCGAATCATTTAACCACTTAGGAAAACATTTAAAATAAGTGGATATGGGATATTTCAGCTCACATCCTTGTTTTCGGAAAAAATTGCATTTATATCTTACAAAAAAGTGAAAACTTGTTTTAGGAAAAGGAAAATTATATAACAAAAGTGGAGAATCTAGCCATTCTCCAACGGCTCACAAATACAGATTAGGTAGAAATGGCTACATAATATGTGCACACACATAAGCAAAAATACAAGAAATACAACAGATGAACAACAAAAACAAGAAACTAAAGCCGGAATCAACCGCTCATGGGGGCCAATAACAAGCGGGCCCTCTGAAGTCACTAAATCAAGACCTGAAGAAGACCCATAGCCTCTACTAACCCAGCAGCCAAGGAATGTGGGAAAGGATATCTAGGTTAGGTAAGACTAGGGGCAAAGCCAGACAACTGAAAACATCCGCCTCCTGCAAAATTGCCTAAGTCCACCTGGAAACTCCATCTCCAACTCCAGGACGCTCCATAAAATCTTCTCTGGCTGGCTGTAAGGCCGTTGGAAAACCACCAAAAAAAACTAAATGCCCGAACCACAGCAAAAGCAAACAACATAAGAGTTAAAAGGCATGGCAGGTGAGGGTATGCAGAGTAGATCGAGTAAACTGGCCAAGGTTCTCAGACCGTAGCGCATTTACCCGACCCTGTCCTAGGAGTACATGGAATAGTGGTAATGGACAAGATATAACAACACCCGCCAGAAGAAGAAGCTTTTTGCAGAATTTACGAGTTGGCCCGACACCTCTCATACTGCTGAATGAGGCTAAGTAGACAACAGATATAACGACAACCAACATTAGCGAAAATGATAATGTTATCTGCGAAACATTAGAAGGATATTAGAGGGAAGCCTGAAGGAATGTCAAATCTCAGAATCTGACTTGCTATCGTAAGGGAATGTAACCCTCGCATGAAAGCTTCAGTACGTAGTGTTGAAAAACATAGAATGTGAAAAGGGATCTCCCTGACGTAGTCCTTTTCCCGCCTTAAAATATCCATCGGAAGATCCGTTAATAAGAACGAAAAACCAACAGTTGGAAATAATCCTTTAAATAAGATCGATAAGGGATTCCGGAAACCCGAAGCCCTTAGAACGTTAACAACATAAAACCAAGACATGCGATCGTAAGCCTTAGCCTTGTCTAACTTAACGACCACATTAAAACCTATGACTTTCTGATCAATCTGGGAAACAAGCACCTGGGATAAAAGGACATTGTTTGTGCTTAGTCATCCTTTTACAAACCCGGCTTAAGAAGAAGAGATAATATGTTCTAGAAACGGTGCTAGTCTTGTGGCCAAAACCTTAGATATGACCTCGTTAGAGAAGATACATAAAGAAAATGAAAACCACGTAAGCGATATCTCCATATTTGAATATGTACAACTATAATTATCGAAATAATGTTGATTGAATGTTTAACTAATGTCAAATTTTGAACTTACGTCCTAAAAAATGCTTCATAAATTTTAAAGAAAATGCTATTAACTTATAGCAAATAACTTCAGTATATGAAATACTTATGAATTAATATTACCTCTCTATTGTATATTATTTATGTTACACATATTCATATCCTCGATCTTCTTGTGCAATAATTAGTGTAAATAAATACAACAAACACTAATATATTGGAAATAGTTTTCATTTGGAATTTCAATTTTTGGAAAACCTAACTTGCAAACCAATATATCAACAAATGAGTCCTGTTGTGCTTTGCACATGCTGCAAAGTGAAAGTTGTGATACTGCTAACAAATTATTTAAACTTATAAACTAAAAATATATCATGCGTGATACTAATATTTGAACGAACAATAAATGTGCTTGTTTAATTTATTCCACTCACTTCCGTGCATGACATTTAGCACTTTGAGTTTGGTTGTTAGTTGTTCAAAAAAGTCCATACGAGATGTCAATTATTTGTGGCATCCAATAAACATGAACTTTGGAATACCAATTATGCGCTCTCTTTCTCTCTATATATATATATATATATATATATATATATATATATATATATATATATATATATATATATATATATATATATATATATATATATATAGCCAATAGGTCTCATTATAAAAATATCTATAAATCAATCTGCATATTATTCTACCATCACACCTCTTAAATAATATTAACTTTGGATTCGTCGTCGTCGCTTCGCTTAAGCACTGCACTATGAAGTTTTCAGTTTTATCTTAGAAAGCAAATTGCTTCTAGCCTTTAGTGTCGTGGAGGAAACATATTGTTTCAAGAAAACAATATGCAACTAGACACAAATATTTAACTCAATAACATGTCATTACACTCGGCCTCTCTCTCCCTCTCTTATATTATTCATATTTTGAATAACAATCATGAAAAAATACTATGTTTTTTGACTAACCTTGTGGACGACAATGTCTCAAAAGAGAAACAACTGTTAAAAACACGATTTGGTGTTTTGATGATAATAACGGTACGATGTTTGCTACTAACGTGTTTGTTGAGTTTTCTTTACTTCGGACCAAGGTTAGACGATGGACGGAAACGCGACTTATAAAAAATTGTAATAAAAATTCAAGACTTTAAAGTAGGGTCACGGAACTATGCATCTAAAGGCTAGCAATGACAAAATCTTATCTTGCAAAATTAAAAGAAGTGGGATTCAAACAACGGACCTCCAACACAACAAATGGATGCCTCAACCTACCACATTGTGAAGCATTTAGAGAATTAGACGTCTGTTATATAAAATCAGACGTTTGGCCTCAAGGTCTAAAAATATTTCACAGACGTCTGAATGCAGTGTCCTAGACGTAGCTCTGGATTTATAAAAAACAACTGGTTAGCCATCCAACCTTCATCTCCAAATGTTGAGTTTGAATTCAGGAGGAATTCAAAAATAAAGCATTGATAAGATTCAAACTCAGCATTCACAAGGAGAAACGCACATGCCTCAACCATCCCACCTATTCTTTTTTTGATTCTAATGTGCTCGCACATACATTTAAATGAATATTAGATTGAATTTACTAAAATTAAAAAAGGCGACTAAAGTGAGACTTAAACCGAACTGTCCAAAGGGGAATGCTAATGAACTTACCAAGGTAGTAATTCAACTTTTGAGTTAGAGGCTAACGACTAGTTTAAATGAATGTCCAAAACAGAACATCCAAGTGCCAAAAGAAGCATCTTTTTGAAGAATTGCGAAGTTGCAACGGATGCGTCTTCTCTAAACAGATTTGCTGAGGGGTTGCTACTGTTCAATGACATTTCACTCCTGTATAAACCTTCCATCATCCACAAACCAATACAACAATTCTCTTCTCTAATTTACTCTTGTGCTTCTACCAAATATTCAATTCTGTGTCTATTCTAAATAAATTATTAGACCAACGCTATTTCTGTAATATTTAAATTTGGTTAAAATTCCACTTCCTTGCTTCTGCGAACTCAGTCTGCATCATTATTATTGAAAGCTGTAGAAATGCACTACATCACGACAACTTCGTGTATTGAAGACGAATTGTATACTCTTTTGTTTATTTCTTTGTGAAAAAAAGATATTGAAGTTAGGTAACACATCTCAGGCGAGGTATATATAGGTGAGCCTATAGCCTATTCAAATTAGGTGGGTAAGCTTGTGACCAGTAAATTCAAGTGGTGTTTGTAAACCTGTTCTTCCAGATGAAGTGAGGGTTGTTGATAGCTATAATCCCAAAAGGATTTTAGGATTAGAAGTAGGACAGTGTTTAGACCAGTATAAAAAAATTTGGTGTTACTTATATTTTTCTGTTGCTCTGATATTTAAATTACAATTGCTGTGATTATTGCGCTTCAATTCTATATACATTGGTCATCATCAGTGCAGTGATTATGACTTTTCGTTCATTGCTGCATTTGATTTAACAATTCGTATTAGAGCAAGGAATTCAATTAATCGTAACAACAACATAGAATAATGTCCAAAAAAAGATGTAGTCGAATACGACAAGCAATAAGGCCGGTACATACAAAGCTATAATAAGTGAGGACTACAAAAATCCACTTTCTTATTTACAAATTATAGTACAAAATCATGTCAAATTAGTTAGTGTAAGCAACAAGATTTCGAACTTAATTTCAGTATTTTAGCAAACATGAAATATGTCGAACCTAATAAAAATTGAAAGACAAAAAATAGCTTTTGAAAATCAACATAGTACTTTAAAAAATAATTTTATGGCTTTTAATGATTTTCTTGATGAAAAATATACTATATTTGAAAAATAAAAATAAAAACTTTCAAAGAAATTTTTAATTTGAATAGAAAAAATAATTTATTACAATCATTTTTAGATAATTCAAAATTTCAAATTCGTCGTCTTGAAAATGAGAACGATACGTTAAAGTAAGAGAATTTCATAATTAAACAAGAAAATTAATACTTTTAGAAATAACAAAAATTCTTTTGAAAATATCAATCATGACTTTAAAACCAAATTTGGAAGATGTACAAGTGAATTCGCAAAGTTTAATAAAGTTGAAATTAAATTAAGTTTGATTTTATATAGTTGTAGACCTTTGCACGATAAAAGTGGTGTTAACCCGCTTTTTGGTCCGGTTCCCAGAAGAGCATCAAACACGCTCAGCTCAACACACCTCGTGAAGCTGAGGCCGAAAAGGAACACACAAGAGTGAAGGAAACGGGATCAGGAAGGGATTACACCGCCTGTGGCCTCACGGCAGGCAGAAGACGTCCGCAATCCAAGGCCTCGGACCCTGAAGGAGTTACGAGCCTCGACCACCTGGTCCCGGGACCCTCGCGCCCCTCGGAAGAACCGCTCCCAGGCATGACACGGAATTCACACCCAAACGGGTGCGTATTCCCACACCATGCCCGGGTTCGAAATTTCGAACCCAGTGGTGCGGGATCTGGAGCCCAGTGGGTGCGAAATCTCGCACCCGCAGCTGGGCTCGAGATCTCGATCCCAGCAGGCTCAAAATCTCACGCTCGCGGCTGGGTTCGAGATCTCGAGCCCAGCGGAACGAGATTTTGCACCCACATCTGGGTTCGGAATTTCGAAACCAGTGGTCTCGAAATTTCGAACCCGTACCCGGTTTGAAATTTCGAGGCGCGAGGGTGCGCGCTCGAATTTCCTGCATGTGGTCCACCTTTGCACCTACTCCTGCCTACTCCCACTCCTATAAATAGCCCATGGCCTCACACTTCAAAGGGGTTGGATTTTCTTCACTCAAGACCTCCCTAAAGCTCCATTAGCTCCATTAATTGCATCTCCTATTTGAGGAAGAAGGAGAATTAAATATTCTTTTTCCCAAATACCTAGCATATTTCAATTATGAAAGTGAATGTAATGAACATGGATCCACCTTGTAATTCGTGAGTGATTAATAAAAGTTCAATATCCTTCCAAAGTGGACGTAGGCCTAATCCGCGGCCAAACCACTATAAATACATTTGTCTTTTACCGCATTCTCTTACTTAGTCTTGCGACCAAATTAACTATTCCTAGTAATAGGGATCTTTGATGTTTACGACATTTTTTGCTATCAATATTTGGTGCTTTCACTGAGAATCTGAATTCAAGATTTGTGTCTTTCTTCCGCATTATCATCTCGACTTTGACAAGCTTAGGGTTCCTTGCTCAACCCGCTGTCGGGTCCGCTTACGATGGTAAAGAATTCAAAGAACGCAATGGTCGGCTCTTCAGCCGTAGCCGAGGCCGGTATCTCCCAACAACCTCAACGGGTAGATGTCCCGACCCTTAATGAAACCGTCCCTCTTGTTGTGGACCCCGAAGCGCCCGTTACTCAAGCTCAAATTCGCGCGCTTAATGAAAGATATGAAAACACTGCAGTCGAGCTCAACCAAGCACTAAGGAATAACATCGACTTTATGCGGCAACTTCAAAAAAGTAAGCGAGTTGTCACCCAACTTCAACTAACTCTGAACAATGCTCGACCCCGACCAACTGCCTCAGAAACTTCCTCTTCCGAGTCAAGGGGCCCATACCAAAGAAGAAGATTCATCCTCATCAACCACGCTGTCGCTCGTACCAATGCGCTCAACAACGGTGACGGTCATACCAACGGGCATGTGAACGGCAATGGTGACCTGACCATAGTCACATACAGCGAGGGGGCGCAGTACCGAGATTGCTTTCGCTTAACAATGACGGACCAGATTCTACAAACCAACCTCCTTCTCGACATAACCCAATGGACGCTAATCGGGGTGAAGGGCCCGTTATTCCACCGGCCCGCACCCCTGCAGAACAGGATCCACATCACCCTTTTCTACCTCACCAACCAAAAGACCCAATCATAGATGTCGAGGACATGGAGGAAGACGATCCGGACATCCATCATAGAAGACGGCCTCGCAACAGGACTTCAGAGCCACGTCAAAACCCATGGATCCCAATGGCAGATCCCCATCCAACTTACCTCCCCGACATGATGCGAAGGGTCATGAGGGAAATGCGAAGGGGTGCTCACGGCTCATGGGAAGCGCATATCAGGCGTAACCCCTTCACAAGAAGAGTGAATGAAGCCGAATGGCCAAGGCTCTTTAGCATTTCACAAATGCCACTCTATGACGGTACTACCAACCCTTGTGCCTTCTTGAATCGGTATGAATGGCAAATGGACTTGAGCCGCGGCGATGACCCGGATAAATGAAAATGCTTCCCGGTCTTCTTGTCCGATACCGCTCTACTTTGGTTTCCCCCCTCCCGCTCGTTTCCATTAACAACTTCGTGTAATTGGCAACAGAGCTGGTCAAGCAATTCGAGGTGCATATCCCAACCCAGAAGAATGCCCTCGCCTTATCTAACCTATACCGGGGGCCCACCGAGTTGCTTAGGAGCTATCTTTCCCGGTTTAACACAGCTCTAGCCGAGGTCGAAGATCCGAATCCTCGCGCCATACTCTTTCAGCTAGCAAAAGGGGTCCTCCCTACTTCAGAATTCGGGGCCTGGATCGATCAAAAAAAGCCAAACAGCCTCGATGCCTTCTATGAGAAGGCAGATCAGTACTTGTGCCAAGAAGAAGCAAGGAGTAATCGGCTTTCCGCCGCAAGTCGCCCCCAACGAACCACTACCCAATACTGCAAATAACCTCTTCAGAGGTAGGAGAGGAGGGGAGCCCCTCGACCAAAACAGGGGGCAAGTCCCCAAAGGAAAAAACCAAACAATGGCAGGATGGATCGACAGAACAACGGGAAAGCCCCAGCAGAATTAAGAAATCCCGCCCCTCGCTAAGCTTTCGAATCCTAAACCCCGTTGATTGATGACATAGAGTCTACTTGGAATCATGTAACACCCTGCCATACAAGAAGCCATGCGTCAGAGAATCAACTGACCACGAGAAGAACACCGGGAGGTACTGTCGATACCATGACGTATACGAGCACAACACCTACGAATGATGCCAGCTTAGGGATGCAATCGAGAAACTTATATGCGAGAAGCGGCTCGAGCAATATGTACAAGAGCCCTTTCTCGTCGAATCAAACTCACAGCCTCCAGCGCCAGCTCCACAAGAAGCCCCTAAGGGAGCTCCAGGACCATCTAACCCGAGACTAGGAATTGTGATTAACACCATCTATAGCGTATCTTACCCCACGCACAACAATTTTCGAAAAATGGAGGAATATGTGAGTTCCATTAAACATGCTACTTACGAAGCCTGCTCCGCTCTCCCTGAGTTCGTCCCCTCCAAGCTACGAAAAACCATGCGGGATGACATCGTCTTCCGAGAAAGGGAATCGACAGAGGTGGAAATACCGACCACAGACCCCTTAGTCATCATTGCCCAGATCGGTGCCGCTTCCGGTCGGAAGGTCTTAATCGACTCGGGAAGCTCGTTTAACATCATCTTTAAGGCAACTTACGACCAGATGAGGTTAGAAACAAATGACTTGAAGCCATGTCACGCCGCCATTCACGGCTTCAATGGGGCCTCTAGTTACCCCGTAGGGATGATCGACCTACCTGTGGAATTAGGCGAGGGGGACCGAAGCCGAGTCTGGATTCTCACTTTCATGGTCATAGACATAGACTCCCCCTACAACGCTTTCCTAGGACGCCCCTTCCTCACCGAATTCCGAGTTTACATGGCACTGTGGTCTCTCCTAATGAAATTCCCGACGGAAAATGGGATAGGAACTATCAAGGGCGATCAAGTAAGCGCCAGGGAATGTTACGCAATAGAATGGAACAATGTGTGCAATAAGGATAAGGGAAAAGCTGTGCCCACTCCTTCTTGCGCCAAGAACATCTCGGCATAGCAATCAGCGGCGTCTGGGCCCTGGCTCAAACGCCACTCTTGTCTTTCCGATGATCTCGACCCATGGAAGGACGAAGAACCCGAATACGAGAGGGCTACCCCAGTCAAATCCACAGTGGACATTCCCGTCAACCTCGATGACCCAACGAGGTTGTTGAAGGAAGGGTCACAACTCCACCCAGCAGTTAAAGAAGACCTCATATGCTTCCTGAAAGCCGATTTAGATGTGTTTGCATGGACCCAATCCGACACGAAAGGCATCGATCTCGCAATTGCTTTCCATTCCCTCAGCTTAGATCCCAGAATACCTCATGTTAAACAGAAGCGCCGCTTCTTAGGTCCCGAGAGGTCCAAGGCACTCGAAGAAGAGGTAGACTGCCCGCTCAACAACGACTTCATCCGTGGAGCCGATTATCCCGAATGGGTCTCCAATCAAGTTCTGGTTAAGAAGGCCAATGGTTAGTGGCGAACATGCATCGACTTCTCCGATCTAAACAAGGCATGCCCCAAGGACAGCTTCCTGCTCTCGAAGATCGATCGATTAGTCGACTCGACCACCGGATACCAGCTATTATCCTTCATGGATGCCTACTCAGGCTACAACCAGATCCCGATGAGCCTTCGCGACCAAGATCATACCTCTTTCATAACCAACCTTAGACTCTACTGCTACCGTGTTATGCCCTTCCGCCTTCAAAATGCCAGCGCTACTTATCAACGAATGGTTAATCAACTCTATAAAAATCAGATCGGAAAGTCCATGGAGGTTTTCGTGGACGACATGCTAGTGAAATCTAAAATATCAAGCGATCACGTCCACGACCTCTCCGAAATGTTCGATGTCCTTCGCCGGTACGATATGAAACTCGACCCCCTGAAGTGCTCCTTCGGATTCGCCTCGGGCCAATTTTTGGGTTTCATTGTCAATTCTCGGGGCATCGAAGCTAACCCCGAAAAAAATCCAAGCTATTCGGGACATCTGAATCCCCAAGAACATCAGGGACGTCCAAAGTCTTAACGGAAAGGTTGCCGCTTTAAGTCGGTTCATCTCTAAGGCCACCGGCAAATGCATCCCCTTCTTCGATTTACTCTGAAAGGGGAAACACAATTTCAAGTGGACCCCCGAGTGCGTCTACGCATTCAAGGAACTCCTAAACCACTTAGAGCGACCACCTATCCTCTCCAAGCCTATAGACCATGAGGACTTATACGCTTACAACGCTATTTCTGCGCAGGCAATCAGCTCAGCACTAATATGCTTCGAGGATCGCACTCAACGACCCGTCTACTATATCTGACGGGGGCAGAGAAGAACTACCCTAAGTTAGAAAAGCTTGCATTCTGCCTATTGATCTTATCTAGAAAGCTCCGACCGTACTTCTAGTCACATCCCATCAAAGTTTTCATCGACCAGCCGCTACGTCCGGTCCTAAAACGAATCAAGGCATCAGGGAGATTACTACAGTGGAGCATAGAGTTAAGCCAGTTCGAGATAACCTTCATCCCCTGACGAGCCATCCTCGGCCAAGCCCTCGCTGACTTCATCGTGGAACTCACAGCCCCCGAGGAGGAACCTGCAGCAAATGCACGAATTCCCGACGCTAAGTGGAAATTATTCATAGACAGCTCCTCTAATAGAAAGTGCTCAAGGGCCGGAGTCGTGCTCGTCACCCCTGAAGAACGCCCGATGTATTACGCGCTAAGGCTAAATTTCCCTACCGCCAACAACGACGCGGAATACGGGGCCTTAATCGCCGGGCTTAGAATCGCGATCGAACTCAAGCTTGAGACTGTCCAAATCTTCTCCGATTCCCAGCTTATCGTCCGATAAGTATTGGGAGAATATCAAGCGAAAGAGGGACAACTTTCCCAATACCTGGCTCAGGTTCAGGGGCTACTCGTCTGCCTCGAGCATTTCACCATCACCCATATCCCACGCGAGCACAATGAAAAAGCGAATTCCCTCACCAGAATGGCAAGTTCTGAAGATCCGCAACTTAATGGATTTTCCTCGGTTGAAGTCCTCAACTCTCCAAGCATCAAGCAAGGGAAAGACGAGACAATTATGAGCACTGAACCCGAGCCCGAATCCTGGATGACACCAATCAGAAATTACCTACAGCACGGAAATCTACCTAAGCACGATAAGGGAAGGCGCGCGCTCACTCGCCAGTTCGCCCGTTCCTTCTTATGGACGGGATACTCTATCGCAGAGGTTTCTCCATTCCCTTGCTCCGGGGCGTAGCTCACGGCGACACCCTCCGAGTGCTAAGCAGTATGCATGAAGGCGAATGTGGCAATAACATACGGGGGCAGACCCTGGCCAGAAAAATTCTTAGACATGGTTATTATTGGCCCACGCTTTATCCAGACGCCACGGACTACGCCCGCAAATGCGATAAGTGCCAGCACCTCTCCAAAATTTCAAGAGCCCAGCCTATCGAGCTATCTCAAATGGTCAGCCCATGGGCGTTCACCATGTGGGGAATCGACATCATCGGAACTCTTCCAATGGCCAGACGCGGGGCATGGTACATCGTCGTCGCAGTGGGCTATTTCACCCAGTGAGCAGAAGCTGAAGCTCTCGCCATCATAACCACGAAGAAGATGATCAACTTTGTTGTCCGCCACATCATTACCCGCTATGGAGTGCCTCGGGCCATCATCTACGACAATGGCACACAATTCGAGAGCACCGAGTTTAAAACTTTGTGTCAACGCTACGACATCGATAAAAGATTCTCAGCGGTGGCTTATCCCCAAGCCAATGGGCAAGTCGAGGCGGTTAATAAGGTCATCAAGTCCATCAACAAGAATCATCTGGAAAACGCTGGGGGCATGTGGGAAAACGAACTCCTCTAGCTCTATGGGCTTATCGCACCACCCACAAAACATCAGCCGACCATACTCCTTTCGCCCTCGCGTACAGATCTGAAGCCGTCATTCCCATAGAGCTCAAGTTGCAATCCCATCGAGTCACGTACTTCGATCCAAAGACAAACCAAGATCTACTTCTAGGATCACTCGACTTGCTGGAATAAAAAGGAACGAGGCCGATATCAGAGACGCCGCCCAACGACAGCGAGTATCTTGATACTTCAACTCCAGGGTCCTCCACAAGGACCTCAACATCGGAGACCTCATTCTAAAGTGGGTTTTTCCCATGCTAACAGGTCTTGCGCCTCGCTGGGAAGTCCGTACTCTATCCATCGAAAGCTCAACGATGGAACCTTCAGGCTCGCCACCGTCGATGGAGCCGAACTTCCAAGGGCATGGAACAACGAACATCTCCGCCGCAACTTTACATAACTCAGTTTACGGTAGTTTATGCTTTTCAAACAATGTTCTGTTTTGCTAAATATCCAAGGCATTGTAAAGGCTATTACTGCCAAAGTTATTAGTAGAAATGGTATTCAATTTCATGTCTCTTTGTTGTTTACTTCTCACGTAATGCGCCTTGTTTTCCAGCAACCAACTCGATTCACGCCTACGAAAACCGAATTGGCACCCCGGGCATGGGAGCCGGCATGGCTATCCCACTTTCTGGGCGACATTGAGTCTGAAACAAATGGCTATGCCTGGCACCCCGAGCACAGAAGCTGGCAACGCTACTCGAGTTGCCGGCCCGCGGCGCGACCGAGTCTAAACAACCACGAACTCGAACCCTGGACCAGTGCCGATGTCGAGGATAAATCGTTCCGTGTCCTAGTCCAGGCGGCTTGGCGCCACTCAGCGACCGACTAAGATCGATACAAATCTCTCTTTGTCGGTTGCGGGTGCCGGCCGAATCATGGCGCAGTACTAAGACCGACCTTAAATCGTTTCTTCCCTATAGCTCTCTAGGCTAAAGGGCAGCCCGTGGCCACGATCGGACCTTACGAGCTGATGATCGGGGCTGAAAACTACGCTGGAGAATAAACGACGTCCAGCGGCTCACCTCAACACGAAGAACGACGGGAGAGCCACCTACCTGGCGGACCGCACAACGCAATGCCCTACGCCTTCGCTATACTTGAGTTTAACCCCGGGCCACCCAAAGCAGAGGCGCACAACCTGGTTTCGCAAACTACGGGCTCCCTAAGCTGAAGGGAACATACTGAAACCAGCGCTCTACCTCACCTCTCTGGAATAATTTACCCAGAGATGGCCCCTAATCGCTTTTGTGACAAGTGTAATGATAATTAAGTTTATGCAAGTACAGGAAGCTGGAAAACATAAAAAGAACACCCGAACATTTGACATAAAAGACGATCTTTACTAATTCATATTTCCTTTTTCACACACACACTAAACAAACTATGTATCTAATACTTTTACTTTCTAATGACAGGGTGTACATGAGAACCACGCCGTGTCTTGAAAAACCAAAATCAAGGGTTGTACTCGCATAAACTATCAGCCTACACTACCAAAATAACAGTAAATCCGACTTAGGCTACTAACACTAATCATGTCTTTTCTTCCTTTGCTTGTGTCTTTTTGCAGATTCAGCGCTTAATGGGTCGTCGCCAGCCCCGGACCTCTTCCGATCAGATCCCCTTCTGCTCGATCGACCCTTCAAGGGAGTAACCGACTCGTGAGTAACTGAGATTGTGTTCCCAACTCCTGGACCTGCGATAGCCTCGCTCTTCTTCGAGATCTCCTTCTCTTCTCGCTTAGTCCTCTCTGTCTCCTCTGCCTTCTCATGCGGGGACACCATCTTAGCCTCTTGGGTCGCCCCCAAAGCCGGCATCGTGGAGACATCGGTGCCCACTGGACCCCTGCTCTTCACATCGGCCACCTCCCGTCCTTGTTGAGAATGTACACCATGCTGGGAGTCACCCTTATGTCAGAAAAATTGTCGAGATGGTCGCCGCCCTCTCTAAATTGTGTTCTCATAAGGCTGGGCCCGGATTCGATCACTAGCGGGACTATGGGGGCGGGGTTCGCTGCCGTAGTGGACTCTGGAGGAACTGCATAGTAAAGACACAACCTTGTTAGTCCACAAATTTGGTAACCACGTCGTCCTCAGGGACACATTGCAAAGAGAATTTACCTCCGCCCAAGGATAGCAAAGGACAAGAAGAGGGGCCACCCGGTGCCATAGGTAAGGCGAATACAGTCCCTCCTAACCTGGATGATCTGGGTCATATTCGACCGAGACTCGAACCGGGGCACTAAGGTCACTCATCGTAGCCAAAGCAGAGGCCAGTGGCCGATAGGAGCTGGCCTCTGCAAAGGTCTCCGTAACCATGATGCTCTCAGTCACCGTTTCTTTCCCCTTCTCGGTAGTAAGCCTCTCCAACCTCTCTCGCTCGGCATCCTCAAGCAACATTCTCTCACCCTCCTACAGTCTCACGCGTTCCTCAGCAGTCAAGAGGTCAATCCTAAGCTGTCGGTCGTCCAAGGAGCCGACATCTACTCGATGTAAGTGGGACTCATATGGGACTAACCTCCCCCAAGTTTTAGCAAGCTCGCAAGGGTAGTCATCGATGCATGAAATCCCCTGGAACCTCAAAGCCTTGACATACATACTATTAATACTTTCCTCGAAAAAGGACCTGACGCGAAACCTCAAAGCCTTGATGTACATACTATTAATACTTTCCTCGAAGGAGGACCCAACGCGAAACTACGCATCCCTCAACTGCTCCCTCAGTAGCTCTATTTCCCTTAGATATTCGGCCTTTATACCCTCGGACTCGCTCATCATGTCCCTGTTGCTGGCTTCAGCGTCCTCCTTCGCCTTTTTCATCACCTCAAGCTGCCTCTTCAACCCAGCGACTTCGGCATTCTCAGCCCGTAATTTCTCATTTTCCTCCCTCAAGCCAGCGTTGTTATTCTGGAGTTCGGTGACCCTCGCATTGTCCTTTTCGAAAACATCACACGCTCGCTTTAGGTCGGCTTTGTCCTTTCTTAGAGTCGTGGTCTCGGTAGTTAGATCAACCATAGTGGCTTTATATTTCTCAGTGTGTCATAAGCCTGCGTCATCTCAGCTGCAATGGCAGAGCTAACATTAAAGGGGCTGACAGAGCATGAAAGAGAACTTACATTATGGAAAACAACCGCACCTATCCTCTTATTCAAAGCTACAACGGTGGTCCCCTCGGCAGCGAGTTGCTGGTTCTTCTTTCTGATTAGTTCTGAAAGCCCAAAGGAATACCTGCTAAACTCATTAATTTGATCATACATAGCTTTCACACGCTCGCATATCTCCCCTGACCGTCGGTCGGGAGCCGGACGAAGGTCGGGGATAACCTTTAACTCGTCGAAGTAATGCCGTGGAAAGTGATGCTTCTGGAACGCCCCTCGCTCCTCTATGGATAACTCTTGCAACTGGGGTCCTGTCAAGTATGGCACCTCTACCTTGGTCTCCCTTTCCCACCTCGGCTAGCCAAGAGATGCTTCCTTTTCCCTGGCAAGTTGAACGGGAGCCGGAGGTGAAGTTGATGAGGGAGTGGTCGAAGGAAAAGATCGAGACCAGCCTACGTCGAGCCGAGTATCTCCTACGGGTACGCGAATAGGAGGAGGAGGTGTCGGAGATCGCTTAGATTGATCTCGGCCTCGATGGCTTCTGCCTTGATCTAGCGGAGGTGGAGCGCCATACAAGCTAACAGGTCTCTGCAATCTTACAAAAGAGGAACTCTGGGGATGTTGTTGCCTCTCGCGCTCATAACGTTGTCCGCCACATCCACCTGCCATGACACCTGCCAATAATACAAGCCGAAGTTAGTCATGTAACTCACGTAGAAAAACATCTACGTTATGTAGTGTTATGAATGTATGCCTTAAGTGCTCTCTCAACAGACCAGACTGCGGTCCGATCGGGGAAGTTAACCCCTTAGCAGTAAAGGAAAGTTCCTCCAGGTTCGCCGTATTCGACCATGGAGTCACTACTAAAGCAAGTCCCTTTAAGCCATCAAACTGACCTGCGGGCAATAAGGCGTTGCCGATATTCATCTCCAGTAAGCACCTTCGGATTTCCTTCCATATTCCATTTCAAAACCATGAATAAAGGAGGGAATCCTAAAATTACAATAAGGAACGGAGTTAGAGAAACACTTACTTCCCTCAATCCACCTTCCGGCGAATCCGGGAGGGTAGTTGACAAAGAACCATTCATGCTTAAACACATACAGCCTAGGCCAAGTCCCGACGAAGAATTTTGTGGTAGCTGTCGCTTCCAAAGACCATTGAGAGGGAGAGGCCGCACTTGTTTTCCTTAAATGGAAGAAGTGTCGAATATCTTCCCCGGTGGGCTCCCTATTCAAAAACTCGCGGAAGAGAACGTAAGTTTCTAAAAGAGAAGCATAGGCATTGGAGTGTAACAGCGATGGCATGAGACGGAAATAGAACAGCATGTCTCAAATGAAGTTGTTAGCTGGGGGCACGCACCCAGACAGGTGGTATATGGGCTCGGTCATCTTTCCCAGGGGTATGGGCATCGCCCACCGGAATCTTAAACTGGGTGGCCATCTTCCTAACCGCAGCAACATCCAGGCTCGATTGCACTAAGTCGATAGGATTCTCCAAAATTACCGCATCGGGCAGCATGTCCGAAGCCGTCGGAGGAACGGGGTCATCATCGCCCATGATATCTACATTCTCGGCCAGTTCAGTCACGACCGGGGAGTGTTATCATTCAGGCTGCTCCCCGTGCTCAGACGCTTTGGGCGAGCTAGTTGAATAAGAAGAAGACGATCCTTCGGTGGTGGTCTTAAGCTCGCTGCCCGACAAGTCACCTTTACGGGTTGGATTGGATGTACGCAATGTAGGCTGGGAAGCCTCGGATTCAACGGTCTTTCCAGTCCTTGATCGAGTCTGCATCTTTAGTTATACTTTAACGCATCAATATTAGTACGGGCTGTATAGTGACTTGTACCCCTCGTGTCGGTTACAACTAACAGTGCGTGTGACGCAATGCAGGGGTTAGCTACATAAAGAAAGTTTAGAACAACCCTCCGACCATGGGGTCTCGATGCCTCCGCCGTGGCCCTTCGAACTCCTCCTCTTCTCGACTCCTCGACTCGAGGCCCTACCTAGTTTGGGTCCGAAATTCACTGGTTTCGAATTTGTGGGTTCGAAGCTTTCAAGTAGTGGCGGCCAGAGAGAGAAAAAATAGAAGTGAAAAAGTGAAGGGGGAGGCCCTATTTATAAAAGAAAAAAATGACCCTTTGCATTCCACACGGGCTCGAAATTTCGATCCCAATGCAGATTCAAAATTTCGAACCCATTGGGTTCAAAGTTTCGAACCCCGGGTTCGAAATTCCGAACCTTATGGGTTCGAGATTTCAAACCTTCTGGGTTCGAAATTTCGAGCCCCCGGGAATCGAAATCCAGAGGCCCCGGCTCGAAATCTCGAGCCCAATAAGGGCTCGAGATTCCGAGGCCCCGCCTTGAAAATTCTAGCCCATTAAGGACTCGAAATTTCGAGGCCCCTTAGGCTTCGAGAATTCTAAACCCCACCCCCTCAAAAAAAAGAGAAATAATAATAATATGTATTGTCCACTCTCGCACACGTGCCGACTCCCACGCACACACGGATGCCATGTTCTACGAACGCTTGGTGGCTTGAGCATGGCACGTCCTCCAATGACGGCTCGTCTGCACCGCCAGGATGAATGGGCCTTACAGCCAACACTTGTTTTACCTCTTGAAGAACAGGAAAGATTAACAGCTTCGCCACTCCTTCAACCTATGCAAAGCACACCATGTCAAAGACAAGACGTACTTTGGGGGGCAAATGTTAACTGGCTTTTTGGTCCGGTTCCCAGAAGAGCATCAGACACGCTCAGCTCAATGCACCTCGTGAAGCTGAGGCCGAAAAGGAACACACAAGAGTGAAGGAAACATGATCAAGAAGGGATTACACCGCCTGTGGCCTCACGGCAGGCAGAAGACGTCCGCAATCCAAGGCCTCGGACCCTGAAGGAGTTACGAGCCTCGCCCACCCTGGTCCCGAGACCCTCGCACCCCTCGGAAGAACCGCACCCAAGCATGACACGGAATTCACACCAAACCGGGTGTGAATTCCCGCACCATGCCTGGGTTCCAAATTTCGAACCCACGATTGGGTTCAAAATTTTGAACCCAGTGGTGCGGGGTCTTGAGCCCAGTGGGTGCGAAATATCATACCCACAGCTGGGCTCGAGATCCCGAGCCCAGGGGGCGCGAAATCTCGCGCCTGCGGCTGGGTTTGAGATCTCGAGCCCAGCGGAGCGAGATTTCGCGCCCACATCCGTGTTCGATATTTCGAACCCGTACCCGTGTTCAAAATTTCGAGGCGCGAGGATGCTGGCTCGAATTTCCTGCATGTGGTCCCCCTTTTCACCTAATCCTACCTACTCCTACCTACTCCCACTCCTATAAATAGCCCATGGCCTCACACTTCAAAGGGGTTAAATTTTCTTTACTCAAGACCTCCCTAAAGCATCATGAGCTCCATTAATTTCATCTCCTATCTGTGGAAGAAGGAGAATTAAATATTTTTTCCCAAATACCTAGCATATTTTAATTATGAAAGTGAATGTAATGAGCATGGCTCCACCTTGTAATTCTTGAGTGATTAATAAAAGTTCAACATCCTTCCAAAGTGTACGTAGGCCTAATCCGCGGCCGAACCACTATAAATACTTTTGCCTTTTACCGCATTCTCTTACTTAGTCTTGCGACCAAATTAACTATTCATAGTAATAGGAATCTTTGGTGTTTACGACATTTTTTCCGTCAACAAATGGCTTTGGATATAACTAAACTGATTGTAGAAAAAGTACAGGACATGCATTCATGTGTTAAAATGTTAATGCCAGTACTAGATTTCAATTAAATTCTAAATCTAATTTTTACAAAATTCAAGTACTTCTATAAGTAATAATGTTTATAATATTTTTAAAACACAAAACTATTGATAGGATATACGAATAAAATATATCTGAGTATTTGAGTTCTTGTTAATTGGAAAATAGAGAAAAATATATCAATAATTATTTTGAATCAATCATTAATAATGAAAATTTTATTTTTAATGGTTTCATTAAACCCTCTTGGGTATGGTTACATCTGTTTACCATTTGGACCCTAACGGAGGAAGTGAGTACCAAAATATAGAATTTATTTTTTGTAGGTACCGAAAAAAGGTAAAAGAATTATACGAATTTGACACAGCTAGTGTTCCTTACATACATTGGAGAATGAATATTTATGGAAAATGGGACAACAACAAATTCGATACACCTAATTCTTTTATTTATTTATTTTTGGTTTGATATTTTAATCTTTAGAATACCACAATGTCTCATAAAAACAGTATTGTTATTAAACTATATAAATTAATATATGACCTGAAACCAATAATTATTTTCATCCTATTTTGTTGATAACAAAAGGGTAGAAAATTGATTATATCGATATGGATAATATATAAATTTAGAGGAAGCAAATATTAAGTGGGAGCTATATATTATTATTTAACAAGTCAAATACTTGTCATCATCAAAACAGGGAGAATGTTGAAAAACCGATTTGGTGTTCTAATGATAACAAATATACGACGCTTGCTACTATGCTATGAAACTTTTTGAGAATCAAATGTTTGGTATCTAAAATCAAACATTTGACCTCAAGATCTGAAAATATTTCACATACCAGGTTAGAAATCTGAATGCATAACTTCAGACATTTGAAGCTCGGCTCTATATTCTTTTAAAACACCAGTTTAGATATACGAGTCTAGATTTAGGAGGAATTCATAAATGTGGCACTGATGGGAGTTGAACTAAGCATCAACAAAGAGAAACGTACATGCCTCAACCAGCTCACCCATGTTTCTTTTGATTTGAATGAGCTGGCACATCCATTTATAAAGATTAAGAGGAATCTAATAACCGTTGAAAAAGGTGATTAAAGAGAGAATTGAACTCCAGTAGCCAAAGGGGAATGCTGAAGCACTTACCAACGCACCAGTTCAACATTTGAGTTAGAGGCTAACAGCTAGTATAACTAAACATTCAAAACTGAATATCCCAGTACCAATAGAACAATCTTTTCGAAGAGTTGAGAAATTACATGTAGTTTGGGATTGAAATGATGGTTTTGATGGCAACAACCTTTTTTAACTATTATATAAAATATGCACTAACACTTTACATCTATATGTCGCGTCCCCGAAATTTCGACTCTCGAATCTAGACACTAACACATCCCGTGTCCAAACTCAAGTATCGAAAACCAAGAAAGCTAATAAAAAGAAATTAGAGGGTGAGATAAGAAAGAAAGAATATTAGAATAGAAGAATAAGAAGAACCAACACAACATAGAATCTCACTCGCAGCGGAACAAAATATAATATATAAATAAATCTTTATTGGGAGCATTGAAAAATACTTACAAGCATCAGAGTACATTAACACATCTGGATAATTGTATAAATTTGTCCTCATACACAATAAACAGCGGAATACTACTAGATATCACGTCTGTACTTCTCCAGCTTGTCTATGGGCTTCATAATATCCGATAACCTGAATCTGTAAAACTCGGTCTGACCAAGCACTGCAAAGTTTAAGGGATCATCCAAGGTTATTTTTGAGTCAAAATTCTTTTCAAAAGAAAAGGAAAATCGTAAGACCAAATCCACACATAAATACAAACGGTTTTTACCTTATGATAACCCAAAACATTGTTAAAATCCTGTCTCTTCTGATATTATAATAATGTCTAAATACAAATAAATAACAATCTAGAGGAACTCTTGCATCTCATGCTCCACATACATAGTATACAATCAAAACCGTGGGCACTTATTGGACAATGGATTCCGACTATGACAAGGTATGGAACCACCTTCCGATCAGTGTACACTAGAGAGGAAACACTAGAGTTCAACAAGAACATCTTACAACTCGGCCACACATGACTGGCGATTCATTTCGGTAGAATGTTCTGAATATATTGTCACCTTACGGTTCTATCTAATATAACCATTCCCGGGAGATACAAAAGAGAAAAGAAGATCAAATAATGAATAATATTCTCTAGATGGTGACAATACACACTATTTGGGAGCGACCCACTTAACCATGCTGCCTTCCCAATTTTTTTCATTTCCCAGTTGATGAGTTTGAGGTTATAATTTCCTTTAAGAACATCTAGCCATGATTCACTTTAAATGCCACATTGTCTGATCCGTCAAATCACTAATTGACGTCCACAAATATACTTTGGATATAAAAGAAGTGACCCTCTGCGCTACCAACTCGGTATATTTGAAAAAATCAACGTACGTGATTTTTAGGAAATACTCTACCAAACATTCATTCATATAAGCCATCCAGGAACATGATGAACCGAAGGTACTTTCATACTGCATCCAATATAGGAATTGCCCCATATATCAGTAGTGGTAGTCCTTGCAATCTGTAAATTTCAATCACGACAGAATCACTATCATAATATCTCCAAGGATCAGCTAGAGTAAGTCAACAATAGTTTCCCCTTCTCATGAAGATTTACGGTCTTCAATTACTCCATCTCGATCGACATCATATATTTTCTTCATTTACGTATTTATTGGTCGGAGTGGTTTTCGAATATAATTTAGATCCCGGTCATTTCGTACCAACAACGTTGGCCAGATTTTAATAGTCAGTTGTTTAACTATCAAAATAAACAACCATAAAAATAAAATAGATCCATTGGTTCGGTACACATCATTACTTGGCCTTTTTTATTTCCATTCGTAATCCAAAACCGTCGAATCTTTTAAAACATTATATACAAACACTTTTATCCAACTTAAAACATTTTTCAAATTATAGTTTAAAATGTCTTCCTCTCTCTTGGGAGATCTTATTACCAATCTTATGCCCATTTACCTACTTTAAATATTAAGTAAAATATTTCCCAAAACCATTTCTATTAACTTTAATAATCCTGAATACATCAAATACAAGCCTTCATTCCAAAATATAACCTTTTCTAAACATCTGATAAGTTTATTCCAGAACTCATTTTAATCTATATCACAACAAAACCTCATCTCTTATTTAATATAGCAAATTTAAATTGTCTATTTATATTTAACTCGCCTAACCACTTTGATTCAAATTTGGGTTTCTGTTTCGATTTCCCATTCCTACCTTCATCAGTCCCTAACCATAAATCCCAAAAAAAAAAACAATTCCCAAAATATCAACCCCAAAGGCCGAACTCAACATCAGGCCAATATTCAGAAAACCATTTAACCCAACGATCTCTAGTTAGATTCCAATTCCTTAATTTCATATCTTGGACTTTTCAAACCATACGTATTAAAGTTTATAACTTTAATATTTCATTCCATAATTGAAATCATTTGCATCTCAAAACTTGGTTTCCAATAACTTCATCACTTCTTGGATTTATAACATTCAATTAGATAAACTAATAAGAATTCAATTTGACCGAGTATAAAAATGGTTTCAATATTAAATTAAAATAGAGTATTTCATACATACACACATGTATGTTTACAATCTATATTCCACTCAGTTCACCCTTTTTGTGTTGTTATATACCAAAAAATGTTTACATTCGACTCATTCCAATTTATGAATGCGTTTACACCCAAATTAGGATCCAAACCCAATTCAACTATGAAACAATTCAAACCCAAACATTTTACTCTAAAGTCATATGATAATAATGGTGAATTGCATAAAATATAAATAATAATACAACACCCATGTTTACCATTAATTCAAAACAAAAACCATAATTCACAAAGCCAATACAACATGACAATTTTCTACGTGATTACAAAGTAGAAGATTTGGGGATTTTTCATATTATACTATCGCATAACCAAATCTTCATAGGCATAACAATTCATATAGTAAAATATTAATAATATGAATATGCCTTTAAGAAAAACTAGATTCCTCTCACAATTAGGTGGAGAGTGGTAGAAATTCAAGATCTATAATGGTTCTCAACGTTCAAACAAGCTCTGATCGATCTCCTAATAATATACATATAAGAAACATATAATTAGATACTTAAATATATATTTTTTTTTATAAATTCCAAATTCCTAAACTTCAATATATAGAAATTGAGAGATATAGAATGGAGGTAGAGAAGACAGAAGAAACCTTCACCCTTTTTCTCTTTATTTTTCTACAGAATTCAGCAGCATGGAGGCAGAGGTTTAGAATAATTAGGGTTTCTAATGTGGGGTTTGAGGGGAAATTTATACTTGCTCGTGTGAGTGTGAGTCGTCAGATTAATAGAATTTAATACGGGCCTTTCATATAAACACAACCCCTTAGAAAACCCTAATCACATAGCCTCATTGAGTTGTTCCAACCGTCAAGGGGATCGACCCCTAGAAGTCGACCACCGGTCGACACCCCTTAGGGGGTGCAGTCAAACCCTTTGGAATAGAATGCCCAATTTGGCTCGTTTGCTAAGCTGTTTATTTTTATTAATTACATTCTTAATTTGATTCATTCTTTTCCATATATTCAATATACGCTGCCTCCTAAACCTTATCTCCAATTTCGAATTTTGAATTTCCCTCTTTTTTTTAAATTATTATTTGGACAATGTACATAATATTCACACAATTATATATATATATTCTGCGCACACTCTCCAAATTCATTTGTTTACAACTTCTACATACATTGACCATTTTCAGCATATTATATATGAAAACGATGTAGAATTTCGCTGCAAATCCAAATAAAAGAATTTCATAGCCAAATTCCTAAAGCTGCAAAAAATCCATTTTCCAGCCATGTATATTAATTGCTTATTTTTAATTATTTAATTATTTATTAATACTTATGAATTTTATGGGGTGTTACATGTTGGGTCTACTTGTGGTTGTTAGATTTGTCAGTCGGTTCCGGGCAGGCTTCTACAATAAATAACAACTAACCTCGTGTCTATGTGTCACTTATTTATATATATACTTAAGCCATTCTATATGTTCGCACACACAAGAAAACAAATATATATATATATATGTGTGTGTGTGTGTGTATGTATGTATATTTGTTATAGGGACATTTCAAATTCGAATTCTAACTAAATCGCATTTATTACATTAATACAATGTTAAATATGTTGATTATGTTTATATAAGTAAAATAATATTAGCACCTAATTAACGAAAGCATTCGTATAAACGGGGAGACGTTCTAATGAGATGGCAAATTGTCAATTTATCCAATTTAAGGCATACAAATTAGATTTTCCATATTTTACCGCTACAACATAAGCATGATGGCATGATGAACATATAACAAATAACAGTGAATGGAAAACGTATATATATATATATATATATATACATAATAATTACAACTTGTATCCTAGGCATGTAGAAATGATTTCAATATTGAATTAAAATAGAGCATTACATACACCTACATATGTATATTTATAATTCATATTTCAACTGGTTTTGTGTTATGCACCTAAAAATGTTTACCTTTGACTTATTTCAATTGTGAATGCGTTTAGATCCAACATAGGATCCATACCCAATTCAAACCATGAAACATTCAAATTCAAACCTTTTTAGGATACACTCTAATGATAATAAAGGTGAATCAAATAAAATACAAATAATATTGCAACAATCATATTTACTTTTAATCCAATACAAATACACAATTCCATAAACCCAATTCATCATGACAATTTCATACGTGCTTAAAAGATAGAATATTTGGAGATTTTCATGTTCATATTATCGAATATACAAATCTTCCTTAGGCATATCAATTCATATGACAAACTATTAAAAACATAAATATTCCTTTACGCAAAATTAGATTCCACTCACAAATTAGGCGGAGATGTGGTAGAATTGCAAGATCTACAATGATTCTTAATGTTCAAGCAAGCTCTAATTATCCTCCAAGCAATATACATATAAGAAACATACAATTAGAGTCTTATACATTAATGTTACGCTAAATTATGAAATCCTAAACTTATATAAATTGAGATAGAGTGATTTAGAGAAGTAAAGAAACCTTCACACTATTCTCTTTGCTTTTCTATGAAGTTTAGCAGCATGGAGGCAGGGATGTAGAATAATTAGTGTTTTTAGTGTGTGGTCTTAGGGGTTATTTATACTTGGTCGAGTGAGCCTGAGACGTCGGATTAAAAAAAAAAATCCAAGCCTTCTATATAAATATAACCTCTTAGAAAACCCTCATCCACGAGCTGATTGGGCCTTCCAGCCGCCTAGCGATCGACATACCTTAAAGGGGAGCAGTCGACCCCTTCGGGGCTAGAACGCCCAATTTTGTTGCATTGCCGAGTTGTTTATTTTAATAATTACATTTTTAATTTTCTTCGTTCTTTTCCATATATCCAATATACGTTGTCGCTTATATCTTAACTCAAAATTCAAAATTTGAATTTCCCGCTTTGATTTTAATTTATAATTTGGACGATATATATAATATTCACATAATTATATTTTTTTGCGTACACTGCCCAAATTCATTTGTTCATAACTTCTTCATACATTAACCATTTTCATCTTATTATATATGAAAACAATTCATAATTTCGCCATGAATCAAATAAGAGAGTTTCGTAGCCAAATTCCCAAAGCTGCAAAATCTCATTTTCCAGCCATATAATTTAATTGCTTGTTTTTAATTATTTATCTATTTATTAATAATTATGAATTTTATGGGGTGTTACACCCTTGGATCTCTAAATTTTATGCAACAAGAGTTAACGATGGGTTCTACTCCTGGATGTGCCGGTTCGTCTACACCTCCTCCAAGGATCATAGTTTTTGATGAAATTGTTAGCCTTGCCCTTTTTCTAACAAAGTGACCAACTTCTCGATTCCATCTACACTTTCAGTTTTAAGGAGCATTCCAAAATCACTTATTGTGCGGAAATTTTTGGTATGGCCTTGTTATACTCTATTTTCACCCTTACACGAGTTTGGGCTCTTGTTTTCTTTTTAGATTTCCAAGAGATGGTTCTCTCTTCTAGAAATTCTTATTCCTCTTTCCCTGGAAGCTTCGTCCTTTAAGGAAGAGAAGAGAGTCTTAACCCACAAAGTTGAATCTTTGAAAGAAGGCCACAAGAAAGAGTGTGAGGAATTGAAGGTGTCTGTAACACCCCACCTCCACTAGGATCACTCCTTAGAATGTACTAGCTTTGGAGGGGCGTTATTGTGAAGGTAAACATGCACAGAGATATAGCAAGACAGAGTATATAAAAATAAATATAAGTAAAGCAGCGGTAGTAGATAAAAACCCAACATCATCACAGAAAACCCACATAGTCAAGTACATAATATCAAAATGTCATGATCCAAAATACAACTCCAGTCTAGATACGTGATAACAAAATACATAGTAAACATCAGTACTAATCCCCAGAAATAAAAGATAAGCCACAGCTAGCTCAGATCCATACATGAGCTATCCAACAAGCAAGTCAAAGATCCACTAAGCAGATGCAGTCCCTCCCTGAGAACCTGTGGGGGGGGGAAACGGAAGAAAAGAAGCGAAAGAAAACAGGTCAGTCAAAAAGACTGGTAAGCCCTACTACGATCAATCTATAAACTAATAAAGTTAACAGTATGATGGAAACTGAGAGGAACATTCTGGCAACAGATACATAGACGAGATTAATCTTTGCACCACAGTGTACTAGCAAACCCACAAAACAAATCTTGATCCCTTAGCCCAAACTTTGGCCCAATAACATGAAGTGACCTTAGTATAAGGCCCAGCCCAACGGTCTAGTCGATCGGCTCCCTATATAAACCTAACACGTCGAGTGTTGGTGTCCATACGGCCCACATGGATGTAGTCAGACTGCGCTGGGTCCACCCTTGGGTGTATCAAGCCCTCGGGTGTCAACCCCAGACACCTAAGCAATAATGCACAGTCTAAGCCTACTGGTACCCGTGCCTCGAGTTTGTCCAACATCGGACTACGTGCACGTCCGTAGCCCGCCGGACCCGCACCGCTGTACCACTCAGCCGTCGCTTTGGTCGCTTACATCAGTCCAGTAATCGTGCCCCGCCCTAGCCTAGCCTCTAGGGTTGTGAATGATACCAAACTGGGATTACTGCTGGAACAGACCACGTTGCTAGGGTTTCTAAGAGGGTTAAGTGTGGTTTTAACCCCTCACTAAACCTGGATTAGATTAGCTAAGTGTAACCACTTATCCCCATCTAATCCTCGCATCCCCATTATTGGTTAAGTATTAGTGGGCCATGACTTAACCCTAATCATGAGGCATTAATTACTTAACGCACCCAACCTCTCACATTAGACATCCGTGGTTACCTGGGAAGATTTACACCACGTCTAGGTCTAACCTCGGGTCTTATGGTGCAACATGACCAACTACCCACATTAGACCCCACGTTGTGGTTACCTGGGAAGATTTACACCACAACTAGGTCTAACCTCGAGTTGGCCATATCATGTTATCTAATGTCATGTCCACTTCAAAACATATTTACAAGTTAACATATACTTGGGTAGACCTAACTTAATAGGTAAATTCCCAAGGGGTAGACCTAACTTAATAGGTAAATTCCCAATCTTTTAGTTTCATGTATTTTTAAGTTTACCCAAACCCTCCCAACGTCATTATCTCGCTTACATATTCGTCATAACGTATAAGGGTATAAAAGGTAACTTGGCATAACATACATGGTGAACTTCACATGTCAAAATAAACATGCATTCATGTTAAACTTGCAAATCATGTCATGATGAATTCGCATAAACATGCATAGCTTATTAAATATGCATAACATGGTAAGGTGAACATGCATAATCCATTTAACTCGCATAACATGGTAAGATGAGCTTGCATAAGCATGCATAATCCATTAAACTTGCATAACATGGTAAGATGAACATGCATAATCCATTAAACTTGCATAACATGGTAAGATGAACATGCATAATCCATTAAACTTGCATAACATGGTAAGGTGATCTTGCATAAACATGCATAACCCATGAAACATGTAGAACATGACATAATAAGCTCGCATAAGCATGCATAACTTGTGAAACATGTAAAACATGGCATAGAAATCTTGCATATGCATGCATAACTTATGAAACATGTAGAACATGACATAGTGAGTTCGCATAAGCATGCATAATCAACTAAACTCACATAAATCTCAACTTTCACCAAACATTAACTTTAAAGTTTGTAAAGTGAAGGTAAGAGGGCTTACAAATATAAACAAGCCACAAATCCACCAAATAAGATGAAGAAGCCCTTTTAAAAACCAAGACAAAGCCTCAAACAAGAAAACCCTTTTGCAAAATCCCAAAAACACAAACTTTAGCAAATCAAACTTGCATCTTAATGAAGTATGCAAGTTATTAAGCATTCATACAACATAGAAAAGGTTGTATGATCATCATATCATCATAGGATTAAACTTTGAGGAAGGTGGAGGCTAGGGATTTTAGATGGAGGCCATTTGAGGTTTCAATTTGGCATAGTTTAGTTGCAAGCTTGTTTAATGAGGCTTTAGGGTAGGATTAGGGGTATATTTATAGAGAATTAGAGTGTTTTAGGCCCTAGGATTAACCCTAGATTAGGTTTGGCCCGTCAGATCTTAGAATTCTCCAGAACCAAGCCACTTGACCCAACCCAAATCAGAAATGGTGCACCAGGCTGGACTGCCTGGGCACCCCCTGTCGACAGGGCTGTCGACAGGGCAGTCGACACCCTGGGTGCCCTGTCGACATGCCTGTCGACATGGGCCCCCTGGCGGGAATTTTCCCGCCTAACCCTGATTAGCCCAAATCCCTGATTTTAATTTGAAATTTAAATCTGTCTTTAGCATGAAAATTTCTGAAAACTTCAATGGGCCTTAACTGGGTCATACGGACTCCGATTTTCGAAAACTCGGACTCTATTTCGCGTATTTTTCCGAGACGATCGCAATGGCATAGCCTGTTTCCCCTGATTCTGATTTTTGAATTTAATTCTGCCTCGATTTATGTTATAACAGTTTATTGAAAATACGGGTTGTTATAGTGTCCCTTGAAAGTGTTAGATCAAAATTGGGGAATGAGAGGAAAGCCAGGTTCCTCTTGGATGATCAGGTGTTATCTCTTCAATTGTTAAAGTAGAAGGTTGAGGATAAGAAGGCTAGGATGGTGGGCAGTCACAATAAAAGTCTGGAAGAAAAAGATGCTCAACTCTCTCGAGTCCACCGCAAGTTTTCCATTTCTAGGCGCATAATTTGTGAAACCAAGAACAAAATCTCTGAATTCTTGAAGGATTAATTTCCAAAAAATGGTAATGGAATACTACGAGGGCGCCCTTTCTCTAACATTTTTCGATAATTACCAAAGGTTTCCTGGAATAGATTTTCCTTATATCCAACCTTCTGTCCAAGGTAGGGTCATGGAGAGGATTGAGTTAGCTAGACGAAAAGTTATGTTCCCACAAATGGGCAAGTCCCAGCCTAAAATGGAGAGGGATTCGGGTATGGAGGAATCTGAATCTACAGATTCTAATTATGACAAGGATGATGATACTGAATTTAGCCCCAAGGTTAAGGGGCTTCCTGAGGAATTAAATGGAGAGGGAGTTACTTCTCCCTTTGTAGCGGACGCTCATGCTTTTACTGAAAAGGGTTTGGCTGACATTACTTTTAAAGGTGGTGATTCATCAGACTTGAGACAAGGAATAATTGTATGTAATGTACTCCCTGAAGTTTCATCATCTCAGATATGGTTTCCTGTATAGTTTTTATGTGCTATTGTTTTTGGATTGTGAGCTTCCTGCAACAACTCAAAGATAATGGAAAATAGAATTTTCTAACATGATGCGCAAAACCATTTCTTGTATCCAACCCCCTACTTTGTTTTCGTGTTGTGACAAAACTTTGTCTTATTTGAGTATACGCTGTCAAGGAAATAATTTGATTCGTGTTCTAAGCTATTTCTTTTAGGCTGTTTGAGTCATGAATAGGGAGTCATTTCAGAATAAATTTAAATTATTGCTTATCAATCCTAATATACGTATGGTGTATCCAATCTACGATGTTGTTATGGTAACCTTTGATATGAGTATATATTCGTAGTAGACTTTTTAACGTGAGCCATGATTAACTAGTATTATTTCTAAGGTAGGATTTATAAACGACCATGTTTTGTCCTTTGCATGAATAGGGAAGCCAAACTAAAGCCTCGCCTTCTCTAACTGGGGAGGCTCCATTGGCACTTGCAAAACCAAAAAGCCTTTTTACAAACACTCCTGTCTCAAAATGGGAAGAGCTGTAATATCTTCTGAAGTTTACAATTAAAAATCAGGATAAACAAATATCCTTTTTGATAGTTCAACTTAAAGAGAAGCATGAAATCATTTTTGGGTTACAAAGGTAACTAAAGGTTAACTCTTCTCCCAGTTCATATGAAGAAATAGGTGAATTACTTTGTCGAACCGACGAATTAGAAATTGAATTGACGAAAACGAAAGCAGGCTATGCATCTTCGGAATATGCCCTAAAGCATCCTGACTCGGATTAAAAGGCCTAGCTATTAGGAAGCTTATTTTGTGAATCATAGGTAAGATGGGATACATGAGTCTTAAATGTAAAACACTTAATATGGTAGTTATATGTATGCGGCAACTTGCAAAACAATTCTGTAAACAAGTTTGTAGATTGTATAGATATCACCGGATATGTGATAATTTTCCTCGGCCAGGAATGCTCTCTTTTCAGAGCATTGTTGCATCGTTCTGCACAAATTTAACACATTCTATTAGGCGTTAGCTCATAAGATACACATGATACATTGCCTGCTCTTTGTTGAAGTTAGTAGCATCATGATAACGCATGCATGATAGGATAAAAAGCTTATTTACATTTTCTTTATTAGTAAAAGTCTATCATTGTAATTTATATTCTCAAGAGATCTCCCTCTGCGGGATATTTAAGAAAAATGTAATATTGTCCCAAGATTCTATTGGGGGAAATTTAAGATACTCGAGCTCTCCCTTGAGCTTATGTTCTAGTGTAGTGTGGTTATCTGTATCGTATATGCATTTGACACAATTAACAATGACTTGATGTATATACGAGTTAAGAAAATCTCCCTAAGCAAGATGGAAGATCACAACCTTCATTTGAAGGCTCCCATATAGTAGGCTTAAGCCATTGCCTTGAGTCTTGGTGATAGATTTCTTTCTCGAGAAAAAGAATTAGAATCTTGTGACCTAGATTAGGGAATAAAAGAGAGAATTCCAGAAATACTCTTCGGGTAATAATAGGGCTTTGATCCATATTTTGTACCAGGGTATAAGACCAGAAATCCGCCTCTGGCAATAAGAAGTCTCGAACCAACCAGATTCAGGTTATTAAGAAGACCAAACATCCCTTTCTTCCAATAATTGAAATCCTGAACCAACCCAGATTCGGGTATTTATTCTGGAAATAATTGAGATCCCGTACCAACCCAGATTTGGGTAGTTAGCATAGGAGACCAAAAAACACTCTTTTGCTCATTAGTTTTGTTTCCCTCCTTGGGTTTGATTTGTGAAGAAGAGGATGTACGTGCTTCTTCAGCCATTCTCTGGGCTTTTATTGTCAAAGCGGAGGATATACATGCTTTGTTGGTGTAACGATCCGAAATCCCCCGATCTCCGAAGAGACAGAAAACACCGGATTGCTTTGAGAACGTGACGCATCAGAACACGAAAAATAGAACATTTCATTGTTATTACAACAATTTACATCAGAGTACAAGATATTAGAGTTCAAATAAATAATATAAAGTAGAAAAATAATATCAGAGCTTTAAATCACATAACAGCGGAAATAAAAAAGTATAAATACAATGCGCAGCGGAAAATACATCACCTAACACAACTGAAGGAAACACATGGATACAAAGCTTTCTGAATATAGCTCCAGTTGTAATCCAGGATCCTGTGAAAAGAAATATCTGCGAAAACCGAAACTACTAGTTGCCCGTGTGGAAAATATGGGCACCCAGAGTATAGGTTAAAACAATAAACTCCGAGTCAGTCATGAGACTGGTGTGAGAACTAAAACAATTATAAACTCTTTAATTTAAAAGTTGGGAAATCATGGGACCACGTCGTATAACACGGAACGAGTTTACTCCACATGAGCATCAGTTTAGAATAAAACAACGCAATACTTTCTGAAAAATGAAGCTATTATAATACTTAGGTCCCATCATACAATGCAACGCAAGTCGGAGGATAGAGTTTTTCCTTATAATAGTCAAACATGCTTGGTACGTTTAAAAGAAATCATTTTGATATTACTATAAATGTATAGTGTCAAAATAACTTCAAATATAAATGTATCAATCATAGACGACATGTAACTAAAACCAAAAAATGTCCTATTGGAAATTGGATTTCCATCATGATTCAAGGCTAGGGATGGCTCCTTCCTGTGTCGAGACACTAGCAAATGCCTCAGGATTACACACTCTGGGCAACCCAGGATCCTGCAGGGCCAGTCCCCTATTACGTTTGAGGATTAATTATTCCTGATCACACGTTTCCTGGTCCTATCTGACCTATCACTTGGCTAGTAGCGACCAGTAATCGAGGTGCCTCGCAACCCATCATCCACATAAGTAAAAATGTTTAGGCTCCATACCCTGGCACCGCTTCTAGATAGAAAGAAACGTCATGCACTCCCTGCGCCCCTGATCCCGTTTCTGACTCATGCCGAGGTGTGAGGCTCGCGAATTAACGATATACGCAAAGCTATGCTAATTAAAGTCGTTCTTTGATCATCAACCATAAGACTCTGCTTTTCAACAAAAGCCTTGTTCGTTTGCATCTTAGCATACTAGACTGTTAGACCAAAATTTGGCTCTAACACCCAAATTTTTCAGATATGTAGAGAGTTATATCCAGAAAATAAAGAAAAAGCAGAAAACATGCGAAGTTTATAGTGGTTCGGCATTAACGAGCCTACGTACACTTTATATGTCTTTGATTATACATTGAATGCTAGTACAATCAAATATTTCGCTTAATCTCACTCTTACAATTATGATTCTCTCAATAGTTTCGAAGTAATTCTGATTTAGAATAATGACAGGACAATAATGGTGAAAACAACACTAAGAATTGCCAAAAGGATCCTGAAAAATGCCAAGTACGGGGCTATTAATAGATGATATCTGCAATCGGTTCGTGGTCACACGTGGCACAAATCCCGAGGATCTCGGACTGGTTCATCGCTCGATGGAGAAATAGTCAATATGGCCGTTAATGATAGGTGTCGTTAGATCCTGCATTTGCGGATCGTGGTAGACTTAGTCCTACCCTTCGTGTTTTGGATTCTGTGATCGGGGTGTGGAAAACTGGCGTGGATGGATCGGGTCGCGATAAGGCACCACGAGCAGGGTCGTGGTAGTAGCACCACGAGACGAGGACAGCAGGGTGGCCACGAACGGATTTGGAGGGTTCTAGGAGCGAGACTTCCTATTGGATTTGTGTATGAGTCTTGGTGGCTTGGTCAAAAAGCTAGCTAACATTTTGCACCCTCGAAGTATGTTATATCAGGGATAGAACATGCTTCGACGATTCTGAATGGACCTTTTCATGAAACAATATGAATCAATAGTCACATCCATTTATAGCGTCGCACTGTTTCAAATGGTAACGCCTCTTGAGGAGTATAAATATTAGATTAATCCTTCAATTACCTCTTTATTCATCGGCTGATTCCCATCTCTTAAACTTCCAAAAAACATTGCAATCATCCAATCAAGTAAGTTTTTAGATATTTATAAGTATTTCCATTTTTCATATCTCGCGATCATTATCGAGTCTGGGCCTTTGGAATTCCACACGGTTTGTGACCGTGGTGTGTGTCACGAACCAATCAGGTGAGAGGACCGCCATCTAAGTTTCGATGGGCCTTCACGAACACTCGTGGCCCGTGGATCTTTGTGGACCGAATCGCGAGAAGAAGGGGAATACCAAGAGTCACTTTGACGGCTATATAAGCTGGGATCTCACATCCTCTCCCCTCCTTCTCCTTTTTACACTTCCATCTCCCCCTTTCTTTACAAACTCTAAATCGCGATTTCCCTCGTACTTTCGAGATTATCCAACCACTTCAAATAGGTAGTAATTCAAATCTGATTTATCTTATCCTTTTTTAGCATGACTTAAATCCGATTTTTGGTGGGTTTTCCGCCTCCGTCAGTTGTGAGCGCGCCGCTAGCGTTGTCGCCAGAGTCGGACATTGGTGGTGAGAATCGCCGCCCTAATGTGTCAGGTCGAGATGTGGTTGAGTTTGATTCAGATGGAAGGTGCGGTCTTTAGGTGGAAGAAAAAGATGCATGAGGAGGAAGACGAGTTTGAGCAGGCCGATCCCAGATGAGATAATGACTTGGTTCGTGGCAACAGTGAGATGGAGGGACCAAAGAGGAAGTCGTAGTATTGTTCTGGACAACGGATCAGGGTTGTAGTATTAGGGGAGCATCGGTTCGTGGAAACAGGAAGTAAAGTGGATCGTGGGGAGGTCTGTCACGATCCATTCAAGTAAAGCAGAATGGGTCAAGAGCTTAAGTGTCCCACGATCCGATGTCTTTCCACGAGCGGATACTTCCCCACGAACAAGGACTTGCTTCACGAATCGATTATGTATCACGAGCCAAACCCTGTCTCATGAGCCAGCTTGACCAACGATCCAATATACATGTTGACTAGAAAATACAATGTAATTCTGATATACTAATGGACAGTTAGGTTAGAGCCTTAACATGAACCTTTTGAACTGGAGAACAACATAACTCAATAGTAAATCATAGCCAATATCCCGCTTTTCTTATTAATTTTGTGCTTCTCTTAATGTATGCACATGCACACATTTGCACTTACACACACGGGGAACGGGTAACTGTGTTCTAACCTCTCATGTTTACTCGCCAACACAGCTATGTCTGATGAACGATCAACCGAAATATCAGAGAAAGATACAGAATCAGAGTCATCAAAGTATTATGATCCTGATGCGCTTCCCACAGATTCAGATCGGGAGAATTACGAACCCAATTACGAAACAGATATCGATATAGAATCAAAGACTTCTGAAAGTACATCTCTTGAATATGAGGATGAACAAGCTCTTGACGAAATACCAGGTGTTAAGGAAGTGGAGAGGGAGAAACTCAGTGATAGTCTAGCCTCCCAATTGGATGATGTAAAACTTTAGAAAATATGCTTAAGGCACGGGATCCCTTGGGATGTTCTGAAAACTCCCGAAGAAGGAGATAGGCCTCATTCTGCACCAGAAGGGTACATGACTGTCAGTCGGCTCATGTGTTGAATAGGTGCTACTCCTCCATTTCCTCCAGTCGTAGTTGATCTTTTAAGACGACTACACATTTCCCCGATGCAACTCCACCCTAATGCCTACGCAGCTTTGTACACCTTATACATTGCATATGCGGAGATTCTACAAACTGAGCTCACTTTCAAGGATTTGAAATTCTACTACCATTTCAAATACCGTTCTATAGGGACTCCAAATTTTTCCTTCTTTGAATCAATTGCCGGCAAAAAGGTTTTATCGGATGGCCATAGCAACATAGGGGATGCCAAATCTAATTGGTTTTACATAAAGCATCAAGACGGATGTGCAAGGAAGTGGCTAGAAGCAAGTATGTTTTTAAAATTTTCAACTTATGCTCCGACTGCATAATTAGAGTGCTAACGTGTTCCTTTATTCTGTGTAGATCACAATTTTGTGAAAACAGAAGGTTTAGTGTATGAAGATCGACTGTCCCGCCTCCTCAAAAGTAAATCAGACTTCTTAAGAATCAAGAAGTTCATCACCGACGAGAATCTTCACAAACACCATCTCCTGGATATAAAATTCAGGCTTAACACAGGTGGCAAGCCTTACAAGTATGTGCCCCCTACTGAGGGAGAAGGAACCTCAGGGGCCACGAAGACAATCAAACTTCGCAAGAGTCCTTCACCACTAATCAATCTGGACAATGAGGATTTAAATGTATATAAAGGAGGTGAGGTCTGAGCCGATCAGCCAAAGGAAGTCCCGGTCTCTAAGGGATAGTCTCCCTCAAGGACTTCACTACCACCCGGGCCTCCTGCTCAAGATGAACTAACAAAGGACCAGATATTCAGAGAACTGGCAAGATTCCTCTACCATACGACATTTACACACAAGAAGACATCAAGGGGGAATCATTCTTTCCTATCTCTGAAGAAGTGAATGTTCCAGTCGGGGAAAAAGAAACCACACAGACGAGCCAGACTTTGGGCCTTGGTCTGTTAGGGAGGATTACATGGGATGCACAATTCACTTGCACCACTCGTCACAACACTTCTACACCATGAGTATTCATGATTCTAATACAAATTTGTTTCTTTTGCAAATAAAATGCCTCGTAAACAATCCTATTATTATTGTTCTCTCCGAGCAAGCACACCAAGGCTCTTTTCTGATGCTGAGCATGTTTCCAGTGATTGTCGGGGGAGAGATATTCATCGACCCCGTGATTCTTATCAATATCATTCTACATAGTCTCATTCTCCATTAAAACAAGACCCTGGGAAGCCCCACAGTCGCCCGATGCCACTGGCGAGGGGTAAGAAACTACCCAAAGACTTGACTCCTCCAAAAAGTACACCTTCTCATAGCAAGTCTTCCAAGAAACACCTTGAGCCGAAATATAAGTGAGCCGAAAGATAAGAACAGAGACTCGAGCAAGGATTTCGAAAAGGAGAAAATAGCTATTGTCCCTTCTAGTCAGCGCGATTTGGATACTACCGCTGCACAGGATGTTGTCTACACCCCTGATAATCAGGTCAAGTTGGAGCGTTTGCAGAAGCAGTTTCGTGACATTTTCTTGGAAAGGATGATGTTTGTTCCAGATCTTGAACTGGTTCCCGAGGAGTGGGATATAGAGGTCATAGGGCAAGTGAGTCATGTAGCGAAACAATATAAGGCGATGAAGAAGCACGCCACCACTCTTTCTACTGCCATCCATCACCTAGAAATGGAAGCAGCCAGAACAAGAGTGAAGAATGACAATGAGGCTAGGGCTAGGAGCAAAATCAAAAAAGAACTAGAGGATGCATAAGCTCAACTCGCTTTAGCTCAGTGGGATGCGGGAAATTTCAAATCGGAGTTGGAAAGCGCCAAGAAGCGTTTCCACACTGAGCTCGACTCAAACAACCAGGGGCGTGTAACTCTGAAAAAGGAAATAGAGGATCTTAGAACAATCAATACTGATTTAATGGCGGTAGAGGACCATTTTTCTACTGAGAAGGCTGCTTGGGAGAAAGTGAAAGCGAGGCTCAAAGACAGCCTTTCTCTTGTTGAGAAAGAGAAAGCAGTTCTGAACGATCAACTTGTCCATGTTGAGGAGCGTGCATCTCTTGCTGAAAGTAACGCCAACAATGCTCTTGAATCGGCCTCCGCCACTGCTGATAAGCTTGCTGCTGCTAAAGAAGAGATAGAAAGTTCCGATGAACTACTATTCGACTTTTTCGGTCAAGTTATTAGGACTCGGGACATCTCTTGGATTAAGAACTATCACGTTACTTTGGCCAATGTATGAGATATGATTGTTGAGGGCAAGAAGCAGCGACTGAAAGTCGAGGAGATTGACGAAACCCGGCTTATGCAGACCTTTCTCAAAGGTGAAAAGCCTGAGGGTTTGGAGAAGGGTAGACGCCTGATTCAAGAAGAAATTGAGAGGGAGAGAACTAAGCTTAAGGGCAAGGATAAAATTGACGAAGGCTCGAGCTCGGTGGTGGAACCCAAGACCACCGAAATTGAGGAATATAATCCTTATGACTCGTTGATCCCCTTGGCTCCAAACCCTCCTGCTATCGGAGCTACTATTGCAGGTCTGGGTGATGAGTCGGTTGAAGGTATCTCCATATTCTCTCCACAATTCGTCAAAGCAATTATATCTTGTCGTCGTCTTGCAGAACAGTCTAGTGAGAAGACTACACTCTCTCCTGAACTAACAACATTTGCTTCCCATGATATAGGTGGCGAACCAGTCGAAAAGGATGCGGGAAAGAAAAACGAGGGGGAAAAGTTTATGTCCAATCAGGTGTTGGTGCTGGAGTTCCTGAGATTCCAAAGCAGACTGAGGGAACAACAACTGAGAAGGTCATTTTGGCACGAAGCACTGATGTTCCCAAGGATGTTGAGACCATTGATGCCTTGAATGACATGGATGGTGATCATGGAGATGATGAAGAAGAGGTCACCATCACAAGGGAGACCAAGGATGATGACCAGGAGATCCTGGCTGACATGCAGGCTAAGAAGGAAAAACAGTTGGCTTTAAAAAAGGGAGGAACAAGTGCCTCTATTTGTGCCCCCCATCTCAGAGGTTAATCCCAAAACTGGGTTGGTTAGAAAGTTCTCCTCCAGATCAATAACTTCACAGCTTGCATCACAGCCTTCCAATACTCCGTAGGATCCTCCGGCTGATAAGAGGAAGAGGAAAAAGGAAGACCGATCTGACATTGACAAGGAGGAGTTGGAAAAACAGAAGAGGGAGAAGAAGTCAAAATCATCCCCCAAGCATAAGTAGGATGTATTTGTTAGTCCATATTTTGCTTTTAGGCTTTCCACTGGCCAAGACATGTACTCATCAGAATAGCCCTCACTTTTATTTATCCTTGTCTTGTAAATCTACATTTGGTAAATGAAAATTTGTTTCTTTTGCATCATTGCATACCTGCAAGTTAAACTTTTCACACCTAGTCGCAAACGTTTAGATCATAACATTTTAAAATTTCTGTGCCGCACAAATGTGTGTTTATATATGCCCCCAATCAATCATGACCTGATGCGTGGCCAGGGCTTATTGAGAATTGATTGGAGTTATATGTATGTTGCCCCCTATTCCCGGAAATGAGGAGTTTGGGCTCTGGTTTTCGTTCCTGTTCCCAGTCGTGTGACAGAATAGGAGCCATTTTTGGCGGCATATGTCACTATGCCTTTATACTCTCCCGATCCTTCAACGGGGTAAAAGTTCTTGCGGCTTTAAATGTCTAGCACCTTTATACTCTCCCGATCCTTCAGCGGGTTAGAGTTCAAGCTCGGTTCTTTATCTGGTCCCCGATCCTTCAACGGGCAGGAGTGTTGTCAAGGCGGTTTTTATCAAGGTGCACCTTCATGCCTTGCGAACGTCACCTTCGCATCCTTTATACACTCTCTCGGATCTTGAGAGTTATAGTATGGATGACAGTGTGATCTACTTTGTTGCACCTTCTGGACTTTAGTTGTCGTTCACCTTCTAGTCTGATAGAAAGCATTTTGAATTAGGCATTTCGAGATCGTCGCATAGTTTATAGCAAATATCAAAATAGTAATGATTTATGTTAATTAAAATAAAAGAGCAGGTAAGTAACGGTGCATTAAAGGTAAATGACACACGATGTTTTATAGTGGTTCGGTTGAATCATGACCTACGTCCACTTTATAATCTTTTGCTCAAGTAACCAGACTGTTCTAGGCAAGTCGTGCCTTTTTACATGGTTTTAAAAACAGAAGAATAAAAGTGACCATTTTCACGTCAGATAATGCTGCAGATGCTAGGTATTCCACAATCTGGGGATTTCATCTCCATCCACGTTTGCTAGCTTGAAAGTTCCGTTATCAAGCCTTCGTAAAATGGAATACGGTCCTTCCCATTTCAGGCCCATATGCACTAGGGGTGGAAAGACACGTTTCAGAACCAAGTCTACAGGTTCAATTGTTCGGGCTCAGATTTTTGTTGTAATACCGAGAGACCTGTTGCTTGTGCCTTAAGGCGCGTAGGTCGGCTTCATCCCTCTTTTCTACAACCATATCCAGGGATTCAGGGAGTAGTTTATTATTGGTCATAAGGTCAAAATAAATAGTTATGTGAGTGGGTACTTTTAATTCAACCGGGATGACTACTTCTGCTCCAAAAGTGAGGGAGAAAGGTGTGTGGCCCGCTGCCAACTTGTAAGTTGTCCTATAGGCCCATAACGCCAAGGGTAATTCGTCGACCCACATGGCTTTAGGCTGCTTCAATCTTTTCTTCAGAATTGATTTAATCACCTTATTTGCCGTTTCGACCCTTCCGTTCGATTGTGGATGTGCCACAGAGGTGTACCTCTTCTCGATGTGATACTTCTTGCAAAAGTCTTTGAATTTAGCGCTATCAAATTGGGTTCTATTATCTGTTATAACGACCTTCGGAATCCTGAATCGGCATATGATATTTCAAACGATGAAGTTAATTACTCGCTTGATCGTGATCGTGGTCAATGGCTCCGCTTCGACCCACTTCGTGAAATAATCCACGGCCACAATAGAAAACTTTGCTCCACCTTTCGCTATGGGGAGACTTCCAATAATGTCAATTCCCCATGCAATGAAAGGCCATGGGCTCATCATCGTCTTCAACCGGCTAGGTTGTGCCCTAGGGATCTTGGAAAATTTCTGACATGCGTCAAAACATCATGCATACTTGGCTGCATCCTTGTTTATGGTAGGCCAAAAATAGCCATATCACAGTATCTTCTTTGCCAGAGTTTGTCCGCCATTGTGATCACCACATTCACCTTCGTGTACTTCTTTTAGTACGCGCTTGATGTCGTCATGGGCGATGCACCGGAGGATAGGCATCGAGAACCCTTATCTGTACAGCACTTCGCCTTGCGACACGTATTGGGAAGCCTTCCGGATAACTGCACGCCTCTCAATTTTATTTGTCGGAAGCGTTCCATCCATTAGAAAGTTGTTTAAAGGCGTCACCCATGACTCCCTTTCTGGTTCAATTTCCAACACGATATCAGCTTCCGTCTGATCAATGCCTGGAGAGTGCAGTATTTCAATTGGGACTAGCTCAGTATCTTCAGGACAGTCGGAACTAGCCATCTTTGCCAACTTGTCTGCTTTTTGATTTTCCTCTCGAGGGATATGGGATATGCTGTAATGATTAAGGATTTCCAGCAGTTTCCATACTTCTTTCAAATAGGATATCAGTCTTGGGCTCTTGGCTTGAAATTTCTCATTAACCTGATTCACAACTAACTTGGAGTCGCTAAAGATGTCTAGCTTTGTTATCTCCAACTCCTTTGCAAGCTTCAGCCCAGTGATCTGGGCTTCATACTCATAGTCATTATTCGTAGCATGAAACTCCAATCTAAGAGCATAGTATATTGATCAGTCTTCGGGAGACACAAGCACAACTCCAGCACCAGATCGTCTGTCATTCTTAGCGCCATCAATATATAATTTCCAGGCATTTGGATCAGGAAGTCGTTTTGGAGAATCAGCTTCTTCACTCACAACATCATCTTCTGGGATAGTGAACTCCGCTATAAAACCAGCCAGCACCTGCTCCCTTATTGATCGTCGGGGCTAGAAATTCAAATCAAACTGACTCAACTCAATGTTCCATTTGAGCAGTCTTCCTACGGCCTCTGGTCTCTGCAAAACACGTCAAAGCGGATGGTCAGTGTACACAGCAATAGGATGTGCTTGAAAATAGTGGCGAAGCTTCCGGGAGGCGATTAGTAAGCTATATGCTAGCTTTTCTATTCTTGGGTAGTTTCGCTCGGCTGCCGCCAACTTCTTACTCACATAGTACACTGGCCTCCGAATCTTATCTTCTTCCTTTACTAAGGTTGAGCTTATCGCGTGGGATGACACTACCAAATACACAAACTAGTCTTCATGATCGATCGGTTTTGACAGTATCGGGGGTTTCTCAAGATGATCTAGGCGGTTCTGAAATGCCTCTACACAATCAGGAGTCCATTCGAACTTGCATTTTTCTCGCTTTATCAATTCGAAGAATGGTATACATTTGTTCGTGGCTTTGGAGATGAATCTACTCAAAGCAGCTACTTTTTCTGCAAGGCTTTGCACATCTTTGATTTGTCTGGGTTTCCGAATGTTTCTCATTGCCGTAATTTGGTCGGGGTTGATTTCAATTCCATGCGAACTGACAATAAATCCTAAGAATTTCCCAGAGGCAACCCCAAATGAACACTTCATAGGATTAAGCTTCATTCAGTACCTTTGGAGGATATCAAACATTTCTGCTAAATCGGCAGTGTGGGTAGACGATTGTCTGGACTTCACTAACATATCATCGACATATACTTCCATTGTCTTCCCAATTTGGTTGTAGAACATTCTATTTATCCATCGTTGGTAGGTAGCACCGACGTTCTTCAAACCAAATGGCATCACTACATAGCAATACAGCCCTAGATCTGTGACAAAGCTGGTATGCTCTTGGTCCGAGATATGCATAGGTATTTGATTATACCGTGCGTAGGCATCCATGAAGGAGAGGAGTTCGTTACCTGCCGTCGAATCCGCCAGCTGATCAATTCTTGGTGGTGGAAAACCGTCTTTCGGGAAGGCTTTGTTTAAATCTGATAAGTCGATACAGGTGCGCCACTTCCCGTTAGCTTTCTTTATTAGGATTGGATTTGAGATCCATTATGGGTAGACTGAGTCTTTAATAAACCCATTACTTCTCATCTTTTCTACTTCTTCCTTCAAGGCAGCGGACCTCTTTGGACCAAGCATTCGCCTTTTCTGTTTGACGGGTGGATGCTTCAGATTGATGCTTAATGAATGGCTAATAATCGATGGTGATATTCTGCACATGTCAGCGTGGGTCCAGGCAAACACATCTAAATTAGCTTTAAAGAAATTCGTTAATTCACTGGCTCAAAGAGGGTCCAACTGGGATCCAATCTTCAGGACCTTCTCTGGATCACTATCTTCGATTGTTACATCCATAGTTGTTTCATTAGGATTCGCCATTCTACCCCCAGGCTCTTCATCCTCTCTGGGATCTATGTCCTCGGGCAATTCTCTGGGCGACTCTCCCAGAGTTGTTTTCTTTAGTTGCTATGACGTTTCCTTCCTTGGGGGGAGGGGAGGTGCCCTTTGTTTCTACATCTCTGCCTTTACGCAACAACTTTAGTCCCACTATGTAGCATGCACGTGCAACAACTTGATCTCCTCTAATTATTCCTACACCAGCATCTGTCAGGAATTTCAATAACAAACACCAGGGCGCGATGCAAGCCCTGGACTCTACTAGGTCCGGTCGACCCAAAAAGTCATTGTATGGCGATTCAATATCCAAAACCACAAAAGGGAGATTCTCACCCTTCGTTGTTCTCCTTCCCCAAGGGTGACCGACAACTCTACGTATCCCATCGGAGAAGTTGAGGCTCCGTTGAAGCATCGTACCCATCCTTCGCAAGGCTTCAAATCCTTTGGTTCAAGTTTCATCTGATCAAATGTCTTCTTGAACAGAATGTTAACTGAACTCCCGTTATCTACTAAGACTTTGTGAACTATAGCTAAACCAATAGTGATTGTGATCACTGATGGGTCTTCAGTTGGGGAATGGACTCCAATACTCTCTCTGCTGTGGAATATAACGTCATTGAACATTGTCTTTTGTTGTTTGACTGGAGCAGAATCGTCAGGGTTGTTGCATTCTGCGACTTCAAGATGTTGTTTGGCTGCGTTGACATACTGCTCCATTGCCCTAAAGTTTTGTCCTGCCATATGAAGCCCTCCAACTATGGTGTTGATTACAATATTTTTTCCTTTCTGCTGAGGAGTAGGTCTAGCAACAGGTTGATTTTGGTTCGAGGCCTATCCAGCTTGCCCCTTATCCCTTGGAGCCACCTTATACTCGTCTAGCTTTCCTTCTCGTAGTATCTTTTCAACCACATCTCTCAAATGGCGACATTCATTGGTGGAGTGACCATGAACCTGGTGGAAGAGGCAGAACTTTCCGGTTTTGCGCTCTTTCTCCGTTGAATCCCTTGGAGGAGTCCTCTTGTACTGGAGAACATTATAAGTATCCATAAAAATGTTTTCTAGTGTGTCATTTAACGGTGTGAAGTTCTCAAATGGCCTGGATCGAGGTATCCTCTGTGAGTTGTTTCCTCGGTTTCTCCTTTTGTTACCATTCCCTGACTGACGACCATTTCCCTGGTTCTTGTTCCCTACATTGATCTCCACCTTCCCTGAGCTGTCTCCCATCTGCTTGATGGCCACACTACTTTGAATATCCTCTTTATCAGTAGCCTTTCTTTTTCAATTGGCATATATATCCTCCTGACGCAGGCGAACATTAGCTTTTTCGTAGAATATCTCTCTAGTCAACAGCGGCTTGCCAGCTAAGTACCTTCCAAATTCAGTATCTTTGTCCACCCCATCTATTAGGGCCATTAGAACAGTCGGCTCGTGAGGGTCTTTGACTTTTGTGACAGCTAGGTTGAAACGATCTAGATACGATCTCAGAGTCTCATCGGGACATTTGTTGAGTCAAAGATTTCAATGATTATTTTGATTAATGACAAGAAGAAGCTTCATGATCGACAAAAAGGAGAATCGATGACAAAAAGAAGAATTGATTTTTTTTTCATAGGTTAGAAGTTGGTTATTTAGAGTTATGAATGTTAAAATCTATCATCAAATAATCATGCTTCTCATTGCTTTTAAAAATATTCATGAAAACTCTTTTCTGAAGCAAGTTGACAAAAACATGTCAACAGGTTATTTTTAACTTGTCAACAGGATTTCAAATGAAACCTGTCTACCTGTAAAAATTAACCTGTCAACATCTTTTTAAAAGGTAACGGTCAAAAACCTGTCTACCTGTACATTTTACCTGTCAACAGCTTTTTGAATAGAAAAGCATATCTTTGAAGAGTCATCTTCTTTCATGAAAGGTTGCATCCATTTCTCCCCATCAGAAATCATCTCTTTTGATTGCAACTTTTCACTAATGATTATAACTTCTCAATCATTATAAATACATCATATTTCATTCATCCAAATCACTGAATTTCACTCTCTATTCTCTGATCTATTTTGCATTCTATTTTGCATTCAAAGAGCACTCAAAATCATTATATTATCGATTGAATCTCCAAGCATATTTAATACACTTGTGATTCAAGGATAATCCACTTCCGAATCTTTGCAAACATCAATTTACATTTGAGGATAAGATTATAGGAAGGGTGTACTCAATTATTGACTAATCAGTGTTGAAACAAGAACACATTCAGAAGTCAAACTCTTGTAATTGTTGAAGTCCTGTGTGGGTAAGCTTGTAGCCCGTGAAATCAAGTGGGTAAGCTTGTAGCCCGTGAAATCAAGTGGGTAAGCTTGTGGCCCGTAAATCAAGTAGTGTTGTATACCTGTTCCTCCGGGTGAAGCGAGGTTGTTAGTGAAAATCCAGAGAGAGGTCTGGGACTGGACGTAGGAAGGTGCTCCAAACCAGTATAAAAATCCCTGGTGTGATTTTTCCTTTTTTACTGCATTTAATCTATTTGCTTATCTGCGATTAGCTATTACTTTATACTTGAATATTGTTTGTCATATTACACGATCCTTATGTGTATTATACTCGGCAAGTACACGTACACACTTTCAATTGGTATCAGAGCAAGGTTTCTCATAACCGTAACACAGTTATTTGATATATTCTAGTAATATGGCAAATAACCCAAGTAGTAGCACAAACACCACTTACACTGAAGGTAAATCGACACAAAGACCTCCTTTCTTCAATGGTCTTAGCTATAGTTATTGGGCAACACATATGGCTTTTTACATGCAATCAACTAACTATGATGCTTGGAATGCTACTCAGAAATAAAGAGTCAATCCAACGACTAAGTATGCAGAATTGACGGCTGCTGAGAAAACCGCAGCTGCTGTAAATGCAAAAGCAATTAATATGTTGTTTTGTGGCTTAGATCAAAACGAATATAACCGTGTTAATATTTGTACCACTGCTTATCAAATTTGGCAAACGCTAAAAACTACTCATGAAGGTACTAACAAGGTTAAACAAGCAAAAATAGCTTTGTTGAAAAGTCAATTTCAAAATTTCAAAATGAAGCCAAATGAAACTATCAATGAGATGTATTCACAGTTTCAAACCATTCATCATGCACTTATCGGACTAGGGCAAAAATATTCTGATTTTGATGTAGTTTCGACAGTCCTACATTCCTTGACTAGTGAATGGGAAGGAAAAGTATTAGCGATTGAAGAAGCTAATGACCTTTCTGTCATGAAGCCAGATGAATTGATAGGAAATCTAATGTCCTATGAAGCAAATTTGCAGGATAGAAAAGAACAAAAAGAAGGAAAAAAAAATGTAGCATTTCATGCCGAAAAGGATGAAGACATCTCAGATTCTGAATATAAAGATCTAGCATTCATTGCAAAAGGATTCAAGAAATTCTTAAAGCAACGAAAGGCTAGTTGTTACAACAGAAAGAAGTTCAGATCAACTAAACAATCTTCATCAAATGTAGAATGCTTTAACTGTAACAAGAAGGGACATATGCAAAAGGATTGTCCGGAGCAAAGGAAGAAGACAGAATATGAAAAATTCAAACACAAGAAGGACAAGTCAAAGAAACGAGCATTCTCTGTAACATGGGATGATTCAGACTCATCTTTGTCTGATAGTGAAAGTGACTCAAATGATGAACAAGCAAATGTATGTTTTATGGCAAAAGAAGATGAGGTACAAATTCCTTCTTTTGAAGAAGTTCTTGATATAAATGCTGAATTGATATATAAATTCAAAGATATGAAACGACAATGCAAACAAGCTCAAGCAGACTTACATAGAGCAGAGTTGGAGCATGATATGCTAAAAGACGAGAAGAAAAAATTAGAAGAGAAACTTGAAAAAGCTCAAGAATCGTCATCTAATATTGATTCTCAACTATCTCTTTTGAGTCAAGAAATTGAAACTCAAAAAGAGAAAAATGATGCTCTCACTACCGAAAATCATGAGCTTAAGGCAAAAGTCAAAATGTTAGACCTTGAAAAAGCTAGTTTACAAACAAAGTTAGACGACATTACTCAAAATGTTTCTAACTTTAATAAAGGTCGAGAAAATTTGACAAAAATTATTGAAAGTTCACAATCTGCTACAAATAAACAAGGGTTGGGATATAAGAAACAAGTTATCAAGAAACATCTTCGTAAAAGAAAAAGGAAAAATAAGGTAGTACAAGAAACTGAAGCTAAGAAAAATCTTAGTTTATTATATTCCAAACCAAAATCGATTGTGAAATTTCAAAAGAAGAATGTCAAAACTATACAAATATGGGTTCCTAAAACAAATAACAATTTGATTAGGAACAAGTACATTAAAAAAATTTGAATTCTGTGCATCATAATCCAAATTTTTATATAAAGGGGATACCGGACCCGTATGGGTTTGGACTCCTAAGACCTAACTCTTAGGACCCTATAGAAAGGTGGGTACCATGGACTTAATTTTATTTTTTGCAGGACCCACTCAAGAAAAGAGGAAAGTGGATAATGGACAGTGGTTGCTCGAAGCATATGACGGGAGACAAGAGCTTATTAACAAATATCACTTATTCAGATGGTGGCTCTGTCACTTTTAGAGATAATTCAAATGGCTATATCATCGGCAAAGGCGATGTGAGCAATTACGGTACATCTAACTTACCTCTTATTACTAATGTCATGCTAGTTAAAAACTTGAAACATAACTTACTAAGTATTAGTCAACTGTGCAACAAAGGTTTTATCATTTCTTTTTCGGATAATAAATGTAGTATTTTAGATAAAGATCAAAATCTACTTTTTGAAGGTTATAGAGACAAAAATATCTATATTCTGAATATGAACATCAATCATAATTCAGATATGTGTCTTGTAGCAAATGATAATGATCCATGGCTATGGCACAAACGTTTCTATCACATAAACTTCAGAACTATTGAAAAGCCAGCCAAAAATGATCTAGTTAAAGGACTACCCAAAATGAGCTTTACGGTTAATAATATTTGTGATGCATGTCAACTAGGAAAATTGACTAAATAATCCTTCAAATCCAAGAAGGTCATATCAACATTACAACCACTTGAGTTATTACATATGGATTTATTCGGACCAACACAGGTTCAGTCAATAAATCATAGTCGATATGTGTTTGTAATTGTAGATGATTATTCTCGTTATACACGGGTAATTTTCTTGAAAAATAAAAGTGACATGTTTAATCATTTCAAATCCTTCGTCAAGCAAATTCAAAAGTCAAAAGGACTTAAGGTTAAGAATATAAGAAGTGATCATGGCGGAGAGTTCGAAAATAATGAATTTGAACATTTTTGTACAAAGAAAGGTATCAATCATAATTTTTCGTTTCCTCGAACTCCACAACAAAATGGAGTTGTAGAACGGAAAAATCGGACTTTACAAGAATGTGCTAGAACATTATTAAATGGATCCACTTTACCGAAACATTTTCGGGCAGAAGCTGTTGCAACTGCGTGTTATGTTTTGAATCGTGTATCTATTCGACCTCTCACGAAAAATACATCTTATGAGCTATTTAATCAGAAAAAGCCAAATATCTCATATTTCAAAGTCTTCGGTTCTAAATGTTTGATTTTAAATACGAAAGACCATCTGGGAAAATTCGATCCAAAATCCGATAAAGGTACATTTGTCGGATATTCGGAACGAAGCAAGGCCTATCGTATATTCAATAAGAGAACTAAAACTATTGAAGAATCACTTCATGTATCTTTTGACGAATTTTATAAGCCATCTCATAATATATCAGATGACGAAGAAAATATAGTCACCAATAATCCTACAATCACAAATAATGACTCTAAATCAGAAATTATTGAAGATATTCCTCAACCTGCTGTGGCGCCTTCTCCGCCTAGATTTAGATCTCCTCCAAGAATTCTAAGAGATCATCCGGTTCAAAATGTTATTGGAGAAGTAACCTCACAAATTGGGACAAGGAGTCAACTTAATCAAATGGGTCATGTTGCGTTTATTTCGAATATTGAACCGAAAAATCCTAAGGAAGCTGCTACCGATGACTACTGGATCATTGCCATGCAAGAAGAGCTAAATCAGTTCGAGCGCAATGATGTATAGGAACTTGTTCCAAGGCCAACTGACCAATCAGTTATAGGAACTAAATGGGTTTATAAAAATAAGGCTGATGAACAAGGGAATATCACTAGAAAAAAAGCACGGTTAGTAGCACAAGGTTATAATCAAGAAGAAGGTATCGATTATGAAGAAACATTCGCACTTGTCGCAAGACAAGAGGCTATTAGAATTTTATTATCTTTTGCTTGTCACCACAATTTTAAATTATATCAGATGGATGTCAAGAGTGCATTCTTAAACGGGTTTATAAAAGAAAGAGTATATGTTGAACAACCTCCTTTATTTGAACATGAAAAATATCCAGATCATGTATTTAAACTTAAAAAAGCTTTGTACATCTTAAAACAAGCACCACGTGCTTGGTATGAACGTTTACGAAGTTATCTTATTAATTCGGGTTTTCATATAGGGAAGGTTGATCAAACATTATTTATTAAACATTCGCAAAAAGACATATTGGTTATTCAAATATATGTGGACGGTATAATCTTTGGATCAACAAATGAAAAACTTTGTAAAGAATTTGCAGAAGTTATGACCAAAGAATTTGAAATGACACATATGGGAGAATTATCATACTTTCTTGGTCTTCAAATTAAACAACTTTCGAATGGTATTTTCATAAATCAAGAAAAATATTGTGGAAATCTTGTTAAAAGATTTGAATTTGAAAACACTTCCAGAAAAACTACTCCTATAACTACATCTACTCATCTTGAAAAAGAAGAAAATGGAAAAAGTGTAGACCAAAAGACATATCGTGGTATGATAGGCTCTCTTTTATGTTTAACGGCCAGTCGTCCTGACATTATGATGAGTGTTTGTTTATGTGCACGATTTCAAGCCAATCCTAAAGAATCACACTTACGAGCAGTGAAACATATAATTCGTTATCTTAATAATACCAAAGATTTTGGTCTTTTATATCCAAAAGATTGTTCATTTGAGTTAGTATCATATAGTGATGCTGATTTCGGAGGATCTCGAACAGATAGAAAAAGCACAAGTGGTACTTGCCATTTTATTGGAAAATCACTTCTCTTGGTTTAGTAAGAAACAAAATTGTGTTTCACTTTCGACGTGTGAAGCGGAATATATATCAGCGGCTCTTGCATGTACACAAGTTTAATATATGCAACAAACACATAAAGACTTTGGAATAAATTTATCAAATTCAATCATATATTATGATAACACAAGTGCGATAAACTAATCGAAAAACCCGGTTAACCACTCTCAGACTAAACATATTGACATTCAACATCATTTTCTGAGAGATAATATTGAAAAAGGAAATACAAATCTCGAATATGTAAGCACGGAGAATCAACTAGCTGATATATTTACCAAGCCTCTACTCGAATCAAGTTTCATAAAATTACGTAGAGAGCTAGGCTTATTATCTAGAAAGGAACTTGAAAATTAAACTGTATATTTTAAAATTTGCAGAGTTCTTTTCTATTTAATACAAATAGTTATCACTTAACTATTTTCTCTCCTAAAATAAAGTGTTATTTTGTGGTGAGATTAATATGGACCTCTTCCAAAAATAGAAGTTGTCTTATATATATACCTCTTCGTTGAGTGCTTTCTGAATTCATTCTTTCAATCTTCATTCATCTTGTAATGGCTCATATTTGCGAAGAATGTGCTCGAAGATCACACATCACCATAACTAGCTCCGAATCAGACGAGCACTACTCCCCGATGACACCGGAACATCCTCCTGGTTTCCATCAAAACTCACGTACACCTGGCACCACACCTAACTCAAAACGTTGCAAGAAAGCGTTATTTTGTTCTCCACGTACACGAGAGAAAATAGATGAGATACACCATTATCAAAAGCATCAAGTTGATCTCTAGAGGGAGATGTATTACGAGCAGAATTTAACAGCTTCTCGGCTCACGTATCTCGAACAAATAGCTTCATTCTTCTGTAGCTCTAATAAGCACAACGTTCAAGAGCCCACACATATGCCATCGTCTTCAACACCCAACTCATGGGATAGGAATTACAACAAAAATGAAGGAGCAAGCGAAAAATCTCCTTGGGAACCAAGAAAATAATTTCTATATATCGTATTTAAGGAGATCATTTATATTGTTTTCTTCGTTGTATTTATGTTTTATTCCTCATAATTTATAATAAAGTTTTAATAGAGTTTGAATATATAATCAAAAGAAGTGAGAAAAACAAAAATATATAGTACCTGTCGACCGGTTAAAATAACCTGTCGACCTGTTTTATTTAAATTACAATCCAGAAAGTTTTCCTGTCGACCGCCTGCACATCACCTGTCGACCGCTATTTATAAAATAAAAACCAGAGAAAAATTAGGTCGACCGGTATAAAATGTCTTGTCGACCGGTTTATATTTAAACTGTATTCTGTCAAACCAGAAACATTTCCTGTCGACCGCCCTATTCCCCCCTGTCGACCGATTTCTGTTTTCACTTTCAACCAGAAACATTTCCTATTGACCGACTATTCCCTCCTATCAACCGCTTTCTTCATTTTCAACCCAGGAACTTTTTCTGTTGACCGCCTGTTCCCTCCTATCGACCGCTTTCTGTTTTCAATTTCAATACAGAAACTTTACCTGTCGACCTCTGAATTATTTGTTGCCGACCGGTAACGAATAAAACAGTTATTATATATAGAAACGTCGGTTCACACTGAAATCCAACACACCATTTCGTTTTCAACTCTCTTTAAAATCAAAATACCCATTCCTATTAGCCCTAATCTCTTCAATTTCATTTCAGATCATACTCCAGTGGCTCCAAAACATAAGAAAAAAAAAACATCTTCTTCTTCCTCACATCTCCAACCTATCGATTCACACATTAAACATTGGTTAATGGATCCTATCACTACAAGAAAATATGAATTTTATAGCTTTATATCATAGCATTGTAATTAAAGGGCTATAAAAACAACTTAAGTAAAAAATTAACTATAAGTTGAGCTATAGAAAAAAGCATTCCGCCATATGATAACATAGTGCATTTAGGAAAGCGGGAGCCTAAATGTACGCGGTAAATTTTTATTAAAAGAGAAAAGGAAGCCGTGGAAAATAAAATTACCTCCCTTTTCGTTTTCGTCTTCCCTTTCCCAATCGGCCTAATTTTAAATTATAATTCATTCAAAATTTTAACCTAATTCATAAGCCGTCACCAAATCAATCCCAATTACAGCTTCTATTTGGTCGCTTTAGCTGTTGTTACCCCCATCGATTTACTCCTGCAGCATCACCGCATCACAACTATTCACCTCGCCACCGATTACCGTAGACTCTGCATCCGCCGACCTCAGCAGCCAACGACGAGTCGGCCTCCTCAGTTTACTCCACCAAGAACCACCTCGATCCATTCCCCTAGCAACTATCTCGATCTATTCCACCAGCAACGACCGCGTCAATTCATTCCTGCGTTAACGACTATATTTCAGTAGGTAATTTCAATATCATTTTTATCTCATTAAAATTTAATTTTCAAATCCCTAAGCAACAATAGCATATTATTTAGTTCTATGTATACTTATTTCACCCTTTTCCCCATTAGGATGGGTTGTTAATGCACTATGATTGGATGCATGGCGATAGAGAGAGAATTGAATATATTTGAAAGAAAACGCTTTGTTTGTAATTCTATCAAAATAGTTTGGTTGAATCTGTTGTGTATTGGTACATTTTTTGACTGTGCAATAAGCACGAACACCATGAGTTATAATGTCATCTGTTTTTAAGGGCTTTCACGAGTTAGAGGCACTTGAGTTGATTGATGAAGGTAACGAAGTCGGTAAGATCATATGGAATAAATATGGATGTTAGCGATTCTAAATAGGACATTAGTTAAGAGGAACGTGAAAGAACAGTTGAGTAGTTAAAACAAAGTTCGTTGATTCGATTACAGTATCATATAATTAGTCAAAAGTATATCTTTGCACAAGATCAATTGAACCAGCACCAGATCAACTATACTAAAAATTATATTAACTATAATTGAATACTACTATGTTGGGGTGAACAGATTGTATCCAAATTAGCATCAGTAATAACTATTTAAACATGCTAAGAAAGCATAGTTTGCTGAATCTAAGTGAGAAAAAAATTCTTGTTTTTTTTCCTTTTCCATAGGTGAGTTAATAATGAGGTCTTGGAATAAGAAAATAAATTGGTTAAAGGATGGTAACACACATTTTGTGTTGTATCTATAAAAATGAGTATATCATAAATATTAACTATCTACCTATATATTTCTTTTCCAGCTGAATTGTATCTAAGATATATTTTAATTTTCAACTGATCCTATTTGCATCTCTTTCAATTTAACCTGCATGTTTCTTTCATAGTTTAACTTTTCTCCAATAGTTCACATCACTGGAAATTATTGTTGAACCTGATATGACATGCAACAGTCTTATGGAGTTAAATGTATGATAAAAAAAATCATGTGAAAGTATCAGAAATAAAACCAAAAATGACAAACTGAAACCTTTGCCTACCACTTTATACAAATTAGCGGCCGCAACTGATATTTTGGATGCATTTATTTTGTTTGAAGGGGCTTCATATATCTTGTATCTGTGCTCTTTCTAGTAAAATGACAAGAAACTAAGTACTACTTGATTTCATCAGCTTTTTCTTCGTGGACAAATAAAACATAAATATGCCTAAACAACCTATAGAAAGAAATTAACTTAAACCATGCTACAACTTTATAGTTTGTTTCAAACAATAGAGCGCTTGTATTCACCAGTTTATGTATCCATAATGCAATAGTCGATCTATTTGATCATTGTAATTAAGACAGCCCTTTTAGCATACTCTTGCATACCTCCATGGGTTAGTTCTGAAGTCACAAGTACACTATTACCATTATGCATGCTAAATAGCTTCAGGTCAAGTATGTGATGTCTTCAAATATATCTGCAATGCATACTATAGCATTCAATGTTTTTTTTTGTCAATACGAACTTGCATAAAACTACCCACAACTACATAACTGTTAAAAATGATTTGGATACCTATAGATTTTGGGGTATATTGGATTAAACAAGAAGCATGTGCAGCCTTTGCAAGTGGTATGTACTAAGAGTTCCATGACTAACTTACATCTTCCTAAACATTTAAGAACTGCCAGGGTCGTCAACACACAATAATAAGGCTTAATTGAGAATAACAGCTTACAATCTTAATTGTTATCCAATGAAAGCCTTATTATTGAAAGATGCATTTACTAAGACCGCTACAATAAGGATCTTCAAGATAAATCAAAGTCGATTTAACAAAGATATTAATTACCTTTAAATAGAATGAAACATAACCTCAGATTTTGTCCTATACCAAAAATAATAATTTAGACGAAAGACCTTTATTCATTAGTCATTCAAATGGCAAACACGACATGTACGTAATATGCAGAGCCATATATTCAAGTTCTGATTAAATCACACTAAACTTACTCGATCCACACGATGGTTAATAACAAATCTTTTTACAGCCATTTTTGGTTTTACTTATATTGTAATTAGTTTATTGAGAATTATCTCTCAAATAGTTTTACTTGCACTAATGATCACAGAATACTTCAGTGAGATTTATAGCTGAAGTAGCTTAGCTACATGATTTCAGGTCATCGACATGCAGAATTTACTCAGTTTAACACTAGCAAAGTATGAATTATATAGCAGGTAGACTCTACGCCTTACTTTAATCTGAAAGCTTATTTATGATTAGTTGGTGCATTGTACTTATTAGGCAGTTTGATTTAGCTGTGTGTATCGGAGTGTTGTTGGTAATATTTCACTATTATGAATTATGTCAGATGAAATCCTCTATCTCAGGGACCTTGTTCCTTTGTTCAGTTTGTTTTTTCATGGCTGCTTTTGCCATTTTTAATTCTAATTTTGGACATTTTTAATATAATTATCCTGAAATAACAATAAAAGGAGGTACAACAAAATATTCTGTCAGCTCTGTCAAATGAAAACCCATATAATCTTAGTGGGGCTTTTTAACTTCATAAGTAAGTTGGACCTAGCTTCTCCATTTTAATATGTGAATGAAATTCTACCATCTGTATAAATGTTTAATCAAAGCAGTTTTTTCCTTTTTGATGACAACATCACGGACATCTAGAGTGAAAACTTTACAGCCTTGCTCTAATTTCTTGATTAATTCATCAATTAATTAGAGGAAGAGCAAAGTTGCATTTTGAATAACAACAAACATGTAGTTATTTTTCCTTTCATTTCTGAAAATACACGATGCTTGGTTACAAAATTTTATATAAATACTTGATGTGATTATGTTTGGATTCAACTTGGTTAGTTAATATGTTGTTTTTTTTGCAAAAACTACCGCTACCTTCCATTTATTATAGTCATTTATGGTATGCATGTGTATGTACTAGTGTGTGTAGAGTCCATATGGGTTGTCTTCCATAATGTCAGTGCGTGTATGCGTGTAGGTGCAGACATGAGTGAGGGTGGCAGTGCATTTCTTGAGTGTGCAGGTGCTGAGTCTTGTACGGGTATGTGGACTTTTTTTTATGGTGGTGCTCGTACACTTTTTTGACTTTTGTAATTACAGTCCAACTCTCATAGTCGATTCAAGAGGAGGTTAATACTTGGAGGTAAATCTATCAGCATACCAATCTGTGCTTGCAAAAAATGCTCAGTTGGCTGACCAAAAATAGTTTCGGAAATCATTGTACACAAAAAATACACTAGTGTGATACCTTAACCGAGCATACAGTCATCATATGCTGAAGCATAAGCAAGCTCACTAGTCATCTATAGGCTGGTTACCTCTCAGCTTCAGTAAGATCTACTGTTGATGCTAGAGTTAGGGCAGACAACCACTTTCTATGGAAAAAAATATACATGTAACTGATAGCTTTTCCCTTACAAATGATCTTTTAAATAGGTATCCTGAGATGTGTGATGCATAGGAAAATCTACAACCGAGCGATACTGCTCTCAAGAATTTAGGTACGCTGCTATTTTTTGTTCGCATCACAACAATTTGAGACTTTGGGAAAATCTTTTTGGGAGAGCTAAAGCAAGACATATATGCAAAGGGAGGAAAAACTTGTGTCCTACGTTTGTTTTTTCTGCTTAGCTTGAACCAGAAACTTCAAGTGCTATAGGTTTTGGTTTTAGATGCGGATTTTTAGATCTCCTCCACATGAATTTGTTCAGGTATTTTACTTGTTTTACTTTTATTTTTTAAGAGGTTATATGACAAGTAGCATGTTAAAACTTAGCTTCAGCATGAATCTGTTCACTTTTTACTGAGATCTTACAGTTCAAAATTAAAATGTCTATGTTGTTGGAAAAAAAAGGCAATATAATTGCAGTACAAACTTAGTATACTCTTTTACCATACCATATCAAATATATGAGCTGACAAATGTATCTCTGATATGTAGATGACATGTAAAGGCTTCCCTGACAATTGTGGCGCTGAAATCTTTTAAGGGATTAATATACATCTATAAGGTCCTCTTCTAGGTGGACTACTAAGTGGAAAGCACATGCAGTTACCCTTATCAAGGAGGTAAAACATTAACAGATCTAACTTAATCATTCTTTTATTTCTCAAATTTTGTTTTATTTCCATCTTAGTCTTTGACTTATATCATCCACCTAAATTAGATAATGATAGTAAAATAAACCAAATCTTATACTGATATTAGTTTCTATATCGTGCATTAAATTTTAGTAATTGAATCTTCCATCCCAGCTTTTGCACAGTATTTAGTCCAGAAATTTAGTAGTCTGTACAATAACTATTCTTAAAAGACAGGTGTTAGCCTAAGTTAACAAATATACCATCTTCGTATTAGAGCCAATACATTTATGATTTGAATATATTAGCTCTTAAGAACATGTTGAACCGACAAATAAATTTGCAAGAACACTGAAATAGTGTGAGCTCGAAGAACCAGAAAATAATCGTCCAATTAGTGAATTTTTTTACTTAGAAGCTTAACGTGAATCCTAAACATTTACCCACTTGATATGATTACATATAGGACACACAATGAATGCCATGTAGAATAAATTAATTTAATACCAATTTATAAACATATCAACTTATAAAATCTTACCTTTTGACATAAATATATAATTTTGAAAGGATAATAACTGAAACAAAAACAGGTCTTTTATAGATGGAAAATAATAGTAGAGTTATATAATAAATTAAACTGTAAGTTATGTGTTTAGATATCCATATTTTGAGTTGATATTATCCAAATTTGAGTCTTTGATTGATGGATCGCTTCAAATCAAACTACTTTACATATCCTAAGGAAAAAACAAATGACATTATATATACAAATAAATATTATAACAATAATCAAAATAAAGCAAAACCTATTGAAGAAATTTCAAAATGAAAGGAAATCTAGCCATAAATATGCAAAATTAGGCAAAACAATTCGTATCCTACGTCAAAAAAAAAAATCAAATGTTATATTTCAATTTTTTATATGTTGAATATTACCTTTTTCAAGTTTTGTTTTTTAATCTTTGTTTAAAGACAGAGCTTCGTTCTCGGACAAGGAATAAGACAGATTCATTATAGCCTTGTTTGGGGAATCTTCAAATAATTATACCTTTTGAGTTAGTATACCTTTGAGACATCGATTTATTGTAACAGTTCAGTACGTTATTGCAGACAATTTAATAAAATGACATTGTAATCTAGTTTCCAAATAAATTAATGAGCACCATAAGTGTTGTACCTAAGAATATAGCAAAATAATAATAAAATAATATTAACACTTATAGCTGGAATGATACGGAATAAAAAAGCATAGCCTTACAATGCAGGTAATTTTCCTTTCTTTTTAGTCTTATATCCCAATTGATTCTCCAATGGCGGTTAGAATTTCAGTAATAGTTATAGTGAAAGCCTAATTGGACATTGGAAGATAATAGACGTTGATCGTAGGTGCTTTATTGTTGTTTCTAGAAAATACCAATTTTCCAACAAACCATCAACCTAATGTTACAGATCGAAATTATTCTATTTGTCCTGTAATGAGATATTCGTTAGAAAATAGCTGGTTATGAAGGTATGCAAAATACTTTCTTCCCAAATAAAATGAGCACCATGACTGTCAAAACTTTCACTCTTGGGATGAAAAAATAAATTAAATAAATAGTGCTACTATGTTGCAACATCATATCATATAGTGCATAGCGTGCAGCTCATTTTGCAAATTGCGCTCTGAGCTCAGTTTTTTTAAACTGAACAATCGGTTTTTAAATATCGAGCCAAGAGCTCAGTTTGTGAATTAAGCTCTAAGCTTGGTCTTTAAAAAAAAAAACTGAGCAATCAGTTTATATAGATCTCAGGTTGCATACTGAGAACAAATAGTCATTTAACAATTTAATCGTTAAAGTGTCTGCTTTTTGGTTGTCCAACTTTCAAGCAAAGCATTAATGATTCGTCACCGTACACTCATTGAGCTTAAGCATTTTATCAGCAACAAGTTGTCGCTGTAGTTTTTGAAGATGCACTTTACTTTAATTCTCTTACCGTTCATTCATGGATCGAAATAGGCTAATTTATTAAATAGTTACCAAGAAATGTTTTGCTAACAAACATCCAAATAGACATCCATTATATTTAGATGCTAATATAAATGAAATAACTGAACAAACTTCTTCAAAAATTGTGAAACATTCTCAGTGATGTTGGACAATCAATGATTATTACGTTTATCTTATCTAAATATTTATCAGTTTAGAATGGAGTGATAACACAATTTGTGACTTATAACCAATATTTGGCTTTCCTTCAAACTTGTTTTACTATCAGCTTTTTGAACTAGCAAAGAATATCCATATATATGATATATGTTAACGAGAAATTGATTTCGAGATGTAGGAATATGCGGTTGAGATGAAACCAAGGACTGCACAAAATGTGCTGGAAAATTGTTTATCCTTTTTTTTTAATTAGTCTTGCAGATTTACTAATATTTAACTTTAAGTTCTTCGTGTCTATTTTGTTACACAGTTGAAAATCTTATGGTATTTTATTTCCGATTTACTATCATTCAGCTAGTACCTAGTAGTCCATTATAGTTTGCTGCTCTCAAATTAAAGTGTCTCAATGGAATAGTTAATTGTTGCATCATACGTTAGTAAATGAGGTGACATTTTCATCTTCTTAGCCAATGAATTTTTTTAGAGAAAATAATTGTTTCTCTAGCACTGCATGTCTGAAATAATCAAGTAGCATTTTGTTAATAAACGACCTTTTCTACTGATATGTGTAAAATGGGGCTTAATTATGTACCAATGATATTGCTTGAATGTTATGGTTTTTCATCTAATTAGCTCATCTCTATCAATTGCATAATTTCTTTATGCTTCTTTTCTGAATGTGCACCTTTCCAAAATATTACACAAACAGCATCTGGAAGCAAGAACAGTACAAAAGAAGTTTATGAGGAAGCAGTTAAGGAAATTTCATTACAATTATCAATGGTATTAACCGTAAGTTGATCTCTCGGTCTCTCTTTATGTATTTCCGTTATCTATTTTAGCATGCTACTGAGTTACATGTGTGTGAAGGTGTGCAAAATTTATTGTATCTATATTACGAGTAAATTCATTGATTGTAATTTATTATATTTTTTCATCTTAGGCACAAAGCGATAAATTCAAAGCTATCAGAAGTGTTCAAGTGCCGCATACAGTTAGTCGCAAAGGAATGGCTCGACTAGCGGAGGAAATAGTGAGGAAGAACAGTCGATTTAATTAATTTTACATGTCACTTTTTTCAGTTACAACCATTTATTTTACTTATCATTTTTACTAATAGAGAAACGAGAGTGGCAATAATATCCCCATTCCTAGAGCTAAAATTTGGATTAAATCCCGCATTCGGAAAAATGGCGAACCGGTGAATACATATGTCCACGATACTATTGTAAGACACTCTACAGTATTGATAAAAATCCTATAATATTGTTTTTCTAACATTTATTCGCATTTTGTCTAGTACTTGTAAATATGTAACAAAACATTAACTTTTGTAGGAAAAGATGAAAAAAATTGAAACTGAAATGCAATCAAACTCAACAAATAGTTCTGTGAGAGAAGATGTTGTCTCTCAAGTGTTAGGGCAAGATAGGCCTGGACGACTACGGGCAATGGGGAGAGGTGCAAACTATACTAAGTTTTTGCTGCTACAAGCTAAAGATGCGAGAATTTCACAGTTGGAAGAAGAGATTCGCATGTTGAAGAAAAATTTGGTATATAACTTCAATTTTTGTTGTACTAATTGCGTAGTAATATTAGATATAATTTTTTATTTTGTTTTTCATATGAATTTTTAATCCACATTCAACAAATTTGCAATTTTTAGGTTAATGGATCTCAAAGAGGAGAATCCATATCTCAGGTAAACATCAAATATATTGTCATTGTAAATGCAGTAATCAACTTAATGCACTTTTTATTAAATGCAGGGTAATTATGGAAACATTGATGGTAAATGTGATTTGTTGGATTGGAATGGAACCGATGATATAGTAGCTGAAGGAAGAGTAGTGTCAAGTGATCCAAACGAACTCGTACACAGAATTCCTCTTGGACCAAATGCGAAGGCAGTTTTGATTGAGTTTCCTAGGAAAGTGGATGCTTTTCTATGGAGAGCCGTGTCTAATACGATACATCTTGGAGAGGCTACGGGCATGTTAGTAGCATGGCCTTCTGATAAAGTTATTATGTGTGACTTGGATCAATCTGATAATATGGTAAATTAAAAAATTTTAAGTACAAATTAATTTTATTCATGACAAAGTTATGATGCACTCTGTTTTAATAGAGTAAAACTAGCCGCACAGAAAAATTATGCAAGCTATATGATTGGATTGGAGGTGAAGAACTAGTTGCTGAAGGACGATTGTACTCTAACGATCCAAACCAGCTTGTGAATGACATTCCTATTGGACCATCGGCTATGTTAGTTTCTATTGACAATCCAAAAAAGCCTAATGCATTTTTATGGAGACCAGCAAATAATATGATACATGTTGGAGAAGCTGTTGGTACTAAAGTAGCTTGGGCAGAATCAAAAGTGGTTGTTGAAACGGTCAATGACGCATCATTTGTTTCTAGCGCTGTCAACGTAACATCTCATGTAGTAATACATTAAAGCGAATTGTAGTAATTTGTTATCAAGTTTACTAACTGAAATATATATTAAAACACTCATGTTTATACTTTTGTTTGATAGGGTGGAAATCGAACCCTCCCAACCCTTAAGAGTAAATGCAAGCTGATTGATGTTGGTGGAACAGGAGCACTGGTTGCAGAAGGAGTTGTGGCTTCAACCGATCCAAATGAAATGGTCCATTTTGTTCAACTTGGAAGAGACGCTATTAAAGTTTGGGTAGTGAACGCTACGGTTCCAGATGCAGTTCTCTGGAGACCAACTTCTGATCTTGTATGCATTGAAGATGCCGTAGGCTCTACAGTAGCGTGGCCAGCCTCAAAAGTTGTAACAGAATCTAGTTCTAGTAAGCAAGCATTATTTTTTTATAGATGTAATTTTTTAAAAATGTATACACATTTGACAATTTGCCACATTTATATAGGTAACCACTGTTAAAGTTTGTTAGCTGACCAGAAGGAAATAAAAAGCTATTTTCGTCCTAACTGTAAATTTAGAATTCCTGCATTTTTTCTGTTTACTGTCCTTATGCCTTTTCGTTGAATATATCTAATCGTAGTGGTCTAAATGTAGTTGATCCTTGTGTTTGAGTTTTTGGTTGACTTTGAGACTCGACTTTGAATTGCGTCCGATCTCCAGTTTTTATTTGCATTTCACCTGTTGCATCATTTGTTCTTGCTAATGTTTTTTTTTGCATTTGAGGTGTAAAGGGCATTTTGGAGAATGAACGTTTTATTTTCAAATATTCGTAGTTATTTTGGTTAATAATATTAAAATTGAGGGAGAGAGTGATTAATATGATAAGGTGGTAGTATAGAAGATGGCTTAAACATGTATTATGTTTGAGTTTTAAATTAAAGAATAAGCAGACGTTAGAATTGCTAATTTGGGCATTATATAAATGTGATAGTTGCCCATTTTATGACCACTGCATTAAATTTCTATTACAATGACGTTCCTGAACCTGAAGGAATAATTGCCAATTGTGTTAGTCATTTTGAGTTTTTATTCAAATAAAAATAAAAATTTGGAAATAAGAAGAAGACAATACATGTCTTTTTCCTTGGTTTTCACTTCTCAATGACAGAAAATCATTCATTTTGAGTTTTTATTAAAATAAAAAAATTGAATATGCTCAGTCCAGCACAACTATGTTTTTTTTATGATTTTCAAAAAATAAGGATCCAATTTATAAAGTTTAAGACAAGAAGTTTTTGTGTCTTTTGAAACTTAACACGGACGTTAGCTAAACTATCCCCGATTAAAATATAAAAGCACAAGTTTTGATTATTTTTGATGCAAACACAAAAGGATTTCTAAATAAAAAGAGGAAAGCATTAGGATTATTATCATTATAGTTAGAAGTTCGATAATGGCGAGGAAGATGGAGGCTGCTGACGTGGTTTCAAATTTGCATAATTTTACATACAAAATACATACTGCATTTGCAAATGTTCCCTTTATGTTTTAGCCAGTGTGGCTTTGAGTAGCAAACACTGACTTGTTTTTATAAATACTTTTAAAACAGACGTAATTGAGTAATAACGTCCCAAAATATGGCCAAGTTGAACATGAGAAAAAGAAATAGGGGTGGCCATTAAATTCTACATATGATAAATAGACTCGTGGCGATGAATATAGTCATCTTATTTTATATTTCATTATTACTAGGTTATTTTCACAAACTTGTTTGTTACATCTAAAATTCAAATTAACTATGCTTAGCGGTCTGTGGTGGTGAATTTCAAAATAGTGTGGTAGTCAGTAACATATCCGAGTTAAAGTTGGCGAGATGCATTTGTAACGATATCATTGTGATTCAACTTTATCTAAATAACATACATTTAAAAATTAATGTAAAAGGTTTATCCTAACTTACCCTTGTATATATATATTGTGCTTGCCAATTAATATTAGATCATAATGTTCTGCATATCATGCACACATCGGCATATACGCTTCATCCTTTCAGCAGAGTGAGGAGAGGAAAAAACGAAAAGGCACCCTCACATGACAAGGTGAAGTCAAAACACCAGTATTTCTGATTTCTTTTTTTTATTATTAGATTCAGCATTAACATTGCTTCAATTTTTTCTTATACTAAAAAAAAAAAAAATCAAAACAAACGATTTGGTCATTTCATTTTATTTTAATATTTTTGGTCGTTGTTTGCCCAATGAATGGTATACATAATCCTCCTTCCAAGAATGTCAGAGTCGAGTATACATGACATGAATGTAATCCTCAGACCGCAGCTGGTTTGCCTGTTTCTGCTTGTCTTGTCATCTCGTTGCCAGCTACTAGAAAGAACGCTGTATGCCTGCGAGTAAAACCATTGCGTGAGAACACTATTACAGTAACACTTTTCAAAAAAGAATTCACCAACTATTAAGTAGTAATATCTGATATGGATAAAACGTTGCGTGAAAATGATAGCACCGTGTGCAGATTCAATAGCACCCTTAAAAATATAAGACAATTGTCTATGCAGCAAAAATAAAAGATGGTAGCAATAGTAATTCACAAGATAAATTCGAAATTGTGGTGAATTTTAAGATGGTAGCACCCTTAGTAATATCTGATTTAAAATCAAAACTGCCATTTACATTAGGCAACCAAAAACAGAATTCCCTATCAAAATTGTGGTGAATTTTAATATTGTTAATGTCTTGATCAATAGAAGAAGGTAAATGATTAACATTAACTTGCCGGCTGTTATCAGTAAGTGTAGACACTTGACTATTTGAGCCTCCAACCAATGCTAAATATTGCCACCCTGCTTTATCAGTGAGTGAAAAACCATTTAGCCAAGGATCCTACCACATGCTGGTATGAGAACCAGTTACATTCTTCTTATCAATTTAATATTTGCAATGTCTAGCCTTAAGCAACATTTTCCAAGTATTAGATGCATTAGTATCGATTTGGATAATCCGTATTTTTCTTATTAGCACAATATTTATTATTCATCCACTTTGCCTATAGACTGTCACCTTGTAAGAAATTCCAAACAAGCTTCATAGCTGCAGCTTTTAGGCTTTATCCATATCGTCCAAACGCCTTGTACCGATATCACCTTCAGAATTAGGTTTACATACTGAATCCCAAGACATTTTGTGTTGCTTTGATCTCCAAATAAAGTTAGAGCATAAAGAATTTATCTTGTGAATGACTGAAGTTTGGGATTGACAAAAGTTCAGGAATTCAGGGACATGTTATCGGATGATGTGTTGCTGGAATTAGCCTATCCAGATGTGAACAGGTACAATTGTTGAGAATGGTCTAATAAAAAGATACAAAAGATATTAATGCTTTCATGATAAGAATGATACAAAAGATACACTACTGCAAGTTACTTTATATTCCTATAATTGTTTGTGATCACATTTGGGCACCTTTGGCTTCTCACGTTGTGGACTGATTGTGGAGAAAAACACTACTGCAAGTTGGGTTAAGGTTTCCACGTTAAACTTTCAGTTTAGCTTGGGTTTTATTAAGTTTTTAAAAAAAAATCAAGAGAATGAATTTGATTATTCTTATACGTAATACATACATACCTATACCACTATTATTTTGTAAAAATTTATAATCTGAACAGTGTAAGTTAACTTGAGGTTTGTGTTTTTCATTTTTAACGTATAAAATATATTTTAATTTACTAATTAGAGTGTCTAGCTTTTTTGTTTTCTTGGTTTACTAAAAAACCTGCTGTCATTTTTAGATATGGCAGAGTGAACAGGTACAATTGTTGAGAATGGTCTAATAAATCGCACGTACTTGTCACACAAGCCTCTTTTAGCTAGTCTACTGCACCTCCATTATTGCAAATATTAGCATGATCGTGCTCGAAGCCCAATTATTATTTGTGTGCTTATTATAAAGTGAAAATATTAACCAAACGTTCTCACCTGTGAAAAGCCAAAAGCAAGATTTGGTTATATATTGATCATGGCATTAAGCTTAATTGTATACTATCAGGAAGGTTGCAAACTTTTGAGTCAAATTTACATTTGATGCAAGTTAAAAAAAACCAGAATGGTCAGAGAATCATGTCGATCAAACTATGAATGTTCTACCTTTCGTGTTGCGTCATTTATCTATACAACTGAATAAAAGTAGAAATTCAAGTTTTGATTTTTTTCGAAAGCATCTTTCTCAAGTTATTCTCCACTGGAGCAGATATTGTATAAACTTGTGACAATATCAACTTGTATTAAAAATATATTGGTAGTGCCTATATTTATTGGAAGATATATTGTTATTGAGGAATACATCTTAAGTTTGTTTATATGAATGTATGCAGGTTACTTTATTTGTGGAATGGACATTGGTGCATTGTATTTTGGAACAACTTTGGTAATTTACTGCTACTGTGCTACTTGCCATGATACTCTTTTTTAGCATTTTCACTGTTTTTTCCTCTTGAATCATTTTTCAGTTATGTTGTGCCTCTGTGTATGTGTACACACACACAATATGTTTAAATATTTTGATCTAAATATTGCTTATTTTTGTTGTGACAGGACCAAATTGCTCATGTTTTGGACAGAATATCAGAAGCAAAGCATGATTTAGTATTTGACTACTTTTTAGGTAATTTGTTAACGCAAGTAATGACGTATTATGGACATGGAAGAGTTGAACAAACTTATGTATGAATTGTTAAGTTTGGATATGTGAGAAGTAATTTGAATTGTATGTACGAAATATTAAGTTTGAATATATGAATGTTGTTTCAATGATATCTATGAAATATTATGTTGTCGTTTACATGTTTATTTGTGAAATGTGTTATATTTGTGTACATTTGAGAAATAGATAATGTATGATCGTTGTTTGAATGATATATACGTATTTAAAATTAATGAAAGAGCTGAAACGGTGGTACAAAATTGGTAAATTTTATGATTTCCATGCATAGCGTTTTTAAAACCCTATAAAATTATCAGACAAAACGCTATTAAAAGTATGTAGTAATCGCTATTCAGTTGTTCTTTTCAACGCTATAAAAGTAAGTAGAAACGCTGTAGTAGAAGCTCGACAAACGCTATAACAGATTGCAGTTGGTTATGGTTTCATATAGCGTTTAGGCTCAATAGCAAAGAAAAACGCTATAGAATTTGTAGTTTTGATAGCGTTTTACTATGTGCTATTTAAAGTCGATGGTCTAAGATAGCATGTCGTTACATGGCATTCTCTGAAACGCTATATTTGACTATAATAGCGTTTTTCAAACGCTATAAAATCCCTGTTTTGTTGTAGTGTCGGTTCGTGGTCACACGTGGCACAAATCGCGAGGATCTCGGATTGGTTCGTGGCTCGATGGAGAAATAGTCAATATAGCCATTATGGACAGGTGTCGTTAGATCGTGCATTTGCGGATCGTGGTAGACTTAGTCCTACCCTTCGTGTTTTGGCTTCTCGGATCAGGGCGTGGAAAACTGGCTGGATGGATCAGGTCATGATAAGGCACCACGAGCGGGGTCGTGGTAGTAGCACCACGAGACGAGGACAGTAGGGTGGCCACGAACGGATTTGGAGGGTTCTAGGAGCGAGACTTCGTATTGGACTTGTGTATGAGTCTTGGTGGCTTGGTCAAAAAGCTAGCCAACACACACTGACAATCCACACCACGTGACTGATGTCTATCGATATATAATCTCTAAGTTCGTATGTCTAAGAGAAGGGTGTTAAGCAAGAGAGTAAATTCTCCGCCACCAAACAGATATATATTTAATAGAAATCAATCAACATAGAATGAAATCGAATGTCAGACACACATCCATTTACAAGTCCGTTTTGGGTCTAAACGAAAACGAAGGCACCTTATTCCTTGTCCCATATGTCCAATACGAAAGACAGGCCCTCGTATATCCAGTCGATCTCCAAGTACGTCTGGACGATCCCCACTTATTACCTTGTCTTGGGTGTACATCCCAATCAAGACTTTGGTAATCATCCAAAGGATGTGAAGATCTCCGATCTTCAACCACCATCTTCATCGTCGACTTTTACTCGTCGTATTATTTATTTAGAATAGGTTAATCCCGATCTTTCAGAATAACTCACGTATTTTATAATCAATAATCAAGTGCTATAAAAGCACATCATATGCCTCATTCCAATCCAGAATATTCTTTTATTTAAATATTCACAATCTTAGGGAAAGGTTCCCATTAATTTTATCAAAGATAAAATCCTTTAAATTTATTCTTTAATCTTCCTTTTGATATCAATTCAAAATATTTGATTTTATCCTTTATCAATTCTAAACCAAATTAAGGTTTATCAACTAGTCGGGATTATCGAGCCATACCGAAGTAATCATTTATCTGTTAATCCCAATCCCAGCCTATTCATCCCATGGAGCAAAACTAGTTATACTCCATATCTAACACCCACTGTGTTATCAGTAAAATTAATTATCATTTCACTTTCAAATCTAATTAAGGATTTAACTATCGCCTAGAGTAAAACTGGTGGTACTCCATTCTCTATCACTTCTCAAATTTGGTAATTTAACTACCACATTAACTTTTCAGTCTAATTAAAGATTCATTAAAACTCCACTCAGTTTTATTCTTCCAACAACCATTATTTAATGATTATTTAACTTTGGAAACACAAACATGCCACATAACCAATCTACACCGTACCACTGATTTCTATCAGTATATAACCTCTAAGCTCATACGTCTCAGAGAAGGGTGTTAAGCAAGAGAATAAATTCTCCGCCACCAAACAGATATATATTTAGCAGAGATCAACAATACAGTTCAAAATATAATGTTAGACATGTAATCCTATCTTTAACTGGGTTAAAAAACCAATTCGTTTAAAACACAGTTCACGAAAACCCAAAATCACGTTCCGTTAACCATGGAATCTTCACAGAAAACAGATCAATATATATAATCGATATAAATTTCCGTGTCCAACCAATAATACAAATGGAATAACGACAAAGGGTTTTAAATTCCATATATATTAACAGTCTTCCTCCACAGAAGCTCACTTCAATTATTACCAGATCAAATTCCATTCAGTTCCAATTTAATATATTAAATTAGAAAACTTTACTTTGGAAAATTCCATTAATCTTAATTAAAATATTATAAATTCTAAATCATATCTTCACTGTTAATTGGGTTAAAGAATGAAATAAATTCCAAATCATATCTCCACTGTTAATTGGGTTAAAGAACGACTGTTATTTAAAACATTGCTCACTATAAACACCAAAATCTCCAATTAAATTAATTAATTGGTAAACTTCACTAAATCTTAATTCAAGATTTACTCTTTTCTCAGCTGGGTTTAAGAATAGTGTTATTGAAGACACCATTCACGAAAAACCCGAAATCCAATTTGATATTACATACAAGGCTCTAAATAGAAATCATATCGGCTTATATTTAATATCAAATTCTGAAACCAACAAATATCGTATTGGGAATAACGATATGTATTTCTTCCAAATTCCTCAATAATATCCGTATAATCATAGAATCCAATATCGAAATACTCTGAAGATTATTTCTATTCAAATCCATTCCATTCTGGTTATTATTAAAACCATTTTCAATCCAATTTATTTATTTAAAAGCTTTGGATTATCTTTCTAGTTATTAACTAGTTCATTTTGATAAAAATATATTTTTATCTTTTCAAACTTGGAATTTTTCATCCAAAATCTTTCCAAAACATTTATTATAGTTTTAAACAATTTCTCCATATTTTTAATAATTTTATTAAGGTCCTTTCAGTCGATTTCCATAAACGGTCATCGAACTGCATTTACAACGAGCTTTTCCAAAATTGATTTGACATATTTTAAAAATCCAACCATTAGATTTCAAATCTCTTATATTCATTGGAAAGATCTTTTCGATACGAACCCAACGATTCCCAATTTAGGAGAATTCGATGGTCGGATCTCCCGTTACGTCCATTTGAAGTTAATGGTCGAAATTCGTGAACGGTCGTTGCGCGGCATATTCTATTCAGGCCATATAAATATATATAATGTATATTTCATCAATTTTTATTTAAACCGTATTTCATAAATCGTTTGTAAATTCATGTTAAAATGATTTTTAACTTCATTTTCAATTTTTAATCAAAACTGAATATTCTATATCATTATAATATTAAAATGATAATATTTTTAAAATATCATATTTTGAAATCAATCCCTTTTTGATATTCATTATAAAAATGAATAAAATCGATAGAAAAATCATCCTTGTTAAAATTGTGCAAATCTAACCAACACGGCTTCAAATATTTCAATACTTTCGTGTCCATCCAAAGTTGGACATCAAATTCACATTTTAATCCTTTACGGAATATTATTTTAGAGCATTCGTTATTTCTAAACTGGAATCAGTTCCAACCAATCACCATATAATTTTAGTTATATAGATTTCATACATCACATGTACATAGCAATAATGACAAATAATCATCTATCATCCAGAGTGCATTACACAACTGCATAAGCATCAAATATAAATATTTAACGCTTACTACAGTCTGTCAACCAATCGATTGACATACAACTAAACTGTAACGGCATGGATTTTGCCCGGACCTAATCGATCGCAAAATCGACTAAGACCGTTCAAAACCCAAATACGTTAACTCTGGGAATACAACAACATCAGAACAACAAAACAAACTTTTATAAACATCATAATAATGTTACATCAGAGTACAGAATATCAGAGTACATTGAATAAAATACAGTGGAAGATTTAAATTACAACAAATACAATACAGTGCAGCGGAAATAAAATAACTAAAGCAGCGGAAGACAACTATGCTCTGGACACAGCTTTAAGCTTCGATCCAGAATCCTTCTCAAGAGATAAATATCTGCAAAAACTACTCGACTGCCCATGTGGAAAAGAGGGCACCCGAGTTTGAAAAGTGAAACAAACTACGAGTCAGTCATGGGACTGGTGTGATAATTCTTAACTAATTTAACTAATAGTAATAAGGCAAATTCAAAGACCACGCCGCTGATGCGGAACTGGTTTATTCCAATGGATTGTCGTGCATAAATTAAGGTGACTGAACATATAAATAAATAAATCGTAAAACAACGCAATGCTTTTGGAAAAATGTAATCACCATAAGACTCAAGTCCCATCACACAATGCAACGCAAACCAGAGGATATAGTTTTACCTTATGATGATTAAACATGATTGGTACGATAAAAACGAATTTGATATTATTATTAGTGTATATAAAAACATTTCAAAATAAATGTATCAATCCTAGGAAGCATAGCTACCATATACTATGCCTCCATACTAGTAATACAATCAAGTCCGTAGGGTCGTATTGGGAATTTGGTTTTCCATCATGAGTCAAGGCTAGGAACGATCTGTAACACCCCACACCCGCTACGGTCACTCACTAAGGGAATGCCATAACATCGGTGGAGTATTTTTAAGTGAATATAGAACAGAAAAATTTCAACAAGACAGATATAAGTAATACTTGAGAATTTAAAACATCATTTCATTTCAGCGGAAAGTAAAACATGTTTGGTTACACCAAAACCATAAATAAGAGTCAAGTACATAATATCCATCCTGATAAAAACGAAAGTACATAATCCCACTACATAACCTAATAGCCATAATAGAAAAGATAAACTGAGCTTTACATCCACGGTCCAAGCTCCAAAAGGTAGATAAAGTAGTCTGATCAAAGCCCACTAGTGCTAGGCCCACTCTGAAAACCTGAGGGTTGGGAAAAAGATAAAGAAACAACGGGGTCAGACATAAGTCTGAGTGAGTCCTATAACCCTAACAATACAATCATTAAAGTAATTAGGGTATGATATAAACAAGGTACGGTACCTCTGGGGATAATGACTACCCTTAAGTAGCCAACTAAACACAGGATGTACTAAGATAACCGAAAAGACGCATTTATCCACCCAAGGATAATTACTAGATTGCACCACCCCAGATCTACCCACCCAAGGGTAATTCCTACACTGCACCACACCAGTTTTACCCACCCAAGGGTAATTCCTACTTAAAGGTTGATCCCACTAAGTGTACTTAGTAATTTTACCCAGTAGTTTCTTGTACCCCTAGCTGACTACATAGGTGTCGTCCGCCCCTATCTCCACTAGGTGTACCCACTACCCCCAAGCGATCGGCTCCCTACCGTAGATACCCGTGCTGGCCCCACAGTGGGGTGTATCACTCCCCAAAGTGGCAACCCGATAATCAATGGTGCACGGCTTATACCTACACGATGCAACAACGTCTTACCTACCAGCCCGGGTCCACACACGCATATGAAACCCGTTGGACTCGCGTTGCCACCGCTACCCCGTTTTGGCCTCTTATAGTCAAGCCCAATATGCGTGTCCCGTCCTCGACTTGGGTCGAGCCCACAAAGATACGTTTGGGATATTGGTTGAAATGGGCCCCCACAAGCTACTACTTAAGCTTGCCATTTTATCTAGTGCGTCCCACTTAACCCCTTTTATAATCATGCCCACTTACATGTTAAGGTTTGGTTAAGTCATCTAATCATATTTCAATTGCCACTTAAGGCCCCCACAATCTACTACTTAAGCTTGTCATTTAATTATATTTCCATTGCCACTTAAGGCCCCCACAAGCTACTGCTTAAGCTTGTCATTTAATTATATTTCAATTGCCACTTGAGGCACCCCCTAGATTTCCGCATGCCACCCAAGGCACTTACTTGATTTCCACATGCCACCCAAGGCACTTACTTAATTCCCACATGCCACCCAAGGCACTTACTTAATTCCCACATGCCACCCAAGGCACTTACTTAACCCTTTTATCATGTTTAATTACATGTTCCACTTTGGTTAAGTATTCTAATCGTATTTTCTATTGCCACCCAAGGCAAACCCACTAGTTTCCTTATGCCACCCAAGGCACCCCCACTAGTTACTACATGCCACCCAAGGCACCCACTTAACCCCTCATGCCCCTCTACATGCTAATTTGGTTAAGTGTTTCTTAATTAATTAAGATCGTAACCTTTGTAAAGACCTCTCACATTAGACTGTCTTTTATGGCAGCTGGATATGCCGGTTGGTTCCGGGCAGCCTTACACCATAACAGAGTCTAACCTCGTGTCTTTACACTTGTCACGTATTTAGTTTATGACTAAGACCTCTCACATTGGGCCAATCATTTGTAGCCGCTGGATTTGCCGGTCGGTTCCGGGCAGTCTTATGCTACAAAAGGGTCCAACCTCGTGTCTTAGTAGATTAATTACACCTAATTAATCACCCCCATAATTTGTATTAATTATCCCTAATTAATTACAAATATTTAAGAATATGGGTAGACCTAACTCAATAGGTAAATTCCCAATTCCATAATATGGGTAGACCTAACTTAATAGGTAAATTCCCAATTATGTCCATCCACTTTACGGTATGTTTAATCGTACCCACTTCACACAATTTTATGTGTTCATTAATTTTTACCCCATCGTCCCCACGTAAATACGTTAACATGACATACTTCAAAAGAGAAGATTCATCATACACACAATGGGTTCAACTTAGCATATCATTAGCATTATCATGGGTTTAAAAAGGTGTCAACTTGTATATATGACCATAAACCCAACTTGCATAAATAATCAACCCAAACTTGCATGAATCACATATGTCATAAAGATGGTAACTTGCTTAAATGTTCATGTCATAGACCTATCATAAAGGTGTCAACTTGCATACATGTCATAGGTCTAAAAAGGATGAACTTGCACATGTACTTATGTCATACATAGAGGCAAACTTGCATATGAACTTGCATCATAACTTGCATATGAACTTGCATCATAACTTGCATATGAACTTGCATCATAACTTGCATATGAACTTGCATAACATGCCATACTTAGAGGCAAACTTGCATATATATTATGCATATCATAAAAGAGACAAACTTGCATATGAACTTGCATCATAACTTGCATATGAACTTGCATCATAACTTGCATAAAACCAAACACTTAGCATGCATAAAACCAAATACTTAGCATGCACAAAACCAAATGCTTAGCATGCATAAAACCAAATACATAACTTGCATAACATGTTACATATAAACTTGCATATAATCTCATATATAGCTTGCATAACATGTTACATATGCATCAATGTTCAACATAGTGTTTTGCATAGTGAGCATCATAAAACATAGCATTAAACTTGCATATAGCATAAAACTTGAAAAACACACAACATACACTATACTAAACTTGCATAAGCACATTTATCCACAAACATAGCCATATCTTATCATATCCTATCATAATCAATTTAACAATTGATTATTAAGGCTATAGAAACTCACCACTAAGCTCCAATAAGCAAACCCTTGCCACAAATCACCCAAAAACTCTAGCCTTGAACATAAAGCTTGCAACTTGATGATGAATGCAAGCTAATGATCACTCATACAACTCAAAGATGCTTGTATGGACATGAAAGCCTTCATAGAAATAGGATTTAAAAGAGGATGGAGGCTAGGGATTTGAGTGGAGGCCATGATCATAGAAAATTTTGGCATAGTTTAGTTAGATGATAGGATTATGATCATTTAGGGCTAGCTTAGGGTCTTATTTATAGGATTAGGCAAGTGTTTTAGGCCATTCGATTAACCCTAAATTAGATTAGGACCATCAGATCTCGGAAGCTTCCAGAAACCAGCCCCAAAACACAGCCTAAACCCTAAAATGGTGCACCAGGCCAGCCAGAAAGCTGTGCAGGTTTCTGGCTCGACACGGGCGCACTTCCCAAGTGCGCCAGTGTATTTTTGTGTTGGCGCACTTCACAGGTGCGCCAGTGCATTCTGGCTTGCTTTCGGTTTTTCTGCCTAACTTCGTTCGTCCATATCTTCTTCATATGGACTCCGATTTTCGAAAACTCAGACTCTATTTCGCGTATTTTCCGAGACGAACGCAATGGTGCAACCCGTTTCCCCTAATTCCCACATCTGGGATTAGTTATTCTTTAATTTGTGAATTTTAGCATTAACCGAAATTCGGGGTGTTACATTCTCCCCTCCTTAAAGGATTTCGTCCCCGAAATCTCTAAGCTAAGGAGAATGCATATCCTACCATCCAAACAACCATCTACTCAATCCATCAAACACGGGCATCCATTGTCCTTAAAACAATTTCTAATGATGTGTGAGCATATGCAAAAAGTGTGTGTATATGTTCCCTATCTAATGTATGAACATATGCAAACCATGATAGTGCCATGCATCCATTATGTATGCGAGAGAACCCTATCGACACATACAATATCTACATGAGTGCACAATCATTCACCAAAATGCATCATCCATATGATAACACAATCATTATACATCCATAAATATAGCTACCTACACACAATTATATGCAATATGCAATATGAAGTGATTGAGCCGATCTAGTGTCTAGAGTGTGTGTATATGCATCCACGAGCAACCACTGGCAACCACTTGCATCCACATGCATCCATCAAACATAACATGTCTCAAACACATGTTTCAACCATAGGTTTACCCTATCTAAAGGTCAAAGGTACTAATGAGAGGACATACTAAAGATAAGATAAGCACTAGACAAATGATAAAGGAGACGTTTAAAGGACATACCCTCAAAAAGGAATGGGTGTAACGAACGCATCTTTGCTTCTGTCTCCCAAGTAGCATTGCTCTCACCTTCTCCCCTTTTCACTTTGACTAGTCGAACCTCTCTGTTTCTCAACTTCCTAATCTCTGACCCAAGGATGCGGGTAGGAGCTCGTCGAATAATCACATCACGCTCTATATTTACTTCTTTATGCAAGCTCGGCTCTACCGCCTCTGCGGTCTCATGTAGGCACTTCCTCAAATGTGACACATGGGATATGTCATGTTCCCTATGCAACCGAACTATCTCTCGAATATAAACTGAAGCTAAACATGGAACAGTCCTCTTACGGGTATGAAATGGGCACTCTTAGTATGTCTATCTACCACAACCCAAATTCCCGTATTACCTTTCCTCGATCTCGGTAACCCGTCAATAAAATCCATCGAGACGCTATCCCATTTTCATTGCGGAACTCCCAATGGGTGAAGCAACCCACCTGGTTTCTTTTGCTTCGCTTTCTCCTGTTGGCACACCAAGCATCGAGCGACATACTTGGCCACATCTTTCTTCATACCGGCCCAAAAGAAAACTCGCTTCATGTCTTGGTACATCTTGTCCCTATCGGGATGAATGGTCATCTTCGATCGATGTGCATCATCAAGTATAGCCTTCCTCAAACCCTTGTCTTGCGGTACACAAAGTCTACCGTCTCTACGCAACCACCCCTTACCATCTAGGGTGTACCTACTCAAATGGATGGACGACTCCCCCTCCTCATGAGCTTCTCTAATAACTCAACCAACTGTGGGTCGTCCCGCTGTGCTCCGCCAATACGCCCCAAAAGAGTAGGCCTAACCTCCAAGGAGGCTAGCAAACCGGGTACAAAGTCAACGGAAGGTCTAAAGTCAAACATAGAAATAAACTCTAAGCTCCGTCGTTCAACGAATAATGAACTCAAGGACAACCTTTTTCTACTTAAGGCATTTGTTACCACGTTACCCTTGCCATGGGTATACGCTATTTCAAACTCATAGGATGCTAAGAATCCTATCCACTTTTGCTGTCCTAAGACTATGTGCTTGAAGAGTCGCCAACACTTCCCTAAGATGTAGGGCATGCTCTTCTACTCTTTTAGAGAAAACCAGGATATTACCCCATCCAAAAATCCTCACAACTATCCATCTCTCACGCAGACCACCCTAGTCGAACTCGACATCCCCCAAATGCAAGCCCCAAAGGCCTAAACCAATATCAGACAAACACCCAAGGGATACCTCCTTCGAATTCAGACGACCTACGTGAGATGATACTAGTAAAAACGGCTAAATAATTAAGCCCTTGTCCAACTCTGGATGTCCTCGCCAGTCTCGCTCTAAAACCACCGTTTATCCCATAACTGGCTTTGCTCAACCTATTGAGCACATACGAAAACTTATTTCGCTCCTAGAAAAGACCAAGATGTCAATTACAAAGACCATCTCGAACTTATTTAGGTACTCCTTGAACACCCTTCTCATCAAATCAAAAAAGTATGCGGGGGCGTTCGTCTAACCAAATGGCATCACCAGCCACTCATTAAACCATCCGGAGTCCTAAAGGCAGTCTTCTCTATACTATCCTCAGCCACTCTCAACTGACGAAACCCCGTGGCTGAGTCCAACTGCGAAAATACTGAGGCGCCAACTAACTGATCAAAGAGATCATCAATCCTCTGCAATGGGTGTCTATTCTTCTTTGTGAGTTTATTTAGTTCTCTTTAGCCTACACAAAGTCTGAGGGACCCACCCGCCTTCGTAGCAAAAACTACTGGAGCACCCCACTCCGATATACTTCGTCTTATGGACCCCTTCTCAAGCAACTCCCCTACTTGCCTATGGAGTTCCCTCCTCTCACGAGGAGCCATGTGGCGCACTGGTAAAGATACAGGTTTAGCATTGTCTACCAGATATATTCGGAAGTCAATCTCCCGCTCCGGAGGTAAGCCCTTCACCTCCTCAAACACATCCGAGTATTCCTGGACCACTTTAACAGATCGCAAACTCTCGACCGACGTGTCAAGCGATTCTAGATAACTTAGCATAACAGATTCCATGGGATTACAAGAGATCTCGAGAGTGTTACCCAAGCGGGTCACAAGCCTAACAACTCTCCCTTCAAAATCAACGGCACCCCTACTGGATAACCAGTCCATGCCCAAAACTATCCCGTAGCCCGTGAAGCCCAAAAAGTATCACATCTAAACTCAATGCTAAGTATAGAAACTTTCAAACCCAAACACATCATGGAGCCCCAATTGGGTTTGAAACAACTAAGGGATCATCTACCAAACTGGTGTCTAAGTGCAGTGACTCAACTAACAATGATGAGATAAACGAACTCGATGTGTCAGAATCAAATAAAGTTCGAACCGGATAATAAAGAAATCCAACCTAGACGGTCCTATCCCCATCTGGTACACTAGCCACGAGGGAATACAACTACCCTCCAGGAGATTCCATACCTTGCCCATGCCCCTTTGGACAATCCTAATAAGGTGTCCCATTCCTCCAAAAGGATAACTACTCGCCTTCTTCTTCCCATTCTCCACTCGTAACCTCCCACCAATGAGGTTTCATCCTTCATTAACCAAACAACTATTTGAGCCTTCCTCCCATCGTCTATCCAATAGATACCTACCAGTCCTCCTCCTTCTTGAACCAACTTCTAATCCGACTAATGTCTAAGTCCCTTGAAGTGGTTTTCCATTCTTATCTATCTTAGAAAGGTCATCTATACGCGGAGGGGAAACTCAAAACGAGAGAGGAAGAGATTCAAAACGGAGAATTCGAAAGATATAGATATGGCTATTGGGGATTATGCTTTTCTTTCAAAAACTTTTCTCTTAAAAGACATGTTTTTGAAAATACTCCTTTCAAAAAAATTCTTAGAAAATATTTTTTCTAAAAATTTTATCTGTTCTGGTAACCTTAAGCTCTGATACCACGTGTAACACCCCACACCCGCTACGGTCACTCACTAAGGGAATGCCATAACATCGGTGGAGTATTTTTAAGTGAATATAGAAAAGAAAATTTTCAACAAGACAGATATAAGTAATACTTGAGAATTTAAAACATCATTTCATTTCAGCGGAAAGTAAAACATGTTTGGTTACACCAAAACCATAAATAAGAGTCAAGTACATAATATCCATCCTGATAAAAACGAAAGTACATAATCCCACTACATAACCTAATATCCATAATAGAAAAGATAAACTGAGCTTTACATCCACGGTCCAAGCTCCAAAAGGTAGATAAAGTAGTCTGATCAAAGCCCACTAGTGCTAGGCCCACTCTGAAAACCTGAGGGTTAGGAAAAAGATAAAGAAACAACGGGGTCAGACATAAGTCTGAGTGAGTCCTATAACCCTAACAATACAATCATTAAAGTAATTAGGGTATGATATAAACAAGGTACGGTACCTCTGGGGATAATGACTACCCTTAAGTAGCCAACTAAACACAGTATGTACTAAGATAACCGAAAAGACGCATTTATCCACCCAAGGATAATTACTAGATTGCACCACCCCAGATCTACCCACCCAAGGGTAATTCCTACACTGCACCACACCAGTTTTACCCACCCAAGGGTAATTCCTACTTAAAGGTTGATCCCACTAAGTGTACTTAGTAATTTTACCCAGTAGTTTCTTGTACCCCTAACTGACTACATAGGTGCCGTCCGCCCCTATCTCCACTAGGTGTACCCACTACCCCCAAGCGATCGGCTCCCTACCGTAGATACCCGTGCTGGCCCCACAGTGGGGTGTATCACTCCCCAAAGTGGCAACCCGATAATCAATGGTGCACGGCTTATACCTACATGATGCAACAACGTCTTACCTACCAGCCTGGGTCCACACACGCATATGAAACCCGTTGGACTCGCGTTGCCACCGCTACCCCGTTTTGGCCTCTTATAGTCAACCCCAATATGCATGTCCCGTCCTCGACTTGGGTCGAGCCCACAAAGATACGTTTGGGATATTGGTTGAAATGGGCCCCCACAAGCTACTACTTAAGCTTGCCATTTTATCTAGTGCGTCCCACTTAACCCCTTTTATAATCATGCCCACTTACATGTTAAGGTTTGGTTAAGTCATCTAATCATATTTCAATTGCCACTTAAGGCCCCCACAAGCTACTACTTAAGCTTGTCATTTAATTATATTTCCATTGTCACTTAAGGCCCCCACAAGCTACTGCTTAAGCTTGTCATTTAATTATATTTCAATTGCCACTTGAGGCACCCACTAGATTTCCGCATGCCACCCAAGGCACTTACTTGATTTCCACATGCCACCCATGGCACTTACTTAATTCCCACATGCCACCCAAGGCACTTACTTAATTCCCACATGCCACCCAAGGCACTTACTTAACCCTTTTATCATGTTTAATTACATGTTCCACTTTGGTTAAGTATTCTAATCGTATTTTCTATTGCCACCCAAGGCAAACCCACTAGTTTCCTTATGCCACCCAAGGCACCCCCACTAGTTACTACATGCCACCCAAGGCACCCACTTAACCCCTCATGCCCCTCTACATGCTAATTTGGTTAAGTGTTTCTTAATTAATTAAGATCGTAACCTTTGTAAAGACCTCTCACATTAGACTGTCTTTTATGGCAGCTGGATATGCCGGTTGGTTCCGGGCAGCCTTACACCATAACAGAGTCTAACCTCGTGTCTTTACACTTGTCACGTATTTAGTTTATGACTAAGACCTCTCACATTGGGCCAATCATTTGTAGCCGCTGGATTTGCCGGTCGGTTCCGGGCAGTCTTATGCTACAAAAGGGTCCAACCTCGTGTCTTAGTAGATTAATTACACCTAATTAATCACCCCCATAATTTGTATTAATTATCCCTAATTAATTACAAATATTTAAGAATATGGGTAGACCTAACTCAATAGATAAATTCCCAATTCCATAATATGGGTAGACCTAACTTAATAGGTAAATTCCCAATTATGTCCATCCACTTTACGGTATGTTTAATCATACCCACTTCACACAATTTTATGTGTTCATTAATTTTTACCCCATCGTCCCCACGTAAATACGTTAACATGACATACTTCAAAAGAGAAGATTCATCATACACACAATGGGTTCAACTTAGCATATCATTAGCATTATCATGGGTTTAAAAAGGTGTCAACTTGTATATATGACCATAAACCCAACTTGCATAAATAATCAACCCAAACTTGCATGAATCACATATGTCATAAAGATGGTAACTTGCTTAAATGTTCATGTCATAGACCTATCATAAAGGTGTCAACTTGCATACATGTCATAGGTCTAAAAAGGATGAACTTGCACATGTACTTATGTCATACATAGAGGCAAACTTGCATATGAACTTGCATCATAACTTGCATATGAACTTGCATCATAACTTGCATATGAACTTGCATCATAACTTGCATATGAACTTGCATAACATGCCATACTTAGAGGCAAACTTGCATATATATTATGCATATCATAAAAGAGACAAACTTGCATATGAACTTGCATCATAACTTGCATATGAACTTGCATCATAACTTGCATATGAACTTGCATCATAACTTGCATAAAACCAAACACTTAGCATGCATAAAACCAAATACTTAGCATGCACAAAACCAAATGCTTAGCATGCATAAAACCAAATACATAACTTGCATAACATGTTACATATAAACTTGCATATAATCTCATATATAGCTTGCATAACATGTTACATATGCATCAATGTTCAACATAGTGTTTTGCATAGTGAGCATCATAAAACATAGCATTAAACTTGCATATAGCATAAAACTTGCAAAACACAAAACATACACTGTACTAAACTTGCATAAGCACATTTATCCACAAACATAGCCATATCTTATCATATCCTATCATAATCAATTTAACAATTGATTATTAAGGCTATAGAAACTCACCACTAAGCTCCAATAAGCAAACCCTTGCTACAAATCACCCAAAAACTCTAGCCTTGAACATAAAGCTTGCAACTTGATGATGAATGCAAGCTAATGATCACTCATACAACTCAAAGATGCTTGTATGGACATGAAAGCCTTCATAGAAATAGGATTTAAAAGAGGATGGAGGCTAGGGATTTGAGTGGAGGCCATGATCATAGAAAATTTTGGCATAGTTTAGTTAGATGATAGGATTATGATCATTTAGGGCTAGCTTAGGGTCTTATTTATAGGATTAGGCAAGTGTTTTAGGCCATTAGATTAACCCTAAATTAGATTAGGACCATCAGATCTCGGAAGCTTCCAGAAACCAGCCCCAAAACACAGCCTAAACCCTAAAATGGTGCACCAGGCCAGCCAGAAAGCTGTGCAGGTTTCTGGCTCGACACGGGCGCACTTCCCAAGTGCGCCAGTGTATTTTTGTGTTGGCGCACTTCACAAGTGCGCCAGTGCATTCTGGCTTGTTTTCGGTTTTTCTGCCTAACTTCGTTCGTCCATATCTTCTTCATACGGACTCCGATTTTCGAAAACTCAGACTCTATTTCGCGTATTTTTCCGAGACGAACGCAATGGTGCAACCCATTTCCCCTAATTCCCACATCTGGGATTAGTTATTCTTTAATTTGTGAATTTTAGCATTAACCGAAATTCGGGGTGTTACACGATCTCCTTACCGATTCGAGACAATCTAGCTAATGTCCCAGGATTCCCCGTAGTGAACCCTTGGATCCTGCAGGGCCAGTCCGCACATACGATTTTGCGGATTAGTTATTCCTGAACACACGTTTCCCGGTCCTATATTACCTAATATCTGAGGCGCCTCATTCCATCATCCACATAAGTAAAATGTCGAGCCGTATAAAACCCAAACACCACTTCTAGCTAGAAAGAAACGTGCTGCTCTCCCTGCGTTCCCTTGCTCCATTTTAGACTCAACCGGGTTGTGAGGCTCGTGAAGCTACGTAATACACAAAGCTATGCTTATTCAAGCTGTGCATTGATCGTCAACAAATGGTTCTGCTTTTCAACAAGAAACCTTGACCATTGCATCTTGGTATGCCACACTGTCAATCCATATCATACTATTAATCCTTTTCCAAAATATAAAAAAGGATGTTAAGCAAGAGAATAAATTCTCCGCCATCAAACATTCATACATTCGGTAAAAAATCAATAAATACAATATAAAGGAGTACAATGTCGGACACACATTCCACTTATAAGCCCGTTCTGGGTCTGAACGAAACTGGAGATACGCTCGTCCCGTGTGTCTAGTACGAAAAGGAGGTACCCGCAAATCCGTGAAATCAACATGTACGTTTGGGCAATTACCCCGACCCTTGAATTGGGAGCAAGTCAATTCAGGGTCTTGATCGTTGTCCATTCGAGGGAAGATTTACGGTCTTTTTTCGCCGTCTTCAAACTTCGATTTTTAGACGTCGTTTGATTATTTGGAATGAGAGTAACTCAGAATTCCCAAATAATTCTCACATATACATAACTTGAGAAAACCCATTTTATGTCGTTATATTATATAATAAAGATTAATTCTTATCTTAATTATTTAAAATAATTAAATCTTTATTTAACGACGCTTCGGGTCAGAGGACGACCCTGGCGCTGTTTTCAACCAATGTTGATTTATGCATTTCTCAAAATCTAACTGTTGGATTTTTAACGAAGTTTACATCGTTGGAAAAATCTTCCCAAAGCGGTCCTAACGGTTTCAGTTTTTGGAAAATCCGACGGTCGGATCTTTTGGTATAGTCATTTAAAAGTATATTTCCAAAACGCGAACTACCGTGCTTGATTCGTTTAAATTTAATTATATTTATATATAAATATAAATCGTTCAAACATAATAAGTCGTTCGATTTAACAACGAGCTAAACAACTACCGATCTCCATTCAATTTTAATTCATTTAAAAATGAAGATAATATTTCGACATTTTAAATACATTCTTTTATTCCTTTATTTACATTAGAAATGTAAATTATAATTCAATGTCCAATTTCCTTCTTTTATCCTTTTATTCCTTTACATTAAAAATGTAAATTATAATTCAATGTTAAATTCTATTCTTTTATTCTTTTTTTTACATTAAAAATGAAAATTATAATTTCAATGTTGAATTCTATTCTTTTATTCTTTTATTTAATTAAAATGTAAATTATAATTTCAATGTTGAATTCTATACTTTTATTTACATTAAAATGTAAATTCCATTTCAATGTTGAATTTCATTCTTTTATTTACATTAAAATGTAAATTCCATTATAATGTTGAATCCCATTTTTTTATTCTTTTATTTACATTAAAATGTAAATTCCATTACAATGTTGAATTCCATTCTTTTATTCTTTATTTACATTAAAATGTAAATTCCATTTCAATGTTGAATTCCATTCTTTTATTTACATTAAAATCTCCTTTTTAATTACAATGTAAATTGTAATTAACATTATAATGTAGAATTTCTATCTTTTAATTACAATGTAAAATTCTTATCTTTTTAATTACATTAAAAAGTAATTAATATTACATGTCAAATTTTGTCCTTTAATTTACAATGTAAAATCCAACTTTTTAATTACATTAAAAATGCAATTAACATAACGGTGAAAAATTCAATCTTTTTAAATTACATTAAAAATGTAATTTTGATTACATCGTCAAATTTCTCTTTTCCTAATTACAATAAAAATGTAATTAACATAATGGTGAAAATTTCTATCTTTTTAAATTACATTAAAAATGTAATTTTGATTACATTGTCAAATTTCTCTTTTTAATTACACAAAAATATAATTAACATTACGGTGAAAAATTCCATCTTTCTAAATTACATTAAAAATGTAATTTGGATTACATGGAAAAATCATATCTTTTTAATTACATAAAAATATAATTAACATTACGGTGAAAAATTCCATCTTTCTAAATTACATTAAAAATGTAATTTTGATTACATGGCAAAATCATATCTTTTTAATTACATAAAAATATAATTAGCATTACGGTGAAAAATTCCAATTTTCTAAATTACAATAAAAATATAATTTTGATTACATGGCAAAATCGTATCTTTTTAATTACATAAAAATATAATTAACATTTCAGGTTTTCCATTAATGCTAAAAATAAAACTACATTTCATGTTTCCTAATAACACTAAAAATATAACTACATTTCATGTTTTCCATTAACGCTAAAAATATAACTGCATTTCACGTGTGAAGTAAACCAAGTTTCGTTTCAAATAACATGACAAATCTCATATTTCAATACATGAAATAATCTAAGTTTTGGTTTCAACTAACATAACAATTTCATATTTCAATACATGAAATAATCTAAGTTTTGGTTTCAACTAACATGACAAATTTCATATTTCAGTGCATGAAATAATCTAATTTTAGGTTTCAACTAACATGACAAATTTCAAATTTTAATACATGAAATAATCTAAGTTTTGGTTTCAACTAACATGACAAATTTCATATTTCAATACATGAAATAATCTAAGTTTAGGTTTCAACTAACATGACAAATTTCATATTTCAATACATGAAATAATCTAAGTTTTGGTTTCAACTAACATGACAAATTTCATATTTCAATACATGAAATAATCTAAGTTTTGGTATCAACTAGCATGACAAATTTCATATTTCAATACATGAAATAATCTAAGTTTTGGTATCAACTAGCATGACAAATTTCATATTTCAATACATGAAATAATCTAAGTTTAGGTTTCAACTAACATGACAAATTTCCAAATTTCATATTTCAATACATGAAATAATCTAAGTTTAGGTTTCAACTAACATGACAAATTTCATATTTCAATACATGAAATAATCTAAGTTTAGGTTTCAACTAACATAACAAATTTCATATTTCAATACATGAAATAATCTAAGTTTTGGTTTCAACTAACATGACAAATTTCATATTTTAATAAATGAAATAATCTAAGTTTTGGCTTCAACTAACATGATAAATTTCATATTTCAATACATGAAATAATCTAAGTTTTGGTTTCAACTAACATGACAAATTTCATATTTTAATACATGAAATAATCTAAGTTTTGGCTTCAACTAACATGACAAATTTCATTTTTCAATACATGAAATAATGTAAGTTTTGGTTTCAACTAACATGATAAATTTCATATTTCAATACATGAAATAATCTAAGTTTAGGTTTCATCTAACATAACGAATTTCATATTTCAATACATGAAATAATCTAAGTTTTGGTTTCAACTAACATGACAAATTTCATATTTTAATACATGAAATAATCTAAGTTTAGGTTTCAACTAACATGACAAATTTCATATTTCAATACATGAAATAATCTAAGTTTTGGTTTCAACTAACATGACAAATTTCATATTTCATAAATCAACAATATGGTCTAAATTTAATTCTACCTCCAAATCTAACCAAATCAATGAACCCATGTTTCAATAATTTTAATTGTAGATTTAGATCTAACAAATATGCACATCACAATCACCAAAATTCACAAAAACAGCAAATTTCCATCATGAACATCACAACTCGATTTATAATCATTCATTCATGAATTTTTAATTAGCGATAAATAATTAAATGATAAAAAAAATATCTCACCTAAACATGCTTATCCAAATGACCCTGGTAGGAGTCTCTAAATTAATATAAATATCCTCCAATTTGTGCTTATAAAAATCTAAATCTCAGGACTCCATTTTTGTTTAGAGGAAGAAGTTTTGCAAAGTGGAGGCAGGAAAAAAAATGCTTAGAAAAAGTAGCGGGAAGAAGAAGAAAAATAAAGGAGAAAGAAAAATTATATAGAAAAGTAACGTATGGGAAATGAATTAAAATATAAATGGGTAATGCATGCATTAAATAAAGGAACAAATGAATGCATGCATGTAAGCAATGAAGTTATAAAAGAGAATTTGAAATGAATGGACAAGGCATGCAATTTGATAGTTTGTGACCAAATGTTTCTTTCATTTAATTAATTAATTAATTAATTTTTTTGTAACTTACCTGCATTAGAAATAATGAAGAGAAGATAGCGGAACACGCATGCATGAAAGGAATGAAAAATTGGAAGGTTAGTAAAGGCAACATGCATACATAAAATTGCTTTTGTACAGTTAAAAAATATTCTAAATTAAATTGATTGTTTAGTTCTTATTTTGAAACCATTTTAATCTCTAAAATATATCAAGCTTTCATGAAAATACATATCGTTCGAAATACCTTTGATATAAGATTTCCATCAACTTCATATAAGATAATTTTTTTCAAGAGATTCATAAATTCGTATAACTTTCCATATTATTATTACATTCTTTTCCTATTTTGACATGCGTTTTAAATTCCAAATTCAAACGCGAAATTAATATGTGCGTATACTTTGAATTTTTTTTATAAATTTTATGGAGGGGGAAGATGAATTTTGACCTTAATATGATGAGAAAGGAGTATTTTGAATAAGAGTGAATGAGGGATTAACAGAGTGAGAATCTGAACAATTCACATTCATAAACCCAATTTAATAACCATTAATCATATTTACTAATATGAAATGAATCCTTGAAATAGAAACTTGAAATGTGTCAAATGCAAAATTAAACCTCAAATTGCTTTAGGAGCTTAATTCGGTCAACGTAGAAAGAAAAGCTAAATTGTTCATTATTAAATTTCATTGTTAATAAATAAATATATATAACTAAGGGAAACTGCCTATGTTTGACAAACTTCATATATTTAACAACCATAAATAAATAGAATTGATTGAGAATTTGAAAAGACCACTTCCATGCCAGCGGCTATATTTAACAGTCATTAATTCTATTTCTAATATGAAACTAAATTTTGAAAGTTAGATTACAAAATGGTTCGGTGGCAAAATTGTATCTTAAATTGCTGTGGAAGGTTAATTTGATGTGGGAATAAATGTAAAAAGGGAATTAGAAAGTCCAATAGTCAATTTCATGTATAATAAAATAGATAGATAATACGTGTGTGTGTGTGTGTTATTAAATGAAATATTAACTTAAGCTGAACAATAGACTACAAAACCACTGCATATTTCATTCATTAAATTTGGTAGTTTAAGGCTATTGCCTTCATACAAAAGTAAAAGGGAATATAGGGGCTTGAATGAAAATAGGACCTTAAATCAAGGAGAAATGAGGATATGAGTTGAGAAAAAAAACAATGAATAAGTATGCTAATATATTACTTCATACCATATAAAAATACATTAGGTTAAATAATGAGCTTGTGCATAGCAAGAGACTGCTATTGAAGTTTCCCAAGCATGTTTCAACCATTAAAATTTGTAATTTGGTGCTTTAGAATTTTAGAAAAAGGTAAACATTAACATTTACATGAAAATTATAATTCTATACCAAAGAGAATTACTAATACAAGTTAAGAATGAATGAGGAAGAATTTTAGTTAACTAAAATTTTAATATTCTAAACAATCAAATATTTGTTATAAAAAAAAGCAAAATCCATTAAGATGGAACTAAATCTATATGTGGTACAAATTTTGAATTGCCTTTGTGACATGGAATAAATGCAAATGAATGTCCTTGATTGTTTTTAAAAATATTTATTACCGTAAAAATATCAATAAAAATAATTAAGTATAGCAAATGTATAAGGACATGCATATTTAGGCAGATATGCATCTAGCTAACGTTTCCAATTCTGTAAGAAAGTGTAATTAAATGGACTTTAATTATTAATGTCATATCAAAATAATATATATATATAATGTATATATATAAACTATCAAGTCTAATGTTACACTTAGTTATGAAAGATAAAACATGGACAACCAATCTAACATTTAACTAATTAAGTATAAAGTTCAAATAAATCTTTAAGATAAATATTAATCCATTAACATGAATTAATAATTTTCATTAGTGAAAAAAAAAATTAAATTCATTAATTTAAATAATAATAATAATAATAATAAGATGGAATTTTTAAATTCTGATGCATTTTCTACCAAAATTTCCTTAAAATAAAATTTTAAAATTGGGTACAATTTTCCGGGTTATTACAATCTCCCCTACTTAAGAACTTTTCTTCCTCGAAAAGGAACGAATGCTAAAAGTTGTTTAATTAACCTATTCATTTTTCCTTCTTTTATTGGTTTTAATAATTTTATTAGTTGAACTAAAAATCACACAACACCATTGTCAATCAATTGGTTAATTAGCTTCTAATATATATATATATATATATATATATATATATATATATATATATATATGTATGTATGTATGTATATAACTTTTATATACTCAAAAATCATATTTTCTAAAGTCGGATATAATTAAAAATACGTTAATTATAAACTTGTCACTCCAACTCATTCTAGGGCATTATTAACCCCATCTCTAATGAGTTTTCTCATTCTAGGATACTGCTGATCCCATCTCTAATGAGTATTCTTTTTATACGATATTACTAATCCTACCTCTGATGAGTCTTTTGTTCTGTTCTAATGGGTTGTACCCCAAAGATTTGAGCTGACCAAAGCTCTGATACCAACTGTAACGGCACAGATTTTGCCCGGACCTAATCGATCGCAAAATCGACTAAGACCGTTCAAAACCCTAATACGTTAACTCTGGGAATATAACAATATCAGAACAACAACAACAAACTTTTATAAACATCATAATAATGTTACATCATAGTACAGAATATCAGAGTACATTGAATAAAATACAGCGGAAGATTTAAATTACAACAAATACAATACAGTGCAGCGGAAATAAAATAACTAAGGCAGCGGAAGACAACTATGCTCTGGAAACAGCTTTAGGCTTCGATCCAGAATCCTGCTCAAGAGATAAATATCTGCAAAAACTACTCGACTGCCCGTGTGGAAAAGAGGGCACCCGAGTTTGCAAAGTGAAACAAACTACGAGTCAGTCATGGGACTGGTGTGAGAATTCTTAACTAATTTAACTAATAGTAATAAGGCAAATTCAAAGACCACGCCGCTGACGCGGAACTGGTTTATTCCAATGGATTGTCGTGCATAAATTAAGGTGACTGAACATATAAATAAATAAATCGTAAAACAACGCAATGCTTTTGGAAAAATGGAATCACCATAAGACTCAAGTCCCATCACACAATGCAACGCAAACCAAAGGATATAGTTTTACCTTATGATGATTAAACATGCTTGGTACGATAAAAACGAATATGATATTATTATTAGTGTATATTAAAACATTTCAAAATAAATGTATCAATCCTAAGAAGCATAGCTAACATATACTATGCCTCCATACTAGTAATACAATCAAGTCCGTAGGGTCGTATTGGGAATTTGGTTTTCCATCATGAGTCAAGGCTAGGAACGATCTCCTTACCGATTCGAGACACTCTAACTAATGTCTCAGGATTCCCCGTAGTGAACCGTTGGATCCTGCAGGGCCGGTCCACACATACGATTTTGCTGATTAGTTATTCCCGAACACACGTTTCCGGGTCCTATAAGACCTAATATCCGAGGAACCTCATTCCATCATCCACATAAGTAAAATGTCGGGCCGTATAAAACCCAAACACCAGTTCTAGCTAGAAAGAAACGTGCTTCTCTCCCTGCATTCCCTTGTGCCATTTTAGACTCAACCGGGTTGTGAGGCTCGTGAAGCTACGTATTACACAAAGCTATGCTTATTCAAGCTGTGCTTTGATCGTCAATACAAGGTTTTGCTTTTCAACAAGAAACCTTGATCATTGCATCTTGGTATGCCACACTGTCAATCCATATCATACTATTAATCCTTTGGAAAAATATTAAAAAGGATGTTAAGCAAGAGAATTAATTCTCCGCCACCAAACATTCATACATTCGGTAAAAAAATCAATAAATACAATATAAAGGAGTACAATGTCGGACACACATTCCACTTATAAGCCCGTTCTGGGTCTGAACGAAACTGGAGATACTCTCGTCTCGTGTGTCCAGTACGAAAAGGAGGTACCCGCATATCCGTGAAATCAACATGTACGTTCAGGAAATTACCCCGACCCTTGAATTGGGAGCAAGTCAATTTAGGGTCTTGATCGTTGTCCATTCGAGCTTCATTTGCCGTCTTCAAACTTCGATTTTTAGACGTCGTTTGATTATTTGGAATGAGAGTAACTCGGACTTTCCAAATAATTCTCGCATATATATAATTTGAGAAAACCCATTTCATTTCGTTATATTATTTTATAACGATTAATTCTTATCTTTTTTATTTAAAATAATTAAATCTTTATTTAACGACGCTTCGGGTCAGAGGACGACCCTTGCGCTGTTTTCAACCAATTTTGATTTATACATTTCTCAAAACCTAACCGTTGGATTTTAACGAAATTTACATCGTTGGAAAAATCTTACCAAAGCGGTCCTAACGGTTTCAGTTTTGGGAAAATCCGACGGTCGGATCTTTTGGTATAGTCATTTAAAAGTATAATTCCAAAACGCGAACTACCGTGCTCGATTCGTTTAAATTTAATTATATTTATATATAAATATAAACCGTTCAACCATAATAAGTCGTTCGATTTAACAACGAGCTAAACAACTACCGATCTCCATTCAATTTAAATTCATCTAAAAATGAAGATAATATTTCGACATTTTAAATACATTCTTTTATTCCTTTATTTACATTCGAAATGTAAATTACAATTCAATGCCCAATTTCCTTCTTTTATCCTTTTATTCCTCTATTCCTTTATTTACATTAAAAATGTAAATTATAATTCAATGTTGAATTCCATTCTTTTATTCTTTTTTTTTACATTAAAAATGTAAATTATAATTTCAATGTTGAATTCTATTCTTTTATTTACATTAAAATGTAAATTATAATTTCAATGTTGAATTCTATTCTTTTATTCTTTTATTTACATTAAAATGTAAATTCCATTTCAATGTTGAATTTCATTCTTTTATTCTTTTATTTACATTAAAATGTAAATTCCATTTCAATGTTGAATTCCATTCTTTTATTCTTTTATTTACATTAAAATGTAAATTCCATTACAATGTTTAATTCCATTCTTATTCTTTTATTTACATTAAAATGTAAATTCCATTTCAATGTTGAATTCCATTCTATTATTTACATTAAAATCTCCTTTTTAATTACAATGTAAATTGTAACTAACATTATAATGTAGAATTTCTATCTTTTAATTACAATGTAAAATTCTTATCTTTTTAATTACATTAAAAATGTAATTAATATTACATGTCAAATTTTGTTCTTTAATTTACAATGTAATATCCTACTTTTTAATTACATTAAAAATGCAATTAACATAACGGTGAAAAATTCTATCTTTTTAAATTACATTAAAAATGTAATTTTGATTACATTGTCAAATTTCTCTTTTCCTAATTACATTAAAAATGTAATTAACATAATGGTGAAAAATTCTATCTTTTCAAATTACATTAAAAATGTAATTTTGATTACATTGTCAAATTTCTCTTTTTAATTACACAAAAATATAATTAAAATTACGGTGAAAAATTCCATCTTTCTAAATTACATTAAAAATGTAATTTTGATTACATGGCAAAATCATATCTTTTTAATTACATAAAAATATAATTAGCATTACGGTGAAAAATTCCATCTTTCTAAATTACATTAAAAATGTAATTTTGATTACATGGCAAAATCATATCTTTTTAATTACATAAAAATATAATTAACATTACGGTGAAAAATTCCATCTTCCTAAATTACATTAAAAATGTAATTTTGATTACATGGCAAAATCATATCTTTTTAATTACATAAAAATATAATTAACATTTCAGGTTTTCCATTAACGCTAAAAATAAAACTACATTTCATGTTTCCTATTAACGCTAAAAATATAACTACATTTCATGTTTTCCATTAACGCTAAAAATATAACTGCATTTCATGTGTGAAGTAAACCAAGTTTCGTTTCAACTAACATGACAAATCTCATATTTCAATACATGAAATAATCTAAGTTTTGGTTTTAACTAACATGACAATTTCATATTTCAATGCATGAAATAATCTAAGTTTTGGTTTCAACTAACATGACAAATTTCATATTTCAATACATGAAATAATCTAAGTTTAGGTTTCAACTAACATGACAAATTTCATATTTCAATACATGAAATAATCTAAGTTTAGGTTTCAACTAACATGACAAATTTCATATTTCAATACATGAAATAATCTAAGTTTAGGTTTCGACTAACATGACAAATTTCATATTTCAATACATGAAATAATCTAAGTTTTTGTTTCAACTAACATGACAAATTTCATATTTCAATACATGAAATAATCTAAGTTTAGGTTTCAACTAACATGGCAAATTTCATATTTCAATACATGAAATAATCTAAGTTTTGGCTTCAACTAACATGACAAATTTCATATTTCAATACATGAAATAATCTAAGTTTTGGCTTCAACTAACATGACAAATTTCGTATTTCAATACAAGGAAATAATCTAAGTTTTGGTTTCAACTAACATGACAAATTTCATATTTCAATACATGAAATAATCTAAGTTTTGGTTTCAACTAACATGACAAATTTCATATTTCAATACATGAAATAATCTAAGTTTTGGTTTCAACGAACATGACAAATTTCATATTTCAATACATGAAATAATGTAAGTTTTGGTTTCAACTAACATGACAAATTTTATATTTCAATACATGGAATAATCTAAGTTTATGTTTCATCTAACATGACAAATTTCATATTTCAATACATGAAATAATCTAAGTTTAAGTTTCTACTAACATGACAAATTTCATATTTCAATACATGAAATAATCTAAGTTTTGGTTTCAATTAACATGACAAATTTCATATTTCAATACATGAAATAATCTAAGTTTAGGTTTCAACTAACATGACAAATTTCATATTTCAATACATGAAATAATCTAAGTTTAGGTTTCAACTAACATGACAAATTTCATATTTCAATACATGAAATAATCTAAGTTTTGGTTTCAACTAACATGACAAATTTCATATTTCATAAATCAACAACATGGTCTAAATTTTATTCTACCTCCAAATCTAACCAAATCAATGAACCCATGTTTCAATAATTTTAATTGTAGATTTAGATCTAACAAATATGCACATCACAATCACCAAAATTTACAAAAATAGCAAATTTCCATCATGAACATCACAACTCGATTTATAATCATTCATTCATGAATTTTTAATTAGCGAAAAATAATTAAATGATAAAAAAAATATCTCACCTAAACATGCTTATCCAAATGATCCTGGTAGGAATCTCTAAATTAATATAAATATCCTCCAATTTGTGCTTATAAAAATCTAAGTCTCAGGACTCCATTTTTATTTAGAGGAAGAAGTTTTGCAAAGCGGAGGTAGGAAAAAAATGCTCACAAAAGTAGTAGAAAGAAGAAGATAAATAAGGGAGAAAGAAAAATTATATAGAAAAGTAACGTATGGGAAATGAATTAAAATATAAATGGGTAACACATGCATTAAATAAAGGAACAAATGAATGCAATTTGATAATTTGTGACCAAATGTTTCTTTCATTTAATTAATTAATTAATTAATTAATTTGTTACTTACCTGAATTAGAAATAATGAAGAGAAGATAGTGGAACACGCATGCATGAAAGGAATGAAAAATTGGAAGGTTAGTAAAGGCAACATGCATACATCAAAATTGCTTTTGTACAGTTAAAAAATATTCTAAATTAAATTGATTGTTTAGTTCTTATTTTGAAACCATTTTAATCTCTAAAATATATCAAGCTTTCATGAAAATACATTTCACAATATCGTTCGAAATACCCTTGATATAAGATTTCCATCAACTTCATATAAGATAATTTTTTTCAAGATATTCATAAAGTCGTATAACTTTCCATATTATTATTACATTCTTTTCCTATTTTGATATGCGTTTTAAATTCCAAATTCAAACGCGAAATTAATATGTGTGTATACTTTGAATTTTTTTTATAAATTTTATGGAGGGGGCAGAAGAATTTTGACCTTAATATGATGAGAGAGGAGTATTTTGAATAAGAGTGAATGAGAGATTAACAGAGTGAGAATCTGAACAATTCACATTCATAAACCCAATTTAATAACCATTAATCATATTTACTAATATGAAAAGAATCCTTGAAATAGGAACTTGAAATGTGTCAAATGCAAAATTAAACCTCAAATTGCTTTAGGAGCTTAATTTGGTCAACGTAGAAAGAAAAGCTAAAATGTTCATTATTAATAAATAAATATATATAACTAAGGGAAACTGCTTATGTTTGACAAACTTCATATATTTAACAACCATAAATAAATAGATTTGATTGTGAATTTGAATAGTCCACTTCCATGCTAACGGCTGTATTTAACAGCCATTTATTGTATTTCTAATATGAAATTAAATTTTGAAAGTGAGATTACAAAATGGTTCGGTGGCAAAATTGTATCTTAAATTGCTATGGAAGGTTAATTTGATGTGGGAATAAATGTAAAGAGGGAATTAGAAAGTCCAATAGTCAATTTTATGTATAATAAAATAGATAGATAATACGTGTGTGTGTGTGTGTGTGTGTTATTAAATGAAATATTAACTTAAGCTGAACAATAGACTACAAAACCACTACATATTTCATTCGTTAAATTTGGTAGTCTAATGCTATTGTCTTCATATAAAAGTAAAAGGGAATATAGGGGCTTGAATGAAAATAGGACCTTAAATCAAGGAGAAATGAGGATATGAGTTGAGAAAAAAACATTGAATAAGAATGCTAATATATTATTTCATACCATATAAAAATACATTAGGTTAAATAATGAGCTTGTGCATAGCAAGAGACTGCTATTAAAGTTTCCCAAGCATGTTTTGTAACACCCTGTATGTTGAATAACTTGTTATAATATAAATCAGGACAGAATTAAATTTTAAATCTGAATCAGGGGAAACGGGCTATGCCATTGCGTTCGTCTCGGAAAAATACGCGAAATAGAGTCCGAATTTTCGAAAATCGGAGTCCGTATGACCCAGTTAAAGCCCGAAGAAGTTTTCAGAAAATTCAAATTTCGAAAACAGATTTCAAATGCAGAAATGGAGCTAGGCGGGAAAAATTCCCGCCACACCCCAAGTCGACTGGGGAGTCGACTTGGGAGTCGAAACCACAAGACCCAAGTTGACTGCCCAGTCGAATTGGGAGTCGACACAGGTGGCCGAGCCAGTTTGGCCTGGGTGCACTGTTTTGGCTGTTGGGCTGTGTTTGGGGGCTTGTGACGAGATCTGATGGATCTAAACTAATCTAGGGTTAATCTAAGGGCCTAAACTACATCCTAAAACTATAAATACACCCTAAGACTACCCTAATCCATACTAAAAATAGATACAACGTCATCATGCAGTCAAAATGCAACTTAGAAGGAGCCTCCACAAATTAGAGAGGAAGATAACTTCTCAAATCAACTTCTAATCAACTCTAGCAACTAAATCTTCTTCATAGGAGTGCTAATCAACAAGTTGTGAGTTTCTATGCCTTTAGCAAGCAATTGCCAAACTAATTATGATAGGATGTAATGAGGTTATGGTTATGAATGTCGATCAATGCAAGTTATGTTGTCATTTGCTATGTGCTCATGATGTTAGTTATGCAAGTTTTATGCTATATGTCCATGATGCTAGTTATGCAATTTTTATGCTATATGTTCATGATGCTAGTTATGCGAGTCACTATGATAAACATTGATCCATTATGACACCATGTTATGCAAGTTTGGTGTTTGATTATATGCAAGTTCATATATGACATGTTATGCAAGTTTGATGTTTGATTATATGCAAGTTCATATATGACATGTTATGCAAGTTTGGTGTTTGATTATATGCAAGTTCATATATGACATGTTATGCAAGTTTGGTGTTTGATTATATGCAAGTAACATGTGCAAGTTTACACCTTTGTATGATATGCATACATATGCAAGTTTACCCCTTTGTATGTCATATTTATCCGCTTTATAGTTCAAATTCATTTTTTTTTATAGCAAATTTTGGTTCTTGATCTGCTTTGCCGATCCCCATTTTATACAGTCGAATATATATATATACACACACACACACACTCTCTCTCTCTCTCTCTCACACACACGCACACACGCACACACACACACACACACACTCTCATTTTTTATTACTATCTTATCTGGACATGTTTTGAGGTTAGCTTAGTTAGTAATAATAGCTAATGACAGTATTCAGTAAGATCTGGGTAGGTTCTATAATGTAAAGATTCGTAATGATAACTTGGGTTTTCATAATACTGTTTTCAATAGTCTTGGTATTCCTTCATTAACCGATTTGTTGATTGACTTTGTTAATTGCAAATTACATGCTTTTAGAATGTAAAATCTTTGTGTGTATATCTTTTAAATAGGTTGAATTTCAAGCCAAAGTATGTATTGGGAACATATCAAATATTTCATAATTATCCTAGAATAATGTAATTATCCCTTGAAAATTAACATATATACCTTAACTTTTTAGAGAAGAATCCTAAGTGATATTTACTGAGATTAATGGAAAGAGGCATTTTTTTGCTCTACTGACTTAAATATGAAAGCTGAGTATCCTATTCTATAATTAACTCTTTGAATCACATGTAATATAGCATATGCATAGTAGGTAATAACAATATTTGCATATAATTGGTTCTTACGACTTTCCATTCCAAAGCTTTGATTCAAAAAATTTAACTCTTTTGGATGTTCAATCCCAGTTTAAAATGCACTAAAATTCTTCCTTTTACAATTGTAACAGGCATTTTTTATTTTTCAACAGGGTAATTACTACTCAAAGCAGATATACCCTGTTGAAAAACAAATTCACAAATTTGATTTTCTTCATACAGAACATCCAATTTTTCAGCAGCAGTCACGGATACAGATTTAAATTTGATCTAACCCAAAAGCGGCAAACAGTTCTTAATCGTTTCAGCTGGAGGAGATACTTTAAATTCAAGGGGTTCCATGCAATTGCTTTTTTCTCATAGATCACCCAGATGATGGGGTAGTAGTAATCATAAAAGTTGTTGCTTGGTCCAAGTTCAGGTTCTTATCAACATCATCGGCTATATCTGTCTCCACTTATCTGTAGCATTATGAGTCGTAGGAGATTTTGTCTTTCCAGATTTCAGTGGGTATCTTTTCTTTATCATCTAAACCACCCACTTGAATTAGAATCTTACGTTACATTGTTAAGTTGAGTATCTAACATAGTACTAGAATCATCCATGTATGTGCTTTGAACTTCCACAGCTGTAAGGATGCTAGAATTAACCTGTGGATGACTTAATTTAAATTGTGAATTGGTTTTAGAATTAATGATCACATTTCTTTGATAAAAATTTTTTAACTGTTTATCAACTTTGGGCAGTGTAGTCAAGGCGAAAAAGCACCAAAAAGCCCCAGGCTGGCGCCTAGCGCTTTTTGGCGCCTAGGGCTTTTTTGAGCGCCTTGAGCATGACTTTTGCTGTTTTACAGAAGAAAAAAAACTGCACTTAGAAAATGGCATAAAACTTCATTTTGGCTTTTAAAAAGTGTTTATAAATGCAATATTGAGATTAAAATATCACACCATCATCATAAACCAAACAAAGATAACATACTACTATTTGGGTGTTGGTAAAATGACATTATAGTATTATACATATAATCTATAAGATAACATACTACTATTTACATTATTAGGTGATGAAGTCAGGATTTTAGTTTCAACAATACCTAAATATAGTCAAATTTTCCCTTGAAATAAACTCTTAGACCATAACCAACCATCCGTTCTGTTCAGTTATTCTCTCTCATGTTCTGAAACTGGTCCAACGAGCCGAGCACCCAGAAGGGGAGAACCAGCCACAGGTTGGTTGAGGAGTGGGGGTACAACGGCAAAGACATTGCCGTTATAATATTACAACGGCAAAGTCTTTGCCATTGTAATATTATAACGGCAAACACTTTGCCGTTATAACATTATAACGGCAAAGTGTTTGCCGTTATAATGTTACCCCCCAAAACCCTCGCCGCCGCCTCCCCTCCTCAGATCCATTTCCCTTTCCTCCTTCTTCAAACCCAAAAACCCATATTCCTCCCCCATTTTTCACCCAATTTTCTCCACCAATTCACCAATCCGTCCGTTTTTAACCAAATTAACTAGCTTGTGTGAGATATTAGTTCGAAAATATGGCTAGATTACTAAAAAATTTCGCCAAAAAATTCATGCACGGCGACGATCGTGGCGCCGGCGGGAGTGGTGAAGGTGGTAGTGGCCAACAGCCAGTGCTCGGAATAGAAGACTTACTTGTAGCCGCCGAAAACATGGAGAACGAAGAAGCAGAGGTGCAACAGGGAGGCGGTCATCGGGGACGTGGCGGGCGTAGAGGCGGACGAGCAGGCAGGGCACGTAGGGGTGTTGGATCAGTTGCCGCTAGAGAGGGCCAACTCGATGGCTATGTGGATATGAACCTCAGCGCCGCGAAGCTTCCTGCGCTATCCAACTTTCGCATTCTTCCAGATGACGAAGTACACGTTAGCACGCAGTCGAGTTTGGCTGTAAGTATTTTTAATATTATTTACATAGTATTCTTTGAGTGTTATATATTGGGTAGATGGTATAACATTTTGTTGAACCGTTAACAGTCGCGGAATATACGTCCACGTGGTTCGTTAGCGACCACACTTAGATATTATCATGCACACTTGGCGGGTAAGGAGGGGGTCGCAGGACTGTTACATGCTCTTGGATTTCAATTTTTTCTAGGTAATATTATAGACCTTTTAATGAAATAAGTGGATAATTTAGTAGTCATATTTTATCTTATTGTGCGATTTGCTATTTTAGGAATAAACCATGTTATAAATGCCGATGTCCAATTGTGTGCGGCCATTGCTCTACGGTGGTACAAAACCACCCACACATTTCACTTTCCTTGTGGTGAGTTAGGACTTACACCGCTTGATTTCTCCATGCTTACTGGTATTAGCATTGGAGTAAGTGCTTATCCCCAACTGCCTTATGACGATGGTCGATGGCGTGATCGTGCACTTGTTCATGATCTACTGCCTCATTTGGATGTTTCTGCTACGTCATATCAGGCAGAAGGCGCTATTAGAGTGAGCGTGATCCGTGCGGCTATGGACAGGATACTCGAGCACTACTCTGTTGATGACGACTTGGAGCTTGCTCGATTATTTGTGTTATACCTTATGGGTAACCTTTTCTTTAGTTCTTCGAGCAGTAGCGTTCCTGTGGGGTTTTTTGCGGTCGCGGCTGAGATAGATGCCGATGGGGCGATTTTATATGATTGGGGCACACCTATCCTTGCATACCTATACAGATGTCTCGACATGCAGTGCACCATCACTGATTCTCAGGTTTCTTTATTTGGATTCTGGGAGTTGTTACAGTATTGGTACTTTGAGTACTCTAGGAACTTTCATTTTATCACCCGTATTGCTGACCCATCGACCTTTTTCCCCCGTATATGCTTTTGGACTGCGGACAACCGGGGGCCCAGAGATAATGAGTCACGCCATGTGTTTCCCGTTGCCCATAACCAGATTGAGCTGAGGATGTATAGGGATCAGATTCTATGGCATCCATTTGAGCAGAGTACATCCATCGATCTTGAGATCATACAGATTGCTAGGATGCTTGCCGGACGGAGATTTCCACTTATATCTTGTCCCGTGGCGCTAGGTGCTTATTGGTATCTTGGTGAGAGGTGTTGGAGACAGTTGTATGACTTCGATGCTATTCCGGATGATCCACACCCACATACTTATCGGTGTATGATTTACCCGACGGAGCAGCTAGATATAGCCAGGACAGCAGGCTGGTGGACGGCTGAGAGCTTTGTTATTATCGGGGAGTGTTACCTTACCTTCTGGCGTAGATTTTTCACCGGGTCCTCAGATACGATTACGCATGCAGCATCGATTGATTTAGTAGGGCCATCTTCTATACGACACGGCATACGTCCACCTGTTGTCGAGGATGTTACCCAGTCCAGTCAGAGTTTTCGTGCAGCTGATCATGTGGCGGCCGCCAATCATTTTGGATGGACCATGGCAGTGCCCACCATTGGACCGGATCGTTACATTGACGTGTTTCATCCTCCGGCCCATCACGATTACCCGGATCCTACACAGGTATCATATCATGATCTGTATGATATGCAGATGGGGATTAGGCATACGGGCTATATAGAGCATAGGCGTAGCCTAGATTACTATGATGGTGAGCTACGTCGTGTTGCAGAGGAGGCACGACAACAGCAGGCGCATTTAGAGGCCCAGCTTGAGGCAGAGCGCAAGAGACTTCAGGACTTGCAGATGTATTACCACCATAGGTCTAGTGCTGGGTCCAGTCAGCCTCCAGATGTTGGTGATCATGAGAGACGTCATCGGCGCCGCACACGTCCACGTACACATTCAGATGACTCGGACGAGTGAGTTACTATCACTTTTATGTACTTTCACAGTTGTCAGGTGTGTGGTCCTACTGTTGGAGTAGACATTCTGCATTTTTTGAGTACCAGTGTTATGTACCAGTGTTATGTACTTTTGTTGTATTACCACTGTTATGCATTTTTTGGTCCTACTGTTATGTACTTTTGTTGTTCTACGTATTCCTAGTTGATAGTTGTCTGTTCTTGTTGTTTGAGTAGACGTTCTTGTATTTGTTCACTACCATGATTATGTACTTTCGATGTTTTACGTTTTCGCAGTTGTCAGTTGTATGTTCCTATTGTTTGAGTATGCGTTCTGTATTTGTTGACTACCGCTATTATGTGCTTTCGATGTATTTTGTGTACGTTTTGATTATGTTTCTGTGTAGAGACTACATTTGGTTATGTGTAGACACTGTATTTATGTGTAGAAAATGTTTTTGTGTAGAGCCGGTATCTTCTGTTGTTCTAGTTCCTGTAAGAGTTATTTGGAATGTAATAACGTTTGAATTTGATGTTGAACAAGGTTTCCCTCTTCTCGTGTAGAAATGCAAAATTCTTAAACAGCACGCCAACATAACAAGGTTTACATATAACTCCATATTATACGCACAAACAGCAAAGTAAATAGACAGTAAAACAACAATAAAATCACAATACCATAAGCCTACTCAGTTCCATAGCGGGTCAACCAACTGTAGCGTAGTTTATACGCTTCGTAACCAACGAACTCCTCACCATACTCGAAAAGGTAACGAGAATCATATGTTGCTTGATTTGTTTTAAATATGTTCTCGTCTTCAACAGTTTCGATAATCTTTGTGTACCGATCACAAGCGTCTGCAAAATGACGATTAGCCATTTGGATTTCAACCGATGTTCGTGTAGTGGGCCGGGAACGATGGTTGTTGTATAGCCTCGTGATCATTGCCCATCTTTCTTCATATGTTAAACCCCCTCCACTTTGCATTAGCAACTCATCTCTCTTTTCAACCTCAATATAGGATTTTACGAGGGCCAGCAAATCCTTAGACGAAAAATCTGGAGTAGGAGAATTATTACAAGCACTATTACTAGGTCGTTGATTTACTGGAGAAGGACGCGGAGCTGTAACCGCTCGATGCTGAATCGCGACGGGCACCTCTTCAACTTGTGTATCATGAACTAAACCCTTTTCGTTATCGTTCACTAAGTTTCGTTCGTACTCATCAAAAATCCTTCCCATTTCTTCATCACTTATTTTTGAATTGTCCATGTAACCTGTGCATCAGTAGAATTAGTAGAGTAACTAGAAGTACGAATTTTGTTGATAATAAACGTTACCTTTAAGAAAACAAGAAAATAAATTTTCTCCCTTTACTCTACAACGGTGCTGCTTGAAGCTGTAGAAGGTATGAGATGGATTATCAGATATGGAGTACTTATAAGGGCAATGTACGACCAACATTTACAATTCAACATACTTGAATACGGTTTACAGGGTTCTCGTGTTATTATGGTTGATTCTGTACAATGTCCGGTCACATCATTGCAATTAAGCTCTCAGTCTGTAGCCACAGGGGGTCGTCCTCGATACACTTTATCACTAAAAAGCAGATTCCCTACAGTGTTCCCTACAGTCGTACCAGTGACCGGTTACATCAGTATTTTGTTTGTTTACCTACACAAGCTTTGAAAATCGCAAAGTGTAGCTAGTGACCATTCACACCATAACTAATATTGCAGCTATATATACATTTGTTACTTAGTCACAACTTACCGCACTCAAACACCTTCGTTCTCATTCTTAGAGCACATCCTTCTATTAGAACTCACTGAAGATGTCTTCGTGGTCATCTTCTATAGACTCCGAGGAACAGGCGTACAACGAAATGAGGCTACAGGAGCTTCAAGACGAATTTCAGTTCCTAAACCAAATTAGACCGCAAACTGAACCGTCGTACGAACAGTTGAACGTTCAACCTCCATATGAAACTCAAGTCCCACCTGTTCAAGTATCATCTGAACAAGTTGTCACTCAGTCAACTCAGGAAGTAGAGTTCTTTCGTGTACCACTGCAGGAACAAATAGTTGATTCCTATCCAGTTCATTGCTACTGCGGGTACGCGGTTGAAGTTGTGGTTCAAGCAGAGGAAAACAATATAGGTCGGCGCATTCAGCGATGCCCAGCCTTTCCAAATGGTTGCAATTACACGGAATGGATAGACCAACCTTTGTGTCCTCGGGGAATAGCATATTGTAACGAACTCGAACGGGAAAATAGACGTGTTCGAAGTGATAATGAGCAATTGCGATTGAACATCAGGCGACGCTCGTAAGACTAAACGTAAAATGCATTTTAATGAAGTTACTAATTCCTACTCCATGCTTTGATTGAGCTAGTTCGCATGTACTATCGTCAGTTGTTGTGTCTGTATGAACTATTTCAATGGTGCCATCACATGAAATGTTGGCATTTACTATTAATCTCATGATATTACGTTAGATTCCCTACAGTGTCCGGTCACATCATTGCAGCACGATAAATGGTGCCATCACAAGAAATGTTGGCATGTACTATTAACCTCGTGATATTATGTTAGATTCTCTACATTGTCCAGTCACATCATTGCAGAACGAAAAATGGGTCGTCCACCAGTGCTTTAACCATTTCAATTCACGAAATGGTTACGAAAAATGGGTCGTTCCCAGGTGCCTTATTTCTGCTTGCGACATAATGAAAACAACTATAATATCATGACAACTAGTAGAACTATTGACAAACCATAATCATACAAACTTCAACAACTAGTACAACTATTGAGCAATTGAAACAACTGGAACAATGACAACTAGTAGAACAGAAGGAAATGCCAAACCATAATCATACAAACTACAACAACTGAGCACACCAGCATCAAATTCAAACACGTACACCTACCATGGTTTAGGGAAAGGACCATCTCTTGTCTTACCGGCATTAATCTTGCTCAAGCGTCTTATTTCTGCTTGTGCTTCGAGTGCATACTGACGTCCACGTTCGCAAATGGGAGGGTCAATCCACTCCTTAAAGCAACAACAATCAATGGCATCAGGATAATTCATGTGGTCGTTGAAGGCTTCACAACCGAAAAATCGACGACCAGCATTTGTTTCGGTCTCGTCAACAACAACGACCGACACTTGTCCACAATAGCAAACAGGGTTGGATCCAATCGTCCCTAGTGGCTCGGAAACCTTCCCTTCGCGTACAATTTCTTTTCCAGCTCTTTGATAAACAGAATGAGCATCGTCATTTGAATACTGTTGGTGTTGGGATAGGGGTTTCTTGCTTACACCTTTTTTTCCGCTTCGCTTGGGTGCAGAAGAAGACATTTTTTGGGTTGTACAACTTGAAGTTGAAAAGGTAGTGTGTTAGTGTGGAAGAAGGAGGAGGTAGGTTGATATATAATGGGAGGGATTGCGACCGTTTAAGTAGCCGTTGGGGCGCAACGGCTATAAAATAAAAAAGCAAATAGTTTGCCGTTATATTTTTATAACGGCAAACAATTTGCCGTTATATTTTTATAACGGCAAACTCCTTTATGCATTGGTAACTGCATCTCCTCCTACATATATCGAATGTTGTTTCACTAAAACCCTATCCATCTACTTAGAGCGTAGTCATGCCAATTTCTTATCCATCTTCTTACAATTACACGGACCTTATTTCTGGACCATCAAATCCTAATCCTACAAAAGTGGTTTCGTCGAAATCCGAGGTCATTTGCAAAATTTTCATTTTTAAGGGCCTGAATTCCATAGCGACTGTTAAGAATTTTCAATTGGACATATCTTTTGATTCCCGCTATGAAATCTTGATTTTTCGGATTCGTTGGAAAGATATTCTCGATTAGATCCTAATGTTTTTGGTTTCACTAAAATCCAGATTGTTTTGCTCCCGGTACATTCAATTGAAGTTTGAAATCGAATTATCGAACTACCGCGCCATTTTCAATTCTATTTATAATTATATATAATTATTTATATTCTAACGACGACGTATATAATATATACGTTCGAATTATATTCAAAATAAATTTCTCGTCGATATTATTTAAAATATTCTATTTTAAATGTCCAAAATTCACATCACAACAACTGGCCGAATTGACTACTCAATGGCAGAGCCATTATTGGCAACCAATTAGTGCCAACCTTTCACATCACAACAACAGTCTGAATTGAGTACTCAATGACAGAACCATTATTGCCAACCATTTAGTGCCAACCTTTCACATCACAACAACTATCCGAATTCTAGTTCCTGTATGTGTTGTTTGAAATGTATTAACGTTTCGTAACCAGCTGTAGTTGGTCGACGGACTGTAGCACATTGACTGGTCACGTCTTGCACAGTTCGCATAGTGCAGTCATCTTTTATGTGACAGTGGCGTCATGTCACTCTTTGTCGAGAGTTATTGGAATATAGTCCAGCTCTCAGTCTGTAGCCACAGGGGGTCGTCCTCGATACACTTTATCACTAAAAAGAAGATTCCCTACAGTGTTCCCTACAGTCGTACCAGTGACCGGTTACATCAGTATTTTGTTTGTTTACCTACACAAGCTTTGAAAATCACAAAGTGTAGCTAGTGACCATTCACACCATAACTAATATTGCAGCTATATATACATATGTTATTAGTCACAACTTACCGCACTCAAACACCTTCGTTCTCATTCTTAGAGCACATCCTTCTATTAGAACTCACTGAAGATGTCTTCGTGGTCATCTTCTACAGACTCCGAGGAACAGGCGTACAACGAAATGAGGCTACAGGAGCTTGAAGACGAATTCCAGTTCCTAAACCAAATTAGACCGCAAACTGAACCGCCGTACGAACAGCTGAACGTTCAACCTCCATATGAAACTCAAGTCCCACTTGTTCAAGTATCATCTGAACAAGCTGTCACTCAGTCAACTCAGGAAGCAGAGTTCTTTCGTGTACCACTGCAGGAACAAATAGTTGATTCCTATCCAGTTCATTGCTACTGCGGGTACGCGGTTGAAGTTGTGGTTCAAGCAGAGGGAAACAATATAGGTCGGCGCATTCAGCGATGCCCAGCCTTTCCAAATGGTTGCAATTACACGGAATGGATAGACCAACCTTTGTGTCCTCGGGGAATAGCATATTGTAACGAACTCAAATGGGAAAATAGACGTGTTCGAAGTGATAATGAGCAGTTGCGATTGAACATCAGGCGACGCCCGTAAGACTAAACGTAAAATGCATTTTAATGAAGTTACTAATTCCTACTCCATGCTTTGATTGAGCTAGTTCGCATGTACTATCATCAGTTGTTGTGTCTGTATGAACTATTCCGACGGTATAAGAGAGACTACAAGGATGGACATGAAAGACTAATGAGGGATTACTTCATCGACAATCCAACCTTTGATATAACTTTGTTCCGCCGTCGTTACCGTATGAGTCCGGCTATTTTCTCAAAAATATATCTTAAACTTCACCAGTCAAATCCATATTTCACTTATAGACTGAACGGAGCACAAGAAATCGGCCATTCACCACACATCAAAATCACCTCGGCGTTGAGGATGTTAAGCTATGGAACATCTGGCGATCAAATGGATGAATATTTCAGAATCGCAGCATCAACAGCAATAGAGTGTCTGAAAGAATTCTGTAAAACAGTTGTTGCAGAGTTTGGGAAGGAGTATCTACGGACGCCTGGACCTAACGATATAACCAGGATACTACGCAGGGCAGAAGCCAGAGGATTTCCAGGTATGATTGGAAGTTTAGATTGCATGCATTGGGCTTGGAAAAACTGCCCAACGGGATGGAAAGGAATGTTCACCGGACATAAGAAAGTGCCATCAATGATCCTTGAAGCAGTAGCAACAGACAATTTATGGGTTTGGCATGCTTTTTTTGGAGTCCCAGGTTCATTGAATGATATAAATGTTTTAAAACAATCATATCTTTTCACAGAACTTGCTAACGGATTGTCAACAGATGTTTCATATAAACTTGGTAATATCGAACACAAAACTGGGTACTACCTAGTCGATGGAATATACCCAAAGTGGAGAACTTTGATGCAAGGGTACAAAGTTCCATCAAATGATAAAGAAAGGTATTTCACTGAAAAAGTAGCTAGCTATAGAAAGGACATCGAACGTACGTTTGGTGTTTTACAAGCCCGATTTCATATTTTACGAAATCCTACTCGTTTTCATGATGCAAGAGTGCTTTCAGAAATCATGTATGCTTGTATAATAATACATAACATGATTGTGGAGTTTGAAAGAGGCGGATATAAGAATCAAAAGTCTAATTATCCTGACATGTTTACGGGCTCAAATGCAAAACCCCATAAAGATGTAAACTCAATGGAAGAATATGTTGATATGGTTCAACACATTGAAGATCAAGCTGCACACTTCCAATTGCGTGACCAGTTGGTGGAACATTTGTGGGCGCATAAAGGAAGGAATAGTCGGAATCAGTAGTTGGTACTAGAACTATGTATCAGTGTGTAGTCGTGTACTATGTATCATTTGAACTATCTATCAGTGCGTACTTGAGTCAATAAATGTGGTTTCCAATCATATTGTAGATTGTATCATTATTTCAACTCAACCCAACATATACAGCTCGTACATAAACAACAACTACTACATTAATACTAGAAACAGGTCACAATCATATTACAACTCACCTCAACATATATAGCTAGTACATAAACACCCACCAGCACATAAATACTACAAACAGTTCACAATCATATTACAACTTAACCCAACATACATAGCTAGTCCATATACGAGCCACTAACGCTTCCGCTTCTGCTTCCTTTGTTTTTTCTATACTCTCCAATCTGCTCGGCTACTAGTTCTTGCTGTAGAGGGGTAAGCTTACTAAAATCACATGTAATCATTTTAACATAATTATTCTCTCGCGCCAAAGCTTTCTGCTCCTCCAGCTTCTTTTCTTCCATGGCTTGTTTCTCCGCATGTTCTTGTCTGCGGAGCTCTCGATCATCCCTAACTGCCTTTTGGAAATCTTCGTCGCTACGGTTTCTTTCCACCGAAAATCGAGCTCTATGCTCTTTTGTTGCCTTAGATGAACTCTCCATTGTTTCCATAAATCTAGCAAACTCTACACCTCGTTGCTCCAGCTGAATTGCCTTGGATCTGCCGACAGGTCGTCCATCACTACTTCCAAATAAAGGGTTTCTTTCTTGCGAACTCGGGCCACTTCCTGGACTAGAATCAGAGTAGTTCATCCTTCTAGCTTTGTTCTGCTGCTCAAACATGAAGTTGCTGGGGTTCTTCCACTTCGGCAACCTAGATAGAAGCTCATAACAGTCTTGGAATTTAAATGGATGACCATACTTTTGCTGGTAGGCCTTTCGTGACTCTTCAATCTGTAACACAAAGTGGATATTGTATGAGCGTATGTCATTTCTAACTAATCGATCATAGTATAGTAAGTTATTTTTCAAAGTAATCTACGCTACTTACAACGTCATAAGGTGCAGCACCGCTTTGCTGTCTGTTCTCCAAGGCTGTCAGTATTGCAAGATAGTTCTGACACGCGGCATTCATAACTCTATAACCGCCTCTAAGTGATGCCCATGTTCTATTCCTCGCTTCCAACGAATTGTAGAACTCTGCTACTCTTTCCCAAAATTTCTCACCTTTCATATTATTTCCAACAATGCTGTCTTGTGAAATGCGTATCCACGATTTAGCAAGTGAAACGTACTGCTCGGAAGTAAACTTACATTGTTTTCTTCTTCCATCCGCTGGTATATCTTCCCCTTCAGCATTATCATCCTCAATATCTTCTATTCCGTGATTCGGCTCCGATTCAACTTCGGTTTGGTGTCGTTTACTGAAAATGCTCCTTAAAGACTTCACCTTCTTCTTCTTCTTTTGGTTATATTCGGGACTGATAGGTGCAACGTATTCATCATTCAATTCTTCAGAATTTGTAACATTTACTTCCTCATTTGCATCTTCCTCCTCCTCCTCCGTAGAAGTCCCAACATTTTCTTCGGTAGTAGGAGAGACATACCCATACGAAAACTGTCTTTGCAGATTTTGCATCGCTTCGCGGTCACGAACCTCGGTCTGTTGCGGAGTTAGGTGAGGTTGTTGACTTTGCTCGGTCTGCATCATCATTGACATATACGACGAATGATCGTCGTACACGCCTACCCCGGGCCGTCGTTGGTAAAACTGTGGCGGGACGGACGATTGGATGGGAGAAAAATTAGGATGATCGAGCGGTTGGTACGGTGGACGGTATGGATAATTTGAATACGGCGAGTAGCCATATTCGTGAGATGGCTGCAACGATTGCTGTTGTTGGATTGACCGTTGCATCGCATACGATGACGAGTGCGGTTGGGACATGAGTTTCTTATTTATGATTTTTTTTCCGCTTCGCTTGGGTGCAGACGAAGACATTTTGTTGATGAAGAAGTTGGGAAGGTGGAGTGGTTGTGTGGAGGAGGAAGAAGAAGGAGTTAGGGTGGTTTATAGGGAGGAAGTGAACTAGCCGTTTGGTAGCAACGGCTAGTTCTTATAACGGCAAACTGTTTGCCGTTATAAGATTATAACGGCAAACACTTTGCCGTTATAATCTTATAACGGCAAAGTGTTTGCCGTTATAATCTTATAACGGCAAACAGTTTGCCGTTATAAGAACCAGCCTCTGTTGGGTGAACCAGCCACGGAGGAGCTCAAAACTAGCCACAGACCAGCCACGGGTGAGTGAACAAGCCACACCTGGTTGCTCCGTGGTTTGTTTAGTAAGTGAACAAGCCATTGTTGGTTGTGCTCTTAATTCCCATTATAACTTTGTGGATGATTAAATCATTATTTATAACTGTTCACCATAACAGACCTTAAATGACGCTCACTTGGTGCAACTGATGTTGCCATTTATATTTGTAATCCTAAAATTTTAACGTCACTGAACCGTACTTTGGTAATATATTTTACCTTCCCTATATATAACTAATACTTATCTGTGGCTTTAAGTTTCAGGATTTTGTGCTTTACCGGTGCTATGATGCGGATCTCCCTCCTTATGTTGGATTTCTGTCATTTTAGCTTTACATTTTATATGTTTACTGTTACTATTTATGATACACTCAACGATAACTTCACAACATGAGTGTCCAATGCTTGGAGTCAATTAATTTTGTCTGTTTAGATGATTCTCGAGAATATAACTTACATTAAACCATTTTACCAAACGCTTTTAAAAACTATTTTTATGCATAAGGAATCAAGTTATGATGTGTTATACAATGAATAAAACATCCAACTGCAATGATGACCTGATTGAAGATGTATTGGAAAATTGTGAGTTATATCTATAATCTATATAATAAATTTACTTGGTAGATAAAAGAAAAGACAAATTGTGGTTGTGATTTATTTTTAGCACAGATATCGAGCGGCTGCAAATTACACACGGGTTCCAGTTTCTCAGCTCAATCTACCACGACCTCCTCATACATTATGGATCCACAACTGCAGAACTGCTCATTGCACGATCCATATTTTACCTGTCTTCCAAAAAAAAAAAAAAAAAATTACGAATTTGTTACCTCTAATTACAACCGAATCACATACCAATGATTGATAATCTCTTTGAAGCCCGGAAAAGTTCTGCTGATAAAATAAAAAATGGTGTAAAACCCCTTATTTGGTCGGTATCGTATTTAGAAATTACCTATGTGGGGTTTCGAGTAGCGGTTCAGTTGCTTTAATTTTCTCCGTCGTAGGTCACCATCTCTCCAATCCTTTCATTTATGTTTTGATCTCCTCCTATTCTGATTTAGTTCTTATAGTTTTACGTTTGAACACTTACGCAACTGTATTTTTAGTTAGGAGACGGGAGGGTCTTATTTTATTTTCCAGGCTTTGTCGTGCCTTTTCTGTTTTGGATTGAGGTGGTACAAATGAAGCAACTAGGACCACTTAGATGACACTGCAGTTGTATTGAATATTCACTCTGCATTTAGATGACAATTTGCAGTGATTGCTTTTACTTTTTTTTTTGGGGGGGGGGGGGGGGGGGTGGAGTTCAGTGTCGCCACATTCTGTCTTTGTTGACTACATAAAACAGTACTAATATAGGTTCATTCATGTATGTCTGTTCATGCTACAAATTACAATTGCGTTATTTATAAATTTTGTAGAAACTGCTCTTAAAAAAAGATAAATGTCTTCCAGGAATCATGGAAATTTTATAATTCTCACATTCTTTGATTTTGGCTTAATTAACTTTTTCAAAAATTCAGTTTCTCTCTAATTTTTATGACAAATTGTTCACTATAACAGTGTTTTATGTGCCACTTTTCCCTGCATGTAATACAGGTTAATGAATCCAGTTTTTTTACTTTAGCATATACGTGAATTGGCAAGAGTAGCAACTCCAAGTAGAACAGTGAGAATAGTCACATTCTTCCATTAAGACTGATCTATTTGTGAGCAGACCCTATAGCCAAAGTTGGTTTTGAATGGATTCTAAAGCATAACTTGGATACGATTCAAGGGAAGCGGAAAAAAACATACTGGATTGCTTGGAGAAGTACAGAACATAAAAAACAAGTACAAGACAATGCTGTAAGAGAGACTATAGGGTTAAATTCTGATCAGAATTACTTTGGTTGTTTTGTTCGTTTATGTACAGATTTTGTTAAAATTATTACTTATTACTGCCAATTTGTAATTGTGCTATCTCTGCTTGGTGGCTTTTTCATTATAGTTCAGTTAATTCCACATGTATGATTAGGATTCTGAATATGTTAAATCGGGATTTTGTAACTGCTCACCATAAAATTATCTGTGAACAGTTTGTGTGCTAAGTTTGTATGCATGTATTTTGAACCATAAAATTATTTGTGAACATGTTTATCTTTTTTTGTTCAAGCATACAGAAGATTAACTTCTCTCCGTTGTCTTCTGCTTTCTCAAAGTATTTTTCTTCCTCAAGTCATCCTTTCAGATTACTAATTTCAGTTTTCTCTTTGACTACAGGATTCTAGCATCCTCTCGTGCACCGACTTTGCTACTTTGCTTCCCGATATTGCCATCAAGTATTGATTCTCTTTCTTCCCTTAACTTATCCTACTATCTTTACATCTGCGTTTTACAATATATCTTGATTAGTACTAATCTTTTGAACCTTCGATCTACATTTTTATTTTTTATTAGCTTAAATTTTTCATGATTGTGATTCCCTATGTTGTAGGAGAAACCGCTTCTCCCAATCTTTTTTCTAACAAACTCATCCTCAGATCTCGGTTGAAGTTGGTTATGATTTTATTATCACTACCTTTTCTTTATTTATATCGAACAATGTTTCCATTCTAGCTAGAAGTAAGCAGTCAGTAAATCACATTTGATAATTTATTACAATTTAAATAGTATGACAGAATTTTTTTCAAAGTCTGGAGTTATTACTGATTGTTGACGATTCATGCATGATACTCTGATAGAATGGTTAATGCATCAGGTAATAGTTTTTGCTCAGTTTTAGGCATTTTTCTCACTGGGTTATTTGGTTAACTCTAAGATATAGCTGTTTAAACTTAGGACTCTAATACAGTAGTATTTCTTTATTTTTTTCCATGATTTATTTATTTATTTATTTATTATTTATTATTTTTTATTTTTTATTTTTTGTCTGAAACCAAAGCTTTAATTC